>OZ012542.1:14945677-19745677 GCA_963935595.1 Schoenobius gigantellus
AAATGTAAAAAACAGGTTAAGGTAGTACTGAGTGACAGGTTGACAGTGAGAAGTGTTTGGTGGTGCGTATACTATGTTTAGTGTTTTCTTTTTACAAAAAGAAAGAACTTTATATCGAGCTCGATATGTTTGTATTGATTCTTAAGTTCTATTAGATCAACTCTTTAAGATGTCTCGACTATAATTTTAGTTACTGAAGGAAATCGTGGAAGCCGATTTTCTGATGAAAATATAATTAATTCCAATTATTATACGAGTATCTATGCGGCGACAGATTTATAGCATGCATTGTCGCTTCCTTTCTTTCGGATGTTGAAAGAGCCAACTAAGCAAGTTTACAGCAATTGCACCTCTGCGAAGGGATAGGAAACTCAAAACGAAGCTCTACACACCATATTACTCGGGTTACTCTTAAACCAATTCCGATAGATCGACATAAGGATTGTGATTTTTGGTACGGTTGAGTAGCAACACTAGTGCCAAGTGGATCTGTATCTTGAGAAACTTAAGTAGCACTGAGTTTGGTGCACTCAAATTCCGCGCTATACGGGTCCCATTTGACGCCAATGTGGAAATTCAAGCGTACGAAAAATCCCAATTCCAATGTCGATCGATCAGATTTGGTTCAAGAGTAAGCCTACAGCCCCCTAACCATGATCGCTCAAAAAATATAAAAACCACGCTGAGAGCGGAATGGCGCTTTACGTAGCAAGAGCGGTGTCAACGTTTCAATATTGTTCTCCCCTGGTCAGCGTGGTGCAGTAGGCCAATAGAGAGAGATAAGATGAATAACAAATCAATAAGTTACCAATGGTATACATTGGTCGAGGTGAGAAACAAATTAATTACCATCATCATTGAGTATGTGTATGGGAAGTGGTAAGCCAAGTAGCAGACGTCGTTGGTGTGCGGGAACTCTATGTTAAAGGTGACGGTCAGGTAACATTTGCTGGAGCTCTTCTGGTTGGCGTAGTGGTAGCTGTTGCGGTAGTAGCAGATATCTGTGCCAGCTCTCACCCACCCTGAAAAGCAGTACAGTTTTATTTAATAAAAAATAGAAAACTTATCTTAGACAAAAGATCTAAAAACACCTTTTCATACAGTCGAAAAGTGAAGCAACGATATAGAGGGCCTTTGGTCACATACTTGATTTAAGCCTGAAGTTGTCTTTATCTATGTGTGTTAACACAAATGGAAGTTCATCTGGCTTAAACCAAGACTAAGCTTAGACCAGATTTTGTAATAACACTGATAAAGTCTACGGCATATTGCATTTCCAATGATTTTCTGCTCCATGGATGAAATCGTTTCTACACAGAGAACAAAAAATTTACATGTGTCACGAGATGACACAGAGATCGTAGAGTTCAATTACCTACTGCAACAGGTTCCTAATTGAGGTTGAGTTGTAATGTACTGACATTATTTTGAGTTTACGGCAAGGGTAGCTTAGTTTTACGATAAAGCACAACTTAGGTACGTTAGATAGTGAGCGCTTGGCTTTGGTCTATCGATATACAACATATAATATGACGTTGAGCGAAAATTAGGTGATTTACTTCTACATACCTACTACACAAAAATCATACAGACATACCGGGTCTTCCTAATACGGCTTCCTTAACTGAGTAACACACCGGCTTCATGCCAAAGTTGAATTGACTATCAGATTTCTCGCAGTTGACGATATTGAAGATGTACGGCCGGCCTTGCTGCATGTTGCGTACCTCGAAGTAGAACCATTGATGTCGCTTCGTGGAGTTCACATCTGGCATCAGAATTAGCTCATATTCTCTGGGACCTACCTGAAGGCAAACAAAGCATGTTAAGCAAACAGAGCACATCAGATATTAAGATAAAATGCTATTTTTGAGAGTTCTAAATACCACTGTATTAATTACCTGAATTGCTTTTCTTAAATTACCGGACTCAAATCTTGATTCAAAACTTAATCTGGACGAAAAGTGGTTCATTTTGGTTATTTCTTGTTCGTCGTTATTAGTGAGATTGTCAGAGCTAAAAACAACAATTAAAGAAGTTTATTAATGTGCATAATATATTAAAATTCTATGTTTAGGTTTTTGGGGTAGTCATTTAAATAATTGAAGCTTAAAGGATCTCATTATGAGCTACGGTCTTACTTCAATAATACAAAGCTAAAAATTATTGTAGTATTTAGATGATAGCGAATTTTTTACTATCATTTTTTATTTTGTCAAACCTTTTCAGTCCAGTACTGTCTGTTGCGTTAGTAACAGTACTCATTTGGTCCAAGTCATAAACAACTTCATTCATGTACGCTTCAGGATTAATGGCTCGGTCTACGCACGACAAAAGCTTTGTTCTGTAACATGAAGATAAAAGCAACCTATGCAAAAACAAAAAACAATAATACGTATTAATATGATAAAGAAAATAAGAATCCTCACCTGCAAGCTGCTCGTTCCATTTTATTTAGTGGTTCTGGTCGATTAAGTCCTTGGCCACCCATCATATCCGGATAAGCGACCTTTACAAAAGGTATAACACTTCGGACTCTTGATGATACATTGCAGTAAACCGTTGCAAAGGAGCTGTACTTAGATAGATCTCGGTGTATTTTTATGGATGAACAGGAAGAAATCGCTAAGAAAGATTTATATTTATTAGAGAAAAAGAGAGAGAGAGAGTGAAAGAAATAGAGACAGGGGAAGACAGAGGAAGAGTCCAGAAGAACATAGCGATCGTCGCTAATAAGAGCAGAACAGCCAAGTTAAAGTACCTTACCTGTTAAAGTAACCTTAAAAAAGCCGTTATGCGCATGAGTGAGATTCGTGAGCGCCGATTTAGGACGGCGCTGTCATAAGTATAAATTAAATTTTCCTATGGTACTATCGGCGTGGGGTTTGTGTGATCAACGCTTAAGTGATTTTGGTCATTATCTTCCGCAGGATATCGTTTAACATCAGTTGCTAGGTTGATATGAATCGTATCGGGATTTTGAAACTATACACCGTGTTTTTGAGGATATGCATGAACTTTGGCCTGTTATTGAGTCCTTCGAGTCTCAAGACCACTTTGGGATCAACTCTGAAATCATGAAAAAAATATAGGTATTGTGGTATATTTTTCGGTCGATTAGGTCTTGAACAGTTCTATCAAACAGTAGAAATTTGCGCGAATTCAGTATTGATCCCACAGATAAAGTTGCTCAGTTTGGTGTAAATGACAGCCCAGTTACTGCATACCGTCAGAACCATAGTATATATACAAGTGCGGAAAGTAAGTCATTTCTTTATGAGTCCCGATTAATGGTCCAGTAATAGAAACGAGTGGAAATGACAATTCCGCATATACATCGAACGATATTTCAATCAATGAAATAAATGAATGAACGATCAATGAAAAACTGTTTAATCCTTGGAAAATTAACAATTGACATTACAGTTTGAATAATTGTTGAGACTGAAAATGGTCATTTCATACAAAAATTTTGTACAGAAAACTTTTTGAATAAAAATGCATTTGGAAGTTATGTGCAGAAGTACAATAAAAGCCACCAGTGCGGTAAAGAGTAACTTTTCGAACGCTAAACAAATATTTAAAAGGCTTAGTCGCAGAATGTCTACTTCGCAAAATGTCTACAGGTAGCAAAATGTACTTTTTCTACTTTTTGAGCAAATGTATTAAAAACACTTAGCTTATCTGTTTGCGAAATGTATCACACCCATCCATATTCAGTGTACTAAAAACTCGCAATTTAAAAACGAATATATAATTTAGGTCCTGCACTTCAAGCGCTATTACTGCAGTATCAATTGTACTCACATGCATTTTCATGGATTTTGCTGCAATTCTGGAAAAAGGTTTGAGAGCCACTTTGAAAGTTTTCGCAATCGGAGTTGTTTAAAATGGTCGACAATGACGGTACAATTTTGTTTCCTATCGATTGGCATCCAAGAAAATCTTCTAAAATAGAACCTCTAGAATTTGATCTACTCTTGACTAGTCGAACCTGTTTATTATAGGAGCCAAACTCTTTAAAAAATATAAAATATCTGAAAAAGATAAAACAGTTAAAATTTAAGTGTCTGGAACATATTAAAAATAGTACTTTATGCAAAGACTTGCAAAAAACAGAAAAAGGGGATCTCATATAAAAAGTGCTTATACAGGATATCATTTTGAAATTAAATAATTATGTTTAATTCGTTTTCCATAAGTAATAAATATTTGTACCCACTAAAGGTCATGGTATAATCTACTATTTAAATTTTTAAACAGCTGATCTGGTGAAGTTCGTATCACCTATTAAGTGGTGTTCGTTAGTCTCGCTAACTCGTCGCACATTTGATTGCCTTCAACGAAGCTCATCTCTTCCTCGACATTGGAAACAATAAATGTAAAAAGTGTACTCATTACAAAACTTAAAACTAAAATATATAATGACTGATCTAAATAAACAATCGCGAAGTGTGCTGTCATTTTTCATACGTAACTACAATTATTATTTATATTATCCAGAAAAGCATAAAACTGGATATTCCTCTTAATATTATTCTTAAACTACCTCTGCATTCAAGCAAACAAAAGAAAGTTGCTGCTGCTGCGGTCAATGTGTTTTTGAGTTTAAGCAGGACTTACAAACGTTGATTCATTTATATACATACATATATGAAAAAATATATCATAAGAAAGATAAGATGACTTATAAAGACTTATATATTATAACAGGCTTATAACATCAAAACTACAGTTAAAGAAGCCAAGGTAAATTGTGATTAAAAAGCCATTTGAGCTAACAGTATTGTATGGTAAATACAAACTTTTTTAAGTCTTCTACATCTCTCTCATTTGGATTGATCCACATAGAGCCTTGGAAACTATCCGTGCTCTTTTGTAAAGGTTTGTCTTCGTTATTATTCTCAACCTTTGTTTCATCATCATCAAAATCAATATCTGGAAATTCATCTAATCCTTCCAAGTCCGTGTCGGGGCCATCATCATCGAGATCTGAATTATTAGTTTTAGAATCAGAATTAGCAGCATCTTCTTCATCTTCATGGCAAGGCCATAAAGTATTAGTACCTAAAATGCACATAAATGTTTCTTAAAATGAAATTACATACCCCCATTATATATTTACTACTATTGCTTGTTATCAAGTAGGATATGAATTGATATAGCAGATTAGTATTTCATACTGTAAAAATTGTCATTACTTATAATTAGGTTTGTGTTCTGCAATAATGACTGAAGAATTATTTTACCTACCTTTTAAAATAGGATTGAGATTAAATGAGGCAGGGCTAGATGTGGGCACTGGTAATACTTGGTGTTTCAGACATAACGTAATCACCGAACACACCCGTGCCAGCAGTCCATCGAACTCTGGCTGATCGGGACACTGGGAACAAAATCGATGAAGTGTTTGCACATGTTTCTTTGTGCATAGTGCCCTGCGGCCCGCTTCTGGAAATTACAGTAAAACCTACGTGAGTTTTGGTTTGGTACCGAAAAGCGTCTTACGAACGTCATCATTATATTGGGAAAAGTTGCTGATATGAAAAAGTGTAGCAACGTTTACATGCGTTCAGCACATTACATTTACATTCATTAATGAACAGTCTATTGACATGAGCGGTTTTGGTCATACATACTTATATTGCAAAGGTGCTGCAAGGTTTGTAGAATGTGCGCGCATATCTTCAGCCTCATGCGCCCTTCGTAGCGGTCCCAGCGATCGAACACCCTGAGGAGTACGTTACATAGGCCTGTCTTCACGATCTGCATGCAGCACACCTCTGTGTGAGTTACGCACGTGTGACTAGAGAGGAACATTCACGTTGGGCATGCGACATACATTAAGAATATTATATAAACAAAGGGCAAGGTCGTAACATTAAGCTATCGATTCCATTAACTGTGTAGGTGGACAAATGCATATTTCGTTCAGATGATATTCATTACTGTGTGATAGATCTTGATTGTGTGACATTGCACGTGCTTGTCCCATTGTATTCGAGTAATGTAACTAAACAATAATTAATCACGTCCATGACCATTCTAGTGTGCTTGAAAATAACATTATTGTTCTCTGTGTATGAAAATAATTCTGAAGAATTTGTCTTTCACTTAACTGTTTTTGCTGAAGTAATCTATTGCATCCAAACACAGTCGAAGTCTTGCGGTTGGTATAAAACCCAAACTTACAAGCACTCTCTCGTAGGTGACTGTAACGCCATCGCGAACCAATATTGAAGTTGTTGTAGCTAAATAATAGAGAAGAATTATGTATAAGTACTCAGTAAGCAAAAATGCAATTACAATGTGAAACAACACGATTTAAACTTGCCATTCTTCGCTAATTGTTTCATGATGACTAGTAGTGGAAAGACTAATTTATTATCAGTGAAGTGGCCTTTTAAGATGAGGTGCATAGTTCTCACACAACCCAACATTCTTACTTTCATTGCGAATTTTGGATCTGAAATTAAAACAGATTTCGGAATGTTTAAATATTTTGTTTACTTTAGTAGTTCTTCAAATCAAATAATATTAAGGAGAAAGAATAAAGTATACCAATACATATTTGCGATTATAAGTCTACCTTGCTGCCCATTTGAAGCAGTAGGCAGTTAAGTGTTAAGAGTATTTAAACTTATGTACAATTAAATAGTAACATAATATTTTTGTAACCTCGGCAACAAAGTGAAGCTAAAACCCAGGTGAGATCTTGCAAGATGATCTCGGACGACCCAGTGTGTCGTTCGCGCTTATCATGAATAGCTTCGATGAATTTCCTTATGACAACTTGTGTACCTTTCAACCCAATCACACTCTCAGCGCAATGTTGACGAGTAAGGTTATTTGCTGAAATAGAAAGGACCATAAACTTAAGAATTTAGAGCCATACCTTTCGGGGCTAGCGAGGCTATGATCCAGATGAGGTCTTGCAGCATTAGTTCTGTGTCAACATTGCTATCACGCTTTCCGTGAGTTGCAATCAAAGTGCGAAGAACTGTCTGGGTTCCATTTAAGGATATGAAGTGTTGTATACATTGTATCCGAGCTAAGTTGTTTGCTGAAATCCACGGCCATGTTTCAATTGTTCAGGTTCATCATTAACATCTATTTTACAAGTCATGCATATAGATGTCAAATTAAACAAAAAAGATTTCGAATATACTTTGTAACCCTTACGAAATAGAATGCTGAAAATAGTAACGCAAACAAAAGCAAGTCGAAACTACGACTTTCATGTCGTCAAGCAGTTGAAGCTGTCAATGCGTTCTTTAATATGATAATTTATTTGAACATAACTGTGCTACCAAACAACAATTGGATTACAATCTCTGCCATAAACCACATTTGAAGGCCGTGTTATCGTTTGTACAATGTCAGGCTTAGGCATAATAAGTAATTTGTGTGCTCCTAAATGTCAGTAAGCAAGCCTTTGGGCGTGATCAGTATTGGAGGTCGATGTAGTTGAATCAAAGATTTCGTGTGCTAATTAGTGAGAACAAATATTGAAGAATTTATTAATTGCAAACTTATTAATTAATAAGAGATCATGCAAAGCTTCCAAGTCATTATGTTTTTCATATGCAAGCAGTATCGATAGTCGATTTATTGCTTGGCGCCACACCACCGGACACATACCCTTTTTAGTCAGAGGCGGTTTGTTTTCCTTCCCAATCTTTTTGTTATCTCTCCTCTTTGTTGTTGGCACCTCATTAGATACTAATTGTTACATAATTTTGTCATTAATGTAGTCTACTTGTAGTACATAATTAAGAATAATAAAGTGAAGCATGCAATACCTGAACACTTTTTTCCTTTGCCCTGTTTTAAACATAAAGCTTCTCTCAATATTGAAGCGATGTAGGTAGCAGTTGCAGAATCTCTGGTGTTCTGAAAGGGATATATTTGTTTATACCCTTTCCGTGGACAACGTCTGCTTTTCAATTTGTGCACTTTCACTGTGTTATCACAATTTTTATCGACAGACATGATTCAATTGAGGAAAGCCATTTTATTAATAACAGTAAAAATTTAATGACAATAACATAACCTAAACATACAATGTGTTTAAAGAACGAAAATACTAAAAATCGAATTACATACATCCAACAGAGAGAGCAGCATTTGTATGGCTCCCGATTGCTTGTTCCAAAGCTTGTCTAATGTATTCTGCCGAACATGTTTGTCTGGAACAAAGGGAAAGTAAGAGTTATTTTACTGAAAGGTGAATTGAATAGAACAGAAGACGCTGTTGTATTTTTTAAATAAGAAATCACATAATTTATGTGAATAAAGCATTGGTATACTCGTATGTCAATAGAATAAAGTTTGAAGTTGAAATTTGACAGCCTTGCGTCATTCTTTGCCCTACTAATTTTTATTGTAAAAAATAAAAATAAACGATTAATTCTTTAACTAAACGGTATATAAATAAATTATTTCTAATATGTTCCAAATCAACCAAACCACGCAGAAAACCCTTTGTCCCCACGGGGCAGCGAACCTCGGGACTTCAGGTCAATCAGAATTTTAAAAAAGTTATTCGCTGTATGTGTGACATATTTACTTATGGTAAAAGAAATACACTATTTTTCGCCGTATGACTATTTAAATAATTTTGTTTATGCCTTCCGTGTGAGGTTTCGTTGCTGCCTGCGCAGGAGTGGAGGCCAACTAGTGTTCTTTCCGATAAATATAATCTCAATAATGACTACATTCCCTCTTAATTGGATTATCAGCATTTATGTACCTAGCTTTAACTATGTTACTGGCCGTTTATGCTCATTCAATTAACTTATCAGCATTTCCTATACGTTTTAAGTGTAAAGTCTTGATAAAAAAAAGTCCACGTCATAACGCCCTAGTTTAATTCAGTTTAATGAGTTAAAGCGAAATGTAATAAAAACCTTAAATCTTTTTTATCATACTTTATTAGTAAATCTTAGCAGTTACTAATAAAGTAAATTGATATTGTATTTGAAAGGTTTTAATCTTTATATTTACACTGACAATCTAATGTTCTTTATTCAAATATCTTATAAAATAAAGATAGGACATAACAGCAGAATTTACAGCATCTTATTTTAGAGATTTTAACAGAATATTTCAATGTCTTTGAAACAATAAACAAGTTCGATTAAAATAAATATTGGTACTATATAAAATAATTTCTCTTAACTATTAACTCAGGCATACTATGGTCGTTTTCTACAGGCAAGTTCATTTCTACAGCATATTATTTATGTTGATTTAGTGTTATTTTATTCATTCCTAGACTATTCAATAAATTGCATCCAACATTAACCAGTGTATCTTCCTTGTTTTAAAAGCGCAATTCAATAATTTAAACAGCTGCACCAACTTTACTGCTTCCTGGAACACAGACTGATTTTATAACGCGATTTAAGCATTTCGACTACATTTTTATTGTGTAGCAAAGACCACGATATAGGGACGTCGCTTTTTAATAATAGGTATGATGATCATATTTGCTATGATATTGTTTTTTAATAGGGCGAAGCGTGGTTTGCATATCTCAATGTCAAAAATCTTGTATTGACAGAGAAAAAATTAGATTCGCGCGCACTATCTTAAGAATAATGTTTCAATTCTGTTTCAGATACTTCCCAATGATATTATTTAAAAAAAAGAGGCAAATATTAATAAAGTGCACACGTAGTGAACATATCGTAATTGGGACGTTTTGTTTTCAGTCTTTGTTATAAAGACGCTCAAGAAGTTAAACGGGACTTATAATATTATCAATACCACGATATACGTGGTATTGATAATATTATAAAGACTACAAAAAGGCTATTACGTGCGTTATAAATATGCATGTAAGTAGTATATTTCGATTTATAAGGTTGTTTTATTGATTTTCTTATAAGTATAATGTCTATTAAGCCGATTTATCGCCGCTTGACAATAGGTCTGATGCATCTCTGTTATAAAAAAATATAAAACCGACTTCAAAAACACTGAAAAGTTAAAAATAATATAAGAATAGGTACAGACAACATCACATTTCTATATTGAAGTCGGTGCCAAACGATGATCTCCTAGAAAGTCTTAAAATTTGTCACCAACTTCAATAGAGAAGTGTGATGTTGTCTATATCTATTCTTATATTATTTTTAACTTTTCCGTGTTTTTGAAGGCGATTTTAATTTTTTGTAAAATATTTTTTATTTTTAACTTTTTAGTGAATGAAATCTTTTTAGTGAAAGAAACCCTAATTTAATGCCTTAAAACCTTAAAGTGTTACATTAGCGTTTCCCTTGATTTTCATGGGATCCCATCATCAGATCCTGACTTTGGTGACCTTGGAGCCACGCCAGTAGTATATTCTATCGAATACAAAAAAAAATCGGTCCACAATTGGCGGAGTAATCGCGTAACATACACACAAAACACATTGGACACATCTTAAAATTTAAGGGTTTTCCTCGATTTTCATGGGATCCCATCATCAGATCCTGACTTTGGTGACCTTGTAACCGCCTTAGCAGTATACTCTATCGAATACAAAAAGAATTTTGAAAATCGGTCCACAATTGGCGGAGTAATCGCGTAACACACACACAAAAAAAAACACGCATCGAATTGAGAACCTCCTCCTTTTGTGAAGTCGGTTAAAAAACACTGAACACGTCGACTGAGATGAAGGGTAAAACTATAGTAAAAAAACTTGGCACCTTAGCTCAATTCGAAAAGCAACGAACATAGACACAATGATAATAAAATATTAACCCACGTAAAATACTGATGGCGCTTACATTGCATCCCCGCTGTTACACGATACTCTCTTCAAGATTCGATTTCAACATGCCGTAAGCATTGTAATTAAAATCGATACCTACAATAAATCTGTCTACTAAACATTCGACGTGTCCGAATAGTGCCAAATGCTCGGCGATTTTTGCCGTGCGCCAATCGATATTGCAGTGGCAGCAGCTAGCATAAATAAATACTGTGGCCACTAGATACTGCGGAAGTGCACATAAATCAGATCAAGTACGTAGTTTGTCTTTGGATCATCACCTATTTGCCATGTCCCATTCTCAATTGCCCGTGTAGCGACAGATTAAAAGTTGCTACGTGCGCACTCTAGCGTTGGAATTAGGGAATGCAAATCCGTAAAATCCGGATTTTTAAGAACGGATTTTGTTCCAATCCGGATGATACGGATTTTATGGATTAGAATAAAAGCACATGAAAATCGAATCAAATAATATTTTAATTTTTTTTTGTTATTTGGATCTTTTATTTGCCCTACCCGCATCCCGCGCCGCACCGCGCCGCTAACCTCCAGGAGACGCATTTTTGAATCATTCACGTGCGAAATTATTTTCTACTGTTCCCAATTTTAACGATTTTTGAATCACTCGAATTCAGTATTGTCATTAAAAACAAATTCTATTATAAGAAACCGTTACAAGCAGAAAAAGTAAAGTCCGGTACGCAATAACATGGTAATAACTCATTAATTTAATAAAAATTTTTTTACAAAAAATAAAACCGACTTCAAAACACTGAAAATTTAAAAATAATATAAGTACAGACAACATCACACTTCTATATTGAAGTCGGCGCCAAACGATGATCTCCTAGAAAGTGTTGTCACCGACTTCAATATAGTTGTGAAGTGTGATGTTGCTGTACGTATTCTTATATTATTTTTAAGTTTTCAGTGTTTTTGAAGTCGGTTTTATTTTTTGTAGAAAAAAAAATATTTTTAACTTTTTAGTGAATGAAATCGTTTTAGTGAAAGAAACCCTAATTTTAAATTAGTGATTTCCTCGATTTTCTATGGATTCCATCATCAGATCCTGGTGATTGGTGACCATGGGACCACCCTTGCAGTATACTCTATCAAATACAAAAAGAATTTTGGAAATCGGTTTAAAAATGACGGAGTTATGAGGTAACAAACATAAAAAAATACAACCGAATTGATAACCTCCTCCTTTTTTGAAGTCGGTTTAAAAACTAGCTTTGAATCGCATATAAAACCGAACGAATTTAGGTTGCGTATATTCTACTAGTAGAAATCAAAAACGAGTGGCTAGGATCACTCGTTGCAGAATTCACGGAATGAATATTCAAAAATAGTGAATATGGAAATTCGTATGCGAATCTTACGATTTCGAATGCGAATTTGAATTCTACGCCCTTAAATTATATGTAGAGATTACATAGTTAATGCCAAATTGAAATTTAATTGATTGTCATTAGTCGCTGTTCGAATTGGCACCAGAATTATTACTAAAGGCCGGTTACACCAAGTTTGACGTTTTACAATTTCGCAAAAAGATGAAATCAAGGTAATACACGTAATAATACGTAAGAATGCGTTGTTCCGTCGATGAATGCGTGATTTATGCTACATATTTCACATGTTTGACGTTTCAAATGTAAAGGATTAAGTAAAACAGAAATCGTAAGAAATAATAAATTTCGATGCAACCGACTGTAATAGTCTGATCAAGTTTGTTTTAAAAATAAGGGTCAAGTTACAATAAATCGCATGAAGCATGAAATTCTGTAAGATTGGTCAGACTACCATTTCTATGCGACACGTGATGAAAAGTCCCCATTGATCTCATATCAGTATTGTTTTTTTCCAGGGTTTTTTTTTGCATTTCTGTGAATCTTACAATTTTTTTATTGCAGAAAGTTGGCAAACAAGCAAACTGCTCACCTGATGGTAAGTGGTAGCAGTTACCTTTAGTACATGTGGCTCCTGTGAGATCCGCAGCAAAACTGCAACCCCCACAAGAACCACAGTGTACGTTGCCAACTTGTGACTTAGGATGTAAAGTCACAGTACCCAGTAATTTCAGTGCCATACTATTACCCTTCAAACCGGAACACAGCAATGCAAGCACTGCTGCTTTGCGGCAAAAATAGGTAAGACGGAAGTACCCAAGCACACGACCCTGGTACTGAGTCTCCCTCCGGTAAAAGTAGTGTAGGTACGTACTTATAAGAACCTTGGCGCAATAAATGATATGTTATAAACATAAAACTATTAGCCGTAAGTTATATAATTTCAGAGTTAATTAAAAAGTATATTATTATTAATCCATTCACGCTCAGAAACCATAAACAAAAAACTCAGTCAGACGGCCTGGCGTCATTTGTTGTTTTTTGATAGAATTTTGGTCCTTAATGTCCTATGTGTTCTGCCTAGATTAATGTAAAAATGTTGTTAAACCTCAGGAATTCTACTTATTCTATACAAAAATCACATATTCCATATATCTAGGTTCGGTGGATGTTGACCATTTGTATGGAACAGCCAATTTACAGTTCGAACGGACCGCTAAAGGTAGGGCGTAGCCATACACGGTAGGGCGTACCTGACAGGTTTGCCTGTACAGTTGAATTTTACAGGTAAACCCGATCGTGTATGTTGCACAACTGTGCAGGTTTGTTACACACCTGTTCAGGCAACCGAAAAAATATGATAATTTTGATATTTTTACCCGTTGGTATACCTGTGCAGTTTAACGGTACAAGCAAAACTGAACCTGTGTGGCGGTTGTCCAAACAAATAATAAACCGATTAGCACTACAGCATGGAGATCTGCTGCTGGGGCCATTGTTTCAACTGATAGTATGTACAGGTTTATCGCTAATTGTATATCCTCTACTCAGTTCAAGCTTACATGACGGGTGTAACTGTTCAGGCAAACCTATCAGGTACACCCTACCGTGTATGGCTACCTTAAGGTTCAATTCCAATCCAGTGCTAATTACAATTCAACTTTGGGCAAAATTGGTATCGCGCTAATTTCTACATGAGAGTTTAACTTCAAGCGAAGCTGGAACGCATTAGAGATAACACAGAGAGAGAGAGAGAGAGAACAGAAAAACACTCAACACTGAAAAAAGCCAAACTTCAATAAAAAAAAAGTACCGTCGCATGAACTTTGTATTTTGACAGCGGTTGCGTTCCACAACTTCAATCAGGTTGCGTTCCAATCTCCTGTCAAATCATTACCGCGATACGAAATGTAATGAAAGTTGTCGTTCAGTCGTAGTTCAAGTCCAAATATTCCAATCCAACTGGATTTATTTATCGCAATTGGCCTAAAGTTTCTTGTCTGAACCAGCACACAAAATTTGGCGCCTGCCTCAAAAGTAACCTTGTATACCGGAACGGTCGGACACGTGGGTCCGAGAAGTCCCATAAAATTAGGAATTGCACATGTTCACAGCCCTATCCATTGGTAATGACATGCCGTCTCGGACGCGGCTGCTGGCCGGCGGCCAAGGGGCCACGCGCGACCTAAGACGTCACAAGAACAGAACGGATTCAGTTATTGCTGTTGTCAATTCATAAAACAGAGTAATGTTTTGCTCGGTGTTCTCACATCAATCAATTTGAATAATCCATAATATTATTACGGTAAATATTCGTATACTTATTATAAAATAATTTCCAGTAGAGATGTGTATTCTCCAGGTACTTAATGCATATCCTGTCGCTGTCGCCATTTTGATACGAAAAATTAATTTCTTTAATATACCTTCATAATGCGTGAAGATGCTTCATAAACTTCATATTCAAGTAGTCACAGTAACGTAGTGAACTATTTACGTAAGTATGTTTAATACACATTTTAACCTTTTAAATTTTACATTTAAAAGAAGGCGTGATAATGTATCAAATTACATTCGAGCTCCATCTTCCTCCCATCCCATTATTCAATCCACTTCGTAAAAAGCTTGCAAATTATTCGTGATATACGTTGAAAAGATATATTAAAATAAAAATTGCCGCATAAAAACAAACTGAAAAACTTGCTGATAATAAAGCTTCAACCTTTATTATAGTCCAAATTCTATTAAGACCATAAAACCTTATCTATTACGTTAAAAACTATTAATTTCTAACAAAAGTTTTGAGATTGTAAACACCGCGTTAAAATAAACTTTTAGCAAAAGACAAACTAATTACAAACCTAATTGTTGAATTAATGATAAAAGCCTGAATAATACCGAAGTTTTAAAAAAAATATAGTAAAGCAATACAATTTTCTTGCTTTAGTAGTTTTATGGATAATTCCACCAATATTGTCTTAGCTTAGGGTACTCTTAGGTGGCATGCTGTCACATTCTTTTCATTAAAAACAAAAAGTTGACAGCATATCGGTGATATTTAGTGATTAAACGAACTTACCTGAAGTGAAGTTCTATCATAATTATACGAGTTGCTTCGTCCGAAGAGATTAGGTAATAATTGTAGTAACACGTATCATGTCGCCTTTCATCCACTAAGTTAAAAGTAGGTATTCACACTTTTTTTTTTGATGGTGGTACACAAACCTTCCTAGAGACACCAACCATATAGTCGCTCATTTAGTTGAAAGTCCCGCAAAACCTATATATTTCGCTTTAAAGGGGGCATATTGGGAGGGAGGGACCTAATCTCTTCGGACGAAGCAACTCGTATAATTATGATAGAACTTCACTTCAGGTAAGTTCGTTTAATCACTAATTATACATTCGTTGCTTCGTCCTTTGAGATTAGGTAATAATTGTAGATTTTGAAAGCAAGTGAAATATTAAAACCAAATAATAATTAAAATATATTATGATATTCATTCTGTAACCAAAAAAATCAAATCTATAAAGGAATCAAGGCAACAACAAGTAATATCAATTATTTATTGGCATAATGTTAGCTATTAAGGATAGCCAATGCAAAACTATTAGATTCATCTGGTTGAATATTTATATAGTAATAATTAGCAAACACATTGGCTGCCACTCCCCCCTACAGTCCTGCGTATTGCTGCCTATGCGCCGTTGAGGTAGCTGCATGTCTGACGGAGTGGGCAGAAAATATTGAAATATAAATTCCGCTAGTTAATAAGGTGTCCTTAATCCACTTGCTGATTGTATTGGAAGATACTACCTAATGAGGTCTTTTGAAACTTATCAAAAACTTTCCGCTCGGTTGACTGGTAAAGAATGTCTTGTTGCATTAAGTCCGCCCTTTATACTGTTTTTAAGTGCAATAAAGATTAAATAAATAAATAAATCTGTGGGCGGTCTTTGTAAAATGGAATACACAAATTTGGTTGATTTGATCATGGACGTGATGTTTTAATCAAATCTTTAATTTTACTAATAATTACTTGATCTCTAATAATTATGTTATCTAATTTTATTTTTGCAATCGTCTGTACTCTGTGTGCTGTTACGAGTACAAGAAGTGTTGCAATCTTCTTTGACAATTGCTCTAAACTCAACGTGGTATTTAGATAAGCTTTTGACAGGTAATCTAAAACTAGAGAAGGATTCCAGGTAATGTAACATATTTAGGGGCTGGAGGACGAAGTCTGAAAAACCCTTAAACAGTCTTGTAATGCGGTCATTCGACCTTACTCTCGATCCCAAAATCAAAGATAGAGCAGAGCGATGACTATTATTTTAATCATCCATATTGTAAACCCGAATAAAATATTTGTGTAAGAAAATAAATAACCTGCGGAGAAAGTTGATGCTTCATACACGTCAACATTTTTTTTTTTTTGTACAATAATTTACCCAGCGATGTATTGCGAATAATATTCTTTGATGGAATTTTTTGACAGGGAAGCCATCATGATGTCTAAGGATGACGGTGGTAGCGTACCACCGTCATCCGTCCTCTTCAGTAGTGCCTTTCGGATAAGTTCCCTGCTATTAATGTGAGCTTGGGCAGGCTGTTAGAAACAGACAACAAAACGTTATCTGAAGGGCTGTAATTGTACAGTCTTTGAACAAAGAAGCTCTTAGAATAAAGGAAACCAGGGTTGTGTAGGCCAGAAGGGAACAACGATACTATTCCCTCAGCTTGATCGGTTATTATTTTTCGTAAAACTTTTAGTATTACAGCAAAAGGCGGAAATGCATAAAATGAAAGATGTTTCCAATTCAAGGTAAAAGCGTTTACCGCCATAGCCCCTGAACACGTTAATCTGGATCCTTATTTATTACAAGAAACATACAAGTTGCATTTTTATTGACTCTAGAGGCAAAAAGATCAATGTCAGGCTTGCAAAACGCCTTTAGAATTTGATTAAATGCATGATTTTTTAGCTCCCATTCAGTATCAGGGTGAGATTTCCTTGACTCCACATCTGCTATTTAATTATATTATCTTTAGAGCTTATGTAACAAGCAAACACAAATGTACCTCTAGGTTCGCACCACTGCCACAGTTACCTGGTTATATCAGTAAGGTGTGGAAATCTAACTCCACCCATGCGGTTGATATACGAAATAGCAGTTGTGTTGTCAATGCGCAATAATATTAGACAATTTCTTCTTTTGCGAATATTTGAAAGCCTAGACAAGCGGCCAAAAGTTCTAAATAATTTATGTGTATGGATTATTCCTCTATACTCCATTGTCCACTAGCGGTCTCCTCACCGCATGCTACCCCCCAACCTTTTTTGCTCGCATCCGAAAAAATTTCGATATTGTAATAAGTAGTCTTGTCTAAAAGGATTAAATGTTTTATCAATGGAATTTTTCCACCAGGAAAAATTTGTTTGCAATTGTTGTAGCTATTGTTATTGCATAAAGCAAGGTATTTGCATCTCTCCATTTGTTTGGTATACAACCAACCATACTTACTGCTGGGCAGGATGAGGTGAGGAGTCCCAGCAGTCGAGCGAAACGTCGAATTTTACAATTTGTCTTATGTTGAAAATAAAGCAATTCCTTTTTAATAATATTTCTTTTATCCTATGTACTATAAACATATATGAAATTTTTTCTTGCCAATATAAAACCAATAAATCTACAACTAGTGTTAGGAATCATACAGCTTTTTTTTTTTTTTTTAACGTCGCCCCACACTAGCATTTTCTCCTGGGTCGTGGGTGCAGTTACAAACATAGTATATCACATGCACATACGGATACGCCCAGTCCGGAACAAATTTCTGTAGGCCATACAAAATATTTGTCCCGTACGGGAATCGAACCCGCGACCCGTTGCGCAGTAGGCGATCACTCGACCTCAGCGCTAACCATGTCGTTCAATGTTGTTAATAAATCCAAAGGACTCTAAAATATTTTTAGTTTCAGCAATATTTGCTAGACATTTTTGGTAATCCCTAGCAATGACACAAATATAGTCTAAGACACAAATAAATGGTACACATATATATGGCCTAAGGATCGAAGTAAGTACATCACCGTCTTAAGCAACTTTGTTACTACAAATAGTGCGGTGTTAAGGCCAAAGGGAAGAACGTTAAATTCGTATAGTTTATCTTCGATATAAACCCAAAATATTTTTTATGAGCTGGGTGGATTGAAATTAAAAAATAGGCATCTTTTAAATCTATGGTGGCCATGACACTGTTTTTTGAAACTAATTTCATTGTAGTTCTGTAATCTGTTTTTACATATTGGTTGTTTAATAATAAAATAGCTGGACAAGAACTGTTTATTTCACTTGGTTGACAAGGTGAAATAGCTCCTGAATCAATCAATTCAGTAATGACCACTCTATATTGTAAAGATTCAGAAGTTGACAAGGTCGGCAGTTTAGGTTCCCATAATTTATGAATAGGTCTGGAAAAAGGGATCTTATCCATCATAATATAACCGGGTCATCAGTTAAGAGTAGCCAATTATCGTAAAAATTACTTAAACGACCTGCTGAACATACCGAATCCAGCAACGTGGGCCTAGGTGCTGCTGCGAGCGAGGCGGCGGTCGCGGCAGCTGCTGTTGTCGCGGCGGGCACGGTGCCTGCGGCGGGGCCAGCTCCGTCCTCCGCGGTGCTCCCACCTGCCTGGACCTCGGTAGCGGAGGCTTCTGGTTTAAATGACGATTTAAAGGTTGCTTTGGTTTTGTCGCTGCTAGCGTTTTCTTGGTTGATGAAGTAATCTTTATCTCAGCACCAGACTTCGATATCGCCTTTGCGGCTTTGAGATTGTCGGCTAATTTTCCCCCAAATAGAAAACTGTCAATTTCAGCATTGTACAGTTGCTCCTTTATGTCATTTTTTAGTGCTGAGCAAATAAAAAAGCGTCTTGTTTTTTGACTCGGTATGTTGTGCATCGCACATTAAACGGCTGGCCTCGATTAACAGTTTTTAGATTCACTGGTCTTTATGTTCTAAAGAAAATAATGTGGTCCGAGCGTCACCAATGCAAGATATAGCAACTGACTGCTGTATTTGTTTATTTTCTAATGCTTTATCTTTCTTAACAAGCATTTCCGATAAGGCTGCCTTCATCTCGGGGTTCATCTTTGGTGTGTTTATTTTTGATTTTTGAGGGCACAGTTTTTTTTTTTTTTGGGAGTGTGTTTCACCCAAAAGACTTAAAATCTCTTCATCCAATTCAACACGAACTGGTTCACTGCTCACATGTGCAGGTAGTTCGGTAGAATCTAAAGGCTGTAAAGCTGTTGTTGCGCAGTTGCAGCCATAGAAGTGGATGGATCTGAATTGATCTCTTCTACAATCGAGACTGTCGACCTCTGATTGCACTTCACTTTCACCTGCAATACGTTTGTGTCGCATACAGGTAACTGTGTGTCCAAAAATACATATGACACAGAAGAATACACCTTTGTCAGATATCCATAACAGCTGCTTAATTTTTTAAATGCGGTTGTATATCAACGACCAATGTTTGTAAGAATAAACCCTTTAGTGCCGTATGAAACTTTAAAAGGCAACATTCCATTAAAATGTGCACATACTTTATTAGTCATGAAGTTAACATAACATATAAAATGTACACAGTACATAAAAAATATTGTGACGGTAACATCCCGCATAGATGTACACTACATACAAGATACCAGTGGTAATTATTTGTGACGGTAGGTAATATCCCATATAGATATACACATCACTAAAGATTATCTGTTATAGATAACAGGCAGATACTTTAATATTATCAGGTATAATATTTTGTGCCGGTAACATCCCCGTATAGATGTACACTACACAATATTAAAAACCAGTGGTGGTCTTTCGTTATGAAATAATCCCATATAAATATAGGAACACATTACATCACATTAAGTGATACAAATGTTAACCACTTTTAATAAATAAGTATAATATTATTTAACAACTGCGTACCTTCGTTTCCTGATAGCGTCAGAAGTGCCACGGTGAGGCTGGGCACGACGAGCTACTATTGTTTGAAATTATTCGATTGCGCGTACGCTTTTCGCGCTTTTTTAACATCATTTCTATCTTTCTTATTTTCTTGCGTAAGTAATCACTATCTTCCTCCTTATGACTTCGTTTCGGCATAGTAACGTTTTCTAAGAAATTAAGTAGGATACGTGGTGATCGGCGAAGCACTAAAACGCGAATGAGCGACTATATGGTTGGTGTCTCTAGGAAGGTTTGTGTACCACCATCAAAAAAAAAAAGTGTGAATACCTACTTTTAACTTAGTGGATGAAAGGCGACATGATACGTGTTACTACAATTATTACCTAATCTCAAAGGACGAAGCAACGAATGTATAATGGCCATTAGTGCAGCAAATATTTGTATAAGACATTGGTACATACATGCACATTAATTTATATACCTACTTAAGATTCTTTGGATCGAAACAAAAGAAGCGCTTCCAAATGACGTTTAACAAGTGACGTTTTTATTTGCCATGGCAACGAACTGGCGCCAGCAATCTAATTACTCTAAGGGGTCAATTCCACGAATTATTCGTAACTAAAGCTAAAACGGCACATAGCATTTGATTCGATCAAATGTTATGGTCTGTCCGAGCATGTGTTTTAAATATCCATGTGAATCAAATAGAGAAATGTGATGAAATAGAGCATGTGACTTGATAATAGTGCATTCGGTGAGCGTGAAGGAGACCGCATGTTTACAGTTTGCTTTCAATCCGTGGCGTCATCCGGTGTCCTGCAGTCCAACTGGTTCCGGCTGAAAACCAGCGCTTTTGTTACAGTGATGTAAGAAAAGTTTTGAGCTGAGCCTGAATCTTTTGGCCTATCTGATACTGTTTTGTTTAAACACCTAACTCGCACAAAAGGTCAATAAACTTTCTTTCTTTCTTTCTAAGTCAACTAAAATGATTAGTGACTGCCTGCCTCGTCTAGTATATCATATTAGCCGGCAATGAGCTGTTTGTCGTAAAATCGTGGACTAGGGATAAAGGAGACTGGTTTAAATAGTTTGTTGGGAGTCAAGAAGTGCGGCCGTTAGAGTGCAGTCGCAGGCTCCACGCGCATCTCCCGTGATTTGACCCGTGTGTAACCAGGATTGATTGAGTAGGGCCGTGGGTGGATGTCTGTTAGTGTGTGACCTTAAACTCACAGCTGTTCTTACAAAGTAAAGAAATATAGACTCGTACATCACCTAGCGTACCTACTGTTAATCTGTGGTCTTATATACGAATCACTTTTGGTTCAGCTTGTATTTTTTAATGGAAACGGCCCTCAGGTCTCGTCTTGAAATGTATGTTTGTGCAATATTGAGTCGTATTTTTGTAGGAATAGAGTGATTTATTTACACATGAAAAATATTGCTGCTAGCCGCGTCGTCGTTGCGGTCTAAAACCACTATCACACTGAGAATCAGATGTTCTCAAGGCTACTCGGGTGCACTAATAAAAACAAGACTGAAACATAACGTATTCTAATCATCATCTATTTGAATTTTCGTAGTAATACATTCTCCGCTTATTATAAACATCTGTCTGCTTTATGACTAGCAGAGCTGTAATATTCAAATCATAAAAGCGCGGGAGTCTTAATTCTCTGAGGGTAAAGAAATTTTTCGTGTATATTTTTTGTAGTAGGTTTCATTTAACTTGCTTTATTTAATTGGATGTTAGTTGATTGTATGTTATCAAATGTCATAAAATATTTTTTTAAATTATATTTCTCCCTATAATTTTAACGTTTTATAGCTCGCATATTGCACTACGCTTTTGGTAACACAGAATTAATTTTGACTGCACGAATAATACGAATAATTTTTCATTTTGCTTGAATTGAATTTGATACTTCAATATTAATAAATAAACGTAAACATATAACGATAGGAGTATAAAAATAATAGAAGCACTAAAATTGTAGTAACAATTATTATTACAGACATGCCATTTGTAGCTCAAAACAAAAATCGTTGGCGGTGATTGATGTTTTTAAGTCGATTTGTACCTCCATACCGCATTACACCTACTATGAAAGTACGACGAAGCTGTGGGCTGGAATATATGACGTGTGGAATGAGCTTGCGTCTCAGCAATTAGCTACGGATTAAGAGAAAAATAAAAGAGTCGCTATATCACGCGGCGTGGGAGGACAAACTTTACATCGTTGCAAGATTTACCAGCTGTTTGATCAATTCTCGAAATACACGGCATCTAGTTATCACAATAATAATATGTAAATATATGAATATTATGATATCCATTCAAACGTAACGAAAGAAAATTGAAAAATGGTTAAAAGCACCGAGATGTTTGTTATGTGATACTTAGCTTTTGGAGCCACTGGTGTGGCAAAAATGTTTACGGTTCACTCACCTGGGGACTTTAAGACCGCTTTCTTGCCTGTTCTTCTTTGGAAGGCTGTCCCAATTTCCGAACAGGTGTAGAGTCGCATTACTGCGATCCAGTTTGAGGGGTAAGACTGTAACTCTTCTTCATCTTATATCGAAAGTTGGCAAAATGCATTGGGGTCGTTGAAGGGGCATATTTCCAAATCTTACAGAACCTTCAACTGTAATCGCTTACCTTGTTTGCCAAGTTTTTGTACAAAAAACGTTTTCACAATTTCAACTGCATAAATGAGTGCGTGGGTCATGATTTAGTTCGTTCGATTGTACATTTCGCATGATAAATCGCTACAAGTGCTCTTCCGGGACGTTTTACACACTCATCATAACATTGGGACACATTGCCAAAACACAAACGTAAACACGTACGTCCCCGCCCTCCGTGCCAGATGAATAGTAGGAAATCGAGATTGGCATGATAGTGAAAATTCCAATTATGAATCTTAGTTGTGAGTACTATTTAGATTTTATAATTTGCTAATTTGCACAGCTTTGCTTGCGCACTCAAAGCTGCGAATTGTCATCTATCACAATACAGAATTAGTTGATACTTGTTAAATTAAAAAAAACCAGCGAGCCTTACAGTGGTCGCCTGATGTGTAACTTCTGACATCTCACGACCACCTGACGGCCAACTCTATCACCGCGCGCGTGGTAGAGTTGGCCGTTTCAACTATTATTTAAATTATCATTTATCAAATCAAATAGCGCGCGCTTCCCCGACTTCCTGTTACATAATTCCGTATCATTTCACGAAGCCACTCCCACAAATTGCAAGAAAGTGAGAGGAAAGATTTTAGACATCGATAATAAAAAGAGTAGGGTTTTAAAAGTAGATATTTTAAATCTCAAAAGTCATTGAATCTGTTCCCGCACGGTCTGTGACAAACCACCGGGAGATGCCACTGCACTACGGGCTTTAGCATGATCGCTTATAGCAAGTTTAAAACAATATTGAAACAGAGAGAGATACCGCTCTTGCTGCGGTTTTAATATTGTTTTGGGTGATCATGGTTAAAGTGAGCCGAACCACCTTACCATGCGCGCACATAAGGGCAGGAAGAACACCGGGGGGTTTTAGTGGGTAGGCCTGATATTCTGCCGGAAGAGCCCCACGCACGCTCGCCGTCTAGCTAACGGCGGGTACGGTGCGGTTACGCATTTCCACCCGAAAAAAAGGGTGAGCATCCATCGTTCACGAACGGGAACGAACGCGGGAGCGGTGAACGATCAACGAACTCCATTCACATAATTCATTCGACTACAACCAAAGAGTAGTAATCATTGTTTACTACATCTGTGTGCAATATTTTTGTAAATTTAAAATAAACGGTTTTATAGATGACATCATTTACTACGTCCGAGACTAAACGAAAACCGCTGAGCTTCGAAACCAGACTTTACCATTCAACTAAAACTTTGTTAAATTGACCAATGTCGATACATCTAAAAAGTGTAAGGTATACAGAAGATTTGATGGATAGGTTATTCTATTGGACGGCGGATAGCTTCAGGTGGATAATATAATCTGCGCCATTGTCATAATTTCGGTCGACTAAATCAGAAACAGTTTTTCAAACTGTGGACTCTACAATATAACCAAACTCCGCTGACACAATTTAAATGCACCCAATATGAATAGACGGAAAACAATAACAAAAAACACACTATCGTAGTTTAAGTAGTCAAAATGACATTTTTTTTAAGGTACGTAGGATACAACACTTGTAAGATTCAATTAACAGCGAAAAATTACTCTCCTTTTCATTGATTCTTAAAATGGTGAGAAGTTGGTAGGTATTTCAGTAATTTATTCCTTTTGGGTATTCCAAGAACCACCTTGGACGTTAAGTATCAAATAAATTTTAATGTTCTATGTTTTCAGAGCATCTGAAGTGCAGTTGAGATTATGCAAGATATGTAGAACATAGGCATTTTGAAATCTGTCTCTTCAGAAACTGGTGATTCTTACTTCATTCAGTAACACATGAATACATTAAAGTTTGTATTTAAATAATAAAACACGTTTTGGCTTCGGTCCAGTAAACATCGCTCGTTATTTTCTATCGTCTTGTTCTGTATAAGTGATGGCATCGATTACGATTTAATTGATTATTTAGAATAAACTATATGCGTACGTATATCCTGATATACATCGAGTTACTCGTTTGGATTTATTGCTATCATCACATTAGTAGATATTTAATAAAAAGTACACATAATTATTTATAACTAGTGGGCCCGGCGGACGTTGTCCCGCCTGATTACAGCGCCACCTACCGGGTCCAACTGTACGTTTAAACCTTCCTTGGACCTATTCAAATACACACAGAAAATTTCGTTTCAGAGTTTTTGCGAGACAAGCACACAGCGTTTCATTTTTATATATAAGATTATACTACTTATAGTGATATTCAACAAGTTTGAATATGTATACAGTATACCTTATTAAAAATTGTTTTTTAGACAAGATTTCGATATAAATATTTTGTTCTTTAAATACTATGTTTAGTTATTTAAATACTCAGTTTAATAATTTAGAGAATTTCGATTCGAAACTGTGTGTGTTATATACTATATGAGTATAATAATTTGTTTGTATGAACTCTTGATGGCAAAAATATATCTTAATGAAGTTATCAATTTTGTTACCATGAAATAAAAATCGATCATATGTCAAGAGTTCTGCAGTTTCTCATCACAATGTGGACACTTCATTGTGATAAACTGCTCCTTTTCGAGTCCGAGTTTTTAATGGCAAACAAAGATTAAATTTAGATCACGAACTTGCTTGTAAAACCAACTCATACATCCGTTCGCTTCTAAGGTTCGCTCGCAATACGGTTTCTATGCAATATCGAATTGAAGAATATCGGTATAAACTGAGGAAGATAAGTCTTCAGAATATTAACAAGAAATGTTTCAAAAGCCATGACAATGGGTGTTGTGGCGTCACTGGTAATAACGGATCACTATAGAGGGAAACAATTTCAGGAAGTTGAATAACGATCTGTTTCATTCAATATTCTATTTATCTCAGCTCCGATAAAAACGTATTGTATGTTGACAACTCGTTGCGATAAACGGCTCATATCCTGTTTTGGTGGTCATGCTACGGGGGCTGGATTTGTTTACTGAGATAGAATTTTGACGTATTTTGTATGGAGCTAATGTCAAATCCACCTATCATCATCATAACAGCTCCTATACGTCCCCAGCGAGGGGCTCGAGCCTACCCTAAGTAAGGGTGTTTTGGCCTTAGTCAACCACGCTGGCCCATTGCGGATTGGTCGACTTCACATGCATCTTTGAATTTCTTCGCGGATGTATGTAGATTGCCTCACAATATTTTCCTTTACCGTAGGAGCGTCAGACAAATGACGCTATGAAATTGACCATATGAAAAACACATTGGAACACATTAGAGTGGGACTTAAAAAATTTTCACATTGGGCAGAATTATAGAGTTCATAGGATATCATAGATAGATAAACACTTTATTTACAACTTCAAGATCACACACATACATCTTAAAATTAAACTTATATTAGTAAAAAAACAACAACAATACAAACAATTTGTAACCGTATGAGTCCAAATACATATGTACAGTCAGCATCAGATATATCTAGGCCTACAGGATAATCAAAACTATGTCATTTCCTGAAATTCATTATAATGTACGCATTCAAAACTATCATAATTATCTAAGCACTCAAAGTGTTCTATAAATCTAAGCAAGACCTTTCATAAAAATGTAAGCCGTCAACGTGTTCAAAATTATATACGCACCTAAAGTGATCAAAGGTATCTCGGCATTTAAAGCATTTTGATAGCTGAACTGATTTGGTAATTTATAGACAACAAGTTTTTAAAAAGGAGGAGGTTCTCAATTCGACTCGTAGGTTTTATTGTGTATGTTACCCCATAACTCCGCCATTTATCAACTGATCTGGAAAAATCTTTTTGTATTCAAAACAGTATACTCCCGAGGCGGTCTCATTGTCATCAAGTTAAAATCTGATGATGGGATCCCAAGAAACTCAAGGGAGACGTCGGTTTATAGGCACGTCCAACGTCTTTCATGCTTTTTCCGAAGCTGGGTATTTATGTCTGGTACTCATCATCTCGTCGTCCACTATGCTAAGCTTATAACAACTATTTTTTGAAATATGATAGGCAGGTATTGACCCTTAGATGTATTCTTTAAAGTTGTTTCTGTGAGCTAGTATTAAATTCACTTATTTTAAAACAGCTGTGAATCAGAAAATAAAATAATAAATGGCATAAAAGTATTACCAATAGATGTGCATTTTTATTATCTAGAAAATTGCAAAAATACATTTTTTATTTTGTACTCCAGTTTTCCATAAATCGAATAAAACATGTAAAAAGTAACGTTTTCGTTCGGTCATGGCGCGTAAGCGACATTAGAAGCTATGCGATTATCAACTATATTACCTCGCAATATAGGAATCGCCATGCACGCGTAGATTTCCAGGAAAATCTCGCCTTAATCATCAAACATAAAAACTTTTAGGATTAAAAAAACTTGTCAACTGTATGAAATTAATATAACGGTTTTTACCAGAATTTCTCACACTCAAAATTTTCGCTTTCATATTATTAAAAAAAACATAAAAATATAAAACCCAAAAGTTGGGCTGAGGTTTGAACCACGGGCCTCTGGCATATAATCCAACTAGCCAGTGTTCAATGAGCTAATGGCTCGCTTACGTCAACTTTCGAAATTCTGTATCATCATCACAGCTCATATACGTCCCCACCGAGGGGTTCGAGCCTACCCTATGTTAGGGTGATTAGGCCTTAGTCAACCACGCTGGCCCAGTGCGGATTGGTCGACTTCACATACATCATTGAATTTCTTCGCAGATGTATGCAGGTTGCCTCACGATGTTTTCCTTCACCGTAGGAGCGTCAGACAAATGTACATATGAAATTCGAAACGAAAAACACATTGGTACATGGCGGGTCTCGAACCCCGACCCCCCGATTGGAAGGCAAGTGCCGAAACCACATTCTGTATATCTTATTAAAATTATGGCATGACCTGTCAGTTACAATACAAGTAGCCGCCACATTAATAAAAGAAAAATTCTGAAAAATCTATAGTAAAAAACAAACATTTATTTTAATGCAAAATAATTGTTTTTGAAAATTGTTTCTTACTATTATTTAATATTTTTTTATTTAGTGACGACGGCTATCTTGGTTTTAATTTTTAATCGTGTACCTGCCTACTGTATTTTACAAGTCAAGGCAAGTCAAGCCTTTTCATTTGATATCCATATTGTGGGAGTTGTACAAAAATATGTAATCCGCCATATTGTTGCAGCGGCTATTTTGAATTTGCAACGATATATTAAGAATAATAACGATATATTAAGCAGTTACATTCTCATCAGAAGGAAAGGTGTATCCCAAATTTGAGCTCTATCGGACACTGGCAAGTGAGTCAAATTTAACTTGCAAGATTTGAGCCGAACATACATAAAATATACATTGCAAATTAAATAACAAAACGGGGCAAGTTCAATAAAATAAAAACTTTTAATAGATACACAAACATGAGGCGATTCTCACATTACCCCCACCACGTGCGTGGTGTATGTAACTAACGTTGTCTCTAAGTATATCTGTTTGAGTTGAAAGCACGCATACATATGAAAATATTAAATGTAAGTATTATCTAAATCTGAATAAATTATTAAACTGAATTTGTTCAAATACTTACGTTTAGTAGTTTTCATTTGTCAACAAAATCAAACTTTCTGCTCATATTTGACCCCTTTCACCGTTTCTTATTTTAGTCCAAATACAAAGTTTTATGTTGTACTGCTTCTAGAATAACGACTTTCCTTGCAAACTTTTAGCAATTTAATATTTTTTGTGTGTGATTGTGGAAAGATAGTACCTAAGTTTTGTAATACCTATGTTATAAGAAACTCGATATTACTATAATCGAATGATACAAATTTAATATTATTATCCAATTCACACAGGTAAAACCGTAGGAACAGCTTTGTTTACGTTCTACGTTGCCTATATATGAATTCAATGTCAAAAATAATTTACCATGAAACGTCAATAAAGATTGCCTAAACAAAAGACATATCACTGACATCATGCACAAAATGAAAGAGAAAGACTTACATTATGAAAGAAAACACACTATTTTTTTGACGTTACATGTATAATACACCGTGACCCATGCATAATACACCGTGACCTCTCGGCTTAAAGTTGATTTTTCTAATATGCATAGATTATTTTACCACTTTTATTGCCTAGTTACCGGTGAGCAGTTTGAACGTGTATATATTATTGAGCACATTGTCCACTTACATTTAATGGCAAGTTCAGCAGCTTACATTAATTGAACAATTTGGATGCGTACAATAATTTGTTCACATTAACTGACAATATTAATTTGAATTCTTGTCCATCAGATCTTTTTGACTATGTTGGATGCCAACATTCTTATGATGCTGACTGTACCTATCGAATCACACGGTTTGTGTGTGCTGCCGAAGTGCAAAAAGGGAGATGGCTCAGCGATAGTTTTTGTCCACATCGCAGGACATGGACAAAACGCTGATATTCTGCCACGACCCGAGGGCTTTGTGCTCGCAATATTGAAGCAATGTCTTATTAAATAAAATGAAAAAAAGGAAGAAATTATTTAAGACTTGATAACCTATTTCAATTTGTAAATATAAAAAAAACTATGTTGTAAAATTTATATAAAAGCTTTGTTGACAAATTGTGTAAGTATAAAAGATTAATAAAATATGTGGCTCAGTCAGTTTTTACTAAATTTATAAATATTTAAGATTTAAGTGTGTTATATCTATTTAACTGTCAGGACTGCGCTTCTATATAGCAAACTCTGCTACCGAGTACCCCTTAGGAATGCCTTCGACTTGTTTGTTTATAGGTAAGGATTTGAAATATTTTATGTATATTTGAAACGAATATGAACTCTATGAAAATAAAAACCCGAAATCTCCTGGTGGCCAAAGGGCCATGGTGGATAGACTCTGTCCGTTCCATCGAGAGGAGAGAAAAGAGTCTATCTGCCACAGACAGAGACAGACAAACGGACGTATGGAATGATGACCAAATAAGCGTTACCAAACATACATAGCTTAGTTACGCTAAAAATTACAGTAGGCAGCAATAGTCAGTTTGAATCCAGAGTTGTATCAGTTAAGTGTAGCGGTCCCTTGATTGTGCAGCTCGCTGTCAGTTTTTAACCGATTTCGAAAGAGAGAGCAGTTTCATAATTCGACTGTATGTTTCTTATTTGGCATGTTCACTACGCGACTTTACCGTCAATTCTGGACCGATTTGCAAAATTCTTTTTCTATTCGAAAGGGTATTATCACCAAGTCCTGGTTTGAAGAAAAGGTTCCAGGCGTGGAATTCCCTCCCATTGAAAGGAATTCCACACATTTTTTAGGCATTTGCATTGCTAATGTTCATCCCATGTTGCTGAGCTGATGATGGAAAGTCCTTTGTGGGTTGGGAGTTAGGGGATAGTTCTATAAAATAATGTTGTAGTACATATTGCAGTTCTTTCAAGTGATTCCAGGTGAGCTGATAGAAAGTGCAACTTCTCATAATTTAGACTCAGGCTTATAAAAGTAAAAATCCGTGCGAAACATTGTTAACCGATTCGAAAAAAGGAGGTTACTCAATTCGACCGTATATATGCTTTTTTATGTTTGTTCGCGGATAACTTCGTCGTTTATGAACCGATTTTGATGATTCTTTTTGTATTCGATAGAGAACACTCCAAGGGTGGTCTCATAGTCACCAAAGTTAGGATCTGATAATGGAATCCTATAAAAATCGAGAAAAAACCATTAAATTTTTACGTGTGTCCAACGTGTTTTGTGTATATGTTATGCGATTACTCCGCCAATTGTTGACCGATTTTCAAAATTCTTTTTGTATTCGATAGAGTATACTCCTGGGATGGTTTTAAGGTCACCAAAGTCAGGATCTGATGATGGGATCTTATGAAAATCGAGGAAAACCCTAATTACCCATAAATACCAGGTATTATATTAGGGTTTCTTTCACTAAAAAGACTTCATTCACTAAAAAATAAAAAATGTTTTACAAAAAATAAAAACCGACTTCAAAAACACTGAAAAGTTAAAAATAATATAAGAATAGGCACAGACAACATCACACTTCTATATTGAATTCGGTGACAAATTTTAAGACTTTCTAGGAGATCATCGTTCGGCACCGACTTCAATATAGAAGTGTGATAATGTCTGTACCTATTCTTATATTATTTTTAACTTTTCAGTGTTTTTGAAGTTGGTTTTTATTTTTTTACATGTATAAGCCACCCGGAATAAATTATCTAATTGACTGTGAAAACCGCATTAAAATCCGTTGCGGTTTTTAAAAGATTCAAGCGCGCAGAGGGCAAGAATGTTTTTATATTATGTAGAGATTAATATGTAGATAGCCACAAGTCGCGTCGCCTCTCGCCCAATGTCAAGGCGACTCCTGATTTATGGCACTTAAAAATAGACTGGACCTCGTGAAGACGATCTAATCAACGCGGTATAATAACGGTGATTAGGCGCTGTTTGATCTGTCCTCTGATTTACCACTAAATAATCTCTTGTTTATGTGTTTTATTTAGGTCGCCTTGTGTAAATGTTATTTCTGTAAATTTTACGTTAAATTTAATTCGGTTTGTGTGGTTATGCAATTATAATATTGTTGTTTTCACTTTGACAGCGATTATTGGAACTATGAAATACTTCTTATAAGGTTTGTTATTTATTAAATAGCTTGTCAAGACACACTGAAGAGACATTTTATACAAAAAATAAGTATTAAGTCTATCTGCAAGTCACAAGAGACACATAAAAAAGGAATTACTATCAATATTAAAAAGACGAGTACTCACTTAGAAGTGTAGCAAGTAATGTAACTGATACTGTATCAAGTGACACCTCTAAGTGAGTACCCGCCTAAAGATATTATCAAGCTACACCTCTAAGTGAGGGTACTCACGCCCAAAGACATTACTTAAGTAAAATTGTCTCATAAAAAATGTATCATAGTTCGCAAGCGCCAGATTCGCAATCGTGTCAACCACGAAAGTGGTCTGTGTTCTGTTTTGAACGCTGTTATATTGTAGTTGTTGTAATAATAAATAAAAAGAAACTACACTTATTAAGAGCGCAAAATTCGAGGAATATAATTTGAGATAATCTCGCTTTTATCCATAAACTTTATATTAAGATTACCCACACGTTCGTTATGTTACTCAGCGATTAACATCTAGTATGTAAAGAGATTCTTATAAGCTCCCCCCTCCCCCCTCCTCACCGCGAACCTTTTAAAACTAGTAAGTACTATTTTTCCAACAAGCCCTAGACTTACCTACACTTAATAACCAACCCTTAAGTATGACATAAGCGCCACCTACATAAATCAGAATAAAAAAGGTGTGTTTGCGTTCACTCGCAACGTTTTACGCTGGAAAGATTTACCGGTACCGCTCACGAATCCTATCAAATCTTAGGGTGAGGTGTCTACTGCGGCAAGATCGCGTGTATTGCAGGCATATAGCGGGCCTGGTGCATTGGGCCCCGGCCAAACGCCGTCGTGCCTCTTACAGAGTGTTACCATTAATTTGTGTAGGGAAATGATTAGTTATTGGGGTCCTGGTAACACCGACCGGGGCGACCCTGGCACCCTTTGTGAGAGACGGCGATACGCAAACACTTCGCGCTATGACACTCCGTGTCAACGTGTGACAGGAGCGAGCCATGGACTTGATTAGAAGGCGAGCGAGACGAACGAAATCCAAATTGGCCAATTCAAGCTTCGTTATCGTGTGAAAACTTCCAAAGCTTGGGATATACTTTTGAGGGAAATAATAAATTTCCAACAAAGTTTGTCAGAGAGCCAGCAAAATTTAAAGCCTCCCTTACGTTTAATTTTGTTTTTAATTATCAGTATTATTAAAATTTCCAAGCTAAGTAAATTGTGGAGGTTATCCAGTTAAATAAGTTTAATTTTAATAGTTACGAGTATTTGATGAATGAATATTATGAATACACTAACCATTAATCCTGCAAAGAGTATGTTAAAAAACCAACAAAAAATGAAAACTAAGAATCTACTAAGAATGATACCAGCTTCCGAAAGCAAAAAAAAATAATAATCTGGCCACACTAGAGATTCCGGACCTCACAAAGGAGCACGAACTCATTACCTATAAACTTATTTCTAGAGCTTACAAAATTCCAACGATAAAGTACACTATCTGAGTGGTTTTATTTTTAGGTGCAAATACTTATTGTGCTGCTGCCACTGGGTCGCAGCCTTTTATAGGGGTTCGATGCGAGGCTCGTGTAATGAATGGGTTGACATAACAAAGCGCTTCGTATGCTTTCTACCTGGCGAGCGAAATTCCTTACAAAAAGCCATCACCAGCTTGAAAAGATTAAAAGAATTTGCTTTGTCATAGCGGTATAGTGATTGTTACAAGGTAGTCATTGATGAAATCTAATACTACATGATTATAAAAAAATGTATTTTGGATGTTATTTGTTTGTGTTGTAATAATTATTTAAATTAAAGTTCAAATTTAATTACAACTTATTGTGCAGTTTATTAGTAAAACTAATTCTTGCTTGAAAGAATATGTATTATTATTACTCGGCAATACTTAGTAAGCTGCAGCTGCTTAGAAATAAATATTTAAGATTTTATTAAGGTTTTAAAACTTAAAAAGACAACCAACTTCAAAATCCAATGTTTTTCTTGCTTTCGTGGCAGAGTACTATATCAAAAACCCGGATATAATGATAATGATATAAAATTAACGAACTTGCCAAGTTTATTACAAGTTTATTACGTGCCTATACAGGCAAAGACAGAAGGCAATAAAGCTATTTGTTATACGGACAAAACTTTTAAGGGCCTTTATACATCGTTAATTATAGGGCGGAGTCACGCAAAATGGTGGTTTGCGAAGTAACAATAATGTAATAAAAAATACACCGAGGCATTTATAAGAAATGGTCGCATTTTAACATGCGAACATTTTATTTCGCCCATAAAATGTTCGACTCCCCCATTTTTATTTTTATTTTATTGATAAGGTTCACCTAGATCTACAGTGTTTATCCTACCTTAACTACATGTACATGACATGTTCAAACGTTTACAAATTAAAAAGTGATAATTTCGAAATTCCAACTGAGAGATCAATTGTCGAACAAATTTATTAAAAGGTAATCTGGTGATATTTTTATAACAACAATTTACGTAAGTACATACGCAGCTAAGAGTTGCGGCACAAGGTGCAAATGACAATGCTTGGCCAAAGATTGACCGGTTAAATAAGTACATATTACACTTATATAGCCGCCTTAATGAGGTATTGAGTAATTTCCTTTGCATTTCATACAGCAAAATATATATCCTATATTATTACTGGTGAAAACGCATCGTAGGCTTTAAGTGATGTTAAGTAGCTTACGTAGCTTACAGACGATGGGTTACATGCAGGCTGGGATCCATTAACGTCGTCGGCACCAATCACAGATAGTAGGTACTCTAAATAAGACGACGCAAACATAATATGTACGTACTATATTGCGTGTCAAAAGGAAGACAATGCTCATTTTAAAGTGTTTCATTTGCGTGATCATGACTGCCCGTTGAGCTTTGGTGACCTCCCTTGCGGGCAGAAATGAAACGTATAACGTTGTGTGGCTGTGGTCTTTTATGTGGCAAAAGTACCTTACCAGTCAGGCAGCTGCCTACGGCGATAAATTTAATGCCCTGCCTCTGTTTCCTACATAGGAAATATTTAAAAAAATACCAAAATATTGCAATTAAAAAAATGTCGTTATAGACTGAAGATCCCACTGCATGAAAACCCACGTATAAAAGTACAGAATGGAAAAGTATCCATCACTTAACATTGATGTAGACATTAGACAATAGGATCCCAATGATAACTTTGTAAAAATTTTTCGGGATCATCCTCATCAGAGCATTATGAGTGCATTTTGGAATTTTGAACTGACGAGTGATAATGAATATTTGGCACGAGTCTCATCTTGTGGGTAAGTCTCATATATGGGTTCTGCTAGACCAGATGAAAGGTGATAAATCTATGTATGATCAGGACAAAAGAAATATTTCAAATGAAGACTGTATAAATACTAATCAACACACATTGTCCCATAACTCGAATACATAAGTTTTAATGCAGCGGGCTCTTGGTCTAATACAAATATCACCAGATGTCAGCACATTGAAAAAAAGTCAGTAAGAAAATTTTGGCAAACGAAGTGTTTCGGTTGCGCAAACGCCAGAACAGAAGCAGGTCGTGATGGTGTAAGTCCCCAAGATCGAGCTCAATTAGCACTTTTTGTATTTTTTCGCCCCTGCTGCCGAAACGTGCCATCAATTGTTAACGGCGGGCATCTAGCCAAAACTCAATATTCACAGCTGGCTAGCTGTTAAGTGAAGTGTGCATTGTGTTAATTCTGTTTAGGATATTACACAATTCGATAATTATTTATATTAAAAAATATATAAATATCGTTATCGAAACAATCACTGTTACAACCTCTATTATCTTTTTTCTTATATATAAAAATGAATTGCTGTGTCTTAGTCTCGCTAAACTCAAAAACGGCTCGACCGATTCTTACGGAATTTTCTGTGTGTGTTTGAATAGGTCCAGCGAAGGTTTATATGTACAATTGGACTCGGTAGATGGCGCTGCAATCGGGCAAGGCAACGTCTGCCGGGCCCACTAGTATTTAAAATAAATACAACTTAATATTTTAGTATAAATATTTATTTGGCACTCTCCCTGCAACATTGTTATTATGAAGTAAAATTGCATTTTTTTACACAAATGTATATTACAAAATGCCATACGGTGGCATTAAATTTGAAAACTGCGAATCAGATTCTTAGGTTCAGTTACTTCTTGAGTGTTCAAGTCCATTTAGGGGATGAAAATAATGGTGATAAATCTTATATATAAAAATAAAACGCTGTGTGTTTGTCTCGCAAAAACTCTGAAACGGCTCGACAGATTCTTAAGAAATTTTCGGTGTGTATTTGAATAGGTCCAAGGAAGGTTTAAACGTAAAGTTGGTAGGTGGCGCTGTAATCGGGCAGGACAACGTCTGCTGGGCCCGCTAGTTAATAATAATTTTTCATGAAAATTTGAGAAGATTTCCTCAACAGCTGAACTCTTCTCAACACTTCCTCAATAATTATTTTACCCCTAACAATCTTACTAACGCTTCATTGTTATTATGGCGACAAATTAAGGTGAAATGGTGGCGCTAGCCAAGAAGTCCTATCAATCACCAACCAAACAGAGAAAAAGTTCTGCTGTCAAGGGGAACAAACTCCACATCTCCAGATCAACAGGCCGATTATGAATCTTTCATCGTATGACATATTATAAATTTGAGATAAAGAAGTCATGAAATGTTTCATTTCGAATTACTGATCTCCAATGATATCATCACAATGGTATAATTTCAATGATATTATCATGATATAATGAACAATTGATAAAAAATCTGACCAAAAATCAGACTTTTCGTTTTGCACAATGATATCATATGATATCATTTGAAAACCATGACATTGATAATAGGCCTGCAGAACCTAGACCACAAGACAACGGACGCGGAGAGGGAAGCGGATGAATCCTAATTAAATTATATGTATTAAATAATGTTTCAAAGTAATAATTTGAAATCAACAAAGAACAACCTATTGACAGCATTCCCTCAATAAGTATCAAAGTAACTATTTAATTACTTCAAACATTAGCGCTTCTGTCGGTCGTATTTTTTTGATTTCAATAAATTTCCCTCACTAACTTTACTACGAGAATGAAAGCGAAGTGCTTTAGAAGAAGTTAAGTCAACCTATTTTACTCCAATACACGCGATAGATTCATTTGTGGTTAGCTTTGACTAAGAAGGTAAGGGAAATGGGTCAATATTCTTTTAACGTCTATCAATTCACAACTTAGAACACTAAGTGAAAATTCGAAGACATAAACTATGAAACTATATGAAAATAAAACGTCTAACTTCCTTATCGATCTGCTACGTCATCAAAGGCTCTAACTTTATTAAGATTAATTAATAATTAATTACGAAGAACCACATAAAAGGTTCTGTTCATATCGTACATAATAACCTGAATTTTTATGTCTGCGTTTCCGAGACAACATATTTGCATTTATATTGAACATTGGAAATCGTATTGTTAAAATCGAAAATGTTAGTAAGCCAACAAACATTTTTCAAAGATATCATGGCATTGCACAAATTTAAATGCAAACTTATAATAAGTGTGCATATTTTTTGGCAATTGTAATCTTGCTCTAATATTTTCTTTTTGAAAACTTCGCCCCACACTAGGATTTTCTCCTGGTCGTGGGTGCAGTTACAAACATAGAATATCACATACACATACGCTTAGACCGAAACACATTTCTGTAGGCCATACAAAATATTCGTCCCGTACGGGAATCGAACCCGCGACCCGTTGCAAAGTAGGCCATCACTTGACCTTTGCCCTATTACCGTGCCTTTGCGCTAACCGTGTCGTCAAGTGGGACCTTACGAGAAATTCTTCCAAGCAAGTCTGCTTCATATAATCGCCTTCTAACCGTTCTTGCAGACACTTCTCTGGACCCCTCTGCACTAAACACTTGTAGAAGAATAATTTCTGATCCTTTGAAAGGGTCTTTTAAGCCAACAATGCTATTCTTGAGTCTTCTCGCGCGGTTGTTTTTCTCCGTCTAGGTTTTCTAGACATATTTTCCGTAGGTAGTATGAAACTTCTTAAAATGCTGTTAGCGTTCATAACCATATCTAAGAGAGCCTCGCAAGTGATCTGCAATTTTCCTGTTCGATTAACCTTAGTCATAAAAATTGAGAATTATCTTCCTTGTAGGACTGCAACTTTTGCTTTTTCCTATATTAATTCAGTTTAAATTTCAAAATCAAACTAAAAGTGAGCTAGTTTTTGAAAATTTGCGGCATAATGGAATAAACAAAAGTGCTTCTATTAGTATTTTATTTGTTTAAATTTTACAATATAAAATACACACTGTCTTTATGAAATACACACTGTTTTTGTCTGCCAATAGAAAATAATAAAAAATTATCGAACTGTCGTTTCGTCCCGCGGGCCGAACATCGCGTAGGCCGAAACAACCAACGAGCCTTAATTATATAGCTGACCAGCGGCAAATGTATCGAAAAAGTTTGTGTTACGAGTACATTTGAAAAAGGAATTATTGCTAATTTAACTTTTATGCTATTCTCATTTTAAAAATACGACATCAGTGTATACGTAAAACAACAATTCAAATGAAATTGATACTATATAGTAATATAATTTTTGTAGACAAATCAAATTTTAATAAATGTTGTTCGAAACAAACATACAAATGGGAGCTAAAGACACAAAGGGGAATGGCGATTTTAGGCCCTGAATGAACAACAAATTTGATACAGTGGAAAATTATAAAATATACGTATTACATTTTTACTTCTATCCAGATATCTCTATTTATGTTAGATATATCTTCTTAACATAGTATAAAAGGAAGTCGCTCCCACTGTCTGTTCACTTAGATCTTTTAAACTACTCAATCGATTTTAATGCAGTTTTCAGCAATAGATAGAGTGATTCAAGAGGAAGCTTTATACTCGTATATGTATAAACAGCGATCCGCCCCGGCTTCGCACGGGTAATACCTAGTTTAAAATAGGTAACTTATCCACGCTGGCAAAGCCGCGGGCGGATCGCTAGTTTAAAAAAAAAATACAATATTGAAACGATTGCAGGAAGTGAATTAGTGAACCATTGCTATTAGTGATATTCTCACTTGCCATATATTTTTCCCGTTTTTGCAACATTTTTCATTGATGCTCAGCTCCTATTAGTCGTAACGTGATGTTTATAGCCTATATCCTTCCTCGATAAATGGAGTAACCAACACAAAAATAATTTTTCAATTTGAATCAGTAGTTTCTTAGATAAGCGCGTTCAACCAAACAAACAAATTCTTCAGCTTTATAATATTAGTATAGATAAACAACTAAATAATAGCTTTATATAGATAGTTTTTACTATAATGAAATGGTATTATAATATTAGTATTCAAATCAATGAGGGCTCTTTTTACATTTTTCGGGTTGTTTAAACGGTTTAGACGCATAATACCACAAACGCAAAATACCAACCCGAGGTTTTTTGGTGTTATGCGAATTTATAAAAATGATTACGCTAAATACCAACTACGTAAAATACCACAAACGCAAAACACCAACTGGGACTAATGAAGTAATAACGGTATAAATCCATACGTGGTACATACTTCTAGATATAAAGGGATATTTACAGTTAGGTTTTAAAGTGGCCGTAGAAATGCATTGTTTTTTAAGCCTGAATAGAGCTTGGAGACGAGCATTATTTATCAATTTGTTTTGTTTCTTTTAATTAATATGAAGTCTCAATTTTACTTGTTTTTTTTAGTAAGCCTTAGTCGTCTGTCATATATCATCAAAACTAGCAAGATTAACGTCCTTGGAGTCAATGACACCGGTATTATAATGTCATTGATGTGCAATAGAAATAGCGTTGCGGATAGGACAGATCCCTGAGGAACACCTGTGTTGATGGCAAAAATATCCGACTCGCAACTGTCAACAAAAGAAATCCACATCAGAAAGCGTCGATGGCGTAGTGCATAAGGCCGTTGCCTCTCAATCGGGAGGTATGGGTTCGAACCCCACCGCGTACCAATGGGATTTGTTTCATATGTACGCTTATTCAATGCTTTTACGGTAAAGGAAAACATCGTGAGGAAACCTGCACACAGCTGTGAAGAAATTCTTAGGTTGTGTGTGTTGTGTTGTTTCATCCTTTATTCAATAAATCTTAATATATTGGAAAATGCATATTAAATGTATTTCACATTGCACCATCTTTTCCGAGGGCAAAATTAAAAATAAGGTATCCTAAGTCATTGCGTTATATATATGGTATTTGCGATGAGCACGACATCAATCTATCTACACCTGCTCAATTTTTAGATGATGTTCTGGTCATTTATGACAATAACATAGACTAATAAAAAAAATAAGAAATCTTTCTATCTCCGCAATGTCTTCCTCAGTAACGGGTTGCACGTTGTATAATATTTATTACTCATGACATAATGTCTCTTTCTCTTTTTTTTTCTTTTTTAAAAAAAACGTCGCCCCACACTAGGATTTTCTCCAGTGTCGTGGGTGCAGTTACAAACATAGAATATCACATGCACATACGCCCAGACCGGAACAAATTTCTGTAGGCCATACAAAATATCTGTCCTGTGCGGGAATTGAACTCGCGACCCATTTCACAGTAGGCGATCACTCGACCTCTGCGCTAACCGTGTCGTCAGAATAATGTGTACAATTATTAATTTTATATTAGTAATATAATGGACATCAATAACATATTACCATAATGGTTAAGTTATAGGTACATTTATTGATTTTACGAAAAAGAAAAATACATTAAATAAGATTCACCGAGTTTTTTTATATGTTTTCTTTTACCAATAAAATACTGGTATTATGCGCTATTATTTTCACATTCGTTTATATGTGTGCGTTGTGGGCCTAAGTTAGTATGACCATCTGTCATTCCCCTTTACATGTCAGTAATATTTTATCCTGTTATTCCGACGACGACATCAGAATCTTCGCGAAATATCAGATACCACATTAGACGATATGTTATTCGTGAGTCGTAGCAGTCTGTGGAGAAACTGACAGCAAAACCTGTTATATTATGCGTTTAAATTAATTTATCGTATAATGGATGCCATAAAATCGAATATAGTTCGAAAGGCCCGGAATTCATCATCATCTCAGCCGCACGACGCACACTTCCATAAAATAATTGACTTTTTGTGTTGAAAATATACTTTTTTTTGAGTATATTTTCTCACCCAACGTAAGGACTATGGACTCGTTGTTTTTTAGTAGATGCAACGGAGTTTGTGGGAGCTACTAGCCAATAGTAAAGCTTACCGTGGGAGGTGAGACGCGAGCTGATGCGCGCTGTGATGGTGCGAGCCACTTCGGCGGCGTCCGGCGCTCGCTGCTGGTGCAGGCGGAGCCTCTCGAACAGGCAGTCCGCGCCCGCCTCGTCCGCCATACGATAGCCTGCTAAAGAAAGATATGTTTTTTACCCATATGCTGAAAACTCTTTGTCGCCTTTTCCTTATATATAAAAATGAATTGCCGTTTGTTAGTCTCGCTAAAACTCGAAAACGGTTTGACCGATTTGGATATAATTTTTTTTCTATTTTTCGCTTTAATACAGGCGTGGCTTAAGAAATAGGGAAAATCCTAAAAACAATATATATGGAAAATAACAGTACACTTCGCAATTGTTTATTTAGATGTATCATCTGTCATCAAGGGTATACGAAGTTCATCAAGACAGCTAGTTACAAATAAACCTCTTGTCTTCTATAGAATAGATAATGTTACGTCAGTTGGTAGGTACACAATAACTAGGTGAACTTAGAGGAGCAGAGGAGGCAATGAAATAGCTGCTATCTCTGCATTAGCATCTATTGCTTTTTTAAAGGAGTAGGAGAGTCATTGGCGTAGGTATGGAAATAGTAAAACACGATTAATTAAGGTACTAGTTCGGTAACAGATATTTCAAATATGCACATCCATATTATTTGTTAGTTCCTTCCAACTTCCAAATTGGTATTGAAATAAAATAAAATTAAACAAATTAAACCTATTTCTCGTTGAAGTGAAATCAATTTTTACAACTGTCCCGTGTCTATAATGAAATCTTGCAAGCTAAATTTGACCCACTTCCCGGTTTCCGATTGAGATGAAATTTTGCATGCATATTATGTATAAAAGCTTGTTGAATTTTTTTAAAACTATTAATTTAGTTTTATTTAAATATGACTTGCTAGAAAGCTCATTTGCATGGTCCTTTTTTTACCTACCCAATATTTTTACCTTTGGAATCCAATCCAATCCAAATTTAAAATCCAATATTTTTAGTCCAATTTTTAAATTTTGTAAACAATTTCTTAAAATCTTTGCAATCTAATCGACGGCATTCTGTTTTTATGCTTTTATCTTTAACTACTTACTTTTATTTTTATTACTTGGAGGAAATCTTTATTCTATATCAGTGGTTCCCAAGACACGCACACATACAAATGTGCTGTCATTTGCATGCTTCACTCTTGATTCAACAACGCTCCGTCCGTCTTTTTTTCAGGTCCGTGCAGGGACCATTAACATTTCTTTGTCCTGACCATTAAATCTCAACCAATTTCAAGGTATATTATTGTAAACAACTTAATAGTATCATGCCATTCATCTTCTTCATAAGTTCGTATGAATTATATTATTGCTCGAAGCAACCAGCAAATAAACATAGCTCTCAGTCGATTCGGAATGTGTTTGCATTTGTGGGCCCCTTTTCTACTTTCGTCCTTCCGTGGACCATAAATGGTCCGCGGATCACTGCAACCTATTACCAGCGAGAAAACTGGTGGAGTATTTCTTCCCATCTAGGTCTGTATAAAGTAATCTTAAATATTCTTCCGGGGAGAACGTTTTGAGGAAAGACAGCCCCCTAACCATGATCGCTCAAAACAATATTAATACCGCACTGAGAGCGGGGTGGCGCGATACGCAGCAAGAGCGGTGTCTCTGTTTCAATACTGTTTTAACCTTGCTGTAAGCGATCGTGGTAAGGCCAGCCTAGGCCAGGCCAGGGACCTAGACAATACAACAATTCAAAAACCATAACAAAGTTCTAAAAAAACAAATGTATGGGGATGATTTCACATCACAAATCATCCTCATATGTACAGCCGGCTTCAAAAGTAGATAAACATTTTACTACCGTATCACACCAACTATTACCTAACAGTGCAATATTGGTGTAACCACACTAACGGAAAGTGAATGGGGTCCTTAAACTCAAGACAGGTGACGCATAAGCGGCCCCCTTCGTCGCAGACGTCTATGGGCGACGATGACCACTTACCATCCCATCAGGTGGCTCGTCCGCTCGTACACCGCCTTTGGTGACATTAAAAAAAACTAAAAAGAATAGTTGGTGTGACATGGTAATAAAATGCTTAAAAATGCTTATCTACTTTTGAAAACGGCTGTACATTGTCGTTCGATGCAGAACGTATAATGTAAACGAAACGTGAACGCTACTTAGTCTATGAGCTTTGTCGAACACAATATGAAAATCTATACACTTACACTTTACTATTGTTAAATTTGATAATGACTTACATTATTGATTTCTCTGAATAACCTCGCGAATTTAAAGAATAATGTAGCGTTACCAACATAATATAAATATAAATGTTCAATTTGTTAATTCATTTTTTTTGTGTGGAATTTGTTGTTGTCTTGTGGGAAAACCCGTTTATTTTTTCCTGTGCGAAATAATTCTATCAGTACGATGATCCGTTGCTTTCTTATTACATAAAAGACGATCAAATAAACTCATAACCTTCGTACTTATTCTGTTAAAATGTTAAGTTGTTCTAAAAATTCAGTTTACACAACATGAAAAACATTTGGTGCTAGTAGACCATAATTATATAGTAAGTATTGAACCAGAAACATTTTTTTTAATTAAAACGTCGCCCCACACTAGGGGCGACGGAGAAAGAGGAGAAATGTTACTGACGTCTATAATGTCCAGAAGAAAAATAACTATGATGTGTGCATTAACTACATTTTCAATGAACACGAGTGATTTGTAGTTTTCAGTAAATTTTGCACATTGGAATAAAAATATTTTTATCTACTTATGGTGAATTGTAAATGAACTTGTATTTTTCGTGTAAAAATAAAATGGAAAACAAAGAAATAAATACGATAGATTCAAAGCAAACGCTTTTGAAACAACATTATGAATGAACACGGAGCACGCACCATGTTAGCACTATAACATACATCTGCCTATTTATGATAGTCGGTAAGTTATATTGCTCGTAACTGACCTCTTAGTCAAACGGTTGAAATATACAATTACCTACCTATTACCAAACAATGTTTTACAATATTTTTTACTGGACGCTACACACACTTTGATTCAATGAAGGTATTTTATTTATGTATCTCTTTTATAATTTAGATTTTAACGATAAAGCTCCATACAGTCAAATTAACATCAAGAGTTATAGAGATGCGATTGTTTTCGAAATGGCACACACCGGTGCGAATGTGAACGCAGACGCTGACAACATAAACAAGCCAAACGATTTATAAAACATGGCAATTCCAATTGCACTGTCCAATGTAGCTACAGACGTGTGAATAGATGATCGAATGAATGTGAAGAAAAGAGCTAGAGAAAAATATTGTCACGTACGTGTGTGCGTTGTGCTTCTAGCGTAATATCTTCTAAGGATCGAGTGTGGTGACTGAAAAGTAAACAGTGTTGGTCGGTGTGTGAGCAAGCGAGCAGCAGGTGTGAGCTCAGCGCTCCGCGGCGGCCGGCGGCCGACTGAGCCGGCCTGAAAGGAAAAGCTATCCGAGCGGGGGCGGCGCGCGTCGGGAAATGATCTCCATAGTCAACTGTGCTAATCAGTGTTCGATGTTCGAGCAATAGAAAAAAAAGGCAGTAGGCTAACACAGAATGAGATGATGGAGTGGAAAATGTTATGAAGCATAAATCGTGAAAAATATTTTAAGGAAGCAGTATTTGCCTATAGGTAAGTTCGTAGAAAATCTTGAATAGGAAAGACTGTAAAAAATAATTCTACATAGGTAGGTTATGCTATATTATTATAGGAGTGGATTTTTAAAAAAATATTTTTAAAGACAAAAAAGTGGTTTGGTATTAGTATGTGTCAAAGTTATAGACACTTTTGCAGTGTATATTTTGATAAAATAATGAAATAGTGAAAGTGAAATGATGGCGAAAAGCGAAAGTAATCGAACTATAGAATTAATGAATTTCCTCAAAGGGGAGATCTTTCGGCTTCTGATAGCGATAGCAATGAAGCGAAGTAAAACGAGAATAACCGAATAATTATATCTCATCTTTTACTGTCCACCATTCTCGTTGTTGACAATGCGTTAAGCTTACAAATTTAAATGTTAGAAACAAGGAAAATTTTGTTTATGCATTATGTATTTGCTTATACACATTTTTACAAATTTTTATATCAACAGTCGATAAGAGACGCTATCTCCTCAGCTTAAGTTCCGCAGCTACCACATCAGAATGAAAGCTTGCTTGGAAAGACAATCGACTACCATTATTAAAGAGGAAAAACAGCTAAATGGACTCATGCACCTAGGGTTCTGTAGAAACTTATCCAAGTTTATAAGTTTCTAACTTTGTACATATTTACGGTTTATTTTCCTTAACATGTGCTTTAAGCCCTTGCTTCTTATCAAATTTCATGGTTCTAGGTCAATGATCTTGTAGGTTTTTATTTCCTTGGGAAATCGCAAAATTTGCGAAAGCATGCTAAGTAAACGGTCATATCTTTTTATACGCAATTAAAAGATATGACAAGTATGATTTTTTTCACAACTGAAAGTGGTCGTAGAGCCGAATAATTGATATGTGATATATTCATTTCAATGTGATATCTCTACGCGTTCCCAAGAAAAAGGAATAGAGCGACATACAAAAAAGTGATCATTTAGGGGTTCCGTTTTTTTCATTTGATGTACGGAAACCAAACAAGAAACTTTTATTCTACAAAAGGTTTGAACATTATTGTCAAGTTGTTAGAAGTAACAAAAACCATTTCTATTAATGATAGCTTAAAAAAATTGTGAACGTCGAAATAATTGTACGACCCAACATTGTATTGTATGAAGTTATTATAATTTATGGCATACGTATTTGAAATTATATTTTTTTATGATAGCTGAAATTGGTAAAATTTATCGTTTACTCTAGTCGTTTCGCAGATGAATACAATTGGGATGATGACTGAATTATAATTTTTACGTCTCGTCATTAAATATTAAAATACCGTGGAAAAAGATGCAGTCCTGTGAAATTAGAATTAAAATCGGCTTAGAAATACATTAGATACAAGCATTTTAAGTTGGTAATTTGAAGGCGATTAAACAGAGAGATCCGACATCAACTGTGACGTCATTGTTGAGTAAGGCCATATAAACTCCTTGTAAATTGCCGTTTTGCTTGAAAGAGATGGAGAAAAATCTTTAATACCTTATATCTTCGCTGTTTATATAGTTATTCAAAAACCGATTTTTTCTTTCTGTTTATTATATAAATAAGCTTCTATTAGAGCAAAAATTTTTTTTTGTCATCTAGCCAATTGCTCGCGCCGCAGAGCAGGTCACATTTATCATATTATTATCTTTACTCAATACTGAAGTTCGTGTGTATTTTCTATCTTTTATTTACGTTGAAGGACATGTTCGGGTGTATTTCACGTATGTATCGCAAAACATTTCAACAAATTAACTCAATGATACAAGATAGATGATTAACTTACCTTTTCTTTTTGATTTTTTGACCATATGTGTTTGCGCTGATGAGTCGTCGGCTGTAACAAGAAATGTGTATAGTAATATAAGTCATAATTTATTTTATAAAATCAGACAAATGAGTTCATTTTGTTAGTACCTAAGTAAATAACACAATATCTTTAGATCAGTTTTAAATTTACAATTATAAATATACAACACAATAATTCTATTGAACTATTGTGTTGTATATTTATAAATATAATAAATAGAAATATATTATTAAATATAAGTATACAACACAATAATTCAATAGAATTATTGTGTTGTATATTTATATTTAAAATTTATATATAGATTTTATATTTATTATTATTTTATATTATTTATATTTAGATTACAATCACTGCGCAACCGATTTATACAGTGTGTAACAAAAACTCTATGAACCCTTTTAGGAACATGTTCAGGATCGATATACATATAAAAGATATGGCGTCATTGAAAATTCGAAATTGTAAAATTAGTTTTCTTATTCCTCGTATATTTTGTTTTCATAGACCCAACTATTTGTATGGGGGATTTGAACATTATTTTTACAATTTTGAACTTTCAATGACGATGACGTCATATACCGTAATCGGGCCTATTAGTGATTATGCTGAAGATGCTGTAGGAGTAACGTTCCCTGTGCAGGGCCGCGCATCTTTTGCGTATTGTTGTATAGAAGCACTGTTTCACCGGAGGGAGACTCTGTACCAGGGTCGTGTGGCAAACAAGCAAATTGCCCACCTGATGCTGAGTGGTAACAGTCACCTAATACATGTGGCTCCTGTGAGATTCTCAGCAAAACTGCAACCCCCACAAGAAACACAGTGTACGTTACCAACTTGTGACATCAGATGTAATGTCACGGTACCCAGTAATTTCACTGCCATATTACTTACCCTTCAAACTATTATTAATTACCCTTCAAACCGTAACCAAGCACTGCTGCTTTACGGTAGAAATAGGTAAGACGGAGGTACCCATGCTGACGACCCTGGCACAGAGTCTCCCTTAGTAGTCTTGTCTTTTGTCCCGTTTTGTCTACGCACCTTCCAAAGTTTGCAGGTGTCGTCAGTTCTTAAAAGAAAAAGTTCCTTAAAGTATATTTCCACCTTTCTTGAACAGCGCGCAAACCTACGGGCTATTTTATTCTTTCTAACCACCAGCGTTTTTCGTTATCTTTTAAGCAGATATTGAAAGGTGTTCCACGTACCTACTCAACCTTCTTTACTTTTTGTAAGGAAATACCGTTAAGCTTAATAAATATACACCTAAAGCGTAAAGCAAACTTACCTACGGGAGGCTCACCAGACATTTTTTATTCGAGTTTAATTCATTGGGAAATTCCATTTCACCGTATTTTGCTGTCATGCTCGAGTGACATCGTGAGTTACAAGCTAATGACATAATTTAGTTTACCTTAGAATGAATAATGAGGCTTTAATTGTTTGTACAGTAAATAGTGATTTTTGGTTCTCTGGAAAGTTATGAAATTGTTTTTTTTGTCTTATAATTACGCTCGAGGAAGAGCGAGTTGCAACACTGCATATAGTCTGTGCATGTGAGGGCCTGTGGCGGCCGGCCGCTATGACATGTCAGTCGAGTCGAATTTGTAATGACATTGATATAGGTTATCACGCGGCGCGTTTTCGAGAAAATCTGTAATTGAACTAGTTTTGCGCGGCGCACCTAATAATTGTGGTTGCGAAAGTCCGCTTGTGAGTGTTTGCCAAAGTTTTATTGTCGCGAATATCGCGAGTGATCGGTCCGCTAAGGAAGTGAGTGGCGGCGGCCTAATAGGCCTATGTAGTGATCCGGTCGTGGTTCGGTGGATTGACAGCAGCCCTTCAGGGGCCGCGACTTCCTTCGAGCTAGCTCAGGAAGTCCACCGGCTACATACGGAGACCGGACCAGCTTAAACTTAAATATTATACTCTTGTATTCGGTTTCAAAATCAGCCAAGATCGGCGAAACGCCGACTTGGTGGCGTCGACTTTAAGCGCCATCACTATACTCAAATTATAATGCTGAAGAGTTTGCTTGATTGTTTGTTTGGTTGAACGCGCTAATCTCGGGAACTACTGATTCTAATTGATTTTTTTTGTGTTAGATAGTTCATTTATCGAATGGCTATAGGCCGATATGGGTAACTGTTGATCCTGATTATATGTAACATCAATGTACACACAGTTTTATGAAATAAATATATGTCTATGTCTATATAACATCATGCTACGACTAATAATAATAATGTCCTCCTAACCGATATTCTGTCACGGCGGCCAATCTCCACAGAGACTATCCATCTGCGCAGGAGATATTACTTATAGTGCACAAGTGACTGCGCAAACGCAAGTGCACTCTCTGTTCCTTCACTCGCCTAGTCCGATGGGACGGTTAGCCGACACGACCGGGGCGAGATCAGGCGCAGGACCCACTGTTTAGCGTGCCTTTCGAAGCACGGAGGAGCTTGAGATGTTTCTTATTTTGGTCACCCATCCAAGGACTGACCACAGCGAACGTTGCTTAACCTTAGCAATCGTTCGCTGAGCGCACGCGCCAATGCGCTACCAAGCTCCTCAAGACGCCTAATAGAAGCTGAGCATAAATGAAAAACGTTGCAAAAAAGGGGAAAAAAAATTATGGTTAAAGGTAGTTCGCGGGCACAAAATATGTATACTCTACCGACTCTACCTTAATGCTAAGTCAATAAAGTCTGTCTATCGATGTAAGATACATATTTTTGTAACTTTCGTATCGATCATTACGTATCGATCATTTTGTACTCGAATGCTACATAGATATATAGAGATGATATCGTAAATACATTATTACTCGACTGTGGAAACGCTTTCCAAACTTCCGTCAGCTAACACAATCTTACCCTGTCTGTGATATTAATAAATCTCTAACTGTTTGTGGAACAAGTAGAAAACGACTTTTAACAAATATTTTGATTGAGCTTGCTGAAGTGTAGATTAGGAAATTCCAATAGACTTTTCAAATTATTCAAATACTAGCGACCCGTCTACATTATTTTTTTTTGCATAAGCTTGTAGGGACGAGCGATTATGAATTTGATTTATAAGTGACATCATCAAACTACTTACTTGGAGTACCTATTTTTAATATTTTTCATTTCATATTGTACAAAATAAAGTTACTATAAAAGAAATGAATGAATTTTTTAGGATTTTAGAAGAACTTCAATTCTCTGGGAAAAATGCAAACTGCATTATTAGATTTTTTAAATTTCTTTTTTAGCAAACCGGGAATTAATCCCCCTGGATTTGAAAAAAAAAACACACACACACACACTGTATTATTATGCCCACCAATAGTATCGCTTATAAGGATCAAATTCTGGGAAGTAATAACATATTGCAAACTGAAAGAAAGGGCTCATTTTTGTCAAAATACTATGTACAGCCAGCCATCTATATTAATATTATATTATAAAGAGGAAAGATTTGATTCTTTGTTTGTTTGTATTGAATAACGCGGCGAAGTCGCGAGCGGAAAGCTAGTACCTCTGGCTAGTACTAAATAAAAGGAATAGTTGGTGTGACATGTGACTAATGGCCATTTTCACCAACCTCTTCTTAGCTTAGGTGACTCTTAGGTAGCATGCTGTCACATTCTTTTCATTATAGATAAAAAGTGACAGCATACGTCTTAGGGGCTTCCTAAGCTAAGTTATGGTTGGTGAAATCGGCCAAATCTGCTAAAAATGCTTATCTACTTTTGAAGCCTCAGAAGAATAGAGTTTGAAGCCGACATACTTACGCTTACGTCCAGTTTTTGTATAGCTAAGCTTTTGCTAAATGAAATTTATAAGTGCACGTTTAACTATTAGTGCAACGTATAACTATAGAAACTATCGTTAGAAAATATTCTAAGTGGTATTAACAATATTGTGGTGCTAAATACAGTAGAATCATTGAGACATTGGATCCAGCTATGGTATTGGTAACGACGGCTATTATTTTGAACATTTACGAAATTTTCTGTTTGCATTTGAATAGGTTCAGGGAAGGTTTAATTGAAGGCGCTGTAATTGGACGGGACAACGTCTGCCGGACTCACTAGTGAAAGATTAATAAAATAGCATTTTGTCATTGAAATGAGCCATTTACTTTGTAAGTATATAGTGTGTAAACAAGTATAAGTGATCTCACTCGATTATTTTTAAGAGCTCTTTCAAATAATCAATAATGGTGTATTAAATAAACTGGATCCAGCCATCATAATAACCAAACCTTTAGACATAGCACTCATCGCATGATAATATTATAATAAGTTAAATGTTTTGAAAAAATAATGTTAAATAAGAACGCGATTCATGAATTTACAATTTATTAAGTTACATTTTTAATATTGTTCCGACCGAACAACATACTTAATAAGTAAGTATTGATTGATATAAGCCTCTACGTTACATATTCCAATAGCATGCTAGTGTTCAGTAGGTACTGTTATTAGTTTTTTTTTCGTTACATCTGACTGGATTAAAAGAATGACGAATTACAACTAGATTACAACCTACCGATTATAAGCGTCAAATGCCTGCGTAATTGCACTAGTTGGGCAGAAATGTCAGTGAGATATATCTAAATGTCAGCCGATCTTCGCCGCTGATGTGGAGCAGCCTTGTATGGACGGGACCAACAAAGCCACGGGGATATGTTTCGAAAGTTGTCGGGCATTTTTATCGTTGAGCCTAAATAATGGGTGCAATCTGATATGTTGCAGCTTGATTAATGTTGTCACTGCTACATTTCGTTGTTTGCAGAGAAATGACAAATAATTGGAAGTGTTGCGAAACTATACTTAATTAAATTAAAACGTTAAAAACGTTCATCTAAAGCCAGTTTTACTTAACGTTACTAAAATTTAAACACTAAAATTACCAAAAAATTCAAATAAAGAAAGGAGGATATTAACTCTCATTATAATCTTTCCTATAATGATGCTGTAATGTGATTCACGTTGTATGTAATGTATCGTAGTTTTCTTTTAATAAATACAAATACAATTGAAATAAACATTATCAAAATAAACATTGATGCGCTATAAAACGATGTTGCTATAAACGTTTGCATTAAACATCACAGTCTTGTTTCAACGTCGGGTTGGCTAGAATTAATATTGTCATTGAGATTTATTCATTGAATTATGATTCACTTCATCAGACATGTTGATTTCTCAATCATATTTTTATTATTCATTTCGTATTGGATTAGTTTAGTGTGTTCCTCAGAAGACTTGTTAAATAAATGGAATGTAAGTTTTTAGATATTGAACACGAAGATAAATACATGTATTGAGATATTATCCACCTCTGGTTATGTACCTATATTATGCAAAAATAGGTAAACATATTCTGTGATGAATAACCACAATGTGATGGGTATTTGGTAGTTTTCAAGTGCACTTCATGATAATACTCGTAAATATATTTAAAATTATTGTGTTTTATCAATGGTTACCTTACTATTGGGTAACAAAACGAAATTGTAGGTATCTATTTTAATATTATAAAGCTTAGAGTTTGTTTCTTTAGTTGAACACAATTATCTCGAGAATTCGAATTGTAAAAATCTTTTGGTGTTGAATAGTCCACTTCTAAAGCTATAGGTTACATAGCATCACGTTACGACCAAGCTTAATTTAATGCAAGCAAAGCTGCGGGTGCAGATAGTCACAATATAAGAAAGCTTCACGTGCACTGAACAATAATGCAGTGCAATGTTCGTGTTTAGTGCACAGCAGTAGTACATTTTTTTTCTTTTTTTTTTAAAACGTCGCCCCACACTGTTTGCCCCATACTGATTTTCTCCTGTGTCGTGGGTGCAGTTACAAACATAGAATATCACATGCACATACGCCCAGATCGGAACAAATTTCTGTAGGCCATGCAAAATATTTGTCCCGTACGGGAATCGAACCCGCGACCCGTTGCGCAGTAGGCGATCACTCGACCTCTGCGCTAACCGTGTCGTCTATTACGTAACATGACTGTAATGAATTAGGTACATTTGTTAATGTGTTTCATTTTAATTTTATTTTATGGTGCTTTTTTATGAAGAAAATGGGCAGATTAGATTGAAACATAGGGTTAACTTACTGATTTAGCTACTCTTATGCTTAATAAAGTGTAGTTTTTGTTATAGAATTTGATAATTGAATGCGTAATTTGATAATAATTCTACTAAAATGCATTTCTAGCCTAAACAAACACACAAGAATCTAGAATTGAACAGTAACATGCTTTATATGAAATCCGGGGAAGAGCTCAGAGATAGTTTTACGACGCGAAAAGTGCGAGTTAAACGACAGAGTGGTGGTGGTGAGTTTTTTCTATTTTTTCAATGAATTAATGAATTCTTTATTGTAAACAGAAGACTCATATTCGTAATTATGTATAGATAAAACTATATTTACAAAAGGAGGCCTTATTTAATATTTTTTTTGATACTTCGTCGTCCGTGCCTTTTTCCTATATACTTTCGTCCATTTGATTTATTGCTTTTATATTTCTATATGCGGTAGCTTATCAATAGCTTTAAGACATTATGAGCCGGTGTTAATTTTATTTTAAGAAGCTGTTAGCTATCCCAAAATGTAAAAATAAAATAAAATAAAATAATGAATGGCTGATAATTGGTACTTTTAAGCCTAGAGCTAAAATAACTATGCGTGCCCTGGTCAATAAATATCAAGATTGCTACAATAATTAGATCCGACTGAGTGTCCATAAACAGTTTTGGAGATCAAGAACATGTCAATAGTTGCAATAATGTTATGAATTTAAAATCTTAATTCTTCGGGGGAGGTTCTTAATTCCATTGTATATTTTTTGTGTAAGTATGTTACGCGATAACTTCGCCAGTTGTGAATCGATTATTTATCTTTATTGTTGTATTACATAGAGTATACGCCTAAGGTGATCTTATTGTTACCAAGTCAGGGTCTGATGATGGGATGCCATGTAAATCGAGGGAAACTCAAAAATTGTATAGGCACGTACACAATTTTCGCATTTTAGTTATTATGGTAGCTATTTGCGTCTGATAGTCATCCTCTTATGATGTTGAGCTGACAGTGAAGGTTCCTTTAGGATTAGAAGTAAGAGGATAGTTTTTTTAATATTATGATCACGTATTGACCCTTGCTTATATTCTTCAAAGTTATTCGAGTGACCTTATAACAGAATGAAATAAGTTCACAAAAAAGAAATATAAAACCGACATTAAATAAGTGTTTCTGAAGTCGTTTTTATTATAATTTATGTACTAATCAATCAATATAATATACTTCGATATATAATATACTGCACGATTAAGAAATGGAACTCTCTGCGCTAACCCATGTGTTTCCTCCTTCTTACAATTCGGGGTCCTTTAAAAGAGGCATGAAGAAGAGCTATCTTCGCATTTGGACTCTATTTCCACTTGCCAGCAGGTGAAATAGGGTCATTTGCCTGGCCTTCTATAAAAAAAAAGAAAAAAAGGTGGTCCCATTGTCAACAAGTCACGATTTGGTAATTAGGTCTTGGGCGGGAATCGAACCCACGTCTTTCTCTCAACGCAGTATGTTGAAGACGAGCGTTTGATTTTCATCCAAGACGAACTTATTTCTGTTTTGATTTATTTATTTTTCATCTGGGAGGTCTTAAAAATCTGAGAACAACTAACGATTGTCACTCAGTTCTTCTCGTAAGGGCTTTCCCAATTTCCGAACAGGTGTAGACTTAACATTTATACCAGAGGGTAAATTGTTACCATTCCCTCAGAAGAATAGTTATTATTCTGAGACCGTTCCCATATAATTTGATATTTGATAGCTGTCAGGGTGTTACCAAAGTGTAGAGTAACTGAAACGTTTCTGATTCGGTTAAAAATTGGTAAATAGTGCAATCGCCCCTTAGTTCCAATTCTATTCCATCTTAATCACACAAGATACAAGGCCAAAGACTTTAATATCCTAGATATTATGTTGTCGTGTAATTAGAGTTTTTGACGTATGTAAGTGTCTGCAAATGGCATTCATAAATATAGATGTAACTAGCTGTGCCCGCGACTTCGTCCGCGTGAAATAGTAACTCTTGGCAAAAAGTAGCCTATGCTATACCTTATATAATTAGCTATCTACTAGTGAAAGTCCCGTCAAAATCGGTCGAGCCGTTCCGGAGATTAGCGGGAACAAACAGACAGACAGACGAAAAATTTTTAAATTGTGTTTTTGTTATTGGAACCCGATATACATTCATACCCATTTAGTAAAAACTGGTTATTTTGATATTACAAACAGACACTTCCATTTTATTTATTTGTATAGAATATAGATGAATTACTTTGACTTAGAGACAACTCTCAAATTTACAGGAAGATATACAGAAGCTGCAAAGATGGGCGAAACGAAACTACTTCAGCTCATAATGCAGATGTTCAGAAACTTATGGGACGCGGCGTACGTGGGCGGCGCTCACCCTCTGCACCGCGAAGTACCCAAGCCAGTGGTCATGCTCTACAAGCAGAAATTCTTATCGTTCTTTTTTCCGAACAAAGCAGAATCAGAACAATAGTTGTGAACCACTCAGCAATTCACCTTTGAAAACAATGATTAGTTTTACTTTAGCTTAAGTGTATTATTATCACTTGAAGCGCATTAAACAAAAGTTTATTCTGTTGGGTTTTTATAATATCAAATTATTACTACAAGCTGAGGTCAGACGGTGGTAGCTAGCCAGGTGAGTTCAGTCATTATCAAACTCGCTTTACAATACAAAACCATCTACTCCCGCAGAAGGCGCGGGACACCAAACTCCAGATCTAAATATAATAACAATGAAAAGGTTTAAATAAACAGCAACAGCCGTACGCATGTAGGTAATCGCATCCATCACTTTTGGCCTTCGGTTTTTAAGAAGTATCTTGCTTCCGAGTTTGAAGGTTCTTAAGGAATCTGTTGCATAAAGGTAGTGGTACTACTGACTTAAGGGCTAATGAAAAATAGTAGTCGAAATGCAAACAATATGAATACAAGTAAGTTGTAGAAACAGAACAAAATCCAAACCTCGTTTACTGTCACGGTAACTGTTACTAGGACACAGTAAGCAATAAACATCACGCTGAAAAAGGGCAGATCGAACAAACATTGAATAAACACCTCAAATAGTATTTTTGGTCCGATAGCGATTTATCTTCTAGGTCAGTCTAGCCAACGGCGGGTACGGTGCGGATACGCATATCCGCCCGAGAAAAAAAAAATAAAAAAAAAGGTCACCACAGCTATATATCCCCATCGTGGGGCTCGAGCCTTTCTAAGTTAGGGTGTTATAGGTCTTAGTCAACCACACTGTACCACACTTAGTGTAGAGTCAACTTATATTTTTTTTCATTCCTACTTGTATTTGCAGACATCTTGAGTATATTCAGGGTGTATGCACATACAAGGTTAATATGATTTCATTAAATTAGATTGTTTTGCTTTGTTTTGACGTCAATAAGTGTGATTAGGCCAATGCCGAGTTCACAGCGCCGCCGACGTTTTTGTTATCTTGCAGGTATTCCATCTAAACTAATAGGATAGGTTGTCAATTTTCTATATATACAAACATAAATAAGCTTTTTCACTATAACGCAATAAGCCTAAGCACTCCAGAAAGAAATTGGGCGACAGTTACCTCTTCGAAGGTTGAACTAGCGATTCTGTTGTTCAGTGGCTGTCAATCACAGATATTAATTCATACTGGAAGCGTGAGATTCGCTATTTGCACTATTTTGCTTATAGCTATGCATTGTCTCGAACTTTTAATTGAATTTTAAACGAAATTTTGTAAACTGTTTAAAAATGACATTGAAAAATGTACGCTTAATGAAAAAAAAAAGAAATTATACAATTTATTGATGATAGGGTTGGTATAGGGTTTTGTTTTGAGTTGTCGCACCTCTTTGCACAGATGTAATTGCCACAAATATCTCAATCTGTGTGACCCCAAAGATAAACATCATATCTAGGCTGAGTATTCAATGCGTGGATAAAAAGTCCGTGGATATTGACTTCAGAAATTCTGTTTTTTACTGCAACGTTTTCTATTTTTAAAGAGACTCATTAATTACTTTTTTTTTCATACCGCGATCTATTATTTATTTTTGTGAATTCAAAGTCAGATTATTATATCGGCGCTTTTAAGATTAAACGATAACGAGAAACTTGTATACTTCTGCAACATTTAGAGAGTACACAATTTATTGCCAGCACATAAAATTGTTTCAGGCAGACGTGTCGAGTTCACTTTGTTTATTTATACAATCAATCTAGTTAAATCCTTCTACAGATAGCATCAAAGATTTATTACAAAACCAGATTCATATTGCTTCTTGCATACAAATTAATGTAAGCAGTCACATCTAGTCACTTTCTATCTTTGTATGTAGGCGGACTGCCATTTGGTATATAAAAGAGTCGTCTGCGTTATCGCGTGTATTATTCCGATCTTGATCCAGAGATTCCGACATGAAGGTACGGACAGCCTTCGAATTAATCCTAGTATAAACAACTTTTAAAATTGCTTCGTGACCTTGAGTTCTCGGTAGTGATCAGTTAAAATAATAATGAAATCTCCAATTAATGCTATCGATATGTGGTGTGATTGTGTTTTTGTGGAAATTTGTGGCTTTTACTATTGAATATATTATAGTGGAGTGAGTAACCTGATTTGTATATTGTGATGTGTCTGCAGTTGTTTATTACGTACTTAGTTTTGATGCTGTTCACATAGTTTGGTTTTGGTTTTCAATTTCGATTTCGACTCAACAAGAAAGCTATTCTAATGCATAGAGTCGCTTCCTTGTTGAGTCAAGATAAAAGTCGAACTAAATTAAAGTTTCTCTTTAAAAGTTTCAAGTGTCATACAAAATTGAAACGGATATTCTTCAACACTATACAAACAGCGCGACAATCTAATTTTGTTTCAATCTTACTTCTGACATGTGTTATTTAAGTTGAGGCTGCCTAGGAAAAATATTAACCCATAATGATATCAGTTAGGTACCAACTTTGTGCTTCTGATTTCGTATCAACTATTATTGTGTGCTTTTTAAGACTTTCAAGTATTATTGAAAGAAAACGAATATCAACACAAATTACTCATAGTGTATGTGTGTGTATAGCTTTTTGATTATCCAACCACGACAATATACAACATTTTATCTAAAAAGATTAAAACAATTGTGTGAAACGTATATTTAAGAAAGTTTTTCATTTTCATTTGTTTATTTATATGAAGCATTAATTTTTAAATAATAACTCATGGAGCTCTAAAAACGTTTAGTTGTATTAAGAAGAACAAAATTTAAGTCGGATTGTTGTAAATATACAAGAAATAACAAATATAATATCATAAGGTACGCCAAAAATATAAATCGAAATAATGTCAAAATTGGTAAAATAATATATCAATTGGTAATATACATATCACTGGAATAAGATCGACAATAATCTGCAACGGAAAGAGGTTCTGCCACTGTCGCAATTAGTGTTTTTTAACTATTTAATATTCATAATATTATTTTTATATCAGGGCCTTCAAATGTTCATGTTCTGTGCAAATGCTATAATGATTGCAAATTTATTTTACAAATCTTGTTTTAAATTTGTTACAAAATTTGTGGTAATGATATTAATATTTAGATGACGAGACGGCCTGATTACTTATTAATTTAAATATTATTAATTAAATTAAAATAATGTATATTACATGCATCCTATGGTGAAGGAAAACATCGTGAGGTAACCTGCAGACATCTGCGAAGAAATTCAAAGGTATAATAATATGTGAAGTCGGAGAATCCGCATTGGGCCAGCGTGGTTAACTAAGGTCTAAACACCCTAACTTAGGGTAGGCTCGAGCCCCTCTGTGGGGACGTATGAGCTGTGATGATGATGTAACATGCAGGAACTTAGGAAAAATACTTGACAATAATATTAGTGCATCGAAAAGTTGACCGAAACGTTTCTGGAATAGTTCATTTTGTATAAAAAAACTGGTATCTTTGATTAATTGAACTTTTCCAAAAATTATATAAAGTGAATCTGATATTTTTTATTACAAGCTTATAATTAACTTGCCCTGCTTGTTATTTATTTATTTGTTTGGGTTAAATCTTGCAATTTATATTTAGTTCCGATGACAATGTAATTATGCATAATTATTATTGTTGTAAATCTTAAATAGCTGCCGCAACAAAATATCGTATTACAAATTTTTGTTCAACCCCCGCAATATGGGTATCAAATGAAAGGGCTTGACTTCCAGAAGACAACACTATTTAAAGAAACATTAAATCTAAGATGGTCGCCATCACGAATAGGCGGATTAAATGTTTTTGTCAACCCTTCCCAATACGGGTATAAGTTGATGATGTTGTGAAAATTAAAGATCTCATGTTTATACGTAATGCAACATGCGATAGATGGACAAAAACAAAGTTTCAAAGTAAAAAACATTTTTAAACAGGTTTTTATGCTCTAAAAAGATGAAAATAAAATTATGACTATTCCTTATGATAATATAAAAGCTTGTTTATAAAACAAGCTGTAACAATAGCTAGAACAATAAAAAAAATGTAAAAATATTTTTTTTTTAGAATTACCTGCCAAGTTAAACATAGGAAAATCTCGCGACAAGCTTTTTAGAGCATAAAATCTTGTTTTAAAAATGTTTTTACTTTTTTGTCACATAAACGGAATGCTGACTCTACAAATATAAGAGTCCTTATTAAAATTCAAGTCTTCACACAGATTCTTTGTTCGAACTCATCCATCTGTTTGAGTTACAACGTACGCTAACGTAATGATGACACTATTCCTTATGATAATATAAAAGCTTGTTTATAACACAAGATGTAACAATAGCTAAAACAATAAAAAAATTAAACAAATATATTTTTTTAGAATTACCTAATAAGATCAAGTTAAACATAGGGAAATCTCGCGACAAGCTTTTTAGAGCATAAAAGCTTGTTTTAAAATTGTTTTTACTTTTTTACCACATAAACGGAATGCAAAGCGGATGCAATGCGGAAGACCTTATAAAAATTCAAGTTTTCACACAGATTGTTTGTTCGAACCCGTCCATCTGTTTGAGTTACAACGTACGCAGGAACTGCATACATACATAATTGATAGTACACTTCCAAATCTCACACAGATATTATCTAACTAGACTACGTCTATACCTTCTTTCTGTATGAAAACCGAATGTGTAAATTTTTCTTAATCCACAAAGTCTGCTGCCCCTTTTCTCTGTCAGAAGAGTTCTATTTTGTTTTTGAGTATATGCAGCGCAATTCGGTTTAATTTTTAGGCATTTATTATATCTGGCCGGTGCCGGTAATGGTGGAGTGCTAATGAAATGAAATGGGTTTTTGCTTTGATGCACTTTGCTTGCTTTTTTCGTTTACATATTCATTTTCATTTTTTCGTTATACGAAGTACAGTTGCGCCAAGTTAAATACATAGTCTGTGTTCGAATAAAATATGCACCCAGACACATCATCAACAACATTTATTGACGTCAAACATAAATACAAAATATCAATGAATTAAGAACATAATGTGATTTATGTGAATAGTGCAGGTTCTGCTCCCTCACGTCTAGTGACCCTTAGAAGCCTGCGTGCACGGTTGGCCCCTTGCACGCCCCCGTAAGGCCCTCCGTGTGGGAATTGCCCTGGTGTTCCCGGGCAATCCCCCCTTGGCGTTGGTCGGGCTTGCCCGGGCGCGTTAGTAGTAGTGTGGCAGAACCCATACGCGCCCTTAAGGGCAGGGAGAACATCGGGGGTTTTTGGTAGGTAGGCCTGGCACTCTGTCGGGAGAGTCCCCCCCATGATCGCAGTCTAGCCAACACGGGTACGGTGTAAAACAAAAAAAAAGTTTCTGCTCCCTGACGACAACCTATTCGGTAATTAATGGAACCTCTTTTGTATAGTTCGTCATTATATCGATATTGCACATCCATGATTCGATTTTATAAAACTATAGAAATACCCGTTGGAGTGATCGGATTTATAAAAAGGTTAAATTAGGCCGGCCACTTCAAAATTCAAAAATTTTTATTCAACACACATTTAACATAGGAATTTACAGGCACTTATTGACGTCAAAATAAAGCAAAACATTCTAATTTAAAGGAAACATATTAACCTTGTATGTGCATATATCCTGAATATAATCAAAATGTCTGCAAATACAAGTAGGAATGAAAAATAAAGTTGACTACACACCTGTTTGGAAATTGGGAGAGCCTTGTCGAGAAGAACAGGTCAATTTTTTTATTTACTCTTTTAATTCGCCATTTACAGCTTTGGTTTCGTTACATAGTCATTGAAAGTTATAAAATACAATCAGTATGCTTACATACACCATACACTTAAAATGTAAAATAAAATGTTATAAACTTATACAATAAATTATGTTGTTATCAAACTAACTTCGCCTAGCTAATTCCATATCGTGTGATCACTTAAATAATCACTCACTTCGTAATAACCTTTGCACATGAGAGTCTTAATACAAACGTCATTATCCGATGTAGCTGGTGGCGTTGTTGCTGTGTGCTGTGGGCAGCGCGTGCGCCGGCTCGGTGGCGTGGCCCGGGGCCGTGGTGGCGGCGCCGGTCGTCAGGACTGTCCTACCGCCGCAGACCAAGACCGTGGCCTACTCTACCACGCAGTACATTAATACGGTATGAATGAAAATAAGTTTTTCTTAAATCACTATCATCATAATCCGCCATTAAAACATAATTTATTTAACAAAAGAGGTATCGTATCACTCTAACTAGCGCCCTGATTACGGCAACTTCAATAGAAGGGCGTAGCCAAATAACGTCACAGATTTGATTTTTACGTGAGTGCGGTTGACGTACTGGCAAAACCGGCATAATACGGTATGAATGAAAATAAGTTTTTTAAAAATCACAATCATAATAATCCGCCATTAGAACACAATTTATTTAGCAAATGAGGTAATGGCATAGCGTATCACTCTAAAGAGCCATTTACATGATGCAAGTTTCATTCCTGTTGCATACAATAAAATTGAAGCAATAAATGACTTGCATGGTCTAAACAGCACGTCACATTCTTGATCTGTTATACAAGTTTCGTTTCAAAACTTTTCTTGGTGTAAACAGCACATACAATAATTTCTTAAGCAATTCTTGTATTCAACTGGTCATTTGCAGAACCAAATTTTAATACTTTTTGACTCATATTTTTTTATACACAAACCCTCTTCTAAAACGTTCAACACTTTAATAAATATTCGCCAACGCAAATACGTGCAATTCTTGAAGCGACTCTCCAATAAATGGTACACGCACATACAAGTCTCTGTTTAGACATGTCAAAACTTGAAAGCAATAATTTCCTAGACATAATTGTATTGGTGTAAACAAAAGACATTTGCAATTATTTTTTTTTTAAAACTGGCATTCAATAGTTGTATGCAACCTTTTTACTACATCCACGTGTAAACAGTTGCTTACAATTCTTGAAGATCAATTATTGCGCTACATTTATTGCATTCAATTATTGCTCCTGTATGTACAAGAAAATGTCATCGTGTAAATGAGTCTTAATTAGCGCCCTGACTACGGAAATTTCAGCAGTAGTGCGTAGCCAAATAACATCAAAGATTCGATTTCTGCGTCAGTGAGGTTGATGTAGCGGCAATACCGGCATCTACATCTTTATCTTCTTCTAATATATAAAATTCTCGTGTCACAGTGTTTGTTACCAAACTCCTTCGAAACGGCTTGACCGATCTTTATGACATTTTTCGTGTATATTCAGTAGGTCTGAGAATAGGTCGTAAACTATTTTTTATTATGGCGAAACGTAGTTTGCCGGCACAGGTAAAAATGAAAATGGATCGCTTTTGCTCAATGCAAATTCAGATGATGCCGGTACCAATTTGGTCAATTCTATTTTCAAGTAAATACTTGGAGTCTGGGGAAGGTGACAACGATTTCTTTACAAAATTAAGTAATATTAATAAATAGTAAATTCAAAGTTTATCGTTTTTTCAGTTTATCCATATACGAGTACAGCTTTGATTTCAATGTTAATGTGTAAGTATTTCACACCATTTTAGGCCCAAAAAGTATCGTTTGGGACAAATGATTTATAGATGAAAGGTTCTGACGGCGAAATTGACGTGCAGATTCATAAAAAGAGATGAAAATGTTTTTTGTTACATTGCAGGTGCCTGGGTTATCATACTCCTTTGGAGCGCGTCCAGCATTTGCGTATGAAGTGCCCCAAATCGCCAGCTTCTCACCAGTTCAGTCCGCGTACTACCCGATAGCTGGAGCTTCGTACTACCCATCGAGCAGCGTGCTCTACCCGTCACTTTCACCCCTGGCACCGGAGCTAGCAGTAGGCAGTATCCCTAACTACCCTGGCAGTATTCCTAGCTACCCTGGCAGTATTCCTAGCTACCCTGGCAGTATTCCTAGCTACCCTGCAAGCATCCCCAGCTACCCCGCTACGATCCCGGCTGGGTTCCCATCAGAGTTCCCGTCAGGTCAAGCCCCGAGTACTCCAGCAAACCCTCCAGGTGATGCCGACACAGCAGTCATAGATTCTGCTGAGTTCCCTCAACAAGACCAACAGCAAGATCAACAACAAACTACGGAGGCTCCACAGACACCACCCTCAAGCCCAACACCTCCACCCACTAATATCCCTAATATCCCACAATTACCCCCAGGATCACCAACTTTGCCCCAATTCCCACAATTCCCACAAGGGTCTCTACCCGGCTATCCGCAATTCCCCCAATTTCCCTCCAGTCCCCTATTCCCACAGTCTCCCTCGCCATCTCCGTCCCCATCACCGCCGTCAAGTTTTCCTAGTGCCGACAGTGGTGATAAAGGGTTAAATGATGAGGACACAATATCTGTGGAATCAGCATAAGTTAAGACTAATAAAATACCCAAAAACATATTCAAATTTTTCATTTAAGCCTATTTATTTAGTCAGGCCTATAATTAATATTTTTAATTCTTTCGATTTGTAGAATAAAGTTCAGGCGTTTGGAAGAACGCTCATATAAATTAATAGTACATTGTTACCCCAGGGGTGAAAGTAACTTATTTAGTCCCGAGACGGTGTTTGGCGCCCGAGCGTAGCGAGGGCACCAATAGTTCAAGGGACTAAAGAAGTCTTTAACCCGAGGTCAACACTGTGCTTTTCATTACGAATACAAGGAAAGTAAAAAAAAACAATGAATTAGCTAAAGAAAAAAACGTGTAAATTTTATTTTACATAAATCAACAACTTCTGCTTTCTCTTATAAAATCAGGCGTTAACTGTATACGTGAATCAGATGAACTCATTGTGTTATTTATTAACACGTTATACAAATATAATTAACAGTTAATACAAATCTCTGCTATACGGAAGTATTAACAAAACTCTACAAATGGAAAAAACAAATGAAGATCGCATTGCCGCTTTCCCGCTTATTTTGTTTTTTTTCTGTGGCCGGCCAGCTACCCAGGCATTAATTTAAAAAATGGTAAATATTTTGCCCAAATCTATGATATTTTTAAAAAATAGTTGAAAATAAATTGTAATAAAGTCATTTAAAAGTCGGAACATGGTTCAATAAAAATGTGAAAAAAGGACTAGCTTCTTTTTTAAAATTTGACAGCAGCTGTCAGTTGAAAGTGATTCTCCCTAGGGCTGAAAAGTATAACTCTCAACCCGCTCCTCAGGCAACTTTAGACCTACTTTCAGAGTATGAGTAATGAAAAGTTTATTTACTTACCACAGGTTAATCGTATAGTTTGAAATTATTCTTAGGTCTGGACTAAAATATGCATTATGATTACATTTGCGACCTCAATTTGACTTTGATTAATTATAAATAGTTTTGAAGTGGTCATTAAAACAGGTTCTTATAAATGGAAAAGACACAATAATGTGTAAAAAATTCTAATCAATGTACGAAAGCCTTGAGGTCGTTTAAATTTTGTTTATATTATTTAGGGCTTATTTATGCATTTAAAACTTGGTTCAAAAAGTTGATCCGTCAATGACATCAATAAATATAGGCTGTTATGAATAACTAGGTATTTAATTGCCAAACATTTTGTGTGACGTAATATTATAAAATAATGGTTATGATAACTCAGATCGAGTGTTTTTGAGGGTTGTTATGTGTTAAATTGTTAACTCTATGTCAACAGAACTTACTGTATTAATAAAACTATACTATACATGCGGAGCATTGTTGCCAGATGGGAGGGTTCTCTGCAAATTCTGTTTCTCTACTTCGGTGATGGGAATTTCGAAGGAAATTATTAAGTTTGGGGGAAGCGTCGATGGCGTAGTGCGTAAGGACGTCGCCTTCAAAATCGGGAGATAGTCGTTCGAAGTTTCGAACCCGGCCACGTGTCAACGTGTTTTCAAATTTTGAATTTATACGAACGTTTATTCGATGCTTTTACGGTGAAGGAAAACATCGTGAGGAAACCTGCACACGACTGTGAAGAAAATAGTACATTGTTACCCTAGGGGTGAAAGTAACTTATTTAGTCCCGAGACGGGGTTTGGCGCCCGAGCGTAGAGAGGGCGCCTATAGTTCGAGGGACTAAATAAGTCTTTAACCCGAGGTAAACACTGTGCTTTTCATTACGAATACAAGGAAAGTAAAATAAAAACATGAATCAGCTAAAGAACATAAATGAGTGAATTTTATTTTAATAAATCAACAACTTCTGCTTTTGCCTCTTCTCTTGTGTATGAAATCTCTGCTATTCGGAAGAATAAACAAAACTCGAAAAACAAATAAAGATCGGATTGCCGCTTTCCCGCTTATTTTGTTTTTTTTTCTGTGGCCGGCCATTATTTTTCATTTTCATCATTAAAAAAATGGTAAATATTTTGCCCAAGTCATGTTATTTCAAAGAAATAGTTGAAAGTAAATTATATTAGTCATATAAAAAATATATTCTTTTAACACTTAACATTATGTTATTTAAATTTTACGCTGTAATTGAGTGGCTGTAATAGAACGTCAGAACATGGTTTAAGAGAAATGTGAAAATAGAACTAGTTTCTTTTTTAAAAATTGACAGCAGCTGTCAGTTGAAAGTGATTCTCCCTAGGGCTGAAATATATTACTTTCAACCCGCTCCTCAGGCAACTTCAGACCTACTTTCAGAGTATGAGTAATGAAAAAATTATTTACAGGCTATGTGTGAAGTCGACCAACCCGCACTTGGCCAGCGTGGTTGACTAAGGCCTAATCATATTTGTATAGGGTAGGCTCGAGCTTTTCGGTGGGGACGTATATGTGCTGTTGTTGTTGTTGAGGAGCTTGGTGGCGCATTGGCGCGTGCGCTCAGCGAACGATTGCTAAGGTTAAGCAACGTTCGCTGTGGTCAGTCCTAGGATGGGTGACCAAAATAAAAAACATCTCAAGCTCCTCCGTGCTTCGGAAGGCACGTTGAACAGTGGGTCCTGCGCCTGATCTCGCCCCGGTCGTGTCGGTTAACCGTCCCATCGGACTAGGCGAGTGAAGGAACAGAGAGTGCATTTGCGTTTGCGCAGTCACTTGTGCACTATAATATCTCCTGCGCAGATGGCTAGTCTCTGTGGAGATTGGCCGCCGTGACCGAATATCGGTTAGGAGGACATTATTAATATTATTATTATATGTGCTGTAGATGATGGGGGAATTTTGACAATACTAATTTCACAATTGACAATACTAAAATGTATTAGCTTACCTCATCTACATGACCATTCATTCATTTTTTGGTTTTGATTTTAAGGCTTGGCTGTATAGGCTGATCAATAAGCCTGACAAGAATAGCAAAAAAATCACAAGTAATTTCAAAAGAACGTGTTATCTAAAAGTATGATTCATAATCAAAGAGTAATTTTATAACTGTTTCTTGTTTCCTAAGATGTAGGTATACATTTCGTTCCAACATTAGAAATGCTAAAAGGTCTACTACCTCAAAAACATATGTATCTGAAACCAACACGAATCAGAATATAAGTGAACTAGAAGCTATGGCGGCAATATAAATAACAAAATTTCGTAAATAAATTTACATTTCATTTTTATATCCTTACTGTATATCTTCTCCCTTATAAACACTATTTTAGTAGTAAGAGGTTTATTATCAAAATAGTAATTTTCGGGGGGATTTTGAGTGAGATCGGGGGGAAATTTAAACGGAAATCTGGCAAGACTACTGCGGCAACCAAAGGCACAGAAGAGCTACTCACTATATCTGTAATTCATCTTTTTTCATCTCGATGTTGGCTGTACAGCCCAGTGAGGGGTCGTTACTAGTGGTCCCACTGCTTTGCCTCACTGCAGCACTGATGGAACCACGAGGAAATGTGATTCCGCGTGGTCCCATTGGCCAGTGGCATGTGTATGACATTGTGTATAGCACAATAAGTAATGAGAGTTTGGCATATATCCTTGTGGCAAATCAGTTTGGCTATAAGGAAATAGAGGATCTTATAAATGGGTATACGAGGAACGATAAATGGTATTCCGCGTAGTCCCATTGGCCAGTGGGACCACATTTCCCCGTAGTCTCACCAGTGGGCAACGCAGTGGGACCACGAAGATGCTTTGGTGACGTGGCTGTTACCACTTACCATCAGGTGGGCAGTTTGCTTGTTTGTCAACTTTGTTGTATAAAGAAAACGCACTCAAAGAAACTGTGTTCGTTGCGTATCTGTGTAGTCTTCCTATTATACTCGTATATGTTACGGCCAGAGTAAATAATCGGTGATTATTAATAATTACCAGTTAAAGTGATTTATAATAATCAACAAACCCTCCCGCTTCTTCCTAACCTAACCAACTGTGTTTCAAGTTCCGCAAGTCGGTTCTGTGTGGTCATAAAAAAATTAACCTAACCTATCCGCAACTGTGTTTGAGGTGCCCCGAGTTGGTTCTGGGTGGTCTATCCAACTATATTTGAGGTAATCTGAGTCAGTTCAGGTAAATCACTTTAACCGGTAATTTTAATAACCACCGATTATTTACCTACTCTGACAGTAACATATATTAGCTATGCCCGCGAACTACATTTCGCTTTAATAAAGCTCAATACTGTACTTTCCTTATTTTTTGGATGGGGATTTCTCAGCTTTCTGTGGGAATTTTAAAAGATCCTTCCTCAGTGAGCGCCTCCATAACAAGCCAACCAACCCCATGACCAAATTTCATGCTTCTAGCTCCAGTAGTTTGGGCTCTACGTTGATACCGATTTGCTTCAGTTATTCTTCTGAGACCGATTGTTGCAGTTGATACAGATTATCCCATTTACACACAACAACAGACCAAAAATTTTGCAGTTTGATCTTCGGGTTGCCGTTAGGACTTTTATCTTATCACCAATTTTCGTGAAGTATTGTCGACTATACCATGCTATGGTTTACGGACAAACAATAGGGTTGTGACGAATTTTATTTAATAGATAATTAGATAGACACTCAATTATTATAAAAAATAAGGATGTAAAATTTATTCATTAATTTGTATTAAAAAGTCAGATTTAAATATTTTAATGTCGCGTCCGCCAAATAGACTATCGGTACATACATCCAAGTGTTGCAGTCATTGTACGAAAGCGCCACCATGTCAGTCCGCCTTCAGGACCAAAACTCGAAACCAGTACGACTTCAGCGCGGTGTGAGACAGGGTGACGTTATATCGCCGAAACTATTCACTGCTGCGTTGGAGGATGTATTTAAGCTTTTGGACTGGAGAGGACTCGGCATCAACATAAACGGCGAGTACATACATGACTCACCTTCGTTTTGCTGATGATATCGTAGTCATGGCTGATACCGTGGAGGATCTAGGCACAATGCTCGAAGACCTCTGTAGAGTTTCCCAACAAGTGGGTCTTAAAATGAACATGGACAAGACTAAAATAATATCGAATTCCCGTGTAGTCCCGTGTAGTCCTGTGAATGTTGGAGGCTCTACGCTGGAAGTTGTTGACGAATATGTTTATCTGGGGCAAATAGTCCAGCTCGGTAAGTCCAACTTCCAGAAAGAGGTAAATTGACGAATCCAACTCGGCTGGGCAGCCTCCGGGAAGTTACGCAGCATATCACTTTCTGGTGCTTAGATCTATACTAATATTATAAATAAGAAAGTTTTGATTGTTTGTTTGTATTGAATAGGCTTCAAAACTACTCAACTGATTTTGATGAAAGTTGGTATAGGGATAGTTCGAGACCAGGGAAAGGACATAGGTTAATTTTTCTACGGGAAAAAAATCCCACGGGAAAACAAAAATAACGCGGACGAAGTCGCGAGCGGAAAGCTAGTCTTTTATATACATATAGGTAACACGTTGATACTAAAAATGTTAAAGGTAAAATAATGCAAATCCGTATTTATGTGGAACGTGTCTGTTGTCTCAGGCATTTCCCACACCATTTTTTTTCCACCCTCCAGCAACTTCTACTTCCATAGAGGCACAATCGGGATCGGCGTTTGCCATTCCCCGAGACACCATAAACGTAACGCGCTCCGATTGGCGTTTGCAGTCACGTGATACTGGGCATAATTTTAAACATTTTTGATTATATTAAATTTATTACACATATTTTCACTTACTAAATATGATTTTCAGGACTCTAATATTCACTTCTATAGCAGTTCTATAGTATAAAAACATAACTTTTACTTCTATAAGCATCATCTTGTCATCATCGTTAGCGGAGGGAGACTGCACCAGGGTCGTTTGCTTGGGTTCCTCCGTCTTACCTATTTCTGCTGCAAAGCAGCAGTGCTTGCATTGCTGTCTTCCATTTTGAAGGGCAAGATATGGTAGCGAAATTACTCGGTACCGTGACCTTACATCTTATGTCACAAGTTGCCAACGTATATACACTGTGGTTCTTGTGGTGGTTGCAGTTTTGCTATGAATCTCACAAGAGCCACGTGTATTATTAAAGGTCTATTACCATTTATCATCAGGTGGGCAGTCTGCTTGTTTGCCAACTTTATTGTATAAAAAAAAACTTTTTATATATTTGCGATACATATCAACATCCCTATTGACTTAGTTAATTATGTAGGGTCTAAACGCGCACAATATTAGCATAGTAATATGCAACGCGAAAGTTTAAAATGTTATTTAACATCCCTATTGGTTAAATATTTTAAGTAATAAGCTATTAAAGTCATATGCATGTTCTTTAACAATGAGGTAATAGAGAAAAGAAAAAAAAATGCCACATAATCTAGTTAGAGTCGTTTATTTCTTCCAGAACCCTGGCTTCCTTTCGTGCATCCACAAGCCCAAGTCTCTCTCTGTAGTGTTCTTGCCGGTAAGACCCAGTGAGAAATAGAAGGTGTAAGGGAACCACTCTGTAGTAAACTCTACGGAAATGTTGTAGCCGCCAACGCCTTCAATCTTTGGGTCGCAGAGGCGGTTAGGCATGAGGAGGCGGGCGCATACAATGGTACATTCAATACCAGCGGATATCTGAAAAGGGGATGGAGTGATAAGAATAGAAAAAAAAATGTTATATACTTCTGCAGGTAGTTGAAATATTTCTGTAAGTTTGATCTTCGAATATGAGTGGATCGTCCGGAATTTCAAAAACGGGCAATTCCTTAAGAGAATTAACAAAAACAGGTCAACTAACGATGCACTGCGAGATGTTCCGCCCATCTCATTAAAAATAGTTGGACGGAACTAAAACGTTTCAAGACTCCGCTAGACTTTTGGTTAACGTTGGTGCGGTTTTCGTGTGCGTAGCTCAAGAATAGCTACAATGCTTCAAATTTTGGAAGAATCTTTCGAAAGTCAGATGGTAGGTAGGTTTAGTAACCAACTTTCTGGTTTCACTCTTTTGACTGCCTACTTGCTGAATGCACAGGAAAGCTTTGGCACATGGCTTCCTCCAACCTACCATCAAAAATACCAAAACTTACGAATTTTTACAGACTATCTGCACGTGCAGAAACTTAAACTATCGTTTTGTAAATTGTAAAAACGTGGAAAGACAATAAATAGACTTGCCTTCATTTTGATGTTAATTTTAGCTGGCGGGTCCGCGTTGACTTCAAACTGCTCAGCGTAAAAGAAGGCTGTCGCTCGCTGCCTCTTGTTGGACTTGAAGCATGTATTGCCAGAAACGTATGTACGCGCTTTCCACCCGGATTTCTGGAGTTTTCTAGATCTGAAGTAGTTCCCTTTCTTGACAGTCATACCTAGAGTCACACATTTATCTTTACATATATATACATTTTACTATGGGGACTGTAGCACATTCATATTATTGATAGGAATAATTTAAAAAAAACATCGTTAAAGGTGAGGAGATTTCTAATAGATAAAGCTACTTTCGTATTTTAAGATTAGTTAGGAGGTTAGGATAGAGTTATGTTATATCTGATACTAGTGGGCCCGGCGGACGTTGTCCTTTTTTTTTTTTCTCGGGGGGAAATGCGTAACCGCACCGTACCCGCCGTTGGCTAGACGGCGAGCGTGTGTGGGGCTCTCCCGGCAGAGTGCCAGGCCTACCCACTAAAACCCTCCGGTGTTCTCCCTGCCCTTATGGGCGCGTTAGGTAAGGTCCACACTGCGACTCCACTACCCACGCGCCCGGGCAAGCCCAACCCACCGGTCGGGCTATCGCCAAGGGGGGATTGCCCGAGAACACCAGGGCAATCCCCAGACGGGCCTTACGGCGGCGTGCAAGGGGCCAACCGTGCACGCAGGCCTCCACGGCAGGGTCATTAGACGGGCATCGCTAATCGAATGCCCGCCTTCTCCTGCCTATCCGTCTGCGACGGATGGGAGCGGCTTGAGGATCTGCTTCCCGCTCCCTCTCCGCGGCCTCCTTCTGCGAGATGACGTCCTCGCAGAAGGCGGCGACAGCCCCCCATTCCGTCTCGCCGCGGAGCATGGCGGCGGACGTTGTCCTGCCCGATCACAGCGCCACCTACCGGGTCCAATTAAATTACGTTTAAACCTTCCTTGGACCTATTCAAACATACACAGAAAATTTCGTAAGAATCGGTCCAGCCGTTTTTGAGTTTTAGCGAGACAAACACACAGTGTTTCATTTTTATATATAAGAAAGAAGACTAGTGGGTCCGGCAGACGTTGTCCTGCCCGATTGCAGCGCCACCAATTTTATGTTTAAACCTTCCCTGGACCTATTCAAACACACATACAAAATTTCGTAAGAATCTGTCGAGCCGTTTTTGAGTTTTAGCGAGACAAACACACAGCGTTTAATGTTTATATATAAGAAGAAGAAGAAGAAGACTAGTGGGCCCGGCGGACGTTGTCCCGCCCGATGACAGCGCTACCTACCGGGTCCAACTGTACGTTTAAACCTTCCTTGGACCTATTCAAATACACACAGAAAATTTCGTAAGAATCGGTCGAGCCGTTTCAGAGTTTTTGCGAGACAAACACACAGCGTTTCATTTTTATATATAAGAAAGACTAGTGGGTCCGGCAGACGTTGTCCTGCCCGATTCCAGCGCCACCTACCGGGTCCAACTTTACGTTTAAACCTTCCTTGGACTTATTCAAACACGCACAGAAAATTTCGTTACAATCGATCGAGCCGCTTCAGAGTTTTTGCGAGACAAACACACAGCGTTTCATTTTTATAAGAAAGACTAGAAGGCCCGGCGGACGTTGTCCCGCCCGATTACAGCGCCATCTACCGGGTCCAACTATACGTTTAAACCTTCCTTGGACCTATTCAAATACACACAGAAAATTTCGTAAGAATCTGTCGAGCCATTTCAGAGTTTTTGCGAGACAAACACACAGCGTTTAATTTTTACATATAAGAAGATGAAAACGTATGGTACCCACTTGAACCACCTTCCACCAGCTTGAAGTTGTGCGAGTACGGTCGCGGCAGCATGTGTGCTGTGATGACGTTGATAATCCACGTGGTGTAAGGGTACACGTCGATGTACAGCGGCGGCTCGGTGTTGAGGCGTCGTCTCATGGAGCGCCGCGCACAGCTAGCTCCGCCAGCCGTCAGCCCTACGACCTCGAACATACCCTCGGAGGAGTGGCTCACGATGGGCGCTCCAGGTCTCATGCCGCAGCCCGAGCTGCATAGCACGTGTGTCACGCCCTCACTACCCAACCTCTGGTGAATGTTAATTAGGTGTGTAATGATGCTGGAATCTTTAATGTGGAATTAATTTTCATTTAATGTGCAATTAATTATTGCATTTTCGATAAAAATAACCTAAAGAGATTAGTTAGATTTTTAAAACATATTATTTTTCATCACGGAAACTAGTATGCGTGAAAACTTCGACATTAATTTAACATAAGGACGTTAAGGACTTATCTCGTTAAGGACTTATCTCAATAATTTGACGACACGGTTAGCGCAGAGGTCGAGTGATCGCCTACTGCGCAACGGGTCGCGGGTTCGATTCCCGCTCGGGACTGATATTTTGTATGGCCTACAGAAATTTGTTCCGGTCTGGGCATATGTGCATGTGATATTCTATGTTTGTAACTGCACCCACGACACAGGAGAAAATGGTAGTGTGGGGCGACGTTTTTTAAAAAAGAAAAAAAAATATTCATATAAAATAATGTAAAAGGACACAATTATAATAGCGACCACGGTCTAGTCTGGTCTGTGACCATATCACAGACCAGACCAGACCGTGGTCGCTAACATTGTATGCATGAAAACTTCGACCTGTCACGGGAACCTTCTTATCTTGAATAGACTATAGCGTCTCAGAAGAATAATTAAAGCTTTAGTTATTGTTCTGAGCAATAGCGATTAGGTCTGCTTAGTCTGGTCTGTGACCATATCACAGACCAGACCAGCCTTGCTGCATTATTAGATACAGAATTTATTCTTACAACACTGATGTATTATGTATTTTTTTCTCTTACAAAGTAAATGTACGAACTTTTATCGTTTTCATTAGATTTAGATTATTATGTATATGATACGAGTATCAGAAAACTGAGTATTACCGACTTCAATCGATGTCTTCTGCAGTCTTTGTGTGAGTAGAGTTTTAGAGTCTTTTTACCCATTTTTTCATTGTCGAAATCTCTTGGGACAGCTGATAAAAAAACATGGCCATATACAAAATTGTTGTTATTATAATACAAAATGATATAATTTTGTAAAACAGTACTCACTGCTGATATAATCAATCATAAACACAGCTTTGTTTTTTCGTTTCCGCATTCTTTCTAACAGTGATGGAAGGCAAATTGGTACCGTGTAATCTGAAAATAAATAACATTTGTGATATAATACACAGATAGATCGCCATCTCACAACGATTCACATAGAAAAACTTTAGATCAATTTACAATGGTATTGTAAATAAACGAAGTTGGTGTCGATTCAGACACACAACTTAATTAAACTAAACTAATTTGACAGGTCTAAAAATAAAGCCGTCACTTTTAATCCTTTAGAGAAAAAGAATGATGGCGATAGTTTTAATCCTGTCAAATTAGTTTAGTTACATTAAGTTGTGGCTCTGAATCATCTGAATCGACACCACTGACTCGATATCGCAAATAAAGCCTTCAACTTTATCTCAATTAGAGTATAGACCATAGATGCAATAAGGTGACATAAAGAAAGTTTTATTTCTCTCATTAGCAAATTCTACAATATAATTACTTTCATAGGAATACCTATCAAGCCGAAACCTATCCATGTTAAAATCTAATAAACAAAAATTTCATGTCACAGTGTTTGTTATCGAACTCCTCAGAGACGGCTTGACTGATTTTGGTGAATTTAAGGGGCGGGCCTCCCCAGAATTTTTTTGGACACTTAGTATGTTCGCGGGCACAACTAAGTAGTAGTCATATAAAAGTTATGGACAAGACGTCATTGTCATTGTAAAATAAATTTTAACATCCCCCATACAAATAGTTGGGTCTGTGAAAATAAATGTATGTGAAATAAATTTTACAATTACATATTTACACCATAACTTTTATATGAACTTAATAGGTACGTAAAAGCTGTATATAGTATAGATAGAAAGCAAGATACTCACGTGATTTCATAGGCCTGAGAAACTTTACTAAAGCCACGCTATTACCCACGCCAAACCTAGATAAAAAATAGAAATACAGTAAATAGTAGATTATGCACCAAGGGATTAAAGCAGTGTCTAACATCACGGGCGCCATATTGAACCCCGAGCGTAACGAGGGACTCTAGAGTTCTGAGCGAAGCGAGGGAGTTATGTAGAGTCCTAAGTGAAGCGAGGGGTTCAAGTCGCCTAAGACGAAGACACTGCTTTATTCCAGAGGTGAATACTCTACTTTTCATACCATCTGCGAGACAATAAAAACTCAGGGCTCTATAACCAATTACTTAGGTGGTTAAACACTGTCACATTATCATTATCACTATCACTATAACTATGGTTAAAATTATGATATTATCATGAAAACCATAAAATACAAAAAAAAAAAGATTTATTTTTCTCAAGCACGAACACGTCACGCAATAATTATATCTTAAGTAAAGCTTAAAACATTACAAAAACTTAAAACATATTTAATAATAATATAACAATTAGTAGCACGCAGGACGAATATTAATTTGTTAACAATAAAATGGTATCAAATAAAATTCTTTTATTTTTCAACTTTGTTGTATATTTACTTTTGAAACAGCAATTAATTACTACACACAACTGTCGAAATAAATCTCAAATAGTCGACAACCTATTGACCCCAAATAAAAAAAAGCTGAAGCACCTGGACATTTACCTACTTACGTTTTTTAACTTTATCAATAAAACACTGAATAAACTTCTAAAAAGACTGTATTATTGATGCCACAAAACACATTCCACTAAGCACTTTATTAACGTAAGCAACAAGATATTACAATTTTGAAATACGTAATGGCGTTGGCGGCAAAGTTTTAGCTATGAAACGGAATACGGAAACGGAATACAACGGAATACTGTTGGAACAAATTGTAGAAACGTTCTTTATTTTTAAATATGCCGCGTAATTTTTCCAAATGCTGTTTATCCGCTGGCAGCGAGTGTTCTTGCTTTACTCTGCTTTTATTCGTTTTTATCGATAGTTAATGGTGGCCGTCAAAAGATTGCGCTTTTTGCATAAAACGTATTTTATCAATAAAAAATAAAGTGAAATGTAATTGTTTATTTTAGCTTGCAGTGTTATGTAGATGAATATTTTATAATTTTGGTAAAGAAATTATGTATTTAGAGTTTATAAAAACATTATTTACACAGGTATGTCTTTGTCTCTAGTGGAGTCACGCTACTGCTGTATGGGCGTAGAACCTTTGCCTTTCTAAGCTAGCATCTATAATAAATTTTAATACAAATTTTATGTTCCATATTTAGAACACTTTAATCCCTTGGGAGTTTCATACAAAATTATATCCCTTGGGATATAATGTCTTGCTTTACGTTGAAGTTAAGGGGGATCTAATTGAACATTGTCGAGCAGGTGGTATGAAAAATAAAATTTATGTCGTATACCTACTTATCAAGTTCGTTTTTGAACCTATGTCTGAGGAAGCTCATATTATTATTTTTTAACTCATGTGACACCGTACCAGACCGGTAATTTCTCTATGAAAATTTGCCTAGGTATCAAATTTTAATTTCCTATTAAGAGTTTTGATTGTTTTATCGTATTGAATATCAGAAAATATAGTACACACAATATTTTCATAACTTATTAAGTATTTTTTAAAGAAAATGCAAAGTTAAATATAAAGTTATGTACATAGGTAAAACAATCGAACATATACACATTTCTGTCTATGATTTAAAAATTTATCTCACCTGGAAAATTCCGGATGCGGTGTTATATCGATGATCGGCATCTCGATGTACGCTCGCGGACATTCTACACCCAGTTTGGTTTGCTGTCGTGTAAGCCCGCAGTCCTCTTCATCACGCTCGTAATCGCCGAATATAATGTTGCCACTAAAATATTTGGTTTTCAACACACATTTAGTTTTATTCGCATCCTCACAAAGTATTTTTATCATTATAAAGGGTGTATCCTTTAAAATTATAAAGGGTTTATCCTTTATAATATATCAGCCCCATCCCAAAATGTATGTTAATTCACAAAAAATGTAAAATATAATAGAGCTATGTTTATTATCTATGTTTATGGAGTGAATTACATTAAAGTTTTGCAATTCGAGAAATTGACCCTGATATGAATAGACTGAATTCATTTTATATTTAATATAAATTTTAATTATCTTTCACACAGACCATCAGCAAATGTCGTATATCTTCCACTTTGTCGCATAATAGAGTAAAATTTTATATCTACAGTACTGAAGGTACTTTTCCTCCATGTGGCATCGCCGTGGGACGCCGTGTAGACATTTGTCTGATTGTTATAAAAATGCTGTTAGTTTAATGTCCTGAATGAAGACTTAATGCTAAATCTCACACAGTGTTGGACATATTATTCATACTGTATATTTATTTTAATATTTTGAAAAAGGTGTCTTTCAATTTATTTACTTTATCAGTAAGAATATGAAAACTCCATATTTTTTAATGGTCAACTAGTAAAAACTGGAGCTTTTTGTAACAAAAAGTAAGGCATATAGAAAAATAAGGGGTGTGCATAATTGTAATATTATGAAATTGGCAAACAGTAGCTTAGAGGTATAGTTAATTACCTCTGAATGCTTTTATTACAACTTTACTTTTATTTAAAAAACACGACATGACAATACCATCTAATTACTCTACCGAATACATAAATCTGAGATACATCACAGTTTGTAGTTCTTCGGCAGATGCAGCATATCCGTAGCGGTCGCAAGAGCAAACTGCTTATGTATGAGCACCACCCGCGGCGCCTTGCTGTGGTGTGGGAGGCCTGTTGTAACTGCAACGAACATAGGTGCCATGAAATGAAAAAAAAAATCCCTTTTCTCTGTGAGTTTTACCGCATATATAGGATTACTATTTAATCAGAAGCCAAAATTTCTTGTCCAGACAAGCAAACTGAACAACTTTTACTGTGGGACCAATCTTGAAAACGCGAAAAAAGAAATACAACTGTTCAACACCCACTGAACCTATACAGGGTCAATTTTAATGCACCTGCAACCTCGCAGGATTCTATCCTCCTGTATATATGTATGGAACAGTTGATTTTTTTTCGCGATTTCATGATTGGTCCCATAGTAAAAGTTTGCTTGTCTGAACAAACACAAAAAATATGGTTCCTGCTTATCAAAAGTAATCCTGCGCTTGAATATGTAAGTGAGTAACGGAACCACAGTAGTTATCGTATTGTACGTTAGCGTCTATCGAGTAGCTGTCAAATTATGAACTCATGGTACCGATTTCCATACAAGATACAGAAAACGATTGTCGATATCGAGCGCGTTTTCGATAGGTTGGCGACGTATCGTCAACTATTGTACACATGCTACCGATTTTACTTCACTGCGTTACCGCCAGGGGCGCTGTACAAAGTTCCATACAAAAATTTACGCAGTCGATATCGACTCCAAACGATTGAAAACTCATGGTAGAGCTACTGTATAACGGGGTATATTTTACCATAGCACCGCTTGGTTTCGGATTCAGCCGAAAATTCGCCCTCAAGCCGAAATTAGACGGTTCATCAGAAGTGATTAATTTCTGCGAAGAATAGTGAACGATGAACAGTGAATTGCGTTCTTTGTTAGACCGTTCACTTTTGATGAAAGCTATTATTTCATTCCTCGTGGAATTCTCGCGAGATCAGAACGCCCCTGGCGACGCGGCAGTATGAGAAATGAACTGTGAGTGAATGAGCTGTCGGCTGTTTAGACGTTTCAATGGTCGTTCATTGCCGATGAATGATGAAAGATGCTAGTGAAAACAATCAGAAGCCGGACGCTTTCATTGCGAAGGCACATTCCGATGAACGTAAATTTTGACATTTCATTTTCAGTCATTCATCGATGAAGCATTGAAAATGAAAGCAAAAATGAACCGTCTAATTTCGGCTTCCTTCTTTACTATCAGATTATAATAATAATATTGTCAGATTTTGTCCGGCATCGTTATTATTAAAGTGAAACTTTATTTTGCATTGCCTCAACTTTTTTCGCCTATCTATTGCATGTCGCATTATACAAGAACATGAGATCTTTAATTTCACAAAGTCATACCCATAGGTCACGATTGGTCTATGATTGACATCTTCGTCCTGGTGTCGAGCGTTATTTTTCATAATTTTGTTTTTTTTATTCCTTTTTTGTTTATTTTATTAATTAGCTTTTTTATTTTTTATTACTTTTTAGTTTTTTTTGATTAATTAGTTTTCAAAAGAAAAAGACTAAAAACGCGATTTTATTACCCTAAATCGAAAAAAATTCTGAAAATAGATAGTATTAATGCCTACGATCCGAAAAAAAGTTTCACTTGCATTGTGGTTTCATATAAACCTACACAATGATTTTTTGTTGTCTTGTAATTTCCCAAATTATAACTGTTGTAACGGCGGCCTTGATTTCTATAATTTTTGCTATTACTTTCTAAGTTTTCTCCATAGCGTGGAGTTTATTTGTCATGTTGAGTTTCTTTTTAATATTGGTCACATCTTTTTTAATCAAACACTTGCGACGATACATTGATTTGGATTGTCGAATGACGTTACGCCTATGCACATTTTGTAGAATGTTATGACGTAGTCGTAGTGAGGTTAATAAGTACTCCATAATTCTTAATTACTTTATTTAAGTTTTTTTTATTTTGAGTGAGAGACAAAAATGACTCGTATTATTTATCAAACTGACGAATGAAAAAGATTTTTCTTTTTATACCCTTTCATTCCTATTTCCTAGCCCACGTAGCATGGCCACCAAAGCACGATATGATAAAGCAGTTTATCGAGGTGAACTGTCAAAATACAATACGTTTTTATCGTATTTTAACAGTTCACCGCAACAAACAGCTTTATCATAGCGTGTTTTGGTGGTCATGTTAAGGGGCTGGGGTGCTACTCTGTTTCTCCGAAACGAACTTTCGTCAACAAACGAAGATCAAAAGAAATTTCGCAAGTGTCTCTACTCTATAAAAAATAATAATAATGTTTCGCAATGTATGGCGCGCCGGCATCTTGTTTGTTCCCCTCACACCGGTGCGTTGACGTTCGATGACCCAAACAGCTGATTCCGCGCGCAGTATGATGGAAATGTTATACGATTTACATTTTCAGAGAAAATTTCAGTGATTTTCAAATAAGGATCATGGTCTGAACTCAGTGTTCTCAAAAGAAAAGGGGCACCGTCACTTATACCCTATATATAAGAAGAAGATTACTGATTTTAGCTTAATATGACAAGCTTCGTTACCCCATAGCAAATCGATGCTCTTCTTAATTATAATTCTCAAATAATATTCAACTGAGTGCAGTTTTGTATAAAATTCCAAATCTGGAAACGATACTCAATTTAAATTATTTCCGAGGCAACGTCGGGTCTTTCTACGCTTTTTACGCTCCCCACGCGAACTACGTAGCAAAAGTATTCCAGCAGCAATTTCACATTAACTTACTTAAAAACTCACAATTACGAATATCAAAAGTTAACACTTATTGTGTTCGTTAATTTGAGGTTAAAATTCCGAAAAATAAACTGTCAAATTCAATTTTTCCTTTGGATTTTTCGTAAACCAAAATAGGTTTGGAGAATGTATCTGTCAAACTATTTTCGGTCGAACGAATATTCGAATCGAAGAGAACCGTGGTAGGAAACATGCGAAATTTCGTTCGAAATTTTGTTTTTCGTAGAAATAGAGTAGACCCTCAGGAGACGCATTTTTGAAACAATAGAATTCAAATTCGCATTCAAAATCGTAAGATTCGCATACGAATTTCCAAATTCACTATTTTTGAATATTCATTCCGTGAATTCTGCAACGAGTGGTCCTACCTACTCGTTTCTGATTTCTACTAGTAGAACGCAACGTATTACGTTCCGTTTTACATGCGATTCATCGCTGGTTTTTGTAATTTAATGAGTTATTACCATGTTATTGCGTATCTGATTTTATTTTTTCTGCGTGTAGCAGCTTTTAATATAGAATTTGTTTTCAGTGACAACACTGAATTCGAGTGATTCATAAATCTTTAAAATTGAGAACAGTAGAAAATTATTTCGCACGTCATTTGTATCCGTGTTCGAATTCAAGATTCATTTCTAATGATTCAAAAATACGTCTCCTGGTGTTTATTGTATTCAGGTAACCGCTTACCATCAAACAGCACCCAAAATATACATACTGCCCAATGAAAAGAAGGCAATAATTCTTAGTTTTATTTAATGGTTCTCTATTTTGTCTCATAATTTTTTTATCCATAATCTAACGTGTCATAATGTTTTTTGACATAATCATCATATGTCCGAATGATAAGCACCCCTAATTTAATTTCTCATAATATCACTTCATTCCCGAAAACTGAAATCTCTAAATATAATATGACCTAATTGTTTTTGCTATAAATATCACAATCTATAATATTTAAAATTCCTAAAAACCTTTTCTATAATAGTCATAAGTCCTAACGTAATATCTCATAATATAACGTGCCCTAAAATCGAAATACCACAAATATAAAGTTCTTTCATTATTTGTACGAGTATTACCAAATCCATGCATACGTTTAAAAACAGTCACTTGATGTCATGCAAGCAAGCATGCAGCATGCAAGCAAGCATGCAAGCAAGCAGCATGCAGCATGCATGGCTTCTGTCACGGCTCCGGCGCTGCGAGGCACCGGCGGTCCCACGCGACCTTATCGTCGCAGATGGTTTTCGCTCACCACCGCAGCTTCGGCTTGCTGGCCGGCTGTGCCGGCCAGCCTCAGCCGCGGCGGCGGTCGTTAAAACCACCTGCTCCTCAGCTCGCGGGCCGCCTCGCCCCTCCGCGCCTACGCGGGTTTAAATAACACTCTAGGGGTAGGGCAGACAAGACTACGTGTCGGTTTTACAGCGATATATTTCTGTCATTGAATTTGAAAACGTAACGGTTGTTAAGGTTCATAAGACAACATTTTAATTCAATTTGTTATTATTGATAGTAAGTCTAAGCTTTATGATATTGATAACATAACCAAGATAAATCAAATTTTAAACATGTTTTAGGACTAAGAAAATTATTATAAACCATCATTCGGACTAACAATATTACACAATATAACACTTAGGACATGTGACTTTATAGCAGTAAAATTAGGATATCTTATTATTATAGCATCCGATATTATGACACAAAAGCATTAGAATTAAAGACGATTAGGTAATATACAATTTCGTATACCCGAATATTATGGAAAGTGATGATTATAGCAAGCGTTTTCGGGATTATGATTTTCGGACGATCGATATTCGGAGAAGAAAGGGACTACCAATTACATTACATTAAGCCCTTTATGCTGAGTTTTGCATACAGTTCAGATTAATTTTTTACTTACAGTATATCTCTAAGTTCAGTGTGCCTATTGGCAAAGGCCTCCTCTAACATTTTCCAATGTTCTCTATCCTTAGCGACCCTTCTCCAGTTAGGACCCGCTGTTAATTTTAACTCATCTTCCCATCTTTTGTGTTGTCGTCCCCTTCTCCTTTTACCATCTCTAGGATACCAATCTGTGACAATTTTACTCCAATTTTCCTGATTACTTCTTAGCGTATTACCAAGAAATACTGGTGACCAATAACTTTTGCACATCTGAACTTTTAGTTCTATCTAATGAAAATCTCATTAGATAGAACTAAAAGTTCGCGGATAACTTATGCAACTCGAACGAGAATTCAACTTAATAGTTCTGATTAGTAGACTCTATTACTTCCTGTTAATAATAGCCACGTATCAAAACCCAATTTAGAAATTTTACTGATTTTGTAAAGAAAGTTATTATGTTACTTGTTATTGTGCAATAAAATGAGAACTTTCAACAAATAAGCAAAAATATATTTTACACGAGTAAACAAAATGGTTCTATGTATGACTTGATTCTTTTGCCTTATTACTTCATTTGGGTGAAAATTGCAACAGTAGGTTTTGTTTGTTTAAAAACTATTTGCTATTTATAATAACTAATACAATTATTTTTTGATGATGGAAAAGTTCTGAAAAAGCTATATTTTACAACAATCCTAATAAGTTTGACATACCATGAGTGTATTGTACGAATCCCAGCCAAGTGAAGGTGTGTGCCTTAAGGACGCCATCAGTGGGCTTGAGGTTGAAGTCGTCATGGCAGATTGCAAAGTCTTGTAAAATACACAAGCACCTGTTAACTTTAAAAAAAAAATGCGATATTAAAAATGTAACATGTAATATATTAAAAAAAGTTTGAAATAAACACATGAATGCTTGTGACACTCATAGCATACCTCTAAATCATACCTAAATTAAAATGTTGTACCTCACGGTAAAGTATGGAAGTCTTTGAAATTATAAGGTGAATTTATGGTTGAAAACGGCTATAATGGATGTAGACCATGCCGGGAAAGTGAAGAATGGTTGGCTTATTATCAGCATTCCACCTTATTAAAATGGCTTCCTTTATAAGAGACAATAGATTAGTCTGTACTTAGTAATTGAAAGGTGAATGTCACATCACTTAATAAGTTTTAACACGATAAGAATAACTAAGTTTATTCTTATCGTGCTAAAACTTATTAAGTTTCAATTATAACTTTTGAGACAGACAATATCATTAATTTATTTAAAACTATATTACAACAATGCAACGCGAATAGTGCTGTATTCAGAGCGGACTAGAAGTTTGCGAAATCTGTACCAGTGTACAGACTAATCTATTGTGTCTTATAAAGGAAGCCATTTTAATAAGGTGGAATGCTTATAATAAACCAACCATTCTTCACTTTCCCGGCATGGTCTACATCCATTATAGCCGTGATATTTTATGTGCGTGAAAAAGAGGCGTGAGATAACTTCAGAGCGGACTAGAAGTTTGGCGCGGTCTGTACTGCTTTGAATGGATGTTGTCAAAAGAATCCCTTTCAAAAAGATTATGCATTAGAATGATTAACAACAAAATTTAAAATGTCTGACGCAAAAAACCAATGACTTGTATATTGTTCTTTGTTTGTGTATTTATTATAAATACTAAATAAACTACTCACATGTTTCAAAAACAACAAACAGCTTTAGTGCGTTCATTTAGATCGATGCTGACAGCCACTACTAAGGGAGCTGTTGTAATGCATTAACAAAAGAAAAAATGCATCAACAGTCTTAGTTATTACGTTGAGAAATCCAAAGAATGTACACAATAAACAATGTTCTCTGTTGTAGTGAAAACCGTTATTGCTTTGAATACTTACAGAATACTATGATGAAATATTATGGATTATTCCACTTTGAGCTCCTGGGTATTATCACCCAGGTGATCAAATTCTACATTTTTGTGTACTAAAATCATCCGGCACCAAATTCCTTAGGTGATCAAATTCGACATTAGTTTTTTAATGTGCCCTAAAATCACCCGGTATGGTATACGAGTATGTATATCCTTTATGAAAAACATACCCTTACTGCCTTGTTTTCAAATGGCTGGTGAATCGGAACCATCAACGTAGCCTTGTCTGATACCTACCTACCTGATTTAAGTACACAAAAATGTGGAATTTGATCACATTTTGATAATCTTATTCATTAACTTCTTTTGAGCCATCATGTCGTGGTATGTCCTGGTCTCTGATATGATTAAAGATTTCTCTCAGATGGTTACGCATATTCTTTGATTTTGTATTACTTTTATTAAATCTGCTACATCATATTCTTTGTTATGAATAATTAATTGATGTTCCTTTGTCTTTTTTAATTTTTCTAATCATCATACCACATGGTAAGTGTTCATATCACATGGGATGGCCTAGATGTAATGGTTTAAAATTTAGAGCAATTTAATATATTAATTGGGGTTTCATGAAAAGCGAACACGATTAAGAATTTGCAAAATGGAACAATTACTTTATGTTTGAGATTGAGGTGAATTTTATTGTATAACAACATGGAAAGTGTTCATACCACATGGGAAGAACTAGATGCAATAGTTTAAAATTTAGAGCAATTTAAATATATTAAACAGGGTTTCAGAAAGAGCGAACACGATTAAGAGTTTGCAAAATAGAACAATCACTTGAAATTTATTTTTGTCATGTTTGAGATTGAGGTGAATTTTGATTGAATTTAGGCGATATAAAATATGTTCTTCAATAATGTTTATAAAGTCTACCACATTTCAAGAAAGAACAAGTGTTCGCGACAGTAGAATTCTTTTCAAAATATCACTTGGACGTTATTATATACTTTTATTGTACACTTTTCATAACATGTACAAACATACTATTAGGGTGAGCTTATCACTTAAATAGAAAGGTGTCTTAGCTATTGAAAATCTTATTAGATTAAAACTAGGGATTGATTTAGGTTCGTGTTATTTATTTAGTTATTTCCCTTGTCTTTTTGGGAAATTTTAATACAGTGGATACTAAGTATCAAAATTAGCTATATTCTAAATACCATATATATCATAATATAGATATACATACACCCTTATATGAGGTGTCTTTATAACTGTTTTAAAAATAAAATAAGACACAAGATTCATTTCAGTACTCATCATTTATTCCAAAACAATGCCATGCCATATTTCCTTAGCCATACTATCTGCCGTCGGCGGATGGTAAAACTCAAATAAAAAATCGGCAGGCATAGATAACTTCTGGTATAAAAAGAATTCATGAACGTCTAATTTTTGAACAAAGTTGAACATCATGTAGTACAGGGTTCCCTGACAGTAGTATAAGGGAAGACGAGATCTTCGAAATAAATATTTGGCAGGTACCATTATTTTCAATATAACGCATTGAAGTCTGAACCTTTGTGTATTGCCGGTCTCCAATAGCTGAAAAAAAGTTAATATCTAAGACGACAGACTTTAGAAATTCGATATAGACATTAACGTCGGTAACAAACATAATTGAATTAAATTTTGATCACAATCTAGTTCTAGCGAACGAAATTCCCATTTTATTCTCTAAACATAATCTTTTATGTAAAGTGAAAGTATAACTATGATAGGTATAAAAAGTTAAATCATTAATAATTTTGTGTTAAAAATTCATGGATACACACAATACTTACATAAATATAGTCTCCCTGAGTGGACTCATAAGTGGGAAAATGTATAGTGGCTGTCTTTCGTAAGTAGACTTTAGCAATGGCATCTGGCCGACACCAGCCAAACTTATAAATACTATGGAGAGAAGCTGCCAACAAAAATCATGGAAATAATATCTCTGTTTGAATTCAAGTAGGTACTCGTATAATGTTTTTATATTTTTTATTGTTGGAAATGTTAGAGTAGGCTAAATGATCTAAGTTGGAAAGACGATAGAGTTAATTCAGAAAGCGGCGGTAATTTTGTGAAATTGATTTTACTATTGATTCTGAACAAACTAATTTCAGGTTTTGAGCATTTCATTAACACGTTGTAAAAAGATTGCTTGTAATTAAAACTTTATTAAAAAAATATTTTCCCCATATTATTTTCTTAGCTTTGTTTTTATATGAGTTTGCTTACTTCGCGGTAAATATTCATGTCCCACGACGTCTTCACCACCTACCAGTGATATTTGCCTTCTTTGAGAATAAGACGCTTGGTTTGCTGGTATCGCTCTCCAACCTTCGATTTCACATACTAAAGGATACATAGGTGGACTATTAGAAATACTATTATTTACAAAATTCACTTTCAATAAAGTGTAATTAGTGTTTACAACTTCATACAAAATAAATGATTATGTCAATGTAAAATATTCTTGAAAATCATTTAACTATTTACGAACAAAATTGTGTGTTCAAAATTTACTGACCGAGTAAATGAACAAGTGATATGTAAATATACATTTGTGAAAACAAACGTAAATAGTAATTTTGTATAATCAGAACACATGAAGTTTAGCAGGTAAAGTCTAAATTAAGAATGAAAGACAATTAATATCCAAGATGTTTATTGAAATTCCAAAACATGCTCGTATCCAAAACAACGCAATTGAATGCCTCGATTAAGCATTCTTAAATATCCTCAGTTAGTTGAAATTTGAATAGTCTGCGTAAAAGCCAGTAAAAGCATCTAATTTTAAGAACTAATTTGATAATGTACTAATTTCATTCACATGCTTCCCATTACTAATAGTTGTTATACTGTTTCGCGAAGACAAAAAATGGGGTTTCATTATAGTGATCCACGAGTTTCGAGTTGTTGGATCACATATAATAAAATAGACAAACAGAACAAAACCTTGGATTGTGGCTGTTAAACAAAAAAGGTATGAACAAAAAACGCTTCCAGAAAAGGACATTATTCCAAAAATCCAAGTCAAACCTAACAGGAAAAATAAAAAAACTGATAATCGAAACTGTGCACTTACTAAACTTCTATCAGTAATGCGTAATTCTGACTTCTTTGATATAGCTTTAATTACAAGAAGAAATAAAATAATGTTTATAATTAAAATAATACATATAGGTACCACTACACCAATGATCATATAAATTCCACTAGGATAGCATATAGTCCGTCTAATTGAAGCATTAGGCAAGTAATTTTCTGAATCAATTGACAAAATTATGCTGACTGGAATAATCGGTACGCCCCATCCTATGAAGGTTACTTTCATCAAAAATCTAGATGGTCTAGATACTCCAAGAACCCGCACGTATCTTATAAATTGCAAGATTGCTGTTATCAACATCCAATTGAAATTTGCTAGTATAGAATAATGAAAAAGTGACCCCAAAATTATACATATGGTTTTCATACCAGTTGCAATTTCAAACATGCCATGACTTTCTACAACTATTGAGTTGTCCACATTAAACAAAATAATCAATATAAGTGGTAAAGCTATAGAGACTGAAAGCTGTAGCAAAACTTTTGTGCCTGCCTTTTTTCTCCAAGTATCAAATACTATAGCTGTAGTCCATATACCCACGATCCCCAATAAGGATAAACTACTGCCAATCAATGTTATTATATTTAAAGCCTTTCTATGTTGTTCTCCACGAGTTGGTTCTATACTATCTTTATTATTATTAATACTTATTAGTTGACCAAAGTGAGTTAAATGATAACATTCACAAATAATTAAATTTTGGATGCTTGTCAATAATACGCACCCATTTTTCGACCAAGCGCCGGGGATATCACCGAGGTCACTATGAAAGTCCCAATACCCACAGACCTTAGGCAAAACTGTTTGATTCATTTGCCGGAATATCAATGGTATTGAAAATTCTATATTAGTTGAAAAACCAGGAACTGTAACTTCTATAATCCGACTGTTGATAATGTAGTGGTTTGTGCTTAATTCCTGAAATATTATGTCATTGTAGTAAACATTAATTACAATTTCTATTTCTTTGAATGCATTCGTGTTATTAGTTACTTTCAAATTTTTTTCTATATGTTTAAGGGCATGGCGGGGGATCCATGTAGCTACTTCCAGGTTTTTCATCGAAATAACATCTTTAAGGGTATTATTCATATATAATGGAAGAATCTTCATTTCAGTAAATTTGTCGGAGTTATCAGTGTTTATGATAGCTAAGCCTGTCACATTAGAAGTTTTAAGATAAGATACTTGTACAATAAAACGGGGTTGAATTGCTATTCGATAATCATTAGCATCCATCAACTCACGATATGTTGAAGTTAGTTTATGTTTCGTTACCATTGCAATAAAATTGTTCATTGAATCTAATATAGCGTTTGTGGAGTTAAGAGTTTGTGCTAAATGTAAACTTTCTTCATCAAGAACCATTAGCCTATCCATGATCCACGCAATGTTATCAATATCTCCTATTTCAATACTCGTTGCATTTTCGTTGGCGAATGACAAAATGTTTTGAAACGATTTGGATAGGTAGTAAATGTCTGCCGGAATTATTATATTTGTATCATTAAAAATTAATTCTAAACCAGTAGTAAGAAACCTGGATGTAAAATCATTGCTCATCTTACCATTAACAAAATTGAATAGAAGTGTAGTTGTAAGGGAAGGTTCATAGTTTATATCACATTTCCCATTTACAGATCCCCAAAAACCTCCCAAAAGATATGACCCATGACAATTCCTGTTTACAGGTAAACCATTACTTTGAAGACAGAACTGTTTAGGCGAAGCAATGTGTCCAATAGGAGTCAAGTCCCATAGCAGTGCTATAGAATCTTGTGACATAGTTGGTAAACAGTAAATAGAACTGGACAAGTTGACGAAAGTGTAATTGTAATCAGGGAAAACTTCGTCAACCTTCATTTTTAAATACTTGTATGAATTGACAATACTTCTAGATTCGTGCTGATCGGTGTCATTTATTGGAAGATGTATGTGTAATACAACTTTTAATATGTTGGAAGTGTAATCTAAAACGTCCATTATTAATACCTTTTCTGCTTTAAATATACCAGTTACATTCTCTATCAATTCATCAAGTTCAAATTGTATACCGTTGTCAATATCACACAACAGAATATACATTTTCAAAACAAGGGAAAACACATGTATTTTTTTCCCATGAGGATTAACTACAATTTTTTTTGTAGCGATAAGTGACAAATTTTTTGTGTGTCCTTCACACCAATAACGAGCTGATCTGTCAGTGACTAAATCAATTACAAATAAGGATCTCTCCGTATCTATGCGTTCCGAGATTGAAACTGATTTGTCCTTTACGACGGGTATTGATTCGTATACATTTATTACTTTAAAAAACCCCTTGGCATCAGAAAAGCACTGTATGCCTTTATCATTCTTATTATATCTAAAAAGTCCTGATGGGGAGTAAACTGTAAGAAACAGTTTTCTTTCATTAGGATTATATTCAAAAATTAATTCTGTTTCATCATAAATTATATTTTCCTCACAAGCCATACAGGGAAGTCGTTTTGTTGAATTAAGCAAAGCTGTAATACCTAAGTTGTTTATTATACTTTTCATACTTGTGTTATTTTCATGTTCAGTAAATAATAAGGCTTGCCTATCATTACCGATTAATGACACATTGGTATATTCTGAAATATCACTAAATGATGAAAACCAACACCATAAATTATTTGGCAAATTATTCATCTCAGCTGTTTTACTAAAAATCAATCTTTTTAAATCTAAATTATCATTTGTGCCCATTGGTGATTTACATTTTGTGTCAAGAAACTCATAATAAGATAGATTTTTATCAGATTGTTCAATTCCAAAACATTTACCTTCATCTAAAATATGTTTAAATGCATAATATTCTTTAGAACATTTTGCCGAATAGTTTAAGTCGTTTATATAAAGACAAAGACTCGCGTGTCTTTCACTACAGACTTCTGTCACCAATATTTTCTTAACCCTATCGAATAACAAACAGTTCTTAAGTAATGACGTTTTAAATGGTAAATAGCCATTTACACTCACTAATTGGCCCCAGTTTGGCCCAGGAATTTGCCACAGCACTGGCGAAAAATTTTTCTGACGTCGAGCTGGCAGCCAAAATATTTTGTATTCGGTAGTTTTCAATGACGCTACCAAGGATTCTACTTCAATTTGTGTTAATTCACTGATTGCTGTCGCACCACCACTTTCAACACATGGGTACTTCCAAGCCGAAGGTGTTCCTACTTTAAAGCAGTATTTGTCAATTTTATCGGAAATACTACTAAAACCCGGTGGGCATTTTAAAGTGTTTATATGTTTTACTACTTTATAACACGGACGAATTTGTTGTAGTATAGGAATCCAGCCATTGCTTGTACAGTTTCTTGTAATTAACGTATTGTTGTAGTAGCATTTGGGATCAGATTCAACGTTGCTTGCTTCAGGGCTTTGATGCCAAATCACTTTTATTCCTGATTTTGTTTCTTCTCGTAAGCAGCTCTGGGAATAAAAAGATTTCTATTAGAATTTATCAAAAATAAAAGATGAGGTGTTACATTTCAAACTATAGCTTACCTGTAAGCCCCTATTAACAAAAAGAAATATATTTATGCTGAATAATGAAAACAGAAACATTTTCCAACAACAGTAACGAGCAATTGTTCGCTGTTGACTGTCATTTTGATTGAGTGGCAGAAAGTTGCAATATATTACGTTGTGATACAGGATGACTTCTATTATTTTATTTTACTTCATCCGTTCTTATGTGCGTAGGCTTATACACATTATCGCATTTTATTGGCATACAAATAAGCGAATGACCCATAATCACTGAACATTGATGTATGCGTTATACGTAGATGAACTGTGAACAACGTCTATTGTTGATTAAGTTTAATAAATATTAAATGGACAACAAACATTGATTGTTGTACAGTGTGCTTATATAAATGAGGACGAGCCATTTGTAAATAATATAATAACAATTTTTACATCAACTGTATCTCAACCAATCGCTCTATAAATGAAGAGAAAACTAACACAAAAATGTATAAGTTATATATTTTTGTACTTGGAGGTGGGTGTATAAAAGATCTTTATTTTATGAGCCTTCACGCCAAAAACTTAATTGATTTATGCTAGATGGATAAAAGTTTTAGACCTACATATATATTATAATAACTAATGGGATAAATTCCAAAACTACTTAACCGATTTTGATGAATGTATGTATATTGATCCAAATTAAAAGGTAGGATAGTTTTTAATCTTGGTATGATAGTTTTTAATCTATTGACCTCAATATTTATTATTGCGAATTAATTTCTTAATAATAAAGATCCATAAATTTCACGGTGTGAGTTAAATTCATCGCACAGATTTTTAGTAACTATATGTCTGCGAATTTCCGACACAGCACATTTGGGTATCTAGTCATCCAGTAGATGGAGTTGTATATTCGTGTTATCATCATTATCAGAGCTCATACACGTCCCATCGAAGGGGCTCGAGCCAACCTTAAGTTAGAGTGTTTAGGCCTTAGTCAACCACGCTGGTGCAGTGGGGGTTGGTCGATTTCACATACACCTTTGAATTTCTTTGCAGATGAATCAAGTTGTCTCACGATGTTTTCGTTCACCGTAGTATCGGACAAATGTACATATGAAATTTGAAAAACGAAAACTAGTATATATATATATATATATATTTATATATATGTAGGTATAACAAATATACAAAATATACTGTATTATTTAAAATATAACACGTTTTTCTTAATTGGTCTTGGATCTCTTCTATGCTTTAAGTCTAGGTGGATAATTGGACTACATTTTCACCTGAACAATCATGTAAAAATGTAGTCTTCAAAATTGTTGATTAGTCAAATAAATTTTAAAAATAATACTTGCCTCTTTTTTAAATATACTCGTATTTCATTTCTAGACGTTTTTGATTTTTGTTCCAAAATGTTCTCTTGACACATTTTAAAAGTTAGCGTCTGGAAAATATTTACAGCAGTCCCAATCGGTGATTGGCAATATTTTACAAGTCTAAAAGATTACACATTGACTGGATCACCTCTGACGCCGGGTAAGAAATTCGTGATCATCAGAAAATGTTTTTGGTAACCTTTTTGTAGAACTTATTTACTTATAGAAAAAACTTTTTTGTAGAACATGTCCACAGTGATTACTACTATGGCAACTGCAAATTACTTGGTCTCATATTTTATACTCATGTACATTTGGATCACATGGATGTGCTTGGTAAAATTATAATTCGGGTAAGTGGTAAAAAACATTTCTATAAATTTCCAGTGCTCACTGATAATTTTTCAGTCAATAGTACTGATAAGAAGCTATTTACTCCAAAATCTTAATCGATGTTAATAGTGTTACTGTATTTTTGCCCTAGAGATTATTTGCGATTGTGATTTTCCAACAAATTTCATAAAATGAGAAGAATAGGTTCTCGATTCCACTGTACGATTTTAAGGTGAATCTTTTTTTACATCTCCCCAAATTTTTACGTCCATCAAAATAATTGATTAATATAAAAAAAATATTAAATTAAATAATATACATAAAATTCTAGTTAAAAAAGAATAAATAAAAAAATAAAAATTGCATGTCGCATTACACTAAGACATCTTTAATTTCACAACTTCGTACAGGACAAGAATGGTCCTGTTCGTTAGGGCTTGGCGGTGGTTCAATCCTAGTGTAGAACATTACTTTTTTGTTTTTATTGCTTATTTGTTTTATATTATATTGATTTTTCTTATTACTTTTTTAAAGTGATTTTTTATTTTATTTATTGTTTTGTTTTTTATTAATCAGCTTTTTTATTTAAGTTAAGATTAAATAATAACTTTCCGAAAAGGAGACTGATCAACTTGTATGGTGACTTAGGTCCAGGCAAAAAGCGTTGTGAATAAATTAAACCTCGGTTTATAAAAATAAAGCATAAAATTATAAAACACAAATTATTATTATTTTATTTTTATTATCATTTAAATACATCGCCATCTAGCGAATAACTAAAGAAACTTTTAGGACTTCGACCACACGTAGATTGATATTTAAAAAAAAGCAAAGCATACCAAAGCATGTTTTATAATTTTGTTTCTACAAAATGAGTCATAATAATTGATTAGGTACCTACATTCCCGTTTGACACAAGCTATGCCATCTATGCAGTTTTAGATGGAACTAATTATAGATCGTTCCTAGCGGCAGCCCATGCACGACTAGATTTTACTGTTATATAGTAATTTTAGCAATCCAGTGGGGATTGCTAAAATAAATTTTAATATAGTATTACCATACAGAATATGAAAATATTAATAATATGAATTTTAATTGGTTCCCATAGATTAATGTATTCCCAAAAAGGTATTTATACAATCACTAAAGAGGGTCGTCCCATTTTGATCAGTGTTCTTTTTCAGTTAAATGCATTTCATAAGTTTCACTTGCATCGTAGTTTTATAAAACCACACAATGATTTTTTGTTTGTTACGCGAACACTTCGCCAACTATGAACCGATTTTCAAAATTATTTTTGTGTTTGAAAGAGTATACTCCCTAAGGTGGTTCAATTGTCTCCATGCCAGGATCTGGTGATGGGGTCCTTTTTTTCGAGGGGAATTAGTAACCGCACCATACCCGCTGTTGGTTAGACGGCGAGTGCGTGTGGGCCACTCCCGGCAGAGTGCCAGGCCTACCCATTAAAACCCCCCGGTGTTCTCTCTGCCCTTCTGGGCGCGTATGGTAAGGTCCATACTGTGATGCCACTACCAATGCGTCCGGGCAAGCCCGACCAATTGGTCGGGCTCTCGCCAAGGGGGTATTGCCCGAGAACATCAGGGCAATCCCCAGACGGAGGGCCTTACGGCAGCGTACACGGGGTCAACCGTGCACGCAGGCCTCTACGGCAGGGTCATTAGACGGGCATGGCCTTTGCGAATGCCCACCCACCCCACTGGCGCAGAGTCTCCCTCTGCGCCAGGGTATGAACCCGCTCCACCTCCTGTGGAGCGGATCGTCGCCCCCATTCTCGTACAGCAGCCCGATGCCAATACATCTCCGAATGGTCACGTGTATTGATATCCCACGGCGTTTGGTCCGCAAGAATGCAGGCCGCGCCGTGGTTGACCGCGCGATAGGCTCGCACGGCCCGGGTCGCTATGACTCTCTGCGGACGTCGCAGAAGGGTTCCACAGTAGAGGACCTATGACGGTACCCTGGGTTACACCTGCTGTCATTGCCCATGTATGGACGCGATCGCCCGGCCCCTCGTAGAGAACTGATCTGCCTTCCAGGTAGTGCTCCACGAGGACGCGAAGGTACGGAGGCACCCGGTGGCAACGGAATGCCTCCTTTATGCACTCGTGGGGCTGGCTGTTGAATGCGTTACGAATGTCAACAAACACGCAACAACAGCCTCCCCACGAGCTGTGGCCTCCTCAGTCGCGGACCGGCCGGTGCGGAAGCCGAACTGGTTGTCTGCCAAGTCTGGCCCCCGGTCCTTCAGGTGCTCGATGATGCGGGAAGTCAGAATTTTTTCTAGGAACTTCCCTGTCCCGTCGAGCAGCACCACCGACCGGTATCCAGATGGGGAGTGCGCCGGGCGACTCTCCTTCCTTAATAGACAGAGTCAGGCCGCCTTCCACCGCCTGGGAAAGCGGCCCGAGGCGATGCACACATCTAGCACCACCCGGAACCGCTCCTAAAGGTCCCAGGGCGGGGGCCAAAACCCTGATTGGGACATCGTCCGGCCCAAGCGCCCTCTTTTGCGCCGGAACCGCTCCTCACCGTGTCGAATTCCACGTTCGACACGGGAGGGATGGCGGCAACCACTTCCACCGGAAGAGTGTCCGGGGGGACCATTCTGGGGTGGTGATGAGAAAAATTGAGAGAATTGCATGGGCACGTCCATCGTGAAGCTATTTAGGCATTAGCGTAGGTAGGTAATGGTAGTCATTACATTTAGGATTCCTCTACCATGCTGAGCTGATGATGGAAGGATCCTGACGTTTTGAATCTTAGCTGTATTCTTTCAAGTTGCTTCGGTGAGTTGGCATCCAATCCACTAAAAATATAAAAATAAAAATATTGAACAAAAATAAAATAAAACCTTCAAACCACTTAAATATGATATAAGAATACACCCAACATCGAATTTTTATTTTGAAGTCGGTGCCAAATTTTAAGTAACTACATAAGTTACATTTTATTAAGGCTTTCCAGGAGTTCATCGCTTGGCACGGCACTAAGTCGGGTTTTTATTTTTTATAATTTGTGTCAATTACTAAAAAGTTGTAGTGTTTAAACCCAGGAAGTGGTAGTAATTCAATACAGCAATTAAGCGACACTAGTAACCTCTTCATTAGTAGCACCATAGTAGTAGTACACTAAAAGTAAAGTAATAAATATAATGAAAGCTAAGATAATCTGCAAGTGCATTCCTTGTTTTTCAGGGTTGGATAGATGTCATCAGAATACCAACCTGTATTCTCCTTCGAGCAACCGCATACGAATATGACTTGTTCCGGAGCACAGCCTACAATTTTCAAATGTGCGTACCAAGGATTACGTACTGTCACTCGCAGAAACGATACAAATATTTCTACTACGAGTGGTACATTCCAGAGGATATGGTAGGCGGTATGAATTGGGATATCTATTTTTACGGACCTCCGTCGGTTGTTTGGCAATAAACATTAAGTAAGTAGAATTATAGAGTGAAAGTTATGCAGTGTTTTTTTTTATCTCAATAGTTGTTAGATTGATTGTCCAACTCAATCCCGAACTACGAATGACCGAATAACTATTGCTTGATTTTTTTAGATCGAATAATCTTTGATCGAATCTATCGTAAGACCAAATAACGTTAGCACGAAGTTACTCATGGTTATAAAATGACTAATATACTTTTTCTATTACGCCAGGTTTCTAGGGAGTGCTGGGATCTTGGTACACAACCGTTTCAGTTTATCGGCCGTGGTCCTATTGCGGTAGTCCTACTGGTAGTACCACGGGCATTTCATTTCGCCCGTGGGCCTATCAGTAGGACTATAACAAGAAACAATTTACATTAGGTATATGGGCATTGGACCTACTGATCGGATAGTGCAGTCACTATGAAAAAAATCTCTCCCAAGAAAATGTGATCAACTTCCTGAATGAAAAAACAGTTTCTACTGGGATTTACTAGGAGTACATGACACCAGAAGAGTTCTCAACTGAAATTTATTTCCATGTAGGAATGGAACAAATGGAATAAAATTTCAGTTGAGAACTCTTCTGGTGTCATGTACTGCTAGTAAATCCCAGTAGAAACTGTTTTTTCATTCAGGAAGTTGATCACATTTTCCCAGCACTCCCTAGAAACCTGGCGTAATAGAAAGAGTATATTAGTCAATTTATAACCATGAGTAACTTCGTGCTAACGTTATTCGGTCTTATGATAGATTCGATCAAAGATTATTCGATCTAAAAAAAATTCGAGCAATAGTTATTCGGCCATTCGTAATTCGGGATTAAGTTGGACAATCTGTTAGATCATTAATTTTTATGTTAAAAATAATATAGTTTTTGTCAAAAGTTATAATTACTCTGTGATTTGCATGGGCAAAGAAAAGTGTTGCTTTTACAATTTTCCACGCATTTTTTATGTTATTTCTTTCCATGAACCTTCCTTGTGCCGTAAGGAAAATATGAAAAAAAAAAACCAGAATCGGTCCACCCGTTCTCGAGCTTTGCGCTTAACAACACATTGGGGGATCCATTTTCATTCATATAGATAAACGATATAAATAAAAATGAATCGCTAGATAATTATCTAGATTAGTTTAAGGTGATATCTGTCAGTAACTATTTGTTTAATACAGCTTTATATAATATAGATAGAAGATAGATGGGGTAAAGCCAACTAGTACTCCAAGTTAACAAAACAACTCTTCATTCATAATTATACCAACAAAAGTTGAAACAACGAATAATTAATAACAGCCTGTATTTTTGAAGATAGATTACAGATACCGTGACGAGGAACTATACAGATATGATAATATTGATAACCGTATCGCAACAAGCGTGTTCATTAATTTCACTACTGCCTATTATCCGGGATGACAAACAATGGACCAACCGCTTATCTCGAGCTAAAACCTTAACAAAGCTTTTAGCTATACAAATAGTTTACGAGTGCCTTCATATCCGCAATGGAGCGGATTTAAGGTGCTTTAGTACCTCAATATGTTTTTAGCGTGTTAGCTATAACAAAAAGGAGGAGGTTAATACACACAAAAAGGAGGAGGTTCATAATTCGACTGTCATTTAATTATTTATTAATTAATTAATTTGGAAATTCTTTTATTGTTTGAGAGGGTATAGTTCCCAATTAGTCCAATTGTCACCAAGTCAGAATCTGGTGATGGGGTCCCAGGAAAATCGAAGGAAACTCCTAAATTTTATAGGCACGTCTTACACGTGAAGGAGGTTCTCAATTCGACTGTATGTTTTTTTATATTTGTTACATCATAACTCTTTTTTTGTTTGAGATACGTCTCAATACTATTGAACTATTGACTTCCCATTGTCCCATGGTCCCATGGTCCCATTGTCACCAGATGGATTCCCAGTAAAATCGAGAGAAAGGGATTTTATAAGCACGTTTAACGTGTTTCCTGATTTTTTTGAAGTTATTCAGGTCTTTGCGTCTGGTAGTTATGAGTCGAACTGATGATGGAAGAATCCTTGACTTTTGGAGTTAGAGGCAAGATTTCAAGTTTTTTCGGTGAGCTGGTAATAAATTCACTAAAGTAAAGAAATATAAAACCCCGACTTTAAAAATATGAAAAATGGCAAAAATAATAATATATTTATGTTACTGTAAAAGCCCGAATTTCGGTAAATCTAAACATTTTCCAACTGTTAATGGTAAAAATCCGAACTGTTGTGTGACCATTGTCCATTGCGGACTTTTACCATCACATACTCGGTAAATCTTAGAATTTACCACCAAGACGCGGAAAATGTTTAAAATATTCTTAAGTGGTAATCATGCGGAAAACTTATAGGATCATACTGAAAACTGTAGGTTAGGTGAGATATTGTGACCACAAACAGTGACCAAACTGAATGAAAACTACATTTTACGTTTTCATGCTCCGGGTCCAAATAGCAATCGACTTCTGTTAGGATCCGGGTCCGAATAGACACAGGACAATGACAATTACAAATGTACAATTATAACGACAATTACCAATTTGTAAGGTACTGACTGATAGGTAAATCGACCAAAAACACACATTCTTTTATTCCTTAAAAACCACCATTTACCAAACTTCATTGGTAAACCCCAGCATATCCCAAAATGTAATGGTAAAAGCCCGAAATATCGTCTATTCTCTATAAAATCCTTACACCAACTTATGTTGGCAAATCCTAAGATTTACTGGGAAAACCTAAGTTTTACCAATATACAGACTTTTACAGTAACATATACATACAACATACAACAACCTTTTATATTGAAATCGGTGTCAAATTTTAATTCATGATCATCAATCATCCGTACCTACTTCGAAATATAAAATGTTATGTTGTGTGTATTCTTATATTATTTTTGATTTTTTTCTGTTTTGGCTCTTTTTAATGCGAGTAATTCTACACGTCATAACAACAAACCATAGCAACGATGCAGTTTCATTATCACAGCTCATATACGTCTCCACCGAGGGACTCGAACCTACCCTATGTTAGGGTGATTAGGCCTTATTCACCCACGCTGGTCCAGTGCGGATTGGTCGACTTCACATACACTATTAAATTTCTTCGCAGATGTATGCAGTTAATCTCACGATGTTTTTCTTCACCGTATAGGAGCATCAGACAAATGTACATATGAAATTCAAGTTCAAGTACATGGATGGCAGGATCGAACCACGAACCCCCCGATTGGAAGGCAAGTGCCAAAGTCCACAGCGCCACCGATGCTCCTTGATGAAGATGCGATGCCTTGCAATGGTAATTTTAATTTCGCAGACAAATATTTTTTAAATGACGACATCTTGTTTATAGCTGGTAAATCAGATACACCATAAATTATATTTTTCCGAAAATCAATGCGGGATGCGTATCTAGGCGGGCATATTTACGAATCGGATAAATATAGTAAACCACATTAATAAGAAATTGTAACTTTACTGAACAATTGTATAAAAAAATAAAAACAAGCACAAGAAAAACACTTGAAGTTTTGCTCGGGTTGGATAAGTGATCGTGGTCTCAGCACGGTATGTTGAAGGCGCAGGATCAAACCCTGCCTGTGTTAAAAATACCTTATTTGGTATTTTTAAAGGAAATACTAATGCAGAAATCACATGGAATTCCTAGGTAAGACTTACGAGTATTTTTATTTCCACTCAGAAGAGAAAAAATACCTCAAATTAATCAATGTGTACTTACAACTCTTGTTGATGATTTAATAGGTACCTATTTCTGTGATGAACATGATAGGAGGAGTGTAGTAGTCAATCAAAGTTTTATTATAGTTAGGTTGTTATTTATAAATGTCAATATTTATGCCCGATGGGAGGATGCGTATGATGCTCCAACAGTTTTATAATAATATTATTACATCACGATAATATAGTAGCTACAACTTCTTACTTGAAATCATGTCCATCGGGCAAGGTGTCTACTTAGTATTTTGCATTTTAATACTTGGTAAGTTTTTTTGTGTGGATATTATTGTCAATGTTAAATTTTCATATAATTCTTTTTTTAATCTTTATTTATTTGAGGACTTTTGTAAAAAAATTACATGTCAGTTCAATCGTAACTTATATTATTCAAATGTTTTTAAGCTTTGCGCTATGAATTTGAAGGTAAGTATATACTCGTAGGTAATTCTTGCATTGTTTATGTAATAAAGTAAGTTGTAAGTTTTTGGTGTGGGGTACATATTTTTGTGTCTAATAATTACGCCACGCATTCGCTAATTATCAATTTTTTTTACATACAGATTAAACAGGAAAGCTCTTGGCCTTCATGTCATCTGATGGTAAGTGCGGATAAGGCCAAAGGACGCCTTAACAAGTAAAAAGCTGGCTATCTTCCCCCTAATTTTAGGGAACAATAATGCTATTAACATTGTCATTATGGCGATAAACTTAGGTAAGACAGTGGTAGCTAGCCAGACCATTCAGTAGCCCTACCAAACCGAGCAGAAAAATTTCTGCCCCCATGGGAAATCGAACCCCGCCTTCCGATCAGCACTTGGTGGTCTCAACCACTAGACCAAGGAGGCGGTTAAATCAAATGGTTTTTAATATGAGTTCGCATTCTGCTATGTTATATCTACCTACTTATTACGCAATATGTATTTTATTTTAACACCTTAGCCTAATTCTAATGAGCAACTCGGCTGCTGGGAAAACAGGGGAGACAGGGTTAAGCTGATCAAAAATCATGTATTACGCTCAATATTTGATACTATTATCGAAAAAACTAATATACACGGTTATTTTTTTATCACCCTGGAAAATTTTAGGGACGCTTCAAGCAGGACACATCCATTATTATATAAAAAAAAATCTCTAAAAATGCTGCTCTCAACTAGGGCAGCATTTTTTGTATAAAAAAAAATAATATAAAATTAAGTGAGTTATTTTTTTTATTTATACTTCATCATCACAGCTCATATACGTCCCCACCGAGGGGTTCGAGCCTACCCTATGTTAGGGTGATTAGGCCTTAGTCAACCACGCTGGCCCAGTGCGGATTGGTTGATTTATATTTAAATCATTCTAATACCATGTCGTGAAGCGTCCCTTAAATTTTCCAGGGTGATAAAAAAATAACCGTGTATAGGTACAACTATGGACTTTATAATTAGGTACCTATTTATAATATATATTTATAAGCTTATTAAGACTTATATTTCTTCTTTTGTTTTTCTTATTACATTTTGTCTTATTATTATTATACAAGATGGAGATAACAATACTACAATAAATAATAACATGACCAATGTAAATTCATAGTAGTAGTTTGAAATTATCAAATTAACCTTGGCATTGAAATCATAAAAAGATTTGGCAACATACTAAGGAAGTTATTAGAAATTTATTGTCGTATTTTCGTGTCCATATTGTAATCTTCTCTTGAAAATATTTCAAATAGAACATAATTATAACAAAGGAGGCAATTTTCCTTTCATGTGACATTGTTTAGAATAAAATATTTTATCCGACTGTCTTATTTTGCAGTTTTTGAAACAAGTTGTTACAAAACTTATACTGCATTAAGTAGTGTCGTTTTTACAAATATGGATAAAACATCAGGTAAATAAAGTTTTTCACATACAATATCTTTCGACTTTAATAATTTTATTTGTATTTTGGTACCTACATAGGTACGCAAGAAAATACCTACTAGGCAATTTAACTAAATATGTTTGAAGCTATCCTATAAGTATAATTAAAATCAAACATTCAAATAAGTAGATATTTTTACATTATATAGAACTGAACTCTAATTTGGTATGTTATTTCCCCTCAGACGACGAAATTCACAGTGAATATTTTTTCGGCTCTTGTGCGACAAGACATAAAATCTTGACAGCGGTTAGCTCTCATAAATCAAATGATCTCCGAGGTCAGCTCATTGTGAGGGTATGTGGGACATGATTTTTATATAGGTAGTCTTTTTCTTTTCAGCTCTTCCCATTTTGTCTCTTAGCATTCCGCTACACTACAACTTAACATGGTAGGGTTTGAACTTGAAATTATTGTTTTAACATATTGGGCACTTTGGATAAAAATTAAACCTGCCGACCTTCTCCTTGGATCATCCCAGAGACGTATTCTGTCTTGTTTCCGCACATGTCTTGTTAAAATAAGACAAAACACGGAGTAACTATTCCGAGGATGATCCAAGAAGAATTTTTTTTATTAATAAGGCCGATAATTTTGGACCTTGGTTATTTGACTGGGCCTGTCAAATACCATAACCAGCTTCTACCGGTCCCCTAACCATGATCACTTAAAACAATATGTGAGAGAGCGGTGTTTCTGTTTCAAGATTATGCTTACTATAAGCGATCATGATAGGGTTCCTGTTGCTTTGTTGCCCAAGCGCTATGACATGCCTCTCTTCAAGCGAAGTTTTAGTAAAGTATTCTTATATTCAAGGTAGATAGCGGTTATTACAAATTATATATATTTGTGGTGCATTATATTCTATGTGCTTCTTAAACTATGCGAGTGAGGGAATTTAGTTCTAAATGGTTAGCGTATCTCCATAGCCAAAGCGAAATCTCTTCATCACAACAGCTCATATACATCCCCACCGAGGAGCTCGAGCCTACCCTAAGTTAGGGTGTTTGGGCCTTAGTCAACCATGCTGGCCCAGTGCGGATTGGTCGACTTCACATACACATTTGAATTTCTTCGCAGATGTATGCAGGTTGCCTCACGATGTTTTCCTTCACCGTATAGGAGCGTCGGACAATAATGTACATATGAAATTCGAAAACACATTGGTCTCGAACCCCGGACCTCCCAATTGGGAGGCAAGTGCCGAATCCACAGCGCCACCGACGCTGCTGTTGCTGTCTCTTGCTGGGTCAATAGAATGACGAGCTCAAGGATTTTGGTTTCTTGAACACTCATGATGACCCGTTTCTCGTGAATCGAAACCAAAGTAGCGCTGCTACAGCCACTCAACTCCACTAATCTTCTTAAAATTATATTATATGGTCAGTGATACAGCTTTGACAGATTTTATCGATGCTATAATAGGTCCTACACTACAATAGTGAAAGATTAGTTTTAGTAATTAAATTAAAATTGCCTGTTTCAGGGTTGGTTAAATGTTACTGAAGAGCCCAACTGCGTCTACTTAAGAGCAAGGTCTTATTACAGTCATATAGTTAGGTACCATTCTATGAAATTTGCGTTCTGTACGTGTCGCATCGTGTACCATTACGATGGTAAAACATATTACTATTATTATTATGAGTGGTTTATACCCATAGAAATGGTCCGTGGAGTGAAATGGGAGTTATATTTTTATAAGTCTTATGTTTGATACTTTCATTCCTGTTCATAAACATAATTTTGTAATAAGTTTAGTTTATATTTCAGTCGAATGACGTTCACTGCTGGATGTAAGCACTGCAGACTGGGGTCCGATTCTCGCACGGTTTGTAAAAAAAATCGAATTTGGGTTTTTTCTCGAGCGGTAATCACAGTTCAGCTAATCAGAACACGGGATATGTCGAGCTCCGCCATTTTTCCTGTAAAACTTCGTTGTATTGTCGCTGGTGTTGATTGACAATTTTTTTTTCGAATCCGTGAGAATCAGCCCCCTCTCGCGAGTTGTTCGCATCCACATGCTTCGCCAGCTTCCTGCGATCATCATCAGCTCCCTTACTATATGATTGCTAAATGCAGCCTTTAAAATGCAGTGAGAGTGAGACGTGAGCGATGAGCGTCGGTGGCGCTATGGACTCGGCACTCGCTTTCTAATCGGGAGGTCCGGGGTTCGATCCTGCCTTAGGTCGATTGCGAACTAAGAATTAACAGAATTATTTTTTTGAATAATTAGTGTCACCATAAGCATCCACCGTATTCTCTTGCTGCCTATTATTTCACTTTATTTTGAGAATATTCGGATAATGGTTACAAATATAATATTGGCTATGATTGTTAAATTCATAGCTTCACTTCATTAAGACTGTGTTCCACACAATCGTAATTGTTCATTGACTCACTGGCATCTGTACGATGGATATTGAAGTGATACTAACTGTTGCTGTTACTAATTATTTTGTAACAATCATCGGAATATTATGCGTCAAAATAAATAGTTTAATCGAGTTTCATAACCGATTCAAAAGGTGGCTTTTGAACTGTTTTTAAACATTATTTGATTATTTATACACTGAGAAAACTGGTAATCATGAATAACGTGAATTCAGTTTAAAGTATGGTGAATTCACCTAAAAGACGGAGTATAGTGGTATCACAAAAATTACGATGATAATACGTTTTCTGATGATAACGGCATATAAATATTTATTATTTATTTATCCTCTTGCTTATCATTAGGTAGAAAAGACACTGAAAGCTTTGTAAATGTATTGCAAAACCCATTTGAAAACAAAAATAAAGTAAATCTTATCAACCTGGTGCACCAGAACATTCAAGGAATGTTAGGCAAGGATCTGGAAGTGGAATTATTCTTGAACTGTAGTAACGTAGACATCTTTTGTGTAACTGAACACTGGCTTAAAAGTTATCAGTTCATGTTTAATTTCAGCAATCATCTGGTTGGTAGTTCGTTCAGTCGAGAAAAATCAATTCGTGGTGGTTCTTTAATAATATTAGATAAAAAGCTGAAATTTAAGGATCGTAAGGATATTGTGAGTCTTTCGATTGAGCGAACAATAGAAATAGCCTGCGTGGAGCTGGACCAGATTATTGTATAAAGTATGTCGCGAAGCGGAAGGCTTCGTACAAAAAAAGAGAGGAGGAAGCTAAAAGAAAACAAGTTAGATAATTAACACGGTATATTTACAAGAGAAAACGGAAACAAGAAAAGGCAGAGGTAGGGAGGAATAATATTAGGAGGGCACGACAGGACTTATATAACTAAATTAGCCTAAAAGGTAAAACTATGTACAACTAAATATAACAAGATCTAGCCTGGCCAGGGTAGGACGTGGGAGCGAATGGCAGCGAATGGCGGACTGGTAGGCAGCTCAGCGGTCACGTAGGTGGCTCAGCGGGCTGGTAGGCAGCTCAGCAGACACGTAGGCGGGCTCAGGAACACCCCGACGGCAGCAGTATGCAGGCGAGGCTCGAGAATCCGTAGCAGACGGAGACACGCAGTCCAAGTGGGCGTGTAGGGCGCTCGACTTTAGGCGGCGGCCAGTTGTCCCCTACGTACTTGAGCAGCAACTCTTCTTTACGATGGCTGGTGGTAGACCAGTCCAAAACTAGCACAGGAGCTTAGATACTCCTTAAGCTGTTTGTATTCTCTACCAGAGCTGGTAGTAGACTGGCTTTCTAATGACCCTGGTCCGCTTTTATACTGGCCATAACAATAGACAACTACATAGCTGTCAAGCGAAAGATTTTTGAACAATAAAATAATTATATGACATTTGTCAGTCACGTAGGCATTGAGCTACAATATTGAGATCAAATGTCGGACGCTAACAATTATAATAAGAAAATATAGAAAAATACAATAAAGGACTAATAAATATTACAAATATTTATCGCTTGTGAACAATAGCGTTATACAAAGTGAAGTTCAAATAAATAATCAGTTAGTGCTTTACAAACATTCGTGAATCAAAAGTGTTACAAGAATTTGTGCATATTTACAAGATCGACATGTGAAAAGACAAGGTAATAATATTATATTTTCCTACCTAGTTACAATAAAGAAATTGTAGACTTAAATGTAGAGTATGAGAGTTTTGTCTTTTATTTACATTTATGAAGTGAACATTTTATTCGTAAGTCTCGCGACTTTCCGTCAGCGCGAAGCAACCTGACATTTTCCCACCGCCCCAGAAAAATTTTCGCCTCGGAGAAAATTTTGAGGTTGAATTGGATACGATCTTCCCTTTCGAAATATTCATACGTCTCGCAATCATACATGTCTAGCAAAAGAAGGAGTAGGGTTCACCGCCTATGACACAAACTCCAAAAAAAGTATCCCGGAATTATATATGACAATACGGCTTGTTTTTGAGGAGTTGTCATCCGCTCCATTTCTTAAGACCCGATGAATAAATATTTTACCTAAACGCATTTAAGTCACTTTTTGGTGACTCACAGTCGCGAGACTTACGAATAAAATGTTCACTTCATAAATGTAAATAAAAGACAAAACTCTCATACTCTACATTTAAGTCTACAATTTCTTTATTGTAACTAGGTAGGAAAATATAATATTATTACCTTGTCTTTTCACATGTCGATCTTGTAAATATGCACAAATTCTTGTAACACTTTTGATTCACGAATGTTTGTAAAGCACTAACTGATTATTTATTTGAACTTCACTTTGTATAACGCTATTGTTCACAAGCGATAAATATTTGTAATATTTATTAGTCCTTTATTGTATTTTTCTATATTTTCTTATTATAATTGTTAGCGTCCGACATTTGATCTCAATATTGTAGCTCAATGCCTACGTGACTGACAAATGTCATATAATTATTTTATTGTTCAAAAATCTTTCGCTTGACAGCTATGTAGTTGTCTATTGTTATGGCCAGTATAAAAGCGGACCAGGGTCATTAGAAAGCCAGTCTACTACCAGCTCTGGTAGAGAATACAAACAGCTTAAGGAGTATCTAAGCTCCTGTGCTAGTTTTGGACTGGTCTACCACCAGCCATCGTAAAGAAGAGTTGCTGCTCAAGTACGTAGGGGACAACTGGCCGCCTAAAGTCGAGTGCCCTACACGCCCACTTGGACTGCGTGTCTCCGTCTGCTACGGATTCTCGAGCCTCGCCTGCATACTGCTGCCGTCGGGGTGTTCCTGAGCCCGCCTACGTGTCTGCTGAGCTGCCTACCAGTCCGCTGAGCCACCTACGTGACCGCTGAGCTGCCTACCAGTCCGCTGCTGAGCTGACTACCTGTCCGGCTGAGCTGCCATTCGCTCCCACGTCCTACCCTGGCCAGGCTAGATCTTGTTATATTTAGTTGTACATAGTTTTACCTTTTAGGCTAATTTAGTTATATAAGTCCTGTCGTGCCCTCCTAATATTATTCCTCCCTACCTCTGCCTTTTCTTGTTTCCGTTTTCTCTTGTAAATATACCGTGTTAATTATCTAACTTGTTTTCTTTTAGCTTCCTCCTCTCTTTTTTTGTACGAAGCCTTCCGCTTCGCGACAGTTTGGCGCCCAACTTTAAAGAACCCTTCTCAAAATTTTAAATTAAACTTGCACAAGTTGGCTTCACTTTTGGCACTACATTTCGGCATTTACCTTTGGCATATTTCTTTTTCGGTCTCTTAATTTATCTTTTTAACTTTTCCTTCCTAGCCCTTTATTAACTTTATTTAGGATGGCACGGCCTATTAATTTTATTTTATTGAATAAGGCGGAATTAGAGTATGAGGTTTCGGTTCGTTTTGAAACACCCGCGGATAACGTTGTTTCACTAAGGCGGCAAATTCTCCCACTGTCCGAGAAATTTTCTCCCTCGGATATCTTAGACTCCGTTTTTCCGATTGATGTTGATTTAACTCAGATCTCTGACACAATCTCCTACTTATCTCGTAAAATTACAGATCTTGAATCTGGCCAATTTAAATATGTAAAAAAAATTGAAAGTTATCTTAACCATTTGCATTTTCGATTCGAAAGAATCGACATAACCGATGACCATGACTTACACGACTCAAACTTGACTGAGAGATTCAACGACTTAAAAACTCAATATGGACTGCTAGAGCAACGCTATTACTCTGTGATGACATCTGAGACTGACAATTCTACTAAGCCTCTTAATACTCCACAAAATATTTATCCTATTACATCTTCTTCACAAAATTTTTTGCCTTTGCAAATTAATAAGAATTACCTTCAAGATATTAAAAAGATAACATACGACGGGAATTCTTGTCCTAGATCTTTCTTGTTAAAAATTAACGAATTCACTATTGCACGCAATATTGATAAAGAGATTTTGTTGAATTTGGCATATGATATTTTTACGGATAACGCTCTCTATTGGTTTCGATTCCAAAAAACTCGAAATCCAAATATAACTTGGGGTCAACTCTCAGAATTGTTGATTAAAGATTTCAGTAATTTCGATTACGACTATAAACTCTTAGAAGCTATTAAGGCTCGAACTCAAGGCAAGACGGAGCCTATTATTGTCTATGTGTCAATAATGTTTGAAATGTTTTCAAGGCTTACGAAAAAATTATCAGAGGAAGAAAAACTGGAAATCCTCCTCCGTAATATTCGTCCTTGCTATTCAGTTTTTGTTGCTTTAAAAGATATAAATTCAATTGATTCTCTTATTGCTGCTTGTCAAAACTATGAGCGTTATATTGACCGTAATAGGAATTTTAAAGAACCTGAACCTAATAACATTATTCCTGAGTTTTCTTATAAACCTAAAAATGCTAATTTTAATTCTTTACCTAAGCCAGAGTTTGTGCAATTGTCCAAACCTTCCGGGTTTACTCCTCAAGTAAAACCAAGTAATTATAAATCACCAAATAATAAACCTTACTCTAGTACTCAAAATACACACTTTGCTAGCAAAAATTTTGCCACTCATGCCTTAACTTCTAAATTTCAACCCAATTTATTTTGTGTTCGATGTCGGGTTAACGGTCACTCTTTGAGCGCTTGTGATAAGCCTCACTATTTAATTTGTTTTAAATGTGGCCTTAAAGGTTTCAAAGCTCTGGACTGTCCAAAATGTAAACAAAATTCTACTCCCTATACTTTTACTCAGCCAAAAAACTAGTAACCGACTTGGATAAAGCATCACAATATTTTGATTTAGATGATTGGAAAAATTGGCTCAAAACACTAAAACACTTTTTCCAAAGTTATAAAACGTCTTCTGTATATTATAACAATGAAAAAGATTTTAATAGACCTTTCATTAACGTTTCGATTTCTGACGTCAGTTTTACCGCACTACTTGATAGCGGGAGTTCGATTACAATTCTTGGGAACAATTCCCACCTAAAAATTTTAGACCTTGGTTTTTCTTTATCCAAGTCGGACTTTATTTCCGTAAATACTGCAAGTAAGCAGTCTATTAAATCAATCGGTTATTTTATTTTACCTTTTAATTTTAATAACCAAACTAAACTTATAAAAGCTTATGTATTTCCTGATATTTATCCATCAATGATTCTTGGTGTCGATTTTTGGCGAGAATTCAACTTAGTTCCAAAACTTTTATCTTCTGCTTTTACTTTAGATGAAACATCTGGTAATATAAACACTATTGAAAAACAAATCTTGCCTTACGAGAACCTTACTTCTCAGCAAAAAACTATTGCTGATAATATAATTTCTCGTTTTAGAGATATCTCTTTTGAAGCTAGAGGTCAACTTGGTCACACTGACTTAATTTGCCATCGAATAGACACTGGTGATTCCTTACCAATAAAACAGAGATGCTATCGACTCTCCCCAGAGAAGCAAAAAGCTCTCGTGGAAGAGGTGGATAAAATGATAGAGCTCAATGTTATTGAAAAATGTGAAAGCCCTTGGCTATCGCCTGTCTTAATAACTCCAAAAAAGAATGGTGAATGGAGATTTTGTGTAGATAGTAGGAAACTTAACTCAGTCACCCGTAAGGATGCCTATAGTCTACCTTCTGTCAATGAAATTCTTGACCATCTCAATAACGCAAAATTTTTGACAAGTATTGACATTGCTAAGGCTTTCTGGGAAATTCCCCTACATCCTGACGATCGCGATAAGACCGCTTTCTATGTTCCTGGTAGAGGAATGTACAGATTTGTCGTCATGCCCTTTGGTCTCACTAACGCTCCTGCTACTCAGCAGAGACTTATGGACATTTTGTTCACTCCGGAGTTCGATAATAAGGTGTTTTGTTACCTAGATGACATTATAATTGTCAGTTTGACATTTGAAGAGCATATCTCATTGCTCGTTAAAGTTCTTGAAAAACTAACACTAGCTAAACTTACGATTAACTTTGAAAAGAGCCAATTCTTTAAAAAAGAGCTTAAATACCTAGGCTACATTGTAGATGAAAATGGTCTACGTGCCGACCCTAGCAAAATCCAGGCTATAATAGATTTTCCAACTCCTAGTTCTCGCAAAGAACTTCGAAAATTCTTAGGAACATGCAGCTGGTTTCGCAGATTCATTCCTAACTTTAGCACAATTGCTACTCCTCTTAACAAATTAACTTCTTGTGGAAAAAACGCTCCTAAATTTTCTTGGAATTCGGAGGCAAACGCCTCATTCTTAAAACTAAAAGAACATTTAGTCACTACTCCAATTTTAGCTTGTCCTGATTTTGATAAACCATTTTCTGTACACTGTGATGCATCCAATTCTGGAATCGGTGCCATGCTTACTCAAATTCGTGATGACAAGGAAGTTGTCATAGCCTACATGAGTAAATCTCTTAATAAAAATGAGAGAAATTACTCTACTACTGAAAGAGAAACATTAGCTGTCATTACTGCTTTGGAACATTGGCGTTGCTATCTCGATAATGGAAAACCTTTTACTGTCTATACTGATCATGCCGCTTTAAAATGGTTTTTGAGCTTAACCAACCCTTCTGGTAGATTAGCACGATGGTCTCTCCGTCTTTCATGTTTTAATTTGACACTTAAACATAAGAAGGGCAAGGACAATCTGGTCCCTGACCTTTTATCCCGCTCTAAACCAGATGAGATCATGAATCATAATGTGGCTCCAATCTCCGATACACCAATCTCTTCTGATTTAGAACAGTACAATAAAATATTGTATAACTGTCGTAATGATCCTACTAGTTTTCCGAATTACGTAATTAAAAACAATAAATTATTTCGACGCACTTATACTCCACACTCCTTAACTGAAGACTTCATTTGGAAAGAAGTTCCGACTCCAGATAGACGAGAAACCTTAATTAGCAACGCTCATGGTTCCTCTACCGATCCACATTTGGGAATCTTTAAAACATATAAAAAAATTTCTTTGCTTTATTATTGGTCCGGAATGTTTAAAGAAATTGCAAAATTTGTTTCTAATTGTGAAAAATGTTTGTCCTACAAACATACAAATCATTCACCGTATGGCCCAATGGGCAAACCTAAAATTTGTTCTAGACCTTTTCAATGTATTTCTTTAGACTTAATGGGTCCACTTCCTATGACTAGAAGAAGAAACCAATATATTCTTGTCATAAATTGTCTTTTCACAAAATATACCATGATTTTTCCATTGAAACGTGCAATAACGTCTAATATCATAAGCAATCTCGAAAATTATGTTTTCCTAGTCCATGGGGTACCACAAACTATAATAATGGACAACGGTCCTCAATTCCAATCGCATGAATTCAATACTTTCCTTAAACGCTATAAAATACCGCACATTTCTTTTACACCGCATTACTGTCCGCAAGTCAATACCACAGAGAGATATAATAAAACTATTATAACCGCTCTCGCATCTCTTGTTGGTGATGATCATAGGTCATGGGATATCCACCTACCTAAAGTTCAATCCGTAATGAACAGCTCCGTAAATGCTGTCACCGGTTTTACTCCAAATTTTCTTGTTTATGGCCGTGAACTTATAACTTGTGGTACTATATACTCGCAGGGCTATAATGTAGAGGAAATGACTTTCCTACCTCGTGACATATACGCTAGTAATATAGGTCTCTTGTCTTCAATTTTTGATAAAGTTCAAGTTTCTCTTCATATAGCCCACACTAAAAACTTAAATCGGTATAACTTAAGACACTCATTTAAAGAATTTAATGTAGGCGATATGGTATGGCGTAAAAATTACACTTTTAGTAACGCTGGTGCATACTATAGTGCTAAACTAGCACCAAAATATCTAAAATGTAAAGTGGTGGAGAAACTTTCGCCACTAGTTTACATACTAGAGGATTCTTTTGGATGTCGTGGCAAATGGCACGTCAAGGATTTTAAAACCTAAAATTTTTTTTACCTTTTTTTTTTATTATGTATTTCACTTTTATTATTCACTTCACTTTTATTTTTTTTATTTCACTGTATATTTTTTTTTTTTTGGTTTACGTTGTAAATAATTCCATATTAATTTCAACATATAGTTATGGAAGTACTTACATCGTGACAGTTTGGCACTTCCATTTTTTTTTATATCGTCCATGGTAGGTCGGGACAATTTTTTTTTCCCATGTTTTTACTCCACGCTGCTTGTATGTATTTTGGTATTAGGTGGGTATTAGGTATACACTCTGACCATAACCATAAATACTTACAAACACTGTCGATACTGTTAAGCACTTTATGTTTTCTTTTTATTCACTTTTTTTTTCAATTTGTTTAATAAATGTATGAAAAATATTTTTATAATATATAACTCATGTAAATATTGTTTATACACTTCACTTCGTCACATACACATTGAATCCAACTTTCGTGACTGAATTTTGGCCATATCAGTCCGATATATTTTTATTGTTTGCACATCTTTTATAACTGACGACATTGACGACTGACAATATGTTTTGTACGATGACGTTCACTTATACTGGTGCTCTTTCATGACCTCAGTCAAAAACTTTTGACTAGAGACCTTCTCTAAACATGTCTTTAAACTTGAGCTTAGAGAAAACCTCTTCTTTAGTCATGTTACCTTTTGAAGACACTAACTGGTCTTCACATTTTTGAGTCACCAAAAAGTGACTTAAATGCGTTTAGGTAAAATATTTATTCATCGGGTCTTAAGAAATGGAGCGGATGACAACTCCTCAAAAACAAGCCGTATTGTCATATATAATTCCGGGATACTTTTTTTTGGAGTTTGTGTCATAGGCGGTGAACCCTACTCCTTCTTTTGCTAGACATGTATGATTGCGAGACGTATGAATATTTCGAAAGGGAAGATCGTATCCAATTCAACCTCAAAATTTTCTCCGAGGCGAAAATTTTTCTGGGGCGGTGGGAAAATGTCAGGTTGCTTCGCGCTGACGGAAAGTCGCGAGACTTACGAATAAAATGTTCACTTCATAAATGTAAATAAAAGACAAAACTCTCATACTCTACATTTAAGTCTACAATTTCTTTATTGTAACTAGGTAGGAAAATATAATATTATTACCTTGTCTTTTCACATGTCGATCTTGTAAATATGCACAAATTCTTGTAACACTTTTGATTCACGAATGTTTGTAAAGCACTAACTGATTATTTATTTGAACTTCACTTTGTATAACGCTATTGTTCACAAGCGATAAATAATTACCTTGTCTTTTCACATGTCGATCTTGTAAATATGCACAAATTCTTGTAACACTTTTGATTCACGAATGTTTGTAAAGCACTAACTGATTATTTATTTGAACTTCACTTTGTATAACGCTATTGTTCACAAGCGATAAATATTTGTAATATTTATTAGTCCTTTATTGTATTTTTCTATATTTTCTTATTATAATTGTTAGCGTCCGACATTTGATCTCAATATTGTAGCTCAATGCCTACGTGACTGACAAATGTCATATAATTATTTTATTGTTCAAAAATCTTTCGCTTGACAGCTATGTAGTTGTCTATTGTTATGGCCAGTATAAAAGCGGACCAGGGTCATTAGGAAGCCAGTCTACTACCAGCTCTGGTAGAGAATACAAACAGCTTAAGGAGTATCTAAGCTCCTGTGCTAGTTTTGGACTGGTCTACCACCAGCCATCGTAAAGAAGAGTTGCTGCTCAAGTACGTAGGGGACAACTGGCCGCCTAAAGTCGAGTGCCATACACGCCCACTTGGACCGCGTGTCTCCGTCTGCTACGGATTCTCGAGCCTCACCTGCATACTGCTGCCGTCGGGATGTTCCTGAGCCCGCCTACGTGTCTGCTGAGCTGCCTACCAGTCCGCTGAGCCACCTACGTGACAGCTGAGCTGCCTACCAGTCCGCTGCTGAGCTGACTACCTGTCCGGCTGAGCTGCCATTCGCTCCCACGCCCTACCCTGGCCAGGCTAGATCTTGTTATATTTAGTTGTACATAGTTTTACCTTTTAGGCTAATTTAGTTATATAAGTCCTGTCGTGCCCTCCTAATATTATTCCTCCCTACCTCTGCCTTTTCTTGTTTCCGTTTTCTCTTGTAAATATACCGTGTTAATTATCTAACTTGTTTTCTTTTAGCTTCCTCCTCTCTTTTTTTTGTACGAAGCCTTCCGCTTCGCGACAGTTTGGCGCCCAACGTTAAAGAACCCTTCTCAAAATTTTAAATTAAACTTGCACAAGTTGGCTTCACTTTTGGCACTACATTTCGGCATTTACCTTTGGCATATTTCTTTTTCGGTCTCTTAATTTATCTTTTTAACTTTTCCTTCCTAGCCCTTTATTAACTTTATTTAGGATGGCACGGCCTATTAATTTTATTTTATTGAATAAGGCGGAATTAGAGTATGAGGTTTCGGTTCGTTTTGAAACACCCGCGGATAACGTTGTTTCACTAAGGCGGCAAATTCTTCCACTGTCCGAGAAATTTTCTCCCTCGGATATCTTAGACTCCGTTTTTCCGATTGATGTTGATTTAACTCAGATCTCTGACACAATCTCCTACTTATCTCGTAAAATTACAGACCTTGAATCTGGCCAATTTAAATATGTAAAAAAAATTGAAAGTTATCTTAACCATTTGCATTTTCGATTCGAAAGAATCGACATAACCGATGACCATGACTTACACGACTCAAACTTGACTGAGAGATTCAACGACTTAAAAACTCAATATGGACTGCTAGAACAACGCTATTACTCTGTGATGACATCTGAGACTGACAATTCTACTAAGCCTCTTAATACTCCACAAAATATTTATCCTATTACATCTTCTTCACAAAATTTTACTTTGCCTTTGCAAATTAATAATAATTACCTTCAAGATATTAAAAAAATAACATACGACGGGAATTCTTGTCCTAGATCTTTCTTGTTAAAAATTAACGAATTCACTATTGCACGCAATATTGATAAAGAGATTTTGTTGAATTTGGCATATGATATCTTTACGGATAACGCTCTCTATTGGTTTCGATTCCAAAAAACTCGAAATCCAAATATAACTTGGGGTCAACTCTCAGAATTGTTGATTAAAGATTTCAGTAATTTCGATTACGACTATAAACTCTTAGAAGCTATTAAGGCTCGAACTCAAGGCAAGACGGAGCCTATTATTGTCTATGTGTCAATAATGTTTGAAATGTTTTCAAGGCTTACGAAAAAATTAACTGAGGAAGAAAAACTGGAAATCCTCCTCCGTAATATTCGTCCTTGCTATTCAGTTTTTGTTGCTTTAAAAGATATAAATTCAATTGATTCTCTTATTGCTGCTTGTCAAAACTATGAGCGTTATATTGACCGTAATAGGAATTTTAAAGAACCTGAACCTAATAACATTATTCCTGAGTTTTCTTATAAACCTTCACTACTCCAATTTTAGCTTATCCTGATTTTGATAAACCATTTTCTGTACACTGTGATGCATCCAATTCTGGAATCGGTGCCATGCTTACTCAAATTCGTGATGACAAGGAAGTTGTCATAGCTTACATGAGTAAATCTCTTAATAAAAATGAGAGAAATTACTCTACTACTGAAAGAGAAACATTAGCTGTCATTACTGCTTTGGAACATTGGCGTTGCTATCTCGATAATGGAAAACCTTTTAAAGGTCAACTCTCAGAATTGTTGATTAAAGATTTCAGTAATTTCGATTACGACTATAAACTCTTAGAAGCTATTAAGGCTCGAACTCAAGGCAAGACGGAGCCTATTATTGTCTATGTGTCAATAATGTTTGAAATGTTTTCAAGGCTTACGAAAAAAATATCAGAGGAAGAAAAACTGGAAATCCTCCTCCGTAATATTCGTCCTTGTTATTCAGTTTTTGTTGCTTTAAAAGATATAAATTCAATTGATTCTCTTATTGCTGCTTGTCAAAACTATGAGCGTTATATTGACCGTAATAGGAATTTTAAAGAACCTGAACCTAATAACATTATTCCTGAGTTTTCTTATAAACCTAAAAATTCTAATTTTAATTTTTTACCTAAGCCAGAGTTTGTGCAATTGTCCAAACCTTCCGGGTTTACTCCTCAAGTAAAACCAAGTAATTTTAAATCACCAAATAATAAACCTTACTCTAGTACTCAAAATACACACTTTGGTACTAGCAAAAATTTTGCCACTCATGCCTTAACTTCTAAATTTCAACCCAATTTATTTTGTGTTCGATGTCGGGTTAACGGTCACTCTTTGAGCGCTTGTGATAAGCCTCACTATTTAATTTGTTTTAAATGTGGCCTTAAAGGTTTCAAAGCTCTGGACTGTCCCAAATGTAAACAAAATTCTACTCCCTATACTTTTACTCAGCCAAAAAACTAGTAACCGACTTGGATAAAGCCTCACAATATTTTGATTTAGATGATTGGAAAAATTGGCTCAAAACACTAAAACACTTTTTCCAAAGTTATAAAACGTCTTCTGTATATTATAACAATGAAAAAGATTTTAATAGACCTTTCATTAACGTTTCGATTTCTGACGTCAGTTTTACCGCACTACTTGATAGCGGGAGTTCGATTACAATTCTTGGGAACAATTCCCACCTAAAAATTTTAGACCTTGGTTTTTCTTTATCCAAGTCGGACTTTATTTCCGTAAATACTGCAAGTAAGCAGTCTATTAAATCAATCGGTTATTTTATTTTACCTTTTAATTTTAATAACCAAACTAAACTTATAAAAGCTTATGTATTTCCTGATATTTATCCATCTATGATTCTTGGTGTCGATTTTTGGCGAGAATTCAACTTAGTTCCAAAACTTTTATCTTCTGCTTTTACTTTAGATGAAACATCTCGTAATATAAACACTATTGAAAAACAAATCTTGCCTTACGAGAACCTTACTTCTCAGCAAAAAACTATTGCTGATAATATAATTTCTCGTTTTAGAGATATCTCTTTTGAAGCTAGAGGTCAACTTGGTCACACTGACTTAATTTGCCATCGAATAGACACTGGTGATTCCTTACCAATAAAACAGAGATGCTATCGACTCTCCCCAGAGAAGCAAAAAGCTCTCGTGGAAGAGGTGAATAAAATGATAGAGCTCAATGTTATTGAAAAATGTGAAAGCCCTTGGCTATCGCCTGTCTTAATAACTCCAAAAAAGAATGGTGAATGGAGATTTTGTGTAGATAGTAGGAAACTTAACTCAGTCACCCGTAAGGATGCCTATAGTCTACCTTTTGTCAATGAAATTCTTGACCATTTCAATAACGCAAAATTTTTGACAAGTATTGACATTGCTAAGGCTTTCTGGGAAATTCCCCTACACCCTGACGATCGCGATAAGACCGCTTTCTATGTTCCTGGTAGAGGAATGTACAGATTTGTCGTCATGCCCTTTGGTCTCACTAACGCTCCTGCTACTCAGCAGAGACTCATGGACATTTTGTTCACTCCGGAGTTCGATAATAAGGTGTTTTGTTACCTAGATGACATTATAATTGTCAGTTTGACATTTGAAGAGCACATCTCATTGCTCGTTAAAGTTCTTGAAAAACTAACACTAGCTAAACTTACGATTAACTTTGAAAAGAGCCAATTCTTTAAAAAAGAGCTTAAATACCTAGGCTACATTGTAGATGAAAATGGTCTACGTGCCGACCCTAGCAAAATCCAGGCTATAATAGATTTTCCAACTCCTAGTTCTCGCAAAGAACTTCGTAAATTCTTAGGAACATGCAGCTGGTTTCGCAGATTCATTCCTAACTTTAGCACAATTGCTACTCCTCTTAACAAATTAACTTCTTGTGGAAAAAACGCTCCTAAATTTTCTTGGAATTCGGAGGCAAACGCCTCATTCTTAAAACTAAAAGAACATTTAGTCACTACTCCAATTTTAGCTTGTCCTGATTTTGATAAACCATTTTCTGTACACTGTGATGCATCCAATTCTGGAATCGGTGCCATGCTTACTCAAATTCGTGATGACAAGGAAGTTGTCATAGCCTACATGAGTAAATCTCTTAATAAAAATGAGAGAAATTACTCTACTACTGAAAGAGAAACATTAGCTGTCATTACTGCTTTGGAACATTGGCGTTGCTATCTCGATAATGGAAAACCTTTTACTGTCTATACTGATCATGCCGCTTTAAAATGGTTTTTGAGCTTAACCAACCCTACTGGTAGATTAGCACGATGGTCTCTCCGTCTTTCATGTTTTAATTTGACACTTAAACATAAGAAGGGCAAGGACAATCTGGTCCCTGACCTTTTATCCCGCTCTAAACCAGATGAGATCATGAATCATAATGTGGCTCCAATCTCCGATACACCAATCTCTTCTGATTTAGAACAGTACAATAAATTATTGTATAACTGTCGTAATGATCCTACTAGTTTTCCGAATTACGTAATTAAAAACAATAAATTATTTCGACGCACTTATACTCCACACTCCTTAACTGAAGACTTCATTTGGAAAGAAGTTCCGACTCCAGATAGACGAGAAACCTTAATTAGCAACGCTCATGGTTCCTCTACCGATCCACATATGGGAATCTTTAAAACATATAAAAAAATTTCTTTGTTTTATTATTGGTCCGGAATGTTTAAAGAAATTGCAAAATTTGTTTCTAATTGTGAAAAATGTTTGTCCTACAAACATACAAATCATTCACCGTATGGCCCAATGGGCAAACCTAAAATTTGTTCTAGACCTTTTCAATGTATTTCTTTAGACTTAATGGGTCCACTTCCTATGACTAGAAGAAGAAACCAATATATTCTTGTCATAAATTGTCTTTTCACAAAATATACCATGATTTTTCCATTGAAACGTGCAATAACGTCTAATATCATAAGCAATCTCGAAAATTATGTTTTCCTAGTCCATGGGGTACCACAAACTATAATAATGGACAACGGTCCTCAATTCCAATCGCATGAATTCAATACTTTCCTTAAACGCTATAAAATACCGCACATTTCTTTTACACCGCATTACTGTCCGCAAGTCAACACCACAGAGAGATATAATAAAACTATTATAACCGCTCTCGCATCTCTTGTTGGTGATGATCATAGGTCGTGGGATATCCACCTACCTAAAGTTCAATCCGTAATGAACAGCTCCGTAAATGCTGTCACCGGTTTTACTCCAAGTTTTCTTGTTTATGGCCGTGAACTTATAACTTGTGGTACTATATACTCACAGGGCTATAATGTAGATGAAATGACTTTCCTACCTCGTGACATATACGCTAGTAATATAGGTCTCTTGTCTTCAATTTTTGATAAAGTTCAAGTTTCTCTTCATATAGCCCACACTAAAAACTTAAATCGGTATAACTTAAGACACTCATTTAAAGAATTTAATGTAGGCGATATGGTATGGCGTAAAAATTACACTTTAAGTAACGCTGGTGCATACTATAGTGCTAAACTAGCACCAAAATATCTAAAATGTAAAGTGGTGGAGAAACTTTCGCCACTAGTTTACATACTAGAGGATTCTTTTGGATGTCGTGGCAAATGGCACGTCAAGGATTTTAAAACCTAAAATTTTTTTCACCTTTTTTTTTTATTATGTATTTCACTTTTATTATTCACTTCACTTTTATTTTTTTTATTTCACTGTATATTTTTTTCTTTCGTTTACGTTGTAAATAATTCCATATTAATTTCAACATATAGTTATGGAAGTACTTACATCGTGACAGTTTGGCACTTCCATTCTTTTTATCGTCCATGGTAGGTCGGGACAATGTTTTTTTCCCATGTTTTTATTCCACGCTGCTTGTATGTATTTAGGTATTAGGTGGGTATTAGGTATACACTCTGACCATAACCATAAATACTTACAAACACTGTCGATACTGTTAAGCACTTTATGTTTTCTTTTTATTCACTTTTTTTTTCAATTTGTTTAATAAATGTATGGAAAATATTTTTATAATATATAACTCATGTAAATATTGTTTATACACTTCACTTCGTCACATACACATTGAATCCAACTTTCGTGACTGAATTTTGGCCATATCAGTCCGATATATTTTTATTGTTTGCACATCTTTTATAACTGACGACATTGACGACTGACAATATGTTTTGTACGATGACGTTCACTTATACTGGTGCTCTTTCATGACCTCAGTCAAAAACTTTTGACTAGAGACCTTCTCTAAACATGTCTTTAAACTTGAGCTTAGAGAAAACCTCTTCTTTAGTCATGTTACCTTTTGAAGACACTAACTGGTCTTCACATTTTTGAGTCACCAAAAAGTGACTTAAATGCGTTTAGGTAAAATATTTATTCATCGGGTCTTAAGAAATGGAGCGGATGACAACTCCTCAAAAACAAGCCGTATTGTCATATATAATTCCGGGATACTTTTTTTGGAGTTTGTGTCATAGGCGGTGAACCCTACTCCTTCTTTTGCTAGACATGTATGATTGCGAGACGTATGAATATTTCGAAAGGGAAGATCGTATCCAATTCAACCTCAAAATTTTCTCCGAGGCGAAAATTTTTCTGGGGCGGTGGGAAAATGTCAGGTTGCTTCGCGCTGACGGAAAGTCGCGAGACTTACGAATAAAATGTTCACTTCATAAATGTAAATAAAAGACAAAACTCTCATACTCTACATTTAAGTCTACAATTTCTTTATTGTAACTAGGTAGGAAAATATAATATTATTACCTTGTCTTTTCACATGTCGATCTTGTAAATATGCACAAATTCTTGTAACACTTTTGATTCACGAATGTTTGTAAAGCACTAACTGATTATTTATTTGAACTTCACTTTGTATAACGCTATTATTCACAAGCGATAAATATTTGTAATATTTATTAGTCCTTTATTGTATTTTTCTATATTTTCTTATTATAATTGTTAGCGTCCGACATTTGATCTCAATAATGTCAGGTTGCTTCGCGCTGACGGAAAGTCGCGAGACTTACGAATAAAATGTTCACTTCATAAATGTAAATAAAAGACAAAACTCTCATACTCTACATTTAAGTCTACTAATTAACTGTCGTAATGATCCTACTAGTTTTCCGAATTACGTAATTAAAAACAATAAATTATTTCGACGCACTTATACTCCACACTCCTTAACTGAAGACTTCATTTGGAAAGAAGTTCCGACTCCAGATAGACGAGAAACCTTAATTAGCAACGCTCATGGTTCCTCTACCGATCCACATATGGGAATCTTTAAAACATATAAAAAAATTTCTTTGTTTTATTATTGGTCCGGAATGTTTAAAGAAATTGCAAAATTTGTTTCTAATTGTGAAAAATGTTTGTCCTACAAACATACAAATCATTCACCGTATGGCCCAATGGGCAAACCTAAAATTTGTTCTAGACCTTTTCAATGTATTTCTTTAGACTTAATGGGTCCACTTCCTATGACTAGAAGAAGAAACCAATATATTCTTGTCATAAATTGTCTTTTCACAAACAAAATTGAAATGTTTTCAAGGCTTACGAAAAAATTATCAGAGGATGAAAAACTCGAAATCCTCCTCCGTAATATTCGTCCTTGCTATTCAGTTTTTGTTGCTTTAAAAGATATAGATTCAATTGATTCTTTTATTGCTGCTTGTCAAAACTATGAGCGTTATAAAGACCGTAATAGGAATTTTAAAGAACCTGAACCTAATGACATTATTCCTGAACTTTCTTACAAACCTAAAAATTCTAATCATAATTCTTTGCCTAAGCCAGAGTTTGTGCAATTGTCCGAACCTACCGGGTTTACTCCTCATGTAAAAACAAATAATTTGAAATCACCAGATAGTAAACCTAACTTTAGTACTGAAAATACACATTTCGGTACTAGCAAAAATTTTGCAACTCATGCCTTAACTCCTAAATTTCAACCCAATTCATTTTGTGTTCGATGTCGGGTTAACGGTCACTCTTTGAGCACTTGCGATAAGCCTCACTATTTAATTTGCTTTAAATGTGGCCTTAAAGGTTTCAAAGCTTTGGACTGTCCCAAATGTAAACAAAATTCTACTTCCTATACTTCTACTCAGGCAAAAAAACTAGTAACTGACTTGGATAAAGCCTCAGAATTTTTTGATTTAGATGATTGGAGAAATTGGCTCAAAACACTAAAACACTTTTTCCAAAGTTATAAAACGTCTTCTGTATATTATAATAATGAAAAAGATTTCAATAGACCTTTCATTAACGTTTCGATTTCTGACGTCAGTTTTACCGCACTACTTGATAGCGGGAGTTCGATTACAATTCTTGGGAACAATTCCCACCTAAAAATTTTAGACCTTGGTTTTTCTTTATCCAAGTCGGACTTTATTTCCGTAAATACTGCAAGTAAGCAGTCTATTAAATCAATCGGTTATTTTATTTTACCTTTTAATTTTAATAACCAAACTAAACTTATAAAAGCTTATGTATTTCCTGATATTTATCCATCTATGATTCTTGGTGTCGATTTTTGGCGAGAATTCAACTTAGTTCCAAAACTTTTATCTTCTGCTTTTACTTTAGATGAAACATCTCGTAATATAAACACTATTGAAAAACAAATCTTGCCTTACGAGAACCTTACTTCTCAGCAAAAAACTATTGCTGATAATATAATTTCTCGTTTTAGAGATATCTCTTTTGAAGCTAGAGGTCAACTTGGTCACACTGACTTAATTTGCCATCGAATAGACACTGGTGATTCCTTACCAATAAAACAGAGATGCTATCGACTCTCCCCAGAGAAGCAAAAAGCTCTCGTGGAAGAGGTGGATAAAATGATAGAGCTCAATGTTATTGAAAAATGTGAAAGCCCTTGGCTATCGCCTGTCTTAATAACTCCAAAAAAGAATGGTGAATGGAGATTTTGTGTAGATAGTAGGAAACTTAACTCAGTCACCCGTAAGGATGCCTATAGTCTACCTTTTGTCAATGAAATTCTTGACCATCTCAATAACGCAAAATTTTTGACAAGTATTGACATTGCTAAGGCTTTCTGGGAAATTCCCCTACATCCTGACGATCGCGATAAGACCGCTTTCTATGTTCCTGGTAGAGGAATGTACAGATTTGTCGTCATGCCCTTTGGTCTCACTAACGCTCCTGCTACTCAGCAGAGACTCATGGACATTTTGTTCACTCCGGAGTTCGATAATAAGGTGTTTTGTTACCTAGATGACATTATAATTGTCAGTTTGACATTTGAAGAGCACATCTCATTGCTCGTTAAAGTTCTTGAAAAACTAACACTAGCTAAACTTACGATTAACTTTGAAAAGAGCCAATTCTTTAAAAAAGAGCTTAAATACCTAGGCTACATTGTAGATGAAAATGGTCTACGTGCCGACCCTAGCAAAATCCAGGCTATAATAGATTTTCCAACCCCTAGTTCTCGCAAAGAACTTCGAAAATTCTTAGGAACATGCAGCTGGTTTCGCAGATTCATTCCTAACTTTAGCACAATTGCTACTCCTCTTTATTTATTAAGAGATTTACTCATGTAGGATATGACAACTTCCTTGTCATCACGAATTTGAGTAAGCATGGCACCGATTCCAGAATTGGATGCATCACAGTGTACAGAAAATGGTTTATCAAAATCAGGACAAGCTAAAATTGGAGTAGTGACTAAATGTTCTTTTAGTTTTAAGAATGAGGCGTTTGCCTCCGAATTCCAAGAAAATTTAGGAGCGTTTTTTCCACAAGAAGTTAATTTGTTAAGAGGAGTAGCAATTGTGCTAAAGTTAGGAATGAATCTGCGAAACCAGCTGCATGTTCCTAAGAATTTACGAAGTTCTTTGCGAGAACTAGGAGTTGGAAAATCTATTATAGCCTGGATTTTGCTAGGGTCGGCACGTAGACCATTTTCATCTACAATGTAGCCTAGGTATTTAAGCTCTTTTTTAAAGAATTGGCTCTTTTCAAAGTTAATCGTAAGTTTAGCTAGTGTTAGTTTTTCAAGAACTTTAACGAGCAATGAGATGTGCTCTTCAAATGTCAAACTGACAATTATAATGTCATCTAGGTAACAAAACACCTTATTATCGAACTCCGGAGTGAACAAAATGTCCATGAGTCTCTGCTGAGTAGCAGGAGCGTTAGTGAGACCAAAGGGCATGACGACAAATCTGTACATTCCTCTACCAGGAACATAGAAAGCGGTCTTATCGCGATCGTCAGGATGTAGGGGAATTTCCCAGAAAGCCTTAGCAATGTCAATACTTGTCAAAAATTTTGCGTTATTGAGATGGTCAAGAATTTCATTGACAAAAGGTAGACTATAGGCATCCTTACGGGTGACTGAGTTAAGTTTCCTACTATCTACACAAAATCTCCATTCACCATTCTTTTTTGGAGTTATTAAGACAGGCGATAGCCAAGGGCTTTCACATTTTTCAATAACATTGAGCTCTATCATTTTATCCACCTCTTCCACGAGAGCTTTTTGCTTCTCTGGGGAGAGTCGATAGCATCTCTGTTTTATTGGTAAGGAATCACCAGTGTCTATTCGATGGCAAATTAAGTCAGTGTGACCAAGTTGACCTCTAGCTTCAAAAGAGATATCTCTAAAACGAGAAATTATATTATCAGCAATAGTTTTTTGCTGAGAAGTAAGGTTCTCGTAAGGCAAGATTTGTTTTTCAATAGTGTTTATATTACGAGATGTTTCATCTAAAGTAAAAGCAGAAGATAAAAGTTTTGGAACTAAGTTGAATTCTCGCCAAAAATCGACACCAAGAATCATAGATGGATAAATATCAGGAAATACATAAGCTTTTATAAGTTTAGTTTGGTTATTAAAATTAAAAGGTAAAATAAAATAACCGATTGATTTAATAGACTGCTTACTTGCAGTATTTACGGAAATAAAGTCCGACTTGGATAAAGAAAAACCAAGGTCTAAAATTTTTAGGTGGGAATTGTTCCCAAGAATTGTAATCGAACTCCCGCTATCAAGTAGTGCGGTAAAACTGACGTCAGAAATCGAAACGTTAATGAAAGGTCTATTAAAATCTTTTTCATTGTTATAATATACAGAAGACGTTTAATAATATTAGGAGGGCACGACAGGACTTATATAACTAAATTAGCCTAAAAGGTAAAACTATGTACAACTAAATATAACAAGATCTAGCCTGGCCAGGGTAGGACGTGGGAGCGAATGGCAGCTCAGCCGGACAGGTAGTCAGCTCAGCAGCGGACTGGTAGGCAGCTCAGCGGTCACGTAGGTGGCTCAGCGGACTGGTAGGCAGCTCAGCAGACACGTAGGCGGGCTCAGGAACACCCCGACGGTAGCAGTATGCAGGTGAGGCTCGAGAATCCGTAGCAGACGGAGACACGCAGTCCAAGTGGGCGTGTAGGGCACTCGACTTTAGGCGGCCAGTTGTCCCCTACGTACTTGAGCAGCAACTCTTCTTTACGATGGCTGGTGGTAGACCAGTCCAAAACTAGCACAGGAGCTTAGATACTCCTTAAGCTGTTTGTATTCTCTACCAGAGCTGGTAGTAGACTGGCTTCCTAATGACCCTGGTCCGCTTTTATACTGGCCATAACAATAGACAACTATATAGCTGTCAAGCGAAAGATTTTTGAACAATAAAATAATTATATGACATTTGTCAGTCACGTAGGCATTGAGCTACAATATTGAGATCAAATGTCGGACGCTAACAATTATAATAAGAAAATATAGAAAAATACAATAAAGGACTAATAAATATTACAAATATTTATCGCTTGTGAATAATAGCGTTATACAAAGTGAAGTTCAAATAAATAATCAGTTAGTGCTTTACAAACATTCGTGAATCAAAAGTGTTACAAGAATTTGTGCATATTTACAAGATCGACATGTGAAAAGACAAGGTAATAATATTATATTTTCCTACCTAGTTACAATAAAGAATTAGTAGACTTAAATGTAGAGTATGAGAGTTTTGTCTTTTATTTACATTTATGAAGTGAACATTTTATTCGTAAGTCTCGCGACTTTCCGTCAGCGCGAAGCAACCTGACATTTTCCCACCGCCCCAGAAAAATTTTCGCCTCGGAGAAAATTTTGAGGTTGAATTGGATACGATCTTCCCTTTCGAAATATTCATACGTCTCGCAATCATACATGTCTAGCAAAAGAAGGAGTAGGGTTCACCGCCTATGACACAAACTCCAAAAAAAGTATCCCGGAATTATATATGACAATACGGCTTATTTTTGAGGAGTTGTCATCCGCTCCATTTCTTAAGACCCGATTAATAAATATTTTAACTAAACGCATTTAAGTCACTTTTTGGTGACTCAAAAATGTGAAGACCAGTTAGTGTCTTCAAAAGGTAACATGACTAAAGAAGAGGTTTTCTCTAAGCTCAAGTTTAAAGATATGTTTAGAGAAGGTCTCTAGTCAAAAGTTTTTGACTGAGGTCATGAAAGAGCACCAGTATAAGTGAACGTCATCGTACAAAACATATTGTCAGTCGTCAATGTCGTCAGTTATAAAAGATGTGCAAACAATAAAAATATATCGGACTGATATGGCCAAAATTCAGTCACGAAAGTTGGATTCAATGTGTATGTGACGAAATGAAGTGTATGAACAATATTTACATGAGTTATATATTATAAAAATATTTTTCATACATTTATTAAACAAATTGAAAAAAAAGTGAATAAAAAGAAAACATAAAGTGCTTAACAGTATCGACAGTGTTTGTAAGTATTTATGGTTATGGTCAGAGTGTATACCTAATACCCACCTAATACCAAAATACATACAAGCAGCGTGGAATAAAAACATGGGAAAAAAAAATTGTCCCGACCTACCATGGACGATATAAAAAAAAATGGAAGTGCCAAACTGTCACGATGTAAGTACTTCCATAACTATATGTTGAAATTAATATGGAATTATTTACAACGTAAACGAAAGAAAAAAAAATATACAGTGAAATAAAAAAAATAAAAGTGAAGTGAATAATAAAAGTGATATACATAATAAAAAAAAAGGTGAAAAAAAAATTTTAGGTTTTAAAATCCTTTACGTGCCATTTGCCACGACATCCAAAAGAATCCTCTAGTATGTAAACTAGTGGCGAAAGTTTCTCCACCACTTTACATTTTAGATATTTTGGTGCTAGTTTAGCACTATAGTATGCACCAGCGTTACTTAAAGTGTAATTTTTACGCCATACCATATCGCCTACATTAAATTCTTTAAATGAGTGTCTTAAGTTATACCGATTTAAGTTTTTAGTGTGGGCTATATGAAGAGAAACTTGAACTTTATCAAAAATTGAAGACAAGAGACCTATATTACTAGCGTATATGTCACGAGGTAGGAAAGTCATTTCCTCTACATTATAGCCCTGCGAGTATATAGTACCACAAGTTATAAGTTCACGGCCATAAACAAGAAAATTTGGAGTAAAACCGGTGACAGCATTTACGGAGCTGTTCATTACGGATTGAACTTTAGGTAGGTGGATATCCCACGACCTATGATCATCACCAACAAGAGATGCGAGAGCGGTTATAATAGTTTTATTATATCTCTCTGTGGTATTGACTTGCGGACAGTAATGCGGTGTAAAAGAAATGTGCGGTATTTTATAGCGTTTAAGGAAAGTATTGAATTCATGCGATTGGAATTGAGGACCGTTGTCCATTATTATAGTTTGTGGTACCCCATGGACTAGGAAAACATAATTTTCGAGATTGCTTATGATATTAGACGTTATTGCACGTTTCAATGGAAAAATCATGGTATATTTTGTGAAAAGACAATTTATGACAAGAATATATTGGTTTCTTCTTCTAGTCATAGGAAGTGGACCCATTAAGTCTAAAGAAATACATTGAAAAGGTCTAGAACAAATTTTAGGTTTGCCCATTGGGCCATACGGTGAATGATTTGTATGTTTGTAGGACAAACATTTTTCACAATTAGAAACAAATTTTGCAATTTCTTTAAACATTCCGGACCAATAATAAAGCAAAGAAATTTTTTTATATGTTTTAAAGATTCCCAAATGTGGATCGGTAGAGGAACCATGAGCGTTGCTAATTAAGGTTTCTCGTCTATCTGGAGTCGGAACTTCTTTCCAAATGAAGTCTTCAGTTAAGGAGTGTGGAGTATAAGTGCGTCGAAATAATTTATTGTTTTTAATTACGTAATTCGGAAAACTAGTAGGATCATTACGACAGTTATACAATATTTTATTGTACTGTTCTAAATCAGAAGAGATTGGTGTATCGGAGATTGGAGCCACATTATGATTCATGATCTCATCTGGTTTAGAGCGGGATAAAAGGTCAGGGACCAGATTGTCCTTGCCCTTCTTATGTTTAAGTGTCAAATTAAAACATGAAAGACGGAGAGACCATCGTGCTAATCTACCAGAAGGGTTGGTTAAGCTCAAAAACCATTTTAAAGCGGCATGATCAGTATAGACAGTAAAAGGTTTTCCATTATCGAGATAGCAACGCCAATGTTCCAAAGCAGTAATGACAGCTAATGTTTCTCTTTCAGTAGTAGAGTAATTTCTCTCATTTTTATTAAGAGATTTACTCATGTAGGCTATGACAACTTCCTTGTCATCACGAATTTGAGTAAGCATGGCACCGATTCCAGAATTGGATGCATCACAGTGTACAGAAAATGGTTTATCAAAATCAGGACAAGCTAAAATTGGAGTAGTGACTAAATGTTCTTTTAGTTTTAAGAATGAGGCGTTTGCCTCCGAATTCCAAGAAAATTTAGGAGCGTTTTTTCCACAAGAAGTTAATTTGTTAAGAGGAGTAGCAATTGTGCTAAAGTTAGGAATGAATCTGCGAAACCAGCTGCATGTTCCTAAGAATTTTCGAAGTTCTTTGCGAGAACTAGGAGTTGGAAAATCTATTATAGCCTGGATTTTGCTAGGGTCGGCACGTAGACCATTTTCATCTACAATGTAGTCTAGGTATTTAAGCTCTTTTTTAAAGAATTGGCTCTTTTCAAAGTTAATCGTAAGTTTAGCTAGTGTTAGTTTTCAAGAACTTTAACGAGCAATGAGATATGCTCTTCAAATGTCAAACTGACAATTATAATGTCATCTAGGTAACAAAACACCTTATTATCGAACTCCGGAGTGAACAAAATGTCCATGAGTCTCTGCTGAGTAGCAGGAGCGTTAGTGAGACCAAAGGGCATGACGACAAATCTGTACATTCCTCTACCAGGAACATAGAAAGCGGTCTTATCGCGATCGTCAGGGTGTAGGGGAATTTCCCAGAAAGCCTTAGCAATGTCAATACTTGTCAAAAATTTTGCGTTATTGAGATGGTCAAGAATTTCATTGACAAAAGGTAGACTATAGGCATCCTTACGGGTGACTGAGTTAAGTTTCCTACTATCTACACAAAATCTCCATTCACCATTCTTTTTTGGAGTTATTAAGACAGGCGATAGCCAAGGGCTTTCACATTTTTCAATAACATTGAGCTCTATCATTTTATCCACCTCTTCCACGAGAGCTTTTTGCTTCTCTGGGGAGAGTCGATAGCATCTCTGTTTTATTGGTAAGGAATCACCAGTGTCTATTCGATGGCAAATTAAGTCAGTGTGACCAAGTTGACCTCTAGCTTCAAAAGAGATATCTCTAAAACGAGAAATTATATTATCAGCAATAGTTTTTTGCTGAGAAGTAAGGTTCTCGTAAGGCAAGATTTGTTTTTCAATAGTGTTTATATTACCAGATGTTTCATCTAAAGTAAAAGCAGAAGATAAAAGTTTTGGAACTAAGTTGAATTCTCGCCAAAAATCGACACCAAGAATCATTGATGGATAAATATCAGGAAATACATAAGCTTTTATAAGTTTAGTTTGGTTATTAAAATTAAAAGGTAAAATAAAATAACCGATTGATTTAATAGACTGCTTACTTGCAGTATTTACGGAAATAAAGTCCGACTTGGATAAAGAAAAACCAAGGTCTAAAATTTTTAGGTGGGAATTGTTCCCAAGAATTGTAATCGAACTCCCGCTATCAAGTAGTGCGGTAAAACTGACGTCAGAAATCGAAACGTTAATGAAAGGTCTATTAAAATCTTTTTCATTGTTATAATATACAGAAGACGTTTTATAACTTTGGAAAAAGTGTTTTAGTGTTTTGAGCCAATTTTTCCAATCATCTAAATCAAAATATTGTGAGGCTTTATCCAAGTCGGTTACTAGTTTTTTGGCTGAGTAAAAGTATAGGGAGTAGAATTTTGTTTACATTTGGGACAGTCCAGAGCTTTGAAACCTTTAAGGCCACATTTAAAACAAATTAAATAGTGAGGCTTATCACAAGCGCTCAAAGAGTGACCGTTAACCCGACATCGAACACAAAATAAATTGGGTTGAAATTTAGAAGTTAAGGCATGAGTGGCAAAATTTTTGCTAGTACCAAAGTGTGTATTTTGAGTACTAGAGTAAGGTTTATTATTTGGTGATTTAAAATTACTTGGTTTTACTTGAGGAGTAAACCCGGAAGGTTTGGACAATTGCACAAACTCTGGCTTAGGTAAAAAATTAAAATTAGAATTTTTAGGTTTATAAGAAAACTCAGGAATAATGTTATTAGGTTCAGGTTCTTTAAAATTCCTATTACGGTCAATATAACGCTCATAGTTTTGACAAGCAGCAATAAGAGAATCAATTGAATTTATATCTTTTAAAGTAACAAAAACTGAATAGCAAGGACGAATATTACGGAGGAGGATTTCCAGTTTTTCTTCCTCTGATAATTTTTTCGTAAGCCTTGAAAACATTTCAAACATTATTGACACATAGACAATAATAGGCTCCGTCTTGCCTTGAGTTCGAGCCTTAATAGCTTCTAAGAGTTTATAGTCGTAATCGAAATTACTGAAATCTTTAATCAACAATTCTGAGAGTTGACCCCAAGTTATATTTGGATTTCGAGTTTTTTGGAATCGAAACCAATAGAGAGCGTTATCCGTAAAGATATCATATGCCAAATTCAACAAAATCTCTTTATCAATATTGCGTGCAATAGTGAATTCGTTAATTTTTAACAAGAAAGATCTAGGACAAGAATTCCCGTCGTATGTTATCTTTTTAATATCTTGAAGGTAATTATTATTAATTTGCAAAGGCAAAGTAAAATTTTGTGAAGAAGATGTAATAGGATAAATATTTTGTGGAGTATTAAGAGGCTTAGTAGAATTGTCAGTCTCAGATGTCATCACAGAGTAATAGCGTTGTTCTAGCAGTCCATATTGAGTTTTTAAGTCGTTGAATCTCTCAGTCAAGTTTGAGTCGTGTAAGTCATGGTCATCGGTTATGTCGATTCTTTCGAATCGAAAATGCAAATGGTTAAGATAACTTTCAATTTTTTTTACATATTTAAATTGGCCAGATTCAAGGTCTGTAATTTTACGAGATAAGTAGGAGATTGTGTCAGAGATCTGAGTTAAATCAACATCAATTGGAAAAACAGAGTCTAAGATATCCGAGGGAGAAAATTTCTCGGACAATGGGAGAATTTGCCGCTTTAGTGAAACAACGTTATCCGCGGGTGTTTCAAAACGAACCGAAACCTCATACTCTAATTCCGCCTTATTCAATAAAATAAAATTAATAGGCCGTGCCATCCTAAATAAAGTTAATAAAGGGCTAGGAAGGAAAAGTTAAAAAGATAAATTAAGAGACCGAAAAAGAAATATGCCAAAGGTAAATGCCGAAATGTAGTGCCAAAAGTGAAGCCAACTTGTGCAAGTTTAATTTAAAATTTTGAGAAGGGTTCTTTAAAGTTGGGCGCCAAACTGTCGCGAAGCGGAAGGCTTCGTACAAAAAAAGAGAGGAGGAAGCTAAAAGAAAACAAGTTAGATAATTAACACGGTATATTTACAAGAGAAAACGGAAACAAGAAAAGGCAGAGGTAGGGAGGAATAATATTAGGAGGGCACGACAGGACTTATATAACTAAATTAGCCTAAAAGGTAAAACTATGTACAACTAAATATAACAAGATCTAGCCTGGCCAGGGTAGGACGTGGGAGCGAATGGCAGCTCAGCCGGACAGGTAGTCAGCTCAGCAGCGGACTGGTAGGCAGCTCAGCGGTCACGTAGGTGGCTCAGCGGACTGGTAGGCAGCTCAGCAGACACGTAGGCGGGCTCAGGAACACCCCGACGGTAGCAGTATGCAGGTGAGGCTCGAGAATCCGTAGCAGACGGAGACACGCAGTCCAAGTGGGCGTGTAGGGCACTCGACTTTAGGCGGCCAGTTGTCCCCTACGTACTTGAGCAGCAACTCTTCTTTACGATGGCTGGTGGTAGACCAGTCCAAAACTAGCACAGGAGCTTAGATACTCCTTAAGCTGTTTGTATTCTCTACCAGAGCTGGTAGTAGACTGGCTTTCTAATGACCCTGGTCCGCTTTTATACTGGCCATAACAATAGACAACTATATAGCTGTCAAGCGAAAGATTTTTGAACAATAAAATAATTATATGACATTTGTCAGTCACGTAGGCATTGAGCTACAATATTGAGATCAAATGTCGGACGCTAACAATTATAATAAGAAAATATAGAAAAATACAATAAAGGACTAATAAATATGTATTACAAATATTTATCGCTTGTGAATAATAGCGTTATACAAAGTGAAGTTCAAATAAATAATCAGTTAGTGCTTTACAAACATTCGTGAATCAAAAGTGTTACAAGAATTTGTGCATATTTACAAGATCGACATGTGAAAAGACAAGGTAATAATATTATATTTTCCTACCTAGTTACAATAAAGAATTAGTAGACTTAAATGTAGAGTATGAGAGTTTTGTCTTTTATTTACATTTATGAAGTGAACATTTTATTCGTAAGTCTCGCGACTTTCCGTCAGCGCGAAGCAACCTGACATTTTCCCACCGCCCCAGAAAAATTTTCGCCTCGGAGAAAATTTTGAGGTTGAATTGGATACGATCTTCCCTTTCGAAATATACATTCATACGTCTCGCAATCATACATGTCTAGCAAAAGAAGGAGTAGGGTTCACCGCCTATGACACAAACTCCAAAGAAAGTATCCCGAAATTATACATGACAATACGGCTTATTTTTGAGGAGTTGTCATCCGCTCCATTTCTTAAGACCCGATGAATAAATATTTAAACTAAACGCATTTAAGTCACTTTTTGGTGACTCAAAAATGTGAAGACCAGTTAGTGTCTTCAAAAGGTAACATGACTAAAGAAGAGGTTTTCTCTAAGCTCAAGTTTAAAGACATGTTTAGAGAAGGTCTCTAGTCAAAAGTTTTTGACTGAGGTCATGAAAGAGCACCAGTATAAGTGAACGTCATCGTACAAAACATATTGTCAGTCGTCCACGTCGTCAGTTATAAAAGATGTGCAAACAATAAAAATATATCGGACTGATATGGCCAAAATTCAGTCACGAAAGTTGGATTCAATGTGTATGTGGCGAAATGAAGTGTATGAACAATATTTACATGAATTATATATTATAAAAATATTTTTCATACATTTATTAAACAAATTGAAAAAAAAGTGAATAAAAAGAAAACATAAAGTGCTTAACAGTATCGACAGTGTTTGTAAGTATTTATGGTTATGGTCAGAGTGTATACCTAATACCCACCTAATACCTAAATACATACAAGCAGCGTGGAATAAAAACATGGGAAAAAAAATTGTCCCGACCTACCATGGACGATAAAAAGAATGGAAGTGCCAAACTGTCACGATGTAAGTACTTCCATAACTATTCTAAAACCTTTTACTGTCTATACTGATCATGCCGCTTTAAAATGGTTTTTGAGCTTAACCAACCCTTCTGGTAGATTAGCACGATGGTCTCTCAGTCTTTCATGTTTTAATTTGACACTTAAACATAAGAAGGGCAAGGACAATCTGGTCCCTGACCTTTTATCCCGCTCTAAACCAGATGAGATCATGAATCATAATGTGGCTCCAATCTCCGATACACCAATCTCTTCTGATTTAGAACAGTACAATAAATTATTGTATAACTGTCGTAATGATCCTACTAGTTTTCCGAATTACGTAATTAAAAACAATAAATTATTTCGACGCACTTATACTCCACACTCCTTAACTGAAGACTTCATTTGGAAAGAAGTTCCGACTCCAGATAGACGAGAAACCTTAATTAGCAACGCTCATGGTTCCTCTACCGATCCACACATGGGAATCTTTAAAACATATAAAAAAATTTCTTTGCTTTATTATTGGTCCGGAATGTTTAAAGAAATTGCAAAATATGTTTCTAATTGTGAAAAATGTTTGTCCTACAAACATACAAATCATTCACCGTATGGCCCAATGGGCAAACCTAAAATTTGTTCTAGACCTTTTCAATGTATTTCTTTAGACTTAATGGGTCCACTTCCTATGACTAGAAGAAGAAACCAATATATTCTTGTCATAAATTGTCTTTTCACAAAATATACCAGGATTTTTCCATTGAAACGTGCAATAACGTCTAATATCATAAGCAATCTCGAAAATTATGTTTTCCTAGTCCATGGGGTACCACAAACTATAATAATGGACAACGGTCCTCAATTCCAATCGCATGAATTCAATACTTTCCTTAAACGCTATAAAATACCGCACATTTCTTTTACACCGCATTACTGTCCGCAAGTCAATACCACAGAGAGATATAATAAAACTATTATAACCACTCTCGCATCTCTTGTTGGTGATGATCATAGGTCGTGGGATATCCACCTACCTAAAGTTCAATCCGTAATAAACAGCTCCGTAAATGCTGTCACCGGTTTTACTCCAAATTTTCTTGTTTATGGCCGTGAACTTATAACTTGTGGCTCCATATACTCACAGGGCTATAATGTAGATGAAATGACTTTCCTACCTCGTGACATATACGCTAGTAATATAGGTCTCTTGTCTTCAATGTTTGATAAAGTTCAAGTTTCTCTTCATATAGCCCACACTAAAAACTTAAATCGGTATAACTTAAGACACTCATTTAAAGAATTTAATGTAGGCGATATGGTATGGCGTAAAAATTACACTTTAAGTAACGCTGGTGCATACTATAGTGCTAAACTAGCACCAAAATATCTAAAATGTAAAGTGGTGGAGAAACTTTCGCCACTAGTTTACATACTAGAGGATTCTTTTGGATGTCGTGGCAAATGGCACGTCAAGGATTTTAAAACCTAAAATTTTTTTCACCTTTTTTTTTTTATTATGTATTTCACTTTTATTATTCACTTCACTTTTATTTTTTTTATTTCACTGTATATTTTTTTCTTTCGTTAACGTTGTAAATAATTCCATATTAATTTCAACATATAGTTATGGAAGTACTTACATCGTGACAGTTTGGCACTTCCATTTTTTTTTATATCGTCCATGGTAGGTCGGGACAATTTTTTTTTCCCATGTTTTTATTCCACGCTGCTTGTATGTATTTTGGTATTAGGTGGGTATTAGGTATACACTCTGACCATAACCATAAATACTTACAAACACTGTCGATACTGTTAAGCACTTTATGTTTTCTTTTTATTCACTTTTTTTTCAATTTGTTTAATAAATGTATGAAAAATATTTTTATAATATATAACTCATGTAAATATTGTTCATACACTTCATTTCGTCACATACACATTGAATCCAACTTTCGTGACTGAATTTTGGCCATATCAGTCCGATATATTTTTATTGTTTGCACATCTTTTATAACTGACGACATTGACGACTGACAATATGTTTTGTACGATGACGTTCACTTATACTGGTGCTCTTTCATGACCTCAGTCAAAAACTTTTGACTAGAGACCTTCTCTAAACATGTCTTTAAACTTGAGCTTAGAGAAAACCTCTTCTTTAGTCATGTTACCTTTTGAAGACACTAACTGGTCTTCACATTTTTGAGTCACCAAAAAGTGACTTAAATGCGTTTAGTTAAAATATTTATTAATCGGGTCTTAAGAAATGGAGCGGATGACAACTCCTCAAAAATAAGCCGTATTGTCATATATAATTCCGGGATACTTTTTTTGGAGTTTGTGTCATAGGCGGTGAACCCTACTCCTTCTTTTGCTAGACATGTATGATTGCGAGACGTATGAATATTTCGAAAGGGAAGATCGTATCCAATTCAACCTCAAAATTTTCTCCGAGGCGAAAATTTTTCTGGGGCGGTGGGAAAATGTCAGGTTGCTTCGCGCTGACGGAAAGTCGCGAGACTTACGAATAAAATGTTCACTTCATAAATGTAAATAAAAGACAAAACTCTCATACTCTACATTTAAGTCTACTAATTCTTTATTGTAACTAGGTAGGAAAATATAATATTATTACCTTGTCTTTTCACATGTCGATCTTGTAAATATGCACAAATTCTTGTAACACTTTTGATTCACGAATGTTTGTAAAGCACTAACTGATTATTTATTTGAACTTCACTTTGTATAACGCTATTATTCACAAGCGATAAATATTTGTAATATTTATTAGTCCTTTATTGTATTTTTCTATATTTTCTTATTATAATTGTTAGCGTCCGACATTTGATCTCAATATTGTAGCTCAATGCCTACGTGACTGACAAATGTCATATAATTATTTTATTGTTCAAAAATCTTTCGCTTGACAGCTATATAGTTGTCTATTGTTATGGCCAGTATAAAAGCGGACCAGGGTCATTAGGAAGCCAGTCTACTACCAGCTCTGGTAGAGAATACAAACAGCTTAAGGAGTATCTAAGCTCCTGTGCTAGTTTTGGACTGGTCTACCACCAGCCATCGTAAAGAAGAGTTGCTGCTCAAGTACGTAGGGGACAACTGGCCGCCTAAAGTCGAGTGCCCTACACGCCCACTTGGACTGCGTGTCTCCGTCTGCTACGGATTCTCGAGCCTCACCTGCATACTGCTACCGTCGGGGTGTTCCTGAGCCCGCCTACGTGTCTGCTGAGCTGCCTACCAGTCCGCTGAGCCACCTACGTGACCGCTGAGCTGCCTACCAGTCCGCTGCTGAGCTGACTACCTGTCCGGCTGAGCTGCCATTCGCTCCCACGTCCTACCCTGGCCAGGCTAGATCTTGTTATATTTAGTTGTACATAGTTTTACCTTTTAGGCTAATTTAGTTATATAAGTCCTGTCGTGCCCTCCTAATATTATTCCTCCCTACCTCTGCCTTTTCTTGTTTCCGTTTTCTCTTGTAAATATACCGTGTTAATTATCTAACTTGTTTTCTTTTAGCTTCCTCCTCTCTTTTTTTGTACGAAGCCTTCCGCTTCGCGACAGTTTGGCGCCCAACGTTAAAGAACCCTTCTCAAAATTTTAAATTAAACTTGCACAAGTTGGCTTCACTTTTGGCACTACATTTCGGCATTTACCTTTGGCATATTTCTTTTTCGGTCTCTTAATTTATCTTTTTAACTTTTCCTTCCTAGCCCTTTATTAACTTTATTTAGGATGGCACGGCCTATTAATTTTATTTTATTGAATAAGGCGGAATTAGAGTATGAGGTTTCGGTTCGTTTTGAAACACCCGCGGATAACGTTGTTTCACTAAGGCGGCAAATTCTTCCACTGTCCGAGAAATTTTCTCCCTCGGATATCTTAGACTCCGTTTTTCCGATTGATGTTGATTTAACTCAGATCTCTGACACAATCTCCTACTTATCTCGTAAAATTACAGACCTTGAATCTGGCCAATTTAAATATGTAAAAAAAAATGAAAGTTATCTTAACCATTTGCATTTTCGATTCGAAAGAATCGACATAACCGATGACCATGACTTACACGACTCAAACTTGACTGAGAGATTCAACGACTTAAAAACTCAATATGGACTGCTAGAGCAACGCTATTACTCTGTGATGACATCTGAGACTGACAATTCTACTAAGCCTCTTAATACTCCACAAAATATTTATCCTATTACATCTTCTTCACAAAATTTTACTTTGCCTTTGCAAATTAATAATAATTACCTTCAAGATATTAAAAAGATAACATACGACGGGAATTCTTGTCCTAGATCTTTCTTGTTAAAAATCAACGAATTCACTATTGCACGCAATATTGATAAAGAGATTTTGTTGAATTTGGCATATGATATCTTTAGGGATAACGCTCTCTATTGGTTTCGATTCCAAAAAACTCGAAATCCAAATATAACTTGGGGTCAACTCTCAGAATTGTTGATTAAAGATTTCAGTAATTTCGATTACGACTATAAACTCTTAGAAGCTATTAAGGCTCGAACTCAAGGCAAGACGGAGCCTATTATTGTCTATGTGTCAATAATGTTTGAAATGTTTTCAAGGCTTACGAAAAAATTATCAGAGGAAGAAAAACTGGAAATCCTCCTCCGTAATATTCGTCCTTGCTATTCAGTTTTTGTTACTTTAAAAGATATAAATTCAATTGATTCTCTTATTGCTGCTTGTCAAAACTATGAGCGTTATATTGACCGTAATAGGAATTTTAAAGAACCTGAACCTAATAACATTATTCCTGAGTTTTCTTATAAACCTAAAAATTCTAATTTTAATTTTTTACCTAAGCCAGAGTTTGTGCAATTGTCCAAACCTTCCGGGTTTACTCCTCAAGTAAAACCAAGTAATTTTAAATCACCAAATAATAAACCTTACTCTAGTACTCAAAATACACACTTTGGTACTAGCAAAAATTTTGCCACTCATGCCTTAACTTCTAAATTTCAACCCAATTTATTTTGTGTTCGATGTCGGGTTAACGGTCACTCTTTGAGCGCTTGTGATAAGCCTCACTATTTAATTTGTTTTAAATGTGGCCTTAAAGGTTTCAAAGCTCTGGACTGTCCCAAATGTAAACAAAATTCTACTCCCTATACTTTTACTCAGCCAAAAAACTAGTAACCGACTTGGATAAAGCCTCACAATATTTTGATTTAGATGATTGGAAAAATTGGCTCAAAACACTAAAACACTTTTTCCAAAGTTATAAAACGTCTTCTGTATATTATAACAATGAAAAAGATTTTAATAGACCTTTCATTAACGTTTCGATTTCTGACGTCAGTTTTACCGCACTACTTGATAGCGGGAGTTCGATTACAATTCTTGGGAACAATTCCCACCTAAAAATTTTAGACCTTGGTTTTTCTTTATCCAAGTCGGACTTTATTTCCGTAAATACTGCAAGTAAGCAGTCTATTAAATCAATCGGTTATTTTATTTTACCTTTTAATTTTAATAACCAAACTAAACTTATAAAAGCTTATGTATTTCCTGATATTTATCCATTTATGATTCTTGGTGTCGATTTTTGGCGAGAATTCAACTTAGTTCCAAAACTTTTATCTTCTGCTTTTACTTTAGATGAAACATCTCGTAATATAAACACTATTGAAAAACAAATCTTGCCTTACGAGAACCTTACTTCTCAGCAAAAAACTATTGCTGATAATATAATTTCTCGTTTTAGAGATATCTCTTTTGAAGCTAGAGGTCAACTTGGTCACACTGACTTAATTTGCCATCGAATAGACTCTGGTGATTCCTTACCAATAAAACAGAGATGCTATCGACTCTCCCCAGAGAAGCAAAAAGCTCTCGTGGAAGAGGTGAATAAAATGATAGAGCTCAATGTTATTGAAAAATGTGAAAGCCCTTGGCTATCGCCTGTCTTAATAACTCCAAAAAAGAATGGTGAATGGAGATTTTGTGTAGATAGTAGGAAACTTAACTCAGTCACCCGTAAGGATGCCTATAGTCTACCTTTTGTCAATGAAATTCTTGACCATCTCAATAACGCAAAATTTTTGACAAGTATTGACATTGCTAAGGCTTTCTGGGAAATTCCCCTACACCCTGACGATCGCGATAAGACCGCTTTCTATGTTCCTGGTAGAGGAATGTACAGATTTGTCGTCATGCCCTTTGGTCTCACTAACGCTCCTGCTACTCAGCAGAGACTCATGGACATTTTGTTCAATCCGGAGTTCGATAATAAGGTGTTTTGTTATCTAGATGACATTATAATTGTCAGTTTGACATTTGAAGAGCATATCTCATTGCTCGTTAAAGTTCTTGAAAAACTAACACTAGCTAAACTTACGATTAACTTTGAAAAGAGCCAATTCTTTAAAAAAGAGCTTAAATACCTAGGCTACATTGTAGATGAAAATGGTCTACGTGCCGACCCTAGCAAAATCCAGGCTATAATAGATTTTCCAACTCCTAGTTCTCGCAAAGAACTTCGTAAATTCTTAGGAACATGCAGCTGGTTTCGCAGATTCATTCCTAACTTTAGCACAATTGCTACTCCTCTTAACAAATTAACTTCTTGTGGAAAAAACGCTCCTAAATTTTCTTGGAATTCGGAGGCAAACGCCTCATTCTTAAAACTAAAAGAACATTTAGTCACTACTCCAATTTTAGCTTGTCCTGATTTTGATAAACCATTTTCTGTACACTGTGATGCATCCAATTCTGGAATCGGTGCCATGCTTACTCAAATTCGTGATGACAAGGAAGTTGTCATAGCCTACATGAGTAAATCTCTTAATAAAAATGAGAGAAATTACTCTACTACTGAAAGAGAAACATTAGCTGTCATCACTGCTTTGGAACATTGGCGTTGCTATCTCGATAATGGAAAACCTTTTACTGTCTATACTGACCATGCCGCTTTAAAATGGTTTTTGAGCTTAACCAACCCTTCTGGTAGATTAGCACGATGGTCTCTCCGTCTTTCATGTTTTAATTTGACACTTAAACATAAGAAGGGCAAGGACAATCTGGTCCCTGACCTTTTATCCCGCTCTAAACCAGATGAGATCATGAATCATAATGTGGCTCCAATCTCCGATACACCAATCTCTTCTGATTTAGAACAGTACAATAAAATATTGTATAACTGTCGTAATGATCCTACTAGTTTTCCGAATTATGTAATTAAAAACAATAAATTATTTCGACGCACTTATACTCCACACTCCTTAACTGAAGACTTCATTTGGAAAGATGTTCCGACTCCAGATAGACGAGAAACCTTAATTAGCAACGCTCATGGTTCCTCTACCGATCCACATATGGGAATCTTTAAAACATATAAAAAAATTTCTTTGCTTTATTATTGGTCCGGAATGTTTAAAGAAATTGCAAAATTTGTTTCTAATTGTGAAAAATGTTTGTCCTACAAACATACAAATCATTCACCGTATGGCCCAATGGGCAAACCTAAAATTTGTTCTAGACCTTTTCAATGTATTTCTTTAGACTTAATGGGTCCACTTCCTATGACTAGAAGAAGAAACCAATATATTCTTGTCATAAATTGTCTTTTCACAAAATATACCATGATTTTTCCATTGAAACGTGCAATAACATCTAATATCATAAGCAATCTCGAAAATTATGTTTTCCTAGTCCATGGGGTACCACAAACTATAATAATGGACAACGGTCCTCAATTCCAATCGCATGAATTCAATACTTTCCTTAAACGCTATAAAATACCGCACATTTCTTTTACACCGCATTACTGTCCGCAAGTCAATACCACAGAGAGATATAATAAAACTATTATAACCGCTCTCGCATCTCTTGTTGGTGATGATCATAGGTCGTGGGATATCCACCTACCTAAAGTTCAATCCGTAATGAACAGCTCCGTAAATGCTGTCACCGGTTTTACTCCAAATTTTCTTGTTTATGGCCGTGAACTTATAACTTGTGGTACTATATACTCGCAGGGCTATAATGTAGAGGAAATGACTTTCCTACCTCGTGACATATACGCTAGTAATATAGGTCTCTTGTCTTCAATTTTTGATAAAGTTCAAGTTTCTCTTCATATAGCCCACACTAAAAACTTAAATCGGTATAACTTAAGACACTCATTTAAAGAATTTAATGTAGGCGATATGGTATGGCGTAAAAATTACACTTTAAGTAACGCTGGTGCATACTATAGTGCTAAACTAGCACCAAAATATCTAAAATGTAAAGTGGTGGAGAAACTTTCGCCACTAGTTTACATACTAGAGGATTCTTTTGGATGTCGTGGCAAATGGCACGTCAAGGATTTTAAAACCTAAAATTTTTTTTTAACTTTTTTTTTATTATGTATTTCACTTTTATTATTCACTTCACTTTTATTTTTTTTATTTCATTGTATATTTTTTTTCTTTCGTTTACGTTGTAAATAATTCCATATTAATTTCAACATATAGTTATGGAAGTACTTACATCGTGACAGTTTGGCACTTCCATTCTTTTTATCGTCCATGGTAGGTCGGGACAATTTTTTTTCCCATGTTTTACTCCACGCTGCTTGTATGTATTTTGGTATTAGGTGGGTATTAGGTATACACTCTGACCATAACCATAAATACTTACAAACACTGTCGATACTGTTAAGCACTTTATGTTTTCTTTTTATTCACTTTTTTTTCAATTTGTTTAATAAATGTATGAAAAATATTTTTATAATATATAATTCATGTAAATATTGTTCATACACTTCATTTCGCCACATACACATTGAATCCAACTTTCGTGACTGAATTTTGGCAATATCAGTCCGATATATTTTTATTGTTTGCACATCTTTTATAACTGACGACGTTGACGACTGACAATATGTTTTGTACGATGACGTTCACTTATACTGGTGCTCTTTCATGACCTCAGTCAAAAACTTTTGACTAGAGACCTTCTCTAAACATGTCTTTAAACTTGAGCTTAGAGAAAACCTCTTCTTTAGTCATGTTAGCTTTTGAAGACACTAACTGGTCTTCACATTTTTGAGTCACCAAAAAGTGACTTAAATGCGTTTAGTTTAAATATTTATTCATCGGGTCTTAAGAAATGGAGCGGATGACAACTCCTCAAAAATAAGCCGTATTGTCATGTATAATTTCGGGATACTTTCTTTGGAGTTTGTGTCATAGGCGGTGAACCCTACTCCTTCTTTTGCTAGACATGTATGATTGCGAGACGTATGAATGTATATTTCGAAAGGGAAGATCGTATCCAATTCAACCTCAAAATTTTCTCCGAGGCGAAAATTTTTCTGGGGCGGTGGGAAAATGTCAGGTTGCTTCGCGCTGACGGAAAGTCGCGAGACTTACGAATAAAATGTTCACTTCATAAATGTAAATAAAAGACAAAACTCTCATACTCTACATTTAAGTCTACTAATTCTTTATTGTAACTAGGTAGGAAAATATAATATTATTACCTTGTCTTTTCACATGTCGATCTTGTAAATATGCACAAATTCTTGTAACACTTTTGATTCACGAATGTTTGTAAAGCACTAACTGATTATTTATTTGAACTTCACTTTGTATAACGCTATTATTCACAAGCGATAAATATTTGTAATATTTATTAGTCCTTTATTGTATTTTTCTATATTTTCTTATTATAATTGTTAGCGTTCGACATTTGATCTCAATATTGTAGCTCAATGCCTACGTGACTGACAAATGTCATATAATTATTTTATTGTTCAAAAATCTTTCGCTTGACAGCTATATAGTTGTCTATTGTTATGGCCAGTATAAAAGCGGACCAGGGTCATTAGGAAGCCAGTCTACTACCAGCTCTGGTAGAGAATACAAACAGCTTAAGGAGTATCTAAGCTCCTGTGCTAGTTTTGGACTGGTCTACCACCAGCCATCGTAAAGAAGAGTTGCTGCTCAAGTACGTAGGGGACAACTGGCCGCCTAAAGTCGAGTGCCCTACACGCCCACTTGGACCGCGTGTCTCCGTCTGCTACGGATTCTCGAGCCTCACCTGCATACTGCTGCCGTCGGGATGTTCCTGAGCCCGCCTACGTGTCTGCTGAGCTGCCTACCAGTCCGCTGAGCCACCTACGTGACAGCTGAGCTGCCTACCAGTCCGCTGCTGAGCTGACTACCTGTCCGGCTGAGCTGCCATTCGCTCCCACGTCCTACCCTGGCCAGGCTAGATCTTGTTATATTTAGTTGTACATAGTTTTACCTTTTAGGCTAATTTAGTTATATAAGTCCTGTCGTGCCCTCCTAATATTATTCCTCCCTACCTCTGCCTTTTCTTGTTTCCGTTTTCTCTTGTAAATATACCGTGTTAATTATCTAACTTGTTTTCTTTTAGCTTCCTCCTTTTTTTTTTTTTGTACGAAGCCTTCCGCTTCGCGACATGAAAGACTGAGAGACCATCGTGCTAATCTACCAGAAGGGTTGGTTAAGCTCAAAAACCATTTTAAAGCGGCATGATCAGTATAGACAGTAAAAGGTTTTCCAAACTGTCGCGAAGCGGAAGGCTTCGTACAAAAAAAGAGAGGAGGAAGCTAAAAGAAAACAAGTTAGATAATTAACACGGTATATTTACAAGAGAAAACGGAAACAAGAAAAGGCAGAGGTAGGGAGGAATAATATTAGGAGGGCACGACAGGACTTATATAACTAAATTAGCCTAAAAGGTAAAACTATGTACAACTAAATATAACAAGATCTAGCCTGGCCAGGGTAGGACGTGGGAGCGAATGGCAGCTCAGCCGGACAGGTAGTCAGCTCAGCAGCGGACTGGTAGGCAGCTCAGCGGTCACGTAGGTGGCTCAGCGGACTGGTAGGCAGCTCAGCAGACACGTAGGCGGGCTCAGGAACACCCCGACGGTAGCAGTATGCAGGTGAGGCTCGAGAATCCGTAGCAGACGGAGACACGCAGTCCAAGTGGGCGTGTAGGGCACTCGACTTTAGGCGGCCAGTTGTCCCCTACGTACTTGAGCAGCAACTCTTCTTTACGATGGCTGGTGGTAGACCAGTCCAAAACTAGCACAGGAGCTTAGATACTCCTTAAGCTGTTTGTATTCTCTACCAGAGCTGGTAGTAGACTGGCTTCCTAATGACCCTGGTCCGCTTTTATACTGGCCATAACAATAGACAACTATATAGCTGTCAAGCGAAAGATTTTTGAACAATAAAATAATTATATGACATTTGTCAGTCACGTAGGCATTGAGCTACAATATTGAGATCAAATGTCGGACGCTAACAATTATAATAAGAAAATATAGAAAAATACAATAAAGGACTAATAAATATTACAAATATTTATCGCTTGTGAATAATAGCGTTATACAAAGTGAAGTTCAAATAAATAATCAGTTAGTGCTTTACAAACATTCGTGAATCAAAAGTGTTACAAGAATTTGTGCATATTTACAAGATCGACATGTGAAAAGACAAGGTAATAATATTATATTTTCCTACCTAGTTACAATAAAGAATTAGTAGACTTAAATGTAGAGTATGAGAGTTTTGTCTTTTATTTACATTTATGAAGTGAACATTTTATTCGTAAGTCTCGCGACTTTCCGTCAGCGCGAAGCAACCTGACATTTTCCCACCGCCCCAGAAAAATTTTCGCCTCGGAGAAAATTTTGAGGTTGAATTGGATACGATCTTCCCTTTCGAAATATTCATACGTCTCGCAATCATACATGTCTAGCAAAAGAAGGAGTAGGGTTCACCGCCTATGACACAAACTCCAAAAAAAGTATCCCGGAATTATATATGACAATACGGCTTATTTTTGAGGAGTTGTCATCCGCTCCATTTCTTAAGACCCGATTAATAAATATTTTAACTAAACGCATTTAAGTCACTTTTTGGTGACTCAAAAATGTGAAGACCAGTTAGTGTCTTCAAAAGGTAACATGACTAAAGAAGAGGTTTTCTCTAAGCTCAAGTTTAAAGACATGTTTAGAGAAGGTCTCTAGTCAAAAGTTTTTGACTGAGTTCATGAAAGAGCACCAGTATAAGTGAACGTCATCGTACAAAACATATTGTCAGTCGTCAATGTCGTCAGTTATAAAAGATGTGCAAACAATAAAAATATATCGGACTGATATGGCCAAAATTCAGTCACGAAAGTTGGATTCAATGTGTATGTGACGAAATGAAGTGTATGAACAATATTTACATGAGTTATATATTATAAAAATATTTTTCATACATTTATTAAACAAATTGAAAAAAAAGTGAATAAAAAGAAAACATAAAGTGCTTAACAGTATCGACAGTGTTTGTAAGTATTTATGGTTATGGTCAGAGTGTATACCTAATACCCACCTAATACCAAAATACATACAAGCAGCGTGGAATAAAAACATGGGAAAAAAAAATTGTCCCGACCTACCATGGACGATATAAAAAAAAATGGAAGTGCCAAACTGTCACGATGTAAGTACTTCCATAACTATATGTTGAAATTAATATGGAATTATTTACAACGTAAACGAAAGAAAAAAAATATACAGTGAAATAAAAAAAATAAAAGTGAAGTGAATAATAAAAGTGATATACATAATAAAAAAAAAGGTGAAAAAAAAATTTTAGGTTTTAAAATCCTTTACGTGCCATTTGCCACGACATCCAAAAGAATCCTCTAGTATGTAAACTAGTGGCGAAAGTTTCTCCACCACTTTACATTTTAGATATTTTGGTGCTAGTTTAGCACTATAGTATGCACCAGCGTTACTTAAAGTGTAATTTTTACGCCATACCATATCGCCTACATTAAATTCTTTAAATGAGTGTCTTAAGTTATACCGATTTAAGTTTTTAGTGTGGGCTATATGAAGAGAAACTTGAACTTTATCAAAAATTGAAGACAAGAGACCTATATTACTAGCGTATATGTCACGAGGTAGGAAAGTCATTTCCTCTACATTATAGCCCTGCGAGTATATAGTACCACAAGTTATAAGTTCACGGCCATAAACAAGAAAATTTGGAGTAAAACCGGTGACAGCATTTACGGAGCTGTTCATTACGGATTGAACTTTAGGTAGGTGGATATCCCACGACCTATGATCATCACCAACAAGAGATGCGAGAGCGGTTATAATAGTTTTATTATATCTCTCTGTGGTATTGACTTGCGGACAGTAATGCGGTGTAAAAGAAATGTGCGGTATTTTATAGCGTTTAAGGAAAGTATTGAATTCATGCGATTGGAATTGAGGACCGTTGTCCATTATTATAGTTTGTGGTACCCCATGGACTAGGAAAACATAATTTTCGAGATTGCTTATGATATTAGACGTTATTGCACGTTTCAATGGAAAAATCATGGTATATTTTGTGAAAAGACAATTTATGACAAGAATATATTGGTTTCTTCTTCTAGTCATAGGAAGTGGACCCATTAAGTCTAAAGAAATACATTGAAAAGGTCTAGAACAAATTTTAGGTTTGCCCATTGGGCCATACGGTGAATGATTTGTATGTTTGTAGGACAAACATTTTTCACAATTAGAAACATATTTTGCAATTTCTTTAAACATTCCGGACCAATAATAAAGCAAAGAAATTTTTTTATATGTTTTAAAGATTCCCATGTGTGGATCGGTAGAGGAACCATGAGCGTTGCTAATTAAGGTTTCTCGTCTATCTGGAGTCGGAACTTCTTTCCAAATGAAGTCTTCAGTTAAGGAGTGTGGAGTATAAGTGCGTCGAAATAATTTATTGTTTTTAATTACGTAATTCGGAAAACTAGTAGGATCATTACGACAGTTATACAATAATTTATTGTACTGTTCTAAATCAGAAGAGATTGGTGTATCGGAGATTGGAGCCACATTATGATTCATGATCTCATCTGGTTTAGAGCGGGATAAAAGGTCAGGGACCAGATTGTCCTTGCCCTTCTTATGTTTAAGTGTCAAATTAAAACATGAAAGACTGAGAGACCATCGTGCTAATCTACCAGAAGGGTTGGTTAAGCTCAAAAACCATTTTAAAGCGGCATGATCAGTATAGACAGTAAAAGGTTTTCCATTATCGAGATAGCAACGCCAATGTTCCAAAGCAGTAATGACAGCTAATGTTTCTCTTTCAGTAGTAGAGTAATTTCTCTCATTTTTATTAAGAGATTTACTCATATAGGCTATGACAACTTCCTTGTCATCACGAATTTGAGTAAGCATGGCACCGATTCCAGAATTGGATGCATCACAGTGTACAGAAAATGGTTTATCAAAATCAGGACAAGCTAAAATTGGAGTAGTGACTAAATGTTCTTTTAGTTTTAAGAATGAGGCGTTTGCCTCCGAATTCCAAGAAAATTTAGGAGCGTTTTTTCCACAAGAAGTTAATTTGTTAAGAGGAGTAGCAATTGTGCTAAAGTTAGGAATGAATCTGCGAAACCAGCTGCATGTTCCTAAGAATTTTCGAAGTTCTTTGCGAGAACTAGGGGTTGGAAAATCTATTATAGCCTGGATTTTGCTAGGGTCGGCACGTAGACCATTTTCATCTACAATGTAGCCTAGGTATTTAAGCTCTTTTTTAAAGAATTGGCTCTTTTCAAAGTTAATCGTAAGTTTAGCTAGTGTTAGTTTTTCAAGAACTTTAACGAGCAATGAGATATGCTCTTCAAATGTCAAACTGACAATTATAATGTCATCTAGGTAACAAAACACCTTATTATCGAACTCCGGAGTGAATAAAATGTCCATGAGTCTCTGCTGAGTAGCAGGAGCGTTAGTGAGACCAAAGGGCATGACGACAAATCTGTACATTCCTCTACCAGGAACATAGAAAGCGGTCTTATCGCGATCGTCAGGATGTAGGGGAATTTCCCAGAAAGCCTTAGCAATGTCAATACTTGTCAAAAATTTTGCGTTATTGAGATGGTCAAGAATTTCATTGACAAAAGGTAGACTATAGGCATCCTTACGGGTGACTGAGTTAAGTTTCCTACTATCTACACAAAATCTCCATTCACCATTCTTTTTTGGAGTTATTAAGACAGGCGATAGCCAAGGGCTTTCACATTTTTCAATAACATTGAGCTCTATCATTTTATCCACCTCTTCCACGAGAGCTTTTTGCTTCTCTGGGGAGAGTCGATAGCATCTCTGTTTTATTGGTAAGGAATCACCAGTGTCTATTCGATGGCAAATTAAGTCAGTGTGACCAAGTTGACCTCTAGCTTCAAAAGAGATATCTCTAAAACGAGAAATTATATTATCAGCAATAGTTTTTTGCTGAGAAGTAAGGTTCTCGTAAGGCAAGATTTGTTTTTCAATAGTGTTTATATTACGAGATGTTTCATCTAAAGTAAAAGCAGAAGATAAAAGTTTTGGAACTAAGTTGAATTCTCGCCAAAAATCGACACCAAGAATCATAGATGGATAAATATCAGGAAATACATAAGCTTTTATAAGTTTAGTTTGGTTATAAAAATTAAAAGGTAAAATAAAATAACCAATTGATTTAATAGACTGCTTACTTGCAGTATTTACGGAAATAAAGTCCGACTTGGATAAAGAAAAACCAAGGTCTAAAATTTTTAGGTGGGAATTGTTCCCAAGAATTGTAATCGAACTCCCGCTATCAAGTAGTGCGGTAAAACTGACGTCAGAAATCGAAACGTTAATGAAAGGTCTATTGAAATCTTTTTCATTATTATAATATACAGAAGACGTTTTATAACTTTGGAAAAAGTGTTTTAGTGTTTTGAGCCAATTTCTCCAATCATCTAAATCAAAAAATTCTGAGGCTTTATCCAAGTCAGTTACTAGTTTTTTTGCCTGAGTAGAAGTATAGGAAGTAGAATTTTGTTTACATTTGGGACAGTCCAAAGCTTTGAAACCTTTAAGGCCACATTTAAAGCAAATTAAATAGTGAGGCTTATCGCAAGTGCTCAAAGAGTGACCGTTAACCCGACATCGAACACAAAATGAATTGGGTTGAAATTTAGGAGTTAAGGCATGAGTTGCAAAATTTTTGCTAGTACCGAAATGTGTATTTTCAGTACTAAAGTTAGGTTTACTATCTGGTGATTTCAAATTATTTGTTTTTACATGAGGAGTAAACCCGGTAGGTTCGGACAATTGCACAAACTCTGGCTTAGGCAAAGAATTATGATTAGAATTTTTAGGTTTGTAAGAAAGTTCAGGAATAATGTCATTAGGTTCAGGTTCTTTAAAATTCCTATTACGGTCTTTATAACGCTCATAGTTTTGACAAGCAGCAATAAAAGAATCAATTGAATCTATATCTTTTAAAGCAACAAAAACTGAATAGCAAGGACGAATATTACGGAGGAGGATTTCGAGTTTTTCATCCTCTGATAATTTTTTCGTAAGCCTTGAAAACATTTCAAACACTATTGACACATAGACAATAATAGGCTCCGTCTTGCCTTGAGTTCGAGCCTTAATAGCTTCTAAGAGTTTATAGTCGTAATCGAAATTACCGAAATCTTTAATCAACAATTCTGAGAGTTGACCCCAAGTTATATTTGGATTTCGAGTTTTTTGGAATCGAAACCAATAGAGAGCGTTATCCGTAAAGATATCATATGCCAAATTCAACAAAATCTCTTTATCAATATTGCGTGCAATAGTGAATTCGTTAATTTTTAACAAGAAAGATCTAGGACAAGAATTCCCGTCGTATGTTATCTTTTTAATATCTTGAAGGTAATTTTTATTAATTTGCAAAGGCAAAGTAAAATTTTGTGAAGAAGATGTAATAGGATAAATATTTTGTGGAGTATTAAGAGGCTTAGTAGAATTGTCAGTCTCAGATGTCATCACAGAGTAATAGCGTTGTTCTATCAGTCCATATTGAGTTTTTAAGTCGTTGAATCTCTCAGTCAAGTTTGAGTCGTGTAAGTCATGGTCATCGGTTATGTCGATTCTTTCGAATCGAAAATGCAAATGGTTAAGATAACTTTCAATTTTTTTTACATATTTAAATTGGCCAGATTCAAGGTCTGTAATTTTACGAGATAAGTAGGAGATTGTGTCAGCGATCTGAGTTAAATCAACATCAATCGGAAAAACGGAGTCTAAGATATCCGAGGGAGAAAATTTCTCGGACAGTGGGAGAATTTGCCGCCTTAGTGAAACAACGTTATCCGCGGGTGTTTCAAAACGAACCGAAACCTCATACTCTAATTCCGCCTTATTCAATAAAATAAAATTAATAGGCCGTGCCATCCTAAATAAAGTTAATAAAGGGCTAGGAAGGAAAAGTTAAAAAGATAAATTAAGAGACCGAAAAAGAAATATGCCAAAGGTAAATGCCGAAATGTAGTGCCAAAAGTGAAGCCAACTTGTGCAAGTTTAATTTAAAATTTTGAGAAGGGTTCTTTAGAGTTGGGCGCCAAACTCCGATACACCAATCTCTTCTGATTTAGAACAGTACAATAAATTATTGTATAACTGTCGTAATGATCCTACTAGTTTTCCTTCTCGTCTATCTGGAGTCGGAACTTCTTTCCAAATGAAGTCTTCAGTTAAGGAGTGTGGTTTCGTCACATACACATTGAATCCAACTTTCGTGACTGAATTTTGGCCATATCAGTCCGATATATTTTTATTGTTTGCACATCTTTTATAACTGACGACATTGACGACTGACAATATGTTTTGTACGATGACGTTCACTTATACTGGTGCTCTTTCATGACCTCAGTCAAAAACTTTTGACTAGAGACCTTCTCTAAACATGTCTTTAAACTTGAGCTTAGAGAAAACCTCTTCTTTAGTCATGTTACCTTTTGAAGACACTAACTGGTCTTCACATTTTTGAGTCACCAAAAAGTGACTTAAATGCGTTTAGTTAAAATATTTATTAATCGGGTCTTAAGAAATGGAGCGGATGACAACTCCTCAAAAATAAGCCGTATTGTCATGTATAATTTCGGGATACTTTTTTTGGAGTTTGTGTCATAGGCGGTGAACCCTACTCCTTCTTTTGCTAGACATGTATGATTGCGAGACGTATGAATGTATATTTCGAAAGGGAAGATCGTATCCAATTCAACCTCAAAATTTTCTCCGAGGCGAAAATTTTTCTGGGGCGGTGGGAAAATGTCAGGTTGCTTCGCGCTGACGGAAAGTCGCGAGACTTACGAATAAAATGTTCACTTCATAAATGTAAATAAAAGACAAAACTCTCATACTCTACATTTAAGTCTACTAATTCTTTATTGTAACTAGGTAGGAAAATATAATATTATTACCTTGTCTTTTCACATGTCGATCTTGTAAATATGCACAAATTCTTGTAACACTTTTGATTCACGAATGTTTGTAAAGCACTAACTGATTATTTATTTGAACTTCACTTTGTATAACGCTATTATTCACAAGCGATAAATATTTGTAATACATATTTATTAGTCCTTTATTGTATTTTTCTATATTTTCTTATTATAATTGTTAGCGTCCGACATTTGATCTCAATATTGTAGCTCAATGCCTACGTGACTGACAAATGTCATATAATTATTTTATTGTTCAAAAATCTTTCGCTTGACAGCTATATAGTTGTCTATTGTTATGGCCAGTATAAAAGCGGACCAGGGTCATTAGAAAGCCAGTCTACTACCAGCTCTGGTAGAGAATACAAACAGCTTAAGGAGTATCTAAGCTCCTGTGCTAGTTTTGGACTGGTCTACCACCAGCCATCGTAAAGAAGAGTTGCTGCTCAAGTACGTAGGGGACAACTGGCCGCCGCCTAAAGTCGAGCGCCCTACACGCCCACTTGGACTGCGTGTCTCCGTCTGCTACGGATTCTCGAGCCTCGCCTGCATACTGCTGCCGTCGGGGTGTTCCTGAGCCCGCCTACGTGTCTGCTGAGCTGCCTACCAGCCCGCTGAGCCACCTACGTGACCGCTGAGCTGCCTACCAGTCCGCCATTCGCTGCCATTCGCTCCCACGTCCTACCCTGGCCAGGCTAGATCTTGTTATATTTAGTTGTACATAGTTTTACCTTTTAGGCTAATTTAGTTATATAAGTCCTGTCGTGCCCTCCTAATATTATTCCTCCCTACCTCTGCCTTTTCTTGTTTCCGTTTTCTCTTGTAAATATACCGTGTTATTTGTCAGTCACGTAGGCATTGAGCTACAATATTGAGATCAAATGTCGGACGCTAACAATTATAATAAGAAAATATAGAAAAATACAATAAAGGACTAATAAATATTACAAATATTTATCGCTTGTGAATAATAGCGTTATACAAAGTGAAGTTCAAATAAATAATCAGTTAGTGCTTTACAAACATTCGTGAATCAATAAGTGCTACAAGAATTTGTGTATATTTACAAGATCGACATGTGAAAAGACAAGGTAATAATATTATATTTTCCAACCTAGTTACAATAAAGAATTAGTAGACTTAAATGTAGAGTATGAGAGTTTTGTCTTTTATTTACATTTATGAAGTGAACATTTTATTCGTAAGTCTCGCGACTTTCCGTCAGCGCGAAGCAACCTGACATTTTCCCACCGCCCCAGAAAAATTTTCGCCTCTGAGAAAATTTTGAGGTTGAATTGGATACGATCTTCCCTTTCGAAATATTCATACGTCTCGCAATCATACATGTCTAGCAAAAGAAGGAGTAGGGTTCACCGCCTGTGACACAAACTCCAAAAAAAAGTATCCCGGAATTATATATGACAATACGGCTTATTTTTGAGGAGTTGTCATCCGCTCCATTTCTTAAGACCCGATGAATAAATATTAAACTAAACGCATTTAAGTCAGTTTTTGGCGACTCAAAAATGTGAAGACCAGTTAGTGTCTTCAAAAGGTAACACTAAAGAAGAGGTTTTCTCTAAACTCAAGTTTAAAGACATGTTTAGAGAAGGTCTCTAGTCAAAATTTATGACTGAGTTCATGAAAGAGCACCAGTATAAGTGAACGTCATCGTACAAAACATATTGTCAGTCGTCAACGTCGTCAGTTATAAAAGATGTGCAAACAATAAAAATATATCGGACTGATATGGCCAAAATTCAGTCACGAAAGTTGGATTCTATGTGTATGTGACGAAATGAAGTGTATGAACAATATTTACATGAGTTATATATTATAAAAATATTTTCCATACATTTATTAAACAAATTGAAAAAAAAAGTGAATAAAAAGAAAACATAAAGTGCTTAACAGTATCGACAGTGTTTGTAAGTATTTATGGTTATGGTCAGAGTGTATAACTAATACCCACCTAATACCTAAATACATACAAGCAGCGTGGAATAAAAACATGGGAAAAAAACATTGTCCCGACCTACCATGGACGATATAAAAAAAAATGGAAGTGCCAAACTGTCACGATGTAAGTACTTCCATAACTATATGTTGAAATTAATATGGAATTATTTACAACGTAAACCAAAAAAAAAAAAATATACAGTGAAATAAAAAAAATAAAAGTGAAGTGAATAATAAAAGTGAAATACATAATAAAAAAAAAAGTTGAAAAAAATTTTAGGTTTTAAAATCCTTGACGTGCCATTTGCCACGACATCCAAAAGAATCCTCTAGTATGTAAACTAGTGGCGAAAGTTTCTCCACCACTTTACATTTTAGATATTTTGGTGCTAGTTTAGCACTATAGTATGCACCAGCGTTACTAAAAGTGTAATTTTTACGCCATACCATATCGCCTACATTAAATTCTTTAAATGAGTGTCTTAAGTTATACCGATTTAAGTTTTTAGTGTGGGCTATATGAAGAGAAACTTGAACTTTATCAAAAATTGAAGACAAGAGACCTATATTACTAGCGTATATGTCACGAGGTAGGAAAGTCATTTCCTCTACATTATAGCCCTGCGAGTATATAGTACCACAAGTTATAAGTTCACGGCCATAAACAAGAAAATTTGGAGTAAAACCGGTGACAGCATTTACGGAGCTGTTCATTACGGATTGAACTTTAGGTAGGTGGATATCCCATGACCTATGATCATCACCAACAAGAGATGCGAGAGCGGTTATAATAGTTTTATTATATCTCTCTGTGGTATTGACTTGCGGACAGTAATGCGGTGTAAAAGAAATGTGCGGTATTTTATAGCGTTTAAGGAAAGTATTGAATTCATGCGATTGGAATTGAGGACCGTTGTCCATTATTATAGTTTGTGGTACCCCATGGACTAGGAAAACATAATTTTCGAGATTGCTTATGATATTAGACGTTATTGCACGTTTCAATGGAAAAATCATGGTATATTTTGTGAAAAGACAATTTATGACAAGAATATATTGGTTTCTTCTTCTAGTCATAGGAAGTGGACCCATTAAGTCTAAAGAAATACATTGAAAAGGTCTAGAACAAATTTTAGGTTTGCCCATTGGGCCATACGGTGAATGATTTGTATGTTTGTAGGACAAACATTTTTCACAATTAGAAACAAATTTTGCAATTTCTTTAAACATTCCGGACCAATAATAAAGCAAAGAAATTTTTTTATATGTTTTAAAGATTCCCAAATGTGGATCGGTAGAGGAACCATGAGCGTTGCTAATTAAGGTTTCTCGTCTATCTGGAGTCGGAACTTCTTTCCAAATGAAGTCTTCAGTTAAGGAGTGTGGAGTATAAGTGCGTCGAAATAATTTATTGTTTTTAATTACGTAATTCGGAAAACTAGTAGGATCATTACGACAGTTATACAATATTTTATTGTACTGTTCTAAATCAGAAGAGATTGGTGTATCGGAGATTGGAGCCACATTATGATTCATGATCTCATCTGGTTTAGAGCGGGATAAAAGGTCAGGGACCAGATTGTCCTTGCCCTTCTTATGTTTAAGTGTCAAATTAAAACATGAAAGACTGAGAGACCATCGTGCTAATCTACCAGAAGGGTTGGTTAAGCTCAAAAACCATTTTAAAGCGGCATGATCAGTATAGACAGTAAAAGGTTTTCCATTATCGAGATAGCAACGCCAATGTTCCAAAGCAGTAATGACAGCTAATGTTTCTCTTTCAGTAGTAGAGTAATTTCTCTCATTTTTATTAAGAGATTTACTCATATAGGCTATGACAACTTCCTTGTCATCACGAATTTGAGTAAGCATGGCACCGATTCCAGAATTGGATGCATCACAGTGTACAGAAAATGGTTTATCAAAATCAGGACAAGCTAAAATTGGAGTAGTGACTAAATGTTCTTTTAGTTTTAAGAATGAGGCGTTTGCCTCCGAATTCCAAGAAAATTTAGGAGCGTTTTTTCCACAAGAAGTTAATTTGTTAAGAGGAGTAGCAATTGTGCTAAAGTTAGGAATGAATCTGCGAAACCAGCTGCATGTTCCTAAGAATTTTCGAAGTTCTTTGCGAGAACTAGGGGTTGGAAAATCTATTATAGCCTGGATTTTGCTAGGGTCGGCACGTAGACCATTTTCATCTACAATGTAGCCTAGGTATTTAAGCTCTTTTTTAAAGAATTGGCTCTTTTCAAAGTTAATCGTAAGTTTAGCTAGTGTTAGTTTTTCAAGAACTTTAACGAGCAATGAGATATGCTCTTCAAATGTCAAACTGACAATTATAATGTCATCTAGGTAACAAAACACCTTATTATCGAACTCCGGAGTGAATAAAATGTCCATGAGTCTCTGCTGAGTAGCAGGAGCGTTAGTGAGACCAAAGGGCATGACGACAAATCTGTACATTCCTCTACCAGGAACATAGAAAGCGGTCTTATCGCGATCGTCAGGATGTAGGGGAATTTCCCAGAAAGCCTTAGCAATGTCAATACTTGTCAAAAATTTTGCGTTATTGAGATGGTCAAGAATTTCATTGACAAAAGGTAGACTATAGGCATCCTTACGGGTGACTGAGTTAAGTTTCCTACTATCTACACAAAATCTCCATTCACCATTCTTTTTTGGAGTTATTAAGACAGGCGATAGCCAAGGGCTTTCACATTTTTCAATAACATTGAGCTCTATCATTTTATCCACCTCTTCCACGAGAGCTTTTTGCTTCTCTGGGGAGAGTCGATAGCATCTCTGTTTTATTGGTAAGGAATCACCAGTGTCTATTCGATGGCAAATTAAGTCAGTGTGACCAAGTTGACCTCTAGCTTCAAAAGAGATATCTCTAAAACGAGAAATTATATTATCAGCAATAGTTTTTTGCTGAGAAGTAAGGTTCTCGTAAGGCAAGATTTGTTTTTCAATAGTGTTTATATTACCAGATGTTTCATCTAAAGTAAAAGCAGAAGATAAAAGTTTTGGAACTAAGTTGAATTCTCGCCAAAAATCGACACCAAGAATCATTGATGGATAAATATCAGGAAATACATAAGCTTTTATAAGTTTAGTTTGGTTATTAAAATTAAAAGGTAAAATAAAATAACCGATTGATTTAATAGACTGCTTACTTGCAGTATTTACGGAAATAAAGTCCGACTTGGATAAAGAAAAACCAAGGTCTAAAATTTTTAGGTGGGAATTGTTCCCAAGAATTGTAATCGAACTCCCGCTATCAAGTAGTGCGGTAAAACTGACGTCAGAAATCGAAACGTTAATGAAAGGTCTATTAAAATCTTTTTCATTGTTATAATATACAGAAGACGTTTTATAACTTTGGAAAAAGTGTTTTAGTGTTTTGAGCCAATTTTTCCAATCATCTAAATCAAAATATTGTGATGCTTTATCCAAGTCGGTTACTAGTTTTTTGGCTGAGTAAAAGTATAGGGAGTAGAATTTTGTTTACATTTTGGACAGTCCAGAGCTTTGAAACCTTTAAGGCCACATTTAAAACAAATTAAATAGTGAGGCTTATCACAAGCGCTCAAAGAGTGACCGTTAACCCGACATCGAACACAAAATAAATTGGGTTGAAATTTAGAAGTTAAGGCATGAGTGGCAAAATTTTTGCTAGCAAAGTGTGTATTTTGAGTACTAGAGTAAGGTTTATTATTTGGTGATTTATAATTACTTGGTTTTACTTGAGGAGTAAACCCGGAAGGTTTGGACAATTGCACAAACTCTGGCTTAGGTAAAGAATTAAAATTAGCATTTTTAGGTTTATAAGAAAACTCAGGAATAATGTTATTAGGTTCAGGTTCTTTAAAATTCCTATTACGGTCAATATAACGCTCATAGTTTTGACAAGCAGCAATAAGAGAATCAATTGAATTTATATCTTTTAAAGCAACAAAAACTGAATAGCAAGGACGAATATTACGGAGGAGGATTTCCAGTTTTTCTTCCTCTGATAATTTTTTCGTAAGCCTTGAAAACATTTCAAACATTATTGACACATAGACAATAATAGGCTCCGTCTTGCCTTGAGTTCGAGCCTTAATAGCTTCTAAGAGTTTATAGTCGTAATCGAAATTACTGAAATCTTTAATCAAAACAAGTTAGATAATTAACACGGTATATTTACAAGAGAAAACGGAAACAAGAAAAGGCAGAGGTAGGGAGGAATAATATTAGGAGGGCACGACAGGACTTATATAACTAAATTAGCCTAAAAGGTAAAACTATGTACAACTAAATATAACAAGATCTAGCCTGGCCAGGGTAGGACGTGGGAGCGAATGGCAGCGAATGGCGGACTGGTAGGCAGCTCAGCGGTCACGTAGGTGGCTCAGCGGGCTGGTAGGCAGCTCAGCAGACACGTAGGCGGGCTCAGGAACACCCCGACGGCAGCAGTATGCAGGCGAGGCTCGAGAATCCGTAGCAGACGGAGACACGCAGTCCAAGTGGGCGTGTAGGGCGCTCGACTTTAGGCGGCGGCCAGTTGTCCCCTACGTACTTGAGCAGCAACTCTTCTTTACGATGGCTGGTGGTAGACCAGTCCAAAACTAGCACAGGAGCTTAGATACTCCTTAAGCTGTTTGTATTCTCTACCAGAGCTGGTAGTAGACTGGCTTTCTAATGACCCTGGTCCGCTTTTATACTGGCCATAACAATAGACAACTACATAGCTGTCAAGCGAAAGATTTTTGAACAATAAAATAATTATATGACATTTGTCAGTCACGTAGGCATTGAGCTACAATATTGAGATCAAATGTCGGACGCTAACAATTATAATAAGAAAATATAGAAAAATACAATAAAGGACTAATAAATATTACAAATATTTATCGCTTGTGAACAATAGCGTTATACAAAGTGAAGTTCAAATAAATAATCAGTTAGTGCTTTACAAACATTCGTGAATCAAAAGTGTTACAAGAATTTGTGCATATTTACAAGATCGACATGTGAAAAGACAAGGTAATAATATTATATTTTCCTACCTAGTTACAATAAAGAAATTGTAGACTTAAATGTAGAGTATGAGAGTTTTGTCTTTTATTTACATTTATGAAGTGAACATTTTATTCGTAAGTCTCGCGACTTTCCGTCAGCGCGAAGCAACCTGACAAGTATATACAGGCCTCCTTCAGGATTATATGACCTTTTTGAAGATACTATGGACGAAGTATTGAAAAAAGTGTGTAGTTCCACAAAACAAACCATTGTTGGTGGTGATTTTAATATTAATTTATTAGAAAATTCTAGTTTATCTATTAGGATTAAAAATCTGTTTTGGTCATATAACCTTGGAAATTTATTTTTGGAGCCAACAAGAACAACTCAATCGTCTGCCACATGCATTGACAATATTTATACAAATATTGTTCCTTTAGCAAGAAGAGTTTTTAATAATTTGGAATCTGACCATTCTGGGCAAATTGTTACCATTCCACTTAAATGTAAACGCATGGAAAAAAGAATATCACTGTTGTACCAAAGACGCTGGTCGCTTAGAACGGCTAAAAAATAATATTGGTATTAAATTAAATTATATAGGTTATGAATAAAATCCAAATAAATTATATGAAAATTTTTTTCATACATTTTGTTCTGAATTTAAAAATATTTTTATTCCAAAGACTATATCGGTTGATGGCACTTTAGCTTTTAGTGAATGGGCTACACCAGGTATTCACAAAAGCAGAATAAAACTTTTTGAACTTTACAATGAACGCTCATTCAATACTAGTGATGAATTTAAACGTTATGTAAAAACTTATTCCAAAGTGTTCAAAAAAGTTTGCAAGCTTGCTAAATCTAATTATTTAAGTTCAAAAATAAAAAACAGTAATAATAAAATTAAAATGACATGGAATATTATAAATAATGAAACTGGAAAAGCTAAAACTACTAATAATCAATATTGTTTGAATGTTGATGGTAAGAAGGTAACAGTTGACACAGAAGTAGCTGCAGAATTTGAAAAGTTCTTACTGATATTCCAGTCTCAATCACAAAGTCTTTGGATTCATCCCCCGCTATTGCTGAATCTATAGTGAAGGATCGTGTTAAAGTTTGTAATAATAAATTCGAATTTGTACACATTAGTGGAATTGATATAACAAAGTCATTTAAAACTTTAAATAAAAAGAAAACTGCGGATCTGTGGGGTAATTCCGTTGATGTTACTAAATCCGTAATTGAAACAATAGCTCCAATACTTGCTAACATTTTTAATGATTGCATTGACTGTGGTGTTTTTCCTGATCTAATGAAGCTAAGTAAAATTATTCCTTTACATAAATCTGGTAGCACATCAGACCCCGGTAATTTTAGACCTATCTCTGTGCTACCTACTTTTAGCAACATTTTTAAAAAAATAATGTTGGAGCAAATGCAAAGTTATTTTAATAGGAATAATCTTCTACACTGTAAACAATTTGGTTTTAGGAGGGGTCGCTCAACAACCGATGCTGGTGTTGAGTTAATACAACATATATTAGAAGCCTGGGAAGACTCACACGATGCGTTAGGCATTTTTTGTGACTTGTCCAAGGCATTTGATTGCGTTTATCACGAAATCTTGATCAGAAAATTACACCACTATGGGTTTCGTGACATTGCACTAGATCTTCTAATCTCTTATTTAAGTGGGAGGATTCAAAAAGTAGACATCAATGGAAAAAGGTCTCAAGGTTCTGCAGTTAAAATGGGAGTTCCGCAAGGTTCGATTCTTGGTCCTTTTCTATTTCTTATATATGTCAATGACCTCCCTGATTTTGTACAGGACAGACATGAGATGGTATTATTTGCAGATGATACTTCACTTTTATTCAAAATTAAAAGAGGTGTGCAAATTAATGACGATGTAAATAATTCTATCTCAAGAATTGTTCATTGGTTTAATGTGAACAACCTGTCACTTAATGAAGGGAAAACAAAGTGTATAAAACGTGACTCTTTGACATTGGGTAAAAAAAACGTTCAGTGAGAGCAATTTATAAGCTAAGTTCACGCACTTCTCTCAGAGATAGCTTATATAATGTGAATTAACACATCTATTCTTGTAATGGAAGTTGAGCTCAAACTTTTGCTTTGAGGTCAGCTTCCAATTGACGACTCTGTAACTAACCAAAATTGTAAATGGCGATTTAAAAGAGGAGATAAAAAATTTTGACCTTTCGAGTTTCTTGCCTGTTCTTCTCGAGAAGGTTCTCCCAATTTCCGAACAGGTGTAGAGTCAACTTTTTTTTTTTTCATTCCTACTTGTATTTGCAGACATCTTAAGTATATTTAGGATGTATGTGTCACCGTAAAATTGCAAATACCGTTAGATTATAATCTATCTCGCGAGATTGTAAACTATCGATAGATTGTGAACCGTAACACACTGCTTACAATTTAACGCATTATTTTTCGGTAGATTATAATCTATCGAAGTGAAACTGTTAAATCACAATCTGTCGCGCGTTAAATTGTCAACTGTCCGAAGGCTGTCCCTGATTGGTCCATCTTACAGTAGATCGTTCTGTGTCCATAGAGTTAGGAATCAAACACAAAACACAAGTGTCCGTCAAATAAAATAAATGCACTTCAAGAATAGTGACATCAAGTATGTATTTATTATTTAGTAGTTAATCAATAATTCTGACATCATAATATGGTAAAAAAAATTAACGAAACAAAATCTTGACTTATTGTAAGAGTAAAAAAAAATAATATAAAAGAAAAATGCACCAATAAAAATGTTCCCGTATTGGGAACTTGTAGGCTAAGGAAACATTTTTGTTGGTGTATTTTTTTTCATATTATTTTTATTAGTTACTCTTACAATAAGTCAAGATTTTGTATCGTTTTTTTTTCTAATAGACAATTTTGTTACGTTTCGATTTTCATTTTTATTTTAATTAGGTAGTTTGTGTTTAATTTGCTTCGGCGAAATTTTTTTACTATTTTTTCAACCTTAATTTGTGTTTGAAAAGAAAATGTTGTTACATTTCTAATTTTCTCATTTGGTTACAATTTTTCTTACTATATTATGATGTCAGAAATATTATTTAACTACTAAATAATAAATACATACTTGCTGTCACTATTCTTGAAGTGCATTTATTTTATTTGACTGACACTTGTGTTTGATTCCTAATTCTATGGACACAGAACGATCTTCTGTAAAACTGACCAATCAGGGACAGCCTTCGAACAGTTGACAATTTAATACGCGACAGATTGTGATCTAACAGTTTCACTTCGATAGATTATAATCTACCGAAAAATAATGCCTTAAATTGTGAGCAGTATGTTACGGTTCACAATCTTTCGATAGTTTACAATCTCGCGAGATAGATTATAATCTAACAGTATTTGCAATTTTACGGTGACATATGCACATACAAGGTTAATATAATTTCTTTAAATTAGATTGTTTTGCTCTGTTTTGACGTCAATAAGTGCCTGTAAAGGCCTATGTTGAATAAAGATTTTTGAATTTGAATTTGAAAAAGTACAATGGTGTACAAAGCGGACTTAATGCCAAAGGTATTTTCTGCCAGTCGACCTTAGGGTGAATCTGAGAATCATGAGGTAGATGTAAAGAATTAATGTGACTAATAAATTTGATGAACACTATTATAAAAAAAATACACATACTATCAATATAAAATAATAAATGCACTATACTATATATACAAATACGTATTATAAAATTATATACTAAATATACAGGATGTCCCAGAAGCCGACGTCAAGCCGAAAGCAGGTGATAGACTAACTCATATATGTTATCAGAAAAATATAAAATAAAATCTAAGTCACCTATCTTAAAAAAATCTAGCATTAAAAAAAATGGATAAAATTTACACCCTGTGACGGTTTTTTCACTGCTGTTGCTACAGTTCTTGACTTTTCTAAACATTTTTTTTTGTTTTGTAATCCTGAATAATGTTTCTGTATACTCTAATCTAAAATTTAAAGCCAGCTGCTCCAAATTAGAAGAATATGCCATTTTATCTAAATTAAATATTCAAAATTAATTTTTCGCATAGCTTTAACAAGCTGTACTGAAAAAAAAAAGTACTATGCGAGTTTGGCAAGTAACTGCAAAAGTTGGCGCATTCAATAAGTATTCCAAAATGGTATGATACTTGGTAGATAATTTCCACGATTGCAGACAATATTTTTTTTCCAAAAACAGGCAGTTTTAAACAAATTTTTCTTACGTACTCAAAATTTATTCTAATGTACCCATGGTTTGCTTTAAGGCCGTAACTTTAACATTCTAGTTTGAGTGAGACCTGGAGAGTCATTTTACGAAGTGTGAGAGAGACAGATAGTGAAATAAATTAAATACACAAAAATTGTTTAACATAATTTATTTAAATGTCAAGATTTACAACAGGTGTTCAAACTGTCTTCCTTCAGCTCTAATGCAGGCTCGACATCTTCTTAAAAAAGATCGGGCTATCAAGCGGGCGAATCTTCCATTATTAACAAAATCATTTGCTTCTATTATTCTTTGCCGTAGGTCAGTCACAGTTTCGATTGGCTTTGCGTAAACTTTTTCTTTCACCGCTCCCCAGTAAAAGAAATCTAATGGATTTAAATCTGGGGAACGGGCTGGCCACGAGATAGTACCAGATCGTCCTATCCATCTGCCTGGGTATTCCTCATCGAGATATTCTTTTACTGAGTTGGCATAGTGAGCTGGGCAACCATCTTGTTGAAACCACATATCTCTTAGAATGTTAAGTGGCACATCTTCCAGTAGATTTGGTAAATCATTTTGTAAAAAATGTAAATAAACTTCACCAGTCAAGGCGTCTGGCAGCTCAAAAGGACCTATTATTAGTCCATTTAAAATTCCGGTCCACATATTCACTTTAAATCGATATTGTGATCTATCTTGCCTCATCAAATGAGGATTTTCGATATGCCACTCGTGTAAGTTGTGTAGGTTCATGTAACCATCTTTTTTAAATGTCGACTCATCTGACCACAATTTTTTTTCTAAGAATCGCGGATCTTTTCTGTGTTTTTGTAGCATTGTTTGACAAAAAGCAACACGGGGTCGATGGTCCCGGGGTAGTAGAGTTTGTACTCGCTGTACGTGGTACGGGTGTAGCTAATTTCTTTGCAAAATCCGATGGGCTGTACTTTTGGGTACTCCTGTGCTTCTCTCTATTCCACGTACAGAAATACTCCGATCTTCTTCGACAATGTCTAGTACAACGTCCTCGTAAGGGGGACGAAATCTTCTTTCACTATGTACTTGGTTCGGCAGTCGGCCCTCTGAGAAGAGTAATCGGTGCACATTTGTAAAGACTCGATGATCCGGAAAACGAGCTGCATTTGGGTACCTCTCACGACAAAGTCTAGCTGCAGCGTTGGCATTGCATCGACATTCCCCATAAATAAAATGCATGTTGGCGTATTCTTGTGTCGTGCGCGCAGACATAGTGGCACTACACAGTTACACAATCAACGATAAGTAGTCCGGAGCAAAGCAAAGGTCGTCGGTAGAGAAACTAAACAGTCCGAATCCAAATCACAAGCAATCAAGTCCAATAAACGAAGCAGAAAGTGGTAAGCACGAAATCAACACGAACGAATACAAAAAGATGCGCAGTAAGCGAAGGAGCGAAACGTACTGATGTGTATTGTTTGTGCGTTAGCGAATAATTGGCGTCACTATCTGTCTCACTTCCACTTCGTAAAATAGTCATTTTACGAAGTGGATGTGAGACTCGCCGTCTCTGTCACGTTAGCGTCACTATCTGTCACTATCTGTATATATCACCGAATAGTATGATAATTGAATCTGCAGTAATAAAAGAATGGATAAAATAGTAATGTCATGTGTGTCAGTTGACTACCATTGACCTATGGTAGTCAACTGACAGAAAAATACGTAGTCTCCTCTTGAATGCATACAGACTACAATCAGACATTCTTAAATCGGGAGGAAGAGTGTTCCAGGAGAGAATGGATTGCACAAAGAACGAAGAATGAAAAACATCCGAGTGATGAGAAGGACACTTCAGCAATCGATTGAAAGAAGATCGAAGATTCCTATCGTGGGAAGTACATAAGTACTGGAAATGGGATTTTAAATATGAGGGAGAATGTGGGGAATGAAGCAGAGAAAAAAGAGTAGTTATCGCTCTCATCTTTCTCCGTTGTCGAATGACATCCATCTCAGAAGACGGCGATGAGTAGATACATGATCATACTTACGAAGGTTGAAAACGAACCGAATGCAGTTATTCAGAAGTCGGTCAAGTTTATTTAAGAGATCTGCATTCAGGTCGAGATAGCACACATCACCATAGTCGATTAACGGGAAAATCAAGGTCTGGACGAGCATCGCCTTCGTTTTAGGTGGTAGTAAATTCTTGAGCCTATAATAAAGTGAACGCAATATTCCTGTTACCTTCTTGCAGATATTGGTAACATGTGTCTGCCAGGTCAGAGTTGAATCGATATGCAAGCCGAGGTCTTTTACGTCACTGCTAATATGAATAACATTACCATCATACATAATTTGATTTAAGTTAGCGATGTCAACTCTAGGTATAATTCTCGAACTTCCCACAATAAGGGCTTGACATTTAGACGGATTGACCGCAATACCAAACTGTTCAGACCATGTTTTTATTGATTGCAAATCTAAATTTATATTGGCAATGGCTTCATTCAAATACTCAACATTAGCCTGACAGTAGAGTTGCAAGTCGTCAGCGTACAGGTTATACGAGCAGCGAAGTTTGTGAGTGACAAAATTTTTAAAAATTGAAAATAAGAGAGGAGAGAGAATGCCGCCTTGGGGAACGCCAGAGCTTAGATTGCGCCAAGATGATGATGAATCATCGTTCACAACCGACTGCTGGCGTTCACGAAGATAAGATGAAAACCATGCCACCGCCTCGCTAGAGACCATAAGACTAGATAAAATAGTCAGAAGGATATCGTGATTAACAGCATTAAAAGCATTAGAGAAATCAATTAGCACTAAGACGGTGACCTTCGTGGCTTCAATTCCCGTTCTGATATCACCGGTCACTTTCAGAAGGGCAGAAGAGAAATATGACGTATCACTGGCTTTAGTAGGATGAGAATACATTATATGATTATGTTTCCTACTATTTATGCTTCCTTTCATCATATCTCCTATGATGTCTTATTATATTTCCTACAATTTTTAATGACTTTCTCTTATCTGCAGTGACGTCCTATTATTATTCGTACTACTTATAGATGACTTCCTCACATCTTCTGTGATGTTCTTTTATTATTCCCAATATTTCTAGATGACTTCCTCATATCTCCTGTGTTGGCCTTTTATTAATCCTAATATTTATAGATGACTTCCTCATATCTCCTGTGATGGCCTTTTATTAATCTTACTATTAATAGATGACTTTCTCATATATCCAGTGACGTCCTACTATTATTCCTACTACTTATAGATGACTTCTAGATGGCATGTAACCGAATCACTAGTTTCGAGTCAACTTACAAGTAGTGATTTTGGTAAATGCGTAATTACTGATAACCGTGATTGTTGGGTGTGAGTAGTTGTCTAATTGTCGTATTTAAATGTTAACTTAGATCCAAAAAGATTTTTGATAGAGTCATAAACTCAATTGCCTATCATAAAATTAAAATAAAGCAAAAAAATGTGTATAAAAATGTAAATGTGTATAATATTATAAAATTATAAAAAAATGTTATTAAAATCATAGTTTCCTAGTAAACACTAATCAATCATAAATACATTTAATGCAGTCAGTCCTAAGCCTGAAAAAAGTATGAAGGGAAGTTAATTTATTGATTTAACTGTATAGCTACAAACACTTAGATAGTGATTTAATTTATTTTCGTTTCGTGTGTAACTGTATAGTTGGTGGAGGTATTTATGCAAACAATCACAATAGCTGAATAAAAATAGCTAGTTACAAAAATCACTAGTTTTGAAACAGGTGACGCCGACCAAGTCACCGTTTCGTTACGTTTCTTGAAAATAACTTAACGATCCACGTCTACTGTGGACTGCGGCTGCCGGCTGCGACTCTGCGAGACTAAAGAGGCGAGAGCCAATAGTTATGCCTAACTAATGAATGACTGACTGAATGAAAAAGCGAATGAAAACATTCTACGGTGTGCTGGACATCATGTTTTTGTAGAAAGCACACAAAATGATATGATTTCTCCTATAATGGTATTATAATAGAATTCACTTAAAAATAGTATGATTTTATATTAAAATTTGATGCTTACTCTGAAAACTAGAAGATTATGTAATCGTATTTTAGTATGTTTCACATAAAATAATATGACTGTAATTTAAATTAATGTTCCGTAACCTACAAATTTCACATCATTTTATCACACTACATTTATGGGACTTCATCGTATTTTCTGAGATAATTCTTCATAATAAACTATGAAATCTTTATAAATACGGTGACACGTCACTGTTTCTTATGATTATTATCTGATTTATGACCATCACATAAATTTATAGGACAGTGTACTATTTATTTTCTACTATATAATGTTATTATTTGAAAAAGAAATTATTATTTTAAGTGATCAATTTTTAAGATGACGAGTACCATAATACTTCGTTATTTACCTAAATAATTCGATGATCGAATTCCATCTACACATTTCAACGATAGCGTAGTATTAACCTATTATTTCTTTATTTTAGGAGACCGCACCTATTTTATACTTACGTCATGTTTTTTTAAGATTACTCCAAAATGACATTTTTCTCAGTGTAATTAGATCTCATGTCGTCTAGTTGATTTCATATAATCTACTTCGAATGAGTTAGAGACATACTCTAAAGTTTTGATACCATTATCTATTTTAAAGATTCTGTAAAAAGGTAAAAAAAATCTATCGCGATATCGGGTGATATCGGGTTATTGTCTAAGAAAAATCGATCGCGATCACTTACAATTTGACAGTCGCAGTCTATCCATTACCCCTCTAAAAAAGGAAGTCGGCACAGAGTATTGTGTTCACGGCGCAATGGCTGTCAAATTATAAGCGATCGTGATAGTTTTTAGGGTTCCGTAGCCAAATGGCAAAAAACGGAACCCTTATAGATTCGTCATGTCTGTCTGTCTGTCCGTCCGTATGTCACAGCCACTTCTTTCCGAAACTATAAGAACTATACTGTTGAAACTTGGTAAGTAGATGTATTCTGTGAACCGCATTAAGATTTTTACACAAAAATAGAAAAAAAAGCAATAAATATTGGGGGTTTCTCCATACTTAGAAACACAATTTTTTTTTTCATGAAACTCATACGTGTGTATCTATGCATAGGTCTTCAAAAATTATATTGAGGTTTCTAATATCATTTTTTTCTAAACTGAATAGTTTGCGCGAGAGACACTTTTAAAATAAGATATTGATAAAATTAAAAAATATATATGATGTACATTACCATGCAAACTTCCACCGAAAATTGATTGGAACGAGATCTAGTAAGTAGTTTTTTAATACGTCATAAATCGTACGGAACTCTTCATGGGCGAGTCCGACTCGCACTTGGGCGGTTTTTTCTTAGACAATAACCCACCTGCGTCTTTAGCATTTCGTGTTGATGACCGCTTCGGACTTAGGACATTGGACACTTACCCAACCCGAGTGTAACTTCAACTGTATTGATCTATTTTTACAAGCTTTAATTTTTTTTATTGCAACTAAGTTTGCAAACAAGCAAACTCCCCCCTGATGGTAAGTGGTAACAGTCACCTATATAACACATGTGGCTCCTGTGAGACTACCATCCTGTGGTTCTCCTGTGAGAACCACAGTGTACGTTGCCAACTTGGTGACATCAGATGTAAAGTCACAGTACCCAGTAATTTCACTGCCATATCTTGCCCTTTAAGCCGGAACACAGCAATGCAAACACTGCTGCTTTGCGGCAGAAATAGATGTATATATATCGCGTACAATGCAATATTATGACGACATGGAGCTGATCTAATGCTGGATCTGGAAGGTGGCCATACGAACTCCGCGATAAAACGACACAACCCCATCGAGTTTGGACTGGTTCGATTCTTATTGACGAGTACTAAAGGCTTGTATCTAAAAAAGTTTTTTTTATATATAATTTATTACTTTCTTGAGTCAACAACTCACTGTCAGTAACTACGTATCAACATTGAAATTAAGAATCTTTACAGATTTTCCAAAAACTTGATTAACCACGCTCTGCTACCAAAAGATGGTGGTGCCCCAAGTAGACTCCACCACGTCGGCGTTTCACCGAATAAGGAATTTTGGGTTGATTGCTGATGCCGCCACTACAATCAAAGAATTTCACTACTTACTTGGATCCGTTCGGTCTCCGTATGTAGCTGGTGGACTTCCTGAGCTAGCTCGAAGGAAGTCGCGGCTCCTGAAGTTCTGCTGTCTGACCGAACCGGATGGTACACTTGCCTATTAGGCCACCAATACCCGAACTCATTAACGAACACAAAAGCTTTGCGGAACCTCGCACCAACAATCACTTGGTGCGCCGCGCAATACTATTTGTTAGATGCTTAAATATTACATTTTATTGCGGCCCGGACATAACCTCTAACAATGTCATTCCGTATTCGACTCGACTGACATGTTACATGCGGCCGGCCGCCAAAAGGCTGTCACTGCACAGACTATAATGCAGTGTTGCCACTCGCTCTTCCTCGAGCGTAAACATCCCCCCGCTCCGGACAGTCCCGGACTGTCCGCCAAATCAGTCTAAGGGGAGGCGAGAAAGAGTAGCGACCGCGCGCTTCAAAACAGAATCCCCAACTAGGACCTCGGCAAACCTGGGCACACCATCAGCCCCTAGAGTAAGTTGGACAATGCGTCCGCGACGCCAACGTAAGGGTGGCAGGTTTGGGTCCTTCACTAACACGAGGTCTCCAACCCTCGGTGGGTTTGTCTTATCTGACCACTTAACGCGCTGTTGCAAAATGTGTAAGTATTCAAGGTGCCAGCGGCGCCAGAAGCTCTGGGTAAGCTGCTGGAGCAACTCAAACCGCGAAAGGCGTCCTGGATTGATATCTCTATAAGGATACTCGGGCAGGGCGTCAAGTGGTCTGCCTATCAAAAAATGGCCCGGCGTGAGGGCCTGCAAATCGTTCGCGTCGGTAGACAACGGACATAACGGACGCGAGTTGAGAACCGCCTCAATCTTATGAAACACCGTCGCGAGTTCCTCGAACGTGAGAATAGTCTCCCCAATAACGCGGCAAAGGTGAGTCTTGGCGGCCTTTACAACAGATTCAAAAATCCCTCCCCAGTGAGGGCAAGACGGCGGGGAGTATCGCCATGTTACCCCCCTACGGGAGAGTGTGGATCCGATCTCAATATTATTTTTATCTAAAAATTCACAAACTTCTCTTATATGTCTATCAGTGCCCTTGAAGTTCGTCCCACAATCGGACCGAATTAGAGAAGGCAGTCTCCGGCGGGAGACAAATCTGCCTAACGCTGCTAAGAAAGCGTCCATGGTGAGTGCACTCACCACCTCCAAATGAACGGCTTTAGTGGCCAAACAAACAAACAAACACACACAAGTAAGCCTTTTCAGTCTTAGCATTACGGAGTCGCGACGTTTTTATAGTGAATGGTCCCGCAAAATCAGTTCCAACTCCTAAGAAGGTCATCGATTCATTCACACGATCAGCAGGCAAATCACCCATTTGGGGCTGCATCGTCTCGGGGCGTAAACGATAGCAGGGCAGACATCGAAAGATAACAGATCGGATTATTCTTCGCGCTGACAAAATCCAAAACTCCCGTTGGAGGAGCGCGGTCAATGCATTACATCCGGCATGAGCATTCTTCACATGGCGATCAATGATCAACAATCGCACCAATGGTCCGTCCTTGGGGAGCAACAGGGGCTGACGTGATCTATAAGGCAAGTTAGCGTGCCTCAATCGGCCTCCTACACGCAACAATCCCTTATCATCCAGAAAGGGAGTCAAACGCACCAAGGGTCCCTTTAATTTGGATGTCCCGGTACGGAAAATCTTAAGTTCCGGTTCAAACGCTCTAGACTGGGTCATACGCACCCAATGCAGAAGAGCATCTTGGCGCTCCTGCGGTGAGAGGACCGGACACAAATCTTTGTCCTGAGGCCGGCGACAATTTCGTATAAATCTTCTTATCCAAGCGGTCACGCCGAGCAACTTATCCAGAGAACTGTAGCGGTCTAATAAAAATTCCCGCTCTGGAGCCGCCATAGTCTCGACAGCATGAACACGCAAGCCCGGATTTGGTATCTTCACCACAGCTGGTGTGGAAGGCCAAGACGGCTGTAACAACCATTCGGGACCCCACCACAGAGTGTGGTCAATAAGCTGAGGGGCTTTGCTGCCACGTGACGCACAGTCAGCAGGGTTTATTTCACCTGGCACGTGGCGCCAAATCAACGTGGCCTTCGAGGCCTGTATTTAGGATACCCGATTAGCCACAAATACCTCCAGGGAGTGGACGGAGTTTTTAATCCAACACAGGACAACCTGACTGTCGGACCAAGCAAAGAGCGACTCAAAGTCCACACTACGTCCCAGGGTGTCAACAACGTGGTTCATCAAACGAACCAGAAGAGTAGCTCCAGACAATTCTAACTTCGGAATCGTTAATCGAGTCCGAAGTGGAGCAACCTTACTCTTAGCAATTAGCAAGTGGAGCTTAACAGCTCCTCTATCATCGACCGTCCGGATATATACGACGGCTGCGTATCCACTCTCAGACGCGTCACAAAAGCCATGAAGGCTGGCCGTAAACAGTCCCTTAGGCAGTATATGTCTAGGGATACTAACACGGTTAATGTCGGGGAGAGACGACATGAAGGACTCCCAATCTCGCAGCAAACGGCCCGAGAGGGGCTCATCCCACGACACTTCGGCTGACCAAAGTTCCTGTAGGAAGCACTTCATCCAAAACACTACGGGACTAATCCAGCCATTTGGGTCAAAGGTACGAGCTACTGTAGACAAAACCAACCGTTTCGTCCAGACCTTGGGGCTTGGCAGCTCCAATCGATAGGTGAACGTGTCCTGGACAGGTCTGTATTGCACTCCCAAAACAGACAGTAAATCTGGAGTGTTGGCATTCTCAAAAATATGAGGCTCCTGCTGGTGGTCGCCTGGCAAGTCACACAAAAGCTGAGGTGAGTTGGACATCCACTTCCTCAGTTCATAACCACCAGCCCCGAGAAGAGCAATTAGTTCATCTCGCAAAATCAAGGCTTCCTCGACACTAGAGGAGCCCGTACAAATATCATCCACAAATGCATCCTCCTTGAGAACCAAGGATGCGCGAGGGTATCGTAATCGCTCACGTTCAGCGAGTTCCACAAGTGAGCGAATTGCCACAAAGGGGCTCGAACGCAAACCGTATGTATTGGTGTTCAGCTCGTAGACCAGCATGGGATCCCTGGGATCCTCCCTCCATAATATGAGCTGATATCGTCTATCGTCCGGGTGAATCACAGTCTGCCGAAACATCATCCGGATATCGGTCACAAAGACGACGGCATGGCGACGGAAGTTGGTAAATACATCACCCACCTCGTGGTGCAACTTCGGTCCAGCATGCAGACATTGATTCAGCGAAACTCCGGTAGACGTGGGAGCTGACCCATCAAAAACAACGCGTATCTTCCCGGTAGAAGGTTTTAAAACCGCGTGGTGAGGAAGAAAATTATGTTCCTCGTTTCGCCAGTCCAGTCGCGAGACCGACATGTGCCCCAGTTGCTCATATTCTCGCATGAAGTCGACATACTTCTGTTTGAAGTCGGAGTTCCTACTCATACGACGCTCCATGGACAGCAGTCGCTTCTCGGCCAACGACCGGGAGCTGCCAAGTGAGGGGCGAACTGACAAAAAAGGCAAACGAGTGATCAGCCGTCCCGAGTGAAGGCGACCTGTATTGTTCTGGTAGAACAACTCACACTCCTCGTCTAAGGGGTTCACTCGCTTCACGGTAGGTGGCTCTTCCACCTCCCAAAACCGTTGAAGGACATCCGATAAGGTGGAGCTAACAGTTATGTAACTGTCCACCGATGGAGATGGTGGGTTATGCCTAACTGGTCCATCACTACAAACCCAAGCGATGTAGATAAGGCTACCAGCCCACCCTTCTGTAACTCTCTCCTCTTCCCACAATACACGCGGCCTAGAACATCGGCACCGAGCAATAAGTGAATCGGACCGGTTCGGTGGAAGGAAGGGTCAGCCAAGGTCAATCCTGATGTCGCATCAACGACAGCGCGCGAAACGTGCTGTTGCGGAAGCTGACCAACAACCTTCTCATATACAATCGCGGTCGCGCCAATTTTGGGCGCTGAAGAGAAGTGGGGGGAAAAGGAGAACAAAACCTGACCGATCGGATCCGGGATCCGCAGGTCTCCGATTCCCCGTACCGATTCAAGGTATGGAGATGTGTTCAAACTCAACTGCCGGACCAGCCAGCTGGAGGCAATGCAACCCTGAGCTCCCGTATCCAAAAGGGCGCGAACTAAAACAAAGGTGCCCCTCGGGCCCCACACCTGTACGGAGGCTGTTGGTAACAGCACCTGCTCCTGTGGGGGGGTTGCAGCCGACAGTTGGTTTAATGAAAATCCTCCCGCATTCCCCGTAACGGGGGGGAAGGGGGTTCAAAGAAAAATGCGTGCGCGGCGGCGGAGTAGGGCGCTCAAGGCGCTCGAGCGGGTCCCAATCCGGCACGTACTGGCCCCGATCAAAGCGGCATCGGGGGGCCGGGCGGTGCCCATGATGGGCGAAAGTTGGGGGAGCCCGTGATAAACGGGGTCTCTCCATCAGAGGGGGAGAGAAGCGTATCGGCTCCCGGCGCGGCTCCCTAATAACCGCGGCCCAATCCCGCGGTGGCGCCTCAGAAGCGGCGCGTCGATCCCCCCCGCCCGTAGGGGGGGGTGGAGCGCCCAATCCTCTCACGGGAGGGGGGGCGCCTGTCCAATCTCCGCGGAGGGGTGGCACGCCCCTCCGATCTCCTCGGAGATGTGGGTGACCTACGAGGGCCCCCGCCCGTGTGCGAGTCCCTCTCTCTCACCACCTCACGAGTGTCTTTATTATTAAAGCACAAGAGGGGATGATGGGCCCCTCCACAACAGTGGCAATCTCGTGGGTGGGGGCAAGCCGATGCCATATGAACCTCCAGACAGCGGTAGCACCAATTCCGCTGCTTGGCCATATTCCTACGCCCCTCGGTGCGTAGGCCATGGCCATCCCGCTTGCAACACTTGCAAGGCATCGGCCTCTCCCCGGGTGGAGAGTTCTGCCGCACTGCAGTATATTGCTTGTACGGGCGGCGCTCTCTCCGTGGCGCTGCCCGGGTCGCCTCATAGCGGCCTGTACTCGGTCCCGGTATAGGAGCCAGATCCAAGTGGTCGGTCATCCGACACTCATCCTCCAAAAATCTGAGGAGATCCGAGAAGGGGGGGAGGTACGAGGCACTATTGCCCCCGTATCTTTGTTCAAAGCGCCCCTTCATCTCCATGGGAAGCTTTTTGAGGATGAGGTGGAGCAATAAGAAGGACCACTGGTCCACCGGTAGGTCAAGTCGTTTGAGCGCATTAATAGCGCTTAGCAGCGGGTTCAAAATCTCCTTCCTCAATGAGGAGACCCGCGATACTCGTGGCAGCCCTAAAATGGCAGCCACATGTGTGTCCGCTAGCAAGCGAACATTCTGATACCGGGCGGTCAACAACGCCCTTGCAATCTCATAACTGTCATCGTTGACAGGTAGATGCTGGACAAGCACACCAGCCTCTCCACGTAAGGCAGAGAGCAAATAGGCCAATTTCTGGCTAGGGAACAGGTCGTCCCTCGAGTGAACCAAGCTATCAAAGAGGTTAATGAACCCCATCCAAGAAGCCAGGTTCCCATCAAAGGTTGGGATGTCTAAAGTGGGCAGTCTGCCCAGCAAGCCGGCCGGGGTAGGCTTGACCTCCCCGGGCGTGCACGACTCACCCCTCCGGGCGGATAGGATTGCCTGAGCCTTGTTTATAATCACATCCGCCTGTTCAAAACACTGATCATAATCAGCATTAAATTGGTCGACTGCCCGCAACTCAGCGGCACCCTCGGCTGGGTGGTCGAGCAGATATTGTTGATGAGCAACGAAAAGCTGCTCCAATTCCTTCAAGCGAGCAGGTACTCCCTCATGCCGAATTAACAAAGCCTGTTCTCGGTCTGGTCGGTCTACCAAAGCGACGGCACTAGCAAACCATCTCAAAATCTTTTGTGCACCCGCGCGTGCACCACTAAGCGGGCTGTCTGGCGGGACCATTTTGCACCAAAATTAATAAACACTATAATAATACACGGACAAACAGACCGACAACCGCAGACAATAAAACAGATCGGGAGGAACTTCAAAGGCAGAACAAAATATATAAACAAACCAAAATCAAGTGTAAATGCTAGAACTTAACTAGAACAACAAAGGCATTTAACAACAGAATTTTTCAAACAAATTAAATTCAAGTATTAAGTCAATAACTTAACAAACATAATATTCAAAGGCAAACAAAATAAAATCTAATGTAAATGCTAAAACTTAACACAGCAAAATAGTGTATTACAACAACAGCAAAGTCATTTAGCAGCAAAATTTTTTCAACAAATTAAATTCAAGTATAAGTTTACAACTTAACAAACAAAACATTCAAGGGCAAAACAAAGATATGAAAAAACAAACCAAAATCAAATATAGGTAAATGCTAGAACTTAACTAGAACAACAAAGGCATTTAACCCCAATTTTTCATATACAATGACAATGACAACTAGTTAGGGAGATCGGTCCACAAATGAGATTGTAGTCGGTTTAAAATCAGCAATCAAAACCAATTAATATGTATTGCCCGTTTGGACAACCAACAAGATTACAATATTAATTGTACAATACTAATCAACCACTCAAATCTAAAAACCACGCTCTGCTACCAAAAGATGGTGGTGCCCCAAGTAGACTCCACCACGTCGGCGTTTCACCGAATAAGGAATTTTGGGTTGATTGCTGATGCCGCCACTACAATCAAAGAATTTCACTACTTACTTGGATCCGTTCGGTCTCCGTATGTAGCCGGTGGACTTCCTGAGCTAGCTCGAAGGAAGTCGCGGCTCCTGAAGTTCTGCTGTCTGACCGAACCGGATGGTACACTTGCCTATTAGGCCACCAATACCCGAACTCATTAACGAACACAAAAGCTTTGCGGAACCTCGCACCAACAATCACTTGGTGCGCCGCGCAATACTATTTGTTAGATGCTTAAATATTACATTTTATTGCGGCCCGGACATAACCTCTAACAATGTCATTCCGTATTCGACTCGACTGACATGTTACATGCGGCCGGCCGCCAAAAGGCTCTCACTGCACAGACTATAATGCAGTGTTGCCACTCGCTCTTCCTCGAGCGTAAACAATAATATTAAAACTGATGTTTATATCCACATGGTATTTTTTTATTGTCAAAAATAACAAGTATTGCTAGGGGTCAAATTATTCTCCCGTAGTATTAGCGGACACGTGAGTTGTACCACGGGCAAAAAAAATTACCCGTAGTACCTACTATACTACCAGTAGAATCAATGGTGGTACCACGGGTAAGCATTGAACGATGTAAATAACTATTCACCTAGGATTGAGTCCTTATCGATTCACGTAAAATGCAACAGTATCGCTGCGACGTACGGCCTTATCTATCTGTGAATTAACTACCTAGAGATTTGTATTAGACATTAGCTCTATACCTACACAATGGTTGTACATTTGGTTGGACTACGAGTCCGGAGCCAAAATTCCACACAAATCCAGAGATAGTTTAGATATTGAAACTGATCGTTAGTCATCGATACCATTTTCGTATTCGCATCTGTCGAATGAATAAATCTTTCTATCAAAATCTCATCGATTGTATTCTAATGTATTTTAACGATATCTATGAAATAAAAATTAATAAGGCGAAACAAAATAATAAGGGTCGTATGCATCGTAACGAGTAATTCCTCGATCAGGCTTATGTTTGATGAGGCTCGTATTGAAATTTTATTAAGTCCCGTGATGCGGTTTCATATTGGTGACGGATCAAAGTTCATTAAAGATATTAGTGAAAAGTTTATATCAGGATAAAGTTTATGTCGCAAAATTTGAGAATTTTCATAATCATCAGCAAAACTGTCCTTTTCCAGAGTAAAAATCTGTTTTATTAAAAAAAGATACAAATAAATAATCTCCAGGAACTTAGACATGCCTTTCTCTAAAGCCAAATACAATCTTTTGCAATTAAAGATACAGGAATATAATAATGATGATGGAAGCTTACACTAAAATCTACATTACATTATAGGGTGTTACGAATCTACTCTGAGTTGTCAGGCTTGAGTCCGCCTTGTGGAAGTGGCGGTGGTGGAACATTAGGTATCGCTGGGTCCTTGGAAGAATAGTTTAAGAGGTTAAGGTCGCTGGGTTCAGGAGGCGGAGTTTGTGTAGCTTGGGGAGCTGGAGACGGCGCAGGTGCACTTGGAGATTCTTTGGCTGCAAAAACTCCAGGTGGGTTCTGCTCTAGAATGTTCGGAAGCGGACGATATAATGAAGATACATATGGATTTATTGTAAAAGGTTCGTATGGATCATAAAATCGGAAGCCTGGGTAAGAGTATGTGAAAGGTCCGACTTGGTGAAAGCCATTATATGCCGGATTGAGGCGTCCAAGGGGCAGAACTTGAGACGGAAGACCAAATTGGTTTAATGGTATAGGAGATTGTGTGTTTGGAGGTAGCGGAGGCGCCTGCGTGGGTTTATTGTCTTCGGGATTCGGACTACTTGGTGCGGCTGTGGACGCCGGACTTTCTGTAGGAGCAGGCTTCGCATCTAATGGTTCTGGAGGCGGTAATCCAGGCTGTGGCTGTGCTACACTTAAGTCTTTAGGTGGCGCTGCAGGAAGTGGTTGCAGTCCCTGAAAAAGAAACGAAAACGACCACATATGAATGTGTGATTCTTTTTGAACACATAAAAACGCCAGATCAGCAATCTTTCCAATCCTAAAACACTGAATGTAGTAAGATAGGTTTTACCCGAAGTTACAGTAATTTCAGAATAAAAAGTAGTCTATCTTAGCTAGATTATTATGGTTAGGGAACTAATTAAGGAACGGTTTAACAGTTTAAGGGCATTATGACCATGTCCATGGAAGCTTTAACTAAGGTATCAAATCCATCGATGTAAATGTCGTACTTTCAAGGAATTATATTGAAAATACGTCCGATAAATACGAGTAACTTACTTTAAGCTTATTTCAATATTATGAATTAGGTCGTAAGAGTTTATGGAATGTTAGCTTATGGAGTGTAAGGAGTTCCGAAAACACTTTATGCGATACAAATCAGCCTCGGTGCTCACAGTGCTTTTTGCCGATAAACGGACAAGGACATAGCGGAGGATGATCCAAACCCCCTTTTTTGTACGTCCAGTAATTGGTGTATTGTAAACTCTAAATTTTAGATTAATAAAAACCTTCCTCTTTATGATATTAGTGGTATAGAAAAATAAAAGAACATACGTTGCCAATCGGGAAATCGCCATAAAAGACCGCAGGTTGAAATGGAAAGGTGAAATCGTGGAGCACCGGCTGGTAGACAGGGTATGCTTTGCTGGGCTCCAAGTTCTGGTTTGAGGTGATCAGCGCGTTGTACACTTTTGGTATTCTGCCTGGAGCAGGATCAGGCTCCGCTAACACTGCTACCAGGACGCAGAGCAACTGAAATTAAAAATAATAATTTTTTGAGCATACTGGTCACGAATATTAACCGCCTTCGTAGTTTAATGACTGAAACAGCCAGGTTATAATCTGGAGCTCTAGGGTTCGATTCTCCAATCGGGCTGTTTATGGGGGGTTTGTGCTTGGTGTGGTAGATGGTAGGGCTTCTGAGCCCGTCTGGCTGACTACCGCTATGTCTAAGCTTAAATAAGTTGTTATGATAGTTAAAAGGCAACATAGTCATATCATCTTATATTAATAGGGAATCCGTTAAGCTCATTTTTATCTTCAATCATATTATTATCACTATGAGGTGATATAAAAGCCAAAAATGGTGCAAATGAGATAAAGTAGTTTCGTTTATACCATTGATGGTGCTGGCCAATGGTGCAAATGAGACATCGAGAAGCTTCACTGTTGTATTTATAAAGAATAACCCTCAGAGGCTAAATGCTTAAAAATTATCTTTAGCGGCACCCGTCTCACCCTATCATAATTTGTGAGATTTTGATTATTTTTTTGTATATTACTGTTCACAGCAGAAGATGTACCCGTTTTTTATTTTTTAATAAGCTGAGTAACAAACAATACAACTACAGGATCATTAATATACTCATTGCTTATTTGAATTTCAGAATTATTAAAATGATTTAGTTGGTTCCTAAGACAAAAATATTTTACTAAATTTTATAGGTAGTTTAAACAAGTGGCAAGTAAAACTTGCTACTCATTGAAGTGCGAACATCAAAAAAAAACTAATTGACTCTATTTTACCTAAGACCTAACTAAATATTTAATACAAAAGTGTTTGTTTGTCCTACTTTCACCTCTCGCATCGGAATGCCGAACTTGCAGAGATTTTACAAATTTTGATAAACAGGGTCGAATAGGAACAGAGTCTAGTTTTTCTTGCGAAAAAGCTAACAAGATATTTTTCATTTTAACAATACCTATATCTTGGGTGTCGTAGGAGATATTCCACTTCGTAAAAGACTAACAATTATAGCTTACAACAACAATTTTTCCTATGAGCCAGAACCAGTTTATGAATAATATTACGTGTCCAGTGCAAATAGTGCAATTAGGATTTGCCTTGAACGTAGGATTGTGACACGGCTCCATCTCGCGCCTAGCGAACACATGGCGGGATTGTTACCTTTTCAAGAATAAAACGTTCACTGAACTAATATTTTTACAAGGACCAAATTACCAAACCGTGTCATTTTTTGTCAACTTAAATTGTAAGCTAAGCGTGCAATAAAAAAAATTAATGATTATATTAAATCAAAAGCTTTATATATTTTTTTGCGTGCAGGTTAATGTTTTAAGATAAAGATAAAAAATATGACTGTTTTAGCTTTTTTGACGTTAAAAAAGTACAGAGAAAAAACTTTCACAGAGACACTTCTGTATAGCATAGCACAAACATGTGTTGCTCTATGTCGGTTGTTTCAAAAATTTGTGACAATATTCAAATAGGTTGTTCAGATCATCAAACAACAATTTTTACTAACATGATGAATAAATTCAGCTGTTCATAACCTTCATTTTGATCATGTACCTAGGTTTCGAACCGCTTGTTACATTGCAAATTTTTAGAATAACTTACATAGATGATTTTAACTTTAACGTCTCCTGAGGGGAATACTATATCGAGCTTATAGCGCACACGTCGATTTTGCATCATTCTGCTGCGTATTGCATCTGAAAATCAATTTATGGTCAATTGTGTTATTTAATATTACGCTTGTATAAATATTCAGCTTATTGGTTACTTCGTAATTTTATCTAATATATATAAAAATCTCGTGTCACAGTGTTTGTTATCGAATACCCCCGAAACTGCTTGACCGATTTTTATGAATTTTTTGAGTATAATTATGGTAAAGGTCTGAGAATAAGCCGTAGGCTATTGTATATACTCCTAGGTGTGCCTCTCTCCATAAATGTTTGAGTGATGAACTTTATTAAAGCGAAACGTTGTTCGCGGTAACAGCTAGTAAGACTATATTTATGAAATCTAGTGAAAATATAGTCACGTAAAATACGAAAAATTGCGTTAATTGGAAAGAAAGTCATTACGATTACACAAACGATTTCTGTTTATAACTACGTATCAAAGAACAAGAATCTTATACTAATATATTATAATAAACACGGCTATTTTTTATCATTCTGGAAAATTTAAGTGCGTCTCTTCACGACATGGTATTAGAATGATTTAAATATGAATAAAAAAATAATTCACTTACTTAATTTTATATAAATTTTCTAAAATATCCAAAAAATGCTGCACTAGTTGAGAGCAGCATTTTTATATATTTTTTTATATAATAATGGATGTGTCCTGAAGCGACCCTAAAATTTTCTAGGATAATAAAAAAAAACTGTTTAAAGAAAAAAAAACTGTAAGTACTTTTATTTTTTATAAATCTACTAATTAAATGAAAAGAAAATGAAAAGATAAATCTAAGCTAAGGAGGTTAAGACATGTGGCGTGGGTGGGGTGGGGTCGAACAGACCAAGATCTGGGGTCGTGCTTTGATTATAGACATGTATGGAAAATACGTCGTTTGACTGATGTTGATTCAGCAAGACTTGTATATTTTTCTTACTTTCATAGTTTGATGTCATATGGCATTTTGTTGTGGGGAAATGCTGCCGACATTCAGATCGTTTTTGTGCTGCAGAAAAGGGCTATTCGAGCTATCTATAACCTTAAAATAAGAGATTCTTTGCGAGTAAAGTTTAAAGAAATTGGTATTATGACAGTAGCGTCGCAATATACATGTATTTATAAGAATCTAATATGTTCGTAAAAATATTCATTTGTTTTGTAAAAATAGTGATATTCATTCAGTTAATACTAGACAAAGGAATATGTTAGCTTTACCAAATACCTGGCTCCAAAAAATCAATGATTCTTTTAGAGGCCTGTGTATACGTTTCTACAATAAAATTCCAAGTTGTATACAAGAACTGAGCTTAAACAAATTTAAAGTTGCAATCAAAGATGTACTTATTAAAAAAGCATATTATAAAGTGTCTGATTACATGACGGACAAAAAAGCTTGGGTTTAAACTCTCATTTCTAATATTTAACAATGTACTGTACTGCGTTTTGTTTCAAAGAAACATTCAGTGAGAGCAATTTATAAGCTAAGTTCACGCACTTCTCTCAGAGATAGCTTATATAATGTAAATTAACACATCTCTTCCTGTAATGGAACTTGAGCTCAAACTTTTGCTTTGAGGTCAGCTTCTAATTGACGACTCTGTAACGAAACCAAAATTGTAAATGGCGATTTAAAAGAGGAGATAAAAAATGTTGACCTTTCGAGTTTCTTGCCTGTTTTTCTCGAGAAGGCTCTCCCAATTTCCGAACAGGTGTAGAGTCAACTTTTTTTTTTCATTCCTACTTGTATTTGCAGACATCTTGAGTATATTCAGGATGTATGCACATACAAGGTTAATATGATTTCTTTAAAAAAGATTGTTTTGCTTTGTTTTGACGTCAATAAGTGCCTGTAAAGGCCTATGTTGAATAAAGATTTTTGAATTTGAATATAATCAAAGGGGTCGTGGTGGCAGGAATGCTGGCTGTATTTTTTCTTCGGTGTATTGTAATGCTGATCTTTTGAGCGAAGAAAGAGCCCTTTTGTTCAGCTCAGACAAGCGGATGTAAAGATTAAAACTGAGAGTTTTTTTTTTAAAAAAAAGAGGGTTTTGACGGTTTATCAGCAAGTACAGCAGTAGGTATCTCAAACCAACCTGCGCAAATATGTAATTTTCGGATAGAGTTTCATATTTGCGCCGCTTGGCTTGTTCGACAGAATCTGTCGAAGCGCCAGCTCTTACAGATGTGTAATCCTTAAATGGGAGACGGCAAGGGTATCGACACAAGTGGTAACCCTGATGAGAAGATGGCCGCGCTTCCAAGGAATAATAGTCCCAAGGAATTTCGACTAAGTTGAGGTTCAATAAATCTATTTGAATTTTTTAATAATTTTGATAAAATCGTTCTATACAATATCAACACTGCCTCCCGGAGTACCGTCATGATACCAAAAGTTAAGCTCTGAATTCGGAGTCGGATCACCGCTACCGACCCTTCGTACAACTGTTATGTCCAACTGGTTGTACAATGGGGAAGTAAATATACTTACTGTACAACCAGTTGTAACAAGGAGAAATACGTTTATCCCTGATCCAATCCTGGAAAACTAATTATCTGTGGTACAACTGGTTGTATTTACGGTAAGTAATAAATAAATAAAAAATACGGAGTAATTCCGAGGCTGAAGAGTGCTGGCTCGAGGGAGTCACCCTATTAGACGCTTTTATACTGGATTCACCTCTGAAATTTTAAATTTGTGTTGTGGCATTGGCACACGTTAGGATTAAATTTAGGAAAATGGGTGGAGACCTCGGTAAAAATAATTATTCTAATTCTTTACGTTCAGCTTTAGCAGAACGTTTGCCTCACGCTGAGACAAAAAAGTCCGCATGGAGTGAACAGCAACTTCTAAACCTCCATAGAAATAAAGTAGAAGTTTTAAAAACGATGACCTATATGTCACAATATTCAATACGGAAGAAATTTCTACTGTATTAATCTCTTTTTACTTTTTTTAAGACTAACAATGAAATAATATAAAACTTTTTCAATTAAGAATTTTTAAATTTAGGTAGGTAGAAGTTTTTAAAGTACATCCTACCTATTAATAAAGAATGTACAAATATTCAATAATTTTAATATATTGTTGTTTCGAAACAACTGGTAGGTATAGCAATAAAGATTTTTATATTGCTATACACCATTTTAATTGAATTTCGCGATAAAAGGCAAACTAATTTACTATAATCAATTTTAAATTTTACAAGTGTTTTCCCAATGCCACGTGTCAAACAGTTCTTGTTCAAGTGCAATTTTTCCCAGACGCCCATTCTCTTACTGCGAATTAAATATCCACAATCAACGCATTGTGATTTAAGTTTTGAGTGAGGCCACTGCAGCCTGCATGTCAATGTTTGTTCTCAGTATTGATTACAATCAGGGGTCACGGGGACCGTGAAATCGTAATCATTCTTTCGTCGAAACCATGCTCCGGTCAGGGCTGCCAAGCTTATAATACAATATACGCAAAGCATATATCGTTATTACAAATGACTACCTTTAATGAGTTTGATCACTGGGATCAAGAAATTTCTTCATTTCATTGTAACTTGGTTTGAAACTAGGTAAATAAAGAGTTTCACCCATACAAATTTTGTTTTAAGTCAAAAAGCCGGTTTCCTAGGTCCGATAAATGTCTTTGACATTTCTCATCAAAATTAATTTCAGGGACTTTATTAGTTTAAAATACCGACATTTGCATTTATTGATTTAATATCAATAACAATTATGTATAATAAATATTACTTCTTTGGTTATACTTGTTAATATTTCTTTACTTATCTTGTCATAGTAGTATGACAAAAAGCTTTTGTTACCAAAGCCGTAGTACAAACATAAATATTTCAAGATAAATAGTTACTAAGCTATCTTCTCATACTCAGTGGATTAGTATTTATATTGGTTTTCACGTATTTAAATATCACACACTAAACTTCTATTGTTTATTTAAGGCCTTCTACTTCCTAGATTTTTTCCAGTAGCGTTTGCAGCCCTAGCTGTCATACCAGTCCCGATTCGATCCGGAAGCTGGCCGAGACAATGCCACCGGTCGTCTACCACGCCTACCCGAGGCCCAAGAAATGGAACGTAAAAAATATCATAAAGGTCATTAGAATTATCGACAACGAATTAATTAGTATCACTAACAATACAGTTCCGCTTTTAATTGTATGTTAAATAAATATGACATAACTTGCGGACACGTGCTGGAGTGAGATCGATACGTTAAGTTCAAAAACCTGTGATATCTCTATAAATAATCATTTCTATATTCGATTAATAGGTTATTATTACATTATTACGATTATGAGCTTGCCAGTGACTTATATATTACATGTTCATGTAAAAGGGTGTTGAATTACTAACCAAGTATACACATATTATAAAACATATTATAAAACAAAGCGTCTGTCTGTCTGTCTGTTCGCGATAAACTTAAAAACTACTGCACCGATTTTCAAGCGGTTTTCACCACTCGATAGCGTAATTCTCGAGGAAGGTTTAAGTACATAATTTGTTAAGTTTCTGTATTTATTTCTGTGTACATTAACGATATTTGTTTAAGATGTCGGGAAAAAATAAATTAAGGCGAAACGTAGTTCGCGGGCACATCTAGTAATATATATTTAAGGTGGACCGAAAAAAAAACAAATTTTAAACCATGCTAGTACTAATGAGCGAAAATCAGTTCAAAGAGTTCTGTTTGAGGCTAGACAATGTGAGTAGGACACATTATCTAATCTGCAAACAAAATGTCTGTAGACAAATACGAATATAATATTTGAATTTAAGTTATTAAAAATCAATTAATTCGTTCGCATTTCATTACATTTGTATTACTAGGTTTTATGATAAGCTACATAATATGTTGCGTGAAAATTATAATATGATCGATCAAGGACTTACAGTTATTTAAGATATAAGTTCAAAGGTGAAATGAATTCATGATTGAGGCTACATTAATTATATTATTATCAACAGCCTACTCCGCATTTCGTTGCGAATGTCAAGGCTTTCATTTATTTTATTTGTCACGAGGATCACTAAATGCCCAGAATGACATACTTATACCGAAAGACTAGTTGTTGCGCCTCAGAATCACAATCCCGTAGTAATGTCGGCTAAAAATAAAATAAAAAAAAACTATTTTAACACATAGCATCGGAGGTGCAGCAAATGCAGCAATACTACGTAACCATCAGTTTTAAAACGGTGTAAGTACCTAAAAAAGAAGAATTAAGATTTTGTGCAGATATACTCGTAGGTTCTTACGTACGCTCACAGCGATTGGCGTCTCTCTCAGGACATTTTTTATAGTTTAATTTGTCAAATATGCAATAATAAAAAAAATGGGAAGATTTTAGGTTTTCTGACGGTTATGTGGTATTGAAGAAGTCACGACACTGTGTGGTAAAATATGAATCTCCGTCTATGTTCCGCAATCGGTTTAGTAGCTATTTTGGTGAAAATGCGCTGTAACATATCGCCTCGAAAATTTAGTTCGATTTATTCATAAATGGGAAGCTTTTGGTTGTTTGTTTATCTCTTTTGATAGTAAATGATGAGCTTCAAGAGAAAACAGTTTAATTATATTTAGCTGTACACGGATGGCATATTAACGACTAGATATTGACTTGGTGCAAACCTAAATATTCTGAATGCATAAATTTTACGATTTACTTATAATGTCAATGTCAAATTACCCCTTCTAAAGTCGTTTTTAACTGTGATATTTACACGAATGCGCATCACGATGCGCGGGTGAAAGAAGACGTATGGCCAGACAACCAGAGGGTCAATTCCACAAATAAGGTGCAGCTAATTCGAACTTGAACTTATATTCCACCAATCAGAGCGCTATGTTATCAATGTATTCAAATTGGTCGAACGTAAAGGTTCAGTTTTGGTGCCACTATAGTTTAAGTAGTTTGGTGGAATGGGCCATGGAAAATCAGCATCACCGCGAAAGCAGACCTAAGACGAAGTTTCGTTTAACGTCTGTTTTCGAGAGGGTTGACGTAGCATTCGACTAAGCTAAGCGCAGGTTGTTCTTCATACTGTCCTTTTTCCACAGAACAGAAAGCTCTTGGCCTTCATTTTATCTGATGGTAAGTAACTGATGGTCTAATAATAAGGGCGTAGATGGGAGCGAGCCTCACGTGGACTCCTTAACAACTTAGAAACGGCTATCTCATTTCCAATCGTCGGAACACAACAATGTAAATTACATTGTTGTGGCAATATGCTTAGATAAGGTGGTGTGTGGTACCAGTAACCAAACCTAACAGAAAACTGGGTGGTCTTAACCATGAGACCACGGAGTCGGTACGATAGGCGATCACAAATATAAAACATCTCGAGCTCCTGCACGCTTCGGAAAGTTCGTTTAACAGTAAGTTATATTCCAATAGGACGTAACCGATAGTTGTCGTCGGTTATACGTCCTGTTGGACTATACGAGAAAGTAAACATACAGAGTAACTTCTGTTTTCCAGATACTTGTAGATACAATAGGCTAGATGACAAAAAATTTTTTTTTGTTTTAATAGAAGCTCATTCATATAATAAACAGAAAGAAAAAATCGGTTTTCGAATAACTATAAAAACAACCAACATATTAGGTATTAAAGATTTTTCTTCATCTCTTTCTAGCAAAACGGCAATTTACAAGGAGTTTATATGGCCGTATTCAACAATGACGTCACGGTTGATGTCGGATCTCTCTGTCTAATCGCCTTCAAATTAACAACTTAAAATGCTTGTATCTAATGTATTTCTAAGCCGATTTTAATTATATTTTCATAGGACTGCATCTTTTTCCACGGTATTTTAATATTTAATGACGAGACGTAAAAATTCGAATTCAGTCATCATCCCAATTGGCGCCATATCTAGCTTTACATATACACTAGGAAAGCCGCCGCTATTACGAACGACATAAGAGCGGTCCAAAAGTCAAACTGTATAGCTTATCGTGGCGTCTACTGTACACTAAAATAATTGCACCCTTCGTGCAGATCATGATTGGCCGCCAACCGCATATCGGTTTGAATAACCATAATATGAGTGACCCACATTCTGCTTAGTTGAGCGCATTGATTTAGTTTCGTTTCTCTGTTCTTTTAGTGGAATCAGCCCTCCGTGCCGCATCATTTTGCATTCTCCGTAGATGCAACGTGCAATGTTGTAGGTCGGTGACCTGTTGAGTGCATCGAAAGTTCTAGTGCTCCAGGTTGCGAAGATCATAAAGGTATTGTGTTCTAAAGCTTGGAGGAGAAACGAGAATTTTGAACGACTAACACTGGCACTCGCGATCTAAAAAAAATACCATACATTTTCAGTGGCTTCCCACAAAGAAAAATGTTTTATGACATTTTTTTTAAATTGTGTATGTTTTCGTCAATATTTGCGTACCTTTATTATAAACCAATTTTCAATTGTTGAATACGTACTTAAGTTGTATTTTTTTTCATTTCGTGTCCACAATGTAATTTCTCGATTAGTGCATTTAATGCTTTATTTGAAAATATCTATCTAAACTTCTCAGCTTTGATATTTAAGTAGTATTGACGAGGAGAATTCAAGAAAACCGCTGTTATCGTCAACACTTTAAGCTATAAGTAGTTACTCTTATAAGTTCTTACTAATCACTTTAACAAGCAGAGAAAAAAATATCTAATTATATGAAGTTTAATTGCGACAGCTCTCTTGAAGAGCGAAAACTATTACTTAAAGCTTTTCTCTTGCTCGGAATTGCTCTTTAAGTGTGGCGTGTGTGTATTTGTTTTTTTTATAGTTGACACTATAAAATCATTACTTATTCTATTTCTTTCTTAAATTTTTGGAAACTTATGATGTTTGAAAAAAAGTACAATTTATACTTACTATTATTTAAATAAAGGCTAGGTCGTAGAGCATCTTTTCAAGCATTTTGTTACATAAGATCTCGTTATTAATTTAAAAATTAACGAATAAGTTTTGATTGTAAAAACAATAAATTCGAAAAACCGCATCATTTATAAATCTATTTAATTCATATTGCAATTATTTCTTACTCTATTGACTATTTAGGCGGTTTTCGTTGCCTACAGTCACATATATAAGTGTACCCAGATACAATAAAAAATGTGCAAATCATTGGTATTGTCCAAAAAGTAATTCAGTAGTACGGAATACGGATACAATCGCTGGGCTCATTGTGGAAGTACGCATTCAATAAACGATTTGTAACTGATACATTCCATCTGAGTGACTGCATAGTAATTTGTAGTAAATTAATACAGATACATAAAATATATTGTGTCCACTTATTTTTATTCCAATCTAATATACATATATTAACAAAATTTTACTGCGGGGCATCCTACTTAAATACGCAGCAATTGTTGTGTATTATTTACAAGACTTTCAATAAATCATCGTAATATTTTTTTATTGAATTCAATATTCTTTAATGTTAAATGTGTTACTTATCGGATAATGGTTTTAGCACTGAACATAGGAAAACACTCGTGTTCTGTGAGTTTAATCTCACATTTTCTGTCAAATTGTAAGCGATCGCGATAGATTTTTTCGGGGGATTACTCTCTGTCAAGCCATTCTGTCACACCAGTGTGACACAGAATAATTTTTTCCTGACAGTCACACCAGTATGACAGAGAAGAATTTTATTCCTCACAGTCATACCATCATATTTTGACGACAAGGACAAGTATTGTTAACTTATTCAACCCCTTTCGGTCCGTTAGATCCTATTACCGTTAGTTCCAGTCAGTTCATCACGTTTCCCTAAACGTCCACTTACCGGAATGTCCATCTTCTTTAAACGTTCACGTCTCTGACCCTCCACTTAGGTGGAGCGATAAAAATCTATAAAAAATGAGATGGATCCTCTCACTCTCTTGTGTGACATCACACGGGAGAGTGAGTGGTTCTGCCTATGTGTCAACTTAGTTGTATAAAAAAATAAAGAAATAACTCAACAGAAAGTGAAACTTAGCCGCTCCTACTCTAAGGTAGTTTCTCAAATTCGATGGTTCCAAGACATTCCGGATTTCCATACATGATCATTTTAAGCAAATACTTTTACGAGAGAAATCATCAGAAGGTTTTCACTTTACCTTGCAAAACATCTTATGGTATTACGGGAGCACTTTACATTGCTGGGAGAATTATCAACCCCGAGAAAACATTTAGAAATTAATAAGGACGCTTTTATAATTAATACTGAAATGCGTCGTTTACACAACTACAGCTACAGTTTTTATGAAGATTGTTTCGAGATCCGAGCGGCATCATCATACTGGCAGGCGAATGACTAGAGTTTCAAATTTGCAAGAAATGCAACAAAACAAAAATAAAAGTGACTTCAAAAACACTGAAAAGTTAAAAATAATGAACCCGGCACCCGCACGGCGAATCCATGGAATGCTAAGTTATCGTCTCTCAAAATAGGTACGACCAATATCACATTTCTATATTGAAGTCGGTGCCAAATTTTGACTTTCTAGGAGATCATCGTATTGTATCGATAGTTGAAGTATTAAACAAAGTGCCAATACGTGCCTGTTGTATTTAAAAAACCTCTAACTCCTTAAAGTTAAGGATCCTTCCATCATCAGCGCGGTTCATGACTACCAGACGTAAATACTTGAATAGTCTGGGAAGAAACATGAAACACTTTGGACATACCTATAAAATTTAAGGGTTTCCCTCGATTTTCCTAGGATCTCATCATCAGATCCTGACTTTGGTGACAATGGGACCACCCCACCTCTATCGAATACAGAAAGAATTTTAAAATTCGGTCTACAATTGGCGGCGTAATCGCGTAGCATACACACAAAATAATAAACATACGCATCGAATTGATAACCCACTCCTTTTTTGAAATCTGTTAAAAATATGGAAAAATCGAAAATTTAATAATAATTATTTACATTCTTTTATAATAAACATAAGTTCGGGTGACTGAGGGTTTGCGCTATTTTATTAGCACGTTATTTTAACGAACTCGTCTGGACTACGTTAATTAGTATACTTACGTTAAGACTTTTAATAATATTTTCCGTTTTGTTTGAGTAATATACAATGATTTATTGAACTATTATTTTTGTTTAATCATACGAGTAAATAGTGTGACGCTTAGTCTTAATAATTCTATTAGTTACTGCCTGTCACACCAGGCTACGCCAGGTAGTGTGACTCTCAGGATAAAAATTCTTCTGTGTCACACTGGTGTGACAAAATGATGTGACGGAGATTAATCCCCCATTTTTTCTTAGACAATAACCCCACAAGTCACTGTCTCTTACATCAAATGATAATATTGTAAGAGTACCTAACATTTATCTAAGGATATGGTTAAACATATTTTTGGCTTGAGACGTGATAATATATTATTTTGGAGAAGTGAATTGATTCTATTGAATAATTCGTAACATCTTTATATATTAAACGCTAAGGTGAATGACTGACTAAGGTATCAACGTAGTGCCTAAGCTACTGCAGCTAGAAATCCAATCCCTATCCTAAAAAAACTAAGGAAACTACAATGTTGAGTTTTGGTAAATAGAAACGTTTGCGGGCTCAGCTAGTAATAGGATAAATAAGTACTTAACGATGTCTGAGATTGCTTTTTACAGCGTTATGATCTAAATCACTATTAGTCATAACTTAAAACACTTTGATACGCGTTAAGCAAAAGTATTCACGTTAATAGACAATGTGAAACGAGTTGACATCGAGTTGACGGTAATTTATGATTGTGATGAAAGAGATTATGATGGATCGGTTTCGTAATGAAGTTGTTAATGAATAAAGGAAGGTCTTATTTGTGTTTGTGAGTTTTTTTTTATAAATAAACAATGATGCAATACATATTTGAGATTATGTTAACAAATTTCTAACCCTTGTTAAGATTTAGATCACTATAAAGCTGTAATTTCAGTAATTATGTTAAGTTGATAGGTTTAAGTGTCACTGTATTTTTTACTAAATAATTTATTTAAAATTTATTTTTGAAGTTATATAGAGAGCATTATGAAAAATATAGGGAGCATTAGGTCAGTTTTACAATTGAAACACAAAAAGGGAAAGGTTCATATTTTCATCACACAACAATAATTCTGTTTATCACGTAGATCACGCAACCTTCGCAAAAATATCACTAAGGTTGTTAGTATTGTGTCAAATGAATAAGGTTGTAGACTCACCTGAAGAGGCTGTCGCAGGGCCGCCATGTTTGCGCGTCGGCGAGTGGTGGCAGAGTGGCTGAGAGGTGGTTGCGCGCGCGCACCTCACCTGCAATCAACGATGTACGCGGTCTGGAAAGGACAACGTGTAATTTTATTATGATTTCCTTGAATAAAAATTAAAATATGCATAAACTAGAAGATTAAATGTAAAAAAAAACAGCTACATTGAAACTTATCAAGGGTGTTTTTTTAATTATAACTATTTCGAAATAGGTGCTATGTAAATAAAAATCCTCAATGTCTATCTGGGCGCATATTAATTAAAATTTATTAAATCATACGAATTTATCATCTGGGCTTAAGAATAATAATTAGGTCAAATTATTAGAAATCTTCTTCGATTTTTTATTGTACTATGTAAATTGATTTTGTCGATGAAGTATGATGGATTCTAATAGATTTTAATATGTATAAAATCTAATATCATCTCGTAAATATCAGTATACTTTAACTTTTGCAAGTATTTTATTAAATGGTTACTTTCATATCTTTCGTTGTGATAAATAATTATTATTATATCTAACAATGATTAAATAAATAAAAAGTGTTTTTCTTACCTATAATGATATTTTTTTTATCTCTCTGGGTATAGTGTACCAACACACCAATTGCAAAATATCATTATTAGACAGAAATTTGTGAAGTAATCAATTGAACATAACAAATTCACAGACTTCTGTTTAGAAGTTACTAACACATTTACACCTGATAAGTAGAGTGTGATATGTAAGACAACATTAGTTCTAATACTATCAGTGAACAGTGGTTATTGGTATTACTTGTTTGAAAGGAATTCTTTCACGGAGAAGCTAACACACAATTGTCACAGTATTGTATTATTGTAATATTTATTATTTGCAAGAAAAATCTAAATGTGTGTGTGGTTATATACAATTTCCAATAAAATCACCTCTGTTTGTAACGCAATATGAAATATAGTAGACTTCACTGACTGTATTTAGATATGTCAACTGAATAACGAGGCTACACGCCCTGATAATCATAACGATTCACGGGTGATTTTCATATCTAGTCTAGTTGTAAGCAGCTGATCATTCAAAAACTGTGTATTGTGCAATCAATTTGTAAAACTTTAGTGTTCCGTATGCGTTGTTGTTTTAAATAAGAACGAATTTATTTCACAGAAAAAAAACAAGTTTCATTAAGCTTTAATTTTTATTTAAATTAAATTAGGTGGTTTTTTGTGTCCCTTTTTTATTCCAAACTAGCTGACCCGGCGTACTTTGTATCGCCATGTTTTTTAACAAAATTACTGAAATGTTTGTTAAATTTATTGTAATTTTTTTACTACACAAACCTTGTCGTAACAATAACGAATACATAAAATCATTTCGAAGATCCATTTTTATTTATATAGATAATAACACTGTTGTGTGGTCAGACAACAGTGTTATCATATGGACCTTCACATTGAAATTTAGAAACATGACATTGTGAACGAAGGGAAAGTAATTTCCCTACCTTAATACTACTGGAGTCAAGCGACTGGTGAAGTTTCAGTGTTAAGGTGGGTTCTTCGTGCTACACTTGCATTGTCATTTTGGACGGTTAGCTGTCACGACCGGAACGAGATCAGGCGTAGGGGCGACCAAAGTACGGAGGGAATTCGAGATGTTTTACATTTTGGTCACCCATCATAGGACTGATCACGACTGGTGTTGCTTAGCTTAAGCAATAGTTAGTCGAGTGCACACGTCAATGTGACAACGAGCTCCTCAAATAAAAATAAAAATTTCTTGTAGTGTCTAACCGAGATTTCGGTTTCGGTCTGACTTCGGCTAAAAAATCGGGATTCGGCAGCCATCCAACTGAAACTAAAACTCAATGCGGGAGATTGGTACGGCGATGAAATGTCATTTTTCATTACTCATACTCTGAAAGTAGGTCTGAAGTTGCCTGAGAAGCGGGTTGAAAGTAATACTTTTCAGCCCTAGGGAGAATCACTTTCAACTGACAGCTGCTGTCAAATTTTAAAAAGAAACTAGTTCTATTTTCACTTTTCTATTGTTCCGACTTTCTATACAGCCACTCAATTACAGCACGGTGTAAAATTGAAATAACATAATGTTAAGTATTTAAAGAATATATGTATTTTTTAAATGACTTTATTATAATTTACCTTCAACTATTTCTTTCAAATAACATAGATTTGGGCAAAATATTTACTATTTTTTCAATGATGAAAATGAAAAATAATGGCTGAATAGCTGGCCGAACACAGAAAAAAAAACAAAATAAGCGGGAAAGCGGCAATCCGATCTTCTTTTGTTTTTCTTTCGTATCAGAGATTAGACATACATAAGAGAAGAGGTAAAAGCAGAAGTCGTTGATTTATTTAAATAAAATTCACTCATAATAATATGATCTTTAGCTGATTCATGTTTTTATTTTTACTTTCCTTGTATTCGTAATGAAAAGCACAGTGTTTACCTCGGGTTAAAGACTTATTTAGTCCCTCGAACTATAGGCGCCCTCTCTACGCTCGGGCGCCAAACCCCGTCTCGGGACTAAATAAGTTACTTTCACCCCTAGGGTAACAATGTACTATTGCAGCATTCGCATTCATCAATTGTGTACCTTAACAAAATAAAGTAAAATGTATTTGTTTTGTACCTTTAGAAAAATAAATAATAGACTGGAAGTACCTACTGATTGAATGATAATCAGATCAAGTAATCGATTAAAATATGACGAAATCCGTAGAAGAACTAAAGTCAAGACCAAAGAATTGCGAACCTTAAGTGGCAGTAGGCAGGACACTTTTATCGCAGGACTGACGGCCGTTGGAGTGGAATGGCTCTTGAGTAGCGACAGCGTACCCGACATTACCTCGTTTTCCTCGCTAATATGAATATTGAAATCTTTAATTAAGCCCCTCTAACTAATACCCCTTAAGAAAAATGCCCCTTCGAAATTGAAATCATTTTTACTTATGCTCGCAAATGAGAGTTGTGTTGTGGAACCCATGGGAGTTAGGCTGTTGGTCAATTCCGGTTATAATGTGCATCAAAACCACCAGGAATGCATAAACCATGAGGAGGTTTTCCCCTTGCGATCGCGACCCGTGGTCACACTCTTTGTGCATCTAGAGTAAAAAACCTTAAGAGAAAATCATTCTGACCAATTTTCCATACAAATAAAGTCCCCTGTTTCCTTGACAATGGCAATAGTTGTTCTATTTTAAAAAAAATCTATGGCCACTATTAGCATGTTTTCATTTTTTTAAATGAGTTACTAAAGGAGATTTAAACCTTCAAAAAGCTTAAAAAATCTTCGGTATTCAAACATTCAATAAACAAATTTGTCGAGATTATACGAAAAAAGCAAAACATGGAAACTCAGCCAAAGCCTTCCTTTTATTTTTCATCAAACATACTTAAATCGGTCTAGTTTTAGAGGAACAAAACTGGGGAATACAAAACGTCTCTTTGGTGTACTTTACATATCTTCAGTTCGAGCTGCTATTGTCTCTATCACGTCCAGCTCGTTTGTTTGGGGGCCCAGCGCGAAAGCAATACATTTTACAAATACCTATTTTAGAATTCTCTTAATAAACCATAAACAAAGATCGTAATGATATAAAGATTTTACTATTAAAACTAATCAGAAATTCATTTTCAAAAATGCAGTGTACAATTTTGTAGACGACTTAGTCTTATCTCTCGTATGTCGTTTCTAGTATCTTGATATATTTACATCTGCTCAGACGTCCTTGCTGGCGAATGCAACGGCAGCGCGCTTTGTCCTACTAACTGATAAGCTTAGTTATACTTATAATTAGCCCTACATAAGAGAGTGAGCTTGGATTATGCCAGTTAAATTTTTTATCGCGTGAACAATCAGCGCCGAACTATGTGTGTCTTGTCTGGGCCTTTGTATTGCTACCAGGAACAATGTGCGTCTACGAAAAAAGCCAGTAGCGATTTAAAATAGTTTTGATTTTATATGGGCAATTTTTAGGGTTCCGTAGCTAAATGGCAAAAAACGGAACGGAAATGGCAAATTTTTTTTTCATCAAACCCATTCGTGTTCAAAAATCATATTGAGGTTTCTAATATCTTCTTTTATAAACTGAATAGCTTGCGCGAGAGACACGTCCAAAGTGGTAAAATGTGTGTCCCCCCCCCCTGTACCTTCTAAAATAAAAGAATGATAAAACTAAAAAAAATATATGATGTATGTACATTACCATGCAAACTTCCACCGAAAATTGGTTTGAACGAGATCTAGTAAGTAGTTTTTTTAATACGTCATAAATCCTCCGGAACCCTTCATGGGCGAGTCCGACTCGCGCTTGGCCGGTTTTTATTTTATGCAAACGCTCTGTCGTAGGTACTTCCTATTTTATTATTGGTTCATTTCGCCGTGATGGATAGTTCAGTTCAAAGTTTATAAACCGTTTTGTTTATACGGGGACCACAGTAGAGAGCTAGAATTTGATACATTTTGTCGATAAAATTAAGCATAGTTTCCTCCATTTTAATATGTGAACATCATTCGGACTATATAAATATCTGTATTAACTTTTTCGCCCCCTTATGCGTGGTAAATTGGGGATTGGGTGTTTATACACCTCTGTCTATCCTTCTGGGGAGAACAGGCGTAATGATTAATCTTTTATGTTGCTGTAACACTTTCCGCTTGTAATACAGTAAGTTTTTTTATAGACTTAGCAATTAAGCCACCCATGGTAAAAATGAATCTTCATTATCAATATCATCACCATACCTTGCCACATTACACATAATGGCCACGGACTCCCCTTAAAAGAGGGGAGATTAAAACCTTTAAAAAATTAACACCTTGATGGGGCAATATTTTAATTACTTTCACATAAGTACCTACCTACCTACCTTCTCATTTTAATTTCTCAAAGTTGGCAACAAAATGATAAGTATGGTATCATATGCTAATATTGCAACATACTAATATTACAACAAAATATTGCAATTTCTAATATTGCAACCACCTTTGTAAATTATCTAGTTATTATTCATAACACACGCTTGACTGAAAATTTCTCAAACTTATTTTGACTCGCAAATTAAATGTTCCTGAAAACTGTTACATGATTTTTCGACATTTTTTTACATTGTATTCGACAAATCGCACATCTAGTTCCTAAAAGTTATAAATTTTAAAACAAAATTAAGTTAACGATATTAGAATATTCGTTAAGTATATGCTTGATGTATCCGATGTTTGGTGCTTAAAGCTTTTTTTAAACAATTTTTTGTTAGAGATCGCCACTGATATTATAGTATCACTGCAAAAATTTCGCGCCTTGAGTGCAACGACGTCCCATTGGTCAGTTGTGTCAGTTATCTACAAAAAATCCTATACTAAATCATAACTGTCACATAAGTTACTAACATGATATCAATGAGTGCATGATCGCCACAAATGTGGGTGTGGTTGCACCTTTTTGCGTTTTTGTGTTTTATTAAATATTTCTTTTTTTTAATCTTAAGGCTCAATTACACAAGGAGAGTTTCTCGCACGCGAGCGGCGAAAAATCGTATGCGATTATCGCATGGCAAAACTTGCCATTCGATTATCGCCTCTGGATTGAACAAAAAAGACTTCGCTATTTTTCTATTACTAAGACCACAGATTAGATAATAGTACTAAAGTACTAAGACTCCGCTGTCCGTCTGTCACTGTCTGTCCGTCCGCCTTTCTGTAACCATCAGGCTGTATCTCATGAACCGTGATAGCTAGACAGTTGAAATTTTCACAGATGATGTATTTCTATTGCCGCTATAACAAAAATATGTACTAAAAACAGAATAAAATAAATATTTTATTTATAATAAGGGCTAAGGGGGGCCTCTCATACAACAAATGTGACTTTTTTTGCCGTTTTTTGCTCGATATTAATAACGGCAACAGTTAGATTATTTAGCTATATATATTTAGCGATTATTATTATATTCACAGAATATTTAGCTATATATTCACTTTAAATTTAAAAATAAAATAAATATTTAAGGGGGCTCCCATACAAACCTGTTTTTTGCCGTTTTTTCGATAATTGCACGGAACCCTTCGTGCGCGAGTTCAACTCTTATTTGGCCGGATTTTTCAGATCAATATCAGTGGATGCTGATGCTGATATTAAGAAATAATATAAATAAAACATATCCTTCTATAATATTATTAGCAAACGTGATATAATGTTTTGAATAAAAGACTACAAACTTGTCTTTTATTCATAACAATATATTATTATTTGTATTAAAAACAACGCTAATAATACGCGAATGCTATTCGCAACAACCCTGGTGCAATATACTAAACCATTAATAAAAAACTTTAGTGCCATCTTTTCCCACTTGCTAGAACTATCTGATACCCTTCTCCCTGAAAACCAAGCAAAAAGCATAGTCAGTACGAGTTCATTTGCTTGCAAATGGCCAGATGGCGCTAGAGCCCTAAAAATAAATTTGTGCGTACGAAATGAGAGCCGTTGCATCGAAGGAGAACTAACGTTGAACCACTTTCATGATATCACTTTTTTCATATTCTCCCGGCAGAGTGCCGGGTCTACCCACTAAACCCCCCGGTGTTCTTCCTGCCCTTATGAGCACGCGTGCCGGTAGGGTCCACACTGCGACTACCACTACCAACGCTCAGAAATAACCTAACATGTTTAACAAAATTTTGTACCTAAGGACCAACTAGACCAACTAAAGACCATATTCAAAACCAAACGAATTATTAAGATTTTAACACATTCAAAACAAAAAACATCGATCAATTTTACTGGGAGGGCTCCATCCAAATAATTTGCAACGGGCCTCAGATGGTATAATTACGTCACTGAATGCCAAAGTAAAACGTTTACTTGACACATTTTCAATCCAAGACCGCCTAATAAGTAAATGAATACTTCTCTGGGTGGGAAGTACTGGGTGGGGGTAATGTTATCTATCGCAGCGTTCATAGTGGCCAAAGTAGAAATAATGTATACGCGCTGTCATCTGTCAAATCTATCTATAAACGCAATCACATTTCACACTTGCAATTAAATGAATATTGGCGAATGATGAATGAATATATTAACGTCTATTAAATAAAACTCAATTAAACTGACAGAGATTAATTGCTTACCTTTAACAACGTTTTGTAACGTGTCAAAGTAATATATGTTTGTCGTATGATGCGAGCTTGAATTATTAAACTTTGTCCTTGTTTTGCTCTTAATTTCTCTACGTCCCGGACATGTTTTACACACTTACGACAGGGAAGCTCTTGGCCTTTATCGCTAAGTGACGACAAGGCCCAAATTACGTAGTAACTATTAAGTAATCTGTGCCCAAAGGTGGAAGCGAGTTTTACCTAGACTCCTCAACAACTGAGAAACAGGCTATCTTACCTCTAATAGGCTAGATGACAAAAAAATTTTTTTGCTTTAATAGAAGCTCATTCATATAATAAACAGAAAGAAAAAATCAATTTTCGAATAACTATAAAAACAACCAAGATATAAGGTATTAAAGATTTTTCTCCTTCTCTTTCTAGCAAAACGGCAATTTACAAGGAGTTTATATGGCCGTACTCAACAATGACGTCACGGTTGATGTCGGATCTCTCTGTCTAATCGCCTTCAAATTAACAACTTAAAATGCTTGTGTCTAATGTTTTTCTAAGCCGATTTTAATTCTAATTTCACAGGACTGCATCTTTTTCCACGGTATTTTAATATGTAATGACGAGACGAAAAAATTTATATTCAGTCATCACCCCAATTGTCGGAACACAACAATGCTATCAACATTGTTATTATGGTAACAAACTTAGGTAAGATGGTGGTGGGTAGTCAGGCGAGCTCAGAAGCCCTATCATCAACCAAACTGAGCAGAAAACTGTTTACCGCCCTGGGGAATCGAACCCCAGACCTCTTGATCGCCCAGACGGTCTCAACCACTAGACTACGAAGGCGGTTAAAGGATGCCCAGCAGAAACCAACAATTTTCCTTTAGAGGTTTGGGGTTGAAATTTTATATTGTGAGTGATACTCACAAACCCGGTCTTTAGAAAAATACGATATTTAATTCGATCTACAAACGATATTTAATTTAAAAGCGATACAGGAACAATTAAATATGTTTACTATTATTTAATAAAACTTAAAGTAGCTTCATCTTCTTGTTTTATAACTAAAACTGAAGTAAACCTGACATAACCAAAATAAAACACAGTTTGAATAAATTTTACTTACCTCAGTTAATTTGAACGATCAAAAATGATTTCACAGCCTTTTGTCCAACCAAATCAAGGTATCACAGTAATTTTGTAATATAAATTAAGGTAGTTTTTGATTATAATATTTTGTCATAATGTCGCGATAAAATATCAAAGCGTCAGAACAAAGTTGCGGACGCTAGGTGGCGCTGAAGTCGTGCACACAGCCAATAGGTTAAAACTAACTACAGTATTAAACCTTATCAATGCAAAACAAAGTTCGCGGATACAGCTAGTAGGTAAGTAACAAATATTGGGTTCAGAATATCAGATGTAGGTAGAGCTCTCACTAACTGAGACGCGATGCCACTATAAACCAAAGTCACACTACAATTAAAACGAATCTAAACTCAACTTTTCTTTGCTATCATATTATTTCAAAAATCGAACTTTTAAACGAAAACGTACCTATACACGGTGGTTCAAAATAACCAATAAATAATCAATTCTTTATCGAAAATTCATTATTAAAATGTGTTTACACGTAATGTCATTCAACCCAACATTTTCATGTAAATCATAGACATGATGATGATACTATGATTTAGACATAAATGATTTATATGACAATTTTGGGTTGAATGACATTACGTGTAAACACATTTTAATACTGAGTTTTCGATAAAGAACTGATTATTTATTGGTTATTTTGAAACACCGTGTATAAGCGTTCCAATTGGTCGAACGTAACATTCCCTTTCAGGGTTTGGTCATGGTGTTGATTGATTTGTGGGTCGGCCTTCAGGTAATTCAATGAAGCCGAAGTTGTGTCTCGTCCTAATGTTCCTTTTTATTGTGTTGATGCAATTAACAAAAACAGTATACTCGATAAGAAGTTGTGTTGGGAACATAAGCTCGTTAACAACATCGTAACTTGGATCACTGCTCGGAGGCGTTCCAACGAAGATACTAAAGCTTACCGAAAATTTTCCGTGAGGTAAAAAAAGTGGAGATAAATGCTTGCCATTATTTTCTTTTATATTTATTAGATTTAGCGAACAGCAGGATGCTGCGTAGCATACACGTTCATTATTTTTGAAAAAGTGAACAGAAACTGTCAAACTGTTCCCTATTTTATCGTTAGATCACTAAATAAAAGTAGTTTTGTGTAGTACGTCCTTGCAGATTGTTATTGTTAGGCTGAAATTGTTTTTTATAAACAAAAACGTGCTCCTACATATATTCAAAATCAATAAGTATATAAGAGTATATTTTTGTTTAAAAATATGAAAAAAATATGATTGAGCATTTAATTTAATCAATTCTATACATGAAAAAGATAATTAGATATAATTTAAAAGCATTAGTCAGTAAACCGTTCTATAGGCGAAAACTTATTTTTCTGTTTGAATAAGTGCTGAAAACAAAAAAAAATATAATCTTTATACAAATACTTAAATAAAATTGAAGTGTCTATTTGTAATGTCAAAATAACAAGTTTTTACTAAATGGATATGAATGTATATCGGGTACCAACAACAAAAAAAAATTAAAAAATTTTAGTCTGTCTGTCTGTCTGTTTGTTCCCGCTAATCTCCAGAACGGCTGGGTCGATTTTGACGGGACTTTCACTAATAGATAGCTAATTATATAAGGTATAATATATATTTTTATCAAAATCTTTAAAAAAATTGCCTACAAAATCAAAATGCTGCCAAAAGTTACTATTCCACGCGGACGAAGTCGCGGGCACAGCTAGTTTTTAATATAACCAAAACCCCACAGTCTAAAGGCGAAATTGTGCAGCATCAGAAAAGAGCTGGAGTTGTGCCTGATGTTCTCTGAAGTTAACTGCATACCTAGTTCGGTTCGAGAGCGTCGGTGGCGCTGCTGTGGACTCGGCACTGGCCTTCGAATTGGGAGGTTCGGTGTTCCATCCTGCCATGTACCAATGTGTTTTTCTTTTTTCGAATCACATATGTACATTTATCCAATGCTCCTACCACGAGAAGGAAATCATCGTGTGGCAACCTGCATATATCTGCGAAGAAATTCAAAGGCGTATGTGAAGGCGACCAATCCGCACTAGGCCAGCGTGGGTGACTAAGGCCTAAACACCCTAACATAGGGTAGACATGAGCCCCTCGGTGGGGGCGTTAATGAGCTGTGATGATAATGATCATGAATAGTTCATAGGCGTTTCGTTAATAATGTACCAAGGTTTCTCACTCAGAAGACGACTTCAGCATTCGAGATCCATCTGTGAAACGGATTATCCTATTTATTAACCCCCGAAGCAAAAAGGGGGGTGTTATAAGTTTGACCTGTCTGTCTGTGTGTCTGTCTGTGGCACCGTAGCTCCTGAATTAATGAACCGATTTGAGTGCGGTTTTTTCAATCGAAAGCCTTGTTCATCGCGGTGGTTCTTAGGTATGTTTTATGAAAATCGGATTAGCAATTTAAGAGCTACAAGCACTTTACCAAGACGAGGTAGCTATTTTTTATTAGCTGCGTTTTGGATGAATTGGTATCCATAAGAATTAATTAGAAATTTGAAAAGAATGAAATAAAAAATAAAATTAAAAATTTTAAAAAACCCCCGACCCAAAAAATCCCTCTAAAAAGTATAAAAATATTATTTTTTTAGCGCCATTTATAACTTGATTAAAAGCACCTATTTATATTTTTAAGATGAGAATCACCGCTCGACGAGCACTCGACGCCTGATGAATGATTAAAAAATAGAACCCCTGGACAAATGCATATTTAATGATAGCGATATAAATAAACCCCGTTTTTCTGCCTAGTCTACGTGGAGTATTAAGCTAAGTCCCTTTTCCCACGAGACTTACGTGCTTAGCATACCAAGTTGTGAAATATTTATTTTGTCACCATTGTATAAAATACTACGTAAATAAAATTCCAGATACAGTAATATGTCGTCACATTTAAATGTATATTTTTTATTATTTTTCTTCAAATTTTTTCTATTCAAAACTCATTAAGTATATATTTTTTTTTGCTATCTCGTGGGAAGGTCATTAATGCCATTATGGTAGAATTCTGGGGCCCTGGACTCAACAAAATGTGTGGAGGCATTTAGTGTTGCATCCAGGGAAGAAAATTTTGATCATAAGAAAAAAAATAGCGAATCACGCATGTAGAATGGTAGACGGCTATGCGAGTATGAAAGATGACTAATTGTTTCTAACTGTAGTGCTAAAATGGTTCCTCGAGTAGTGTAAAGTTTCGCGTTTTAATGGAGCATTTGTGGTGAAAATCAATTGACAAATCGGAGCTGGCTGCGAGTTCACCATCATTGCGTCGGTGGCGCTGTGGCTTCGGCATTGGACTGTGCTCCGAGTAGAATCGGGAGTCCCGCGATCGATCCTGCCATGTACCAATGAGTTTTTCGTTTCACGAATTTCATATGTACATTTATCTAACGCTCCTGCGGTGAAGGAAAACATCGTGAGGAAATCTGCATTCACCTCCGAAGTAATTCAAAGGTGTATGTGAAGTCAACCAATCCGCACTGGGCCAGCGTGGTTTGACTAAGGCCTAATCGCCCTACCTAGTTATGGTAGGCTCGTGCCCCTCGGTGGGGACGTATATGAGCTGGGTGATAGCCTTGAACATAAAATGGTTACCATTAGCATTCTGTAGGTAAGTTTCGCTTAAGGGCAATTTTTCAATTTTCTGCTCAATTTTCTTTCCGTAAAAGCCTTCTTCAAAGTATTTTTTTAATAGAAGTTTTTGCATTTTTTCAACCCACTAACAACTTCACTTTTCTATATTTGTTGGTTAACAGAGTTAACTAGCCGTAACATTTTTCTTTCAAAATCCATTATTTATATTTTATGGAATTTACTCAGATTTCTCAAGCTAATTGCTTTGCTTGTATGGGGGGTTTCCCTTTCAAGCACATCAATCTAAGTAAGACACCTTGAAGTGCTATACTTTAAAGTGTCATATTATTTCGCAAATGAACCCTAAAACATAATAGGTCTTTGAGTTTTTGTAAAAACCTATCCATCGAAACCTGTTAGATTTTGTCGTCAGATAACCTTTGTCAGACAATATAGCAAAATTTTGGTTAATTTTATTTTTAGTCAACTTAAGTTTATACTATTGTATACAGTTAACGCTTTTTTTCAATTGCATAATGTGATAAAAAAAATCTATATTTCCAGCATATTCATATTTTTAGGGAGCTGTTATTTGTCATGAACAATAATATGTGTATATTCCGAATTCTATGAAACACCCACTTAACATAATTAAACATCAAACGCCACAAAGATCATTTGTCTCATTGCTTTAATTAAGCATAGTATGTAAACTGGACAGTATACAACAGAAGGAATCTACTGATAATGTAATTGCATTAATAACTTTACGGTTTAATTTATATTTTTAAAGGTTGACATTTTGTTATTTCATTGCTTTATTATAATGCTACAATATTTTAAAGTTCATTCGACTTTTCCATAGTTGGACATATTATAATAAACAATACCTAACTTTTTTTTTTAATATGGCAGACATTGTTATAATATCAAGTTAAATTCTGTTTGTACAGATTGAAGAATGTTATCAAATTGTTCTCGCAAAGGGACGCAGATATTATTAATTAATGCAACTTTAACATATTATGTTAAAATGTTATAACACTCCACTTTTTCCATCGGAGGTAAAAATATAAGGCGAGAATTGTTGTCAGGACTTATATTTGAATATACTAAATTGTGATGTAAAGAGATGACGGATCACTAGTCATTGCTCTTTTCAATTGTATAGGTGGCGATCAAAGTACATAATATTGACGCGCCTAATAATATAAATATAATGTCACAATGTACTTTGTACAGTTCCAATAAAATTTCCAATTAAGTGTTTATCTACATCGGTGCCAAGTTTTCACACAATCTTCTTCTGATGTATAAAAATTTGCTGTGCCGGCGAACTTACATTTCGCCATAATAAAAAATAGTTTACGACCTATTCTCAGACCTACTGAATATACACAAAAAATTTCATAAAGATCGGTCAAGCCGTTTCGGAGGAGTTCGGTAACAAACACTGTGACACGAGAATTTTATATATTAGACTAGCTGTGCCGGCGAACTACGTTTCGCCTTATTAACAGCGAACTTACGTTACGTTTCGCCATAATAAAAAATAGTTTACGACCTATTCTCAGATCTACTAAATATACACAAAAAATTTCATAAAGATCGGTCAAGCCGTTTTGGAGGAGTTCGGTAACAAACACTGTGACACGAGAATTTTATATATTAGAAGAAGAAGATTAGAAGATAGATGAGTCGCTGTTGGTTAGTCTCATCAAAACTCAACAACGGCTTGACCGATTTGATAAAATATTTTTGTCTTTTGTTCGCCTTAATATAGGGGTGGTTTAAAAATGTGAACTGACACATCTACTTGTAACAGTAGGGGAGGCCAGAATGCTTAATTTGTAGTCACTCGAGCGTGTTTGGGGCTCATTGTACTTTGAAGATAAGGTTGTAGGGACCAAACAATGTTATATAATATACAAAGTTATAAACCAAAAATTGGAAAAAAATAACTGAGGTATTAATGATAGCAGTCAAATTAATTTTTATTTTAAAGAAAATACGAACGGGAATAAGGGGAGACAATAATCTGACGATTTCAGTTAGCCGAAGTATAAAAAAATATGGACCCTCCCTCTCCCCACCACAAAAGGATCACATGTAGTGGAGGTACTTCTACAGTGCGCAAGGTATCTCATATCTTAATCTGACGCGCTCGAGTAACTGCAGAAATCCCCTCTTGGGCTCCCCTACTATAATGGAAGTTGAGCTCCAAATTTTGCTTTGAGGTCAGCTTCCAATTGACGACTCTGTAATAATACAGGGAGACAAAATAGCCCTTGCTGGTTTCCTTGCTGATTCTTTTCAGTACAAGGTCTCCCGCCGTAAACTTGTGAACCATTGGCGTAGCTTCTTTGACGTGCAAAAGTGATTATATTGTTTTAGTTTGGTTCATAAACTATAAATTAGAATATTTGAATTAAGGCTTATTAAAATCACTAAGGTATTCTTATATGACAATATATATGGCATTGCCCAATGTCGGTTCAAAATCAATCGCACTGCTAATTCAAAACAAATATAGACCTTGCCTCATTCAAAATACAGTATAATTTAAAAGTGATTATGTAATAATCCAATTTGAATAAATGATATTGAATTTAAATTTGAAAAAAATAACAGGGAAAAAACTAAAAAATATTATAAAGAAATAATGGTACAGTAAGCTCCTCGTCAAGCTATACTGTTTGACCTTTGGGCCGTCCTTATGCCGCTTGTAATAGGGGCGGTTTTCGTAGTGTAAATATAAAGCTTGAATGGGAGCTTACTGTACATAGTTTTGTATGGAAAAGAACGGTACACTTCTGTCATCTGTCAAGGTGATACGAAGTTCGCGGAAGAGCTAGTTTATAAGTACGATGTACCTATTTAATCCTATGTGGGAGAACACTACTGGAACTTCGTTAGCCCAGTTACAAAAATATTTTTACAAATCATTATTTCTAAAGAAGCTTACTTTATTCGGGCGGATGGACAGAATTTGGGGCGGAAAATTATTAATTCATTTCGTTATTTATTATCTTTGAATATAATTTCTTTACAGCAACTCACCCTGACTAAAGTAAATACTCACCGTGATGAAGCTGTATAGTCTCGACGTGATAATTACGATATTCAAATAGAGCTTATTTTTTCGGCTTTAATTCGTTTAAAAAGTAATCTTCAGAGCTTAAAATATTTGTTGTAAGTTTCTAGTTTAATTTTGGTCAATTTCCTCGATATTGCAATATTTGCAATATGCCTGATAGTCGTACTTAAGATAATCAATGTAAATATAATTACGGCGAACACTTAGCGATAGGCAGTTGAAACAACACAAAGCATCACACGATTAATTGTTCTTTCGCTTAGTTTCTGACACAAAATACACCATTTTGCTCTGCGAAGTACGGAACTGCCGCTCTCTCTCTCTCTCTCTCTGTCTATTTTTTCCAAATCACTTAGGTTTTTTATCAGAACTAGCAACCGAATACCGCCTAATTAAATAACGTTGTACAATTTCGTTAAAATCTAAAAAGCCCTCGGAGAGAAACTCGAAACTGGCGAGTAATTTAAAACCCAATAAATCAAAGCGATAAAAAATTTTCTGTTAAATTTTGTTAGGCATTAAGGACGGAGACAGAAAAAGTACTTGATAATTTTTATATAAATTATTCTTGTGAAGCATAAGTTTGATAAGATCTGGATATTTTGTTTCTAAGTTGACGCAAATGTCAAGGATTTTTAATTAAAAACTCGGATTTTGTTGAAACTCTTATGTAAGATAGTATCAGTCAATAGCATAGATAGGGTATCGTGTTACAATTTCTTTCACAAATTATCTTGAAAATTTGAAAATGTTTTAAATCGTGGTATGAGGTGTAGGAAAGCATTTTAAACATTCAATCAAATTTATAAATTACAGTAACTCATTCATACCCCTTAAATTATCGCGGAGTGAATCGCATAGTGGAAGCTCTACTTTTAAAAGAAAGAAAGAATTTCTACTTTTAAAACTTTCTTTGTCTGTATTTTTTCGAATATTAATGCACTTACACTACAGTAATTTCCAATCTAATCCCTTTGTTTTTGGTAGAAATATAAGACCGCCTTTTATTTTTATGTTATTAAGCTAGTTTTTGAGTAAATGTGATTGTACTAAATAAATAGCATTTCATTTCATTGGCTTTGTCTCATGGTTACCCTACTAGAACTAATAACTAATTAGAGATACCCATTTGTTGTGTATTGATAAGTAATAGTATTATACAGGCAATTGCGTAAACGTCCATTATTTTCAATGCTCCTTTACCTGGCAATATGTGAAAGAGCATTATAGTTTCAGCTTTAGTAAACAATGAATGAATTGTGCAGCTAACTGATACAGATAAAAGTCACCTGGTTTGTTTGGTTTTTAGTGAAGCGTAATATTTCTGTTAGGTTGTAGTTGAGCACAAGGTTTATCTTATTAAGCCAGTCCTCTAGCATGACAACCGAAACACGATATGATAAAGCATTTTCCAACTATGGGTAAATAGGTATGCTTGAAATAAAAATATGTTATTTTTTTATTTATAAAACGATTTATCGATATAAACTTTGACAGCACGATGGATTTTGCAGCTATCTTGAAGTTTTGAGTATGTTTTAAATATGGGTATTGTTAACATTTAAATTTTCTATAAAATTTCAAGATAGCGATTATATCCGTCATATTTTGACAGTTAATATCGATAAATCGTTTTATAATATCGTGTTTCGGTGGTCATGCTACTGTTTACCCTTGACTACTGAGATCATGGGATCACACACCATTGTAAGATATGCCTGTACGGCGAGGGATTAAATCTGAGTCCACTCCGTTCTTGCCGTGGATGTAACACTAACTAATGGAGTTTTCGCAATTACACCACTGCGAAAAGATGGAACTCGAAATAAATCCTATTTTAACCACCTATAAAAAAGAATAGGTTCTCATTCGACGCGTACCTATAAGTATTGTTTTTAACCAACTTCGAGGAGTTATCAAATTGATTGTATGTTCTTTTTTTATGTTTGTTACCGCATAACTCTGTCATTCATTAACCGATTTAAAAAATTCTTTTTCTCAAACATGCTTGGAAAGGTAGTCATTATTGTAGTAAAAAGAAGACACGATGTTTGTAATTCTTGGCTTATGCTACTTTACCGGCCTAGGCCAGGAAAGTAAGTATGAAAATTCATTTCTGGCCGCTGCTCAAATTTTTTAAAATTTATCTATAACTTGAATTATGTAACTTTTCATACAGCCAATTGCTATCACATTAAAAAAATGCACTCTTCGATATGAATATGACTACAATTTTATTAAAATGTTGGTATAAAATCACACTAAAATATGCTTAATTTTCGTTGCGAGAGAAAAAAACCATAATCTACAGTATTAAATTTTTTTTCGAAAAATATGACTGGGTTGTATGGGCTTTGTTTCCATTGCGCTAATTGAAAATTAAAAAAGTATTACTAAATGCAAAGTATTACTAATTGTATTATACTAAACTATATACTATTACTAAATGTATTACTGCCAGGCTACTATAATTAGTTTATTATTTGCTTTTTGTTCTTTTATTCATATTATACGCATTTGTTTTCAGTATTACGTCTTTCATTATTTCCTCACAATTATTGAGAAAAGCACTATATATACCTCAGCGGGAATGGGATTACCGGACCTATAATTAGCTCTACTCGTCCGGCAACCCCTAACTTCCCGGCCGCTGCAGTAATGTACTATTTTTGTTTGAGAGGGTATACTTTCCTATTGATTCTTTTGTCACCAAAATTAGGATCTGATGATGGGATCCCAGGAAAATCGAGGGAAACCCTTAAATTTTATAGGCACGCCGTCCAACGTACTCGTATTTCTTGAGTTTTCTGTAGCTATTCATATAGGTATTTGCGTCTTGTAGTCACGATTCGAACTGGTGATGGAAGGATGCTTAGCTTTTAAGAATACAATAGGCACGTCATAACCCTCAGTTTTATCTTTCAAGTAACTTCTGAATTGGCATTGAATTCGCAAAAAAACTGAAATGAAAAAAATATTTAACAAAAAGTAAAAACAGATTTCAAAAACATAAAAAGGTCAAAAATTATATAAGAATACGAACATTAATAATCGGCACCGACTTCAAAATAAAAAATTGCAATGTTGGTATTCTTATAGGTACTAAATGTTATTTTTGACTTTTTTATGTTTTTGAAGCTGGTTTTTATTTTTTGTTGAATATAACTCTGTCGGTTATTAACCGATTTTCAAAATTATTTTTGCATTCGAAGCAGTATACTTCCGAACTGGTCCTATTTGCACCCAGTCGGGATCTGGTGGTGATATCTCAGGAAAATCGACAGCAACCCTTAAATTTCATAGGAACGTCCAATATCTTTCATGATTTTTCTGAAGCCGTATAAGGTATTTGCGTCTAGTAGGTAGTCATCATGTCAATGATTCTTCCATCATGCTGAGCTGATGATGGATCTTTAACTTTAAGATGCCAGAGATTAGTTTTATTAATATTATAGACACGTATTGACCCCTACTTATATTCTTTCAAATACAGTAAAATTGATATAACAATATTTTACAAGAAATAAAAAAAAAGTTTACAAAACACTAAATAGCCATAAATAATATGAGGGTACAAACAACATCACATCTTAATATTAATGTCGGTGCCGAGCGGTGATCCTGGAAAGTCTGGAAAAATATTTAAAAACTAGCTAGAAAAGAAGCTAGTTGAAATTTGGCGCAGACTTCAAAATAAAAAAAAAATTGATGTTGTGTGTATTCTTATATTATTTTTATTTTTTTAAGGCAGAACGATTTATAAGTATTTTGAGGCTAATACTAGACTGCCCCCTTGCGTATGTCTTATGATTCCAGTCCACCAATGGCTTAATAATAATAATAATAAGTTTTTTATAGTGTTTTGTTTTATATATATATATTGTAAAAAACTTAAATTTAAGAATATTTGTGAATAAATGGATAATAATAAATTTATTTGCCAGAATATGGTTAGTAGGTTGTTACGGTTATATTTCCCGACATATTCTATCGAATGTTCGATGCAAATGTTAAAATTACTGGGTACATTATACACATCCACTGGCAAATGCAAAGGCAAAGGCACTGGTAAAACAAATTATATCCCTATACTTATCCACTGGCTCCCCGATACCCGGCCACTACGTCCTCCCAAGCCTCTTCTGCCCCCGCCCACGTTCGGAATCAGGAAGGCTGAATTCAACAAACACAAAACCAAACCCTGTCTGGTCAGCTTCGTGCAGTAGGTTAATTTTACATTCTATAGGTGAGACCAGTGCCCGGCAAAAAAATCATCAATCAATTGTTGGCATTTTCAATTTAAAAAATACTGTACAGATAAAAATATATTGTAGGCAAAACATAATGTAGGAACCACAACTGACAATAATGATAACGCTTTGAAGTAAAACAAATTATATGCCAATTTAGATAACACCAATAATAATGTGCCAAAGTATTAATAAACTTGAAAGAGAACTCTGATTATAAGGTTAATTTTTATCTGATGTTTAAAAATGTGTTAATGTAAAAAATAAATAACAGGAATATGATAGTAATAACATAAGTTAAATCTTTTACATACTTATATTTACACTTTAATCAAGAAATGTGACTCGAAAGATTTACTTTTTTGAGACAAGAAAATATTGAAATAAAATAAATGTAGAAACATGTGTGTACAAATTTATTTATTATAATATTTTATTTACACTAATATAAAACTTATCTCTGTTACAACTATTCCACTCATTCCAGCTTTCATACAAACGCATCGTTCCCTCTTAAAGCTCGTCAGATATACTCAAATGGAATATGGCAGGCTCTTCTTACGACTAGCAGGGGCAACTGTGGGAGGCATATTACAAAAAATATTGCGAAGGGACTGAAAAGTACGCAGGCACCGAGCCATGCCATCAGAAACCAGGTGGGCAGAAACGCAACTTGTTCCAACATCGCGGTGTCATTTGATATTTCGCACTAATTTTCCCTCGCGCGTTTCCAAACAGTTCATTATATCGCAATTTTTCTCAGGCGGAACGAACAAAATTGTCCGAATCTCGATCGATTTGAGGTCGAGAACTGCATTCGGTGTCCGTGCAACTAGGAACGCCACCTGTAACAAGAGAATCGCCATGTTAACATCATACAATGTAACCAGAGGATCACCTTTTTTAACCCAGTTAAAAAGATGTTACATCTACCGCAGTGGGAGTGGGGCCCGACTGCGGTTATGCGGGAGCCAGTGGATAACCTCTCACCTGCAACATATTTCACTTGACTGTATTAGCATTAAAAGATGTAGTCAACCATGCTATGTAGTCATTTTGAACGGATGTAATCATCTAAAAGACCTGGGGCTCTATTTTTGAATCATTCGGCCGGCATCGAGCTCTTTTCAAACGTCATCCGCCCCCCTAGACAAATGCCCCACGCTAACTTTTCCGCAGTCGTTGCGCAGAAAAAATGTATGGAAACGAAATTAGCTTTCGACAACCTCACGCTATTTTTCCACAGCTAATGTCATCTTCATACATTTTTTCTGCGGAACGATTGCAGAAAAGGTAGCGTGTGGCATTTGTCTAGGGGGGCTGTGCACGATTCCTATTGATTTTCGTTGTTGTCGCGATGAAAATCGTAAGAACATTACGACGAAGATCAATATTGTTTTGATTTTCGTCGAAAACAAAACGAAAATAAGTAGAAATCGAACACTGACGAGCGCTCGATGCCGGAAGAATGATTAAAAAATAGGGCCCCTGGACGAAATGATATCTAGTCATTTTTATGATATAGTCGTACTACAAGTAAGTGTAGAGAAGTCATTAGTATGCTATCTAGACAACTTAAGACCAACTTAATTATTCATAAAATGCAAACCTCAAATCATGCAAAAGTAAGTAATAGCTGACATTATTATTTTAACATTCACTCAAATGTACTGATTACTAGCTGTGACCCCCGACTTGTCGGCATGGAATTAAGTTATATCACGCGTTTCTTAGGGGACTCATTAAATTCGGAAAAAATAGAACCGACTTCAAAAACACTGAAAACTTAAAAATAATCTTCTTCTATATTGAAGTCCTAATGATGAAACGATGATCTCCTAGAAAGTGTTAAAATTTGTCACCGACTTCAATATAGAAGAAGATTATTTTTAAGTTTTCAGTGTTTTTGTAGTCGGTTCTATTTTTTGTAAAAAAAAATTATTTTAACTTTTTAGTGAATGAAATCTTTTTAGTGAAAGAAAAACTAATTTAATACCAGTGTTTTCCTCGATTTTCTATGGGATCCCACCATCCGATCCTGACGTTGGTGACCATGGGACCACCCTTGCAGTATACTCTATCAAATACAAAAAGAATTTTGGAAATCGGTTTTAAAATGACGGAGTTATGAGGTAACAAACATAAAAAAAAATACAACCGAATTGATAACCTTCCTTCCTCCTCCTTTTTTGAAGTCGGTTAATAAAAAGTGACCTACATCGTTCCTCGGGACTTAAGCTATACAGGGGTTATTTTTAGTCACGAGCCAAATTTTGTGTCCTTGATCAGAAGCCTCATTCGCTGATCGGCAGGGTGCACTATGAAGTGAAAGATACCATAGATCCGACTTTTTTTTTTGATATAAGTTTCGGTTTGATAATATCCCACGTGTGAGTTTTGACGTTATTTCTTGATATAAGAGGATTAACAGTAACTGCGCCATAACACTTCCCAATTGTACACCATACTTGACATCACGTTCACATGATGTGTAGGCAACTAGGGTATCCGGTGTTCAAGGAAGATCAGCGTCGAGGCTTCTTACGATCGTCCCGATATTGTGCTGAGTGGATTCCATTTCACAACCGCAATAAGTTCTAGTTAAATTCAATTGTATTATTAGATTAAAGTGGTGTGAATAAATAAATTTCTATTCTATTCTATCCGCGTTGCCGAGAATAAGGGTCTTGACAGACGTCCTACAGACGCACAAAGAAGTGATCCTATATGGATTTTTTCTTTTGAAGAACGGACCCCAAAATCATATAGTTATAGAAAGATATAGTACTTTACTACTATTTTTTCTATAAATGATATATTTATCCTTGAATAAAATTAAGTTCAGACTTCAATAACAATTTGAACTGTAAATCGTTCTTATGCCGCATAGCAGCTAAATATAGGAGTCCAATTGTACCGGCCGATTTATGTGCTACTAAATCAAAGAATCTACTGACACAATTGGCTGAACTGGATGCAGTAGAGTCATTGGCTAAACGATTTTTAACATACACTAAAGTTATTCCATATTGAAAAATAGCAGGTAATAACCTGTTTAATGCATGTCTCGTTGATCTAATGGTATGGTCTAGTAGTTGAGACTACCTTGTGTTGATTTGAATGTCCGGGATTCGATTTCCCATAGGGGCAGAAGATTTTCTGTTTGGTTTGGTTTGTGGTAGGCCTTCTGAGCCTACCTGTCTTGCTACTACCGACGTCTTACCTAAGTTTGTCGCCATAATGTTAATAACATTATTGCTGTACGACAACTATAGGAAAGATAGATAGTTCATCGGTTGATGAGGAGTTCAGCAGGCCTATTCGCTAACTACGGTTGGTAACTAGAACTGTCATTTTTGAAAGACACTTTATATCCATTACTGGTTTAGTGATCTTATGTGTTACCGCAGCGTTCATGATAGCAGAAATGGATGTTAAGTTCCTTTCAAAAATTACATTTCTAGTTAGCAACCGAAGTTACAGAATAGGCCTGCAGGTGAAGTCAACCTCCATTTTCCACCTTATTGTCACTTACGATGAGATGAAGGCCAAGAGCTTCCCTGTAACTTACACATGGACAAATCCGAGAATGATATAGGTAATTGCATTCAGTTCTACGCTGATAAATACTGGATGATGTAGGTACCTAACAAATTTACTGGAAATGAAAAACATGGCACTATATATATTTTCTTGCGTTCGCATTACATATGCTATCGCACTACGTTCTACGCTGATAAATACTGGATATACATAAATGATATAGGTACCTAACTAATTTTACGGAAATGAAAAACGGCACAATATTTTGTTAAATGCGCATTACATATGCGATAAGTAAACTAAACTTAATCTACTCTTATCATTGCTGGCAATGTCATTTATATTCAAGGCATCGATCGCACAAAGGTTATCGACGCAACTTAAATTATTGTAGCTCGGAATAATCAATATTACTATTACTTATAATCTACATACAGGATTGTGTATAAAAAAAATTGTGTCTTGATAAATATTTGACACTGGCATTGATAAATGCAGATTTTTTATATAAACCATGAAATAGCTACTTAAAAAACCCGGAATAGTGATAATTGAATAGAAAATTGCAGAAATGTGTCTTTTTACACAACAAAGTTTGCAGACAAGCAGGTCGCCCACCTGAAGTGACTTCAGTCGCCTATAGTACATGTGGCTCCTGTAAGACTTGCAAATTTACAACCCCTACAAGGACGCCACAGTGTACGTTACCAACTGGTGATATAGGATGTCAAGTCACTGTACCCAGTAATTTCTCAGCCTGCCTTACCCTTCAAACCGGAACACAGCAATGCAAGCACCGCTTTTTGGCAGCAGAAATAGATAAGATGGAGGTACCCATGTAGATGACTGGTACAGAGTCTCCGAGTCTCCCTCTGCTAAAATCTCTCCATAGGTATAATAGTGAAACGTGATGTTTATCGACTTGCCGGCGCCGGCAAAACGGCACGACATTCATATATTTTTCCCTGGGCTGGGCAGTGGAAAATCAGCCATCAATTAGAATAGATTAGTAAAAAGTTGTTGTAAAGAAGTTTAGTTTTAATATGTTCGTTTCACTAAAAGATGTAGTAGTCAGATTTCTAGATCGAAGAGTCCCTATAAGCTTGAATGTTTAAGAGACTACAAAAGCTTTTAAGGCAGAAACACTAAAACTTGGTAATATCATACGAGACGAGTAGACCATTTATTGTTATAATTATGTTATCTTAGTCAACCGGATAAGAAATTTGGTAAACTGAATATATTTTAAGCCCTGGTGTTTATATGTAAACAAAACGGATCGATTATCGTATCTATTGCTAATATCTTATTTTCAAGAGATAATAAATGAGAACCGGGCAAGTGCGAGTTGGACTCGCGCACCAAGGGTTCCGTACCAAACTGGTCTATGTATATAATTTCCTACGTATTGACGGTTTTCAATGAGGATCTTAGCAATCGTTCGCTGAACCAGTGCACCACGCACTGGTTCAGCGAACGATTGCAAAGGTTAAGCAACGTTGGCTGTGGTCAGTCTTATGATGGGTGACCAAAATACGAAACATCTCGAGCTCCTCTGTGCTTCGGAAGGCACGTAAAACAATGGCTCCTGCACCCGATCTCGCCCCGGTTGTGTCGGCTCACCGTCCCATCGGATTTTGCGAGTGAAGGAACAGAGAGTGCACTTGTGTTTGCGCAGTCACATACACAGTGCATTAATGCAATGCAGTACAGTGTTCTATGTTTTGTCGCGATTTCGTGCATCGAATCTACGTATTACACTCCACTACTTGTGCACTATAATATGTCCTGCGCAGATGCCTAGCCTCAGTTAAGTTGGCCGCCGTGACCGAATATCTGTTTGGAGGACATTACCTGTTTCAGATTTTTTTCCTCAATATGTGCTATAAGATCTTGACTTCTTGCCAAATTTCATGGCTTAAAGTACCCTATAGGTTTTGATCACCTTGTGAAAATTATGTGACATAAACGGTCAATTCTTTTGATCGCGTTGAGTTACAAGTTTGATTTTATGATTAATGAAAGAGACCATAGGCCCTAGTGGGTACCTATTTGATTAATTTTTAAGTTCAAAAGCACTTCCGTTTTTTTCTTTTATGGTGCGGATTCATAATAGTTATTTGTTATACATGAGTGTAAAGTTGCTTTTTAACCGCGTGCTCAACTTTGATTGATCAACTTTGATTTGAGCTTAAAATTAAACAACTGACACATATCTGCAAATCAACTTCTACAGTCCGATCGTCTACCAAAAGTAAGCAACAAAAAACTATAACTGATGTAAATTCATCATGCTTGTTTCTCGACGAAACTATATATAGAAAAAAAACACCTGAACGTAAAGATACTACAGTACCGACTCTTGAAAACAGCATAAACTACAGAAATCGACGTGCAAAATTGTCAAATAAATATAGATGACGCCACATGCGACAATGTACAAATGACAAATCCAAGTCCCAAAAAACGGAACATTTATATAGTAGGAGACGAAACTCTAAAAGGTTTGTCAGCCCAGCTAACTAAAACAAGACAAGGGAAATGGAACGACTTGTATAGTACCTGTGCTTTTATCATGAACGATGCCCCTAGCATAGAATTACTTTCCCACTGTGATGCTATAGAAAAAAACATAAATAAAAACGATATTATAATACTAGGATTTGGTAATCATGACGATGATATTCATAGATTACACTCTAATATTTGTTTAGCGATAAGTAAATTCAAAAATTGTTCTGTTCTGTTGTTGCCCATACAGCGCAATACTTATTTTAATGTTGTAAAATTGAATTACTGCTTAAAAGTATGGACCTTTTGACATTTTGACCATTGTACCTATATTGACACTAATCCACTTGACCATAATTACATTTTATTAAATCGACATGATTTATGTAATAGAATCAATGTATGCATCGATTATAGGGAATATGAAAAACAATTTCTTAATATAAATAACATAAAAAAATATCTAGAACACTGTAAAACTCAGCAAATTAATAAACTTTGCGCCGTGGACAATTCTAACGTAATTTCTGACGAAATTCAAAATCCGTTTTTTCGATGCCAAAGTTAAAAACACGTTCACAGTTTTCCATCAAAATATACACGGACTATGTGCTAAAAAAGAACTAATTGAACTTACGCTTTCCGATTTTCACTTAGTACCAGATATTTTGTGCTTCACAGAAACGTTTGTAAAAGCTGGAGACGAAAAACAAATAATCTTAAACAACTATGAACTAGCAAGGCCAAATAAAAGAGGGGGTTCGTGCATTTTGATTAAAAAGGGGATAGAATATAAAAATATACCGTGTTTTAAAAGCCTTCCGACGACATACCACTTTGAAATGTGTGCAACGAATTTGATTTCTAATAGTATAATAATTATATGCATATACAGAATCCCAACCAAAATTAAGAGACACACGGAATTATTCTTGGAAAAATTAAACTTACTTTTAGACAAGTGCCTCGCGAAGTACTTTAATAAGAAAATTATTATCACGGGTGACTTAAATATAAACATGGTGGAGAAAAATGAAATCTCTTCACGCTTAGAAAATATATTAAAGAAATCTAACCTCATCATCCACATTACCATCCCTACTAGAGGCAAAGCTTGTCTGAACCTCATCATAAGTAATATTGAAAACGCTGAAGGATCTGTACACAGTTTGTGTTTATCAGATCATGAAACAGCACAGGCTCTGAGCTTCACAGTAGCACAAAAAAAAGAAACCCCTAAAAATACATTCATACTTAAACGATGTTATTCTGATGAAATATTAATAAGTTCACACAATATATACGAAGTCTTTCGTTTAGTAGTGTATATGCACAAGAAGACTTAAATGCAGCACATTTAACGAGTTTCATGAGCTATTTAGTTTATTGTATGGCCTTTGTTTCCCCGTAAAAAAGATCAAAACAAACCACCACATTAAGTCTCCATGGATAACAAAAGGTTTAAAAAAAAGTTCAAGACATAAAAAAATACTACGCTTTAAATATTATTGTAGTAAAAATAAATTCCATAAACATAAGTATGCAGTATAATAAGCTTCTGAAAAAATGTATAATTAGTGCAAAAAGGATTACAAATCAAAAGTACGTCATAAATAGTAAAAATAAATGCAGAGCTACCTGGAATATTATAAAGCATGAGACAGGTAAAGCATTCTGTGGAATAAATATTCACAAAATAATAAACCAGGGCAAAGAAATAACAAAACCAACAGAAATAGCTACTGCCTTTAATAATTATTTTATAAATAATACAAACCAAATAAACGACAGCTTAGAGATAACCACTAAATATAATTTAACAAATTCTATCTTTTTAAAACCGATTGATGAATCTTATGTTAAAAAAATTATAGGAGATTTAAACAATACAAAATCAGAAGGATTTGACAACATAAGTACTCAAATAATAAAGAACTGTAAGGACGAAGTATGTACAGTATTGACCTATCTCATTAATTTATCACTGACATCAGGTACGTTTCCAAATAAATTAAAAACTTCAATTATCAAGCCACTTTACAAAAAAGGAAACAAATATGAACTGAAAAATTACAGGCCTATAACACTAATCTCAATATTTTCAAAAATCTTTGAAAAAGTAATGTATGACCAGTTACTTTCCTTTTTTGGAAAACATGACATTATAAAACATAATCAATACGGTTTCCAAAGAGGGAAGTCTACCTCACATGCAGCATTTAGTCTTGTCAATGATATCTTGCAAAACGTTAACAAGAATTCTTACACCACGGTAATATTCCTCGATATGTCAAAAGCGTTCGACTTGGTTTCACACGTACAATTACTGACCAAATTGGAACATTACGGTATTCGCGGACCTGCGCTAGATTGGCTGAAATCCTTTCTAGACAATAGAACGCAATATGTTGAGATAGCTCAGTATAATGATGCAGGTATAAAAGAAAGTTATAAGTCAGACCTCAAAAAGAATGGTTTTGGTGTTCCTCGGGGAAGCATCCTCGCGCCATTGCTATTCCTGGTGACAATTAATGACTTGCCAAATGTTACAAAACATAAAATGACTTTGTTTGCGGATGATGTTTCTGTCATTGTCACCTCAGACCAGCAACAAAATATAGAACAACACAAAAGTGATGTAACATATACTTTAGGACAAATTATTATATGGCTGGAAAAGAATAATTTAAAAATTAATCTAAATAAAACATTGATAATGAATTTTAATAATTTTATAAATAATACAATAAGCATTAATTATAAGGGACATATATTAAACGACGCTGAAAAAGTAAGATTCCTAGGTATCGACATAAATTCAAAATTGGACTGGAAAGAACATATAGAAACAGTGTGTGACAAGATTAATAGATTTTCATTTGGACTATACAAGCTGACAAAGGTGGCAAATAAAAATACCGCCATTACTGCCTATTTTGCATATGTTGAGTCGGTGCTTAGATATGGCTTAATAATTTGGGGAAATGGCACCAATATTCATAATGCTTTTGTTGCTCAAAAAAGATGTATTAGGGCTATAATTCACACAGCTTCGGATGTATCATGTAAACCCTTCTTTAGGACTCTAAATATTTTACCACTCCCGTGTCTCTAAATACTTGAGATATGCAAGTTCGTCAAACAAAATATAGGCTTATTCACGAAACTAAATAGGTTTACGAATAGGAATTTTCGAAATCCAAATAGACTTGTACTCGACACGGTCCCAAAAACAAAACGCTTCTTAAAAACAGCTACGCAATGTCTATTAAAATATTTAATAAAATACCTAAACATTTGAAGCATTTACCTTATACTATGTTTGCTAGACATTTGCGTAAATGGCTTCTAGAGAAAGCATTCTACTCTGTCGAGGAATTTTTAGCACATAAATAAAATGTTAGTTAAATTAAATTGAATCGAATTAGTTTGGACTAAATTAAATTAAATTAAATAAAATTTAATTGAATTAATCCTGGACATTATTAAAATATTAATTAAATGAAATTGGAGTGAATTAAGTCAAATTAATAAAAAATATAATTGAAATTAAATTGAAACAAAAGTGAATATTAAAATTTAATCGAATACATTTAAATTGAAATGGATTAAATTTTATTATATTAAATACATTAAATTATACATTGAATTTGAATGAAATATAGAAATTAGAACTGGAATAACTTAGATTAGCCTAGTTAATGTTGGATTAATTGAATTAATTAAATATAAATTACAAATTAACGCTGATTGTAACATCTTATGATCGATGTGTCATTGTTTTAAAATACCTGAATTTGCATGCTGATATTGGTATCTGCTAAATAGGTAAGAACTTGTAATATGATTAAGAACTCAATGTAACCCTATTTAAAGCAAATAAATGATTTGATTTGATTTGATTTGATGACCTCGCTAACGCTCAGGATTCTAAAATTGAACCACGAGCGCAGCGAGTGATTAAAAAATTTGAATTCTGAGCGTTAGAGAGGGAATCAAAAGAGCACAAGGTGAAAAATCTTTGCACTCGAGTGCAACACGTAACTTTTCATCCCCCCTCAGCGAGGAAATGACTAAATGCAAAATTAAACATTTACAATCACAAGATACTTTTATTTCTGTTTAGGTACATATTTACTACAACATTATGATAGGTAAGTATTACAGAAAAATATTTATATTATGTATAACAAATAACACGGACTCGGAAAAAAGAACAATTCATGTGTACAAACACATGAAATTGTCTTACCTTGCATGCTTCACATTTGTTTAATGCCACACTACGTCCGTATTTTTTTGTAGGTCCATGACAAATAATACGTTTTTTTACTTGTTTTCAAGTTTCTTATTTATAACAATACGACGTCAAAACAAAATGTCGAGCGCAAAGCTTTTTAGCAATAAGGCCGCCTGTGTTGTACATATGTGTTGATTTAAAAATTTTCTGTTTCTATATTTTTGTGTGCAATAAAGTATTTATTATTATTATACATTTATTCAAAAAAGCATCTTAAATTTAAGTTTTTTACAATATATAGATATAAAAACACAAATATTATAAAAAACTTAAATCTAGGGCACAGATTAGATAATAGTTACTACATAACAGATACATCACTCCCATAGAAACGCTCGAATCGCTGTAATAATAATAGCCAAAACCGACAGACAAAAGTCGCTACAAGAAGAAAAGGTCTCTATGAATGCGCGCCGAGAGTCGAGATTCCCGCGTACACCGCGTGATTGCGTCATCGAGCGAAAACTTAAGGGTTGTACAAAGAACATAAACAAAATGGCCAAAGTGAAACTTTAATGTTATTATTTTATTTATATACGTAGGATTTTAATGAAATAAAGTGATTGCGAGGAAAGGCCCCGACTTAAATGTGCTTTAATTTTATAAAATAATAAAATAATAGTACCTACTTTATTTGCAAGAATATTTTAAAATACATGATTGGTGTTAAATTATACACATTATTCCTCATAATTATAGTTTTAAATTGGCAGTGCGCAAATATTAAAAAAATTAAAATAGTACATGTCAAAAAATAAGAGAATAGAATATTATTTTATCGTCATTAATACATTTAAAAATTATAAAAAAAATACAAATTATTTAAAAAATCACCAATCCCACACGAGACGATTTTTTTCATTGATTTTATTAATTTGTCAAATTACAAATGATTAAAAAGATACGAATTATTATGAAAAATACATGATCGATGTTTTTTTCATGTTTGAACTCACGGTTATTCAGATTTACTAAAATAAAATTAAAATTTTTGAAAAATAAAATTTTCAGAAAAATATTCGATTTAGGTATAAAAATCTCGTTTGTAGTTCTGAAAAGAAAATTATAAATAAAAAAAAATAATTGATAAAAACAAAACGAAATTAAAAATCAAATTATTATAATAAACAAAAAAGCAATAAAATAAACAAAAAAGAAACAAACAATAAAAAACTATTTTATGAAAAAAAACAAGTTACAAGATTTGATAATAATAATAAGTCTCGCGTGCGGCGTGCGGCAGCCCTCTGCCGGTCGGCGCGCCGGCGCGCTACTTAGCGGTAGGTATTTATAACGCTGCATTGCGCGAGTGACGGGGGCCTGTCTAGGGTTCCACTGGCAGCGGAGCATGGCCCAAGCTACCGATGGTTAGGGCTACAGGGAGAGGAATCTCCGAACGATACGTGCCGTGTCAAGAACCACCGCCTTTTGTATCTGGCCCTTGATCCACCCGTCAAGCGAGAGCCCTTATTATTATTATTATTATTAAAAACAAAAGGACACCAAGGAGGTTCAGAGTCAGTTTTTAACAAATTTAAAAAAAGTTTTATGATAAATTCGGCACCATGGAGATGGAAGTAAATAGGTTTAATGATGTTTTGAAATCACATACCTAGTGCACGCGATGTTCTAAATTCAAATTTACTTTAACCTCAAGCGGATAAAAACGGCTTTGGCGGTCAGATATCGTAAAGCAAAAATACTCTTTCCGAGATGGAGGGATGAAAAAGTATTTATTGCATATGAGTATACTCTACGTCATTTTTATAAGATATTATTGAACAATTGGTATATTCAAACAATGTCAAATAAATGAAATAAAATTCCTTCATTGAATTACTTTAATAGTTATTAACAATATAATTGTTATCTTTGAGTACTTATCATTTAAGTATTTTAACGGACTTTTTGTCAATGTATTTTAAAATTCATACGAAGCTATTGCAAAATGAAATAAAATAATCTGTACGTGTAAAATGTGGCATTGAAATGGTAATGTAAGCAAAATGTAAACATTTAAATCGTTCTTTGATACGAGTACGGTCAATTGAATTGCAAATGAATTACTCTACATTCCGAAATGGCGATCGTATATTTATATCGCAGATTTAATTCAATTTATACGTTATATTATCATCACAAAAATAAACAATATAATTAGTGTTATGATTTAGAAATACACATATACACATAAATACACAAAAATAATATTGCACACATAACAAAATGCAGCTAATAAGCTTGTATAATAAGTCATTAAAGCTAATTGATTGTATTCTAAGTGCAAAAATGGTAGTCTTAGATATGATTATATACAGATTGACATGATTATTTTTAATTTACTTTTATTACTTTGATTGGATTACCAATTTTTACTGAAATATTCTGTAATCTTATTGCATTTATTTAAAATGATTTTTCACAGTACATCATTCTAACAAGCTACCCACAGCAACATGATACGTTTTGTTATCAAAGTAGGATATTTAAAACCCAAAATTACTTAAAACTTTTCTAACCTTAAGTATGTAGGTACTTATTCAGGAATACCTCATGGGTACTTTGAAAGCTTAAATGAGATAATTGTTTCGAAGCGTTCACCGATGTAAATTGGAAACATTTCGCTAAGTGGAAAATTAGGTTATTATTTTAAAACTTTGGATTTCGCTCATTGCTCCCCGAAAAAGTTTTGCGTTGCGGTACCTAATGAATACTTTTACATATAATGTGAACGGAATAATTAACAAAACGGGTTGGACAATGATGAATATCTACGTGAAAATATTATAGCTGAATTATTCTATAGTATCGTTATTGTTCAAAATTACAAATAAATGGTTAGAGGCACATTTTTACTTGAGAAAACGTTTCTTTAACGGTTTTTTTGTCTCCATCCCCATTTAGAGACACCTCATTTGGTATTGGTATTCTGGTAACAATTTTGTAGTTTACATCATTGTGCGTCGCCGTTTTTAAAAAGTAGGTAAGTACGAATAAATATAAAAAATCTGATAGTCTATTTTTAATTAGCATGCACAAAAAACATAACACATTCATTTTTGCTATATACGTGTGCTTTTTTGGTATACTTAAAATTCGTAATTCGTAAAAAGTTTAAAAAAAAGTTTATGTAAACGCTTTCATGTAATATGTAACATAATACGTACTGGTACTGTAAAAAGAAGCTCACATAGAAACTAAGTTGCAACACGGTCAAATCTATTTGCAGCATTAAATGTAGTCGTCTGATAGCAAACAATCATAATATTGATAGTACATATGGGTAGGTACGGTACCTAGATACATTAAAATTGGCATGACTGTAAGTACTTTCCCACAGGTGATCACGTGTCAACGCGTGTCAATATTTATTCACGACACAGGTATTGTTTACAACATTTTTAATTTGGTTGAATCTTGCTCGTAATTGTCTACATTGTCAAAAAGCCATATATAAGAAAAAAACATCTGATCTTCAAATTCATATAAGTCGCCGAGTTCAGAATCATTTAATCGATACGATGACACGTTACAATGTGCCAAAAATAGCATTATCAAATTGTTCATACATTCCTGGCATAAATCTTCCTCACGTGAAGACGTCACGTACTTCACACAAGCATGGGGGGAGCTAATGGGTGCGGGGGAAGGGTAAATTTCATTTTGGATACTGCAAATTGCTTGGCTTTTGTTCATTGAATTCGTTAGGACTCCCAATGCTTTATTATGTGGTAGTACCGACGCTGAATGACGATACCTTCGCCTAACACAATTTGTTTTTGAATAAATGTATCGCTGGAAGAGGCGAGGTCTTTCTTTGAGTAATCGCAGACTAGGTATATACACGGTCTATAGATCTGTTTACGTGGAAATAATTAAATTTCTTCAATTCCTGACGCCCTTGTCCCAACATACTACAGATGTTCGCCGGGAATTCTTCGCACACTTTGCGCAACTTTATTTTTCGTTCGTTTTCCACGTTTTTTTAAATAATGTGAGGGGACTAATAGTTCAAATTGCGAAAAAATAACGTTCGTGAATTGCGCAATTAGGTATGCCTATTATGTCAATAGGTATTAGTTTTTCAATTTTTTTTATGGAGGGCCCGGCAAATGACCTCCTCCTGCCTGATGTTAAACGGTGAAAGAGGCCCAAATGAGTTCACAGATAGAGAGGGACGATACCCACTATCCTACCTGCCCGCCCCTTGCCGGCCTAAAAGATGCTTTTTCACACCTCTTTTGAAGAAACCCATGTTGTAGGAAACACGTGCGCAGGTAGAGAATTCCAAGTGTGGGATGAACGACATATGACATGCGTGTATAAGATCCGCGGCATTTACGATTAACTTAAAATTCTTCTTTATAAAATTCTTGCGATGCAACTTATCAAAATACGATGATTTTTTTTCGCACACCTTTAACAAAACTGAAGTATAAAATAAAAATCTCGTCTATTTAAAGACTGATTGTATCAAAATTTCAGGTATTCCACTTGGATCCCCTATTTCAATACCCCAGGGGATCGAAAAACACTTGCTATTCCGCATCGATCCCCTAATCAAGGGTATCGAAGAGGAATCATATTATTGCTTCCACATGAATCCCCTGTTAGTAAAATTAATAACATAAAGGCCCTTTCATCATGATGACACATTTTTCAAACACAACTCTCTCTCTCTCCCTGGGAGTATTAAGAAAGCTCGAACGCTGGGTTCATGTAAGAATCAAGTCCGTAATCATTGCCTGACCTTAAATTCTGGCTGTGTTCCCACTAGCACCACCGAATAGTACCACCGGCGGTACTAGCGAAAAATTTAGTTCTCTTTAGTACCACAATTAATCTTAGTGCTACTAGGCCTTGGCTCAGCAGCCGTTCGCAATGGAGCTACCACTCGCGTCTCCCGCCAGCTGCTACTTGCAGTCCGTAATTATATTTTCGGCTGCAAAGCAAATGTCTGCGAAGGATAATCACTCCGAACTTTGTGCAGTGTACGAAGAAGACTGTATGAGTTTAGGAATGGTGCGAAGATGGGTCAGGGACTTTAAGGCGCATAACACATTGCACCGGACACCGCTGCTCTGTACGGAGGGACGAAAACCACATGCGGCTGCGGCGGCACGGAACCGTGCCACCGTACGGTTTGCTCCGTATCACCGTCCGGAGCTGCGGTGCACGACGACGCCCGCATCACCGCATTATCTATGTTGAGATCTATTACGCGTATGCACGTCCTTTCTATGCAAAAATCCGTACGATACTGCGGCACACGGGCACAGTGTGGCATACCCCGCGGACCGCACCGCATCACCGTCCGGGAGTGCGGTGCCGTCGCGCGCGCCGCACAACCGCACGGTGATGCGGTGCGAGTGTGTTATACCCTGCGGTTTTTGTATACAAATTAAGATTCTCCAGTCAAAATTAAAAACCGCAGCACCGCACACCGGAGCGGTGTCCGGTGCAATGTGTTATGCGCCTAAAAACGGTCGAACCGATGAGCAGCGCGCCGGGCGGCCGTCGGTTTCGGACGAAACGATTGCATATGTTCTCAGCAGCTGAATTAATAAATTAATTGCATTTATTTGAAATGAATATCTAATGTCGCAACAATGTCACTGACATAATTCATATATGCCGGAATGAATCATATAAATAGACCTTTATGTGTAAAAAGGTTGTCATTGCCGTAGGGGATCCTAAAGGAATAGCAAGTGCATTAGAATCCTCTGGGGGATCGTAGTGGAATAGCAAGTTCTTTTCGATCCCCTGGTGGATTGAAATTGGGGATCCAAGTGGAATACCCGAAAAATTTTAACACTTATCTTATGAAGTTATGATATAATCAAGGCAATTCGATAATATTGAATTTAAAAAAAATGTCATATGATCTTATGTCATGAAACCTTGACGAGTATTATCACGTCCGCTGACAAAATTTTAATGGGTGCAGTTAAGTTCGGAACTATCGCAATATTTACTAAAACAACAATCACCTTTGATATTGACATTGATTCTTATGACCTGGCTGGCTTTAAATAAAGTATAATTATTCAAACTTATGTGCATATTGTTAATGTCCTCGAATCGAATGTCAATTTTGCTGCCAAAAATGACATTGGATTTTGAATTTTGATATTCGAATTCTTTTTCGGATTTTCTGTTAAATATTAATTGGACCTTATAACCTCTTACGGGAAATATGAAAAGGCCTTTAGTCAATAGAACGATAGCAATATAATAAAGATATAATTAGGATGTTTTTTTGCAGAATTGCAATATTTTATTTTAGGTATCTTTTCCTATTTTTACTCGTGTTGTGTGTTATAATTTTGCGCAAAGAGAATTGAAGCTGTTTTTTAAACGATTTTAATCAAGAGTAACTGTTTCCGTCGTTTAGGAATCAGCAGGATAGGATCAGGAAGGAAAAAGTTTGGCTTATCCATAATAGTAGTTCTTCTACTCGGTATAGAGGGCTTCTGAGCCCTCCTAGCTAGCCACTACCGTCTTACCTAAGTTTGACGCCATAATAACAATGTTAATGGCATTGTTAATTAAGGAAAGATAGGCAGTTGACGCCACAACTGAAGGTTGTTGATGAGTATTAAGCATGTTTTCACCTTTGGCCTGATCGTCCCTAACAAGCAGGTGAGGTAAGAGCTTGTTTGTTGTATGTAAAAAAATGTATGATTATGTTTTTAGTTTACTCAAACCTGTGTATTTTGTTATTCGTAAGATTCGTCGTTTTTTAATAAACCAACTCGGAAGAAGTCGCGGTATCGGTATTTAAACAGTTATTAATTTAAGTATACGCCTATACATTAGCTGTTTTATTCATGTACCAATACTCACCTATGTATTTATTTATTTTATACATGAAAATTCAACAATTTTCTATTCAAGCATTCTAAATAAACGGTATCTTAAACACAAGCTGTAATAAACTGATTGGAGCTATTCATGGATTTTACGATATCGACTGGAAGCAATAAAATAGTAACACTGCATACTCGGCTATCTTCCAAGCTAGTCTACTGTAGAAGCAACGGCATTATTGTGAAGAAAACAACAAGAACAAACAAAAAAGTTACTGAAGCGCATTCCGAAGAGATGGACGATGCAACAGTAATTGGTCCAGAACGCATTCGAACTGCAAGAAGGAAAAACAGCTGGCAAACATAATTGAACTGTATTATGCTAGAAATAATGACACAGCTAGTGAAGTAAATTGTTTTTACCTTGAACGTAAGTTAAGAATAGAAGTTGTAGCGTATCTTACGACAGTTTTATTGCGTTCTGGTTTCGTTGGCTTTTGCAAGTTGCTTTCATTAATCACATGATATGTTACAAATTACGGTGTGTTACACGATGATATCACATATTTAATATTTTATATCAATCTGCTTAATGTGTTGTGAACTTCGTTAGTCTTCTTAATGTGTTGTGGACTTCTTCAGTCCACTCCTAATCGAACTGACGGTTAAGAGTTCATGCGAATCTATTGAATTTAGTGGATTATGATGAATATTCTGGTATTTTCAGAAATTTTATGATTTTCATAAGCAAAACGAAAAAACGGAACCCTATAGGATCACTTTATTGTCCACTTGTCCGTGTGTCTGTCAAGACCCTTTTTCTCGAAACCGCGTAGAGATATCAAGCTGGAATTTCTACAAAATATCCGAGACTAAGGTCTCTTTCAGTTGTGAAAAAAATCAAACTGGTAAGCCAATGCGATCAAAAGGGAGTTCGTATATTTCGAGATTTCACGAGGGAATCAAAATATTTAAGATACTTCTCGTTGACCTAGAATCATGACTTATAGACATGCCATGCTTATAACGTAAAAAAATAAGAACCGTAAATATGTTTATAAGTAGTTAGAAAATTATGTGAACGATATTTACTATAATATAAGAATTTGATCGTTAACAAAATGTTATGATAATGAATTATACTATGTTGCCTCTCGTGTCAAATAACCATTAACAAGATTTTAGAGTATTAAAAACATTTAAGTTTCTACATTTCATAAAATATGTAAACCTTGGTAAGTAAGTATGTTTTGTGTACATACAAAAACAGGTTTAGTTGACATTGACACCGGTGATAAGCCATAATGAGTGTCTTCTTTATGTACCTATTTATTTCCAAGCAACATAACATAAAGTTCAAATTTACCATTAATTACATTTACACAATACTAAACATCTAACCTTCTTGATTCCAAGAAAGTAATTAATTAATGACAAACACGATACGCATGTAAGAGAAATATTATCTTTATTAGTATTCTTCTTAGTTTAAGTTCGTTTCAATTTCCTTTTTTTTGAGGTACGTTAGAAATTTGAATTTACACAAATATCAAATAAAAACTTACAACTCTAGGAAAATTTCTTAAATTTTATAATCTGTGGGTGCTACAGAAAAAGAAAACAGGAACGCAACATTTTTAAAGCTTATCTATCTATATAAATAAAAAGGAGTCGTCGAAATGTATGTACGCGCATAGCTTTAAAACGACTCCACCAAAATGGTTAATTCTTTTGTTGTTTCGTTATTGTCAGGACAAGGTTTGTATAAAAGAAAATGTTTGAAAAATTAAAAATTAGTAAAAATTGTAAAAAAAGTAAAAATTGTGAATTTTAATCATTTTCATATAGAAGTGACGAAATTGATAGATTAACAACCATGTTATTCCAAAAATCTATGGTTTCTTACATTGTTGTATTGTCAAAAGGTATTTAGGATACCAAAGGGGTTTTATTTTAATTGAAATAAATAAAAAGTATAGTTATGAAATACAAACAAATCCAAATCATTAAATGATCATAAACGCCATTCAAAATGACACGCGAGAATGTAAACAAAACAGTTTTTTACTGACCGAAGCAGCGCGTCCTCGGGTCGTTATCCTGGCGCTTCGATGTGAACTACACGTGTGTTATTTATATCACTATCACTTTTAACAAAGATTGATGCTGCTGTAGCAGCGTGGTCAAACAGCGAACTGTTCCACAAGCGCACGCCGCCGGCTGCGCGAGCGCATGAAACAGTTTCGACACCGCCATGCGGCAAGAAACAATCAGTTCGTCTCCCTCAAACGTATGACGTCTGAAAGAGACGGCTATAGAACCACCTACCAGCGCATGCAGTGGTCGACCTTCTACATCCACAATTCTTGCTAATAAGCATTTTGCAATCGCGCGCTTGGTATTCCTTGTGCCACTTAAGATGCAGTGAACAATTTCATGGTCGTAAATATCCATACATTTTGCTTTGTCGAGTTACAACAAAAGCAAAATGTTTGTTTTGAAAACTACCGTTCACAGTTCTCGCTCTTAATGGATGGTTTACACGGCACGTGCGAGTCAGCCTGCAGTAAATCGTACTGTACGGACGTATCTTACCAGTTACAGCCACTATCTGACTCGCATGCTAATTCGCTTTTGACTTTATTTTTCACCTGATCGCTCGACAGCAGCTGGCATCGTTCAGACGCCTTTGGCAAAAGCTGGCCAGTTTGTCTTTAATCGAAGTCCATTCACTCGATATCTCTACAATAATGTGGACATGGTCTCTCATAATATCTATCATGGCGACTACACGGGAACGCTGTAGTACAAATAATAAAATAGGCATACTGTCAGGGCAGTAGCACAGAATAAGTAATAGTACTAAAGTAGCAGTAGCTCGCAATGTAAAATAGCTATTACAAAGTGAGCTACAATCGATGTAGGTAATTACCGAGTGTCTTTTTAGCTCTGAACATTAAATGGTGTACTCCGAAGTTCTGAAAGTGACTCCAAAAAGAAAGAACATTCCACTTTTATTGTTCCATGTAAGATCTTGTGTTCTGACAAAACATTTTTGTTAAAGATTGCACTTCCAATTCCAGATAGTTCCAGCTCTATCAGTCTGCAGATCTCGCAGTGGAAACTTACAAAAATTTATAGAGACAAATACAATATAATATGCTGCTTATTTTACGAGTATTTTGATGATCAGCCTCATAAGCTCTAGCCAAAAAAATGAAAACAAAAACGCGAATAAAGTCTACGCCATCCATAGAAAGTGTATTTATAAGAAAAGTCGCTCTTAATTATATTTATTTCTTAGATTTTTTTCTAGATGGTTAACCATCTAGAAAAAAAAATAATAATAATAATTTGAACAGTTCAAAATTTAAGTAAAATTGTCCTCTAAAAAGTACCCTGTATGGGACCCCTTAAAACAAATGAAATTTCGAAAAGCGACTTAATTTTTCACTACTAGACTCTAAGATGAATCAACTGACACAATTTCAGTTCAATCGTACATTTTCTAAACCTGAAGGTATGATCACTCATGGACGGACAGACGTATACGGAACAGTAACAAAAAAGGATATTTTGGCTTTATTGCTTACCGACATGGTTGATTAAAACCCTAACAAACTAATTATATTATATTTAGGTCTTGGAAAAACATTTTTTTCAAGTAGCCAATAATTCTGATAGATATGGTGTTCACTTAATATCAAAAATTATAAGTACTAACTACGGGCAAAATTAATCACGCGTAGTACTACCGGACTCGTGAGTAGTACCACGGACAAAAAAAATTACCTGCGGTACTACCAGTAGTACCAACGGTAGTACCATTGGTAAGCACTGCACATGTCGATGCTTTTACTCGTAATACACCAGATCAGAGTTATGAGGCAAAAAGTGTTTTTAGGGTTCAGGTGAAATTAACAAGCCCGCGTTTTGGAAACAAATCGACCGGTATAGAACAATGTAAGAAATGTACGAAAATGGCATTAGACATGTGGCATAGAACGGCAGTGCATTTGAATGGCGTAAGTCATTCAAATAAATTGCCGTTCTATACGTTTGCGATAGCGAATGCATATGGTGTTGTCACTTTTTACCATTGACATTCGACAAAGGGCTCGCGATTCTTCAAAAATAGAGAAAAAATGCTCTTTGTTTCACTGAGAAAATAAAAAAAATATTTTTTGAACATATACGGATTATAGTAGGAAAAAAGGAAAACGTGCAAAGAGATTGTACCCTCTCGCTATAGAAACGTACTAAAAACCACCAAAACGTAATAACTAAGTTTCAAAAACTTTTCGAATTTCACAATTAATTTCTAGTTCTTTTGTTTTCTATTGTTCTTTTTTGTATTACCCATAATAAAATTTGATTCATAATCACAGAGTAATTATTTCCTCGCAGTCAGTGATAAAAAGTAGAGTACCTACCTAACACGTGAAAAAAAAATAATCTCGGTTCTCGTATCCCTTGATCTGCTCAGGCTTCTATTCTAGAATCCTTCGCTATGCTCGGGATTCTACATTAGAATCCTTCGCTCCTCTCGGGATACAACTTAGTGCCTCGAAAAGAATTCACCTTTTTTTCACTTGTTGGGTAATCTACTATTGAGTACAGCTTGGCAAAAAAGAGTTTGGAAGGAATGAGGACGCCACTAGACACAGTAAGTACAAGAAATGCAAAACTCAAGACACAGTTTCAAAAATATAAGCAATTTTTATTTACATTTGGATAGTAAAGTAACGATAGTCTCATTAAGGGGCTATGTCGAAAAAATTGGTTATTTTTAATGTAATGTCATAGGTCACTGAGAGATCTTACAGATCTGAAACTTAAATATGTGTTTCTTTATATCTTTAGCTAGAAACGTCAAAAACCGGAAACGCGATTTAAAGAATTTGCCTCGATACATTTTATTTTTTAAATTACCTCTTAAAAATAAGAAAATTCAGGATTACTAGTAAACGGTATTAGGTATTCATTAAAAAGTTCCATAAATAAGTAGATATCATCATTATTTAGAATCGTGTAAAAGCATTTTTTTCTAATCATTATAGTTATTTTTTTATAAAATAATTTGTATTTTGTCGCTTACGTCGATAATTTCTAAACGACCTGATTGCATGCGGGCGCAGTGCATTCACGACTTTGATGCCATTGATATAAAGACTAGCTACTTAAGCACGGGAGGCGCCCCGCGTTTTCGTATAGACCACGCCTCCCATTGTTTGATTCATTTTCGATGTAGCACCTTAATACACTATCAATCGCTTTTTAGTTCCAACTGACACCGCTCCAAACTCTTTTCTGCCAAACTGAAACACGCTCTGGCTCGTTGATTTGGCTTGTTTTCACGGAAGCCATTCTGGTCGGAATGTAGTTGGGCATAACAGTTTCGGCATAGAGTTTTCTCGCATAAATTAAGATAAGAGTTTGCTAAGTGCAGAATAGCTTTATTGACATAATTATTACCTACTTTGTGTAATTTAGTTTGCTTTTATGAGTTACTTTTATGAGCATTAATGTAAAGGAGTATTAATGCATCTCAAAGCTTAGATTTAGTTTTAAAGTTTAATGTATGGAACATCTGTCAAAAACAGCATGTTATTATGATCGATTTCATTCTTGAGATGCAATTATTAATAATACAATCCTAGAGTTATTATCGAGTGCTTAAATTTGGCCAATAATAAAAGACAATTATTACACAGTTTGTCTATACTAATAAGAAATCCTTATCAGAAAAACTTTAAATACAAATGCATGTTATACCAAACTCCAAGTAGAACAGACAAGAAGGTACCAAAAGTGCAAAAGAAACCTAACCACATCACCAATTTAGAAATATCTAAATAGTGGATAAACTCTAATGTTACAAATAAGTAACTACTTACTTATTTTTTATATATGTATGTACTTTACTTTATTAGTATTTTAACAAATTATCTCAGAAACTGCTTTTTACCAGATATAAATGTAGGCACTCCATTTGTTGCTACTTACGCCTTTATCTAATCGCAATATTTACGTTTTAAACGAGCTTCTGTTACCTACAAATCTATATATAATTATTATATGCGATATGTTTGTAAATACATTTTATCTTGAATGACATATTAGATAAGGTTATCTGCATTATTGTAAGTACATATACAGTCATAAACGTTATCAGTTAATTGACTTCACACATGTCTGGCGATTCAAGTTAGCGCCTAATACCTATTAGTAACAAATTAACAACAAAATTATGATAGAAATGTTATTGAAAGGTTCGCTGTATAGGTAATAGTAACATTACAGCAATGTTTTATATTACACTTTATATAAATAAAATAAATCGCCGAAATGCATGTAAGCGCACGAGTAACTTTAGAACGATACTGCACTAAAATGAATAATCTTTTTCGTTTTAATCAGGACGAGGCTTATATAAAGAAAAGAAAATGTTTGAAAAATTATACGAAAAAGTGAAGGTTTGACAATTTTCATATAAAAAGTGAGAGACTGACAAAATTGACAGATTGATATTTAGTTGTTCAGCAGGCCAATTATGGATCTTTCATCGTATGACATGGTATAAATTTGAGATAAAGAAGTCATGAAATGTTTCATTTCGAATTACCGATCTCCAATGATACCTATCATCACAATGGCATAATTTCAATGATATCATCTTAATATAATGAACAATTTATAAAAAATCTGACCGAAAATCATATTTTTCGTATGGCACAATGATATAATATAAGATATCATTTGAAAACCATGAGATCGGTAATAGGCCTGCTGTTTCTTATTACATTGTTTCATTGTCAAAAGGACTCATTAGGGTTGCGTAGCCAAAAAACGGAACCCTTATGGATTCGTCATGTCTGTCTGTCTGTCCGTCCGTATGTCACAGCCACTTTTTTCCGAAACTAATAAGAACTATACTGTTGAAACTTGGTAAGTAGATGTATTATGTGAACCGCAATAAGATTTTCACACAGAAATATAAAAAAAAAACAATAAATTTTGGGGTTCCCCATACTTAGAACAGAAACTTTTTTTTCATCAAACTCATACGTGTCTATGGATAGGTCTTCAAAAATGATATTGAGGTTTCTCATATCATTTTTTTCTAAACTGAATAGTTTGCGCAAGAGACACTTCCAAAGTGGTAAAATGTGTGTCCCCCTGTAGCTTCTAGAATAAGAGAATGATAAAACTAAAAAAATATATATGATGTACATTACTATGCAAACTCCCACCGAAAATTGGTTTGAACGAGATCTAGTAAGTAGTTTTTTTTAATACGTCATAAATCGTAAGCCGCAATTTACCTTTCATTCAATCAACTCAAATATAAAAATAACAAAAAACATTTAATTTTATAAACATAAATCTTATGCATAAACCGTAAACCATTATTTTCTAATAATAAAAAACCCAACATTTAGGTACCTAAATATAATGTTTACTTATCAATAACTTAATTAAAAAAATACACTATTATTAAAACATCGATCAAAGTTACAACGAACTACGAGAACTTTTATATTATGTTACTTGCTGCTACGGAACCCTTCATGGGCGAGTCCGACTCGCACTTGGTTTTTTTTTCTATACCCATATAAAGCTAAGTTCATGATAAACAAACACATTACGTGGCAGACAATTGGCAGGCATTGTGAAGTGACATGAGATTAACAATTATTATTTCATCCATAAAATTGCCACACACAAGCTCACCTAGCATCTTGTTGTTTTGTCTTTTTACGGTGAAGGTGAACTGTAAATAGAGTTATTTTATTGCCTTTTTAAGTATTAAAAGTTCCGGGTATTATTGCAAAACAAAAAATACATAATCAATTTCAAATTTTCTGACTTGTCTCATTTTCTGAAACTATAATATTAGACGACATAAGAAAGTTCTAGGGGTTGAGTCACAGTGGGTAGTGGAGTCGCAGTGTGGACCTTACCTAGCGCGCTCATAAGGGCAGGGAGAACACCGGGGGGTTTTAGTGGGTAGGACTGGTACTTTGCCGGGAGAGCCCCACACACGCTCGCCGTCTAGCCAACGGCTGGTACGGTGCGGTTACGCATTTCCCCCCGAGAAAAAAAAAAAAAAAAAAAAAAAAAAAAAAAAAGGGGTTGAGTCACATAAAACAGAAAAAAAATTATTGCAATGCTATAAAATATATCTATTATTGCAATAAAGTAAGTCAAGAAATATAAATAAATTTAAAATTTAGATGCTGTTGAGAAACATAATAAATAATTACATTATATCGGTGTAGAAGACCAACGATAATAAACATAAACTCAAAATTTTGAATTTTTTGTTTGCATCAAGTACTAATAGTTACTTACATCATCCACAGGCAATCTTCGTTGTTCTTGTTTGTCTGTCTTTGCGGGGCATCAAACTGAGGACCTATAAAGAGAATTTTACAATGAAACTTTTTAAAGACGCAACATAAAATTAAGTGTATATAAAATGTTCCAGAGTTGTTAATCGAACGATGACATTATATGAAATAATTCAGAAAATTTCGCCCTCTAAAATATTCGGCTAGCCAGTTTATGTCCGGAAGTTGAAGTTATTGACATTAGTTTGATTTATGGTATTTTATAGGTAGTTGTGACATTAAAAACAAACAGATAAAATTTACAAAAGCACTTTGGCAATTAAAATAATTATTCCGTTTGCAATTGAGTGTATTGTTTCAAACAAATGGAATGACAATGGACTATTTTCTTGCATTAATTCATAATACCTTTAACGTAGTTATTAATTGCCTCTTATAAATTACAACATTAAAAAGACTTCGAAAAGAAAATCTACAACTTCATGGCGGTGGGCATGAACACTTTCCAAACGAGTTGCTTTAGGGACAATTATTCAATAGCCAAATAACTTTTATCCGAGGAATAAATATGAAATTTTGACAAATTAATATAGAAAGTTTGTCAAACCGCTGTATTCACTCTACAATTAAATGTTGTCCTTAGACTGAAGCTTTAGAGAATTGTTTCGAATTTTTCGGATGAAAAAGTCGCATAGGTGTGATTGCATTAACTCCCTTATCGGCTCTTACCACCCTACTACAAGAAAGAGGAAGGCGACGCATATTTTCTGAGTTCGTCACCGCAGAGACGAAGTTACCCTTATAAGTACTCGTACTATCAGCGCGCAAAAAATTTTCCGATTATGTCGTCATGACCACACGCGTCAATGGTTAGTACCAGTTGCGGTACTAATAAGGCGAGCGCGGGACGCGGTTGCCCGGGGTGAGAGGGGAATCATCGGCAAACTTTTTGCTCGCACGTAGTACGTCCGACTGGTACGACTAATGGAAACCTAACAAACATAATGTATTTTAATCATTCCATAGTCTCATAATCAGTATCTAAATTATTCTAATTGCATAAAATCTACACCTACTTTCGCATGTTGATATAAATAAGTATCCATTGGAAATTATCGACAATTCTCATTAGCGTAAAACTTAGATGTTTTTGCGAACTTTTTTGTCGAATCCCATTTTTACGACGCCAAATATGCAAATGGTCATTAATCGAAAAACCATTTATCAATAAGCTGTTTAGTCGATAGGCTATTTCATCGATTAGCCGTTTACTTGATAGGCCCTTTGTTCGATTAGCACTTTGTTAAGATGTAATTGCATAAAAAAAGTAATACTGCAATTAATAAGCCACTAGATCGGTGTTTTAAAAGTTGTTGTTTGATTGAAATAAAAATGCATTAAAGATGGGTCTCAGTTTACTGGTACTTTTGCTCAAGGAAGTACATTTGTTCAAATAGCCTATCGATCGACTAAACAGATAATAATCGATCAAATGGTTTTTGATGAAATTGCTCTTCACTTATTTCGCATCGTTAATGTGGGATTAGACGAAAAATCTTCCGGGAGTGAGTACAAATAACGAAACCCCTTGAGAACATATTTGAATAATTTCGACTAATTTGCAAATTCTCTTCCCGAGATCCTTAAGATATTGTTATTTTTTTAAACAATTTTATGAAATAAATGATGAACTTCTTACATGATTTTATACATTTAATAGATTCAGTCTCATTCTACAAAACAGTGTTGAAGTTTAAACAGTGTTATAAACCTTCATGGCTAGCAAGTGTACGGAAAACTAGTTTTTGTACTTGTTTTTAATGCGTTACAGACTTGTGTACACTCTATTTGACTACTTCTACTGTGTAAATTAAGAACACAACACAACAATGTTGACATGCGACATACCGAAGTTGAAAAATAAGTATTCAATCAAATTGAAATGCATTCTCGATACCGAACCTAACAAGGAAATAAAAGCTTATCATTATCCCAGCCAAATACGACCACTGATGGGCCTATGCGAAAGAGGGGAAGGGCTATTTTCCACAATGATGAGCCAATGCGGGCCAGCCTCGGCCATTGGTCATCAGAGTGCTCCACGACCAGATGACTGAGCACACCTGCGGCCGTACCGCCTAACTCAAAGCGATCACTTCCTATCGTTATCGTGACATTAGAACAAATAGTTTTAATGTCACAGCCAGGTGACATTTGAACTATTGTTCTAATGTCACAAAAGCGATAGCGAGTGTTCGCTATGAGTTAGGCGGTAGCCCCCCTGGTACGAGTACAACAATGAAAACTTAGTATTACAGTTATTTAGTAGCACAAACTATTACTATTCTTGCTGTGCTGGATTGTGTTCTTTTTAAAAAATATATTTATAGATTGTGTTTTGTGTATTCAGAGTCAGACGTTACACAACATGAACTAAACTACGCGTGTTATTCATAAACACACTGGGACTGTTAACTTTTTTTAAACAACAATCCAAAGCCGAAGGGATGGTATAAGTTACGATACGGCCCACATGGTATATGTCACGTACTCACGTTTTTAGAATGGCCCTACATCAAGGGCTATAACGCACAGATTATAAATAACAGCAACCGGAGTTTACGCTTTAATTTTTATTTGCTTATGTTCATAAATTTTTATTTGCTCAAATATGTCTTCAGTAAATATTAATAGGAGATATTTAGGTACACATAGCAACACGTCAGACTTAAAATGCTGACCTTGAAATCGCTCTAAGTAGCTTGTAATAGCTACTGCTTTTGTAATGCAAATGTAAAGCTTGACATATTGCTGACTGTATCTAGTTTTAATGTTTTTAATTTAAGATTGTAGTACTATTACTTAGAGAACATTATATATAATAATATAATGTTATTTAAATTTGACATTATTTTTTAATTTAATCACAAAAGTACACAACATGTATATTTTATAACCTTTTCGTAATAAGTATTGTAATAGCAATACTTAAAACAGTTCAACTAAATATTAGAAATGCAACACAATTAAAAACTAATTTCAATAAAATTATGTAAATGTATTTACCTGTTTGGGAGTTTTGCGAGCTGGTAGAGCTGACGCTATTCTCACTTTCGGTACGTGTTCTCGGTGTAAACAACAAATTCCAAGGGTTGAAACTGGAGTATTGATAGCCGTGCTGGTTCTTCGGCAGCTTCTTGTTGTCCGAATTCATTATAACTTATGTTTTAATTCAGGAAATCAACTGTATGTTGTTTCGTCGCGGTGAACTCTCGCGCACGCCGTTTGGTATGTCAACAACGAATGCCGATGTGTCGGCGCAAGCGCCGGCTGTGTTTTGGACCGACGACGCCCGAGCCGCGGCGAGAACACCCGAGCACTCTACACGACGTGGACCTTGCCCCCTCATAAGCAACGACGCACGTAGAAGTTCTGTAAACAGTCATTGCTTAATAAGTTACATACGATAATGCTTATATTTCTAGAAAATCACGTGTTTGATGCACAAAGATGATTATATTTAATTTAATGTTTAAATTATAGAAAATACTTACACGAACGAGATTAATACTCCATTCGGAATCGGTTCGCATTTGATTCGTCAAGTCGGTTATGTGGGCACCAAAGGTTGATATATTCCAATTTCTTATGAAATGAGTATCAAATAACCTGTCGTACATTTGATTGCGCATTATTATGTTTGTTGTAGACAAAACTGAACTTTTTGGCTCTCAATGTTAATAATAATATATTGTCGCTCAGCGCACAAAAAATAAAGTTGCTGATGCATGTCTTCAGATTATGTTTAAGGCTGCTAAACTGTGGCTACCTTTGTGGCCCATACTCGCACAAGAATAACTAAAGCACCCAAACTATACTATACTACCTATTGTGAGATTTTAAAATATAGATATTGACAAATGTCAGTATTATGTCAGCTAAAATAACTACACAAAAACTTCACAAACAATCACAAACTGAAGCAAAAAAGTATTCTAATAATACTTCCTCTGGTGAGTGAGAGCCGTGCAAAAAATAGTTAACCATGAAAGTTCCCTACGTTGTACATTCGAACACGCGCAAAGCGTATGCAACGAGCGACGCTATGAAAAATTGCTCATCCGAAGCAAACCGAAAAATCGTTGCGGAAGATTTCGAATGGGACGATGAGATTACTCCAGCACCGCTCACATATTTTGCAGCTTTAGCTCTATCTAGAGTATTCCATAGAATAAACCCACTTCAATATATACTACACAAGGATGTGAACATGTTAATGGATCTCTTTCCTGCTGATATCCCTTTAAAATTCAGTGTCCCGTACATAAAGGTATATCTAAACCGAGTTCTTGCCCTTGAGCACTTAAGATTCTAGTCATGAGCAACTGTCACGTATTTCAGGATGAGCAATACTGGGAAAGATCATTTGCAATCAAATTTCCGTCCCGAAAGGGACTTGGAGTCACGTTTTGGAAAGGAAAATATTTATCAACATGTCTACAAGACTATTTGGAAAAAGTAAACCCAGACGTGTTTATTGAAGAGGATGCAGTTGAGCTGGCTAAATTGGTTAAATTGTTACCTGTGTTAATTGCTTCATTTTCTTTTCATTGGTACTAAATACGACATTTAAATTATAGGTAAGCCCTTATATTTACGAGCTGGGGTTAAATCAATTGAAAATAGTTAGGCAACCGAAGCCTTCAGTCCCTTACGACGATGTCGTGGAAGATACTTGCCCTTACAGTGTCACTAAAGTATACGATCACATTCCCTTGGAGCCAATTCTGATAAAACTGTATAATTTACAAGAAATATCGTTAGTGTTTGGCCTAAATAATCTGCAGGATAACTATGATACTAGATTCTTTGAATTCTCTGTGGGAGATTGCGAATCACTATGCAGAGGCTTGGAAGATTTGAAACACTTTAGAATATTACGAATCAATCGGAGTAATTTGGACTGCTCTAAAGTGAAGCTAATTTTACAAAATTTGGTAAAAAAGGAAACTATAGAGGAGTTAGACTTTAACCACTGCAAGATTGGCGATTATGGAATGAAAGCATTGGGTGGATTCATTTACGTTCACAATAACTTAAAACGCGTCAGAATAGCCAACAATAGGTTCAAAGAGGTCGGAGTACAAGGAATAGCGTATGCGTTGCAGATGAAACCTGCTGCGCCAATTGAGCTACTGGGTAAAGTTATTACATTTTTTATTAATATTTGATCCTAATATGTTTTATGTGCCCAGAGGAAAATAAAGGTTACGAGGTTCTCCTTCGACGAGGAGAAATTTGGGCAAATATATCACAGTCGCCAGATATTGTGGTTGGTGTAGAAATTTCTTTCGAGTTTATCGTCTCTTTGCAGAGGTATTTATAAGACCAAGATCCCACCCAAGCAACATTTTAGGTTCTAGAATGGTTTTGAAAAGGTTTTAGAACCTATATATGGATATCTGCTACTAAGTCTTAATAGACTCAATAATGTTATATTAACCTTATAATAACCCTCTGAGTGCAAAAAGGGCCCACGTTTTAGAACCTTTCTGAGAGCTACAGCAAAACCTATAGTTTAAATCACAATACCTTCATTTAAGGTTAATATAACGTTCTAAAATGTTGTTGGATGTATCTTGATGATAACTTAAAACTTTTTTTAGGCATGAATAAATACTTTTCCGAGACTCCCAGGTTTTAAAATGTTTCTATTTGAGATTTTTTACACAGAAACAAGTGAATTTCAAATCTTTATTTATAATGGCGATTCCTTGTTTCAAAATGGCGATATAAGTTAAGTGTTGTATTCATAAAAATGATAAGTAGCTTGCTGATGTCCGGAAAAATTAAAAAATACTGCGACTGGCACTTTATTGTAAAACTTCATGATAAGCTGTATAAGAGGTGGGCCCTTCGTAAGTTAAAATTCTGAAGATATTTTAATAAAATTAAAATTATAAAATACGATGGTTGGTGATAAATCGCATTAGAAATGAAACTTCTATCCATATAAAACATACATTTTAAATATATAGCACACATTACTTAATTTTGCCTTATTTAATTTATCAAAATATTGCTTTTTGTTCCGATAGCTTTTTTTTTCAATAAAAAATATGGCTGCCGTTAGGAAATTACTAGAAAGAATTTAAATTAACCTTTCCAGAACTGTAACAGTTAAAAGCTAATTATGTTTGCCAAAATAAGATCTAAAGATTATCTGGTGGAGCTAGTTAAAATTACTAGGCTATTTTTGCAGTTGCTTAAAACTCGCGGAGATAACTGAAATTTTTTGAGGATGTTTCTTAAGCTTTCAAATATTCTCGTAGGACTTAAATGATGCCGTAAGCTTATTCAATAGCATTACTGGTTTGGGTTTTAACCACATAATCCTAATTTGTTTGTCTAGATAACTCTAATATAGCCTAAAGGTTTCAAGTAGGTTTTAGAAATGACTTACAGGTGATTTTAAAATTCCATAACTTTATAGCTGTATATAAGTTAAAAAATTAACCTTTAGATCTCACTTTAGTATTATGCTAGCTTTTCTAGAACTGAATCAGGAGTCTACGACAACTTTAAGATCTTAGGACTATATGCTCCTAAAACCTAAGTAAACATAACGTTAATTTAAACACTTGCCAGCGGTTCCAAAGTTTTAATAATAGTCAATTAGTTTTAGGACTTATTAATCTTTCTGAAATACTAAATACGACCAGATAGTAAAACTTTAACCTTTCTATGACTCTTTTAAAACCTTGAGGTAAAGTTTACAACCGAGACCCGAAAAAAATGCTACTTGGGAGGGCCGCCAGAAGTCACTTATTTTCTGATGAACGAAATGTGTATGACTCTGTAGTTTTAGTATGTACTATGATCGTATGCCTACTTGCTACCTTGACCAGATGGTCATTTTTCAGGTAAGTATCAGGTAATCAAGGAACGCAAAAACGCTACTAGCATCACTTAAATTCTGACGAATTTTTTTACATAATATGTTACACAATACTGTTAATATCAGTCATCACTGCTCCCAAACACTTCCCGTCGGCAATGTTACCTTACAGGCGCTTCAAAGCTCTTATTATCAAAAAATATTAATTTGTTAAATAAATGTCAAAAATGAGCCCTTTTCTTAGTTTGCAAGGTGTCATTCATTACTTTCCAGAATTTAATTCTTATAAGTTTTTTTCAAAACCAACGGGTTCGATTCCCGGCTATGAAAATAAAATTTTCAAAATTTCTAATGATACACTTTTAGTTTTTATCAAATTTCTCCGGAGACTTCCTTGATTTTTTTTCTGTATCTGTAATATACATATATTTTCGGATTTGCCATCCAGAGACATTTGAAAAATGTTCACTGTTTAATATCGTTAATTTTTACAAGGTTTTATTTAGCTTGCCCTGTTTTTTGATGTTGATATTGTTGTTGGGTCAAAGGACCATGCCCACTTTTGTATGGAGACTTGCCCCACTTACAAATTTCTATGAACAGAAACAACTCTACGCTCATTTTAAACGTTTTTCGTCATTGAGTAGAAAACAAGTATTGTTTTTTAATTAAAGCTGCAGTTTCATAGATATTCATAAAAATTGATCCTAATCTAACCTAAGCGACTCATATAGTTGCAAAACGTCAAACTAGTTATGCTGAACTTTCGGTCATTAAAAGTCAGTTACAATATACTATCAATATACTTACTTATTGATCTCCAGTATTATCAACAATAAGGAATCAAATGTGTAACAAAAATCGCAAAAAATGCAACGTGACAAGCAGCAAAGGGAACTGCGCCTTATTTTAGGTGCGTTCCACCTAAGTACAGATTTGCAGCATATTCAACATCATCGCGATTCATTAGTTTTTTATAGGGTAAATGCTCTAAGGTTTTTGACCATCGCTAGAGCTTGCTTACTTAGGTGGAAAACGGGGTTTTATATTCTATGTGATCTGTCAACCTTTTGTCATTGAAAAAAAATGCTTTTTAATTGAAATGATGAAATGTAGTCACAAATGAAATAAATATTTTATAATTTATTAGAAATAGATATTTTAAAATGAAATGAAAGAATTAATGCATAACATTGAAAAAGGTGTTATTGTAACTACAACGAAAAAATGCATAAATATGTAGTTGCCATTTTGTAACAGGAAATGCATGTAAGTATTTAATTCTTTGCCGAAAAAAACCGTACCTTCTATCTGTTTTATATTACACTGAAAAATCATGTTTTGATAAAATATATTTAATTAGAAATACCGCTTTATTGGTCATCAACCTTGATAGTGGGGCAAAATCGGGCATCCTCCTTTAGTACTTAATTAAAATATTACCCCTTTTCTGTTGACCGATTGATCTAAATGACATTTAGACAATTTAATTCTGATGACAGTAAAATATGTATGTTCAGTATCATTATAGGTAAATCCAAGATGGCCGCCACCACAATATGGTGGATAGTATATTTTTTTAACCGCCTTAATCATCATAACAGCTCATATACGTCCACACGTCCACATTAACCACACTGGCCCAGTGCGGATTGGTCGGACTTCACATACACCTTTGAATTGGTCGGACTTCACATACACATCGCAGATGTATGCAGGTTGCCTCACGTCACGATGTTTTCCTTCACCGTAGGAGCGTCAGAATGTACATATGAAATTCGAAAACTAAAAACAAATTGGTACATGGCGGTCACGAACCCCGGAACTCCCGATTGGAAGGCAAGTGCATACCGACGTCTTAATAGACATGTAGAATATAGTTATTAATTATAAAAAAATATCAAGTAATGAAATAAAAAGTTGAATATGCGTCCGAGCAATGCTTTAGATTAGTGATTTTCAATCTGTGGGTTGCATGCAACCCTTGAGTGGGTCCTAAAGCCTTACTCGGGGGTCGCTGGCAGAAAAAGCAATCTGTAAAGTGGTCGCGATTTAAAAAAAAGGGTGGGGGGGGGGGGGGTGATGTGATGACTGGTGCCTAAGATCTACCTAATTACTACTCTTCAATAAAACCGTTTAAATAGCAAAATAACATTTTTTATCATACAAAATTGGACATAATATTTTTCAAGCACTGCAAATGTTTACACGCGTTGTCGTTGAAATCACAGCACAGTTGCATTTAACAGATGCGATATACTGACTTGTGACTTGTTGGTCCAATTTCACCAATATTTAAACAGGCGATTAGTTAATTAAAAATCAAGTTTTTCACATTATACTCATACAATAAGTGTCAGAAACGGTTGTTAGTTAACTTAAACCGCCTTAAATGTTGGTGGAATTCGGTCTAAGATTATCCGTAAAAGAGAGGCAGAGAGAGAGTAATCTTCTAATATATAAAATTGTCGTGTCACAGTGTTTGTTACCGAACTCCTCCGAAACTATCTTTATGAAATTTTTTGTGTACATTCAGTAGGTCTGAGAATAGGTCGTAAACTATTTTTTATACCTCTAGGTGATAAGGGTTTTTTTGACAATTATTGCGGCGAAACGTAGTTTAAACAATACTACTATGTATTTGAATCGTTCCGATTCACGATTCAAATACATACTCAATTAATCAATAATATTTTTCATAATATTATTGATTAATAATTCTATTCAACTGGACTGATATTCTTGTTTCTTTTTAATGTGAAATCAATTATTGCATTGTTGATAAAAATAACCTCAAGGGATAAATTTTAAAAGTGTTTTTTGTAAAATATAATATTTTCAATCATGGAAACTAGTATGCATGAAACGGAAAAACCTGTCAAAGGAATGTTTTTATCCTGAACATACTATAGTACCACACCAACATGAAAATAAAAATAAATCCAAGATGGCCGCTATCACAAAATGGCAGGTTACATATTTTATTTGTACAGCCTCCACAATATGGATATCAAATGAAAGGGCTTTACTTGTTAAATGGAGTACCAACACTATAACAAAAATTATCTAAGATGGCTGCCATCATAAAATAAAAAAATATAAATTAATAGTTAAAACATTTTTAAAAACAAGATTTTATTTAAATAAAAATAATTAAAGTTAAACTATTTTTACACATAAGTACGCCAAATACATGAAATGTGAAATACATATTATGATAACTCAATGTTTTTATATGATCGTGTGATCGTGAACGTGTATTTAGAAGTTATTGCATTTAAAATTTGACATTTAAACAACGAGACACTTAATATGTTTTTTTATTTCAGATTTCAGCCTTAATCCTATGTCATTAGAGTGTGCCACCACATTTGCAGCTGCGTTTGTCCGATGTAAGGAAAAACCTCAAACATTGATTGTGAATTCGTGCGGATTTTCTGGTGCCTCCGCTGAAAAGGTAAAATTCCCTCAACTTCAATATTTCCTTATCATTCCTTCATAAGTGTTTTACCAACACGTTTATCTATCAGATGGCCGGCCTGCTCAGTCTTAATAGAGGCTTAACCAGATTAGATATGGCTGCCAATGATTTGTCCGGAGATGCCGAGAAAACACTTATCAAAGCCCTTGAGCAGAACAGAAAAGTTTTACGGATTGATTTGCGGAGGACTCGTAAGTATGAACAATGGGTATTTTTTTGTAGGTCCATGAATGGGCATTGATTTTTTGCCGACTCGTGTGAATTGGACGGTTTTTTAACTGAGATAATAACTGAAATCATATTGCCATTTTGAAAATAATGGTCGTGGAGAACAAGTTGAATTCGTGCACTTTTTTCTGTATGCCGTGTAAGAGAACGATAAAATAACTTTGATACTGCCATAATATGGTATGGTATATTATACCATGCTATATTTAATAGAGTAAATTTTAGTGTTGATAAGAACCAGTATGGGGAAGTTTTTTAAGAAATAAAAATGGTACGAAGCTACACCATACTTTTTTTTCTATATTCTATATAATTAAAACTTATTTATTGTACACTGTTAATACACTGTTGTACACTGTTTAGAGTAGGTATAATAAAAACAAACGTTTAATAAAAATAACAGTGAGGTTCAGTATTTAAAGTTCTACGTATAACACATGTAAATAATCAAAATAATTAGAGTAAAACATTAGAGAAGCTTGTTTTTATGGCTATATATGGTTTGTAATAATAATATTCTCTCAGAATATCACCACTATACGAATACTTTCAGCGGATGAATTCTAGTATTCATAATATGTGGTCTCTTAGTTAACTGTAAAACGTATGTCGCGTTTAAAAAGAGCATTCAGAAATCAGATACTCATTGATTTACGAGTACTGTAAACGAAAATAACTTTAAAAGTTTTCCTTCAAAATTACTTTCTATGTATATCTCTTTATGTATGTCTTCGTCCGAACGTATGGTTTGCCAGGAAATGTTAAGATGTAATAATCATGAAAAATCATTTGTATTATCAAAGAAGTTTATTACTATTACGACATGACTATGTGAAAAAAGCAATAGTAAATATTGTTAATGACGATTTAAAAGAGGAGACAAAAAAAATTTGACCTTCCGAATTTCTTGTCTGTTCTTCTCGAGAAGGCTTTCCCAATTTACGAATAGGGGTAGAGTCAACGTTATAGTTCTCCGATTTGTGTTTACAGATATCTTAATTATATTTAGGATGTATACACATAATACATTTTTTCCTTCTATTTTTTTTAAATTCGTTTATTTTTGAATTATCTGTTCTTCTTAATTTTCTTTTCTTTACTTAATATTAGCACCGTCACCGGCTGTTGGCTCTTCAAATCATGAAATGATGACATTTCATATATCATGCCTAGGAAATTCATAACCTGGCGAATTAAGCGATCGGACAACATCACGTATATTGTCTTTGATGTCTTATCTTATAGACCATAATATTACTGAAGGCCAATTTTACTAACCTTTTCTTACCTTTGAACAATCCTTAGTAGTGTGCTGTCACTTTTTGTCCTTAATGAAAAGAATGTGACAGCATGCCGCTTAAGATTGTCCTAAGCTCAGACAAGATTTGTGAAATTGGCCATAAGTCGAATTAGCTAAACGTATATTTATTAAAATCAGTTGAATGCTATAAACCTAACGTTTTAAAGACTATAAACAATCTGACAAAAAAAAAACAAAAATGCTTTTGGGTACCTCCGTCTCACCAATTTATGTCACGAAACAGCAGTGCTTGCGTTGTTGTATTCCGGTGAAATTACTGGATCTGATGTCACAAGTTGGCAACGTAGGTACACTGTGGTTATTGAGAGGGTTGCAGTTTAGCTGCAAATCTCACAAGCGCCACATGTATTATAGGTGACTGTTACTACTTACCAACAGGTGGACAGTTGCTTGTTTGCCAACTTAGTTGTAATAAGAAAAATACAAGACATAACGTCTTTCCAGAGAATCTAAGGGCTTTTTAACAGGACACATTATAATTAAATGTTCGTGTACTTGCAGATATATCCGAAACCACTCAAACCAAAGTGACCGAGCTTCTAGAGCGAAACAAAAACTTACTCGGGATTGACACTGAGCCGAGTGATGAAATACCTCCACTTTATTTGAACGAACCTGAATATCTTATATGGGAATATAACCCCAATAACCCGGAGTACATACCCGGCAGGTATCCGGAGCGGGTCGCCGAAGTTTAGCAAGCAGATATGGTCAATTTTATTAAAAAATGAAGAGTAGAATTGGTTTCGTGTTATTAAATTGGTTTATAGAAATGCTAACGTGACTTTTTTGTTCACCCCATTGAAAACGAAGATAATATTATAAGATAACATGACATTATAATATGTATTGTATATGTTTACGAAATTAGTACCGTTTCGATTAGTAAATACAAAATGTTAGCTAGGAATTTCATTTCTTTCGAACATTGAATAAAATTCTGTTTTTTAACTATAAAGTAATCGTTTAGCAGTAGTTGCAGTATGTTAGGCAGCTTTCATAGCATTCTAGAGTGCCACTTCATTTAATATCAGCCTATATTAACATTGAAGTGCGCATACAATGTCGTTTTATAGGGTAATGAACAGCTAATTGTGAGTTGCAATTAGAAAATATGGTGGAGCCAGTATAAATTTCAAAAGAAAATATTTATTGATATTAGTATTTTTTCTTTTGTATGTTTATGTTGAGCTTATATTTAGAATATTCCACCTCTCGCAAAAATATAATGAAGCATGCTCCTTTCATGCCGTCCATTGGATGGAATTAAAGTTTTCTCTCCACAGGCTTTATCAAAAAAATAATTTACTATTTTATTCATATTTAAAGAAAATAAATATTATTTCAAATAATATTACAGGTGTCAAAATAGTATTAAATTACACATTCAAATAATCAATATTCGAAATATGTAACCATATTCCCAAGCAAATTATAATATGAATATCAAGATCTTATAAAAAAGACACCTTTGGCTTTTGCACTCAGAGTGAGTGCAAAAGGTGTCTTTTTTATAAGATTTAACACGTAAATTGTGGAACTATTTAAAATCCTATTATCCCACTGATTATAGATTTTTAAGTTACGTATGATAAGTTTGATAAGATTAAGAAACAAAGTTAATTTGTAATATACTAACAAATTAATTGAATGTTCTCTGATTAGATAGAAATCGTTACTTTGGACCTATTAAAAAGTTAACAGCAAACTTCGCTCGTTCCATTTAAGTTCTTAATAGAAAAGTAACATTTAATATCTGTTCAATTAATTTTAGGTACACATTCCCTTACCAATGTCACAAAGGGTAGGCGTTGGTGTCTTGGTGATTTCATTACTTTCAATTAAACTTTCATTTGTCCTTATTATGTACATACACTTGTTTTGAAACAAATTTACAGTGAGGTGTACACTCATATAGTATTTCTAGGCTTACTTATTTTATGGGGAACAAAATGTAAGACTGAGTATTTTTAGTACGTTATGCGCTCGAAGTTCGTAATATTTTGACAAAAAATGTTATTTTGGGAGAAATAACATCACAGAAAAATGCTTTAATTGATACCCATACCCATCATTTTGTAGTCCTCATAGATGGCGCTGTTAAAAACTTCAATGAATCAATGTAAGCTAACTTAGATTCTTGAATTGGACATCAATGATTTCTATAGAAAATCGCGTAAGGGAAGCCGAATGTTCGTAGCCTAACGTTGCGTACTGCGTCTTGGGTGGGGCATTTCATTTATTGTTATCGGATCTCTCGCACGACCTACGCGCGGCTTGCGGGCCAATTCTCTTGTAAAATGTAAGCTATCACGGACCAGCCTACGTTGTCTATCTCCTTCTGACTCATGCATAACTTTGAATGTTTCTATCTCTTTGTCTTCGGAAGTCATCGTCGCCTCGGTGGTCAGCTCAGAAGGTGGTCAGGATTATGAAATTTATTATTTTACATCCGCCATTTTACGTGTGTTTGTTGAGATTTGATTAGTAAGTGAGATTTCAAATTTGTACCGGTATTTGTTTGATTTTGTGATGTGATCTTACATTGGTTATTTGTTTGTTGCGGTAAGTTATTTGCCAAAATGGCTATAATGCATATTAAATGCTGTTTGACTACTTGCTTATGTCTTCGTTTCAAAAACTTAGTTACGAAAATAAAAAGCATGTTATCAAATTAGGCCGTGCTGTTCCAAATATGACAATTGATTGTAAAAGGCGAGATGGATATTTTAAACATTTTCATTTATCTTTGCACGACAAAAAAATATACGTGGATGACAGGCAGTTGCAAACTGAGAAAAATGTTTTGTTTTCCATGATCTATTTATTTATTTATTCTTTATGTACAGAAGAAGTACAAAGGCGGACTTAGTAATGACTTCATGATAATTGTTTTCTGATTCAAACTCAGTGGAGAGACACTTTTTAATCATATTATCAGTGCTTTTTTGTATGATGAAAGTGGGCCTTTTCACCTGAAGAACGCATGACGCTGGCATCACGCGGTGCAGACAGCGGTGAGTGCTTTTTTGTTACGGCCTTTCATGTTACGGCTTACCTTCGCTTAATCTCGACCCCTCGCCACAGCTCGCCAGTGAAGAGATATAATAACTAATAACTTACTATAACAGAGAGCGACTCGTTGCATTCCCACCGATGCTTAATAATCTGGATGCATTTTTAAATATTTAGTTGTTTAATTTTTTACTTTATTGCCAACTTAAAGACAATCTTGTTAGTGTGATACTCAACAAAAAAAAACGAAATTTCAACCCCTATTTTACATTTCCATTTTCACTCATTTCTAATTATCAGCCTAAATACAAAATTTCCTGTTTTTACGAGTAGCATTAAAAACGACGGACTTCCATGCAAATTTCAGCCTCCTTCATAATTCGAAATTCAACCATGAGGGTTGAATTTCGTAAATTTTGTTCTTAGCTAACATGATCTTTGCATAAACTACTGCTATGTTTGCAACGGCTCCATCAGCGTTGCTATGCGTTAATAAACGGAATAGTTTTGACATCACACATATATGCCAACAGCTATGCGGGTTGATTGGCATGTGGCATTGTTAATGAAGTTAGACGTTTATAAGTTTTGTAGTATACTACGCAAATGTAGCTACTGTTTGAAGCGTTACTTTTAACGTAAAAATGCTTTCGGTAACACATATTTCGACTTAGAAGTTACCACTAACAATTTACGCAGGAGGAGTCCTAAAATTAGAACTAAACCGCATTCATATTAAGTTGGACAAAAAATTTATTTCAATCAAGAATTAAATTTGAAAAATCTCGTTATAAAAATTATCTAAGGATAAAAATAGAATTACGATCATTATTTTTAAATATTAGGATTCTGGCCATCGATTAAGTACATCATCATACATCATCATCTGTTGTGGTTTGTTGTTTCACAGGTCGTTTTTTCAAAATATAAAGCTGCAAACTACTTTTAAATCACACGACGCAATCGCACTTACGAAGATGTAGACATATTTATTACAAAAAGTCTGAAATATGTGCCAGATCGAAAATCAATGTAACATACAATCAAATGTCATAAAATAACAAAGAGAATATACGGAGTTTCTCAAAATCATCATTAAAACTCATATCGTCATTACTCGGCACGGGCACACGAGTCTACATCACACTAGCCATTCAGGTTGTCGTAGGGCTTTGTTTAGGCTCTTCCATCTCTTTGCAAAGGTGAAATTGCGGTAAATCCCCTTAGTCGGCTCTCACTACATCCACGGAAAGAAGAAGGGAGTGGCGTCACATGACAGTCTAATAAATCCGTCACCTTATGATACTGTTATTTCATTAATTTATTTATATCAACTTTATAATTTTTGTGTCCAAAACAAGGGCTTTCATATTTTCAATAGTGTTTAATGTTCATCAAACTTTCAAACAAAATCCTGACTAAGTCAGCGGTGCGAAAAGACTTGTTGTAACATGTTTCTCAGTTTACAACTACTGGTATCTATCTTTGAAACCCCTTTATCGCCGGATCGGCTTGTGCGGTTCGTAAATATTAGGTTGGGGAAAAAGTCTTTTCGCATTATAGTATGTATAAACTTGTAATGAAATCTCTTTGGCTATACTATTTGTATCTGGCTGGTTTTGGTATCATTGAAAGTTTAAATTTTAAAGAACATAATTCCAAATTCAAATTAGGAAAATGTGTGATTTTCATTTGTTTTTCGTACCGCCAAGATGAGTGAATCTAATGAAGAAATTCGATACATTTTAAAATTTTACTACAAAAAAGGTAAAAATGCAACGCAAGCCGCGAAAAAAATTTGCGATGTTTATGGACCTAGTGCAGTGTCTGTGAGAGTAGCACAAATTTGGTTTAAGCGTTTTCAATCCGGAAATTTTGATGTCAAAGATGCACGTCGCTCTGGTCGCCCTATTACAGATAAAATGGATGCCATTTTTGAAAAAGTGGAGCAAGATCGGCATGTCAGTAGTTACGACGTAGCTGAAGAACTGGGAATTGACCACAAAACAGTTTTGGCGCATTTGAAAAAAACTGGGTACACAAAAAAGCTCGACATTTGGGTACCTCACGAGCTCACTGAAAGAAACCTAATGAACCGTGTACTCATTTGTGATTCTTTATTACGACGTAATGAAACCGAACCATTTTTGAAGAAGCTGATAACTGGTGATGAAAAGTGGATCACGTACGACAAGATCGTGCGAAAAAGGTCGTGGTCAAAGGCCGGTCAGGCTTCACAGACTGTGGCGAAACCCGGGTTAACTCGCAACAAGGTGATGCTGTGTGTGTGGTGGGATTGGAAGGGCATTATTCATTATGAGCTGTTACCACCAGGCAGGACCATCGATTCTGAACTCTACTGCGAACAACTGATGAGATTAAAGCAAGAAGTTGAGAGAAAGCGGCCGGAATTAATCAACAGAAGGGGTGTGGTTTTTCATCATGATAACGCTAGACCTCACACATCTTTAGCCACTCAGCAAAAATTAAGAGAGTTTGGCTAGGAGGTGTTAATGCATTCGCCGTATAGTCCTGACCTTGCACCTTCAGATTTCCACCTGTTTCGGTCTCTTCAGAATTCTTTAGGCAGTGTCAGGTTAACATCACGAGAGGACTGCCAAAACCACTTGTCGCGGTATTTTGACCAGAAGTCCCAAAATTTCTATAGCAATGGGATCATGTCCCTACCTACAAGATGGCAAAAAGTTATCGAACAAAATGGTACCTACATACTTTAGTTAAATGTAAATAAACTATATTAAAAAATGTTTTGAATTTTCTTAAAAAATGCGAAGAAACTTTTTCCCCAACCTATTATAAATGCTTAACTATATGAAAATATTTAGAGATCGTTGCAATCTGGAAAATAAATTAAACATCAATCTTCTCTCTAAACAATTACGCGGGCTTCCGCAGAGTATTTCGTTTTACAATTAATTAGCTCTCAGTTTTGTTTTACTTTCCATTTTGCAAACAGGCGGACACATCACGAATTTTGTTTGCACCGTCATGATAATATTTTATGCTCGAGCCACACTAATTGAAATCGGCAATGCTCTTCATCACGATAATTCTTGCATTAATTACAGCGATAACTGAACAATTAACGCCAATTCCTTGAATTTAAGACAATTGGGACGTGACGCTATTACAAGTATTTATGTTTCCTTTAAATTAGAATGTTTTTTGTTTTGACGTCAATAAGTGCATGTAAAGGCCTATATTGAATAAAGATTTTTGAATTTTATCATTACCTAGTGAAGAAAAAGGAGCACAAAAAGATTAATTCTATTGATTGTCGCGGTAAATGTCTCTGATCTACCGCTTCCATATCGCCACTCAAGCTATCACCTATCATCACATTAATGTGAATACCGATGTCAAATATATCAACCTATATATCAATAACTGAGGAACTGGCTGAACTACCCTATCTTACTCTAAAGGCGGTGCTCTACAGAGACGTATGCGGTGCGGGTTGTCCACGCTCACGTTAGCTGTGTGTCTGCTTGTTAGCCCACGTGGATCGACGTTTCCACTACTAACTTAATTTGTATCAACCCACGGCCAGCGAAACACGGACGCGAACTTAATGACGTTACGCAAGCACATGCATGAACTGTCCCAGGCAGTTGACCCCTCAGTTGATGGCTGCACAGATACTGGTATACGTAGCTAGTCCAATGGACCCACGTTGCTAATGTGCATGTATCTCTGGGTGTATAATATCCTGTGCGCAGTAACTGAGTATAGCGTGCGCAACGTTGAGCTGCGTGTGTGACATAGGTATAATCCGATCCTATTTTTTAATCATTCGTTGGCATTGAACGCTTGTCGAGTGTCGGCTGTGACCTCGATTTCTTTTGATTTTCGTTTCGTATGCGATGAAAATCAATAGATTATTAAATCTAAAATCAATATTATTTTGATTTTCATCGCAAACAAGACGAAAATCAGCAGAAATCGAATGCAAACGACGCTCGACGAACACTCGACGCCTGACGATTGATTCAAAAATAGAGCCCCAGCGGACCTAAAAAGGCCGCATCGCAGAATCATAATATGATTCTAATAGTATTCTTATAATACTCTATAGTAGTACTCTATAATAGTATTCTAATAGTACTCTATAATAGTATTCTAATAGTACTCTTTCTAAAGTATTGCATTGGTTTACAATTATTAACTTATCATTAAATTCAAATAAAACTAAATGTATAACATTTTCATTGCCAAATGTAAGGAAAGTGGATACTATTGTGGAAATGAATAATCAAATTATTGAATTCATTGATTGTACCAAATTTTTGGGCATTACATTAGATTCACGTTTGCAGTGGGACCCACATATTGAGTCCTTGGCAAACAGGCTTAGTTCTGCGGCATATGCAGTTAAAAAAATAAGACAACTTACTAATGTTGCAAGATTGATTTACTTTAGTTATTTTCACAGTGTTATGTCGTATGGACTACTACTGTGGGGATCGGCTGCTAGTATAGAAAGTATTTTCATACTTCAAAAAAGAGCAGTTTGCGCTATTTATAATTTACGAACAAGGGATTCTCTAAGAGATTTATTTAGAGAAATTAATATATTGACCTTAGCAGGACAATACATTTATGAAAATTTGATTTATGTCTATAAGAATTATAATATATTTGAAACCAATTTCCACGTTCAGCAGTTAAACACAAGAAATAAAAATAAACTTGCCGTTCCAACGTACAGACTCCAAAAAACTAGACGCTCATTTATGGGGAAATGTATAACTTTTTACAACAAAGTTCCACATAGTGTAAAGACTTGCCTTTTCATAAGTTTAAAGCGCATGTAGAAAAGACTCTAATGAGTAAAGGATATTATAAAGTCAACGATTATTTAAATGATACCAATGCCTGGTGTTAATATGAAGTTTTTATTCGTTATAATGTCAATAATTGTGTTGTTGTGTATAGCTATTGATGTTAAAAAATGTTGTTGGCAGAAAAGAACTGACACTGATTTTGAATTAGACCAAATTATCAAATGTTTGGTAACAACGTAATTTATTGTATTATGATTAGTGTATAAGTATACGTCTATAACTTATTTTTTGACATTTTAAGTGTATGTAAGCATACCGATTGTATTTTTTTAAAACTTTCAATGACTATGTCACAAAACCAAAATTTTAAATGGCGATTTAAAAGAGGAGATAAAAAAAATTTACCTTTCGAGTTTCATGCCTGTTCTTCTCGAGAAGGCTCTCCCAATTTCCGAACAGGTGTAGATTCAACTTTTTTTTTCATTAATAAATGTAGGTATTTGCAGACATCTTGAGTAGGTATATTCAGGATGTATATTCAGGATGTATGTATGTAAGCATACCGATTGTATTTTTTTAAAACTTTCAATGACTATGTCACAAAACCAAAATTTTAAATGGCGATTTAAAAGAGGAGATAAAAAAATTTACCTTTCGAGTTTCATGCCTGTTCTTCTCGAGAAGGCTCTCCCAATTTCCGAACAGGTGTAGATTCAACTTTTTTTTTTCATTAATAAATGTAGGTATTTGCAGACATCTTGAGTAGGTATATTCAGGATGTATGCACATACAAGGTTTAATTTATGTTTCCTTTAAATTAGAATGTTTTGCTTTGTTTTGACGTCAATAAATGCCTGTAAAGGCCTAAGTTGAATAAAGATTTTAGAATTTGAATCGAATTTGAATCCATATTATGAATTGAGTGCAACTCATCATAAGAAAATTTTATTTGACTGCTTTGTATGAATATTCGTAAAATGGTTCCAATTGACACTTTAGCAATGCCTAATTTTACATTTTACGAATATTCATACAAAACTGTCAAATAGAATAATTACATATGATGAATTGCACTCCATTCGTAATATGAATCATAATATGATTTGTATTATGACTCTGCTAGACGGCCTTTTTAGGTCCGCAGGACTCACGTGTACCAATGACGTCAATTCATACGTAGCGTATCCGTAGGTTGCAGTGGATGTCATCACTATTATTTTGATACATAGCGAAGCTAAGTCAAGCTCTATATTTTCAAAATTTGTGATAATCACCCACCTGGACATGACCATGATGAACGCCACAACGCCACCGACAATTTCTTCCCCGAAGCACACTCGAATGCGTTCTTGTGTTATTATTGTATGAAAGAAAAGTCCTTAAGCTTTAGCCTGGCCGAAAAAAGTTTCCGAAGATTCACGTAAAATGAAAGTTGGATCTCGTCTTGCCGGTACATACTTTGTCAAAGATAAATCTTGGATAACCTCTCCAAAGCTTTGGCGGTAACAAAGTAAAAACAAATTTTGTTTGGAGGGCAGAGAATAAAAAATTTGAGCTCTAACGAAAATAACATTCAATGTGTCTGTTATTAATAAACAACGAATTTGTTCTTTCCATGTTCTTTAAGCTACGGATTAGATTTTAGCGAGATCTTAACAAACATTAGCAAATTACTTTTCTAATGAATACTAAAAATCTATTTCCTTTCTCTTAATTTTTACACAAATTGAAGAATTTCTCAATAAAGCGCTTCCTTTATCTTACTTTATCTCCGTTGTATTTACGATTCTCGCCTGAGACGAAATGTTTTCTTGTATTGATTTATTCATTGGTATTAACTGCCTAATAGTACCTATAACTAATCGTATAGAACACTATTTTTAAATACCATAAAATTGTTTTCTTTTTATGAGGAGACTTCCCATTTTGATAATGTGCACATTGTGAAGACGCACTGTATGATATAACGCTCTTACTTAATTTCTTTTATAATCCAATTTTATGCTTGGCTTTTTTTTCTATCACAATTATCCCATGTAACTATTTGTTTTCTATAAAATTAACTTACTGTATTCATCATCTACGTTGTAATTAAAATTGGAATATTTAATTTTAGAATATTTTTATTTTATTATATGTATTTGGTAAACTAACAACAATAATAATTAACTAACTAGCTGTACCCGGCATGCGTTGCAATGCCACGTAAATGCCTTTTTTTTTGCTAGGAACCCTCACGGGTGTCCCCATAACACCCTACCAAAGTTTCATTACAATCTGACGACTGGTTTCGAAACGCATAGAGGACAAACAAACATAGTAATACATTGATTTTTATTTATATAGTAGACTAGTATCTCAGAAGTAACGTAAAACAGTTTTGCTAATTTCTTTTTTGCAGATTGTATTAATTTATAAAAATCTAGATGAAACGAATTGTTCCTAAACTTTTTACATTAAAAGCTGAAGCATTCGTGTAATACAAGGAATGCCCGAAATATCACAATTTCATACACATTCTCGAATTACTTTCTGCGAGCGCACGTAGAATTCCACAGATTATTAAGCACACTTATATTTTTTCTAGCAATATTCTACGTGGAGTATTCTCCGTGAATAAATAATGCTTCTTTTTAGCTTTCGTCCCACATTGCGCTTGGGGTTATGGGCAATGGGGATTTTTTCCGCTCAGCTTGTGTTGTTTGTTTGTTGATTTTGGATCATCATGGCGGTCTGTAAGACAGTTCACTTATCCTTACCATTAATCTTCGCTCAGTCACGCTATACCCATGTGGCTTATTCGCTTAGTAATTACGATTATTGGGATTTATTCCTGATAGGTACTTTTATAAGAAGCATACAGCAAGCATTTTTTTAAGAAAAATTCTCAATTCACTAAAATGTCGAGTTCTAAAATTAAATATAAATCGATGTCAAAACGATTCCCACCTAATCGTTACTCTTACGGATGCACATGTTTATTAAAATTGCTTTATTTCATCTACTTGTCTAATTCAATTCATATTCTACATGAGAAGAAAATTAATCTATACACGGTGTTTCATAATAACCAATAAATAATCAATTCCTTATCTAAACAAATTATTAACATGTGTTTTCACGTAATGTCATTCAACCCAAAATGTTCATGTATATCATAGGCAAATGGTTTTAAATAATAAAATTAAATAAGGATTTTGATATCATCCAGTAGCATTCCCTGTAGGTTTTTTTACAACTTCAAATAGGGGTAGGTTCTCATTTAGCACGTTTTTCCTCTTGCGGGCGCCGGCAGCGGCACTTTCAATTTTTTTTCGTTGCCGGCGCCTTGACTACATACCGTTCCGGGCCAGGCCGGCATCGGCAGTGGAAAAACAGCCAATAGCTGACATTTGAAATATTTATTTATCACAAGTCACGAGTATCGATCAATTATTTTATACTAGCTGTGCCTGCGAACTACGTTTCACCTTAATTGATTTTTTCCCAACATCTTCAACAAATATCGTTAATGTACACAGAAATAAATACAAAAACTTAACAAATTATATATTAAAACCTTCCTCGAGAATCACGCTATCGAGTGGTGAAAACCGCTTGAAAATCGGTGCAATAGTTTTTGAGTTTATCGCGAACAGACAAACAGACTGACGCGGCGGGGGATCTTTGTTTTATAATATGTAAGGATAGCTGAAACCAAATCTATCATCACAGCCCATATACGTGTCCCCACCGAGGGGCTCGAGCCTACCTTATATTAGGGTGATTAGGCCTTAGTCAACCACGCTGGCCCAGTGCGGATTGGTCGACTTCACATACATGATTGAATTTCTTCGCAGATGTATGCAGGTTGCCTCACGATGTTTTCCTTCACCGTAGGAGCGTCAGACAAATGTACATATGAAATTCGAAACGAAAAACACATTGGTACATGGCGGGTCTCGAACCCCGACCCCCCGATTGGAAGGCAAGTGCCGAGTTCACTACGCCACCGACGCTCGTTAACCAAACTCGTTAACCAACTCCAGCTCGTTAACCAACCAAATCTATATTTTATTATAATTGAATATTTGCAGAAAAAAATTACTCCACTTAATTTTTCCGAAAGGAATCGCTCTCTCATCGTTCACAATAACAATTGATTCGGCCAAACTCCAATAAAAGACGTGGCAACACAAACAATTTCATGGTTCGATAGTAGAGAAAATAAATATCGAATATTACGGATTGAGTTGGTGTCATTCGTTTCGGAGCCAGAAGTTGTATTGTGACACTACAGATTGAACTAAGTTTACCAGCCAGTCGGTAAAGTTGACATTTTCGAGCTATTTTAATATTTTTAGAAATGTGAATCATGTAAAATGGAGGCGGTACCCTTGGACCAACTCGATCACACAACTTGTTGTGCGATCATTTTATAGTTCGATTACGATATTCTTAATAACGTCTTTATAATACATATAGGTACATCAGTTTGCTGCATTGACTTAAAATAGTATATTACACTAGCTGTGCCCGCGACTTCGTCCGCGGGGAATAGTAACTTTTGGCAAAAAGTGTTATACCTTATATAATTAGCTATCTATTAGTGAATTAGTGATTAGCAGGAACAAACAAACAGACAGACAGACAGACAATTTTTTTAAATTGTGTTTTTGTTATTGGTACCCGATATACATTCATACCCATTTAGTAAAAACTTGTTATTTTGACATTACAAACAGACACTTCAATTTTATTTATTTGTATAGATTGTGATTTACGCGTAGAAAATGTTTGTAATTTTTTTTAGGAAGGCAGGATATTTATTACATAGCTTGTAAATTATGTTTATCTCAACACGTTTATTTGAGATAAAAATTTAAAAATTATTCTCACTTGGGATATTTGTTCGTAATTGATTACGCAATGAATTTTACCCACAAATATTAATCTTGCAAGGTGGCTTCAAAATTCAAAATAAAATAGATTGTATTAGAGGTATTGGTTTCGTTTGCTCTTCTCCGGCGTCACCACAACTCATATTTATGTCCATTTCTAGTTGTTAATGTTGTAATCCATTAGAAGAATGACCCAATTACAATATTAGCATTAATAAAACTCTTCCAATAAAATAAGGTAACTAAAAGCGTGCCAATTATGTAAGTGCAATAAATTGATATAAGATTGAATTTGGTAGAACAACAACCAAATAAACTAATAAACTATATGAAAAGAAGGTTTGTTTTGGCACCTCAGATGGAAGAGGAAAAATACATACTCTATAATATAATGAATTTTTAATATTAAAATGGCGGAAAACATGACAGTAACTAATCCCAGGAGCTCAAAGTGGAATAATCCTATATTACTGCGGACGAGGTGGTTCCTTCTTACGTATATTCGAACAAACTTCCTGCCAGTTTGTTCGAATATACGTATATACTATAAGAGTAAATGTTTATGCATATAATTTCTTTTAAAATAAAAAGAGGAAAATACCTGACAGTATGTACCTATAATAAGTACGTTACTGCGTGCGAGTCGAGATGCAATGCCATTGCTGTGGACTTCTTGTTAGTTTGTTAGTATAAATATTCCATTTCAGAATGTACGTAAGTTTGTAAACAAACTTAAAATTAATTAAAATTAATGATATACATACCAACTCTTACCACCAAAAAGTGGACGTGAATTGATTTAAAGTAAAAAAAAATATTGTCAGTATATTATAGCAAAATTTATTCTTATACCGATTAATGCCATGTGTGAAAATGTCTCAATTGGATGTAAATACGTTAATGGAAATACGTTGACGTTATTAACAGTGAATAACATCTACTTTGGCTGAACAGGATAATGTAATCAATACAATTAAAATTTCACATGGGTTGAGTGAGTGAGTGAGAATTCAGTGGCTACGTAATCACGTTGGCACGCATAGGTTTATCAGTACAGATTCTTATATACGTACTTACGTATACATTATAACGATATCTTTTCCATTTAAATGTAACTATTGTGAATCGACACTCGTTACTAGATAAGGTATGAGATAAGACTTTAACACGTCGGCTGTAACTCGCGGCGAGAAATAAGAGGAAAACCAATAATATTTACAATCGCTCGTTTCTCGAGGCGATTGTGTAGCCGCGCAGCAAGCGGCAGCTACGGTACAGGTGGGGCAGAGGTCGGGGCGCGAGCTATTGTAGTTTCATTTGTGGAGCCTATTGTAAGCTCTATGCGGCGATATGCGGCACAGTTCACAATATTTGGCGAGTTATCACCGGAGGGAGACTCTGCACCAGGGTCGTCTGCATGGGTACCTCCGTCTTTACATCCATTTAGCTCGAATGATACTATGCTTGATGTGCTATATTTACATAACACCTGATTATTACAATAAGTACAGACATTTTTTTCGTCAGCAATGCATATAGCATCTTCAAGGCTTTCTATTCCAAATACGGAAATCACGTTAATATCTGTGGTGTTAAATTGACATGAAACGTTACTGCATTATTTGGTAAAGAATGCACTGAAACAATTCTTTAAAACTATATGTTTCAAAATGTAAGATACATTACAAGAAAATTCGCAGTGATTATCTCTTGTACTAAAACACATAACGCCGATTTCCATTCTAGTTCTGTGTATATCAATGAATTTAGAAACGGGATTTGTCAAAGTTTAATGAATTGTGGAATTAATACTTTACGAAAACTTAGTCTTTGAATGTATGCCATGCGCATATACATTACGGAATCAAAACAACACGTGTTATTCAAAACCATTTTAACAGAACTCTTGCCCACGGCTACAGAATCGCATAGGTTGCCATTTTTAACAAACTTTATTTTTAATTTTCTTCCTCATACATTTGTATCTACTTCACCCCTCCAATTTTCAATAAAAGTAGGACAATCAAAATATATGGATTCAACCGCAAAGGACCGATTTATTTTCTTTGACTTCAAAGGGTGTGATAATTTTATTTTTTTCACACGAGATTGGGATTTCGAAAGTGAAAGCTTCCTTTTTCTTGAGCGCTTAGCTTCTTTATTATTAATATTATTATAGAGATCAGTTGTAGCAAGTGCAACTTCAGCATCAGCAAAAATACACTCCGAGTACCTACTCGGAGTGTATTGTTAAAAATTCGTCCATGCGATACTTTTGTAATTTCGATTTAAATAAATAATATTTTAAAGTTTTGAAGTAACTCTTAATTCCAGATGATGATGCAGCATAATTTTTAGATTTAAAAAAAGTACAGGAGATTTGATCACAATGGAAACTTTCAAAGAATTATCCTGAATTGAGATACAAATGTAGGACAAAAGTACAAATTTTTATCAGTTTCTTTAGTTAATAGTGATTGTTTTCTAAGTTTTGCTATTTCGTCATCCAACCAAACAAAAAAATCAATATCAGTAGAGTATTATTCTTTTTTTTTCATCTGCTGGTTCTTCCTCATTTACGGTACTAACTTCTACTGTACTATGGTCTAAGTCAATATTTTTGGTACGCAAAAAAGTCTTGTTATGAGCTTGACAAATAGAACTCTCTGAAGTTGACTCATCATTGTATTGACAAAGACAAACCTTAATAATGTCAAAGTTGACTTATTTTGCGGTTTTAAAATCTTCACATCGTTTTAAAAACATAATACAGCGAATATAAACATATTTTATGTTGCTTTCTACTCCATCAAAACAGTTCAAGCTATGTAATGTTTTGATGAAATGACTTGTATCCAATCTGATAAATCTCGATGTTCCATCCATTTAGCTCGATGTTCTATTGGTAGAACAAACAGTAGAACAGATAGTAATAATTTTCCCAATCGCTCGTTTCCCGAGGCGCTTGTGTAGCCGCGCAGCAAGCGGCAGCTACGGTACAGGTGGGGCAGAGGCCGGGGCGCGAGCTATTCTAGTTTCATTTGTGGAGCCTATTGTAAGCTCTATGCGGCGATATGCGGCACAATTCACAATATTTGGCGAGTTATCACCGGAGGGAGACTCTGTACCAGGGTCGTCTGCATGGGTACCTCCGTCTTTACATCCATTTAGCTCGAATGATACTATGTTTGATGGGTTATATTTACATAACACCTGATTATTACAATAAGTACAGACATTTTTTTCGTCAGCAATGCATATAGCATCTTCAAGGCTTTCTATTCCAAACACGGAAATCACGTTAATATCTGTGGTGTTAAATTGACATGAAACGTTACCGCATTGTTTGGTAGAGAATGCACTGAAACAATTCTTTAAAACTATATGTTTCAAAATGTAAGATACATTACAAGCAAATTCGCAGTGATTATCTCTTGTACTAAAATACATAACGCCGATTTCCATTCTAGTTCTGTGTATATCAATGAATTTAGAAACAGGATTTGTCAAAGTTTAATGAATTGTGGAATTAATACTTTACAAAAACTTAGTCTTTGAATGTATGCCATGCGCATATACATTACGGAATCAAAACAACACGTGTTATTCAAAACCATTTTAACAGAACTCTTGCCCACGGCTACAGAATCGCATAGGTTGCCATTTTTAACAAACTTTATTTTTAATTTTCTTCCTCATACATTTGTATCTACTTCACCCCTGCAATTTTCAATAAAAGTATTACAATCAGAATATATGGATTCAACCGCAAAGGGCCGATTAATTTTCTTTGACTTCAAAGGGTGTGATAATTTTATTTTTTTCACACGAGATTGGGATTTCGAAAGTGAAAGCTTCCTTTTTCTTGAGCGCTTAGCTTCTTTATTATTAATATTATTATAGAGATCAGTTGTAGCAAGTGCAACTTCAGCATCAGCAAAAACACACTCCGAGTACCTACTCGGAGTGTATTGTTAAAAATTCGTCCATGCAATACTTTTGTAATTTCGATTTAAATAAATAATATTTTAAAGTTTTGAAGTAACTCTTAATTCCAGATGATGATGCAGCATAATTTTTAGATTTAAAAAAAGTACAGGAGATTTGATCACAATGGAAACTTTCAAAGAATTCTCCTGAATTGAGATACAAATGTAGGACAAAAGTACACATTTTTATCAGTTTCTTTAGTTAATAGTGAATGTTTTCTAAGTTTTGCTATTTCTTCATCCGACCAAACAAAAAAATCAATATCAGTAGAGTATTATTCTTATTTTTCATCTGCTAGTTCTTCCTCATTTACGGTACTAACTTCTACTGTACTATGGTCTAAGTCAATATTTTTGGTACGCAAAAAAAGTCTTGTTATAGCTTGACAAATAGAACTCTCTGAAGTTGACTCATCATTGTATTGACAAAGACAAACCTTAATAATGTCAAAGTTGACTTATTTTGCGGTTTTAAAATCTTCACATCGTTTTAAAACATAATACAGCGAATATAAACATATTTTATGTTGCTTTTTACTCCATCAAAACAGTTCAAGCTATGTAATGTTTTGATGAAATGACTTGTATCCAATCTGATAAATCTCGATGTTCCATCCATTTAGATCGATGTTCTATTGATAGAACAAACAGTAGAACAGATGGTAATAATTTTCCCAATCGCTCGTTTCCCGAGGCGCTTGTATAGCCGCGCAGCAAGCGGCAGCTACGGTACAGGTGGGGCAGAGGCCGGGGCGCGAGCTATTCTAGTTTCATTTGTGGAGCCTATTGCAAGCTCTATGCGGCGATTTGCGGCACAATTCACAATATTTGGTGAGTTATCACCGGAGGGAGACTCTGTACCAGGGTCGTCTGCATGGGTACCTCCGTCTTTACATCCATTTAGCTCAAATGATACTATGTTTGATGGGTTATATTTACATAACACCTGATTATTACAATAAGTACAGACATTTTTTTCGTCAGCAATGCATATAGCATCTTCAAGGCTTTCTATTCCAAACACGGAAATCACGTTAATATCTGTGGTGTTAAATTGACATGAAACGTTACCGCATTGTTTGGTAGAGAATGCACTGAAACAATTCTTTAAAACTATGTGTTTCAAAATGTAAGATACATTAAAAGCAAATTCGCAGTGATTATCTCTTGTACTAAAATACATAACGCCGATTTCCATTCTAGTTCTGTGTATATCAATGAATTTAGAAACAGGATTTGTCAAAGTTTAATGAATTGTGGAATTTAATACTTTACGAAAACTTAGTCTTTGAATGTATGCCATGCTTAACATATACATTACGGAATCAAAACAACACGTGTTATTCAAAACCATTTTAACAGAACTCTTGCCCACGGCTACAGAATCGCATAGGTTGCCATTTTTAACAAACTTTATTTTTAATTTTCTTCCTCATACATTTGTATCTACTTCACCCCTCCAATTTTCAATAAAAGTATTACAATCAGAATATATGGATTCAACCGCAAAGGACCGATTAATTTTCTTTGACTTCAAAGGGTGTGATAATTTTATTTTTTTCACACGAGATTGGGATTTCGAAAGTGAAAGCTTCCTTTTACTTGAGCGCTTAGCTTCTTTATTATTAATATTATTATAGAGATCAGTTGTAGCAAGTGCAACTTCAGCATCAGCAAAAACACACTCCGAGTAGCTACTCGGAGTGTATTGTTAAAAATTCGTCAATGCGATACTTTTGTAATTTCGATTTAAATAAATAATATTTTAAAGTTTTGAAGTAACTCTTAATTCCAGATGATGATGCAGCATAATTTTTAGATTTAAAAAAAGTACAGGAGATTTGATCACAATGGAAACTTTCAAAGAATTATCCTGAATTGAGATACAAATGTAGGACAAAAGTACACATTTTTATCAGTTTCTTTAGTTAATAGTGATTGTTTTCTAAGTTTTGCTATTTCGTCATCCAACCAAACAAAAAAATCAATATCAGTAGAGTATTATTCTTTTTTTTTTCATCTGCTGGTTCTTCCTCATTTACGGTACTAACTTCTACTGCACTATGATCTTAGTCTATATTTTTGGTACGCGAAAAAGTCTTGTTAAAGCTTGACAAATGGAACTTTCTGAAGTTGCCTCATCATTGTATTGACAAAGACAAACCTTAATAATATCAAAGATGACTTCTTTTGCGGTTTTAAAATCTTCACATCCTTTTAAAAACATAATACAGCGAATATATAAATATTTTATGTTGCTGTCTACTCCATCAAAACATTTGAAGTTATGTAATGTTTTAATGAAATGACTTGTATCCAGTCTGATAAAAGTAGATGGAATATCGGATGATTTTCCTTCTAAAATTTAAAATATTTTTTATAATAATATATTCATTTACACTGCTGAGTTCAGTGAAAGTTTCAGTACTAGCTGCAATCAGGGCAGAAGAATCGTCAGAGATTCATTTGGAAATTTATGAACCAAACTTTTCCATTCATTTAGCCAATCTTCTACTTGTCTTCTTCTTCTAATATATTAAAATGAAACGCTGTGTGTTAGTCTCGCTAAAACACAAAAACGGCTCGACAGATTCTTATGAAATTTTCTGTGTGTGTCTGAATAGGTTCAGGGACGGTTTATACTCGTATGTACAACAATCGGGCAGGACAACGTCTGCAGGGTCTACTAAAGTAATATAAATTTTGTGCTATGGGCATCGGTAACCATTTGAAATATTGGTACAGATTCAAGGTAGAAGAAGCTGTTATAAGACCGGCATACAAGAAAAGCCGTCTCGTATTTTTTGTACCACCGGGAAGGCACATTGTTTCAAAAAAAGAACCTGTAGCATCTATTGCTAAAGTTACTCTATCAAATTTTTGCAAATAGTTATTATAATATTTAATGTGCTCTATGGTCCAATATTAACAGAGAAATGAGGGTGAAAACTAATAGAGCGAATTATATTTTTATGTGTAGTTTTTGCCATGGCTACCAAAGATATGACTGGATTTGGATCTAGCCTCTGTCCTCTTTGGGCCTCAGATTTTATTTGCCGTAAAGCAGATAGAGAAGGTAACGCGGGTATATTTATAGCCTCATCTTCGTGTCCTTTTTCGCAGATTTTTGAAGCTAACAACTCATTATGGACAACTATTGCTCATGTTCTCATACATACAATCTCTTTGGTAATTGAAGCTTTTACTCATAATATCCACATTCTAAATTCAAATCACTTTTAGTCCCTGAGCTATTTTGTGTGAGGGATTTTAATAATATATAATATGTATTATAAACTCGCAACATCAATAAAAGAAATTAAATTATATTTTGCTTTTTACATTTATTAGTGATAAAACATCAAAGAGAACAAAACATAGATAGATGTCACCTTGTCAAGTGCACTATAAGGAGGCTACCGCGAATTTGCTGGCAGGTTTTCACACTTCTCCTCGCAGAGGCTCCATGTGCTCATCATCTAAAGTGAACTTATCACTCCAGTAGTCCAAGACTGCGACGTAGAATGTTAAGACGCGATCCTGGTAAGCCTTTTGTTAAAAGGTCGGCTTCATTTGCCTCTGTTCCCACATAAGACAGTTCAATCTTCTTGTCCTGTATGCAATTTTTAATAAAATGGACTCTCATGTCTATGTGTTTTGATTTGGAACTAATCATCTGATTCGTGCTCAGTTTTATCGCAGCTTGATTGTCGCAGCATATCGTTACAGGCTCATCCTCTCTCAACTGTAGGTCGTTATGTAACATTGAGAGGCTAGTCGCTTCTTTTGCTGCTTCTGTCAGCGAAATATATTCGGCCTCTGCCGTTGATAAGGCAACACATTTCTGTTTTCTACTCGCCCAGCTAACGCATGCTCCTCCATACTTAAAACAATAACCAGAAAACGACTTTGTGTCGAGCTTACATGCGCTCCAATCAGCATTTGCCATTCCATATAAGGGCTCTTCAGTCTTCTTGAATACTAAGCCCAGACTCTTTGTCCCTTTCAGGTATCGGAGCACCCTTTTGGCACTTTTGAAATGTGTCTCGCTGTAGCAATCATTGAATTGTGATAAGTAGCTGACTGCGTACATTATATCAGGCCTAGTAGCCACTGCTAGATACATCAGGATACCTATGAGGTTCTTGTATGGAATATCTTTCATTTCATATTTTTCTGCTTTCTGCAGCGTAAGACCCGTCTCGATAGGTGTCACTGATGCCTTACAGTCTTCCATTTTATACTTCTTTAAAGTATCCTCAATATATTTTTCTTGGTTTAATTTTATTTGGTTTGCTTTGTATGAGAAGTCAATCCCAAGTAGTCTTTTTGACTGTCCCATGTCCTTCAGATCGAAAACTTTCATTAGTTTTTCTTTTATTTCCTTAGCTTTCTTAGGACAGGAATATGCCATGAGTATGTCATCAACGTAAATGGTAATTACGACTTTGGCCCCTCCTTTCGTTGAGATATACACACATGGATCTGAGGACAATGATTTCAATCCAATATTTTTGAGTTCTGTGTCCAATCGCTTGTACCACTGTCTTCCCGATTGTTTTAGTCCGTACTCTCTTTAGTAAACAGACATTTCCACCATTTTCTTTTTTCAGATCTTCTAGCATCTCTTTAGTTTTGAAATACAAAGTCAAGTCGTCTTTTTCACTCTCTTCAATTGACTATATTTTCTTCTATTTCACCATTTAAGTAAGCAGTTGTCACGTCCATTTGATTAAGACTTAGACCTTCTTCAACTGACATCCCTACGACACTTCTGATAGAGCTATGTTTTGCTATCGGTGTGTAAGTTTCATGGTAGTCAATGCCTGGCCGCTGATTGAAACCGCGCGCCACGAGTCTGGCTTTTCGAGTAATTTTGTTGTCAGGTCCTATTTTATTTCTTATAACCATTCTGTAATCTACTGCTTTTCTGTCATCTTCCTTCTGTATTGTCCACGTTCCATTTTTAACATGTGCTTTTATTTCAGATTTTATAGCATCATGCCAGTATGGATCTTTTTAGTTTTCATTTGAAAGGTAAGATAATTCATCGGAATACATGCTTATGTATTGATTTGTCTCCTCCATTTCATGTTCATTTAGTATAAATCTTTGGTCCACGTCGGTGGTTGCCCTTTTCTTTTAGGTCTTCTCGTCATCTCTTCATCAGCATCATTATTTGAATCCTCGAATTGTTGAGGGGAGTTAGAGTTAGGAAGGGCTGAGGGAACAACGTTGTCTTTATTTTCATTGGTCTTATTAAATTGTATTTTGAGAATATTGGGTGGACATTGGAGGGGATTTTCTTCTTTAGGCATTTCTTCATAGTATATGTTGTCTATGAATTTAACATCTCTACTGATGGTAATGTTATTTTCTTCAGGAATGTATATTCTGTACCCTTTGAAGTTTTTGGCGTAACCAACAAAAGCCCCTTCTTTGGTTTTGTTAGATAGTTTGCCTTTTCTGTTCTTTTTCAGTACGAAAGTTTTTGTACCGAAAACTTGAAGGTGTTTTACAGATGGAGTACGCCCCGTCGATCTTCTGTAGGGAGTTTCGCCTTTAAGTGCTTTTGTAGGACTTCTATTTGTTAGATAATTCGCTGTTTCAATAGCTTCTGCCCACAAAATTTTAGAAAGGTTACCATCAATCATGAGACGTGGCTTTGTCTAATAGGGATCGATTTTTACGCTTACTGATACCGTTCTGCTGTGGCGTGTACACTGTGCTTAGGCGTCTTTTGATACCATGTAGCTTCAGGAAGTCATCAAATTCTTCGTTTCGATACTCGCCACCATTGTCAGATTGTAGGTTTCGTACTTTATTTTAGTGAAACAGTTCGACTTCAGCTTTATATTGCTTGAAATATTTAAATACCTTGCTTTTGTTTGTTATGAAGTACACATAACAATATCGCGTGTAATCGTCAATAAATGTTACAAAATATTTCGATCCTCCTAGACTTTCTATCTCAAAAAGCCCACAGACATCTGTATGTACTATTTCTAGCAGTTCTGTGGTACGTATTTTGTCATGTCTTATGAAAGGTAGCCTTGCCATCTTGCGTTTAATGCAGGTTTCACAGGTGTCCATGTCTTCTTCGGTCAACTGCATGCCATACATCAACTCGTCTTTAGCCATCATTTTTATATCCCTTTCATTTAGATGCCCAAGCTTACAATGTAAGGCGCATAACACATTGCACCGGACACCGCTGCGGTGTACGGAGAGACGAAAACCGCATGCGGCTGCGGCGGCACGGAACCGTGCCACCGTACGGTTTGCTTCGTATCACTGTCCGGAGCTGCGGTGCACAACGACGCCTCGCATCACCGCATTATCTATGTGAGATCTATCAAGCGTATGCACGTCCTTTCTACGCAAAAATCCGTACGATACTGCGGCACAGTGTGGCATACCCCGCGGACCGCACCGCATCACCGTCCGGGAGTGCGGTGCCGTCGCGCGCGCCACACAACCGCACGGTGATGCGGTGCGAGTGTGTTATACCCTGCGGTTTTTGTATACAAATTAAGATTCTCCAGTCAAAATTAAAAACCGCAGCACCGCACACCGGAGCGGTGTCCGGTGCAATGTGTTATGCGCCTAATTGCATGAACGAATTTTCTGTATTTTTGTTTTCTTGTTTATTTTTGGGTGCAAATTGTGCAACCTCCTTTAAGTTAAAATCCATGTAGTATAAGCCATATTTTCTCAGTGCTGTCATACCAATCTTACCATCCTTCTCGACTACATAGGCTTTATCTTTTTCAAATATTACCTTGTTCCCTCTGTCTGTTATCTTTCCGACTGAAATCAAGTTTGTCGACAGATCGGGAACATACAGTGTATCGTAGAAGTTAAGGTAATGTTTATCTGTCTCAACAGTCACAGTTCCTTTACCCTGGATTTTACTTGTATGATTTTCAGAAGCTAGTTTTAATGCTCCTTGTTCAGGTTTAATAATTTCAAACATTGTTTTATCTCCACATAGATGGGATGTGCATCCTGAATCTAAACTAAAAATTGTCGTGTCTGTATTTTCAACAGTAGATAAGCAAACCTTTTTGTTGCTTCTTTTCTTTTTTCTTTTTGTTATTCCAACATTGTTCGGTGGTATGATTCTTCTTCTTGCAGGTCTTGCAGAATAACTTCTTTTTGTTTTTCTTTGCAAGATATGCCTCTAAAGTCTCTGGTTCTATTTGTTGAACCACCCCTTCTCTAGCTTGAAATTCTTCAAGTATTTTAACCTTTAGATCCTCTGGATTAGGCAGCTTATCCCTGGATTCAATCGCAATACGGAAATTTTCAAACGTCGCTGGTAAGCTGTATAGTAGCATTATGCTTAGCAATTCGTCTGAGATTACGATATCCATATCTCGAAGTTTGTCCACTACGTCCATAAAATTATTAATTTGATCACGGACGTCCTCACCTGCGGTCATAGGTTTCAGCACTAATTGTTTTAGCAACGTCGCTTTCCGTGCTGGCCCGGTACTTTGGTATATGGTTTTCAGCTTGTCCCACACGCCTGTTGATGAGTTGATGTCACGCACCCTTTTATCTGCTTTAATTCAGATGGGGATATCAACAATAAGATTTCAGCTCTTGCCTTTAAATCCTCCTTATTGAAAACCTCCTTTGTCGCTGCATCTGCGTTGGGATCAAACATTTTTGTACCGTTCACGATGCCCCAATAATCGTTTTTAATAAGAACTGCCTGGGCCTGTAGGCTCCAGGTATCGTAGTTGCTCATGGTCAGCGCCTCGATGTTTCGATAATTTGATGTCGAACTCATTTTGAGATTTTCGAGTTTATTTCTGCGCGAGTCACTTTTAACCTTTTTGTAGACTTCGCGAAAACCACGCTCTGCTACCAATGTGTGAGGGATTTTAATAATATGTATTATAAACTCGCAACATCAATAAAAGAAATTAAATTATATTTTGCTTTTTACATTTATTAGTGATAAAACATCAAAGACAACCAAACATAGATAGATGTCACCTTGTCAAGTGCACTATAAGGAGGCTACCGCGAATTTACTGCCAGGTTTTCACATTTTGATCCCTGTTTACGACGAACCAAGTAGCTGTTTTCGAATAGATGACGTGTTAAAAGAAGATTATTTTTCTAGCCTGATTTCCGGTAGGTAAAGCTAATATTTCCCTGTTTTGTTTAGTTTCTTTTAGAAAACGAATATACTTACTCGGCACTTGCCTTCCAATCGGGAGGTCCGGGGCTCGAGATTGCCATGTACCTGTGTGTTTTTCCTTTTTGGAATTGCATATGTACATTGTCTAACGATCCTACGGTGAAGGAAAACATCGTGAGGCAACCTGCATACATCTGCGAAGAAACTCAAAGATGTATGTGAAGTCGACCAATCTGCACTGGGCCAGCGTGGTTGACTAAGGCCTAAACACCCTAACTTGGGATAGGTGCAAGCCCCTCGGTGGGGATATAGTATATGAGCTGTTGTGATAAGATATCTCAAAAACTTAGAAAGAAAATGAATGCTTTTCCTTCCAAAACACGTCACTATTTCTTAAACTGTATTCCTATACCTAACCAACTTCAAAAAACTTGTCACTTTTAAATGGTGTCAAGTATCGACAAAAAGTGCTTGCTTATGGAGGCTTGGAGCATGCGATCTGAACTTAATATAATATAAATTTAATTTGCATAAAATAATATTACATTTATTACTTTCAAAGTAGTACACAAAACACAATTCAGTGCAGTCGTAGTCAATCTAAAGTGATATCTTAGAGCAATAAAAGAATTGCAACTTTGTTTTTAATGTCCCACACGACTCCGACCGATGGCCGTCATTCGAAGAGGGAACATGAACGCAATGTCTTGCACAGTAAATAAATTGTGTTTATAACTATTACGCAAAGGCAGTGTACGACTCATATCGCTGACAGCCAGGATTGTAATCGAATTAAGTAAAAATGTATTGTCCTAAACAGTGAAGGATTCTATTTCTTGACGTCAATATTATTGCTTCTTTTTGCTTTAAAATAATAACGTGAATCGCTCTATCTTATGTTTTACACGCTGCTTATTTCATCACTTCACTTACTTTTAATCTTGGCGCTCGAAATAAAATACCTGATACTGAGTATCAACAAAGTGTAAAAATAGTATTATACTTTATTTCTAATAAATTTTAAATAGATTATGCCCAAGAAAGATAACATGAACATTAATGACGATGTTAAATAATATAATAGATAACTCGGGATCCATGCTATTACTGAACTAATAATATTGTGAATAAATAAATAATCTGATGGGCTAGTGAGGAAGGAATTCATTCATCAATTTATGGCAACTTCTCTCTCAAATATAAAAAATATATATATTATCCATTTAAGTGATGATAGCAACTAACATTCAGTAGAATGGAATTTTTAATTTGTATATATTACGCCTTCACTAATTTTATATACATTATAATCAAATTTACATGCTATAGAAAATGATTTCAAGAGATTTTAAAATACATAATGCCGATAGTGTCTTCAGTAAAATTTGAAAGTCAAAATGTAAAAACAACAGATAAAATCGTAAGCTTGACTGATGAAAGAAAAAGATCTACATTCTTATACCAAGTCAGTACAATTTCGTTTTCTTTTCGCACTTATCTAAATAATTATCAAAGGTAAATCAAGAAAGAGCATTTACGAGCGGAATAGGTAATTACGATAATATTGATTACGATGCACAAGCATACAACACGGGAGACTTATAGCATAAACGAATACTTAGTACATTTCGCATGTTCTCGAAAATATAACTATGTGATCTATATGAAAAAGACATATACTCGTACCTACTATAGGCAATTGCCGCCGCTTACTATTAGATGGATAGCCTGCGTGTTTGTCAACATAGTTATATAAAAATATGGCGCATTTAATTCGAAATTTGGTAGACCATGGCGTGACGATATGCCAGTCAACGTTCGCTGTGTGTGTGGCTAAAAATGTAAGATATCTGTGATTTCTGCTTCCGAAACCTGTAAAGGTGGGAAGCTCTACTGAAAGTTGTTGACGAGTATGTTTACTCCTATTTAAAGGATGAACGTAAACCAAACCCAGTCTTTAGACTACTATAGAGAATACTATTATTGACATGGAGGCAAAGACACTAAGCTTACTGATGAATAACATTACCCGCCTTAAAACTTTGCATTTGTCACTCATTAAGCTCATTAAAACAACAATGGAGAATCAGGGTATTGCTATGTCTATTGACAATGATTTGCTATACTATAAAGAAAAAAAACCAGATTGCTTTCCCCACTATAACGTCAAATTACGTCAATCCACTCTTTCCCTTTAGTTTTGGGTCCTTCAGCGGGATGCGAATGAGAATTTGTGAAGGCCGCTAATGATGTGAGGGTTAGTCGTCACATCAGTTCGTACTTTTTAGGGCTCCGTTGTCCTAACTTGGAACCCTTATTGTTTTGCTATGTCAGTCCGTCCCTTTGTTCACTTGCGGCTTAGTTTACTGTAAGTACTAAAAAGTGATAATTTTGCATGACTTACATATACAGGACTATAAAAGTAAGCCTGTCTATATTAAAACTGAAGATATGTTTTTTTTTTAATTTTAGGATACCTACCCTTCTTCACGTTAAGTGGAAACATTTTTGTTCTTGTTACCCATCATCACATTCCATATACGCCCCACTACTGGGCCCAGGCCTTCCTGCATGGATGAAACGCATGAGAAGTGCTTGCCATAACATCACAACGCTGGCACAATGCGGATTGGTGGGTAGAAACGGTTGCAATAGCAAACCCGAATCAACAGTTTAACGTGCCTCCCGAAGCACGGATGAATTAGAGATCATAAAGTTTTGGTCACCCATCCAGGGTGCGACCATGGCAAAGATTCCTTTTTTTCGAAACCGAAACCGAAGCGTTGGAATCACTACGCCACCGAGTTCCTCATCCATCCTTATTCATTTTCATAGCTGAAAGTATTTTACCATAGCTGTATTTGCCTCATTTTAATGTCTATAAAGTATCTCGATTATTTAAAATGATACACATGGAATCATAAGCGGAATACTCTTTATAATCATTAGCTACTGGCTTAATTTAACTAAGCGATGGAGGTAAAGGCTTAAATTAGTGTCAGAGTTTCTCCTCTCCCTTCCCTTACCTCTGACATAGCTACTTGCTTCTTATTATGATTATTCTTTGAAGCTTGTTTTGAATGACGATACGATAGGATGGGTCTATCCTACTAGTCCCGTTTGATAGTACCAAGGATGATTAAAGATATTATTTTTTGTCTATGATAGTACTAACAAAGATGGTGAAAATGTATCAATTTGCGTATTCATCACTTTAATGTTATACGCAACAAAAACATATAAAAGAATCTAGTTCTAGATGAAAAGACTTAGGTATGATTATGAAACAGCACTCACACGAGTGTGGATGAAAGCTAGTATTTAAAATGAGATTTTGATAAGAGTCCTTTTAAAATTCAGATTAAACAAAATACACTTAACTGCAATGAAATCGACCCACCTCATAAGTTTCGATAGGTATTAATCTGGGACGATTAAGTGTAAGTAAGGTTTCCGTCTTCTCTGAGAATACCATCCCCTAATTTTAGGGTTGGGGGGTAAAACTTTCGAGTTTAATAGATATCAGTAAAATCTAAAGTATAAGAGCTATGCAACTGAAACGTTATATACTTAATAAGTCCACTATTGGTATCATATTCCGAGAGTTTTGTTTATCTGGTATAACGCAAACCCAAGTTATGGGAGTTCAACAAACGACGAAGCGCTTCGACGAAGGTAGAAAGGTAGTACCCATGCGCTTCGTTCGGCTCGTCTTGGCGAGGGCACTACCTACTACTTACTCTCAGATATTATGTATACCAAGCAAGTAAAAATATGGTACGTCACATACATATTTATAATGCTTTACTACACCGCCGTCTCCCAATGATGAAGCGTCTTTTAAGGGAATAAAAATGATTAAATCATTTTTTTAACTTAAACGGTTTTATTGAAAAATAAAGATAATGATGATGTAGATAATGTAGTAAAAGCAAAAAAATCATTAGGTAAGTTCTAGGCACCAGTCATCACACTATTAGAGAATAATAGCTCTACCAAATAAGTTCACTAATGGAAAGCAATCAATGAGAAATTGATATTTCTCTCACTTTCATGAACAAGATATCAAATTCTGATTATTCTAAGCTCTTCGCTTAAATTTTACCAGTTCATTGAGTATCTAATCTTAATTAACGGAATCAAAGAATAATTCGCACGGATTAGTAGGTAAGTAATTAGTTTTTCATTACTCATACTCTGAAAGTAGGTCTGAAGTTGCCTGAGGAGCGGGTTGAAAGTAATACTTTTCAGCCCTAGGGAGAATCACTTTCAACTGATGGCAGCTGTCAAATTTTAAAAGAAACTTAGTTCTTTTTTTCACATTTTTATTGAACCATGTTCCAACTTTCTATACAGCCACTCAATTACAGCGCGGTGTAAAATTTAAATAACATTATCTTAAGTATTTAAATAATATATTTTTTAAATGACTTTATTATTTTATTTTCAACTATTTCTTTAAAATAACATATATTTGGGCAAAATATTTACCATTTTTTAAATTATGAAAATGAAAAATAATGGCTGGCCGGCCACAGAAAAAAAACAAAATAAAGCGGCAATGCGATCTCCATTTGTTTTTTTTCCATTTGTAGAGTTTTGTTAATACTTCCGTATAGCAGAGATTTGTATTAACTGTTAATTATTATTGTATAACATTGTGATAATAATTAACACAATGAGTTCATCTGATTCAGATATGGAGTTAACGCCTGATTTTATAAGAGAAAGCGGGCGAAAGCAGAATTTGTTGATTTATGTAAAATAAAATTTACACGTTTTTTCTTTAGCTAATTCATTGTTTTTGTTACCCCAGGGGTGAAAGTTACTTTCACGCTTTATTTCACAACTTCTACAAAATCTACAAAAGTGTATACTAGTCAAAATAATGGTTGTTTTTATTCTGCTTTAGTCTAGATATAGATAATAGATTTTTATAATTCTAGCTTGACATTAGAATTTTAAAACAGTAAACATTGGCTTAAGTTGAAATGAGTCAGGGTCAGGGTACCATGATCGCTTATAGCAAGTTTAAAACATAGAAACCGCTCTTGCTGCGAATAGCGCCGTCCCGCTCTCAAGCGTGGTTTTAATATTGTTTTGAGCGATCATGGTTAGGGGGCCTGGCTGAATCTCCACATTTCTTGTACATGGTGTCTGCTTGGAATTATTTGCCTTACATGTTGCACACTGTAATTATAATATACTTTTTCTGTTTCTGTATTTAATCACTACTATAATGAAAGTGTGAGTTTTCGGGATCATTCAATTAAGCATCGTGATCCCACGAAACAATATAGGATGCTAGATGTGCCCGCGTACTACGTTTCGCCATAATAATCACCTAGGGGCTTAAAAAATAGTTTACGACCTATTCTCAGACCTACCGAACATACACAAAAAAATCATAAAGATCGGTTAAGCCGTTTCGGAGGAGTTTGGTTACAAACACTGTGACACGAGAATTTTATATATTAGGTAATGTACTAACATTGTATATTATATGAGTGCTCAGATCCTATTTCCACTTATTTCATTTTGCATATTACTTATCCATTATCATGTCTAAAGTAAGTGGGAGGACGTCAGCACACAATAAACATATATCTTTCTTGACACATTTGTTCTCGACATACAGCTATACTGTACGAGTTTTTTTTCACTTTCTTACAATAGTCACTTACATAAAGTAACAAATAACAATAGTACATTATGATACGAGCGCGCTATGTAGGTTATCGCGTACGAGGCGATATTGTGCGCGAGCCGCAGGCGAGCGCGATGAGAAAGCAGAGTACGTAATGAATAATGACCAATGCGCGCGTGTATCATTCGACGTTTTCCAACACACTTGTGAGGAAAATAAAAGATCTTGTAGTATTAATATTTTTCTGAAAATGACTGCGCTTTTTTATCAATCTTCCACTGCATGAAAGTATCGTATGCCGCCAAGTATTTATCCTTTGACTTTGGCGGCAACAAACTATTACTCGCGCTTTGCGCCTCCATAATTATTTCCGGCGGAGTTAATAATATGGATTCTTTTTCACTTGGACTCGACATATTTGTAGATAAGCAATTATCAATTTTACAACAAAAAGGCAAAAAATTTCAATAGCGAGAAAATGCCGCGCGCCTTTTTTTTTCGCGCGGCGTAGCCCGGGCATGGCTAAACTCTTCATACAGCCAACAAAAAAGGGCCAAACAGCCAAAATTCAAAACTAAATAAACCGTAATATGTATATTTTAGTTTTTAAAAAACAAGTTAGTGTGAATTTTTAATAATTCATTTTAGTTATTGTTTTTAAATGTTTGTGTTTAAATGTCGTTGTTAATTTAATATTTAAGTAACCAGTGTAGGCTGTTCATTTGTTTCCAATTGGCAGCCGCATAAAGTCATGTTAAAAAAAGTATTAAGCGACTAATTTAAAAATGCGTACTGGACATACATTTACTTTGCAATCTTGAACAAATTAGAATTTGTCGTGTTAAGATTACCGCACTTGTGATATTATGTAAAGTGAAAAGCTCTCGTGTTTAATATACTGAATAACGGGTCTAAATGCAAGGTAAGACCCACTTTACGAGCAAGTGTGTTGAAAATTATTGTTAATTGTTAAATTTGTGGTATCGGGCCTTTCATTGATAGTAAATATTAATTACAACAAATCATTTACATTAAATCACCCAGTAAAATATTGATTTTGGGTAAAAAGAAAACGTTTTCTTTACATGAAATTGCCAGAACGTTAGAATCTTTACTCACCATAGACTTTAGAAGGACTGAATAATACATACTCGTATAAAAACGCACCTGAATAAACCCTTGCGTAAATACTGCAAGGACTGCTGACCTACGCCGCGTATTAAGTGGTATAACCTGAATAAGGCAGAAGGCTAAACAACATCGACACGACAAAAGGTAAACTAAATATAAACAAAGAAGCTAGTTGGTGGAATAAAGACGTGAAGTCTAATCATCATCATCATCATATCAGCCAAGAGACCACTGTTGGACATAGGTCCTGCGCCTTTCGCATCCAGCGGCTTCGCGCGACCTTCACCAGATCGTCGGTCCACCTTGTGGGGGGCCTACCTGCGTCCCCCGGTACGCGGCCGCCACTCGAGGACCTTTCCGCTCCATCGGCCGTCAGTCCTACGAGCGATGTGTCCTGCCCACTGCCACTTAAGGTTTGCAATTCTTTGGGCTATGTTGGTAACTCTAGTTCTTCTACGGATTTCATCATTTCTGATGTGATCACGTAGAGAAACCCCGAGCATAGTCCTCTCCATTGCCGTTTGAGTGACTTTGAGCCTTCTTATGAGACTTCAGTCTCAGTTCCGTATGTCATCACTGGTAACACGCACGAATTGAAGACTTTCGTCTTAAGACACCGTGGTAGATGGGCCGAGAATATGCTGCGTAGCTTCCCGAACGCTGCCCAGCCGAGTTGGATTCGCCGATTTACCTCTTTTTGGAAGTTGGACTTACCGAGCTGGACTTGCCCCAGGTAAACATATTCGTCAACAACTTCCAGCGTAAAGCCTCCAACATTCACAGGAGTGGGTACTACAATAATCCAGTAAAATAAGCATCCAACCTCGGGATGGAAGTGAATAAGCTGTAAATTGGTAAAAACCTTTGTTTTGGCATTCTAAAGACTGAGCCGAAAGTCTCATATAATCTCGTGTCCGCGTCACAAGATATTCAAGGTCAAAGGTCGGGCAAATCGGTTTTTTGCATTTATCTCCATTTCTATGGACAATACGTCAATTGAGGTTATTATAAAACTTATAGATTATAAAATTGTCTACAATTTTTATTTAAGCATTTTATTATATCTATAACCGTTCTCGAGGTACAGCAAGGATGAGCAGGCGCTCATCCTTATAAAGGCGTATATTGCATACATAGGTCACACTAAAGTTTCGCCACTTGCATAAACAATATTTAAAAAGTTATTACTACATTTATAAATGGAACTTTTAAGCCGTAGAATACAATTTGCTACATCTGACTGCCAATTATTTTCAGATTGTAGCGTCATTTTAAAAATTGCGTGATTGATTACAAAAAAATGGATTTAACTCGGGAATGGATTTTCGTTGCATGATTTTTTACGATTTTAAGTGTAATTTGACAGCTCAGCAGAGCCTCGTATTCGGCTTCAATCAAACGTGGTCGTGTCAATCTTCATGATGAAATTCATGAAGGTCTCCCGTACACCGCTGTGAACAACAAAAACATTGATGTTGTGCGTCATATGATCGAAACAGACAGGCATGTGATCTACCACGAGATCCGGACATCTTTGGACATAGGCATGAGTCAAATACAGTCAATCCACACAAACATTTGGGTGTGAGAAAGCCGTGTTCTCTATGGATCTCACACAATTTGACTAATGCTCAAAAACGGACCGCATCACTTGGTGCCATGCTATGCTTGCCAGATACAACGAAGGGGCTTCAAATTTGGTGTGGGACAGGTGACGAAATATGGCTTTATGGCTACGATCCCAAAACAAAGCAGCAATCGAGCGTATGGGTCTTTCGAAATGAGCCGAAACCAACCAAAGTGGCGCGCGTGAAAAGTGCCTCGAAGCGGATGATTGCTTCTTTTTTTAACAAAACTGCACACGTGGATACTGTTGCTTTAGAAAATCGTCGTACCGTGAATAGTGACTGGTACATGACCATTTGTTTGCCGAAAGTTATTGACAAACTTCGTGAAAATAATGCTAAACGCCGTATCAGCTTGCACAACGGCAAATGCAAGTTCCCACACGGCCAAACAGAGAAATGAGTTTTTGAAGGCGAAAAACGTACAACTTATGAGTCATCCTGCATACAGACCTGCCCTGGCACTGTGCGACTTCTTTTTGCTCCCAAAAATTAAGAACCAATTACGCGATCAACGACTTGCATCACCAGAAGAGGCTGTCGCAAAGTATGAAAAACATGTACTTATCTGATGTCACCACGGAGTGAAATAGAAAATTGGTTCAATCGTATGAAAAAGTGCATTGACGCAAAGGCAGAATATTTTGAGTTGTACATTAATAGTATTTTTTATTATTGATTCCGGAAACTTTTAGTGCGCCCCACGTATATCACTTAGCATTGTACTACTTCATTCAACATTTCCACATATAATCCCCATCTATATGCACAATCTATATATTTTTTTAAATTAATAATTAATTATAATCATCTTATCTTATCTTCGGGTGGGGGCGGCCCAATTAAATTTGAGCCTTCGCACTTCGACCCACCATGGATCTTTTGTGCTTCCCCAAGTTTTAGTCCGTACAGCCATCGCCACCTACGGTCCAGTCTATTGTGCCCATGAGCTCAACGATGTCCCTCGGTGGTATGGCCCTGTAGTCTTCCGGTTTTGGGTATCCAATTCCCGTCAGCCTTAATCTCCTGCAGGTTAGGGCATCGCAGTGGCACAGCAGGTGTTCCATGCTTTCCTCTACCTCCTTGCAGGCCCTACAGATTTTGGAACTGGTGTGTCCCATCCTGGTTAGCATGATCCTAGTGCCGAAGTGTCCGGTTAGAGCACCTAACAGTAGGCGAGTCTGGGATCTGCTTGAGCTCAGTGTAAACTTGAGCCAATTATCCATATCCAAGAGCTTGGCGTGAATCATTCCTTTCTGGTTGGCCCATTCTTTTTGATGCCTCATTTGCAGTTGAGTTCTTAGACCTGTACAATCATATTTTAATAGATTATTATTACTTAGCATGCCAAACCATATACCTAGCCTCGAAGTTTACATAACGCTATTATATGGCTGAATTTCTTATTCATAAATAATAAAATATTTGTTGAATAATATATGCATTTATCAATAAAATTAATAAATAATAATCATAACAGTATAAATAGTAACATTTGAATTAAATAATTAGCTTTAAATTACTATCTATATTCTTGGCCCCCTGTAGGTATACATAACAGCATTATATGATATTGATGTACGCTTGCTCTCTCCGCGCTGTATCTCGATAACGGTTATAGATACAAAAATGCTTTATATGAAAATTGTAGACAATTTTATAATCTACAAGTGTTATAATAACCTCAAATGACGTATTGTCCATAGAAATTGAGATAATTGCAAAAAACCGATTATCCTGACCTTTGAACTTGAAAATCTTGTGACGCGGACACGAGATTATATGAGACTTTTGTCCCAGTCTTTAGAATACCAAAACAAAGGTTTTTAATAATTTACAGCTTATTCGCTTTCATTCCGAGGTTTGCCACTTTTTTGGTCGTACTCGTATTTGATTGGACTACAAGGGAATTCGACATTATTTGAGTCTTGTCCATGTCCATTTTAAGACTCACATGTTGGGAAACTCTACAGAGGTCTTTGAGCATTGTCATTGATTTACTAAGTTTGGTAGTAAATCAATGAGCATTGTGCCTAGATCCTCCACGGTCTCAGCCATGACTACGATATCATCAGCAAAACGAAGCTGAGTCATGTACTCGCCGTTTATGTTGATGCCGAGTCATCTCCAGTCCAAAAACTTAAATACATCCTCCTCCATCCTAAGAAAAAGAAGAATAATTTTAAGACATGGCAAAGTACACGCTCAGACGAAGATCGTAATAAATATATCGAAAGCAAAATCGAGGCAAAAAGAGTGATAGCTTGCTCTAGAGCAAGCTTGCTCCTGGAGTGAGTTCTATACGCAACTGGAAAATGCTACGAACGATAGGGAAATTTTCAAAATTACGAAAACCAGAAATAATCAAGCCCAAGGTATAAAATCAAATATATACATAAAGGGAAAAAGTGGAAGACTTTTTTGTGGTTTTTCTGTGGCCTAGACGCATCTTATTGGCAATGTATCAGCATAGAACAGCTGCGTTCACTGGCAGTTTCCGCTATCTCGCCTAGAGATGCAAAAATAATTTTAAACGTTTATAACCATTTGGTTTTAAACCGTTTTTTTGTTTAAAACGTTTTAAACCACGTTTGGCGGTTTAATATTGGTTTAAAAGGTTATTCTATTAGAATTCACTGAGATTTCCCACAGACAACACCTATTTCATTATTTAAGATATATCTAGGTCAAAAAATGAATGGGCCAACCCCACACACGCCCGCCGTCTAGCCAACGGCGGATACGGTGCGGTTGCGCATTTCCCCCCAACAAAAAAAAAGGTCAAAAAAATGAAAAACCAAAAGTTGATTTTTTTTGTTATTAAAACACTAACTTCACAAGCTCCACTTGAATCTTATTATATCATCAAGAAATTACAACACAAAGCTTTAACTATTAAAAGTTGTTTCATAATCACCTTTTATTACATGTATGTATACTTTACATAAAATGAACTAACACTATTAATAACATTATTTATACTTTTTTAGATCTGTTTTGGTAGTTTTTGGTATCAATTTAAATTGTTTTAATCAACTAAACTAATAATCAACTCAAATTTAAGGAATAAGCTTTTCTCGATATTATGGTAATAAAAGAGGATCACATTCCTCCATGAATTCCGTATTGTTATCTGATTCTTCACTTTCATAATCTTCGGAGATCTAAAAAAATAAACATAAAAAGCTAGATGCGGAAATAGTAATAATTATTGGAATTACAAAAGATGAAGTTAATTCAAAATAGATAAGCCTCAAAGAGCAATTTTTGAAACAAAAACACTTTAGATACAGATGCAGCGGACTGGCAATGCTAACATGTTTTGTTAGAAAATTAGCGCTGCGAACCCGGCTTGAGGTGAAATAATTTCCAAAGCTATTTATTACGACAAAATACATATATTCTAAATGTGCAATGGCTGAGACCAAAAAAACAAAAATTAAAATGTATAGTATTAACATAAATACAATATCAAGTTAGTTTTCAACGTGTCTAATCCTAAAAATGTAGAAAAGTGTGATATGTGATTTAATTTTATTTAATAAAAATGGTAAATGATTTCAATTAACCTCTTTATCTTGATTTTTAAAGTATTATTTTATTAATGTATTGACCACGTGGTCGTGGTTTAAAACCGTTTTAAACAAATTTAAAACGGGTTTAAAACCGCGGATTTTGGTTTAAAACGGTTTATTTACAACTATAATCTCGCCACAAGGTGTTGGAATAATATTCCAGCACCTTTACGAATATTGTCAAGTAAAACAAGTTTTAAAAGAAAACGAAAGTTAATTTTATTGGAAAAGCAAAAGTTAGGTATAATGGTTAATTTCAATATGATGGCGGACTCTGCGAGATCACTCGATTAGTAGGTCTTTTGGTAGGTATTACATACATTACTTATTATCCCCAAAGTTTGTTACTAATAACACTGTTCTTTTTCTCTCTTACTGTCTCCGGTTTGCCTGGCGAAGGTAAAAATTACGGATTTGGCTGAAAATCAGTGTTGCCTTGTTCTCATCAGGGCATCAATTAACACCGACTCAAGTCCCTTTTAAACTGCAGCACACACTTGGAATTCATTTCTTGAAAGATCTGTAATGTTTTGTCAATATAATTTAAGAGTCAATTGTTGTGTAAATGTATTCTTATTATGTGTTTGTGTGTTGTTTGTTTAAATAAATGTATCTATCTATCTGTCTAACTTATAACACAAGACAAAGAAGTAATCTCTCGTTGGCATGAGTACTACTCTGAATTGTTAAACGAAGAGTTTCCGAGGGAAAGTATACCTGAAATGGTTCATACTGCTAGCCCCATCGATGCAATAACTCCTCGGGAAGTAAAGAGTGCTATCCAGAAAATGAAGAACAATAAGTCGACTTTCCCAAGTGATATTCTGGTGGAACTTTGGAAGAAACTTGGCGATGTAGGCGTGATTTGGTTAGCAAACTTTTTTAATAACATAATAGAAAAGGGCAATAGGCCTGATATCTGGAGAGTAAGCAAAATTATTCTTTTCTATAAAAACAAAGGTGATGCCGCCATTTGCGGAAATTATAGAGCAATAAAACTAACATCTCACATTTTGAAACTCTGATAGCGGGACGACTGAGCCATCTGATCAACTTAACACCAAATCAGTGCGGTTTTACAAAAGGTGTGGGAACTTTAGACGCAATCCACTCAATCAAAATGCTAATACAAAGATATAAAACACTAAACAAAGACCTGCACTGCGCTTTTGTAGATTTAAAGAAGGCATTCGATCGAGTACCAAAATGTCTGATATGGGCGGCGTTGCGAGCCCATCATGTACATACATATAATAAAAGACATGTACCATTATGCTACCACAAGAGTGCGCTGTCCCTCAGGAGTGAGTAGTCAGTTTCGTGTGATGGTAGGAGTGTATCAGGGTTCCACTTTAAATCCACTTTTATTCAACTCGGTCATGAATTTCATCACTAAAGATTTGGCCCCATGGACACTCCTGTACGCGGACGACATAGTGCTGATATCGGAATCCGTTGAAGATTTGCAAAATGAACTAATCTATTGGTGCTGCCGACTCGAAAGTAGGGGACTTCAAGTCAATCGCAAAAAAACTCAGTACATGCATTGCAATTTCTCTGGCGTGATGACGGATGGACGCGCTTATAGATAACATACCGGTAAATAAAGTTACCAAATTCAAATACCTCGGATCAGGAATAACCTGTGACGCAGATATCACGGAGGACATTAAGAACAGGATCCAAGCGGGTTGGCAAAAGTGGAGAGTGCTATCTGGAGTTCTATGTGACTCACGGATGTCCATTCGGGTTAAAGGTAACGTCTACAAGCGAGCTGTCCGACCCGCGCTTCTGTATGGTGCAGAATGTTGGCCGATGCGTAAGCAAGAAGAACAAAAGATGCACTGCACAGAGATGCGAATGTTAAGATGGGCTGGAGGTGTAACACTGATGGACAAGGTGCGAAATGAATATATCCGTGGGACGTTTGGGGTTGCACCCGTGCCAGAAAAGGTGCGTAAGTGTCGGCTGCGTTGGTTCCGTCACGTGATGTGTAGAGAAGTTGTTCATATAACCCGATAAAATTTGTCTGAAGTCACCGGGGAAAGAACAGGTAGAGGCCGCCCCCTATCACTTGGATGAGTACAATAAAGAATGACCTTAAAATGATGGGCGCAAGTCCTGAAATAACGCAAAACTTCGAGTAATGGCGCCAAATGATACGGAGACCCGACCCCAACTGATATGGGACAAAGGCTAGGATGATGATGATGATAATGATGTTGTATAAAAACGCACCTGATTGCATTCTAACTTTCTCCTTAACAACAAAGCATGGACGATAAACCTGCTGTTGCATATGAGTCATTATCATAATCTAAATACCTGTGCTTTTGTGGATATCAGGTGAAGTTATGAGTTTTCCTTTTAAATTTTACAATCACATTGACTAATCACACTATCCCGTTTGACTTACATTGCGTGATTTTTTGCTAGAAATCCGTCACTATCTTAATATCAAAGATATGGTGTGTGTAACTATGATAACTATGATAACTGTGGTAACTATGCACTGATGAACTGTATATTTTTCATTTCACGCTATATCGAATGAAACGCGCCAAAATTCAAAGCATAATCTAATTAAAATTTCCAACCAGACAAACACCAGGTCCATGATCAAACTTTTCCAACTAAGCCGAGCACACGCGGAAATATTTCAATGAGAACTAGCTCAAATTGTCCGAGCACACGTCGCAGTTTGATGTACAGCGTAGGCTGCCGAGCCGTCAGTTTTACGCCGAGTTGGACCGCTGTTTCATCTGTTGCTTTTCTGGAGCGTTAAATATTTTACTTGCCATTAAAGGGGATGAAGTATCGTGCTCTAGTTTTAAAGTGATTGCGGAACCGTCATCAACTGTTGTACAATGGCTCTAATAAGAGATTGTTTTGCGATTCACAAAGAACCGTTTCCACTTAACTTTTGAAATTGCGCTTCTTTCTGTAAGAGTTCCTGACATTGTGCTGTTGAATTCATATTTTGTAATTGCAGACAAAACTTTTTGTTTATTCTTGAATTTTATATTCGCCTATAATTACCTTAAATATTGATGCTAGAATGTTTTCTGTGTACCTATTTGTCTTTCGTATACTTACTAATTAGGAATATAACTTTTTAGCTCGCTACATTTTATTCTAATACACAACAAACGACTTTAGATTTGACCGTCGTCGTTTTCAGTTTTAATTTAGGGCAAGACAGGTACGAAAATCACTAATGGCTAATTTCATCAACCTTCTCTTAGTTTAGGACAATCTGCTTTCACATTTTTTTCATTAAAGACAAGAAGTGACAGCATACTTCTAAGGATTGTCCTAAACTCAGACAAGGTTATAGTGAAATTGGCCGTGAGTACTGTAACTTGACATCATAAGTGATAACTTGTCACTTATGATGTCAAGTACATTAAAAAGTACAGTGTACATTACGTACACGCGTAAGGTGAATTAGTAAAAGTCATAAGATATTTAGATGTCGCACGAGAGATTCTCGTGAGAGGGTGGTCGTAGTGCCTGAGGGAGACAGTTATTTCCGGCCGCGGAGCAAAATATTTGCCCCCGCTCTCACGGACGATTGCATGTGGTGCCGCTGAATGTGGAAATTTTATCTGAGATTTCACTATTTTAAATTTTATTGAAAGAAATCTATTATAGCTTAATTTCTCGGAATTTACCTTGGAATATTCGGATTTTGTTCTTGTTGATCGGATATTTTTTATGATAGTATCATAATATCTAGTTTTATTTCAAAGGAATCATAACAGCAATGTTTTAATTTTAAAACATATTGCCTGATTGGTCTCAAGTAAAGGATGAAATAGTGATATAAATAATACCATTTGTAATGTAACATCAAACACGTGTTATGTATGTATGTGTGTAGTTATTATCCATAAGATTATCGTAAAATTATAATGTATAAATTCTAAATTCATAAATTCTAAATGTATTGTTACGTTTCCAGGATGGGTGTTCTATAGAAAATAGCAAAACACCGACAATTAGAGATACGATATAATTGAGCACTTAAGAAATCACTTTATTTAACATTATACACCACTTTACTATACTAAAAACTTCACTATAAAACGCTTCCAAGTCGCAGATGATTGCGCCAAGTCGCTTGTATCGCTTGATTCGCTCGAGGAACTGTCCATCCCATTGACCGGCGAATATTCGAGGCATTCGAGAATGGTCAATTCTCGACTATTCCATACCCGGTCGGTCGAGCGTTTGTCTTCCCTTCTGGAAAGTTCCGTGGTACGCCCGATTATGCTCTCTATCTCTGTCAGCATGTTCTCTCTCTGTTGGCTAGAACGTCTAGAAGTTTCTAGATGCATTTCGATCTATCTTTTATTTCTGGAGGGTGCTCACTATTGCTGTGCCTTTCTAATCTTGCTATCTCACTCACTCCTATTGAAATTTTTTCATATAACGAAGTGTGCTTCAAAGGGGGTCCTAAAAACTTCAGAAAAACAGGTTTTCAGGTTATAGTGCGGCTCGATAGAGAGTACCCTGAAACGGACTGAAAACATGTTTCAGGCGCCTGAAAACAACGGCAACTTGGGTAAAATTTTGATATTCTAGTATGTGATAGAACACCTCCTGAAACGCGCTGGTCTGCCTTTTTAGGCTGCTGAAAACGCTTCTAAGGCCAAGAAAACCACGCCGGAAATTCCTTATACCATCGGCGTAACAGTATATTGATCGCTAAAACTTCGAAATACATTCATATCTGCAAATCGGCACGGACGTACGAAGTTGTTGCTTACTTAACAAAGCAACCAGAATTTACGATAAATTCAAACGAAAATTGGAAAAGTTCGCCGCCAGTACTGCGCTGTATTTATTAAAAATTTGACTTAGCGCCGCCTAAAATAAAAGTGGCCTTTACGTTTTCTCAAACTGCTGCGTAATTAATGTATAAGTTACGACTTTTTAATAACACTGTAGTACGTACTTCAGATTCAGATGTTTTCATGTTTACATTTCGAATGTCGGGTGCTGCTGCTTCTATTCCACATATCCCTAGTGATATATCCCCGCTGCACGCTGGTCGGATACTTCGAGCTTTTCCAATTATCGCTACCGGTTGGGATATACAGGATGGATTTTTGAGATGGGATTTAAAGGGTACATTAACCGTTATAGTTACAAGAAAACATTGTTAGGCAACCATTCATAACTTTTTAAGATATTCTGATCTGCATTCACAGATTTTGGAAAAAAAGTTACAGTCAACAAAAAAATGCTGAGATAGCAAAAAAACTTTTTTATGCCTATCGATCCTATTCCATGTAGGGATCAAGACTCTATGGGACCATTTAAGGTATGAGTACTAGAAATAACAGATGACAAGATGGCGCTCCACCACATAACAGCCGCCGTAGGTACGCGTTCCAATTTGAACAGACAATTCAGGACACAGTGGATAGGGACACATGGTCCAATAAAGTGGCCACCTTGCAGCCCCGATCTAACGCCACTAGATGTTTTTTATGGGGCTACCTAAAAAACGAAATCTAAAAAAAAGAAATAAGTTACAGTCAACAAAAAAATGCTGAGATAGCAAAAAAAACTTTTTTATGCCTATCGATCCTATTCCATGTAGGGATCAAGACTCTATGGGACCATTTAAGGTATGAGTACTAGAAATAACAGATGACAAGATGGCGCTCCACCACATAACAGCCGCCGTAGGTACGTGTTCCAATTTGAATAGACAATTCAGGACACAGTGGATAGGGACACATGGTCCAATAAAGTGGCCACCTTGCAGCCCCGATCTAACGCCACTAGATGTTTTTTTATGGGGCTACCTAAAAAACGAAATCTAAAAAAAGAAATACGGCAGTGTTCAGGAACTGAACGATGCATTGACGAGGACTTTAAATAACATCCATCCAAGAAAATTATTAGCTGCTACGTCCTCAGTACAAAAGCGAGTAAACTTATGTATTCGTGAAGATGGCGGACATTTTGAGCAATTTATTTCATAGATAGATTAGCTATTTTTGCGTTTGTTTAAAAATACATGTTTAAATGATTTATTTATTATTTATTTAAATTACAGTTTCCCTTAAAAGTAAGAAATAGGATTCATAGAGAGATCACCTTAAGAAATAGGATCCGAGGATTTTCCGTACAAAATGTATGGGAAATGTTTTTGGCGATTTCTGTCGTTTCTAGTACTCATACCTTAAATGGTCCCATAGAGTCTTTTGATCCCTACATGAAATAGAATCGATAGACATAAACATTTTTTTTTGCTATCTCATGATTTTTTTTGTTGACTGTAACTTTTTTCCAAAATCTGTGAATGTAGATCAGAATATCTTAAAAAGTTATGGATGGTTGCCTAACAATGTTTTCTTGTAACTATAACGGTTAATGTACCTGCCCTTTAAATCCCATCTCAAAAATGGCAACATCTGCTATATCCCTACTGATCTGCACATCCCCCTTACCATAATCGCCTTGAAGAAGGTTAAAACTATTGAAACTGACACCGCTCTTGCCTTGTGTAGCGCCTTCTCACCCTCAGTCACAGAATCAATAATATTACTTAAAGTACAGTAGGTTAAGTTGGGTAGGTAGGTAGCTAATCAACAAAGTCTAGACTCAAGCTTATTTTCGTAAATTACTAAATAATTTAAGGTATTTTATATAAAAAATATTAGATGTATAAAAGCGTAATTTTAGGCTTGTTTATTAAAATAAAATAAAAAAGTTTCAACAGTACAAAAAAAAGTTATATTAATAAAGAAAAGAATTGGTGCAAAAATGCTTCTTTTTTAGTTTTGGTGATTGAAATCGTTAAAAAAAATTGTAGGTGATAAATCAATAGTTAGTTGGACCTCCTAAAGCATTGACTAAGGCTCTGCATCGTCTGGGCATGCTGAATATCAGATTATCAATAGTGGCCTGGGGTATTATGCTAATCGCAGGACTGGGGAGGCCAGTGTAAGAGTGCGATATCTCGTTCACGAAGAACATTCATCACTGATCCTGCGGTATGTGCGCGAGCATTGTCTTGCATGAAGATGAAATTCGCCCCCAATTGGATTCGATGTGGAACAACAATAGGTTGCGAGTCCACCACCTTGTTGCGTTATTTGTCGGCATTCATGTTGCCCTGTATAAAAACGAGGTCCGTTCTACCGCCAACGCGAATACCAGCCCAAACTATAATTGTTCCGCCATGGTAGGGATGAATTTCCTGAGGGCAACGAAGCCGTTCATGACGTCTAGAAGCTCGCCACACGTCAAGTCAGAAAACAGGACATGAGCCCACTCTTCTTCCGGCCATCGTAGGTGAAAACGATCCCACTGCAAGAGCTGAGGACGATTGCCACGTCGAAGCGTTACGACCCTTAAAGGCCTACGAGAATGCAAAACGATCTCGTGCAGTCTCCTTCTGGCAGTTTGAGTGCTGATAGCCACTTGATGTTGAAACCTCACACTTTCAACGAGTTGCCGGGCGGTAGTTTTGGACTCCTGTCTGGCAATATTCTAAATAAAACGGCCTTGTCTTTCGGTGGTTATTCGATATCTACCAGGATTATCGTTCAGCCGTGTTCCCAGTAAGCCGATAGCGTTCCCACAATCTCCGGATAACCGACTGGTTGGAGTGGATGGCATCCGCAACTTCACGTTGGGTACGCCCGACTTCAAGCATACCCACAGCACGTTACATTTCATTTTGAGTTAAAATAATGATGACGTCGCATGATGTCCGATAAACCAGTCTTTATGTTACATTCGTTTAAAGATTCGATATCAATTAACTCAAATTATATCCAGAAATGAAGCATCTTAAAAGAAGAATAACGTTTTGCCGCGAATTCATGCTAAAATGAGCTAAAATTATGAAGTAATGTTTTTCAAAATTTTAAATTTAGAATGTTATTTTACGCGCTTTTATTTTGTTCTTAAATTTATTAGTGGCCTATACTTTTTATTAAAGAGATTTTACAAAAAAGTTCGTCTTGGTGGTTGAGTCAGACTTAGTTGATTAGTGTATCTCAGAGCGGTTACTTTTCCGTTCTCGAACAATTTCGATTTACTGTACCGCCACAAGTGGAGGGAGACTCTGTACCAGGGTCGTCTGCTTAGGTACCTCCGTCTTACCTATTTCTGCCGCAAAGCAGCAGTCCTTGCATTGCTGTGTTCCGGCTTAAAGGGTAAGATATAGCAGTGAAATTACTGGGTACTGTGACTTTACATCTGGTGTCACAAGTTGGCAACGTACACTGTGGTTCTTGTGGGGGTTGCAGTTTTGCTGCGAATCTCACAAGAGCCACATCTATTATAGGTGACTGTTACCACTTACCATCAGGTGGGCAGTTTGCTTGCTTGCCAACTTTCTGCAATAAAAAAAAGTTAAAAACAATTCTAGGATTCGTATATGATATTGTTTGTTGTATATATTATTTAAATATTCTTAAAAACAGAAACACAATTAATAATATTTCCCTCGATAGACAAGGTTCCAAATATCATTATTTTAAAACATCTCTCAATTAGAAAATATAATACGGCTCCAATTTAAGCGATCGTCACGTTATGTTTACCTAAACTTCATGTTTCCTTTTTTGTATATAAAGTTGAGTGGTTACTTTTAAACTTAACAGAGCTAACTTTGACGTTGTAGTTTCTTAGAATTAAGGTCTGTTACTATTTGATAATATCATATTTTTGAGATTTTTAACCCAACAGTTTATATTGTAGGATGGAGAATATTTGATTTGCTTAAATGTAGCTTTCTCCTGAAGCTGGAAAACTGTTTTCTTTTTGCAAGATACGCGACAACTTATATATAATTTTGCCTACTTGCAGATAAACAACTTATTGCATCAATATCGAACGGAATTTTTATTGTTAATTATTGTATAAATCCATGATAATTTATTATCGTATAAATTCTTTATTCTATACGCTCTAAGCAAACATTCGTCATAAATAATACAATGAACATAGGTGGGCTTATCTCTAATAGAGAGATCTCTACCAGGTAAAGTCGTGAGATTGTGAATTGCGTAACTTTCGCACAAAAGAAGCTTTCTATAAGGTTCCAATCTGTCTATTAATACACCAAAATCGGTTCAAAATGGCTGAGGTATGAAAACATAACAAACTGACATACAGATTTACTTTCGCATTAAAAATATTAACTACGAATCTGAATTTGGGGTGCGATTTTTCAACTTTTTTGTAATCGAGTTTCGCATTTTCGTAAGCCGACTTTCAATATTTTGTTACATTGTCCAACCGGTCTTGACATAACTGTTTGTCGAATTATCTCGATTTTACACAAAGTGACTTTCTTTGTCGAGTCATTGGATTTGTCCAAAACTGCCTATCTATTAACAGGAACACCAAATCGTATCTAAAGAGTCTCTTGACAAAAACAGGTACACATCAATAGGATTTAATCTTAATTTTAAGTATAACGTTTAGGTATAAGTACTTTGTAGTACTTTGTCCTAAAAATAAATTATATGAAAACGGAATATTCTCACTTCATATGAAAAACTCTGAACCTTCATTCTTACATAAAGATCAAACTTCTTTCAACTGATATATCAGCATATAAAGCGAGTGCGATTTACTTTCAAAGAAAAGCAATGAAATTCAATGAAGCGCCTAGCTGAAAAACTGTCGACCGATAAAGTCGGCTATTCAATACCATATTAAGACGAAAAAATTTCAAAGTTGTACGGACATCGTTTATTTCAGCGTTCCCGCAGGCGAACGTTTTTTATGTCATCGACAAGCGGGCTGACTGATATTTAAGCTTCTCTTCCGACTTTCTTTTAAATTACCATATTGATGAGAAACGGAACCCCTTACACCTTAGTCCAATGAACTGGAGTGATCAGACGCGGATCCAGCCCTCAAGAAAGGCTCACAGCCATACGAGAATCGGCCAAGTGCGAGTGGGAGTATAACATAGCTCATGATCGAATAGTACATTCCTACAAAGATGTTTCCAAAACATATGACACTCTCACCAAGATTCATAGTTTTTTTAAGTCATTGGATATAATATCATCAGCCTATCGATCTCAATAGACCATGAAAGTGTGACGTCACAAGTCTATTAGGTTTGTGGGCATGCCCATCGTGACCACAACGGTGGATCCGCGCTTGGGAGTGATTCATTATAATATCTTTCAAAGTCAACCTCACTACTAGCAGTGTTCACATTTTTAGATCCTCATAGAAACCCTACGCATGTTGCCTCTCGTCGCTCTAGGCGGGGCAATCGCACAGTGCAGTGTGAGCAGTGCAGTGTCATTCGCACTCTCGCAAGCGTTGAAGATCAGCGTCACTTTACCTCCGTTATCTTCGTTACTTATCGAAGCAGCCGTAGCAAGACCTGTACCAGACGTAGGTAAGTGAGCCCGACCTTCGCTGCACCCATTTCCTTCAGCACCTACATTCGTCTTCCTACATTAACTTTGTGGACGTTATCCCGCCATCGCACAACCTCGTCGGGGCAGAGCCTCTGACCACGAAGCGTGGCTACCAGTAGCGTATCCTAGTAATCAACCAACAGAGGGTTTGGCGATCCCGCGAACCCGCAATGGACCATCATCGTGAGAGACAATACAATTCGCCTTAAATCTTGTGGAGACATAAGTGTAGGCAGTGGCCGTTTTATGGCTGTCAAATCAAATATTTTCACAAATCGGTTTACAAATCACAAATACCTGTGGCTGTGTGGCTCACATGTCTTGACAGTCGCATTATAATGAATGTGAGTGAAAGCCAAATAAGGGTACGAAATTGAAAGTTTTAAGCCTACGGATTATTAAGAAAATTCATCAGCACTAATTGTAAAAAAATATATCTTCTAATATGCACGGTTATTTTTTATCACCCTGGAAAATTTAAGAGACGATTCACGACATGGTATTACAATGATTTAAATATGAATAAAAAATAACTCACTTACTTAATTTTATATAATTGTCTAAAAAATCCAAAAAATGCTGCACTAGTTGAGAGCAGCATTTTTAGAAATTTTTTTTTATATAATAACGGATGTGTCCTGAAGCGTCGCCTGAAAACGCTTTTCCAGGGTGATAAAAAAATAACCGTGTATAATAATCTCGTGTCACATTGTTTGTTATCCAACTCCTACGAAATGGCTTGACCGATTTTTTTAGATTTTTTAGTGTGCGAATATATTTCGTTGGTTTGAAATTAGGTCGTGGGCTATTTAATACCCCTGGGTGATAGATAAGGGTGGCACTCTGCAATTTTTTTTTTAACAATTATTATGTCGAAACCTATACATATAGTTCGCAGGCACAGCTAGTAAAGCTAGTAAAGTACTGCCAAAGTTAATATTCCAAAAGATAAGCGTTAGTTTTATGTAATCAATTTATGGATGAAACGTAGTTAAATATTGTTAGAAATCACACAAATAACTTATATGTGTGATCCTAGCTCCTTTCTGAGAGTTACGCTAAAAATTCTCATTTCCAAAGAAGCCTCAATGGCCAATAAGTGGAAAACCGCCGGCTCGCATTTCTATGCGAGCGCAGGGAATTTCAATTCTTTGAACACTGGAACTGCAGAGTAGACATTAGGCGGCAGAACTAATCTTGAACGTTTTGTATTATGCCATTCAGTTTCGAAACGCAGCACATTTTTACATTTAGACTTTGTAGGGCTAGTCGGGGTAATAAAGACACCTGACATTTCGGGTAAAAATAAGACAGACTAAAATATTTAAAAAAAAACTTGAATCGTTAATCTTATTTAAGTTAAAAACGAGCCTTATATGAATGAATATCGTAAAAAATTTATATCATCATATCTTGTAGTTTTGAAACTCATAGGAACGATTCAGTTTTCGGTTGAGAATTATGGCGCGAAAATTTTACGTCGTGTTCAGCGAACTTTCACGATTGCCACTCGCATGCGAGGCTAGCGCGCGCGCCATCTTGCGGCACGCCGGCGCCTTGAGCGATACTTTCGCGATCGCCCTGCCGTTATACGTTTCGCTAGCGCACCGATCGGATGCATTGATTTTGCGGGAAAATATGAGACAAGCCTTCGGGAAAATATAAGACACGGTGTAGGGTAATAATAAGACAATCGTCTTATACAAGCATAACAAAAATGCCATGAAAGTACGTTCCAAAACAGAGTCTTACTACAGTGAATTTTTGTCAGTGATATAGGTCTTACTTGAAGCGAGTAAAAAAAATCTTTGTTTATCCTGATACTCATAATATTATTTACTATGTTCATATCGACGAAATCGTCATAAAATTGCCTTCTCCAATGCCAAAAAACAAGCGAGGAGCATTAATGTTTGATGTGACTTTGAAAAATACATATAAGAGGGCACAGTCAGTTCACTAGCGCCGCCATTCGTTTTTTATTAATTATGATGAATTAAAGACGTTTCTACAAAAAATAGCACAGTCACGAACTCAATATAGATATTTTAGATTTTTGGGAGCCTTCAGGCATAGATTAAAAGTAGGTACTTATAGGAATAATCATAATCAGAATTATTGCTAAAAGTAGCCACTTTAAGCAATAATTATGATTTTGACTATTCTATACGGTTAATGTGTACGAAATACGTAAATAAATATAAATCTGAAAAATTGAGTTCGTGACTGTGCTATTTTTTGTAGAAACGTCTTTTATTCATCATAATTAATAAAAAACGAATGGCGGCGCTAGTAGACTAACTGAGCCCCCATAATATTAAATTAAGTAATGTTTATTGTCTCATAATTAGCCTCATGCAAATTTTATTGATTTTTATTTTTATTTTGTATGCAAATTTGTATTTGCTAGTAATAATTTTGGTCTCTTATAACAAAATGGTACACATGTGATTTTGTATTCTTAAAACATAGTTTATTGACGAATAGTTATGTTCCAAAGAATTATGTATGTTAAGCATAATTATGATAAGTGAGTTAATTATTCAAAAAATATAAATTTATAAAAGATTTTTCTTAACTTTTTAAACCTTTTTGTATTATTTTTTCCCGCTCCGTCTTACAACTACCCACCCAGTTCAGAATTAAGGCGCATAAGGCGCATAACACATTGCACCGGACACCGCTCCGGTGTGCGGTGCTGCGGTTTTTAATTTTGACTGGAGAATCTTAATTTGTATACAAAAACCGCAGGGTATAACACACTCGCACCGCATCACCGTGCGGTTGTGCGGCGCGCGCGACGGCACCGCACTCCCGGACGGTGATGCGGTGCGGTCCGCGGGGTATGCCACACTGTGGCGCAGTATCGTACGGATTTTTGCGTAGAAAGGACGTGCATACGCGTAATAGATCTCAACATAGATAATACGGTGATGCGGGGCGTCGTCGTGCACCGTAGCTCCGGACGGTGATACGGAGCAAACCGTACGGTGGCACGGTTCCGTGCCGCCGCAGCCGCATGCGGTTTTCGTCCCTCCGTACACCGCAGCGGTGTCCGGTGCAATGTGTTATGCGCCTTACACATTGCACCGGACACCGCTCCGGTGTGCGGTGCTGCGGTTTTTAATTTTGACTGAAGAATCTTAATTTGTATACAAAAACCGCAGGGTGTAACACACTCACACCGCATGCCCGTGCGGTTGTGCGGCGCGCGCGACGGCACCACACTCCCGGACGGTGATGCGGTGCGGTCCGCGGGGTATGCCACACTGAGCCGCAGTATCGTACGGATTTTTGCCTAGAAAGGACGTGCATACGCGTAATAGATCTCGACATAGATAATGCGGCGATGCGGGGCGTCGTGCACCGCAGCTCCGGACGGTGATACGGAGCAAACCGTACGGTGGCACGGTTCCGTGCCGCCGCAGCCGCATGCGGTTTTCGTCCCTCCGTACACCGCAGCGGTGTCCGGTGCAATGTGTTATGCGCCTAAATAAACCATAGAAGTTATAGGCTGTCTTATATTTAAACTTTGATGTATCATATTTACCCCATAGCAGCGGAAAAAAATGAGACAATTATTTTGTGTCCAAAAAGTACTATTCTTTGCAATTACAAGCAAATCGATAATAATACTCAGTTGATAGTTTGGTAGTGCACGGTACTATTGGCTCTTAGATATTTTAAAGTAATTTTAAATAGTGAAAAAAGCAAAAGTTTATATTTTTGTCTTATAATTACCCCGCCTGACCCTACTAGCTTCTCTCCGCCTATAATTTCATCTGTTCAGACTCCATAATAGTTCCACCACCAGAGGGAGACTCCGAAACCGAGACATCTGTACCAATGTGTCCTATTTTGTCGCCAAGCAGTAGTGCTTGAATTGCTGTATTCCTGAACAGGCAGTGTAATTACTGGGTAGTGTTTTTCAAACAACAAAATTGGCAAACAAGCATACTGATACTGCCCACCTGATGGTAAGTGGTCACCTATTCCAGTACACGTGGCTCTTTTGTGGATCGCAGCAAATCTGCAACCCCCTCAAAAACCACAGTGTGCGTTGCTAACTTGTGACATAAGATGTAAAGTCACGGTACCCAATAATTTTGTCTTACCCTTCAAATCGGAACACAGCAAAGCAAGCTGTATACTCTTACCGTTTAATATAAAATCAGACAACGACAAAAGTTTATAATATACCTGGTAAGTTTCACTTAACAATAGCGCTACATTCTCTGGACCCTTAACACCCTCACGTAATCCAAAAGTATGACAAACTGAACAATCTACTTAAACAACGTTTCGCTTCGTTCTACAAAAGAATTTGTATAATCCAAAAATACCTCTCGCAGTTGTCTTTATGGCTGAGAACAAAAACGTCGGAATATGTACATTAGCTGCCCGAAGGAATGTCGGGGAATATAAAGCCCTCCAGTACAAAGCTTGAGGCCAAGCAATTGTTCACACCCTAGTGATGTGCGGCTTTTTATCGATGTCTGTTTTAAGATGAAACGAAAAGGCCACTTGGTTTTATACTGATGATAACTGGTAAAATAATAATCATTGAAAGGCAAGGAATGAGCTATGACCCGTGAGCTATGTAATGTTGTTTGTTTATTCAAAACCTTTACTATCAATAAATCTGTATGATTATGAATTAAAATACCATCCATCTAACATTTTATAATTGAATCCTTAATTTTTAAAGCAGTGAAAAATCCTTGTACAGGCAGACTCCTTCCTTAACTAACAACAAAAAAATTATTCAAACATAATCACTCCAAACAATACTTATCTTTGCAAACGAAATGTAGGTTGCATCAACTAACAGTGCTTACCTACCAAGTTTTACATAAAAGAGAATAAGTACATTTTTTTTAGTTAAGAACAGTAAAATAAATAAATACATTTTGGCTAGGTAAATACATACTGGGTAGGTTTCACTATCTTACCTTTGTTACCATAATAATAATGTTACAAGCATTGTTGTTCCGGCGGCGATCAAAAGCGAGACAGCCGATTCCATTGTGGTTGGGGGGGAAAAGGCGAAACGAAGGCCAAGTGCTAGAAAGGCCTAGGAAAGCCACAAGGAGGGATTCTATCACCACTTCTTTGGAACCTGCTATAAACGAAGTTATTTGGGAGTGGTGTCTTCAGAATAACATGATACTGAATATTAATAAGTGCTTCCATATCAAATTTACAAGGAAAAAAACACCACTAGATCATCTCTATAGCTTGAATGGTCATCCGCTGCAGGAGGTTAATGAGATCTGCGATTTGGGGGTGTATTTAGACTGTGCCTTAAATTTCAAAACGCATATCAATACGGTTGCCAAAAAAGCTTCGCGAATGCTAGGGTTTTTGAAGCGCAACACGAAGGGGTTCCAGAAGGCCCAAACAAAAATCCTTCTTTATAATGCCTTGGTCCGCAGTAATCTGGAGTATGCCAGTGTCGTCTGGAATCCCTTCTATAGTGTAGCATCACAGAGACTAGAGTCGATTCAGCGCTCATTTACAAGGCATCTTGCGTTCTCGGTTTCAGGATTATCTTACCGGTGTCCTTATGAAGTTCGGCTGTCCTATTTTCATCTTGAATCGCTGAGGGCCCGTCGAGTGAAGCACGATTTGGTATTTTTATACAAAGTCCTAAACGGAATTATTGACAGTGGTGACATTCTTAGCCAGGTCTCCTTAGCAGTGCCGTGTCGATATCCGAGATATCCTATAACTAAGATCCTATACACGCCATACAGTAGAACCAACATAGGCTTGAGTTCCCCAATTATACGCATGTGTAGAAATTATAACGAACTGCAGTCTAATTGTGATGTTGACATATTTTTTGACAAATTAAAAACATATAAAGATAAAATAAAAACTTGAATTTATAATAGGTTGCTTGAGCAGAATCTTTCAGGTTTAATTGATCATTTGATACTGTTTCTTTTTGTAAATCTTCATATACTCTTAATTAGCTAGGATAACAACCTAATGGTGAATGCTGTGTACATTTATAATTGTCATGTGTATGAGTTAAAATGCCCTAAAATGTATATTTGTGTTAATATATATGCATATGATGTTAATGTACCTAAATAAATAAATAAATAAATAAATAACTGTCGTAAATAGGAAGTACTTTTATACAAGTAGTAAGTACCTACATGTTTTATACCTGCGAAGCAAAACAAGCTAAAATGTCAATACGAAGAAGAAGAAGAAGACCTAAGGAACAATTTAAAGCTCAATTCAAAATATGTAATATCGATTAACCGTAGATTCGTTTACCAAGCCTACATCACTGCGATGTTTGCCTTGACATCAGCGCGGTGTATAGGCTTGCTATGTTGTTCCAGTAGCCCTACTACGCTCCTATTAGATAGTGCACTAGAAATTTTCGTGTGGCTTTTACCTGAGGAAAAATGATTTCAAAATTAAAAATTTTACTCATGTCTATCACAACCGACAAGTTCACGTGGATCCCCCAGGGGATCAGGCTAGGGGATCCTGATGGAGGAACTCGTCACAAATATTTTTGGCTAGACTTCAATTTGTTTCATATTTTAATATGATTTTATTAGAAAATTTTACTTTAATCGGTGAACGTGAGTTTACAGGGGCTGTAAATAGACTATAACTGAAATTGAAAAATTAATGAAAATGAAAATAGTTTATTTTCTTTCTCTAACTACAAGAGTGACTCTAGTCACAACTGCTACGGGCATTCTATACAATAGACTTTTTAGGCTGCGGTAAAAGAAGAGCCGTCGGTTGATAAGCGAAAAAGCATTTTAGTAGATCAAATAGTTTAGGCATTTACCTACTGGTGAATATCAACCAATAAGAAACAATCATAAAAATCATAAATAAGGATATTTCAAGGAATATGCTTATTAGTTAGAATACACGATAGAATGTACTTCACTCGAACATAATTATAAAATCCTAAAAACAGGCCAGTTAAGTATGAAACACTAAAATGGATTATTAAATTACAACATTTAAATTACTAATATTATGTCAATTAATTTATTTTTCTATAGTTGCATCAGGCAACCTACAAAACTTGAGAGCAGTTAGATGTATAAAATTTATATTTGTAAGTTTGCATTTTCTATAAAAATGCTTCATAAATTGATCAATTTCACTCAAGGTAGGATTGGAACTTGCGTCGTGGTGATTTTTTTCTTTTACTGATTTATTTGTTTGACAATTTATATTTGTTTTCAAATTTCAGCATTTTTCTGTGTCTGAAGTCGCGCCATAGCGCCCGCTTCCATGCTAATGGTTCGCGTTTAAATTCGTCATCTTAGGTGAACTGTATGCATTCACTTTGTGATGATAAGGTGGAGCGAAAATAACTGTATACTTACATAAAGGAGAATCTGCCAAAGAAAGCTCTTAGAACTATAGACGACATGTTAATGGCATTTACTCTAAGATATTCGAGAATAAAGATTTCCGATGTCATACAGATCAGTCAATGTTGGTAAATATTTGTGTAGGCCTTGTATCTATATTCTCTCAGACCCTTTACTTAAGTGCCATTTGTACCTAATGACATATTGGAGATTCGCTGCCATGGATTTCTTTTACTTCATTTCTTAATATTCTTATACTGAAGTTTTAGGTAGTATATTTAAGTACCCCAAGGGTAGTCCAGTGAATTGAGCTTCTCAGATTGCCACACGGTGACGATGCAGACACCGGTTATATAACTAGGTAATTCCTGCCATCTGCAGGGGATCCCAGATAAGCCCTACCGCCTAGCCTGCTGTGTGTGCATCTCCGAATTCATCTTCGTAGTCATTCTTGGAAATTTAACCTATCAAAACACATCTGGTACTACCATGGGTTACCATGACCTAGATTGTATCACGATCCTGGTACGTTGTGCTTATCCTATATGAGGCAGATACTTCTATTTTTAACCATATATATGTAGGTATTATGTGGACTAGAGACCCAAAGACAATGTGTGCGAGATCGTAAGTATGGTTTACTATTGTTTAACAAAAAACGTATGACAAAAGATCATTTTATAAACAACGTTTGAAAAACTGAGGAAAAACTAATCATTTGACAATCTTTCATTTCGCAAACATATTACTTTAAGAGGCTGAGTAGCGCCAACGACCTTGAGACATGATTTGTACTGGATTACGGGAACGAAATTGAGCGAAAAAATCAAAATATATATAAAAAAAACTAGCAACTTATTTGAAGATATGAAACATCAATATTATCAAATTAAGTGTCACGAGTTAATACCCTGAAAATCATTAAACAACCTTTGTTAAATAAATCGAATTTTCTTCTGGAAGCTGATTTTGATGGGTGTCTTTGGCATTTTTTTAACGCCAAATTTTTATTAAAGTTTTTTTGGGGACATGGATATTCTCAAAAAAATATTTTCAAGAGTAACATATATTTTTTTACTACGGTTTATTAAATAGGTTTTGCTAAAAAAAGTTTTAAGTAGGGCTCGATGAGCTCAGCTCAGCGTTGTCAGCCTCTTAAAAACAATCATTTGACTTAATACGGGTTTCGCAAATGTTTTACTTTGGAAATAATTAAACTGTTAAAATAATATTTTATAATAATCACATGACTAAATAATTCGTTTGCCAAATTGGTGATTGTACAAAAAGTTAGAAGATAAATTAATAGTTTTTAAAAATAACTATTTTCTAACCAATACTTACGCGAAGCCGTACAAAAGGCGGTATTTTAGAATAATTTTATTGAAGTACCCACCTATTGCCGCACTATTTCGTTTTATTGCACTGTCTTTTAAAGTGAGTGTGTCGATTGTTGTACTGACGCGTATTGTATTTTCCTGCTTTAATTATTAATATATTTGCACACGATGAGTAGTGAGTTCGTGTGTGAAGTATTTAAAGGGTAAGAACCTAATCTAACATAACCTACAATTTTAGCCAATAAGTTGCTTTTTCAACAAGTTTGGGGCTGCGCCCCCCTGCACCCCTTGCTCGTAGCTACGGACTCGAAAGCTGGTGGGGCCAGGGTTGACTAATTCCGTTCTGTTACTAATTTTGATGACCTAATTTAATTAATTACATTGTAATAAAAACAATATTTTAAAAGAAATCACTAAATATTGCAAGCTATGGCGTCAAATCTGTAACTTGTTACTTATTTTTGTTTACCATGTTTTAACCCACAAACACCTTTACTTTTAAATAAACTGTAAGTGAATCGTCTGTTACTTCAATAAACCTTAGATTAATTAACTGTAGTGGAATAATCCGTAGGTTAATTAATTGTAGTTGAATCAACCGTAGGTAAATTCTCCTTTAGGGATTTCGTTCATTAGTTATTACAAAATTCTGTGAAACGATCTTTAGGTATTAAAACCAGTAGGTCTTTTGACCGTAATTATTTCGAAAAAAGTTAAAATTCGATTAGTTATTATGTAACCAGCTAACTACCTTCTTCTGTATAAGAAAGATTGTTGTATTAATTAAGGTAGATTTTGGTTAATAAAATATTTACCAAGCAATGCATTTGGCAAATGTTATTTATGCTTTACGTTGTTTTGTTATTTATGCTTTATGTTTAAAAAAAATTGACGGGTTGCACTCCGGAAGTGCCGGCAGAAGTGAAAACTTAAGTATTAAGTAACGTTGTGCGTTTTGGATTTTTTAGAATGGTTATGGAATAATTTTGCACGAATTGCTTTAATTATCAGAATAAAAGTACTATCTTTTATGTGGTAGAATACAATATTTATTTATTGCGCTATCGTACACAAACATGACAATTTATATTACAAGTAAAAGTTTATCCCTCAGAAAAATCAACTTCCTGTTGTAACGTTGTGCGTACATAATTATATAACTAGGAGTAATAATGAATTAAAATATTTACAATTAAATTAAAAATATGATCAAAACAGACATTAATATACTACTTAAAAACGTAATTTTATAACAAATAAATAATATTTAATTTATACTAACTTACCTAATTAATATTTACAACAAAATCAAATTCAAATTCAAAAATCTTTATTCAACATAGGCCTTTACAGACACTTATTGACGTCAAAACAAAGCAAAACAATCTAATTTAATGAAATCATATTAACCTTGTATGTGCATACATCCTGCATATACTCAAGATGTCTGCAAATACAAGTAGGAATGAAAAAAAAAAGTTGACTCTACACCTGTTCGGAAATTGGGAGAGCCTTCTCGAGAAGAACAGGCAAGAAACTCGAAAGGTCAAAATTTTTTATCTCCTCTTTTAAATCGCCATTTACAATTTTGATTTTGTTACAGGGTCGTCAATTGGAAGCTGACCTCAAAGCAAAAGTTTGAGCTCAACTTCCATTACAAGAAGAGATGTGTTAATTCACATTATATAAGCTATTTCTGAGAGAAGTGCGTGAACTTAGCTTATAAATTACTCTCACTGAATGTTTCTTTGAAACAAAACGCAGTACATTGTTAAATATTAGAAATGAGAGTTCCAACCTAAGCTTTTTTGTCCGTCATGTAATCAGACACTTTATAATATGCTTTTTTAATAAGTACATCTTTGATTGCAACTTTAAATTTGTTTAAGCTGAGTTCTTGTATACAACTTGGGATTTTATTGTAGAAACGTATACACAGGCCTCTAAAAGAATTATTGATTTTTTGGAGCCTGGTATTTGGTAAAGCTAACATATTCCTTTGTCTAGTATTAACTGAATGAATATCACTATTTTTACAAAACAAATGAATATTTTTACGAACATATATTAGATTCTACCTACCATACCATATTCCAATTTCTTTAAACTTTTCTCGCAAAGAATCTCTCATTTTAAGGTTATAGATAGCTCGAATAGCCCTTTTCTGGAGCACAAAAACGATCTGAATGTCGGCAGCATTTCCCCACAACAAAATGCCATAAAAGCACAATTTAGATTTTTCCTAACAAAGTAAATAAATTGATTGAAACTGTCTCAAGTGACGTGTGACTTCCAGTACTTTTGCCAGCCGCTATTGTTCACGGCCGGCTTACGTGGACCCCTCACCGCACCTCGACAGTTCCTGCGGCCATTTCAATTTTAATTGGTCTTACGCATTTTCGATCAGTGTCCACGTGATCCTGACGCGAGTTTATCATTTTTTACCCATTACAAAAAAAGTGTACAACACCGCTAAAGAAGTTCTCACTTCAATAATCAATTTGTAAATTAATGTTTTAGCATAATTTTTTTTTTGGGTAAATATATTGTCTAATGATTAAACAATAGTTTGTAAAATAATAAATTTATCAAGTATAATTTTGTCAAATGATATTTTTCAAATGAAAATTTGTTATTTGTTTTTTGTCAAATGATCGGACACGGAATTTTTGATCGTTAAATTGATGATTAATACGAATCAAGTTCAAACAAAAAATAGATCGCTTTTTCCATAGTTGCGTATCCTTGTATGAACCGGTAGGTAGGTTTATTAAATATTTTTACAAAAAAATAAAACCGACTTCAAAAACACAAAAAAATCATAAATAATATAGGTTGGTACTTAAGAAACATACAACATCACAATTTTATATTGAAGTTGGTGCCGAATTATAAGTAGGTAATTATATGAATTGTTCTTATGTGTTTTAAGACTTTCAAGGTCATCATTGCTTGGCACCGACTTTAATATAAAACTATGATGTTGTATGTTTCTTATATTATTTATAACTTTTTAGTGTATTTGAGGTCGGTTTTATTTTTTTACAAAAAGTTATTTTTTTCAAATTTTTTAGTTGAGTAATATGCGTATTAGAATTTGAGCCAAGGCAAATACCAGAATAACTTAAAATAATACGTCTTTCTCTCTGAACAGCTATGAAAGAAATATTCCTGAACTCTTAATCTGCCAGAAAACTTCCATTATCAGCTCAGTAACATGACATGATGACTACCAGACGCAAATACCTGAATATTTTAAGACATGAAACATGTTGAACACGTGCCTATGAAATTTAAGGGTTTCCCTCGATTTTCCCAGGATCCCATCAGATCATGACATAGTGACAATGGGGCCACCTCGGGGGTTTAATCTTTCGATTACAAAAATAATTTTGAAAATCGGTCCACAAATGGCGGAGTATGGTGAACATACCTAAAAAATAGACATAGTCGAACATAGAACCTCCTCCTTTTTCGAAGTCGGTTAAAAGCACTTCTACGTCACGGTCAGATGCTATTGAAGTCCAATGAGAATTCAATATTGAGAAATTGACAAATCATTAACGCAATGTCGTGGACCTGAAAGCAATTTTCGTTTTCTGTTGCCCCTCCTTAATAATCTCACAAAGAAACCGCGATAGAATTTGTTCTTAGTGCTTTACGAAATTATATAATTAATTTTAAATAAAACTAAAATTATGTTTTTGGTCGAAGATAGATAGAACTACCTTTTGTGATAGACTATAAATGTTGCCGGAACTTGCTAAAAGAAAAAAAATATGCCTAATATTATATATTTTAAATATAAATCTTAGTTTGCCTATATTTTTTTGGCTAAATTAGACTGACATCAGATTGAGCTGTAGTTTTGCTTTCAATCGCATGCTGTGCGCGGTTGTAATAGAGATACAAATTTATTTTATATTCTTATTTTCTTAGGTGTAACAATTTATGTTTTAGTTTGTATCTTGTAACTGTGCCAAATAATAAATAAATAAATAAATAAACCATCTGTATACGAGTATTATAGTGACCTTTCGTCCTGATAATATTAATTTTAAAATGGTGGATAACCTTTTCAACCAGCATAATGTGGGTATGGCTTGAAATGAACCTATAAAAATACAAAATAAGTGACATTACTTTAAAAGCATTTGTTAAATATGTTTTATATTATAACTGTAATTTAATATTTCTTTTTGCCTTATAGGTCAAGGTCGAATCAAGTTTTGACACTCGCGCGTTTCAAGTGATTCAAATTGGGTCGACAGGCTTTACGGGAAAGAGGTTTATTATATTACAGCTGTTACCATAATCTACATACTTTAGTGTGCTCACAAATTTGGCGACGTGGCAATTGATTAAGCAAATGTAACTTGAATAATGGTAAGCCAGTTTGTCATTACTCATTACACTTTTTAGACTTTCAGACTATTTTCTCATCGAAAATGAAGGTAGGCTTTAAATTAAGGAGCTGTTAAACTTGTCCCTACAATTCACCTTAGCTATTGTAACGAGTTGCATAACCCTATGTAACCCAAGCCAACCTTCACTGCTTGGGGTGCAACGTACCAACCAACGGACTCTCGCACTCCACCATACCGCAAGTAGCCGCAGGCCAACCTGGTGGGAAATGGCTCAATCTCCCACTTTAGGTGAGGCCATGCCGAACCATATCATGGTTAAAAGAGGTGCAAAAGACCACGATCAGTGGAAGTAAGAAGAAAGGCTCAGTAACTTTATCTTTCCTATTTTAGCAGCGGTGTTTGTATTACTGTGTTCCGGTGTGAAGGGTGAGACAGGCAAAATGATTGGGAACTATGGACCCAAGGCCGTACCGCCTAACTCAAAGCGATCACTCGCTATCGTTATCGTGACATTAAAATAATAGTTTTAATGTCACAGGTGACATCTGAACTATTGTTCTAATGTGACGAAAGCGATAGCTAGTGATCGCTATGAGTTAGGCGGTAGCCCCCCTGTAGTCACCATCAGATTCGCAGTCTTCTTATTGACCGACTTTATTGTATAAAAATAAGATATAATATGTTAGTTGTTATTAGTCACCATCAATATCAGTTATATTTATATCTTGTGACTTCTTATCCCAGTAAAAACTATTTGTTTTACCGTCACATCGTAACTTGTAGCGAAGTGTTGGATCAAGGAAACATTGAGTGACACAAACTAATCATCTAGGCTTATATTTTTTAATTTGTGCATTGAATGGAAATGCGATCTGATCCAAGCTCGCATTTTTGGGTTAATTGAAGGAAATAACCGTCATTTTTCCTTGAACTTTTAATGTATATTTGTACAGTCATTACATTTTTACAATCATATTTATCTTAAACTTTATAATAACATTTATATTATTTACAATTTGCTTTCAATATTTGGCAACAACCTTGAGCATAATCTAGTTCAATATATTTAAATACAATATAACAGCTAACATCAAAACATTCTAGTTTGCGCACTTTAGTTGCTACAAATTTATGTTACAATGGCACATATCTATCGCTTAAATGTATAAAAATATTGTATTATGCTATCATAATAATTTGACCGTAATTGATGCTTATAGATTGCTTTTTTGGAAACATAAATATTCAAATATTAATAATTGTGACATATTAGTAGACATTTCCCGTTAGATTCTCTATACCGTTTAGATTTTCTTGTATTGACTTGTCATTTGTATATTTAGAAGGGCCTATAGCATTTACGAGTACCTACCTAGGTATTTGGCCATACTGAAAAAAAAATGAAATTTAGTTATATTATCTTAACATTTGGCACATTCGTTTTGGAAAATATATCACTAGGTAGATCCAACGAAATTTTGTAATTTAATTATCAACGATTAACCGGATTTTATGAAAAAATAAAAATCTGGCATTTAATGTGCCTGATTTTTATTTTTTCATAAAAGCATTAAATGCTTGTCAAAGTGCTTTAAAATACATTATATTATACTTCAACTTTTGATGACGTAAATATGTGATCTGTATACTTACTATTAACAAAAACTTCAAAAATATCAAAGAAAATCATTAATCCGCAAAGCGTGAATTGGGTAAAGTTGTAAACATTGATTCCGAAATAATATTTTGATCCAAGCATTTGTTTTGGGCAATTTATCACCACGCATTAATTCCTTTTTGGCAACATTAATTGACTTCACAACATTTGGCACAAACGACTTGAATATGAAATTTGAGACACTTAAATTAATTGTTTTGTTACAGTGAATACTTAAGACGTGATGGTTTTGAATAGTTTTGGTAAATATCTCAATGTCTGATACTAATATTTATTTATATATTAGGTAAATCAGGATATATTTATTATACACATTCTACAAGCCTTTTATTAAGTACACCTTGTATATTTTTATATACCTACTTATTATTATATAAAACTAGCTTTTAGCCGCGGCTTCGCTCGCGTTAAATTCGGAGTAACACCGAAGATTAAAAAAAAAGGCAGGTATTTTTCGTTGGTAACAGAGTCTGTGTACCGATTTTTAGCTTCCTACTTTGAAAACTGCAAAAAGTCCCATATAAAATTTCACCCCCTCTTTTTTTTTTTGAAATCTGCCCCCAACCACTTGGTTGGGGGCAGATTTCCAAAAAAAAAATGATGTACGATTTTTTTAGTTATTCACAAATAGTTCGCATACCAATTTTTAGCTTTCTACCTTGAAAATTGCGGAATGCTCTATACAAACTTCCACCCCCCATTTTAGGGAAGTGAAGGGTTACAAAGAGACAAAAAGTAGCCTATGTCACTCTCCATCCGTTCAACTATCTCCACTTAAAAAATCACTTCAATCTGTCGCTCCGTTTTGCCGTGAAAGACGGACAAACAAACACACACACACACTTTCCCATTTATAATATTAGTATGGATATTTATCGTCTGTGAGTACTTTCTGATTTTATTAGTCGACACTTTAGCTCTCATTACGATTTTTTTTTCTAAATTTCGTGTAGTGATATTTACAGAATGTTCCGCGTCACATAACTTATATGTGTTACACGACAGGGGGCTGCTAGATTCCCGTCCAATTTTAGGGAAAATCAATATTTAATTGTTTTTTTTTTAATCGAATATATTATTGATTTTCGTCGAAAATTAAACGAAAATCCAGCTAGATGAATAATTCAAAAGAAGGGTCCCAGTGTTCCTGGCAACGGAATTATGAATCACTTCATTTATGTATTCACAAAGATCAAATGTAGCACGTGTTACGTGAACTTACGTGTTATTACAATGAGCTAGCGCACCTAGAGCACGAGCTAGATGCACCTAGACCTAGAGCACGCGCCACCTAGTGCTTATTTAGCTGTTAGAATATCGTTTGCTTGTATTTTTGTGGTTTTTGTTTTTCATCGTTGAATAACATAAATAATCATGTATATTTCGACAACACTTTTGAGTATCCTATCATACAACATTTTATTTATTATGTCATACTTAGGTCCGGCAAAATTCCTTACTTTTTGTGTTTTAACAACTACTTACTTGTAATTTTACATAAATTTCAGACGAAAAGGCTTGTAATAATGTCCAATTAATTAGAATAGAGATAGCAATTCATTGATATACTACCAAACCTTTGGTAGTAAATCAACTTACATTGATTTACTACCAAACTACCTTTTGGTAGTAAATCAATGTAGGAATTACCCAAATAGTCATATTAAACCCTTAACTTTGAAGGAATGTTAGATTCCCTTGCATTCTATAAGCCCTCTGTGCTTATTATCACGAATTCGTTCATATGAATCAAATTAAATCCGAACCCACGTCAATAGCGCACAATTTGACCATAATGTGACATCACGCATGACCAGACCAATTTAACTTCAACAACTGACATATATAGTTATTAACGTTCCAATGTAGTTAACAGGTAATTCGTTGGTTAGTCTAATTGCCCTGCGCGGGCAATAGCCAATTCTAAGTGGGTGGCTTCAGGGGCGTGTTGCCGACGTGCAGGTTGTTGAGCTGAGGCAGCAATATGGCCGCGGTGGCTATGGTGGTCACCAGCACGAACACAGCTAAAAGCGCGCGATCAGCCACAACTGCCACCTGGAAAATACTCCGCTTTACTCTTGGCCCTCATCACACTCGATGATTTACATATGGTAGTTTACATATATGTATGTACATTTCGTAATCAAAAGAGCAACACACTATAGCATTCGGTATTGAACTAGGTGGGAAACCTGTACTTTGGTATCCGGTATGTATATTTCGTAACTAAAAGAGCCACACATAATAGGTTGGGGAAAAAGTTTCTTCGCATTTTTTAAGAAAATTCAAAACATTTTTTAATATAGTTTATTTACATTTAACTAAAGTATGTAGGTACCATTTTGTTCGATAACTTTTTGCCATCTTGTAGGTAGGGACATGATCCCATTGCTATAGAAATTTTGGGACTTCTGGTCAAAATACCGCGACAAGTGGTTTTGGCAGTCCTCTCGTGATGTTAACCTGACACTGCCTAAAGAATTCTGAAGAGACCGAAACAGGTGGAAATCTGAAGGTGCAAGGTCAGGACTATACGGCGGATGCATTAACACCTCCCAGCCAAACTCTCTTCATTTTTGCTGAGTGGCTAAAGATGTGTGAGGTCTAGCGTTATCATGATGAAAAACCACACCCCTTCTGTTGATTAATTCCGGCCGCTTTCTCTCAACTTCTTGCTTTAATCTCATCAGTTGTTCGCAGTAGAGTTCAGAATCGATGGGCCTGCCTGGTGGTAACAGCTCATAATGAATAATGCCCTTCCAATCCCACCACACACACAGCATCACCTTGTTGCGAGTTAACCCGGGTTTCGCCACAGTCTGTGAAGCCTGACCGGCCTTTGACCACGACCTTTTTCGCACGTTCTTGTCGTACGTGATCCACTTTTCATCACCAGTTATCAGCTTCTTCAAAAATGGTTCGGTTTCATTACGTCGTAATAAAGAATCACAAATGAGTACACGGTTCATTAGGTTTCTTTCAGTGAGCTCGTGAGGTACCCAAATGTCGAGCTTTTTTGTGTACCCAGTTTTTTTCAAATGCACCAAAACTGTTTTGTGGTCAATTCCCAGTTCTTCAGCTACGTCGTAACTACTGACATGCCGATCTTGCTCCACTTTTTCAAAAATGGCATCCATTTTATCTGTAATAGGGCGACCAGAGCGACGTGCATCTTTGACATCAAAATTTCCGGATTGAAAACGCTTAAACCAAATTTGTGCTACTCTCACAGACACTGCACTAGGTCCATAAACATCGCAAATTTTTTTCGCGGCTTGCGTTGCATTTTTACCTTTTTTGTAGTAAAATTTTAAAATGTATCGAATTTCTTCATTAGATTCACTCATCTTGGCGGTACGAAAAACAAATGAAAATCACACATTTTCCTAATTTGAATTTGGAATTATGTTCTTTAAAATTTAAACTTTCAATGATACCAAAACCAGCCAGATACAAATAGTATAGCCAAAGAGATTTTATTACAAGTTTATACATACTATTATGCGAAAAGACTTTTTCCCCAACCTAATATATAGCATTCGGTACTGAACTAGGTGGGAAACCTGTACTTTGGTATCCGGTATTCCGGTAAATATATTTTGTAACTAAAAGTGCAACACACATATGTAGCATTCGGTACTGCACTAGGTGGGAAACCTGTACTTCGGTATCCGGCCCCTCTTGCCTAGGTTACAAAATTAAAATTTGCTTTTACAGTCTAAAGAAAAACCAAGGTAAGCAAAACCCTGTACGTGAAAAGGAATAACTGGATGGGTGTATATTATTCTTATTAAGTAAATTCAGACTAGAGGTAACATTATTATAGTAGGTATAGTAATGTACCTATATATTTATTTCTACAATTCGTATATGTGTACTTAAGATAAAATAATATGTATGATAATGCAATAGTACATTGCTACCCCAGGGGTGAAAGTAACTTATTTAGTCCCGAGACGGTGATTGGCGCCCAAGCGTAGCGAGGGCACCAATAGTTCGAGGGACTAAATAAGTCTTTAACCCGAGGTAAACACTGTGCTTTTCATGACGAATACAAGGAAAGTAAAAACAAAACAATGAATTAGCTAAAGAAAAAACGTGTAAATTTTATTTTACATAAATCAACAACTTCTGCTTTAGCCTACTTTCTCTTATAAAATCAGGCGTTAACTCCATACCTGAATCACATGAACACATTGTGTTAATTAACACAATGTTATACAAATATAATTAACAGTTAATACAAATCTATGCTATACGGAAGTATTAACAAAACTCTACAAATGGAAAAAATAAATGAAGATCGCATTGCCGATTTCCCGCTTTCCCGCTTATTTTGTTTTTTTTTCTGTGGTCTGCCAGCTATTCAGCCATTATGTTTCATTTTCATAATTCAAAAAATGGAAAATATTTTGCCCAAATCTATTTTATTTATTTATTTTATAATTTATTGTACATTAAAAATATATGTATAAATATTACTAAGTGAAGACAGTACAAAAGGTTATTTTTGTTTAACGAAATAGTTGAAAATAAATTATAATAAAGTCATTTAAAAAATATTTTTTTAATAGGTACATACTTAACATCTTGTTATTTTAATTTTACACCGCACTGTAATTGAGTGGCTGTATAGAAAAAATGTGAAAAAAGAACTATAGTTTCTTTTTTAAAATTTGACAGCAGCTGTCAGTTGAAAGTGAGGGCTGAAAAGTATTACTTTGAACCCGCTCCTCAGGCAACTTCAGACCTACTTTCAGAGTATGAATAATGAAAAGTAATAATTGTATTTATATAGTCGATAATATAAATTAAGTAAAATGAGATTAGTGAGGATAAGGGCGAAGATGGGTAAGAGCTTCACCTGTACTCATCGAGGAACTGACTATGTTACCGCTAATAATCGGATCACATGTTACAAACATTGTTGTTATGGCGACAAACTTAGGTAAGTCCTTTGTAGCTAGCCAGGCGGGTTCAGAAGCCCTACCAAGGGGGTTTCTCTCCGCAGTTTAGGTACGTTTGGCCGGCGGGCGGACCGACCGGGCGGTATGTGGCAAAAGCTTGCCGCTCGGCTCGCACGCTGGCCGCGTCGCACGTAATAATTGAGGTCATTTTTGTAACGATAACTGCATATCGGTGAGTGGGAACCCTGCGCTCTTATCGCCAAATCGATATCGGGTCAGCGACGCGTAACGGAATAGGAACACTCGTGTCATGCAATAAATTTCAATTTCCCGTGCAGTCAGATGAAGGTCGTAAGAATCGGTAAATTTTCATACCTAAACTTGGCTTTTCTTCGAGAGTGATCCTTCTGTACTTTAGTACTATTATTTATTCTGTGGCCCTACCACCAAACCAACCGAGTAGAAAATGTTCTCTCGCCACGGGGAATCAAATCCTGGACCTCCAGATCAATACCGTGTGGTCTCAACCACTAGACCATGGAGGCGCTTAAAATTATAATTATTATGTAAGGGGTGTAAGGATTCATAGAAAAGGGTGATGTAGTAGGGCAGTTTCTCCTCATTTCAGAGATACATGCCCAGCTGTGAGGTTGGACGTATATGACTTGAATGAGAACTCGGAGCTTATGTTTAATAGTTCGAAGATATAAGTACATACATACATACAGAGATTCTTGATTTCTATCAAGCTGCCTCGTGTTAATCTTTAATGAAGTGATTAAAATATAAAATCACCTGACACTGACTCAGGTCTGCAGGAAGAAATTTCTAACAAAAATATGCAGTACCTTTTGCTCATTGTTACAAATGTGTTTTCCCATAATTGTGTGCAATAATAATTAAATAAAATAAATAAAAAATATAACAAAACAATACTATAGCATACTACAATATTGTAATAATTAAACCCCACAAATTATCCTTTAGTCCACTTTCTTAACTATTTTTCACAACTAGTTAAGAAAAAACACTTTTTATTACTTATTTGATACCTGGTTATTAAAATGGAATAAAAAGTCTTAACTATCATTCGAAATTAGTTTAGAAAGGAGAAGTATGATTCTGCTTTCCCAACTAGTTATGAAATAAGAATCTGTACCTACTCATGTTTACTACTAAAAACTCTATCTCAGACTAAAAACGAAAACATCGGCATGTCGTACAAAATCTCGTTTCGTACAATTTGATTTTTTTTTTGTAGCTAGTACAAAACTTTGTTTGACTTATTATGAATTTGTTCAAAATATTCAAATTAAGAAACCGTCCAACGCAGGACAATAGTCCTATTTATGTCTAACTTCTTTTAGTAATTAAACTGGCCACAAAATAAAATATTAATTGCCACTGTCATAGTACCGTCACATCATTTTCATTTATCTACTTTTGCATAGGAAATAAACTGAAGTGGCTATTGCTTTCTAACGCAAATAGATAAGATAGTTGATTCTTTGGTAATTGATTGATTCTTGAACAGAAAACGTATGTGAGTGAACCACTATGTCCTTTCCTAAGCCCATGGAGTTCATTTCGACAAATAGACGTCGCGAAAAACTATTGTACGACGGTCGTCAGTATCATTATATAAAAACTTATGTAAATGAAAATACGTTTTGGAAATGCTACAGTAAAGAAGGCTGTAAAGGAAGCCTGACACTAAGCATTGAAAGGAATATTGTTAAAGAGAACATGCATGATACTACTTGTTTATCCAATACTGCAAAAAAGGTGATTTTGTTCAAAATGAATTCTTTGAAAACTAAAATTGTAGCTAATGTTGATCCCATACAGAAACAGTTTGAAAAAGTGGTCAGCGAATTCGAAGATGAGGGCGTGCATCTGGTTGAAAGCTTACCCAAATTCAACAATGTCAAAAGCGGACTATACAAAGCGAGGAATAAGGCATTAGGTGTGTCTAAGCTTTATTTTCTGTAGAAATACCTGAAAAATATAAAAACTTCCTTCTGGCGGACTATGACGACACAGATACCAGAATTTTGGTTTTTTGCTGTCCCAAGATAACAAAGGATTTGGAAAATTTTGAGCACTTCTTTATGGATGGGACTTTCAAGTCTTGCACGCCACCTTTCACTCAAATATATACAATCCATGGACTACACAAATATACCACAATCGTTATACCCTTATTTTTTTGCTTCATTCATAGCAAAAGTGAAAAAACCTACAAAACTATTTTTGAACTCATCAAGTCACAGATACCAGTATAGAACCCCGTAAAGATGACACTGGACTACGAAATGTCAGCTATGAGAGCCATCCGGAAAATTTTTCCTAATGCCATAGTAAAGGGATGTTTTTACCACGTTGTTCCACTTTTTAGGAAGGCGAAGCAGCTGGGTATCAAATCCAGTGTACAGAGACGCCATGTTGCTAGATGTGCTGGATTAGCTCGTTTGCCATTAAAATATCTCCCGGCAGGCTACAATAGGGTAGTTGACTCATATCAAAATTTATTAAAATATTGTTTATTTCTAACAGTATTTGGCATAGGGTTCCACAATATACCGATTTTAATAAATAACAATGAATGATTACTGTAAAATTTTAATTTGAAAATGCTAGAAATAATCTTTTTTTAACTCACGCCGTAAACGCTTTGATATCCTGTGGTCAGGGCCGTGACGTCACTCATATAGTAAACAAAGAAATGTCAAATTTGATTCAACAACTCGTCGATTTGCACTATTCTTTCCTAAAACTGGCAAAAAATCGTCCAAATCTCCGTTATTATATGTGTAAATATCGTAAATTATTTGTATTAATAGCAAAATCAACCATTGATGTTGAATTTGTGAGAGCAGATAGTACAAATCTTCCGAAAATCGACAGATTGATGGTCAGGAGATTCTTTGTGTATCGCTCTAAACAATATAAGTACAGTTTCAATACTGTTATAATGAAGAACAGGTTACAAGTGTACTTGTCAAGATTGTCACGCGGCAGAAGAGAGTTGCAAACATGCATTTTTGGTGTGGTTGCACCATCACAGTGAGGAGCTATTTTGTACAGCAGTTGAATGCTATTGGATAGAATTCTATCTCTCAAAAGTCAAATAAACACTAAAAGTATTTACTTCAAGAGAAATGTTGAAAAGAAAACATCAGGATCATGTGTCAAATACCAGTGTATACTGCAAGAATTTGTAAATGAACATAAAAAGAGAAAGATTGGCAGTTGTTCATTTGTCAAGCATGAAGAAAATTACTGGGAGGAAAAATATATATACATTCACAGACACAGATTGTGACATATTTCTTAAAAAATAAAAGACCTCTTCAATGAAGAAAGAATAAAGTGCATAAAAAACTAAACCACGAAGCATCAATACAGAAGTGCTCTTTAGTTCGAGCTTCGTTAAAATGGATAACTTGCATATTCTTGCGTAAGCTGTTCTGAAATTTACCAGCCATGGTGGCCAGCAGGTTTAATCAGTGAAGATATAACATCTTTCAGTTTTACCAAACTGGACCTTTTTACTTCTATGGTGCTTTGGTATATGAATATTTGAGTTATTTTGTTGACATAATGTTGTTCTAGTTGACGGGCCACATTTTGATGTTGTGACTAAGCATGCACTGCTTTGTATTATGTTGCATAACTTTTACTGCCTTATCAATCCCGTTGTCAAGAGGAGAACAGGTTAGTACACAATAGTTCTCATTAAGTAACCACTGAAAGCAACAAATTTTAATTAGGTACTCAGTAAATTCAAGTAAAAGTTATTGTTTAGATAAATATATTCATTATGAAACTTTGATATTTTTGTTTGTATTACATACTTTTTAATTAATATTCAATTAGGTACATCATTATTCAATTGGACATAAGTACATATTCTTTTTTTTGAAACACCATCTAGTGTCAGTGTATAACTTAGATTAAATCAAAAAGGCGTGAATGGTCAAGTTTTGTCTCAGTTTTCTGGTCAAGTTAAAATTTGGTTGGTCGGCTGCAGTCAGTTTTCATTCTAACTGAAAGATAAAAATTTAATTAATGATTTTACATACAACCTAAAAACTTCTATTTTGTTTAAGTTGAAACTGAAGTACCTACACAGATTGAGTTATTCAGTTATAGTAGGTACTTACATTAATGTGATTTTCGCAAAAATACATTTGAGTTTCAGTAGATAGTTACAGGATTTCTTTAAGTGAGTGTTAACCAAATATTTCGCATGTCTATATCACTGGGTACGTCTAATCCACAGCTTTTCTGGAGTCTTTGAAAAGGTAATTTTATATTCCTGTTCTATTGTCCCGTTCCATATACAGTTTTACTATATTTTGTGATATTTAATAGAAAGCATTGTTCATATAAAAGGTACTCTGTGGCATTGTTTTTGTGAGGTTATTTCGCCCCCGTGCTTTGTTTACTATAAGACTGACGTCATTGCCACAGATAATGAACAGACTATCATGGCTGACCGTGTTTTCGGTCCAAAATTGAAAATCTTAATTTAAAATAGATTATTTGCACTTTTTAGCCATCGAAAAAAATAATATTCATGTGCTATGGTCTAATACAACAATTATGAACATTTTAAGCCCTACTTTAAAAAAGGGTTAACTAGCCTATTATGTCATATCCAGATCACCCAATAGCAAGACGATCCAACAGTTCAACAAGTATTTGAACAGTAATTGGTTCAAAGATGTTAATTGTATAAAAACATGGTGTTGCTATGGCGAAGAGATCAGAACGACCAATAATCGGAAGGGTGACATGCTAGACTTAATAGATATGTAGGACGCAAAAATCCAACATTAGCAAAAGTTTTAGATATTCTTTCAAAAGAAACGAGGAATATGACGAATAAAGAAAAATCGTCAAGCAATAATTATAAAGAAATAGATGAGGAGATTTCTAAGGCAATAGACCAATTAAAAATGGGTCTATCACTGTTGGACATTGTCTAGAAATTATATCACCATTTAAATATTAATTTTAGATGCATAAAGACTTAAAACTATTATTTTAATGGTGATATAATTTCTATAGACAATGTCCAACAATGATAGACCCATTTTTTAACTTTGCTTTATTCGTCATATTCCTTGTTTCTTAAATACAAATTGAAATAATAAAAACCCATAAACAATATTTCTTTATTTTTCTAGCTATTTAATATTTAATTTGGGCGTTTAGGGGTTTAGGTAATTTGAACAAGTGGGTTTTTAGTTAAATATGAGTAGGTACAGATTCTTATTTCATAACTAGTTGGGAAAGCAGAATCATACTTGTCCTTTCTTAACTAATTTCGAATGACAGTTAAAACAGGCCACTTTTTATTCCATTTTAATAACCAATTATCAAATAAGAAATAAAAAGTGGTTTTTCTTAACTATGTAGTTGTGACAAATAGTTAAGAAAGTGGACTAAAGGCAAATTATCAATAGCAAACAATCAGCAGTTTTTTTGGGTCGTTACTCGTGATCCCACTACTTTGTCCCACTGGCCAATGCGACCACGCGGAATACCATTAATCGTTCCTTGTGGCCATTTTAAGCTGTCGATGAACAAGTAATAGTTAATGCATAAAAATCTTGACTCAATTTTGCAACCAAATTTTCTACGTGTTGTTTCCAATTTAAGCATCAGTAGCTATACTATGTCCCGAAAATTTTGATACCTCCATAATGTCAATATGCCTAATTTTGACAACCCCTAAATGCTTTAATATCGCATTAATATTTCTATAACTTTTACAAGGCGAAAGTTAATTCATTTTTAAGAGATCCGCCCTTTTGCGAGTGCCAAAAAAATTGTCATCCGCCGACATCTAATTTCCAATTCTATTAATTTGCATTTTCCATTAATATATTTCAGACGCAAGACTAATAATATTGCGAATAGCATGAAAATCTCGGACAGCGAACAATTGATGGCCTCGCTTCGACATAATTCGACATTTGAGTAAGGCTAAAGAAAAAACGTGAGTCCGTAAAACGAGGGAAACCTAAACCGCTCAAAGGTTGCTCAAGGGGTAAACCATTAAGAGGCGCTTAAACGAAGGACAATCTCGGAGTTTTTACCTACACAACAAAAAGCGTATTATACTCTCTACAAAATAAAATACAGATAAAAAGTTAGAAGTCTAATTCAAAATTGTATTATTATAATTATTCAATATTATTATTTGACTGCTGTTATTGAATACAACTGTTTCAGGTTCAATGCTAGGACCCGGACCGAGCAAAAGTTCTACATGTGCTAGATTCGGAATACAATTATAAATTGTTTATACGATTAACCAAAGATTGCTGTTTCGAAGTTTCACAATACACGCGCGGGCTTAAGATACGACTTTACATGACTTTTAATAGCCCGTATAGGTATTAAATAAATTAGAAGTCTGGCACACGAAACATGAGCTTAGAAAAAAGCGGCAAATTCAAAAATTCTAGCTCTGGTAATACTGTCTACAGAAGGTAAAATACATTTTGATACTTGAAATATTCTAATATTTTTTTATTTATGTAGTAATTTAGAATGTTAAATTTGTGAAAGGATTGTCTTTTTTCCTACTATATTCTACTGAATATAGTAGGGAAAAAAAAGGAGTTGATACTTTTTTAAAATTAAATATTAGGTAATGTTTAGTTTCAATGAACTTCCAACCATAAACCTTTTATAAGAAATAGCTGTATTTGGATTTCATGAATGTTAAAATTACTTAACCCGGCGACAATGACGCTGGGTCATATTGATCCGAGGCAATTTTCAACGGACATATTTTATTTTTGCGCTAGTTGTGTGTTGTGATTCTTTAGGTAGCTGGAGATATAGCACCCCTCTACCCGACTCGTTGGTATTCTCAATGCGACGCCGCCTGTGCAGTAAGATACACTTGTGTCAAGTAAAAACGGGTCATTATGACCCAGCGTCATCGCTGGCGTGGTAATTTTATGACTTACATTTTTTCTTTTTTTGGATGCTATAAGTTAATTTTTAGGTTTTTTAATAAAAATGTAACTATCCAACGACCCGGAGAGTATTATGGCGTTGTTAGATAAGTCAGATTCCGACAATAAAGATTCGCAGACTGCTTCGGATTTTTATATTGATCACCACTTATATTTAATATATCGGGCATAAATGCGAACATAATATATTGGGCTAATAACAACGAGGAACTCCCAAGTGATGTCAAATATGTCCGTCTAAAAAGGACAAAAAACATCTCATACTTGTCATGATTTCGTTCTGCAATAACTGCAGCAGTTTCATGGCTATGAATGATGAAGTAGAAGATTGATTTCTTTTAACTATAAAAAGTTTGTTTGATCTCCCTTTTAATCTGTAAGATTATTAATTCCTATTACTACTAAGAATAATTTACCAAATATCAAAAATTTTAATATGTCATGTTTTCAACGTTGATTTTGCATGTGTTGTCAAGAAAACTTAAAAAATTTGATTTATAAAATTTAAAAGCATAATTTTTATTTTACTACCTAAGTAAAGAACCCCTTTTAGATAAACAGTCATTAAAATTAAAGTGACTTCCTAAATTTCGTGTAACAGTTATTGATAAAAATTGGGTCATGATGACCCGGTGTCATCGGTCTCGTAATTATTTTCACGTCATTGGCGCCGGGTTAATATTATATATTAATATTAATATCTGTCTGTAATATTTCGACAGAAATTAAGAAAAAATATTATGAAATTGTTTATTACAAAGTATCAAAATCACCATGTTGAACTAAACTACATGGGGACATTGTATCAGTGTTGCTACTTGAAAAAATGTCAGGTTCATCTTTCATTAGCCAGACTCTATCACGATTAGAAAATGATAAAACAACGTATACTTTTTTCACATAATAATGATTCATTATTATTATGACCCATATCCTTTGTCGAAACATATTTCTTGTTAATAATTAAAATGATATATACAAAAAATATTATTATTTTTCTAAATTTTTATGAATAATGTTTGACATTTGACAATCATTTTTACATACTTTCGGTAAAAGTTGTAAACTTTTATAAAAAACATTTGAAAAAATTAAATAAACAAACCTATAACAGAATAGCCCTATATTTATAGTATGCGCGTATGCTCCCGGGGAGGGCAAATATTATTCATTTAATTTTTTTTTATAATACGCATTTGGTGGGACCACGGATAATACGTCGAGTCGTGTTAGTTAACCTGACATTTAAAGAAAGAAAAATGATTTATAGCTCAGCTCTTTCCGCCACAAGAAAGAAACTGAAAAGTACTGCTGCCTTATCCTAAAAGTCTTTTGTCCATCCCAACCCTCTCCTTATTGTGTTCCATCTAACCCTAAAACAGCGTTTGATAGCTTTATTTTTGTATTATGATTAATTTCCACAGAAACGATTTAATTTACTGATTTCATTTTTTTGCTAGAAAACGGCATTGAAATTTCTTGCATGATGGTTTGATTTCACTAAGTTAAAAATTTGAACTACAGGTAGGAGCTTTCAATTTCAAATTTTTTTCCAATTCAATATCTTTTATTCAAATTGGATTGTTACAATCTCTTTTGAACGTCAAAACAGCTACGCCATTGGTTCACAAGTCTACGGCGGGAGACCTTGTACTGGAAAGAACCAGCAAGAAAACCAGCAAGGGCTATTTTTTTCTCCCTGTATTGGTACAGAGTCGTCAATTGGAAGCTGACCTCACAGCAGAAGTTTGAGCTCAACTTCCATTGCAAGATTAGATGTGTCAGTTCTCTTCTTACTTCTTATTACCAAAATTAATATTTGTTTAAACAAATAGTTATACATAACAACACGATTCATTATCTGAAAAAGTAACACCAGGCATTGGCATCATTCAAATAATCGTTGACTTTATAATATCCTTTACTCATAAGAGTCTTTTTTACATGCGCTTTAAACTTATGAAAAGGCAAGTCGGTAACACTTTGTGGAAGCTTATTATAAAAGGTTATACATTTCCCCATAAACGAGCCTCTAGTTTTTTGAAGCCTGAATGTTGGAACGGCAAGTTTATTTTTGTATCTTGTGTTTAGATGGTGAATTTGGAAATTGGTTTCAAATGTATTATAATTTTTATAGACATAAATCAAGTTTTCATAAATGTACTGTCCTGCTTTAAAGGTGTCTTTAAGATTGACACCTATAAATACTGTCTAACAAAAGGGCGCATCATTGTTAAGTACCTATAGGGCGTTTGTCTTGAGCGTGATGTTGCCATAAAACTGAATACGCAAGCTTGGCCCACTGAACCACGGTAATTATATACTATTACCGTGACTGTACTGAACATTCGGTAGGTCGTATTGGACCACGTAACGATCCTCAGGTCAGTTGCCACCATAAGGTGCATACTACACGGGCAGTTGTCGCTTCGCGGGAATTAGATGGGGACGCTGCTTTTTATCGCTGTCTTTTATTTATTACTCTATTAATGGAATAGAATAACACAATAGGGATGCGGAAGGAGCTCGAAAAATAGAATTCTAATTAGTACGTTAGTTAAATAGTAAAAAATAAATGTAACGTATTTATTGCTATGTCGAAATAACAAATAACAAGAAAAACTAAGCGATTTTAAGATATGGAACGGGGGCTCATTTCCTCACGTCATTCACGTCAATATATCGTCGAAAGTTTTAGATCATGTAAAAAAAGAAAAAATCGTGTCCAATATTTTTAATAACCTACACGCCGAACATAAAAAATGTCTTCTTCTCTATTGCGGGAAAGCCACCGTCATTTAGCTCGAAGGAAAGATTGTCAGCGAAGGTTTGACATAGTCGTTTTTGCCCCGCCTGTGAACCGCGACGGGAAACCTCGCAGTACCTCGCAGGCTCCATAGCACACAACTTTCTCAATAAAATTGTACTGTGGTTCAGGAGACGGTTCCAGCGGCTGGATGCCGCCTGTACGAGCCTAAAGTGACGAAGTATTTCTCACCTGTAGGCACCTAAGTAGGTACATATAGCACGCAACTTTCAAAATTGTACATGACGGCGCGTGAGTAATTTAGTCGATAGTTTCCAATGATAAATAATTAGGTGTAGTATTTAGATCTGGCAACATTGATTATTTTAATCATGTAAATCGTTATAGTCTATGGTTTGTAATTTTAGAGCGGGTAGGTTAACCCGAATGGAGTTGCGAGTGACATGGCTATATCTCTTAGTAGTCTGTGGACAGGGCGACAAAGTCAGTAGCATGGACTTATTAAAGTAATAAATCTATGGTCTGTAGTTGTAAATATTGAAAGGTGGTGCGCACTCGTAGTCTGGCTAATGAAAGATGAACCTGACATTTTTTCAAGTAGCAACACTGATACAATGTCTCCATGTAGTTTAGTTCAACATGGTGATTTTGATACTTTGTAATAAACAATTTTATAATAATATATAATATATATATATATACACGGTTATTTTTTTATCATACTGGAAAATTTTAGAGGCAGCTCGGTAGACGCTAGACGACTCATATCAATAAAAAAAACATGTGGTTATATTTTTTAAATTTTATCCGCCAATAATATTAAATTATAGACATTGTTCTTGTTTACTACAAGATAAGGTAAGATTATGAATGAATAAAGCATTTACTACTACGGGCTTAGGAAAATGCGGCAACGTCGCATTATTAATTCAAGCAAGATCAATCTACAACTCGTTTGAAATAAGAGTTATTATTGCACTAGACACTACAATAGTGAAAGACAGAGACAGTCGGCGCCGGCGGCGGCGTTTTGTTGTTTGCTGTCGCTTGTCGGCACGAGCCGGCCGGCTTTAGTTCGCCTTTGACCCTGGCGCGTGTGACCGTATCGCGATGTCGCGCCCGCGCCTGACGCGCGGCAATCGGGCGCATTCGGAATTTTAGTTTCAAGTTAACACATCTCGCGAATACACAGACCTTACTCCGGTAGACCGTAGACTTTACTTGTGAAGTGAAATTAAGTGTTTGGTGTAAGAAAGTGAACCCACAAACGTAAGACTTGGAAGCGAAAACTGCATTTCGAGACGTTAAACACTAACCAAAGTGATATGTTGTTGTGGTCATGTATAGTTTTAAACGTGCACGACTATGTATGAGTTAGAGGACTTCCTTTAAATTTAGAACTCTTTTGTTATTAGAACTAAAGTTGATTTAAATTGTTTCTTAGGTAGGTAAGTATTTAAAGTTGATTCCAATTTTTTAACTACGCCAAAACAACCTACCATAACCGTAATACCTACCTAGTACTGTTTGTTTTCTTTGAAAACATTGTTTTGCCGGTCCTAAGCCCGTAAAGTAGGAAGGTGAAATTGTGATCAACTCAGTGATGACTTTGAATCGGCGACGTTGTTGCCAGTTCGCGTTCATTCAATGTTTTGCCTACAACTTCACTCAGTGTCCATACCAGTGCAGTATTTTTTGGATATTTTAGATAATAAATATCTAATTAAACAGGTGAGTAAATTTTATTATTAATGGTTAAATAATTCTTCTACCGTGTCCTGAAGCCACCCTTAAAATAACCAGGGTGATAAAAAAATAACCGTGTATATATATTTTTCTAAATTTTTGTTGAAATATTACAGATATTAAGTAATTTTAACATTCATGAAATCCAAATACAGCGATTTCTTATAAAAGGTTCATTGTTGGAAGTTCATTGAAACTAAACATTACTTAATATTTAATTTACAAAAGTATCAACTCCTTTTTTTCCTACTATATTCAGTAGAATATAGTAGGAAAAAAAGACAATCCTTTCACAAATTTAACATTCTAAATTACTACATAAATAAAAAAATATTACAATATTTCAAGTATCAAAATGTATTTTACCTTCTGTAGACAGTATTACCAGAGCTAAAATTTTTGAATTTGCCGCTTTTTTCCAAGCTCATATCCATTTGCTTTAAATCCGAGAATATTCTTGTGATCCTCGTTTTTTGTTTAAATTTTGTTGTTATACCAAGTGTTATAAAGTTGGTGTGATATTCTGATGTTAATATTTGTGACCCCGTGTTCCTATATTGCCATGGATGAACGAGAGTTGATGGGTGAACAACAGAACGTGGTGTCTCGGCCGCTCGGCGATCCTTTATTCATATTTAGTCTAGTTCAGGCAACGGTTCCCGCGGTTGGAAGTCACCCGTACTAGCCTAGCTAGAGTGACGAAGTATACTATTTCTCACCTGCTTCCACTCAAGGTTGGCGCGCTCCAGCCGTTCGTTGGCGGCGACGCGCTGTTCGTGCCGCGCGGCCGCCTCACGCAGCGTGCAGCCGCAGCACGCGCAGCGCGTGCACGCGCTCGCACAGGTGGCCTCGCCCGCCGCCGCGCTAGCCACCGCACCCGGATTACCCACTGTACCTACACAAACATTATAAGCAAACAATCTTGGGCGAAAACTGAGCGCGAGAGTGAAGTCACTGTTTCCAGTAGACCAATATTCATCATCATCGGCCTGTAGCAGTTCACTGCTGGACATAGGACATATTCTCGAGATTGACATAAACAGGTTTTGCCCTTATCGCCTCGCTGGGCAAGTGCGGGTTGGCAATCACATCACAGCACTAGGCTCTTGGCGTTAACAGTGCTGCAGCCCGCCGCCGGTGACAGTATTTATGGTTATACGTGGTTATATACTACCTTCAATAGGCCGATTACAATTTCTATTATTAAATATTGCTTGAAGTGAAGCAGTATTGCAGTTAATGTAGACAAAGTTTTTATTTAAGTGAACCATAGAGACTAGGTATATCCGGTCCATGTTTAATGTGAATGTAGCAGTAAGATGCGTCTTTAAAAATTGAAAAGAGGGCACCGTCGATTGTAATATCCGCTAGTATTCCCAAGGCTTAAGTTCTAATAACTTTGAAATCAAGTTATCGCCGCCGGACTACTGATTGCTTATTATCAATGCATTAACGCGTTGATGTGCGTCTACATTACTAGCATTTTGGCTTATCGTATCTCCATCGCGTGGCACCGACGTGTATTATAATGATTCGTCACAATGATAAACACTGTATCTGACACGGCCCGTCCCGCACTAACCGCGTATCTTGATACTACTTACTGGACTTTTCCCCTCCACCCACTACACTAGTGTAAACCGAAATAAGTTTAAGTAAGTAGTAATAGATTACAAAAATCACAGCAAACTGGCAACCTCACAGAAACTGATTGTACAAGATGACAGCATTAGTTCCGATTTCGGCCATGTGCTACAAGATCTTGGTTGCACTGTACAATGTACATACCTAAGCGCGTAATGACGGACGCCTGACTATGTTTTATTCATCGTGTCAAAGAAGTATGTAGGTAATAGACATAAATAAACGCATTTCAATTCGTCAAGTGACATAGCTTCTGTCAGATTTGACAACTTATATTATCGAGCAGGATGCGAGCAGGTAAATCGGAATAAATTGATGTCGCAAAAGCTGACAAAGGGATTCCAACACAATCGTTTAAGCCAGTCAGTTCAAACGTTCATGCTTCACACGGTTTTCCTCAAACTCCTTATCAAATTTCTTAAAGAAAACTGACAACAAAAAAGCGTTTTACTTGATTATATGTTCCAACGTATTGCACGAACACGTCCAAAATTAGATTACGTCTTCGGGATTACTTTATTTTATATATCTTCTATAGACGGGGACAAACAACGTAAGTCGTAATGCACGAACTCAATTTAAGTTTGTTTATGAATCAAGGAAGCGACAGTTGTGAAACTGAAGCCTAATACCGAGAGATTAGGTGAACCTCTGATTAAGCTTTTGCCCATTCTATTATGATTAAGCTATCTATAAGCTGGTTAGAAAACGGAAAGTCTGCCGACATGGCAAATTACCAAACAATAAAACTGTAAATCCACTGTATTCCACCAGAATGCTCGCGTAAATTAAAAAAAAAAATGTTATTTTATTACGTAAAACTAAAACAGATCGCGCCTACCGCAAGGAAATAAGGAAAATTAATGTTAATTGTTATCCCGGAGGCGACAGTGCATTAAGCCGGTGGAATTTCATTTAATCTCATAGAGCCACACCCCAGTGAGTGTCAGGTAAACAAATTACTTCGGATTGTACCCGTCGCTCGCACCGGGCAACTACGAATAACGACGTTAAAGGCCATTTGACCCCACTATTCGCGGATCGCTGATTCCGTAATCTGTACTTAGCTGATTTTTATTAATCGAATTCCAACATTACACTGAATTACCAAGGATTAATCGAAAAGTTCCGAGTGTGTACCACTGTTAGCTACTTATCATCTTTTATTTATTCCACGCTGCAAGAAATGGCCTTATATTTCACCTGTAACCCTCTTTAAGTGGTGCTAAGCCATGATAAAGATATATTTCTACACACTGATATTACAATTGTGATGCATTGTAGTTACCCACATGTTTATGTAATATGCGTTGTGTGTTACAATGCCATGATGATTGAATTGGCATATTGCCACAGTTTTCGGCACACGATGCAGACATTAATTTTTATGGTTTGCAGACTGTCTTTTTAAAGCAGTGATGAATGCTGTTGATGATTGACTGGCAAAATTAAAGGCAATAGCAATTGATTTTTATTTTTAGATACACAATCACAATGTCTGTTCATGTTATAGCAAAAGTAGTACTGCCTTCTGTGTTGAAATTGTAACATTGAGGAGTTTCCTAAGTAACGCACGTAGGTATTGTTGATTGATTCAATGTTCTGCTGATGCCATCTATACGTGGTTGGAGAAATATCTAGTAGTCATCTCAAAGCCATCTGCAGACCTTTGTTGCAACTGTGAAGTAACAGATGCGAGGTTTTTGTTTTTTTTTCATTGTGATTGAAGCATACGTTGCTGTTTCGGGTTCTTTTATTTTTTAACCGACTTCAAAAAAGGAGGAGGTTCTCAATTCGATGCGTATGTTTTTTTCTTTTTTTTTTGTGTGTATGTTACGCGATTACGCCGCCAGTTGTGGACCGATTTTCAAAATTCTTTTTGTATTCGATAGAGTATACACCAAGGGTGGTCCCATGGTCACCAAAGTCAGGATCTGATGATGGAATCCCATGAAAGCTCGAGGAAAACCCTTAAATTTTAAGGTGTTTCCAACGTGTTTTGTGTGTATGTTACGCGATTACTCCGCCAATTGTGGACCGATTTTCAAAATTATTTTTGTATTCGATAGAGTATACTCCTAGGGTGGTCCCAAGGTCACCAAAGTTAGGATCTGATGATGGGATCCCATTAAAATTGAGGGAAACACTAATTAAATACCAGCTTTTTTTCGGTTTCTTTCACTATAAAGATTTCATTCACTAAAAAGTTTAAATTAAAAATATTTTACAAAAAATAAAAACCTACTTCAAAAACACTGAAAAGTTAAAAATAATATAAGAATAGGTACAGACAACATCACACTTCTATATTGAAGTCGGTGCCAAATTTTAAGACTTTCTAGGAGATCATCGTTTGGCACCGACTTCAATATAGAAGTGTGATGTTGTCTGTACCTATTCTTATATTATTTTTAACTTTTCAGTGTTTTTGAAGTCGGTTTTTATTTTTTGTAAAATATATTTTTTTCAAGATTGGTTTCAAAATAGGAAAAGATGAAGAAATAGGAAAGTATGTTTAGGAAAAGACTGAATTTATTTTTGGAGGGGAAAGTTTAGCCAATAAAATTGCTCGTTCGTTCCTAAGTTGCTTTGTTGGTAAGAGACCCAAAAATATTGTATTATTTTGTATATTTGGTAACGGTAGTAAATTCAAATATCACTTGTTTATATCAAATTCAAATTCAAATTCAATATCTTTTATTCAAATTGGATTGTTACAATCTCTTTTGAACGTCAAAGCAGCTACGCCATTGGTTCACAAGTCTACGGCGGGAGACCTTGTACTGGAAAGAACCAGCAAGAAAACCAGCAAGGGCTATTTTTTTCTCCCTGTATTGTTACAGAGTCGTCAATTGGAAGCTGACCTCACAGCAGAAGTTTGAGCTCAACTTCCATTACAAGATTAGATGTGTCAGTTCTCTTCTTACTACTTATTACCAAAAATAATTTTTGTTTAAACAAATGTTTATACATAACAAGACGATTCATTATCTGAAAAATTAACACCAGGCATTGGCATCATTCAAATAATCGTTGACTTTATAATATCCTTTACTCATAAGAGTCTTTTTTACATGCGCTTTAAACTTATGAAAAGGCAAGTCGGTAAGACTTTGTGGAAGCTTATTATAAAAGGTTATACATTTCCCCATAAACGAGCCTCTAGTTTTTTGAAGCCTGAATGTTGGAACGGCAAGTTTATTTTTGTATCTTGTGTTTAGATGATGAATTTGGAAATTGGTTTCAAATGTATTATAATTCTTATAGACATAAATCAAATTTTCATAAATGTACTGTCCTGCTAAAGTCAATATATTAATTTCTCTAAATAAGTCCCTTAAAGAATCTCTTGCTCGTAAATTATAAATAGCGCGAACCGCTCTTTTTTGAAGTACAAAAATACTTTCAATACTAGCAGCCGATCCCCACAGTAGTATTCCATATGACATGACACTATGAAAATAACTAAAGTAAATCAATCTTGCCGTTTCAACATCAGTAAGTTGTCTTATTCTTTTAACTGCATATGCTGCAGAACTAAGTTTGTTAGCCAAGGACTCAATATGTGGATCCCACTGCAATCTAGAATCTAGTGTTATACCCAAAAATTTAGTAAAGTCGATGAATTCAACAATTTCATTATTCATTTCCACTATGGTATCCACTTTTCTTACATTTGGCAATGAGAATTTAATACATTTAGTTTTACGTGAATTTAAAGATAAATTAATTATCGAGTACCTACTTCATTTTTCTTTAGACGCATGTTTTACAATAATGATCTTACCGAGCTAACAAATTAGCTATGAGGAAAAACGATATTTTATTGGATTCCTTATCAAGAATGATAAAAATTAGTAAATTTAACAAATTTAAAGCAATGGTGATTGGTGAGTGGTTGCTATGAAATTTCGACATTACTTTCTTTCTTCTTGTTGAAATAAGAATTTTTATTGTTCTAGCTGTCCAAAACGAATTGAATATTCATAAAAATAATTATTGTTCAAATTACAGTTGCAGTAATTCAGTAAGTATCAAGTATGTATTTAAATATGTAATATAAGAGAACATTATTGTTGAAATAAAATATTTTGTGTACCCACATGTGTTGCATATTAGGGGAAAATCAGTTTGTTTCAGGTGTAATGTTATAAAAAGTTAATAAGAATATTCTTTATCTTAATCATTTGGAGGTTATCCAGGTGTTACCCAGGAACATTGTTGCAAAGAAATTTTCAAGAAATTTTAAATAATCGCTGTGGTCGCCTACGTTCTATAATTAATTTTATAGAACGTAGGAATTTTGATCATTTCAGGATTTCGCCTAATAAATGTCATTATAAATGGACACATTTCTGCTTAAATTATATAGACCTTAATTTTATTGTGACCTCTACTTGTAGCAATGCTGCTGCTGCTAATTTTGTTCGGGTATCAACTGTTCATCCACGCAAAAGAAAAAAGGGTAACTTCTGTTACCGAAGAAAGAGCTTGAGAAAGTTACTTTTGGCAATATTTTGATCGTTTATTTTTTTTTAGTTAACCTTGTATAATGTTAATGTATCAAATAAAACCCATGTATAGTGTAACGGCCTTATTTAATAGTAGATTATGCACCAAGGGATTAAAGCAGTGTCTAACGTCACGGGCGCCATATTGAACCCCGAGCGCAACGAAGGACTCTAGAGTTAAAATTTAACTCCTGAGCGTAGCGAGGGAGTTATGCAGAGTCCGAAGTGAAGCGAGGGGCTCAAGTCGCTTAAGACGAAGACACTGCTTTATTCCAGAGGTGAATACTCTACTTTTCATACCATCTGCGAGACAATAAAAACGCAGGGCTTTATAACCAATTACTTAGTTATTCTCAAGCATGTCCACGCAATAATTTTATCTTAAGTTAAGCTTAAAACATTATGAAAACTTAAAACATATTAATAATAATATAACAAGTATAAACTTAGTCTACCCATCGATTTACAATACGATACGATCAGCTGGACCCCGTCAATTACCTTTAGTAGCACGCAGGACGAATGTTAATATGTTAACAATAAAATGGTATCAAATAAATTGCTTATATTTTTCAACTTCGTGATATATTTACTTTCATAACGCCAATTAATTACTATACACAACTGTCGAAATAAATCTAAAATAGTCGACAGCCTATTGATCTTAAATAAAAAATAAGTGCTGAAGCTGAAGCACCTGGACATTAACTTACGTTTTTTAACTTTATCAATAAAACACTGAATAGACTTCTAAAAAGACTGTATTGATGCCACAAAACACATTTCACTAAGCACTTTATTAACGTAAGTAACAAGATATTACAATTTTGAAATACATAATAGCGTTGGCGGCAAAGTTTAAGCTATGAAACAATACAACGGAATACCGTTGGTGCACATTAAGGAACAAATTGAAACGTTCTTTATTTTTAAATATGCCGCGTAATTTTTCCAAATGAAAGAATTTAGTTCGCTGTGAATCCGCCGGCAGCGTTAGTGTTCTGCTTTTTATTCGTTTTTATCGATAGTTAATGGTGGTCGTCAAAAGATGGCGCTTTTAGCATAAAAAGTATTATATAAATAAATAAAAAATAAAGTGAAATGTAATTGTTTATTTTAGCTTGCAGTATTGTTTAGGTAAATATTTTATAATTTTGGTAAAGAAATTATGTATTTAGATTTTATAAAAACGTTATTTACACAGGTAGAATCTCTATTTGTCTCAGTGGATGTACGCTACTGCTGTATGGGCGTAGAACCTTTGCCTTCCTAAGCTAGCATCTACGCTAAATTTTCATACGAATTTTATGTTCCAAATTTAAAACACTTTAATCCCTTGGGAGTTTCATACAACATTATATCCCCGGGGATATAATGTCTTGCTTAACGTTGAAGTTAAGAGGGTTATAATTGTACATTGTCGAGCAGGTGGTATGAAAAAAAATTTACTCCTTTACTCCTTGGATCATCCTCGGATTACTTACTCCGTGTTTTGTCTAATTTTGACATATGATAGCCGACATGTGCGGAAACAAGACAAAACACACGTAACTAATCCTAGGATGATTCAAGAAGTAAAATGTTTATTAATAAGGCCATTATTAATAAACATTTTACTTGGATCATCCTCGGATTTTAAACTGAACTTTAAATTTTAAACTCGAGGTATCTCTTTATGTATTCCAGCTTTTATTGTATACATAATAAAAGGTAGTACATTATTCCAAGTGCAAATAACCGGTTTTATTTTAACATCTTTTCTCCTACATTTTTGTAACAATTAGGCCGGAAAATGGGTACAAGCTAAACAATATATTGGTTCAGAATTAGTCAATATGCGTGCGGCTGATAAAAAGGGATATAATGTAGAACTACCACAACTGTCAATTAAATTACCGGATTTTGAAAGACGGAGGCACACTGAATTAACAAAGTAGGCATTTACTACAAGCTTTCAATGCGTAGAACTTTTCAACAACCTACATTGCAACACTTTTATCTGGTCCTGCCCTTCCACCCCGTTTAACATCAGCTAGTTGAAGTCGTGTTACCTAAGGGGGCGCGTTCTCAGAACTATGGGCTCGGATCTTTTCCGGTTCACTAACCCCACGCTTGACTATAATAGTGCACGCGCGATTAACTGACACCTTGAGCCAAAGATTTTGAAACTATTTGAACTCACTACTAACTTTGAAAATCAACTATTTTCTGGAGCTTCTAATACTTTTGACCTAACATAAACATAGTCACTTCAGGACTAACTCCGTAGATTGAGGTACTATCTTCTTTTATCAGTATTCAGTTAGATTCCCGATGTAATGTTTTTAATTTCAAAGTAATTGAACAGAAGATAAGAAATATCTACGCCAAAGTGCTCTACACAATAAGCCATGTCTCGATATAGTGTACAGGAAGTCGAGTGATTTATATCAGTTTCTCTCACCCATGTCTAAGTTATGGCGGTAAAACGGTTATGAAGACGGAACAAATCCTAACATATCGAAAGCTCATATTTTATCATTAAGTGCAGAGGGTTGAGTAATCGCCAGCAGGAAAATTGGTCACAAGTTATGTGAGGTCAAGAACTGAACGCTCTAATCTAAACTTGCCTGACTCTCAGGTCAAGTTAGGTCGAAAGTATAACTCGCAGACCAAGTTACAAAACAAATCAATTTTAATCACTGAATTGGTGAGAATCAAATTGTTAATAAACGATAGTGCTTGAATATGAACGATGTAAAAGCGCATCCCCATATGCCTATAGCGAGCCGCTTGGCCGCGGGAGCCGCGAGGCTTGGCCTCACGAGATTTTTATGTTCTTTTGCAACGCTTCGAGGCACAGCCTCGCGGCTAGGCCTCGCGAGTCGCGCGGCCCTAGTGGGGACGTGCCTTTACAGATTTCAACGTCAATTCTGTTTATTCCGTATTGAAGGAAACCTTAATTGAATTAATTTATAGCGATACCTATATTTTTTAATGTCATTTAATAATGTAATTATGTGTGTAAATAGGTACCTTGTGCCTTTTTTTGTAGTGTATTTTTTTATATAAGTATTTGATTAATTTGTGAATGTGCAAATACTCGTTACGACATAAAAATCATTTAGTTTGACCACCTTCCGATTGAAAATAAACACCTCAAATAGGTACTCTCAGCTCTTCCATAAAAATATATAATAAATTACATGTCATATTAAAAAATCAAAAGGTGCCTCCAGACTCACGCCGAGAACCCCCGAGAACACCCGAGAAGCGTGAATGTGATGGGTTTCTCGGCTTCTCGTTCTCGGGCTCGCCTGTTCTCCGATCGGTGTCGGTTTTTTTGCCCGCTTCAAAGGGTTTCTCGGGCGAGAAAAGAGAACACTATCACACTCTCGTTTGTTCTCAGTGCGACTGCGACCGTGGCGTAGATCGCATGTTATCTCGTGCCAATTATTCTATAAAAAAAAAATACTTTGTGGTGTCTGATGCATATCAGTATCATTTAGATAACTTCACAGTTATTGTATACTCTTTCATTTATCATAGTCTCTCATCTGTGCTATCAGTGCTTAACAAAATAATGTGTGATAAATATTAAGAAAATAATTTAAATTCACGAAGATTTGAATTGTTTTGAGATATTTCGTTAATCTTTATAGTTCAGTAATTTTAGACATACGAGTAAAAAATGTGGAAAAATGAAACAGAGTTAAAGTTTAAATAATATTTTCACACAGAGCCCATTTTGTAGGAAGCAAAACGTTTTCTATAAAAAAGTACTTTGTCAATAACCACCATCGTTTGTGCCATTTTTTCTTAATGTTATTTTTAATTTTCGTGTTAACGAAATAACGCACACAATACCAAGGCAGTAGCTAGCACTGTCGTCCATTCCGGATCACGACCGAGAATGTAAATGAGAAGATCGCTGAGTGTGGATAGCTTCTCGGTTCTCGCGCAAGTTCTCGGCGAGACTTCTCGCCGAGACTTCTCGCGTGAGTCTGGAACCGGTAAAACAATATTTCTACGAAAACTAAAACAGTTCCTAATTTTGATACTACTGTACCAATGAATATTTTAATAAAATTTTAGAACAATTTTATGTAGGTAACATCCTATGTATAAGGTTTGGCAATAAATATATGATTCATTAAATGATTGAAAAAAAAAGATTAGCAACACACATAACTATAAAACAATAATATTTTAAAATGCAACACAATATCATCCGAGTACGCCATAGCTATGCCACGTTGCCTTTGTTATCGGCATTTCTAATTTACCTTTCGTAAAATATGAGTATCTATACAAATAAGTAAATAAAATTGAAGTGTCTGTTTGTTATTTCAAAATAACAAGTTTTTACGAAATGGGTACGAATGTATATCGGGTACCGATAACAAAAACACAATTTAAAAAAATGTTGTCTGTCTGTTTATTCCCGCTAATCTCCGGAACGGCTGAACCAATTTCGACGGGATTTTCACCAATAGATAGCTAATTATATAAGGCTACTTTTTATCAAGACCTTTAAAAAATGCCTACAAAAATCAAAATGCTGCCAAAAGTTACTATTCCACGCGGACGAAGTCGCGGGCTAGTTCTGAATAAATGTAGTACATTTTAATCTTGGCTTCGGCCACACAATACAGCGTGCAGCGAAGATAGGTATCAATCTGCTCAAGTAGGTACGTCTATATCGGAGTGCGCTGCGAGGGTGGATTGCGGTATCACAAATATTGAATTACAGACCCGTGTCAGGGCTTACCTATTCGATATCGGATTCATTGTGCCCAGCGCGGGTAGATTGCGAGCGCGATATGAACCTACGCCAGCTGTAAAGTATAAGATTTCTTTTCACTACCCTACATTGACAAGTACCTACTCGTCATTTTAGAGGGACACATTTTTGGTTGGTTTAATTAAACCTATACAGCCTTATTAATAAAAATCGCCTATTCCCTCCTTAATCCGAACGTACTCTCGGAGTAGTTACTACCAGTTTAAGCTAGGAGTAGCTTTGTCTTTATAACATTATTAATAAACACGGAGTAAGCTTAGACTAACAAAGCCTTCCTTACTCTCAGATTAACGCGTATGTTATGGCAACCCTTGCAATTTAAAAGTAAAAAGAATGAGTCGGTGAACGATTTGAGCATCGTGTGACAGACAGAAATACATGGGATGACAGTTTTTTCTGTTTTTTTCACCTTTTTCAGTTTGAGATTGTCTTTCAAGGTTATTTTGTGGTTATTTTGTTCGCGATTTGTGATCGCAATATTGCAAAAACATGACAAAACTTCTTAGTGGAGCGCTATTTTCAATTTCTTCGATTTCGTCGATCAACATCAAATCATCCTAAATAATAGTCACTTTCCATTTTAATACAATACAAAATTAACCACACCAACAATAAACACAAATTCGCTCAATTCGACTGTGAAAAATAAAACGGTCGCCATCTAATGACAAGATACGTGTCAAAGTTGACAAATTATATAGATTTACGCAAAGACAACGCTACTCCAACCTTAATCTGTCGCTAAACTAGGTAGCTAGCAGGTATAACATTTACTCCGAGAGTAGAGTTGGATTAGCTTACTCCTTCCCTACTCCGTGTTTATTAATATAAAAAATGTTTACTACTGACTTAATACTCGGAGTGAAGTTACTCCTGCCTTAGTCTACATTTATTAATAAGACGGATAGAGTTGGAAAAATAAAAAAGCAAACACTTAATCAACCGTAAGTACTCGTACGAGTATATGTGCTATTCAAATAATGGTTGTTGCAATACCCAGGCGTGTAATGTATGATAAAGGTGCAAACAAACTGGGCTTATGTGATGCCACGTATGTGATGTTACGTCCATCAGAAGACGTCGGTCTTAATAGAAAATGTATCAAAAATCATTGTTTAGAAGTACACTTAGCTCACGTGACGTCGTGACCGCGACCAATCACATAACGTGGCGTGGCATCACATAAGCCCAGTGTGTTTGCACCTTTACACTCATCAACTTTATCTAAGGATATTTTATTTACATTTAATGTATGTAGTATCAGCGATAATATTAAAAATACTGACAATATCTGTGAAATTTATTCAATGAAATTATGAAAGTTTATAATTAAAGCAATACATTGAAAAAGTGCACATGCATAAATGTTAGTTACGCCTGCGTCATAATACGCCTTGTTGAATGTGTTAAAACTATAACTAAACGTGTTGGCCACATATCTGCAAAGTTCGATACAATAGTACATTGTTACCCTAGGGGTGAAAGTAACTTATTTAGTCCCGAGACGGTGTTTGGCGCCCGAGCGTAGCGAGGGTACCAATAGTTCGAGGGACTAAATAAGTCTTTAACCTGAGGTAAACACTGTGCTTTTCATTACGAATACAAGGAAAGTAAAAATAAAACAATGAAATAGCTAAAACTCAACAACTTCTGCTTAAGCCCGCTTTCTCTTATAAAATCAGGCGTTAACTCCATACATGAATCAGATGAACACATTGTGTTAATTATTAACACAATGCTATACAAATATAATTTACAGTTAATACAAATCTCTGTTATACGGAAGTATTAACAAAATGGAAAAAACAAATGAAGATCGCATTGCCGCTTTCCCGCTTATTTTGTTTTTTTTTTCTCTGGCCGGCCATCTATTCAGCCATTATTTATATCATTTTTATAATTTTAAAAATGGTAAATATTTGCCCAAATCTATGTTATTGTAAAGAAATAGTTGAAAATAAATTTCTTATAATAAAGTCATTTAAAAAATATATTCTTTAAATACTTAACATTATGTTATTTCAATTTTACACCGCGCTGTAATTGAGTGGCTGTATAGAAAATCGGACCATAGTTCAATAAAAATGTCAAAAAAGAACTAGCTTCTTTTTTAAAATTTGACAGCAGCTGTCAGTTGAAAGTGATTCTCCCTAGGGCTGAAAAGTATTACTTTCAACCCGCTCCTCAAGCAATTTCAGACCTACTTTCAGAGTATGAGTAATGAAAAAGCTATTAACGTCTATCGTCTATAGTCTATTCAAGATAAGAAGATTCCCGTGACAACTCGAAGTTTTCTGTTTCATGCATACTAGTTTCCGTGATTAAACATATTATGTTTTAAAAATATAACTTTTCTCTTTCGGTTATTTTTATCACAATTGCAATTAATCAATTCCACATTATATAAAAATAAGAATATCAGTCCAGACCATATACGGCTTATGGACCTGGGCTGATATTCTTGCTTCCAATGTTGAGTATCTAATGAACATTTTCTACTAGAGCAGTGGTTCCCAACAACTTTTTCTTGCGTACCAATTCAAGAAAGACCTGAAATTCGCGTACCCCTTATTGCAGGAATAATAAATAAAAATTAAATCGGGTTTTTGGCGATTAATATTATCTGAATACAGTTTAAATGATGGTGAAAATAAGTTTAATGTGACAAATGTATACGTTTTATTTGGCATAACTTTGAACAATCTGGTTGCTCATTGGTTAGTTTTAGCCTCAAGTCGTTTTCAAGTTGAAGTCTGTGATGATGTTTAGTTTTTATGTTTGACATGGTCAAAAAACCGCTCTCGGAAAGGTACGTCGTGCAAAAGTAAATACTTAATTGCTGCTTCACTGATACGATAAATGTCCTTTCGGTTAATAATCAGTTAATAATCCACAATTAAAACAACACAATTAAATAAGCACAGCGACACCACGACTCACGACATAAGCAAAATAGCAAATGAAAACTCAAATAGGCGGGAAATGGGCGCACAACTCAGTCTCTTTTACAGAACGAGGATCCTTTTTTTATACTTTTTTTATTTTTATTTATTCTTTACTAAAGTACAATACAATTTTGTTAATAAAGGTACAACATAAACTCCTTCGAGTTTTTTTGTGTACCAGTGAGCCGTTATTATTACTTATTATGAATATAAAAAATAATATAATTTTTTGCAAACATACAACATAAGCTTACAAGTAATCAATTTTACGTCTATAATTATAATAAAAAAATACAAAATATGATACACATACGCGTGATACAGGCTTAGTGAGATAACACATTGTTGTAGGCTCAGAAGAATAACTAAAGCATAGAAACCTAGCAAAAATAGCTACTGAACTTAATATATTTGACTCACTTTGACATTAGGCGTCGCTAATAGAAGTTAGACAGAGACACGTATATGCAAGATGTTTCGAAATTTTGTAGGTCGTCACTAATTTTCGCTTGTCAGTTCTTCTCCCAGTGATGTCGTGCTCATCACTCACCTAGTTTCAACGTCGATAATTATATTATGTAGGCATTTAATAGATCCCTAATACTAAAATGTCTTTATTACGAAAAATATAACATAAATAATTAAGGGTAGATTTTCTTATGTAACTTATCCAGCTAATAGCTGCTGTGTCTCTTTGGTATGGTCAGGCTGGCCGTTCATGAGACTAAAAGCGGGAAGTGCGAGTCAGACTCGCCCACCGAGGGTCCCGTATAAAATTGTAGGTTATACTTTAAATAGAGACAAAAATTTTTATGATTTAATTACAAATGTGGAGTTTGAGATTTTCCCTGACTTGTAGTGTAAGACTATATAACTTCACAAATTTCATAGTTCTAGCTAGATCAACGAAAAGTACCCTACATTTTGATGCCCGTGAGAATGTCGAAATATACGTTTTTGGCGACATAAACGGCCGTACCTTTTTTTGTTAACTTCGAAGTTTGATTTTTTCACATCTTCAAGGGTAGGCTAGTTCTACACTAACAAGTTCTAGTTTGTTAGTGTAGAACTGAGTAATTATATGGTTTTAATTTCAACTCGATACCTTCACGCGTTTCCAAGATAGTCTTGACAGACAAACGGAAAATAAAGTGATCCTATAATGATTCAGTGTTTCTTTTGAGGTACGGAACCCTAAAATTTGGACTATTTAAGTGACGGGTATTTCCCGTTATCTAAAATGTTGGAATTTTCTATTGCAGAGATTCACAAATTCTATGGGAAGGAAATCGAAGACACACTGCTTTTATTTCATCGCTTAGATTTAATTCATTTTTTATCGCATCGCTTAGGGGTACTTGAGGTTAATCTCATATTTAATTTACTTACCCGAAAATTTAACCCTCATGGATTTTGAACCTTGGATAAATTCGTGAATGCTAAAACTACTATTTGTACATATGCTTGGAAATTAAACTAAAAACATTAACATTTGACCATAATTTATTGTTAAGACATTTTTCGATAGATTTATTACGCTTGGTGTGGGGCCGGGCTTAGAATGTAAATTTTCCGAAGGCGGCGTTTTGGTATTTTACCTTTTTGACTCTTTCAAGTTCTTTTCTTGATCTAATATTTTAATTCTTAGAAAAAAATCGTCTGAACTGGTTGTTCTTGGCATCCGTGTCAAGGATTCCTTAAAGAAATAGTTAAGAAATTAAATACGTTTTTATTTTCATAAATAATATTTTAGTTTAAAGATTTCCTTTCATTAAATAACTTGACTTACGTCATGACGTCTCCATTTCATAGTTTTACTACTAAGTACATACAAAATTAATCTGATGGAAAATATCTGGAGCAAAGACTATGCTTTCTTGGGCTCCAATTTCGTCTGACAATACACTTTATCCATATGTTTTTTATACATTGTCTTTAGGAAATCTGTAAAATAAAAATATCGACAGAAATTGACAACACTACGCATGATCAAGAAAACCTCAAAGTAATTTTCTAAAAATCGCTAAAACATAAAAGTTAAATTAATATTACGTATTGTTTTTCTACAAAATGATTCAGCGATATTTCATATGTATATAAGTGTACTTATTAGTTCACATTCAAGTAACAATATGAGAAAACATGCCAATTTAAGGTCAATAAATTTTGATTATTTTCCTTTCGCGACGAATGAGACTTGCAGCCCCAAACTACACAAGACATTGTGTTACGGAGTACACAAAACACACACTATTTGTAAATACCTAAAGAATTCTTGTTTTCTAATCACTTAAATATTAATAAAATATCATCAAAATATTACTAGCCACGGGACGCACAAACAAATATTATACGAACAATTCAAATAGTTCAAACTCGGATGGTCTATCTTCGATACAAGGTACTATAGAATTTAGCCGTGTTATATATTTTTAACCAATTTCAATTTTTAACCAAAATGACAATTCAATCAATTCATCTAGTGACCACCTTGTGATATGCCAAAAGACAAATATTACTCATCTCTTACACTTACACAGTTTTGTGCCGTATGATAGAAAGAGACAAATAACACATAATGAATTCTTATTTTAATGTTCCTTCTATGCTTTAGTTGTTATTCTGAGGTTGTAGGTAACAAGTATACACGGTATAAACGCTCCTCCCCATCACTTCTTGTCATGTACATGTCATCTATCTCATTCACAATAAGACTATTCATTGTGATACATTGTTATCTATCTCTGTTCGATATAGCCGCAACAACCAATATTGTTGACAAAAACGGGTAGATCTTTGCAATTGCGACTATTGAAATGCGAGCCATCATCTAAGTACCTACCTATGTCAAACAACAAGTCTGTTAGCGGTACCTATACAGAGTGTCCGGTTTAGTCAAGGTAAGAAAGCATACATTCTTAAGAAATATTTTGACTTAACTAGATTTTTTTTTGGTATATTTCATATAATTAATATGGCTTTAAATTTATATAAAAATAATGATTACTGTAAGATATAAAATTTATTTATGAAATTAATAATATGTATTGAAGTATAGTGTACGTTATGTAAGATTTACGTATTAATTATAATATATTATCATGAAAATGTTGTTTAAGGCGACTATAGACCTGAAATGGTGGTTTTTGGAGGCGAACTACGCTTAAACTAGCCGTTAAAAAATTCTACAAAAAATATATTTTACGCTTTGATATGTACCCTATAAACTGTACATTTGAAAAGTTTGAAGTATATTAAATAGTATGCAAAAAAAAATTTTGAAATGAGTCTGTTTTCAAATTTAATTTCCGAACTGCTCCTAAACTACAAATGATATGTTTATGGTTGTTGATAGACCTAAATGTAAATTAATTACTCTTAAAACTGTACATTTTTTATTTTAAAATAATTATTAGTTTTTACAAAAATATTTTTTTATCACTTGCACAGCAAACCGTCGTGAACGGGCGACGAGAATCAGTGTAGCGCTGACATTCAAGGAGGAAGGCTGCGCGCTGCGCTGCCGCCATCCACTTGTTACGCGAAATCGTAAAATCGATTGCTAGGGTGCTTACACTTCTCACATGCGATAGTGAATACGATACGTGCTTCTTTAGTGCAAGACGTGTAATTTACTTCTTGTGTGCGAAATGACGCTTTTTGTGATTATAAGAACAATTTAGTCTAAGGCAGTCTAGAAGTATGCGAATTAGAGATCCTGAATATAATAGAATAAGCTATAAAAAAACAATAGTGACTTTACATCTGATTTCACAAATTGGCAACGTACACTGTGGTTCTTGTGGGGGTTGCAGTTTTGCTGCGAATCTCACAGGAGCCACATGTATTATAGGTAACTGTTGCCACTTACCAACAGGTGGGCAGTTTGCTTGTTGGCTAACTTATCGCAATAAAAAAAAGTTGCGTCGAAGAGAAGGCATAATCAAGACGAAAATTCACCTATTGAAAAAAATCAGGAAATGAGCAATAAAGCCACTGAAGAAATAAATAAACAAAAAACCGGCCAAGTGCGAGTCGGACTCGCCCATGAAGGGTTCCGTAGCAGCAAGCAACATAATATAAAAGTTCTTGTAGTTCGTTGTAACTTTGATCGATGTTTTAATAATAGTGTATTTTTTAAAATTAAGTTATTGATAAGTAAACATTATAATTAGGTACCTAAATGATGGGATTTTTATTATTAGAAAATAATGGTTCACGGTTTATGCATAAGGTTTATGTTTATGAAATTAAATGTTTTTTAATTTTTTTATTTGAGTTGATTGAATAAAAGGTAAATTGCAGTTTACGATTTTTGAAGTATTAAAAAAAACTACTTACTAGATCTCGTTCAAACCAATTTTCGGTGGAAGTTTGCATGGTAATGTACATCGCATATCTCTTATTTTAGAAGTTACGGGGGGGGGGGGGGACACATTTTACCACTTTGGAAGTGTCTCTCGCGTAAACTATTCAGTTTAGAAAAAAATGATGTTAGAAACCTCAATATTATTTTTGAAGACCTATCCAGATACCCCACACGTATGGGTTTGATAAAAAAAAATTTTGAGTTTTAGTTCTAAGTATGGGGAAGCTCAGCTCCTATTAGTTATAGCGCGATGTTGTTGATGCCTTCCTCGATAAAAGGGCTATCCAACACAAAAATAATTTTTCAATTTGAATCAGTAGTTCTTGAGATTAGCGCGTTCAACTAAACAAACAAACTCTTCAGTTTTATAATATTAGTAAGCATAGATTTAAAAAGTTATTACTACATTTGAAAATTGAACGCTTTAGCTGAAGAATACAATTTGCTTCATTTGACTGTCAATTGTTTTCACATTGTGGCGTCATTTTAAAAATTGCGTGATTACAATAAAATGGATTATCTCGGGAAATTGGCATGATTTTTTACGATTTTATGTGTAATTTGACAGCTCAGCAGAGCCTCGCTCGGCTTCAATCTGCTTTAGGTGAAGAAGCAACATGCAAGACGACTTTTAATAGCTGTTTGCAGAATTCAAACGCGTTCGGACTGGACTGGACTTCAAACTGGACACGTGACTACTGTTGCTTTAGAAAATTGTCGTACCGTGACTGGTACACGACCATTTGTTTACCGGAAATTATTTATAAGCTCCGTGAAAATAACGCTCAACGCCTTATCATCTTGCACCACGACAATGCAAGTTCCCACACGGCCAGACAGACAAAAGAGTTTTTGAAGGCGAAAAACGTACAACTTATGATGAGTCATCCTGCATACGGTCCTGGGGGCCAATCGCGCTACAGTTCTAACGGACCGCTGAGGTTCAACTCCAATCCAGTTCTAATTACAATTCAACTTTGGACAAAATTGGTAACGCGCTAATTTCTACATGAGAGTTGAAGCGAAGCTGGATCTAATTTGGAGCTCTAGAGATAACAGAGAGAAAGAGAACAGAAAAACACTCAACATTGATAAAAGCCAAACTTCAATCCAAAAAAGGAGCGCCGCATGAACTTTGTATTTTGACAGCAGTTTCGTACCAATATCAATCGGGTTGCGTTTCAATCTTCTGTCAAAACATTACCGCGATACGAACGATCATAAAAGTTGTAGTTTAGTCGTAGTTAAATTCCAATTCAACTACATTTATTTATCGCTATTAGTCTCCTGACCTGGCACCATGTGACTTTTTTCTGTTCCCAAAAATCAAGAACCAATTACGCGATCAACGATTTACATCACCAGAAGAGGCTGTATTTAAAAAAAACATGTTTGATCATTAGTAGTATTTTTATTACTGATTCCGGAAACTTTTAGTACGCCCCACGTATTATTGCATTGCATAGTCCCAAAAAATGTAACACCGACGTACACCCTACTATTGATATTTAGATGCGAGGTAACCGCGGGTGGCGCGGCGCGAACACTAGGCCACGCCCGTACGGTCAAGGCCATTGGCGGCTATAGGGGCCTTAATTTTAGTTTTGATGTTTTTTTCAGGGATTGAATTTTTCAAGGTATCTGGTAACAGGTTTATAAGATTTGGAATAATATAAGCTAATCTTCTTTTTCCGTACATATTACTATAGCTAGGTAGCGGTAATTTAGGATTAGTCATGTTACGTGTTCTGACTTTATCACTGTTATGTTTAGGTCGCGTGGTTAAGTATATGTTAAAAAACTCTTCAATGAGTAAGCTTTGATTGACCTTATCATGAACAGGTACAGTATATTACAAAATTTAAATAATTGGTTATAGTTATTTTGGAATTTGACTTTTATATTTTTAGGCGCTACTTGCTTTAATAATCTAAGCTTTAGGTTGTATATCCTATCTAGGTGGGTCTTATATGTTCTCCCGTAGCTAGACAAACCATATTCTATAATAGACTCGACCATCGATTTATACAACAGAAGTAAAATAGGGTACGGTATTTTCCATTTTATAATAGCGAACTTTGCAAGTAAGCTTCTAAGCTTATTGCAAACATGATTGATGTCGATTTTCGATTACTAAGCCTAGGTAAATTTGTTTCTGAACAACATCAATGCTTTTACAATCACACGAAATCGGTTCCGTATTATTGAGATGCCTGTGTAAACAATCGTGTTCATGTGCTACTAAGTTAGGTTGATAACTGTGATCTTGATTTTGACTAGTGCTGACATACATCAGTTTGGTTTTAGATGCGTTTAATACTAGTCCTACATCATGCGACCAATTCACCAGTATGTCGAATTCATTCTGTAAGATAGTAAGGGCTTCCTTAGCAGTATTAGCAGCTGCTACTAGACATGTATCATCAGCGAACTGGTAAATTTCGCACTTTTTGATGAGATTAGAAATGTTATTGACGTACGTAAGATAGTGGAGTGGACCCAATACTGAACCTTGAGCTGTTCCCTCTGTAACAGTAGTTGGGTCACTAGCAGCTTCATGAACCCTCTCAACATACTGTCTATCCCGTAGGTAATCTGAGCACCACTTTAGCAGGTTACCTCTTATACCACTCTCTTCTAGGTTTTTTAGCAGTATGTCATGTTTGAGCATATCAAATGCTTTACTGTAGTCAATAAAAACTATGATTATATGTTTTTTTTCATCTAGATGTTTATACATGGAATCAGTAAACCTAGTAAGTAGTTGCGTGGTATTTTTATGCGGTCGAAAGCCATATTGTTTTGCTGTTAAGAAATTGGATTTTCTGTAAAACTCGTGAATTTCTTTACTAATATATTGCTCGACTATCTTATCTATGCTCGGTAATATTGTTATTGGCCTATAGTTTGCATAATCTTTTCTGCTACCTTTTTTATATATAGGTCTTACAATACCTATTTTTAATGCTTTTGGATATTTATTACTCGTTACACTTGTATTAATAAGATTAGCTATTACATTGCTTATGTTTTTACTTATTCTTTTTATGTCTATTGCTCTGATGCCATCAACACCGGGTGCTTTTTTACTATTTATCGTATTTATAATAGTATCAACATCTTCTGCAGTCGCGGGCCTAAAACGCATAGAAACATTTTGAGAAATAGCGTAGGTATCTCTGTTTAATAGGGGTAATGTGCACTTTGGAGTTATGGCTTGGACACTATTTTTAAATGTCTGTCCAAAATTATTAGCAATGTCTTTGTCACTAAGTCCCTGCTTGCTAAACGCTGTCAATATTACTTCGTCCAGCGATTGTTTAATTTTGCCCGTTATCCTATTTAATATCTGCCATAACTGTTTTGGATTGTCTTTACAATGCATTATTTGAGATTTAAGATTTTGAGTTTTTGTTTTTTGTATAAGTTTATTCAAATGATTTCTGGCTTTATTGGCATTTTTATGGCATACAACGAGGTCTCCTTTCCTTACTGCCCGATTACCGGCCGCGAAGCGCGGTAGGTGCGCGGTAATTTTTTTACGAATTAAATTATCTTATTCAAGAGATTGCCGCGCGTACCCCTTGATGCAACGTCGCGTACCCCTGGAGGTACGCGTACCACTAATTGGGAACCACTGTACTAGAGCATCGAAATAGTAGGCGAATAATATGTTCACTCACCAAGATGGTTGTGATTGTGTCGCGCGAACCGTGGCGAGGGCGGCGGAAGGGGCACGCCGTCGCAGCGCACCTCCGCCTTCAGCCGCGACCCGGTGCGAGGGTTCACTTGCACGCCGACGCTGCCCGGCACCAACGCGCTGCTTTCACCCTGCCAGGACGAAGCAAATACTAGTTGACGGGAACGCACTATAAAAAGATATGGATATAAGGTTGTGGGATATGGATCAACGTCTTAATGCTATGGCCACACTGTCGCGATAACACGCTTTGTCTCGATACGTGTTGTCAAGCAATTCGTCTTGACATTAATATGGCCGTAGCAACAAAAAAATTTTTTTCTTATTTTATTTTATTTTATTTTATTTTATTTAAAAAGGTACAATAACAGAAAACAGATTAATTCATTTGTAAAAATCAGTAAATATATAACAGTTTGAACCGGAGTTCCAATGATAATTGTACACAGCATTTATAATGAACATGTAAAACTAAATATTACACACTAAAACAATTAAAAGAAATAAATACTTGCATTCACACATATACACATAAACATTATTATTACTTATCCAGGTCGTTACCAGTATAATTGAGGATCGAATTTTTAAATTGGGAATTGTTTGATGTAAAAATATCATAATCAGTACAAATTTGGTTATAGGATCTACACATCTTGCCATAAAAAAATAAAAATTTGACGGCCACAGACGTCCATGAGTGCACTTTTGATTTAGATTTAAATATTTTCTCCAATTACACCTACGGGCATTTCTATAATTTTATAGCATATTTATGAACTATATTTTGTAATTGTAAAATTATATGTTGTAATTGTATCAATATTCAATTCTATCGTTATGCTATATTATATTGTTTTTGCGGATTTAAAAGAGGAGACATAAAAATTAGACCGCCCGAGTTTGTTATACTATATTTCATTATTCTGTAAAAGACTCTCCCAATTCAGGTGAAGAGTCAAGTTTATTCTCATTTATTTGTATTTGCATAATTATATCTTAATTATGGTTGAGGTGTATAATAAAAAAAATAATTGAAACAATAAACAAATAAACTACGTAAAATAATAAAAAAATTAATTGAATCATGTTCTTGGCTGACAAATTTGTTTGACGCCAAAATTCCTTTATTGTATAAACATTTTTGAGATTAATGTCGATTAAATTTGTCCAATGATAGTAGAATGCTTGGTTTACGGTTTATATTTTTTTAGTATAATAGCAGTAATAAATATCTGCCCTTAATAGCTTTTTACTAAAAGTCAGTTTGAGTTTAATTCAGAATTATTTTAATTTGTTTACGTGCCAAAACAACGTAAATTATTCAAGTGCTGTTATTTAGTTGAGCCTCAATTCATTCACTTTCTAATTAAATTATATCTTAAATTTCTGTGGCGCTACAACTCTACTGGGAGTAAAACCAGTGACAGGCTATTTTATTACCAACCAACATTGGATTGAAAATAGCTAGCGCAAAATATTATTTTTGTTTTAGCTTTTGACGCTCAGGCTGAATTTTCGCAGACCATTGAAATATTTGTAGATATCACGAAACTTTATATGCGAATACGTATTTTTTTTTAAATAACAATAAAATAAAATCAATCACAAATCGAAAGTGGAAAGTGTGAAATTACTTTAGAAAATTACGCATTCTACAAAACATGAAGCGCATGTGAATGAATGAATGATTGCTTTATTGCACAAGGAAACTTAAAAATAATTACACATAACAGAAACAAGCACAAAAGGCGGCCTTATTGTTAAAATAGCAATTTCTGCCAGGCAACCTTAATTAATGATCAATATTGGACATTTTGATCTGAACATGCAGGAACAGTGCGTGATACTCGTTAGCTACGCTACTCTTTATGGTGCGAGCGGAGAGAAATTGAATCGGTCAATAAATTTAAAGTTCTGACTAAAATCCGTGCCTATAAAAACATTTCCCAAATTGAAATATATATACCTATTGCTTTTAATATACATATACACGGTTATTTTTTATCACCCTGGAAAATTTAAGGGACGCTTCACGACATGGTATTAGAATGATTATATGAATAAAAAAATAACTCACTTACTTAATTTTGTTAATTTTCTAAAAAATCCAAAAAATGCTGCACTAGTAGTTGAGAGCAGCATTTTTAGAGATTTTTTTATTTTTATTTCATTTTTTTATATAATAATGGATGTGTCCTGAAGCGTCCCTAAAATTTTCCAGGGTGATAAAAAAATAACCGTGTATATGTATAATCTTAACTTTCAAATTTATCGTTCCGTAACATAAATATGTTCAGAACTGAAGTAGGCAATAATAAATCAGTAATTATGCCTAAAAATAATCAAAACAATATAACAAAGGGAAATCAACCATGCTGCATCAACTCGAAACTGAATTTCATAATTAGGGTAGTAAGCCTCATTGTTGGCACACTTTACATGCTCTATGAATCTTTTGTCATTCTACAGAAACGAAGATTTTGAAGTTACCTTTGGCGTGTCAGTGTCGAAGTTGATGAAGAGCATGCGCGCGAGCCGCTGCAGCACCAGCTCGCGAAGCACCGCCGGCACCGGCTGGCCTCTCACTCCTCTACGAGCAACACCATACGTTCACAAGTAGTGACATTATTGGGAGTTCTAGCTCACTTTACTCCGTTCCGCAGATCTGGCGAGGGAGCTAGAAATCCCAATAATTTTTAACTGAATTGTATCGAAATGAGCTAGACTTAAACTTAATTCACTTTTTAAACCTACCATTGATGGCAGCAATGTATTCAATTACTCGGTCAGAAGTTTTGAATAATTTACATTCATCGAAATATACAGGGTTACGTTTGAAGCGGGAGCCAAATTTACAAATCAGCTGTTCTATACATTTAGGTTCAGTGGATGTTGAACATTTGTATGGAGCAGCCGATTTTTTTCGCAATTTCAAGATTGGTCCCATAATAAAAGATGTTTATTTGGCTTGTCTGAACAAGCGCACAAAATTTAGCTCCTGCTTCGAACGTACCCTATGTAGTACCTACCTGAAATGTTTTGTATGATAAATGATGATATGAATGTGATATCTGCAATTTATATTCATTAGATATATCCTTAAGATCTCACCATCCAATACGAATAAATAAATAATTTACAGACGCCATACAGACATTGCTATTCATATCATTAGGAGTTTTTACCCTGTCTCCTTCCTGGATATACAAAACTTCCTTTCCATCGAAATTAGATGTCATTAAAGAGAGAAAACTTGTTATAATGAACCCTATTTTCCAATAGGTACTATATCATACAACTGGTGACTGCTGAAAACATTTTTTACGTAAAATGAATAATTTGATAAGTCAACTAGCTCTTGTCCGTAACTTTGTCTCGTGCAATTCAGCTTTATTTAGGTTATATCAGACGTTCAGGATCATCATCATCATCACAGCTCATATACGTCCCCACCGAGGGGCACGAGCCTTTTTTTTTTTCGTGGGGAATGCGTGACCGCACCATACTCGCCGTTGGCTAGACGACGAGCGTGTGTGAGGCTCTCCCGGCAGAGTGCCAGGCCTACCCACTAAACTCCCCAGTGTTCTTCCTGCCCTTATGGACGCGCGTGGTACACACTGCGACTACCACTACCAACGCGCCCAGGCTAGCCCGACCCTGCCGGGCTATTGCCAAGGGGGGATTGCCCGAGAACACCAGGGCAATCCGCAGACGGAGGGCCTTACGGCGGCGTACACGGGGCCAACCATGCACGCAGGCCTCCACGGCAGGGTCATAAGGCGCATAACACATTGCACCGGACACCGCTCCGGTGTGCGGCGCTGCGGTTTTTAATTTTGACTGAAGAATCTTAATTTGTATACAAAAACCGCAGGGTATAACACACTCACACCGCATGCCCGTGCGGTTGAGTGGCGCGCGCGACGGCACCGCACTCCCGGACGGTGATGCGGTGCGGTCCGCGGGGTATGCCACACTGTGCCGCAGTATCGTATGGATTTTTGCGTAGAAAGGACGTGCATACGCGTAATAGATCTCGACATAGATAATGAGCGATGCGGGGCGTCGTGCACCGCAGCTCCGGACGGTGATACTGAGCAAACCGTACGGTGGCACGTATTTCCGTGCCGCCGCAGCCGCATGCGGTTTTCGTCCCTCCGTACACCGCAGCGGTGTCCGGTGCAATGTGTTATGCGCCTTAGACGGGCGTTGCTTGCGCGAATGCCCGCCTTCGCCTGCCTGTCCATCTGCGGCAGATGGGAGCGGCTTGAGGATCATTCTCCCGCTCCCTCTCCGCGGCCTCCTTCTGCAAGATGACGTCCTCGCAGAAGGAGGCAACAGCTCCCCATTCCGCCTCGCCGCGGAGCATGGCCACGACCATGCTCGGCAGCGAGAGGTCTCCGCCTCCCAGCGCAGCGTGAAGTTCGCTGCGCTGGCGTCGCCAGGCCGGGCACACTAACAAGGTGTGCTCGGCAGTATCGTCGTGAGCGTCGCAGTGATGACACTGCGGCGTTTTCTCCCGACGCGCGACCCGATGCAGGCAGTGACCGAAACAACCATGTCCGGTAAATACCTTCACCATGCGGAACGAGAGACTGCCCTGCCGGCGCCCTACCCACTCCTCCAACACCGGACGTATCGCTTCGATCGTCCGGTAGCCGGCAGTTGGGAAGGCGAGCGCCTCACCCCATTGACGCAAAGCCTCCCTCTGCGCTTGGGTACGAACCCGCTCCACTACCTCGGGATCGGATCGTCGCCCCCGTTCTCTAACGGCAACCCGATGTCGATACACCTCTGCATGTACGCGTGCATCGACATCCCACGGCGTTTGGCCCGCAAGAACGCAGGCCGCGCCGTGGCTGAGAGGGGCACGAGCCTACTCTAACTATTCACGGAGTGGTCGAAGTTTCCATTGCAAGATTTGTGTGGACAGAAAGACAAACAGAGACGAAAGCAAGCTAAGTAAACGTGTTAAAAAGGAACCTATGTCCTTCCTCAGAGCTTAAGCAGTTCTATACCCATTTAAATTGGTTTAGCGGTTTGGGCGTATTAGACAGATAGACAGAGTTATTTTCGCATTTTATCATCGCAGCTCATATGCGTCCCCACCAAGGGGCTCGAGCCTACCCTAAGTTAGGGAGCCTAGGCCTTAGTCGGTAGTCAACCACGCTGGCCCAGTGCGGATTGGTCGACTTCACATACACCTTTGAATTTCTTCGCAGATATACGCAGCGTTTCCTCACTATGTTTTTCTTCACCGTCGGATAAGTGTACATATGAAATTAGAAAACGAAAAACACATTGGTACATATCAGGATCGAGCCCCGGTCCTCCTGATAAGAAGGTCAGTCCCGAGTCCACAGCGCCACCGACGTATTTATTTAATTTAGATATACAGCATTTTTATATTTACATACATTTATAACATTAGTGGGGATTAATGCAAGTCTATATTTATTTCATGTTCAGAATCAACTCGAATTTGAAATAGGTACATAGATAGATATGATGTTGACACATCGCTCGTAGGACTGACGGCCGATGGGGCGGAAAGGTCCTTGAGTGGCGGCCGCGTACCGGAAGACGCAGTGTTGGTAGGCCCCCCACAAGGTGGACCGACGATCTGGTGAAGGTCGCGGGAAGCCGCTGGATGCGGGAGGCGCAGGACCGATCGGTATGGAGATCCTTGGGGGAGGCCTATGTCCAACAGTGGGCGTCTCTTGGCTGAAATGATGATGATGATGATGATGAATTACTAACGTTTCATATGTAACTTAGTTAAGGAAAGTTAGTGATAAAACGCCCGTTTTGTAAGTTATATAAGTAAAGTGTATTTTTTGTTTTATTCTCACACACAGACTTATAAGTCTGTCTTCTTACACATGTCGACCGTCAAGGTAAAAATAAGACAAAACACGGAACAGATAATATGCCGAGGATAATCAAAGGAGTGAAATTTTTATTAAAAAGTCCGTTACGGGTTATGCCCGTACGTTTTGTGTAAGTATACGTCACGAAAAATTTCATTTAATACCGGAATATAAACCTAATTACGCGGTCTGGCCATTACGGGGTTCGATGTTTAATTAATTACTAAAATGTATTTATTATCACGCACAGCGCACGTCGATTGAAGCCAATAAAAGCAGTAGTCAATTAATATTCTAATTAGCACTGACGTGTGCAATTTTACGCGCGTAGCTTAAACATTACAAATAAGCATAACTAAAGTATGTAAGCACCAGAACTTATAACTTGAATAAAGTTCGTTTTTATTTTTGTTTGTTGTATTATAGACGAATTAATAGCCCTATGTGTGAAAAAGGATTTTGACACATTTTCTACTACTAAGGTTAAGTAAGTATAAAAATATGTTTCTGGCTTTAAGACCAACTTTGTATACATCGTACATACAGAATAAATTAATAGAATAGAGTTTGACTTAATATGTAGTCAATTAACAATCATGAAATCTATTGCGGAAGATTTAATAACTTAAAAAAATGCGTGTAAGTAAGTCATGACTTCAACATAATAGTGTTGTAGTTTTGTTGCTATAGTAAGTTATAAAATATAGAGACAGCATCATGTTTAAGCCATGACAAACAACTGTTATAGAGTTTTTCATTTATAAGGGATACAACAAAGTGGTCTTCGTAGAAATACAGTCTTGTCTTTGTTAACAATGATTTTGAATCTCTTCTGGCCAGTTTCAATCAAGTGTTTCTCATTTTGATATCATTTGGCATATGAACCCACAATTTTTGAGGCGTTTTTAAACTCAAATTCTTGCATTCAGATACAAGACACAATGATATAGATTATAAATAGGAAAGCCATTTTTTTTCAAAAATCTTTTAACATGGTCTTCCCCATAGTCGTTCTCACAGAAAGTAATACCTATGTTGGTTGTACCTATTGTTTGTTTACTAACGGAGTGACGTCACGAATCGAAATAGGATGGCGGCTAGCGTTTTCGCACGAAAATTTAAAATCATAAATAAAACATTGTTTTTAAGCCATTTTTCGGTTTTATAAAATTAAAATAAAATTTTTACAGGTTCATTACGACCTCAAGATTGATTTAAAATAGTTTCCAAAAAAGGGTGTAATACCCTATTGAATTATATAACACGTTAACAATCATTCTTTCTAACAATCGTATTATATGTCTGCAGGCATGTGAACAGCCAAGACCCGGAAGGGATTTAACCCAATAATCAAATTTGTAAGTACTCGTATGTCAATATTCGAGCACAATTGCGAATAACTAATAGACCCTTACCAATCGGTTAGATTGTACGAATACATATAAAGTTATATCTTGCAATCGGCCACATACTGCCGGTTCCGAATCCCATTCAGCGACACCGACAATGTTAAGCCCCTGCTTGTAGTTTGAATAAATGAGAGACCATTCGTAGAAGTATGGTTAAATTTGGAGCTAGCTTTCTATATCGTTAAGGAACGGCTTTCTCTGTAATAATAGTACTGGATGAAGGATGTTGTGGATATACCTATTTAATGACACTGGGTGAGCCTCACCCAATTTGCGATCTCTTGACGACACACTTCAGAAGTGGGCACTAAAAATAACTATATACATAATTTAATGAAAGAAACCGTAAAACTAAACTCGCCTGTACGATATGTTAAGTGTAACCACGGAAAGCGATGCAGAAAACGAAACCAAGCACGTGCTGACTCCGTAATACAGGCCTGTAAACAAAAGAATGTCGTTAGCGCACGAAAACAGCGTTTAGGTCTGAAAGTGGCGACCTCATTAAAGTTTGTTTCCTTTCGAGAAACGGCAAAATGTTTTTTAATCCTCAAGTTTATTTTAATAACGCTCGTTCTGCATTACAGTCTCAAGTGCATAGCAGTTTTCAATACTAAAAACAGGAGAATCCTTCACAATTAATAAAAATCTTCATGATAATTGACCTTTTCTGCTATATCTTATGGCAGAATAGAAAAGACAACTAACATTTACATCTCCTTGTCTTGTGTATTTTTTTTATACAACAAAGCTGGCAAATAAGCAAACGGCCACCTGATGGTAAGTGGTAACAGTCACCTATAATTACATGTGGCTCTCGTGAGATGCGCAGCAAAACTGCAATCCCCACAAGAATAGCAGTGATTTCACTGCCATATCTTACCCTTCAAACCGCAACACAGTAATGCAAGCACTGCTGCTTTGCGGCAGAAATAGGTAAGACGGAGGTACCCAAGCAGACCCTGGTACAGAGTCTCCCTCCGGTAAATTTAATGTAATAATAATAACACCCCTTTCTATAATTGCACTAATTACAAATACTCATGTGAATAGATGATTAAAGAGCGAGCGTCGGCTCTTGTTAACGTCCTTCACTCTAATCTGCCACATACAAATTTTGTCACGCTTACTCAGAATCAAAACGTTTGTTGGTCTGGTTGATTTTAAGCCAAATAAGACTTGAAACCAAACACGACTCACAAATGAAACGAAATTCTTACTGATTAGTGGCGTCTTCTCCGTTGGTGGTAGAGTGTCGCGGATGGTCATCAGGAAGACGGTCATCGACAGGAGGGCACTTATCCCGAGGGTCACCTTTTCACCAGACTCCGATGGCACGTAAAATACCAGGAGGGCTAGGGTGCAAAACAAAATTTTGATTTTATTATCTATTTACATACTTTGGAGAGGGCTGCGAACAACTAAGAATGAAATATCGATAGGGCTTTATTTGTCCCAGTCGCCATTTTGTTTTTTGTTTCGATACAGCGGCCACGTATAAACTTTTAGAAATCGATAGATCACATCAACACAAACAAAGTTTAAAATGGGTAGATCTCGTAAAGCGTCACGTTTCCGAGTTATGAGTTGTCAAAGATGTACAAGTGTCAAAGACTGACAGCTTATAACTCAGAAACGTTTTTTGATTGGCAGCGATACGCCTCATTTCACTGCTGTTCTTCCAACCGATTCATTAATTACCGACTAAAGATGACCAAAAACAGAAACAGAGTTAAACAGCGGCTGCACTCCTTGCCATTTAAAGTGCACCTCTCGAATATTAGAGTTTGCACTCCAATCTCGTTGCAGTCCACCATCATCTGGAGACTGACCAGCCTTTACTCCTGTTTCTTACGGAGACGCAGATAAAATGTCCGTCGGACGTGGCGTACCTAATGTACCCAGGATACACCCTGGAGCACAAATTTAAACCCCGTGCCGGTGTGTGCTTGTACGTCCGTGACGATGTCTGCTGTCGGCGTCTCCGTAATCTTGAAGACCCCAGATTTTCAGTTCTCTGGGCTATGGTTGACACAGGCTTAGATAAACTAACTAATGTATGCCTGTGTATATCGGTCGCATAGTGGAGATCGGGAGACGACAATGCTCACAGATTACCTAACGGAGGCGGCAGAAGCGGCTCAGCAGAGGTACCCCACAGCTCAACTGGTGTTACTGGGGGATTTTAACGTTCACCACAAGGAATGGCTTTATCCGTACCGAGACACCAACCACGCTGGGTTGGAAACGCGAAAGCTGGCCTTAACTTTGGGTCTCACTCAGCTGGTACAAGAGGCAACACGGGTACCTGACGATGTGACGCACACTCCATATTGCTTAGACCTTCTGCTGACATCAGATCCAGATCGCTACTCAGTGGCAGTGTCGTCGCCACTAGGGAGTTCAGACCACAGTCTCATAAAGACAGTTTCTGTTTAATCTCCGCTCGACGTCAGCCCTAGGAGTAATCGGCGGATATGGCACTATAAGTCAGCAGATTGGGATGAGATGAGAGCCTTTTTTGCGTCTTATCCTTGGCGTTCTGTGTGCTTCGCCTCTGATAATCCCTCAACCTGCGCAGATGCTGTGACTGACGTATTACGTACGGGTATGGAGTATTTTATTCCGTATTCCGACGTATCGTTGTCCTCCAAAGCTCGCCCGTGGTTTAGCGCGCAATGTTTAAAAGCTGAAGCACTGAAACACGAGGCTTACCTGGCCTGGGTTAACGCCCGATAGCGTAGGACAAGGGAGATTCATTTGAGGAAAAGAGCGCTTAAAAAGGGCCGCCAAATCTTACAAAAAGGTTCTCCAGAAAGCTCGCTTCGACCACATTAGTCGGATAGGAAACAAAGTCGCTTCATACCCAGCGGGTAGTAAAGCGTTTTGGTCTCTGGCTAAGTCCGTTGAAGCGAATTTCTGTCGCCCCTCACTATCTCCGCTGTTGAAGTCTGATGGAACATTAGCTCACACAGCTGAGGAGAAAGCAAACTTGTTTGCATCTCAGTTTGCAGATGCTTCGCGCTTTGATGCTGGTAGTACGATACCTCCAACTCTTCTTGGCACTATAACAGCAATGTCAGAAATCCATATTCGCCAAACGGAGGTTCGGAAAGTGCTCAGATGTCTTGACGTGAATAAAGCTAGTGGCCCGGATGGTATTCCAGCTATTGTCTTAAAGCCATGTGCAGCTGAGTTATCTCCTGTATTGACACATCTATTTCGATTCTCTCTCCGGGTGGGAGCTGTGCCCAAAGCGTGGAAACTTGCGAACGTGCAACCTGTTCCCAAAAAGGGTAGTCGTGCTGACCCTGCTAACTACAAGCCCATCTCGCGGTCACGTCCATTCTCTGTAAGGTTATGGAACGTGTCATAAATTACAGGCTTTTGACGTACTTAGAACAAAATGACCTCCTAAGTGATCGAAAATACGGATTTCGTCGAAATCGATCTGCTGGGGATCTTCTAGCGTACGTCACTCATATCTGTAGTCAAGCTATTGAGAGACACGGGGAATCACTTGCCGTTTCCTTGCCGTATCTCAAAGGCCTTTGACAGGGTTTGGCATGTCAGTCTTATCGGCAAGCTCTCCTCGTATGGCCTAACCACTGATCTCATTACGTGGATAAGTGACTTTTTGAGTGAACGGTTTATACGAGTAGTCGTCGATGGCTGCTCGTCTGACTGAATGGCGATCAACGCCGGAGTTCCTCAAGGGTCAGTGCTCTCTGCGACCCTATTTTTGCTTAATATTAATAACCTGCTAAAGCCTGGTATCTATGGGTATGCAGATGACAGCACTGTCGTAGAGACATCTAGCGCACAAGTCAGTGGTTCGCAGACACAATCCCTGAGAGAGAGTATGATCGAGCGCCTAAACTTGACTCTTCAGACAGTCTCTGATTGGGGCGATGCCAACCTGGTCAAGTTTAACGAGTCAAAGACCCAGGCTTGTCTATTCTCTGCAAAAAGGCGGCCTTTTGTACTAACTCCTACCTTCCGCGATGTGTCGGTGCCTATAGCTGACCATCTTGAGCTCTTGGGTGTCACTCTAACACCAACTCTAAACTTTGGGTCTTTCATTGAGTCCTAGGCAAAAAATGCAGCCAAAAAGCTGGGTGTCCTTTCGAAGGTGCGACGGTACTTTACATCGGAACAGCTGCTCACTCTATATAAAGCACAAGTTCGCTCGTGTATGGAATACTGTTCGCATCTTTGGGATGGTCCTGCCAAATATCAGCTCCAAGCGTTTGACTCAATTGAAAGACGTGCCAAAAGGCTAATGGGCAGGGATCGTCATTTAAATGACCGATTACAAAGTTTGGAACATCGCCGCAAAGTTGCCAGCTTGTCGGTCTTCTACTGAGTACATTGCGGAGAGTGCGCGACTGATTTGCACAATTTAATACCACCGAGCCCTTTTTTCCATCGGACAACCAGAAACACGAAAAGGCGCCACCGCTATATGGTAGACACTCCAAACACGAGAACCAAGCGTTTTGATAACACATTCATCGTACGAACCGCCAAACAATGGAACATGTTGCCTGAGTGGGTGTTTCCCAACGAATACAACCTGCGGGCCTAGCACGGCACAAAGACAAAATCTCCCCAGGGGCCGGACAAATCTTTGTCTATTCCTTCATCTTTCTCCTATTAGCTAGCATGGCACCAGGGAAAGACTAGTTTGACTCCGGAGAAATGGTTTCTCCCAACAATGCTACCAATATACGGAAAAAAATTATAGAGAGTATAACCCAAACAAATTGAAAGAACTTGACAACACATTCATGTCACATACGCACCGGTGAGTTTTTAAATTGTAGGTATAATCATAAAGTCAAGTAATTTCTTAGTTTATGGTATGTTATCAGATTCAAATTAATAACATACCTATGACACTTTCACTGCGGACCCACCATTTCAATTATTTTATTTTCGTTTATTGTATAGGCGTGTTCAAGCAAGATAAGCACGGATTGCAATACTTTTAATATCAACGTTTTTCATTACATTTTTCGTGTTGACTTTTCATGCCAATTTCGTGTGTTCCATAAAAACATTTTCGCTTCGAAAAGCTACCATCAAATATACAGATTATTACATGGGTTCTCTAATACCAATTTAATTAATAATACCACTATTTAATTTAATACTATATAGTATATCTAACACCCCTTTACAATGTTTTTTGGAGGATATAAAAAATTAATTGAAAAAGAAAAATACATAATAATATGTTATAGTTTTAGCCGATTCAGATTTGTTCTACCGTTTCATTTGTAACAAGTAAAGCGCAAAAATTAAAAAAAAACACTTGCGACATGGTAATAGATGTTAAGAACGAAAAATGTTAAGTATAAAACCTTTTGTCTGCACCTCAATAGCTCGAAGAGTAATATCTCTTCTCAAAACGTCAAAAAGGGATTAATTTTCTCTATTTTATTAGCGCCGTGCTAAGCAAATGGAGAATTTTTCCACTACCAATGTCACTGAGAGAGATATAAATTTAAACCTTTGCCCCATGCTAGATACAGGGGAGTAACTGATTTTCTCTCTTGTCAAAAAGACATAAGTGGTGGAGAGAGATCTTTTCCACGCCCCGTGCTAGGCCCGCTGGATGTCTTCAAATCGAGAGTGAATCGGTTTTTACTAGACAAGCGCGTTCCACCGTAGACTGCATCATCGCTTAACATCAGGCGAGATTGCGGTCAAGCGTAAGTCTATTCTATATAATAAATAAAAACGGACTATCGGTTTATTAAGGTTTTATACGTGGCCGCCATTTTGGAAAAAAACATAATAGCGGATGGCACCGGGAGACACGCGATACAAAAATATTCAATCCCCTTTAATTGGTGCGTCATTTGGATAATAAAAAAATGGGACACATATTTTTGGTTTGTAGAAATAACATAAAACTATACTGAGGTAAAGCGATTGAAGTTAAAAGGAGAAAATTTAGTAAATATTACGTATGACTCCAACATTTCAATTGGCATATAGCCAATTGAAATGTTGACGTCATACGTCATACATAACTTATATTTTTTTACGGTTCAGAGCTATTTACGAGTAAAAGCAATGTTGTCATAACGCTATTATCTGCGGTATAAATATACCGCAGATAAAAGTTTTCGAACGATTTAAAGGTCTCGCGCCCACTCATAACCAGAAACTCATAACTGGAATAAAATGTGGCGACTCATAACTGACTTGAGGACCCACTCATAACCATGGTTATGAAATATATTTTAAACTTATGAAATATTTAATTTAGAGGAGTAACTCATAACCGAACATAAAAAAAGCAAATACCTAAACTGTGAACTACTTTGAAGTACATTTGAGAACAATAGTGCTTGCTTACTATTATATACTTGCATAGTAATTTCAAAGTAGGTACTTTTTGTTTTATTATTTCATACTAAAAAGAAATGTTTAGTTACAGTACAAACGGCAACACAGTCTTAACTGTAATTTCAAGACGCAATACACAAAACATCCAGTACTTACCCGTAGTACTACTCACGTGTCCGGTAGTACTACGGGTGATTAATTTTGCCTGTAGTACTACTTATTTATCTTTGACAATCAAAGAACACCATGTGGGTAACTATCGGTTTTAATATTTATATTATTTTAATGAAATTAAATAACGCTTTAATAAGCAACTTTAACGCAACCTTCAATTGCGAGTCATTTCATGTTTTAACCGACTTCACAAAAAGGGGGATTTTATCATTTCCATTGTATGTTCTTTTTTTACGTTTGCTACCTCATTCATAACTGTCATTTATTAATCGATTTGAATATTCTTTTTTGTTTCAGGGGGTATAGTTCTCGATTAGTCTCATTGTCACCAAATCCGGGATCGGGCAACAAATATACCCGTAGTACTATACTAAAAGTAGTACCAACGGTAGTACCATGGATAAGCACTAAACAAAGCTTAGTGCGAGGAAGGCATAAATAGTTTCTCTCCGCGACATCTTCAACAAAAATAACAATATTGAGAAGTGATTGACAATTAGTTTGTCCTGAGACCTTTAGACATCTCAACTACTCTTTCAAACGCCGCATAAGAGAATACCATCTGTCCAAGTCCTAATTATGATATATAAAAATTTAATAATATTCATATTATTTGTGTAATAGTTATTTCTACATATTTTTTATTTAGTATGTTATTGCTCACCCTTTTTAGTTAATGTTGTAAATAATTATTAAAGCGAGTGTACTTAACTGTGTAGTTGTGTTGGTTATGAGTTTCGTCTTCTCACATCAGCAGTTATGAGTGGGACCTTTACGTATTGGTTATGAGATTTTTGGTTATGAGTGGGCACGAGACCGATTTAAATATCAGCCCCTAATAATACGAGTACCTGTATAAATAAATCTAGACTGGATCAATAAATAATATTTAATAATATAGCGTAATAAACAAAGCCAGTTCAAACATTAAATCTGTAGAGCGAAAGAAACGTTTAACGAATGGCTTAAGGGTCTTTACTTTATGCAATATTCTGTAATATTCCGCCTTGGAGCTTTGAAGCTTGGCTTCGGTTAATACTTCAGTTTACTTCAATTAATAACGAGATTATTTTTGTTTTCCTTAAGTCTCCCTACGCAGTGAACAGGTATTCGAGAACAACAGGGATAGGACAATATTAATCGGCATTTCCTTTCATAATTTCTACAGGTTATTTTCGTTTCATGTCCAATGGCTTTATAACCCTTTACAATTACAATTTTACCGCTTCTGTGGTTTAGTGGTCGTAGTGTGGCTCTGGGCTTGGAAGTCCAGAGTTCAAATTTCCGTGGCAGAAGGAAGGCAGAAGTTTTGTAAAATTAGTTGCCTTATTTGATAAAATGTTCTATGTCCGCCAGCCCAGCTTTCATCATTAAACACAAGTCTATAAACCATAATAAAAACATTAACATCATCATAGTCATCATCACTTCGACACGTACACATTCCACTGCTGGACACAGTTCTTTTCTTAAAAGAGGGAGAATCGGCCTATAACATGTTAGTTAGTTAGTGACCACGTGACCCACTTGTAGGGAACCTAAATTGATCGCTCCTGCGCTTCTGGCATCCAGTGGCTTCCTTTTAGAACCTTTATTGACTGTCGGTCTACCTTGTGGGAGGCCTACCAATGCTGCGTCTCTTGGCACGCGGCCGCCACTCGAGGACCTTTCCATCCCAACGTCTGTCAGTCCTGCGAGCGATGTGTCATACACACTCCCACTTAAGCTTGCAATTCTTTGGGATATATCGATGACTTTAGTTCTACAAAACTCATCATTTCTGATTAAATCACGTAGAGATGACATGGGTTGGTGTAGGCTTCTTTTCGAGGCTTCAATTTTTTCAAATAAGTGTTATTACGAGACCTAGTCCGCTCTTACGACGTCCACAAGAAGAAAGGGAGAGGTAACGTATTCTTAATCCGTCACCGTTCATACATGTAACATAAGCTTTCCAATACTCTACTGAAAAGCGGCAAAAATATGAAGAAATGTGAAATAATAAAATATATTTATATGCTTATCCTTGGCAATATTAATTTATGCCATGAGACAATTTTCTAAGCATTCCATGGACTCACTGTGCGGTGCCGGGTCCATCGCGTTGCAGAGAAAGGAGTGTGATTCAGCGCCTGGGACTTGCGACCCAGGTGTAGGCTTAGAGGGTCCTATTAATATAGATGTATTAGCGCTCAACTTCACTACCTCCGTTCCTTCCTCTGCCTAACCATATTTGGTAAGATCTTGCAAGTGCTGCTTTAGATACTCTTTGCAATAAAGAATTTACGGTTGACCGTGACAGGCCAAGAACTTTCAGTAAGTAATAGAGAGATTTCGCTGGCATACCTCTCGCTCCCACTTCTACTACATAAAGATTTACAGTGTATCGATTCTTTGTGAGTTTATTTGCCAGCTCGTAGTATTTGTTTGTTTTTATTGTGTGATCTTTGGGGATGTTAGTTTCCCCACACAACAGTGAGTTCTACGAGTATTATATATTTTAATTCTTTTAAGAATAGAAATATGTCAAGTCAAGATGATGAAAGGCAAAAATGCTCTGGGATTTTATGGTGTTTTTCATACTTGTCCATCATTAGGGTCCAGTCCGATGCGAGTGCTATAATAGAGTAAGGTTTATTTCTTGATTTTTCAACTGAACCTTGTTTTACAAATTTGATGTTCCTTTTATTTGTAGTTAATCCTTTCTCGGCTCTAGCAACAGAAAGACTAACCGCTTCACGTATGATTTTCAGGCATCTATCGTGGCCACGTGAATAATGACGCTTATCAAAAAGCACCTTACCTACATCCTACTATCAGGTGTCCACGTTCTTAAAGATGCTTTTCCCCACCTTACCAAATTGATTTATATTTAGGTAAATAGATCTGTAAAACGGTAACTTTAAACCTATTTACTCTAGGTGCGGTTAGTAAATCCGTTACGTAGTCGAGTCACTAGCGTTCACACATATCAACTTACTTTTTACGAGGTGGAATGATGTCGCACTCTGTACCTGCCGTTCTTGTCCTGTTTGGAACTTTACCCGCAGAGTGTGGCACAAATCCGCTAAATCAACCCCGACGTCCATCTTGCCCATAGTCATATGTCCGTTTTCTACCGCCCAACCTGTCTGCGCCGGAGAGGGGTGACGTAAGGATCATTTAACTGGGGCCCTACCATGATCGCTTATAGAAAGGTACTCCCCGCTACCGAAATATCATTCTCGCAGAAGGAGACGCGGCCTCCCATTTCCTTTCACCAACCAACATCATTTTTTTTATTATAGTTATTGGCAACGGAAGCTCACCGCCAAACTTTTAATTGCCTAGCAAACTAAAGCCTACGCGTGTTGTATCACATGAGCATGGCCTTATTTCATATCAGTTGTATACCGGAGCCAAAAAGTTCAAGTAAGCCTTTTCCGATTTCGCGATAAGAGAATAAATATTTATGAGACGTTTAATTAGTGACCTCACACGATCCAAGCTTTTAAACAACAGCTCTGTTTGCACTTATCGCGAAAACGGAGGTAAACGTAATTAATAAACTGAAGAAGGGTGTCTGTGTTTAAAATTATTCAGGGCTTTCAATATTTTCCGCCCGGCGTAAACAAGACTGACATTTTTGATGTATTAGGTAATTAAATGGTTTGTATATACCGTCATTGTTTTAAAAAGATTTTGGTATATGTCTCTTGAATTTATATAATCAATCTTATCATAAGTTCAATACCTATTAGTATATTACAAAAAATCATTACGCTTTTGGAAGCCAGCAATAACATTTCGAAATGGAAGCATTATATTATAGGATTTTTGGAGAAGCCTGTACATACAACTATGTTATAACTGCAAATATCATAATACTCTTAATATCATGAAATTAATTTAGATACTCATCCTTAACTATCTCGTGGCCTCGTAGGCGTTTATAGCCCAGAGCCGATCTAATGCAAGACAAACAATTACCGAGATTATTATTAGTTTATACCCAAATATCATTATTAACAGTTTTTTTAAACCAACTTCATAAATACCGTATACCGTTACACTTTTATAAAATCATACCGTTAATTGAATATTTTTTCGACTTTACCATTTTGTTCAGGATATCGGACATTTCAAAGGGAATTAAACGTTGAGAAAACTGCGTAACCCTAGGTACTCACCATGGTTAAAATAAACTTTATCAACATTCGAGCAATCAATCAGTAAAATTGAATGAAAGCAATTTTCGCCACTTCAAATTAATTTGAATTGTGTGATAATTGAAGCTTTATTTGTTGACTTGAAACAATTCTATATATGTATAGAGTAGCTATATCCTGCATGATTACGCGTAGACTCCCTATTTCCTATTCCTCCCCGAACACTCTTAATGGTGTGATCGACGGGCGAACTGTACTGCGATTTAATGGGTTAAAGCATTCAAGGAATTGTTTTCATGTTATTTAACCATAATCTTAGTAGCTTGCAGGTTAATCTTAGTAGCTTGTGGGCTGACTAAGAAACAAAATCAATTTCAACGAATCGTAGGTCGTAGGTGCACACACTAAATTTAGTTCCCGCACTTAACAAAAATACCCCACTATCCTGACCAGCGTAGTGTTCCAGTGCACGGTGATAGCAGGTCGCAAGTAATAATTTAAAGTAGTTATCGCCAACACTGCGGACTCAAAACCATAACCCACCAGTAGATTAGTTCTGACAGTGACTCCCCGGGTAATAATCATCAACATATGGTTCGGAATATTTCCCCAGTCGGAGTGCATATTGAAGCGGTACCGTAAAGTAGGGTTACTTCGATCATTTGCAAGTATACGGTGCCTATAATTAGTCGAAAACAGTAAAAGAGGTGCTTAACTATCTGACAACCGGATTTTTATAAATCTAAAGAATTAAACTGGAAAAAAAATTGTAAGGCGAGGCGAAAAAATATTTAAAGGTTTGGCGAGAGAAATATGAAAACATGTCTGATCAAAGTCAAACGGAAATTTTATTAGAGATCACCCAATTTTATTCAAGAAATGTAAAGTAAACGCGCTATTCATAACGAAAAAATATTTGGTCGCTAGATTAGGATATTAAAGAAGTTCAAAAGTGCCGGGGTGACTTTGATAGATAATAAAATATAGATTAAATAATGTATAACTTTTATAACTATTTTAAATGAAAAATAATCACTTTTATCGTCTTTTTTTAAAAAGCAGCATAAGAAATACGTTCTGTCGCCACGCAGGTCATCATATAATTATATATGAGAGTTTTTCTTTATTGGTTACCAGAGGACGGTATTTAGATATACTATACTCGATGATTTTTTATATCCCTCAAAACCTCAAAATTCCGCGAATTTCCAATTTCCTCCAGATATTTTCGCTTTTCAATCTGGCAGCCCTAGACATGTCGTAACAGTTACCACATTTAATGCTTGTGTCTATTAAGAGCCTATTGAGAAACATCCGAATATAAAATAACATACGGATATTTATGAACTTTACAGAAGCGACTTTAGGATTTTAGATTGGCTATGTTGCTGATACACAAAATCTTCCTAAAACAATATAAGTATCTGAAAACTAAATAATCTTACCGATTCCATTGATGAGCAAGCACGGGAGAATGAGGTTGAAGACGTAAAACATGGGTCGCCTACGAAGCTTGATGACGTAGGTGATGTCGGGGTACGGCTCCACGCAACACGAGTAGTACTGGTTGTGTCTGATCGCCTCGAAGCTCACTAGGTCGAATTCTCCGTTTGTCTGGTAGTTCGTTGTATCGCCTTCATCAAACTGTTTCTTCAGGTCCAGCTAAACAAATAAGGAAAAATAATAATTTGTTTTCTGAAATGGCCGATAATTAAGAGTTTTCGACACAATACTTATGAAACTTTTAACGTTTACAATTATGTGTATATTTATTGTTCAATAAAATAGAAGAAACACATCACATAAATTCTTATTCCTTTATCGTATTGTCTGTCGAAAGGATTTATTTTGTGATCATCAGTTTTGATTCTCGATATCGGTGTACCTCAAGGCACACCACTGAGCTCGTTCAGCATAAAATAAAAAATTGTAACGATATTACTGATAATTTATACCAAATATTACCCGATAGTTATTTGACAAACCACCCATAATACAGTTGTTTCAAGTAAGAAGATAAATGTTTAACGTTATAGAATTTGGATGCATCATTGCATCACCCACATTCACTTCGAAAGTTATTGAAAAATTGTAAACTGGTGACAATATAGCATGCAAGGCGCCTGATAGTAAGTGAGTCTCTAGATAGTTTTACGGTACGTGACCAGTTAAGTTCCAACTCATTTTCGATAGCGAGTAGCATTTTTGATAAATTAGCTTCTTATCTTAATTATACAATCTATAGTGGCTCCTAACATAATGTCAGCTAATTCGTATATGTTTTATTTAATTCCACTAAAACATTTAAACTATATAAATACTAATCATTAACTGCTTTCCAAAGTCTATGAAGATTCAGTACCGTTCTCTCTCAATGTTATCCCCAACATTCATAGAAGAGCTTAAAAGATGAGACCCAATTTAAAATTCAAATATGGAGCGTTAAAGAAAAGTTTTAAATTGCTTATCGCTTACAAATCTTCATTCCTGATGGGTTCGATTTGACTCTTACTTGAGTATTTATTACGACCTAATTTCTTGAACTTTAACTGATAGACCTATATTAGCAAGCATTGCTGATTATCATATCCATTAATGAGTGACCCCCTTTGAGATCAGCATTCATCACCCGTTATATACCCACTGTTGGGTATAGCATTCCTAAAAAGGGTATTTAGATTGAGCCATATTTTATCAGTCCTATACTACAATGAGTTTGACTTGGCTGCCGTAAATCAACAATTAGAACAAATTAAAACCCATATTCAGAACAATTTAAACAGCTTTATAACATTTAAACAAGTAAAACAATATAACTTACTTACAAAAAACACTATTTTTTGTAAGTAAGTAAGTTATGTTGTTAATTAATTTATATAAAAAATAAAAAAGCCTTTGAGAAAGATTTGATATTAAGAAAAAAACAAATTTCTTACTATATTATTAGCTACATCGTGCATATTATCTATCTACATAAAACAAAATATTAACGTTAAATTCGTTATAATTATTTCAAAATTTTTAACGAGATATATGATACCAGAATATTTCATACTACGTTTTCAATAGAAACTTATTGAAAGTAAAATTTCGGTTGAAATGGAGCGCGACACGAAATCCGCTTAGACCTCCGCTCAGCAGTATCTCGCAGCTCGGAAGCACCCATGCATAGACTCTTAGAAATGAATAAATTTAGATATACAGATCTTTTGCGTCAAGTTTCCTATATGGAGAGTTTAGAAAATCTTGTTACATAGACTCTACATGTTTTACCATTTATTAATTCTTTAGAGATCGGAGAGGGCGACTAAATGAAAAAATATTAACATGATTGTACTATTTTTCTGAAGCAATATGGTCACAAAACCTCTTTCTGCGAAGATGTTGATGCGCATAAGGAGACTGCGGGACGAGCGTGGGAAGAGGACCCCTTGCCGCCCCATTCCGCAGCAGGCGGTGAGGTGGAAGGTAGCGTATCTTTATAGACTACCCTAAGCAGATGGAGAGCGGTTAACCCAGTCGGACTGACATCTGATTAGGTGACATGGTCGTCATTTGTTCGCCCATCTGAGGGCTCACAAATGAGTTTTAAATTAGTGACCCATCGAACCCAGGTCTTGTTTATACTGCTGAGAATATATCGGGAGGATTCGATTGGTGAATTGGGCTTTCCTGGTCCAGAATACTCCTGTGTAGGTACGTCATAACTTGTTGTTAATTTCGATACTTCTGATAAAGTTGATAAGTTTCTTGCGCCATTCTTCTTATCACTGAAAAGACGTCCTGGATCTCAAAAGAGCTTTCTGTCGAGTCATATTATTATGTGAATACAGAATATTTTGATTTTAACTTTATTATTTTGTAACAAGTAACAAATCAAGACTATTAAGCCTCAAGGAATATAAGAAATTTATAAGTGTGGGAGTATAATAGGCTAGTTGACCCTTTTTTAAAGTTTGGCTTAAAATGTTCATAATTGTTGTATTAGACCATAGCACATGAATATTATTTTTTTCGATGGCTAAAAAGTGCAAATAATCTATTTTAAATTAAGATTTTCAATTTTGGACCGAAAACACGGTCAGCCATGATAGTCTGTTGATTATCTGTGGCAATGACGTCAGTCTTATAGTAAACAAAGCACGGGGGCGAAATAACCTCACAAAAACAATGCTTTCTATTAAATATCACAAAATATAGTAAAACTGTATATGGAACGAGACAATAGAACAGGAATATAGAATTAAGACTCCAGGAAAGCTGTGGATTAGACGTACCCAGTGATATAGACATGCGAAATATTTGATTAACACTCGCTTCAAGAAATCCTGTAACTCTGAAACTGAAATGTATTTTCGCAGAAATCACATTAATGTAAGTACTATAACTGAATAACTCAATCTGTGTAGGTACTTCAGTTTCAACTTAAACAAAATAGAAGTTTTTAGGCTGTATGTAAAATCATTAATAAAATTTTTATCTTTCAGTTAGAATGAAAACTGACTGCAGCCGACCAACCAAACTTGAACTTGACCAGAAAACTGAGAGAAAACTTGACCATTCACGCCTTTTTGATTTAATCTAAGTTATACACTGACACTAGATGATGTTTCAAAGAAAATAATATGTACTTATGTCCAATTGAATAATGATGAAATTGAATATTAATTAAAAAGTATGTAATACAAACAAAAATATCAAAGTTTCATAATGAATATATTTATCTAAACAACTTTTACTTAAATTTATTGAGTACCTAATTAAAATTTGTTGCTTTCAGAGGTTACGTAATGAGAACAATTGTGTACTACTCTGTTCTCCTCTTGACAACGAGATTGATAAGGCAGTAAAAGTTGTGCAACATAATACAAAGCAGTGCATGCACAGCCACAACATCAAAATGTGACCCATCAACAAGAACAACATTATGTCAACAAAATAACTCAAGTATTCATATACTAAAGCACCATAGAAGTAAATAGGTCCAGTTTGGTAAAACTGAAAGGTTATATCTTCACTGATTAAACCTGCTGGCCACCATGGCTGGTAAATTTCAGAACAGCTTACGCAAGAATATGCAAGTTATTCATTTTAAAGCCGTATACAAATATATTAAATGTGATTGCTATGTTGTCAGCCTGTGCTCTTCCTAACTTACAAGACCCTTCTTATTAAATAAATAATATAAAGAAATTTTTTTTCATTACTTTATACATAACTAACATCTAAAGATGACATAATAAATTTTTGTAGGACTACATTAGTAATTATGTTCTTCACTAAAAAAAATGTTCTATGTTTATTTGACAATAATGACTTGTAAAGGTTTAAGTTGAATCAAAATATTTTAATTTGAAATACATGTGTTTTATTTTTCCGTTACACCTTAAAAGATTTATAATATTTTATAGGTTTGTTGTTAATATTTATCATTGTTACTCAAATATATATGTTCCAAAAGTACAAATAGGTTGAATAGAGTTAGATCATATATTGCCTTATTAAGGTCGCAGGTAATAAAAGTCAAAACAATAGTAAAGTGATTTATTATGAAAAATGTAGTATAGTTTCCAAAATGGCACTATTTGATCAATAAGTTTTTTGACATACAGATTGTTAGAACAAATACCTATTATAGCTAATATTGTCACCTTTTGAGTGTTTTCAAAATTACATACTGCTAGCAATACAAAAGTATATAAGTTTTGCTTTAGCACAAAACATCTGCATCTATACTTGAGTTAAGCATACTGTTCACAGTTTTCCGTCTTTGATAATTAACATTTTCTTCAGTAAAAGAGCATGACAATTTTGTATTAATCTAATTTTATGGATACCGTTTGTTGAATAGACTATTACAGGGTATTAATAGGAAATGAGGTCACATTTTGCAAATTTCAACCCAAATCTTCATCTTTCAACTTTTATCCACATTTCATTATACTCGTAGGTGTCTGCAAGATTTCCCACCAAAAATCTTCCCAACAAAAGAACCATCATGTGTTATGCACTGGCTGACTTTATAGCACATGGAAGCTGTTATTGTTTATAACGAAGCTCGAACTAAAGAGCACTTCTGTATTGATGATTTGTGGTTTAGTTTTCTATGCACTTTATTATTTCTTCATTGAAGAGATCTTTTATTTTTTAAGAAATATGTCACAATCTATGTCTGTGAATGTATATATATTTTTCCTCCCAGTAATTTTCTTCATGCTTGACAAATGAACAACTGCCAATCTTTCTCTTTTTATGTTCATTTACAAATTCTTGCAGTACTACACTGGTATTTGACACATGATCCTGATGTTTTCTTTTCAACATTTCTCTTGAAGTAAATACTTTTAGTGTTTATTTGACTTTTGAGAGATAGAATTCTATCCAATAGCATTCAACTGCTGTACAAAATAGCTCCTCACTGTGATGGTGCAACCACACCAAAAATGCATGTTTGCAACTCTCTTCTGCCGCGTGACAATCTTGACAAGTACACTTGTAACCTGTTCTTCATTATAACAGTATTGAAACTGTACTTATATTGTTTAGAGCGATACACAAAGAACTTCTTGACCATCAATCTGTCGATTTTCGGAAGATTTGTACTACTATCTGCTCTCACAAATCCAACATCAATGGTTGATTTTGCTATTAATACAAATAATTTACGATATTTACACATATAATAACGGAGATTTGGACGATTTTTTGCCAGTTTTAGGAAAGAATAGTGCAAATCGACGAGTTGTTGAATCAAATTTGACATTTCTTTGTTTACTATATGAGTGACGTCACGGCCCTGACCACAGGATATCAAAGCGTTTACGGCGTCAGATAAAAAAAGATTATTTATAGCATTTTCAAATTAAAATTTTACAGTAATCATTCATTGTTATTTATTAAAATCGGTATATTGTGGAACCTTATGCCAAATACTGTTAGAAATAAACAATATTTTAATAAATTTTGATATGAGTCAACTACCCTATTTGCCATCCAACTCCCACATGCGATTGCGCTTGTGCGATTTTATTTTTAATAGAAATATTTAAGAAGTAGCTTTCTAATATGTTAGCGAAAAAATTACTTTAAGTAAATATGTATTTTGTATGAACTCCAAATATGACACATACGATACATAATATGTATCGTAACATACCTATTATGTTAAGTGAAATAATTATTTATTTAATTTGGTTTAATTTACTTAAAATCAAACCAAATAATTTTTAAGTAATTAAAAGCATTGAAAAGTTACTAACTCAGATACATTTTTACTTAATTCTATTCTAATAAATCTACAACAACATCATCTTTCTGCAACTTACTGATAATACATAATACATGAATTATGTCTGCATCATCTTAAACATACATTTTTATTATTCGTACCACACCGCTTGTAATATGCAGCTGGCACATTCTCAGATTTTACAAGCTTTATTATTGTGAACTGCCAGTACTGTTATCCCACCCTATATTATATGCCTAGAAGCTATAACATATTATTTTCAATCAATTTCATAAAACAGTGAGTTAAAGTTTTTAAACAGATTACGCGCAAATATAAGATACAAATCTCCAACGGATATAATTTCGATGCTACATTTACTTCGGTATGTAGGATGATAATATAGTATGTACTAGTACGAATATATGCTAGATAAAAAAGTCGAGAATGGATAAATATGGGATAGCAACACGAAACATATGTATAACAACTTTGTTATCATTATTGGTTTTGCTAAAAAGCACTATAATATTGGCAGATTATTTAGTGAATAATATTTTGAACAAACATACACGAATTATGAAAATTAAATTATATGTTCCAAATAAATACCCAGCTAGGTTTTAAATACCCACGTATAAAAAAAGGCAAGGCGAAAATTATCAGTGTCCTTGTTAAATGTGGTCGTAGATAAAAGCCTTTTTTTATAGATTATGGGTAGACACTTGTCCTCATCTTGCTTGATGGCAAAGGTGGGGACTAAGGTTATCATTTGGTAAGACCTAACAAAAAATGCATGTAACATTGAATTTAGCTAGCGATTTATCTGGATTATAATATCGACTATATGAAATACATAATTCGTAGCGCTTCTCAGACGTAATATTAGTAATTAGTATGCCTAATTGACATAAGCTTTACGCTATAATTTATCATACCAATTTGATTGAACGTAGCATTAAGATGAAACACATCCCCAATAGTAGTAACAATCGTTATTGGATTGAATACATTGACAGATGATTATATGTAATTATACGAGTACTAAGTTAGTTATAGACTTTATTCATTAACATTTCATATGAGAAACTGACACAAACAATAAATGTCATTAAAATATAGATATTTGGTTCTTTTCTTACATAATTGGCTAGATGACTAAAATTTTTTTTTGCTTTAATAGAAGCTCATTTATATAATAAACAGAAAGAAAAAATCGGTTTTCGAATAACTATAAAAACAACCAAGATATAAGGTTTTTTTTTTATGGGATAGGGGGCAAGCGAGCAGACGTATCACCTGATGGTAAGTAATTACCGTCGCCCATGGACACCCGCAACACCAGAGGAGTTACAAGTGCGTTGCCGGCCTTTGAGGTGGGAATACGCTCTTTTTTTGAAAGTTTGAAGGTCGTATCGGTCCGGAAATACCGCAGGCGACAATTCGTTCCAAAGTTTGACTGTGCGAGGCAGGAAACTTCGAGAGAAACGCACAGTTGTGGACTGCCAACCATCTAAGTGATGGGCATGGATTTTTTGCCGCGTGGAACGATGGCGGAAAGAGGCGGCAGGTATAAGTCCGAACAATTCCTCGGAGCATTCCCCGTAATAAATACGATAGAAGATGCATAGCGAAGCGACATCTCTACGCAGCACCAAGGTATCAAGCCGATTTGAAATTTCCTGGCAGTCGACGATTCGAGTCGCTCTCCGTTGAATGCGGTCCGGTGGGAGAAGTTGGTATTGGGGTGCCCCAGCCCAAAGATGAGAACAGTATTCCATATGAGGCCGAACCTGCGCCTTGTAAAGCTGAAGGCGGTGCGCCGGAGTGAAATACTGTCTCGATCTTTTGAGCACACCAAGCTTCTTAGAAGCTAATTTAGCTTTACCCTCTAAGTGGCCACGGAACTGGACTTCGCTCGATATGTCGACACCAAGGATCCCAATATTGGCGGATGCAGTTAGGGGAATGCCCTGAAAGCGAGGAGATACGACAAATGTCATTTTCTTTGCGGTGAACGCGCAAACCTGTGTCTTTGAGGGGTTGAAATGGACTAAATTAAGTCGACCCCAGTTAGAGACTTTCTCTAATGAAGTTTCGATTTCAGACACAAGTTTATTCCGGCACTCAATGACGTTTTCCCGAGAAGAGTTCGCACGGCCGTTATAGAAGGTGTCTTTCGTGCTGTCGTCTGCATAGCAATGAATGCTGCTGATTTGCAGCATATCATTGATATGCAGAAGGAATAGTGTAGGTGAAAGCACACATCCTTGGGGGACACCAGCATTTACAGACATTGGGTCTGAGCATTCACCGTCAATCAAGACCTTAATGCTTCTGTCTGCTAGAAAGCTAGTGACCCATCCACATAATTTCTCGGGAAGCCCATATGAAGGAAGTTTTGAGAGGAGCGTTTTGTGCCATACCCGATCGAAGGCCTTCGCGATGTCCAAACTAACTGCCAGTGCCTCCCCCTTCGCTTCAATTGCCTCTGCCCAATGATGTGTCAAGTAAACTAGAAGATCACCAGCAGAGCGACCCCTACGAAAGCCGTATTGTTGGTCACTGAGCAGCTGGTGATCCTCTAGGTACCGGAGAAGCTGGCGGTTGATTAGTGATTCCATTATCTTTGAAAACAAAGGGGTTATAGCTATCGGCCTGTAGTTGGACGGATTCGAGCGGTCACCTTTCTTAGGGATCGGATGCACTAAAGCTGTCTTCCATGACGATGGGACTACGCCAGATGAATAAGAGAGCCGAAATAGTCGCGTTAAAACCGGTGCCAACTCTGGAGCACACGTCTTTAGCACGATAGGAGGAATACCATCAGGCCCACTCGACTTGTGGATATCTAGGGTGATTAGTGCTTGACGCACTGAGCTTTGGTGGAACCGAATATCCGGCATTAAGCTCGTGCACCGTGGTATGGTCGGTGGTTCCTGTCCCCCGTCATCCAAGGTCGAGTTGGATGCAAAGAGTTTCCCTAAAAGATCGGCTTTCTCTTTAGCATCATGGGCTAACGAAGTGTTATCCTTGTGCAGTGGTGGAAAAGATGGCATGCAGAAATTTCCCTGAATAGCTTTGGCGAGAGACCAGAACGCACGAGACCCCGAAGGAAGACGCTCTAGCCTCTCGCCAATTCTACTGATGTGCTCCGACTTCGCTCTTGCAATGTCCCTTTTGAAGGATCTGGAGGCATAGTTATAATGCTTTTTCAAAGCGCTGGTATTTCCATCCCGAGACGTCACCGCGTTTACCCAGGCTTGGTAGGTTTCCTGCTTCCAGCGAGAAGCCTTTTTGGAGGATTGACCAAACCAAGGTTGGAATCTGCCACCAATGGGGATAACTGAGGATGGAATGAAAATTTCCATACCTTGCAACACCACATCAGCAACAGACTCAGCGGCGGAGTTGCGATCATCCGGCATAAAGCAAACCTGCCTCCAAGGGTAGGACGCAAAAAAGGACCGCATCCCATCCCAGTCTGCTGACTTGTAGTGCCACACACGGCGACTACGTGCAACTCGAGGTCGTTGCAAGCACGTGAGTGGCACCGAACTCCTAATGAGGCAGTGATCTGAAGAGCCAAGAGGGGCGCCGACAGATATGAGGTAGCCGTCGGGATGAGAAGTCAGCAGAAGATCCAACAGTGAAGGTTCATGGCACTCCACATCAGGAATTCGCGTGGGCTTAGTAACCAATTGTGTCAAGCCATATGCAAGAGCGAAGGCGTGAACAGATCTCCCCGCATGATCGGTCTTGCTTGAACCGAGCCATTCGGTGTGGTGAGCGTTAAAATCGCCAAGAATCACGATCTCTGCGAGTGGGATCTGCTGCTGCACAAAGTCTGCAGCCATTTGAACGTGCTCGATGAGTCGGTCGGTTTCGGTATCACCGCTATGGGACCTATAGAGGCACGAATAGACGCGGGGATAGTCGTCGCTGTCTACACGGAGCCATAAGGTGGAGAGGTCCCTACTTTCAAGGTGACCGAGGCGCCGAGAACATATATCGTCTCTGACGTACACGCACACACCGGCCTTAGGTGCGAAGAGGTGTTCCAGTCCGTACCCTGGGTAGGAAAGGTAAGAAGTGTCCACCGGAGTCTATCTGTGTGTATCTAGTGATATCTGTGTCTCGGTCAAAAAGAGCAAGGCCGGCTTTACTGTCTCGAGGTGGTGGTGGACAGCATTCAGGTTGGAGTGAAGTCCCCTGATGTTGCAAAAGTCCACAGTCAGTGTGGCAGGGGGTGCCGTGGGTTTGCTCTTGCCCCAGGTATGTTTGAGCGCGGTTTTGCCCCCCCCCAGAATACGAGGGGCGGCCTAGGCGTCCACGCCCAGGTATATTGCGTCCTGAAAGTGGACGTCCAGAGAGGGATTCTCCAACGCTAGCGCAGTTGGTACCCTCCTGGGGTAACAATCTGTTTAACTGCGCCATCATAGGGGGGGTAGGGGGGTTGGGCCTCCGGTACCCTCACTCACTCGACGAAATACAACGCAAGCGTTATTTTACGCAAGGTATAGGGTAAGGTATTAAAGATTTTTCTCCATCTCTTTCTAGCAAAACGGCAATTTACAAGGAGTTAATATGGCCGTACTCAACAATGACGTCACGGTTGATGTCGGATCTCTCTGTCTAATCGCCTTCAAATTAACAACTTAAAATGCTTGTATCTAATGTATTACTGAGCCGATTTTAATTCTAATTTCACAGGACTGCATCTTTTTCCACGGTATTTTAATATTTAATGACGAGACGTAAAAATTTGAATTCAGTCATCATCCCAATTACTATTTACCAAGTTATCCATAAAAAATATGATCATGGTAATATGGACCTACAAAAAAATACGTTTTCCACGGTATTTTAATATTTAATGACGAGACGTAAAAATTTGAATTCAGTCATCATCCCAATTACTATTTACCAAGTTATCCATAAAAAATATGATCATGGTAATATGGACCTACAAAAAAATACGGACGGAGCATTGTTGAATTAAGAGTAAAGCATGCAAATGACAGTACATTGTTATGACTGTGTGCGTGTTTTAAGGGATACCATATAAATCATTTTGCCCATTTTTAGATTCAACGCATTCAAATAATGCTATTTTTTATTTGTACTACTACATGTCTTAGTTTTTGTTAGATTTTAAAATGTAACAGTATTACTTTTAAAATAGGTATAGATTACTCAGCACACAAGAGCCGGTGGCCAGTAGCTTTAGGGTATAAGGGATTAAGAATAAGAAGGTGATTTGACGAGACACTTTTCTTTCTACTGGCTAATAAGTGAAATTAATTCCACATGCATTAAAATAATCAAGATGTAAATTTTTCATATGGTTGTTTTTTAGGTAAATTTCAATTTATACTAATATTATAAAGAGGAAAGTTTTGATTGTTTGTTTGCTTGTATTGAAGAGGCCTCGAAACTACCGAACTGATTTTGATTTTCTTATTTTGAAAGCGTTGCCAAATTAAAACTCATGATTAGCGATCATTCGCACCGACTTCAAAATAAACAATATGATGTTGGTATTCAAAAATAATTTTTTTTCCTTTTTTGTGGTCTGTTTGTTATTTTTTTGTTAAATATTATTTCATTTTAATCTTTTTAGTGAATTTAATAACAACTCGAAGGAAATTGAAAGTATACCTACAACTGAGGGCCAATACGGGCCTTATTGTATTTAAAAAACTGCGTGCCAATGGTGCGTTCCAGGGTTCAACGATACGAGTTGTAACCGCCGACAAACCTGCTCATTGTTAGAGACGCCGGACCTCAGTGACTGACCAGGAGACCTATTTTTGAATTACGTATGCGATTTAGAAATCACCGCTGACTAAATAGTCAGCGATGACTTTGAAGTCACGAATTCCTAAACATCCTATTTTTGAAAGTCGAACGCAGAGCTGCCAACATAGATAAAGTACACACATACGTAAAGGTTCGCTTCCACGCAGAATGTAGCCGTTTTCGGTATATACCGGTTATTATACGGTTAAAAATTCATTGCAACTAGGCCAAAATAATAAGAAAATACTGGTCTATGTTTGTTTGTGACACAAATTTAAAAGATTTTAAACTTATACACGGTTATTTTTTTATCACCCTGGAAAATGTTAGGGACGCTTCAGGACACATCTAATATTATATAAAAAATATAAAAAAAATAATTAAAAAAAAAATATATAAAAAAACTAAAAAAATATCTAAAAATGCTGCTCTCAACAAGTGCAGCATTTTTTGTATTTAAAAAAAATTTTAAAAAAATTAAGTGAGATATTTTTTTTTATTTATATTTAAATCATTCTAATACCATGTCGTGAAGCGTCCCTTAAATTTTCCAGGGTGATAAAAAATAACCGTGTATATTTAGTTATTTGACAAATTTTCAAAAAATTTAATCCAACTCAAAATCAACTTTTTTACTTTTTTTTTCAAAATCGGTTAATAAATGGCAGAAGCAGGTAAGAAACTTAAAAAATAAACATACAATCGAATTGACAACCACCTCCTTCTTGTGTATTCGGTGTTGTGTATTGTGTATTGTGTATTCCACCCTACCTTAAACACGTTGGATGTACTTATAAAATTTAAGGATTTCCCTTCGTTTTTTATGAGATCCTATCATCAGATCTTAAATATATGTACTACAATGAAAACAACACATGCTATTACCGATATTTTTTTTTCCAAAGGTTTTACCGGCCATGGCTACAAAGGCCTTCAGCCGAGTCTTTATCTTAATATCTTGATTTAAATATTTCCAATAGTTTCCTTTAAGTAGTTGTAAATACACATATACGTTTCGGGTATTTGCAGCAGTTCATAAAGTTGGCGGGGTACATCTTTAAGTATTGTTTGCAATTAAGCAGCCAAAACTAATCGTTCCATAGCATATTTCGGACATTTCAGGACGATGTGTTCAACATCAGCAACTTCATTCAACTCACAATTTTGACAGATGTTACTTTCAATTAAATTAATTTTGTGTAAAGTTGATGGAATTCTGCAGTGTCCCAATCTCAGTCTGTTGATGGTGCTATAAAAATCTCTGTTGGTCGATTTAAAAGGTACAAAGCAAGGGTTTCTTTGTATACTCTTTTGTATACTTCCGTACCATCTTCCTTTGTTGTTGTCACATTGATCTATCTTCCAGAATTCTTCCCATATTTTATTGGCTTCAGAAAAAATAAAACTATGGCAATCTGTTAAATGTAACTTAAAACTAGGAACTATACTACAATTTTGAACACGAGTTGCCTTATCTACAATTTCATTTCCATGTATTCCACAATGTGCACGTACCCAAGTGAAAACAATAGTTTTTTCTGCTAAATCACACAATTCATTTCTTATAGAAGATATCCAATAATTTTCCTTATAATGACTATTTACATTTTCTAATTTACTAAGAGCACTTAACGAATCTGTGACTATCATAAAGCAAGTCTTATGAATGTAATTAACTTTGATGTGAATTAAAGCTTTATAAATCGCGAAACATTCTGCAGTAAATATACTACATTTGTTGTCTATTTCATACGTAAATGTTAATTTTGATGTAAAATCATACAATGCACATTTGACTTTATCTTTTGTTTTGCTACCATCAGTGTAAATAATAACATATTCCTTATACTTCTCTACTAATTCTAAGAATTGGTATTTATCACTAGCTTTTTGAAAAGTAATATTTTGCATCAAACATTTATAATTATAGCTGTAATATGGCAATAATACAGTACTATTGATATTTGAAAATATTAATTTCATTTGTGCCATTATTCTTATGAGATTGGGTGGTTTATAAGCATGTAAATCAGAGGCAGACACATAATTATTATTACTTAAGAAATTAGCATCAATGAACAATTTTTCTAATAATTTTTTATTTTCATTGTAAATATTTTTGAGACAAATTCTCTCTGCAATTAGTATTCTGCGCAATTGTAATGGCATTATTTTTGTTTCTATTTCCATTGCTCGTATTGGTGTAGAGCACATTGCTCCTGTTATGATACGCAAACATCTATTTTGCAAAATATCAAATGTTTTAAGCTGCTGTGGCCTAGCATCACAATATGCTAGACAACTATAATCCAAGTGTGATCTTACTAAACTTTTATATAATAAACTTAATATTTTAGGGTCAGCTCCCCAAAATACGCCTGCCAAACATCTTAATATATTTGCAGCACTAAAAGCATTTTTTAATACGTAACTAAAATGACTGTTTAAATTTAACTTACAATCTATCACTACACCTAAAAATTTCTTTTCATTTACAAGCGGAATATTTACATTATTATAAGTAATATTACTATTTACAGCTGAATTAACATTTAGGACTAAAACTGAGCTTTTTTCTGGATTAATGTCTAATTTTAAAAAGTTTTTATAATAATTTTGCAATTGACTTAATGCAGTATTAAGAAAATTGGTAACTGTATTTATATTTTCTTCAATACAATAGAGTACTAAATCATCTGCAAATTGTAGTATTTCCACTTTCTGTTGAGTGACATATTTTAATATTTGACTAGTATATATATTATACAAGAGCGGAGACAATGTACCACCTTGGGTAGTGCCCTTTTGTGCAAACTTAGGCCCATGCAATTGATTATTAAATTTCACAAATAGTTGCCTTTTATATAGATAATTGAATATCCATTTAGAGACTAATCCTGGAATATTCAATTCTTGTAAAATCAAAACTAATTTTTCTAGATTAATATTATCAAATGCCCCTTTGACATCCAAAAAGACACATGCAGCACTATATCTGGAACTAATTTTTGCATTTTTCAGATCAGAAAGCAGCATTATGAAACTGTCAATAGCACTACGACCTCTACAAAAGCCATATTGTACAGAAGGAATCATATTGTTATGCTCCACATACCAATCAAGTCTATTTTTGAGCATCAATTCAAACAATTTTCCTATGCAAGATGTAAGAGAAATGGGCCTATAAGAATTATAATCTAAAGGTGATTTTCCTCCTTTAAGTATTGGTATGATACACTGAGTTTTCCATGAATCTGGAACTTCCTGTTTTTTCCAAAGAGAGTTGAATATGTTTAATAGAATTGTCAGTGCATTGCTATGAAGTTTTTTGAGAAGAACATATGGAAAATCATCCAAACCAGGAGCAGTATCACGTCTTGTGCTAAGACCTTTGGTCATTTCCATAAATGTAAAAGGTTCTAATAGAAAACTTGTTGCAAAATTATTGTTGTTACTTTGGAAACAAGATTCTAATTTTTTAAAGTCAATATTATCTATTTGTGCATATTTATTTAATAATCTCCATATATAATAAAATCGTAGGGGTACAAATGTTTGTCCGGAAAGATCTCCGAAACTACTGGACAGAATTTGATATGGCTTACACCATAATGCTTAAAATTTTCCGGAAGAACATTTAGGCATAATTTCATTTGCTTAAATTCACTTTTTATTTTTATTCAAAAAATACCATATAAAATTTTTGATGACAAGTATGTAGAAAATCAACATGGCGCACGTGAAATTATTTTGACAAGTCTGTTACATATTGCAAAAAAAAATCTTTTCTGTTATTAGCTGTGCCCATCTGAATTTTGCCAACCAAGAAGTTTAAATTGTATTTTTCTTATGTAGTACCGTGGTGGTAAGGAAAAAGGATCAAGCCATACAACCAATGTATATAGCATTTTTTATGACAATATCACGTCACAAATATAAAATTTGTAGGTTGCTTTAATTTTTGGCCAATTTTCACAAAATCGGTACAATATTTGAAATGTTGAAAAATGAAGATACCCTTTTCAAGGCATTTTGAAAGGTGTTATATTATGTTTTTACATTATGACTAAGGAATCAAACTCTTTCATCCATTTAAAACTATTAAAAGTATTACGCGTACGGGACTCTTGATCCTAATGTAACATTGACGTAAATTCGCCGACATAGCTGATGCTCAAAAAAGGTGGATAAAAGTTCGTTTCCAAACCTAGCAATATAGGTATCAAGTGAAAGGCCTTGAAGCGTAGAACATTATGAACCTAGGAAAATCAAAGTTTTTAGACTTCCGCGATTTGTACATATTTTAAATACAATTGACTCGGGTCTATTTCGCGGTTAACAATAACTATATTGACTTACTGTTTCCCGACGTTTGTGCGAAGACGTCGCTGAGCCTCGGCAGTCATCCCGTGACCACGGCCTGATGTAATTCGGCCGAAACGTCGGGAAACAGTAAGTCAATATAGTTATTGTTAACCGCGAAATAGACCCGAGTCAATTGTATTTAAAATGTGTACAAATCGCGGAAGTCTAAAAACTTTGATAGCAAACCGATACGGGCAGGAATTTGCAACAAAAATAAAACATCTTGAATTCCTTCGTATAAAACGTGAGCGTTTAGAAACATCGTTATCGTTTCTTATAAAATGTCGTGATGCGAATTTACTGCCTACGGGAGTGCGTATAAGGCCCCGTAATGACATTTCACATTCCGAAGGAATTCTACGCAATGCCAGTGTACGTCTTTTGAGACAGTTAATTCGAAATCGTCGATTCACTATAAACAATGTGCAGTGTGAACTTTATCAACTACATATGGATTGCAGTGCAGTGTTGACAGAAGAGGATTTTAGCTTGTGCGATCGTGTAACATACAACCAGGCGTCTCGTATTTACGACTTGTGCAGTGCCCGACATGACGCGAAGTTTAAAAAATTATGTCACCGCCGTGAAAATTTGGTCGGTTTGAAAGAACCGCCGGTTCAGCATGACACGGTTATAAATTTGTCAGATACACCTCTCGACGATACTGCATTGAACATACTGGCAAAAGGGTTAAATTACGCTGTGACACCTAGGAAGGTTCCTTATGAAAACATTATAAGTAGCGTTGATGAGACCATAATGCGTAACAAAATACCGTCTGGCGATGCAGAGACCCTTAGACAGGATGTTGCCATTATTTTACGAAAATCGACGTTACCAAATCCGAACATTACTAAGGAAGAGCGTCAAGCATTGCAGGATTTGCGGGCCAACCGGGATATTTTAGTGCTTAAGGCTGACAAAGGAAACGCTACCGTAGTGATGAATTCGTTGGATTATTTTAGTAAAATGCAGAACCTTCTTAGTGATACCTCAGTTTACAAACCAGTGTCGTACAATCCGTCATCTAGAGTCACTAAGCGAATACGTGCTGTCATAAAAGATCATGAAAATCTTTTCGCGGATGACGTGTTCCAACGCCTTTTCAGACCCAAGAGCGTTCAACCTCCAAAGGTGTATGGTCTGCCTAAGGTACATAAGACAAATGTACCACTACGCCCAATAGTCAGTCAAATTGACTCTCCCACCTATGATTTAGCGAAACATATTGCTTCTGTACTGCAGCCATTAGTAGGAAGGACGGCATCATTCGTGAGGGACTCTCGCCATTTTGTCGACATCATCAGGAGTCTTAAAGTCGAACCGGACGAAGTGATGGTGAGTTTTGATGTTGAGTCACTTTTTACAAATGTTCCAATTAAAGACTGCCTTGATGTCATCGAGACAATGCTAAGGGAGAATGGTCTCTCTAGTGAATATATTGTTCTACTACAGCAATGCTTGGATGGCAATTATTTCCTTCATCGTGGACAATACTACCTCCAGATCGATGGTGTGGCCATGGGGAGCCCCGTAGCACCGGTTATAGCTAACATCTGGATGGAACACTTTGAGAAACGCATAGATATGCAGTCAGCACACGTGAAGATATGGAAAAGATACGTAGATGATGTCTATTGCATCATGAAAGGTGGCCAGCTGGAAGTAGAACAATTTATAAAATACCTAAATTCCATACATCCGAATATAAGGTTCACTTATGAAATGGAGATGGAGAGATCGTTGGCCTTTCTCGATGTAAAAGTGAGAGTGAGAGAGGACGGAACATTGGGACACACGGTGTATCGAAAACCCACACACACTGACCGCTACCTCAATGCCAACTCGCATCACCACCCACGGCAACTGCAATCCGTAGTGACATCGCTGTCTAATCGAGCATATGACCTCTGTGACCCTGAACATTTGAATAGTGAGCTCGCACACGTTCAGGAAGTACTTCAGCGGAACGGATACAAGGGAAGCATACGACGTCTGAAGAACAAAAGGCAAAGGCAAGTGGACGTTTGCAGAGTTCCCGCCTTTTTGCCTTATCTTAAAGGTGTTACGGACAAAATTGGAACAGTACTGAAGCATTACTCCATTAAGACTGTATATAGTCCGTTCTCCAAAGTATCCCAACTATTGCGGACACCAAAAGATATCGTTCCCTTGCAAACCCCTGGCGTATACAAGGTTGATTGCAGTTGTGGTAGTTCCTACATCGGGCAGACCAAAAGGACAATAGCTGAAAGGGTCAAGGAACATATCGCAGCTGTCAAAAACCTGCAAAAGGGTAAGTCTGCCATTGCTGAACATTTGCTGGATTCAGGAACCAACCACTGGATAGAACTGCACAAACCTCAGGTCCTCTCCACCGATCGTCACTATTATTCCAGAATAGCACGAGAAGCGGTTGAAATTAAAAAACATAAAAACTTCAACCGGGAAGATGGATACCGTTTATCAACTACCTGGAACCCTGTTATTAGCAAGTTTAGGCAGTGCGGTACTTGTAAAAAACGTCAGTGTGTAGATGTCGTGAGTGTGGTATGTCGAGGTACCGACGATACTGATAAAAATTCTGAAGATCAAGCGGAGGGTAGTCGTGAAACCCGCGCTTTGCGAAGACGTCGCTGAGCCTCGGCAGTCATCCTAGGAAAATCGCCTAAAATTCAACATGGCCCTCCGCTCAAAAAAGGTGGATACAAGTTCGTTTCCAAACCCAGCAATATGGGTATCAAATGAAAGGCCTTGATGTGTAGAGCACTATGAGCCTAGCAACATTGACATAAATTCAACATGGCCGCCGCTCAAAAAAGGTGGATACAAGATCGTTTTCAAACCCAGCAATATGGTTATCAAATGAAAGGCCTTGAAGAGTAAAGCATTAGGTATCTAGAAAAATTGACCTAAATTCAACATGGCCGCGGCTCCAAAAAAACGGATAAAAGTTCGTTTCCAAACCCAGCAATATGGGTATCAAATCAAAGGCTCTGATGAATAAAGCACTATGAACCTAGCAACATTGACATAAATTCAACATGGCTGCCGCTCAAAAAAAGGTGGATACAAATTCTTTTCCAAACCTAGCAATATGGGTATCAAATGAAAAGCCTTGAAAAGTAGAGCATTAGGTACCTAGAAAAATTGTCCTAAAGGATAAAAGTTTGTAAAAAAACGATAAAAGTTCGTTTTCATACCCAGCAATATGGGTATCAAATGAAAGGCGTTGACGAGTAAAGCACTATGAACCTAGCAATATTGACATAAATTCAACATAGCCGCTGCTCGAAAAAGGTGGATAACAGTTCCTTTCCAAACCTAGCAATATGGGTATCAAATGAAAGGCATCAAAGAGTAGAGCAATATGAACTTAGGAAAATTGGTCTAAATTAAACATGGCCACCGCTCAAAAAAAAAGGATAAAAGTTCGTTTTCAAACCCTGCAATATGGGTATCAAATCAAAAGCTTTGATGCATAAAGCACTATGAACCTAGCAACATTGACATAAATTCAACATGGCTGCCGCTCAAAAATGGTGGATGAAAGTTCGTTTCCAAACCTAGCAATATGGGTATCAAATGAAAGGCCTTGAAGGGTAAAGCATTAGGTAACTAGAAAAATCGATCTAAATTCAACATGGCCGCCGCTAAAAAAAGGATAAAAGTTCGTTTTCAAACGCAGCAATATGGGTATCAAATGAAAGGCCTTGACGAGTAAAGCACTATGAACTTAGCAAAATTGACATAAATTCAAAATAGCCGCTGCTCAAAAAAGGTGGATAAAAATTCGTTTCCAAACATAGCAATATGGGTATCAAATGAAAGGCCTCAAAGAGTAGAGCATTATGAACTTAGGAAAATTGCCCTAAATTAAACATGGCCGCCGTTCAAAAAATGGATTAAAGATCGTTTTCAAACCCAGCAATATGGGTATTAAATGAAAGGCCCTGAAGAGTACCTAGAGCATTACGAACCCACGATAATTGTCTTAATTTGTTAATTTCCAAATCGCCGCTGCTCCAGAAAGGCAGAATAAAGTTGAATCATTATGGAATAAAATGGAGGAAAAATCTAAACACTGTTTTAAGCATTTTGATGGCGAAACGGAGTTCGCGGGCACAGCTAGTTCTGAAATAAATTCATCATTTTTAGAAATATTATTCAGTTTAGATCGCTTAAATTTCTTAATAGTATTCCATATTTTACTTATTGGTGTTGTCCTATTAAACCTTTCACATAATCTCAACCACCCAATGCGCTTTTGTTCACATATGATTTTCTTTTTTCGTGCATCCATTTTTTTGTAATTTATATAATTTTCTATGGTTGGTTGATCCCTATAGTGTTTCAAATATTCTTTGGATTTTTTTACAGCTTCCTGACATGTATCATTCCACCATGGAGCTGGAGATTTATATTTAATGGACTGTTTGGACCCCACTATTTTTGGTATGTACTGAGTTTTCAAATTGGATAATATTTCAGTAAAATTATTATATGAATTTATTGGATTGTTTTCATCTATTTTAATGTAATTAAATGCTGTTTCAGATGCTAAATAAAAATCAATCCAGTTGGCCTTCCTATATTGGAACCTGTCTAGAGTGTCAACATATACATATTTTGGAGTGCTGATTATTAATTCTACAAAAGTAGGGAGGTGGTAGCTGCCCATGGCATCATCATGAACTCTCCATTCACACAATGGAGCTAAACTCGCACTTACCAATGCAATATCAATAGCCGAAGGATTTTGATGGGGTCTATTAATGGTTGTATACTCGCCAGTATTAAGAATGCATAAATTATTATCATCCAACCAATTGTATAAAACCTGGCCTTTACTATTAGTATCGTGACAGCCAAAAGCTATATGATGACAATTAAAATCTCCGGCTATTAGTATAGGCTTAGGGAGGTTATTCATAATATTGTTCAAGCTGTTGATATCAAACCTACTAAATCTAGGTGGAGCATATATACAAAGAATTGTGATAGTACCAGTTGTTGTGGTTAAGGAGATAGCAATATTTTGAATTTGTTCATAAAATTGAGTAGGAAGAACTTTGTATTTAAAATTTTCTTTTATTAGAATACTTACACCGCCATGGGACCCATTTGCATTTCTGAAATATGAATGATAAGTTGAAAATTTTATATTGTTATGTTTTTCTGTCATCCATGTTTCATTCAGCAAGCAAATGTCAATATTATTGCTTTGTAAAAAAGATTGTACCAATGCTTTTTTGCTAATAATACTTTGAATGTTATGCTGAGCAATAATGATGCTTTCTTGATTTGTACAGTCCATTATTTGGATAAATTAGCAGATAAAACTTCTTTAATTCTTTGCGTTGTCAAAGGTGCATTATCTTTTTTATTGCCTAATTGTATTAGAGTTTGAATAAGAGCAGTAATTATTAAAGGATTATTTACAATGTCAGAATTATTTGTATTTTTATTAATCGTGGATGTGTTATTATTTACATGGTTTTGTTAAGTGCTGGGAACTGTTCTTTGCTATACATAAAAGGAGTATTATTAGTCACCGAAGAATAACTTTTATTGCTTTTTTCTCTAAATTTTTCTTCATTTTAATCGGACAGGTAGCAGAAATCGCCAAATGCTGACCTCCACAATTAATGCATTTAATATTTTCGGGCATATCACACTCCTTGTATGTATGATCCCCGCTACAGATGGAACATTTTTGAACTTGATTACATATTTTAGCTGAGTGATTAAATTTGAAGCACTTAAAACATTGCAATAAAGGTGGCGTATATTCATATATTTTATAGCGCCATAGATTTAAGTACACAAAATCAGGCAGAGTAGTAGTAAGGAACGTAACACTTACAGTCTCTGTTGGAACTAATTTCCCATTTATTTTCTTTTGGAATCTTCTTACCGTGAGTATTTCAAATGGAGAAGTAATCTGTTTATATAGATCTTCATTACTAATATCTTTGGGAATGTACCTTAAAACACCAATTCTTTCAACAGACTGAGCTGATATGTATGCTCGAAAATCATGCTTGGTGAGAAATTCCTCAGCATTTAAAAGATTATTTGCCATGTTAGGTTGTGCAAAAATAACTCCTATCTTGTGTGCATTTATACGATGCAATCGTTTAACTCCTTTGATATCTCTTTGAAATATTTTAGTAAGATAAAGTGGATTTTTGTTACCAATTTTCTCATTGTTAGTGCTCTCAATAAAAACCATGAATTCTGCTTGAGTAGCATTTTCAGCAAATCGTCGTTTATAATTATTTTTTACAAATGGCTTATAAAAAATTTTTAAGTCACATTCTCCATCAGCTATATTATGTCCCTTTTTTCTCTTTCGAGGCTTACTAAACTGGGTGTTATTATCTACCTCAGTATCTTCATTGTCCACTTCCGACATAATAAGTAGAAATAAAAAAAAGTAGGTGAAATTTATAAATTCAATTTAGTAGGAAGATTCAAAACGCCCGCCTTGTTCGACTTCCCGCCAAAAAGTCCACCGATATTTATTGGAAACTAGTGGGTGCGGCAGACGTTATCCTGCCCAATTACAGCGCTACCTACCGGGTCCAACTGTACGTTTAAACCTTTCTTGGACGTATTAAAACGCACACAAAAAATTTTGTATGAATCGGTCTCGCCGTTTTTGAGTTTTTGCGCGACTAAAACACAGCGTTTCATTTTATTTATAAGAGAAGAAGAAGAAGAATACACAAACATTCTCAAATATTGAAATTAAAAATACTATGGCTGGAGTTGATCATAAAATAGCTTTGGTTTAATGTGTAATTTAAAAATATTTGAACATCTGGCTTCATTATCTTTCTAAAATAGTAAGCGTTTCCCGAAGATTGATAATAAAAAGTAAGTGTATAAAAAGCTGACACAACATAAGGGATTTTAGCGCACCATCTTTTATTATTATTGAGATCTCTAATTTAAAAAATACGTACCTATGTTACTCGCTGATAATGTAGCTTTCTATTGGTAAAAGAATCCTTAAAATCGGTTCAGTGACTTAGACGTGAAAGCGTTACAAACAAACAAACTCATTTTCGCATTTATAATATTAGTTAGGTTTGACTTTCTCTTCGATCTCGCCGTGGTAATCTTCAAACAATAATATACATATAGTTACGACGGACGCGTAAACACATATACTATTACCATGCATACGCGCTCAGAGTCGTAGATTTCTCGAATACCATCGAAAAATGTTCTTGAACATTGTAGGTGTAATCGCCTGAATCTAAAAAAGTTTGGAAATAGGGTCAAAAATCCTAGAATGATTCCGAGTCTAAAAGAAAGGTGTAGAAAAGTGTCGAATGTTCCGGCAATCGTTATATTCTTCTACTTCTCTAATCTCATCGTACACATAGATGCCTAACACACAGTATACCTAATCGCACGAATCAAAAAAATAATGGTAAATGGGGTCAAAAATTCTAGAATGATCCCGAGTCTAAAAGAAAGGTGTAGAAAACTGTCCAATGTTCTGGGAATCGTTACATTGTTCAACTTCTCTAATCTCATCGTTAAGTGTCTTGTTTCTCAAACACATTTTTGGCGCTTGAGAGCGTAAATAAGATGTAATTGGTATATTTTGTATATTTTTATATATATACCTGTTGAAAGCTTTTGACTGCGTTGCTCACTAAACTCTTTTGAATAAACTCAAGCGTTATGGTGTCTCTCGGAGAGGACGTATATGAGCTGTGATGATGATGAAAACTAAATGTATTAAGTTTTTATTGCCAAATGTATGGAAAGTGGATACTATCTAGACATGAATAATCAAATTGTTGAATTAGTCGATTTTACTAAATTTTTGGAAATTAAGCTAGATTCGAATTTGCAGTGGGATCCACATAGAGTCCTTGGCAAACACTTAGGTAGTTGAAACGGCGAGATGGATTTACTTTAGTTATTTTCACAGTGTCATATCATACGGACTATTACTGTGGGGATCAGTTGCTATTATAGAAAGTATTTTTGTACTTCAAAATGAGCGGTTCGCGCTTTTTTAACTTTACGGGCCAGGAATTCTCTAATATATTAATTGAGAGAAATTAATATATTGACTTTAGCAGGACAGTTCATCTATGAAAATTTGATTTATGACTATACATATATAACACATTTGATATTAATCTCCAAATTTACCATTTAATTACAAGTAACTTGCCATTCCAACGTACAGGCCTCTAAAAACTAGAGGCTCGTTTATAAAGGTTACTATAAAGTTAACGATTATTTGAATGATGCCAATGACTGGTGTTAATTTGCAGACATTACTCGTTACAATGTAAGGAAACGCTGTTGTGTATTTATTAACAAATATCTCTGTGTACGGTATCTACATATTTTATTGTAAATGTCGATACTTCTGATAAAGCTTAAGCTGATAAAGCTTAAAAATGTCCTGTATGGGTGGTGGGTAAAATATTAAGACGATTCAAAATAGCTTTCTATCGAGTCATACTTATTTGATTTTTTTTATATAACAAGCTTTCCGCTCGCAACTTCACCCGCGTTATTTTTGTTTTCCCGTGAGAATTTTTCTTCCCGTAGGAAAATTACCCTAAGTCCTTCCCCTGGTCTTGAACCAACTTTCATCAAAATCAGTTCAGTAGTTTCGAAGCCTCTTCAATATAAACAAACAAACAATCAAAACTTTTCTCTTTATAATATTAGTATAAATTTAAATTTACGTAAAAAACCCTTAAGAAACAACCATATGAAAAATGTACATCTTGGTTATTTTAATAAAATTAAAATCGAGGGACGACCTTAAATTTTATAGGTACGTCTAACGTGCCTTTAAAATTTATGGTGTGTTTATTTATTTTTTCTGAAGCTATTTACTTAGGTATTTGCGTCATAAGCCGAACTGATGATGGAAGGATCCTTAAATTTTGGGAGTTAGAGGTTAGTTTTTTAAATACAATATGGCCCGTATTGGCCCTCAGTTGTAGGTATCTTTAATAATTTCCTTCGGTGAGTTGTTATTAAATTCACTAAAAAGATTAAAATGAAATAACGTAAAAAAACAGACTCCACAAAAAAGGAAAAGAAATAAAAGAATACCAACATCATATTTCTTATTTTGAAGGCGGTGCGAAATTAAAACTCATGACTAGCGATCATTCGCACCGACTTCAAAATAAACAATATGATGTTGGTATTCTTATATTTCATTGTTTGCTTTTTTATGTTTTTGAAATAGATTTTCTCTCTAACGCATTTGAAAGAATGTGACAAGATGCTGTGTTACGAAAACTATTTTCGTAGCGTAGGCCTATTTCATAGCGTAGTATCATATTTTTTATGTATATTGCGAGCTGCGAGCGAATGACAGCTTACAACCTAAATGACAAGTGCCAGCTCGGGCTAATCCCTTAGATGTCCCGTAGGTATTAAAAACAATTACGCGCCGCGTGACAGAGGTCTTTTTAATTTCGCCATTCTAATTTATTCACAGCTATTCTGAAGCGTGTTACGTTGATGACCTAGCGTCAAAATGTGCGATAAAAAAGGGTCCAAGCGTTTAGATTTAGACTGTTACAAAAGCGTATGTACTGTCTTTATTTTAATAGCTAATTAGCCTTTTTGGGGCCTTTATGTACTAAATTTTAAAGACAGAATACGTAAATAAGAGGAAAAAATATATTTTGTATTGATATTATACATATATTTCAGTCAAGGAAAGATATCGAGACGAGAGATGAAATACTTTAAATCACGTTCTAGTTATGTTCCTGTTAGACTTGTATTCCCAAAGTTCAAACAAGAAATCACTCTTGGCCCAAAGTGATGTTAAAACATGAAGAAAAGAATGTCATAAAATCGTCCCTTACACAAACTTTCCAAAGGTAACTTACAAGGAGCTGCAGAATTTATTTTGTTCAAATAATATGCACGGATATTATGAAAAACCAGAAACAATTATTTAAGAACTAATATATAATTCGAAATCATACTTTTGATGATACACATTTTGATTGTTAAAATAAATTGGGAATGAAAGATGCAAAAGATTTATATTTCATACCAAGTGCCTTATAAACGTACCGAGTCGATGATATAATGCGGGTGATATACAGAATGAACACAATTGACATGAACCGAAACATTAATGGGATGTATGAATTCTTAATAGATAATTAATAGTAGATTATGCACCAAGGGACTAAAGCAGTGTCTAACGTCACGGGCGCCATATTGAACCCCGAGTGCAACGAGGGACTCTAGAGTTAACTCCCGAGCGTAGCGAGGCAGTTAAAATTTAACTCCTGAGCGAAGCGAGGGAGTTATGTAAGAGTCCTAAGTGAAGCTAGGGGTTCAAGTCGCCTAAGACGAAGACACTGCTTTATTCCAGAGGTGAATACTCTACTTTTCATACCATCTGCGAGACAATAAAAACTCAGGGCATAAGAATAACTAATACAGTATAGAAGCGAATCTCCTTTGTGGGTGCGCCAAATGCCGCTATTTGCATACCTACAGCGCTCTTCCCCCTGTAACGCCCCGCAGTAGCCTGCGGACGCCGCTAGGGTCACCACATGGACGTATGGTTACCACTACAATATTTTTGATATAGGTACCTGCATATTTTACATTAAATGCGAAACTGAGCATACACCGAGTCTTATTGATTTTGTACTCCAAGTGTAGCGAGCGAGCGACTATCTTTAGCAATAGTACGCACATTTTTAGTTTTTTTGATTCCGTAGTTATAAGAACCTGCCTATTTTTGATTAATTGAGCATAATCCCTACACTTCGAGAACAAAATCATTAAAATGTTTCGAATTTCGATGTACAAAAATGGTTTGTAATTAAGGTATCGTACCTACGTTTATAGTCCAAGAATTGAAGTTATGAATGTACTAATGGATAAAACCTAAGCTCACTTTTTACTATCAGACGAACATTTTCACTTGAAAAAAATTCTGTTGTTTCATAATTTTAATCAAGTATTGATTTTTTTTCTTTTTTTAAAAACGTCGCCCCACACTAGGATTTTCTCCTGTGTCGTGGGTACAGTTACAAACATAGAATATCACATGCACATACGCCCAGACCGGAACAAATTTCTGTAGGCCATACAAAATATCTGTCCCATGCGGGAATCGAACCCGCGACCCGTTGCACAGTAGGTGATCACTCGACCTCTGCCATAACCGTGTCGTCGAGTTGTCGTGTCGTCGATTGTATTTAAATTTTATATGGAACAGTGACAAAGGTCGATAAAAATATATATAGCAGTACCAAAGTTACTCATAATTCAAATTATTCCCGACTTGACAAAAAAAATCCCATACTTACAGAGTTTCAAAATTGCACTATAATGACAGCTTTAGAAACTCGATACATTATATTGTATTAGCTTTGACTTGTAATGAATATTACGAATAAAACGGTATCTGTATCTAGGGTAGGTATAATAAAAATAATTTTAAAGTATTCAATCATTTTTATTTAAAAGGTTTCAATTCAACAGAAATATTTACAAATGTCTGATATTTATAAAAGATGGCGTTTTTGTAGATGATTTGAAGTTTCGGCACGTAGTAAATACGCATTCTTATAAAAAGCTTAATAAGGTAATCAATAGGAAAACATTCATAAGGTACCTGAAACACACGGTGCGCGCCTTGACTGGCGATTCCGTTCAACGGAAATCAAACGGTAGGTAAATAACGTGGCATTGAGCGCTCGACGGCCGGGAGTTTCGCTTCTATACTCGTATTATTAGTTATTCTTATGCTCAGGGCTCTATAACCAATTACGTAGGTGGTAATTTTCATCATAAACACTATCACATTATCATTATCACTATCACTATAACTATGGTTAAAATTATGATATTATCATGAAAACCATAATATACAAAAAAAAAATATTTTTCTCAAGCACGAACACGTCACGCAATAATTTTATCTTAAGTAAAGCTTAAAACATTACACAAAACTTAAAACATATTTTATAATAACATAACAAGTATGAACTTAGTCTACCTATCGATTTACAATACGATACGATCAGCTACTGAACCCTGTCAATGACCTTTAGTAGCACGCAGGACGAATGTTAATTTGTTAACAATAAAATGGTATCAAATAAATTTATTTTATTTTTACAAATAAAATGGTATCAAAACAGCAATTAATTACTACACACAACTGTCGAAATAAATCTCAAATAGTGGACAGCCTATTGACCCCAAATAAAAAAATACTGAAGCACCTGGACATTTACTTACGTTTTTTAACTTTATCAATAAAACACTGAATAAACTTCTAAAAAGACTGTAATATTGATGCCATAAAACACATTCCACTATGTACTTTACTAACGAAAGCAACAAGATATTACAATTTTGAAATACGTAATGGCGTTGGCGACAAAGTTTTAGCTATGAAAACAATACAATGGAATACTGTTGGTGCAAATTATGGAACAAATTTTATTTTATTTTATTTTATTTTATTTTATTTGGAAAACAAACAGCTACACAATATGGTATGAGAACAGGAGTGTGTAAACACTTAGCCTAGGAGTTTCCACTGATAAAAAACAACGAATATGACAAAGTTTGGAGTAAAAAAAAAACACAGATAATAATAATACTAAAAATCAGATCAAAGCCATATCATCATATTAACATAATAGAAATAAGCACTTAAGAGTTACCAAAAGTAGGGTAAGTACCCATATATAATATAAGCACATATATGAAAGAGGAAAATAAAATAAATAAATAAAATAGCACAGGATGGTTAATTATATACTTATAATTATTAAAGCCGGGTTATATAAAGAATTTTTTACTTGCTAGAATTTTAAATGCGTTTTGTTTCATCATAAATATGTCTACATTTTGTGAATATGTTTTATTAAAGAAATCTGCTGAACGTATAAAGAAAGAGTTGTGGCGATATTTAGTGGAACAAGGGGAGTTTTCTAACTGAAGATAGTTTCTACGCGTAATTGATCTAAGAGGTACCACAAAACTAATTCTTGCTAAAAGGGATGAGGAGTCAATAATATTAATAATAATGTTATGCAGGAAAGTCAGATCGGCCGCTTCACGTCTCAACGATAACGGCAACATGTGGTGGTGTTTACAGCTCGGAAGATATTCTGTACTCTTGATTTTAAATTTATAGTTTAGAAATCGTAGAAACTTTTTCTGAGGCTTTTCAAGAATATCAATGTATTTATCGAAGCAAGGATTCCAGACTTGTGACGCATATTCGAGGTGGCTGCGAACTATGGAGCAATAAAGAATCTTTAGCGTTTTAACAGACTGAAAATCCTTAGTGACACGCATAAGGAACCCCAAACTTTTCATGGCTTTGCTTGATATATTGGCAATATGTTTATCAAAAAGTAGCTTCGAATCTAAGATTATTCCGAGATCAGTTACATTGTTGCATCTTATTAGAACTTGATCATTGATCTTATAATTGACTATTATAGGTGCAGGAGATCTAGTGAATGTGATACATAAACATTTAAGAATATTTAAATCTAATTTGTTTTTAGTGCAGTAATTGAGAAGATTATCTAGATCTGATTGAAGTTCTATAGTATCTAGTGTATTATTTATATTTTTAAAAATTTTCATATCGTCAGCAAAGAGAAGAAAGTCGGAGTGTTTGAAGCAGGAGTCAATATCGTTTACGAAAAGGGCAAAGAGAAGAGGACCGAGTATTGATCCCTGAGGAACCCCGGAGGGGATGGGTGACGATGCGGACACATACCCATGAAGGACCACAGTTTGGCATCGGTCTTCGACATATGAAGTGAACCACCTGAGTAGGTCTCCTCGTATACCGGCCGCATATAACTTCGCGAGCAGAATAGTATGATCTATTCTGTCGAATGCTTTGCTGTAGTCAGTATAGACCGCATCAACCTGGCCACCCGCCTCCATGCCCGCAGTGACTTTATCTATGAACGATATAAGATTGGTAGTAGTCGATCTTCCCTTCAAAAAGCCATGCTGTTGGGGTAGAAAGGTATTTTTAAGCGTGGCATATAGCTGATCATGTATCACTTTTTCAAAAAGTTTAGCCACAACACACAATTTAGATATTGGTCTATAGTTACATATATCACGCTTAGAACCTTTTTTATGAATCGGTGTTATATTAGCCGATTTCCATTTTTTTGGCATAAATCCTTCATTAATAGACCTCCTGAAGAGCAAACTGACCGGAACCGTCAGGCTTTTTGCACATTTAGCTAAAATATATGGGTGTATCCCATCTGGACCTGCTGACTTTTTACAATCAACTGATTTTAAAAGCTTAAATATCTTTGACTCAACCACTTCAATGGAGCAAATATCTACAGGTGATTCACAAGGTGAGGTAGCGGTTGATGCTACGGAAGATGAAGATGGTAAGTAATTAGCGTTAAAAAATTGCGCAAAAGCATTGCATATTGCATCACCAGATGTAACACTTGAGTTGTTGTAAGACATAGTCGAGGGATATGAATTATGGTGCTTATTGGATTTAATAAATGACCAAAAAGCATTAGGGTTATCACGAATAGATTCCTCTACATTCTTGATATAATCCAAATAGCAATCATGCTCCACTTTTTTAGCTCTGTCCCGTAATATCTTAAAAGAGTTGCTATCAGCTACATTATTATAAACTTTAAACTTTCTATGATATTTGTTTTTTTCTTTCAAGATTTTTAACAGGGCTGGCGAGTACCATGGGGGATAGACACTCGGACGTATACATTTAGATGGAACAAAATTATCTCTGAGATCACAAATTAACTTAGTAAATAATTCAACCGCTTCATCAATGCTGCCCCTGGAAAGTAGCAAATTCCAATTCTTTGTGTCCAGTTCCTTACATATGGCAGGATAGTCACCTTTATTATATAAAAATTTTGTTATAGGCTTAGATAATAGAGTGGTTGATTGAATAAAAAGGGGTTTACAGATTAGGGCTGGGTGATACTTGTCTTCTACTACAAGAGGATCTAAGCATTTATTCACTGAAACCTCATCGTTACAAAGTACCAAATCCAAAATATTATTATAAAAATTCAACACATTATTATATTGAAACAAACTATTCAAGTTAAGAAGATCTATTAGTTCCGAGTGGTTAGTATTAGCGATGTTATAGCTCGGAGTGAGATAGGAATTATCGTTTGTTGCTCTCCATTTAATATCACTGAGATTAAAGTCGCCCAAAATTATTATTTTATCATCGGGATTATTAGATGTTAAAGTAAACACTTTCTCACAAAAATTACTCAGTTGAGACGTAAAGGAGTACCCTAGATTTTGAGAACATAAATAAATACAGCCCAAATGCACATTTAGCGGAGTTTTGCTGATACTGGAAGTAATTTTAACAGTTAACCAAATATCCTCGGCTGTGGAATGCAAATCGGGGCGCGCGCGCACAGACAGGTCCCGTCGCACGGCGATAAGAACACCACCGCCGCGCGCCTGGCCGACACTCGCGTAGTCCCGATCGCGCCGCCAAACCGTGTACACGTTACTAAACAGTTCCTCACATTTTATTCCATCGAGTAGCCAGGTCTCAGTTAACACGACGATATCGTAATTACATAACTGTAAATTTCTTTTAAATTCAAGCGTTCTTGTTCGCAAGCCCCTAACGTTTTGATAATAAATGTTAAGCATCATGAAATTCATGAACACTCACCGGCCAAGTCTTTGTTTGGCCGGAAAGTGCAGCGATACTTAAAAGTGTTTTTATGGTTTTGCAAAACGTTAGAGGCTTGCGACCGAAACGCCAGAAAAATATTATAATGGTGAATAGTGAACGATTGTCGTGTCAACATAACCGGACCCCCAGTAAAACAACAATTTGTGTAAAGTGAATTAATTTGATTATAAGTAAGATAAACGAGTGAGGTTAGAATTATTGTAAAAATAGATACAATATAGCAATGGAATATACACTTTTCTAGTTTTATGTTGTACTGGTTTGGCTGGGCGAAACGTACAGAATAAATAGCTATTAAAATGTATGATTTAAGTTCAGAGTGTATGATGAAACAAACGCGTAAGTATAATATGGTTATGTGGAAATTATGATTTAGTGACAAGCAAAAAGTGTTTATATGGAAAATAGTATGAGTAAGCTTATAGTTAGTAAATAATAGTATGTAGGTACTCACCTTTGTTAGGGTTAGGAAAATAATTAGTGACTTGAATCGATAATATGGCTTTAATATACAATAGGTTATTATGTTACGGTTAAAAAAAAATATATAAGACAGTTTACTAAGGCATGCGTTAAATAACAAAGTAATATAGGTAAAACGGTCGGGTGACAGTCATTTTAACTTTTTGAGATCCTCTTCGCACTGGATTTGAATAAAGGGAGATGTATCATTTTTCCGTACCATGATCTTACAATTTTGAACCCAGATAAAACGGTGGTTAAGATCATGCGCAATCTTCTTAGTTTTTGTTAACAGCTGCTTATTTTCACGGGTGAGATGATCATTAACGTAAATTCTACTTGATTCTCCCTGGAAGCCCAAGTCATCGGCAGTCATGTCTTTTTGCGATTTAGCAGCCGCAACAAAATTTTCTTTAGTAATCCTGCCCGTGAAACCGACGATGATTGGTTTTGTTTTGGAGTCTGACCGGGCGCGGGTGATGAAACTAATGTTTGCTGGGACGATGACTTGCCCGAAGAGCTGTCCGAGCCTACTCACGAGAGTTAATAAATTTTCATTTTTCTTTTGGGGGACTCCTTTAATCTCGACATTGTTGAGCCGATCCCGTTGCTCCCGTGTAAGAAGATCCAACGAAATTTTATTTATTTGTTCGTGTAAGTGGGGGTAGTTGTTATTTTCTTTACAATTAGCTTCCAGACTAATGATTCTTTCCTCCAATTCTACAGTTTTCATTTTGAAATCAGTAATCTCACCCTGAATAAGTGACATTCCGTTCTCATAACTTGCCATTCTGGATTTAATGTCCTTCACGTCCTCCATCAGCGCGGGCAGCGGTTCTAGGCGTGTGTTAATTCCGGCTACACCTTCACGTAGCTCGTGCAACACCACATCTAGCGTTGCGGCAGTTGGTAGAAGTTGTGGTCCTGAAGGTGTTGCAGGCGATTCTTCTCTCTTGCACGAGGAACACAAAAGTTGGGATTGCCTCTGAGCACCTAGTTTCCTAAAGTTTTTTTCTGTGATGTTCGCACACGTAAAGCAATAACAATCTCGACATTTGGAACACTTCACACCCTCCGAGACGTCTATGTTACAGCTGGGACACGTATACATCATATTCTTCGAAAATTTACTCGTTCCGCGATTACAGTTTAGGGAAATATTAGCGCATAGGTGACGACGTATGCTTACTGCGCAGCGTCGCGGAGCGAACTGATTTTAGAAACATTCTTCATTTTTAAATATGCCGCGTAATTTTTCCAAATGCTGTTTATCCGCCGGCAGCGTTAGGCCTCGTTTACGGAGACGCGGGGCGTTGCGCGGCGCGGCTCGCTCAGAAATTATTGGGGATTGGAGTCGCTCACGTCCGTAGGTTTTACCCTCGAGACCCTACACGTGATCCCCGGGTGGTGCTAATCGAGTGACCAACTTCTGGTGGTAGGGCTTGAAAAACCCGACTGGCTAGCGACCACCGTGCGCATGATGTAAAACCCGTCAAGTGGCCATTTTTGTCCGCGTTTCGGGATCAGTCTGCGCACAGCCAGAGCTTGAGGGGTCGTTGCTGCGATTCGTATGGTTTGTGCGGGCTTCCGTCGACCCAGTGCCAGGTTGACTGCGTTGACCCTCCGCCCAGGAAGACCCGAAGAAACGGCTGTTCCGCTGGCCGCCCGTGGTATAGTACAGGGGCCCAAGCGGACCTAACCAGTCCGTGAGGCTGCCCCACCATGCCACGCATAATCTCGGGGTGGTCCGTCGTGCCGGTTGGTGACCAGACGGTGGGTCCCGGCGGCCACTTCCGGGGGGGTTCGGGGGCCCTTCCGTGCGGAGGGTCAGCGCAAATCAGCTGTCGGCTGTTCCCTGGCGAAACAGGCCTACACACATTAACTATGCGAAGCGCAGCAAGGACACCTCAGTTTCACGCCTCTCACTCCAATAATTATGGCAGCGCAAAATATTAAGACTGGTCGTACAGCGGTGCATTATCCCACCAAAACACCATTATTCGAGGTGGGGCTCGCTAACATCCGCGGGCTCCATTCTAACCTCTTAGCTGTCCACCACCATCTCGAGACAGCCCGTCCAGCAATGCTGTTTTTGACGGAGACGCAAATTATCTGCCCGGCCGATACAGGCTACCTTAATTACCCCGGCTACGCTCTTGAGGAGTCCTTCAAGGCGAAGGCTGGTGTTTGCTTGTTCGTCCGGGCGGACGTTTGCTGTCGTCGCCTGCGCTGTTTGGAGGAACCTTCCTTTTCCATCCTTGCGGTACACGTCGATTTTGGCACTCATTGCCGTGTCTACGTCTGCGTCTACCGTTCCCATCGTGGTGACTTGGAGACAACTCGACTTTTTGAACATATAAGTCGGGTGGCAGATGACGCGCAGGAGCGATTTCCTTCCGCCGAGCTGGTGTTTTTAGGGGACTTCAATGCTCACCACGAGTTGTGGTTAAGTTCCTCTAAAACTGACCATGCGGGTAGGACTGCCCATGCATTCGCTCTCACGCACGACCTGACACAATTGGTCACCCAGAACACCAGGGTACCAGATATTATCGGTCAAGCGCCCTCTTTATTGGACCTTCTGTTGACAAATCGCCCTGACGGATATCAGGTGGTGGTTCGAGCTCCACTAGGATCTTCGGATCACTGCCTGGTATCCGTCTCAGTGCCTCAGGCGTTACGACCGTCGCCTGTGGTTGCAGCACGCCGTCTGTGGCACTATGCGTCAGCAGATTGGGACGGTATGCGGGATTATTACGCATCTGTTCCTTGGTGGCAGCGCTGTTTCAATAGGATGGATCCGGACTCCTGCGCTACCTCTGTTGCTGACGAGATCATACTAGGAATGGAATATTATATTCCGCATTCCAATCTCGTCAGTAGAGGCAGACGTAACCTCTGGTTCAATCGCGAGTGCGCCTCTGCTGTTGAAAACAAACAGCTGGCTTACCGCGCTTGGATCAGAGGCCGAGCATCTAAGGATCCCAATACAAGCCTACTGAAAACAGCCTACAATAATGCCACCAAGTTATGTAAGAGGGCTTACATTAGAGCGGATGCTCAGCGCATTGCACAAGTGGGCCAGGAACTGCTATCGCACCCTACGGGTAGCCGTTCTTTTTGGCGCCTGGCCAAAGCTGTGCAATCAAACTTCTGCCAACCCTCGCTGCCACCGCTGAGACTTGCCGATGGCTCACTTGCTCATCAGCCGCAGGAGAAAGCCGACCTCCTGGCAAAACTCTTTGCGGCTCATTCCCGTGTCGATGACTGTGGTACACAACCTCCGAAACTGTCCCATTGTGGCAGCACCATGCCCGATATTCGTATCAGACAGCGTGATGTGCGGGCGGAGCTCCAGTCGATCGATACTCGAAAAGCAAGTGGCCCAGACGGCATTCCTGCGATTGTTCTTAAGAAGTGTGCAGCGGAGTTGACTCCGGTCCTTACGCGTCTATACCGTCTGTCGTTCTCTGCTGGTTGTGTGCCGAAATCTTGGAAAGAGGCCAATGTCCAGCCGGTTCCCAAAAAGGGAGATCGTTCTGATCCGGCTAACTATCGTCCTATAGCCGTCACTTCCATTTTGTGTAAAATCATGGAGAGGATCCTTAATACACAGCTGATCCGTTACCTGGAAGGTCACTCGTTACTTAATGACCGACAGTATGGGTTTCGTCCTAAACGGTCAACAGGTGACCTTCTAGCGTTCCTTTTGCACAAATGGGGTGAATCTATCGATAAGCGCGGCGAATCGGTGGCTATTAGTCTCGACATCGCCAAAGCTTTTGATAGAGTCTGGCACAAGGCTCTTCTTTCCAAGCTTCCGGCATACGGATTACCCGCGCAGTTCTGTACGTGGATTGCCAGCTTCCTCCACGAGCGTAGAATTCGCGTTGTCGTTGACGGCTGCGCTTCGCGGTTCGTGGCAGTGAACGCTGGTGTTCCGCAAGGCTCCGTTCTATCCCCCACATTGTTTCTTCTGCATATCAATGATATGCTTTCCTTGGGAGCTATACATTGCTATGCAGACGACAGTACAGTGCATGGGGGATATCACGGAGCCTCGGGGGCTGCTCGTGGTGATATTGGTAGGGAAAGGCAGAATCTTATCATTGAGCTCAACAGGACGCTGGACCTCGTCTCCGAATGGGGCTCCAACAATCTTGTTGAGTTCAATGCTAAGAAAACACAGGTGTGCGTGTTCTCGGCGAAAAGGTCACCTTTCCTCCCCCTTCCTTCTCTTCAGGGCACAACCCTTCACACACAGAGCAACATCACCTTGCTCGGAATGAACATTCGCTGCGATCTGAACCCCAGAGACTACATCGAATCCGTCATAACTACTGCCTCACGGAAACTCGGTGTCCTGAACAAGGTGCGTAGGTATTTTGCGCCGGACCAACTATGCTTGTTGTATAAAACTCAGGTTAGGTCTTGCGTGGAATATTGCTCGCACCTTTGGGACGGCTCCGCTCAGTACCTCCTCGATGCTCTGGACAGATTGCAGCGTCGCGCTATTCGCATAATTGGCGATGTAGAGGCAACTAACACCCTCGAGCCTCTACAACTTCGTCGTGACATCGCCTCTCTTAGCGCCTTTTACCGAATGTTCCATGGGGAATGCTCTGAGGAGCTCTTTAACCTTATCCCTCCTTCTCCATTCCTTAACAGAAACACGCGTAAGGGCCTTCGGAGTCATCCGTACACTGTGTCCTCCTTTTCACACCGTACCAAGAAATTCCAAGATTCCTTCTTCTGTCGTTCATCCCACACTTGGAATTCTCTACCTGCGCACGTGTTTCCTCCATCCTACAACATGGGTTCCTTCAAAAGAGGCGTGAAAAAGCATCTTTTGGGCCGGCAAGGGGCGGGCAGGTAGGAGAGTGGATGTCGTCCCTACTCTATCTGTCAACTCATTTGGGCCTCTTTCACCGCTTAACATCAGGCGGGAGGAGGTCATTTGCCGGGCCATCCATAAAAAAAAAAAAAAAAAAAAATTCAAACATATGGCGTTGTATGAGTGCGTTTACGGAAAAGCGATTTTACACGCCTTTGCTTGAAATGGCGCGTTTTTTACGGCCGAGCCCGCGGATGGCACCACCGCGTCCGTCGGTGTTCCCGTCTCGCACCTCTATGAACAACATCGTATATTGCCATATGTTTGTGTTTACGCGTGCGATTATGAGTGCCGCTTCACGCGCCGCCCCACCGTAAACAGAAAAAACGTCGGACGCGCCGCTAGACGCCACGCCACATGCGACGCGCGACGCCCCGCGTCTCCGTAAACGAGGCCTCAGTGTTCTTGCTTTACTCTGCTTTTTATTCGTTTTTATCGATGGTTAATGGTGGCTGTCAAAAGATGGCGCTTTTTGCATAAAAAGTATTTTATCAATAAAAAATAAAGTGAAATGTAATTGTTTATTTTAGCTTGCAGTATTATGTAGATTAATATTTTATAATTTTTGTAAAGAAATCATGTATTTAGATTTTATAAAAACATTATTTACACATGTAGAATGTCTTTGTCTCTAGTGGATGCACGCTAGTGCTGTATGGGCGTAGAGCCTTTGCCTTTCTAAGCTAGCATCTATGCTAAATTTTCATACGAATTTTATGTTCCATATTTAAAACACTTTAAGCCCTTGGGAGTTTCATACAAAATTATATCCCTTGGGATATAATGTCTTGCTTTACGTTGAAGTTAAGGGGGATCTAATTGAACATTGTCGAGCAGGTGGTATGAAAAATAATAAATGAAACATGTTTTACATGAATTAATAATAAATTAATTTCATAATTGACATAAAACAAAACTTTAATGGAATGTATGAATTCTTAATAGAATATATATTCTGAAGTTATTTTTTAAAAACCTAACTTTAGAATATATATAAACTAGTAAATAATATAAACTAGTAGCACTCATGAGAATAAAAGATAAATGAAATAAAATAAAACTAGCAATATATTATGAATTTTAAAAATTTAATCTTTAAACTAAATCTTGTTAAGAGCTTAAAATTATAACAAAGGTCTTAAAAGGATTGTAAAACCAGATGTAAGATAAGCTATCTTGATCTAGTTTTATAATCCGAACAATCATAAATAGTTGTATTAGAATTATATAATAGTACATTATGGTACAAGTGTGTAATGTTGGTGATTACCGCTGAGGCGCATTGAGGCCCGAGCCGTCAGGCGAGGGTCTTAAGAAGCCGAGGACGGTAACCATCAATACACACGTGTACACAGAACACATATACCCAAGGTATCATACAACGTTTTTCAACACACTTCTGAATAAAACAATACTTAAATAAAAAACCTTTTTACATAGTAGATAAAAAGTTTACTTAGAGAAACAATTAGTAAATGTGCAGTTAGTAAAATTATAATTAACTATTTTTGATGACATAGCGGTCTCATCAGATAGATTATTTATTGAAATACTTTCATGTTCTATTGTTATTTGTGATGGTTCATTATTCGTGTAGGTAGGTGAAATCCAATCATTGGACGTACTTGGTATTTCGCCAGTAGGATGCGTCTCAGAATCAAGTTTAATTCTTTTTGTGATTTTTGCACAAATTTCCTTCTTGTTTTGTATGGAATCTTCTACGTATGGTTCTGCTACATTGCTAGATCGCCACCCGCCATGCCGTTTCAAAGTCATTATATCAGCTCCTGAATTTGCCAGCAATGTAGCTGAAGTTCTTCTGAAACTATGTCCAGTGTAGGTCTCAGCATCTACTAAACCCAAAAACTTAGCGATTTCTTTAGGCATAGAACCAAATTTGTTTATACCTATAGGCTGACAGGTACATTTACCATTCTGGTAATTTAGAAAGAAACGGTCATTTTTTGTTTTTGGCGAACGCAAACTTTCATACTTCTTAACAATATCATAGAATGGACCGTGTATGGTGAATGACCTAGGTATTTTATTTTTCGTGATAGGTATCTTCACTAAAAGCATCTGGCCATGGTTCTCTATATCTTTTACAGTTATATTTGTTAATTCTTGTATCCTACAGGCACCAGTTACACCAAATATTAAAGCAACCTGAAACAAAAGAAACAATAATTAAGGTCAACACACAACACAAGCTGCTATTAAATATTTAATTAAAATTAATTTAACTAACCTTTGTAGCCAAATATTGGTTATCTGGAGCATCTTTAATATAAATTTATATAGGAGCATATAAATTTTTCAATATCATCAGATGATAAAACCTTTGATTTTTTGCTTCTAAATCCATCAGATAGTCTCTTTAGATAAGCTGACAAATTCGAGTATGTTTTTAAGTCCACTCCATTCTTTGTTCGGACTGTACTTTTTAACATTGAGTAAATACACCACAAAGAGCTAGGTTTGTACTTAGAAGATAATTCTTTAAGTACGCCATGAACACATTTTCTGAAAAAGACTGCGTATTCTTGTTGTTCTGCCATTGTATGAAATTTTGGTACGCTAATAGATATTTTTCCTTTGAGTTTTCTGGTAGTAAACTTTCCATAACGTTCTGGGCTTCACATCTTATATCGGGCGGTGTACAACATAAATCATTTTCTTCATAAATTGTATTTGCAGACATCTTAATTAATAACTAACTAAATAACTTCAAAAGAGAAAACGAGACGAGTTGTGAAAAATGTTTCGTAATGGCGGGAAAAATTAATCAGTTTTCCTATGCGCGTGCATCGGCCATAGACTAATAAATTTCGTAATGGCGGGAAAAATTAATCAGTTTTCCTATGCGCGCGCATCGGCTATAGACTAAAAAATGAGGTTTCTTTTTTTTGGGCTTTTCGCGGATAGCATTTTAGCGCAAGTGTAAGCGTAACTCAACCAATAATATTTAAAAAAAAACTATTACTCACTCGTGAATAATAGTAATGAAAAAGTCACAGTTTGATTATAGGTGTCATTATGTGCCTAATTGCCATGGGATTAGAGCCACTTTATGAGGAAGTGTGTTGAAAAATATTATATTATTATAAAAAAAAGCGCCGCTCTCACACGCACCCACGCAACACGCGCGCCGCGCGCACAAATCCACGCATACGCACACATATACAAACATACTTTCTACATACAGTTTTAGATACCTAAATTTAATACTGTAAAAATATATAATAAAATCGCTTATAAATAAATTAAATCGTAATATAATATTTATAACTTTAAGCATAAATCAATTAAAGAACCCTTAATTTATGGCCTCCTCTCTTTCCACAATTTACTTAAGTTATAACAAATCAAAACGAATACGAATTTAATTGTGGAAAAGCAATAAAGTATTGAGTATTGAATGTCCCTCGGATTTCGTTTCATGAAAGGCGGTTGCAACATGTCTCTGAAGTCGACGACTCCTTAGGGCGAGTCTCCGAATGGGGTGCAAAGAACTTAGTCAAGTTCAACCCCAAGAAGACACAAGTGTGCACATTCACTGCGAGAAAGGATCGTAGTGCCCCAGTTCTAGGGAATAACTCTTCCTACGAGTATGTTCTTCGTATGTATTGGTCTCCTCGATGTAGAAATTTATGCCAAAGTCCAGTTTGGGAGTTGTTTGGAGGAAAAGCCAAATTGACGGGCAAAAAGCTAGGCGTCCTGAACAGAGCAAAGCAGTACTTGACTTCTAGCCAGCGCCTAACGCTTTATAAAGCAACATTCGGCCGCATGTGGAGTGCTGCCCGCACCTCTGGGCCGGAGCTCCCAAATATCTTGACTCCTGCAAAGGCGTGCATTCCGCATCATTATTGGTGATCCTAATATCACAGCCTCAATGGAAACACTGGAACAAAAGGTCTTTGGTTCTCTCTGTGTGCTCTATCGACTCTTTAACGGAGAGTGATCTGAGGAACTATTTGCAATGGTGCCTTCGTCAACTTTTTACCATCGCACCACCACCACCGCAGTAGAGTTCATCTGTATGAGCTGAAACCAATCTGTAGGCTTACTCTTGAATCAATTCCGATCGATCGACATTGAGATTGAGATTTTTGTACCCTTGAATTTCCATATTGACGCCGTATTGCGCATATTTTCAATTGAACAAAACTCAGTGCTTATTCAATTTTCTCAAGATACGGATCCAACAGTGTGCTAGTTTTGCTAAATGAGCGTATGAAAAATCACAATCCCAATGTCGATCGATCGGATTTGGTTCGAGAGTAAGCCTACTGGTCTAGCAAAGTTCGGTTTCAGCGTTCATTTCTTTCACATACGTGCAAACTCAGGAACGAACTCCCAGCTGCGGTATTTCCTGAGTGCTATGATATGTCCAACTTCAATCGAAGCGGCTAAAAAAACCTCTCTCTAGGTAGGCAGTAACTGAACTTATACCCTTAGCATTCTGCCGCCGATGGCAATGAAAAACTAAAAATTTATAAAAAATAAAGCAATTCATTTTGAAACAAAATCTTTTTTACATTTAAAATATACAAATGAACAATCTTGTGCATTTTTCTCTTTCATTGCTTCATAAACGACTATAAGTACAGTGTTAACAAAGAACGGCTAATGAAAATGTCACAGAGAACACATTGGAAGCACAATAACAAAAGACTACAATAGGCCTTATGGGTTATTGATATAGGATGCGGAATAAGACACAGTTTTTCCTATATTGCAAACTATTGCTTTGATTATGATGTAATTATTTTTAATGAGAGAAAATAAAGTAAAATGAGGATTTCTGGCCCAAATAATAGTCACGAAGCCACATTTGTTATTAATGTGCACTTCATTCCATATTATGAGCAGAACCTAAATTACCAGAATTACCTAAAGATAAATAATAAGGATAAAACCGCACCAATTGTTTTATCCAGATACATATTGTTTTATCCAGAACAGCGAAATTTAGGGGCAGTTTTCGTTTCCAAGCTATATACAAAGTGTTGAAACAACTTACCACCATCTATAAGGGGCTTCATTTCCATGATCAGTTTTAAGGAAAAGTTAAAAACACATTTATTAAAATGTCAAAACTATATGTATTACCATTGATTATTGTACTTTATTATTATTTCATTCCTATTTTATTCTTATTATGCCCCTTGGAGCTTTGCTGTGTTTTGTTCTGGCAAATTCAAAAATTCGATCATTACCAGGATAATGATAGTACCATCCGCTCAGGGTTGGACCTACGATACTCGTATAAGCTTACGTTGTACATACTTATATTAAACTTATTCTACTGGTATAAACATGTTTGAATAATGTTTAGGATATTTTATTAATCCTCAGTTGCTTCTCATCTTTATACCCTCAACCTCTCCATAAATCAAGGTAATAGCTGAAAATTATCCGGGATAAACTACGAAACTACTTAACCAACTTTGATAAAATTTGGCTTACTGTAAGTTATTTGGTACAACCTAAAAGATAGGATTTATCTCGATTATTGACCTTAAATTTGATTATTGCAAATGAAATGGTTAGCGTTGTGAGTTATTTTATCGATATAACACTTGGTAATCTAGGTAACCGATTTACAGCTACAATCTATTCCACGTCATACGTGTTTATGTTTACGACATTACCTCGTGGTAAGTTAAGAAACTCGTTCCTTGAATGTTTCGTGTATTATAATTTGAGTACATTAAGATGTCTAGTATAACTTTGATTAACGTACTGTAACTACTGTGCCACAGTATCCAAATAGTATTATATTATGATGTTTTTATTAATTCTTAACGTCCAAAACTGCATCAAATTCTAATTTTATTTACGTCAACTAACATCTAAATAACATGCTTGTGCTCCGTCCTTGCCTTTGGTGGTTAATAAATCCTTAAGCCACTATTCTTTTCATGCATTATCGTGTTTCATTCGAATGGACCAAATAAATTAAGTGTGTGGACTGTAAATATGTAATATGCCACATGCTGTGTGAGTTTTGATACGTAGTACAGTCGGCCTCAATAGTAGATAAACATTTTAGTACTATGTCACACCAACTATTGTCAATGGAATATAGGTGTAACCATACTAAACAAAAGGAATAGTTGGCATGACATGGTACTAAAATGTCCATCTACTTCTAAGGCCGACCGTACTATCATATTATATTCTATGGTTTGGGTAGATTGTACACAAAATAAAGAAATTTAATTAAATTTTGCAGACGACGAGGATGCCTCCGATATCATCAAACCTGCACAGGGCTGGTATACACGCAGAACTGTCTCATCAACTGATACATCGAGAAGATGAAATGGCATAAAAAATATTCAAAAAGATATCTACCATCTACTCGCCATGCACCCTGCCGACCATGAACAAGACTCTGGTGATTCCTGAACAATCACACAATCGGCATGGCAAAATGATTCTCATGATACCGAAGTGGTACAATATTTCTGATATCTATGTAAATACAAAACAAAACTAAGGGTGATTCATGCTATTTACAAGATTATAAAAGTTAAATCATAAAAATTTCTTAAATTATGTCGCTTCCCTGGTAAGTTTGGGATATGTGGACTCGCATTGAACGTGTTAAATTATCGACCCCTCCTTATCGATCCCTTAGGACTAGGGCAGCGATACTCAACCTTTTTTATAGGGACTACAAACAGGTGTTAAAAAAATCGATAATAGTTATTTGCAGCTATTTGTTTAATAAATAAATCTTATATCAAAAAATGAGCGCAATTTAATTGCGAATACGATGATATAGGGTTGCCTGTAAAAAAACTGCCCTGAATGACGGTTGTCAGGTTTTGAAGGGTGAAAATTTTATGCTTATGGAAACTGGTGACGAAGAGGTTCCAGCTCCCGAAATATTCCGTGCGATAGAAGAGGACGCAGCGTTGTACCTGAGCGAGACGTGACCTCCGCGCCGGCTGAAAGTTACAACACAGAGGTCCGAACAATCTTTTTTTTTGTTCAATAATAAATTTTTTGTATTAATGTTATATAGTTTTTGTACAAGTTATAGTTATTTTAAGTTATATAGTAATTTAAAACAAGATCCTAAGAGTATGTTTTTTACCATTTATTTTCATTTTTAGACTTCACTTTGTTCATTTTTACAAGCTTTTATTTACTTTCACCTGTCCGGTGTCTGTAATGAAATTTTGCAAGTTAAATTTAACCCACTTTCCGGTCTCCGAATGAGCTGAAATTTTGCATGCATATGTATATCGAGTGACAATGCAATATCATAATAATATATAAAAGCTTATATTTAAAAAAGTTTTTTTTAATAACTTTACTTGTTATTAATTTTCCTGAAAAAACAAGTAAGTTTTAGATATTGTTATCATATTTATATCTAGAGGAACATAAATATAGCGTGTCTAATGACAAAAGGCATATAATATTTTTTTAGGTTGCTAATCACTTTAGAAGTATAAAAATAATTCAGAAGTATTTCGGTTGGTATTAAATTTATTCGTTTAACTCATGAGTTTAATATTTAATGAAAAGTCATGTTGAATTTTTTTTTAATTAATCATGGTCTGGCCAGGATTTTTTTAGACAACCCACTCGAAATATATTTTCTAATATATTAAATTTGATATAAAATACTTTTCATCCATTAACATTAAACAGATGGGTGAAGGTCGTTTCGAGTGCGGATCCTCTACTAAATTAGAACATGTCTGATTATCGAAACAAACGCTAAGAAAAGACATAATGAATAACATGTTAAACGCAATAAGCAACACAACTGATAAGTACCCCCATCTAACATAAGACTGCGGAACGGGAGGACAGTAGAGAAAGATGTCAGCACTACGCGACAGACAACGTGACACGGCCGGCAGCGCGCAATGTACTAAAAACGTGCGTCACGTAAAGGAGCGTCCCCACTACGAGCCGCTCGGCCGCGGAAACGGCGAAGCTCAGCCTCACGAGCTTTTATTGTTCTCTTGCAACGCGTCCTCACTTACGAGGCTCAGCCTCGCGGCTAGGCCTCGTAAGCCGCGCGGCCCTAGTGGGGACGCTCCTTAATACTCTCGAGCTACGCGAATAAAAGCGGCTACTCACATACCTGCCGCAGCCGCAGGGGCGATCTAGAGCGCAAGGCGGTTGCGGCAATATCGGGTCCTCTCTACACACATGCCTGCAAATCAGTGTTCGGGTTGAAGTTAAAGTAAACACACGCATTGAGAATGGCTCCAATATTATCGAAAAATTTAAAGATCAGACAGTTACCAAGCAAATAATTCAGAAATTGCCCCGATCACGCTACACACGCGGCAACGCGCAGAGAGGCAAGGACAATCTAGGGACCAAGGGTGGTTTCGCGCTCCTACTACCCTGCTGCAGGACCAATCAAGGAAATTGCCCATGCTCGACCCTTGCACATCACGATTAAGTGACAATTAAGGGTCATCCCCACTTTCACAACCTAGATTGCCCCTGCGGCTGGTGTACGAGTAGCCCGCTTTAATAATAGAACGTACTAACGTAGTCGCGTAGCGTGTAGTGTAGCCAGGGTGTAACTAGAGTGTTGCTCCTACTTGCAATGTACATTTGTATTTGGGACGATTCTTGATCCAGGGTCCTGAATTCAGTACTTGACTTTCTATGAAGTACTTACGTGACTTGTTCTAGCAAATTCTAATAGGAATAATTGAAAAGTGACGTGTGTTACACCACCTTTACCGAGCTTCCTCTGAAAACAACTTAATGTACATCCAACAACAAAATAACACAACAATGTATCACGGGCGCGTCTCCGAGGTGGCTGATATGATTTATTGCGTGATATATTATGCATATCATTAGTGAAAACCGACCACCAATCTATCATGTATACAATATTTCCGTTTTCAATGAAGGTGAATACCTCTGATCTTTTATGTCTATTCTTATGTAATTGCTTATTGTGATTTGGTTATGTTGGTAGAAAAACATTTTTTAAGCATCATGAGATATCATCATCTCGTCTAGTAAAGCAATCTTCATTCGAATACCTCAAACAACTATGCTATTATTGTTACCTATAAAGACAAATTTAGGTTTGATAGTAGTAGTTGATCCTACCATCATGCATCAGAGGGCCTCTTACCGATCTCATGGTTTTGCAAATGATATCATAGTGCAAAACGAAAAATACGATTTTCGGTGAGATTTTTGATCATTTGTTGATTATTTAATGATGACATCATTAAATTATGCCATAGTGATGATATCAATGGGGATCGGTAATACGAAATGCAGCATTTCATGACTTCTTTTTCTCAAATTTATACCATGTTATAAGATGAAAGATCCATAATTGGCCTGCAGGTAAATATCCACATAGGTTTGCCACCTTTTTGGGACAAATTAACTATTTTTTCATTTAGGTAGAACAAAAAAGTAACTAATTTATTATTAACTAGCTGACCCGGCGTACTTTGTATCGCCATGTTTTTTAACTAAATTACTGAAGTGTTTGTTTAAATTATTGTAATTTTTATATTACACAAACCTTGTCCTAACAATAACGAATACATAAAACCAAGAATCATCCAATTTGGTGCCGTCGTTCGAAAGTTATGGGCGTGCATACATTTCGAAGATCCATTTTTATTTATATAGATTTATCTTTATAAACCTATCTTTCATTTCTTTTCATATTATTTAAAAAAACATTTGTCGTTTTTAAAGATACAACGTCGAGTTACAGCATCTTTGTAAATACAATCATCTCGTTCTTAATTTAGGGAATCTTTGTTCAATTGTTTTTCGTTCGTCTACTTTACGTCCTAAATGTAATATTTTAGCGTACTCTATTGGTATCGTAGATTGTAAAGAACACCTACAAGAAATAGAGGACAATACTCGTGTTAGTATAAATATTATAAAGGGAAGTCGATGAACATTAATAAATGCTCCACTTTCAACCAACCGACAGCTTTCTTGTTGGGTCGTTCCCTTGTGCCATTAATCCATAAAAAATTCAAGACATAGGTACTCCGTAGGCTAGACATGATAATCCATCATGCGTATATTCGACCCATCCACCATCGAAGCCGATCCTTGGAGACGAACGGGTACTGTTCACGCAAAGGCGATCCTTGTTCGTATCTGACAAGTGCGTTAAGTAAATGTGTCAGAAGAATAGTCGCTGTGAAACTAGGCCTTTGTGTCAGTAGTACCATTGACTTGTACCATTGATGGGCCAAGGGACACAATTTTGTATCTTTAGTACCATTACATAAAATTATTGATGTTCCCCGTAATTATAACCAATAATGATGGTACTAGGGATACAGATTTGTATCCTTAGTACCATTAAAAAATAAACACATTCTTTGTAAATTATTATAACTAATATCGATCACAATAATTTACAGAGAATGTCTTTATGTATGTTTGTATGTAGGTATGTTCGCGTCAAATCTTGCGAGTTAAATTTGATCCACTTGCCAGTGTCTAATTGGGCTTAAGTTTGAATTACACCTTGAGTTCCGGTGATAATGCAATCATGTATAATTAGTATGGTTGTAAAACTAAAATGGCCGTTGCAACAAAATGGCGGATTACATATTATTTTTGTAGAATCCCTGCAATATAGGTATCTAATGAAAGGGCTTGATTTGCAGAATACAGTAGGTACTTTACCAAAAATAAAATCTAATGACAGATTACACATTTTTTTAAAAAATTTGCAATCTGCCATTAGATTCTATTTTTGTACAAAAACGTGTAATCTGTCATTTCTTGATTTGACTATTCACTTTCTAATAGAAAGTGAAAAATCAAATGCAAGAACATGACTTGTAGAATATAGAAACTACATTAAATCTAGTGACAGTTTACAAATTTTTGTAAAAAAATGTGTAATCTGCCATTAGATTCTATTTTTGTACAAACACGTGTAATCTGTCAAGAGCATGACTTGTAGAATACAGTAGGAACATTAAATCCAAGATGGCCGCCGACATAAAATGAAAATATATAAAATAAATTAATAATAATTTTTAAAAACGAGCTTAATGCTCTAAACTTATGACAATTTTTTAAGATAATATAAAAGCTTGTTGCAAAATTTATTCATAAGTTGCATACTTATTTACTAATATCAAGTTTAATAGATATTATATTATTGTTTATCTACATGGATAAATCTCCCGACAAGCATTAATTTTATCATAAAAAATTGGGTCATAAGTATATTTTCCACTTTTTAGAGCATAAAAGCTTGTTTTTAAAAATGCTTTTTACTTTATTGTTTGTAAGTTGTTTATGAAAATATTTTTGTTCATTTTGTTTATTTATAGTAGTCTCCTTGTTCTATACCTACTTCGTGTTTGTTTAGTTGTACATCAAACCATAGTTTCACTAGTACCATTGATAGTACTATCGATACAACAATATTCATGTGGATACGCCAATATTCACGATGGTACTACTGATCCTAAACTAGTGTCATTAGTACCATTGATGGTACTAAGGATACAAAGTTGTATCACTTGTACCATCAATGGTACTAGTCAATGGTACTACTGACATAAAGGCGAAACTAGGATAGTCCTCGTTTTGATTTCTAGAACATATTCAATTTCTTTTCTAAGGATCAATCACAAGCCTCACTACAGCAACAGCACCGTACGGGTAACAATTAATTAAGTATCATTCATATTAAGCGGGCGGGGAATTCACCGAGTTTAATGAAGTCGAGTGTCTGATCATGATATTTAAAAATTACTTTACGATATCCAAATATTACTTCACGATCATAGTTGTTTGCACAATAAAACGAATCAATATAAATACCGATTAATCGAGCAGGTATCTTAACATGAATATTAGATTTTATAATAAATAGTCAACAGACAAAGTTGGGGAAGATAGATGACAGGATACATAGATTGTAAAAAATTACGCATATACTTACCTTCAAAAATATATTATGCATTACTTACTATTACTTACTCTTACTGTCTACTACTGAGTCTTTGAAAAACTCTAGTAGAACCAATTGTATACATGGAATCACAAGTAAGGAAACGGCTTTAAAACACCTAGATAAAATATACAACCTTCAATTGCGCAAACTTAAATAAGTCGTGACTCAAAGAATCATTATAACAGCTCATATACGTCCCCGCCGAGGGGCTCGAGCCTACCCTAGGTTAGGATGTTTAGACCTTATTCAACCACCTTTGAATTTCTTCGCAGATGTATGCAAGTTGCCTCACGATGTTTTCCTTCACCGAAAGAGCGTACCGAGGTAATATGAAATGCGAAAAAATTGGTACATGGCGGTCTTGAGCCCAGAACCTCCCGATTGAACGGCAAGTGCTGAGTCCAAAGCGTCACCGATCGACGCTGAACTAAAAGAATATTAATATAAATTAAGCAAAATTATTCACATACTGTAAAATGAATTAATTCACATACTGTTAATCTGAAAGAGTCGAGTAAGTACATGACTTTTAAAGACAATCTTTAAATCTTTTCCAAAACAAATCCAATTACTAAACAAGCAAATAAACTAGATTCGTAAAATGTAAATTTAACAACGTTCATGCTGACCTTAAATATCTTCTTCTTTAATATAGAAATAAATCGCCGTTCGTTAGTCTCGCAAAAACTCTAAAATGGCTCGAACGATTCTTACGATTCTTAATTTTTTGTGTGTGTTCGAATGTCGGTCTAAGGAAGGTTTATACGTACAATTGGACCCGGTAGGTGCAGGACAACGTCTGCCGAGCCCACTAGTCATCTATAAATGTAATAAAATCGTAGGAGTAAAAAGTCCTTGTGTAATTGTGTATCCAAGATAACCAGCGGGCGGCCCGGGATGCTGTTTCTCACTTTTGTGAAGTGGTCATGGAGAGTAATGGAGACAAAGGAGCACCTCGAGAGAGCTCGTGAGGCGCCAGTGCTAGAAGATGTAGAAGGGTAGGGTGGCGAAGAAGGGGCCAATGCTCTGATCTCGCCACCTTAGTGCTCTGGGACACTAGTTGCTCTAGTAGCTAGACCGAGCTGACTCACGTGAGCGCAGCGCTATGCGCATGCTCGCAGCCACTCTAAAATGACCCGAAAGGTGGTCCCGAGGGGTTTGTTGGGTAGTCGCGGCATTCTGCCGTGGAGTCCTACACACCCTTCCCCAAGGACTAGGGGGTACAACAAAACATCATCTCGTAGAAAAAGAGTTATGAAGTATTGATGTTTTTCTTTTTCTTTATCCTGTAATTATGCCACCACGTATGCAGCCGAGTACGGGCCAGTGTGTATTCGTATGTAAATGTACAATAACTCAATAAACCACTAACTTTTGAGGTATAATTTAACTAAGTTTGCTTTTAAAGCATTAAACATATAAAAACTATGTTTTGTTTTTATTTAGTTACAGGGGGAAAAAGCAAAGATGCCTTCTAATGATTAAACCTAAGTAATACCATACAATTCGAAATTAATTAAGTATACTATTCGAAAATGTTACCATTAGCTATACAAGGCTAAATTGAAATAAGAAGTTAAATTTAAAATTGATCTAGGCCTCTACAAAAACTACTGTTTTCGTGATTTTTATTTTCAGTCATAATATTTATCAAAAAATAAAAACCGGCTTCAGAAACACTAAAAGTGTGACATTGTGACACTCGGTGACGATAGATTTAACAGGTTTGTATTATTTTTAATTTTTTCATTGTCATTATACCAAGTAAGACTCCTTTACAAGCTTCTAAATTGCTTGTAATTTTGACATTTCATTCTGAAATCGATGTTGGTCTAAACTTATAATATTAAGTAGTAGACTAATAATAGTATTCAAACACAAAAAATACCATCTAGGACTTATCTCTGAACTGTTTGATGTGTTAATAACCACGTTTGAACATCAGACATCTTTACACATAGAAATAATTTTTGATGAAAGAAAAATAATTTCTTGTTACGCAGATCGACTGTGCTACTGTGGGTCCGAGCTGTGCTCGGGTTTTCGGGCACAGCGCGACAGCAAAACATTTTACAAATACCTATTTTTGAATTCTGTCGCCCTTAGTACTTTCTTAAGCGACACTTAAATCTTTAATTGTATCTTTGCAATTATTTTGTTTCTTTTTCTCTATTACATGCCAATTATTAAGCCAATACCTAATCTGCATCCTTCTCGAAGCCGCAATTAGAAAATAAAGAAAGTTTGTAAATCAAAAAACTTACTCACCTGAAAGCCGTCATACGTCCAAGAGGCCCATTTCATAGTGCACAACTGAACATCGAAGGGGAACTGCTCCACGTTGATATCGCACACGGACACGTAGATCCCGTGGCTGAGCCACGTCACCTCGCCCGTGCTCCTCACTATCACGTTGGTGTTTATGACCGCCGAACGATAATTCGGGTCGGCGCTGGAACAATATAAAACCTTTGAACTATGTCTACTTAGCCTCTGAGCATAATACGGACCGCAACGACCCTTAGCCCGCCACTACATTTACCCAACTTTCAAACAGTGATCCCTGTTTTTCGGGCGTCTAAACTAACTGGGACGTGACACCAAAGCGTAATTTATTTCGGCTTTGTGACATTGTGACACATAAGTAAAAACACTCTTTTTCATCATTATAATAAATATACCAAATCTGAATTTATTACATATATTTTATCAGCCGAAACAATGCATGACAGCGACTCTTTAAAGGCTGATCGGCAACATCTATCACACAATCTATATTAATTTTCTTCACCTCATAGCATTTTCTAGATTTTTAGATAAAATCGGAACACATTGAATAATCATTTATCCAACAACGAAAACAATATACTCGTAGCTGCATTATCACTTTGTATTCCTATTAAATCTAATAAAAACATTCTCTTACTCTAGTCTATTACTATTGGTATGTATGGGAAGCAATAACATGTTAGATTACGTCCTAATTCCCTTTATCATGCTTCTTACACAAACAAAGCCTTAATTAACTTGTAAGTAATCTTGTCAAGGCGCTATTATTTGTTGTAGTGGCTCGTTGTTGAGATTCGCTTACTAAAAGGAATCATTTATTTATATGTATCTAGATTTCATATAACATAACGTATCACTACATCTAAAAATAGTGATGAGTCCAGAAGAACTCTTGCACTGCTTCAAAAATGAAGGTTTTATGGTCCTCATGGCAACACTTCATGTTGCCATCGCCACCTGTGGTTCAGACACTTCATACACTGACTTAATTACTTGGGAATCCAATGCCCATTATGTCTAACCTTGTACATAAGCAATTGCATCGCTATGGCACAATAAGGCGACGATTCAATATAGTTATATGAGCAGAAAGTAATATTACTTTTTACGTTTATTGTAATATTAATCTCGGTGTCATATTGACCAATACTATGTCGGCCAAGATATTAAAAGGTTATAGTGAAGGATAATTTTTTTATTGAAAAATTACATTAAGATTAATTTCGAATAATTCTAATATTGATATTACGAATACTTTCAAGTTGTTTTAGAAAGGACATAGCTCTGCATTTATACATTGTTCGCCCCAATACCAATAGTATAGTAAAAAACCGGCCAAGTGCGAGTCGGACTCGCGCACCGAGAATTCCGTACAAAATTATTAAAAATATTTTTATTTTATGATGTTACTAAAAATTTACGGTTTTCGCAATTTTTCCTTTATCTGTGCTATAAGACGTTACTTTGTACCACATTTTAAGATTCTGAGTTCAGTTTTGATTCCCTTGTGAGTGTCGAAAATTTGCGGAAATTTGCGGCATAAACGGCTGTATCTTTTGATTGCGTTGGCTTAGAAGTTTGATTTTTTCACAGCTCTAAGCGACAGTAGACCTGAGTATTTGATATAAATTTCAGCCTGATAACTCCACGTGTTCCTGAGAAAACGGGTCTTGACAGACAGACAGACGAACGGACGGACGGACAACAAAGTGATCCTATAAGGGTTCCGTTTTTTCCTTTCGAGGTATGGAACCCTAAAAATGCTGTTCATCTTATTATTAATTAGTGAAAACTGTACGTCCATATCAATTACCAAGCAGAAGCTTCCATTAAATCGAGTTATAAATCAGATTTTGAGGTTACTTGAAGTGACACTCCATTTTGTTAAAGTAATACATAGAACTCATCTACAAAATAATATTATAATTATTAAAAATAATCATTATTGCAATCAAGCAGACTACGTTATGATAACCGCGCAGTAAAGAACAAGAAATCTGTAAATTATAAAGCTAGTCAAAAATACCAACGAGCTATCTAGCAAGCAGAAGTGTGTGCGTATAGTCAATTGAGATTGACGTAAAGTTAGCGTGAAGAATACATATGTAGGTTGTGTAAAAGTTAATAAAATTGATACCCTGAAGTCGATAATAGCAAATACTAGACTTATTACTAAAGTATTTTTATAAAAAAATATTTTTAAGCCCAATTATGTGGTACTTGTTTGCTTTGAAAGGTCAATTCAACTGCATTTGGTTTTATTTCTGAAAGTAATTTCAATATTTTTCTCTATTTTTTTATTTAGCCTATTTTATGTTTGCTGCTGAGAAAAAAATCATTAAATATAATAAATAATTTGTCGTTCGAATACACCTATGCAGAGAGTTATAAAATATGCTCATAATTATGACGTAACTCAAATCTTTGTTAGTCATGAGGCGATTTTCGACATTGTCAATTGTATTTTATATTATATTGTAATTTTATACAGTAATCACATTAAGGTTTCAAAAATTATAAAGCCTCGTTTAATTTCACCTTAGCATTTTTTTAAAATTAAAAAGTCGGTGCATGGCCGATAACTAATTTGATTTGTGGTTACAAACTTAATGTTTGCGTGAAACTTTTCTAGTGATAATTTCTTCATTATTTTTTTTTAACATTCAAGGAAATTGCCATTGAAATATTCCGTACAAGAAATTGAACAAGTATTACAATTTTTGAATAAGTGTTAATGTTTCTGTCAAACTGTTATCGTCTGGCCTATTTTCGCTACATGCCCTAAAGTTTACAGAAAACAACATTTTTATTATGCCGTTAACGAAGTCATGCATTAGATTAATTAATCTAAATCTTCTCTTAATCTGTCAACATAATTGTATACGAAATGTACCTCATAATTTTTTTTAATAAGATCAATGATTATATTAAAAACTATTATAATACCTACAGCACATCTGAGTTTCGTATTAATATTGAAAGTAACGAAGGTCCGTGAAACATTCGTATCAACCAAACATCCAGATTCGATGAATAAAGTATTTAAACTAATAATGATTGAGGTAGATAAAGAGAATGTTTCTAGGCTTTCATTAAACAATATGCAACACGTATGTATAGTGAATGCAAAGTTATATGAAGCGGGGAATACCACACCAAACAATATTTAGTCAGGGTAATAATTATTTTAACGCCTTTCCTTAATTGCGTGTGACTCATAACACAAAGGCTTTGAAATTTACTCCAGCAAGTTATAACGAGCCGTCAACATTGTATGACGCCAATTGTGATTTCAATAAGAAAAGTAACAGTTTAAATTAAATTTCTCATATTACAAGCTCCAAATCACTTATCACTATTTATTTATTATTGTGTATCGTGTGATATCTAGTCAATTTAAAATAATGTTTAGTTATGAAATAATTTGGCGCCCAACGTGGGCCTAAACAGATTTTTTTATGAAAATCTAATAATAATCATTTAATTTGCAACCCACCTTAGGTTGAATATCGTAAGGCAATATGGCACCATAAGAGCTATCAATGTTGCTATGATGTCTTTGCATACACTGTTCATAATATGCCTAGTTAAGGCATAATTTGACATATGTAACTATTGGAATTTTCGACCGCAATACATTGTCAGTGTTAAACAATATGTCAGCGAAATGGGTAAGGAATTAAGTTCCTTGACCGTACATGTAAGATTAATTTATCTTATATATACATATTAAATAAAATGATTATCTTAATTTATTCTACACATTAGAATATTTTTTTTATTCTTTTAATACTCAAGGTAAATAGTTATTAAGTACTTGTGTTATGAATACAAGATAATAGATAAACATACCCAACAATACCTATATAAATATATATATACATGAATCGACAGCAAACATTTGTAAAGAATCATGAAATAACATAATTACCTTGCAGCTTAACAACGATTCAATAGTTTTTAGACGTCCGCGATTTGTACACATTTTAAATACAATTAACTCGGGTCTATTTCGCGGTTAACAATAACTATATTGACTTACTGTTTCCCGACATTTCGGCCGAATTACATCAGGCCGTGGTCACGGGATGACTGCCGAGGCTCCGTCTGGCGATGCAGAGACCCTTAGACAGGATGTTGCCATTATTTTACGAAAATCGACGTTACCAAATCCGAACATTACTAAGGAAGCGCGTCAAGCATTGCAGGATTTGCGGGCCAACCGGGATATTTTAGTACTTAAGGCTGACAAAGGAAACGCTACCGTAGTGATGAATTCGTTGGATTATTTTAGTAAAATGCAGAACCTTCTTAGTGATACCTCAGTTTACAAACCAGTGTCGTACAATCCATCATCTAGAGTCACTAAGCGAATACGTGCTGTCATAAAAGATCATGAAAATCTTTTCGCGGATGATGTGTTCCAATGCCTTTTCAGACCCAAGAGCGTTCAACCTCCAAAGATTTATGGTCTGCCTAAGGTACATAAGACAAATGTACCACTACGCCTAATAGTCAGTCAAATTGACTCTCCCACCATGATTTAGCGAAACATATTGCCTCTGTACTGCAGCCATTTGTAGGAAGGACGGCATCATTCGTGAGGGACTCTCGCCATTTTGTTGACATCATCTGACCCCCTAGACAAGATGCCTTTCGATAATCGCAAACGCAATCGCTAGAAGGAAAATATATGCGACTTGACATAAGCTGTCGCTTAGGTTTCGAGCGCAATTATCAAATCTCATACATTGTCTATTTAGCGATTGCGTTAGCGATTATCGAAAGGCATCTTGTCTAGGGGGTCCAGGAGTCTTAAAGTCGAACCGGACGAAGTGATGGTGAGTTTTGATGTTGAGTCACTTTTCACAAATGTTCCAATTAAAGACTGCGTTAATGTCATCGAGACAATGCTAAGGGAGAATGGTCTCTCTAGTGAATACATTGTTCTACTACAGCAATGCTTGGATGGCAATTATTTCCTTCATCGTGGACAATACTACCTCCAGATCGATGGTGTGGCCATGGGGAGCCCCGTAGCACCGGCTAACATCTGGATGGAACATTTTGAGAAACGCATAGATATGCAGTCAGCACACGTGAAGATATGGAAAAGATACGTAGATCATGTCTATTGCATCATGAAAGGTGGCCAGCTGGAAGTAGAACAATTTCTAAAATACCTAAATTCCATACATCCGAATATAAGGTTCACTTATGAAATGGAGATGGAGAGATCGTTGGCCTTTCTCGATGTAAAAGTGAGAGTGAGAGAGGACGGAACATTGGGACACACGGTGTATCGAAAACCCACACACACTGACCGCTACCTCAATGCCAACTCGCATCACCACCCACGGCAACTACAATCCGTAGTGACATCGCTGTCTAATCGAGCATATGACCTCTGTAACCCTGAACATTTGAATAGTGAGCTCACACACGTTCAGGAAGTACTTCAGCGGAATGGATACAAGGGAAGCATACGACGTCTGAAGAATAAAAGGCAAAGGCAAGTGGACGTTTGCAGAGTTCCCGCCTTTTTGCCTTATCTTAAAGGTGTTACGGACAAAATTGGAACAGTACTGAAGCATTACTCCATTAAGACTGTATATAGTCCGTTCTCCAAAGTATCCCAACTATTGCGGACACCAAAAGACATCGTTCCCTTGCAAACCTCTGGCGTATACAAGGTTGATTGCAGTTGTGGTAGTTCCTACATCGGGCAGACCAAAAGGACAATAGCTGAAAGGGTCAAGGAACATATCGCAGCTGTCAAAAACCTGCAAAAGGGTAAGTCTGCCATTGCTGAACATTTGCTGGATTCAGGAACCAACCACTGGATAGAACTGCACAAACCTCAGGTCCTCTCCACCGATCGTCACTATTATTCCAGAATAGCACGAGAAGCGGTTGAAATTAAAAAACATAAAAACTTCAACCGGGAAGATGGATACCGTTTATCAACTACCTGGAACCTTGTTATTAGCAAATTTAGGCAGTGCGGTACTTATAAAAAACGTCAGTGTGTAGATGTCGTGAGTGTGGTATGTCGCGGTACCGACGATACTGATAAAAATAAAAATTCTGAAGATCCAGCGGAGGGTAGTCGTGAAACCCGCGCTTTGCGAAGCCGTCGCTGAGACTCGGCAGTCATCCCGTGACCACGGCCTGATGTAATTCGGCCGAAACGTCGGAAAACAGTAAGTCAATATTGTTATTGTTTACCGCGAAATAGACCCGAGTTAATTGTATTTAAAACGATTCAATAGTTTTCTTTTATTTCATATGGAATAAAAATACTTAACTAAAAACAATTGTTAGCATACATGATTCTAACGATCCATCGTCAATCCTGCTACATTTATGGGTAATATTTATGAGTAACAAACACGTCAGTTTTTGTTACCGGACGTGATGTCTATTAAGCACTCAAAATTTGTCTTGGTCTTATCTTGATTTTACAGCTCAATACGCCACAAATTTAATTGTATTCTTCGAAATTTTGGTTGACTGAAATCGTGGAAAAGAGGAACATTGCTCTTGGTACGCGAAATACATACTCTTCGCACGTGGGCTTATTTCTGAATGAATCCCGATCGATCGCCATTGAAATTGCAATTTTTTTTACGCTTGAGTAGCAACACTAGCGAAAAATTAAATAACACTGAGCTTGGTTCACTCAAAATCCGTGCGATACAAGTTGAATTTGGCGCCTATTTGGCAACTTAAGCGTACGAAAAATCACAATCTCTATGTCGACCGATCGGATTGGTTCACGACGAGTAAGGCTGCAGGAGACGCTTATTTGAAAGAATAGAATTCAAATACTCGTACGCATTCGAAATCGTAAGATTCCAATATGATTTCCAAAATCACTATATTCATTTGTTGAATTCTGCAACGGGTGGTCCAGGGTACTACCCACCCGTTTTTTATTTCTACTAGTAGAATATACGCAACGTACCCACTAGCTCCATTTAAGTGCGAATGATCGCTGGTTTCTTAAATTAATGAATTATTGCGTAGTGGTTTTTATGTTTTCTGCCTGACACAATATCTAGTAATATGGACGTTGTTGTTAATGACAACACTGAATTAGAGTCATTCGACTCTCTATCATACTAACCTTTTTTCACTCATATATTTTTATCTATCGTGGTTATGTGAAATACTCCGCTATTGAGGGCTACTCACTAAAAATATTGGGGGTCCGTCAAATCAGTTTCCCGACACTCAAACGGAACTGTATTCACTCGCCCACTCACTTAAACCCATATATACGTTTAAGGCGCATAGTGGTCCCAATGACCTTGCGTCGATCGTCCCGCACTGATTACATAGGAGTGAGTGAGTGAGGCTGAGGGGAATATTTAAGCAAACCTTTACGCGTAAGATGAATTATTTCAATAAAACGTTAATTAAGGCGAATAAGAAAAATCTAAAAAGACCATCCCCTAGAATATTGTTCACTTTATTTATTGAAATCGAAAGTATACGATTTAACCTAATATATACGACGCGATTAGGTTTAAAGTTTTAAAATCGAGGCATGTTTGGGTCACATTTTAACCAAGTTTTAATTAATTTATCAAAAAATTAAAAAGACCATCCTCTAAAGAATGCGTTGAATAATAACATATCATTTTTAAAGATTTTTTTATTCAATATTTATGAAGAGAACCGGTTTTTTCTGCAGTGATTTTTTATGTTTGACCTTACTATGCGCCTTAACAACTGTGCACGGGTCTCTAGTCAGACCATGATCTCGACCTGCTACATAACGCTCGCGCTATACCCACCTTCACACTGAACCTTAAGGTAGGAAAATTATTTTCACCCCAATAGTGTTAAGACACTGGTGTGATGTGAAGGCAGGGAAAATAATTTTCCTACCTTAACAAACACTGGTGTGAAAGCTCAGTGCGAAGGTGAGTGGGTACGTCACGACCACGCTAGTAAAACGGTTGGCGTTGGAGTTTGATTCGAGAATCGGAGAATCGAGCTAATAATTAATAAAACTTACTTGTTATACAGTATAATATCCGGCTTCCAAACTCTTTCGTACGGTATTCTGATGACATCGATGCCGTCAAAATCACTGGTATTCCATCTCAGGTGGTAGTCTGTCCACACTTGCGTTATCCAGCAGTTTGTTGTAAGAAGCTGATCTTTCTCCTCCTACGAAAAAAAAACAAATTTTATATCATTATATTGTGTATATTTTGATTTAAAATTATATGTATAGGATTATATTAAAATAATTAATCAAGTCTCTTCTGTAAATTTCGCTATTGATTTAATTTTAACCCAGTATATAATCTTATTTGTATTATAATGAACTGTGTAATATAATATATTGTGTAGGCACGGATAATATAATACAACAGGTAGGTATATCTGCAGATATGGTAGTTGTCAACAGCATATCCAAAAAAGTATAACGGGTGTAAAAAAAAACAATCACAAAGCCGAAGCCCACGTATTGAACCCATCGTCAATATCATTTTTGTCTTCTAGACCATACCTGGGAAATAAATAGTTACCGAGATATTTAAGTTCAAAGTGACAATTATTTTTTCGGGATTTTTATACCAAAGTGTTTGGAACATGATTTTTTAATTTTCATCGAAATAAACATCAAAGAGAAAAACAGTATTTGTTAACAAATAAAAGTTTTTAATTTACAACGCGCAATGTATTTACAACAGACGCTGTCTATTGTCGCCGCGAGCTGCTGATTCTCGCAGAGACGATATCCGTAGCGCGCGACCGCGCGTTACATTGCGTAGTACTTTTAGCAGTTGTTTTTTAAAACCTAAAAATTAATTTCGTTTCCCATCAAAAAAAAAATATATAAGTTAATTTTAATGGCCTGAATGCGTAGACGCGGGCATTGTGGTTGGTTTTTTTACACCGTGTATTTTCTCGTATTGAATAGGTGAGTCTGGTGAGTGGTGTGGTGAGTGAGAATCTACGAGTAGTGAGCCGTTGAGTGTAGGCTCAAAAAACCCTTTTAACTATACTGTTCAGCTTGTAGAAGACCCCTAAACTTAATTCGTTTTGATTTTTCAAAGTATTGTGTTTCTGCATTCTGATTGTAAGTATTTGGACTATATAGCTATCAAAATAGTTATAATAAAAATGTGTTATAATCTGCACAATTCTTTAATTAACAAATTAGTTCCAAAACCGAATGAGCTCATTCAACACTTTGATGTTTTACTATGTACCTATCTGCGATTGTAAAAAATATTTAGGTTTCTCTTTTGAACAAAGCTAGGTCCATTTATCTACAGAGGCTTAAAGTACCACTATTTCCCTAATAGATCGATCGCGGGAAGAGTACTGCGTCAAGGCACTTCGAATTTTAGCCAACGAGGCAATGGGGCGGCCGTATTTTTCTTAGGCAGTGTGTCGAGATTGATCTCTCAACGTTAGATTAACTCTCAGTAAGAGCTCGGAGTAAATCTAAGGTCAAATCAGAGGAGCCGCTGTCATTTACTGAAGTTTATTAGAGCATTAAGAATAATGTCTACGAAAGCGATACATGTTAAAAAGACATTTATTTTTTAAAAAAACGTCGCCCCACAATAGGATTTTCTCCTGTGTCGTGGGTGCAGTGTTAATAATAGTAGACAGAGACAGCGATAGGTTTAAGCAATCACTGATTTTAGACAATCGTTAGACAGCGTTTAGTAGTAAGGTCGTAAAATATTTAAGCTTCTCTACTACTCAATAATGCCAAACTCATAAATAACATCTACGCTATAAATATACACATATTATAAAAATTAATAATATAGCAAAATAGCGATAGGTTGGTTCATAACTGCATAGACATTTCTAACAGGGAATAAAAGAAAAGGAACACACTGAAACACTAAACTGAAAGGTATAATGTCATCAGTAAGCAATGCTGGCGGTAGTGTGAGCACCAAAAATATGTATAATTAATTAGTCATGTTATATAATTAGTTATAAAAAATAAATTTAAATGGAATGTCTGTGAGTCAATTGGAAAACGCTAATGGTTTAATGCTTATATATATCCTAGTGCAGATGCCAGTCTCTCACATTACAGTCTATTGTCTGTGTTTAACTTTTAGCTGCTATTATTATCTATTTTTGTAAAAACTGTTTTTTGAAAGTGAAACAATAAATTATGATTATTATATCGTATAATAATCTTACGTAATTTATTAAGTTATATTTTGCACCAGAAAAATTTGATTGAATATTTCTGTACAAAACGGCACTTTCATACTATAAACCCCTAATAAGAAATATTAGTTCCAACTGTTTTTGGTGAGGTATGTTTTCATGAAAAATTAATTAGGTACATCGTTGTTAAATAATTGACAATTCAAACTCTCATTATCTTCTAATTTTTAGTTTCCCGCCAATCACAAAAATGCTAAAACTTCTTAAGCTTTAACGCAAATGGCCACAGCACCGCTCTTCAATGCTCGTTTCGCGTCGCCGCTGGATTGGAGTCCCTGTTTCATAAGAATAACACGTAGGTCTGTGTAACGAACCACACTAAAATTATAATAACTACTCAGCTGTCAAGATAAGGAATACCTTTGCTCGATATTTATGAGTGTGATAAATATAAACAGATTGGGTAGGCCGTTCCGAGCAGCCCTTGGCTCGCGGTAAAATTATGCTCAGTCACAAAGCTAGAAATATTACTTCACACTAGCCCCAGGCGTCGCTTTTGTTGTGGGCGCCTCTCCAGTCTCCTAATGATGTGCTCCGTGTCAAACAACCGGGTGGAATACAATTTTCACACTTCTTAATGTGATTACCCCTTTAAAATGTTTAAATGCAAAAAAACATCACAACCACATCAAAAGAGTTCAATATTAAAAAAATACACCTACTCTTAAACGAATGTAGACTTATGTTATGGGGATGGATTCAGAAGGCAGTGTCAAGAAAATGTGTATCTTTTTCTTTTTGGTAGTGAGACAGAATAAAATTTTATCCGAACAAAATAACATAAAACTCATTTTTGTATTTGATTTATTGCCATTATTAATTTTACTGACGCCGTAATACCTCCGCATTGCATTGTTTTAACTAGTGAAATAGTAATACTTAATATCATGTAAGTATTGTAAGAAGTTTCAATTCAACCTTACTTACATTACATTAGGGGTCTCAATTTATAACATTGTTTTAATATGTTGAATATTAATAATATAATAATAAATCATAATAAAAAGCTTTATTTTCTCTTCACAGTAAATATAAACATTAGGTTTCTATAACTAAAAGTTGTGGAAGAGACTAGTTCCTGAAATAGATTCCAGAGGAAACTGAACTACAGGTTACTAGGCCCCACCTTTTTTTTTTTTTTTTTTTTTGTCGGGGGGAAATGCGTAAGCGCACCGTACCCGCCGTTGGCTAGACGGCAGGCGTGTGTGGGGCTGGCCCGGCGAAGTTCCAGGCCGACCCACTAAAACCCCCCGGTGTTCTCCCTGCCCTTGTGGGCGCGCATGGTAAGGTCCACACTGCGACTCCACTACCCATGCGCCCGGGCAAGCCTGACCACCTGGTCAGGCTATCGCCAAGGGGGGATTGCCCGAGAACACCAGGGCAATCCCCAGACGGAGGGCCTTACGGCGGCGTGCACGGGGCCAACCGTGCACGCAGGCCTCCACGGCAGGGTCATTAGACGGGCATCGCTTGTGCGAATGCCCGCCTTCGCCTGCCTATCCGTCTGCGGCGGAGGGGAGCTGCTTGGGGATCTTCCTCCCGCTCCCTCTCCGCAGCCTCCTTCTGCGAAATTACTTCTTCGCAGAAGGAGGCCACAGCCTCCCATTCCGCCTCGCCGCGGAGCATGGCCACGACCATGCTCGGCAGCGAGAGGTCTCCGCCTCCCAGCGCAGCGTTAAGTTCGCTGCGCTGGGGTCGCCAGGCCGGGCACACCAACAAGGTGTGCTCGGCAGTATCATCGGGAGCGTCGCAGTGGTGACACCGCGGCGTTTCCTCCCGACGCGCGACTCGTTGCAGATAGTGACCGAAGCAGCCATGCCCGGTCAGTACCCGCACCATGCGGAACGTGAGGCTGCCCTGCCGGCGCCCAACCCACTCCTCCAACACCGGACGGATCGCGTCGATCGTCCGGTGGCCGGCAGCTGGGGAGGTGAGTGCCACACCCCACTGACGCAGAGCCTCCCTCTGCGCCAGGGTACGAATCCGCTCCACTTCCTGTGGAGCGGATCGTCCCCCCCGTTCACGAGTAGCAACCCGATGTCGATACACCTCCGCGAGGACGCGTGCATCGACATGCCACGGCGTTTGGCCCGCTAGAACGCAGGCCGCGCCGTGACTGACCGTGCGATAAGCTCGCACGGCCCGGGTCGCTATGACCCTCTGCGGGCGTCGCAAGAGGGCCACCGTTCGGGAGGAGAGGCACTCTGCCCATACCGGGGCTCCATAGAGTGCCATCGACCGTATTACCCCGTGATACAGTAGACGGCACGCCGATCCTGGACCTCCCACATTAGGGAGGACCCGTCCAAGTGCGGCTGCAGCGGCGCACAGCCGTGGAGCGAGGAGCTTAAAATGCTCCTCGAAACTCCATCGGGGGTCCAGAACCAGGCCGAGGTACTTAAAGTGCGCCTCGACCGGTATACGGACCCCCTCCACTCGGACGCGGAGCCCCGGTGGGATCCTGCGACGGGGGGCGTGGAATAACATGGCCCTCGTTTTGTCGAGGGCCACGTCCAGGCCCAGGAGGCGGATGCGTCGGACGACCAGTGAGGCGCCGACCGACGCAAGGTGGGCCGCCTCCTCCCCCGTTTTTGCTCTCGCCGCGACGAGCGTGTCGTCGGCGAAGCAGACGACCTTCGTTCGTGGCAGAAGGTCGCCTCGCAGAACCCAGTTGTACCCCAGGTTCCATAACAGAGGACCTAGTACGGAACCCTGGGGCACACCCGCCGCCATTGTCCACGTGTGGACGCGCCCATCCGGCCCCTCGTAGAGAATGGACCTGCCTTGCAGGTAATCCTCCACGAGGGCGCGGAGGTACGGAGGCACCCGGTGGAAGCGGAGTGCCTCCTTTATGCACTCGTGGGGCAGGCTGTTGAATGCGTTGCGAATGTCAAGAGACACCGCAACAACAGTGTCCCCACGAGCTGTGGCCTCCTCAGTCCACCCCTTGAGGAGGGCCACCGCATCCACCGTGGACCGGCCGGTGCGGAAGCCGAACTGGTTTTCAGCCAAGTCCGGCCCCCGGTCCTCTAGGTGCTCGACGATGCGGGAAGCGAGAATCTTCTCGAAAAACTTCCCAGCCTCGTCGAGCAGCACCACCGGCCGATACCCAGTCGGTGAATCCGCTGGGCGACTCTCCTTCCTCAAGAGTCTGCCCGCTTTCCACCGACTGGGGAAGCGGCCCGAGGCGATACATAAGTCAAGCACCGCCCGGAACCGCTCCTCGAGGTGTCCCAGGGCGAGGGCCAGAACTCTGCTAGGGACACCATCCGGTCCCGGCGCCTTGTTTTTGCGCCGGAACCGGTCCCTCACCGTGTCGAATTCCACGTTCGACACGGGAGGGATCGCGGCAGCCACCTCCACCGGAGGAGTATCCGGGGGGACCATTCTGGGGGGCTGGAACGGACCGGGATCGGGGAACAGAGTCCCTAGCACCCGATCCAGCAGCCCCCTGTCCATAGCGGAGGTAGGGGGAGCGGAAGCTTTGAATTTCCCCCTCATCATCCGGTACGGACGCCCCCACGGATCGTCATCCAGGAGCCGTATGAACGACTCCCTGGACTCCTCCTTGGCCCTGCAGATTTGATTCCGTAGGGCTTTCTTGGCTGCCGCATACACCCGACGAAGCTCAGCTTCCTCGTCAGGTGTAGTTCTGGCGCGCCTACGACAACGCACGTAGGCGCGCCTGGCCCTCATGCTGGTGGTACGCAGGTCCGCAATCTCCTGCGTCCACCAGTACACCTGCCCCCTTTCGGGGCAGGCCTGCGCCCTTGGCATGGCGGCTTGGCAGACGACCTTCATGTCTTCTGCGAAGAGATCCGCCATGCCGTCGACATCCCCGGCGAGGTGGGGCGGCACTTCAGCCCACGCCCGCACCATCGCCGCCTCCTCCGCCACATCCAGGCGGAGCTTGGTGAGCGCCCATCGCGGAAAGGCGCTCACCGCGGAGCCCCTGCGGTTCGGGGCGCCTGGGGATGCCGTGGAGACCTCGTATCGGACATACAGGTGGTCCGATAGAGTCTCCACATCTTCCTCCACCCGCCAGTCGTTGATTCGACGGGCGAGGGAGGGGGTAGCAAACGTCAAGTCCACCACGGACGTGCCCTGCACCCGGACGCAGGTAGGGGTGGAGCCCCTATTCAAAATCTGGAGCCCCAGGGACAGAACCCAAGACTCCAGATCTCCACCCCTCGCGCTAGTGCGGGAGGACCCCCATGCGGTAGACCACGCATTGAAGTCCCCCGCAACTAGCACCGGTACCGGGGCCGTCCTACGGACGACCCCCTCTAGCGCAGCCAGGAAGACTGTGAAGTCCGCCCGGCTGCGATTGGGGGAGAAATAGGTTGAAACAACCAACATTCCCCCCCACATGGCGGCAACGTAACCAGTGCCCCTCTCTCTTAAAATGAGAGAGGGGGCTGTGCCACGCGCCGCCCTCATTATGGCGGCGGTACTATCCGCCGCCACCAACCAATTTGGCGACTGTGGCGGAACGTAGTACGGTTCCGACACAATCGCAAAATCCACACCCCACTCCGCCGCGGTCTGACATAGGAGGTCCTGTGCCGCGGCGCAGTGGTTCAAATTAGCCTGGAGGAGCTTAATGGGACCACTAGACATTGATGATCTCCATGGGCTCCTCCTGGGCCGTCGTTGCGGCCGCTGCTGCCTGTGGTGCCGGGCTCTTCGGGGTCACGGTCAGTTTCACTGGGGCCAAACGGCCCCTGACTGGCGGGGGGCTGCAGTTCATGCCCCCCATCCCGTGGTCGGCCGGCCTCTTGGCGTCTGCACAGACGGCGCAATTTAGCGCCGCCATGCAGTCTACCGCCTTATGTCCGTCGGAGCCGCAGCGGAAACACAATCCGCTGCGGTCCTTGGCAGAGGGGCACCGCTGAATGGGGTGCCCCAGGCCCATGCAGCGGAAGCACCGCATGGGCTTTTGCTCCAGAAGTTGGATGGACGCAGAGCTCCATCCAACTTCGAGCCGACCAGTATCAGCTAAGCGCCGCGCTGCCTCTACAGGCACCGAGGCAAAGGCCGCCCCGACACCCCGTACCCCAGTATGCACGCGGCCCACTTTTATGTGGTGGGCTGGGCAGCCACCGGCTTGTGCCAACACTTGACACAGCTCTTCAGCGGACACTGAGTCGTCTAAACCAACGACCCGGATGTCCGCTGTTTTTACAGGACGCCGCGTCCCCTAGCGCCTCCCCTAGCTTGGCGGCCAGCGTGTCGGCTTGGGACGGGGATGTCTCTTTAGGGAGCTCGATAATTCGAGCTCCGGTAATACCCGTTCTGAATTTGGCAGGCCCTATTCCTAGAGCGCCAAGGCTGACGGAGGCTTTGGCCTTGGCGATGGCCTCACTATAGGTGAGGCCCTTCGCCACCGCCTCCGGTTTGAGGGCCAGTACCACTGCCAGAGAACGTGGTGCCTTGGGCAGTTTAGGTATTTTCTGCGCCACGGTGGTCCTCTTGGGCACCGTTACGTCCACTGCCGGTTTTTTCCGGCCACGCTTGGTAACAACGGTCCAGGGATCCTCGACCGTTGCCGTGCTTGCCGCGACCCCAGAGGTAGAGGGGACAGCCGCAGATTTCTTTTTCACCAATCTTGCTTCTTTCGGCATATTGGCCGGTGGGGCAAGAGTGGTATTGGCCACCATCGTTTTCGCTGACCGCTGCGATTGAGGCTGCAGCTGCGGCTGTCTTGCGCGATCCGACGCTAGCGGTGGCCTGCGAATCGGGGCCGGCATTAAGCGCCCATCTATTTCAAGGCCCTCTAGGCGGGCCGAAACCATTGTGCCCACTTGGGCCAGCAATTCCCGCTGAAGGAATTCAATACTCTCCAAGAATTCCCTCTTGGAGATTCCCTCAGCGGGGTTATCCCTCGTCGTCTGAGCCGCCGGCAGCTTCACCTCTGGAAGCTCCTCAAAATCGGCTCCCTCGGAATCAACGGCCTCCGGTTCGACGTCCGATATAATCGTGGGGGGCGCAACCATACCACGGCCCCTAGGGCGCTCGGACCCCCGCTCCGAGAAGTCCCGACGAAGGGCCTTCATCTCACCTTCAATGGCGTCCAGCTGACCCCGGAGCCTCTTGTTGTCGGCTTGAAGCCGACGCACCTCCTCCGAGGTTTTCCTGGACGCCAGGGTGCGGACAATCTCTAGGAGAGAGTCGGAGGCGTCCTTAATTTCTTTCACGTAAGTCCCCTTTAAGTTCCGGGACTTACGTGTTACTCCTAATAGCGCCTGCACGCTCTCCTCGGCCTTGCTGCAAAGGAGCTCAGAAGTGGGCTCAGGAGAGTGCTTCCCTTTGCCTTTCCGCTTTTTTCCGGGGGCCTCTGCAACCACCGGCTCCTCGTCAGATTCCGACTCAGTATCGGCCTCCAGCTTTTGTACTAGGCCCCACCTGCAGATAACCTTAAGTTTAGGAGATCCTGTAGTGATGACAATTTGGCAAAAAAATAATACGAATGAATGTGTATGTACGTGTGTAAGTGTTTGTTTGGTGTGCATTTAAGTGGTAGAGTAAGTGCGTGTGCGAGTGTGATGTGTGTGTGTGTGTGTGTGTGTGTGGGTAATGTTCGAAAGGGGTTTAGTATGCTATTTCCCAAGGGAGGTAAGTGGACGAGAACAGATTTTTTTTTAGGTGTTTGGTAGCGAAGGACAAATATGCGCCATTTCGTGATCAAGCTCGGAGTTACCGTATGGGTGCGAGGAGATTTTCCGTTTCTGTGTAGTCCAATGTTTTTAAATATTCCGTTACTAAGGTTTTGAAACCGAATGTGTGGAGAGGGTATATGTTGAGCCGTTTGTTAATTTTGTTGTAGAGGTAGGGTCCGAGGAAGCAGAAAAAGTTATGTGAAGTTGCTGTTCTATGTAGTTGGGCTGGGCAGACATATCCCTTCCTTCTTTTATCACTTAACAGTTCGGGATCATAGTGCAGCTGCGAGTGCTGTCTCTGCAAGATGCCTAGGATGAATAGTTGTCTCACCGTAGGAACATCCCAGTATTTATAGAGGTCGGTGGTGGGGTAACGGAATGGGAAGCCGGCAGCAACTTTGAGTATCGAGCGTTGGGCTCTTTCTACTTCCAGGAGGTGGGTTTTTGCTACCCCGCCCCAGGACGAGACACAGTACGTGAGCAGGGATTGGCATAAGGCGTAGTAAACCATTCTTATCACATGGCGGTCGGCAATGTGTCGAAGGGACCTAAATATGTATGTTAATTTACGGATTCTTGGGATTAGGGCCGCCATGTGAGGCATAAAAGAAAGCGTCTGGTCCAGTATAACACCCAAATATTTTATGTTTTCAGTTCTTTTCAGAGCTGGGCAAGAACAAGAATAAGCCTGACCACTAGACGGACACTCGTGCGCTGTGATGGACATAGAATCTGGTGGAAGTTGGTTGGTTTTGAGTGCGAAAGCTATGTATTTGGTTTTACTCACATTTAGAGATAATAAATTAGCGGTGACCCATTCTCTAATAAAGTTAAGCCCTTGCTGCGCTTTTTGAAAAGTGTCGCTCCAGGAGTCCCCGCTAAAGAAAAGCGCCGTGTCATCGGCAAATGTGAAGATCTTACAATTTTGTATCTGGAGCTGACAAAGGTCGTTAACATAGACAAGAAACAGCGTAGGGGAAATAATACTACCTTGCGGTACCCCAAAGGAAACACTGGTTTCATCGCTGATCCATTGACCTATTTTAACACGTTGGGTCCTGTTTCTCAGAAAGTCCCTAAACAGTTTCAAGGGAAGACCTCTTACTCCTATGACCTCTAATTAGCAGATGATGGACTGCATCATTTGTGGAAATACCAGTACGGAAGCCATATTGGTGGGGAGAGAGTAGCTTGTGAGATTCCAGAAATTTAATTAATCTCTCGTTCATAATGCGCTCTAGGATCTTGGATAGTGTAGGCAGTATGGAGATGGGTCTATAATTGTCCACACAGTCTTTCTTACCAGACTTATAAATTGGTTTGACGAGTGCCTTTTTAAAAGCGGTTGGAAAGACGCCCTGTGAGATGGATAAGTTACAGATATGTGTGATGGGTTTAGCCAGAAAAGGGAGATATCTTTTAACAATTTTAGTTGAGATAAGGTCTATGCCCCGTGCGCAGTTGTCCTTGAGGCCCTTAATAATCTGGATGATTTCCTACTCGAGGACCGGAGCCATCAATAAAGAGTTGGAAGAAGAAGTTAGGGCTGTTGAGGCATTAGGCTGCAATGTGTTGGGGGTCACGGGCAAGAGTTTCTCCGCAAGCTTTCGGCCGACGTTAGAGAAGAAATTGTTGACTTTATCAATACTTTCTATGGGACCGTCTGTAGGTAAGAGAGACAGGGAGTGATCGTGTGCTGAGTAGGAGCCGCTTAAATTTTTAATAACCTTCCAAAGTAGCGTTTTGTTTCCACGTGCCTTTTCAATCTCCCGCTTCTCGTAAGCTCTTTTAGCCTTTTTGACTATAGATGTACAAAAGTTCCTGTAACGTTTATATGTATTTTTTAGGGGTTAGAAGCTTTATGACGACATCTCGATATGACTAGGTTGTCAAAAAGACTAGATCGCTGTAAGACTAAAGCTGAATAGAACAACATCGCGGTCGGACTGTATTGATATTTGACTAGATCGTGATAGGACTAGATAGCGTTGACGTCTGAATAGTCATTTGTCATTTGAAGTACAGTTACAGAAATGAAAATACGTTGTTTAAGTTTAATTAATTTACTTATATCTACGTTTTAAGTCACAAATATTTCTTAAACACTCGATGGCCGTTACTTCATTCACCACAAGTTTATTCAATTCTCGTGTATATTTGCGATTGAATACTATGTCATTTCTTTTTTTCCTTTGAACTTCAAATAAAACGTTACGAATTTTAGTGTCTTGAATCGCAGCCTCTTTTTTTAAATTAAATAAAAATAACAGCAAAGTTGGTTTATGCTCCATCCGAACATTAAGGCGACGATGCCATGCCTCCAATTTATTATTAGTTCTGTGTTTTTCTTTTGCACATGAAATTAAAACGGGATCCTTCAACCATTGCCTACAAAAATAACTATTAAAAGCGTCCAACTCGGGTGACTTTGGAGATTCATCAACGATAGCTGACCATGCCTCTTGTATGCAGGCGGAAGGTAGAAGAGGCAAATTGGCAGTCATTCTGGCGATGTCTTTTCCTCCTTCATTTTTAGTCAAACCAAGATCGGATGCTTTTTTCCAAACAGCTTTATTGAAATGATAATAGCATCCAGTTACTGCTCCGTTTTTAAAAACCACCCGAAATGAATTAACGAGTGCCAATTCATAATCGCATTTAAAATTTGTAATCTGAACTTTCAGGACGTCTCGTATTATATTGAATAGTGCGATGTAAGTTGTTTCATGCTTATTTGGCAACAAAGCATACAATACTGGAAATACATTGGAAGTATCTGCCGTACTATCTACATCAACGTGTAAGGAGAACAACTGATAAAACGGCTTAGGCACTCGTTTGAATGTGCCATCGCCGAAGAAAACCTTTCCCAGTGTAGCATACTTTTGCATATTTCTTCTTGAAAAAGGTGAGGAGAACACAAGTATTTTATGTTCTGTCAGTTCAAATTCGGCCACCAAAAAATTGTCCTTAATAATATCTGGAACGGTTACTTCACAACTTATAAAAAACTCTGTTTTTTCGACTTGCAGAAATCTCTTGCGTTCTCTATATAGAACGTCCTTAACTGAATTATAAGGTCTGCCAGTATTACTTGAGGCAGAAGTCGATGGCATATCTAGTAGGGTTTGTTCATATATTTTTTTAACTGATGACATATCTTTGCACACATTCTGCTTTGCTGCATCCAATAGAAGGTCTTCATTATTTTTGTAATGATTCTGATCACACTTATGCAAACTCTGTCTGATTATATTAGTTTTCTCAATATTTAAAGTTACAGAAGCACTGCATTCAAGTCTCTTATAGCATCGCCAAAAAGATGTTCCGCTCGAATTGTTATAAAATGAAATTGTACCTATATCCATCGTGTACAAGAGCTTCATTATTTTTTTTATTTTATATAAATTTGATTTCAGGATTATTTTTCATTTTAGAAATTTTTGCAATTACAATGAAATTCACAATAATACGCCGAATGCAAATGTCGAAGTGACAATATCAAAGCTATAGAAAAAGTTTTATCTATGTCCGTACTCTACGGCCAGTATTATCTTCTTAGATAATAGTAAAGAGGTGACGTATTATGTACACACATAAGTATCTACTCAATCTACCTACTTATAAGGGTAGTCCTTTATTGTAATTTTCAACATAACTGTACGACATATCGCTATGTAGACCAACTGAGACTTAGTCAAATATCGATATAGTCACTTTGCTATTTAGTTGAATCAAGATTTAGGCCAACTACGACTTAGTCCAATCGAGACCTAGTCCATTCAATACCTAGTCTTATCAAGATGTCGTCATAAAGCTTCTAACCCTTTTTTAGGAATTCATTCTCGAGGTCTTTTTTAGCTTTTTGTGCAAGTTATCCCTATTTCTCATGCAACGCATAAGGCCCTGGGTAATCCAAGGTTTTCGAATTAGTTTCCTTTTGGGGCTTTTGGAGGGTTTCGTGTATTTTCGAATGGCAGTAGATAAGTTATTTACAAGAAGATTTGTAGCTGCGTTGGCATCTTGGAAGTCAAGAACAGATTGTAAGTTCATGTCCCGCACAGCCACGTCCAGTTGATCAAAGTCTAACCGGAAACCAGTTTCACTCTTATTGGGCAGCTTGTGCGTGAGATGTATGCTAATGGGTATGGGTATGCTAATGGGTATAATATTAATAATATAATTATGGATTATCAATTTTATACTAACAAATTTCATAATAGTACATTATGATACGAGCGCGCTATGTCGGTCCAATGCGCGCGTATATCATACGACGTTTTTCAACACACTTGTGAGGAAAATAAAAGATCTTGTGGTATTAATATTTTTCTGAAAATGACTGCGCTTTTTTATCAACCTTCCACTGCAAAAGTATGTCGCCACGTATTTAACCTTTGACTTTGGCGGCAACAAACTATTACTCGCGCTTTGCGCCTCCATAATTATTTCCGGCGGAGTTAATAATATGGATTCTTCTTCACTTGGACTCGACATATTTGTAGATAATCAATTACAACAAAAAGACAAAAAATTTCAATAGCGGGAAAATGTCGCGCGCCCTTTTTTCGCACGCTGCCCGGGCATGGCTAAGCTTACTCTTCATACAGCCAACAAAAAGGCCAAACAGCCAAAATTCAAAACTAAATAAACCGAATATTTTAATTTTTAAAAAACAAGTTTGTGTGAATTTTTAATAATTTATTTTAGTTATAGTATTTAAGTAACCAGTAGTAGGTTGTTCATTTGTTTCCAATTGGCAGCCGCATATAGTCGTGTTAAAAAAGTGTATTAAGCGACAAATTTAAGAATGCGTATACTGGACATACATTTACTTGGAATCTTGAACAAATTAGAATTTGTCGTGTTAAGATTACCGCACTTGTGCTATTATGTAAAGTGAAAAGCACTCGTGTTTAATATACGGAATAACGGGTCTAAATGCAAGGTAATAAGACTCGCTTAACGAGCAAGTGTGTTGAAAAAAATTAAACGAACAATTATGTAATCTATACTAATAATATAATCTATACTAATATTATAAAGTTGATAAAGCTGAAGAGTTTGTTTGTTTGTTTGGTTGATCGCGCTAATCTCAGGAACTAATAATTCAAAAAAAATATTTTTGTATTGCATAGTCCATTTATCGAAGGAGGCTATAGGCTATATTATATTACGCTACGACTAATAGGAGCTGAGCATCAATAAAAATATTGCAAAAATGGGAAAAAAATATATGGCAAAACGTAGTTCGCGGGCACAGCTAGTATTACTTATAAAATCAAATCATAATTACACTGTTATATTTGTCAATATCAATTCTTGTAAACAAATACAATAACTAAGCATTGAGATTAATAATGTTTTCCATTGTATTTCAGTGCTTGGAACAGTTGTTGCATCATGCATAGCACCCGTCTGTTAAGGCAAATGTTTCATTTCATTCCGCTCCAATTATCAGATGGAAAGCACCTATTATAAATGAGACCATTTATAACATTAAATCTAATAAAACAAGAACTAATATATAGCACCACAATAAATAGATCGAGAAAACCGTTTAAGTGAAATTCGGCAACGCGCCTAATTGATTGTTGGATAGGTACTCAATTAAAATGTTAACCTTAATAATTACCGTTTAATTCTCTCAATAAAGGTGGAAATTCATTTCTCTAAATGAGATTATAATTGGTCTTAACTATTTGGTTAGAATATCTTCATCTTGTTTTGTCAATGTCAAAATCAATAAATCAAATATCTAGTATTTACTGATTATGCGACGACCTCATCAATATTGATGGGTCAAGATCAAGACGAATCCTAATAAAACAATGAATAGATTGGAAAGGATAGTTACAAGAAAAAAATAGTGGCAACGAGAAAATCAATGAACGCAATTCCTACATCCACAAAAGACACAATACTGATATCAAAATCATCAGCTTAATGATTGATGAGAAAATGATTTCTGGAATTAAAAACTAAATAAGGTATGTTGCAAAAATTATAGAGTTTGGTAGTTGCTTACAATAAATAAATGGAAACTTTTTGGTTTGATTTAAAATTATTTTACAACTACCTTTATACTTTTGTCATTCCCAATGAACTACAATTACGTAATTAGTTCTAGTACAAGCTGTTTTCGAAGCGATCTAATCACGAAGGAATCGATAGCATGGGATAAAGTTGTTACGTACTCTGGATAACAGCCCTGGGGCGGTCACCCTTTGATTTAGCAAATGTGGATAAGCTGGATCGCGATGGGGAAAACTCTATACGAGAAACAAACAAATCGGAAATTACTCGCCATGTTCAAAAATTTACTCGGTTGTAATGTTAAATGATTGAACGGGCAGGTATCTACGGTCATGGTAATTCAGATGACAAATTGACAACTGGCTAAATTTATTTTGGATTCATTCATCTTGGTGCCCAATTTTAAAATGAATTGCCGTTCGTTAGTCTCGTTAAAACTCAAAAACGGAATATTTATTTTTTCTTTTGTTCGCTGTAATACAGGGGTGGTTAAAAAAGAAAAATATACGAAAAATAGCGATGAAAGATTCAAGGAAAATGACGGTACATTTCGTGATTGCTTATTTATATCAGTCATCTGTCAAAGTGATACGAGGTTCACCGGGTCAGCGAGAATTTAATGTCGCCGTTCGCTCGTGAGAGCCGACTTAGGAAGAAGCTTACCGCATTAAAGTCTCTGCGAAGATATGAAAAATTCGAAATAAAAACCCTTTTTACGGAGGAAAAATTACTATACTTAAGTACCAAAAGGTTAATCTGACTAGTCCTGCCCACTTGGGTATACCGGAGGATTCCATTCCATTCATTAATCCTTGTGTCTATCCGACTATACAGAATTAATTGTAAAACACCTGCAACCTCGCAGAATTAGATAGCTAACGTCATAAATAACAACGTTTGTTGTACGACTTTTGATAATTCATTAGATTTTACTTTCATTCAAATATTAATATAATATACCTCTAAAATGTTTGTAACTTTATACGCGCATCACCAGAATTGGCTAGATGACTAAAAAATTTTTTTTGCTGTAATAGAAGCTTATTCTTATAATAAACAGAAGGAAAAAATCGGTTTTCGAATAACTATAAAAACAATCAAGATATAAGGTATTAAAGATTTTATTCCATCTCTTTCTAGCAAAACGGCAATTTATAAGGAGTTTATATGGCCGTACTCAACAATGACGTCACAGTTGATGTCGGATCTCTCTGTCTAATCGCGTTCAAATTAACAAATTAAAATGCTTGTATCTAATGTATTTCTAAGCCGATTTTAATTCCAATTTCACATGACTGCTTCTTTTTCCACGGTATTTTAATATTTAATGACGAGACGTAAAAATTTGAATTCAGTCATCATCCCAATTACGTAAACAAACTTGTGCGAATTACGCTGTGTGGGGGGCGGGCGTCGCTAGCACTTTTGAACTTGACCTACTTTTCGACGGCTTTGATGCGCGCGCGTCGCACGTTCTTGTGTGCCAAGATCTACCGCACCTTACAAAGACTTATCAATGTCACGACAGTGCAATAAAAACTTGAAAATTAATTTTTATTCAATTTATTGAGTTATCTTAAAACTCGTAAAACAAACGTTGTAGTTAATGATGTTAGCTATCTAATCCTGCGAGGTTGCAGGTGTTTTAAAATTAACCCTGTATAAGAGATTATATGTATAAGAGATTAGATACTATCTCTTGTAGTTTGTAGGAATGCCCCGCTAGTCGGGGCAAACCCACTAAAAACTTCCGGGGTCTTCCATCAGTTAATTTGTGAGGTGACCTGGAATCGGGGTAACAGAAGTCACAAGATCACCCCATGGACAGTCAGGCCTGTTGGTGGTATTATGTGAGTGCATAATAGGGTTGAGGAAACGGCGGACTATTGAACATTGCATATTGTGTCGATGACTATTGACTTTTGTATTGGTATAAAAGTTTTTTTTCAGAGAGCTTAAGTTTACGATGCATTGTTTCAAATTTTAAGGAATGACACCGGTAGAGGAGATACTGATAGGAACAATTGTTACGGTTTCTTAGTGTCACATTCACTTAATTTCTTCAGCTAACCCACCATATATTTCTGTATTTTTATCAGTGTTTTTGCTTAAGGTTCTGCGTAGTAGGGACAACGATATCAACAAGGAAAGTACTTTTTGAATATTTTAAAATCAGAGTCATATCCGGTCTAATGCAAAGAATGTTGCGATCTGTAACAATCACGATTGCAGTAGAGTTTTGCTTTCTCATTTTCTAAGGCATTTATTGGTTTGTTGCTATTATGATTATTACTAGCAGAGTAAGTGGACAGTTTAAGATGGAGATGTAGTGATGACGGGCAGGCGACACCGGCTCTAACACAAATTGCGTTGTTTATTGAAGTGATGATAACACAAAATTTATAATGAGCCGGATTGTTGTTTGTTTAAAATACAACAAGTTGTTTTTAGGACGAATAAAACTTATACCGGCTTTCCACCCGCAGCGTGGAAAATTTTCCCGTAGCAATTCATACTATGAATCAAAATCTTTAAAAAACTACCGTTGAAATTCGATAAGCGTTGTTAGTGTGATAGTCAATTAATTAAAAAAAAATCAACCCCTGTTTTAAATTTCCAAGAAAGCGACCTTTCAAAAACGGTTGACTCATTTCTAATTATCAGCTTAAATAAAAAATACATGAATAATTCACTTTATTTCAAAATATCTAGCTTCAAAAATGACCACACAAATTTTGAACCCCCTCGTCACCCCTTTGATGTTGGAATTTTGTAAAATCCATTTTTAGCCAGTTCCTATTCATTATCAAATTTCAAGTTCATAGATCAAATTGTTTTTGAGATTTCGTAATTGCCTGACTTTGAACTTATTCATGATTGAGTGGGTCAAATAGTTTTCGAGATTGAGCGAGTGAGTGACTTTTCGCTTTTTATATACACCGTGTTTGGTCAATACCTTATGAAGCCGAAAAGATATTATTTTATAAGCTAACTCATAGGAGTGTTGTTGTGAAATCCATAGATAATAGACTTTAGTACCTACAATCACGAAAAGTGATTATTTTTTATATTGTTGTCAGCCATGTAATTGGCATATTACAAACTGGAGTAGAATAATTAAAAATATTTTTAAAAAACTTTTTCAAATACAAGATTTTAGTACTCGTCAATACGAATCAAACGAGCCCATACTCTTTGGGGTTGTGTCATTTATTGCAGAATTCCTATGGCCACCTTCCAGCTCCAGCATCAGATCAGCTCCATGTCATCATAATATTGCGTTGTCACGCGATACACATCATCATCATTATTATCATTTCAGCCAAGAGACGCCCACTGCTGGACATAGGCCTCCCCCAGGGATCTCCAAACCGATCGGTCCTGCCATTGATTTACTACCAAACGTAGATAGAGCGCTTCATACAAAAACGCGCTTGAAATCTGTCACCTAGTCGACTATACATTTGTACTCGCTGATATATACTTGAATATGCACGCCCGAATGAAAATTACCATAAAGAAAGTACCGTATTTATCGAATTCAACCTTATTCTGCATTATTACGGCAACTATTTTAAGTACAACCGTGGGGAGTTACATCATTTCATACCTAGCCACAGAGCAAACGACGTTTTAGTAATTGCTACAAGACAATATCAACTTTATATTCTCAAACATAATGCTTGAAATTGCTTATCGCGTTGTCGCTCCGACGCATGAATGAGATAACACATCGTGATACGACGTCCGTGCGAGCGAGACGATTGTGATGTACTGACACTGACGCGAAGCGACATGTTTATGGTTAAAATAATTGTTTTTGATTGGTTTTTTCGTATAAATCGAATATTTGAATACATGATAAGATGTGAAATGAGTTTACTCACGCAAAATATGAAATCCCGTCTTTTTTCAGCCGTTTCTGGCTATTGTTCACAACTTTTGAATGCGCACTTCAGCATGTTTACGTGCCGACAGCTAATCACTCACTATGGAAAGGAATTGCACGAGTCGCGATTGAGCAGTTCTCCACCGGCCCACTTTTCGATCGTTCATGCGTTATCTACGTTTGGTAGTAAATCATTGGGTCCTGCGTTTCCCGCATCCAGCGGCTTCCCGCGACCTTCACCAGAGCGTGCCAGAGCGTGCCAGAGCGTCGGTCTACTTTGTGGGGGGCCTACCAACGCTGCGTCTCCCGGTACGTGGCCGCCACTCAAGGACCTTTCCGCCCCAACGGCCGTCAGTCTTGCGAGTTATGTGTCCTGCCCCCTGCCACTTAAGGTTTGCAATTCTTTGAGCTATGTCGGCGACTCTAGTTCTTCTACGGATCTCTTCATCTATTTTTTTATTTTTATTTAATATTATTAACACTAACGACATTTACATTACAATAAGAAAAACGATGATACCCGCAATAGTGTATAACACTGTGTCGCGTGCATCAACGCCCTCCTCCGAAACAGAAACAAACAGCAAACAAGAAAATTTTAAAATAATTACAATAATACTTAAATAACAAAAAGCAAAAAGTGATTAGACTATCAGAATATATGAATATGTAGCTATGTGTGTGTGTGTATTTCTTATGTGATCGCGTAGAGAAACCCCGAGCATAGCCCGCATGCGATACACATACGCATGCAATAAAAATAAACAAGCAATAAAATTATTAAAAAAAAAACTTTTTTAAATACAAGCTTTTATTTCATCATAATATTGCATTGTCACGCGATATGCATATGCATGCAAAATTTCAGCTCAATTGAAGACCGGGAAGTGATTCAAATTTAACTTGCAAGATTTCATTAACCGATTCGTTGCGGCGCCCATTTTTGAAAACTTATCGCCATGGCCGTGAACAAATTTTCTATGACACGACTGGCATGTCAAGCGCCATAGAAGTTGATGGCACGCGTAATGTGCCATCAGCCATGTATATAAAACCACATGCTTTTTCACTTGTTTAGACTTGATTCAAGTTTAGTTGACATCAAACTACGGTAGTGCACGGCACGATACGTTAATTAAATCGGTTTTGAAGAGGTTAAATACGTGTTTTCCCTGAAATGGAAGGTAAGTGACTTTACTTTTTCAGATCTTGCAAACCTTTTGTGATATTGTTAAATTTCTTTGATGTATTCAACGAATTGGTAAAAAAACAAGAAACATTTTATTCGACTTGGGGATTATTCATTTATAACGAAAGACAATTTGCGGTGTGGGAATTCACATGGTGAATGGGGTATCTTGCTTTGTGGTGGGGGGTTGTTATTATTACTTACATCACTACAATGGATAGACAATAGATTTTTGTATCAAAAACTCATTTCTGATTTAATAATAGCAAAATATTTCCATGTTTTTTCTTCTTACATGTAGTATGTTACAGACAAAGTGATAAATCAGATATTATGCGCTAGCTATTATATATAATATCTTGGAAGACTTGGATAAAGTAATAAATACAAGTCACATTTAAAAGGTTAGGGTTAAGAATGGTATTGTCTATGTAATATATTAGGTTAGGGTTATTTTTTTGTAAACCACCTAAAGAAATGTTTAAAAGGTAATAAATCACTTTGACTGTAACATAGCGATGGGCGATTGTTACTAAAAACAATCGAATTATTCGATTGTTGTGTTTATTCGAATGCATTCGAATAGCTATATGTGTTATTCGATTATTGCGTCGATTGTCAGTCGCAGGCGCGGACTGGCCGGGCGCGCGGCTTACAACAATTTATGCTAGAATCAATGCTTGGTCTATTGGTAATTTTGCATAGCGCGAGAGACGAAATTCACACGAAAAAGCGGCTGTCTTCCTTAAATTTTTCAAAAAGTTCCAAACTATTGATGCTTTCAAGTTATTAGGCATAATTATTTTAAAATTCACGCGTAACGTATATACTGTTGCGTGCGCACTTTGTTTACTTATGTTAATTTGTAGTGAACAAATAATTAAATAATGACATTTTTTAATCTTTTATTTTAAAAAATTGTTTACACTTAACTGGGAGTCATCTACCATTATAATTATTTATTTACCCGACACTTACAATAATCAACTACTTGCAATAAATAATTTCAATATTTGTGAAATTCCCTAAAACATTGGAGACACAGTCTACGGCTACCTTATACTTAAACAATTTTATTGTAAGTCGGTTTATCCATTTTTCGCAAAAATAAACAAACCAATGGCGAAAACGTATGGGTGTTTGAGACGCTCCAGAAAGCTGTTTACAAATTGTGTCTTTTTGGTCGATCACGGATGGCAACACGAGATAAGTATTTTTCCACAACTTTATGTAACGAAATGTTTATTTTTTTACAAAACTAACGTTACAACGCACCTCAAAATCATCGATGAAAAAAAACCGCACTCGTTTGGTAAAAAAAGTATCGTCACACACATTGTATTAATTAGGTATCTAAAAATGGAAAAAGAAACTACTTTCGAAATCATGATAGTTATGTTCTAGGTAACTTCCCTTTAAAATTTAATTTGAGGGTGTTACAATCGATTCAAAAATGACACGCCTATTGTGTCATGCACCACACGTTAAAAATAATTCAATGTTGAAGTATGAAGGTTGTGAACCCCTGCAACTTCTGAATTCACACAATATCCAGAAACTAACACAACAGGCTAGATCTACGTGGAAAAACATGATTGTTTTGTTCTAGGCAGATCCTTCTAAAACTTAATTTGAGGGTGTAACAATCATTCAAAAAATGACACGCCTATCGTGTCATAAGCCACAAGTTAAAAAAATTTATGACACGCCTGCCGTGCCATCAGCAACGAATCGGTTAAAGACACTGAACAAATGAAAGTAAATAAAAACTTGTAAATAAATAAAACGTTGTACAACCAACATTTTATTTATTTACAATTTGTCAACAATATTTCGGTTACACCTATTTTTTTAATCGTGAACACAAAGACAAATTGCGTTCAACACTTTTACGTTAAAGTACCCACGCTTTTTACAGCAGAACGTGCCACTTTGCAGCATGGTGCTAGACGCGATAGCGATGTCTCCTTTCACACATTGTTTCAAGATTCCTTTTAAAGCTCGCTCGTCTTTAGCGCATTTTCATTGAAAAGTTTCGTAACTAACTTTTAAATGAAGTATTTCATTCCTTACGTGTAATTTGATATAAAATAAAAACCATTTTACATTTCAAAACATAAACAACAAATATATTATGTATTAGTAAGATATTTTACAATCGACAAAGGATACTCCTGTCATTTACTTTTATACAACTCTTTATGTACAATTTTGTGAGCAAAGGCGACCTAATGCCTGGGCATTATCTGCAATTATGATTTATCTATTATTTATATTCCGAAACATAATTAAATGTGAAGAAATATTTCGCTAAGTTCTAAAAGGTCACCAATCCAATTTTGTGTCTAACATTAAAATTGTATTGTCATAATAATAATATGTTATTGCGGTAGATTAAAAAGTATGATCTAAAAATTCACGTTTTCATTCGTCCTAAAAACAAGTGATATGGATTCCTTTTTTGAAAAATAATGGGCCACGAAGTCCACATACATGCATAAAGGTGAACTTTAAAACGAATCGCATCTTTTTACGACTATTATTATACTACGTCTCAAGTTTTTACGACTATTGTTATACTACGCCTCACGTTTTTGCGACTATTATTATACTATGCCTTACGCACCTCGTGTCATTTAAGCCCACCAAAAAAAAACAAAAATATTCTGAGAAACTTGTTAGCACCAAATAGCATGACAAAACAAAATTAGGTCCCTAAGTTGGAAACCTTATAACATCACGACGGCTATTATAAAAAAAATATCTCTGCCAAAACTTTTTGATAAACACAAAAAAATATCCAGCTGCTCTATCGAGCTTTATAAAGCCCACTGCTTTATAAAATCTCTCAACCTGGAAAAGTTGAAAGGTTCATTATCCGCGTCCAATCTCCACAAATTAATTTCGTAATGAGTTCGGTCTACAAAAATGTTTGAATAGCGTTGATTTAATCGGCTCAGATGAGAATGCATGCATTGTTGCATATTCACATTCATTGTGCTCACGCCTGTGAATAGGCATCGGGCGCATTTCATAATGAAGACCATTTCGTCTGATTTAGTAAAGCCTATATGCATAGGGGCGTGGAAATACATTTCGTGTCAGCGGCCAGCCGCACACATGATGTACAAGATGTGACTAACAGAGCTATTACAAAATAATTACTACGCCACAGAGTACCGCCCGAATTCCTCACAAACTCAATAGACGTTGGATTACCTACTGTCTCATGTGATTAACAATGTCACCTCTATCTTCATCCATTCTAGTGTGTACGTAGCGCTTACGTGTTGAAATTAACGAACAATACACAAATGGATTTTTTTAATACAAGCTTTTTTACTCCTCAATACGAACCAAGCCCAAACTCGAAGAGGCTGTGACGTTTTATTGCGGAGTTCCTATGGCCACCTTCCATCTCCAGCATAAATCAGCTCCATGTCATCATAATACTGCATTATCACGCGATATACATATAGGTACCTACATGAAAAATTTTAGGAAGTGGGTCAAATTTAACTTGCATGATTTCATTACAGACACCGTACAGGTGAAAGTAAATAAAAGCTTAAATCTAAAAACTAAATATCATTACAATCTCTCTGTATTTATAAAATTTAATAATATCTGTAATTTAAATAATAATTACTTACCGTTAGATATTTATAAGACATTGTGTCTGCAATAAAGAATTTTATTATTATTATGATCTTTATTTACCTTCTTTCTTAAATATACATTTTTTTACAATATAAATATAAAAAATATAAATATTATAAAAAAAACTACATCTAGCGGGTCCATCGGCAGCGAGATAATGCCCAAACTACCGATGGTTAGGGCTGCAGGGTGAGGAACCTCCTGACAATTCGTGCCGTGCCAAGAATTACCGCCTTCTGTATCAGGCCCTTGATCCATCCGCCTAGCGAGAGTCTCTCAAGATGTTGGTCAAGACTCTTCGCTATTAGACCATTCACAGACACCACTATCGGGACAATAACAGTCGAGTCCACATCCCACATGGCGGTAACCTCGTGAGCCAAGTCAAGTTAAGTCAAGTTATTATTATTATTATTATAAAAGGCTTTGGTGACTGACGGAGATATGGAGGCGTCGACTAAGGAAGGATTTTTTTTTAAATTCTCACAGGAAGCTGAGAAATCCCTCTCCAAAAAATAAGAAAAAACCAACACGTCAATGTAGCTAAACAACATGGCTGGTGTAAAATTCTCTTGTGAAATCTGTTACATACTTACTTTAGTGTCCCATACCATGACTCACGTCATGTCATATCAATGGAAAGTTCCAGTAAACATTCAAAATGTTTTTGAAGTGAGTACTTCTTTAGCGGCGTTGTACACTTTTTTTGTAATGGGTAATAGTACATTATGGTACAAGTGTGTAATGTTGGCATACAACGTTTTTCAACACACTTCTGAATAAAACAATACTTTAAAAAAACCATTTTACATAGTAGATAAAAAGTTTACTTAGAGAAACAATTAGTAAATGTGCAGTTAGTAAAATTATAATTAACTATTTTTGATGACATAGCGGTCTCATCAGATAGATTATTTATTGAAATACTTTCATGTTCTATTGTTATTTGTGATGGTTCATTATTCGTGTAGGTAGGTGAAATCCAATCATTGGACGTACTTGGTATTTCGCCAGTAGGATGCGTCTCAGAATCAAGTTTAATTCTTTTTGTGATTTTTGCACAAATTTCCTTCTTGTTTTGTATGGAATCTTCTACGTATGATTCTGCTACATTGCTAGATCGCCACCCGCCATGTCGCTTCAAAGTCATTATATCAGCTTCTGAATTTGCCAGCAATGTAGCTGAAGTTCTTCTGAAACTATGTCCAGTGTAGCTCTCAGCATCTACTAAACCCAAAAACTTAGCGATTTCTTTAGGCATAGAACCAAATTTGTTTATACCTATAGGCTGACAGGTACATTTACCATTCTGGTAATTTAGAAAGAAACGGTCATTTTTTGTTTTTGGCGAACGCAAACTTTCATACTTCTTAACAATATCATAGAATGGACCGTGTTTGGTGAATGACCTAGGTATTTTATTTTTCGTGATAGGTATCTTCACTAAAAGCATCTGGCCATGGTTCTCTATATCTTTTACAGTTATATTTGTTAATTCTTGTATCCTACAGGCACCAGTTACACCAAATATTAAAGCAACCTGAAACAAAAGAAACAATAATTAAGGTCAACACACAACACAAGCTGCTATTAAATATTTAATTAAAATTAATTTAACTAACCTTTGTAGCCAAATATTGGTTATCTGGAGCATCTTTAATAAATTTTTCAATATCATCAGATGATAAAACCTTTGATTTTTTGCTTCTAAATCCATCAGATAGTCTCTTTAGATAAGCTGACAAATTCGATGTTTTTAAGTCCACTCCATTCTTTGTTCGGACTGTACTTTTTAACATTGAGTAAATACACCACAAAGAGCTAGGTTTGTACTTAGAAGATAATTCTTTAAAGTACGCCATGAACACATTTTCTGAAAAAGACTGCGTAATGTTGTTGTTCTGCCATTGTATGAAATTTTGGTACGCTAATAGATATTTTTCCTTTGAGTTTTCTGGTAGTAAACTTTCCATAACGTTCTGGGCTTCACATCTTATATCGGGCGGTGTACAACATAAATCATTTTCTTCATAAATTGTATTTGCAGACATCTTAATTAATAACTAACTAAATAACTTCAAAAGAGAAAACGAGACGAGTTGTGAAAAATGTTTCGTAATGGCGGGAAAAATTAATCAGTTTTCCTATGCACGCGCATCGGCCATAGACTAATAAATTTCGTAATGGCGGGAAAAATTAATCAGTTTTCCTATGCGCGCGCATCGGCCATAGACTAAAAAATGAGGTTTCTTTTTTTTGGGCTTTTCGCGGATAGCATTTTAGCGCAAGTGTAAGCGTAACTCAACCAATAATATTAAAAAAAAACTATTACTCACTCGTGAATAATAGTAATGAAAAAGTCACAGTTTGATTATAGGTGTCATTATGTGCCTAATTGCCATGGGATTAGAGCCACTTTATGAGGAAGTGTGTTGAAAAAAATGTTAAACTCGCGTCAGGACACGTGACCCTGATCGAAAATTCGTAAGACCAATTAAAATTGAAATGGCCGCAGGAACTGTCGAGGTGCAGTGAGGGGTCCACGTAAGCCGGCCGAGAACAATAGCGGCTGGCAAAAGTACTGGAAGTCACACGTCACTTGAGACAGTTTTAATCAATTTATTTACTTTGTTAGGAAAAATCTAAATTGTGCTTTTATTTGATTTTGTTGTAAATATTAATTAGGTAAGTTAGTATAAATTAAATATTATTTATTTGTTATAAAATTACGTTTTTAAGTAGTATATTAATGTCTGTTTTAATTTAATTGTAAATATTTTGATTCATTATTACTAGTTATATAATTATGTACGCACAACGTTACAACAGGAAGTTGATTTTTCTGAGGGATAAACTTTTTAATGTAATATAAATTGACATGTTTGTGTACGATAGCGCAATAAATAAATATTGTATTCTACCACATAAAAGATAGTACTTTTATTCTGATAATTAAAGCAATTCGTGCAAAATTATTCCATAACCATTCCAAAATATCCAAAACGCACAACGTTAATACTTAAGTTTTCACTTCTGCCGGCACTCCCGGAGTGCAACCCGTCATTTTTTTTTATAAATCTATACTGTGCTAAGGCAAAAAAATCAAGTCCATATAACAAACTTGTTTACTTCTGTAAAATAACAATTAATAACTAGGCTTGATGTAGTTCTGCCCAAGCGGTACGAAAGATCCTTTTTAACCGACTTCGTTACGCGATTACGCCGCCAATTGTGGACCGATTTTCAAAATTCTTTTTGTATTCGATAGACTATACTCCAAGGGTGGTCCCATGGTCACCAAAGTTAGGATCCGATGATGGCATCCCATAAAAATAGAGGAAAACCCCTAAACTTTTAGGTATGTCCAACGTGTTTTGTATGTATGTTACGCGATTACTCCGCCAATTCTGGACCGATTTTCAAAATTCTTTTTGTATTTGATAGAGTATACTTCTGCGGTCGTCCCAAAGTCGTCCAAACGATGATCTCCTAAGTTTTTAAATTTGGCACCGACTTCAATATAGAAGTGTGATGTTGTTTGTACCTATTCTTATATTATGTTTACCTTTTCAGTGTTTTTGAAGTCGGTTTTTATTTTTTGTAAAATAATTTTTATTTTTATCTTTTTAGTGAATGATATTTTTTAAGTGAATTGAATCTTTTAAGAGATTACTGTTGGAAATACCTCGGAAAACTATACAAATTATTATGTAATATAATATTAAACTGACATAAATAATAATTGGGCAGATAAAATAAAATCGAAACCTACTTACGGTTGTATAGAGAATACTAAACCTCCCTCCTTAGCGTGTGTTCACGATATGTTTGCACTCTGTAATCCTGAGAAAGACTAACTGCTGCCTTGCCCGGAGCACGCTTTTATGTCCTACAAAACGATGATGTCGGTAAAGCCTTCTACTAAAGTGTTGAGACTTGTAGGCGTGTCCGGCAAGAGAGCAGTTAATGGAATACTAAGAAGTTGAAATAATTTAATTCTACTAAAATAAATTATATGCAATTTTATAGTTTGTATTTATTATACTGTTGTTGGTGATAACCAACAACAGATTAGTTGAGCGTGTTTCCGGCGAGGGAAACTAATCAGTTGTTGGCAATCAACAATGGTTGTAATATAACTTTATTATATAGAAAGAAGAAAGAAAGAAAGAAACGTTTATTAAACACACAAAATAAAAAAAACAATAATTGAAAAAATAAACTAACAGGAATAAACAAAACAGTAACAAAATAAATAGATTTATTTTAATGTGTGTTTAAAGGGCCTTGCCTCAGCATATACTTCTGGGTCATTCATAGATGGTCAGAATGAACCAGAAGCGCTGTTATTCTGACAGGCCCCTAATGAAAAAATGATAGACGCCACTGCAATATAAACATAATAAATAGACACTTAAAATAAAAATAATACGGACGAATACAGTAATTATGTATAATATTGATGAAAGAATAAACTAATAAATATATTAAACAAACCACAATCTGTGCTTAAGAGGATTGTGAAGCTGTAAATTTTCATACAAAAAGCGATAACGCTTTTCTCCCTCTAAACATAGTCCAATTTTCATAATTTTTGGAAATCTTGTAGATATAATGAAAAACTAGGTTTGTACGTTTTGATTTTGAAGAAATATTGCTCAGAATATAAGTTATTAGCATCTAAATATCTATATTTTCGACTTAAAAACTACCTTGAGCATTTTTGTCTTTTTTTGACTAAATTATACTGAATTACAAAAAAAGCAAAACGTACAAACATAGATTAAGGTATACTGAATCTAATGATACCAAAAGCTTCATAAAGGTTTAGTGGGGTAAAACAGTTATCGCCCGAAACAATATTTCAAACAGGAATTGTAGGCAATTTCGACCATTTCTTGCAACTCTTTCTATCGCACGATACGGGTCGAGGGCAGGGGTACAATGTAGTGATAGTGACATAATGTTATCGTAGTTATTGTCGCCTAGGGAGGAGAGAGTAATATCGATATATCGATCAATAGTGAAAGTTATTACTCAAGTCGGAACTATTAATCTTCACAAATACCTTATACATGAAAAAGTAAATATCTTTTTGAATACGTTTATTGATTTTAGTGTTTTATTTTAAAGATTTTATTTCAATACAAATTTCCTTATTTAAGGGTTAGCAGCTTGTAGCCTGTTAATTTTACTGTAAATTCCCAAAACCAAAACAGGAAAAAAATGTAAGTATGTAAGTAGTTGTTTGTTATAATAAATATGCCGTAAAGAAACCAACTCAAAATAAATTCGTATTCTGTTTCTTGTGATAGGTATTTGTTATGCAATGTATGGAGTTGGAGCAGCTAAAAACGTGTAATAGACTATGCAAGTAGCGTTATTTTTAATATTATTTTGAATTTTATTCCTCTAAAGCTGGGCTCTAAGGTTTTACTCGCGTTATGGAATCTACGACTGTATAAAAAATACAAACGACAAAGTACCTACAAGGTAGGCATATATGGGAAGAAAGCACCCTTCGTACGGTTTTGAAGTTTTTTTTTCATTTTAACTATAAAATTTAAAGCAGCTGATTACATAGGTATTTTTTAAACGACTTCAAAAAAGAAGTTTCTCAATTCGATGCGTATGTTTTTTTGTGTATGTTACGCGATTACGCCGCCAATTGCAGACCGATTTTCAAATTTATTTTTGTATTCTCAAGATTATACTCCAATGGTGGTCCCACGGTTACCAAAGTTAGGATCTGATGATGGGATCCCATAAAAATGGAGGGAAATCCTTAAATTTTTAGGTGCGTCCAACGCGTTTTTTTTTTTAAATAAAAACGTCGCCCCACACTAGGATTTTCTCCTCTGTCGTGGGTGCAGTTACAAACATAGAATATCACATGCACATACGCCCAGACCGGAACAAATTTCTCTAGGCCATACAAAACATCTGTCCCGTGCGGGAATCGAACCCGCGACCTGTTGCGCAGTAGACGATCGCTCGACCTCTGCGCTAACCGTGTCAACCGTTTTGTGTGTATGTTACGCGATTACTCCGCCAATTGTGGACCGATTTTCAAAATTCTTTTTGTATTCGGTAGAGTATACTCCTAAGGTGGTCCCTAGGTCACCAAAGTCAGGTTCTGATGATGGGATCCTATGAAAATCGAGGGATACCCTAATTTAATTAGGGTTTCTTTCACTAAAAAGTTAAATAAAAAAAATATTTTACAAAAAATAAAAACTGACTTCAAAAACACTAAAAAGTTAAAAATAGTGTAAGAATAGGTACAGACAACATTACATTTCTATATTGAAGTCGGTGCCAAACGATGATCTCCTAGAAAGTTAAAATTTGGCACCGTCTTCAATAATGATGTGTGATGTTGTCTATACCTATTCTTATATTATTTCTAACTTTTCAGTGTATTTGTAGTCCGCACGAACCCGACGAATCGAACCCCGCCGGACGGACCTCCCGATCAACATCCAGTGGCCTCAACCACTAGACCACGGAGGTGGTAAAAATTAGAATTCTAAGACTATTAGTATAACTACCCAAGATTAGTGTATAAAAATGAGAGGTATTTTTTATTTGATGCATAATTATTACTTTATATTTTTTAAATCCCTGCTCCTATTTAGTTTGTATGTAAATAATTAATTTATCTATCTAAAATAATATATTTTTTGTTATTTATTTTTAAGTTAACAAGAGGTCTGTTCTTGTTTAAACAATTGTAAGGGCTTGTTTCACAATCGAAAAGTAGGTATTGAATAGCTTACTTATTTGACAGATGATTTGACGGTTGTTAGGTATATGAAAAATATGTCAAAGAATTTTATCATAAAGTCATTTTATCTTTAGTGTTTATTTTTTTCATAAAAGGATCCATTATTGATTCACATCTCAAATGAAAATCATTTTAATTCAGTATAACACTCATCTTACAAAAAGTCATTTTCTTTAGACAGGTAAATGTACGATAGATAGGTACTTTCATAACAAATAACAGCTCAGTCCTATAAAGTAGGACTTGGTAGAGATACCAAGTAAGTGCCTACACTATAAATTTCAAAGCAGTACTGAAATAATTTACGAAACTTATCTACTAAAATATTATAAAGAAAGAAGATTTGTATTTTTGTTTGTAATGAATAAACTTAAAAACTAGCTCACTGGGAAGTCTCGGCGTAATTATTGTTAAAATGATTTTTAGAAATAAAGCTATTTTTATTTATTATATTTTTTATTTTTAAAAACTACTAGGCTGATTTAAAAAATTTTTTGACTAATAGAATGCTACATTATCACTGAGTAATATAAGGTTATAAAATAATTTTTCATACGGGAAAACAAAATTCCCTCACGAAAAACGAAAATAACGAAGGCAAAGTTGCGAGCGGAAAGGCAGTCAGGAATACCTAAGCAACGCCACAGATAATATAATACTACAGTCAACGCAAAACATTACAAACGGTAAAATAATGATCTCGAGTTCTCGCGCCGAGGAGTCGCGCGCTGCTGTCGTTGTGTGCGTGAGAATTTGCGCGTGTTGTATTTGTGGTGTAAACGCCAGACGGGAGGCCGAGCGGTGTGAAACAGATAGCATTTTAGAAAATACCTACTCGCGCCGCGCACGATTACTTCACAATCCTCTTAAGTGGAACGCGCCTTAAGTTTTTTGTGCTGTAGTCGGTCAGAGTCGAGTCTTTAGTCTGTGAGACGAGTCGGAGCTAGTCGGAGTCAAAGTTAAACTTATCTCTACTCTATGTAGTCTGTGGTTATGTCGGAGCGAGTGTTATGTCAAAGGCGTCAAAGTCACAAGGTCACAAGAAACAAAATTATAATTAAAATACCTGCTCAATTAGAACAAAACAGGAAAAAGGCTTGAATGAACATCCTGCAACGTGGCATAAACATGGAGTTCGGTCCACGTGCACATTATATCGTGTGGACCTACAAGTAACAAATAGATGTAAAAGTAAAGAAGTGCTTCATGACCCCCCAACTATGTCCGGCAAAACGTGAAAAACCAAAAGTGAGTGAAGCATTTAAGCTACGAATTATGCTTTTGTAATTTTAATAAGTAATCCTTCAAATGCCTCCTAAAAGTGTTTTTCGTTTGCAGATCACGCATTGGCGGTGGGAGGTCGTTCCAGCACCGAGAGGCTGCATATTTAAACGATCCACGAAAGGCCATCTTACGATGCTTGGGAGTGGAAAATATGTGGGAACAGACTCTTTTCGGGTATCTGCTGTGTTCCCATGCCCATACCAGCTTTTCATACAAATATGGTGGTTTCTGTTTCTATGAGATTGTACATTTAATATTATATAGTATTAAATGTACAATCTCATGTAAATTAAAGTACGTATTATGATAATGTTTACTAAATAGCTAACATTATGGTGACCTTGGGACGACCGCAGAACTATACTCTATTTTTAATATTGTTGTCAGTCATGTTATTGGCATATTACGAACTGGAGTAGAATAATTAAAAATATTTAAAAAAAATGTTGTTTCTTTTGATCAAAAGTAAGAAATAAGACGATGGTTAATAATAGCTTTATTTGATAAAAATGTGTTAAGCTGTTCAAAAATTATTGGCCAGCAATATTTCTTGGTCAGAAGGGCGTACCGAGACAAGAAAATGTTGCCGTGAGTTCGTTTCCAAAGCAGTTCCCCGATGTAATGGAAATAAAACTTAGAATTATTTCCTACTTTTCAAAGGGCAATATGTATATTTCTTGTTTTTAAAGTTTAGCTAGACCATTCGTTTCCTTTCCCGTACATTTTGACAACACCTTGACAGCTGACAGCTGCCAAATTAAGTGGGAACAGTAACGATTTGGTTTTGGTTAAAATTAAAACGATCGTAAACAGTGCAATTGCTCCTCTGGAGTTTTTTTCTATTGCAACTAAGTTGGCAAACAAGCAACCTGCCCACCTGATGGTAAGTGGTTACAGTCACCAATAATACATGTGGCTCCTGTGAGATTCGCAGCAAAACTGCAACCCCCACAAGAACCACAGTGTACGTTGGCAACTTGTGACGTAGAATATAAAGTCACGGTACCCAATAATTTCAATGCCATATCTTACCCTTCAAACTGGACCACAGCAATGCAAGCACTGCTGCTTTGCGGCAGAAATAGGTAAGACGGAGGTACACGACCCGAAGAGTGATTGATTTGCAATACTCTTTTTTGGTGATTTGTAGTCGTACAAAGTACACACGTATGAAGTTACGGTTTTGCCCGCTTATTATTTCATATAGAAATATAAAAAAAGGTAAAATGGAAGGAAAACTCTAAAAGCCGTATTTCATTTTATCAATTTTGAACGATTGACATTTTCATCCAAACAAATAACCATGATAACGCTATTTCCAAAGAAATTCATAAAACTATAAGTAATTGAGGACATTAAATTATACAAAATAATTAATTGATCCCATATTGTAAATGATAGGTTGTTTCTTCGTCAAACCATACCCAACGCCGGATCACTCACGCTAGACTGAAAAACCTATAGAAGTAACAGGTATGGGTGGCAAAAATCAAAAGCAAAGTTCCAGTCTATTACTGTACCTGTAGAAAACTTCAATGCATTTGCCAATTTGAAATTATACAAATTACAATAGTAATAGTATCGTTTATTTGCTAAAATATGGTGCTTTCATGTTTTATAATCTTTAGTCTCACATTTAATTGAACTAAGTCAATGTGCAAATGTTTACATTGTATTTTAAATATCTTAATTATTAAATTATGTATTACTAATTTTACATGCTATAGTTAACATAATTATTATCATTAATATTGGTATAATCATTATTTGTATCTAATTATCATTCTTGTATTACACACAATCAGTCTTACTTACGTCTAATTTAATGATCAATGTCTATTTTATTAATATACATAAATATAATCATTTAATGTACAATTTAAATGCAATTATAATTTGGAGATAATAATTTTAAGCGAAATAAATGTTAAACAAAACGAATTGCCATTGTATCAGGTGAAAGGTTATAATATGACAGCATACACAAGGGAGGAGCGAAAAGGAGGAGGAATATTATTATACTACAAGAGTAACTTAGACGTTAACACGACATTTCCGGAAAGTACAATGATGGAATTACTATATTGCCAAGTGAAAACCAGAAACATGAATACTCATATTATGGCGTGTTATAGACCCCCTCATACAAACAAACAATGTTTTATCGACGAATTACAAAAACTAATAAAACAAGTACCAGAATATTATATCAAGATATAATTGTCATAGGGGACATGAACATAAACTTAATGGACAATAACTCGACAGTGGAGAGATACAAAAACAAGATGTGTGACTGTGGCCTGCAAAACGTTATCAATGAATGTATGGAGGAGGTAATGGCCGGCCGGTTAGTAGCATCGTGCATTGATCACGTATGGGTGCGCAGCCGTCGACGTGTGGCGGCGCACATGCTTACTTGCAATCTGTCGGACCATTATATGGTAGGAGTGAATGTATACTTTAATAATTTGAATATCAATATTGGCCAACAGAGTAATGAAGTATGTATTTTAAATAATAAAATAATCAGAGAGGAGTTAGAAGTAATAAATTGGAATGAACTTATAAAATTAACCTGTCCACAAGAAATGTATTTAAAATTAGCTTGCATGTTTGGGTCCATTTATGAAAAAGCAAAAACTGTCGTAACTATAAAAAAGAAAAGAATGTCAAAGCCATGGATCGATAAAAAATTAAAAATTATGATAGATCATAGGGATGACCTATTTAGGAAATGGAAAAGTAGTCCAAAAAATAAAAACTTTAAACTGAACTATACACGCCATAGAAATGTAACAAATACACTTATACTTAAGGCCAAAAACTCATTTAGGCAAAAGGAACTAAAAGAATGTGAGGGAGACTTCAAAAAGATTTGGGCCACTATTAACAGCTGGTTAGGAAACGAAAAGAATAATTTAGACGATGTTGTTATGAAATACCTAGGTAAAACTGGGACAATCCCTGATATTTGTACTAATTTTAGTAAGACGTTCACGGAAGAAATTGAAAAAATTAAACATAATTGTAATATAATTTTTTTAAAAAGAGACACATATGTTAAACCTACAAATATATCATTTAATTTCCTAAAGGTATCAGCAAATGAAATTAAACAAATCATAAAAAATTTGAGTACAAAGAAATCACCAGGCATAGATAAAATCAGAGTACAAGATCTTAAATATATAAACGACAACATCAGTCCTATTTTAGCAAAATTCATAAATATGTGTTTATCTAAAGGAATATACCCAGAATCATTAAAAAATCGATAATTCGTCCTATTTTTAAGTAAGGCAACCACATGAATTATTCTAATTATAGGCCAATAGCCATTCTATCACTGATAAACAAAATAGTAGAAAAAGTAATAGTCACTAAATTAAACGACTTTTTGGAAAATAACAATGTAATCTCTAGCGTACAACATGGCTTTAGGAGATCCTATAGTACAAGAACAGCTCTGGCAAAACTTATAGACGAGGTTAATAATAACTTGGAAGATAGAAAGTACGTAGTTATTCTATTTATAGACTTCAAAAAAGCCTTTGAGACATTGGACAATGAACAGCTTTTGCAGTCTATGCAGGAGTGTGGCGTCCGTGGTCCAGTGAATAAATGGTTTCAATGTTATTTGAAAAACAGAACTCTAAGTACTATGATTAAAAGGACTCTGGGTTCTGAAGCTGCAATAAAAACAGGAGTTCCAACTGGCTCTGTTAATAAAATTGTAAGTGAAAATGATTGTAGCAGTAAAACTATATTTAAGAATAAAGTAAAGGCGTGTCTCCTAAATGCATACCATGAAAAAGTGTTAGTATAACCTTTATACATTACGATATGGGTGCGGTGTGTTAGTTATAACTCACGAGGCGTAATAGAGCCGAGTGTGTGTAACCGATGTACGCACGTATGTCGTTCGACGTTTTTCAACACACTTGTGAGGAAAAATACCTAATAGACTTTTTTTTTTATTTTTTCTGATTAAATAACACAAATCATTGTTAATTTGTAGAAAAACTAAATAATGGTATAAAAGAAATCATTTGAAAAATCAAGTAGTTTCGTTGATGTCTTTTATATTACCTTTAGCTTTTAAAAAATATGGTACATTACTGGCGCGGCCGGCAAGTGCAGCATTGTCTGACTCTGTGATGCGTGCCTCGGCTATAATACACGCGTGTTTTATAAGCTGCTGTAATTAGATCCACTTTACGAGCAAGTGTGTTGAAAAAATAAATCAACCAATTTTTTTTTCTTTTTACATCTAAGTATATAATATATGTTACCACAACAACAAAATATTGTTAAGCTCGTATACATTACTTTTAAAATAAGTGCATTGATTTCGCCAACAAACTGGTAAGCAGTTTGGCGATACATAAAATGTTAAAATTGTATGTAATTTTTTGAATAAATAAAAAAAAAAAAGGAAAACATTAATATATTGTTATTAACATTATTAGGTAAAAAATAAATTATAATATATGTCAAAAACAATTAATGAGCAGAGCAATATCATAACATCTTTTTTATTTCTTGTTAATGCTTTAAGCTCATAAATTCTTTTTCACTATAAAAACACCTTTCATTCAACCATTTTGTCAAACTTATCTTAAACCTATTCTTGTCCAAAATCTTAATGTCACTTGGCACTTTATTATATATTTGAATACACATATTATTAACATTTTTCTTATATATATATATAGATATCCCTTTGGGCACTTTGTGGCTCCAACGTGCCGTATAGGTAGTAATTTGTTGATCCATTTTCACTTGTTGATCCGGGTGTCTTTTGTTGATCCAATGCCAGCTGACCATAAATATGTAGCTCCGTTCGGAGCCACAAGTGTCACGATGACTAATAATAATAATTAAGGGATTTTTATACAAATCTACCTTTTTGGCGTATGAGCAGTTGTTGATCCAATTCAAATGGGCCAATCAGGGCGCAGCATTTGCCAAGGGCTTCCTCATTGGCACGTTTGGGCAGCTATATTACTGGCTACAGTAACTTAATAATGTCTAGCTAGTATTAAAATTCTCCTCAAATTAGTAGAGAATCTTGTCTTGAAAAAAAGAAAACTCACAAAGAAATCAGTCTGGAGTAACGTGACTCCAGATCAAACCTCAATACTTGTTATTTTTTGGACGGGACTCTTTCTTTTTGTAACAACGTTACTGAGCGAGTGAAGGGATAGTACACAAAGGTGCAACAGCCACAGCGGAGTGGAGCGAGTGAACTAGAAGATGATGCTCGAGTGAGTAGTGAACTAGCAAAATATGTATGACGCATTGACTACAACGGAGTGCAGCAAGTGGTATACGAGGCAGCGATCGACTAGAGTGGAGTGCAGCGAGCGAATTACCAGTGGAAGACGCATCGTTTACAGAAAATGCCATGAGAAAAGAACCAGAGGATGGTGACGCAATAACCACAGCAGAATGGAGCGATTGGTAAACTAAGGGACAAAATAACGACTACAGCGAAGTGCAACGAGTGAAAACTGGTTCATCACTCACTCCACTCCGCTTTAGCTGTTGCGTTGTCATGTTGCTTTTTCACTTGCTCCACCCCGTTGTAGCTGTTGCTTTGCCATTCAGTTGTTCTTCACTCACAGCACTTTGCTGTAGCCGCTGCATCGTCCTCCATTGGTTTACTTGTCTCTCCTCTCCACTTGCTGTTGCATTGTCATTCTCTGAACGACATGATACACTGAATAACAACGCAATAGCTACAGAAGAGTAAAGTAAGTGGTGAACTAGTGGACGACGACGCAGCGGTTACAATGAACTAGATTGAATGAAGAACCAACAATTACAAAGGAGTGAAATAATGAACAGCATACGACGACGACGCAGTACCTATAAATGAGTGGAGCGACTGAATAAGCAGTCGCTCCACTCATCTGTAGGCATGAAAGTGCTTGTGTTTATTTTGTTGATTTCGAATAAAAAACTTTATGTTGATCGAAAGAGATTTTATTTTCGTTTTCGAAAAATAATTAAGTAATTATTGTAGTGTTGATGTTTACAATAGAAAAAGACAATGGGTAAGACATGCAGGGTAGTGATAGAATTTTCATTTTTATGAAAAGAGGTTTGCAGCTTTCTTTGTACCAGGCATTGCATAGGGCGCGTATGCATTTCTTTTGCAGTTTAAAAACAGTCTCAATATCCACTGAATTACCCCAAATATTACTCCATAGTTAAGAACAACTATAGTTAAACAATAGTAAATAAAATTCGCTAGTCTGAAAATGAAAATATGGAGTAACGTTTTACACGGCAATGAAGTAAGCATCGCAATACAAATGTGATAATCACTCCCCAAATTGAGGCAATCTGGACTATCGCCAAGCTCATTGTGTGTTCGAAACCAGACTAATGCCCCGGCTGCCACAGAATTATTTGTGGTTTTTTGTTTTTCAGCTTTTTTTGTGGTACGCAACGCAACCCTAAAAAGTCCCCGTTAAAGTGCTTTGAATAGTTTAAGTGTAATTGATATGTACAAGAATACGGGCAAAAGCCAAGGGATATTAATCCGGGATTCATATTTCTATAGGAACGTTGCTTTAAAAAAACTAACATGATTGACCTTTAAGGGTAAAATTTTCAAAAACTCAAATACATATTATTAGCTCGACATTCCATTGTAGGCTAAATACAGCTTTATGCTTCTAGCTTCAAAAATATATTTTACTAACTAAAGTAATCCTAGTTAGCTAAGCTGATTTTTTTTTTCTAAATAAAAAACATCTATATGAGACGGGATTTGATCACGCGTCTTTCGCATATGCCAATCAACCCATGTAAAATTTTAACAGTAACGAGTATTAGGTAGTAAGCTTAGACCATTTAGTACTAAATGGTCTAAGGTAGTAAGTCTTTTGCCTTCATTATTATCCAAAACCAGAAAATATTTTTGCTATTCATATTGAAGTGCCATTATTAATTTATTTATCTATTCAATAAATCTTCATGTAGGATGTGTACAAAAGGCGAACTTAATACCAAAGGCATTCTTTACCAACCAACCTTAGGGTGATGGAGAGTGCAGGTGTGGTAAATGTACCGAAATACTCGTACTACGTAGTACATACAAAGAATATAAAAATAAAAATATCCTAATACACAACTACCAATAATTAAATAAACAATCTCAATGTTCATTGCAATCTCAAATAAAATCACGAATGCTGTCGATCTCTCTGTTATTTTGACTACACATTGCTCAATATTCATGTCAAGTTTTTTATTGCTCTCTATGTAAGCGTTTGTAAATACAAGATGAAATAATTTAAACACGTTCTCGTGGAAGTCTTAAAAAGATTGCCCTTAATACTGAAAAGATTTGGACGAAAAGTTGGTGTGAGTCCTGCGCGGGACTCATTGTTCGTAACAATATAAGTTCATTTATATTTCATTCAAAGTAAACATAGCAGAGGACTCACGCTCGTTCTAGATTAATAATCACGTGAGTATTTTAGCAATTGTGTGCAAATGGCTCCCTTTAACGTTCATTTGTTTTGTAAAGCACACCTATTTAAGGAAATTGGATGCTCCTAATGTAAGTTGAATACCATTTCACGAATGTGTGTGCTCGCTTCATATTCAAAACAATATTCCTTCTGTTTTGCAAATATCTTGAATTAGATTGTGAATTATCTTCAGAATCTTCTCTGACAATAATCTTTTACATTCTTGAAATAATTATGTAAGTACACAATTGTTTCAAGAAAATACATACACATCCTTAATATATCCCTTATTATTATTACATTATATTATATTTTATGCTTAAAAATTGGAAAAAGTTTGCATCTTAGTAAACAGTGGGACTATAGAGCGTAATAGGTAATGATGATGGCTGTGGTAATAAAGGTTTATAGTCTTTATAGCTCTACTAAAAATTTAGCCAAACGGCAATTTTTTGCGATTCACGGGTTGGTCCCATAGTGAAAGCTTTCCAATTTGTTTGTCTGCACACGCTCTTTAAGAATCAACACAATTTTTCATCCCTACTTATATAATAATATTACAATTGAAATCTCTTCTCAGCTGCAATTAAGACTTAACCTCAATAATATAAATAAACATAACTTCTTTCACTTCTGCCAGCGATTAAACTTGGCTCATTAATAAACACTTCCAGCGCTTCTATGGAGTCAAAGTTTCATAGGTTCTGTCAAACTTCGGGATTCAATAAAGATTAACAGAGATACCGCCGACGAAATGATGAAATCCGATGAAGAATCGAACGCGCTATCCAATGATGTTGTACCAAATGGCGGCTGAACGCCAAGGATGAATTTACATAATATGTCGCAATAGTAGGTTTATTGCGTTTAGCGTAGAAATGTGATTCAATCCTGAACAGGCACCTACCCAGCGACGAAATTAAATAAAGTGTTCGCGGCGGAAATTTACGAATTCCCCTTAATCGTACTAACATAGGATTATTATGGTGTGAACCAGCTTGAGGGTGGAAATGGAATTCTTTGAGATTTGGGGAAAGCGTTGGGGAACGCCAAAATATTGTCTCGACTGCTGGAATAAACGTTCCAAAATGCACATGTTGGAATTATCTTTATTGAAAATATCATCGCTTTTATCATCAAATGCCTTCCAGAATCTTTTTATCTGGCTTGTATGGTAGTAACCCGTAGCAGTGGAGACCATTGGATCTGGTTCTGAAATTAGATCCCCACTATAGGCTGATAATATGATTTTTATTCTTTTGAAAACGGCATAAATTTCCTACAATTATTTCGGCAATTACTGCAATGTTATGAATGAATAAATTCTATATTGTTCGTATTCATATTCACAATTATGTAAGTTAAAATAAACCAACAATTAACAAAAGGCGGCCTTATTGCCTAGGCAGCGATCTCTGCAACCTATAGGCGGAGGAAAGTTCATTTTTGAAATGAAAGATAGTGACGAGATATGATGATCATTAAAATAATTACTTACCTAAATAAGATAACAATAGAATACATAAACTACAAATGTAATTTGAATTGAAATTCAAATGAAATGTTATTGTAACTGCGAAATAATATTGAAAAAATCTTTTAGGCTGATGAAAAGATTCTGGTAAATATCACTTCTAAATATAAATAAAATACTCGTCGTAGTTACCTTCTTTGTTGCTTCGAATTCAATTCGTAATATGTTTCGTTTATTTGCTTGTAAACAATAAAGCTTATAATATACACGCGATATGGAGAACCTTTTTAGGGATGTCGGGCTCTTTATGAAGGGCGTGGTCAGAATGAATTCTGCTCGGTGGATTTGCTGTGTGTGAAGTGAAGGCCTTATATGTAAAGGCGTTTTAATACTGCGACTTTAGGTAATCCATTTGTAGGACAGCAAAAACTAGGGGCTTATCGTTACCCATTCGGCTAGCTATCCGACCGCTTGGTTAGCTATTGCCTGCAGTCAGACAATACTATAGAGACAATTTTTACGAATTAAAGTAAACGCACGTAACAGATGTGCTGATACGTAATTGTCAACAGTGAATGAAGTCTAAGGGATCTAAAGAATTGTAGTTTCGCTCGGGTATATAATTATTTATTGTACACATAAACATTCGAAAATACAGTGAGTACAAGGTATACAAGGGCGAACTTATCTCTGAGAGAGATTTCTTCCAGCCAACCCAAGTGGCAGTGTAAGATGTTGTGCAAATGCGGGAAGAAATTTTTCTACATTTATAAAAATACAAGTTTGCAAAATAACTGAAACACACATACCTACATATATATTTATACACACATATATTTATACATACATATATACATACATACTTACTTATTATACCGATGAGGATGACAAATTTGAAAGAAAATGGGAGATAGACCTCAAAATAATAAAAAAACTAAAAAATTAAAAACCGACTTCCAAGACACAATAATATAAGAATACGCACAACATCACATTTTTATTTTGAAGTCGGTGCCATGTTTTAAAACTTATCAGGAGATCATCGCCTGGCACCGACTTCAATATAAAAATGTGATGTTCAATAGAAACATATTTTTATACTTCTTGGTGAATTTAATACCAGCTCACCGTGATAACTTTCAATACGTATAAAGCAAGGATCAGTACGTGATCATAATGTGTATTAAAAGAAATATCCCCTAACTTCTCATCCTAAAGGATCCTTCATCATCAGCTCAACATTATGAGATGAAGACTACCATACACAAATACTTGAACAGCTTTAGATAAAATGTGAAAAAGGTGGTATGTGCCTATACAATTTAAGAGTTTCCCTTGATTTACCTGAGATCCCAACATCAGATCCTGACAATAGAGACAATGTTAACCACTTCAGGAGTATACTCTTTCGAATAGAAAAAGAATTTTGAAAGTCGGTTCACAATTAGCGGAGTAATCGCGTAACATACACACAAAATAACACGGGTCGAATTGAACCCCTCCTCTTTTTTTTTAAAGTCGGTCAAAAATAATGCAAATAATCTTAAAAAGGACGACCTTAGTAGCAGAAAGACAACAGTCAGATAATCAAAATTTGACATCCCTTAGCTTTGACCTTAACCCTATATATTCCTAAGAACTCGAGACACTTAAATCGTGAACGTGATTCACATATGTGAGATAGGGACATTCCTATGTTGATATCTCCAAATATGTCACAGGCGTGCGTGACTTGTTCCTCGTTATTCTTCATCAGGCCGTTATTATATGTATAATACCTATCTACCACAGTGCACCACCTGATCAATATCGTTATGATCTTCAATCTGTATACAGATATGCTACAGTATATGTCTGCTGGCTTTTAATTTTAACAAACGCTCACAAAATTCAAATTTTTTATGGGGCTTAGACAAGTGGCAATCGTTTCATAGCGAAACGATATCTAAATTTGTCATCGTCTCTGAGATAAGGGAAACTAATTCCTAGCCAACGTAACATAACGAGATATATTAGAATATATTAATAGAATAGATAGAATATGCATAGAAAAAATACTTCCTAAAAGATAAAATAGCATTTTTACATAAACGAAGATTTTGTAAGGAAATCTTAAGTAGGTTCAGTCTCCAGACAGTACTTAAGGGTTATATTTGTTACATCGTCGATGTATATTTACTGTTAAGTTATATATTAATTAATAATATAATAGCAAACTTTCTATACCTATTATAGCACATAGGAAAAACTATACATATAAAAGCGTTCTTTTGTAAGTACAACTCGCTGTTACATATAAGCAAACTAGCTTAAGTAACTGCTAAATAAAACACGATTGAGTGATCGCTGCGTCGAATTGTTCTTTCTGTAAGAAAAAGTATTCTAATAAATGGTAAAATAAATGATAAAAATTTTCATTCCAATATAGTGAAAAGTGAGTTATTTTGAGTAGTATATGAAAGTAACAAACAAAAAAAGTGCAGCGCTTAATTTTATCGATTCGTTTCGACTCAATATATTGTCTACCAATTTAACGATTTAACGATAATACGTGTAATTTAACGATAATAGGATTTAACGATATAACGTGTCAATCCCATACATTTTGTTTGTTTCTAACTTCGTAATCGTTTTCGAATTGTTACTTTGACTAGGCCCCCTGCTCCATGATTCTTTATCAACAGCTAATTCCCGCGAGTTCGTCTGCATGCAATTTATTCATATCGTGAAGTCAAATACATCACGCGTTCCCCGGGGAAGGTATTAAAATTTGGGATAAAAGAGATCCTTCTTTAGGGCTAAATTGACTGACGTGGACTAGGTTTTATCTCGCAGCTATCTTTTACTAAATTTCATTAAAATTGTTTCAGTGGTTTTGCGTTAAAACGTGACAAACAGAGATTAGTACAAATTTTTGAATAAATGCTTTTAGTGTCATAGCTTCAATTTGGATGCTCTTAAATTTAGATTTTAGTGTTCTAATATCACTTTTTAACATGCTCTATTAACACTTTTCGTAGTTTGGTATGTGGATTTTATCAATATTTTGTTAAAGGTTCCTCATATATAAGGTTCTATAGAAAAATGGAGGTAAAATGGCTTAGTAATATGATATTTTAAAAAATCGATTACCGTTGCCTAAATCAATCATTCCACATTAGTATGTGGGAGTTAAGTAGCTAGTACACATACAATACAGACAAGCCTAAATGTAAGCCATGAAAGCCTTAATGTACTATGTATGCAGCATGCGCTGTCAAGATAATCCGAAATGTGCGAGCAGAAAAACATTTAAGAAACCTTTGATCACTCAGAAAGCTTTTTATCAATTGATGGATTCCAGACGTCCTACTTCATAAAAAGATGATTTATAATGTTCAGTTTGCAAAGTTATGTACTATAGGAACTCATAATATTAATCGCTATGTCTTTAAAACGGATAAAACTCGTATGCAAATAAGCCACAATAAGCTATACCTTTTTTTTCTCGGTAGGAAATGCGTAACCGCACCGTACCCGCCGTTGGCTAAACAGCGAGCGTGTGTGGGGCTCTCCCGGCAGAGTACCAGGCCTACCCACTAAAACCCCCCGGTGTTCTCCCTACCCTTAAGGTCCACACTGCGACTCCACTACCTACGCGCCCGGGCAAGCCCGACACACTGGTCGGGCTATCGCCAAGGGGGGATTGCCTGAGAACACCAGGGCAATCCCCAGACGGAGGGCCTTACAACGGCGTGCACGAGGCCAACCGTGCACGCAGGCCTCCACGGCAGGGTCATTAGACAGGCATCGCTTGTGCGAATGCCTGCCTTCGCCTGCCTATCCGTCTGCGGCGGATGGGAGCGGCTTGAGGATCTGCCTCCCGCTCCCTCTCCGCGGCCTCCTCGCAGTCCTCGCAGAAGGAGGCGACAGACAATAAGTTATACCTAGGCTTTACTAAACTTCATTTAGAAAAATTAATAAATCAATACTATATAAAAAATGTGAATGTCTCTGTGGTCTAGTAGTTGCAAACACCTGGTGTTGATTCGGAGGTCCGATTTTCGATTCTCTATGGAGGCAAAAATAAAAGAAAATCAAAAAGGATGCTTTTGGTGGCTAAAAACTCATAGCAAAATTGATTTTTGCTGCGAGCGTGAGGAAAAATGATTCGAATTTCGAACACCACCTTTTGGAATTATTCGGAGCAGAAAAAGCAAATAGTCCGTTCACAAACTCATTTTGGCCTAGTGATTTAGCTCACAGGAAAAAAAATGTATTTATTTATTGGAATTTAAGTGTTAAAATTGTACTATTGCTATTTTAAATCGTAATGTTCAAAATAAAAATTAGTAAACATTAATATCACATACATAAAAATATCATGTTTGGTTTTCATTAAAATGTCAACCAGTGCAATTTCCGAACGCAACATCTAAACTTATAATGTAAAATTTAGCGGGAATCAAACTTTTTCAGCATTAGGTCGATTGAACTGTTTTGGTAAATATAAAAAAATGTGTGCGTTCAGCGATGAAGATAGTTGTCTAACTCCAAAAGAGATGAGAGAACAAGTTTTCAATGCTGAATTTAGTTTTTTACCAGAAAAGTCACGTGAAAAATAGCTTAAGGCGTTCGAATTATCTAATAATTGGCGACTTTTAAAATGTGATAAAACTTATTCTAAAACGGTACTTTTGTCATATTTCACGGAATTATCAAAAGCTTTTTGATTATCAAAAACGACAAATTATAGTTATTTTACGTTCAAGTTTAAATATTGTTAATTTAGTTATGTTTGTTGGCTATAATATAACATGTTGTTTAAAACGGTCTTAATTGATTTTCTTACTTAAAGATGAACTATCAACACTTTTCTCGCTGGTAAAGGGAGGGGTTGTAAAGTTGTATGTTTCATACGTAAGTATTTTTTTATGTTTCGTGCAGTTAAATAACTCACTGTGCACAGTAGTCTACATTAAAATCACTCGCTACGCTTGTTATTCAATTCCAGACTACTTTGCTTGTTCGTGATTTAAAAGTCGGCACTCGCAGCAAAAACCAATTTTGCTTACTTGTTGAACAAATGCCTATTACCCCTATCTAGTCATCATTTGATCTAGTCAAAATGTAACCTATGATCTAAGACAAAACTTCATACTTCAACAGACGTATCTTGAACATGCTCACTCATAGCTTCACCCTCACCTAAGTTGTATGTTTCTAACGATGTGATAGCATATTGGCAGTATTAGTAGTAATAATTATTGTGATTCATTAACAGATGAACAAAAGCCAGTGTACAGCGGGCCTTAAAAGTAGATAAGCATTTTAGTACCATGTGAGACCAGCTATTCCTTTTATTTAGTATCTCAACTATATTGCCACCTATTTTGCATTGTTAATAGTTAGTGTGACATGGTACTAGAATGCTTATCTACTTTTCAATGCTGTACATTTTGCGAACCGGCAAAATTGTTGAATTTCATGTTATTCGAAATTATAATATCAGGAATTTCTTTTTATACCACAAAAAGAATACCCATGTGGATTTTCAAACTTTCTCGCTCCATTTCCCTTTTTTAGGGGTTGCATTCTTTGAAAACATAAAATACGTGTGAAAGGACATTGCTCTGCATCCATACATTGTTCTCCCCAACACCAACAGCAATAAAAAAATGCTTTTCGTATTAACTAGACAATAGTAAATTCTATACGTCCACATCAATTACTACGGACAAGCTTCGAAATCGAATTAGATATCAAAATGAATCCGATTTCAAGGTTAAATATAGTAAGACTTTTTTTCGTTAGAGCAATGCGCATAGTCCATACCTATACAATTATTAAAATAATAATTGTATAGGTATTCTTTGCCACGTAGCAAAGAATATGAAATCTCGAAATTATAAAGCAAGTCAAAAACACAACGAACTAACAAGCGACAGCGTGAGAGTAGTCAATTGACGTATGTTTTAATTTAATTATCTTTGTAAATTGTGAAAGAAGTTATGAAAAACATAATTTATACAAGTAAATAAATGCCCATATCTACATAAAATCGACTCAATTCTATTCAGTCGAGCAAAAGTAAAAATAACCAATCGTATATTTTACTTCATTTGGTTTTGTTTTTGAAAGTACTTTTATGTATTTTTGATTTGTCCGTCGAATACATATATTTGTAATGAGTGTTATAAAATATGCATATAGTTATGGGGTAAATCAAATCTTTGTTGGTCTTGGGGCGATTTTCGACATTGTCCTTTCGAATAAAATAGTCTATACTTTTGGACCTCCGTTTCAACCCCTTAGAGGGCTTTTGAAAAATCCATCCTTACTGCACCCCTAGACCTCAAATTTTGCATCTGTGAGCCAACGGGAAAATTGGCGCTAAAGTGGACACCATACGTCGGCAAGCGAATTGAAGGTCGCCCTCAGACTAGGTGAAGCGACGATTTTCGCAAGGTGGCTGGCAAAAGCTGGAAGAGAGTAGCCGCGGATCGTGCATAGTGGCGTGCAATTGGAGAGGCCTATGTCCAGCAGTGGACGTGTGTGGGCTGATGATGAGACCCAGCGGTTTGGGCTGTACGTTGATATATGAGTCAGCCACTCAATGTCTTCTTTTCCATATTTAAAAGAAGATAGAAAAAGATCCGTTCGCCACGTTGGATTTTAAAATCGTTGTTATTTTCGTAATCAGCGACCCAATAAACCATACAAAGGATACCCATGTTAATTTTCACACTTTGACACCTCATATTCCCTTTTTAGGGGGTGAATTTTGATAAATCCTGAAACACGTGTTAAGTCATTTATCCATGACTGGACCGAAACGAGTTTTTAATGTGATAGGTAAGCGTGATTTAATAAGATTTTTTTCTGAAAGCCGAACCCTTGTCCGTCTATTTTGTATTTACTTTGTGTAAAACTTTCTTAAGTGTGGCTTGAAAAGTTTTGGCGATAAAGGGTTGTCTTTATTTACTCCTTTCAGATTTGGGAAGATTCGCAGAGTTTGGGTCGAATTGTATCTTGATGGATTAAAAGTATTTTTGGATGAGGCGTTAAAATATGAATTTGTTTAGTCCGTGTTTAAGTAAGTTGGCGCCAGAAGATTTTTGTTAAAAGCTATTAGGTAAGGATAAGATTAATGCATATTTATTTTTGAAATTTGAAAATAGTCCGTATGTTGTTGTTTTGAAGCTTTGGGCATTTTGCATGAATATTTCTCGGAGATAGAATGAATCTTTCGGAAAGACGCACTTTGTGTCGTGAAAAGAGGTTAAGGAGAAAAAATTGGGCACATTTAAGTATAAAAAATTCAGCACTAACATGAATCTATTTTATATGCCTACAGGTAAGCAGTGAGCAACACTTAACCTTCTAAATAACTCCTCTATCTATACCTTCAAGTCATCAGAATCTCTTGAAGTTTAATTACAAGCTTTTATTTTTACTTTCACCTGTCCCTGTGTCTGTAATGAAATCTTGCAAGTTTAATTTGACCCACTTTGCGGTTTCCGATTGAGCATTCCATTCTGCATGCATACTCGTATGTATATCGCGTGACAATGCAATATTATGATGACATGGAGCTGATCTGATGCCGGAGCTGGAAGGTGGCCATAGGAACTCCGCAATAAAACGACGCAACCCCATCGAGTTAGGGTTCGTTTGATTCGTGCTGACGAATTCTTTGAGACATTTTCCTCTTTTAGAGCATAAATAAAAGCTTATTTTTTTTAATATTTTAAAAAGAGATGTTTTTATGTCCTCTTATCGTGTGTCTACATCATGATTATAATTTTCGAATTTCACCATTGTATTATGTGTCTGAGTGGAAAAGCGTTTGGCAAAACATGCAATTAGATAGTCGCTAGTGGCTTAAAATGTTTCTTTTTTTATAGCAAGGCTTTACATTATAACGGTGATGAACAATATTATGTTGATAAAAATAAATTCTTCCATTGGCATGGGATTTAGGACTCTTGAACCATTCAGATTGCTCTTTTCAAAAATATATAAAATCTATTTAATTCGTAATGTAAACTAAATAAAATCTGTAAATAATGGAAAAAGGCCTACCCGTAGATTATTCTTATTATATTCTTTACATACTAACTTTGTAGTAGGAATGAACACACAATGTTTATTTAACTTCTTTAAATTAAATAAACCTAATTTATGAATATCTCTAGGAATTAACTTAAAAGCTTAACCCTTCATTGTATCTTTGAGGGACGTACCTAGACTCTAGATAATCACTATAATAATATTTTGTGATATTCTTGTAGGAATATATATTTTTTGATCTCTCTTTAAGAACAAGAAGAAAACTCATAGTAATAGGGCTGAATGCCGCGATTTGCCGCGAGCAAATTGGTGCGCAGCATTTAAGGCCAGGAAAGACCTTTGGTATCGAATACGAAAAGAATTTTGAAAATCTGTCAACAATTGGCGGCGTAATCGCGTAACATACACACCAAAAAAAAACATACGCATAGAATTGATAACCTCCTCCTTTTTTGAAGTCGGTTAAAAATTGCGGGCATTCGACATGTTCTATTCTAGGTTAAATTAAGTCCCTACATGTAGTGTCTTTTTATTATAATAATTGTAACGTGGAAATATAAAATCACTGACAGACAGAGAGAAAGTGATCTTTGGTGCATCATTTACCTACTAGTCCACCCGCTGCACCAGCCCGTCACCACGTTACTCTGGCGCCCAACGTGGGGCAATGAGTTTTTTTATTGAAACTAAGTTGGCAAACAAGCAAAGTGCCCCACCTATGATAAGTGGTAACAGTTACTCATAATACATGTGGCTCTTGTGAGATTGGTAGCAAAACTGCAACCCCCACAATAACCACAGTGTACGTTGCCAACTTGTGACATCTGCAGATGTAAAGTCACGGTACCCAGTAATTTCAGTGCCATATCTTACTCTTCAAACCGGAACACAGCAATGCAAGCACTGCTGCTTTACGGTCGAAATAGGTAAGACGGAGGTACCCAAACTGACGACCCTGGTACAGAGTCTACCTACGGTAAATGTACCTAACGTGAGATTATGACAAACACAAAAATTTAAAAATGCAACTAGGTTAGGTGGAAATGCAACGAGTTGCTATATCTTCATAGATATAGCACCTCATTATGAACCTAATCCCACCAGCGGGATTTAGAGCACCCAAATGTTTACTCTGGATCCGCCATTGTTGAGTTGGCAGGTTTTAATTCAAGTGTACTCACGACATCAATTATGTGGTGCAGGGAGACTCCGAACGTGACTAGCAGTGGGTGCGAGGAGTTCTCTACGGGTCGCACTGACGCGTCGTACTTCTGCATCAAGTGGCGCACAAGCCTGTACTCCTCGTCGCAGCTTTCCGCCTCTGAAAAGGCAAACGAAATGTATAAACATCTATTAAAAACTATAAGCATGTATCATTATGCTATCGCGACATTTTTTTAAGTCACCGCGATTCATAAGCAAATTGCCTATCCTATCCTTCCTATCTATATCTATACATCTTCTATACAAATAAATAAAATTGAAGTGTCTGTAATATATAGCTAATTGTATAAGGTTGTATTAGTGAAAGTCGCGTCAAAATCGGTCCAGCCGTTCCGGAGATTAGTGGGAACAAACAGACAGACAGACAAAAAAATTTTAAATTGTTTTTTTGTTATTGGTACCCGATATACATTCATACCCATTAAGTAAAAACTTGTTATTTTCACATTACAAACAGACTTCAATTTTATTTATTTGTATAGTTAACATAGGCTACTTTTTATCAAGATCGGTCCAGCCGTTACTATTCCACGCGGACGAAGTCGCGGGCACAGCTAGTCTGATATATATCTCAACATCCGTTTATTTATTTTTTACTAGCTGCCCGCCCCGGCCTCGCACGGGTATACTAAAATTCTTTTGACAATACAACAATGTAAGAAACCATAGATTTGGAATAACCTGAATGCAAATCGATTAATTTCGTAACTGTTATTGGAAAATTTTTAAATTCACAATTTTTACTTTTTGGTGTAATTTTACAAAAATTTTCCTTTATACAAACTTTGTCCTGACAATAAAATTACGAACACAACGAAATAAGAATTAACTAAATTGACGCAGTCGTTTTGAAGTTATGCGCGTACTTACATATTTCGACGATTCATTTTTATTTGTATAGATTTAGATAAGTTCTGGTTACCAAAGATATTGGTGAAAAATAATAAAACAAATATTTGCAATTGTTGTATAAAATAAACAAATAATATTGTTGTTTGTGCCTCAAAAATTGTTAATTTTTTTAGGACACTAAAGTTGCGCTAAATTATATTGCTGAAAAATTAATTAATTATTATAGCTGCTAAATTGTATGCCTATTTGCATGCTTTTATAAAAAAATATTATGAAATCTAAAACTATACAAACAAAAAAAATATTACAATAAACCATGAACTGCATTCTTTACTTTCAGCACAGAATAGATAATAGTACTAAAGTACTTTCAGGCTCTCATTGACTCATACACTTCCATCAGTAAAATATTGAATTAACTTGCCGGCTATGGCAAATCAAGTACAAATCATCGCGAGGGCACTGATCGGCGAGATAGCTTTACGTGATCCAATTTTTTTGGCCAGTCTAGTAGCAATTAAATCCCGTCCCCTACGTCTTTCGCTCCCACCAACTTAACTCGCCGTCAATGTGCACAGCACTCGCTACAATGGCGAGTTAGGAAGTAAGTACACGTAAGTTGGTTTGGCGATAAAGTAGTCAATTAACCCCGTCACTTATATACACCACTGCAGACATGGAAGTGAAGATCGAGCCTTACTCTAAATGGTGATTAAATAAAATGAAATGAAATAATGTACTAGATATTTTGTATAAGTATTTATATATATGTAGGTAACACTTCCTAAGGTATATATTCCACGTTAACCACCTTTACCGAACCACAGATAATATAATACTACAGTAAGCGAAGAAAAACATACACATGTCAAAAACAAAACATGCCATGTTTGCTCTCATGATAAAAAATACACGCAACTAAATTAACAAGTCGACTGACAATTTCAAAAACAAGCTCCACATCCACATCCAAATATTTATGAAACATACAATCAACGGAAGTCAATTTAATTTCCATCCCCCCATCTCGGAAAGAGTATTTTTGCTATTCGATATCTGACCGCCAAAGCCGTTTTTATCCGCTTGAGGTTAAAGTAAATTTGAATTTAGAACATCGCGTGCACTAGGTATGTGATTTCCAAACATCATTTAACCTATTTACTTCCATCTCCATGGTGCCGAATTTATCATACAACATTTTTTAAATTTGTTAAAAACTCAGACTCTGAACCTCCTTGGTGTACTTTTGTTTTTAAATTGCTTTGTGCGCGCCTATTGTTATAAATAAGCAACTTGAAAACAAGTAAAAAAAAAACGAAAATGAGTGATTCTAGCGACGAAGAAGTTTATTTTAATGTTGTAGTAAATATGTACCTAAACTGAAATAAAAGTATCTTGTGATTGTTAATGTTTTATTTTGCATTTAGTCATTTCCTCGCTAAGGGGGGATGAAAAGTTACGTGTTGCACTCGAGTGCAAAGATTTTTCACCTTGTGCTCTTTTAATTCCCTCGCTAACGCTCAGGATTCAAATTTTTTCGAGATCGATTTTAGAATCCTTCGCTTGCTCGGTCATCAAAGTTGAGCACGCAGTTAAAAAGCAACTTTGCACTCATGTATAACAAATAACTATTATCGTTTCCCTTTTATATAGATAAAACTTAATTTATTCTCCCGATACGTGCAACAAGTAAAAGCTTGCTTTTGATTTTGAACTTTCTGTGGATTTAAAAATATTGTGCATTTTACTGTAGCTAATATTATCTACTTACTAACAAAGTTTTTTTTTCTACAAATAGTGTCTTTATATAAAAAATTATTAAAATTAATTTATTTAACAATATAACACACTCATGGCCGTGAAATCATACCTATTAAAAGAATCAGTATCGGCGAAAACTGACCTCCATAACATTCAACAAATACTTATCTTAGTATATTTCTATCAGGAAATATCTTATCCAATCGACTTTGCATGAAAAATCACTTTTCCAAAAATGGAAAGGAACTTTCTCAATTTTTTACGCAAAACACCTTCCTTTGTTTCGCAACAACTTGCTGTCTAATATAAGTTCGCGGAGTCCTCGTCAGGCGAAAGTTTGTCTCCTATCAGAACTCTGTCGACAAATTCATTGAAATTCCCTCGCTTTTTGGTAATTTATCAATCACACTTAAACTCGCTTATTTTGTTTGATGTTATACATCATTTGCTTTATACTGTTTTGAGACATTACAGTCTCGAAAGAGAAGTATACATTCATTTTTATTACAAGCTTTTTTTATTATTTATTACTTTCACCTGTCGCGGTGTCTGTAATGAAATCTTGCAAGTTAAATTTGACCGACTTCCCGGTCTCTGATTGAGCTGAAATTTCGGGTCTCGCGCCCACTCATAACCAAAAATCTCATAACCAATACGTAAAGGTCCCACTCATAACTGCCGATGTGAGAAGACGAAACTCATAACCAACACAACTACACAATTATGTACAGTCGCTTTAATAATTATTAACAACATTAGCAAAAAAGGGTGAATAATATTTTAAATCAAAGTAAAAAGCTTGGTATAAAAGAGGTGTAAAGAGGCATCTTGCAGGTCGGCAAGGTGAGGGTGGCTATTGCGGTGTGTAATCTCTCTCCCGCATTAAAATTAGACAGCACAAACAATACAGAAGACAATATGAAATTTTTATTTAACAAAAAATTAAACCGACTTCAAAAAGTTATAAAAAATATAAGAATACAGAACATCATAGTTTTATATATTGAAGTGCGTGGCAAATTTTAACTAGTACTTATATTTTTTAAGATTTTCCAGGTGATTATTGCTTGGCACCGACTATAATATAAAACTGTGATGTTGTTTGAATTCTTATATTATTTATGAGTTTTTGGTGTTATTGAAGTAGGTTTTATTTTTTGTAAAAAAAATTTCAGAACCATAAAATACCAAAACCTTATCCTAAATGTAACAAATACTTTTCTGAAAACCGCATCAAAATCGATTCAGCCAAACGCGAGACAATCGCGGACAAACATACATACAAACATACAGGTCAAACTGAGAACCTTCTTTTTTAACCGACTTTGAAAAAGGAAGAGGTTCTATGTTCCACTGTATCTATTTTTTTAAGTCCGTTAAAAAGGATCTGCTAATTTCATAAATGAAATTTCTTCCAGCAGACCTGTGAAAGGAGAAATTGTCATATATTAGAATTTGCGTTTATAACAGCTTAGAAGGCGATCAAATAGTAAAAACATATATAAAATTAAATGTAAAAAAACCTTTTTAAAAACAAGCTTTTATCTAAATGTGCTAAAAAGAAAAAAATAACTTTTACACTAAAACTTTTACTTATAACGTCATTTCACATTTGACACAATTTATATGAAATAAAAGGCTTGTCGCGAAATTTACTTGTGTGTAGTAAGCAGTTACTTAAATTATATTACGTAAGCTGAAATTTTGTATACTAAATTTCAGCTCAATTGGTTAAAGATATCTACTTCTAAATTGATTTTCAAGCTTTAGAAGTCCGCCATATTTTATAAATAGTGACGTCATATTATTTTTCGAGTTACTCTTAGCAAGACCATTTATTTGATACCCATATTGTAGGGATGCATTAAAAATAATTGGTCCGCCATCTTGGATTTAGAATGACGTCACACAGTTAACCATGCATTGTCATCCAAATTGAATGTGTATACATTTCAGCTCAATCGGTTAAAGATATCTGCTTCAAAATTGAGTTGCAAGATTACTTACATTGCAAGTTAAATAAAAGCGTGTACATAAAACCATACTATATAACATACTAAATAAAAAATATGAAGAAATACATAGTACACAAATAATATGAATATTATTAAATTTTTATATACTCGTATCATAATTAAGACTTGGATAGATAATATTCTCAAATGCGGCGCTTGAAAGAGTCGATGAGATATAGCTATCAGGACAAACTAATTCTCAATCACTTCTCAATATTGTTATTTTTGTTGAAGATGTCACGGAGAGAAACTATTTATGTATTCCTCGCACTAAGATTTGTTTAGTGCTTACCCGTGGTTCTACCGTTGGTACTACGGTTAGTATAGTACTACGGGTATTTTTTGTTACCCGATCCCGGATTTGGTGACAATGAGACTAATCGAGAACTATACCCCCTCAAACAAAAAAATAATTTTCCAAATCAGTTAATAAATGGCAGAGTTATGAGGTAGCAAACGTAAAAAAAGAACATACAATGGAAATGATAAAGTCCCCCTTTTTGTGAAGTCGGTGAAAAAGTGAAATGACTCGCAATTGAAAGCTGCGTTAAAGTTGCTTTTAAAATAGTTTTATTAAAGCGTTCCTTAATTTCTTCAAAATAATATTAAAATTAAAACCAATAGTTACCCACATGGTGTTCTTTGATTGTCAAAGATAATAAGTAGTACTACAGGCAAAATTAATCACCCGTAGTACTACCGGACACGTGAGTAGTACCACGGGTAAGCACTGGATTTTTTATGTATTGCGTCTTGAAATGACAGTTAAGACTGTGTTGCCGTTTGTACTGTAACTAAATATTTCTTTGTAGTATGAAATAAAAAAAAACAAAAAGTACCTAATTTAAAATTAGTATGCAAGTATATAATAGTAAGCAAGCACTATTGGTCTCAAATGTACTTCAAAGTTTAGGTATTTGCTTTTTTTATGTTCGGTTATGAGTTACTCCTCTAAATTAAATATTTTATAAGTTTAAAATTCATTTCATAACCATGGTTATGAGTGGGTCCTCAAGTCAGTTATGAGTTGCTACATTTTATTCCAGTTATGAGTTTCTGGTTATGAGTGGGCGCGAGACCAAATTTCGCATGCATATGTATATCGCGTGTGACAATGCAATATGATGATATAAAAGTTTGTATTTAAAAAGCTTTTTTAAATAATTTTACTTGTTTACAAGCTTTTATTTACTTTCATTTGTCCCGGTGTCTGTAATGAAATCTTGCAAGTTAAATTTGACCCACTTTCCGGTTTCTGATTGAGCTGAAATTTTACATGCATAACTAAAAGCTTGTATTCAAGAAAGTGTTTTTTTTTATTTGAAAAATTTTCACATTTATCTTATAAAGGAATTAAAATGGCCATTCGTCAAACAAATTTATATTCAATGAATAGAAAAGTAAAGAATTATGTATTATGTATATAAAAGTGAAATATTAAGACAATAATCATCAGACTTAATGCTTACTGCTAAAGGCACTACTTTGCATTTTCGAAAAATGTAGATTTACTGCAGCACCACAAATATAAAACATATAGTTCTAAAATTCATATTTGATATTATTGAACTAATTATTTAAATATTCTTAAAGACAGAAACATGATAAATAATATTTCTCTTGATAAAATATCCAAAGAACCATCTCTTCAAAAATAAATGACTAAAGTTTTACTAATAGATGTGTATTTTATTATGTAGAACATTGTAAAAATAGAATTTTTCATTTTGTATTCCATTTTTTTAATAATCGATTAAAATGTAGTAACAAGTAACGTTTTCATTTGATCATAGCGCGAAAGCGACATTAGAAGCTACGAGAATGTAATTATAATTCATATTACCTTGCAATAAAGCTACCAACATGCACGCAATTTCCTGGAAAACCTCGCCCTAAGAAAGAAAACGATGACTTGTTTATTTCTAATGCATTATACTATTCAGAATACATATTTTTCAAGACTAAAGATATGGTAACATTTTAAAACTTAAAGGCAAACTAAACTTGCCACTTAAAGTTGAAAGTTACAAAGCGGGGCAGGAGAATGTAAAGTCGATGTGTGTGGTATAAAATTGACGTTTCTATCACGGGTCGACAAACACTGCTTAAGTGTAGGCTAGTGCTAGTTTTCATCCAGAAATAAATTGTACATATACTAAAAATAATCCGAATAACTTATACCTATGTTGTATTGTATATCGGATTGAATGAAGTCAAAATTGCAAGATAGACGCAATGTCAGTAATATAGTAGATCTACGTAACAAAAACTGTTTTTTTTTTCAAATTTAATTTATCGCATTACAAAAATGGAACTCATGGATATAAGCTTATTTCATTAAGGCGAGGTTTCCTAGGAAATTCTCTCGTGCACGACGGTTACTCTATTGCAAGGTATACAGAAGACAATTGCATAGCTTCTAATGCGTTTACGCGTTGTAATTGAACGAAAACGTTACTTTTCTACGTTTTAATTGATTTTTGGATAACAGGATCAGAATATAACATAAATACATATTTATCTTTTCAACAAACATACCGTTTACTATATTGATAGGCATGTCCTATAAATATTTAAAAGCTTTACAATAATTTGGCAGAATTCGCCAATTTTATGACGCTTTTGTACATGCTACAAACAATATTGTCACGAATTTGATAACTATTTAAAAATCAATCACTACTACATGCTACTAAAATGAATCAATGTGAATCCCACACATTCGATAAACAGCAATAGCTTTTCATCGCCCTTTATGGTTTAAAAATTAACATAATTATAAGTTCCAAACTCATACACTTTACTGGGTTTGGAAAACATGCAGCATAAGTGTGTATATATTTTTGTTCAATAAATTAATACAATGAAAAACAGCATAAAGATTTATTTATTAAAGCTCCATAGTGGAAGTTTCAACCAATTGGCAATAACTACGGGAAAATCGAACTGAACATTATTTTTCGATCCGTAAACTGCCCTGGTGTTTGTTTAAACTTTCAAACCCATTCGAGACCTTGTTTTGTAAATGGCATCTCATTTCACATCTCACTGCACAAAAGGGTATTATTTATAAATAGTTGGGTAACAAAATAGACCCAAAATACTTGGCAAATATTCGGACAAACTCTCAAACTTTAAAATCCAGCTCTGTTAAAATCTATACTAATATTATAAAGAGGTTTGGTTGTATTGAATAGGCTTTGAAACTACTGAACCGATTTCGATGAAAGTTGGTACAGGGATAGTTCAAGGAAGGGGAAAGATATAGGGTAATTTTCCTACAGGAAAAAAAATCCCACGGGAAAATAAAAATAACGCGTGTGAAGTCGCGAGCGGAAAGCTAGTCTAATAAAAAAGTCATAATCGTTTCTTCAAGGCAATGACTTCAAAGAATGAACCGATTCTCAGAATAATATGCTATGATTAATAAAAAACGTCGGTACATTTAGAATCGCAACCCTACAAGTGGTTGGGTTTCGTTTTAATCAATTTTTCTCATGCATAGAAAAATTTATTCAGATTACGTACATTTAAATAAAATGCGTGAAAAGTCATATTGCCAAAGCCCTGTAAATACTGTTTTATACTAAACTAGCTGCCCGCCCCGGTCTCGCTCGGGTATACTAAAAACCTTTTGACAGTACAACAATGTAAGAAACCATAGATTTGAAATAAGCTGAATGTTCATCTGTCAATTTCCTCACTTTTTATGTGAACATTTTTAAATTCATAATTTTACTTTCTGTATATTTGTTAAATATTTTCTTTGACACAAACCTTGTCCTGACAATTACGCAGACAACAAAATAAAAACTAACTAATTTGGTGCAGTCGTTTTGAAGTTATGCGCGAAATACATTTCGACGATTCATTTTTATTTATATAGATAGACTAGCTGCCCGCCCCGGTCTCGCTCGGGTATACTAAAAACCTTTTGACAGTACAACAATGTAAGAAACCATAGATTTGAAATAAGCTGAATGTTCATCTGTCAATTTCCTCACTTTTTATGTGAACATTTTTAAATTCATAATTTTACTTTCTGTATATTTTTTAAATATTTTCTTTTACACAAACCTTGTCCTGACAATTACGAAGACAAAAAAGTAAAAACTAACTAATTTGGTGCAGTCGTTTTGAAGTTATGCGCGTACATACATTTCGACGATTCATTTTTATTTATATAGACTAGCTGCCCGCCCCGGTCTTGCTCGGGTATACTAAAAACCTTTTGACAGTACAACAATGTAAGAAACCATAGATTTGAAATAACCTGAATGTTAATCTGTCAATTTCCTCACTTTTTATGTGAACATTTTTAAATTCATAATTTTACTTACTGTATATTTTTTTAAATATTTTCTTTTACACAAACCTTGTCCTGACAATTACGAAGACAACAAAATAAAAACTAACTAATTTAGTGCAGTCGTTTTGAAGTTATGCGCGTACATACATTTCGACGATTCATTTTTATTTATATAGAAGATATATTGCTGAAAAAATTATAAAGCAGTCCTTAACATATACTACATACTCGTACAGAATACATAATTATTTATCACTCGTAAAAGAGTTCATTATTGTGTAAATATTATACTGGTTCTTAAAGATAAGTATGGACCAATTTTTATAGCCAAAATTGGACCGGACCATAAGCGTGCACCATTATAAATGATACGAGCATTACAAATAGCCATGCCTTTTATATTATCTCAGAACCAATTTACTATAAATATTACGCTTCAAACAATTTTGTTGTGGTTAACTCAAAGAAAATTTTTGCCTGGAGTTTTCTTTTAAATGTTAGCGAATATATTTATTGAGATAACCTTTTTGATTTAACACGAAGAAGTTTCTTAATTAGAGAGATGGTAAACGGCTCGGCGACATCGAATGGACGTCGCCAATCAACTTAAGTGCTAAATAAAGCAAAACCCACGGGATATTTAATTAAGTAGATTTTCATGCAAACAATTAACTCCATTAAATATAACTTAACAATTTACCTATTTATATTGCAATTATGCAGACATACAAGAACTAATATAAATACATTACTTATTAAATAAGCTGTTCCTGTGTGTTTGTATTTTTTAGAGAGAAAAAATCCTTTATGGTCATTATACACAACCTATTGCTTTATTCTATACAGGTTCGTTTTAGCCTGCATAAGGCTGTCTAGCTCTAAATGTTCAAGAACAATAAATCTGTAAAAATAGTGGTAAAATAGTGCTATTGATATAGCAAATCCATAAATCCAGGAAAGATTCTGCTTCCATTGGACATTGAACTCTACTGGATATCTATAGCATTGAATCAGGTGCTCTGAAAAACCACGCAGATGGTTCAATAAATCTCTGCTCGATCGTTTATCCTGTTCCTCGCAATTAAGATAGACATTTACATAATGGACAAGGCAACCGTCGCAACTGGAAATCTCGAAATCAAACAACCTTATTACACATCTCCATCCATCTCGTCCATTATATGTAAGTATACAATACACCAAACAAAGACTCTCGGAATCAAATTCCGGATCATTTCTGTTCCCGTCCAAACAGCGCACAATAGAAGTATACATGTATATGCACAAAGATTAGGAGACAAATCAATTCGAAAGTTCTTTGCTCGTGTAATCCTTTGAAATAGTAATTTAATGGGGCATGTAAGCCTACCACCAAATAGCCGCTCATCGGCTCGACTAATTGTTTTCGCCAATGAACCACGTTTATTTTGCCACAGTGTAATGGCGTATGAGGAACGATAATCTGGTGGAATCTGCGCAGCTATTACGTAATAACAAATTATTTATTGCTATACTTTTTATTAACCCAAAAGGCGTTTTAGTTCCTGTTGTAAAACGGAAAAACTATAATAGTGACAGTAACAACAAAGCAAGGGAATCCCCAAAGGAGTTTTTGAATGTTGGCAGACCTTCAAAACACCGTTTTGGAGCCTTAATATTTTCATCTCTGACAGGTCCGACAATTGTCACAATATATGACACCCATTACAATTATGGACCATCAATCATATGGTAATCCGGAGAATTGGGGGTTACACAGACCCCGGATCACCGTATATAGACAAAATGGACATCGAGGTTGGTTTAGTGGGTATTCCCCGCACTCAGCAGGGGCTGGGGCAACTCCCACAGAGGCCTGTCGACTAGCTATGGTCAGGTGCGGTATACAACAGTATTCCACCTCATTAAAAAAACCTACTTATAATATTCTCAAAACCACTCCATATATATATACACGGATAATATACACTTTATAGGATTTATTTTGCATATACATATGTATTTAAATGCCTAGTAGATTAAAATTACAACCCAGCACATATCAGTACGTAACTGTTACGAACGTTGGACACTAATTACTGCGATGTGAAAACAATGTAAATCATCAAAGTACCGTATCTGAATAAACTTATAGAAAACTTTATAGCTTGTAGAAATTATCACAAAATGACATAATTATGAAACTTGCACATTTTCAAAAGGAGTAAGTACCTAATACAAATCTTAGTTCAAACCAGGACATGGGACGTTATTAGAATGAGCAAAAAGTTGCCATACCGTCTAACTTTGTTTTACGTAAGTAATTTAAATCTTCTGCTATTTCAAATGAAATAGTCTTCAACTTGTAAATTGGCTCGACAAAGCACAGCAGTTATTATCTTAATTCGTCGGCATGTCAACGATTTAATTCTAAATTAATATTCATGAAGCTACAAGGTGTCTGAATAAATAGGGATTAATTAATAGCTCTGATGTTTCGTGGACGATACCGCTCTGAATATTAATGTAACAGATCTATGAAGTTGTAAACATATACCACAATACCACAAATATCCATAATGATTGTTTTTTACTCGAAAATAAGTAGGTTTTGCCTTTAAAATGTTAAGGCTGCGAGTAATTAGGATTAATAGCGACATCACGCATGTACAGTCAATGCTATCAATATTGTTTTTGTCCTTTACTGTTAGCGTAGCACGGACCGTGGCCAAATTGAAACGAGAGACAAATAATATATTTCTTCTCGCTCTCTCATATAACAATGAAGTGAGACGGGACGCGGGTTAGTCACTTTCTCTTCTACAGTCTACGCGCCGTGCTATGTGCCTCTAGTTTCGGTACTAGGTACAGTAAGCTCCGCTTCAAGCTATACTGTTTGACCTTTGGACCGCTCTTATGACCCTCGTAGTAGTATGATTTTCGTAGTGTAAATGTAAAGCTTGACGTGGCGCCTATTGTACTATTTAGCTTTTAGTGTTCCGTACTAACGGAAGCCTTATAGGATAATTTCGTTGTCCGTCTGTCCTTCTGTATGTCATGAACTTTTTCTCGGGAACGCATAGAGAAGCTGAAATTTATCTATACTTAATTTTATAAATCTGAAGACTTTTTTTGGTTGGTTGAACGCTCTTATCTCAGAAACTACTGATTCAAATTGATTTTCTAGGGTTCCGTACGTTCGAATAAAAAAACGGAACGGTTCAGTCATGTGTCCATCTGTCTGTCGATCACAGTCAATTATCTCCGAATCTACTAGACCGATTAAGTTGAAATTTGGTACCGTGCCCGTGGAAAATCTTGAGCAAACGAGGACCATCTAAAATCTCCTTACAATTAAAAAATATTTATGGGTACGCAAAGCGTGACCCGAGTCTTTTCAACATATTTTCAACAAACATACTACCATACCGTTTACTATTTATGGGGATGTCCTATAGATATTGAAAAGCTTTACAATAATTTGGCTGTATTCACCAATTTTATGATGACGCTTTTGTACATGCTACAAACAATATTGTCACGAATTTGATAACCATCACTACTACATGCCACTGAAATGAATCAATGTGAATTCCACACATTCGATTAACAGCAATAGCTTTTCATCGCCCTTTATGGTTTAACAATTAACATATAAATCCCAAACTCATACACTTTACTGGGTTTCGAAAACATACAGCATAAGTATGTATATATGTATTTTTGATCAATAAATTAATATAATGAATGACAGACAGAATAAAGTTCTATTCATTAAAGCTCAATAGCGAAAGTTTCCACCAGTTGGCAATAACTACGGGAAATCGAACTGAAAACTATTTTGCAACACGTAAACACAGCCCTGGGGGTTTGTTTAAATTTTCAAACCCTTTTGAGATCTTGTTTTGTAAATGGCATCTCATTTCACTTCTCACTACACAAAAGGGTATTATTTATAAATAGTTATGTAACAAAATAGACCCAAAATACTTGGCACGTATTCGGGCAAACTCTCAAGCTCTTAAAATCATATAAAAAAATCGTCGGTGTAATCGTTTCTTCAAAGCATCTTCAAATGATCCTTAAGCTTCCATGCCGATTTTTGAGAATGGATAAAATATCGATTCTCAGGAAAACAATTCCTTTCCCGGAGAAAGTCGATTTAAAACAAAAATATGCTACGATTCAAACGAAACGAAACGAAGTATCATTAATTATGATCGCAATTCTACAAGTGGTTGAGTTTCGTATTAAACCATTTTTCTTATGCATAGAAATAATTATTCATTTTACATACATTTAATTAAGGTGCGTGAGAAGCCATATCGCTAAAGCCCTGTAAATACAACTTGTACTGAGTATTCCCAGTCCTTGGATTGTGATCGTCGGAGCGGTCTTGGCATATTTGTCAAATTATTCGACCAATTCTTCAGTTTAAATTCATCAATTCCAACCAACTCTTCAAATCATTAATTAAAACCGATGAGCACAATACCGGTTTATCAAACTCGATAAACAAATTCCACAACGACAGGCTCAATTAAGATTCGACAAAATCCGAAGTCAAAAGGTTCGGGGTTATTCCCCATGGGAACAGAAATGTTTTTCTGCATGGTTTCCTAGCTAGCTACCACCGTCTTACCAAAGTTTGTCGCGATAATAATAATGTTGATCCATACTAATCATCCTTTAAATGGTGAAAAAGGGGGGTGGAAATTTGATTGGGGAATCAATAACCGTGGAACCGATTTAGATGAAATTTGGTACGGAGATAGTTTGAGTTGTGGGGAAGGGCTATTAGTAGATTGGATAAAAATAAGCTACCCAAATTACTAATTCCACGTGGACGAAGTTGCGGGCAAAAGCTAGTAAGTAATAATTATTATCCTTTCGACGATCAGAGGTAAGTTAGTCAGTTTCTCAGGCTCTCTCTATCTATCTATGCCGGGAAGGCAGGAAATGTACGTGGGCTACTGTCATCTTCGATCTTGTCGTTTTGGTGAGATAAATAACAACCCTCTGTTTTGTGTAAAAAAAGGATGTTGATTCATTGAACTGTAGTTCAATGATTGGTTGACATTAAAAGAAAACTGTATTTTTTGCTGTGTCCTTCAAACATGTACTCGTAGATAAAAACGACAACAAATTCTATAGACCTGTGTCTGAAAAGTCTGTGATTAAAATCATGAAAGTAGTAACATACATAAATAACAGAGCTTCTTCGTGTTAAATTTGGATGACACAAAATATTAATTTCACTCAAGTGGAAAATTTGTTGAGTACGTTCCAATTATTACATAATCAACTCGCACTTTGAAAGAATTATGCCCAAAAACGGCAAATAAATTGTTTTTGTTTGTTTAACAATTTTTTCTCCTCAAAATTTATTCAATACAATTAATCAAAGTCATCCCAGCGTTAAGCAATCGAAACGAAGCAATATGGAGCGTAATATAAGGTGGGTGTGTAGTGTATAACGACTACTTAATAAAGTTTCCGTATTCATGAATTAAGATATCTAACAAAAAACAAACAGTAAGTATTAAAAAATATAAGTGTCCAAGTTTTCTTCCAAATCAATTATCGTTACTAGCAATGAATTATATATTTTAAAGACAAGGATTATGGTGCTATTTTTTAAGACAACAGCACTCGCACAGTATAAAAATAACAGTAGGTACTTAGTTTGAAAAAACTCGTGGCGTTGCACTTTATTCAGGTTTGCGTTTTTACTATGTGACAATTTGTAGTATTATGTACAAAATTTGTACATAATGTGGTGTGGACCAACAACTAGACGAAGATCGCGGGAAGCCGCCGGAATCTGGCAAGCAACATAAGACTGCTGGACTTAAAGATTAATGTACGACTATTTAGCAGTACCTAATATAAAACAATTAAGTGATGAAATGTTTAGAAACAAAATCAAAAACAAAAGCAGTCGTTTATATCTGATGCTCTTTTTTACACAATACATAAAAAATCAAAACAAATATAGGTCAAATGTTATTAAGCTGTTCCATAAAAACAACGGTGGAGTGCTTCATCAGTGTTAAATTAATTGAAGCAAGCTCTTTGATTAATCAGATCCCATTTTTTTACATTGTTCTTATTGTATGCTGCATACAACAAGTCGCTTGTGTTCGCTTGAACTCATGCCCATAAATATGAATTCTTTATTTAGTACAGGATTACGATCGAAAGCAAAAAGTACAAAAAAATACAGAGATTTTTACCGGCAAGGTGGCTAGTGCGGCGTTTAACCGCTCTCCCGCACTAGCTATCTTCGCATTTGGACTCTACTTCCACTTACCACTAGGTGGAATGGAGTCATTTGCTTGGCCTTCTATAAAAAAACCGTACCTAATAAACCTTACATACTATCGTAATAATTAGCTGTACCCGCGAACTATGTTTCGCCATAATAATAGGCTAGATGACTAAAAAATTTTTTTTTGTTTAATAGAAGCTCATTCATATAATAAACAGAAAGAAAAAATCGGTTTTCGAATAACTATAAAAAAAACCAAAATATAAGGTATTAAAGATTTTTCTCCATCTCTTTCTAGCAAAACGCCAATTTACAAGGAGCTTATATGGCCGAACCGATGCGATGGGCCGAACTCAACTATGACGTCACGGTTGATGACGGATCTCTCTGTCTAATCGCCTTCAAATTAACAACTTAAAATGCTTGTATCTAATGTATTTCTTAGCCGATTTTAATTCTAATTTCACAGGACTGCATCTTTTTCCACGGTATTTTAATATTTAATGACGAGAAGTAAAAATTAGAATTCAGTCATCATCCCAAAAGCCCTTATTATCACCTAGGGGTTTATAGATAGTTTACGACTTGTTTGTGTATATTCGCTAGGTCTGAGAATAGACCTACTGAATATACACAAAAATGTCAAAAAAATCGGTAAGGCGTTTCGGAGGAGTTCGGTTACAAACACTGTGAAACGAGAATTTTATAAATTTAGAAGAAGATTATCTGCGCTCAATATTATGATCACGCAATGTGCAACCAAAAATCGACGTGACCTTATAAATGCCCATGAAGGGCATGGGCCTGTTCCCTTAGTCGAGCAGATATCCACAAATATCTTACTCAAACTCAAAAATCTTTATTCAATATAGACCTTTACAGACACTTGACGTCAAAAATAAACAAAAATCTTCACCAAGAATATAATTAACTAAATATTTAATTCTTATATGTACACACACCCCAACCATTATTAAGATGTATGCAAATACAAGTCAAATGAAAAAAAAAGTTGCCTCTACACCTGTTCAGAAATTACGAGAGCCTTCTCGAGAAGAACAGGCAAGAAACTCGGAAAGTCTTGTATTTTATTGTCTACTCTTTTAAAATGCCAACATTAGAAATATTATATTTGACAAAAATGTTTTTTATAATATAGACATGCCTGTCGGAGTAAGTGGAACAGTTACACGAATGACATTTATCCCATTATCACAAAGTGTTAACACCCTTTGAACGTCCATTATCACATTTTTTGTCAATCCCAAGCAGTTTTATCTATCATAATATAATCAGACACTTTATAATATGCTTTTTTCATAAGTGCGCCCTTGATTGTGACTTTAAATTTATTCAAGCTAAGTGCTTTAATATTATTTGGGATTATCTGGAGAAGAAACGTACACAAAGGCCTTTGAAAGAATTATTAAATTTTTAAGCCTATTATTTGGTAACCCCATCTTATGTCTTCACTAGAGGGAAAGTCTGTACCAGAGTCGTCTGCATGTGTACCTCCATCTTTCCTATTACGATACGATTCTGCCATCAGGGAGCGGTGCTTGCATTGCTGTGTTCCGGTTTCAAATTTCAAATCATTTATTCCATATGCACATACAGGCACAACAAATCAATGTAGCAAATACAATACAAAACAAGTTCAATTATTAAAAAGAACTTTGTTCAATACAAGATTTTTTAATATTGATTGGTCACGTGATATACATACGCATGCAAAATTTCAGCTTAATCGGAAACCGGAAAGTAGGTCAAATTTAACATGCAAGATTTCATTGCAGACACCGGACAGGTGGAAGAAAATAAAAGTTACTAAATGTTGGAATAACTTACCACCGCCTCTTCGCACAATCAAATCAATCCATTCATTTAAAAAGAAATCGAAAGATCACCTTATTTGTATACAAAGAGGATTACCCATAGGTGGCCGAGTTATTCCAACATATCTGCACTAGGTCTATATTTGTCGTTATGTATGTGTATTACTTGTTTAATAATGTTACTTGTTGATTACTTACTATGTATATGTATTTAATATGTATATTGTAGCTATGTATAGGTATACTAATGATATATGGTAAATTATATATGTTTTTCATGTACTAACATACGGGTTACACATACCTAGACCATACAACATCAGTATCTGGTTACACACACACAATCATATCTTTTAATTTCATTCATGTATTTTTCCATGCGTATATAATGTATATTTATTTTATCATTTATGGTCTGACACGCAGCTAACCTCGCTGCGCAGGTTAAAAAGCTGCGTCAGGTCACATCAGAAAACCAGCGCTGTGGCTTCGGCCCCAGCACATGCTGAGATGTGACCTATTCCACAATGCACCACAGCACAGTATTAAAGTATACGTCATAAAAAAGCTTGTAACAAAATGATACTAGGACATAAAAACAGAGCAATGAGAGCAATAACATAAATAATATACAATTTTATGACATACATTTCTGCATTGTGGAATAGGACACATCTCAGCATGTTTTCAGATGGGGTTTGAAAGATAAGACAGGCAATGAAATTACTGGGTACTAAGGATCTGACATCTAATGCCAAAATTTTTCAACGTATATTGGCGTCCTTGTAAGGGTTGTAGATTTACAAGTTTTGCAGGAACCACGTGTACTATAGGCAAGTGAGCAGCCTGCTTGTATGCCAACTTAGTTGTATAATGAAAATGTATGTATTAATTTATCTGACATGTGTTCACTAAGTTCTTTTTCTAAAGGACCTTTGAACCCTTAAATCACTTCACACTTATCTTTAGAATAATGTTATACATGTTCAATGTGTCATTTAGGTATCTTAATATAATATAGCAGCTAATGTCTTCAAAGGAATTCAAAATTCTCTCGAACAGCTCGTTGAACAAGATGTCTAACATTGCATATAAAATACCTTTTGTATCTATGTAAAATCTTGTTTTTTAAGTCACTTAGGTGTATATTTTCAAATATAACAATTAGGTCTCAGTTACAACTGTTGTATATACAAAAGCGGTACCTAATAGTGCTGGAATTTAATCTTTCTGGGATATAATATACTTCTCTGTACTGGTCAAAGCATTTAATTTTCATGTCTGAAATACTATTGAACGAAACAGATTCTCGTCTCTAACTTTTGTGACGAACAAACATGTTATTAAACTGTTTGAATCTTAGCTTGTTCTATATTTTCAGAATCCTTATAATTTCATTGATATAAGAAATACTTTGATATTTTCATTTTTACTATATCCATGTTGATGACCTCGTATGAACTACTTCATCTTGGTTTTTACATTTAAAAGTGGGAAGCTCTTAGCCTTCGTCTCACCTAAGGGTTAGTGGCGAAAAGCCAGAAATAGAAGCAAACTTCACTCACTTTTCAGCAGAAAATATCGTTTCTATAATGAATTTGATGAAACAACCAATGTCCTCATGAATAAAATAATTTTGCCTAAAACATTGCAAATGAAGACAATATTGTGTTCCTCATGATACAGCGTAAAGTAAATAACGGCGTTTTCACAATATTCATTAATGATTACATAATGTCTAATCCGTGTTTAAATCATATTCTCGTTAAATAGCACCGGTAAATGCTTAATTTATTTTATAAGTTCCATACAATTTGAGTCATTAAAAAATAAATTAATTGATTTAGACCGCTAAAAGGCAATAAACTAATGAAAAATATTAATATTTGTTTTATTTAATTATTAGATTGAAACCGCTTATATCCCTTTTTTCACTCTACATAAAAAAATGTAAATATTTTGTAATCTTAGTTTAAATTTAAGTGCCTAATTATTAGAACTTAATCGTTATTAATTACTTGATTAAGCATTCTACAACCGGTGGTAAATATTTTAATCAATCGTATAATAACAATCCACTTACCTCTAATGCAAAACATGCCTGTCATCCATATTAATTTAAGAGCGAGCAAAGATCTCATGTTGTTCACCAGCACGGATCCCTTCAGTGAGCGAACACGACGCGACGCCGCCTCATTATCCAGTGATACTTTTCAAACCAATCGAAAACTTCACGACTTAAAGTTTCTAAGCAAACTTGTTAACATTTCGAGAGAAATTCATTTACAAGAAAAGCTATTAAAAATTGCAAAGTAATTAACCGTGAACCAACTTCGGCGTAATTCAAGTACAAGTTTTATACTATGGGCTGAAAAGGCTGATAGCGTGCGAAGTCGCGGACCGCTCGGTTCGCGTGATACCGAGGCCTGAGCGACTGGTAGCGCGGCGTTCGTAGAACTGAAGCTTGCGCCGCTACGAAGCTACGACGCTACGAACCTACACAGCATACGGACCGACTACAGAGGGGATGTTGGAGACGCAGACGTTATTGAGGAAGGAAGTTTTGTACCCCGAATCCTATTTCAAGTAAACTCAAAAAAATATATATAAGTGTCTTATTATAAAATCCGATGACTCTATTTTCTAAGATTCAGAGAAAGCTATGAAATCAAAACTATATACTTTCTCATATAATACTTAATGTACGAGCAATCGTATAACACCATTTAATTTAGCACAAATTAGTGATTAATTACGTCAGTAATCAATAATGTTTACTGCGCATTCGCATACGCCGTTATTAAAATAAACTGTGGCAGATTATTAACTACATGACCCCATGGCAAACGGTTGTTATTGTCAGTCGAGTTAAATAATTGTTGTGAGATCGAAAAGCTAATTTAGTTTACCAAATATTAAGTTTTTTTTTTCTAGTGTTTACAAGAGTTAATTAACTAATTTTTATTTTGGTTAATGACTAGGAAACACAGATTCCTACCTTCCGATTCGATCCGATCAAATCATTAAAACAGTACGTATTTAATGTCAATCAAACTGGTCGACTTTTTTGAAGCATCCCATAATCCTACCCCGGCATAGCATATTATTTAACGTCTTACTCGTATCATCAAAACGACTATATCATAGCATCAAGACGTGTCGCCTTACACCCCACATCGAAGCTCTTGAAACACTATTGGTTTTTCTTATTCCGTAATTTGAAGTAAAGTCATTATGGATAACAGTTACAATTTTCTATGACTTAGGATGAAAAATATGAAAATACTTAGTTTCTGCCTGCGACGTGGGCTATAGGGATATTGGATCTTAACAACATTCATTACAAATCATTATACACTGGCCTGCAATAAAATCGCCTTTACGCTTTGGTTCAGAGTTCGACAAATCAAAATCTACCATCAATAAATAATATCTTTTAAACAAGAGCATAAGCTTACATTAGACCAGTTTTTACTCTTGACTGACTTAGATTTATTGATTTCACAAACAAAAAACCAAAATTTTTAAAAATACCTAATTTTTTTGGGAAAATCAGCTCAATTTAAAGGGTCTATAAATCTCTAGGAATAATCAATTTTTGAATAAACATTGATTAGATTAACTATTAACACTCTAAACAGTCACAGAGATTGCGTATAACGGAACAATGAGAAACAGGGTTTTTCGAAGAAATAAGTCTATTGTCAGCAATACTTCTTTTATCCACGTTTAGAGTATGTTAAAATAAAGCTTATGAAGTATGCTTTCGAATGGTATTTACCGTTTTTGTTTGTCTTATCTTATTTTTTATATACCGATATTTCCAAATCGACACCTCATAGGTGTCGATTTGGAATTGGGTCGATTTTATTGCAGGTCAGTGTAGTTACGTTCACTAGACAATTTTGCCAAATTAGTCTCCTGCTACCTACTGTGGTGTTATTATTTGATTAATCATATATATTTATAGTAGGAACTATTCAAATGTATCAGACAAAATTTGGCAGCGATTTTCAAATCGGCTCTCGATAATAATGAAGAACGACTAGACCACAGATACATTTATAGCAGCGAAGATGTGCGCTGCGAAGATGAAAACAGCTTAACACAAATTGCATTTTAGTCAATAGCAAGTGTATAGGCGATTCATAAATCTCCAACTTAAACTGGACTAAGACTTTGTATGACCAAAGTGTTTCAGGTTCAAACGAAATAACATGAAACGCTGAACCAACACTATTTCCGTTTGCAAAGCTCTGTGCCTGCAATGTGCGGAATTGAGACTGTATAGCACGTAAATGATTTAACATAATAATAATAATATCATTAATGTATTTGCTTGCCACAACCAATGATTTACAGATATTAAAGGAAGCTACAAAGCAGGAAGCTTTATACATAAACCGGCTAGCTAGGAAAATGATGCTGCTATACACAAAATAGAATTACTACACGAGACACAATACTATATTTCGTTTGATTAAGTAAGATCATACGTTTGGAATGAATTTTAAAAGTCATATAACTTTAATTTGAGCAATAGATACATACGCCAGACTGACCCACTTTTGCATTAATGGTGTCTTTAGTCGAGTGGCGAATGGTGATGGAGTAAATCCAGAGTTGGGATTTAAAAGTTTGATAAACGCATGCAGTGCAAGTGGGCCATAATCGAATATGTCGAGTATGTGGAGAATAAGTTGGAGTTACACTTCCACGTGTTAAGTACAAGTCACTATGTGAACGCTTATCGGCGAGTTAGGTGGTAAATAAGTGCATCCGATACTTTTATGGCCAATGTTGTTACTTGACTATGCCCACCGCTCCGCTCTACACGTCTCTCGCTCCCTCCAACTTACTTCCCCAATCAAGTGGAGGCTTCACCACTCAGCACGTTAAATAGTTAGTATGAGTTGATTCAATATAGCACACTCACTACTATCGATAACTTTCTCCCCGTTTAGTCGATACTTGTTATTTGTCGTCAAAATAGCAAATAAACTCGGTTATTTACTTCTTACCACTGTACTTCTAGAAATGTAGAGAAAATTGTAAAGATAGAAATGATCAAAGCAACAGAACAAATAAAGTTCAAGAAATATATATTTTCCGTCGTCACTAAGAAAGTTTCTGCAATCCAATAAAAAACATTTATAATACAAAATATCTAAAAAAAAGAAAAATGAGTAGGGTGTTAAGCTTCGTATCGCCATGTTTTCGTAACAATTTTAAATGGCTTTCCGAAATAAGTAGAGGGTCTAAATATGGGGCTGTATTTAACCGACGCGTCAGCTCCTCGTCATTTTATAACCCTATCTCTCGTGAATATAAACCTCTATATAGCCTTTTTATACGTCTACCTACTCTACTAGTTACTCATCACAATTACTGTGAGCTCACCATGCATGTCGTTTTTTTATGAAATTCCTAAAATCTCACCACTCACCATAAGATACCTAAGTTGTAATTACGAATAATTTGTGAAGTCGGTGTTAAATTTTGGGACTTTCTAGGAGATCATTGTTTGGCTCCGCATTCAATATAGAAATGTAATGTTGTCTGTATTCTTATATTTTTTTTGATTTTAAAGTGTTTTTGAAATCGGTTTTTATCTTTTTAGTGAATTATATACCAGTTCGCCTAAGTTACTTATAAGACTACGACAAAGGGTTAATACGTGCCCATTGTATTTTAAAAGTCGGGTAAGTTTTGTCTCACTGAGGTTTAGTTTCTGCATATTATTGATGTGGCCATGGACTCCATGGATGTGGTTTTATTCCAAATTATTTACGGAAGCTATTTTATTTCAGTTTTCCGGCTACCCCATAAGAATTAACCCTGCTAGTCCTGAGATATTGTGGCACTATTATCGGGCATTATTATCTGGTTGTGCACCAAGAATTATTCTGTAGTTGCCTATATTTCTAAGGGACGAATGATTCCGCCAATGTCGTGTAATAAATTTCGGCCTGTTTTAAAAAGTCGAAATTTATCGTTATTTCTCGAAGGCCTGCACTCGGAGGAGAGTGAGGAAATGGGGAGCTTTATAATTTCCCTTATTTTCTCGACAAAGAATACCGACAACATTACATTTCTAAATTAAAATCAGTGCCAAACGATAATCTCCTAGAAAGTTGACTAGCGACTTCGTCCACCTGGAAATCCTTTTTTATTGAATTCCTTTACAAATTCCCCCCCCCCCCCCCACCCTTTTTATACCCTTTATCTTTCCCCACAACACAAACTATCTCCATACTAAATTTCATCTAAATCGGTTCAGCGGTTATTGACTCCCCGTATAAACTTTTGTCCCCCTAAGGGGTGATTTCTGCGATAAAAGCTATCCCCGTCTCCTGGTTCTAAGCTACCTACCTCCTCACCAATTTTCAGCCAAATCGGTTATGCCGTTCTTGAGTTATAAATAGTGTAACTAACACGACTTCCTCTTCCCGTGGAAATTTTATATTTTCCCGTAGGAAAAATTATAGAAGACTGTTATTTATATTTAGGAGCTCGAATAATAAATTTCATAGAAATTGGAACAGATTTTAAATATTTTCCATAGAAACTTTCAACCCATATTTTGCACCCTAAAGGGGGTTGAATTCTAAAGATTAGTACACCTCCACACCATCTATAGAGCATACATTTTAAATTTCAAGTCTTTTACTTCAAAAACATAGGACTTTCATACAAACTTCCAACCCCCGATTTACCCCCTTAGGAGTAAAGTTTCGTAAAATCCGTTCAAGTTTGTAGGTGTTATGGTTAGTTCAATTTCAAGTTAGTTCCTGAGATTTCGTGATATGTCAGTCAGTGGTATTTCGCTTTTATATCGACATTCAAAAGTAAGTACTTTAAAAATTGCAATAACTTTAAATTGCAATAAATTAAAGTAGGCAAAATATATTTTATAAAATAAAAAGTATTAAAAAGACTAATGTATAAAAAACTTCCGAGAAACCTGACGACATGAGCTGAAAATGTTTTTTCTTTGAATCCTTTATCTTTTGTACTTTAGGGAAAAATTAATTTTAAAAGTGTAGTACTTACTTTTGAAGGTCAGCGTAGAAGATTACTTTTAACATTTTTATACAACTACATACATTTTGTTGGCAAACAAGCGGGCTGCCCACCTGATGGTAAGTCGCTACAGTCGCCTATAGCAGTTTCAACAGGATTTGCAAATCAACAACTTTTGTAAGGCCCCATAATGTACATAAATACATTACCAACTTGTGACAAAAAAGTTCAGGTCACCGTATCTAGTAATTTCACAACTTATCTGTCTTACCTTACAATCTGGAACACAGCAATACAAGTACCGCCGCTAGGCATCAGAAATAGTTAAGATAGAGATGCCCGCTCGTTTCCCTTATGATCCAACTACAACTCAACCAAGCTAACTTCGCACCTCGCGTCGATTACGTTACACTGACGCTTATGTACGGTCTGCAAAAAAGGATTCGTTACGACTTTAAGGTGAGCGGGGAAGCGGGCGGGGCGCCGCATTCCAGCGAGGTGCAAACTTAGCTTGGTTGAGTTGTATTGTATGTACGAGTATGCACAACTAGTTGTGTCATTAGGAATATTTTCAAAAATCGCTCGCATAGGCACAATTAAATAATTGTCCATAAATATTAGTTCCCAGATACATAACTAAGTACAATCGACACCACATCTGTCATTAGCACTAGGAAAACCGGCAGTATTACAACATCTAAAGTCTGGCTAGCTGCCATGCGTAAAATCAATATAGAACACAACTTGAACATTATGTATATCATCATTTCAGCCAAAAGATGCCCACTGTTGGACTTAGGCCTTCGCCAGGGATCTCCAAACCAATCGGTGCTGCGTATCCACAGTTTTGGTCCTGAAGGCGGACCGGTCCTGATGTACCGGTAGTCTATTGGGCACCTCTGGAGTGACCTAAGCACAGCCCAGATCTCGACAGAATCGAAGATTTTCACATAGTCCAAAAACGCCAAGCATAATGGCAGGTTATACCCCTCAGTCTGCTGTATAACCTGCCGCAGCGTATGAATGTGGTCTTTGGTAGGTACTTTAGCCTTTTCGGAATCCGGCTTGTGCCGGAGGTTGGAAGTGGTCAAACCTGCGCGCGAGAAGATTCGTGATGACTCTGGACAACATTGTAGCTTTAGGTTACTATATAAGTTACTGTAAGAGTCCGTATATTAGTAAATCTTAGGTTTTGCCGGTAAATCTTAGGATTTACCAACATGAGTTGGTAAATGTAAGGATTTTATAGAGAATAGACGATATTTCGGGCTTTTACCATTAGAGTTTGGGATATGCTAGGATTTACCAATCACGGTTGGTACATATTGGTTTTGGGAATTTCTTAACAGTTTCATGCTTTGTCAATATCAAACCTTTTTTTGGCGGGGGAATCTCTTTACGATTCAACAAGGAACTGAAAATCTGACAAAGCCGCCCCTTGGATATGCCATTGGACTCGGGTATAAACCCCATACCTACCGAAACCACCCTTCAGCAACTTCTACCCCCATACAGGCACGATCAGGATCGGCGCTAGCCATTCCCCGAGCACAATATCTAACCTAACCTAACCTAGAGACGGACCGAGGATACCTATTAAAAGTACACAAAATAGACGCTTCGTAGTCCTATTTTCTCTCCTCTAACGGCCGAACCCAATATTGTATACGTAGTTTAAGATTAAAAACAATCTCGGATTATTGCGTATCGCTCAATCGATCTCTAATCCGCGTGCCAATAACTAAAGACTGCAATCCTAGGATTCTTTTGACACCGGATCACCAGCTATCCTTTCCCTCTTGGCCGTTTCTTTATACGCAAAATATTAGATTGTGCAATATTATTACTGTATGTTCTATGAAAACAAACTAGCTATAAATCTTTTTTAAATAATATTTCTTATGCTTCTAACAATAAATATAATGTTTAAAAACACTTAGAAATTCTTATGTAAATAATAATATATCAAATACAATATTATGCAAACTACTTATTTTTATAGGAATGGAACGTGTATAAAACTGACACGAGCACGCGAGTGACATTATATTTGTTTGTTAGCTAGCTGTGGTGTGGTTGGTTTGATTTGAACATATAATTTGTGATTTGAACTAATATAAATCAATAAAAGCAACGAATAATCGTATAATAAATACAGAAGTAAAATTTGGGGTGAGAAATTACAGAAAGAAGAGGTGCCTCTCCATGATTACTAAAAAGAAGAGGAAGATTTTTATATGAGTGTAATGTAGTAATTAATATAATGTGTAAACTATTGAGGTAACGAAATGTAAAGAGGAAAATAAAATTATTTATATTATCATCATTTATTTCAAAAAATATCTTAAATTTAAGATTTTTACAATATCTATACAAGAACAAAATAATATAAAAAACTTAATCCGACAGCGAGGCCAAGCTGAATCTTCTAATATATAAAATGTTCGTGTCCCAGTTTGTTACCAAACTCCTCCAAAACGGCTTGAACGATCTTTATGAAATTTTTTGTGTAAGTATGTTCGGTAGGTCTGAGAATAGGCCGTAAACAATTTTTTATACACCTAGGTGATTATTATGGCGAAACGTAGTTCGCCGGCACAGCTATTTATTATATACTAGCTGTGCCCGCGACTTCGTCCGCGTGGAATAGTAACATCTGGACAGATCTTGATAAAAAGTAGCCTATGTTATACCTTATATAATTAGCTATCTATTAGTGAAAGTCCCGTCAAAATCGCTCTAGCCGTTCCGGAGATTAGCGGGAACGAACAGACAGACAGACAAAAGTTTTAAATTGTGTTTTTGTTATTGGTACCTGATATACATTCATACCCATTCATTAAAAACTTGTTATTTTGACAATACAGACAGACACTTCAATTTTATTTGTATAGATTTCAAACACATTCACATCACATAGGTATATAGCGCGGCAAAAGGTATTTTAGTCACTGTTTTGATGTTTCTTTTATGTATGGCATTATTTTCGTTAAAAGTAATTTACGACAGTTTTGTTCAGCCGGAACCAAAAAGTAAATTCGTAGTTATTTATTGCTATTGTTGATATTTGGTGTTAATTGCGACATTGTTGTTGTAACACTTCATCATCATCACTGCAATCACGTATCGAAATCTGATATTGTTTCGGCTCATAACTCCAAATCACTACTATCACATCTTCCAAAAATATCTTTGCCATGCCAGTCTTTGCCATTGCCATTTCTGACAAAAATACAACAATTATTTTCAAAACATGTAAATCAATCCAAATTTTGACAAGTAAACCATGAAAATAGGAAGATTGCCAAAAAAAGATTGTGTAGACGTCAATCAATCCCTTTTTAATCAACGATTGATTATTGGGACAAGTCAAACGTCATTTTCGAACAGTGTTTTTGTCCGATCAGTGTTTTTGGATAGATTTCGAACAGAGATCTATCCAAAAACACTGATCGGACCTCTCATGGATTGTTGCCTTTCAGAGATTACAAATGCAATCCTTCGATTGGTTATAGAGACGCAAAATGGTACTTTTGGATTGAGTTTGCAATCTCAATCCGGAAAAAACGGATCAGGATCGCATATTGGGTTCGGGCGTTAAACTAGATGGATTTAATTACTTTTCCATTAAAAATTAAAGAAAGTCTTGGGCAATGTTTCTGTTTTGTTTTTTATTTCATATAATCTCTTCAAATTTGTTTGCTTGATGTTTTAACACTGCGCAAAATCTCTCCAATTTTTTAAAGATTTTCAAGGATTAAATCTCCTTAACTAACTGAATAAGAAAGGAAAACATAGGAACACACTATAAGCTCATAGAATTTTTGTAAAAAATAGAGCAACTATTGCCAGTTTGTATAGAAAACGGCCCGTATGATTACCATATTTTCAACATTTACCGCGTATTGGTGGTAAGTTCTAAGATTTACCGAGTATATGATGGTAAAAGTCCGAAATGGACAATGATTACACAACAGTTCGGACTTTTACGAATAACAGTTGGTAAATCTTAAGTTTTACCGGAAAATCTTAAAATTTACAGTAGTTCGGGCTTTTACAGTGACATATACATAACTCAGGAGCGTGATGGGTCTAGTGTTCTTTAACTAGGTTTTGTCACCTTTTTGCCATGCTAGGGCGTTTTACCCTCGAGTATGACGGAGTTAAAAAGCTTCTTTATTGACGAATATAAGTTCTTCGTCTTCTGGTGAAGACATAATAATACCTACAACTTACATAATAATACTTAGATATAGGCATATGCTTGAAGAAATGACAGAAGTGGCTAAAATCATTATCAATATCTGAAGAGGTTTGTAATAATCGTATTTTTTCCTATTCGATAGTTCTTAGTTGTGTCACGAGGAATCGTTTTAGTAAATTAGTTGTGCGTAGTAGTGCGTTGTTGTGTCACCAGGAACACATTTTGGGATGGCATAACTAGTTCTGCATACATAATTGGTCAATGAGGAAAACCCCGATGCCCGTTCAGACGACTCAATTACACTGAGTAGTAATTCTCCCTGTTCCTTAGAGTGAAAATATATTAAAAACAGTTACAGATTTGGCTATCCAGGCACACTTGAAAAATTCACACTGGCTTGACCAATTTGAGTATTTATTTATTTCTATTATTCGCTTTAGTACAGGGGTGGATTATAAAGAAAAATAATAGGGAAAATCGTAAACTCAAAAAATAATAAAACGTTATAATGATAATTTTGTTTTGAAAATGACTGTTAGCTCTTTCTTTCAGGTCCATTGATAAACTTCGCGATTGTTTATCTATCATATATAGGCGATGCAAAGTTCCTCTGTTCCCAGGAGGTACATTCTAAGTTACATTGATGTAACTATGTAGATTGTTTTAGTTCTAGTAGTTACATTTTTTGGGAAAATATATTATTAAATTAACTAACGGGAGTTTTTTTATTCGAAGTATTTACATTGTTTATCTATAATACTCGTACAATAAAAAAATACACTTATTTTTTTTCACTGGGATAGCTAGTTTTACATACAGAAAACGAACTTGTTTTTCGAGACAAATACATTTAGCAGAGCTGATGTCGTAGTGTGTCCAGTTATTATCGAAGCGGACCATACAACAACGATCTTTCCGAGTCGGTGTCGCATTCATGTTAGCGCGACTGTCACAGAGACAAGCAGGCACGCACCGTCATAATACTCGTAAACAAAACATTTTTCATTTCTCGTGCTCCGAAAGTACGCTTCAAATTGTCTGAATAGAGGAACCAAAAACAGTATTTCCCTCTCGGGATAATGACAAATTATTAAAAAAACATTCTATTTTGACATTTCCAATCAAACTAACTCTTCAGCTTTATAATATTAGTATCAATTAAAATTAGTAAGTAAGTATTAGTATAGAATAGAGAAGAGATGAGTGTTATAAAATATGCATATGATTATGACGTAAATCAAATATTTGTTGGTCATGGGGCGATTTTCGATATTGCCCTTTCCATAAATTAAAAAAACATTAAAAAAGCGGGAAAGCGGCAATTCGATATTCAGTTGCTTTTTCCAGTGCTAAATTTACATAGGTATACAATGAATTCATGAGATTCTATTTAACTAATCAGGATTTTACATTCCTTATAATCGAAAGGAAACAGACTGTTTCCCTCGGGCGAAATACCTAAATAGACTCCGCTCATCCGCAGGATAACAATAAAATTTACTATTGTTGAACTGTTCCGTGTTTGCCGGACCAGTCCTCTTATTTGCGGTACATTGATAAAAGAATGGTTTTATCTGCCACGGCATGTGTCTGCTGAAACTCTCACCGTCTTATTACAAAACATGGACTAAAGATAGTCCTGGTTTAAACCAGGACTAAGTTGATGCTGTCTCTATCTAGCTACGAGTAGGTATATTGACACGAGTAGGGAAATCTTAAAGTTAAAGAAAAAACAAACTTATTCCTTTAGTCCGATACAAAATGAAAAGCTTTATTCTTGTAAGTACATAATTATAATTTACTTATGCATATGTTAACACAATTCCTCAATGCAAAGCACTTAACTTAATGTTTAATCAATACAAGCCAAGGGCAGGATGGTTCAGGTTTGTTTGATCAATCTCGGCAGGTAAAAATCAGGTACAAATTGGGTACAAAACTACAAAATGAGGGGCAATAAAGTACACCAACAAATAGTTATAGGTTTCCTTTTTTTTCTAAAGAAATTAGTAGCCTTCCCCGGAGCGGTTGTTAGTAGATCATACCTTCGATGCTAAGTTTCTGCGATCGCGGGTCAGAGATATAAAATTCCAGTTTCTTAGATTATTCTCTGTTTCTAATATTATTTGTATAATTCCACAGAATTCCTCCTTGATACTAGGTTATTTTGTTATGGTTTCTAGCTGTAAGGTCAAGCAGCGGAGCCCTACGGCCTCCGGTAACTGCCCTGGAGATTCATAGCACAGTGTTAGGTTAAAAATATAATTAAATATGCCTATGATCTTAGGGTCTGTGGGTCTAACACTGAGTTCTGAAGGAATCCCAGTCAATACATTTGAACTTCATGTAATAAACATAGCAAATGAATTCTAAAACATAATTTTTAATAAATTGACAAATTGTCTTATTGGTTAGTTAATAAAAAGGACATATGGAGGGGAGAGCACCTATTTTGTGTATAATTATTGCTATTAATAAAAAGATCCCAATACAAGCCTACTGAAAACAGCCTACAATAATGCCACCAAGTTATGTAAGAGGGCTTACATTAGAGCGGATGCTCAGCGCATTGCACAAGTGGGCCAGGAACTGCTATCGCACCCTACGGGTAGCCGTTCTTTTTGGCGCCTGGCCAAAGCTGTGCAATCAAACTTCTGCCAACCCTCGCTGCCACCGCTGAGACTTGCCGATGGCTCACTTGCTCATCAGCCGCAGGAGAAAGCCGACCTCCTGGCAAAACTCTTTGCGGCTCATTCCCGTGTCGATGACTGTGGTACACAACCTCCGAAACTGTCCCATTGTGGCAGCACCATGCCTGATATCCGTATCAGATAGCGTGATGTGCGGGCGGAGCTCCAGTCGATCGATACTCGAAAAGCAAGTGGACCAGACGGCATTCCTGCGATTGTTCTTAAGAAGTGTGCAGCGGAGTTGACTCCGGTCCTTACGCGTCTATACCGTCTGTCGTTCTGTGCTGGTTGTGTGCCGAAATCTTGGAAAGAGGCCAATGTCCAGCCGGTTCCCAAAAAGGGAGATCGTTCTGATCCGGCTAACTATCGTCCTATAGCCGTCACTTCCATTTTGTGTAAAATCATGGAGAGGATCCTTAATACACAGCTGATCCGTTACCTGGAAGGTCACTCGTTACTTAATGACCGACAGTATGGGTTTCGTCCTAAACGGTCAACAGGTGACCTTCTAGCGTTCCTTTTGCACAAATGGGGTGAATCTATCGATAAGCGCGGCGAATCGGTGGCTATTAGTCTCGACATCGCCAAAGCTTTTGATAGAGTCTGGCACAAGGCTCTTCTTTCCAAGCTTCCGGCATACGGATTACCCGCGCAGTTCTGGACGTGGATTGCCAGCTTCCTCCACGAGCGTAGAATTCGCGTTGTCGTTGACGGCTGCGCTTCGCGGTTCGTGGCAGTGAACGCTGGTGTTCCGCAAGGCTCCGTTCTATCCCCCACATTGTTTCTTCTGCATATCAATGATATGCTTTCCTTGGGAGCTATACATTGCTATGCAGACGACAGTACAGTGCATGGGGGATATCACGGAGCCTCGGGGGCTGCTCGTGGTGATATTGGTAGGGAAAGGCAGAATCTTATCATTGAGCTCAACAAGACGCTGGACCTCGTCTCCGAATGGGGCTCCGACAATCTTGTTGAGTTCAATGCTAAGAAAACACAGGTGTGCGTGTTCTCGGCGAAAAGGTCACCTTTCCTCCCCCTTCCTTCTCTTCAGGGCACAACCCTTCACACACAGAGCAACATCACCTTGCTCGGAATGAACATTCGCTGCGATCTGAACCCCAGAGACTACATCGAATCCGTCATAACTACTGCCTCACGGAAACTCGGTGTCCTGAACAAGGTGCGTAGGTATTTTGCGCCGGACCAACTATGCTTGTTGTATAAAACTCAGGTTAGGTCTTGCGTGGAATATTGCTCGCACCTTTGGGACGGCTCCGCTCAGTACCTCCTCGATGCTCTGGACAGATTGCAGCGTCGCGCTATTCGCATAATTGGCGATGTAGAGGCAACTAACACCCTCGAGCCTCTACAACTTCGTCGTGACATCGCCTCTCTTAGCGCCTTTTACCGAATGTTCCATGGGGAATGCTCTGAGGAGCTCTTTAACCTTATCCCTCCCTCTCCATTCCTGAACAGAAACACGCGTAAGGGCCTTCGGAGTCATCCGTACACTGTGTCCTCCTTTTCACACCGTACCAAGAAATTCCAAGATTCCTTCTTCTGTCGTTCATCCCACACTTGGAATTCTCTACCTGCGCACGTGTTTCCTCCATCCTACAACATGGGTTCCTTCAAAAGAGGCGTGAAAAAGCATCTTTTGGGCCGGCAAGGGGCGGGCAGGTAGGAGAGTGGATGTCGTCGCTACTCTATCTGTCAACTCATTTGGGCCTCTTTCACCGCTTAACATCAGGCGGGAGGAGGTCATTTGCCGGGCCATCCATAAAAAAAAAAAAAAAAAAAAAAAGAAAACAGCTTAATTTGTGAGTTCTTTGCCAAAGAAGGATATGAAACTTAATATTGTGAAAATTTAGAATTTAACATGAAATTCGCAAGTGTTACTCAATATATGCCTTAATCCCACTAAGATGCCGCTTACTATCAGGGTTTTTTAATGAAATAGGGGATGAAAAAGGCGAATTTTGGAAATGTAATATGTTTGATTTAACAATCAATTTACCCACAAATAAAAATAAAATTAACAAAATCTGTTTTAAATCATGAAATATAATAAGTTAATTAGATACCTTATTGATTTTTTGCACTTATTGATACAATAAATCTATTTAATTTAATGAATCGCGTGCCAGCGAGTAAATATAGTATTTTTTCCTTAGCTTTACTCTTCAAGCTGAAAACAAAAAGAACTGACTTTTGAAGTCTCACTGTTGCTTTTCAAATTAAATTCACACGGAAAACGGGAAAAATACCTATTGATTTTATTCGCAGAAATGAATATAAATACTTTATGATCTTCGAATCAATAACAAATTCCTTCGGTCGATGTCTCACAGACTAACCAGTTCGGAGAGCATAACATAGACGAAAGACGCGTTCAAAGACTAGGGTGAAAAATGGGCGCGTTCGTTCACCGAATGTTAAGCGTCGTATTGGCGACGGAACCTGCCCTAAAACCAAATTCATTTCATAACATGTGTGTCATGATGTGTCAAGTCAACATACGGATCTTTCGAAATTCTACAATATGCAATAGGTATTTCCAGCCAAAGTTATAAGTTTGGTTGGGAAACAAAACGTAATGTAAATTAACCATAAACAAACTGTGAATGCTTTCCAAATTCTATTCGACGAAACCATAATTATATGATCTGTAGCCTTAAGTGTACTTTATTATGATATATCTCTAAAAATGATCAAAACAAACGGTCTAAATGTCAAATTCCGAATTTTGAGAAAATCAACCCACCTAAAAGGGAGCACGGGATTTTGGGCGAAAAAAAACTATCTTTGTAAATAAGGCCAGGATAAACGCGAGATTTATTTTGTTTATGCAAAAAGGGAATAATGACCAAAGATAATTGCAAATGTCACTGACGTGACGTGAAACGACGTTGACGTTGACACTTGACATTGTGAAATTAATTGACAAAGTTATTGTAATTATGATTTTAGTTGTGAAATTTGTGTTAAAACTACAGTGGAACCAAAGTGTTTTTGCAAAATTAGTGTTTTATGAAATTTTAAGAAAAAACGGTGTTACACTACGTTTAAACCCAGACTAACTTTAGACCAGGTTTAAACCAGGTTTTGTAATAATGTCTATACATCCCAATGCACTAAGTTAGAGCATCCGTCACGCACTTTTTAGTTCTTGATGACATAATAGAACGAATTATTTCAGCGGCAGAGCAAAATGTGGGCAAAAATAGAACGCTGCTGCAGACTTGATGACTTGATTGCTTGTTGTCGCGGGAGTGGGAGTGCGAGAGTGTGGAAAGCTAGCACGTGCAGCCTCAGCTCTCTGTGCCTGCGCTTTGTGCGTGATCCTCCACGAGATTCACTCGATACAAGTAACTGGACATTTAAATTAAAAAATCTTTATTCAACATAGGCCTTTACAGGCACTTATTGACGTCAAAACAAAGCAAAACATTCTAATTCAAAGAAAACATATTAACCTTGTATGTGCGTACATCCTGAATATACTCAAGATGTCTGCAAATACAAGAAGAAATGAAAAAAAAGTTGACTCTACACCTGTTCACTACAATGGGCGCACTCACGAGAATGTGAATTGCTAGCTCTCGTGCAGTTTCCACTCTCTGCGCCTTCTGTAAAGGAGGTCTTCCACGAGGCACACTTGAAACAAATAAGTAACCTGTGAGAGGTGGGTTACTACTGTTAGTTCTCGTGCAGCCTGCCTTGTGCGAAGGTCCTCCACGAGGCCCACTTGATACCTATCAGTGGGCGCTCGCGAGTGTAGATCTGTATCCATCATCCATCCGTTGGATTGAAAGTTTTACGGAAAAATGACGTCGATTTTTTAATAGGTCAAAAATCACGTTATATGTGCGAAATTTTAGACAAAGGTAGGTACTTACATCACTGGAATTCGATTCTATAAAAACAAGCCGCCATTTTAGAATTTCTTTTAGCCGGAAACTTTCAGAAAATTCTGATTGTACTTGAGAAAATTTATTTCAACCGGGAAAATTATATGTCCTCTCAAATGAATTCTTCGCTTACGCCCAAGAATATCAAAGTTCAACAGGAGTAATCCTCCTTAACTCTCAAATATCTGCAGACTATCATACTAATTTCAACAAATAAGCTACAGTTTATATTTCAAGAGTAACCAATTTGAATTTGGAAACTACCTGAAACCTACTCTAGAAATAATTTAATTTCAATTTAAAATTACTTGTTTTAAGGGTAAATTTTAATTTTATTTAATAGCTAGCTTAGTATATACGTTACTTAAAATTATTCACCACATTATAATCTTATTAATATTAATTTCTAATCCTATTTCTTATTTATCATTGAAAAATCCAATTAAATCTTGTTTTCACATCCATCACTGTCACTGTCACTAACCATCAAATAAAATTATAATCTAACCCATAGCATACGTACCTACGTGTTCCGTAATTACATTTCTGAACTGTCGTAAACTATATTAGGTACTTACTCGACACCAAATCCGTAAACGATCTCGCCCCGCGCCGAGCTTAGAACTTTTTACCGGATGTTGAGATGAAGACCAAGATTTTCCCTGTTTTGATTTAATGGGATCACACAAAATGGGGCGCATAATATGATAGATTGGAATGAGTTTTTACTATAATTAATTACCTTATTTGTATGAGTTTTTACTATTATTGATTTCCTAATTGGTAGGTTCTTTCTGCACCAAAATTGTTACGATACTAGTAGGTACATCGCTATTTAGATAATTACGCGATAAGAAAAACTATCTGTATCTGCCTTATATCTGTCCGAGTAAAAAGCCATACCTAAAGGTACGCGATTACATACGTGGGTTGACGAGATGGGACTAATTAAAGTAGATCGCAATCCGACCGTCAAACTGAGCCACTTAGCTGCTGCATGCATTCTACCGGGACTCGCTGAGGCGATACGTGTAATTGCCTGAACATGGCCATGCCGCATTGGGAAATAGCCTGTGCTTCGCATAAACATTGCTTTTATTTAATGACGTCGTATTAGGATTATTTCCCTTAATAATAAATAATCCATGTTTGGGTTTGTTTCACAGTCAGCGTAAATCCCATCCGAATATAAAGATATTTTGGAACCAATAAACTTCTTTTGTAAATGGCTGGTTGTAAAAGTAATTTTAAGCTTATAAATTTAAAATATATTATAATAATGGATGACATGACCATTCTCCCTTCTCGTCAACATAATTTATTTTTACAAAAAACATTTTTTTAAACAATTTATATAAAAAAACTAGCTGACGCGGTGAACTTAGTATCGCTTTTACAGATGAAAAAGATCTAAATAAAGTTCCTTACAAGACCACCATTATTTGTGTTATTTTTTAGCTTATCTTTTGAATTTTTCCATCATTCCTGTATTATAGCTAACAAAAGGAAAAAATATAGGTATTTACCTATATTTTTTCACATCAGTCAAGCCGTTTTTGAGTTTTAACGAGGTTAACGAACGGCAATTCATTTTTATTAATAATAAGATATGACATGAAGCTTACATTAGAAGATATGACAAGTACAAACAAACTAAACATGTTTCTATAATGTATGTAGACACCCTCCGGATATTTCACTTTAGTGCATGTCAAAATGTTCTTTTTGACACTCTACACCTGTTCACTACAATGGGCGCACTCACGAGAATGTGAATTGCTAGCTCTCGTGCAGTTTCCGCTCTCTGCACCTTCTATAAAGGAGGTCTTCCACGAGGCAAACTTGAAACAAATAAGTAACCTGTGAGAGGTGGGTTACTACTGTTAGTTCTCGTGCAGCCTGCCTTGTGCGAAGGTCCTCCACGAGGACCACTTGATACCTATCAGTGGGCGCTCGCGAGTGTAGATCTGTATCCATCATCCATCCGTTGGATTGTAAGTTTTACGGAAAAATGACGTCGATTTTTGAATAGGTCAAAAATCACGTTATGTGTGCGAAATTTTAGACAAAGGTAGGTACTTACATCACTGGAATTCGATTCTATAAAAACAAGCCGCCATTTTAGAATTTCTTTTAGCCGGAAACTTTCAGAAAATTCTGGATGTACTTGAGAAAATTTATTTCTTCCGGGAAAATTATATGTCCTCTCAAATGAATTCTTCGCTTACGCCGGAGAATATCAAAGTTCAACAGGAGTAATCCTCCTTAACCCTCAAATATCTGTAGACTATCATACTAATTTCAACAAATAAGCTACAGTTTATATTTCAAGAGTAACCAATTTGAATTTGGAAACTACCTGAAACCTACTCTAGAAATAATTTAATTTCAATTTAAAATTACTTGTTTTAAGAGTAAATTTTAATTTTATTTAATTGCTAGCTTAGTATATACGTTCCTTAAAATTATTCACCACATTATCATCTTATTAATATTAATTTATAATCCTATTTCTTATTTATCATTGAAAAATCCAATTAAATCTTGTTTTCACATCCATCACTGTCACTGTCACTAACCATTAAATAAAATTATAATCTAACCCATAGCATACGTACCTACGTGTTCCGTAATTACATTTCTGAACTGTCGTAAACTATATTAGGTACTTACTCGACACCAAATCCGTAAACGATCTCGCCCCGCGCCGAGCTTAGAACTTTTTACCGGATGTTGAGATGAAGACCAAGATTTTCCCTGTTTTGATTTAATGGGATCACACAAAATGGGGCGCATAATATGATAGATTGGAATGAGTTTTTACTATAATTAATTACCTTATTTGTATGAGTTTTTACTATTATTGATTTCCTAATTGGTAGGTTCTTTCTGCACCAGAATTGTTACGATACTCGTAGGTACATCGCTATTTAGATAATTACGCGATAAGAAAAACTATCTGTATCTGCCTTATATCTGTCCGAGTAAAAAGCCATACCTAAAGGTACGCGATTACATACGTGGGTTGACGAGATGGGACTAATTAAAGTAGATCGCAATCCGACCGTCAAACTGAGCCACTTAGCTGCTGCATGCATTCTACCGGGACTCGCTGAGGCGATACGTGTAATTGCCTGAACATGGCCATGCCGCATTGGGAAATAGCCTGTGCTTCGCATAAACATTGCTTTTATTTAATGACGTCGTATTAGGATTATTTCCCTTAATAATAAATAATCCATGTTTGGGTTTGTTTCACAGTCAGCGTAAATCCCATCCGAATATAAAGATATTTTGGAACCAATAAACTTCTTTTGTAAATGGCTGGTTGTAAAAGTAATTTTAAGCTTATAAATTAAAAATATATTATAATAATGGATGACATTAATTGTAATTGTAATTGAATATTGATTTTAATTTATTTTAAATTTAGATTTTAATTATAATGTAATATTGATTTTAATTTTAATTAGATTTTGATTTTATTTATTTGATTTAAATTAAGAAGGTGCGCGTTTTACATGCATTGTAAAATTAATTGATAATAAATATAAAATTAGCTATAGGTTTATCATTATAATATTCATTAAAAGAGCGCTTCCTCTCTTCTAATTATTGCGTGCCCGACAGGGTCCATGATGATCTGCTTGCTTTTCTTTTATCATCTGTTATACATTATGGTTATGCAATAAATGAATTGAATTGAATTGAATTGAATTGACATGACCATTCTCCCTTCTCGTCAACATAATTTATTTTTCCAAAAAAACATTTTTTTAAACAATTAATATAAAAAAACTAGCTGACGCTGGTGGTGCCCCAAGTAGACTCCACCACGTCGGCGTTTCACCGACTTGTATTGCTGAATTTTATTTGACTACCAACTCATAGAAACCTGGTATTACTTACCTTGGCTCCAATTGTCTCCTTCCGTCTCCTCCGTAGCCGGTGGACTTCCTGAGCTAGCTCGAAGGAAGTCGCGGCTCCTGAAGATCTGCAGTGGATCCACCGGTGGAGACCGGAGCACTACAAATGCCTAATAGGCCACCACGACTCACACTCGCGATTTTGACACACAAACACAAAGCGGGCTTTCGCACCCCGATATTAGGTGCGCCGCGCAAATCACTATTTGCTTGAATATTGTGTATTATATTTTATGGATGCCCGGACATCATCCTAACCACAAATTATGACATTTCGACTCGACTCAACTGACATATCACATGCGGCCGGCCGCCAAAAAAGCTGTCACTGCACAGACTAGAATGCAGTGCCGCCTCTCGCTCTTCCTCGAGCGTGAACATCCCCCCGCTCCGGACAGTCCCGGACTGTCCGCCAAATCAGTCTAAGGGGAGGCGAGAAAGAGTAGCGACCGCGCGCTTCAAAACAGAATCCCCAACTAGGACCTCGGCAAACCTGGGCACACCATCAGACCCTAGAGTAAGTTGGACAATGCGTCCGCGACGCCAACGTAAGGGTGGCAGGTTTGGGTCCTTCACTAACACGAGGTCTCCAACCCTCGGTGGGTTTGTCTTATCTGACCACTTAACGCGCTGTTGCAAAATGTGTAAATATTCAAGGTGCCAGCGGCGCCAGAAACTCTGGGTAAGCTGCTGGAGCAACTCAAACCGCGAAAGGCGTCCGGGATTGATATCTCTATAAGGATACTCGGGCAGGGCGTTAAGTGGTCTGCCTATCAAGAAATGGCCCGGCGTGAGGGCCTGCAAATCGTTCGCGTCGGTAGACAACGGACATAACGGACGCGAGTTGAGAACCGCCTCAATCTTATGAAACACCGTCGCGAGTTCCTCAAACGTGAGAATAGTCTCCCCAATAACGCGGCGAAGGTGAGTCTTGGCGGCCTTTACAACAGATTCAAAAATCCCTCCCCAGTGAGGGCAAGACGGCGGGGAGTATCGCCATGTTACCCCCCTACGGGAGAGTGTGGATCCGATCTCAATATTATTTTTATCTAAAAATTCACAAACTTCTCTTATATGTCTATCAGTGCCCTTGAAGTTCGTCCCACAATCGGACCGAATTAGAGAAGGCAGTCCCCGGCGGGAGACAAATCTGCCTAACGCTGCTAAGAAAGCGTCCATGGTGAGTGCACTCACCACCTCCAAATGAACGGCTTTAGTGGCCAAACAAACAAACACACACAAATAAGCCTTTTCAGTCTTAGCATTACGGAGTCGCGACGTTTTTATAGTGAACGGTCCCGCGAAATCAGTTCCAACTCCTAAGAAGGTCATCGATTCATTCACACGATCAGCAGGCAAATCACCCATTTGGGGCTGCATCGTCTCGGGGCGTAAACGATAGCAGGGCAGACATCGAAAGATAACAGATCGGATTATTCTTCGCGCTGACAAAATCCAAAACTCCCGTTGGAGGAGCGCGGTCAATGCATTACATCCGGCATGAGCATTCTTCACATGGCGATCAATGATCAACAATCGCACCAATGGTCCGTCCTTGGGGAGCAACAGGGGATGACGTGATCTATAAGGCAAGTTAGCGTGCCTCAATCGGCCTCCTACACGCAACAATCCTTTATCATCCAGAAAGGGAGTCAAACGCACCAAGGGTCCCTTCAATTTGGACGTCCCGGTACGGAAAATCTTAAGTTCCGGTTCAAACGCTCTAGACTGGGTCATACGCACCCAATGCAGAAGAGCATCTTGGCGCTCCTGCGGTGAGAGGACCGGACACAAATCTTTGTCCTGAGGCCGGCGACAATTTCGTATAAATCTTCTTATCCAAGCGGTCACGCCGAGCAACTTGTCCAGAGAACTGTAGCGGTCTAATAAAAATTCCCGCTCTGGAGCCGCCATAGTCTCGACAGCGTGAACACGCAAGCCCGGATTTGGTACCTTCACCACAGCTGGTGTGGAAGGCCAAGACGGTTGTAACAACCAGTCGGGACCCCACCACAGAGTGTGGTCAATAAGCTGAGGGGCTTCGCTGCCACGTGATGCACAGTCAGCAGGGTTTATTTCACCTGGCACGTGGCGCCAAATCAACGTGGCCTTCGAGGCCTGTATTTGGGATACCCGATTGGCCACAAATACTTCCAGGGAGTGGACGGAGTTCTTAATCCAACACAGGACAACCTGACTGTCGGACCAAGCAAAGAGCGACTCAAAGTCCACACTACGTCCCAGGGTGTCAACAACGTGGTTCATCAAACGAACCAGAAGAGTAGCTCCAGACAATTCTAACTTCGGAATCGTTAATCGAGTCCGAAGTGGAGCAACCTTACTCTTAGCAATTAGCAAGTGGAGCTTAACAGCTCCTCTATCATCGACCGTCCGGATATATACGACGGCTGCGTATCCACTCTCAGACGCGTCACAAAAGCCATGAAGGCTGGCCGTAAACCGTCCCTTAGGCAGTATATGTCTAGGGATACTAACACGGTTAATGTCGGGGAGAGATGACATGAAGGACTCCCAATCTCGCAGCAAACGGCCCGAGAGGGGCTCATCCCACGACACTTCGGCTGACCAAAGTTCCTGTAGGAAGCACTTCATCCAAAACACTACGGGACTAATCCAGCCATTTGGGTCAAAGGTACGAGCTACTGTAGACAAAACCAACCGTTTCGTCCAGACCTTGGGGCTTGGCAGCTCCAATCGATAGGTGAACGTGTCCTGGACAGGTCTGTATTGCACTCCCAAAACAGACAGTAAATCTGGAGTGTTGGCATTCTCAAAAATATGAGGCTCCTGCTGGTGGTCGTCTGGCAAGTCACACAAAAGCTGAGGTGAGTTGGACATCCACTTCCTCAGTTCATAACCACCAGCCCCGAGAAGAGCAATTAGTTCATCTCGCAAAATCAAGGCTTCCTCGACACTAGAGGAGCCCGTACAAATATCATCAACAAATGCATCCTCCTTGAGAACCAAGGATGCGCGAGGGTATCGTAATCGTTCACGTTCAGCGAGTTCCACAAGTGAGCGAATTGCCACAAAGGGGCTCGAACGCAAACCGTATGTATTGGTGTTCAGCTCGTAGACCAGCATGGGATCCCTGGGATCCTCCCTCCATAATATGAGCTGATATCGCCTATCGTCCGGGTGAATCACAGTCTGCCGAAACATCATCCGGATATCGGTCACAAAGACGACGGCATGGCGACGGAAGTTGGTCAATACATCACCCACCTCGTGGTGCAACTTCGGTCCAGCATGCAGACATTGATTCAGCGAAACTCCGGTAGACGTAGGAGCTGACCCATCAAAAACAACGCGTATCTTCCCGGTGGAAGGTTTCAAAACCGCGTGGTGAGGAAGAAAATTATGTTCCTCGTTTCGCCAGTCCAGTCGCGAGACCGACATGTGCCCCAGTTGCTCATATTCTCGCATGAAGTCGACATACTTCTGTTTGAGGTCGGAGTTCCTACTCATACGACGCTCCATGGACAGCAGCCGCTTCTCGGCCAACGGCCGGGAGCTGCCAAGTGAGGGGCGAACTGACAAAAAGGGCAAACGAGTGATCAGCCGTCCCGAGTGAAGGCGACCTGTATTGTTCTGGTAGAACAACTCACACTCCTCGTCTAAGGGGTTCACTCGCTTCACGGTAGGTGGCTCTTCCACCTCCCAAAACCGTTGCAGGACATCCGATAAGGTGGAGCTAACAGTTATGTAACTGTCCACCGATGGAGATGGTGGGTTATGCCTAACTGGTCCCATCACTACAAACCCAAGCGATGTAGATAAGGCTACCAGCCCACCCTTCTGTAACTCTCTCCTCTTCCCACAATACACGCGGCCTAGAACATCGGCACCGAGCAATAAGTGAATCGGACCGGTTCGGTGGAAGGAAGGGTCAGCCAAGGTCAATCCTGATGTCGCATCAACGACAGCGCGCGAAACGTGCTGTTGCGGAAGCTGACCAACAACCTTCTCATAAACAATCGCGGTAGCGCCAATTTTGGGCGCTGAAGAGAAGTGGGGGGAGAAGGAGAACAAAACCTGACCGATCGGATCCGGGATCCGCAGGTCTCCGATTCCTCGTACCGATTCAAGGTATGAAGATGTGTTCAAACTCAACTGCCGGACCAGCCAGCTGGAGGCAATGCAACCCTGAGCTCCCGTATCCAAAAGGGCGCGAACTAAAACAAAGGTGCCCCTCGGGCCCCACACCTGTACGGAGGCTGTTGGTAACAGCACCTGCTCCTGTGGGGGGGTTGCAGCCGACAGTTGGTTTAGTGAAAATCCTCCCGCATTCCCCGCAACGGGGGGGAAGGGGGGTCCGAAGAAAAATGCGTGCGCGGCGGAGGAATAGGGCGCTCAAGGCGCTCGAGCGGGTCCCAATCCGGCACGTACACACCCCGACCAAAGCTGCATCGGGGGGCCGGGCGGTGCCCATGATGGGCGAAAGTTGGGGGAGCCCGTGACAAACGAGGTCTCTCCATCATAGGGGGAGAGAAGCGTATCGGCTCCCGACGTGGCTCCCTAATAACCGCGGCCCAATCCCGCGGTGGCGCCTCATAAGCGGCGCGTCGATCCCCCCCGCCCGTAGGGGGGGTGGGGCGCCCAATCCTCTCACTGGAGGGGGGGCGCCTGTCCAATCTCCGCGGAGGGGTGGCACGCCCCTCCGATCTCCTCGGAGAGGTGGGTGACCTAGGAGGGCCCCCGCCCGTGTGCGAGTCCCTCTCTCTCACCACCTCACGAGTGTCTCTATTGTTGAAGCACAAAAGGGGGTGATGGGCCCCTCCACAACAGTGGCAATCTCGTGGGTGGGGGCAAGCCGATGCCATATGGGCCCCCAGGCAGCGGTAGCACCAATTCCGCTGCTTGGCCATATTCCTACGCCCCTCGGTGCGTAGGCCAACAAATTTGGGACAGGCCGGCAAACGATGGCCATCCCGCTTGCAACACTTGCAAGGCATCGGCCTCTCCCTGTGTGGAGAGTTCTGCCGCACTGCAGTATACTGCTTGTACGGGCGGCGCTCTCTCCGTGGCGCTGCCCGGGTCGCCTCATAGCGACCTGTACTAGGTCCCGGTATAGGAGCCAGATCCAAGTGGTCGGTCATCCGACACTCATCCTCCAAAAATCTGAGGAGATCCGAGAAGGGGGGGAGGTACGAGGCACTATTGCCCCCGTACCTTTGTTCGAAGCGTCCCTTCATCTCCATGGGAAGCTTATCGAGGATGAGGTGGAGCAAAATAAAGGACCACTGGTCCACCGGTAGATCAAGTCGTTTGAGCGCGTTAATAGCGCTCAGCAGCGGGTTCAAAATCTCCTTCCTCAATGAGGAGACCCGCGATACTCGTGGCAGCCCTAAAATGGCAGCCACATGTGTGTCCGCTAGCAAGCGAACATTCTGATACCGGGCGGTCAACAACGCCCTTGCAATATCATAACTGTCATCATTGACAGGTAGATGCTGGACAAGTACACCAGCCTCTCCCCGTAAGGCAGAGAGCAAATAGGCCAATTTCTGGCTAGGGAACAGGTCGTCCCTCGAGTGAACCAGGCTATCAAAGAGGTTAATGAACCCCATCCAAGAAGCCAAGTTCCCATCAAAGGTTGGGATGTCTAAAGTGGGCAGTCTGCCCAGCAAGCCGGCCGGGGTAGGCTTGACCTCCCCGGGCGTGCACGACTCACCCCTCCGGACGGATAGGATTGCCTGAGCCTTGTTTATAATCACATCCGCCTGTTCAAAACACTGATCATAATCGGCATTAAATTGGTCGACTGCCCGCAACTCAGCGGCACCCTCGGCTGGGTGGTCGAGCAGATATTGTTGATGAGCAACGAAAAGCTGCTCCAATTCCTTCAAGCGAGCCGGTACTCCCTCATGCCGAATTAACAAGGCCTGTTCTCGGTCTGGTCGGTCTACCAAAGCGACGGCACTAGCAAACCATCTCAAAATCTTTTGTGCACCCGCGCGGGCACCACTAAGCGGGCTGACTGGCGGGACCATTTTGCACCAAAATTAATAAACACTATAATAATACACGGACAAACAGACCGACAACCGCAGACAATAAAACAGATCGGGAGGAACTTCAAAGGCAGAACAAAATATATAAACAAACCAAAATCAAGTGTAAATGCTAGAACTTAACTATAACAACAAAGGCATTTAACAACAGAATTTTTCAAACAAATTAAATTCAAGCATTAAGTCAATAACTTAACAAACACAATATTCAAAGGCAAACAAAACAAAATCAAATGTAAATGCTAAAACTTAACACAGCAAAATAGTGTATTACAACAACAGCAAAGTCATTTAGCAGCAAAATCTTTTACACAAATTAAATTCAAGTATAAGTTTACAACTTAACAAACAAAATAGTCAAGGGCAAAACAAAGATATGAAAAAACAAACCAAAATTTAAATATAGGTAAATGCTAGAACTTAACTAGAACAACAAAAGACATTTAACCTCAATTTTTCATATACAATGACAATTAGTTAAGGAGATCGGTCCACAAATGAGCTGGTAGTCGGTTTAAAATCAGCAATCAAAACCAATTAATATGTATTGCCCGTTTGGACAACCAACAAGATTACAATATTAATTGTACAATACTAATCAAATACTCAAATCTAACAACAACCACGCTCTGCTACCAAGAGATGGTGGTGCCCCAAGTAGACTCCACCACGTCGGCGTTTCACCGACTTGTATTGCTGAATTTTATTTGACTACCAACTCATAGAAAGCTGGTATTACTTACCTTGGCTCCAATTGTCTCCTTCCGTCTCCTCCGTAGCCGGTGGACTTCCTGAGCTAGCTCGAAGGAAGTCGCGGCTCCTGAAGATCTGCAGTGGATCCACCGGTGGAGACCGGAGCACTACAAATGCCTAATAGGCCACCACGACTCACACTCGCGATTTTGACACACAAACACAAAGCGGGCTTTCGCACCCCGATATTAGGTGCGCCGCGCAAATCACTATTTGCTTGAATATTGTGTATTATATTTTATGGATGCCCGGACATCATCCTAACCACAAATTATGACATTTCGACTCGACTCAACTGACATATCACATGCGGCCGGCCGCCAAAAAAGCTGTCACTGCACAGACTAGAATGCAGTGCCGCCTCTCGCTCTTCCTCGAGCGTGAACAGACGCGGTGAATTTAGTATTGCTTTTACAGATGAAAAAGATCTAAATAAAGTTCCTTACAAGACCACCATTATTTGTGTTATTTTTTAGCTTTTCTTTTGAATTTTTCCATCATTCCTGTATTATAGCGAACAAAAGGAAAAAATATAGGTATTTACCTATATTTTTTCACATCAGTCAAGCCGTTTTTGAGTTTTAACGAGGTTAACGAACGGCAATTCATTTTTATTAATAAGAAGATATGACAAGTACAAACAAACTAAACAAACTAAAACTAACTAAATGTTTCTATTATGTATTTAGACACCCTCTGGATATTTCACTTCAGTGCATGTCAAAAAGAACATTTTGGCGCAAGCCTCATCTAATGTATAAATATACAATTTTTCATAGATTTTGAGCTTGACCGAGAGTGGGGTCTAAAATCTATGATGCCTATATCAATACCAATCAACACAGATTGTCCCTGCGTTAGATTTCAGTTATATCGCGAAATTGATTATATCACGCGTTTTCTAGGAAACTAATTAAAATAAACGGCTGTTTCCTCGTGGTCCTACTAATTTCACCTACTAGTACTCATAAAAATAGCCTATGTCCTTCCATAGGGCATAAGTTATATTTCATTAAAATTGGTTCAGCGTTATAGGTTTAAAAGCGTAACACACAAATGAGCAGAGCTACTTTCGCTTTTATAATATTAAGTCGGGATTAGTACTCGTATTAATTTTAGGCTACTCGCACGTTGCCCTGCATGCGCTACGCAGCGTAGCGCGGGACTGCGTCATGTAACGTTGTTTGTAACTATCTCAGTTTGCATTGAAAACATGTGTAGTGCAACACACTGAAATCACACATCCAGGCGCAGTCGTGGAAAACCTGCGACTACATGCAGATAAACGGGGCGCGATACGCATGGTATAGCACCGTGCTCCGCAGCAGCGACCGTTTCAAAACTAGCGCTGCACTGTACTATCACAACGGAAATCTGGTATGAAATGAGGCATGCATGCGTGGCCACCGAAAACTGGAGTCACGCGAGTGGATGCGGAGCAAGCCGCACCAGTGGAGTGGGCCTTTTTTTTCTCGGGGGGAAATGCGTAACCGCACCGTACCCGCCGTTGACTAAGCAGCGAGCTATAAAATTCACAAAATTCAAAAAAAAAATCAAAAGTCTCTATTCAACTTAGGCCTTTACAGGCACTTATTGACGTCAAAACAAAGCAAAACATTCTAATTTAAAGGAAACATAAATTTAACCTTGTATGTGCATACATCCTGAATATACCTACTCAAGATGTCTGCAAATACAAGTAGTAATAAAAAAAAAGTTAAATCTACACCTCTCTCGGTAGGTGCCAGGCCTACCCACTAAAACCCCCCGGTGTTCTCCCTGCCCTTATGGGCGCGCTAGGTAAAGTCCACACTGCGACTCCACTACCCACGCGCCCGGGCAAGCCCAACCCACTGGTCGGGCTATCGCCAAGGGGGGATTGCCCGAGAACACCAGGGCAATCCCCAGACGGAGGGCCTTATGGCGACGCCGGCGTGCACGGGGCCAACCGTGCACGCAGGCCTCCAAGGCAGGATCATTAGACGGGCATTGCTTGTGCGAATGCCCGCCTTCGCCTGCCTATCCATCTGCGACGGATGGGAGCGGCCTAAGGATCTGCCTCCTGCTCCCTCTCCACGGCCTCCTTCTGCGAGATTATGTCCTCGCAGAAGGAGGCGACAGCCCCCCATTCCGCATCGCCGCGGAACATGGCCACGACCATGCTCGGCAGCGAGAGGACTCCGCCTCCCAGCGCAGCGTTAGGCTCGCTACGCTGGAGTCGCCAGGCCGGGCACATCAATAGGGTGTGCTCGGCAGTGTCGTCGGGAGCGTCGCAGTGGTGACACCGTGGCGTTTCCTCCCGACGTGCGACCCGGTGCAGGTAGTGACCGAAGCAGCCATGTCCGGTCAGTACCTGCACCATGCGGAACGTGAGGCTGCCCTGCCGGCGCCCAACCCACTCCTCCAACACCGGACGAATTGCGTCAATCGTCCGGTGGCCGGCAGCTGGGGAGGCGAGTGCCTCACCCCATCGACGCAGAGCCTCCCTCTGCGCCTGGGTACGAATCCGCTCCACTTCCTCAGGAGCGGATCGTCCCCCCGTTCTCTAACGGCAATCCGATGTCGATACACCTCTGCATGGACGCGTGCATCGACATCCCACGGCGTTTGACCCGCTAGCACGCAGGCCGCGTCGTGGCTGACCGTGCGATAAGCTCGCACGGCCCGGCTTGCTATGACCCTCTGCGGTCGTCGCAAGAGGGCCACCGTTCGGGGGCGAGGCACTCCGCCCATATCGGGGCCGTAGAGTGCCATCGACCGTATCACCCCGTGATACAGTCGACGGCACGCCGATCCTGGTCCTCCCACATTAGGGAGGACCCGTCTGAGTGCGGCTGCGGTGGCGCACAAGCGTGGAGCGAGGAGCTTAAAATGCTCCTCGAAACTCCATCGGGGGTCCAAAACCAGGCCGAGGTACTTGAGATGCGCCTCGACCGGTATACGGACCCCCTCCACTTGGACACGGAGCCCCGGTGTGATCCTGGGACGGGTTTTGTCGAGAGCCACGTCCAGACCCAGGAGGCGGTTGCGTCGGACGACCAGTGAGGTGCCGACTGACGCAGGGTGGGCCGCCTCCTCCCCCGTTTGCGCTCTCGCCGCGACGAGCGTGTCGTCGGCGAAGCAGACGACCTTCGTTCGTGGCAGAAGGTCGCCTCGCAGGACCCAGTTGTACCCCAGGTTCCATAACAGAGGACCTAGTATGGAACCCTGGGGTACACACGCCGCTATTGTCCACGTGTGGACGCGCCCATCCGGCCCCTCGTAGAGGATAGATCTGCCTTATTTTATTTTATACATTTTTGAGAAATTAACGGCTATAAATAACAGATTAAACACAATATAATGAATAATAACTTAGCCAATTACAAATTTCTACTAATAGAAATAATTTTTTTTTTTTTTTTTTTTTTTATGTAAGGCCCGGCAAATGACCTCCTCCCGCCTGATGTAAAGCGGTGAAAGAGGCCCAAATGAGTTGACAGATAGAGTAGGGACGACATCCACTATCCTACCTGCCCGCCCCTTGCCGGCCTAAAAGATGCTTTTTCACACCTCTTTTGAAGGAACCCATGTTGTAGGATGGAGGAAACACGTGCGCAGGTAGAGAATTCCAAGTGTGGGATGAACGACAGAAGAAGGAATCTTGGAATTTCTTGGTACGGTGTGAAAAGGAGGACACAGTGTACGGATGACTCCGAAGGCCCTTACGCGTGTTTCTGTTAAGGAATGGAGAGGGAGGGATAAGGTTAAAGAGCTCCTCAGAGCATTCCCCATGGAAAATTCGGTAAAAGGCGCTAAGAGAGGCGATGTCACGACGAAGTTGCAGAGGCTCGAGGGTGTTAGTTGCCTCTACATCGCCAATTATTCGAATAGCGCGACGCTGCAATCTGTCCAGAGCATCGAGGAGGTACTGAGCGGAGCCGTCCCAAAGGTGCGAGCAATATTCCACGCAAGACCTAACCTGAGTTTTATACAACAGGCATAGTTGGTCCGGCGCAAAATACCTACGCACCTTGTTTAGGACACCGAGTTTCCGTGAGGCAGCAGTTATAACGGATTCGATGTAGTCTCTGGGGTTCAGATCGCAGCGAATGTTCATTCCGAGCAAGGTGATGTTACTCTGTGTGTGAAGGGTTATGCCCTGAAGAGAAGGAGGGGGGAGGAAAGGTGACCTTTTCGCCGAGAACGCGCACACCTGTGTTTTCTTAGCATTGAACTCGACAAGATTGTTGGAACCCCATTCGGAGATGAGGTCCAGCGTCCTGTTGAGCTCAATGATAAGATTCTGCCTCTCCCTATCAATATTGCCACGAGCAGCCCCTGAGCTTCCGTGATATCCCCCATGCACTGTACTGTCGTCTGCATAGCAATGTATACTTCCCAATATAGCACTTGGACGCTTATACAAAATAAGTAGGTGAATAAAAACAATATACTTAAATTGTAAAATACCGATAACAGTACAAAAACAAAGAAAAAGAGACTTAACACTGCACTCACGAAGAATAAATTATTAATATTGGATTTGTATTACCTAATTACAATTATACTTTTTGAAAAAGTTGTCACTAAGCCGCTTCTTAATGGATACTGTACTAGAATTAAATATATCAATGTCTGAATTTGACTTGAGAAAGTTATTAGCAGTACCGCATGCACGCACGACAAAACTGTTTTGCCTATAATTAGATGATGACACTTGAGGCCGAAATAATAGGCTGCTACGAAATGTTGTGTTGTGATTGGAGCATAAAAATTTATTTTGCTGAGAAGATCCGGACAATCAATGGTAGATGTGATGATTTTTTTAAGATAAATTATATCTGATATTTCACGACGATAATCCAATGGCAGAAAATGGTGCTTAGCGCAAGATTCAAAATAATCTCTTATTCTAGTTTTGGTTTTAAAGTTAAGATAGCGTATAAATTTCTTTTGAATATTTTCCAAGCGATGTCTGTAGATTTTATATCTTGGGTTCCAACACTGAGATGCGTATTCCAAATGGCTGCGAACGTAGGTAGTATAAAGAACTTTTAGGGTTTTAGCCGAGTTAAAATCTTTAGTAGATCTCATTATGAAACCAAGAGCTTTGGAGGCCTTTTTTACTACAGCTGAAATGTGATCGTGAAATATTAATTTACAATCATGAACAACTCCTAGTTCTCTCGTACTCGACACACGAGTCAAAACTTGGTTTTTTAAGGTATAATTGAATGTAACTGGAGAAATTTTACGAGAAAACGACATTATTGAACATTTAGAGACATTAAGATCCAGTTTATTGTCAAAGCAGTAATCACCTAGTCTCATCTTGCAGGTAATCCTCCACGAGGGCGTGGAGGTACGGAGGCAACCGATGGAAGCGGAGTGCCTTCTTTATGCACTCGTGGGGCAGGCTGTTGAAAGCGTTGCGGATGTCAAGAGACACCGCAACAACAGTCTCCCCACGAGCTGTGGCCTCCTCAGTCCACCTCTTGAGGAGGGCGACCGCGTCCACCGTGGATCCGCCGGTGCGGAAGCCGAACTGGTTGTCATCCAAGTCCGGCCCCCGGTCCTCTAGGTGCTGGACGATGCGGGAAGCCAGGATTTTCTCCAGGAACTTCCCGGCCTCGTCGAGTAGCACCACCGGCCGATAACCAGTCGGGGAATCAGCGGGGCGGCTCTCCTTCCTTAACAGGCAGAGCCTGCCCGCCTTCCAACGACTGGGGAAGCAGTCCGAGGCGATGCTTATATTTAGCACCGCCCGGAACCGCTCCTCAAGGTGTCCCAGGGCGAGGGCCAGAACCCTGCTTGGGACACCGTCCGGTCCCGGCGCCTTCTTTTTGCGCCGAAACCGTTCCCTCACCGTGTCGAATTCCACGTTCGACACGGGAGGGATGGCGGCAACCACATCCACCAGAGGAGTGTCCGGGGGGATCATTCTGGGGGGCAGGAACGGACCGGGATCGGGAAGCAGAGTCCCCAGCACCCGATCCAGCAGCCCTATGTTCATAGCTTAACAAACAAACAAACAAATAATAAGGACTCCGTCAATGCTGTCAATGAATATTTTGCAAACATTGGTAAAAAATTAGCAGAAAAAATTCCGAAAAATATAGACACATCCCCCTTACTCATTAAGGAAACGAATATGCCTAATTCATTCCTATTAACAGACACCAACTATGATGAAGTCTATTCTATGATTATGCAATTGAAAGATAGCCATACATCTGGAATAGATGATATACCCACTAAAATTCTCAAAATGAGTGCTGGTGCCTTAGCCTTTCCTATCACCCATATTTGTAATCTTAGCTTCAATGAAGGAATATTTCCTAAGTGTCTTAAAACTGCACTAATAAAACCAATTTTCAAAACGGGAGATAAAATGGATGTTGGTAATTTTCGACCAATATCGTTACTTCCTTGTATTTCGAAAATATTAGAAAAACTGATAAACGAAAGATTAACGAAATACCTTGAAAAATATAAAATTGTATCAAACCGACAATATGGATTTATTAAAGGCAAATCCACCGAACAAGCTGTGACTGATCTTACGTCATATATTGTGCAAAATCTGGAAAGAAATAACAAGTGTTTAGCTATATTTTTAGACCTGGCAAAAGCCTTTGATACGGTGTCATTATCTATCCTTTTGAAAAAGCTAGAACAAATTGGTATAAGAGGTACACTATTAAATTTGTTTAAAAGCTATCTGTCAGAAAGAAATCAAAGAGTCAAAGTGAGTAATGAAATAAGTGATACATATCCTCTCACTTACGGTGTACCGCAAGGGAGCATATTGGGACCTACTCTATTTTTAATCTATGTAAATAGCATAAATGCAATATAAAACTTGACAATGGTGAAATCTTTGCATTTGCTGATGACACCGCTCTTGTTTTCCATGATACCTCCTGGGATAATCTTACACTAGTGGCAGAAGCAGGTCTCAGAATAGTTATGCATTCCCTGAATAATAATTTCCTTACTCTTAATATAAATAAAACTAAATATTTAACATTCACTAAAACATTAAAGTCACAACCGAAGGATTTGAAAATTAAAGCGCATATATGTCAATATGACAGCAATGATTTGTCTTGTGGTTGCTTTACTCTTGAGCACTTAAATATTTTTAAATATCTCGGAACATATATAGATTCAACATTATCGTGGAAATTTCAAATTGACCAACTTACTAAAAGGATTCGTAAACTTATAGTTATATTTAGAAGACTAAGAACTGCTGCTGATCTTTCAGTCTTAAAATCAACTTACTACGCTTTGTGTCAATCACTAATAACATATTGTATTTCAGCATGGGGAGGTACTTATAAGAACTATATGCTTGGAGTTGAAAGGGCACAAAGAGCGGTACTCAAAGTCATGCTTAAAAAACCTTTCAGATACCCAACGTCCCAACTGTACAAAGACGCTGAGGTCCTATCTGTGAGACAATTGTTCATACTAAAGTCAATACTGTTTACTCATGCAAAAACAGAATATAATCCTGTCACACATAGTGACAGAAGAAATAATAGTATTATATATCGAAATCGCGATAGAGCTTCACCCTACGCAAAACGACACCAAATATTCCTTGGACCTTTTCTTTATAACAAAATTAACAGCAAAATTAGCATTTATTCTAAATCTCGCTATAAATGCAAAGAAGCGACAACTCAATTCTTGCACTCTCAATCATATGAAGAAACAGAAAATTTACTTAAAACTCATCAATAAATCATGGTGCAGAAAGAATAACGTAAATCCTAATTAAAATGATATACCTAATTCCTTATCATTCATAGCATATAATTACAATAAACCCTTTTTTTTTAGTTCTCTCTATCACCTTCCTCCCTCTCTTTGTCGCTGCACTCTTATGTTTCAGATTAAGGGAGGGGAGGAGAGGGGATGATGAAGAATTAGACCAACATTTCAGTTTTCTAACATTGACAGGCGCAAACACTGACACACACACACAATCTCTCTTACAATAAAACACATATACATACACGCACACGTTCACTCATATTCACTCACACAAACATATCATACACCACATGGACATTTTTATTATTATTATTATTATTATTTTTTCTTCCAAAAATTTTCTATAAATAATAATGTAATATGTACCTATACTTAGTCTTGATTTAATCCTAGAGGGTGGAGGGCCGGAATTTTGTCACACAGGCTTGCCTGGTACAAGTTCCGCTCTCACTCTGGCTTGTCATTTAAATTAAACATAGTTGTTAGATAGGATGTACCTATAATGTCATTGTGAAGCCATTGTGAAGATATAAATAAAGATGATTATTATTATTATTATTATTATAGCGGAGGTAGGGGGAGCGGAAGATTTAAACTTCCCCCTCACCATCCGGTACGGACGCCCCCACGGATCATCTTCCAGGAGCCGTACAAACGTACGTTCCGCAGGGCCTTCTTGGCTGCCGCATACACCCGTCGAAGTTCAGCTTCCTCGTCAGGTGTAGTTCTGGCGCGCCTACGAGAACGCACGTAGGCGCGCCTGGCCCTCATACTGGTGGTACGCAGATCCGCAATCTCCTGCGTCCACCAGTACACCTGCCCCCTTTCGGGGCAGGCCTGCGCCCTCGGTATGGCGGCTTGGCAGACGACTTTCATGTCGTCTGCGAAGAGATCCGCCATGCCGTCGACATCCCCGGCGAGATGGGGCGGCACTGCTGCCCACGCCCGCACCATCGCCGCCTCCTCCGCCACATCCGGCGGAGCTTGGTGAGCGCCCATCGCGGGAAGGCACTCACCGCGGAGCCCCTGCGGAACGGGGTCCCTGGGGATGGGGAGACCTCAAATCGGACATATAGGTGGTCCGATAGGGTCTCCACTTCTTCCTCAACTCGCCAGTCATTAATTCGACTAGCGAGTGAGGGGGGTGCAAAGGACACGTCCACCACGGACGTGCCCTGCACCTGGACGCAGGTAGAGATGGAGCCCCTATTCAAAATGTGGAGCCCCAGGGACAGAACCCAGGACTCCAAATCTCCACCCCTCGCGCTAGTGCGGGAGGACCCCCACGCGGTAGACCACGCATTGAAGTCCCCCGCAACTAGCACTGGTACCGGGGCCGTCCTACGGACGACCCCCTCTAGCGCAGCCAGGAACTCTGTAAAGTCCGCCCGGCTGCGATTGGGGGAGAAATAAGTTGAAACAACCAGAATTACCCCCCACATTGCGGGAACGTAGCCAGTGCCTCTCTCTCTTAAAATGCCCGCATTATAGCGGCGGAACTATCCGCCGCTACTAACCAGTTTTACGATTGTGGCGGAGCGTAGTACGGCTCCGACACAATCGCCAAATCCACACCCCACTCCGCCGCGGTCTGACATAGGAGGTCCTGTGCCGCGGCGCAGTGGTTCAAATTAGCTTGGAGGAACTTTGTGGGACCACTAGACATTGGTGGTCTCCATGGGCTCCACCTGGGCCGTCGCTGCGGCCGGTGCTGCCTGTCCCGAACTCCTTGGCACCACGGTCAGTTTCACTGGGGCCAGACGGCCCCTGACCGGCGGGGGGCTGCAGTTCATGCCCCCCATGCGGTGATTGGCTGGTCGTTTGGCGTCCGCACAGACGGCACAGTTCAGCTCCGCCATGCAGTCAACCGCCTTGTGGCCCTCCGATCCGCAGTGGAAACATAGTCCGCTGCGGTGCTTAGCGGAGGAGCACCGCTGTATGGGGTGGCCCATGCCCATGCTCAAGAAGTTGGATGGAGGCAAAACTCCATCCAACTTCGATGCGCCCGGCCTCAGCCAGGCGCTTAGCCGCCTCCACTGGCACGGAGGCGAATGCCGCCCCGACGCCACGCACCCCCGTGTGCACACGGTCCACCTTGATATGGTGGGCCGGGCACTCACCAGCCTGTGCCAGGATCTGCCCCAGCTCCTCAGCAGTCACCGAGTCGTCTAAACCAACGACCCGAATATCCGCTGTTTTTACAGGACGCGTCACTTTCGCCGCGTCCCCTAGGGCTTCTCCCAGCTTTTCCGCCACCGAATTAGCCTGGGACGGGGATGCCTCCTTTGGGAGCTCGATTATTCGAGCTCCGGTTATCCCCGTCCGGAATTTTGCGGGCCTTATACCTAGGGCGCTGAGGCTCACGGAGGCCTTGGCCTTGGCTATTGCCTCACCATAGGTGAGGCCTTTCGCTACTGCCTCTAGCTTGAGGGCCAGCACCACCGCCAAAGATCGCGGTGCCTTGGGCAGCTTTGGCGAAGGCTTGGAGGCATCAGCGGAAGCTCCTGCCTTCTTGGGCGTCGCCCCATCCACTGTCGGCTTCTTCCGACCTCGCCGCACAACCGTCGACCAACCGTCATTGACCGGTGCCGCCACCGGTGCCGGGGCTCCCGACGAAGAGGGTACTGCCACTGGCGCAGAGGGCGCTGTCTTCCTTCTGACCACTCTTGCCTCCTTCGGCATATTTGCCGGTGGGGCAAGAGTGGTGTTGCCCGTCGCAACTTTCGCAGGTCGTGGCGGTTGAGTCTGCGGCTGCGGCTCACTTGGACGGTCCACCGCAAGCGGTGGCCTTCGGACCTGAGCCAGCATCAGCCGCCCGTCGACCTCTAGGCCCTCCAGGCGAGCCGAGACCATAAAGCCGACTTGCGCCAGCAGCTCCCGCTGGAGGAACTCCACACTTTCGAGGAACTCCATCCTGGAAATCCCTCCGGCGGGTGCGGCCTCAGCTGATACGGCCACGGCTGGGGCGGCCTCGGCTGATTGAGCCGTTGGGAGCTGCACCTCCGACAGCTCTTCCTCCATTGCATCATCGGCGGCAGGATCCTCCGACTCGGCGCTCTCTACCACCACAGGGGCCGCCTTTGCACCGCGGCCCCTTGGGCGTTCCACCTCTCTCTCCGAAAAGGCCCGGCGAAGGGCTTTCAATTCTCCCAATAGAGAGTCCAGTTGACCCCGGAGGCGCTTGTTGTCGGCTTAAAGCCGACGCATCTCCTCTGAGGTATTTTTTGACGCCAGAGCATGAACAATTTCTAGTAGTTCAGCAGTGGGCTCGGGAGAGCGCTTCCCCTTTCCCTTCTTTTTGGCAGCCGCTACGGTTTCCGACTCCCGATCCGACTCCGACTCCTCAGAATCGGCCTCTAACTGCCTGAGCTCTCGCATCGCCTGCGAGAGCCCAACCCCGTGCGATAGGCCTCCCCTACCCCTTCGGGTTCGGGGAACCTTTGGTGCGTACGGTGCCATGACCTGCTCTGCCTCGTCTCCAGGTTCGTTGCCAACGGATCCTTAAAGAATCGACCCAGCATAGACCGCTTCCTTTGAGCGGGTTGCGACATCGGTGGGAAATCCACCAGCGGTGTCCGTCTCGGACATCATGTCCGAGTCGGAAATGACCCAGTCGTTGGCCCAGCCCAGCAACGAATTTGTTGGCGAAAACAGATTAAAAATCAATTTCTAGAATACTAAAATGCCAGCATTATTGACGTTAACATAAAAGTTCCGCTATACATTACTAGGTGGCAGTAAAAGATACATTCGTAGGAGAAAGATAATTATGTTAAAAGATACATTCGTAGGAGAAAGATAATTTATTAGGTGCTGTGTCAATATAATCTAAAAATAAAAATCGTTAAAACTGCTCATATTAATTCACGTGTTTTGTTTTCGCCCTTAATACATCCTACGTTTTCGTTAGTATTTTTACTCGCCACTAGAGGGCCTTTTGTGCTTTATCGGGACATTGACAGAAGCGTCCATGTGGCGTCGAACATTCTAGAAGCAATACGTCAAGTAATAAATTAATAATGCTTGTTTAATGTACTTACAAATGGAAAGAGATTTTTTTTTCGTTCACTTTGTTTCTGTCGTCTGTGTAACTTTTGCACGATAGAATACAACATTTCATTTTGTATTTAGGTAATTTAAAACTAAAATAAAAGAAGAGCGTACGACGTACTAATCCGACAGATAAAAAGATCGACTGATGTCAGCGCCTCTGGCGTTAAGTAGCTAAAACTAAAAATGCGTGACGTCAGGACTCTGGTGATAGGAGCTAGACCTAGATGCTTATAACATCTCCTCTTTGTATTTGCTTCATGGCACAGACACTGACAAAAACGAACACCTTATCTAGGGACGCAACTATTCTACAATACAATATTGACAACAACAAAGACGACGAAGAAAAAATTTGTGTGTTTGACTTCAAACACACAAATTATTCAATAAACAAGACAGCATTAATACCAAAACAAGAACGATAGCAATGATACAACCATAATATACTTAATTAAATAACAAAAGTAACTGGAAACAAAACCCACACAACATAAGTATCAAGGTAGGGACGCGCGCGCTCGCTTTGCTAGCTCGCCCGCGACTACCAGTGGAGTGGGCCTAGCCACACGCTCATTTTTCCGCAGTCGTTCGGCAAAGAAAATGTATGGAAATGACATTAGAATGTGACCACCTCACGCCATTTTTTTCCGCAGCTAATGTCATTTACATACATTTTTTTTGCAGGACAAATGTTTACAGCAACTTTTTCGTCAGGTGATATGGGATTAGGATGCCTTTTTGATGGCAGTTTTATTGCAAAAGTTTTCTAATATATGTTTGAATTGTTCTTGATTGATACGAAAATATTCCATAAATTTAGTATTGTTGTCTTTTAAGTGTTTCATTATTAAAATCTGGAAACATCCTTTCTTTCTCTTTATAAATAATCGGTGCCTTGTTGCCCTGAGTTTTCTTCGTATGCGGTCGTTTTATACCTCCTCTTCAAGTAACACAAGCGCAGCCAAAAGTGTCGCATTTATATCCATTTTATATCACACGACTACGCGCGAGCGCTGTTTGTCATCGTTCGCGTATGAGATGTATTGACCGCTGACGCTGTGCCTGGCGTTCAGACGCCGATCGAAACGTTTACGCTGAAGTCGGACGCTGCATATAACATTAAATAGGAGACCGAGGCCTTAATGGTTGAAAAAAAATAGTTGAATAAAAATATGACATAAATTTAATGGTTGATAATATCAGTTAATATTTTTATTCACATACAATTATATAGATATTTTTATTAGCACCGTGGCGGTCAATATTTTTATTAGTTCGGTCTGTGAGTGAAATTAATAATTGTGATAATTTTATCAGTTGGTTACATTTATCTATACGAATTAACATTATACTCTGGTTAAAATCAATGAATATTTTTATTCGATACTAGTGGGCCAGCGCCACCAACCGGGTCTTAACTTTACGTTTAAACCTTCCTTGAACCTATTCAAATACACACAGACAATTTTGTAAGAATCGATCGAACTGTTTTTGAGTTTTAGCGAGACTAACACACAGCGATTAATTTTTATATATAAGAAGAAGAAGAAGAAGATGATGGTTGAAAATATTTATCGAATACATGTGTTAATTTTTTTATAAGTGAAATTTAACGGTTAATAGATATATTCAACAACACTAGTGCGAATAGCCGTAGGCTATAGGTTTACATACTACGTGTTCTTGGTCTATTCCAGCAAGCGCTCTCGAAACTTCGTTTTTTTGCTCAAAACTTTCATGCGAGATACCTTTATTGTTACATTTGTAAGGGAACGCAGTTTAAAAGTTTGATATTCCGTTATAGTCATAGGCACATAACGTATCACGGGAGATCCACTAAAATTCTTACATAATAATATATCATCAAGAAAATTATTTCTATATGAATTTCATCATACAATATAGAGTCTCACAATTTCAGTTTGACTTGACACAGAATAAATAGACAACTTTCAGTTTAATTTCTCTACATTGTAACTAGAAGCTCTTAATCACTACCTGAGAAGTTCCCTTGAGCTTTGTTCATTACTGTTTGAGCTACGCACGAGTTAGCGCGCAAAGAAATTATTTCATGCATTCAAGTCTCTTACAAAGCTCCATGTATTCAATGTTCCTACATAGTTAATATTCGTGGAATAGAATCTTTTTCATAAGAAATACGATCGGGCGCATTAAAGGGATCTTTTTTAAGCCATAATTTAGTGAAATTTCACGAGGAAATAGATAAATTATGCGGTATTAAAGATTGTTAATATATGATTTTTAAGTTGAACATATGCCAACGTTGATCATACATTTATTAAATAAAATGTGACCTTTTTCTGCGTATCTGTAAAATTCCTTAATCCAAGGTGGAGACATAAGACTCATTTATAGATAGTTTACTTGTGTACGAACAGCCAACAAAGTTTTCATAAAACTTCGTATCTCATTCAAATTCAATATAGTTTATTCAAATTTGATTATAACATAATCACTTTTGCACGTCAAAGAAGCTACGACCTTGGTTCACAGGTCTACGGCAGGAGAAGTTGTACTGGAAGGAACCAGCAAGAAAACCAGCAAGGGCTATTTTTTTCTCCCTATATTGTTACAGAGTCGTCAATTGGAAGCTGACCTCACAGCAATTATTATTAATAATAATTTTTCAAATATTTTCTTGTAGATAAACCTTGTCCTAACAATAACGAACACATAGAACCAAGAATGATCCAATTTGGTGCAGTCGTTCGAAAGTTATAGGCGTACATACATATCGAAGATCTATTTTTATGTATATAGATGAAGCGGCACGGCCGCGGCCATCCTTTTCTCGAAGTAGTTCAGGCCATTTTCGACCCCCTATAACTTCGTTGTGGATAAAACTAGAAGCCCGAATTTTAAGGCCCCTATAGCCGCCAATGGCCTTGAGCGTACGGGCGTGGCCTAGTGTTCGCGCCGCGCCACCCGCCGTTACCTCGCATCTAAATATCAATAGTAGGGTGTACGTCGCTGTTACATTTTTTGGGACTATGCAATGCAATAATACGTGGGGCGCACTAAAAGTTTCCGGAATCAGTAATAAAAAATACTACTAATGGTCAAACATGTTTTAATTAAATACAGACTCTTCTGGTGATGAAAATCGTTGATCGCGTAATTGGTGCTTGATTTTTGGGAACAGAAAAAAGTCGCATGGTGCCAGGTCAGGAGACTAATAGCGATAAATAAATGTAGTTGAATTGGAATTTAACTACGACTAAACTACAACTTTTATGATCGTTCGTATCGCGGTAATATTTTGACAGGAGATTGAAACGCAACCCGATTGATATTGGTACGAAACTGCTGTCAAAATACAAAGTTCATGCGGCGCTCCTTTTTAGGATTGAAGTTTGGCTTTTATCAACATTGATAAAAGCCAAACTTCAGGCTTTTATCAATGTTGACTGTTTTTCTGTTCTCTTTCTCTCTGTTATCTCTAGAGCTCCAAATTAGATCCAGCTTCGCTTGCGGTTCAACTCTCATGTAGAAATTAGCGCGTTACCAATTTTGTACAAAGTTGAATTGTAATTAGAACTGGATTGGAGTTGAACCTCAGCGGTCCGTTAGAACTGAAGCACGATTGGCCCCCAGGACCGTATGCAGGATGACTCATCATAAGTTGTACGTTTTTCGCCTTCAAGAACTCATTTGTCTGTCTGGCCGTGTGGGAACTTGCATTGTCTTGGTGCAAGATGATACGGCGTTGAGCTTTATTTTCACGGAGCTTATAAATAAGTTCCGGTAAACAAATGGTCGTGTACCAGTCACGGTACGACAATTTTCTAAAGCAACAGTAGTCACGTGTCCAGTTTGAAGTCCAGTCCAGTCCGAACGCGTTTGAATTCTGCTAACAGCTATTAAAAGTCGTCTTGCATGTTGCTTCTTCACCTAAAGCAGATTGAAGCCGAGCGAGGCTCTGCTGAGCTGTCAAATTACACATAAAATCGTAAAAAATCATGCCAATCCCGAGATAATCCATTTTATTGTAATCACGCAATTTTTAAAATGACGCCACAATGTGAAAACAATTGACAGTCAAATGAAGCAAATTGTATTCTTCAGCTAAAGCGTTCAATTTTCAAATGTAGTAATAACGTTTTAAATCTATACTTACTAATATTATAAAACTGAAGAGTGTGTTTGTTTAGTTGAACGCGCTAATCTCAAGAATGATTCAAATTGAAAAATTATTTTTGTGTTGGATAGCCCTTTTATCGAGGAAGGCATCAACAACATCGCGCTATGACTAATAGGAGCTGAGCATCAATGAAAAATTTTGTAAAAACGGGATAAAAATATATGGCGAAACGTAGTTCGCGGACACAGCTAGTATTGTTTATGTAAGTGACCAATTTCGGAAACTTAGTGTGACCTATGTAGATACAAGGTTATCTTGTTTTTTTTATTTATATATATATACAATTCTGAGTAAAAATAGCACATTATTGATGTCTTACAGGTATAGTTATGAAAAAAGTAACTTCATTCAAGTTGTTCAGTCAGTCAGTTTGAATAATAAAATGGTCATGCTGATGAATCGAACCCAGCTTAGCCAAGGGGGCAGTCAAATGTATATTTAGCAAGGTGTTCATTGACATACAAAGAGACAGACGGACAAACATCATTAGTTTTATGACAAAATCGTGAGCTTGAACTATATTATACACCGTGTTTGGTCAATACCCTATCAACCCGAAACCTACCTATGTTAACGTAGTCATGTAAAGATATGGTGTCATTGAAAATTCGAAATTGTATAGGAAGACCTATTTGTATGCGGGATTTCAAAATTAATTTTACAATTTCGATTTTTCAATGCCGCCATAATTTGTTAATGACCTTGTTAACACGGGTAGGTTTCGGCTCAACTCACGATTTTCTCATAAAAGTAATGAAAATGTCTGTCTTTCTGTATGTCCACGAAAGAAAAATTCAAGAATAAAAAAATACTTTATTCATTTAATTATCCACAAATATTAAAATTCCGAAAAACCATTCACGTAAAGGACTAACAAATTCGGTATTGTGACTGTTTTTTCTCTTCGTTTTCTACCCTTCGCTTTTAGGGTTCCGTAACCAAATGGAAAAAAACGGAACTCTTATGGATTATAAACATAAACCTTATGCATAAACCGTGAACCATTATTTTCTAATAATAAAAATCCCATCATTTAGGTACCTAATTATAATGTTTACTTATCAATAACTGAATTTAAAAAATACACTACTTATTATTAAAACATCGATCAAAGTTACAACGAACTACAAGAACTTTTATATTATGTTACTTGCTGCTACGGAACCCTTCATGGGCGAGTCCGACTCGCACTTGGCCGGTTTTTTGTTTATTTATCTCTTCAGTGGCTTTATTGCTCATTTCCAGATTTTTTTCAATAGGTGTATTTTCGTCTTGATTATGCCTTCTCTTCGACGCAACTTTTTTTATTACGATAAGTTAGCAAACAAGCAAACTGCCCACCTGTTGGTCAGTGGCAACAGTCACCTATAATACATGTGGCTCCTGTGAGATTCGCAGCAAAACTGCAACCCCCACAAGAACCACAGTGTACGTTGCCAAATTGTGAAATCAGATGTAAAGTCACTATTGTTTTTTTATAGCTTATTGCACCTTTAACATAATGTCATTTTTATGATTATTAAAAATTTATTTAGTAAGCAAGATCACGCGGAACCTATTTCAAGTAACTGATTCCAAACTTTTGCTCGCGAGTGTATTATATTCAGGATCTCTAATTCGCATACTTCTAGACTGCCTTAGACTAAATTGTTCTTATTATCACAAAAAGCGTCATTTCGCACACAAGAAGTAAATTACACGTCTTGCACTAAAGAAGCGCGTATCGTATTCACTATCATCGCATGTAAGAAATGTAAGCACCCTAGCAATCGATTTTACGATTTCGCGTAACAAGTGGATGGCGGCAGCGAGCGCAGCGCGCAGCCTTCCTCCTTGAATGTCAGCGCTACACTGATTCTCGTCGCCCGTTCACGACGGTTTGCTGTGCAAGTGATAAATTTTTTTTTTTGTAAAAACTAATAATTATTTTAAAATAAAAAATGTACAGTTTCAAGAGTAATTAATTTACATTTAGGTCTATCAACAACCATAAACATATCATTTGTAGTTTAGGAGCAGTTCGGAAATTAAATTAGAAAACAGACTCATTTCAAAAATTTTTTTTGCTTACTATTTAATATACTTCAAACTTTTCAAATGTACAGTTTATAGGGCACATATCAAAGCGTAAAATATATTTTTTGTAGAATTTTTTACCGGCTAGTTTAAGAGTAGTTCGCCCCCAAAAACCACCATTTCAGGTCTCTAGTCGCCTTAAGTAACCAAGCAGACATTGTATAAATTCGGTATATTTCAAATGTCATTCAATTTGAACCAGTAGTTTAAGAATTATAACTAGTCAAAGTTTGTTATTTTTTATTCACTGACTGACTGACCGATCATCAAAACTCTAAGGCGCTTCTAGCAGACATGGAACTTAAATTTAGAATGCAAAGAGTTTAGTCAAAGACATTATAAGAGTAGACCAACAATGCAAACGAAATGTATGAAGTCCCCTTCAACCAATTTTGATATGATAATAGCTAAATAAATAAGCATAATTAAGACTCATCGGTAATAAATAATGTTACAATGTGATTTAGTTTTTATTACTGTTCGTTTTTTACACTACAAAACGAAGTTATTTGGGCATGTTTAAGTATTTTTATAACTTGACGCGCGCTCGACAGTCGAATGCAGTACAAATACAGTATGAGTAGCGGCCGCCTGACCGCTGTTGTGGTTGAAGGGGGTTTCTTAGAGGCCGCGCGTATTGTCGGTCTATCTCTTATAATGTCTTTGAGTTTAGTGTATAAATCGAGGAAAAACTAAAATATTTTAAAATTTCGGTCCAGTTTTCTAGATACACCAACTGCATAAATAACTATAATCCCATATAAATATAGGATTAAATAATAATTTGCAATGAATGAATCAGTGTACCTGAATATGTATAAATAATAATGAAATACCTAATGTCAAAAATTGTATCATCAAAGTCTACGAGAAGTAGTACCGGAAAAGAAAAAGAGGAAGGACTACATACAAAAATAAGAAAAGGACTATCTACAAAAAGAAATGAGATGCCATGAAAAACATAAATTGTAAAAAAAACAAGTCTCGCAACTCAGTTCTTCTATCGTAAAAAGTTCTGAGATCCATATAATACCAAGTCGGTCAATTTATTCAGCTACTTAAGGATCCTTCTGTCTGAAGTTAATACGTATTAGCTAACCTAACAACATATTATAGTGACCATATCAATATCAATATTATAAATCTTTTATGTTTTAAATAATAAGTTTAAAACATAAAAGATTTTACGCCTACTGCGCAACGGGTCGCGGGTTCGATTCCCGCTCGGGACAGATATTTTGTATGGCCTACAGAAATTTGTTCCGGTCTGGGCGTATGTGCATGTGATATTCTATGTTTGTAACTGCACCCACGACACAGGAGAAAATCCTAGTGTGGGGCGACGTTTTTTTTTTTTTAAAAAAAAAAAAAAAAAAAATTACGTTTTTGATGGCTATTCTAGCTTTCTTCCCGGGGCTTCGCCCGCATGGGTGACTTACTCATGCGAATTTTGCCCGTTTTGTTATTTTATATTCTCTCAAGGATATATCAAATTTTCGTAAAAAATGTTGAATAATGGAGTGGTTACATTTTCACACTTCAAGAAATAACACACCAACATCATGTTATCAATTAAATATTAATCGACAGAAAAATATATATGACTTCCCAAGTAACATTTTCTTGTTCTGTAGCAGTCCATAGAACGTATCTCAAACACCACCTTTGGCCCTATAACAGACCAAAGAAGGTTGAGTAACGTCGATTTGGCGCCTTAGATCATTTAACCTATGGATGCGGTACGCAACAAATCGCAGTGTAAATTTTTCTGCCACTTTTCGCGGGAGGCGAGGTAAACACGCACGCACACTACGAAAATGTAGAATACACTTACAGAGACGTTGTTCTTATGTTTACGAACACACACTATGAAAATATTACCCTACAATGAAGAAGCACACACACATCGACAAATTAACGTGTATCTACGCAATCGCCCCACCACAAAGAATGAATGTTCCTAGTGATGTGACACAAAGAATAAGTAACTATTTGGGTCGTCGTGAGTGAATGATTGAAATGTTACAATAAATTGTATTTTTATTACTATACTCTGTTCGGCTAGAGTTGATAAAAATATAATGAAGACAGGGTTTCTTAAATTAGTACAAGAAAACCAGCAAGGGCTATTTTTTTCTCCCTATATTGTTACAGAGTCGTCAATTGGAAGCTGACCTCACAGCAATTATTATTAATAATAATTTTTCAAATATTTTCTTGTAGATAAACCTTGTCCTAACAATAACGAACACATAGAACCAAGAATGATCCAATTTGGTGCAGTCGTTCGAAAGTTATAGGCGTACATACATATCGAAGATCTATTTTTATGTATATAGATGTTTAAATGATGAATTTGGTGATTGGTTTCAAATGTATAATTTTATAGACATAAATCAAATTTTCATAACTACCTGTCCCACTGAAGTCAGTATGTTAATTTCTCTAAATAAATCTCTTAGAGAATCACTTGCTCGTAAATTATAAATAGCGCAAACCGCTCTTTTTTGATATACCTACAAAATACTTTCTATAGTAGCAGCCGATCCCCACAGAAGTATTCCATATGACATGACACTGTGAAAATAAAAATAACTAAAGGAAATCAATCTTGCCGATTTAACATCAGTAAGATGTTGTACTTATAGTACAGTAAGCTCCTTATCAAGCTATACTGATTGACCTTTGGACCGTTCTTATGTCGCTCGTAATAGCGGCGGTTTTCGTAGCGTAAATGTATAGCTTGAATGGGAGCTTACTGTACCTATTCGTATAAGGGTACGATGGGGTTGACATATCCAAATGGATAAAAACCCTATATAATAAATAACAATAAAAAATCGTAAGATCTTATTTCTTTGCTGCATATGCTGCAGAACTATGTCTGTTTGCTAAGAACTCAATGTGTACATTCATCCGACGCTCTTACGGTGAAGGAAAACATCGTGAGGTAACCTGCATACATCTGCGAAGAAATTCAAAGGTGTATGTGAAGTCGAGCAATAGGCTAGTTGACCCTTTTTTAAAGTAGGGCTTAAAATGTTCATAATTGTTGTATTAGCCCATAGCACATGAATATTATTTTTTTCGATGGCTAAAAAGTGCAAAAAATCTATTTTAAATTAAGATTTTCAATTTTGGACCGAAAACACGGTCAGCCATGATAGTCTGTTCATTATCTGTGGCAATGACGTCAGTCTTATAGTAAACAAAGCACGGGGGCGAAATAACCTCACAAAAGCAATGCTTTCTATTAAATATCACAAAATGTAGTAAAACTGTATATGGAACGGGACAATAGAACAGGAATAACCTCTTAAAAGACTCCAGGAAATCTGTGGATTAGACGTACCCAGTGATATAGACATGCGAAATAATTGGTTAACACTCGCTTAAAGAAATCCTGTAACTATCTACTGAAACTCAAATGTATTTCTGCGAAAATCACAATAATGTAAGTACTATAACTGAATAACTCAATCTGTGTAGGTACTTCAGTTTCAACTTAAACAAAATAGAAGTTTTTAGGTTGTATGTAAAATCAAATCTGTATGTAAATTAATTAAATTTTTATCTTTCAGTTAGAATGAAAACTGACTGCAGCCGACCAACCAAATTTTAACTTGACCAGAAAACTGAGAGAAAACTTGACCATTCACGCCTTTTTGATTTAATCTAAGTTACACTGACACTAGTTGATGTTTCAAAAAAAGAATATGTACTTATGTCCAATTGAATAATAATGTAATTGAATATTAATTAAAAAGTATGTAATACAAACAAAAATATCAGAGTTTCATAATGAATATATTTATCTAAACAACTTTTACTTGAATTTACTGAGTACCTAATTAAAATTTGTTGCTTTCAGTGGTTACTTAATGAGAACTATTGTGTACTAACCTGTTCTCCTCTTGACAACGAGATTGATAAGGCAGTAAAAGTTGTGCAACATAATACAAAGCAGTGCATGCTCAGCCACAACATCAAAATGTGACCCGTCAACTAGAACAACATTATGTCAACAAAATAACTCAAGTATTCATGTACCAAAGCACCATAGAAGTAAATAGGTCCAGTTTGGTAAAACTGAAAGATGTTATATCTTCACTGATTAAACCTGCTGGCCACCATGGCTGGTAAATTTCAGAACAGCTTACGCAAGAATATGCAAGTTATCCATTTTAAAGCCGTATACAAATATATTAAATGTGATTGCTGTGTTGTCAGCCTGTGCTCTTCTTAATTTACAAGACCCTTCTTATTAAATATATAATATAAAGAATTTTTTTTCTTTACTTTATACATAACTAACATCTAAAGATGACATAATAAATTTTTGTACTACATTAGTCAATATGTTCTTCACTAAAAAAATGTTTTATGTTTATTTGACAATAATGACTTGTAAAGGTTTAAGTTGAATCAAAATATTTTAATTTGAAATACATGTGTTTTATTTTTCCGTTACACCTTAAAAGATTTATAATATTTTATAGGTTTGTTGCTCATATTTATCATTGTTACTCAAATATATTAAATGTTCCAAAAGTACAAATAGGTTGAATAGAGTTAGATCAAATTTATTAATTTGTATATATTGCCTTAAGGTCGCAGGTAATAAAAGTCAAAATAATAGTAAAGTGATTTATTATGAAGTAATACTTTCATATAATTTAGGAAAAATGTAGTATAGTTTCCAAAATGGCACTATTTGATCAATAAGTTTTTTGACATACAGATTGTTAGAACAAATACCTATTATAGCTAATATTGTCACCTTTTGAGTGTTTTCAAAATTACATACTGCTAGCAACACAAAAGTATATAAGTTTTGCTTTAGCACAAAACATCTGCATCTATACTTGAGTTAAGCATACTGTTCACAGTTTTTCGTCTTTGATAATTAACATTTTCTTCAGTAAAAGAGCATGACAATTTTGTATTAATCTAATTTTATGGATACCGTTTGTTGAATAGACTATTACAGGGTATTAATCAGAAATGAGGTCACATTTTGCAAATTTCAACCCAAATCTTTATCTTTCAACTTCTATCCACATTTCATTATACTCGTAGGTGTCTGCAAGATTTCCCACCAAAAATCTTCCCAACAAAAGAACCATCATGTGTTATGCACTGGCTGACTTTATAGCACATGGAAGCTGTTATTGTTTATAACGAAGCTCGAACTAAATAGCACTTCTGTATTGATGATTCGTGGTTTAGTTTTCTATGCACTTTATTCTTCCTTCATTGAAGAGGTCTTTTATTTTTTAAGAAATATGTCACAATCTGTGTCTGTGAATGTATATATATTTTTCCTCCCAGTAATTTTCTTCATGTTTGACAAATGAACAACTGCCAATCTTTCTCTTTTTATGTTCATTTACAAATTCTTGCAGTACTACACTGGTATTTGACACATGATCCTGATGTTTTCTTTTCAACATATCTCTTGAAGTAAATACTTTTAGTGTTTATTTGACTTTTGAGAGATAGAATTCTATCCAATAGCATTCAACTGCTGTACAAAATAGCTCCTCACTGTGATGGTGCAACCACACCAAAAATGCATGTTTGCAACTCTCTTCTGCCGCGTGACAATCTTGACAAGTATACTTGTAACCTGTTCCTCATTATAACAGTACTGAAACTGTACTTATATTGTTTAGAGCGATACACAAAGAATCTCCTGACCATCAATCTGTCTATTTTCGGAAGATTTGTACTATCTGCTCTCACAAATCCAACATCAATGCTTGATTTTGCTATTAATACAAATAATGTACAATATTTACAGATATAATAACGGAGACTTGGACGATTTTTTGCCAGTTTTAGGAAAGAATAGTTGTGCAAATCGACGAGTTGTTGAATCAAATTTGACATTTCTTTGTTTACTATATGAGTGACGTCACGGCCCTGACCACAGGATATCAAAGCGTTTACGGCGTGAGATAAAAAAAGATTATTTCTAGCATTTTCAAATTAAAATTTTACAGCAATCATTCATTGTTATTTATTAAAATCGGTATATTGTGGAACCTTATGCCAAATACTGTTAGAAATAAACAATATTTTAATAAATTTTGATATGAGTCAACTACCCTATTATTTGATGTGGATTGTGATTATTTTTTTGGCTACTAATTTTTATTTTAAAGGTATCGCTAGCAGATACTGCAACTATGCCGTTTTTATATTTTAGTAAGTGGTAACAGTCACCTTTAAAACATGTAGTTCTTGTAAGATCCGCAGTAAATCTGCAACGTGTACATTGTCAACTTGTGACGTAGGATGTTAAGTTACGGTACCCAGTAATTTCACTGCCATATCTTACCCTTCAAACCGAACCACAGCTATGCAAGTACTGCTGCTTTGCGGCAGAAATAGGGATCCTCCGGTTAGAGGGACTTGAGTTCATTTCGGGAACTGCATTTTAGTAAATCCAAAAATGCCTTTTATTAGTTTTATTCCTACATAATTAAAAATCTGACAGGATCTGTCAGATTTTTATGGATAGTACATAAAAGGATAAAAGAACAGGATAGTACATAAAAATCTGACAGGATCTGTCAAAAATGCATTCTATTGGCGGCTGAACTGTTAGGACAGGAAAACACTAGTGTTTTTATTTTTGTCTTCTCTTAAGAGATCGTTACCGATTTTTCTAGTACCAAACAATGAATTTTTAAATCCTAATTAATAAAAGTTTCTTTGAGTTTTTTACTTAACGTTAGATGCGTGAATAAAAATTTCCTAAGACAAATGGTTTGTTCAAACCTTTGATTTGTTCAATGTTTGTCATATTATTCTGAATGTCTAGTTATTAGTTTTTTTTTACGCCATCAACATTATATACTTACCTACAAGCAAATGTTGGTCTAATTATAGCAGCCTCATGCTCGTGTGCTGTGTGCCGAGCAATCCATCGGTGTGGAAGTGATCGATCGGCAGAAAGCGGAACTGTGAGGACAATTCCACTAGTGCCAAACCCTACCAAAACTAAGTTTTGACTCTCAGCCAATCACAGTTACTCGTTATCCCGGCATCGAACATTTGGGAGACTATTCGAGTTTGGATTGGTCGAACGTTAAGTTTCGTCTGAAGTTTGTTTCGAGCTATTAGTGGAAACAACCTTAAATCGTAGCCAATTTAAGAAACTCTTAAGTCTAATTATCGGATCGTTTTAATACAAATCTGTGTTCGTAATTACTTGAATAATTTAATGAACTTTTCAACTTATCTATAGATTAATCGTTATTTGCAAGTATAAAAGGAAATTTCACAGGCTGTTCGAATAAATACAACTTTAATCAATATTTAAAGGATTAATTTCGATTATTCTTAGCGGAAATATCAAAAGTTATTAAAGCAGGCAGCGTCGTAGGCGATTTGTAAACTTTACGTCTACCTTAGGTCTAAGTAAAAATAATCAGAAAACTATAATCTGGGGGTACGGTAGTGCCCCCGCCAAGTGCGAGTAACAAGCGGCACGGCCGCGGCCATCCTTTTCTCGAAGTAGTTCAGGCCATTTTCGACCCCCTATAACTTCGTTGTGGATAAAACTAGAAGCCCGAATTTTAAGTAACCAAGCAGACATTGTATAAACTCGGTATATTTCAAATGTCATTCAATTTGAACCAGTAGTTTAAGAATTATAACTAGTCAAAGTTTGTTATTTTTTATTCACTGACTGACTGACCGATCATCAAAACTCTAAGGCGCTTCTAGCAGACATGGAACTTAAATTTAGAATGCAAAGTGTTTAGTGTATAAATCGAGGAAAAACTAAAATATTTTGAAATTTCGGTCCAGTTTTCTAGATACACCAACTGCATAAATAACTTTATAATCCCATATAAATATAGGATTAAATAATAATTTGCAATGAATGAATCAGTGTACCTGAATATGTATAAATAATAATGAAATACCTAATGTCAAAAATTGTATCATCAAAGTCTACGAGAAGTAGTACCGGAAAAGAAAAAGAGGAAGGACTACATACAAAAATAAGAAAAGGACTATCTACAAAAAGAAATGAGATGCCATGAAAAACATAAATTGTAAAAAAAACAAGTCTCGCAACTCAGTTCTTCTATCGTAAAAAGTTCTGAGATCCATATAATACCAAGTCGGTCAATTTATTCAGCTACTTAAGGATCCTTCTGTCTGAAGTTAATACGTATTAGCTAACCTAACAACATATTATAGTGACCATATCAATATCAATATTATAAATCTTTTATGTTTTAAATAATAAGTTTTTTTACAATTTACGTTTTTGATGGCTATTCTAGCTTTCTTCCCGGGGCTTCGCCCGCATGGGTGACTTACTCATGCGAATTTTGCCCGTTTTGTTATTTTATATTCTCTCAAGGATATATCAAATTTTCGTAAAAAATGTTGAATAATGGAGTGGTTACATTTTCACACTTCAAGAAATAACACACCAACATCATGTTATCAATTAAATATTAATCGACAGAAAAATATATATGACTTCCCAAGTAACATTTTCTTGTTCTGTAGCAGTCCATAGAACGTATCTCAAACACCACCTTTGGCCCTATAACAGACCAAAGAAGGTTGAGTAACGTCGATTTGGCGCCTTAGATCATTTAACCTATGGATGCGGTACGCAACAAATCGCAGTGTAAATTTTTCTGCCACTTTTCGCGGGAGGCGAGGTAAACACGCACGCACACTACGAAAATGTAGAATACACTTACAGAGACGTTGTTCTTATGTTTACGAACACACACTATGAAAATATTACCCTACAATGAAGAAGCACACACACATCGACAAATTAACGTGTATCTACGCAATCGCCCCACCACAAAGAATGAATGTTCCTAGTGATGTGACACAAAGAATAAGTAACTATTTGGGTCGTCGTGAGTGAATGATTGAAATGTTACAATAAATTGTATTTTTATTACTATACTCTGTTCGGCTAGAGTTGATAAAAATATAATGAAGACAGGGTTTCTTAAATTAGTACAAAGCGAGGCCCGCTAATTATTATTAAAATGCTTTAATTAGTTTATGTGTCAAATACAGCAATTTCACTTGCTGTTTAGCTGATCGACTGAAATAAATATCTATTTTCAGTCATAGGCGTAGGTATAATGCGAATTAATATTTTCAGTTAAAGAAACACAGTAAGCGATCCGATGCGTAATCATAATTTTTATCAACTCTCGGGGAACAGACTTTAGCTCTCTACTCAAACTAGCTCTCTGCTCACGACTTTGTCGATTTTAAATTGTAATGAAAGGGCTTGACTTGTAGAATACCACACACTATGATAAATGTAACTGGTTTATTTACATTAAAATACGTCAAGTCATTAGTCATGGTCAAAGTAAAATAAAGGTACCATGAAAAGTCAGTAAACAAATAACAGAACGACACTCCGGAGTGCAATCAGAACAATGACTAGTGTGACTTGACTTGCGCCACGCTTCTATCTGAACACGTCGAAACAAGTTAGCGCAGGGTGCAGTTATACCGGGAATGTCTTAGATGTTTTACGTGAGAATTGTTAATATACCAAGAACTAATTTCTGATTTTATTATGTATCTGCATAGTTATAAACATGTTTAATAGGTAGGTACTTTTTCGTTTAGCTTTGCTCGTATGGTAGTAATTTGCTATCTCGTGCAAGTAAAAAGCACGAGATACCAACTTACTGCCATACAAACAAAATAGTATTTTAGAAAACCTCTCATTTGCGATAGGGCCCAACGTGTAATAACGCTTGGGACGATATCGGGCATTTTCCTTTAAGTTGCACCAAAAAATGTGAGTTAAAGTAAACATAAAATTCCTTGCTACACGTATGTGGAGTTAGTTCTACCATTTTAGCTTAGTAGAGTTTACTACTATGAAAGTTTTTATTTAGATATAGTAAGACATGTTAGTAATTTGTCATAATGTGACGTTGAAAGTGTTTTTGTTTACTTTGGTCGTACAAACTTCAAACCCACTAAAATAAGTAGAAAAAGCTTTATTGTATGATTTTAATAATTATGTTGCATTATTAAAATTTTCTCTGATGACGACTATGACGACAATCACTTGCTTTGTGCTCTTTACTGATGTCCCCAACAACTTGCTGCATAGAGCAGGTGGCATGAAACCGCAATGCAACGCGGAAACGAAACGAAAACGCGGTTAACGGTGACCGCAAACAATAGTTTTTCTATTTTGTCTGCTGTCTAGCAGTCAACGTATAAAATTAAATAGAAGTACAGTTGAATAAAATATACTTGAGAGTTTATGAACATTTTGCATCTTTTCACCCTTTCAAAAAAAACTAAAGGTACAAAAAAAATAACTAATTTTTTTGTATTTATGACCTCAACTACAACATAAAATTAAGAGGACATTATATGACATTTTTCTATTTGGAGTAAACACGAGTGATGATGCCATCTCTAGGGGTTAACTTACATTGCATTTTGTAAAATACCAATAAAGATTATTTAGTAGGCTTAAAATCAATTGAGACGCAGTCGAAAAATTGTTTAGAGTAAGACCCTTATAGAAAAAGTTTTTTTTAATCTACAAAGCAAAGTTGAAGCAAAATAATAAGTAATATTTTCTTGATATTTTTTTGTTCAATTAAATTCCACTTGAATTTCTATTTTAATCTTATATCTGGTTAAACAATAAACAAACTCCAGCGGGATTGAATGAATGATAAATAAAAATATGAATTAGCATCATTCACTCATGTTGTCCCAGCACTAAGCAAATGCCCGTGTCACAGATAATATAATGCCCATGTATTGTGTTGAGCTACCATCGTACCATTGTATTTTTCTATCGTAACGGCATAAAAAATACTTCAAAATTGTAAACAAATGAAACACGGTAATGTATAAATATACCTCATGTGATAGGAAACGCCATAATCTCGAAGATTTGAGTAGCTGGATCGCCTTTTGCAAGAGGAAACTGCACAATTAACCATTTCTTTGGAGCTCTTAGTGCGACACGAAAACGACACCAAATGGCAACGGCCGCGTGTCAACTAGTTTTATATAACGTGTATGGTCATATGGTCAGCGTAAATTGGCAGAGGGGTTCGCCCAGCCTTGCCGTCTCCCGTATGAATGCTCTAAGTTTGGCGCAGTTATATCTCCATTTAGTGACATATTGGAACCGTAGCAGTTTTAGTTGTGACATTTTAGGTCTATAAAGTTCATGTGATTGTGACTCGTTAGACAATTTACTGACATACGGGGCACAGTAACGCTATTATAGTTTCTTTTTATACTGTAGTAGCGTTCATGATTCCATTATAGCGCTATTTAATTCTATAGTAGAGTCCGAGATTCCTATACTACACAATTCTTAATCATTTTCTCGGCAAAGTTTGTGATTTTGCTGTGTGAATTACACTCAAAGAAAATAAAAACAAACCTACTTTGTTAAGGAATTGTATCATGATAAGTTTTTTATCTTATTTAGACATTGAATAATTCGGTCAATACTGCAAAAATCACGTGCGATCAAAGTTTTACCGATAGAATAGTATTAGGTTTACTGAGTATTTTTAATGCGCTCTCGATTTATTGAGTTTTGAATAATATATATTCATAATATAAAATTAAATTCAACGTAGTTTCTACTTTACAGCCAAGAAGTAAATTCGTGGGTCTTATTGGCTAACTATAGCACTCGTGACATAGTTTTTGCCGCCATCATTGTAAAATTAGGGTTCTATAAGACTTTAGCCGGGTTACACAAACCTTTATGTTCCTTATTTATCCTTTAAAGAATATAAAAAGTCAGCTACATGCGCTGTGTGTTTTAAAAGAACAACCAAAACCATTATAGAAAGCTTCAGCCATATAAAAGAGTCGTAGTGACGACTGCCGCAATGAGATTATAATAGGGATTCACAAACAATTAAAACACTTTTTAGTGCTATAAAAATGTATTCAAAATCCATTATAAAACAAAAACCGCTCTATTTCAGCGTTGTTATAACTATTAAGGTATCAATACTATAGCAGTGATTTGTAGAACCACAATATCATAAAATCCTTGTATTGTTGAGTGTCCATCACTGCTAAAACGCAGTATTTATAGCGGTTATCAGGGAAACCTTAAAGCGCAAATTAGATACATAATAGTGTTTTCAAACACTGTTATACAGTAATATTGCTCTGTACTTTCTATATTGGAGATTTTTATAGTACCTGACTATAATGGCTTTATAAAATGGTTATGTAAACCTTTACATCAAGAGCTAATAGGATAATTTGGCTATTTAAGCTTATAGAGCAAAAACGTGTCACCAAACGCTTTTATACAACGAGTAGTCACCGCTAAGACCTTTATACGACGTTTACCTTACCAACCAACCCTTTTGTGATGTAATCCTAAGTTATAGGTCCAAAATGTTACTTGGGTTCTTCATGGTAATAGTATGTACAGAAGTTTGACTTTACAGAAACGGTCGAAACATGCAAACGAATTATTTTATTAGAAACCCTACAATGAATTCCTTAAGAATGTCTTTGCCCATAATACCCACGAAAAGCCTTAAAAGGACTAACACATTAAATAACAATGAACCTAAAACTTTGCCATACATACGCACCAGCACCTGCAGTCTTTATTAAAGTATAAACGCCAAAATATCCACGAAAAAGTACCCACGCGGTAATTTCGGAGTTGCGATAAAAAGGAAAACTCGTAGCCAATGTAATAGGTAGGCAGATAAGCTAACACACTTACATACTCTGTGTAGTCTCTTCTCTATATATAATAAAATCGTAGGGGTACAAAAATCTGTAATTGCGAAATATTAAGAAAAAAAATACACAGGTCGCCTTAAAATCATTAGCAGAACACGATAGAATAGTTTTTTTAAAAATTGTTTGTTTGTTTGTTTGTCTGTTTGTCCGGAAAGATCTCCGAAACTACTGGACAGAATTTGATATGGCTTACACCACAATGCTTAGAATTTTCCGGAAGAACATTTAGGCATAATTTCGTTTGTTTAAATTCACTTTTTATTTTTAGTGAAAAAATACCATATAAAATTTTCGAATTGGCTTTAGGTAGAAAAACAACATGGCGCTCGTGAAATTATTTTGACAAGTCTGTCACATAGTTTTTTTTTTTTTTAATTTTGTTTATCCCATTTGGGAAAGGCAAAGGCGTCAACCATACAGCCTAGTCTGTATGCAATAAACTATTGTTATTCATTCTTCTTTTGAATTCACAAATCGCCAAACGTAGAGGTTACATATTCATAAATTGCTTCAAAGCATTTTTCAATGGAAAGAAGTTTTTGTAAAGAGCGCGGTAGATCTTGCTGGTGTTTCATTATTTTTGAAATTTCTTCTAATAAAATGTTTCTTTGCAGGGCAAAAATTGGACATTCGTAAAAAAGGTGATGCAGAGATTGAGGTAAGGTGGTGTTGCACCAGTTGCACGATGGGGAAGAAGTCATGCCTAGCCGGTACAAATGGTCATTGAATCGACCGTGCCCAATTCGCAAACGGCAAATAATAGTAAAAAATCTTCTGTTTATGTAATTGTGTCTATTGAACCAGGGTTGTTTTATTTTATTATTTATTTCTCGATACCACTTCCCTTTTATGAGCAAAGTACTATTCCAGTGTTCTTCCCATAGCTTCAATATTTCTTTCTTGATTAGAGCTGTACAATCAGTATATGAAATTGATATGTTTTTTATAGGTACGTCTAGAGTGTTCATAGTTTTGGCCAGTTTATCTACTTCCTCGTTTCCATATACACCGATATGAGCTGGAGTCCAAAATAATATAATGTCTATTTGATAATTTATTTTTAAATGATGTATCTGATCTCGGATATTATATATTAAATGATTTGTGACTGATGAAAAGGAAGGATTTCTCAAAGCCATCAACACACTCATGCTGTCAGTAATAATAATCCATTTTTTGTATTGGCTGAACTGTTGAATGTAGTTAAGAGCTACAATTATAGCATTCGCCTCAGCAGAAAATATGCTGGCATTTTGGCACATTTTAAAACTATGTCCAGTTTTACTACCTGCATCATACATAGCTACTGCAACACTTACATTCGTCTTTGAACCATCTGTATAAATTGATCGATAATCATTATAAGCCTGTAGACTTTCGTAAACATCATATTTATCTTTAAAATCTTTATGTAGGACAATATGAATGTCACAGAATTTACTAGCATATGAGCCACTATAACAATGTAAAGTAGTACTACAAAATATATTACATTGTTCTTTTAAACTTATAAAATGTGAGAAATTCTTTGAAAGAAAAGTGTTAGTGGAACATACATTTAATTTATTTAAAAGATCATTATTCGAACGCGATAAGAGTTTAAAAAGAAATTTAAGTTTTAAAAATTCAAAGCGAATAACCATTGGTGGTAAATGACATTCGACCTGCATAGAATTTATTGGGGAAGTGTTCATAGCACCTAGTATTAATCGTAAGTTCTTATTCTGTATTTTATCAATAATATGTATTTTGGATCGGAAGCGTAACAAAAGAAAGCATACTCAAAATGACTTCTGACCAAAGCTTTATAAAGCATTAACACAATTTTAGGATCAGCACCCCATTTCAATCCAGTAACGGACCTAATTACATTAGTGGCTTTTAAAGCTCTGCTCACCAAGCAATCAACATATAAATCCCACGTAAGATTTTCGTGAAAAATAACACCCAAGAATTTAACTGAATTATCAATAGGCAAAGTATGATTGCTGTATGTAATATTAATTAGAGGTAGAGAACTGTATTTTGGGCAAAATATTACAACTTTACTTTTTAAAAGGCTAACATTTAAATCAAGTTCTAAGAAGTAATCTGCCAGCTTCACTAGATTATTATTTAATGTTAATTGAATATCTAATACATTAGTACCTTTACAATAAATGACAAGGTCATCAGCAAACTGAAGATTGTTGACTAAATTATTATTAAGAATGGAATTTAGTTTTCTTATATACAAAATATACAGAATAGGACTCAAGATGCCTCCTTGACATACACCTTTGCTCGAAAATCTAGGGCCTAAAAATTTATTATCTATTTTGACATACACTTTTCTCTCCGTGAGAAAAGCATATATCCAATAAGCAATTTTTACAGGTAAGAAAGATAATAGAGATTCAAACAAAATACCATGATTAACGTTATTAAATGCACCTTCTATATCAAAAAACACTGCTATTGTATACTCCATATTCTTTTGAGCTGTAGTGACGTCCAAAAAAAAATGTGCTAAGCTTTCTTGAGCCGAAAGTCCTCGCCTAAACCCAAACTGGTTTAAAGGTAAAATTGAGTTCTTTTCTATGAAGAATTCCAATCTTTGTTTGATTAGCTGTTCAAATAATTTACCAGCACAAGACGTTAAAGCGATAGGACGATAAGAATCGGGATGAGATGCAATTTTTCCAGGTTTTAAAATAGGAACCAAGCAGTCCATTTTCCAATTAGGAGGAATTGTGCAATCTTGCCATAAAATATTATAAATTTGTAAAAGCTTATAAAGATTGTCAGTGTTAAGTAGCTGAAACATCTTGTACGATAAACTATCTAATCCACAAGCAGTGTTTTTTCTAGATTTCAGAGCTGCAGTTAGTTCGTCAAAAGAAAATGGATCAGTGAGGAATGACTGATTATCTGGTAAACTATTGTCCTTCACAATTGGCCTGTTATTTTGCACAAAGTCAGGCGTGTATTTACGTAAAAAATCACTGACCCACGAAAAATCACTATTTTGCTTTTTATATGTTTTATGTGTAAGTTTTCTCATGTTACCCCATACTACTGAAACTGGTGTCAATCGATTTAATTTTGTACAGAATTCTATCCAACTACTTAGTCTTTCTCTCTTAATCGTAAGTTTTTTAGCAGCTTGTAATCTTTTGAAATTAATATATTTTTCTTGAGAAGTATTATTCTTAAAATCAAGATAGGCTTGCTTGCTTTCCTGGACAGCTTTAGCGCAATTACTATTCCACCAAGGAATTGTTCGATATTTTGATTTTAAGTTTTGAGTAGCAATGTTACGTGATTCGGACCGAGAGGTACGAGAGGGAATTGACTTTTATGCAGCTGTCAAAATGATTTGACAAAAAGAGTTGTATGAATCTATTGGATTACTAATAGGGTTACATTGAAAATTATCTAAATCCTTATTAACAATTGAAGAATACAACTTCCAATCAACTAATCTATGATTAATGCGATTGTTAAAATCATTTTCATCCTGAAAATTGTTTTGAGAGTTAAAACATTGTGAACTACTATTGAATGTAATCTTAGTAAATGTTGGCAAATGATAACTGCCCAATGGATCGTCGTGTACTGACCATTCGCAGCTTAGACGAATAATACTATAGACTGCGGATGAGCGTGCCGCAGTAAGGGACAGCAAATACAAGTACATGGATGATTAGGGTTACCCTCTTTATAAAAATTACCCCGAATCGCAAGTTTTTAATACGTTCACCTAATGTCTACAAAAAAGAGAGAAAAAGTTTTTAAATATCATTTTATTTAATTAGCGTGCCCATTTTATTCTATCTTCTTATATTTAAAATCAACTTGTACCTTTTAACGCGGTACACAAACGGGCCATGAGACTCGTTAACGATCCCCTACTCACAAACGGTATTAAACACCCAAGTTTAAAAAAAATACCTCTGCCTGCTGAGGAGCTGTTAAACATTATACCCACGGCCACTTTCTACCATGGCACAGCTCGCCATTGGCAAGAAATTAACCCTCACACCCTAGAACTAAAATGGTCTCGTACTGTATGCTTTAAAATGAATTACCTTCAGCGCACGCTCAGGATTTAGAATGAACGTCGAGATTTTTTCAAGAGACTACAGCATTGGGTTCTTAAAGAAGAGTATAAAAAGTTTTTTTTTCAACTACACTCATTAATTTAACGCTCAAATCAACAGAAAAGGCCACTAAGTAATACATTACTACCCTTTTTTTTCGGGGGGGAAATGCTCAACCGCTCCGTACCCACCGTTGGCTAGACGGCAGGCGTGCGTGTGTGTACCGTCTGGCCCGGTAAAGTTCTAGGCCGACCCACTAAAACCTCCGGTGTTCTCCGTGCCATTGTGGGCACGCATGGTAATTTCCACACTGCGACTACCGCTACCAGCGCGCCAATACATTACTACCCTGGAAAACTCGAGGGTAATAATGTTGTATGAAATGTTATTAATGACCTGTTCAAAACCGGTTTTTTTTTCTAATAGAACAAGAAGTCGCAATAAGATTCATACAAAAAGTAGTGATTTTTCCAAAGAGGTTTAAGTGGCTGTTGATGAAGCTAGCGACGGTTAGCTTTTACTTTTAATTCAAAAATTGTATTCAAGTGAACATTGTGCAGTGAAAGTTGTTATTTTGGTACACAAACATTCATATTGACGCTAACGGTACGGTACGGTTTGTGGTGTACCTACATGACGGCGAGTTTTTTTTACGGATTTTCCACCTCATCAGTCGCCACCTTCAAGATAATCTTGAAAGTAGTTGACGAGGTAGAAAATCCACAAACTTTTGTTTGTCACTATGACTCACCGTCAATGTCATATCTAGCGCAGTGGGTCTACGGGGAAAGAAATTATCTGAGGAATTACCCGTGGGTCCGCTGTGGGTCATAGCAGTGGGAACACGGTTAAAAGGTCTACGGGGAAAAAAATACCCGTGGACCTACCAGTGGGACATGTTGGTCGAACCAAGGGTAATACGTAATGTTTGAGGAATTTAGTAAGAACAATTTCATTTTTTGTCATATAAGTATAAATAAGTTTTTCTAAAGTCAACTTCAGTTTTTTATTTATTTTTAATATGTAGTCACAGATAGAACTATGAGAAAGGACATAGGCTACTTTTTATCCAACAAGAATCAATATTTTGAGAGAAATCTAATATTATGGGGGTAACACCCCGTGAGGTGTTCACTCTTACTTTCCGCGATGGGCGAAAGACTCAAAAATTCAAAATAATTCAAAATTATTTATTGATTCGTTTCAATCAAGGATTAAATCTATTAATTACAGAACGGTATAATTAATTCGTTAGTACCCCGCCATTAGCCACCCACCATCGAACTAGGAACTAACCTGTATCTCGAAGTGTAGAGGCGAGTGACTGGATACAAAAAGGTTCAGAATACTACAAACAGAACTCCGAAACAATTGAAAGAAACGATAATAGTAAGGAGACTTAAGAGTGAAATCAGTAATTCTCAAACGAGACATAGTCGGTTTTTTGAGAATTCGTGTGATAGAAATAATGAGAATTTTAAATTATAACGTTTTGAAAATAATGACATAATATTCTATTACTATAGTTGTCCTCTCAACCGCAAGGTAGTAAAAGTTAATGGTTATAATAACACATGTACATTAACGTATTTGTTAGTAGTGTCTATTGTAGATAACAATTCGCAATCTTTGAATTTAACATATAATTTCGATTGTAAGTCCACCAAAATGTTTTCCAAAGCGACTTTTTTTAATAATCTTCTTGATTTTTCTCTAAGGGCTCTTAGCTTTTTCAAACGCTGCTCAGACAACTCATTTTTTTTCATCCACTTCCTCTTTAGAGTTCGTGGTGTGTGGTTCGGCGACACCACCTAAAATATAAACATAATTTAAATATTACAGAGGCTGAACTGTAGTAACAAAAATTTCAAGAACATGCCATCCACCTTTAGTTATTTATAGTCTATCTAGTCCCATAATAAACTAACTTGTTGTTGCTTGTTGTACAGTTTTTAGTCAATGGATAAACTTATTCTCACTCATAAATACTTAATTCAAGGTTATATGCTATCTGTGTACCAAATTTCATTAAATTGCGTTTTGTAGCTTTGGAGTGAAATAATAACAAACAAACATCCAACCATCCATACTCACAAACTTTCATGTGTATAATACCTACTAGTATACATATGAAAACACTTCCACGGCAATTTAAGACAGATCGTTCCATAAATCGCCATGATTAGGAATCGAACCCATGACCTCTGGGCGGTATGGTCTCCACTAGACCACTGACTATATATACTAATATAATATGTATTATATTAAGTATACAAGTTTATTTTTTAGTTATGACAAAAATTTTGTGTGCTTGTTCAGACAAGCAAACTGAATAACTTTCACAATGGGACCAACTTTGAAATCGCAAAAAAAATCAGCTGTTCCATACAAATGTTCAACATTCACTGAACCTATGGAACAGCTGATTTTTTTGCGATTTCAAAGTTGGTGCCATAGTGAAAGTTGTTCAGTTTGCTTGTCTGAACAAGCACACAAAATTTTTGTCATAATTAAAAAATAACCTTGTATATATAAACAAATAATGTAAATAAATTGTTGCCACCAGAGGACGCTGTATTAGCATGATATGACTACGAGTTTGAGCTACCTAACACACTAAAGTTTCATAATATAGAAAAATGTTTAAAACAAATTCAAAAAACACTTACATTCAAGGATTCAGTTTCCTGTATCTCCATTGCTGTTGCAGAACTGGACGAATCAAAAACCATGAATTTTTTAACCTGAAAAATTATTAAATGAATTATGTAAAGGTACTAAAATACATACAGTGGACGGTGCGTCAAACTTTACGTTTGCACTACGAGAACATGTGGTCGGTTCAAACGTCAAAGTGTATAGCTTGACGTGGTGCCGACTGTACATACATCCATATGCCTTATAATGTCGAATAATTTTCTAGAGACGTTTAGTTGTACATTGATTGTATTTGAAATTGTAGAATATAGTGATAGGTGACCAGCTCATGAAATAAAACCAATATCATCTTTTATAATATGCTAGGGAATGCACCACCAACACAGGAAAATACTGTTCATTTATTTTCAAGAAAAGTAGTCTATAACATCAAATATACAGCTACTTTTTATCACCCCGGATAATTTAAGGGACGCTTCAGAACACATCCATTATTTTTTTTAAATATTGCACAACACTAGTGCAGTATTTTTGGATATTTTAGTAAATTAACATGCAATTTTTTTATTAATGTTTAAATCATTCTACTACCATGTGCTGACGTGTCCCTTAAATTATTCGGGGTGATAAAAGTATATATATACACAAATGTTATGTTTCAAAATAACCAAAAATGTTATGTTTCAAAATATCCAAAAAATAATCAATTCTTTATCGAAAACTCATTATTAAAATGTCCCATCGCTAGCTGTTTATACGTAATGTCATTCAACTCAAAGTTGACATGTAAATCATAGTCAATTTTGGGTTTAATGACATGTAAATCATTGTGTTGAGAGCACTATGCACCTTATGCTAGTAAGCATACTAAACGTGCCAAAGAAATATACATGTTCACATAGATACATTCAAAAACCATCTGGCACAGTTGAGTAAAAAATTATTTAATTTACAATTTGATTTGTATATCACAGGAGTTTTTTTTTTCAAATGAAATTAAAAAATATTTTCTATTGGTGTTGCTGAAATACTTTTAATAAAAAAAATCCTTAAAATGTTAATTTTACCTCAACTGGAACAGCCTCGGGATGAAGGTATGTTTTATTGCCTTTTTTCATTAAAAGTTTTCTGTCAAAGTGTTGACAACTCATTCTGCATCTAGCGTTTGGCTCCCAATTAATTCTCCTTGTAGCCGCAATCCATAAATTGCATGACTGTGGGCTTTCAGGAAACCTGTAAGTTATATTTAAGATCAACCTTAATAATAATAAATATTAATATAGACAGCTCCATCTAGTCCCGAGGTAAGTTTAACACATACCAATATTATTATACTCTTTGACACATACCTACCTACTTGACAATAGAAAAACATATAATAATAATAATAAATTACATATTTTCAGTGTACCTACATAAATATTATTTTATGCAATTACAATATTTTTCGTACAAATATTTTGATAATGTTATTTTAAAAGGATTCCCTTCAATTTAATTTATGTTTTCAGGTAATAAATTATATAATAATATAGTCATGTTAAATGCATTTATTTCTACAGCGTACTATATACCCCTTATTAGGGGTAATATTTATGGAAAATGATGGCCAACCTGAGGTTTCAGGTTATGTAGACATTTTTCTATGAAATATGAAATAAACACTTATTTTATCTTAGGAACACGTCAGGGTATACTATGTGAATTGGTTAGACAATTTAGCAAGTGAAACCTCGGTATGATAACTCAAATAAAGTAAATATTTCAATTACTTACAACTGAAAAGACAATCCCTCAATTTTCGTCCTACTGTTGCTTTTGCACCATAAACACTACACCACACCATTCTTCAGTCTGGTATCGTTAATTCACGTAGTTGTGCACAAAAAGAAACACTGTATTTTAGGAAAAAATAGTAAATTCCGAGAGCACAAAATCGAACGCGTCACAAACGTCAAACTTTGTTTAGATCATGATGTGCTGACCTTGAAAAAAACCAGCACGCGATGAGGGACAAAAAATGCCGAAGTCTATCTCGTTTTTACGCATGTAATTCAATATTTTCGTCTCTTTTATGTGCGAGTGAATAGACAAACATCCAGCATTCTATTGTATACTCTTTCTACGATTCGCAGCGATACAGTGTTGCCACCTTGAAATATGTTAGGGCGCCAGATCCACATTAAAATGTCGCCAGTTTCTTAAAATATGGACAAGAAAAAAACCACCAAATTCCGCTAACTTTTTTTTAATTTAAATAAAATACTAATAAAGTATGTAATGTAGTTAAACAATAGCTAAGCAAAACTGTCCTCTATCTTTTATTAGTTCATTAACGAAATGGGGTGCCAAGACATTTTAATAACTTCAGTACATTTAGTCCGATGCATTTTTAAATCATCCCTTGCCTTGGAACCGGAGAAAGCCATAGACTTAGAATATACTGGCGTATAGACGTACTGACAGCTCATTATAAAATGAGACCAAAATATTTGAATTGTCAATTCCAATACTATGTGGCTGAATTCCAATATCCAATGTGGCTGATCTGTCCTTCAAAATCGGTTAAAAAGTAGCTAAATGCACTGTCTCTTTTAAACTCTAGAACTGTTGAGATATCGTTCTAGAGTTCTTGAGGCAATAAAAGAATTTATATAAAATTGTGATTTGTATTTATTTTACACAACCCGTAGTTACACATTTAATTGCGTAGTACATACAATTTGTCTCACAAGGAAAATTCAATCTCTTCTTAACCACCATAGTCACGAACACAGATTACCAAAACGCTAGCTTAAAATATAGATGACAAAACTAATGTAGATTATATAACAATTTTCCTCCTTTTACAAACAATTACAAATCGAGTCTGTCTACCTTTTTTCGTACCCTGGTACTTCTTCTAAGTGGGGGCTCCCCGTCCCTTACAACTTTATCATTAATAGTATCATTAGTAACATCACAATTTTTATAACTATAGTCTTTGTTTAAACTGCAATCATTATTATCATATGCACTATAATCATTAACATTACAATTATTATGATTATTATAATCATCATTCACTTTTATATAATCATTTTTCTTAAAACACGGATTATTATTATTGATAGTATCATTTACATTACAATCATTACTTCCTTCCGCAGGATTCTCATTTCCTTCATGGCCACATATACTAAAATCACCATTATTTTTCACAGAAAATGGATTTTCTGCATCTGTAATCGACCTCCTCTCAGAACACAAAAAGGGGGAGCATGATGGCATCTCAGCTAATGCATCTACACTATTTTGCCTTGACAACTGTTGTGGTATACCTTCGCCTACTTTACTTATTTGATTGATGTGTCTACGCCATTTCTCTCCAGAATCTAAAATAACTTCATAATGAAGCTTACCCATCTTACTTACAACTATTCCAAATTTCCATTTTTCTTTGCCAGTGTAGTTTCTCACAATTACCCTATCCCCTATGTTAACACACCTCGATTTACCACTGTCATTTGTTTGAATGCTTGTTTGTGAGTCTGGTATCATTACTGACAACTTCGACCGAATGCTATAATTTAACATAAGTTGAGCTGGTGATTTTTGTGTGCTTAAATTTGGTGTTATCCTATACTGATGTAACAAAATATTCAATTTTTGCTGGAGGTTACTGTAATTTGCACCTAAAGCTTTTAACTTTACTTTTAATACTTGGACGTACCGTTCTACCTGCCTGTTTGTGGCGGGATGATACGGAGCTGACCGTTTATGCGTAATTCCATGTTGTTTTAAATATAAACTAAATTTAGGGTTAACAAACTGTGACCCATTATCACTTACTAACACCTTAGGAAAACCAAATCTACTAAAAATGTTATCTAAAATTTTAATTGTGTTATCAGTGTCTATTCTGTCCATAGTATAAATCTCTGGCCATTTAGAATAAGCATCAACCAATAGAAAAAAATACTTATTAAGAAATTTGCCTGCAAAATCTATGTGTACTCTTTCAAAAGGGCCACTGGGATACTCCCAGTGATGTTTTTGTACTTCAACTGGGTTATTTCTTTGTTGACAGCAAGAAATACAATTATAAATATAGATTTTAATATCTTTTTCAATTCCAGGCCACCAACAGAAACTCCGAGCTAACAGAACCATTTTATTAATCCCAAAATGAGCACTATGTAAATCTATTAACACCCTGCTTCTCATTATTTGAGGAATGACTACTCTAGAACCTCTAAGAATACACCCACTCTGTATCGAAAATTCACTTTGATCAATACCAAATCTATTAGATGCAAGTACTAATTTCCCACTTTGTAATCCTGATATTAGTGGTTGTAATTCACTATCCTCATATGTAGCTTTTGCTAATTCTTCTACTGATATTGGCAAGGATGTAATCTGATTTATTTCTATTATATCAGATTCCTCTTTGTGGTAATATTCTTCAGATGTTATTGGTAGTCTTGATAAAGCATCTGCATTACTGTTTTGTTTTGAATTTTTGTATTTAATGTCATAATTAAATCCCTGCAAATATATTCCATAATGTTGCATTCTTGTAGCCGACATATGAGGGAGTGACTTATTTGGTGAAAATATTTGAACCAAAGGTTTATGATCTGTAAATAAAGTGAATTTTCTGCCATATAGATATTGAAAAAACTTTTTAACCCCAAATATGATTGCATATGCCTCTTTATCAATTTGTGACCATTTGCGCTGTGTACTATTCAAAGTCTGGGATGCCATTTGTATTGGCCGTTCTTTTCCATCAGGCATGACATGTGATAGGACAGCTCCTACCCCGATAGGCGACGCATCTGTGGCCAAAATTAAAGGCAAATTGGGGGAAAAATGAACTAGAAAATCCTCTGTCTGCATTTGCTTTTTAATAGCATTGAATGATTCTTCACATTTTTTTGTCCACTGCCATTTATTATCTTTTCGAAGTAATTTATGTAGCGGTTCTAAAATAGAAGCTAGGTTTCTAAAAAATCTTCCATAATAATTGACTAAGCCTAGAAATGACTGAAGCTCTGTAATGTTTTTAGGTATAGCTGCATTTTGAATTGCATCAACTTTAGATTTTTGTTTATGTATACCATTCCTATCAATTTTGTACCCACAGTATTCTATTTCATTTTGTAAAAACTGAGATTTAGACTTGTTGATTTTAATACCATATTCTACTAACCTTGAAAATACCTGTTCTAGTCTTTGTAAATGCATATGGTCATTAGGGGCTGTCAATTGAATATCATCGATGAACACAACTAACCCCGGGATGTCTTTTAAAATACTTTCTATTTTTCTTTGCCATTTTGCAGGTGCACAACTTAAACCATACATTAACCTAGTGCTTTTATATAGTCCTTTATGTGTATTGAGAGTCAAATATTTTTGATCCTCTTTTTTAACCCTCCATTGTAAGTATGCACTTTTCAAATCTATTTTCGAAAATTTATCTCCCCCCGCTAGGTTTGCAAAAAGTTCTTCTGGAGTAGGTAATGGGTGTTCATCCACCACTAACTGTTTGTTTACCGTCACCTTAAAATCACCACATAAGCGCACTTCCCCATTAGCTTTTAATACCGGTACAACGGGGGTGGCATATTCACTGTAATCAATCTTCTCTAATACCCCTAGATCGACCAGTCTTACCAACTCATGTTCTACTTTTTCCCTTAACGCAAATGGCACTGGCCGGGCCCTACAAAAGATTGGCTTACTACCATCCCTAAGATTTAATGAAACAGGGTCCCCTTTAATCTCCCCTAACTCAGAATCATCAAATAACTCATTAAATTTTTTTAACAAATTCTCTAATGCACCTGATTCATTTTTGTCACTTACTTTGTGAACTGAGAAAATTTTTGCCGTGACTTCTGGAGAGAATTGGCATAACCACTGGCGACCAAAAAGGGAAGTTTTAGCCACATCAGTCACCACAAACAGCTGCAGCCCATCATGCTCTTCGCCATTTACTTCCACAGTTACATCAGCAACGCCTATAACATTTAAATAATTATTACAGTATGTACGTAATTTAACATTGGTGTGATTCAGTTTTAATTGGGGGAATTTAGATTTAAATTCACTATGACCTGCAGATCCACTATCCTGCAGATCCACTATCCACTTCCATCTCAATACATTTTCCATTTATTTTAGTAAAAATTAAAAGTTTTTTGCAACTACTGTAAGTATCCCGGAAATTTACCTGGTATTCTTCAGTTTTACCCTCTGTGTCTGATTTCATTTCCTCTACTTGATTAACACGTTGATTTTTATTTTTTTTTATTTTTAAACATGCCCTTTTAATGTGCCCTCTCTTATGGCAAAACTCACAAATTGCATTTAAAAAATTACATTTATTAGCGTAGTGTTGACCGCCGCATCTGTAGCATGTTAACACGTTTCTTTTTGACTGCCTCACATTAAATTTCGTGTCACTAGTTGAGTGAACATCAACCTCCATTCTTCTTGTTTCTGAACTAAGTGCAATTTCTACTGCTCTCTCCAAAGTTAACGACCTTGACTCCAGTAATTTCTCTTGTGCTTTTTGATCTAACAACCCGCATGTAAATTGGTTTCGAAGGGCTGTATTTAAAAATGACCCGAAATTACACGTCGCTGCTAATTTTCTTAATGCTGCCAAATAATCCCTAATGGATTCGCCTTCCATTTGCTTTCTATGATGAAATTTATAATATTCTGCGATTTCGAGTGGGGTTGGATCAAAATGTTCTTTCAACGTTTCTTTTAGGTTGTTATACGGGGTACTCTTCGGCTGGTTTGGTGCCAACAAATCACACAACAAATCGTAGGTCTGAGCTCCAACATAATGCAAAAGATAAGATTTAAAGTCAATCTCTGTAATCTTGTAAATTGCAAAAGCACCTTCCAACCGTTCCAGCCATCTTGAGAATTGCGTAGATTTATCATAAAATTCAATAAAGTTTACGGGTATGCAACGCAAGCTATCTTTTTCTGCCTCCATCCTCGTCGCCACTGTTGAGATATCGTTCTAGAGTTCTTGAGGCAATAAAAGAATTTATATAAAATTGTGATTTGTATTTATTTTACACAACCCGTAGTTACACATTTAATTGCGTAGTACATACAATTTGTCTCACAAGGAAAATTCAATCTCTTCTTAACCACCATAGTCACGAACACAGATTACCAAAACGCTAGCTTAAAATATAGATGACAAAACTAATGTAGATTATATAACAAGAACTAGAGAACTTCATAAGACTATTATACATTCTCGCTCGCACTGTCAGTTGGTCTATATCTATACGACAGTATATTTTAAGTCTATGGAGAAAATGATCAATACCTCAGAAGAATAACATCAATACCTACAGGAAACAAAACCGCTGTTCTGTAATGTAAAGTGGGAGCATTCATAGACTTTAAGCTTTTATCTAGGTATAGATTTTCGTGTCTATTCGGAACAGTAGGAAATTTTCTTCTCGAAGAAGTTGTCAGATTCCATTCCAGAAAACCGCTAAAAACCACTAAAAAAAATAAATACGCTAAATTATGAAAAAATATCGCTAAAGGTCTTGAAAAACCACCAGATCTGGTGACAAAACCACCAAGGTGGCAACACTGGCAGCGAAGAGCTAATGAAGGAGATACCATAGTCAAGTCCAAACCATTGGGTCTCCAAGAATGAGAACCGACAGTTGTGACCTGACCATCATTCAACAGGACTAAATTGCATTCATCTAAACACTCAAGAATATCCTTACCTCTGGAATCCGATAACGGACATCCCCAAATTGAGTGATGAGCATTGAAGTCACCAGCTATAATCGTCGGCCTATGGAGAGAATTCAAGAAATGTTTAAACTTATTTTTAGAGAAACTGGGAATACAATTTGTTGGACAATATATACTGGCTATTGAAATAGTGTTCTGATTTAGTTCTAAATGTATTACAATTGTTTGAAGAGAGTTGTCAAAATAAGATGTTACTTTTTGATATTTTAATGATGTATGGATTAAAATAGCAACACCATTATGCTTGTTGCCACAGTCATTACGTTCAATATGATAACCTTTGATTTTAAACTGCTTCTGAGGCTTTAGCCATGTTTCACATATAATTGCGATATGAATAAAATGGTCATAAAGAAATTTCGTAAAAATAAGTTGATTGCTTAATAAGCTTTGAGCATTCCACTGTACGATATTCAATTGATTGGGGGTGAATTGTGGGGATTTGATTGCTTACCAAAAGTATTTTTTAAGACCTCTAAAACACTTTTAGAATTTATAGAAGTATTTTGAGTATTATGCAAAGAAACACATTTAGTTATGGTTTCAACTAATAATGAGAGACACTTGCTGTCAGTATTGAGCAGTGTAAACAAATCTACATTATTTTTTGTCTTACTTTCTAATTTGGGAAAATTTAAAGGATTTGTAATATCTGCATAAGAAGCAGGCTTATATTTATTTCTATTTCCAATGATTTTCTGTTTTTTAACTGGGCATATTGGAGACACACTAGTATGATTGCCATCACAATGAATGCAAGTAGCTTTTTCGATAGAAACTGTACAAGTCTTATAGTTATGATTTTCTTTACATATACTACATTTTTCAGAATTTTTACAATATTTTGCCAAATGTCCGTATCTCAAACATTTGTAACATTGCTTAACTGGTGGTATATATTGAGACACATCATGTCTCCAACCACCAATATCTATATGATTTGGCAAAATGGAAGTGGCAAATGTCACTATTACTGTAGTTGTAGGGTGTCATTATTCTTTTTATTGTTATTATTTTTTTTGTACTTGTTATCATAGTAAATATTCTCTTGTTTGATATAATGGTAGGTACATTTCTTATAACTCCGGACACCTCAGTTGTAGCAGCAGGAATACTGGCTTTGAATTTGTATTCTTTCAAGAAGGTATTATTATTTAAAAAGGCATTCGCCAAGTCTGGTTTTTCAAAATAAATACCTATCTTAAACTTATTGATATTTCTTAAAAATTTGACGCCTTTGTTAAAGCGCTTTAAACAAGTTGACAAAGAAAGAAGATCTCTTGTTCCAATTGGTTTCTGGATGTCTGATGACTCAACAAAAACCACAAATTCAGTGCCGCTAATTTCTTCCGGATATCTGCGTATATAGTCAGTAACATAATAAGGCTTGTACCTATCTGCATTGCTTATTTCTTCATCACTGTCCGAAGAGGACATATCCGTTTCTACCAACCTTACCTCATCTGTCTCCCTATCTGCATCACCAGACTCCGGTTCATCCTCCTTTTTTTTTCTTTTTCTCGAACTCCGCTTCCCCATATCTGCTTATAATATTATTTAATGCCTATATGTTATATACCTCTTTTGTTTGTGTTTTATTAAGTAACTGACTACAATTAGAAAATTACAAATAAAATATTTTAAAGAGCCCGCCTTTACTATGTGAAGTTCCCGCGCTTTTTTTTTTTCCTGTCACATAGTACAGAGAGAAGGTATTTTCTTCCACGAAGGAAAGGCAATGGAACTACGCCATACAGCCTGATCTTAAGTAATTGGATTTCGAAAATTAAAAGGCAGGAATGAAGTGTTTCACATAGTACAAAAAAAATTTAATATTTTCTGTTAATGGCTGTGCTGTGTAATGGATTTCGGCAACCAAATTGTCTTTTTCTTATGTCGTACCGTGGTGGTAAGGCAAAAAGATCAAGCCATACAAGCAATGTATTTTTTATGATAATACTTATCGAGTGACCATAAAATTTGTAGATTGGTTTAATTCTTGACTAATTTTCACCAAATCGGTACAATTTTTGAAATATTTGAAATGTTTCAAAAATTGTTTTCAAGGTATTTTGAAAGGTGTTATATGTTTTTACATTAGGACTAAGGAATCAAACTCTTTCATCCATTTAAAACTATTAAAAGTAATAGATTAATATTGATAATTAAAAAAAATATCTGACTGCAATGTTCTGGGTTACGCGTAGAGGGACGGGACAGGACTCTTGATCCTAATGTCTAAAATGACGGATCACATTTTTTTGGATCCACCCATGGAACATGGATATCGAACGAAGAACCTAAAGAGTAGAACACATTGAACCTAGCCACGTTGACTAAATTTGACATGACTGCCGATAAAGTTCGTTTCCAAACACAGCAATATGCATATCAAATGAAAGGCCTTGATGAGTAGAGCACTTTGAACATAGGAAAATCGCCCTAAATTCAACATGGCCGCCGCTCAAATAAAACGGATAAAAGTTCGTTTCCAAACCCAGCAATATGGGTATCAAATGAAAGGCATTGATGAGTAGAGCACTATGAACCTAGCAACATTGACATAAATTCAACATGGCCGCCGCTCAAAAAAGGTGGATAAAAGTTAGTTTCCAAACCTAGCAATATGGGTATCAAATGAAAGGCATTGATGAGTAGAGCACTATCAACCTAGCAACATTGACATAAATTCAACATGGCCGCCGCTCAAAAAAGGTGGAATAAAGTTAGTTTCCAAACCTAGCAATATGGGTATCAAATGAAAGGACTTGAAGAGTAGAGCACTATGAACCTAGCAACATTGACATAAATTTAACATGGCCGCCGCTCAAAAAAGGTGGATAAAAGTTAGTTTCCAAGCCTAGCAATATGGGTATCAAATGAAAGGCCTTGAAGAGTAGAGTATTAGGTACCTAGGAAAATCGACCTAAATTCAACATGGCCGCCGCTCGAAAAAAAAGGATAAAAGTTCGTTTTCAAATCCAGCAATATGGGTATCAAATGAAAGGCCCTTATGAGTAGAGCACTATGAACCTAGCAACATTGACATAAATTCAACATAGCCGCCGCTCTAAAAAGAAGAATAATAGTTCGTTTCCAAACCTAGCAATATGGGTATCAACTGAAAGGCCTAAAAGAGTAGAGCATTAAGAACTAAGGAAAATTGCCCTAAATTAAAGATGGCCGCCGCTCAAAAAATGGATAAAAGTTCGTTTTCTAACCCAGCAATATGGGTATCAAATAAAAGGCTTTGATAAGTAGAGCACTATGAAACTAGCAACATTGACATAAATTCAACATGGCCGCCGCTCAAAAAAGATAGATAAAAGTTCGTTTTCAAACCTAGCAATATGGGTATCAAATGAAAGGCCTTGAAGAGTAGAGCATTAGGAACCTAGCAAAATCGACCTAAATTCAACATGGCTGCCGCTCAAAAAAAGGATAAAAGTTCGTTTCCAAACCTAGCAATATGGGTATCAAATGAAAAGCCTAAAAGAGTAGAGCATTATGAACTTAAGAAAATTGTTATAAATTTAACATGGCCGTCGCTCAAAAAATTGATAATAGTTCGTTTCCAAACCCTCACCTTATGGGTGACTATCATCTCACTATGAACCTAGCAACACATAAATAAATTCAACATGGCCGCAGCTCAATAAAGGTGGATAAAAGTTTGTTTTCTAATCTAGCAATATAGGTATCAAATGAAAGGTCTTCAAGAGTAGAGCACTATGGACCTAGCAATATTGACGTAAATTCGACATGGCCACCGCTCAAAAAAGGTGGATAAAAGTTCGTTTCCAAACCTAGCAATATAGGTATCAAATGAAAGGCCTTGAAGAGTACAGCATTAAGAACCTAGCAAAATCGACTAGATTGAAGAGTAGAGCACTATGAACCTAGGAAAATAGCACAAAATTCAATATGGCCGCTGCTCAAAAAAAACTGATAAAAGTTCGTTTCTAAGCCCAGCAATATGGGTATCAAATGAAAGGCCTTGATCAGTAGAGCACTATGAACGTAGCAACATTGACGTAAATTCAACATGGCCGCCGCTCAAAAAAGACGGATAACAGTTGCTTTTCAAACCCAGCAATAGGGGTATTAAATGAAAGTAGGCCCTGAAGGGTACCTAGAGCAGCCATGCTCTAAGTGTGTTCCGCGGAACCCTAGGACTCCCCGCTACACAATAAGGGTTCCGCAATATTTTAGAAAAATCAAAACACCCTCTCTGGTCGAACTTTTATTATGCTTATTAATAAAGAATATACTTTTAAAAACTATTGTTTTATTTTAGGATTCCGTCAAGTATTTCGCTTTCCAAAAGGGTTCCGTTACCAAAAAAGTTTGAGAACCGCTTCGGGGCCTATTGGATGTTCGATGTTAGATGTTAGGTACCTGTGTTTAGTGTCCTTCAAGACCGTGATAATGCAACGATCGTGAACTAACGATAACTCCAAGTTTGTGTATTGGATGTTAGTCATCACGGCGAGTTTGCTAACCGAACTATGCCAGCAACACTATATTGCACAGTACACGTTACAAAAACGGAAGTCTCAATACATTTTAAGGCTAACCGCATAAATTCTTTTTCTGAATGCGGGCATCCGAATGCATCAAATCTATACAAAATACTCATTGACTGCCGCACACGTTCGTTTTTATTACGAACGGAACACGTTCTGTACGTACGTTTAGGTAGAATGGTAGAAATCCCGAATGAGAAGAAACGAACGTCTGCGCTACGTTCAAGAAACTCCGTGTCTGTATTCCGTGATCGGATATCGAATACGGAAAACGTATTTGTACAGTAACCCCCCATTCATGCAATACATTAACTCTACGAAAACCGTCAGTATTACGAGCGACATAGGTTCAAAGGTCAAACAGTATAGCTTGACAAGGAGCTTACTGTACGACCAGTCAAAATTGGCCAAGTTGTCATATCCAAAAAATACTTATATTTTGTTGGTGTTACCAACACCCATTATAAAATCTAAACTTTATTCGTATACAGTTCTAATTTATTAACAATTGTTTATTTTAATTCGAAACATGAATACGATAAAGATTAATCTTGCAACTGTGTAGTTCTTTCTACTGAAGAAGAATTTATTAATATCAATAATGTCTCTAAAACAATAATTATACTTAGTGTTTATAGTAATATGTAATGTATTTAATTTTGTGGACTGTTAGAAAAAGAGCATTACGAACCTACGAAAATTGTCCTAATTTCGAAAAGGCCGATGCTCAAGAAAGGCAGAATAAAGTTGAATCATTATGGAATAAAATGGAGGAAAAAACTAAACACTGTGTTAAGTATTTTGATGGCGAAACGTAGTTCGCGGGCACAGCTAGTAGGAAATAAATCTTTACTTAGATACGCCAAGTTGTTGAGATCAAATCTAATCACCAGATTAATAAGCTGTCGATTCTTCGGTTCCTCTGTTTAGCTGCGAAGCACAAGCAATTACGCTACGATATTTTTCCCGGATCAATTTTATGCTTTAAAACACAAGCAATTTCCAACTACGTATTAAAAAATATGATAAGGTATCCAACGTCATATAAGTTCTACACAACAGTGTGCCCTATGAACTGGAAACCATTTTAATTAATCCCTTTGACCTGAAACAGCCTTAGGAAAATATCCAGCTTTTCTTTAACACAAAGAAGATATAAATTATGAAGTCGAGATAATAGTTGAAAAATAGATAGGTAGGCCCTAGAGAATAGAGAGAATGTTAGAATTAAGTTTTGCATACCCAAGTTGAAATGTTGGATGATTAAAATTATTCCCATTATAATCTAACAAGCATTTAAAATAAGGAAGATATAAGCATGGGTATTATAACGCTGCTGAGGATATGTGTGTGTGTGTGTAAGTCCAGCTTTTTCACCATAACCACACACTGCTACCCATACCCACTCATGGTTGCAGTGGTGGATGTATTGTAGGTGGTAAAATTGTACTCACGCGCCCGGGCCAGCCCGATCTGACTAATCGGGCTAGCCCGATCTGACTGCCTTCACCTGCCTCTCCGACAGCTACGGAGGGGAGCAGCTTGAGGATCTTCTCCCCAGCCTCCTTCTGAGAGATGACATCCTCGCAGAAGAAGGCGAAGCCCCCCAGCGGATCAAGTACCTAAGCGACAGCTTATCCCAAGCCTCTGCACATCGGGACCGCGCGTCTCCACCGTGCCTTCTACGTGTCCTTGCTGCCGCCTGCCCTACTGAGCGTCACGGGTCCTTGTTGTTCCTGAGCTTGCCTATCCTGTACTCGTAGAAGTGCCGCTGCGCTGCCTACCTGACCGCTGTGCTGCCGTGCCTGCTCCTATTCCGGTCTAACCGCAAATTGGTCGTGTGTTCCGACTGAGTCTCCGCGTCCTACCCTGGGCAGGCTAGATTTTTATAATATACATGTTGTAAATAGCTAGATCACAATTAGTTAGATAAGTCCAGCCATGCCCTCTTAATGTCTTACCTCTTTGCAGTTTTTGTAAGCATAGCATACCATTTTAACTTAAACATTAAAATTAGTTTTTATCGGTCTAGAATGTTCCAGTTCCTAAAATATATTTGAATATTTAATATTTTCGATTCTCTTCAACGTTGTCAATTGTTTCAAAAATTTCGAATCGTTCTAATTTTTTTTAATATTATTTAAATGTTAAAAATCGATCGCAAATGATTTTAATTAGTCTAGAACGTTCTTGATTATCCTTAAAAAATTAATTTAAGTGATTTAAATTAATAAAGTATATTTTAACTCGGGTAACGCGTGGTTTCGCAATAATTTCCACAAAAAAATTGTAAATGTAGATTTGTTTATTTTTTCTTCTGTAAAACATGTAACTTATAACTGCACAACAACTAACGACATATAATTAATATAAATTATTTTTTTAGGATCTTATCGAAAAGTTTGGACATCGGAATGAATCTTAGAAGCTATAAATAACATGAAGAAAGCTCAGTTAACCGCGAGTCACCCTAGTACTAACACCCTGAATATTCTAAACAAGTTGTATTCGACGCTATGGCTGAATATCATTTAAGCCGTTGGTTGAACGGCGCAGTTTAGTAAACAGGCTAGGCAGTTAATTTAATGCTAGTTGCCTGTGATATATACACTTACTTGTATTTAAAAGGTAATGACGAGCGGTTACAAGTATTTAGTTGAACGCACTAATCTCAGGAATTACAGGTTCGAATTAAAAAAATATTTTACCATTGAACAGCACAGTTATCGAGGACTCGTAACATCACACTACCACCAAGCTGAATTTCACGCAAGCAAAGCTACATAAAAATAAAATGTCGAGCTTATCAATTTAGCTTAGACATTTAAGTAAAAAAAAATACATTGTGCTTGCGATCTAACCTTGCTCATAATGTGGGGCTGTGAAACCACAGAGGTCAAAGTGAATTGCAGAGTGGGTATATGGGACAAACCTATTGAGAACTGAATGGGCTTACATGCTTATGGGACGAGCGATAGGCTCGATTTTATCGCCTTTCATTCTTCACGCGTTGAATAGAAAAAGGGTATGTTCCTATTAGTTACCTATATCAGATTCAGGCAGTCACATTTATTTGACGCATTCATATTGGTAGGTACCTACTTGATTTCAATTTCTAGAAGGCTATTTTCAGAAGCTTGCTTAAAAAAATATTTTAAAAGGAAAAAGAATTACACATAATGGCGAAAATTTCATAAATGTAGGCTAAAATATATGCTTCTATGTACTGGTAAAAAAATTGATTCACACGAAATTATCTTTAAAAAGACATTTTAAAATCCAAGAGTTTACGTTTAATATTGAAGTACGTACATAAGCTTCTGCAATCCAATTAACGGTTGAATGTATCTAAGGAAAGCGCCTACTTACTCATACATTATACTATCCAATTAACATAATGTATTATTGCAGTGCTGCATTTATTTTATTATTTGTGACTCTGTAGAGAAAAGATATTTATATGAAAATCGTGCTATAGGAGGTATACTTTCTTTTGACGGCCAGTGTAATATATATTGTAGAGCCGTCACTACACGGAGCTTGTATAGATTTCAGGCTATTTAGAAATAGACAAAACTAGTCTGTGACACTGGGTAGTTCAATGGAAAGTCCTGCATTCTTTGTACGGCCTGATCTGGTGAAAAGGGTGAGGTAAATGCATTAGATATTCACAAAAAGGCTTTTTTAATTATTTTTTTATTACAAACTGATTTTAAGCCAAAGGGTCCACAGAACTATTTAACAGTTTGTATGTGAACTCAGTCGAGTCTCATATTATTAATCAATTAATATCTATTAACTATTTGTGTGATATATAAAAATATATTTCTTCTTATATATAGTATCTAGCAAATATTTCTTTAACAGTATTTTAAACCTTTTCATGTTAAATTTGAACTATTAGTGACACCAAGGATGATTGACACTAATTTGGACTACGAGGGTGCAAATAATACAGGGAATCTTACTCGTACATAATTGTACTTGCCAAATTAGTGCATTTGCTGTATTAATTATCAAAATACCTATCTCATAGTTCCAAGCTAATGAAAACTCGACTGAGAGTTGTATTACGCGTCGTATACATAAACAAGTTGGTACGTCGTTTTTAAGATAAGTGTATTTACTTACAGACTGTTTACGGCTGACTGACGAATGATAATTAGGCCTAATGAAAACCTTCCATTCATAAATTTCTGAAAGGTGTTCTGTAGCAATTAATCGTTGAGAAATTTTGTCTAGCCAAACTTTGTTTTGTACCGAAATTGGAATTTGTGTTGCCACTGAATGAAGAGCCTAAATTACTTTAATTGAAATGTCAATAATAAAGTTTTATAAATTATTCACAAAATGTCCTAATGCTTAATTGTTTATTAGTTATGCTATAAGATGATATTAAGTTGCTGTTGCTTCATTAACAGGCTACCTGGGGCATGTAAACAGCAGCTTCAATTCTTTTAACACAAGGTATCGATATGACTCTATCTTAGATTCCAGAAGAGAAAGTACTTAAGTCGAACATTTTCCTTGCAAAATGTACTTACCTCGCCCTGAACCACACGAATCATATTGCTAATGAGTCCCACGGGGACCTCTCACCATTAATTCCCCTAAATTTATGTAGCATTACATGGTGCATAATACATGTTTATTTTTCAATCAAGTTATATCAGAAATATTTTTGTTTTCTCAAAAAAGATAAACCGAATCTATGTCTTCCATACGAGGAGGTAGATACAATGTCTGTTTGAAATGTCCTACTTTATCGTATTTTTAAGGAAATCAAGACGTTTTTGTAACTTTCTGAGATGATGGATTAATGACACACATGTATGCTATCCAATGGCATATGTATAATTGCTGTGGCACATTTACTTCATTATTAGTGACTGCTGTGAATACTTTCTTTTGATGGCCTATCTTAGTTTAGTCCTCTTCTTTATTTTTTCTTTGCCGGGTTTCCTTCTACACCAGCCCTAAATATTTTCAAATCCATAGAATTTTCAATTGTGCTGAAATAGTACCTTTTTTTTCATGTAACTCTTTAAAGAATAACGGACATCTGTCGACAATTATCACTTCAAACAGTTTCTGTGATAAAAGTTATACATTCTCAGAACAGTAGACAAGATAGATCATTAGCATTCAAGAAGACATTTAGTAGCAAACTGTTGAGTAGAAATCATGGATATCGTCCAAGTCCGCCGTCGGAATCTCTAATTTCCCGTAGTCGACCCGGCTCAACAAAGTACAAAGTTTGTCGCGCAATTCTGAAACCTGGTTCGGGTTATTCTCGAAATAACCTAAGATAATATATCCTTACATGTTTTTCGGTTATCTACAAGACAAAATAAATTACCCCCGTACATCATATTAAATTAGCGTGAACTGGCCACTTTGATCTCAAATATCGAGCATTTGGTACGGAATTCCAAATTCGAAATATTTTAAATTAGCAATTACATTGATATAATCTATTATATGTCAATGTTAGCAGAAAAAAGCGCAGAAAACGGTAACTTAGGCGGTTGTATTTTTTTGCGTTGTTAATTTAATAACTTAAAATTTATTAATACTGGTCAGTTAAGTAGTGTAAATAGTGTATTTTAGTTTATTTTGTATATATTTATTGTAGTTTAGTGCCATTTCATCAATTAATTGGTAAGTTCTTTTAAATTATATGAGCGTCCCTGATGACCCTGGGGGCACAGGCCTCCAGCCCCCCTAGACAAGATGCCTTTCGATAATCGCAAACGCAATCGCTAAATGGATAATGTATGAGATTTGACAATTGCGCTCGAAAGCTAAACGAGGGCTTATGTCAAATCGCATACATTTTCCTTCTAGCGATTGCGTTAGCGATTATCGAAAGGCATCTTGTCTAGGGGGTCTGGTGTCTAATTATGTTACTATTCCAGACAGTTCAGGTATGGAAACTGAGAGTTCCTTTTTTGACACGGATGCTTCAGAAAGTATCCAATCCACAGCACCTAAACGTAAAAGATCTGCGGCGCGAAAAATTTGTAAGCACTGTAACAAAATAAAGAGAGCTCATAAATCTTCTACAATGCCTACAAATTTAGATTGCTCATGTACAACGTAAATAGAGACTTCCAATGAAAATGTTCTTTCTCAAGACTCAAATAATTTTGTTGCTCAGCCTTCCTCACACGTTCATAATACTGTACCGGAATCTAAATCACGCACTTCCACTGGACGTATACTTTATCAGGCTTCGGATATTTCACCTTACAGTGTCCACATCATGAAAGAACAATCTTCACCTAATGAGAATTGTTCTATTCATCCAGTCTCTTTCGGTAGATTTTTAAAGAATAATGCTTATAAGAAAATTATTAATGGTAGCTTAAAAAAAATTGTCCGGAACAGAATTTCCCTTTCCCTTTCCTTTTCTCGATTTGAGGATGCAAATGCTTTTGTAGAATCAACTCAGCTAAAAAACCACAATTATTCTGCCTTTATCCCATCTTTTAACTTAACTCGTATGGGTGTTGTTCGTGGTGTTCCAAGTGAATGGACAGACGAAGAGGTTATAAATAATATTAATGTTCCTATAGGATGTGGTAAGATTATCAAAGTGAGGAGATTGAAAAGAAAAACCTTTTTAAATGAAAAAGTTGAATATATTCCTTTAGAAACCATTGTTTTGACATTTGATGGACAAGTACTACCTACTACTTAGCTGTTATTTTTTATTTTACGTCGCGCTGTAATTGAGTGGCTGTATAGAAAGTTGGAACATCACGGTTCAACAGAAATATGAATATAAAACTATTTTTTTTATAATATGACAGTTGTCAGTTGAAAACGATTCTCCCTAGGGCTGAAAAGTATTACTTTCAACCCGCTCCTCAGGCAACTTCAGACCTACTTTCGGAGTATGAGTAATGAAAAATACATGTTTTATTATTGTTGCGTACGTCCGTCCGTCTGTGAACGTACCTACAGGTTATGAGAAGTTTCCGATTGAGCTGAAATATTGCTAGAATTTTCATCTTAGGTTTTTGTTTGTGGGAAATTATGTCGCTTTAGGAAATTCATTTTTTTTAAAGGGTTCCCATATATGCTACTTTTTAGAGGGCATTTTTTATCTAATTTTTGAGCAGTTATTCGTTTATTACTCAAACCAGGATAATAAATGAATAAAGCTACAGATTTTTTCTTATTTAATTTTTAATGGCGCGTCTTTAAAGTATAAATTGCAATTCTACTTTCAAGGGGGGTTATTGTCTAAGAAAAAATCTATTACGATCGCTTTGAAATGACTAGTCATGGCTCAGAATGATCGTTTTAATAAATTGATAAAAAATTATTTCTTTTTTAATGATGGAAAACAGAAAAAAAGGGTAGATAGATAGATAGAAACACTTTATTTTGCACAATTTTTTACAGAATACAACACAACACACACGAACAGCAAAATAGGCGGCCTTATCGCTGTATTATCTTATTAAGGTATTATCTTGAAACTTTTATAAACATTGAATATACGATTTATACTAAGAAAACATTTATTTTGTTGTAAAATTATGAATTTTGAAGGAGTTTTTAGCTCCAAAATCTAAATTTTTGCTTATAAATTTCTCCCGTTTTGTTAGGGATATTGGGTGATGGGTCCCTACGAAAAGTTGTTGTGCCTTGAAGGTTATATTGAGATCAAAGAGCAAAACAAACAATTACAGGAATCTGTAATAATTTTACAGCAGCTAAATATGAAGAGGTTATGTTAAAAATGAAAAAGAATGAGGAAGACAGAGCGAAAGACAAGAAATATATCCATCAATAAGAAGAGAAATTAGAACAATTAGAGAGACAAGGTCGTCCAACTTGAGGTCGAACTAGCATAGAAATCCGTAATCTGTCAAAAACTCCTCATGTCAAACAGGTCAAACAGGCTCTTTCAAAACTTGTTTCTGTGAACATTAACGATATTTGTTAAAGATGTCGGGAAAAAATAAATTAAGACGAAACGTAGTTCGCGGGCACAGCTAGTTTATTTATAGTATAGAAGAAGAAGATTACTCAGACCTACCAAAAATACACAAAAATTTCATAAAAATTGGTCAAGCCGTTTCTTAGGAGTTCGATAACAAACACTGTGACACGAGATTTTTAGATCTTAGATTAATGAAAATAACTTTTCGCATCGTTTTGTTTTGTTGCATAGGTATCTTACAAATTAAAACACTATGGTCACGCGCCTACGAGTTAGATTTTTCCGCTTGACCATACCATATATTATTATCTTCTATGACCATACCACAGTTTAAGAATGCATTGTAAAACTGTGGCCATACTGTGGCTTAGCCATCCTTGCGCCGCGCCGCCGATAAGAAATAAAGACGATAGAGTTTAGTAAATTTAAAAAGCGGCGTGGATGAAAATATTTTTTTGGATACAATCTGACATATAGTTTTTATTAATGGAATCTTTTCTACTTCTAAACAGACCTTCTAAACGGACCTATACAAACATACACAGAAATTTTCGTAAGAATCTGTCGAGCCGTTTCAGAGTTTTTGCGAGACAAACACACAGCGTTTCATTTTTATATATAAGATTTATATAGTATAGATAAGGACCTATTTTTTTAAAATAGCAATTTTGAGAAGATGGATGAGGATGTTTCTTGGTCTTTCTTGAAAAAACTGCAGAACCATTTGCGATAAAACTTAGTAAGTACTTGGTAATACCCATGAGTTTCCAATCAAGACTTTATGACTATGACTATAACAAACAGCAAAATATACTCGTACAAACTTTCCTACTTATTTAGTATTATGATAAATCCTTAAATAATACTTGGAGAATAATCCTGTCTCGGCCTAATCTCGCGGTAAATCACCCACTGTTCCTGATTGCGTGGATCGGGCAGGCCAGGAGACGGGACCACCTATCTTTGTTCATCCCCATTGTAGACAGCAAAACTCAGGCATAGCATTATTCGGCCCTAACTTACTCTTAGAACAACAGCACGTGTAATACGAATACGTAGTTGTTTAAAATACAATAGTTCAGTGCAAAGCATGGTCTTTAAAACCAGGATTGTGCTTCAATTTATGATTGCCCTCTTGTGTTTTAGAGGCACTTAGGGATTCAGAATTGAGGTTTCATGTGTGCATGAAACTGACATGTTTAAACAGAGCTACAACCTAACGCTATTTTGATTTATATACGTTTTTTCTGTTGACCCCTTTCGGAAATATAAGCTTACGTATTTTGTCTGAGGTAAGGGGTTTTACCGCGATCTTTTAGGGCAAGGTGAAAACAATATTGAAACAAAGACGTATTGTCGCGTAACGTGCTATATCATGCTGCGGTTTTAATAATGTTTGAAGCGACTAGAATAAGAGGGCTGGTCACATGATTGATATAGAAATAATTTATCATCCGGTGTCTGTAACGAAACTGTGAGATTCTCCATGATCGCGGCAATCTCCAAGCACCCGGATTATGTTCTGTGTTCTAGTTCTTACGCTCTACACGTATGGATCATCTATTGTAACTAATAGTTATCAAACCTACACATTGCCGACATTTTAACAAATAAACTTCGAGAGATTAGAATTAAGCATAGTCTTAGTAGTCGAAAAGCCTGTCCATCACTCAAAATCATATTTTAATTTCACCTCAATCAAGTCACAACTCCAGTAATTTACACATCACTTAATAAAAGAAAGTTTTCTATCAAAATCAAAGAATCAGGAAAAATAAATGTAAAAGCTATGGGTCTGTGCGTAAGTTTGAATATACAACTAATCTATGTGAATTAGATTAGTTACATAGTCAATTTTTACCTAAAATAATGTTGAGGAATTATTTTCAAGCTCGACTCAGTTCGGTTCGGGTGAACTATTTACACTAAGAACATTAACCTCAATACACATTATTCTTTATCTTTCTCGAATGCGCCTACGTAAAATATTTTCTAAGTTAATCCATGCGTAGCACCTGCCAGTATTAATTTGCTGGATTTACTATGTATACATAAAAAGCTGGAATTCTCATTACTTACTTGATATTTTTCTTGGATGCCGTAAGGAATGAAATGTATACAATTTCTTTCCCTTAATTGAATCATTTTAACGAAAACTTTCGTTAAAGTAATGGATATAGAGCGCCAAGGAAACAATTTGATTATTCTATTATCTTGTTTACTTCTATTTCTATAGCAAACAACATCTAAATTAAGTAGGAACATAATAGGGATCAAGCTTGAATAGAACCCAACAATATTTTTGAGTTGTTTGAGTATGTATTCATTTTTTTTAAAGTCGAAGATCTACATTGTCAGTTAAATATATATCCCGAGTCCAAATTAACTAATGTAATTTTTCTACCAACATCATAAAATTCTTTCCTAGCTGCTCAGAGACCTTAATAATTGTGAATTTTCGCCCGAGGAAATGCTTTTACACTTTTTACATCACGTTGGCAATACTTACCCATAATTATGTAGCATCGACCCAACAAGTACTAAAAACACCAACTAAACAAATACTGCCTTCTTGTGCATAAAGTTCTAGTCGCAACTCTTCTTAGTATCACGCAACCTCTAATTGTCTTTATACATATAATATAATCCTATAAATTGACATTTATGAATTACAGCATATTCGTAGAACATAAACATGTTAGGTATATTTCAGTAGTCACCTACGTCGTTACTTACTATCACTGCCAATTATCTTTCACGGTAATTATAACATCTTACACAATAAAACCGCGTCATAATATACGTAGTAAGTATGTAGTGAGTAAGTATACATCTCTAGCGTGAAATATTTTAATGAAGGAGTAGTCCGAGCAAACAGGTATTATAAATCGAAGGTACGCTTATATTAAGTATATCAAACTAGGCACGTGACTAAAATACGTAATTGCTGGATTACTCTGACGGGTATGGCCACCCGAAAAATCAGAAAAACTCGTGTAAACAACCCTCCTCATGGGGGACCTTTCACAACAATACACGGCATGATTTTATTTTTAATTTCGTTGCCATTTTGTGCTCTCCAAAAAATGTACAGTGTTCATAATATGTAGGTTAGGCGAATGTTAGATACCTGCTGTATCGCAATTATACTTCTGCGACGAGTTGGAAAAATGGAAACATTTTTAGGCGGGAAATCTGTTGACTAGACCGCCCATTTGATTCTCCACAAATTGCTGCGCTGCAAGGTGGCTGTATGATCCCAGATCTCTTTGTTTTCATAAAAAAAGAAAAGCGCGAATTTTTCATCAAATCTGTGAATTTATTTATCGTATTTTTTGGTTACGATGTGAGTTTATTACGTAATAAAAGTTAAAAAGATGAATTTTAGTAGTAAGTGATATTAAGATGACACCCATACTGCCCATACAAATGTAATAATATTTTCATACTAATATAATTCTAAAAACAATTTCACTCACAACGACCTGCGCTGTATTTTGCTGCGCTGCGACTGCTGCGACGAGACGAGACCTATCACGACGCATAGCGCACGCTGCTTTCCCTTCGCCGATACCATACCGTGCCGATACTATAACAATAAAAAAACTTGCTCTTTCTTTAATTTAAGATACTATGAAAGAATTTTTTACCATACCATTTAAGATACCATAAAATACAGAATGTTTTTTTTTGTCAAATTTCACCGGTTCGATGCACGGCTCAAGCAGGTGACTTTTCAAAAATCTACAAATGCAGTTTTAATTATTGCTCAAAGGTCAATGGAGAGGGCTATGCTCGGGGTTTCTCTACGTGATCACATCAGAAATGATGAGATCCGTAGAAGAACTAGAGTTACCGACATAGCCCAAAGAATTGCAAACCTTAAGTGGCAGTGGGCAGGACACATCGCTCGTAGGACTGACGGCCGTTGGGGCGGAAAGATCCTCAAGTGGCGGCCGCGTACCGGGAGACGCAGTGTTGGTAGGTCTCCCACAAGTTGGACCGACGATCTGGTGAAGGTCGCGGGGAGCCGCTGGATACGAGAGGCGCAGGACCGATCGGTATGGAGATCCTTGGGGGAGGCCTATGTCCAACAGTGGGCGTCTCTTGGCTGAAATTTTTTATTTTTTTTTTATTAATTTAGATCCACTTACAGCTTACGTACTAAAAAAAATATACAAATGTCCGCCAAATATAATCTAAGTACATAACCTAATTACAAGTGGATGCAACTAGCATTAATTGTTAAAAATTATATTAAACAAATAACATATCTAAGAACAAAAACAATGAAACTTAAAACCAAAAAATATCTTAAACAAACTTAAAAAAGTAAACAATATTTGATATAGCTAGCTCAACATTGACAAAGTGAGAAAGAGGTGTGCATTTAAGGTTACATAATACTTATTCCTTATTTAATAGCATTATTTATCAATGTTTTCCGGATTTTGGCTGTAGAATCATGAAAAATATCTATGAGACCGCTATGCTTGTTAAGTATTTTGGACAGGCGAGGGATGGCAGAGTTAGCACCGAGCACTGTGTATCTAAAGGGAGGACAAAGAGGTGTTATCGGTTTTCTTGGTATCCTACGTGGAACCGTGAGTTTAAAAAGTGACAATAAAGGAGGGCAATTTAGTTTTCCTGTCAGCACTTTACTTAAAAAGAGCAAATCCAAATGGTCCCTCCTTCTCTCTAGAGATATCATATTAAAGAATTTTAGTCTTTCCTCATATGTTGTTATTTTTTTATGTAACCCTGCAGAGAACGCTAGGTGCCACACAAACCTTTTCTGTATTCTTTCTAATCGAAGGGTATGTGTGGCGTAATGAGGGCGCCATACAGTACTGCCGTACTCCAGACTGCTCCAGACTAATGTGTTGTACAACAATATCTTGGTTCTGCTTTTCCTAAACAATTTAGCATTTTTTATTACAAAGCCCATCATCCTTGTTGCCTTACGCACTACATTGTCTACCTGGGGAACAAAAGATAACTTTTGATCAAAGTATATACCAAGATCTTTTACCACGCTTGAGGTTTGCAGCGCAATATCTTCCATATAATATTGGGTGATTGTGGGGTTAATTTTTCGGGTAAAATGGACTTGTCGACATTTATCTGGGTTGAGTTGCATGCCATTACTTGAGCACCATTGGATAAGACGATTGATATCATCTTGTAGTTTTGCAGTATCTTCCTTAGTTTTCAGAACAAACGCCATTTTCACGTCATCGGCATACATAAATGGTGTGACATGCTTTAGGAACTTTGGTAAATCGTTAATAAGAATATTAAACAGAATAGGGCCAAGATGTGATCCTTGCGGTACACCAGACACAATCTCATGTTTACTAGAGCTAAATCCGTTAACCACGACGTAGAATTTTCTATTTAAAAGATATGATTTTAGCCAGTTCAGCAAAGACCCGCCTATACCAAGTGAACACAGCTTGGTTAGAAGTATTTTGTGAGAGACCTTATCAAATGCTTTGCAGAAGTCTGTATATATGACATCAACTTGTAATTGGGAATCAATTGCTTGCGTCAGAAAGTTTTCGAAGTACACAAGGTTTGTGCAGGTAGACCTTGCTTCTAAAAAGCCGTGCTGATTGTCGGTAAATATTTGCTTACAGTGATTACTGATTAATGGACAAATCAAGCTTTCCAAGATCTTGGCAAATATACACAGTATGGAAATTGGCCGATAGTCGTTTATACATGCCTTGTCTCCGCTTTTATGTATAGGCACTACCTTGGCCATTTTCCACTCATCTGGGAATATACCAGTCTTAATTGAGGTGTTGTAAATAATGTGTAACGGTTCCGCCAGGCTTTCGGCACAACTTTTCACAAAGATTGCAGGAATGTCATCTGCACCATATCCTTTGTTTGTGTCTACTGTCCTTAATTTTTTCAAAACTTCATCAAACCCAAATTGAACAGTGTTTAGGTTGTTGTTGTTGTTTATTACTTCCCCTTGCATGTTGTCATTAGTTTCATCGCTATCTGAGACATTGTACACAGAAGAAAAATAATTTGCAAATAGTTCGCAGATATCGTCACCTTTAAACGCTGTGATGGTCTCATTATGCATCGCCGATGGATACGAACTTTTTTCTTTGCGTTTATTCTTTACGAAGGACCAGAATGTTTTTGGGTTTTCCTTAATTTTTTCTTCGACCCTTCTCAAATAATCCCTATAGCACTGTAAAGCTAACTTTTCGCATCTATACTTCAGAAGTTTAAATGATATTTCGTCCAACGGGTTTCCAATTTTTTTGTAAAACTGTCTTACTTTATTCATTTCACGTAACAATTTAATTAAATTATTAGTAAACCAAGGTGGATATTTATTATTTTTTTTATTCTTTATAGGTACCAAATTAGTTATAGAATCCCTTATCACTTTATATAGTATTTGCACCATTTTGTTAATATCCTTTTCGTTTGCAAGAACATTCCTCCAGGATTTTAGTTTTAAAAATTTATTTATTTCGTTATAGTCTGCTTTATAAAAATCATATCTTATGGAATCATGATTGCTAGTTAACCATTTTTGCTTTGACCTACTAAAGATTATCTCAAGCGGGGGATGCGGACTGTCAACTTTAGAGAGGACATCAGATGCAGATTTTAATTGACAATTTTGGATGTTGGTTAGAAACAGATCCAGTATATTGCCACTCCTATTTGGGATACTATTGATTTGGACCAGATTATTTAGTGACATAAAATCTTTCAATAGTATTCCTGTAGAGGAACTATTGTAAGTCGTACATTGATTCCATGTTATATGTCCTAAATTAAAATCTCCGACAATACACACCTTGCCCTTGACACTCTCCAAAGCGAAGTTACAGTTATTCAAAAAACTGCCAAGTGAATAATTTGTTACCGGTGGAGGAAGATACACTACACAAAAAGTTACCTGACTAAAACCCTCACCAACAGGTACGTCAAGTGTTATCCAAAGGTCTTCAGACCGACTTTCTAAATTTTTGTTTCTAAAAGAATTAAATTTGTTTGATATTGCCAGGAGTACCCCTCCTCCGTCTGATTTACTACTGTTATTCGAATTTCTGTCCCTCCGATAAACCAAATACCTGTTATCAAAAAGTTCACTATCAAAGATACCTTCGTTTAGCCAGGTCTCCGTGAGTATTATAATATCATAACAACTAACACTTAATCTATTGACAAAATCTACAGTCTTCGTTCTAAGACCACGTACATTTTGGTAATATACACTTATACTAGACATTATTATTGGTTTTTATTATTCTAATAACGCATGCAAAAGGTTCGATAAATATAGAGATGTTATTTTAATTTACCTAATGATTCTGTATCCTTAATAAGTATAAATGGTGAGTAGTCTGTCTTACGCATAAAAATTCGTCCGCTTCTGACCCATACATGCTTATAGTTCAAATCCTTCGCCTTTCTTCTAGCTGCAGCATGTAAAGCTTTATTACCCACAGAGAGGTGTTCCACAACATATATTGGCTTCTCTTCACCAGATATACCTATGTGAGATGTATTCAGCTTGTTGTTTGGGTTAGCCTTATTATATTTTATAACTCCTGCCAGTAAGCTATCTCGCTCTTTAGGTGACGACATTTGGACGATTATTGACCTTGGGCGTTGGCTAGATTTGTCTAGTTTAGATATGCGTATGTATTGAACAATTGCGCCTTCAGTAATATTATATCCTACCGTTTTACAAATGCCTGATATAATGGCCATGAGATCTTCAGTTTTGGACTCTGGCACGCATTGAATTTCAATATTATTGGCGCGCGCATTTTGCTCCAGAGAATTTACTTGATTTTTTAGTATATCTACAGTCGCTTGCATGTTTCTGTTTTCGTTCTGTAGCGTTTTTAATTCATCGTTTAAATTTTGAAATCCTGAAATAGCCATCTCATATTTTTCCTCCATGAAGGACATTGATTCCTTAACCTCCTCAATATCTTTTTTTATCAGGGCTAACTCATTTTTGATAGATTTTGCCACAGTGTTTCCAATTTGAGCAACCAAAGTAGACATTTGACTTTGAATCGCTTCTAGCACGATTTCTTTAATATCTTCTTTAGTGGCCATTTCCTGCACTTCTTGCTGTGAAGTCGGCGATGCGGATGGTGCATGCCGTTTTGTTGCTCGTTGTATGATATTTACGTCATTGTCTTTTACTTTCGCTTCTTTAGTTTTAGATGTATTACCAACTTTTGGGTCTGGGGGCGATCGCTGCATCTTTCTTAAAAATTGTATTGTTGCTCAGCACTTCATACAATATAGGTATGATGAGATTATTTAGATGTTTGTTTATCTAAACAAACGACTTGGCTGTAGGGATTTCAGTTGCCTTTGACTTTTTAAGATATTAATTAATGAGGGTAGATAGTTATTTTGTTTTTATTTCTGTTGCTATTTGCAGTTTTAGTAACACTTTTAATAGCGGAAAGTCACAGAATTTCGAGAAAATAACACTATCCCACAATCTTCGGGTGTTCAACTTCAGTTTAACACTGTTTTCACTTAGTGTATAGTAAGTTTTCTATTTTATATTTCGAAAAATTTGTGCGAGTGATTTTTATATGAATGACAATGACAAGTTGTCATTCATATAAAAATGATGATGATGATGAAGTTAACCATCTTCCCGCTAATATAATTTCATACAACATCTAGGGTTGGCTGGAAGAGATCTCTTAAAGAGATAAGCTCGCCCTTGTACACCATTTGATTGTGACTATTTTGTTTTTGTTTTAATTGTGTACAATAAAGAATATATTCACAAAAGTAATTGATATACCAATTAATTTTGTAGTTGATTCAAGCTTGTATTTATAGTTGATGTATAATCATAGGTATATTTGATTCATTGTGTACAGTTATTAAGGCGATGCACATGATTTTGGTACAGGAAATCAGTATTATATAATATTAATTTATAAATGTGAAAGGATGTTTGGATGTTTAGATGTTTGTTACTCAATCACGCAAAAATGGCTGAACGGATCTGGATGAAAGAAGAATGGCACACTCAGGGTCGCATAAAATATCAAGTGAAAGTCGATGAAACTCTATGCATTATATTAGACAATTATAGTTGTTCATTTCCTATAAATATTGTTTTTTTGTAAAACGGGAATAATGAGAAAATCGAAAAAAAAAACTTGTATCAAAACTCAACCACACATGCAATAACGAAACGCATAGGTAAAGTATAAACAAATAAGTTGCCACCTTAAATAATTAAATAAATATAATGTTTAAAAGATTTATAAGATTTAACTTATTACGTTTTATTAAGTTTTACGTGATAAGTGATAAATAAACGGAATTCGATATTAATGAGTACAAAGATTTATTGTAATAACTTATTGTCAATAAGTCTTAATAATATAATTTATTGAAACAAATATCAAGATTATGCCTATTAGTTCGGTCGGTGTGATAACATCTTTAGGCTGTTTGCGCATGAACCGCACCCGTATATTACAACAATCATACATCATGTGGGTAGAGTACCTACCTACCGTATGTTTTGTTGTCAATTGTCATCTGTACATACCTTTTTATATGATTTCGGCTATGTAGGTAACTAAATATAATTACCTTTTTTTCAAATCAATTCTAGTATTAAATCATGTATTATCTGTATGTAAGTTCACTGGTATTTGTAGGTTATATTGCAGCATAACACGAAAACCCCATTTTAAAAAAATATGCTGCAATTACCTTTTTTTTTAATTGGGCTTAGACCTATCTTTTGAGGGTATTTTCATTAAGATACATAACTCCTAAGTGCGACACTGAAAATACACGTGGTTCTGCCATTCTTCTTTGGCATGCATGTAGCCTTTTATATGGAAAAGAACATAAGCTACCTTTTATCCCGATTCCTTAAGTAGTTCCCGAGGGAAAATTGAAAATTATTACGAGCTAAGCCGCGGGCAGACAGCTTTGAAGTATGCATGTCACCTATGCTATGGAAAAGGACATGTACTTTATATTCCTTAATGATCTCTCAAATAGTTCCCGTGGGAAGATTAAAAATTGTTAACGAGCGGAGATTTAGACCCAATTCTGAAGTCCACGCAGACGAAGTCGCGAGCAGAAGCTAGTAACTTATAAAGGAGGAAGGAAGGAAGCAACAATTTATAAAAAGAGAAATTTTTCCACCCGATTGGAGATAAGAGCAACAGATGGTGTTTCAACGCATCCAACAAGTACACAGTATATCGTGACCCACTGTGTACACAGTAAATCAGACCCACTCTTGACCGCTCCTACGGTGAAGGAAAACATCGTGAGGCAACCTGCATACATCTGCGAAGAAATTCAATGATGTATGTGAAGTCGACCAATCCGCACTGGGCCAGCGTGGTTGACTAAGGCCTAATCACCCTAACATAGGGTAGGTTCGAGCCCCTCGGTGGGGACGTATATGGGCTGTGATGATGATGATGATGATGATGATGACCATAGACCGAAATAATATAAAAACTAGAATTAACTTGTTAATAACAAATAATTAGCCAATTAGTTTTGTGATGTACCTATTACAGTGTATTAACTATTGCACAATATGCTAATACAATTTTTTCGATATCTATTTTAGGTTAGCAATAATGAAGAAAACTTCAACTGACATTTCAAAATATTTTACCAACGTCACACAACAAATTAGGGCGTAGAACATTCACTGGCAAGCACAGCCGCGCAGAAATTTGCTTCTGCAGTGCAGAAGTAGCATCTGTGAGCGAATAAACGACAATGCTACCTTTTCTGGTTTTGTCAATGTGTTCCTAACCTACTGTACCTAACTGACCGTTTACCCGGTAACCCTATTGGTAGTTCTTTTTTATTCTTAACTCAAGAAATAGTGGACTGTATTTTAGCGGTAAAAAGACAACCATAGGTTTTGTAGAAATTAGGATCTACTTCCAAAATACGTAAAGTAGTATGCGTGACGAAATATCACAGCTGCAACCGGGACAAGAGAAAGACACATTCACAGCTCTCTTAGGATGGAAAGATGCACACTTACTTGATTTTCTGGTGGCAGAAACTCCTGGTTATGGTACAGGATCAGCGTTCAGGCGCAATCTTTTCCCTGCGATGCTATAGCTTTGTCTTCGTGTCGTTCGTGACAATGTCACAGGCAAATTGTTACTGTCTATTGTTAGCGGTTCACAGTTCAAACATAAAATGACGAGTAAAAAAAACACAGGCTTTCTTGATCACTAATACTGCTACATATATTGACTAATACGTGTTCACGACACGAGGCGGTTATAGGAAGCGGCGACAAATTAAGATTATTATTAGCGGGAGCTCATTAAAACACTGACTTGGCGTAAGCACCGCACGCGCATATAAATTATAGTGTGCATTGGAAAGAAAGGGATGGATATAGGATGGAAAAGGATAAACGTATTTTGCAAGCGTTTTCATTTGGTGTTTTGTTTATTTATCAACTTATAATCGAATTATCAGAATATATTATTTTTAAATCCACCACCTATTGATATCTGAATTGTCTATGAATGACATCTGTCAGAGTTCCGCCGGTTCCGTCGAATTAAAAATCAGACTTTATATAAAAAACTAGCCAGCATAACAATTTGGAATAACTTTGTCCATACAGTTCGATAGTTGAAGTAGGTACTGGTAGGACTAGATGTCCCTTTATTCCAAAAAAGGGACAAATTAGGACCTTGACATCCTAACAGAATCCCCACCTCAAAACAGAACTTGGGTTAGTAGGTACCTACTTAGCTATACATATATGTATGAAATAAAATGTAATTATAAAAAATCGTAAAAGCTTATTCGTAAGAAAACTTAAAGCCTCAGGAGTTGTCAAAGGAAAGGTTACTCAAAATACCTCAAATTAAGGTACCTACATATCTAAACCATAAAGGACATTTAAACGTTCAATTCTTATTGAGCCAAGGACATCGTCTAATAATCGTTCATTAAAAAAGAATATCTGTTAATAGTTAAGTGTTCTGAAATGCTGCAAACTTTAACGTAAAGCGTAAACACGATCGTTAACTTTTAAAGTATAGTTAAGTACACTGCATGCGGCGTTGTTTTTAAAAGCGACAGGAGCTAAAATGGTGTTTCGCCGCGCTCAATTTAACACAACCGAGGAACTGGCGAAGTCTCTATTTACAGGGTTCAAATTAAATTTGTAGTCACTCGTAGTCGCGCATTTATGGCGTAGTAAATGGAGCACGTGTCATTTGTGTGAAGCGAAGGGAAAGCAACATTGACGTGTTGGTCTTTTCGCAAAGCTTGCCTCAAAGCTTTCATTTGGACAGACACATATTTGTACAATTTTGTTTACTGTGAATTTTTTGAAAATGGATACATTTTTTTACATATAATATGTAACAAAATGTATCCATTTTCAATTAGTCGTCTTAATAAAAGTAAATCAAGGTTATACAACTCAAAATTTTTTCGTTTAATTTTACAATTTATGTGCACACAATCAATATAAATACCTTTTTTTTCGGAGGGAAATGCGTAACCGCACCGAACCCGCCGTTGGCTAGACGAACGTGCGTATATGAGGCTCTCCCAGCAGAGTGCCAGGCATATCCACTAAGACCTCGGAGTTCTCCCTGCCTTTTAACGCGCGTGTGGTAGGGTCCACAATGCGACACCACTACTCAAGCGCGCGGGCTAGCCCGACCCGAACACCAGGGCAATTCCTAGCTAGACGGAGGGTCTTACAGCGGCGTGCACGGGGCCAAACATGAACGCAGGCCTCCACGGCATCAATGGCATAAAAATCAAAAAACATAATATTTGGCATAACATATCGATAGGCATAAACATTATAATGCAGAATTGTCGAAAGGCATAATATTCAAAATCATAATCTTTAAATGTATAATTTGGATTGGCATAATTTTATTAAGCATAATTCGAAACGCATAATTTTACTACGCATAACTGTTAAGATCCATAACTTTGTTTGACATAATTTAACTATGCATAACTCACTAGACATAGTATTATAAAGAATAATATTCTTTGACATAATCTGGAATGTATTTTTTTCCATACGAGGATACCTAATTATTAAAAAACTAATGCTATTTAAAACCGACTCAGTCAACACCGACTCCACATAGTCTTGTCTGTCCTACTCCTAGAGTGTTATTCAGAACCGCGAAAGCATGGAGGGGTGAGGCGGCCCGCATGCTGAGAAGCAGGTGGCTATGAGCGAGCCGCCGAGGCTGCGGTGGTAAGCGAAAGCCATCTACGACGATTAGCATGCGTGGGACCGCCAGAACCCCGGAGTGTCGGAGCTCTAACAGAAGCCTTGCATGCTGCATGCCTGCTTGCATGCCAACTTGAGTGCCCGCATGCATGGCTGCATGCCTGCAGGCATGCTGCATGCCTGCAAGCCTGCAAAATGATATAATTAATAATATTATGACGTGATTCCTTTACACTAATCGTAAATTGGTGCCGTTTATTTAGTAAACTATTCCTTAATAAATAAGGTTCAAAACAATAAAATAATAGTAAATAATTTAAACATAGGAAAATAAAGGACATGACCAGTAATTGCCCTTCAATTCGGCGATATGTCAAAGTCAAGTCAAAGTCAATATACTTTATTCAATTAGGATTACATAATCGCTTTTGAACGTCAATGCAGCTACGCCGATGGTTCACAAGTCTACGGCGGGAGACCTTGTACTGGAAAGAACCAGCAAGAAAACCAGCAAGGGCTATTTTTTTCTCCCTGTATTACTATAGAGTCGTCAATTGAAAGCTGACCTCAAAGCAAAAGTTTGAGTTAAACTTCCATTAAAAGATTAGATGTGTCAGTTTACTTCTTAATGTGTCGTTACCAAAATAATATTTGTTTACATAATTATATAGTTATACACAACAACATGATTCTTTATCTTCAGGTTAACACCAGGCATTAGCATCATTCAAATAATCTTTGACTTTATAATATCCTTTACTCACTAGAGTCTTTTTTACATGCGCTTTAAACTTATGAAAAGACAAATCAGTAACATTTTGTGAGACTTTGTTGTAAATAGTTATACATTTCCCCATAAACGAGCCTCTAGTTTTTTGAAGCCTGTATGTTGGAACGGCAAGTTTATTTTTATTTCTTGTGTTTAAATGGTGAATTTGGAAATTGGTTTCAAATGTATTATAATTTTTATGGGCATAAATAAAATTTTCATAAATGTATTGTCCTGCTAAAGTCAATATATTAATTTCTTAAAATAAATCTTTTAGAGAATCTCTTGCTCGTAAATTATAAATAGCGCGAACAGCTCTTTTTTGGAGTACAAAAATACTTTCTATACTAGCTGCCAATCCCCACAGTAGTATTCCATATGACATGACACTATGAAAATAACTAAAGTAAATCAACCTTGCCGTTTCAGCATCAGTAAGTAGTCTTATCTTTTTTACTGCATATGCAGCAGAACTAAGTCTGTTTGCCAAGGACTTAATATGTGGATCCCAATGCAACCTTGAATCTAGTGTAATACCACAAAAATTTTGTAAAGTCGATGAATTCAACAACTTGATTATTTATTTTTACAATAGTATTCACTTTCCTTACATTTGGTAATGAGAATTTAATACATTTAGTTTTATTTGAGTTTAATGACAAATTGTTCATTGTGAACCAATGCAATACTCTAGAGAGAGTACTATTTACAGCGTCAATGTTTTCGTTTCCCCTGTCAATCTTAAATATTAAAGAAGTATCATCTGCAAATAATACTGTATCGCAAAGATTATAAGTGAAATGTGGGAGGTCATTAATGTAAATTAGGAAAAGCAATGGTCCCAATATCAATCCCTGAGGCACGCCCACATTGATTTACTACCAAACGTAGATAGAGCACTTCATACAAAAACGCGCTAGAAATCTGTCACCTAATCGACTATACATTTGTACTCGCTGATATATTGTTGAATATGCACGCCCGAATTAAAATTACCATAAAGAAAGGACCGTATTTATCGAATTCAACCTTATTCTACATTATTACGGCAACTTTTTAAAGTACAACCGTGTGAAGTTACATCATTTCATACCTAGCTACAGATCAATTGACGTTTTAGTAACTATGGAAAAGAACTGCACGAGTCGCGATTGGGCAGTTCTTCACCGGCCCACTTCTCGAACGTTCATGCGTTATCTACGTTTGGTAGTAAATCAATGCACGCCCATGACTATAGGTGCACCAGCAGACTCAGTTTTGTTAATAACAACTTTCTGGACCCTATTAGACAAATAAGACTCAATAAGTCTAATTGCCTCTTCGGAGACATCATAATAGGTACTTGAGTTTATTTAAAAGAGTCTGGTGACTAACGCAATCGAAAGCCTTCGACAGGTCACAAAAAATACCAATTACATCTTGTTTACGCTCCCAAGCGGCAAAAATATGTTGCAAAAGTGCAACTCCCGCATCTGTAGTGCAACGTGTAGGTGTAGGATAACTGCTTTAACATTATTATTTATAAAATAAATATTAATTTACGATGGTGTTATTATTTCAAATAAAGCCCAAAATATCAGATTTGAAAGAAATAGGTATTATTGGTTCCGCTTCCCGCAGACTTTCGGATGCGTATGCGACCATAGATAGATTTAGGATCCCGCTAGTGACGTTCCAAAATACGCTCCGTTCCGTAACCGTCGTAACAAACAAGATGGAGAAAATTACATTATCACGTAGATTATTTAGATCAAGTAATTGTCACTGTCGTGTTTTTTATGATTCCTTAATAGACTTTCTTACAAATGGGTTCTTATTAAAAAACAACGGTAGGTTAATCTTTTTTTCATTGTAAGTTTTTACCCCGTATGAAACTAAAAAAAAACAAAAATACGTGCATACATTAGTGCCGACCGGAAATTGCCACCATCTTTTAGGAGATTTGATTTGAAATATCAAAGAAAATCGGCAAGTACTTATTATGCATTATGTTAACCAAAGTATGAAGTTCGTACTTTTCTTGTAATGATATCACTTAATTATATTAGTTCAAATAATCGTTTTATTTTTGCCTGTTAACTGTGTTCCTTTTTTCAGTTTTTTTCATGACAAAGCAGAAAATCTTTTTCGTAGATTTCACTATATATTATTTTGTAGGTCAAACTGCCGATAACTAAAGCATGCTTTGCTTTAGTCATTATTTTGAGGATAGCGTGGCGTACAGGCAGCCTATGGTCAGTCATCTATGGCGCAGATTGTAAAACTGCACCTACCAACAAAAAGCTTAGATCATTTAACCCTCAGAACAATTCTTCTGAGATTTAACCTATGCTCCTATGCTCTAAAACAAAAAGGTAGTAAAGAATGCAACCAGTTTTGGTGGTGACAATAAAATCTATGATTAATGCGACAATGATGGCTGTCATAAAATTTTCACGAAACCAGCATGTCGAATTCAAGCAGCCGATTTGTCATGATTTAATAAACAAGATCATTTTTAACTCTAAATTAAAAGCAATAGAACCAATAGCAGAAATGTAAAAAGAAATCAACATTTGGAAAATTATCAGTATGAATGACTTCTCGATTTTAGAGCAAAACATAGTGCGCGAACTATCGTGTCGCATGTGCCTATGTTCCGACGTTGCTAAACTGAAACCTTTCAGCGGTGAACTAAAGCGGAAGATCAAGAGACTTTTTGATATTACAGTAAGAAAACAAGAACCTAAGTAGTTCATATTTCATAAAAATCCATAGGTTCTCAAGCACAAGTAACCATCAATTCCAAACAAAAAAGAGCAAAACTTATCGATCTTCTGAAAACCTCTTGAGGCTTTACAAAGTCTGCTGTCTTTTGCAAATCTGTTTTCTTAATTAACATTATCATATTTGACATTTTTTAACCCTACATTTTCTTTTATACAACTATGTTGGCAAACAAGGCAGCCCATGGTGGTAAGTGGCAATAGTCGCCTGTAGTAGGTTCATATGGTTACGTTGCCAACTTGTGACACGATATCAAGTCACTGTACCCAGTAGCTAATTTCACTGCCAGTCCTACCCATCACGCCGGAACACAGCGAAGCAAACACCTCTGATAAATGCTCTAAGCCGCTGCTTGGCGGGAGAAATAATTAAGATACCCGATCATACGACTTGTACTGAGACTCTCTAGTAAATATCATCAACCCCCGTAGTATGTCCACTAAAATTCGATATGATAAAGCAGTTTATCGCGATAAACTGTCGTATTGCATTTGAACAGTTTACCGTGAGTGACAAACCGTTTTATCTATTTTGGTGGTCATTCTACGGGGCAGTCGTAATAAATATTTATGGTACAAAGTAAAGAAATCATTATCACTACAGGTGCGGTCAGACGACACACTTCCAAAAGCAATATGTCACGACTGTTTGCAACAAGTAACAGCAATGCATCTGTACACGGTTAAAGTGGAGAAAACACAAAAGTTTTTAGACTTTCACAGGGTAAAATTCGATGGTAAAAAAGATCGACAAGTCACCAACAGGCTGCATTCATTATCTCCTTCACTAGACACGCACGTGTTTACCGATTCAAGAAAAAGGCTGATTAATTCCAATAATCCCAAATCTCCGCCGGCTGATCACCAGCAAGGTGATGTAAATCACAACAGAAATAAAATTCCAAAGAAAAAGTCTCCATCAGACATGAAATTCCTTGAAGCTATGCCATTAGAGGAGTTTGCAAAAACTGAAAAACTCGACAAACTCCTTCTCAATAGCGTTTCGGGTTTAAATAAGCCTCCAGGACAGACGGCTACCAAAATAAAAGAAGAAACTAAACAATCTCAATCATTAGAAGACAGACTAGATCCTATTGTATTGATAGACGGTAAACCAGCGCGCACAGGCTCAGCTTTAGACAAACAGATAACATTGTTCTATAAGATGGAATGCTGTATTTGTCGCGAAAATGATTTCCATTTTAGAGCTTTGATGAAACACTACAAAGAACGACATGGCGTGCCCGGCTATGTATCTTGCTGCGACAAGAAATTTCATTATTTTTATCCGAAGAGAATTATCGAACATATGGCCTATCATCTTCAACCAAATATTTTCATGTAAGACATTTAAAATCCAGATACGACTCAAATAATCTGATTGTAAATGCTCTGGCATTGTAAATCGATAGTCTAGATGCTAAATAGTAGATATTTTTCTTAATCTTACACCAACGTTGAGCGGTCTCACAGACCGCTGCGGTTTTCGAAACTTCTATATTGTAATGTTCTACTCACTTCCGTGTCCCAATCCCAAGCGTTTCGGTATCTTCGAGTTGTGTTGTGAGTTGTGATCGCACCGTTGCTGGGAGTAGTCGCATCGGCGGAAGCAATACTGGTGATTTTTCGAAAAAATGTCAAACCCCGGGGCATCACAACCTTTGATTATTCAAAGATCACAACCTTCAATTTCAATTTCTATTTATTTGCATTCCAAAATGTTACATAAGTAGGTGGTTAATATTATACATTTATTGACACAATTTTGGACCCTGTTGGGCACAGCAATACAGAAGAGAGGATGACGTCATAATAATATACATGTGCAATTAATAAAAGAATGATTAGGACAATAGATTTGAATCAATCATTAGGTAACGAATTAATATAAGTAATGAAATTAAATATTCATAAATCACAATTATTGCACTGAATATTATTTGTATTTCAATTTTATTAATTTTTTCATTGAATTTTTATTTGTCGATTTAATTCTTTGTTGTGTAAATAGTATTTTATATACCTATTAATATAATTTTAAGATTATACACTAAGTAATCAATTTGTCATTTGAAAAAGAATTGGAAAGTCTTTTGGAAAAAATTGTGGGGGGAATAAGAGATTTATGTTGTATTAAATCTGCGTCTTGCTAAAGTCTGATAGTGGATCAGTGCTTGATACTGTTGGAAAAGACTTTGTACCTACCACAGCAAAGTGATCAAGAAACTGACAGTTAGATAGCGGATTTTTTTTCTGCATAAATGTATATGTACATGCATTTATGCAGAAAAACCGCTTTCGTGTGCCATTTTGTTTTTATTTTCTTGATAATGTTCATTACAATGCAGATTTTGTTGATTTTACTGAGATTTATAAGTGAGATAGGTATTTTTGATCTTAAGTCTAATTTCACTGAATTTACGAGTTTCTTACGGTGGAATTAACAAAGAAAAATGTTATATACTCGTACCTATTTAAATATAAATAAACGTTGATTTCACGCGAATTGTTTTTAATGTTTCAAAAAATATAGAGCAATTTACTAATATCTGATATGTACATTATTATTGTTAAATTAAATAAAATAGCGGTATCCCAGACCGCGTCGTGGACGGCGTGACAAAAATTCACGACGTTCGTCGCTTAAAGGTTTTATAAAATAGTTGATTTGTATTTTCGGTTACGTTAAGAGCATGCCTATATTACATACACAGCAGTAGTTTTTCGCCGTGTCAATTCACTCAACGCTCCGAAGGTCTTAATACCAATGGACATAACACAAAATAGCCTCTTTTATCTCTCTGATTACCTCAAAATTTTTCAGGTGCAAAAGCTGCCACCAGAACTTTCAAACGTCAAATGATTTACAAGAGCATCAAACCAACGGAGGTCGTTCGAATGGCAAAATCACTTGCCCTCAATGTAGCGAACGATATCCCACGTACAGGGAGCTAGGCTGGCACGTGGTAACGCATCGTTCTGACAAACTTCAGTGCGACTACTGCGGGAAAACGTACGTTACCGTCAATTAGTGTTCGCTATTTAGGGCATTGACTAAAGGAGTCTACTCACGACATTGCGGCAAGGCTGATTCAGGTTGAAAAAGTGGGGAGGATCCTAGATTGCCTGTTAAACATGTCGTGTCTTCTAGTTCCGAGCCAAGATCTCCTCCTAGATCCGACCCGATCCTCCTAGCGCACGAACTGAGCAGCGGGCCTGTGTACCGACCACCTTTTTTTTTTTTTTCGCGGGGAAATGCGCAACCGCACCGTACCCACCGTTGGCTAGACGGTGAGCGTGTGTAGGCCTACCCACTAAAATCCCTCGGTGTTCTTCCTGCCCTTATGGGCGCGCTAGGTAAGGTCCACACTGCGACTCCACTAGAGGAGGCAGCTACAGTCGAGGCAATCTAGGGTACCGACCACCCTAGATTGCCTCGACTCTAGCTGCCTCCTAGATCGGGCCCACAGAAGTGTCGTGAGTTGCCCACTTAAAAAAAACAGTACTTAATTTGTGTACAGTACGCGACGCGAAACAACTTCATAGCGGACTAGAAGAGCGGCAAGAATTTAGGCGCAGTCTGTACCTACATCATAATTAATACATGTTTTAAAATCGAAATATACATAGGCATCTATACAAGTAGTGTTGTTCTAAAATGAGAACAAAACTACCAACAGAATAGAGGGTACGAAGTTATGACTACCACAGCTCTAACAATTTAACAGAAATAAGTAAATCATCAGGAGAGTGACATCAGTTTTCTTTACAGGTTAAAACATCATCACAGGAAGAAAACAGTGAATAACATGGAGGATGTTATACTGTGTTCTCGCTGCGTGCGCACATTAAGAAATATCGAGAAACAGCAAAAAGCCGAGGTATTTTTTTAAATCTAAATCCTGACTGTGTTGTCCACTACCTCCGATTCGGCAAGAGCTTGAGCAGGTTTTACCAGCGTAGCATTAGGGTGACAAATAGTGCGACGCTTAATGCTGCCCCCCTAGACAAATGCCACAGGCTAACTTTTCCGCAATCGTTCGTCAGAAAAAATGTATGGAGATGACATTAGCTGCGGAAAAAAAGCGTGCGGTTGTAAGCTAATGTCATTTCCATACATTTTTCTGCGGAAAAGTTAGCGTGTGGCATTTGTCTAGGGCCTCTGTTACGTCTTTCGCTCAGTCTTCTATTGGATCAGTGGACGACACTACTTCGAGTCGTAGTCGACCAAATTCAGTGGGAGTGAAAAGTTCCCTCCATAGGATAAACCGAACTCGGTCAGCCAGATTTTGCGCAGTAACGGACAGTGATGGCTCTAGGATTCGAAAAGCCGCTAGCAGACCCGCCCTTTAATCCGTTCCCCCGATGCTCGTTTACGTCGCCCTGTAATACGCTCGTGTTATATTTATCGTTTATCGTAGTATAATTTTGTGACTGAGTTTACTTTATGCGGCGTACTATTCCACCAGTGGCGGGACCGATAGTTAGGCCTGTGAGGGTCCTGCCAGACCAAAGCCGACGGTTGGTGATGGTGGCGCTCCACTATCAATGGAATGTTATTCGTGGGTTTGTTAGCTATAGTTTGAGACTGTGACCTCTTAGACTGCTTTTGTCGTTGCGTTTAAATATTGTATGAATGTCACAGAGTATATAGTGTCAATTTAATGTCATTTCAAAGATCTAGGTATTTTAGTAAAGCTTCTCTGCACTTTCTCTAATTGTTCAATGTCATGTCATGTTTAACAAAACAGGGACTCCATACTTGAAACGCGTACTCTAAAATAGGTTTAATAGTTTTTATAGATCTTTGGCATCATATTATCTGGTATTAAAACCCCAAAGGCTTTTCTTATCAAGTATTTCAGGCTTATTTAATTAAGTTGCGGCCAACGAAACGATTAGGTTAGGTTAGAAATGCAACCACAAAGAAGTAAAACTGGTAGGACTTTTAAAAAATGTATCTTAGGGGGCGTCCATAAATTACGTGAGATGTTTTAGGGGGGGGGTGGGGGTCGAGTCAAATCTCATCTAATCTTACGTTGGAGAGAGAGGGGTCTCGGCAAATATCACACAATCTTTTTTCTGATTGAAACAAAAAAAAACTATTTTGATCCATTTAATCCAGATTGTACATGCTTAAGATTTAATCTTAAGTTTAATCTAGAGTAGATATTCTTTTTTTTAATCACAGTCGTCACGATTTAAGTATTCTATTGTTAAATTTTTATTAACTCAGCAATATTGATTACTAGTCTTATCTAGTCGTAAATAAAAGCACGAAGCAATTTTTTTTTTTACAATAACAATCACACGCGTTTACGTAAGAAACACACATTTTGAAAAATCTCACGTGAGATTGGGGGATGGGGTGGGGGTTAAATAAAATCTCACGACATCTTACCAGGGGGGGAGTGAGGGACAGAAAATTTAAAAAAACACCTCACGTAATAAAGGCGCAGTTTTATTGAAAGTGTCTCCATGGGGAAAGTGTATCTCAAGGGGGAAAAATCAGGTAGATGAGTGTCAGAACAAAATACCTATTTTACTTGGTTAGGGCAGCGCTTTTTTTTTTATTCACTATTGTAATAAATTTTAAGCAATACCTACAATATATTTCTCCTATTTTATTTTCCTCCACAGAAAGACAAAATAAAAGCTAACAACAAACAGGCGGTCACAGTGCAAAAGTACCAGAAATTCAGACAGGCTATGGGACTCTCCGGCGATGAAGAAACATCTACAGAATGAAGAACAAAAAAATAAACACAAAATAATTTTTTTTAACCTTTGTTAAAACCTAAATGTAAAATGACAAATCTTGAAATAAAACAGTATAAGCAATGTTAAAATTTCATATAATTATTTTCAGAATCAAACCTTACAGCTAACGTGGCCTTAATCGTTCTCAATCTATTCTGCGTTTCTTGACTAGTGACCCTAGAAGATCGGAAATGGCGGGCAAGTTGTTCGTCTGGTCCGTAGCGCCGGTGTTCAGGTTGGATAGAGGAATGTTCAATTGGCTGGTCGAATTTTTTTGTTGACCCTTCATATTACGGTGCTGTGGAAAGCTTGGCATGAGCTTCGGATCACATGCTGAAATAAATAAAATATATCTATAAAAATGTTTAGTTCTAAAGATCTGTATTTATAATTCAAGAAGACTTATTAAGTTTACACTCGCACCCGCAAACACGTACGCACGCAACGTACGCACGCGCACGTATATTCTTTACAGCTAATGCGCTGTTATTATAACTATTTATTATCAATGGAAACAATTGGGATGATGACTGAATTCTAATTTTTACGTTTTGTCATTAAATATTAAAATACCGTGGAAAAAGATGCAGTCCTGTGAAATTAGAATTAAAATCGGCTTAGAAATACATTAGATACAAGCATGTTAAGTTGTTAATTTGAAGGCGATTAGACAGAGAGATCCGACATCAACCGTGACGTCATCGTTGAGTACTGCCATATAAACTCCTTGTAAATTGCCGTTTTGCTAGAAAGAAATGGAGAAAAATCTGCAATACCTTTTATCTTGGTTGTTTTTGTAGTTATTCGAAAACCGTTTTTTTCTTTCTGTTTATTATATGAATGAGCTTCTATTAAAGCAAAAAAATTTTTTTAGTCATCTAGCCTATTATTTTGGCTTGTGTGTATCATTTGATTACGAAAGTGACAAGATATGCAAACCGATTAAATGCTATCATTGTAATTTGGGAAATATAATTCCAACTCACGCAAGGGCTGTTCCTTGAAGTATGAGCTTTGCAGACACTCCTCGGCCGTGGCTCGCTTATTAGGGTCGTACATGAAGAGGAAGTTGAGCAGCCGCAACCCGGCCGCAGATAGCCACGGGAACCGCTGCTTCAAATTGTTGTAAGGCTGCTGTTTCAGTGTGAAGTTTTGGAGCGCCGGCAGCGAACTAAAGTCTGGCCAGATGGCATCAGATGGTGTGCCTGGTGATATTTCCACAATGAAGTTTATTTTATGTAGAATGAGTAAATCGCAGAGATGTAACTTATCTAAGATACAAGTATCTGAAATACTGATACAAGATACAAAATACGTATTTTCATCTCGTTACTATAAAACTTTTTTTAAATTAATTTCGTATCTTGTATTTAAATACCTTTTGTTTGGTATCTTAATATTTTGTAGATACTATGTTTGCTAATATTTATAATCTTAAAATAAGAGACACTTTAAGAGAAAATTTTAAAGAAATTGGTATTATGACCGTTGCGTCGCAATATATTTACGAGAATATATTATAAATTCATAAAAATATACATTTGTATTGTTAAAACAGTGATATTCATTCAGTAAATACTAGGCAAAAGAATATGTTAGCGTTACCAAATACTAGGCTTAAAAAATAATAATTCTTTCAAAGGTAGAAACGTACACAAAGGGTGTACGTTTCTACAATACCAAATAATATTAAAGCACTTAGCTTGAATAAATTTAAAGTCAGAATCAAGGGCGTATTTATGAAAAAAGCATATTATAAAGTCTGATTATATGTCAGATAAAACTGCTTGGGATTGACAATAAATATGATAATTGACGTTCAAAGGGTGTTCACTTTATGATAATGGGATAAATGCCATTTGAGTAACTGTTCCACTCACTCCAACAGGCATTTCTATATTATTTTAAAAAAATAAAAATGTTTGTGAAATATAATATTTATAATGTTAACATTTTAAAAGAGGAGATATACAAATACAAGACCTTCAGAGTTTCTTGCCTGTTCTTCTCGAGAAGACTCCCAATTTCTGAACAGGTGTAGAGTCAACTTTTTTTTCATTTGACTTGTATTTGCATACAATGGTTAAAAGAAGGTCTACTAGAGAATAAAATACCCATGGACCCACAAAGTGGGACATATTTGTGAGACCATGGGTAAAAGGAGGATTGTCATTGTCAAGAGACGCCCACCATTCGACAAGGTCTCCCTACCAAGGATCTTCAACCTGATTTGGTCCTGCGCTTGTTACATTCAGCGGCTTCCTACAACCTTACAGCAAAGTTAAAATTCATATAATACATAAAATACCTACCTACTGGATGCTGCAATAAAGAACCACAATATTATATTTAATTAAATTTAATGTCCTCACCAAGCAAGTCTACAATGAGCTCAAGCTGCTCAATCTCAGAGCGGCCAGGCAGCAGAGGTTTGTTGGCGAGCAGTTCGCCGAGGATGCAGCCAGCGGCCCACATATCCAGCGCAGGCGTCTGCCGCGGCGCCTCCAGCAACAGCTCGGGCGCGCGATACCACAGCGTGACCACGCGCGGTGTCGCGCTGCGGGCGGCCGCACCTAACCACCGTGCTAGGCCGAAGTCCGCTGACAGACAACATTGATTTTTATATCTATACTAATATTATAAAGAGGAAAGATTTGATTGTTTGTTTGTATTGAATAGGCTTCGAAACTACTGAACCGATTTCGATGAAAGTTGGTATAGGGATAGTTCAAGACCAGGGGAAGGACATAGCATAGGGTACCTAATTTTCCTACGGGAAAAAAAATTCCCATGGGAAAACAAACATAACGCAGGCGAAGCCGCGAGCGGAAAGCTAGTTTAATATGTAGAAACTCACACTTCTATCCTATCTAATTTTAAGGATGATTGGTGGTACAAAACTTTGAAGTGGTGATCGCGTTAAAAATATAGATGTTTTAGAAACTCTGTTTCTGAACAACAATTACAGACTCATTGTGTACATAGTGAATGAATAACTATTATAAAATAGGAGAATAAATAGATTTTCAGAAACTCTGAACTTAAAACAAAATAATAGGGTTCAATGGTATTTCAACAAGTATTTCCCATACACCATACAATGTACCTAAATATTTTGACACATTATTCTTACCTATTTTTACACATCCTTTATCAGTCAATAGAAGATTGGAGACTTTCAAGTCTCTGTGCACTATGAAATTAGAATGTAAATATTTCAGGCCTTTCAGCACTTGCAACATCAAGCATTTTACTTGTGATTCTGTAAATGGTGATGACATATTGTCAAGTAAAGATGCCAAGTCTTGCTCACAATATTCCATTGACAGGAAAATACTGAAATAAAAGGTTTATAAATTACAAAAGTTAGAACATAAATTATAAAAACTTGGTTAATGTTGTTTGAAAATAGTTCAATAGTGTAGTTTTATAAACAGGGTGTAATGGAATACCAAAATAATGTTTATTTATTTATTTGATTATAGACAATCAGCTTATAGCATATGTGTATTTCAGGCACTGTTGAAATTTCTAACTGTTTACTATAAATGTTTAAGAGTCACATTATTTGTGACTCTTAAACATTTATACACGGTGTTTCATAATAACAAATAAATAATCAATTCTTTATCGAAAACTAATTAATAACTTGTGTTTACCAGTAATGTCATTCAACCCAAAATTTTCATGTAAATCATAGACATGATGATGATACTATGATATACATGAAAAGTTTGGGTTGAATGACATTACGTGTAAACACATTTTAATAATTAGTTTTAGATAACACATTGATTATTTATTGGTTATTATGAAACACTGTGTATATTATTGTATATATTATATTGTTATATTGTATTAAAGTGTATGTGACCATCAGATGAGATCTTGCAGAAAAAAAATTAGGGCTTATCAAGCTGCATTTTATCATACAAACTAAATACATAGCCCATCATCAGTGTACCTTGTTTCTTCATGCGGTTTACATTTTATTGTGTTAATACCATAAACAGCTGGACTATGGTTGTCACTTGAAAGTTTCTGCTTTCAGTTTAAAGTCGATTAACTCTGAAAGTATTACATTTCCAAATCTTATACAAGCACCTAAGGTCCATCTAATATGTAACCTATATCCCTATTAAATATTATTTTTACATTCTGTTGCACCCGGTATAAAATTAACATACAATTTTTTCAGTATTTTGTACAACCAATAACATAACCAATAACCAACTAATAACATTACATAAACATACAAATGTATGTATAGAATTAATTTTTAACCTTTAAGTATGGACGTGTAGCCTCACAGGCGGCTCCGGGTGAATGTTAGTTTCTAAGTTTTGTGTACTTCCCCCCGCTCCCCACACTTGAGTAGCTCAGTAGCTTCAGTATCAAAACGACCAGCGAAGTAGGAAATTACGTAATTACGTCAGTCAATGAAAAATACGTGAGTAATACTTATCTAAAAATCTTTTGGAGCCTGTCAGGCTACACGTCCATAGTTGTGTTATAAAAATATTTGTAAGCAACTTTGTTCTCTTTTTAGATTTTCGTGTAAACTTTAACTTATTTATGTTGGAATAGTAAAAAAATAAAAAGAAGTGTGGTAAATATTTATTTTTTATAATTTTTAGTTAATTTTACGGCAGAAAACGTAGTTGTACTTAAAATTACCCAAAATGTGCCATTATATTTTAATTTTGAACGTTTCTAGAATTATTATAAAAAAGTGGCTTATATATTCACGTTTCTTTAATATAACTAAACCATACTTTAAGTTAAATATAGTACTCAAGCTATTTAAAATAATTTTGTTAAAAAAACACTAGTTAATATAGGAGCCTCTGAGACTACACGTCCAGGATAGTGTTATGAAAAAATGACGTCCATACTTAAAGGTTAAGGAAAGTTGTTAATATTGATGGATTTAAGCTAGCCTGCCTGCTAACTTAGACATGGAAAAGTGTTAACAATGAAAGCTATGATTTCAAAATCGAAATATAAGCCTCTGGTTACACCGTCAGTAGGAGTATTTCATCAGTTTGATCCATCAGTCTGGCATCAGTATTTCATCAGTCTCCACTGGACTAGCGAAAATTCATCAATATTTTGTCAGTCACTGGATTACACGATCATTCTGGCGTCAATCATACCAGAATGATGAAATACTGATGGTGTGACCTCACTCTAAGTAGTTTTTGAAGCTACAATGATAATTAATTAGTTTTTTAATATTTTTCAAAACTTTTATTTTAGGTTTTACTAAACATGATATGCCTATTATTAAGGCCCATGCAGTTTTTAAATTGTTTGGTGCTAAAATAAGTATAAAAAATCAATCACATGTTATCTCATTCTCACACATTTTTGGGGTATCCTAACTAACATACTCTACACATAGTCCACCTCTATGGCAAATTTTATTTTCATTGCTAAAATAGTTTCAGATGTTCTGTGAAAACTGGTCTACTTATACATACTAATACAGTAAAGTGTAACAAATCTCAAAATCCACATTACCTTTCTAATGAGCGACCTACAAGCACTTCTTTCAACTGGACAATGTTTTCATGTCTACATGCCATCAATACCTGTATCTCTCTAAGTCCACTCAATGGAAGCCCGTCTTTCTCCACATCCATTCTTACTTTCTTCAATGCTACTATGTTGCCATTTAGTTTGTCTTTTGCTCTATCTATACAGAAAGAAAATTTATTGATACTCTCCAACAATGATAATACCATTATGATAAATATATAAATCATACTTACATACTATTCCATAGGTTCCTTCGCCTATGCGATTAAGTTTTTCAAATTCTCCGACAAATCTGCACCTGCCAAGCTTAAAAATGATGTATTTATTAATATTATTACCAATCTTATCAAATCAAAGGTACCTCGAACGTTTACTAGAGGTAGGTTATGAACACTCACTATATCTTTCTCAGGAATGTCCATTATCTTCCCCGTTCTAAATGATATAAGAACACCTTTACGTGCCGCTGGACCTGTCGGATCAGCAGCATCTTGATTTGCTGCAGGTTTTTCAGAATCTGTAAGATAGACATTACAGTAAAATAATGCAATCGGCAAATTACATCGATGTAAACATTCCACAATAATTAACCATACTTTGGGACATTTTGATGTATTGAATAATTATAATGTATTGGTAACAAAAGTATGTACCAAATAATTTATAATCGATATAAAATTTAGGATCGCGGCATGAAACCTAACCACACAATTTCGTAGGTACCAACAATATACCCACAAATTATATTATACCACCATCAACAAAACAAAGTAGTGTAACCATCTCAAAAACGGCAATTCTACCCCACACTGAGTTAAAATCTGTCAAATTCTACCAAGCACGACTCAAGAAATTGTTAAAAATATATCGCCTTCATAATGAGAGGTTAGCGGAAACATAGAAATATATAAGTACATTACTCATGATTGGTCACTATTTAATGTTATTATTTGCGTACCTACCTACTATTTTGACGGAAAGATGCCAAATTAAGCATAAATTGAAAATGCTTTTATGTTTTCTTAAGAGATTGCAAGCCTTTAAATTATCTACGTCTGTCGAATTCGTGAAAAGGCCTGATAAATTTTTGACTTTATGTCTGATAAATTTTAAGTAAGTAAGTAAGTATAGAGAAGGTTTTTTTAAGTTTGACAGAAATGGGGTCAGAGATATATCATTGTTTTTTTGTTTTTGGATTGCATTTTTCAAATGCAATCCAAAAACAAATAAATAATCAATGCGTTATCTAAAACGAATTATTAAAATGTGTTTACACGTAATGTCATTCAACCCAAAATTTTCATGTAAATCATCGTATCATCATCAAGTCTATGATTTACATAAAAATTTTGGGTTGAATGACATTACGGGTAAACACAATTTAATAATTAGTTTTCGACAAAGAATGGATTATTTATTGGTTATTATAAAACGGCTCTCTATTTCTAGGCATAAAAATTATTGTCATAAAATCATATTCCATAATTTTGATTGAAATAATCGTCAAGACGCATAATAAAAATAATCAGGAAGCAGAATGGTAATAAGCATAATATTGTGTGGCAGAAAATCATTTGTCATAAGTATTAAAACCCATAAACTCGAAACACAGAACAACTTGACGCATAATTTTTCAAAGCATGATTAATGTTTAGCATATTAATCACAACGAACAATACGATAACGCAGAATTTCTCTAGGCATAAACTTGCGCGCAAGCATGCAGCAATGTAAGCAAACATGTAATATGCATGCAAGCATGCAACATACAAGCAAGCATGCAACATGCAAGCAAGCACAGGGGCGGATCGAGAACAAACATTTAGGGGGGGCGATCATAAGATCTGAAGGTATTTTTTGAACTTTGAATCTGCAAACGTAAGTTACCCAATCAACCCAGCTCGTGTATATTTTTAATAATTAAATACATCAACCCAAATAACCCCAAGTAATTCCCAAGTAACCCAATAGACCCAGCTTGAGCAGTTTTTAAATAATAAAATATCGAATGAAAGTTAAATATTTTGAAAAATGATACAATTTATTTTTCCTCAGCCGTCCTCAGGGGGGGCGATCGCCCCGATCGCCCCCCGCTGGATCCGCCCCTGAGCAAGCATGCAACATGCAAGCAAGTATGCACAGTGCAAGCAAGCATGTACCACGCAAGCAAGCATGCACCTTGCAAGCAAGCATGCACATGTATGGTTTCTGTCACGGCTCCGACGCTGCGGGGCACCGGCGGTCTCACGCGAGCTTATCGTCGCAGATGGTTTTCGCTCGCCGCCGCGGTTGGTTGATCAATCCGAAGCTGCGGTTAAACTCAAAAAACTCAAAACTCAAAAATCTTTATTCAATATAGACCTTTACAGGCACTTATTGACGTCAAAATAAAAACATAAAAATCTTCAACCAAGAATCTAATTAACTAAATTATTTAATCCTTGTATGTACACACACCCCAATCATTATTAAGATGTGTGCAAATACAAGTAAAATTAAAAAAAAAAAAAAAAAAATTGACTCTACACCTGTTCGGAAATTGGGAGAGCCTTCTCAAGAAGAACAGGCAAGAAACTCGGAAGGTCTTGTATTTTTTTTTTGTCTCCTCTTTTAAAATGCCAACATTACAATATTATATTTCACATACATTTTTTTAAATAATATAGAAATGCCTGTCGGTGTGAGTGGAACAGTTACTCGAATGAAATTTATCCCACTATCACAAAGTGTTAACACCCTTTAAACGTCAATTATCACATTTTTTGTCAATCCCAAGCAGTTTTATCTGACATATAATCAGACACTTTATAATATGCTTTTTTCATAAGTGCGCCCTTGATAGCGACTTTAAATTTATTCAAGTTAAGTGCTTTAATATTATTTGGGATTTTATTGTAGAAACGTACACAAAGGCCTTTGAAAGAATTATTAATTTTTTTAAGCCTAGTATTTGGTAACGCTAACATATTCTTTTGCCTAGTATTTACTGAATGAATATCACTGTTTTTACAAAACGAATGTATATTTTTATGAACATATACTATATTCTCGTAAATATATTGCGACGCGACGGTCATAATACCAATTTCTTTAAATTTTTCTCTCAAAGAGTCTCTTATTTTAAGGTTATAAATAGCACGAATAGCCCTTTTTTGCAGCACAAAAACAGTCTGAATGTCGGCAGCATTTCCCCACAGCAAAATGCCATACGACATCACACTATGAAAATAGGCAAAGTATACAAGTCTTGCTGTATCAACATCAGTCAGCTGACGTATTTTCCATACAGCGTAGGCTGCAGAACTAAGTCTCTTCGACAATTTATCAATATGTGGGCCCCACTGAAGCTTTGAATCTAAAGTAATACCAAGAAATACTACGGTATCCACAAGGTCCACATTTTTATGCTTTATGTTAACAGTGGTGTGAACCTCTTTAACATTGGGTAAAACAAACCACCTGCTCCTCAGCTCACGGGCCACCTCGCCCCTCCGCGTCTACGCGGGTTTGAATAACACTCTAGGGGTAGGACAAACAAGACTACGTGGAGTCGGTTTTGCAGCGATTCGTTTCTGTCACTAGTAGCATGAATGAATTACTTTATCAAATAAAAAATCAATATATACTTACTATAAAAAATTATATCAAATGAAAATATAGAATATTCGAGTATCATATTTGAATAAAATAATATATGAAATGTTATTATAAAAAGTTTTGTAAAACAGAGTAAACATTATACCTATCCTTTAAAATAAAATCATTTCTAATTATAATAAATGCCCCAAAATATTAGGGATATCATTAATTATGTCACTTAAAATTATGGCAAAACATTATAGGACTACCAATATTATGTTAAAAGAAATTAGGGATTTCATTAATTATGCTTCATAAAATTATACTGGATAATTGTGCCTTATACAAATTATGCAAAGAAAAAATTATGTGACGTTAATGTTATGCTTTTCGATTATTATGCTTAGTGATTTATGCCAAGCGTCTTTATGACAAACAACATTATGCCAAATGAAAGGTCCCCTTATGAAACACCGTGTATATCATTTACAACGAAATTGTTAATTGAAATGTTTAGTGAAGTTTAATAAGTGTTTTATATGACGGCCAAGATGTTTTGTATTTAAAAGTAAAAAAAATATATATTTGAGAAAAATTTTCAAGATTTGATTTCGGTTCCCATAAGAATATTCCATAAAAATAAAGTTATTATTTTATTTATGTGTGGTTTGGCTGCGCCAACATCGCCAACATAGAAGAATCGCCACTGTATGAGACCCAACTATTTTATTAGTTCTGTAAAATAATTTCCTATCAAATAAGTTATAAAAGACAAAGTAAATATTTTTTGTTTAAAAATGATAAAGATATTCATATAATCTCCCAAATTCTGCCACTTTTGTATCGTCCGCTAATTCTACCAGAGCAAGCCAAATCTGCTAAAGTGGCAGAAATCTGCTACAAATGGTCATACTACTAAACTTTTTTGTTACATAAAGCATTGGACATTGGCAACGGCACAATGGCATTTGGCAATGTAATTCTCTCCGTTTTCCATATAAGCGTCACCATTTTGTCACGCTAACATCAAACTGTTAATCTTGTTTTGCGTTTCGAAAAGAAATGTTAATATTTTTAACCATGCTATTTTTCACAAAGGGAAGTTAAACTAAAAATCAAGATATTGTTTAAACGGAACGGAACGCATTCCGTTAACATACAATGCTAGCCCTGCTAGCGTCAAAAGCTAATGAAACGCGATGATGCTAAAGTTGTTGAAAATGAAATAATGCGGCTGCCGGCCACTGGACGATCGAAGAAATTCGTCCAGTGTTGGCAGAGTGTGTTAGGTGCCGGTAGGGCAGCTTCTTCTACCGGGTGGTGCAGATGATAACCGAGCATGGCTGCTTTGGAAATTATCTGCACCATGTCGCACGTGTCTCGATCGTCCAAGGACCGGCAGCTGGGTGAGCAAGTGTCTCGGCTCACAGGCGCAGAGTCTCCCTCTGTGCTTCTGGGACCCGATTCTCAAGCCATAGACATAATGTCAAATTCGAAATATGTAGGTATGTCGAAATTAAATGGCGGATGTAGAATATTTCTCAGTTTCCGTATTCTCAAAATGTCACGTTAGACATATGTCTATGCCTTGCGTTGTCACATGTCACGAGTGGTAGATAACAACCAACATTTGAAAAATCGAATACGAGCTACAATTATTAAACTCGGATTTTTAATTTCAAAAATATATTTTTGTAAACAATGGTGTGACCAAATTGAAAAAATATTCATGAAATAGAAACATAACCTTTTCAGTTAGAAAGCCTGTTATTAGATTCTTTGAGCCCCTCAATTAATACGGTTTATTGAAGATATTTTGAATTACCGATTTTAGATGAATGATTATTTTACATGGAGTTATTATTTGAGGGTTTCATAGTTTTATCGATTTTTGGCGAGTATGTCGATCTCAGCTGTCTGTTTATAGAGAGTTCCATGCTCGGACCGCAGTTTCTGTTATTGGTTTGGCCTAAAGGACTCGAATCGAGGCCAGTAAAGCAGCCCAAAAAAACTATTGGTTGTCATCCCTGCGGTCCGTAAAACGATAAAAGTGATAATATCGCGAATCCGACCAAAGTCACAACATAACCTACTGATTCAATAGCCCTTATATTTTGTGACGATTTAATTTGGTCGGATTCGCGATATTATCGCTTTTATCGTTTTACGGACCGCAGGGCATGTCAATTGTGAATTGACACTTGTGACGATTATTAATGTTAGATGTAGGTGTAGGTACCCTATTTTTTATATTACAAAAACAAAACAATAATCAATGTGAATAATTTAAAATAGAGCCCCAGATGTAAAATATTATTTGATAAATTAATTCTTCATAAACAAATTATGAACCATAAAGTCAGTCAGTTCCCCATTTATTAAAATTTTTGTTTTTACCTAAGCTCACTGGCAATGGTGTAAGCACTCGGCTAACAATTGCTTAAGTAAAACAATGTTGGCTGTGATCAGACCTTTGATTGGTGACCAAAAATGTAAAATTCTCGAGCTCCTCTGTGCTGATCTCATTCAGATACCTAGTGTCAGCTAACCTCCCTATTGTACAAGTAAAGAAATAAACAGTGCATTTGTGCTCTATTATCTTACGCATATATATGGCTTGCCTCTTTTGATATCGGCTGCTATGACTGAATAAATATTAATCAATTGAGATTATTTTGGCTTGGCCTTGCCAATCAGGCTTTATATTCATTTTAGGATTTGCCATTGACAATATCTTCATTAGCTTCATAGGACAAAGGAAGATATTATATTGTAAATATAAGCAATGAGAGTGCTCAAAGTGCTGAACCCACGAATCAAGAATAGAATTTTGTAAGTTTTAACTTATTACGCCATTAATCTTGACTGTGTATTTATTAAGTATTTAATTTTAATAAGAGTGATTTCATATTTAGTTCCTAAACACATCCACACATTCAAGCAATTTTATCAAAAATAAATTGCACATTAACTCATGCACAATTTGAAATGGAATAATGTGATATGGTGAATGGGATATGGTACCTACACCTTAAAGTATTAATTAATGGATCATTTTATATATTATTTATTGTAAAATATTTTATTGTAAATATGAAACTATTCAATAAATGTTTATTTATAGAAATCGATTTGGGGTGTATAACATTGTATATCCCACTGATAGAGGACCATGCAGAAATGTTCCAGAAAATATAGAACTACCAGATTATATAACCGGTAAAAAAATTACAATACCTGAATACCCAGAAGTCAAAAATAATCAGCAGCTGCTTGGAATGGAGAGAAGTGGCAAATTAGCTATTGAAATATTGAATAAAGTTAAAAGTTTTATACAGGTGCAAAAGTTGTGTCTTGTACCTTTTTGTAAGTCTAATTAGCAGCCACACAGTTTGTACTGTAGATAAGATACCTCACAATAGTTTTAAGAGCATTTCTGAATAACCTTTTTTTCAAAACTACTAATTCCTGAATCAATATGATCCAGCAGTTTAGACGCTAGAGGCAATTTTCTATAAATAGAACTATTACATTTTGAAGATTACAATATTTTTTTACATATTAGAGAGTTTATTAATAGTTTGTTTGTAAATCAGAACTCACAAGTAGCATTGAGGGCTGTTTTCTCGTAGTCCTTCTGATTTGTCCAGACCACGAGGAAGCCTAGTTCCTTGTGGGCCACAAGTTATGGCCCTATCATTATTAATCTGCCTCCTATAGGTAAATAAAAGAGGATGCCATCATGCATTACTCTCCACGCTGCGGCGGAGTATGGCACAATGGCATCCTCGCCGACAGATTAAGGACCACGCTGCCTCTTTCATTTGGGACATTCTTTCGCGTCTCTTCTTGGTTTGAATTGGTATCCATCAATCAATAACTAGTCTACAATCGGTGTTAGGAGCATGGACTAAATGATGAAACCACGTAATTGTTATATTATTGATAAAGATGAGAATATAAGTCATGTGAGTAAAAGGTAAAAATAGAAAAAAAAGTAGAAGGCAGTCAGTCATTCAGGATTTCATCCGCCATGGGCGGGTGCGGGCTTCGGGCATTTGAACGCCGCTTGCCCGGGCATCTTCTCGGCGAGCTACCGCTCGGCAAGGGCACGTCACGTAGTGACGGGCCCCTCTTCGCCACCGACTGTGCTGCGACTCCAGGATCGATGCATGGCCCTCCGCGCTCAAGCACACTGGGTTAGAGGGACTTCTCCCAAGCCCAGCGAGCGCCGGCGAGCAGGCCGCGGCTTACACTGCGCCCGGAGGAGCGGTGGGGGAGGAGGGGGCCATTGGTCTTCGTGGGGTGGTGGTGTCATGTCCGGTGGTGGTGTCGCTTAGGCGAGTCACGCTTGCGAGCAGTGGGGTCCCGCGGCAGACTACAAGCCGTAAGCGACACGAGGTCTGGTCAGGTGGTGGCGTCGTCAGCGAAGTTGCTGACGAAGCGGAGTCTTGGCCGGGGTGGGTCGCCTTGTCGTGGGGATTCAGCTGGTGATGGTGGTGGTGACGGTGGTGGGTCACGGTCTCTCTCCGCCCTGGGCGACAGCAGGTCGCGGGGCAGCGCTCGTCCAGAAGAGTCTGGAGGCCTGGGAACATAGGGAGCAATGTTGTGGAGGTGGAGGTGGGGCCAGTTGTCGGCGCTGTCGAACATTCGACGCGCCAGACGGGCGACGAACTCCTCCACCGTCGGCATCCGAACGTCCCGGGCAATGACGTCATTCCTGACGTAGCGTCCCGCGTTCGTCACGACACGGAGAGAGATGTTCTGGACCACCTGCAGTCTGGAACGCTGAGTCGGGGAGCACAACGCATACCACGCTGGGGCAGCGTAGGTGAGCCGCGAACGAACGTAGCACTTGTAGACCATCAGTTTCGTAGGCAGCGGCAGCCGGGATGCCAACACCGGGCGTAGGATGCCACGGGCCATCTTGACCTGGTTGACGACATAGTCAACCTGGGGCGCCATCGACCGCAGTTGGCGGTCGATGTGCGGCATCTGAGGTACGCAACTGTGGTCTGCCAAGCTACGTCCTGTCCGCGGAGTGTCAGAGTGGCATGCGGCGCTGCGACCCAACCAGGATGGCGGCCGTCTTACCCACGTTGACGGCCATCCTCCAATTGTCCAGCCATGTCGGCAAGCGGCCCAGCAGTTGCTGCTTCCGGGTGGATGCGATACTAACCTTCCGCAACGAGGCGAAGAAGGCGCTGTCGTCGGCAAATAGGGCCAACACCACGTCCCGCTGTCCCTCCTGGAGCTGGTCTTGGAGGGTGGGGATGTCGTCGGTGTAGGCGGCGTACAGGCACGGCGAGAGGCAGCTGCCCTGGGGCACTCCTGCGAGGATGGGACGTGGCTGGGAGGTGGCATCCTCGACCGAAACCACGAAGCTCCGACCCTGGAGAAACGACGCCAACAGTCTCACGTGGGCGGGCGGCATGCTGGTGGCGGCCAGCTTGAAGAGGAGACCGGGATGCCACACACGGTCGAAGGACTCAATGTCCAAGAAGACCCCCAAGGTGTGGTTGTCCCGGTTCATGGCGGCCTCAAGGTGGTGGAACACGCGCGCCAGCTGAAGCGTGGTGGAGTGGCCGCTGCGGAATCCGAATTGCTCATCCCGAAGTGGTACGAACGGGCGGATCCTCCGCAGCAGCAATCGCTCGAACAGCTTGGCAGTAAATTGCGGCAGCAATACATTCATAACGTTTGGAGATTTTCTTTGTGCAAGATCGTAGAGAAAAGTATGGGTTGAACCCTTAGAGCAAAGGTTGAACCAATTAAATTTTTCGTCATCCATTTTGAAATGCACTCTTGATTGGCGCTACGGAAGACCGGCGCTGTGACCTCCCAGGTGTGTCCCAGGTTGCAGCAGATGTTGAGTGGCGACCATTTGGTTATAATACCTATATAATTTCGACTATTCTGTACCTTTCAACTCTTTAACCAATAAATGTCATTTCAAATGCTTGAAATCGTCCGTGCTGTCAGTGAAAATATTCTCTGCGAGAAATTCGCTTCGGATTACGGCGAGCGTCGTGACACTGATGGGCATTTGACCGCACACATGTAGGTACAAAGTGGGCGCCGATCCCTATGTCCACTAAAACCATTGATGGATCAAAGTTTTTAGACTTCCGCGATTTGTACACATTTTAAATACAATTAACTCGGGTCTATTTCGCGGTAAACAATAACTATATTGACTTACTGTTTCCCGACGTTTCGGCCGAATTACATCAGGCCGTGGTCACGGGATGACTGCCGAGGCTCAGCGACGTCTTCGCAAAGCGCGGGTTTCACGACTACCCTCCGCTTGATCTTCAGAATTTTTTTTTTTTTTATCAGTATCGTCGGTACCTCGACATACCACACTCACGACATCTACACACTGACGTTTTTTACAAGTACCGCACTGCCTAAACTTGCTAATAACAGGGTTCCAGGTAGTTGATAAACGGTATCCATCTTCCCGGTTGAAGTTTTTATGTTTTTTAATTTCAACCGCTTCTCGTGCTATTCTGGAATAATAGTGACGATCGGTGGAGAGGACCTGAGGTTTGTGCAGTTCTATCCAGTGGTTGGTTCCTGAATCCAGCAAATGTTCAGCAATGGCAGACTTACCCTTTTGCAGGTTTCTGACAGCTGCGATATGTTTCTTGACCCTTTCAGCTATTGTCCTTTTGGTCTGCCCGATGTAGGAACTACCACAACTGCAATCAACCATGTATACGCCAGGGGTTTGCAAGGGAACGATATCTTTTGGTGTCCGCAATAGTTGGGATACTTTGGAGAACGGACTATATACAGTCTTAATGGAGTAATGCTTCAGTACTGTTCCAATTTTGTCCGTAACACCTTTAAGATAAGGCAAAAAGGCGGGAACTCTGCAAACGTCCACTTGCCTTTGCCTTTTGTTCTTCAGACGTCGTATGCTTCCCTTGTATCCGTTCCGCTGAAGTACTTCCTGAACGTGTGCGAGCTCACTATTCAAATGTTCAGGGTCACAGAGGTCATATGCTCGATTAGACAGCGATGTCACTACGGATTGCAGTTGCCGTGGGTGGTGATGCGAGTTGGCATTGAGGTAGCGGTCAGTGTGTGTGGGTTTTCGATACACCGTGTGTCCCAATGTTCCGTCCTCTCTCACTCTCACTTTTACATCGAGAAAGGCCAACGATCTCTCCATCTCCATTTCATAAGTGAACCTTATCGGATGTATGGAATTTAGGTATTTTATAAATTGTTCTACTTCCAGCTGGCCACCTTTCATGATGCAATAGACATCATCTACGTATCTTTTCCATATCTTCACGTGTGCTGACTGCATATCTATGCGTTTCTCAAAGTGTTCCATCCAGATGTTAGCCATAACCGGTGCTACGGGGCTCCCCATGGCCACACCATCGATCTGGAGGTAGTATTGTCCACGATGAAAGAAATAATTGCCATCCAAGCATTGCTGTAGTAGAACAATGTATTCACTAGAGAGACCATTCTCCCTTAGCATTGTCTCGATGACATCAAGGCAGTCTTTAATTGGAACATTTGTGAAAAGTGACTCAACATCAAAACTCACCATCACTTCGTCCGGTTCGACTTTAAGACTCCTGATGATGTCGACAAAATGGCGAGAGTCAGTGTGTAGATGTCGTGAGTGTGGTATGTCGAGGTACCGACGATACTGCTAAAAAAAAAAATTCTGAAGATCAAGCGGAGGGTAGTCGTGAAACCCGCGCTTTGCGAAGACGTCGCTGAGCCTCGGCAGTCATCCCGTGACCACGGCCTGATGTAATTCGGCCGAAACGTCGGGAAACAGTAAGTCAATATAGTTATTGTTTACCGCGAAATAGACCCGAGTTAATTGTCATTGATGGATCTTTTTCCACTCGTATGTCCGCTATAATTTATGATTCAGAAATTCATTGTAAAGATCCATTTTCAGGATTTTTGCAATGAGGAAAGAGCTAACGTGTGTCTGGAAATCCCTTATAGAATGCATACTTACCTACCTAACTGTCTTGCAATCGGAAAAACATGTGAACGTCAGAAAGATTATTCGGTATTGTTACTGGCACAAAACAAGCTAAACCTTTATTTCATGATCTGGAGTGGTATTCGACGATCTACTGGTGGATCCACAAAACCGAACATTTTATAAAACTTTATTTTGTTGATTCCACAAAATTTCACATAGAATCCTGTACACGCCTCTGTCAAACAGCGCGTGCATGCCTATTTTCATTCCACGCGTCTCCATATTATATTCCCTCTGCTACTTACCTACTATGTTGAATATTGGAAAAGCTATTTAAATTTTATACTATTTATAATATTATTTTATTACTTAGAAATAAAATAACATTCTAGCCTGGAATCACAACAGATGAGATTGATCAGTTTGTTCATAATTCAACTATCGAAGCTGGAGCATATCCATCGCCCCTGAATTATCAAGGCTTTCCGAAAAGTACATGTACATCTGTAAATAATGTAGCAGTGCATGGCATACCAGACCTTAGACCATTACTTGATGGAGATCTCGTGAATGTGGACATAACTGTAAGGAATATCATAAACACAATTGATTTTTCAATAAAATAATTGAACTCATTACCATATGATGTTTCGTCATCCTCATCACAGTTCATATACATCCCCAGTGTCCCCACCGAGGGGTTCGAGCCTACCCTAAGTTAGGGTGTCTAGACCTTAGTCAACCACGCTGGCCCAGTGCGATTGGTCGACTTCACATACACCTCTGAATTTCTGCGCTGATGTATGCAGGTTGCTGATGTTTTCCTTCACCGTAGGAGCATCGGATAAATGTATACATATAAAATTCGAAAACGAAAAACACATGGGTACCTGGCGCGATCGAACCTCGGAACTCCCAATTAGAAGGCCAGTGGCGAGTCCACAGCGCCACCGACACTTTATTATTATGATGTTTCAATAATTGTTTTTATGTTTTGAAGACATTTTTTTTTCTTTTGCAATCACTTATGTAATTACAAAGAAAAAGAAGAAACTATGCTGTTATTTGAGTTTACTTACGCATTAACCCTTTTTATTATAAAACTCAACGTAGCTTTTGAATAAGTTTGTATAGTATACAGTTTCATTGAAATAAGAAGCCAAAATTAATTAATTAATTAGCCTAAATTCATGCGGTTCTTTTGACAGCCTCACTCAAGTGAGTTCACGAGATTAGCTTGTTAGATGTCCACGAGCTAATTAAGGGATTGCCGTTTTGTAGGTACTGAAAAATTATTTTTTTAAGGCAAAATATATTTACTTATTTTATCAAAGTATTTTCTTCGTCTATGGTATTACTCTCCCGGGCCACAGATTTCTGCATCCGCATGGAAAAAGCATTAATGCCTTTACAGTAGAACTCTGGGAGCCTGGACTCCACAAACTAAGTAAAGGCAGTTTGTTTTGCTCCCTGAGAATATTTTTTGCCATTTATAAAAATTCTCCGAATCGTTGAAAAAAGTGGTTATTGGTTGGGGTCAGCAGGGCTATTACCGATCTCATGTTTTTCAAATGATATCATGATGAAATCATAATGCATAACGAAAAACAAGATTTTCGGTCAGATTTTTGATCATTCGTTCATTACCTATATCATGATCACATCATTGAAATTATGGCATAGTGGTGATAACATTGGAAATCAGTAACACCAAATGAAGCATTTCATGGCTTCCTTATCTCAACATTTATAACATGTCATACGATGAAAGATCCATAATAGTCCTGCAGGTCTGGCGAGTACGAAGGATAACGCATGATTTTTAACTGAAGGATCTGATGGCAAATGTAGAAGCTTTATTTACTGTTATTTTCATCAATGATATATAATTACTTCAGATCACTAATAATTTATATAGGGTTAATGGTTTTTTTAAATAACTACCCTACTAATTTTTATTAAAGAAATTCCAGCTCTACAGCCTCTACATTTGCCACCAAACTCTGGTAAGGATGGAACACGAATACTGGCAGAGTTCCATTCAGTAAGTATATAATTTTGCGACATAGAAATGAGTTTCCAAATGTCTTGGTTCGCGTTAGAATAGTAGCCGCAGTAAATCGGAAATAACGCAGGAAAGCAGGGTAGCCCTAAAAAAAGGAGAAGATAGAGTTAGGGAAAAAACTCCAGAACCTTGGCCTTGGTCGTGTTTGTACGGACGATAGAATTGCAGGCCTATAAATTTTGAGAAAAAGAAGCCGTGAAATTCTTCATTTCGTATTACCGATCTCCAATGATATAGAAGTGATCACTTTGGCATAATTTCAATGTTGTCATCATGATATAATGAACCAATGATCAAAAATCTGACTAAGTCTTATTTCTCGTTTTGCAAAATGATTTCATATGATATCATTTGAAAACCATGAGATCGGTAATAGGCTTGCAGGTTTAGTGATGCAACATCGCGACGTAATTGTAAAGGTTCCAGGATGTTGGTCACCTTTAACATTGTCAATGATGTGTGTTATAAAGTTATAATTATAAGCGACGCGTATTCATTATTAGGTACTCATATTTAAACATGTCTATCAAAAGCCACATTGCAATCTCACACCATGCATGTTTAATTTTCATACAAAGATGCCAGCACCTACGTTAAAACGGCGATTTTATATTAATTGTATAACAGAGAAACCTGTTCTCTTTTACGTAAAAAGTAGATCGGCCGTTACTTATATTTAATCTCTCATAAATTTGACTCCTTAATTTAATTTTACTCTGTAATTAAAACGGCAAAATTGTAGATTTATAAATAAGTAATTTAGATCAATCCTCATATTCTTCTGTTCTATCTATTCTATTCATCAATCAATTCTATCTGTTTTAGGTATTTTTCAAGGGATTTCATGGAGATTGTTCACAAACGTTTGCTGTTGGAAATGTAGATGATAGAGGTTTGCAACTTATAAGAGTCACTGAAGAATGCCTAAATATTGTAAGAGTTGGTAAAAGTTCAAAGTAATTAAGAATCATGCTTTTAAATAAATCATTTAACTTACTTGGGTACTCATTGGGAAAGTATAGTGCTTCAGAAATGTTGCTTTTCAGAAATTAAAAAATCAGGTTAAGCTTTTTTACCAATATTAACTATTTTAAGGCTATAAAAACATGCGGCCCAGGTGTACCATTTAAAGAAATTGGAGCTAAAATTTACAATCATGCCAAAAAACACAGACTCACTGTTTTACCTGCTTTTATCGGCCACGGTATCGGTGAATATTTCCATGGACCGCCAGAAATTTACCATTTCAGTAAGTTGTACAATTGTATACTATCACCACATCAAAACTACTATCACCATTTGAACCTTTACGGCTACATGTACGAAAACCATTATTCTAATTTTAAGTAGTAGGCATTATTTGTTTAAGAGGAAATCACAGACCGTTTTTCCATACAAACGAAGTCCCCTTCTTCCTTCCTTCCTGGATAATGGCAATTTTGGATTATTCCGATTCTTGTTATCCTGACTTAAGTATCTTTCTTGAACAAACTGGAGCGTTTACAGAACTTGTGCATACGGTTCATTTTTGGGTTACGTAAATACGACCACATCTCTTACTATCGCTCCAAGCTTCAATGGCTACCCATTAGCCGTCGGAGAGATTGCCATATCCTCTCCTTTCTTTACTCTATCCTCACCCATCCCCACGCACCCTTTTACCTCAAATCTCGCTTTATCCTGCATTCGTTAACCGTTAACAGGATTTTACGGTCCGCTAATGACTTGTCACTCATCCTCCCTCCCCATTCCTCAGTTTTCTATGACAAGTCTTTTACTGTTAAGGCCATCAGACTATGGAACTCGTTACCAGAATCAATAAGGCGTGCTCCGTCTCTCGACGCATTTAAACGTGCTACTAAATCACATTTCCTGCAGCTGGACATATAGATGTACCATCCATCTCATCTCCTAAATGAGTGTATGTATTTTATGTAGTATATGGAACACGTTCATTTAATATGTGTAGTTTATGTATTTTATTGTCATTTTATTAAGGTGTTTTTTTAACATGATTGTCACATCCCGTCATTATCTCTAATTTCATATATCAACTTTCCTCTACCTAAAGGTTGCCTGGCAGAGATTGCCGCCTTTTTGTTAATTCTTGTTTTCTTAGCACATAATTACTGATATGTGTTTTTTATTAACAATAAAGAATTTATTCATTCATTCAATAGTTGCTATATTTTTTTCCAAAAATATATTGATTTTCTGCAGTATTCAAACATCCAGCAAACAAATGACGAGATTTATATGAAATATATGAAAAAGCCTTTAATTTTTATGCAAAAAGAAAACAGGGGACTACGGAACTTCTATTTTGTGTTCTTTTCATATGTATCTGTCTTCGGTCCGAGCTGCAGTTGTCTCTATCAAACCCAGCTCCTTTGAACAGGGACACAGTGACAGCAATACATTTTACCAATACCTATTTTTGAATTCTCTCGACCTTTGTGTTTTCTTTTAATCGTTTGTGTTCAGTTATACTTAGGTATCTACAAGACAAAATCAGATGTCGATATAATTCCGAAATATGTAACATCCTTAGTTGCTAAATATTCATAATAAAGTGATAGTACCGTGCCGTGGATCTCAATTCTCTCAATAGCTATTTCTGTTCTCCTCCAGTTGTTTTGGACGCTAATACTAAATCCCACTCTCTAATGTACCTCTCAAGTCTTGTTCCACCCAATTGTCCTTTTTTTTCTTTCAGTCCAGTCTCTGAGGACTGCGTTGCGAAGAGCATCAAGTCTTTGTCTACTAAGGCCATTGGTAGTGATGGACTTAGTCTAAGCATGATTCTTCCGGTGCTTGAAGACATTGTTCCTGTTATTACTTATTTCATCAATTTTTCGTTAACAAACAATGTTTTCCCAGCTTCCTGGAAGAAAGCACAAGTTATTCCCCTCCCTAAAACCTCCAACCCTAACTCCTTCACAGACTATCGCCCCATTTCTATATTGCCGATTTTGTCCAAAGTCCTTGAGTCTGCTGTTCACCAGCAACTTTATACCTTTCTCCTCAATAATAAACTTTTTTGTCCTTTTCAGTCCGGTTTCCGTTCCTCCCACAGCACGGTTAGTGCACTGCTGAATGTTACTGAGGATATTAGACCTGCAATGGATAATACCAAGCTCACAGCGATAGTATTGTTAGACTTCAGCAGTGCATTTAATTCCGTTGATTATGACATTCTGCTTGGTACTCTTCGCTCGCTCAATATATCGTCGTCTACTATTCAATGGTTTCATTCCTACCTTTACGGCCGCCAACAATGCGTAACTTATAATGATGCGTCGTCACTCTGGTCAAATCTGTCTGCAGGGGTACCCCAGGGAGGTGTCCTGTCACCACTAGTCTTCTCGGCCTTCATAAACAAAATTTCAACAATTCTAACGTGTCCGTTCCACCTTTACGCTGACGACCTACAAATTTACTGTCACTTTGATCCCTCTGACTCTGTTACGGCTATTTCGGCACTGAATAAAAACCTTTCAGCGATACAAGATTGGGCGGATTCTTTTGGACTCCTCGTCAATCCTGCTAAATCCCAAGCAATGATTGTAGGTAGTAGTAGGTTAAGAACTTCGCTAAAAGTGAATCTTTTGCCAGCTGTTGTTTTAAATGGAGTACCTATTGCTTACTCAGACACTGTTAAGAATCTGGGTTTGATTATGGACTGCAATATGTCATGGAGACCCCAAATAAATGAAGTAAGTAAACGTATGTACTTCTCGTTTCACTCTCTCAAGCGTCTCCAGTATTTACTTCCTTTCAAAACTAGATATATGCTCGCACAAGCTCTTTTGATTCCCATACTCGACTATGCAGATGTTTGTTATTTGGACTTGAACGAGGATCTGCTCGATAAACTTGAACGCCTTCAAAATCTGGCGATACGTTTCATTTTTGGACTAAAGAAATATGATCGCATTTCCCACTATTGGAATGAATTAAAATGGCTTCCAATACGTGAGCGTCGTAATGTCCACATCCTTACAACACTATTTAAAATCCTCAGAGATCCCAATGCCCCGCCTTATCTCAGTTCCCGTTTCAACTTGTTACCTCTTCCCGCTCGTCCTATGCGCTCCAACTACACTAAAAAGCTCGATCTCCCCATATGCAACACCAACTTCCTTCTCCACTCCTTTTCCTTTCGTGCCGCCCAACTGTGGAATCATTTACCGGGTACTTTACATCTATGCTCTTCAGTGGAGTCTTTTCGGCGTAAACTGAAGCAGCATTTTCTTTCGGAGCATAAAGTATGAACCTAATTTGTTATCATCATCATTTCATTTTTATTTATTTAGTTATGTATGAATATATATCTATGGTGTATTTATATATATATATACATCCTACAATCTTTTTGGCGTCATGCACGTCGTGCATCATTACGACGTCCCTCAGTTCCCCTTACTTTATTTAACATGTCTTAATGAATATTGCTTAGTTTTCTGATTTCCAGCTCCTTGGGATACGTCGTTTTACGATAATTTTATTTCTCGTGATATTCATCTTGCAGTCATGCCCCAACATTTTTGAACCCCCAACCATGGTGATACATTATAGGCATCCTAGATATATCGATCGTAACTTACCTATGGCATCGATTATTTAACGTCCTCACAGGATGGACCGTATTTGGGAGTGCTACGTTGCCAGCTTTGGATTTATTATCTCATTCTTTTCCTATCGCTTTATGTAGCACACAGTTTCAACGTTTAATTTGTTTCAATATATATTTTTAAATGTCTGTTGTGTTGGAATGAGCATAGTTGTATGTAGTTCACGATTTCTATCAAAAATTGACTTCACTACACTCCTTATAATATAATTTCGTGGGTCTGATATTCCTTTCAGTTCTACTGTAAAAAATCTGGGAGTAATAATGGATACTACTCGTACCTTGTGTTGGAGCCTGCAGTTTAATTAATAAAATTAATCTGAACTTAACATCCTATCAATCTTTCCAAACGCCTGGTTGTCTGGATGAAATCGCTCTTAGCGATAAGACCGCTCATTATAACATTGTTGTTGTATTTGTTTTCTCCTGTGTTTTGTTTTTCCTGTATGTTATAATAAAGAGTTTACTATCTATCTACCTACCAAATTTCATATTTACATTAATAAAATTATAGTTAATAATAAAAAGAATAATTTACTGGGAACACTGCTTTCATCTTACAGTTGGTAGCTTGCAGCCACATAGTACCGTATGCCTGCAATCATGATCGCCATCGATCGGCTATTGAACGTCCGTATATAGCTATTGGACGTCCGTATACAGCTATTGGGCGTCCGTATATGGCTATTGAACGTCGTCCGTATACAGCTATTGGACGTCCGTATACAGGTATTGGGCGTCCGTATACAGCTATTGGACGTCCGTATACAGCTATTGGGCGTCCGTATACAGCTATTGGGCGTCCATATATGGCTATTGAACGTCTGTATACAGCTATTGGGCGTCCGTACAAAGTACAAAGCTTTACGTCGGTTTGTTGGTACCAAATAACAAATACTAATACCGATATCGATACCAATATATCATCACAATCGATATTGCTGTTGTAGAAACTTCCACCCCTTTTTACCCCCTTAGAGGATGATTTCGTGGTTAAAAACTATCCTCGTATGTCATACTATCTTAATACCAAATTTAATTTAAATCGGTTTAGCGGATATAGATTCCCTATACAAACTTCTATCCTCATTTTTTACCCCTTTAGGAGATGATTTTGGGGACAAAAGTATCCTATGTTCGTCCCCGGGTCTGAAACTATCTCCATACTAATTTCATCTAAATCGGTTCAGCAGCTTAAGCGTGAAATGGTAACAGACAGACGGACACACTTTATATTATTAGTGTGTATTGTAATCAATTTATGAATAAAGTATTTAATAAAAATAAGTTCCTTCCTTTAGTTCTATGTAAGTATTTATTAATCTACATTTTATTGATATAGGTTAACTTTCCTAGGTAAGCAAACAATAACAAAAAACATGTAAGTAAATGTAATCAGTTTTATTTTCGTAATTGGTGTTTTATATTAAAATATATTTATGATTGATAAGTAAATACTTATAAGACGCCACATACCGCTGGTTTCTCAAATTGAGAAATTGAAGTTGAGCACTACTCAAATGTTACTCAATCATAAAAAAATTGTATTTAGTAGTGCTCAATTTGAATTTCTTAATTAATTACTTAAATATTTATTAAATAAAGTTGAGTTGTTTGCTCCGTGTCAAACAAACTGTTAAAAATTAATGCCAAATTTGACTTTCCAACTTCGTCATACATTTTTAACAAAAAATAGTTTCACATCGGATAAAATCTACTATAACTAATCAACATAACATCCATTAAGGGCCCGCGGCCGTATCGCCTAGCTCAATGTCACAGACTTTAAATGACTTACTTTTAATGTCACAGATGACATTAGAACTATTGTTCTAATGTCACGAAAGCGATAGCGAGTGATCGCTATGAGTTAGGCGGTAGCCCCGCCGGTCTCGTAATAATCGGTGTTCTAGCAGAATTATCAGAGAAGTAAAGTTTTTTTTTTAGTTATTAAAAATGCAATGAAGGAAATACATTTTACGTTAATTTAGAGTGTAGTTGTAGTAAAGATCATTGTTGAAGATTTGAGAATAAATGTTTAGTGAATATATTTCATGTTTTGGTTATATTTTTTACGTGACGAGTGCATGAATGTAAATATGGGTATGTAGCCTTAAAAAGACATTAAAAATAGCATTTAAGTAAATAGTAAAATGTGGTATGGAAACTTCAAGTCCTACACTTTAAATTCAGGTAAAATGTATTTCCTTCATTGCATTTTTAATAACTAAAAAAAACTTTACTTCTCTGATAATTCTTAGACCCTTAATAAAATGATGACTTAGTGCTGAACGTGAAAGTTTGATATTGCTTCTAAAACATCTCAGACTTTAAATAGTAGTACAATCAATGTCACAACAATAAAATTACTCCTATGGCACATGAAATGTTGGTATTAATACTAGAATATCTCAGACTTTAGCTAAGCTACTTAACGCCGAATATGATGCAACGCGTACGTGATCGTAGACGATATAGGTATATTGTTTTGGTTCCGTTAAATATTATTTGAGCTATATTGCCACAGACTTCATGAGCGGCAACGTCGCAATTGTGGACGCCAAATACGCGAATTCGTAGTCAGAAATTCCCCCCCGATATACAGTGTTGATATACGCGCTGCAGCAGCGCCTCACCTGCGCTGAGATTTCTTCGGGAACTTTTCAATATTTTATTGCAGCCATTTAAAACGATTTTTGGCTTCCGTCGATTTTTGTACTACGGCTAGCTAGGATCAATAGGGCCTCAGTGCTACCGGCTAACAAAGTGGCGTCCGGTATGCGGACGCCAAAAGCAGGTGGACGCCAGTTTAAATGCACTTTCGCCTTCAGTGGACGGCCATTTGTTTGCGGGATAAATATATATATATATATATATATATATATATATATATATATATATATATATATATATATATATATATTAGTTTATATATACCTATGTATATATTTATATTTTTAATATCAATAATTATGTTCATTTTATCTTGGTGTCTCCCATTAATAAAATGGAATCTCCCACACAATTACAGGTTGGCTGGTAGAGATCTCTTTAGAGATAAGTCCACCATTGCATCTTCTGTTTATTACTTGTGTTTCCCCATGTGTGTTTTTTTGCAATAAAGAGTATATATAGTATAATTCACACCATCGCCGTCGAATATATCCACACAACCAAAAGAGACTTACAAAAAATCGTTGGTAGGAAATCTCGATATTCAAATGATTTTGCGATCCTACGAGGAATCGTTATTTTTTTATATTTTTTTTTTTAGAAAACAAATATCCTGGATTAATGAAGCCTGGAATGACGTTCACAATTGAACCCGTTTTATCCCATGGATCTAAAAATACAGTTATATTGGAAGATGGCTGGACTGTTGTGACCGAAGATGGTTCTAGAGCTGCCCAGGCTGAACACACTGTTCTTATAACAGAAAATGGCGCAAAAATTCTTACAACCATGAATTGATTATGACAAGTAAATTTTAAGGTTTTATTTTAAGAATCAATAAAACAATTAATTTTTAGCGTGTGACGTTTTATTTATAGCTTAATAAAATCTAAATAAAAACATGTTTCTTGGTACAATTAAAGCACAAGCACAATAATTATCACTCATGTCAGTCAATATATAAAAAGTATGAAAGGCATAGAAAGATTATTGTAAGATTTTCAGCGAACGGAGCGACTTTAGTTTGAGTTACGCCTAGCGTACGGATATCTTTTTTCGACCGAAAAAAAACAGTTATATCTGCCACAAGTGTGCACATTTTACGACTGGAGAAAAACTTTATTTTTCAATGCTGATAAAGACTGCTGTAGGCATATAATTTTTGCTGTTAATTAATGAATCGAAGTTCCGTACCTGCTCCTTATGGATCTTCTCTAAGCTTTGGAGTTCGTGATGTGGCTCTCCAGTACGGGACGACTAATGAAAGTGCGTGCAACGACTAATGAAAGTATGTTGAAGCGACTGCAATTTCAAGAAACTTGACAAATTCTTGCTAATTATGGGTTCTTTCTATCTTTTAGTCTATAAGTACAACATGCGTGTATGTCGATACAAAACGTGTAACCGTTCAATGAAAACATGACTATACCATACACTAAACATAAACAATCGATTAAGCGATTAGAGCGGTCTAGGGAAAGCAATTTATCGAAACAAATGTTTTGATTCATCTTTGAATTGAACTCTATCGCGCACCGTTCGTTGAGTCTCGTACTAAGTGGGTTATTGTGTAAACAGGACGAAGGCGTAACCAGTGGGACATAAAACCCCCGGCAAAATTCAACATCACAGTGGTTCCCGCTACATGACCACAAACACTTTCTTTAGTTTTGGTCCCAATACTTATCCAGCTACGCCTCGGGTAGGGTGCTAGAAATATTTGAACGTTATTAAGACCTAATATTAATACATAAGAACAATGTGTGGAAAAAATATAAAATTCGAAAGTGGAAGATGTGTAGATAACTTACATTAACATTTGACAATAAATCAAATAAGTACCTAAAGGATAAATAAAGGAACTTTTAAATAAACTAAAAAACAAATTTCTAGCGAGATCTTATACCAGCGTCCGCTGTTTCATTAAAAATAAAATGACAAGTAAATGACTAGTTTACTACATTAATAAGTATTTAAAATAACTATTATGAATAAAAATATACGTCAACTATTTATTTACAAATATATAATCATGCTGGATTGCAACTGTGTATAAAAACTGCATTGATAATATAATTTTAAAGTGTCCTGTTCACTACAAGACAAACATCCAGCGATATGATTTTAAAGTCGAGCAGGAACTCGTATGCTAGCTAATATGGGTAGGTACTTATTGAAAGTACAGGTACAATTTTAAATAGGCTTAGGTTTTGCCTAGGTATTAGTCGTACTTGATGATCATGATACATTATGTACGTATTGTACTCGCATATATCATTCTAACCAAAGAATTTGACTAGGTGCTTTTAATTTCTTTGGTTAGTTAAACACCCTTTGCTAATGATAAGTGATTTTGGCTAGGTTAAACCCGAAAACATGTCTTAGGCCTCGTTTACGGAGACGCGGGGCGTCGCGCGTCGCGTGTGGCGTAGTTCTGTTTACGGTGGGGCGGCGCGTGAAGCGGCAGACATAATCGCACGCGTAAACACAAACATATGGCAATATACGAATGTTGTTCATAGAGATGCGAGACGAGAAGCGTGGCGTCGATCGCCGCGGTGCCCGCCGCGGCACCCACGGCGCATTCTCAAGCGTGTAGCGAAGCACGCGGCGGGCATCGCTTCATCGAGAATTGTCGCTGCGTGCGCCGCCGCGATAAGCGCCGCGTGAGACGCGGCGGTGCGATCCGCCAGCTCGGCCGTAAAAAACGCGCCATTTCAAGCAAAGGCGTGTAAAATCGCTTCTCCGTAAACACACTCATACAACGCCATATGTTTGAATTCTCTGCGGGCCGCGCCGCGCAACGCCCCGCGTCTCCGTAAACGAGGCCTTAGTATACAGTACACATGTTGAAATGTTTGTCTTGTATTGACAGTGTTAATGATCGCCCTTTGCAACACTAAGTTAGCAATAGCACAATTTAATACCCAGTACTTATGTGATACACAAAAATATTTCACATAAAGGTGAGCAATTAATTGGCAAAAATTTCACTCTCATAAAATTGTTAACATTTTGATTATGCTTATATTTAATATGCAATCATCATTAATATGAATTATTGGGGCACAAAAAGTTGCGTTATTTCCTTATTTTTATATCATTTTGATAATTTTAAGCGCACTTTCTCTATGTACCATTTTAGGCTTAAACTTACTGCACTATACCTACATATTCGAATTGTAAAAATTGAAATGTTTAGTACTTACACATTATTTCGGACAGACCGTAGTGATTATTTAGTGTTTCTGGATAAGGTGCACAAACGAAAATGGAAGAAACTAGATTCAAACCTATCGACAAAAACGCAAATATTTTTTACTATTTTTTTATATATTTTATACCCCAAAAGTCTTATTGTATTCATAAACACATTTTTATATATATAAGTACCTAGTATTTTGTTCAAATATAAAGGACCGTTTCTAGCTCCTTCTACAACTCTCCTACTGGTAGGAGGTGCACAAGAACATAATATTCATTCTCATATCCGTCAGTAGGCGCACGAAGAGCTTTTTATTAATATCGTGGTGCTCACATTTTAAGAAAATGCCAAATTGTAATCGAATAAATTTTACGTGAATTTCAAGGCCCCTGTAATGAATGCATGTCTGCAAGTGTTTCCTTATTATTACAATATCTGACGTAGTCTGAAATCGAAATAGTTTAAAATTGAACGCAAATAAGTATATTTAGCAGCCTGTTGTAGTGTAGGGTTATGCTATGCGCCACACTCCAATTACTTAATTGTCATTATGATAAAACAGTGCCGGATTTAATTTAGGGCGGCAAAATTAGGGGGGCGGCAAAAAAAAAAGGGAATTAACGTTATTGCGAACAGTGTATCTAATTTTTGAGGTCAGTAGGGGTGGCAAAAATTTTATAGCTTTGGGGCGGTAAATGTGTAAATCCAGCAGTGATAAAAGATGATTGGTAGTAAAACAAAAAATTGCACAGTAATGTAGCCGACTACTTCTAAAGGGAACAATCTTTTATCAATATTAAATTTAATCATAATGATAAAAAAGACTCGATAATTAATTTTGATTTTGCAGCCCTACCGCCTCACTCACTCCCTCTCGTTTATGACGTCATCTTATGATTTGGTACCGCCTAACGCCTATCAAAGCAAACTCCAACGCCTCACTATCACCTTCGCGTTCATTCTATTTTCATTAATGCACCTTATCGAGAGGCACAATGTATTTTTATTGTAATGTTATATTTATAAACATACATGCGAAACTCGTTCGAAGATGTTGTATTTTTTTATATTACAATACTTACTAAAGGTGCTAGGGAAGGTTAAAAAGAGTGTATAAAAGTTGATATAAAATTATTATATAGATTTAACAATATAAAAGCTACTTTGCGACAATATACAATACACTACAATAAACTTACTTCAATATTAATCATACCAATAAAGGTAAATATATTTTTGTAAACAAGGGCTACATCAGTCAAACTTAAGACAGAAATGTAACTTCCGTAAAACATTATACAATTAATAATATTATAATACAATATGTCACGCTCAGTGAGATTATAAAGTTAATATGAAGAAACACTTAACAATAACACGTTAACATTATAAAATTTAAAATTTATTCGCCACAATTATTAATATACACCTCCTCCATTTTGACTATCTAACAATTGCATTTAAGCCAATTTTTAAGGAATGCAAATATTCTATGATATAATGGGCCCGCATCTGACGTGATAAACTAAACATAACTTTAAATAAATATTTTTTCAGAATCATAATTTAATTTCACTGGACATATTATCATACATTGTGCCGTTGCAGTGGAAAAACAACCATTGCAACTATTTGATCTACTTAATTGAATCAATTTAGTATTTGATATTTGTTATTCACTGTGCGTCCATTGTTTGTATTCATGGATCTCAAGTATAAAAACATAATTAAATAAAACTTTCAATATTGTTAATTTTAAAAATATAAGTAGGTACCACGTAAAAAACAGTACACGTAGCTAAGGCTCACTTCAACAATATTTTTATGGTTCCGCAGTGTTTGAGGACAGGTCAGTTCACGAAATCTGACTAAAAGATCGACGTTGAGGTTCCAGCAATGTGACGAAATGTCGTATAATTTTACTAGGTACCTACCATAAAAATTATTGTAGGTAGACTGAGAAAGAAACAAAGAAACGCAATAAATAATAAACTTCATGTTGACAATTTCGTGATTTTCAACGACAGGGATATGATTTTTTAAAGACAACTCTTAGGTAATGTTCTCGAATGCCCAATTTCAATATTCAAAAAATTATTCGTTTGTGCTACAGACAGTTAAAGACATTCATTCTTTGGAAAAAATGTCAAAATATAACTGTCCGTAGCAAAAACGGATCGTTTTTTCAATATAGAAACTGGGCATTACACAATAACCGGATAGAATTTTACTCAACGATCCAGTTTCCAAAAATTTATCAAACTAAATTTTACTAAAATACCAAAAAAAAATTTTATTAATGTTTTCGGTCGTGAACCTGGCGAAGCGACATTTAAAGCTATTCAATAATCAACCATATTGAATGTTATATAAGCTATACTTTCGTGAACTGGCCTAGCCTTAAGCCCTCATTTGACTTGTCATTTAAGATCTCTCCTTACAGTGCTTTTATTTTTTTCCTATCGATACTCAGAAGGTAAATGACAACGACGAAGTCTCGTTCCTATTCACACACACATAATATCATATCTACAGAGCGAAACTGGAAATTATTTGACAAACTCTGAGGGAAAGTGTTAATAGCAATAAGAATTTATATAAAAATTGTTAAAAATCTTTATGAATAAATATTTAAAACGATACACTAAGTATATTAGCTTAGTTCAGCCACCAGTCTCCTACAATCTTAAACTTGTACACCCTAGATTAAGAACAGCTGAACTGCATTATTGTTCCACAATCTTTGTGGAGAAAATAAATTAAATATTATTATTATATATTTTTGTTGTGGTCAACATTATAGCGCGCGACTGTATACAACGCGGAATTCAATGACCGATGTAAGACGTGGGCCACCAGCCTAACACACATTATCGTAGGTACAATGCCATTCAAATAAGAATAGGAAAGCCAATGACCTCAATCTGTCAAATGTCGCTTCAAAAGTACGGTTTGCAAAAAAAAAGTTATTCCAAACAAGAACGGTGTATTTTACTTTATTTAAAAATATGTCTGAAATATTTTTTATTTTTTTGTTATTAATTTAATTATCTAGTCATAATTAGTTTTTTAAAACCATAACATGCCCTTTTTTATTTTTTTATTTCCATTATTCGAACCAGTTCGCCTAAAAGTGAAGAGATTAGCGCAAAGGCCCAATAGCCATGCCAAAAATATTATAGAAAAATAAGGACGCTATTTCAGGGATGTCTATGTCTATGTAGGAATGAGCGGAATTGAAGAGCTAGATTCCGATTAATGTTTTTCTCACTCAGTCTTAATAAATAAATATTATTAAAAATCTGATGTTTTTAGTTCTCTCAATCTTAGTAATTTTTTTTTTTAAGTCTGATGTTTTTTTGTCACTTAATCTTAGTAAATATGTTTTATTAAATAAAAATTTTTTTTGCTCACCCTACCTAACCGGTTTGACTTGACAGCTATGACGTCACAATATGGCGCCAAGTCGGTCCTATTCTTAGTTGAATAGCATAGTAATTATTTCGATACACTCGTAAACAAAATGGTAGTAATGTAATTATGAATTTTTTTAATTATTTATTTTATTGGTTTAATATTTTATGTACATTTTTTAACGGTTCAGATTACAGAGTGTATTTTTTTTTGTTAACTCCGATATTTTTAATACCTCAAAAATATAATAAGTGTCGATAATAGATCCTACTGTAAAAATGTCGACTGTTTTCGATGTCACCCTGTAGTGACACACAAAAAACCGTCAGACCAAAAAGCGATATGCTAATGCTCAAAGACTTTATAAGAGTAGACCAACAATGCAAACGAAATGTATGAAGTCCCCTTCAACCAATTTTGATATGATAATAGCTAAATAAATAAGCATAATTAAGACTCATCGGTAATAAATAATGTTACAATGTGATTTAGTTTTTATTACTGTTCGTTTTTTACACTACAAAACGAAGTTATTTGGGCATGTTTAAGTATTTTTATAACTTGACGCGCGTTCGACAGTCGAATGCAGTACAAATACAGTATGAGTAGCGGCCGCCTGACCGCTGTTGTGGTTGAAGGGGGTTTCTTAGAGGCCGCGCGTATTGTCGGTCTATCTCTTATAATGTCTTTGCTAATGCTATATACGTGTGATTCTAGACGGAACCCTGAACTGCGCGTGACCCGACATTTATTTTGAAATAAATAGTTGCTTGCATTATTTCTTGATTTTAATAAGATAGTGTTTAATAAAGGTGATGATACTCGAGGTATAAGGCACACTGAAGGAATGTATACTGTGGTTTAAATTTCAGTGGTCTAGTTTGCCACATAAGAATTGAGCCCTATGTAGTTATAAACTCTTAAAAACGACGTAATAATAAAAGTTAGGGATTTAAATTTATAGTCATTTACAGGTGTACATTTGAAAAGTAATGCAAAAAAGAAGGATCAAAATTGCCCCACGTGTCCTACAACAAAGAGAAGTATTTAAAAAAAATGGAATAAAAATGTAGCATACTACCGAACGCCATCCTTAGTCTAATACAATATAAAAATTCTATGAAAATGCGTTCAGAGGCGATAATATTATTGAAAAATATTTGGTTATCTGTACTCGACTTGGATTATTAGATTTTTTACTCACATATTCAACCACTAAACATAGAACTGCCCCCTAGACAAATTCCATACGCAAACTTTTCCGCAGAAAAAAATTATGAAAATGGCATTAGCTTACGATAACCTCATGTTATTTTGCGGAACAACTGCGAAAAAGGTAGCGTGTAGCATTTGTCTAGGCGGTAAGAATTAAAATCTGATTTTGAGTGTTTGATGCTTAGCATTATAAAATAGAATAACTTATAATAGAGAAATGTTGCGAAATTCTAAGCTGCTCAGACAGTTTTCAATACTGAATTGTATAAGTGCAACTCTATAATACCCATCATTTCAGCCAAGAGACGCCCACTGCTGGACATAGGCCTCCCCCAGGGATCTCCAAACCGATCGGTCCTGCGCCTCCCGCATCCAGCGGCTTCCCGCGACCTTCACCAGATCGTCGGTCCACCTTGTGGGGGGCCTACCAACGCTGCGTCTCCCGGTACGCGGCCGCCACTCGAGGACCTTTCCGCCCCAACGGCCGTCAGTCCTGCGAGCTATGTGTCCTGCCCACTGCCACTTAAGGTTTGCAATTCTTTGGGCTATGTCGGCGACTCTAGTTCTTCTACGGATCTCTTCATTTCTGATGCGATCGCGTAGAGAAACCCCGAGCATAGCCCTCTCCATTGCCCTTTGAGTGACATTGAGCCTTCTGATGAGACTCATTGTAAACGGCCACGTCTCAGTTCCGTACGTCATCACTGGCAACACGCACGAATTGAAGACTTTCGTCTTAAGACACTGCGGTAGATTGGCCGAGAATATGCTGCGTAGCTTCCCGAACGCTGCCCAGCCGAGTTGGATTCGTCGATTTACCTCTTTCTGGAAGTTGGACTTACCGAGCTGGACTATTTGTCCCAGGTAAACATATTCGTCAACAACTTCCAGTGTAGAGCCGCCAACCTTCACAGGAGTGGGTACTACATGGGAATTCACCATAATTTTGGTCTTGTCCATGTTCATTTTAAGACCCACTTGTTGGGAAACTCTACAGAGGTCTTCGAGCATTGTGCCTAGATCTTCCACGGTCTCAGCCATGACCACGATATCATCGGCAAAACGAAGGTGAGTCATGTACTCGCCGTTTATGTTGATGCCGCGTCCTCTCCAGTCCAAAAGCTTAAATACATCCTCCAGCGCAGCTGTGAACAGCTTCGGCGATATAACGTCACCTTGTCTCACACCTCGCTGAAGTCGTATTGGTTTCGAGTTCTGGTCCTGAAGGCGGACTGACATAGTGGCGTTTCCGTACAATGACTTCAACACTTGGATGTACCGGTAGTCTATTTGGCACCTCTGGAGTGACCTAAGCACGGCCCAGGTCTCGACAGAATCGAAGGCTTTCTCATAGTCCACAAACGCCAAGCATAGTGGCAGATTATACTCCTCGGTCTTCTGTATAACCTGCCGCAGCGTATGAATGTGGTCTATGGTACTATAGCCTTTACGGAATCCGGCTTGTTCGGGAGGCTGGAAGTCGTCAAACCTGCGCGCGAGACGATTCGTGATGACTCTCGAGAACAGCTTGTATACATGACTCAGGAGCGTGATGGGTCTGTAGTTCTTCAATTGGGCCCTGTCGCCCTTTTTGAAGAAAAGTGCCACCACACCCCCGTGCCATAATACCCAATTAATTCATACTCTACATACAGTTGAACTAAGATAAAAAAGGGTGTAAGAAAATAGAAAAATAACAACCATTTTACATAGCTTTTATTTAATCTACACCTAAAAGACATTACGTCACTTACACTTCAACACTTAAAAATGAATTTCATAGGTGCTGCATTATTTTTCATCCACCCCAGGTAATATTATATTATTATCGTCATACCATATGCCAGGCACATACTCCCAGGGTCCTGCGCCCATGATTGTGCGCGTATGTTGGAAAAAAATTATAATCCAAGTTAAGTGGTACAACAGAGAACCAAGTATTTTTCAATATGTTTAATAATAATAAATAATATAATTTAATATAAAAATTAATATCTAATATATAAAAATCTCGTGTCACAGTGTTTGTAATCGAACTCCGCCGAAACGCCTTGACCGATTTTTATGATTTTTTTTTTTGTAGGTATATTAGGTAGGTATGAGAATAGGTTTTTATACCCCTAGTTGATAAAATTTTTGAGTGTAGAGCTTTATTGAATCGAAACGTAATTCGTGGGCACAGCTAGTTTTTTTTAATAGTAATTGCTCCTGAACGAATTCTAATAGCAACTTTTTTAAAATGTTAGACTGTAAGGATGGTGTTCGAAAGTACAAAATTAATGTCTGAAGTAATTATAGACATTAATTAATAAATTTGTCAAAAGATACTACGATCTTACCAATGATATCACAAAAAACAGTTATTATGTTAACTTATATGCGGTAGAAGTAGGCGTGAGAGGTATCCCGGCAAAATCCTTATACACATTGCTAAAAGATCTAGGCTTATCGAGAACGTCCGTGAGCTCAATATTAAACCGCGTAACAAAAGCGGCACTGACGGAATCGTATCAAATATGGATAGGCAGAGAGAGGAGCCGGAGTGGTGAAGGTGAATGTTGATGCATTGTAAAGTAGCTACTTAAACCTGCACCTGCGTCGGAAGCCCCAGGCACTGCTCTTGGCTCTTTTCTCTGCAACGCGATGGACCCGGCACCCGCACGGTGAATCAATGGAATGCTAAGTTATCGTCTCACTCATTGTCTTTTTTCTTTTACATATACAAGATGGATTTTTGAGATGGGATTTAAAGGGCAGGTACATTAACCGTTATAGTTACAAGAAAACATTGTTAGGCAACCATCCATAACTTTTTAAGATATTCTGATCTGCATTCACAGATTTTGGAAAAAAGTTACAGTCAGCAAAAAAAATGCTGAGATAGCAAAAAAAAAATTTTATGCCTATCGATCCTATTTCATGAAGGGATCAAAAGACTATGGAAAGAAAGAAAGAAAGAAAGAAATATTTTATTTGGCCACAAAAAAATACAGATAGAAATACATATAACACACAAAAAACATTACAAAATAATAAAATGACGGCTGTTCGAGGCCAAAAAGGTCCATGCCTCAGCTAATGCTATTGACGACGGAGCCGCAATAGCGCTGGTTTTCAGGCAGAACCTCTGTTTGTGGCCATGTAAGTGATATGCATATTTAATATAGTACATATCACCCCCATGGCCGCGACGTACGGAACATCACATCACAAAAAGAAGAAAGAAAAAGAGAATCATAATTTTTGCCAATAAAAAAAAATAAAATAAAAATAAAAAAACAAAACAAAAATAAAAAATGGGTTATAAAAACTATGGGACCATTTAAGGTATGAGTACTAGAAATGACAGAAATCGCCAAAAACTTTTCCCATACATTTTATACGGAAAATCCTCAGCTCCTATTTCATACGGTGATCTCTCTACGAATCCTATTTTTTACTTTTAAGGGAAACTGTTAAGTTTATTTTTAACAAGATGGCGCTCCACCACATAACAGCCGCCGTACGCGTTCCAATTTGAACAGACAATTCAGGACACAGTGGATAGGGACACATGGTCCAATAAAGTGGCCACCTTGCAGCCCCGATCTAACGCCACTAGATTTTTTTTATGGAGCTACCTAAAAAAACGAAATCTACAAAAAGAAATACGACAGTGTTCAGGAACTGAAAGATGCATTGACGAGGACTCTAAATAACATCCATCCAAGAAAATTATTAGCTGCTACATCCTCAGTACAAAAGCGAGTAAACTTATGTATTCGTGAAGACGGCGGACATTTTGAGCAATTTATTTAATAGATAAATTAGATATTTTTGCGTTTGTTTAAAAATACATGTTTAAATGATTTAATTTAGTATTTATTTAAATTAAAGTTTCCCTTAAAAGTAAGAAATAGAATTTATAGAGAGATCACCTTAAGAAATAGGATACGAGGATTTTCCGTACAAAATGTATGGGAAATGTTTTTGGCGATTTCTGTCGTTTCTAGTACTCATACCTTAAATGGTCCCATAGAGTCTTTTGATCCCTACATGAAATAGGATCGATTAGCATAAAAAAATTTTTTTGCTATCTCAGCATTTTTTTTGTTGACTGTCACTTTTTTCCAAAATCTGTGAATGCAGATCAGAATATCTTAAAAAGTTATGGATGGCTGCCTAACAATGTTTTCTTGTAACTATAATGTTTAACGTACCTGCCCTTTAAATCCCATCTCAAAAATCCATCCTGTATACTTCTCTTTGTTGTAGGCTTGTAGGACGTGTAGTAATTTTGTATGGACCATAATCCGTCTTCTTATACGTCCCGTGTCCTTTTGGTTTTTTTTTATATTTTTAAAATATTTTGTACAACATATTCAGTGACTTTTGACTTTGTAATATTTTCAAATATCTACCTATCTATTATACTTCTCTTTGTTGTAGGCTTGTAGGACGTATAGTAATTTTGTATGGACCATAATCCGTCTTCTTATATGTCTCGTGTCCTTTTGTTTTCCTCATATTTTTAAAATATTTTGTACAACATATTCAGTGACTTTTGACTTTAAAATATTTTCAAATATCTACCTATCTATGATCTAGAATGGAATAGTATTAAAGTGGTAAGTAATGTCATATTAATAGTGTTAAATGAAATTTTTAATTACAAGACTTCGCTTGTTATCTAGGGTTAGAGATTATTTTGAAAGTTATTGTACTTTATTAGATAGAAGTAGAAGTTGAAGTGTAATTTTTGTGTAAAACTTACAAATTAGTGTGACACGATAAACCTTATAATGTAATATTTGTTGAAATATTATCAAAATATTAAGCCAGTGGTAGGTATTTAGAGTAAAGCCATATTATTAGAAATATTTGTTTAATTTTTTTTTTACTTTTATTATTGTTGGTTAATTTTATTTTTATTATCATTAAGGCTGACTAGCATAGTTTGTGATAACAGTAAGTGCCCATTAACGCTTTAACCGCCATCATAAATGAAATACTTAAATTTAGATAATATTGTATGTATGTGTATAATGGCCGATCTCAAAATTATGTCTAACTGTGGATTTTGTTACTAGCGATAGGTATTTGACATTAGTTTCATACAAAATACGTCAAAATTCTATCTTCAGCAAACAAATCCAGAGAAACGGTGTGTATGGAAACAAGTATGAGTCCAGTGACAAAGGTAATAGTAGAAACATCGTTCTTTCGAAACGTCTTTCTTAATAATATATAACATATACTTCTCTGCACATTACCCATACATGCAATGCAATGCACTTGTATTAAAGTGAATGTATTTTAAAAAATCCTAACACAATTATATAAATATATACTTGCAATTATGTACTTGGCTCTACAGGTAAACCGTATTAAAACTTGGCAGTAAAAGAGTTAATGGTGAGTACTTAAAACGTTAATAAACAATAATAAATATTAAGTACTAGAAACGTAGGTATGGATAATTAAAATTTCACACTAAGAATATTGTAACAGATTATTAAAACATAATCAACGTAACATAAGCCAAAACGGATCATGTAAAAGTAACATTTACTATCTAAATTAATACCTTTTCTACTACTTCTGTATTTTGTAGAATCTTTGAACAAAATCAATCAAGTTAAATACTTGTCCGGGTCCAACTCCTATCTCCATATTTATATATTCATCAAGGTTGTGTGTTGAATCTGTAACAATAAGTATATTGTATTACATTGCCGCCATGCATGTCAGACCGCAGTCACTCGCGTTCTGCGAACTAGCGGCCGGCCACATCGCAGACACAACGTTGCGCCGGAGTCGAACTGTGTCTGCACACGACGTCGTCGGACGTAACCACATCGCAACTACTAAAGACAACGCAACCACAGGCGTATTGTCAACGACACTACAAGACGACACCACAGGGCTGTCGCTTACATTGTTTTGGTTACTACAACACCGACCGCAATGAAGTTCTAATACTAAGCTTATACATTTATCGTTATAAGTTGTTTATAATTAATGCAAAGTTATTGTTTTGGTTACTACAACACCGACCGCAATGAAGTTCTAATACTAAGCTTATACATTTATCGTTATAAGTTGTTTATAATTAATGCAAAGTTACAAATATTACCTTCATTGGTGTAAACAATTTGTTAACGACACCTCTACGGTGCAGTCCAAGTGGTGTCGTTGACTATACATGCAACCACATCGACATTTTGTTGGCACCACAACGCAACTGCAAAGAGCGGCAGCGACACTATTCACACGTAACCACTACTTGACCACATTTTGTCGCTGCGATGTGGTGTGGTTGTGGTATGTGTGAATTAGCCCTAATGTGACAACTACCCCCTTTTCCACTTAAGTAGCACCAATTATTTATGCTAACATCTGATGTTGACCAAGTTGGTTTGGTTTAGCGTTTGCTTTATATGTTAACGTTTTTAACCGGGCGTTTTTAACGAAGGGAGCGTAAGGTTCTCTTTGTTAAAATCGATAGCATAAACTTCATCAGTCGATTATTTGTGCTAACAAATTCATTATACTTTTCAATATAATAACACATATTGCATATGTTAGGCTTTAGATTAAAAAACTAGAAGGGATCCAAACAAAAGTGTAGTATAGTAATGATTTTTAAGAGCACTCATACGGCCAAGGATTGAATGATCCAAATTAATTGTTATAAATTTTTAACTAAATCTTCCTCGATTTTTGTTAAGATTGAAGAGAGGATCACTCAATCTACATATTACATTAGGCACATGATTACAGTAGGTCAGTGCATGATTATTTAAATATTATTGTTTGGTCTTATTATGATTAGTTTTGTACAAAGCTGATGCCATTTCGTAAATACCTGCTGTTTGATTGCAATTTTTAACTACGCCTTAATTTTTAAGTTATGACGGTCCTAATTCCTATAACTGAAAAAATTACGAGCCAGGCTCCCCCTGAATAAAAAACTAAATACGCCAATGCACATAAAATATCAAAAATATCAATCAATATCAAATAATTAGGCGTCCCGTTTTTGGGATTTTTTATGGATATTTTCAAGTGATACATACTTACATATTATCCGAAAAATACAGATCTTTTTTTTCGATTTTGGCTCCTACTTGAAAAGGAGCCCAGAGGGGCAATCGCACTATTTACCAACGTTTCAACCAAAACCAAAACGTTACCGTTCCCATATGTTTTGACATCTGACTGCTGTCAAGGTGTTGTCAAAATGTATGGGAACGGAAACGTTTCTGATTTGGTTGAAACGTTATAATTAGTGCGATTGCCCCTCTGTATGTAAATATTAGCCATTCAATTTGAGTTTGCCGTTACTTCCAATCATGCACTGACTTAGAATATTTTTATTAATGGTTGACTGACATACTCACACTGAGTGCATATGGCAGGATAAGAGGGTGGTGGTTTAATCCAGGATCCATCTGGCCTTTTCATGTGACGTCGATCTGATGCAAAGTTTTGCAGAAATTGTTTTGCAGGTACCACACGAAAGAATCTGTAATTATTAATATAAAACTCATTTTCTTTAATTATCATCAACAAAAAATATTTTATTTTAAACATTTATAGAGTTCAGTCAAAAGTCATCCGGGACTTGAGTTTACATAATGTAAGTATCACTCTATAATACACATATTTAATAGTATAAAACAAAGTCGCTTTCGCTGTCTGTCTGTTCCTATACATGCTTAGATCTTTAAAACTACGCAACTGATTTTAATGTGGTTTTTTATAATAGATAGAGTGATTCAAGAGGAAGGTTTATATGTATAATACATAGATAATATAGTAGAGAAACACTGATAATTTTAGAGGTTTCTAATGTGATGTAAATAAACACATTTTTTGCACTTACATTGCAAACGCTGGCTAAACCCTACGAGATAGATCAAAATAATTTACTACAGTATTGTACACCTTAAAAAGGTCAGCGATGGTATATGACTGTCTATCTCTTACCCACAATGACCATTTTTTATCCTTTACTTTTTACGAAAAATAATGGCTTATTTACGAAGCGATTTTAAGCAATAAGTACAGCATTAATCCTTATCTAATTAAGTGCCTTAAATACATTGTGCATTTAATATAGATCAATATAGCCCTTTACACTTACAGCATGCAATTTAAATGAATATTTTCGAAGATATTACAGATTTAAAATGCAGGGAATAGCGGTTGCGGCGCTACCGGCCGGGGAGGCCGGCGGACGCGGCGCGTGCCTATAGACAATCAGCCCCTGTAGCACGTCCACCAAAACACGATATGATAAAGCGATTTATCGCGGTGAACTGTCAAAATACGACGAAACCCTATTGTATTTTGACAGTTCACCGCGATAAACCGCTTTATCATATCGTGTTTTGGTTGACGTGCTAGGGGGGCTGTAGTATATTTAGTACCTATCAGCATTGCACCCGTGCGAAGCCGGCGCGGGTAGCTAGTAAATAATAATATAATAATAACTTTATTTTGCTCTCCACAATCTTAGTGTAATAGTATAGTCATGGTAAATTAACATTATCTACATGTTAAATGCATTTAGTAAACATTTAACATGTAAGAAAAGTCAGAAATACAAAGGGGTTATTGTGTAAGAAAAAATCTATTACGATCGCCTTGGAATTACTAATCATTGCGGCGTCAATACAAGACTGTGTCGACTGTCTGATAAAAAATTGCAATGGATGCACTTTAACTGTTAAAATTGAAAGAGATCATGATAGATTTTTGTTACACAATCAAGGGGCAGGTCTAAAATATGGACTTTTATTCAACTCTCATCAATTTATTTAAAACACAGAACCATGCTACCTCAATAAACTAGTAGTTCTGTTTGCGATCTCCAAGGAGGACGAATTAGACGATAGTTGCTTTAAAACAACTATTTGGGTGATTCCATGAAGGAAAGTAGTTCATTTTTATCCGTCCCTATGCAATTAGGAAGATGTCAATATTACTAAAACGTGTTTTTTAACCTAATAACTTTCTTTAATTAATTGTTATAAGAATAGTGAAAAAATCACGACAATTTTTTATGAATTAATCAATTTGGGAGTTCCGACTACAGCTTAACCGCGCTGGCATAATCGCTGTGACATCACAAACTCGGTCGCCTGCTTGGGACGCCTACCGGCCGGCGGCTATTGCGATTCCAGCGAGTGCCACACGCGGGCAGTATTCTTCCTTTTCATTTATTTATACATTTTAGTGTTGCATTCATTTTTTTGTTTGTTTAAAATAGTATTACTAAGATGCAGCAGGATTTTTACGTGGACAATCAAATAATCTGCCAAAGAAATGTGCGGATTATTTCACAAACCACGCAAAATACATCAGTGCGGAGCGGAAATCCAAGGACAGAAACTTGCGAAGTACTTAATTACACACATTATACAGGGTGTCTCAGAAACAATGGATAAACCTTTAACTGTTGATAGGTTTCGTCGAGACCTCTCTAATCTCAAATTTTGACTTTAGTAAAAATATCTCGGTTTTCAAGATATTTGATAGTTTATGATTTTTTTTAAAAATTCCACTTTTGGTTGGTTTTTAATGTGCCATTTTTACAAATACGGACTTTTTCTGATTCAGTTTTTTTTAGCTTCTAACGGAATAGTTCAGCTATCAATAACAGTGGTTAAAATTGAGCTAGCTAATCACGAAGTGCTTGGAAAAAACAATGTTCCAAAAAAAATTAAACAAGAAATTATTTTTCTTCGTGTTTGGTCAGCTACCATGTAAAAAAAATGTATGACGCTCATCGTGCCCATTATCTTAAAAAAATGCTTAGTTATTCTAGTTTCAAAAAAGGTATGATAACCTATGCTTAATGTATCTCTTAAATTTTATTACTGCTTGAATAGCAAATGGTATGAAATTTTAAAAAGATTTTTTTCGGAATAGTTATTAATTCTTAATTTGAATAAAGAATTTGAAATAAAACAACATGAAATTTTAATTTTTTATTAAATTTACAATAAATGTTCGAATTGGCGTCCTTGCGCTCTGATACACGCCCTACATCTTTTTATAAAAGAAAGTTTGATGCGGCGCGCGTAACCAGACGTTTTTATGTGTGCAGCTGCATTTTGTATGCGAGTACGCAACTCTGTTATTGAGGATACTGGCCTCGCGTAGACATGGTCTTTCAGACATCCCCAATAAAAAAATCCAAGGGATTTAGATCCGGCGATCTGGGCGGCCATAAAATAGGGCCGAGCCGGCCTATCCACCTTTGTGGGAAGTGTTGATTTAAATAATTTCTTACTACTATTGCGTAGTGAGCTGGGCACCCATCATTTTGAAGCCACATTCTCCGCCTCACTTCTAAATTGACATCTTCTAGCATGCCGGGTAAATCATTTTGTAAAAAATTAAGGTAAATTTCACTATTCAGTGTAGCTGGAAGTTCATATGGCCCGATCACCTGTCCGTCAATAATCCCAGTCCACAAGTTAACTTTAAATTGAACTTGGGACCGATCTTCCCTCATCAAATGTGGGTTTTCAACTTGCCAGCTATGAAGATTGTGGATGTTGAAATATCCATCTCTCCGGCATGAGGATTCATCCGTCCATAAAATTTTATTGAAAAATTGCGGGTCCTCCCTTATTTTATTTAACATGATTCTGCAGAATGCAATCCCGCGCGGATAGTCAGCAGGCTGTAGAGTTTGGACCCTTTGAATATGGAAAGGGTGCAAAAGGTATTTTTTCAATATGCGATGCACTTTGCTTCTATTAATGCCGGTTCGACGTGCAATTCCACGCACAGAACGTGTTGAATCTTCTTCTATTTCGTCGAGGACTACTACTTCTTCATCGTCGTTTCTTTCTGGTCTTCCTGGCCCTGCACCACCAATGCCTCTTCCTGGAAGCTTCCCTTCGCAGTACGAATTATGTACCCGAGCAAAAACTCGATAGTCCGGGTGACGTGCGTTGGGGTACCTAATACAAAAAATGACGTTATTAAATTTACTAATTCATTTAATTTTAAAATCTAATTAAACACGGCGTGTGACTATTTTTAGAAGGATAACATAATGTAAGACCCATCCTGATACGTTTAACTAAAGTTGCAATAAATGTGTGTGATTTAAAAAAAAATAAGATTGATTGAATTAAAGAGAAAATAAATAATCTTACCTCTCTGCGTACAGACGAGCAGCAGCGTTAGCATTTCCTCGACATTCGCCATAAACAAAATGCATGTTTGCATATTCGCGCGACGTGTACTGATGTCTAGGCATGTTCAGTGTTATGTATTGGTTGTCAGTTAGGTTTCACAGCACAAACAATATCCAAATCGTAAAGCTAGCCAAGTCCATATGATCACCAGTTGTCAATAGGTTTCACAGCACAAACAATATCCGAATCGCAAAGCTAGTCAAGTCCAAAATCACAGCAAAATATCGTTTAAAATCATCGAAGCTCTATCGAATCTCTCGAATACAGAAAACACGCGTGGGTCACAACCGGAGTTCAGAAGGACACTAACAATCGTAACAAAGAACCCAATGATCAGACGCAGGTAAAAAAAGTCCTTCCAGGAAATTCGATAGCAGGTAAGGTTGCAAATGCTTATGACTCATGTGCTGTTAATGATAAGGCTCCTTTTTGATTGCGTATAGTGGATGAGACATGTGGCAGGCAGAGGCCACAAAAAAAAACACGTTTCTGAACTCTGTGACTCGCAAACGAATGTTTACAAATAAGCTTTAAGTGCTTATTAGTGGAAAAAAAACCTTTTTTTTTTCAAATTTTCATTTTATTTGCTATTCAACCAGTCAGAAAGTCAAGAAAGCATAAACTTAATACTGGAAAACTAAATTAACCGAATAAAATTAATCCGAAAAATAATTAATCCGACAAAGAATCTTTTTAAAATTTTCATACCATTTGCTATTCAAGCAGTAATAAAAGTTCAGAGATACATTAAGCATAAGTTTATCATAACTTTTTTGAAACTAGAATAACTAAGCATTTTTTTAAGATAATGGGCAGGATGAGCGTCATACATTTTTTTTACATCGTAGCAGACCAAACACGAAGAAAAATAATTTCTTGTTTAATTTTTTTTGGAGCATTGTTTTTTCCAAGCACTTCGTGATTAGCTAGCTCAATTTTAACCACTGTTATTGATAGCTGAACTATTCCGTTAGAAGCTAAAAAAACCTGAATCAGAAAAAGTCCGTATTTGTAAAAATGGCACATTAAAAACCAACCAAAAGTGGCATTTTTAAAAAAATCATAAACTATCAAATATCTTGAAAACCGAGATATTTTTACTAAAGTCAAAATTTGAGATTAGAGAGGTCTCGACGAAACCTATCAACAGTTAAAGGTTTATCCATTGTTTCTGAGACACCCTGTATAATAATAATTATAAATTCCTTTATATCAAAAGTAATATTTACAGATTCTTGTCTAGTTTTCCCTTTAAGTAAGTAGTCTAATGGCCATTTTCACCAACCTCTTCTTAGCTTAGGGTACTCTTAAGCTCAGAAGAATAACTAAAGCATAGAAACCTAGCAAAAATAGCTACTGAACTTAATATATTTGACTCACTTTGACATTAGGCGCTGCTAATAGAAGTTAGACAGAGACACGTATATGCAAGATGTTTCGAAATTTTGTAGGTCGTCACTAATTCTCGCTTGTCAGTTCTTCTCCCAGTGATGTCGTGCTCATCACTCACCTAGTTTCAACGTCGATAATTATATTATGTAGGTATTTAATAGATCCCTAATACTAAAATGTCTTTATTACGAGAAATATAACGTAAATAATTAAGGGTAGATTTTCTTATGTAACTTATCCAGCTAATAGCTGCTGTGTCTCTTTGGTATGGCCCAGCTGGCCGTTCATGAGACTAAAAGCGGGAAGTGCGAGTCGGACTCGCCCACCGAGGGTCCCGTATAAAATTGTAGGTTATACTTTAAATAGAGACTAATTTTTTTATGATTTAATTACAAATGTGGAGTTTGAGATATTCCCTGACTTGTAGTGTAAGACTATATAACTTCATAAATTTCATAGTTCTAGCTAGATCAACGAAAAATACCCTATACATTTTGATGCCCGTGAGAATGTCGAAATATAGGTTTTTGGCGACATAAACGGCCGTACCTTTTTTTGTTAACTTAGAAGTTTGATTTTTTCACATCTTCAAGGGACTATAGAACTTGTTAGTGTAGAACTGAGTAATTATATGGTTTTAATTTCAACTCGATACCTTCACGCGTTTCCAAGATAGTCTTGACAGACAAACGGACAATAAAGTGATCCTATAATGGTTCAGTGTTTCTTTTGAGGTACGGAACCCTAAAATTTGGACTATTTAAGTGACGGGTATTTCCCGTTATCTAAAATGTTGGATTTTTTCTGTTGCAGAGATTCACAAATTCTATGAAAAGGAAATCGAAGACACACTGCTTTTATTTCATCGCTTAGATTTAATTCATTTTTTATCGCATCGCTTAGAGGTACTTGAGGTTAATCTCATATTTAATTTACTTTCCCGAAAATTTAACCCTCATGGATTTTGAACCTTGGATAAATTCGTGAATGCTAAAACTACTATTTGTACATATGCTTGGAAATTAAACTAAAAACATTAACATTTGACCATAATTTATTGTTAACATTCGATAGATTTCTTACGCTTGATGTGCGGCCAGGCTTAGAATGTAAATTTTCCGAAGGCGGTTTTGATATTTTACCTTTTTGACTCTTTCAAGTTCTATTCTTGATCTAATATTTTAATTCTTAGAAAAAAATGGAGACGTAGAAAAAAAACGTCTCCATTTCATAGTTTTACTACTAAGTACATACACAATTAATCTGATGGAAAATATCTGGAGCAAATTTGACTATGCTTTCTTGGACTCCAATTTCGTCTGACAATACACTTTATCTATATGTTTTTTATACATTGTCTTTAGGAAATCCTTCTATGCTGTAGTGCTCAGAACAATCACTACAGCATAGAAGGAAGATTAAAACAAGAATTAATTGTGTGCTATTTGTCTCTTTCTAACATACGGCACAAAACTGTGTAAATGTAAGAGATGAGTAATATTTGTCTTTTGGCATATCACAAGGTGGTCAGTATATGAATTGATTGAATTGTCATTTTGGTTAAAAATATTAAAATTGGTTAAAAATATATAGCACGGCTAAATTCTATAGTACCTTGTATCGAAGATAGACCATTCGAGTTTGAACTATTTGAATTGTTCGTATAATATTTGTTTGTACGTCCCGTGGCTAGTAATATTTTGATGATATTTTATTAATATTTAAGTGATTAGAAAGTAAGAATTCTTTAGGTATTTACAAATAGTGTGTGTTTGTGCACGCCGTAACACAATGTCTTGTGTAGTTTGGGGCTGCAAGTCTCATTCGTCGCGAAAGGAAAACAATCAAAATTTATTGACCTTAAATTGGCATGTTTTCTCATATTGTTACTTGAATGTGAGCTAATAAGTACACTTATATACATATGAAATATCGCTGAATCATTTTGTAGAAAAACAATACGTAATATTAACTTCACTTTTATGTTTTAGCGATTTTTAGAAAATTACTTTGAGGTTTTCTTGATCATGCGTAGTGTTGTAAAATTTTGTCGATATTTTTATTTTACAGATTTCCTAAAGACAATGTATAAAAACATATGGATAAAGTGTATTGTCAGACGAAATTGGAGTCCCAAGAAAGCATAGTCAAATTTGCTCCAGATATTTTCCATCAGATTAATTTTGTATGTACTTAGTAGTAAAACTATGAAATGGAGACGTCATGACGTAAGTCAAGTTATTTAATGAAAGGAAATCTTTAAACTAAAATATTATTTATGAAAATAAAAACGTATTTAATTTCTTAACTATTTCTTTAAGGAATCCTCGACACGGATGCCAAGAACAACCAGTTCAGATGATTTTTTTCTAAGAATTAAAATATTAGATCAAGAAAAGAACAGAAAGAGTCAAAAAGGTAAAATATCAAAACGCCGCCTTCGGAAAATTTACATTATAACTAAGCCCGGCCGCACATCAAGCGTAATAAATCTATCGAAAAATGTCTTAACAATAAAGTATGGTCAAATGTTAATGTTTTTAGTTTAATTTCCAAGCATATGTACAAATAGTAGTTTTAGCATTCACGAATTTATCCAAGGTTCAAAATCCATGAGGGTTAAATTTTCGGGTAAGTAAATTAAATATGAGATTAACCTCAAGTACCTCTAAGCGATGGGATAAAAAATGAATTAAATCTAAGCGATGAAATAAAAGCAGTGTGTCTTCGATTTCCTTCCTATAGAATTTGTGAATCTCTGCAATAGAAAAATTCCAACATTTTAGATAACGGGAAATACCCGTCACTTAAATAGTCCAAATTTTAGGGTTCCGTACCTCAAAAGAAACACTGAACCATTATAGGATCACTTTATTGTCCGTTTGTCTGTCAAGACTATCTTGGAAACGCGTGAAGGTATCGAGTTGAAATTAAAACCATATAATTACTCAGTTCTACACTAACAAGTTCTAGTCCCTTGAAGATGTGAAAAAATCAAACTTCATAGTTAACAAAAAAAGGTACGGCCGTTTATGTCGCCAAAAACGTATATTTCGACATTCTCACGGGCATAAAAATGTATTGGGTACTTTTCGTTGATCTAGCTAGAACTATGAAATTTGTAAAGTTATATAGTCTTACACTACAAGTCAGGGAAAATCTCAAACTCCACATTTGTAATTAAATCATTAAAAATTTAGTCTCTATTTAAAGTATAACCTACAATTTTATACGGGACCCTCGGTGGGCGAGTCCGACTCGCACTTCCCGCTTTTAGTCTCATGAACGGCCAGCCTGACCATACCAAAGAGACACAGCAGCTATTAGCTGGATAAGTTACATAAGAAAATCTACCCTTAATTATTTATGTTATATTTCTCGTAATAAAGACATTTTAGTATTAGGGATCTATTAAATACCTACATAATATAATTATCGACGTTGAAACTAGGTGAGTGATGAGCACGACATCACTGGGAGAAGAACTGACAAGCGAGAATTAGTGACGACCTACAAAATTTCGAAACATCTTGCATATACGTGTCTCTGTCTAACTTCTATTAGCAGCGCCTAATGTCAAAGTGAGTCAAATATATTAAGTTCAGTAGCTATTTTTGCTAGGTTTCTATGCTTTAGTTATTCTTCTGAGCTGTAGTGATTGTTCTGAGCTCTTAAGTGGCATGCTGTCTCATTCTTTTCATTAAGACAAGACAAAAGTGACAGCATACGTCTTAGGGGCTTCCTAAGCTAAGTTATGGTTGGTGAAATCGGCCATAAGACACTTGTATTGGGAATAACTCGCTACTTCCCTTACGGTAGCTAAACTAAAGCGAACTTAATTTTGACTAAAACTAAGACTAAAAGGTAAGACAAAAGTACAAACAATTCTAGCGGCATTATAAACAATGTTAACGTGAGCGTGAATATTGGTATATGTGTGCGTAAGATGTGTGTGCGTGTGTGTGTTTATGTGGGTGTGTGTGTGTGTGTGTGTGAGAGCGTGTTCAATACTACTAAACTACCTCATTCTTATAAAAAGATTTTGAACTTCTTCATAACTAAGTGATTTCAACCATTCAATTAAAGTGTTTTTGCAGGTGTAAGCAGTGACGGGAGCAACAATGTCCTTCCTTCTTTTATGACTGAGGTCAACATAAGGCAGAGATTTGTGACAGGTTAGGATAAGATTGAGAACGTAAAGTTTCCTGACTGTAAGTAGTCCGCTCATTCTGTATAGTGTATCAGTAGGAAATCGGTAAGGTTTAGAATAAATGACTTTAATAAGCGATCTTTGAGCTCTTTCTAATTCCAGAAAGTGTGTTTTATCAGCTCCACCCCAGATACAGTAGGTGAGTACTGATTGAGCTAAAGCTACGTAGATTTTATTTTTTAGTTTATTTGACATGATCTGCCGTAGTGATTTGAAAACCCGTAAGAGTTTCCTAATACGAATAGTCAGCAATTCCAAATGTGAGTGCCAGCTAAGCCGTTGGTCAAGTATTATACCTTTTTTTTTCTCGAGGAGAATGCGTGACCGCACCGTACTCGCCGTTGGCTAGACGACGAGCGTGTGTGGGGCTCTCCCGGCAGAGTGCCAGGCCTACCCACTAAACCCCCCGGTGTTCTTCCTGCCCTTATGGACGCGCTTGGTAGGGTCCACACTGCGACTACCACTACCAACGCGCCCGGGCTAGCCCGACCTGGCTCGCCAAGGGGGGATTGCCCGAGAACACCAGGGCAATCTCCAGACGGAGAGCCTTATGGCGGCGTGCACGGGGCCAACCGTGCACGCATGCCTCCACGGCAGGGTCAATAGACGGGCATTGCTTGCGCGAATGCCCGCCTTCGCCTGCCTCAAGTATTATACCTAAGTATTTAGTTTGGCTGATCTTTTCAATAATGGGGCAGTTACAGTTCCGGTTATCAGGGTTGGAGCATAAGTGGATCTTTATGATGAAGCTGTTTTCTGGTTGGGATTTATTAGAAGGAGTAAAACAGACGAAGTTCGTTTTCTGGGTATTTAAAGTAAGAAGATTTACTTTAAGCCAGTTAGACATAATCATTAATCCCCTTTCAGACCTTGCATGTACTGTACTCCAGGTCCTACCAGCAAAAACGAGCGCAGTGTCGTCTGCATATGAGTATATCCTGCCCCCGACCTCCTGAAGGTTTATATTAATACGTTTATATAAATTAAAAACAGGGTCGGGCCGAGGACAATTCCCTGCGGAACTCCAAAACTAGGAGTAGCTTTGTCACTACGTAAACCATTCGTATTTACTTGCTGCGTTCTGTCCTGGTGGTAACTTTTGAAAAGCATGAGTGTATCCCTTATACCGATGCTTTCCAATCTGTGTAAAAGAATAGGCACAGAGACGGTGTCGAAAGCCTTTTTTAGGTCTAAAAACACAGTAAGACATTTGTTGCCATTATCTACTTCATTAACTATATTGGAGGTAAGATCAAGAATAGCATCTTGAGTTGAAAGGCCCCTCCTAAAACCATATTGTGATCTGGATAATATTTCAAATTTATTAAGAAAATCGACCAATCTATTGTAGAGCAACTTCTCGATTATTTTGGAGATTAGGGTCAGGACAGAGATAGGCCTATAATTGCTAACATCCTCCCTGTGCCCATTCTTATACACCGTGGTTACTATAGATCTCTTTAAAGCGCTGGGGAAAACGCCAGTACTAAAGCAGAGGTTTGCAAGCTTACTTATGTACGGGACAACTTAAGCTTAATTATAAAGTAGACCTATTATAACTAGCTACATATTTTAGTTTAACCTTTACCTACCTAAAGTACGTAGTTAAGTTACTCTCTTATTACCTTATCGGTGAGGTGTGTGAACTCAAACAAAATTTTTATTATTCAACTTCAAAACTGGTTTAATCATTTAGGTACAAGTAGGTACAACCTTGGTAGGTTCTGTTATTAACGTCGACCACTCAAACAAATGTTTACGATTTTTTTGTGGGTTGAACGTTAAGGCATAGATTAGTTAATTTTTTTTTTTAATAGATTATGGGTAGACACTTGTCCTCATCTTGCCTGATGGTAAGCAAAGATGGGGACTAAGGTGGAGCGTGCCTATTCATTAGGTGCCGACTCACTCTAGTCCTGAAAAGACCCGGGCTGTAATGAGGTGGGAACACAGAGGAAAAAATTCCATTTCTTTGCCGTACGCGTTAAAAAAGTGGAAGCGAAACGCTTCGTGCGGAGCAGTGGGATTTCTACTACGTAGGGGTGGGTCTTTGCCGTTATCCGGGTGCCTCGGTAGTAAAAGGGAGATCACCACTTGGGGGGAGCCCCAAAAACTCTTCTCATAAAGCTGGAGAGAGCACAGAGAGCTGTTTTAAAAGTCTGCTTTAACAAACCTATTTTGTTTCCGACCCGGGAACTATATCAGATCTGCCAGGTCCTCACGGTAAGACTTTACTGTGGCTTATTTTTGCTTTATACAGTTTTACTTCAGCATAGAAAGAGCATTCCTAAATCTTCGACTACGCAGCGTAACCAACAAGTGGCCCAGGCTGACTGCTTCAGGACCTTCTATGCTCACAGATTTTTCTGTTTCTTAGGTCCTTTCTTATACAGGGTGTCCCAGAAGCCGACGTCAAGCCGAAAGCAGGTGATAGACTAACATATATGTTATCAGAAAAATATAAAATAAAATCTAAGTCACCTATCTTAAAAAAATCTAGCATTAAAAAAAATGGATAAAATTTACACCCTGTGACGGTTTTTTCACTGTTGTTGCTACAATTCTTGACTTTTCTAAACATTTTCTTTTGTTTTGTAATCCTAAATAATGTTTCTGTATACTCTAATCTAAAATTTAAAGCGAGCTGCTCCAAATTAGAAGAATATGCCATTTTTATCTAAATTAAATATTCAACATTAATTTTTCGCATAGTTTTAACAAGCTGTACTGAAAAAAGAATGTACTATGCGAGTTTGGCAAGTAACTGCAAAAGTTGGCGCATTCAATAAGGATTCCAAAATGGTATGATACTTGGTAGATAATTTCTACGATTGCAGACAATATTTTTTTTTCCAAAAACAGGCAGTTTTGAACAAATTTTTCTTACGTACTTAAAATGTATTCTAATGTACCCATGGTTTGCTTTCTAGTTTGAGTGAGACCTGGAGAGTCATTTTACGAAGTGTGAGAGAGACAGATAGTGAAATAAATTAAATACACAAAAATTGTTAACATAATTTATTTAAATGTCAAGATTTACAACAGGTGTTCAAACTGTCTTCCTTCAGCTATAATGCAGGCTCGACATCTTCTTAAAAAAGATTGGGCTATCAAGCGGGCGAATCTTCCATTATTAACAAAATCATTTGCTTCTATTATTCTTTGCCGTAGGTCAGTCACAGTTTCGATTGGCTTTGCGTAAACTTTTTCTTTCACCGCTCCCCAGTAAAAGAAATCTAATGGATTTAAATCTGGGGAACGGGCTGGCCACGAGATAGTACCAGATCGTCCTATCCATCTGCCTGGGTATTCCTCATCGAGATATTCTCTTACTGAGCTGGCATAGTGAGCTGGGCAACCATCTTGTTGAAACCACATATCTCTTAGAATGTTAAGTGGCACATCTTCCAGTAGATTTGGTAAATCATTTTGTAAAAAATGTAAATAAACTTCACCAGTCAAGGCGTCTGGCAGCTCAAAAGGACCTATTATTTGTCCATTTAAAATTCCGGTCCACATATTCACTTTAAATCGATATTGTGATCTATCTTGCCTCATCAAATTAGGATTTTCGATATGCCACTCGTGTAAGTTGTGTAGGTTCATGTAACCATCTTTTTTAAATGTCGACTCATACTCATTAAATGGTACTCCTGTGCTTCTCTCTATTCCACGTACAGAAATACTCCGAGCTTCTTCGACAATGTCTAGTACAACGTCCTCGTAAGGGGGACGAAATCTTCTTTCACTAGGTACTTGGTTCGGCAGTCAGCCCTCTGAGAAGAGTAATCGGTGCACATTTGTAAAGACTCGATGATCCGGAAAACGAGCTGCATTTGGGTACCTCTCACGATAAAGTCTAGCTGCAGCGTTGGCATTGCATCTACATTCCCCATAAATTAAATGCATGTTGGCGTATTCTTGTGTCGTGTACGCAGACATGGTGGCACTACACAATTACACAATCAACGATAAGTAGTCCGGAGCAAAGCAAAGGTCGTCGGTAGAGAAACTAAACAGTCCGAATCCAAATCACAAGCAATCAAGTCCAATAAACGTAGCAGAAAGTGGTAAGCACGAAATCAACACGAACGAATACAAAAAGATGCGCAGTAAGAAAAGGAGCGAAACGTACTGATGTGTATTGTTTGTGCGTTTGCGAATAATTGGCGTCACTATCTGTCTCACTTCCACTTCGTAAAATAGTCATTTTACGAAGTGGATGTGAGACTCGCCGTCTCTGTCACGTTAGCGTCACTATCTGTGTCGCTCATACTTCGAATCTCTCCGTCTCTGTCACGTTAGCGTCACTATCTGTCTCTCTCACACTTCGTAAAATGACTCTCCCGGTCTCATTCAAACTAGAATGTTAAAGTTACAGCCTTAAAGCAAACCATGGGTACATTAGAATAAATTTTAAGTACGTAAGAAAAATTCTTTCAAAACTGCCTGTTTTTGGAAAAAAAAATATTGTCTGCAATCATAGAAATTATCTACCAAGTATCATACCATTTTGGAATCCTTATTGAATGCGCAAACTTTTGCAGTTACTTGCCAAACTCGCATAGTACATTTTTTTTCAGTACAGCTTGTTAAAGCTATGCGAAAAATTAATTTTGAATATTTAATTTAGATAAAAATGGCATATTCTTCTAATTTGGAGCAGCTGGCTTTAAATTTTAGATTAGAGTAAACAGAAACATTATTCAGGATTACAAAACAAAAGAAAATGTTTAGAAAAGTCAAGATTTGTAGCAACAAGAGTGAAAAAACCGTCACAGGGTGTAAATTATATTGATTTTTTTAAATGTTAGATTTTTTTTTAAATGGGTGACTTAGATTTTTTAAATTATTTTTCTGATTCTGATAACATATAGAAGCTAGTCTACCACCTGCTTTCGGCTTAACGTCGGCTTCTGGGACACCCTGTATAATAGAATACATCACAAGTTGGATATAGTGTCATTATCTAGGTTCCGTTGTAAGTCTATAGTCACTTCATACTTAAAATCACTTCCATACCCGGAAACGGAAGATCTAATGCATCAGGTACGATAAAATGCTGGTCAACTAATACCAGTAATAAACCAAGACTCATATTAAGAAGTTCTTGTAATAAAATTAAAAAAGTTATGTACCCTTAGCAGCTGTTTATGCTCTTACAAGCCTTAGACGCATACGTTTCGACAGGTACTTGATCCACTCATTCTCTATCCACGCTTGGCGGGCGTGTTTATGTGTGTCCATGCGTGCACTCTTGCTGGGTGTTTGGGTGTGTGTGTATGTATATATGTATATGAACTGGTTGGTGTGAAATAGGCGGTCAGTGCTCGAATAACCTAATTGTAAGCTCTTAGTTTTTCATACAACAGCATGTTATTTTTTCTTTTTTCCTTTCCTTTCTCTGGTAATATTAAGTTATAGTTGTACCATGGTACAGTCCCTGATCGATCCATTCGACGAGCTCTGGTGGTCTGAGATACAGGCTTTGTTAGCTTAGTTCAGCCACCAGTCTCCTACAATTTTATACATGTACACCCTAGATTAAGATCAGCTGAACTGCATTATTGTTAAGATTGTGGAGAAAATAAAAATAAATATTATTATTATTAATTGATGTCATGTATGTACTTCAATGTGAATTTTACTTGAAAATTATTTAATATTTTAATTTCTTAATTATAGTTTATAAGCAGAGACTGGTGCACAAAAGTGAGGACAACAGTGTATACCAAAATTTATTCAAATATTGCATTTATTTCATTAATAATAATTTTAAGTAATTATACTAATACTGGAACATGATTGTCCGGTATAAATTCTAATATTTTTTATAAGCTAAGAAGTTAAAAACCTGATTAAAAGTCGACTAGAAACTGACAATTGCCTTATGTAAGCTAGTGATTCATATTTTTATCAAAATTCTTAGAAAGTAAGTAAGTAGTTTGTATTTAAATATTTAAAAATAAATGAGTGCATTTCTTTCGCCAATAAACTGTATATGTAACACTGGTGATATTAACATTAAAACTGTATACATACTGTACTAAAATAAATAAATTGAAAAGAAAGGAAAATTTTTCATGCGATTTCAATATTACTTCTAAAATTTATTTATGTGATACTGTGGTATTCATAAATATGGAGTACCAATAATTTAGATTTTTAAATATTATTTGTAATTAACTAAAGGTGCGTTCCGAATGAGCTTATAGCAATGAGGGTGGTGTGAGTGCTCACAACTGTTCCGAATGGGATATAGCGCTAACATCTACAAATAACAGTTGGCCATTCAGAACAATATTTTGTGCGCTTACTATACTGACGTTTCCTTGACAATTAATTTTCAGCAATAGCATATAATTTTTGCATCTAAATATTTTTTAATGGGCACTTAGGTAGACAACACTCAATGATTACGATCCGCCATCTTGCAATTACGGCATAGTCTATGTATATGCAAGATGGCAGATGTAATGACGTCATCAATGACGTCAGGTTGGATGCTGTGAACATGCTAACAGAGATTCAAAACGATTTTTAGCATGCTGACATAGATATATCATCACCATTCGGAACGCACCATAAATAACACGTTAGGACATAAAGTTGTCCTATTTTGTGGATTTACATAGATTTGGTAGTTTAATTAAATAAGTAAACCGTACCTGTGGAAATCAGATTTCAAAACTTGATCTGTTCGAAAAGTTTCTGTAACATACTTATGAAAAAATGTAGGGAAAGGTAATTCAGAATCCAAATCATAGACAAGACAACTTTTGCAGTCCCAAGAATAAAGAAATATAACATGGTAATCCTGAAACAAAAATTAGGTCATATTGAGTTTAATGCTATTAATCAAAACAAAGGACTTTGCATGTTAAAAACCGATGTCAGGTAACAAACAGTTGATGTCAGACAGGCATGACACAGTCGGAGTACACACCCATATAACAAGGCGATCCTCTTCACGCCCTGCTCTTTGTTTCCAGAGAGGTACAGTGCGGCAAGGGTTGGATATGAAAACGACAAAGCACCTATCCAATTCTTCGGGTACTCTAATAGAGACATCCTGGCATAACTTCCATACATTTTCTTCACTGAAACAAGGTGCAAATAAAAACCAATAGAATAAAACAGTTTACATTCTTCGAGATAAATAATGTTTTTTTAAATGCTACACACCAATAACACGACACATGTGAACATTCCTCACGTTTTGTAAATAAAGGCTTCATTGTTTTATCGTTCTTGTTAATGTTATGATTAAAAGTCAAGTTTACTTTTGCATTGAACGACATATTGACAAAATTGATTTTTTAAGTTTGTTGACATTTATTTGGCATAAGGCTAAGGCTGCACTAAGGTTAACAGAGGCGCGTTCAGGCGCGTTCAGCGCCTCTGGGTGTAGTTGTCCGGTTGTTTTTTAACTCGCTCAAAGGCGTTGAACGGATTGCAGCAACCACATCTTTTATCTCCCTCTTTCACATGATTTTTTATTTCTCTCTCTTTCTAGTAGATGACATTATAGAATATGGCCGCCAATATCATCCAATCACGTAAGAGTATTTCAGTCATAAACGTCAGAGCGTTTTACAACCATCAAATTCAATGGTTGTTCGGTTGTAACTCGCGCCGACACTCAAAGGTCTTGAACGGGCGGTTGTTTCACCCGGTTGTCACGCTCGAAGGCATTGAACGGGGTTAGAGCGAAAAGTTGTACTTCGCGCGAAGGCCCTGAACGCGCCTCTGGGCCTTCGCGCGAAGTACAACTTTTCGCTCTAACCCCGTTCAATGGGGGTAATTCTGAAGTTACCTGCACTAAAACTAAAACTAAAATTAAACATATAATTTTAAATTAGTTTTAGGTAATTCGTATTCTAAAACGCCGTACTCTCTTAATTTAAACTGTACTTGACAATTTCATAAATTGAATACACAGATTATAAATACACCTAGTGCTGTAGAAAAACGGGATAATTTAGAAACATTAAAAACAGCTATATTCTATTAACTTTACTATCAGAAATTATTAATTTAAGATTTGATCGTATTTGTAAATAACAGAAAAGAAATTTTATTATTTATCATTCATTTTATCACAAAAGAAAAATTATTCGACATTTATTCTGCGATTGTGATGGCTTCGCGCCTATGCTATGAAATAAAAAAAAATTACGTGGTAGTCTGTAGTTGTATAGATAGGTACTTCGTGACTTCCTCTGAATTTTAAAATTGCGTATTTTGTTTCATTAGTAATTTTTGTTTTCTTTTCATAATAACCGCTGTTATTTATTGACAAATAATAGTAGGCAACAAATCTTAGATAGGCATACTTCTATCTGCAGATAGAATATTAATTTCTGTTGTAAGAGTAAATACATACATACATAGCCTACCTATCATCTAAATGTCAGCACTATTAGACTACTTGGGAACAAACAAATTACAACTCACGACTTGGCAATTGATGCTATAAAAGCTTTTCCTATTGTATAATAAGTTTCCTGGTGCTGTAGGGTGTATCACTGGTGGAGCAACAATACCAATATGTGTACCATTTTTTTTAACGTTGGGAAATGCGTTACGCATACCTCGCGCTTGGGTAGGCGCGAGGTTATGTCGGACTCTCCGCGGCCACTGGGGGCAGAGCGCCAGCCAGAAACCGCGGCCTACCTACTAAAACCCAACGATGCCCCCTCACAAACGCCTTGGCACGAGAACGTCCATCACCGCCGCATCCTCCCCGTCATCTGACGAAGAGGATACGTCGGGGAGGGACGCCCCGTCGCCGGACAAGGCCATGAGAACCCTTTCGGACACTTCCATGACCTCGTCAGCGTCTGCTCGCCTATGGCGAGCCCCTCTCACCTCCCTAAAATGGGAAGGCCAGCGATGCTCCTGGGCATTAGGACTATCGACGACTGGCGGTGGCCTGTGATATGCAGGACTCGGGCTTCCCTGGCCCGCGTCCCGCTGGTCACCGTCAGGAGGAAGAAGGCGGGCGAACTGCCGCCTCCTCCGCCCCGTTCTTCTGCGGCGGCAGGGATCTGCCGCTGGGTCATCTTCTCTGGCCCGTTCTGCCACCTCCTTCTGTGTGATTACCTCCACACAGAAGGAGTTTGCTGCATTCCAGGCCTAGACCAATATGTGTACCATCAACAGCTCCAAGTGTGTTTGGCATTCCATATATTTGTAAAAACCTAAATAGAAAAAGGACGGAGGATGTTAATGTATTTCTTAATAATTATTTCAAAATATTTTATTACAATGTAAGTAGGTGCTCGCTCACTCTGCCTTGACATGGTCCTTTTCTATTGCTGTTTTAGGAAATTATTATTTTTTTGTGGAGTTAATTTGCGCAATATTAATTAAATCAGTGACAAAAGTGACAGCTCTGCATGACCTAAGGCTGGCTAAAACCTTTAAATGTAAGGTAAGGAGCCAATCTGTACTTCAGTGCAGTCTATAGCTTCTATCAAGTTGCGAGCGGATTGGCGAGAAAAACGACATATTTTTCTAAATTTACATTCGGGCATAGTAAATGGGTCTGATTTGTCCCTCAACTTCCTCAATTTTACTTTTTCTTCTCCTATTCTATAACATAAATAAGTCGATACTTTACAAATATATTTTAAAACTATGAGGCAGGTATTTATCTAATTTTTTATATAAAACAAATATCTTACCTTTCTGAAGACTCTATTAATGCCATAACAACCAATTCATCATCCATTTGGCAAGTTGCACAAAAAAAATGCCTTCGGTAATGTTAGAAAATCGTTAAAAAGTAACAAGATAAATTTAGACGGCACCTAAAAGTTCACCTCCTAAAATTAGTTTGACATATTTAAAATTATAGGAAAAATTAGATTTAGGAAGCATGTCAGAATACGAAAATAACATCTAACACTAAATTGAGTAGTTTAGTAACGTCACTCTTAATTTTAGAGTTAACTTGTGAGTTCTGAATACCAAACGGTGATTGACATTTCTATCTCTAATTTTATTTAGTTATAGTTTTAGGTGGTCGCTTCAGAATCACCCCCAATGCCTTCGAGCGTGACAACCGGGTGAAACAACCGGCCCGTTCAAGACCTTTGAGTGTCGGCGCGAGTTACAACCGAACAACCATCGAATTTGATGGTTGTAAAACGCTCTGACGTTTATGACTGAAATACTCTTACGTGATTGGATGATATTGGCGGCCATATTCTATAATGTCATCTACTAGAATGAGAGAGAAATAAAAAATCATGTGAAAGAGGGAGATAAAAGATTTGGTTGCTGCAATCCGTTCAACGCCTTTGAGCGAGTTAAAAAACAACCGGACAACTACACCCAGAGGCGCTGAACGCGCCTCAGCCCTACAAAATGCCACACGCAAACTTTTCTGCAGTCGTTCCGTAGAAAAATGTATGAAGATGACATTAGCTGCGGAAAAAATAGCGTGAGTTAAGTTGTCGTAAGCAAATAATATCATTGCCATTCATTTTTTCTGCGGAACGACTGCGGAAATGTTAGCGTGTGGGTGGCATTTGTCTAGAGGGGCAGGAGCGCGTTAAAAGTGTTGAATGAAAGTCAGAGGGGCATTTGGCACTTATTTATTCTATAATGATGACAAGACTTTATAATCAGGTTTAAAACTATAAAAATATATCAGCTAAGAAATGATGTTATTAAATACGGCAGAGTAACAGCAGAGTGATCAATAAACAAATATCATGAACTACTGTCACTACTGAAATAAGACAAAACCAAGGAATATTGGTTTTAATCAACTTAAAAACATTGTGACATGATATATGAATGACAAATTACAATTGACTTGAGTATATAGTAAAGTTGTTATATAGTAATGGTCATGGTCATTATGGTCATGGATTAAAACTATCGCCATCTTTATTTTTCTCTAAAGGATTAAACGTGACGGCTTAATTTTAAGACTTGTCAAATTAGTTTAGTGTAGTTAAGTTGTGTGTCTTAAGTTACTTGCGCTATAGACATACTTAAATAATCTCAAAGCGAATAAAAACACTTATACGTAACTAATTTTGTAAATACTAATAGTGTACGTACGTGTAGTGGAACCTGCTGATCAGTAATACAGGTTTACGTAGTTCCTACAGGCACCAGTCTCCCACAATAGATTTAACTCAAATCTGTAGTCCTATCTATAAGTTAATTTACTGATAATATGTTCTATTGTATGGAGAATAATAAACAGCGGCCCTACCGCTTATCTCAAAGCGATCACTTGCTATCGCTTGCGTGACATTAGAACAATAGTTTTAATGTCATAGGTGACATTATAGAGTTATTGTCCAAATGTCACGAAAGCGATAGCGAGTGATCGCTATGAAACGAAAAAACTTAGGGGAAATCTGTTTATTGATATAGATAGGTGGTAGTTTGTCAATACTTTATTCAAAGATTCACAGTAAAAAACTGTATTGAATTTTGTGATATATGTTATATTTATAATGTATTACATTTACTTTCGGCCCGTTCCAGATAAGCATTTTTAGCCATAAATACCAACATTTTTAGCATCTCTGCGTTTCATTAGCCGGTGATGCTAGTTTTTCTTGCTGGTCGTCATGCGTTTCATTTAAGCATTTTTAAAATGAAATGCTAGCATCAAATATCCATGTTAATAGATGGGTCCTCTGATACCACTTTTTGACAGCTTTCAAATTTGACATTTGGAATCTTTTTTTCATGAATCAAAAAGGATTTTCAGCGGATTTAAAAAAAATATTGAAAGATATTTGTAGTATTAGTCGATTCTGATTTATATTATTAAAAATTTTAAGTGGCTGGACTAAGTAGGTGAGGTGTCAAAATTCAGCACGAAAAATCAGTACCTTGCGTTTCATTTGTAACAATTAGCGCGGCTAAAAATGTCAACATTTCTTAAAAGAAACGCAAAACGAGGCTAACATCAGATGTTAGCCTCAGAAAGTAGCAGTGCTTTATCTGGAACGCAGGGAATAGCGTAATTTATCAACGAAAAAGATTATAACTAAATGTACTTAACTCCCTTTGCTTTTCCAACATTAGTATAAATAAAAAAAAAAACAAAAAAGTGTAGAGAAAATATCCGCCATTAATATTTTCAGCATCATTTTCTTTGTGGTTGTGGACAGCTGGCTGTAGTTTTATTTATAAGCCAGCCATTCTCTTTTAGTTGTCCGTAAATTTATCACACATTGGGTAAAGAGAGGGCGGTGCGTTGTCCTAGGTTTCGACCGGACTAGCGTATCGTCCGGCCTCTTAGAATTTACTCTTTAGACTGCTTGCAAGTAGTAATAAGAAAATACCAGGATGACCCGTAAGTACCCACCTCATATATTTTATTAGAGTTGTTTTCGTTTATCATATCTCAATTATTTGCTTATTTATCTACCGTTAAAATTTTAGTTCCAGTATTTTGATTGTATTGGCGTAGAATGTCCTAGACTAGGTTGGTATGGATATCATCATTAATGAGCGAGTTACTGACGCTTAGATTTAGCAAGATTGTTGATATTTGCAAGATTGCATACTAGACGCCTTTCACAGAAGTAAAGATTTGCAGCATTTTAAATATTCTCATCAACGCGTGTCGTCTAAGCTTTTGACGCTAGCATCTTTTGATAGCCTATGCATTCCAATAAGGAAATATTAGTATTTTCGACTCTTGTTTTGGTTCCTCTTGTAAAAATTAGTACTTGGAAATGTCAATAGTATAATAACTAAACTTAAGCAAGGTGACATTATACAGTGTGTCAGGGAAGTAGTAATCAAACTTAAGAGTGTGATTTAATGATTTTATTCATGGAGATTACCCAAATCAAGGGTCTGACTCCTCTGCCGAATTATAAGAACTTGAATTTACATTTTCTTAGTTTGACCGTTTTCTTTATAAACAAGTGACTATGTGTGCACCTTTTTTATACAATTAAGTTGGTAAATAAGCACACTGTCCACCTGATGGTAAGTGCCAAAGTGGTAACAGTCACCTATTGTACATGTGGCTCTTGTGAGATTTGTAGTAAATTGGCAACCCCCACGAATCGCAGTGTATGTTGCCAACTTGAGACATAAAATTTAATGTCTCGGTACCCAGTAATTTCACTGTCATATCTTACCCTTCAAACTGGAACACAGCATTGGAAATACTGCTTTGTGGCAGAAATAATAGGTAAGACAGAGGTAACCAAACAGGCGACCCTGGTGCTGAGTCGCCCACTGGTATGGTACCTCTCCTCCCTTAATATGGATAAGCAACAATTTGGTATTGATAGCTAACAATATTAAATGTGTTACAAAGTATGAAGTAGCAAACATACACATGCCTTCATACATTACGCCGTGCTTACTGTACTATTATGAATGATTTTCAACTCTATAATGTGTCATTCTAATGCCATATTATTTTAATCTGACATTATACCTTAGGTGGAAACCAGAGAGATTTGGCTCGTGCCAAGAACCAAAAAAAACAGCAAGAAATACAGAAGAAGAAAAATGCCAGTGAAAAGACTGGTATGTCCCTTTCTGAGAGGAAACATAGGTAGGTTTGGTTTGTTTTTATAATTAAGATTAAACCCCCAGCTTCACTTGGGTAGACTCAATTTTGGTAGTTTTGTTTTCCCTCTTCGCCCTCATACTCTGTTTGATGAATCAGAAAAACTACCAAAATCGATAATATTTCTATAGTTTCCATCCTCTGTTGTACTTGGTGAGTTGACTTGTTGACTGGTCTAAATTGGAATCTGTCAGAATTTTGATTCCTCTTCGACCTGTCATACTGGAATTTTATAAATATTGCCAGTTTCACCAAATATTACCAAAATAGTTTGTTCACAAGGAATTATGCCAAACTATTATTACTTATTATGCTATACATGCTGACCTATGTTCCCTCCATCTACCCCAAATAGGGCGGAAGTAATAATAGTTTGGCCTTTGGCATAATTCCTGGTGACCAAACTATCTTGGTAAATCAGTTTAGCTATAAGGAAATAGAGTATCTTATAAATGTGTCAACGAAGAACGATTAATGGTATTCTGCATGGTCTCATTGGCCAGTGGGACTATGAGGAACCACAAAACCACATTTCCCCGTGGTCCCACCAGTGGGGTAAATTAGTGGGACCACCAGTAACAACCCCCAGTTTCGAAGCTTAATATTTACCTCATGAAGAACACATATTCCACAATATATTTATAAGTTTTAATTAATTACAGTAAACTCAGGTTTATCCAAATCGCATTTATCCGGAATTTGATTTATCTGAACAAACTTCGCCCTCCAATCGGGCGGTAGCGGTTCGAACCCCGCCACGTACCAATGTGTTTTCAAATTTTGAATTCATATGCACGTTTATTAGACTCTTTTACGGTGAAGGAAAACATCGTGAGGAAACCTGCACACACCTGTGAAGAAAGAATTTCTTTACAAGGTTGTGTGTGAAGTAGACCAACCCGCACTTGGCCAGCGTGGTTGACTAAGGCCTAATCGCCCTAGTTTAGGGTAGGCTTGAGCCCCTCGGTGGGGACGTATATGAGCTGTTGATGATGATGAACAAACTTTCATAATTCACCTAACTGGGTGGGTTAGGTGAAATTGCAAACCAAAAAAACTACAGAATTTTTACCAAAAATACATTCTAATGAAGCAACCTTTTAGAATTCGCCTGTCCCTATTAACACTGTCGGAAATGCAAAACAGCAACTTTACAGGAGAGCGATTTAAAGTTGCAATTGCTCACATTTTTGTACCTATATTAAGCAGGATTATGAAACTTTAGAGTAATGCTGTACAATTAATTTGTGTTTAGGACATTACAATGAATTACCGGTATTTAATGTGTAAATCTGAGAAAAGTCACATGTGACCTTTTTAACGGTTTTAAACCTACGCTGATTTGTCGGAAGTGACATAACCGACATTATTATTTGTATGAAATTAATTATTACTTGTCGGAAATCCCACAACCGACATTGTTTAATTAATATTGAAAATGAAATATATGTCGTATGTGGAATTATTGACAAAAATAAAACACAAAAAAATGAAAAAAACTGATTAAAATGAAACCAAAAATCAACAATTGTTTAGAATATTTGGTATAATATTAAAATAAATTTACTTAACAAAAAGCAAAACCTTATTTACTATTATTAATATTAAGTAGGTACCTATTTATCAAGTTATTAGTTTTTTGAGGTCAAATTTGATTTCATTGAGATAGAATTTTAATAAACTTAAATAATGTTAAAAACAATAATGAAACTTATTAATTAACAATTATGAATTAACTCCTTTCTCTCTTACATTATTTATTCTTGGGTAATATTAATGGCACATGGGTAATAACCAGAGTACTAGTGTCATTTGCAATAAAAAAAATATTTATAAAATCACTCTTTTTCATCAAAGATTCCTTCCGATGTATTTTTTGACGTTTTAAGTTATGATATTTTTTAACATTATCTTATTCTTTCTTTCTCATCTTCTGTAGGAAATTCTTTATTTTTTTTGTCTACACGGTGTTTCACAATAACCAATAAATAATCAATGCGTTATCTAAAACTAATTATTAATTTGTGTTTACCCGTAATGTCATTCAACCCAAAATTGTCATGTAAATCATAGACTATGATAAACATGAAAATTTTGGGTTGAATGACATTACGTGTAAACACATTTTAATAATTAGTTTTAGATAACGCACTGATTATTTATTAGTTATTATGAAACACCGTGTATATGACAGACATCACACACATGCACATTACATTTTTTCGGCTTTTGAAGGCTAATAATAAATTGTGTGTAAAGTATGTCCCCGTTTTGTCTTTTATTTGTTTTATTATTACATTTTTCAGAATCAAGCCATTCAATACATAAGGCATACATGCGAAATACACTAATCAAACCTTCTATAAACAACATCTTTTTCTGACCTAATGTGACTCCACCAATTCAATTGGTTTGACATGATCACAGACGCTTCTAATAATTTCTTCATCTATAATCATGTGCTTGTGTTGATTTTCATATAAAAATCACTCGCTGACGGTGATGGTCCCGTATATCTCAAAATTTCTTGAAAATATTGTTACGCTGATTTTCGTATAATTAATTGGAGTATTTTAAACTTCAATTTCTATTATATAACATGGTAATTTTAGATTGAAATACTTTTAGGGTTTTAACAATTATATTGGTTGCCACAGATATTGTAGACAAAATATTTCCATACAGGTCGCCATTTGTCGAAATTGGACGGCTTTCGTTTTCAGCAGGCACGAAATTGTTATGGCATACTTATACCATGCGAAAGAGGTGGTGATGCTACCGGAGTTCTAACGTCCCCAGTAACATGATCTGATAGAATTTCAAAATTAGATGTATTTGTTATAGCATCTTTTTTCTTTTGCTAGCAAGTATTGTCGTTGTTGTTCTCATATCATGTTGTGGGGTCGGAAATGGTACCGATGTTTTAATAGTGCCAGTATATGAATTATGATAGTTGTTTTTTGATTGTATTATGATAGTACTAGGTGAATTTGTTACAGCATCTTACGGCACCAGTACGGTTATGTAGGTTATATTAGCGTATGTTACGCTAATAACCTATATAAAACCTGTATCAAACTTAAAAACCTGTAGTTTGTACTACATAGAAATGAAGTTTATGACAAGTAATTATAATTATCTTATATATAAAAATGAAACGCTGTGTGTTTGTCTCGCAAAAACTCTGAAACGGCTCGACCGATTCTTACGAAATTTTCTGTGTGTATTTGGATAGATCCAAGGAAGGTTTAAACGTATAGTTGGACCCGGTAGGTGGCGCTGTAATCGGGCGGGACGTTGAAAACGTTTTCCTTTAAATAACTAACATTGCCATACATGTTACTACCGATATTAAAGTCTTTCATAAAACAACTAATAATGTCTAAACTAAAAACATACGGCACTACCGACATTTGAACCATTCAGAAAAACATTAAATAATGTCGGAATTGGTACTACCGACATTTAATCCATTTACAAGAATGTTAAACAATGTCGGATATGGTACTACCGACTATACAGCCTTTAAAAAATTCGCTTAATAATGTTGGATGTGATACATCCTATAATTTTAAATTACGTGTTGGGAAATTTCCAGGCAAGATGTAAATGGCTATCAAATTAAATTTTAACAATTTACCGTGGTAAAAAAGAAGTTCCAAAGCGACATCTGTTCAATCCGCTAACATAGTCATAACTAGGAGATCGCGCACGCTCCCCGCCTCCCGCGGCCTGCTAAGAACGTTGGATGTTACAATGCGACGTTGTTGACTGACTATCTAGGTAAAATCCGACGTTTTTAATGTATTTATTTTAAAAACTATGGATGAAATCTATTTTTTTTCTCAACAAATGATGGATATGGGTATTTAGGCACGTTTAAAGAAAAAAAACAAAAACAGCAATTTTGCAGATCCGACACTGTTAATAGGGGCAGGCGAATTTCAAGGTCCATAAAATATTTTTTTTTTTACTTTAATTAAAATTCCTCTTGACAAACTTTTCGATCCTTTGAGTAATCTCCAGTTTTGTTTCATAATTTTTTATTATTATTATTCTTTATTTTAAATAATTCTTAAATATATTTTTTTTACAATATAAATATTATAGAAAACCTACATTAGTATTATTATAAAAACTTCTTTTCTGTAAGAACGCAAAATAAACGAGCTTCGTTATTCATCATTTAAAAACGATTGTACTAGGTATGTACCTACTAGATATGCCCGCCCGAACACTTACTATGTTTCAGTGAACTGTACTGCACGAAGTACACCACCACACTTTGTCGCCATTCACGCACTGTGAGTGCTTATGGGTCGGCAATAAATTTACGAAAATCGTGTTTAAAAGTGTGAATCAGGGCATAAATTTAAAGTTGTTCAAGTGAATATATTGCTAATAATATTATAATAACACAAAGTAAACAATATATTTCTATTTATTGTCGTCGCGCTATTAAAAATCATAGACTACAAAGCGCTACCACATGATGTCTTGCTGTGTTTGAATGAAACGCGTAATGGGCTCATTACACTATCCTAGTTAGGATTCCAATTTAAGCATACATTGCTTTCTTTGAGCTCATTTTAAGCAAGTGATGCATTCAAAATAAGCAATGTATGCCTAAATCGGATCCTAACTAGGATAAGTGTAATAATAAGCCTTTAAGCGACACGAAATTCCTGCCGCTTACGACGTTTTGGTTAAACGAAATGTTCTTGTCTATCGGTAGAATATGTCAATGTTAATAACTGAGTTTTCAATCATACTTTGGCGTCTTTTTGCTCTGAATAAGGAAACTAATGGAACTGTTGCCATGTCATAAAGTTATGTAAAATTTTAGAAGACGAAAAAATAAATATAATGGCTTCTTTGTCTAACGTTTGCAAATAAAACAGTCGCAACTCTATATAAAACAAGTTTCGATTTATTGGCAACATTTTTCGTGACGTCAGACGTGTGCCGCGTCCTCCATATTTTGACGCGCGTTCCACTTAAGCGCAGATTTGCAGCTTTTTCCACATTTTTAGCATCATCGCGTTTAATTAGCTTTTGACGTAATGCGTCGTATGTAAACGTTCCTTTTAAACAATATCATTATTTTATTTTTAGATTGTTCTCTTTGTGAAAAATAGCGCGATTAAAAATGTTACAATTTCTTAAAAGAAACGCAAAACACGGTTAACATTTGATGTTAGTGGGAAAAAATGGTGACACTTAATGGAAAACCGGGATGGTGGGATGGTGTAAACTGTTGAAAATATACGGTACTAAGCCGCCATGTTTAGCTGCGTAGGTATGCACGTTTTTTTCGTAGGTATGGCAGTTCCATTGGTTTCCTTATTCAGAGTCTTTTAACACGTCTACACCAGAGATTTAAATCGTTAGAATCAGATGCGCCTTTCCCATACGTAAGGCGCTCGAAAATCTGTCAACGTTGGAAAGAGTGAGCTCACTCATTCCGTCGTAGTCTGTGGCAGAAAGCACCGAGCGTTGGACGTCTAATGCATTTTTTCTTTTCCCTAATTTCAAGTGTAAAATAATAAAATATACCTGCCTTTAGAAAGTGTTTTAATAACTCGAGGAATACCAACAAATCTAAGGGAATTACATTTCATGCGTAAATACCTATTTATTAATTATTTTAATCATTTCCCACAAATACTTAATTTGACGTCCGGCACGTGTTCGTACGAGAGAGACCGAACAATTTCAATGTGCGTGAGCGAGATCGATATACGTGTCATTGTTTTATGGTTTAAACCAAATAATTATTAAGATGTCAAACTTTTATGGCACGGCGCGTGGCGTTATTGTATGAAAAGGCCCGAAAAACTATATCGAATTTCAATTTCAGATAAGTTATTACTATAATCACCTAATATACTCGTATTAAAAAAAGGAAATTGGTTAGGTTAGTAACCATTTCACTTGGTTAGGGCAGGGCAGCAGTATTTTTTTAATAAACTATTGAGTAGTAATCGGCGGGTAAGGTTGGGTCAGGAACTGCGCGGCGGGAGAACCCCAGGATTCAGTGCTGAACCCTCTACTCTGAAACCTGGGGTACAACTGGGTTCTGAGGGGCAATCACTCGCTGAGCATGGAAGTTGTCTTCTTCGCCGTCGACACCCTTGTTGCGACGAAGGGGCGCACCTACGAGGAAGCGGTCCACCTGGCGTCGGCACATCCGTCTCCTCGGGCTGGACCTGGCCGTCGACAAAACGACAACCAAGTCCAGATTGAGAGCTCGATGAAGTATCTCGGTCTGGTACTGGATCCCCGATGGGATTCCGAGGAGCACTTTAAGGTCCTCGCCCCAAGGCTGTCTGCCACCGCGGCAGCCCTCGGACGGGTTCTCCCCAACGGGGAGACCGGGCGCAGCGAGCCGTCGGCTTTATTAAACGGTGATAAAGTCGATGGCGCTGTATGGAGTACCGATTTGAGCGGAGCGTCTCGCCCCCCCAAACAGTGGCCCAGTTGCGCCGCAGAGGGTCATTGCCACACGAGCCGTGCGGGCCTACCGCACGGTCTCTCACGGGGCGGCCTGCGTCCTAGCGGGCTCGCCTCCGTGGGATATCGAGGCACGAGTCCTTGCAGCCGTGCACCGACTTCGGGTGGCAGCGAGAAGTCGGCAGGAGCGCCCCCTCCCGCAGAAAGTGGTGCGCACAAGGCACCTGGCGCAGAGGGAGGCTCTTCTCCAGTGGGCCGAGACGCTCGCCCATCCAGCTGCCGGCCACTGGACGATCGAGGCAGTTCGTCCGTGTTGGAGGAGGGGGTTGGGAGCCGGCAGAGCAGCCTCACCTACCGGATGGTGCATATGATGACCGGGAACTTCTGCTTCGGCCATTATCTGCATCATGTCGCACGTAGGGAGCAGACGTCACGGCCCGGACACACCCCTTCGGAGTGTCTGGCCTGGCGACCCCAGCGCGACACACAGCCCTCGCGCTGGGCCTAGGCAGGGGTGCGCCCGTCGCGCTGGCCAGCATCGTATGCGAGATGCTGACCGGCGCGGAGGCGTGGGAGGCTGTCTCCTCCTTCTGTGAAGAGGTGATAACGCAGGAGAGGGCGAAGCGGGCGCAGGAGGATGACCCTCTCGCTACACCTCTCCGTCACAGACGGTTGGGTAGGACCCAACCGCCTGTGACAGTGTGTAGGAGGCGCGCGTTCTTGGGCTCGCACCACCAGCTCCCTTAAGCAAACCAAGGACGAAATGGCTCGGCGGGCCGACAGACGGTCAGGAGACATTACAATGGCTAGTCCGATCCCGAACGTGCCTCCATTGGGTGGAAGTTACTGGAGATGAATAATTTAGCCACGTATTTGGCTAGTATTTGGCAGGTATTAGCCAAGGCTTTGGGCACGACCCTATATAAACGGTTCATGTACCTATAATGGGAGTATTGAACAAGGTTTTTTGAAAGGTTGCCTAATTTGTCCTCTTGTGTTAAATCGATTTGACTAACGGTCAATTTAAAAACAAAACATTTTTTAAATCTGTTTTTTTAATCATATAAATGTGTTTGATACGATGTATTTTGATGCTTAATGTATTTGAAATATTAAATACAAAATACCTCAGACTCAGGTATTTGAAATACCAATTACAAATTACATTTTTAACAAGTAATTGAAATATAAATACAAAATACGTATTTGTATTTCAAATACTGCCCAGCCCTGCATACACTATGGTTTCACATGTACTTAGGTGACTGTATCCACTCAGTATCACATTCTTTGTACGTCAAAGAAGCTATACCAATGGTTCAAAAGTCTAGGCGGAAGACCTTGAACTCGAAAGAACCAGCAAAAAACTATCCCTATACGAACTTTCATCAAAATCGGTTCAGTAGTTTCCAAGCCTATTCAATACAAACAAACAAACAATCAAATCTCTTCTCTTTATTAGTATAGACTAGCTGTGCCCGCGACTTCTTCCGCGTGGAATAGTAACTTTTGTTGAAGTTGATAAAAAGTAGCCCATGTTATTATACCTTATATAATTAGCTGTCTATTAGTGAAAGTCCCGTCGAAATCGGTCCAGCCGTTTCGGAGATTAGCGGGAACAAACAGACAGACAGACAAAAACAAATTAAATTGTGTTTTTGTTATTGGTACCCGAAATACATTCATACCCATTAAGTAAAAACTTGATATTTTGATATTACAAACAGACACTTCAATTTTGTTCATTTGTATAGATGGTTACACCTAGTTCATCATCACAGCTCATGTACGTCCCCCACCGAGGGGCTCGAGCCTACCCTATGTTAGGGTGATTGGGCCTTAGTCAACCACGCTGGCCCAGTGCGGATTGGTCGACTTCACATACATCATTGAATTTCTTTGCAGATGTATGCAGGTTGCCTCACGATGTTTTCCTTCACCGTAGGAGTAAGTTAGACACCTAGTTGCCAACTCCCATTCACAGCTATCCGGGACATTAGAAATATTTATGCGGGACTTGGCCAAAAAAAGCGGGACCTGCCTACAAATGTGCAGAAACGAAAAAAAAAACGAAATATAAATTAAATCAGTATTATTTAAAACTTTCTGCTTTTACAAAATGATAATTATAACATCACATAGGAATATTAATCAGTCATTAAAGCACTTTTCTCGATCAACTGAGCAAAATCGCGATTAGTTTTTATTTTTGAAAGAGTATAACTTATTTTGTCATTTATGAAAGAGTACTTATTATCTGATAAATTTTTGTCTAACCGGGCTGGCTTTACCATAAAGCGGGACAATTAGCGTCCCGCACAGATGTGTTGCGGGACGCATTATTTGAGCTTTTCTTTATAATAATATTGAAGAAAAATCTTTGTTCAATATAGACCTTTTCAGGCACTTATTGACGTCAAAAAAAAAACATAAAAATCTTCAAACAAGAATCTATTAACTAAATTATTTAATCCTTGTATGTACACACACCCTAACCATTATTAAGATGTGTGCAAATACAACTCAAATGAAAAAAAAAATAAGGTGACTACACCTGTTCGGAAATTGGGAGAGCCTTCTCGAGAATAACAGGCAAGAAACTCGGAAGGTCTTGTATTTTTTTTTGTCTCCTCTTCTAAAATGCCAACATTACAATATTATATTTAACAAACATTTTAATTTTTTTTAAATAATATAGAAATGCCTGTCGGAGTGAGTGGAACAGTTACTCGAATGACATTTACCCCATTATCACAAAGTGTTAACATCCTTTGAACGTCAATTATCACATTTATTGTCAATCCCAAGCAATTTTATGTCATATAATAATCAGACACTTTATAATATGCCTTTTTCATAAGTGCGCCCTTGATAGTTACTTTAAATTTATACAAGCTAAGTGCTTTAATAAGTTAAGTGCTAGAAACGGGACGTCCCGCATGATACGGGTGGTTGGCAACTGTAGTGACACCTATATTGCATTGTTAATAGTTAGTGTGACAGGGTACTAAAATGTTCATCTACCTTTGAAGCCGGCTCTACATTAGATGTGCCAGTGTCCTTCCTAACCATTGATGGTACTAAGGATACAAAGTTGTATCACGTGTACCATCAATGGTACTACTGACATAAAGGTAACAACGTTACCATATAATTTGTAAATGCAAATTTACCATCAGGTGGGTAGTTCGCTTAATTAAATGGCAAAAGAGTATGCAAACTGATGGTAAACAGTCTTCACATCATAATTGACCGACTAAGATAGCAGTTGCTTGATTTGTTCATACATAAAGCTTTCCAATCAATATGATTCAAACTTGTTTCAGAGATGCGGAATTAATGAGAGAAAAGCAACGAAGAAAGGAGGAGCAGGAAGCTGCAAGTAATCAGAAGCAAGCTGTAAATTAGATATTCAAGAGTCTGACTGCTCTGTATAATGAACACGACTATATTTGAGCTTTTGCTGGAAGCTGAAATTGTTCATGTGATACATAAGCAATCATTTAATTTACATTTACAAATTTATATGAAAATTTAAGTTTCTAATAAAGCCTAATTCAATAATTTACTCAGTTATTTGTTTTCTTTGTGATATGTATAATACATTAAACATATTTCTTGACTGGCTATATCTGATTAGCAACAATAAATAATTTCTAAACTCCTTTTCACGAAAGAATTCCCACGGACAGGCGCTATACGCCAAGACAGGCACGCGACGGATTGTTGCTGTTCAGCCATATTCTGTCTCTGTTTACAAGTTCCAATTATTGCAGCGGGACTTCTTTCGAGAAAACAAACTAAACTACCTAAACCTACTTTAATTTGTCTATTTTGATTGTCAGTTACCTACTTCAGTATTTACCAATATCATGACTACTCATTTTTGTACAATAAAATATAAAAGTACAAATATGTGTATTTTTTCCATTAATGATAGGGGCTTAGAATAATAACACATAGGGGTAATATAATATTGTCGTTTTAATGTACCTACTACTGGCTACTGAATTAAAACTCAACCTATGAGATTCCAGAGTAAAATAGTAGATTGCTATACGAGGGTGGAAAGGAATTAATTCCCATAAGACGTCCGCCGCCCCGCCGCGCCGCCCTCATTGCGCTAGGGCGAATATTATTATTTACCGGTCACATGTTTTTATAATTTTCCCGGTTTGGACAGCGCTGCTATAAGTAATACATATTAGAGTAGACGTTGGGAAAGACGGTCATTATTAAAGTAAAAAACCTCCTACCAAGAAAAACGTTTAGATGTTACCTTCACTGCCAAATATATCTCGTCAGGGTAGGTACTTATTCATTTAAAAAATTCTCCACTTCATAAGAGGTAAAAACCTTAGAATTGCAATCGCCAAGTCATTGCGCCATCAAGACTGCAAACTAGTACACACAGCAACACGCCAGTTGTTTGCAATAGCGACGGCTTTTGTAATGCAATTTCATAAATTTCAGGTGAAGCGGACTTATTTAATGACTAGCTGTGCCCGCGACTTCGTCCGCGCGGCAACTTTTGGCAGCATTTAAAAAATCTTGATAAAAGTAGCCTATGTTATATTATACCATAAGAATAACTAATAATACTCGTATTATTAGTTATTCTTATGGTTATACCTACCTTATATAATTAGCTATCTATTACTTAGTGAAAGTCCCGGCCCAGCCGTTTCGGAGATTAGCGGGAACAAACAGACAGACACAAAAAAAATGTGTTTTTATTATTGGTACCCGATATACATTCATACCCATTTAGTAAAATCTTGTTATTTTGACATACACTTCAATTTTATTTATTTCTTTATTGTAATATTGGGTCGATTGTACAGCAAGCGGATAAATAGTGTGACCCTGGATAAAGTACAACCCCGGAAGGGGGTGAAACTAGATCATAAATTATCGACAAAAAACAGTTTTTTCTACAAAAATTATTTGATATTTTTATTGGTTTATTAAAATAAGTATTTATTACTTTCTATGGACTCTATGTACAAAAAAACGTTGTGGTTCTATTTCTTTATAATAAACACAATTTATGCCAGATAGGTACATACCTACTTTGTTTATACGATATAACAAATAGCTCACAAGACAGTGGATATCAGGTCCTAAATTTTATTTTTTGTACTACAAAAAATGCATATTTTTGTGCTATTTTTTTCAATACAACCTATACATATTTCTTAAAATTATAACCGTATTACCATACAATTTTATGAGTTATTATTATTTTCTATCATATCCTTTATAAAAGGAAGTCGGCACAGAGTCTTATGTTCACGGCGCAATGGCTGTCAAATTATAAGCGATCGTGATAGATTTTTTCTTAGACAATAATAACCCCGATCTTGTAGCTAAGCCTCAGTGATAACAATGGTTCTATAAACTCTTTGCTTCATGACACCCCACAGAAAAGAGTCCAGGGGTGTCAGGTCAGAGAAACGTGCTGGCCAGTCCACTGGTCCTTGTCGGCCAATCATCTTTTTGCGTAATTTTCGTTACCTCTACGCACGTTTCGTCCATTTGCAAAAACATACGCCTCCTTGTAGCTAAAGAAACTTCATCCAGCAAAAGTGGTCATCTTCTATACCTATAAAATGCTTTGTCCTGAATGACTGACTGACTGACTAAACCGCTGATCGTAGAGACTTGAAACTTGGAAGGTGTTCTTTGTATGACGTAGGCATCCGTTAAGAAAGGATTTTCCGAAAATCTATCCCTAAGGGGGTGAAAATGGGGGGAAAAGTTTGTATGGGACATCGTGATTCCGTTTTCGAACCTACTTCAAATTTTGCATAAACTTTCTTTAACAGAATTAATGGAAGACGTGTTTCGTATTTTATTGAAATTCATCCCCAAACGGGGTGAGATGGGGTGATAAAATGTCAAAATCGACATTGATGCCGTTTTCATGGTTTTTCGGGTCGTAGATTACGAAAATAACATCGATTTCAACACCACATACCATCATCCCTGGATGGGGTGCAATGGTGTTGAAGTAGTTCATATTAAATAAATAGTTTTAATCAAACAGAGATGCGATTCTATATTAATTTTATTACTTTAATCAAATTCGATAAGAAAGGAAAGGGTGGTAAAATGTGATATCGACATTATTGTCGTTTTCATGGTTTTTTGGGTCGTAGATTACGAAAATATGGCGGACGCAAAATACCATCATCTCTTGATGGGGTGCAATGGAGTTGAAGAGATACGATTCTGTATTAATTATCTTAATCGTATTTAAAATAACAAAAAAGGTGGATAAAAGTTCGTTTCCAAACCTAGCAATATGTATCAAATGAAAGGCCTTGAAGAGTAAAGCATTATGAACCTAGGAAAAACGACCTAAATTCAACATGGCCACCGCTCAAAAAAAAATGATATAAGTTTGTTTTCAAACCCAGCAATAAGGGTGTCAAATGAAAAGCCTTGATGAGTAGAGCACTATGAACCTAGCAACACTGACATAAATTCAACATAGCCGCTGCTCAAAAAAGGTGGATAAAAGTTCGTTTCCAAACCTAAAAATATGGGTATCAAATAAAAGGCCTTCAAGAGTAGAGCATTAGGTACCTAGGAAACGACCTAAATTCAACATGGCCGCCGCTCAAAAAAAAAAAATAAAAGTTTGTTTTCAAACCCAGCAATATGGGTGTCAAATGAAAGGCCTTGATGAGTAGAGCACTATGAACCTAGCAACATTGACATAAATTCAACATAGCCGCTGCTCAAGAAAGGTGGATAAAAGTTGTTTCCAAACCTAGAAATATGGGTATAAATAAAATGAAAGTCCTCAAAGAATAGAGCATTATGAACTTTAGAAAATTGCCCTAAATTAAACATGGCCGCAGCTCAAAAAATGGATAAAAGTTCGTTTTCAAACCCAGCAATATGGATATCAAATAAAAGACCTTGAAGAGTAGAGCACTATGAACCTAGCAACATTGACATAAATTCAATATGGCCGCCGTTAAAAAAATATGGATAAAAGTTCGTTTTTCAAACCTAGAAATATGGGTATCAAATGAAAGACCTCAAAGAGTAGAGCATTATGAACTTTGGAAAATTGCACAAAATTAAACATGGCCGCCGCTCAAAAAATGTATAAAAGTTCGTTTTCAAACCCAGCAATATGGGTATCAAATAAAAGGCCTTGATGAGTAAAGCACTATGAACGGAGCAACACTGACATTAATTTAACATGGCCGCCGCTCAAAAAAGGGAGATAAAAGTTCGTTTCCATACCTTTAAGAGTAGGGCACTATGAACTTTAGAAAATCGCCCAAAATTAATTATGGGTGTTGTTAAAATAACGGATAAAAGTTCGTTTCCAAGCCCAGCAATATGGGTATAAAAATGAAAGGCCTTGAAAACTAGGAATATAGCAACATTAATGGAAATTCAACATAGCCGTCGCTCTAAAAAACCGAATAAAAGTTCGTTTCAAATGAAAGGCCTTGATGAGTAGTGTTGTGGACTGTATGTTTTAGGTCGGCAAATTCTTAACGCTCCGTTCAGGGGTTCGGGGCTGGTTCAGGTACTGGTAGGCACTGGTACTAGTACAAGTCACTTTTAATTAAAACGCAAACTGGTTCACTATGCAATACTGAGCACACACATAATTTATTTGCAACTTACATTTCTTATAAGCCCCCGTTTAGGGTCACAAGTAGCGCGGGGTATAACACGTAACAATATGCAAATTCCTTATACTACTAAATCTAAGGGTCGCAAGTAGCGCGGGGTATAAGCGCGTACTATGCGTATCGCTATCCCTCTCGCACGCGTGTTTGTCGTCCCTTACAGTTCTCCCCCCGGTGTAGACTCTGTCGAAGCCTCTTCAACCGCTAGGACGACTACCTTCGACGTCGGGCGGCGGAAGGTCCCTCCTTTGGTCCGAACGTCTGCACTGCGGACACGTCCATCGGGTCCCGTGTAGATTCGTTCGACTACTCCTCTCGGCCATACATTGCGCGGTAGTGATGAGTCGACGACCACCACTAGGTCGTTCACTTGCAATGGTCGTTCTGGTGCAGCGGCGGCTTGGCGGGGTGCGAGCGTTGGTAGGTACTCGCGCACCCACCTCTTCCAGAACTCATCGACGAGCGCTTGGCATGCTCTCCACGTTCTTCGATCAGCCAGATGACAGGGCCCAGTGCTCGGTAGTCCCGTTGATGATCCCAACAAAAAATGGTTCGGTGTAAGAGCCTCAGGATCCGCAGGGTCGACGGATACGTGAGTTAGGGGTCTTGCGTTGACCGCGTGTTCGACTTCGGCGAGTACTGTTTGTAGTACTTCTTCTCTGGGCGCTTTCTGATTCAGCACCGTCGTCAGTGCCGTCTTTACTGAGCGCACCAGCCTCTCCCATGCTCCTCCTTGGTTCGGTGCGCCTGGCGCCAGGTCATCCGATGAAGGTGGCCCAGTTCCCGTAGAGCCGAGGTCCATTCTGCGTAGGCAGCTCGTAGTTCGGCGTCAGCTCCGCGGAAGTTGGTGGCGTTGTCGCTGATCATAAGTGACGGCCACCCGCGTTTCGCAGCCATTCTTCTCATTGCCATGATGGCGGAGTCAGTTGACAGCGAACTCACTATTTCCAGATGAATTGCGCGTGTTGTGAGACAGGTGAATAGGGCCACCCATCTCTTTTCGTGTCTTCTCCCGATGGTCACTATCAATGGCCCGAAGTAATCGACACCGCAGTTAGTGAAAGGTCGATGGTAGGGGTCCAAACGAGCTCGTGGTAAGTCTCCAAAGACAGGCACTCTCGGTTGCGTCTTTCTGAGGCGGCATAAGGCGCAGCTATTAGCTATAGCTCGCACAGTAGGTCTCAGGTTCAATATCCAGTATCTCTGGCGTAGGTCATTTACTACACGCTCTCGATTTCCGTGACCGGCGTACTCGTGCTCTCTCTTCACTAACAGGCGCGTGTAAGGATGACGCCCGTCTAGTATGGCCGGTTCTTTCACGTCGTATGACACGTCGGCTGCCTTTATTCGCCCGTTCAGTCGTATAATGCCATCCTTGATCACCGGGTCTAGCTTGTAAAGTCGGCTTGACTTAGGTATCGGTTTCGCTTTCTCTAGCAACTCGTATTCTTCATGAAAGCTGTCTAGCTGGCTCTCTCTTATCCAGCGTCTCTCTGCCTCCTGTAGATGTCGTACTTCTACTCTTTCGGTTTTCCCTCTGCACTTGTCGATGAATGCTAATACGACAGCTGTTGCCCTGATCAACCTCTCGTGTGAGGAAAAGCGGTCGATCTGAGGCAAACCAGTTTCGGCTCGTTTGATCGTGAGCGTTACGGTTTCTTCGTCTATCGCTTCATTACAGTTTATCTCCGTAGGCCAATTCTCCTCCGGCGCATATAAGAATTCGGGTCCCGTGAACCATCTATCTTCCACGGAGACGGTCTTGTGGGTCAATCTTGTTGCGTCGTCAGCCACGTTATGCTCTGTTGGTATCCAACGCCACTGTTTAGCTTCTGTGCGTTCGCAAATCTCTCCTAGACGATGCGCGACAAACGTAGTGTAGCGACGTGCGTCGTTTCTTATCCACTGTAATACTGTTCGTGAATCGCTCCAGTATGTCACTCGTTCGGGTTGACATCTATGTCCTGTGATCACGGCGTGGGCTAGGCGGGTGCCTATCACGGCTGCTTGCAGCTCTAACCGCGGAATGCTCTGCGTCTTCAGGGGTGCGACTCTGGCTTTGGCGGCGGCCAATCTCACATCTGTGACCCCGTCGTCTCTCTCTATCCTCCAGTATGCGGCTGCGGCATATGCCTGCTCACTGGCATCGCAGAAAACGTGGAGCTCTCTCGTCGCGTTCTCTGTGGCTCCGTACCATCGCGGCAAGCGAAGTTGAGCGATGTTTCCCCTCAGTTCTTGTAGCCATCTTCGGAATGTTTCGGCTTCTTCTTCGGGTAATCGTTCGCCCCACTTGAGACTCTTCCGCCACAGGCTTTGCAGCGTAATCTTCGCTCGTATGGTGAAGTGACTCAGTAGGCCTAATGGGTCGTAGACTGACATCACAATGCTCAACGCTTCTCTTTTAGTCGGTGATCGATCTCCGTTTAGTATCTCTGTCGGTACTCTCGGCAGCACAGTGTTGAAGGCCAACTCGTCAGTCTGGGCGTCCCACAGAAGTCCCAGTGTCTTCCCTGGTGCCGATGCTAATTCCGTCGTGGCTCGCGTTCTCCGATCTTCAGGGATATCTGCCAATGCGTCTTCTTCATTTGAGTTCCATCCTCGTAGGTTAAAATTAGCTTGCGCATGGACGTATGATACTTCACTGATGGTCTTTCTGGCGGTCTCTATGTCGTCGTAACTCTCTACTAGATCATCCATGTAGTGGTTCGTGGTAATCGATTGAAACGCAGCAGGATGCGTTTGCGCGTGGTCTTGTGCGTTCCGATCTCGCACGCTGTGGGCCAGGAACGGCGAGCTGGTGGCGCCAAAGATCAGTGACGTCATCTTGTAAGTTCTCGGTGATTCGCTCGCGTTGTCACGCCACAGGAACAATTGGGCTTCCTGGTCTTCAGGTCTGACTTTGATCCTCAAGAACATCTCTTCTATATCTGCCGTCACCGCCACTCGCCCTTCTCGGAATCGAAACATGATGCCCTGTAGTGACTGCAACAGGTCAGGCCCTTCTAGCAGAAGGTCGTTGAGGCTTGTACCGTGCGACTTGGCGGCCGCGTCGAACACCAGCCGAAGTTTTCCCGGTTTGTTCGGGTTGAAAACCGGAAAATGCGGTAAATACCATTTTCTCTTACTGGTTTCCTCATCTTGCTCACATATCTCTGCATAGCCCTTGGCTAAGAGATCTTCTATGGCTTTCGTGTATCGCTGTGCGAAGGCCGGTTCTCGTTCCATTCTGCTTTCTACTGCCTGCAATCTTCTTAGTGCCATATTATAACTCGGCGGCGTGGTCATGTCGTCAACACGCCATGGCAATCCCACTTCAAATTGACAGTTCCTTTTCTTCACTGTTTTCTCGAATATGTCAATGGCGCGCTTCTCCGCTTCGTTCGGCTTGCTTTGAACGGCCACTCCCAGTGAATCTATCTTGAAGTGATCTTCCATCAACTTGTCTAAGTTGTCGTCGGGTGTGTACACGTGAAGTACGGACCCTTCGTCTCGTCTGAACATACAGCTCGGTGCTGTCCCATGGATGGTCCATCCCAATTCGGTCAGTGAGGCTGCTTAAATCTTAAATCTTCGGTGTCGGCCCGTGATACATTTGAAGCAGAGTCCCGCCGACTTCACTATCTGCCACCGCTCGTCTGTGTTCATCTTCTTGAAGCTCCTGCAGTGAGGTAGCGTATGATTTTCTTCGCAGCCAACGCACTTGTACCCTTTGGGTGATACTGTGGTGGTATAAACATCTTCTCTGCCTTTCTTTCTGAGTGGAACGATGATTGGCTTCAAGTTTCGGTTAGTGGTCGATGTCTTCAGAGTTGAAGTTGCGTTTTGCGGCGCATAGGTGAAGCGAAGCGCCAGATCGGCTTCACGCATCAGAAATTGTGACAGTAAAACAATCTCCGGCTCCATAGAATGTTCTGTACTTAGGGCGTAGTCGCACCATCGAGCTCGCAGGTGTGGACTCAGCTTCTCGGTCACCTCGCGTGTCAGCATGGGATGTCGTAGGTACCCTTGCCGATCCACGCTCTTCAGTACGCAGACGATGTTCTGTAGTCGAATGGCGAAAGTGTTCAGCTCGTTGGTCGAAGTACCGATTCGTGGTAGTCGCTTGATGTCTTCCATTGCTTGGTCAATGATGAATTCCGGTCGTCCGAAGCATTGCTCAAGAGTGCGCATGACTTGGTTCGGGTCGCCGGCGGTGTGTAACAGCGCCGCAACGGCTTCACGCGCTTCCCCTCGTAGACAATTGCGTAGTCTAGCCATGTTCTCGGTCGGTGTGAAATTGTACACGGCAGTGGATTCCTTCATCGCAGCCTTGAATGGTAACCACTCGCTGATGGCGCCACTGAACGTCGGAAGTTCGGTGACTTGTCGTGGCACTGGTCGGTTCCTCGCCATTTTCTCAATAGCTTCTGCCAGTTGTTCGATTCCCCTATTCCTGGTTCTAGTGGGTGTTGGCGATCGCGTATGATGTCGATTGCTTTCTTCAAATCTCACGGGTTCAGCTTCACGGCGTCGCATTGTTTGAGCGTTCGGTTCCCCCCGTTCGTTCCCTGGGGTGCGCGTGACTTGCGCTGGAACGGCGCCCTCTTCTTTATATCCCGTAGAGGTATGTCTCGGCGTCGTTGACTCCCCCCGTATATCGCTGGGTTGAGCTTGTTGAAGCCAATCGTCGACTCGCCCTGTGACGTCGACTATGCTCTTGGGTGCTTCATCTTCTTCATCTCGAATGTTTTCAACTTGCACAGCTAGCCTTTTCTTAATTAGATCAGCTTCTATCTGGAGCTCCTTTCTTCTTATTTCTGCCAGACGTTCCTCGGCTTCTATGTGTGCGTTACGGATGCGGGCGATCGCACTACTCTTCGATTGTTGCGAAGTGCGTGAACGCGTCGGCGATGGTCGTCGTGGTTCAGCAGCCAGGTTCGTGGTGAGTGCAAGGTCCGCTTTGGTTCGTAGCGGCACTGCCTCGCTCGTTCTCTCACTATCCCCTTGACTACGGACGATGTTCTCGCTTCGTTCCTCCGTAATTCTTGCTTGTGCTGTTATCGCCGATGGTGATCGCGGTGGATTATGGAAAATTCGGATGCCAATCGGGCGTTCGTCCGCTTCTTCCTGACTTCTTGTTCGCACCATCTTGATACAGCGTTCTTGTACTGACTCGTACTAATTTACACGTTCCACGTTCCGGAATTACTTCTATCTATCCGGCGCTGCGACCAGCAAAGTTCACAATTCTGCTCCGACGGAACAACGAATGTTCTCAATCCGGCGCTCGACCAGCAAATCCTCGCAATCCGTGTCGAAGGACCAGCAAATGTTGTGGACTGTATGTTTTAGGTCGGCAAATTCTTAACGCTCCGTTCAGGGGTTCGGAGCTGGTTCAGGTACTGGTAGGCACTGGTACTAGTACAAGTCACTTTTAATTAAAACGCAAACTGGTTCACTATGCAATACTGAGCACACACATAATTTATTTGCAACTTACATTTCTTATAAGCCCCCGTTTAGGGTCACAAGTAGCGCGGGGTATAACACGTAACAATATGCAAATTCCTTATACTACTAAATCTAAGGGTCGCAAGTAGCGCGGGGTATAAGCGCGTACTATGCGTATCGCTATCCCTCTCGCACGCGTGTTTGTCGTCCCTTACAAGTAGAGTACTATGAACCTAGCAATATTGACGTAAATTCGACATAGCCACCACTCAAAAAAAACGGATGAAAGTTCGTTTCCAAACACAGCAATATTGGCATCAAATGAAAGGCCCTGAAGAGTACCTAGAGCACAACGAACCTACGAAAATTGTTTTAATTTCGAAATGGCCGCTGCTCAAGAAAGACAGAATAAAGTTGAATCATTATGGAATAAAATGAAGGAAAAAACTAAACACTCTGTTAAGCATTTTGATGGCGAAACGTAGTTCGCGGGCACAGCTAGTCTCTTAATAAAGCTAAAAAACGTTCTGCGTTTAAAGTTGCGGGCAAAATAACTGGCCCAATCAATGTCGTCTATTAGAGCTGCCCAAACATTAACAGAAAATTGTTTTAGCCATTAAAGTTTTTGCGGGACTAACATAAAGCGATTCATTTTAAATATACATTTATGAAGAAGATATAAACAGAAACAATGGATGTGACAAGATTGGTAGAGTAGATGGTGGGCATTAAGTTTTGACTTCATACAAACGGTCGAAAGCGAGCCACACCTACTCGTCCGATTATCGGTATCGGTATACCTATTCTCGGTATTGAATATGTGCTTGCCAAGCCTTAGCAAGCGCTTAAATGTAGCAAAAGTGTCGGGTTGTGTGTGAAATAAAATTAAACTAAACATTATTTGTATTATATGGTTATATTTAGTATGTTATGCCATAAGTGTAAAACATTGTTATTATCTATCACTGATACAAAATTATAGTATTTACTACATTACTTAAGTCTTTGTTTTAAGTATAATCGTTATCTTACATAAAACAACGTTATTAAAAACTACTTGTGCGCAATTAGTAACGAAATCTCAGATCCTTGTATTGTCCAACATTCAAAGACATAAGTAGGTACCTAAGGGATAATTGAAGTGCTATTCCCTTTTTTTAATACATTGACTATTATAATACACTGACGATCAAAGATTCCGGGGCACTTAAAAAATCTTCGATATCTTCTAAGTTATGAAAAGCCTCTGAAATAAGTTAATATGTGAAATAGTAGGTAATTACAATAAGATTAATTTCCCTTAATGCGTGATAAAAATCGTTTACAAAAAATCGTTTAAAAAATCATACATTTATATTTTGTCTTTACAAAGCTATCCTTTTATACGTTACAAGAAATCGAAGATTTGCTAAGTGACCCAAAACTTTTGCTCGCCAATTTAGTTTGTAAATAATTAAAGAGCAATTAATTTTTATACTTAAAAAGCTTCACGTAAATTGTTATCATTTTCTTTACACATAGGTACTGTTATTGATAATTATTATTGGTTTCTAATTGTAATAAAACTGGATAGCTAGTAGGGAGTCTTTAAACAAATATTTCCAATTGGGTTACAAATGAAAAATTAACTGACAAAAATAATTTTAATAATAACGATTGACTCGTTGGGATAAAGCAATTGTTTATCAGTCACAGATTAACAATAATTAGGTACTATCGCGCGCAGTTCCGCCTGATCACCGCTACGCTCATTTTCGTTTGCACTAGCGCTCTCTAGCCCCACCCCGTCGACCTCGAATAGACATGGAATAATGAAATAAAAGATCATGCTTGGCCGTTCGATCACTTCTTCGGCCTGCCGCCGAGGAACCCCCCAACGCCGATTAGAGAGAAAGAGTATTTCTTTTCTAATAGGCCAAAACATAAGGGGGCGTAGCCCGGCGCTTCCGCACGATTCAAGGGAATAAATTTTTAAATGGTCAGGCGGAAGTGCTCGCGATAGTACTTATCGATTACGTATTTATTTAGAGAAGTTGCCAGAATTTTTAAGTGTAATGTAATCTGTACCAAAAATAAAAATAATTAAATGTAATTAATACTAAAATGAATACTTATGTACTGACTAAGGCTGTATTTGCTTAGTGAGGAGCGTTGCGATAATGGCGTGTGAAATACATAAATTTCTGGCCAGACTAATTACGACCGTTGTTGGATAACAGTAGGACTAAAATACGAACAGGGGCCCAATTCTACTAAGTTACAGCCGATTCGAAACTAAACCGTTGTGATCGACCAATCGGAGAGTCTCTATTGGCTTTCAACTGTTCGATGGCGTGATAATGTGGCGTTCTGATTGGTCGAACGCAACGGTTTAGTTTCGTTTCGGCTGTAACTTATTAGTAGAATAGGCTAGATGACTAAAAAATTTTTTTGCTTTAATAGAAGCTCATTCATATAATAAACAGAAAGAAAAAAAACGGTTTTCGAATAACTATAAAAACAACCAAGATATAAGGTAATAAAGATTTTTCTCCATCTCTTTCTAGCAAAACGGCAATTTACAAGGAGTTTATATGGCCGTACTCAACGATGACGTCACGGTTGATATCGGATCTCTCTGTCTAATCGCCTTCAAATCAACAACTTAAAATGCTTGTATCTAAGCCGATTTTAATTCTAATTTCACAGGACTGCATCTTTTTCCACGGTATTTTAATATTTAATGACGAGAAGTAAAAATTAGAATTCAGTCATCATCCCAATTGGACCTCTGTAAACTTGCAATACGCAATAATCAACGGCTAGGTTCGGCTTCATTATTGTCTGTGGATTTTTTTCATAATGTTTATACACACGAGTTTGGAAAATTACATCTTTTACCGAATCCCCCTTTGGTTCCCTTTGTGGCTATCATTTAACTCGATGCCGACTACAAATACATGCTAATGCCTTATTATTACTGTCATTGCATTATGCTTAACTAAATATTCTCATAATATAAATAATGATAATAAATTGTAAAACATAACCCTTTTAGGGAACAAATTTTGTTTAAAACAATAAATTCACATGGAATACAAGCTATAACTTACTCTTTTTAAAAAAAAACAAAATGTTTTACATTAATAATCAAACAAAACAATTCCAACATTCATAGCATTTCAGTTTTATTTCACATATAAGTATTTGAATATATCGTAACATGAAAAATAAAAAATTACCTATGTAAGGTCGACTTTTTCTAACACATAAAAAATAAGATGTTCTTTTGACGGAAGTTCAAAAATTTGGGTTTAGAGCGAGACAGTTCATTTTAATCAAGAATTTTTCCATGAAGTCAAAAATAACAATCAGTTTATCTTCATGTTAGTCTCAACAACCTATATTTCCTTGTACATACTGTATACTATACTTGTTTTTAATATTATGCTTAGTGTGTAAAACAATAAACTCTTCAGAAAATCAGATTCAATTTGAATCAATTAGCAACAATGAAATAAAATTGTGGTCGCTAATAAATCAGTGGTGTCTGGAAAAATAGCTCATTATTAACAACAATAAAAATAAATCATTAAAATTGAAAAATAAATTGCTTTCATGTCCTTCCTTGAAAATAAAACATTTCTCTTTATTTGGCAACAAAATGACTTTGGTTTGCATCTGATATTATGAGTGTTGATAATATTAAAGGAATTTTATATACCAAACTGTATAAAATTTTAAATAACATGAACTATACTTAATAATGTTTGAGTATATAGAAAATAGACTGAGCATTATGCATGACCATTAACCATGGAGTTTTCAAACTCATCTCTTTGTTTGTACAATTCCTCAACTAGTTCCTTGATGTATGGATGCTGAAATTTCCCCTCTGTGGCACTGAAGAATTCCTGCAATTTCTTTGGCGCCTTTTCACGTTTCTCATATTCAAACGCCTGTAATATCATATCGTAACGATCTAGGTCTTTGGTAAATTTTGCCTCTGGAGTAGCTTGGTTTTCATATTCCTAAAACACAAATTTCAATGTCATAATTAATAATAAAGGAAAAAATATTAAACTACAATCTACATTAATTATTATTATAAAAAAATATTGTCGGTGAATAGGTATGTTGGACATAGAAAAAGTCATGGCTTAAACATCAATGTGGACCTGGATTTATTTCACAGAAATTCTAAGTATAGATTGGTGATATTATTAATCTTTAAAATACCCACCATACCACAAGTGATATCGTCACCGGGGTACCGTGGGTCTGAAGTGTTTAATGTCATAGCCAATAATGAGGAGTTAAAAATGTAGTTTAGCTATAAACACTGAAATATATTATTCATCCAGGCTCTGGGCTAAAACAGTTGGTGTTTTTAATTATGTTTGTAGTTTTAAGTTATTAATTTGTATTTTTAACAGACTTCGAAAAAGGAGGAGGTTCTATGTTCGACTGTATCTATTTTGTTTGCTTTTTCATGTAAGTATGTTTACCAAGTTTTTGTAATTGAAAGAGTACACTATTCCTATTGTCACCATGTCCTGATCTGATAATGGAATCCCAGGCAAATCGAGGGAAACCCTTAAATTTCATAGGCACGTATAACGTGTTTCATGTCTTCTTAAGATATTCAGGTGCTTACATCTGGTACTTAGTCATAATGTCATGATACTGAGCTGATGATGGAAGGTTTGTGGTAGATTAGAAGTTCAGGAAATAATTTTTCAATACTGTTTACATTGAAAGATGTTTTATTTCAAGTTATTCTGGCGTTTGCCTTGGCTCAAATTCTAATACCTATGCGTGTATTAAATTTACTAAAAAGTTTTAAATTATTTTTTTTCACAAAAAATAAAACCGAGTTCAAAAACACCCAAAAAATCATAAAGAAGAATACATAAATCATCACAGTCTTATATTGGAGTCGGTGCCAAGCAATGACCACCTAAAAATTCTTAGAAAATATAAGAACAATCAATATAGTTATATCTGCAGCCTATAAGCGCTTGCAACCATACTTGCGCCTTTAAGAACTTTTTTATACTTTCTTGAAGAACTCCATGCTGTAGTCTCTCGAGAAAATCTCGAAAGGGAGTTAATTCCACATCCTGAGCGTAAGCGGAAGGAAAATTCTTAGAAATGGTCCCCATTCTGGGTCTAAAGTTTTAGGGTGAGGGTGAATTCCCACGGGACCATTCTGGTTCTAAGGTGTGAGGGTGAATTCCCTGTCAACGCCGATTTTCGGGTACAATAATTATCAAAATGTGTTTGTTAAATATTGAAGTGATAATTTGATTAAGTATAAAATATATTTTTTTATTTATTTTGGACTGTAACTTGTAAAATGATGTGCACTTAGTTATAAGTGGCCATATTTCTAAATGAATGTTGCTTTCGATTTAACTACCGACTGTCCTATGTGTGTCTCGAAACATATAAACTTCATTTGCTTTACTTGCCGTGAAGTCCCATTCCCTGAGAAGCATCCGTTACAATCGCTGATCTATCGACCTCGGATCATGATGAGAACACCGGGACCGCAACTGCGCATGGTGCCCCAGGTTGACCACGTCGTCAACCAGGCCAAGATGGCCCGTGGCATCCTGCGCCCGGTGCTGGCATCCCGACTACCACTGCGTACGAAACTGATGGTCTACAAGAGCTACGTTCGTACGCGGCTCACCTACGCCGCCCCAGCATGGTATGCGTTGTGCTCCCCGACCCAGCGTTCCAGACTGCAGGTGGTCCAGAACGTCTCTCTCCGTGTCGTGACGAACGCGGGGCGCTACGTCAGGAATGACGTCATTGCCCGGGACGTTCGGATGCCGACGGTGGAGGAGTTCGTCGCCCGTCTGGCGCGTCGAATGTTCGACAGCGCCGACAACGGGCCCCACCTCCACCTCCACAACATTGCTCCCTATGTTCCCAGGCCTCCAGACTCTTCCGGACGAGCGCTGCCCCGCGACTTGCTGTCGCCCAGGGCGGAGAGAGACCACGACCTACCATCGTCACCACCACCATCACCAGCTGCATCCCCACGACGAGGCGACCCACCCCGGCCAAGACTCCGCTTCGTCAGCGACTTCGCTGACGACGCCACCACCTGACCACCTGGCCAACACCGGCGAGCTACTGCTCGCCGAGAAGATGCCCGGGCAATGGGCGACAAATGCCCGAAGCCCGCACCCGCCCATGGCGGATGAAACCCTGACTGACTGACCGGGACCGCGAGTGAAGACGCGAAGTCAACTTTGGGACGTTGAAAGTGCATTGGCAGAAGTGGAGCGATCGAGGCTATTACCAACCGACCCGCCTCGTGATATTAAAAGTAACATCACAATAATTAAGATGACATCTGCACCATCCTTTAAATTTCAACGTCATTTATAGCCAAGAAGAAGCAGCTTGAGTTGGCTGTAGCAGAGGCTGGAGCCAAGATCGAGACGGAATTGATCAGCAAGAGGTTTGAGCCTGACTTGGCGGCAGTGGATGCAGAAGATACGATCGACAAGTACGGAGGTAGTCGTAGTCGTAAACTTACTAGTTCATCATCATCATCATCATTTCAGCCAAGAGACGCCCACTGCTGGACATAGGCCTCCCCCAGGGATCTCCAAACCAATCGGTCCTGCGCCTCCCGCATCCAGCGGCTTCCCGCGACCTTCACCAGATCGTCGGTCCACCTTGTGGGGGGCCTACCAACGCTGCGTCTCCCGGTACGTGGCCGCCACTCAAGGACCTTTCCGCCCCAACGGCCGTCAGTCCTGCGAGCTATGTGTCCTGCCCACTGCCACTTAAGGTTTGCAATTCTTTGGGCTATGTCGGTGACTCTAGTTCTTCTACGGATCTCTTCATTTCTGATGCGATCGCGTAGAGAAACCCCGAGCATAGCCCTCTCCATTGCCCTTTGAGTGACATTGAGCCTTCTGATGAGACCCATTGTAAATGGCCACGTCTCAGTTCCGTACGTCATCACTGGCAACACGCACGAATTGAAGACTTTCGTCTTGAGACACTGCGGTAGATTGGCCCAGAATATACTGCGTAGCTTCCTAGTTAGACTAGCAAAAGTGTTCAAAAGGAGGAACATTGGCTTGAAGAAAAGGTGAAACAAGGTTCGTTCAGTTGAGGCTCACACTAAGGTGGCACTAGCTGAAGTAAATCCTGAGGTGGGTGAATTGGTGCACGCATTGGAAGGTCTGTTGAGACAAAACGCGCTGCAACATCACCACGAGGAACGTCTACTGACTCAGCTAGCGACACCCTGAGAGCTATCTACATTTGGGGGCAATTGTTTTGAGTGGCTTCATTTTAAGTGCGCATATGAAGAATCTACCAAACTGTGCAATTTCTGGCACACTTTCTAGCAAAGAAGGCTGTCACAGACTTGCTGATTGGTAACAGGCTGCCAAGCACTGTAATGGAAAGGCTGCAGCTTTTATTTGACCGTCGTGATATAATTACGCAAATGTTATGCAACAATTGAAAAAGTTGCCAGCCCTACAATCGCACTATCAAGGTGAGTTAATCCAATTTTCTGCCAAAAATTGTGTAGCCACAGTGCAGGCATTGCAACAGAGCGATTATTAACACAGTATTGAGCTCACAAGTTTAATGACTTCTAAGTTGCCTAATATTCTGTTTTCAAAATGGACAGAGTACACTTACACAAAATTACAAGACCAAAACTCGAACTATTGGCATCATTTTTAAGATGCCAAATCGAAATGCTTTACACTATCGGATTACCCCAGCATATATCTGAGCAAGTCGAAACGGAAACGTAAACAAAGCACGCCACTACAACATATGACAGCTACAGCAACGAGTGCGCATGACAGGTGCATATTTTGTACAAAATCAACCCATTTGTTGACCGGCTACAGGCTATTTCGATGCGCACTTCACAAGGTCAGATGGAGGTTTGTCAAGCAAACTGACTGTGATTCTATTGTTATCCATTTTTTTTTAAACTATGCTACTTTCAAATTCACTTGAATTCTATCATCTTCCCTTGTTGGTGGCACGTGGTGGCAGTGCACTAAATGAGGAAGACTCTGAATTTAGGCAAGTGTAAAGGCACTTTAGACTCATAAATAAGCCCCAAGGAAGCTGAATGCCCCTGTTGTACTAGAAATTGTAACAGTAGGGTGTCAAATGTAAGCACTGTATTTTTCCTGCACAATAGACTAGAATAGAATGACACTGTTACTGACACCTAACATATTGTAACAAAACAGTAACATTACATCAACCTACATCTACGTTTGAGTCATTACTAGTGGCCCCACTATTTTACCCCACTGGCCAATGAGACCATGTGGAATACTATTTATTTATTATTCCTCATAGACCCATTTATCCTCTATTTCTTTTCTTTACACTCAAATTATGCCAAACTTTTATTATTATTATTATTATTTAATACACTAGCAGCACTTGTGCTGATGCGTGTATTATTGCACTTGTGTCTTTAAATATTTGTCAAGTCTATTTTTGAATGAATTCACAGAGGGAGCACTAATAACACTTTCTGGTATTTTACTACACGGTTTGGCAGAAAATGGAATTTGGGATTGCTTGTACATGAGGAAGTTGATAGCTTTAGTGAATGACCACGTAGATTTCTATTTTGGTTCAAAATATAGATTCCTTCCAAGCTTGGTACTTTATAGTAACCTGTAAGTATTTTATAGGTTTCTATGAGATCACCGCGTTGTCTATGTTGCTCTAGAGTGGTTAGTCCCAGAATAGTTAGTCTCTGCTCGTACTTCATGTCACGTAGACCTGCAACCATTTTGGTGGCTCTGCGTTGGACCTTTTCCAGAAGGTTTATATCTTTTTGAAAGTAGGGACTCCATATTTGAAACCCGTATTCCAATAATGGGCGCACATATGTTTTATTTATTTTGTTGAACAGGGTTATATCTATTCTAAAGAATGCCTTGCGTATTATATAAAGTAGAGAGTTCGCTCTTTTGGTAATTTGCAGTAAGTGCTCTTCCCATTTTAGATTTTCAGTAATGGTTATCCCAAGGTCTTTTTGGTTAGTGACTGTCTGCAGTTGCTTGGAACCTAGCGTGTAAGTGAATTCAGGATTGTTACTGCCAATGTGTAGGACAGTACACTTATCAATGTTCAGAGTCAGCAGCCAAGTTTTCGTCCACTCCAGGATGCGGTTCAGGTCCTCTTGAATTGTGGCATGGGAGGCCAAGGGGTTTCCCATAATTTTTATATCATCAGCAAACAGTGATAAATCAGACTTAATTATATTTTTGAAGTCTATCAAAAAGATTCCAAAAAGGATTGGTCCCAAGACTGAGCCCTGAGGCACACGGCTCAAAACACTTTGAGATTCAGAGAGATGGCTCCCCACACGAACTTGAAAACTTCTCTGCTTTAGGAATCCCTCTATCCATTTAAGAAGCTTCCTACGAATCCCAAAATGGTCCAGTTTAGAAAGAAGCCTGTTAATTGGGACATAATCAAAAGCTTTCTCGTAATCGAGATATATAACATCTGTAGGTATATGTTTATTCCAATTGTCAGTCCACTTATCCAGGCAACATAGTAGGTTGGTTACAGTAGATCTTTTAGGTATGAAACCATGTTGTTTGTTAATGAGTACATTTTCTTTGTCAAGAAAATTTCTAATTTAGTTAGCTATAATTTTTTCCATAACTTTGCATGGTAAACATGTTAAACTTATAGGACGGTAGTTAGCAGGGTTCAGCTTGTCTCCTTTTTTATAGATTGGTGTCACTATAGCCTGTTTCCATTCATCCGGTAGCATGCTTTGCTCAAACGACAGTACATTACTTACATACACATTACATTACTTACTGTGCTATACACAATGTTATACACATGCCGATCTATACGCTCCCACCCCCTTTTTTTTTTTTTTTCTCGGGGGGAAATGCGTAACCGCACCGTACCCGCCGTTGGCTAGACGGCGAGCGTGTGTGGGGCTCTCCCGGCAGAGTGCCAGGCCTACCCACTAAAACCCCCCGGTGTTCTCCCTGCCCTTATGAGCGCGCTAGGTAAGGTCCACACTGCGACTCCACTACCCACGCGCCCGGGCAAGCCCGACCACCTGGTCGGGCTATCGCCAAGGGGGGATTGCCCGAGAACACCAGGGCAATCCCCAGACGGAGGTCCTTACGGCGGCGTGCACGGGGCCAACCGTGCACGCAGGCCTCCACGGCAGGATCATTAGACGGGCATCGCTTGTGCGAATGCTCGCCTTCTCCTGCCTATCCGTCTGCGACGGATGGGAGCGGCTTGAGGATCTGCCTCCGCTCCTTCTCCGCGGCCTCCTTCTGCGATATTACGGCCTCGCAGAAGGAGGCGACAGCCCCCCATTCCGCCTCGCCGCTGAGCATGGCCACGACCATGCTCGGCAGCGAGAGGTTTCCGCCTCCCAGCGCAGCGTTGAGTTCGCTGCGCTGGCATCGCCAAGCCGAACACACCAATAGTGTGTGCTCGGCAGTGTCATCGGGAGCGTCGCAGTGATGACACTGCGGCGTTTCCTCCCGATGGGCGACTCGGTGCAGGTAGTGACCGAAGCAGCCATGGCCGGTAAGTACCTGCACCATGCGGAATGTTAGGCTGCCCTGCCGGCGCCCAACCCACTCCTCCAACACCGGACGAATTGCCTCAATCGTCCGGTGGCCGGCAGCTGGGGAGGCGAGTGCCTCACCCCACTGGCGCAGAGCCTCCCTCTGCGCCAGGGTACGAACCTGCTCCACCTCCTGTGGAGCAGACCGTCCCCCCCGCTCTCGTACAGCAACCCGATGCCGATACACCTCCGAATGGACGCGTGCATCGACATCCCATGGCGTTTGGCCCGCAAGAACGCAGGCCGCGCCGTGGCTGACCGTGCGATAGGCTCGCACGGCCCGGGCTGCTATGACCCTCTGCGGACGTCGCAGTAGGGCCACCGTACGGGGGGAGAGGCACTCCGCCCATACCGGGGCTCCGTATAGTGCCATCAACCTTATCACCCCGTGATACAGTCGACAGCACGCCGATCCTGGTCCTCCCACGTTGGGAAGGACCCCCCGAGTGCGGCTGCGGCGGCGCACAGCCGTGGAGCGAGGAGCTTAAAATGCTCCTCGAAACTCCATCGGGGGTCCAGAAGCAAGCCGAGGTACTTGAGATGCGCCTCGACCGGTATACGTACCCCCTCCACTCGGACACGGAGCCCCAGTGGGATCCTGCGACGGGGGGCGTGGAATAACATGGCCCTCGTTTTGTCGAGGGCCACGTCCAGGCCCAGGAGGCGGATGCGTCGGACGACCAGTGAGGTGCCGACCGACGCAAGGTGGGCCGCCTCCTCCCCCGTTTTCGCTCTCGCCGCGACAAGCGTGTCGTCGGCGAAGCAGACGACCTTCGTTCGTGGCAGAAGGTCGCCTCGCAGGACCCAGTTGTACCCCAGGTTCCATAACAGAGGACCTAGTATGGAACCCTGGGGTACACCCACCGCCATTGTCCACGTGTGCCCATCCGGCCCCTCGTAGAGGATGGATCTGCCTTGCAGGTAATCCTCCACGAGGGCGCGGAGGTACGGAGGCACCCGGTGGAAGCGGAGTGCCTCCTTTATGCACTCGTGGGGCAGGCTGTTGAAAGCGTTGCGGATATCAAGAGACACCGCAACAACAGTCTCCCCACGAGCTGTGGCCTCTTCAGTCCACCTCTTGAGGAGGGCCACCGCGTCCACCGTGGACCGACCGGTGCGGAAGCCAAACTGGTTGTCAGCTAAGTCCGGCCCCTAGTCCTCTAGGTGCTCGACGATGCGGGAAGCCAGGATTTTCTCTAGGAACTTCCCGGCCTCGTCGAGTAGCACCACCGGCCGATACCCAGCCGGGGAATCCGCGGGGCGGCTCTCCTTCCTTAACAGGCAGAGCCTGCCCGCCTTCCAACGACTGGGGAAGCGACCCGAGGTGATGCTTAAATTTAGCACCGCCTGGAACCGCTCCTCAAGGTGTCCCAGAGCGAGGGCCAAAACCCTACTTGGGACTCCGTCCGGTCCCGGCGCCTTTTTTTTGCGCCGAAACCGTTCCCTCACCATGTCGAATTCCACGTTCGACACGGGAGGGATAACGGCAACCACTTCCACCGGAGGAGCGTCCGGGGGGACCATTCTGGGGGGCTGGAACGGGCCGGGATCGGGAAACAGAGTCCCCAGCACCCGATCCAGCAGCCCTCTGTCCATAGCGGAGGTAGGGGGAGCGGAAGATTTAAACTTTCCCCTCACCATCCGGTACGGACGCCCCCACGGATCATCGTCCAGGAGCCGTATAAATTGCTCCCTAGACTCCTCCTTGGCCCTGCAGATTTCATTCCGCAGGGCCTTCTTGGCTGCCGCATACACCCGACGAAGTTCAGCTTCCTCGTCGGCTGTAGTTCTGGCGCGCCTACGACAACGCACGTAGGCGCGCCTGGCCCTCATACTGGTGGTACGCAGGTCCGCAATCTCCTGCGTCCACCAGTACACCTGCCCCCTTTCGGGGCAGGCCTGCGCCCTCGGCATGGCGGCTTGGCAGACAACCTTCATGTCGTCTGCGAAGAGATCTGCCATGCCGTCGACATCCCCGGCGAGATGAGGCGGCACTGCTGCCCACGCCCGCACCATCGCCGCCTCCTCCGCCACATTCGGGCGGAGCTTGGTGAGCGCCCATCGCGGGAAGGTACTCACCACGGGGCCTCTACGGATCGGGGTTCCTGGGGATGCCGTGGAGACCTCATATCGGACATATAGGTGGTCCGATAGAGTCTCCACTTCTTCCTCAACTCGCCAGTCATTAATTCGACTGGCGAGTGAGGAGGATGCAAAGGACACGTCCACCACGGACGTGCCTTGCACTCGGACGCAGGTAGGGATGGAGCCCCTATTTAAAATCTGGAGCCCCAGGGACAGAACCCAGGACTCCAAATCTCCACCCCTCGCGCTAGTGCTGGAGGACCCCCACGCGGTAGACCACGCATTGAAGTCCCCCGCAACTAGCACCGGTACCGGAGCCGTCCTACGGACGACCCCCTCTAGCGCAGCCAGGAAGATTGTGAAGTCCGCCCGGCTGCGATTGGGGGAGAAATATGTTGATACAACCAACATTCCCCCCACATGGCGGCAACGTAGCCAGTGCCCCTCTCTCTTAAAATGAGAGAGGGGGCTGTGTCTCGCGCCGCCCGCATTATGGCGGCGGAATTATCCGCCGCCACCAACCAATTTGACGACTGCGGCGGAGCGTAGTACGGCTCCGCCACAATCGCCAAATCCACACACCCCACTCCGCCGCGGTCTGACAAAGGAGGTCCTGTGCCGCGGCGCAGTGGTTCAAATTAGCCTGGAGGAGCTTTATGGGACTACTAGACATTGGTGGACTCCATGGGCACCTCCTGGGCCATCGCTGTGGCCGGTGCTGCCTGTGGTGTCGGGCTCCTTGGGGCCACGGTCAATTTCACTGGGGCCAAACGACCCCTTATCGGCGGGGGACTGCAGTTCATGCCCCCCATGCGGTGATTTGCTGGTCGTTTGGCGTCCGCACAGACGGCGCAATTCAGCTCCGCCGTGCAGTCAACCGCCTTATGACCCTCCGACCCGCAGCGGAAACACAGCCCGCTGCGGTCCTTAGCGGAGGGGCACCGCTGCATGGGGTGGCCCATGCCCATACAGCGGAAGCACCGCATGGGTTTCTGCTCAAGAAGTTGAATGGAGGCAGAACTCCATCCAACTTCGATGCGCCCGGCCTCAGCCAGGCGCTTAGCTGCCTCCACGAGCACGGAGGCGAATGCCGCCCCGACGCGACGCACCCCCGTGTGCACACGGCCCACCTTGATATGGTTCGCCGGGCACGCACCGGCCTGCGCCAGGATCTGCCCCAGCTCCTCAGCGGTCACCGAGTCATCTAAACCAATGACTCGGATATCTGCCGTTTTCACGGGACGCGTCACTTTAGCTGCGTCCCCTAAGGCTTCTCCCAGCTTTTCCGCCAGCGAATCAGCCTGAGACGGGGATGTCTCCTTTGGGAGCTCGATTATTCGAGCTCCTGTTATCCCCGTCCGGAATTTGGCGAGCCCTATGCCTAGGGCGCTAAGGCTAACGGAGGCCTTGGCCTTGGCTATAGCCTCACCATAGGTGAGGCCTTTCTCTACTGCCTCTGGCTTGAGAGCCAGCACCACCGCCAAACATCGCGGTGCCTTAGGCAGCTTTGGCGAAGGCTTGGAGGCCTCAGCGGAAGCACCTGCCTTCTTGAGCGTCGCCCCATCCACTGTCGGCTTCTTCCGACCTCGCCGCACAACCGTCGACCAACCGTCATCGACCGGTGTCGCCACCGGCGCCGTGGCCCCCGATGAAGAGGGTACTGCCACTGGCGCAGAGGGCGTAGTCTTCCTTCTGACCACTCTTGCCTCCTTCGGCATATTTGCCGGCGGGGCAAGAGTGGTATTGCCCGTCGCAACTTTCGCGGGCCGTTGCGGTTGAGGCTGTGACTGCGGCTCACTTGCACGGTCCACCGCAAGTGGTGGCCTTCACCTGAGCCGGCATAAGCCGCCCGTCAACCTCCAGACCCTCCAGTCGAGCCGAGACCATAAAGCCGACTTGTGCCAGCAGCTCCCGCTGGAGGAACTCCATACTTTCGAGGAACTCCATCCTGGAAATCCCTCCGGCGGGTGCAGCCTCAGCTGGTACGGCTACGGCTGGGGCGGCCTCGGCTGGTTGGGCCATCGGGAGCTGCACCTCCGACAGTTCTTCCTCCATTGCGTCGTCGGCGGCCGGATCCTCCAACTCGGCGCTCTCTACCATCACAAGGGCCGCCTTTGGACCGCGGCCCCTTGGGCGTTCCACCCCCCGCTCCGAGAAGGCCCGGCGAAGGGCCTTCATTTCCCCCATTAGAGAGTCCAGTTGACTCCGGAGGCGCTTGTTGTCGGCTTGAAGCCGACGCACCTCCTCCGAAGTCTTTTTGGACGCCAGAGTACGGACAATCTCGAGTAGAGAGTCGGAGGACTCCCTAATCTCCCTCACGGACGTCCCCTTGAGGTTCTTTGACTTCCTCGCGACTTCTACTAACGACTTCGCGCTCTCCTCAGCCCTGCTGCAGAGATGTTCAGCTGTGGGTTCGGAAAAGCGCTTCCCCTTTCCTTTCTTTTTGGGAGCCGCTATGAGTTCCGTCTCCCGATTCGACTCCCGATCCGACTCCCGATCCGACTCCGACTCCTAAGAGTCAGCCTCTACCTGCCTGAGCTCTCGCATCGCCTGCGAGAGCCCAACCCCGTGCGAAAGGCCTCCCCTACCCCTTCGGGTTCGGGGAACCTTCGGTGCATACGGTGCCGTAACCTGCTCCGTCTGTCTCCAGGTCCATTGCCAACGGATCCTGGAAAAAGCGGCCCAGCATGGACCGCTTCCTTGGAGCGGGCTGCGACGTCGCTGGGAAATTCGCTTCCGGCAACTCCGCTTTCGTCTCGCTAATTATGTCCCTGTAATCGGGACGAGACGCATTCAGGCGTATGCAAGAGCTGCGACGGGGCGCTGCCTTCCCGACGTCCGAGACTGACAATACCGGGGACACCACCCCCTCGACAGCCTTAACCACACCACCATCAACCGGCGAGCGGCTTTTTTGCCTCCTGGCTTCCACTGGGAAAACTAGGTTTTTTGGGTCCCTGATGGGCCCCCCTTCACCAGCAGTGTCCGTCTCGGACATCACGTCCGAGTCGGACATGGCCCAGTCGTAGGCCCAGCCCAACAACGAATTCGTTGGCGAGAACAGATTAAAAATCTATTTCTCGCACAACAACCAGAAAAACCAACCCAAATTATAAGCAAAATCGTTTCACTGATTCGAAGCCAAGTCGTACACAAAAGATTGTCAATGTAAAAAGAAAAACAAATCTTACTCTAACCTAAACCTACAAAAGAATAAATAAAAACCACAAAAAAAACCATAGAAAAAAAAAACAATTATTGATAACCTACCAATAATTGCAATAAAATAGAAAATAATATTATAAACTAATATTACTAACAACGATAAAATAAAAGCAATGCAACGTATACCTAAACAATACCAAGACGGCAGAAACTATTTATAGCCGCGCCGGGGCAATGACCCCCGCGCTCCACTAGCACAGACACTGACTTATGATAAAAACGAATACCTTATACCTAGGGACACAAATAACCTACAATTTATTGACAACAAACAGACGATGAAGTAACAATTTGTGTGAATGACTTCAAACACACAAATTATTTAACAAATTAGACAACACCAACAACGAAACAAAAACGAAAACAACAATGATAAAACCATACAAACAACAAACGAGTGATACTCGGAATCGAGATCGACGCAACACAATAAGAAAGGCAGGACGCGCGCGCTCGCTGTGATAGCTCGCTCGCGACTACGCTCCCTCCCCCTACCCCAAAATAGGGAGGGAGAGATTTCACATTTTTTATTGCAACAACTCCAAATTATATATTTGTAAGCATAAGTTCTATGTTTAACCTTCCGTGCACCACGTGGGGTCTAATAAACCCCAGCCAAACAAAAATGTGTATATTCTTTTCAAATTCCGCGCGTACACTTTGAAATCTCGTGTAGCTGGTTGCAACATTGCCAAGCCGTATAGCAACAGTGATTCAGTCACAGCTTCGCAGGTGCAGAGGAAGGAAGACGGCAAAGTGTGGCCGGGTCTCACAAACCCCACGTAGTTCGGGACGTAGTTGAAAGGCAAGTTGTATATTATACTATACACGGTGTTTCATAATAACCGATAAATAAAATTAATGCGTTATCTAAAACTAATTATTAAATTGTGTTTACCCAAAATGTCATTCAACCCATAGACATGATGATGATACTATGATATACATGAAAATTTTGGGTTGAAACATGTAAACACATTTTAATAATTAGTTTTAGATAACGCATTGATTATTAGTTATTATGAAACACCGTGTATAGTGTATGGTTAAATATGACTTTTTATAAGTATAAATATTTATTTTCATTAGTTTTGTTTTTAGTTTATTATATTAAGCCCTCAAATCGATAAAAAAAGAAGTTATTGGATAGGTTTTTTAAGAAAGCTGTTCCTAAGAAGACTGTTTCTTTTTAGTTAGTAAAAAAGTATGATTTTTGTTATATGGCCCAAAGATATTAAAAATATTGATTATATTTGACAATTTTTTTATTTCTATCCTCTATTAGTCCAAAAATAGGTATATACCTATAAAAATATTAGGAAAAAATGGGGTCAAGGAAATGCCACATAGTGCAGGACGTAACTTCTGTCCGCGTGGTTCACGGAAGGTTAAAGTACTGAGTCCTATGTGCAGTAGAACTGCCTCAATTTCTATCTGAATTATTTATTAATTATGACATCAATTTTATTTTACTTTTACATAGTCCTAGTACATAGTTTAAATATTTCCTAATACATAGTCCCACCAGTGGGGCAAAGTAGTGGGACCATGAGTAACAACCCTTTTGTTTCAAATAATGTAATGTGACACACACACATACATTAGTGTTTTAATTTTAATAAATATTAGCTATTTTTTTGGACATTATAGATTACTGAATGAAACCCTATTGACAGCTATAGAAACAGTTTGAAGAGTATTTTAAATTTTTTTTCTTCAAAAGAACAATTGACAACTCGCTCTAGCCATTCTCAAATTTTGCCTTGGCAATACATTTAAAAATTAACTTTTATATCTGAAGGATGATAACTAAAACTATGTACAATACCTGATATAACTGTAACATCTTATCACCAGCTATACCAGTCAGATCTGCAATTGACTTCATGGCTTCATTTTCTCTGCGATGCTTCTCTTCTGGTGTCACACCACAATGAGGAGTGAGATCCCCAACTATGCACTCTGCTAAATCATGCACCAATGCTGAAATATTTGAGATACACAATTTCATATTAATAATAATAAAGTTGATGACATACTTGCATCAAACTGACTACCAGAAATGGAGTTGGACAGGCCATATGCTTCACTAGATTACAAAAATGGAGTTATCAACTAACAACATGGTACATAAGGGATGAAGAAAGAAGAGAATGTCCAATTAGAACATGAAAACATTATATCTGCCTCACCTTGGGACTAAATCGGACCAAAGTAGTTGGTGATTCAGCTCAGTAGAAAGCATTATTGAAGGACAATGCAATTGAGGGCTATATTGTAAAAATATTGTATGTATAAATCTTAATGAATTTGAAATCTTCAATTCGAAAAAACGGCTATAATATTATTGTACAAATACATGAATAAACAGTATAAAAATAATAACTTTTAGACTATAAATAAAATGGCAAATTATTAGTCACTATAAAATTAGGATTGTAACCCTATTTTAAATATGTATTTTTAACTTATTAGCAACTGCCAGATCCCAGATCCCAATGGCTTATTCATATTCCTAAATTTCTTTTTACTGGTATTGAAACTATAAGATGACAGATTTAGAATACATGTAGGATACATGTATTCTAAATCTGTCATCTTATAGTTTCTCTTGATACTTTCATCCTGTGGATATCGTAAAGTAAAATAAAGTGAGTTTACCACACCAGCACCAGTGCCTATGAGAGATGTTTATGGGTTGAAATGATGGTGAGAACCCAAGCAATGTTCAATTACAGTTTACCTTAAAATATATTTCTAGTAAAGATAAACGTGTTTATATTTTAAGATTGAGACACTGCAATACGCACCTATTTGAAGGCATCTATTCACATCCAGTTTTGGATTAATGTTGTTCTTTTCGGTGAGCAAGAACGTCATCAATCCCATGCGATACATATGTCCAGCAATTGATTCGCATTCGATAATATCACAAAGCAACCATCCCGTACGCTTGATATGCTGAAGAGAAATCAAAACATGACAAATACTATACAACTATACACAGCAAATAATGAAAGAAATCATACTTTTAGGCGGCCAACAAGTTCTAAAAATTCTAGAATTTTTTTAGGTTCATTTATGTCTTGCATTTTTAAATTGTCTTTTGTGAAAATTAATAGCAAGATTACACGACAGTACAAACAGTATTATTTAATGTACAGCAAGGAACATAGGTACAGATATTTTTAATAATATATCTGTTCATTCAAACCATAATCAAACAGTAGTACTCATAGAACACAAACTATATAAAGAACAGACTTCATTAGAGATACTACGTATATATAGAGATATACTACGTATCAGACGGCAATCTCACACCGCGTTTACACATTCGCGCGAATCGCGAGGCGAATAGCGAGGCGAATAACGAACTAGCTGTTTACACATGCGTGTTCGTTATTCGCCTCGCTATTCGCCTAGCAATTCGCCTCGAGATTCGCGCGAAATAGCGCGTTTACACATTCGCGCGAATCGCGAGGCGAATAACGAACACGCATGTGTAAACAGTAAGTTCGCTATTCGCCTCGCCATTCGCCTCGCGATTCGTGAGTTCGCGTCGGGAGCGGTTTTTTGGACGCGAATCAAAGGGCACTAATGGCGAACACGAACTTACTGTTTACACATTCGCATGCATTTAGTTGACTGCTAGCGCCCGACCCAACCGAACGTGTAGACAAATTAGAGTGGAGTAAAGTGCGAATTTTAGAATTCCTAGAACTTTATTATAGAGAAGAGCTCATTTGGAACCCAAAACATCGCAATCATAATTACACATAAAAAATATTTTACAAAAAATAAAAACCGACTTCAAAAACACTGAAAAGTTAAAAATAATATAAGAAATAGGTACAGACAACATCACACTTCTATATTGAAGTCGGTGCCAAACGATATCTCCTCGAAAGTCTTAAAATTTGTCACCGACTTCAATATAGAAGTGTGATGTTGTCTGTACCTATTCTTATATTATTTTAAACTTTTCAGCGTTTTTGAAGTCGGTTTTTATTTTTTGTAAAATATTTTTTATTTTTAACTTTTTAGTGAATGAAATCTTTTTAGTAAAAACAAAAACCCTAATTTAATACCAGCTCATCAGTGAGCTGGTATTTCATCAGCGTTTCCATCGATTTTCATGAGATCCCATTATCAGAGAATACAAAAAGAATGTTGAAAATCAGTCCACAATTGGCGGCGTAATCGCATAACATACACACAAAAAAACATTCGCATCGAATTAAGAACCTCCTCCCTTTTTGAAGTCGGTTAAAAATAAAAACCGACTTCAAAAACACTGAAAAGGTAAAAATAATATAAGAATAGGTACTGACAACATCACACTTCTATTTTGAAGTCGGTGTCAATTTTAAGACTTTATAAGAGATCATCGTTTCGTACCGACTTCAATATCATCATCATCATCATCATCACAGCCCATATACGTCCCCACCGAGGGGCTCGAGTCTACCCTATATTAGGGTGATTAGGCCTTAGTCAACCACGCTGGCCCAGTGCGGATTGGTCGACTTCACATACATCATTGAACTTCTTCGCAGATGTATGCAGGTTGCCTCACGATGTTTTCCTTCACCGTAGGAGCGTCAGACAAATGAAATTCGAAACGAAAAACACATTGGTACATGGCGGGTCTCGAACCCCGACCCCCCGATTGGAAGGCAAGTGCCGAGTCCACTGCGCCACCGACGCTCTGTCGCGCGCTGTATATGCAAGTATGTATGTGTATATATAAACACATTCATACACATTACTTACATAACACTTACACACACACACACATATACAATATGTATATGTGAGTGTTATGTGCGTGTATGTATGTTTTTTTCTTAATATCATATTATTTGAATATAACAATTATTGTCATTTATTACATTTATTTTCTTATGCCGTCATTTACTTTCTCTCCTTAGCCTAATGGTTGACTGGTAGAGAGCGATGTTTATCGCTAAGTCCGCCATATGTTTGTAACATTAAAGCTTAAATTATTAAAAACTAAAATGTAGCACGCATGCCGCCATTATTTTCACGTCCTCCGTGTTCGTGTGCTAATATCAAAATGAATCACCCGCGAATGTGTGAACAGTAGTTCGCGGTGGCACTCGTAGGTACGAATGTTTCGTCGTATGACGAGGCGAATAGCGAACACGAATGTGTAAACGCCACACGAATGTTTCGTCGAATGTTTCATCGAATGTTTCGTCGAATATTTCGTCGAATGTTTCGTCGAATGGCGAACACGCATGTGTAAATGCGACATCACATACCCTGCGGTCCGTAAAACGATAAAAGTGATAATATCGCGAATCTGACCAAAGTCAAAACATAACCTACTGATTCAATAGCCCTTATATTTTGTGACGATTTAATTTGGTCTGATTCGCGATATTAGCGCTTTTATCGTTTTACGGACCGGACTGGGATAGACAAATTTTTGCTTGAAAAAAGAACTGTCAATACTGAAACCTCAGAATAATCACTATCCACTCGAACGCTCGCCACGCGAAGCGTGGTGGGTTTCAAAAGCAAAAAGTAGTATATCTCAAATATCAAAGGTGCCGCCATTGCGGAATGACTCACCCCGGCGCGTACGGAGTGTTCAAAAAATTGCGGAGAGTGACATATACTGTCTACAAGAGAACAAAAAATACGTATGGAAAGGTAATTTAATATAGAAGGAACTTATAACAGTTAATTAGATAAGGATTAATAATTAAATGAATGAAGCGCGAAAATGTTCGGAAGGTCGCGGAAGACCCGATTTTTTTTTAAAAATTTTTTGCACAAAAACTATTTTATAAAACTTTAAATAACCATATATATTATTATAGCCCTATTCTTGAAGATTATTTTGATATATAATAGTTTTGGGTAATATTTTTAATGAAAAAAGAAAAAAATAATAAAAACGATTAATTACGTAATTATATACGCGAGATGCGCACGCGCGACCTCAAATTTAAAAAAAATGCAAAAAATAAATTATTGTGTCTAAAATTAAATAAAAAATACGTATGGAAAGCTAATTTAATAAGGAATGAACTTATAATAGTTAATTAGATAAGGATTCATAATTGAATGAATAATGACGAGAATAGTAACTAAAGTGCTTAAAATTTCAAAAATACTCACTTTTTGAAAAAAACGTTTAGTGTGGCAATATAACACTATAAACTATCATAAACCATACATAATAATGTAGCCCAATTCTTCTAGTTTATTTTGATATAGAACACTCTACGAAAATACTAATACAGACTAAGTAAGTACGCAATAAATCTCATCGGTCATGGAGTAAGAAACGTATGGATACGGCCAAGTAAGTTAAACCGCAGACTATGACAAATTTATTTCAATCTAAGACTAAAAATAAATTGGACATGACCTGTCAATTTATGAAAGAGACTATTGATAAAGGAATAAAGCCATAGAGAAAATATTTTATTTTTCGCGATTTTTTTATCACACCGCGCGGTTTTACGCAAAGGGAACTGGGTACCATAGTACCCAGGTCGATCGAGAAGATCGAGATTTTGGGGACTATAGTCCCCACGGACGTTCCAGACAGAGACTGAAACGATACAATACATTTCTTTTTTTTATTGTGTTATTGTTGGCCGAGGCCATGGGATATCGCTCATGGCTGAGGAAAACCTAATTTTTTTTTCAGATATAGCGACTGCTTATAGGCAAAAGGAGTAAACATACATTTACTCTTTTTTTTCGTCACATATCTTTTTAACTACTTTTGAAGTGAATTATTGTGCAATAAAAAAAGGTAGTATTTATTAAACTGTTTATTTTTACATTTTTTTTTATATTTTAGTAAGGCTTTTGCCTGTAATGGAGGTAAGCTTCTGTTGCCTATTCGTGAAACATCAGTTTCCATCAAAATTCTATTTATAGAGTTGCACCAATGGAATACTTTCAATCTTATTGTAACATACAGTAAACAATTGATGACGCTTTCAGTGTGGGTTTCACAGTCTAAGAACACAAATAGGTATTTGGTATGAAGAAACTCTTTTAGATTTTTTGTAACATTTTTTTGTTTCTTTTTCTTCAAATACCTATTTGTTTCATTAACAATAGTTCCATATGACCTCACAAGCTTTTCAGAGGGGTATGTTAACTTCTTTGCTTTCACCGTTTTGTATTCCCGGGCACTTAACCAATTATGGATATTTTCAGTTTCAGTGGTTTAGTTCTGGTTAGACCGCTCTTCCATCTCTACAAAACCAGTTACCTGGTCCTTGCTCTTATTAAAATGAAGCCCTGGAGTCAATGATATCTCATCAAAGGTAGTACCACGGTAGTACTATATTACTCACAGACTAAGTAGGAAGGAGATACTACGTATGAGTGCGGTTCATAATCAGATATCAGTGCAAACGTTTGCATGCATGCAAACAAACCGTTCAAATCGTTAGCACTGCTCACGGACGTAAGCACTCAGATCAATTTTGAACCGAGCTTTCGATCTGTGAGTCTGTCAAGCTGACAGTTAATGTAATTTGAAAAGAAAAATTGGAGGGAGACGTTATTGATAATAGATTTAACTGGCGACCCCATATTGAGTATATTGGTGACAGGTTGCGGGCTTTAGCTTCTAAGCTTTCAATTCTACGTTACAAACTCCCTTTTTCCACATTGAGAATGTTATATTTGGCATTAGGTGACAGTATTATTGGCTATGGTATAAGTAGTTACGGCAGAACATTCAAAACATATCTGAAAATTGTTTATAAGCTGCAACTGAAATTACTACGATTAATTGTCCCAACTAAAATTCAAAATAAATTAACTGACAACGAAATTAACTTATTTAAGCATTGCAGAGTTTTAACTGTTTATGATAAATTAAATTCGGCCATTTTAATGGACGAGCATAAAAATTGTCAAAAAATTATCACCCACAGACGACCACCAAATTTAAGAAATTTACATCACAAAAAAATTATAGTACCCAGATATAAAAATTTCTACGGCAGCAGAAATTGGAAATGTTTATTGCCAAAATTGCTAAACGAATTATCAGAATTACGTTCAGAATTATATTACCAAAAAAAATGTTAAGCCAGTTATTAAAAAACAATTTTGTACTAAAGCTAAGAATAGAAATATGTACCTACCTAAGTCATGCAATTAGAATAAAATTAAAATACTTGGCATGCTAATATATAAAAATAAAAAATAAACCTGTACTCCCCGTCACAGTTAAAGCCAAAAAGGCTTTTGTAGCGGTGTTTTTTTTATTAATATGTACTTTTTACGATTTTGAACAATAAATGAAAAAAAAAAAAAAACGTATTGTGCCTCCAGTATCTTTACAGAGCACTTCTCTATTAATTGTAGATAATCTAGTAAAAAAATAAATTCCAATAAACTTAAGTTTATAACTGATGTTGACTTTGACATTGACAGTTCTGGAGACAGTGCACTACCTCTATTCTTTTAGCACTATTTGCATCAATCGGTGACGTAATCAATTACGTCATACCGCATACAAAATGCGAACATGAGCAATTTTGGACCGATTGTTTGCGTGCAAATAGCGCGCACGAGCGCTGATATCAAATTATGAACCGCACTCTATATATTACTCTTTGATTCAAACCACAAAAATAATCAGTCAAAGAGAAACTAATCCATAGATATTTTTTTTAATTATTTCACCTAATGGTAGGCAAAAGTCTAGCCATACAGCCTTTTCTTATATAATAATCTATAGATAAACCTACAGTCTGATTTTTAATTCGACGGAATTCTGACCGATGTCATCCATAGACAAATCAGATATACATAACCTTTTCTGCTTAGAATTTTTTAAATATTTTATAACAAACAATATGCAACAGAATTTGATCAAGTAATGACATTGTAAATAGTGTTTGCTTTGTGAACTCAATGCACACTAGCTAGAATGTAAATTTTTGAGTGATAAATGGAAAAATAGAGTAAAACAACATATTTCTCACACAAAAATATTTATTAATTATCACCACTTATATCATCATTGTCGTCGTCAGTCATCATCATCAACTCCGATTATAAAAGAATCACACACACTCTCCAGCAGATCATTAAGAGGGCACATTTTATCTTCTTCTTGAATAATATGGTTTATGCATTTTTGCCATTTTTCAGTTGTGATATTATATGCCCTCTAATATTAATTGTTTCACTTTACGCAATTCGGACCGTGGTGCATGACGCGGCGTAAATAGTTTTTTAATTTAAAATTTGACATTTTGTTATATTGGCTCTTAGAAGAAGCAAAAATTTTACAAACGAAGATGTATTTCTAAAAAAGGTTGGCAGCCTATGGATTATTGAACAGGGATCCCAGTAATAGAAAAATAATTTCGCGTTCACGTTGGATGTGATTACGTCACAAACAACGTTTCCAGTGCTCAGGCCGAATTCGTCAGCACCGTGAGTCAAATGTCATTGTCAAGTTGAAATTTTGTTTTGGTTCGCTAGTTCTATGGTTGAAAATTCCTCTGTATTTGAATTGAAGGCAAAAATAAGCCAAATATTAAAAAAATTGAATTAGATATAAGGAAAAAATGACGACAATAGAATTATCAGTTTTTGTTGAAGAAGAAAACAAAGTAGTTTACTATAAACTGTCTCATGAAGACGCTAAAAGAGCAGAATATGGTAAATGGTTAAACTGCCAAATCTTGGATATCACAGAATACAATTGAAATTACGAGTTAAATTCTTTTTGAGGTTATCTTTGTTTTGATATTATTGACGTAAGCGCGTTCATGGTCGTTCCGAAACGATAGCATGCCATTGGCATCATTATCGCTTCTATTGATTTGGTCGGGTGTGAGCAGTCTAGGTACCTACTGTAAGTAGTGTAATCCACTACTTGTTACGTGTAATCTCGAAACGGAACGGGGCCTATCTCATCTCAGAACAGCAGGCCTATTTATTCGCTAACTACGGTTGGTAACTAGAACTGTCATTTTTAAAAGACACTTTATATCCATTACTGGCTTAGTGATCTTATGTGTCACGCCAGCGTTCATGATAGCAGTAATGGATGTTAAATTCCTTTTATATAATAACTATTGTGTCGTGGTGTGTTGCGACGCGTCAGAAGCGTATCGGTTTCAAACATTTAATATGGCTAGAAACACATCATTACAGTGTGGTGTGTTGTGGCGGCATCTGTCGTGGCGCGGACCGCTCGACTGCGATCGCGCCAGAACGGTGGTGGGGATTCTGGCGCGCCACAACACAACATAGTACTGTGTTTAGTGTTTCTAACATTGTGTTGGTATCTGCGCTGGCGGACGCTCGTTCGAATCAAAATGACTTCGGATTGTTGTATGATACAAAGTGCAAAGAATATAAATTATAAAGTTTAGGTACTAATCTACTATCAGAGCTGCTGCTTGGAAAGACAGTACAGGAATATCAAATAAACCTACAGGCGTACTTGCTAACTACAGCTTCTTTAAAGAAACTTTATATCCATTACTATTTAGGTGATTACATGTGTTACGGCGGCGTTCATAATAGCTGAGCAGTACTTAATAGATATTAAGTTTCATTCAGAAATGATAGTTCTAGTTACAACCGAAGTTAGAAAATAGGCTCGCTGTAAGTGAACAAATATTTATTTAAAATAAATATTTATTTTAAACTTGCTGCCCGGACAGACTTTGCTCTGTCAAAAGTTATTTACTCTGTGATTTGTTTGGGGAAAGAAAAGTGTTGTTTTTACTATTATCCAAGCATTTTTAATGTTTTTCTCTCCATAAGATCTTTCTTGTGCCTTAAGAAAAATATGAAATAGAAATTAACCGAATCAGTCCAGCCAGTTCTCGAGTTTTGCGCTTAGCAACACATTCGACGATCCATTTTTATTTATATAGAAGATATTATATTAAATAAATAAATCACTCTCAGAATCGAAAGAAAACATTGTGAACGTGCAAGCCACAGATTAGGTATTAGTTACTACGTAAGTGCAAGCGCTGCAAAGCTTCGATTGACACTGTTGAGAAAAAAACGTCATAACGCGTTCTGACGCGACACAACACACGTTATTAGTGTGCACACCCACCGTCACGACACAAGGCGTCGCGCCACAACACGACATAATAATTTGTTTCTACCATAGATATAGAATGGAATAGATGGGCTATAAAAGCCGTCAAACATGAGGAAAAGAGATAAACTTATACACATTGCCAAAGGAAAGAAGAAGACGGCATCATTTTTTTTTGTCTTTGTCACCGTATATAGGTGAAACTGGTAGTGGGGATTGTTTATCACCAGCGTCTGGTGCTAAACAAATACGTGGATGAAATTTGTTGTGTGAAGTATAGCTCACTGTGCAATTATTTAACAGTTTAATTAGTGTAATTGTGAACTATTTGAACATTTAAATCATGGTGCACTGCTCCGTTTTAGGTTGTAATAGTGATAGTGCTAGAAAACAGGAAAATATAACCTTTTACAGGTAAGACCTAAATTGTGTCAATAAAAAGCGCCAAAACTATTTTTTAAATTATAAATACAAGCTATATTGCAATATTTTATCATTCTACTATGGTTCTCAATCATATTATGGGATTAAACATGAAATTTCAAACTAAGTAGTAAGGTTACCTAGGAATGTCGCCATACAATATGGCCACGTATACAGCCAACGCGTATAACATTTTGCCGGGTTATAATGATACCAGTCGCTACGACAATTTTTCCTTGATTCGTAGGTAATTTGTTACGTTAAAGGGAACTCACATATTAGTTTCTGTGTTACATTAATATTGACATATTTAAGTATAAAATTTTGAGCATTTTAGATAACAAAGGTAATTCTTTTGAAGTGAAACTTTCTATTTGCTTGTTTGTCTGTATTTAACAGATTTCCTTCGGAGATAATTACTCGAAACAGTTGGGTTAAAGCTACTGGTCGATTGAATTGGCAGCCAACCAAGCATACCCGAATGTGTTCTAAGCATTTTGAACAACAGTGGATTCAGAAAAACAAAAAAGGCACTTTTCTTGGGAGTGGTGCTATTCCTAACTTTTTTTACAGGTCAGTAACTTATACATATTATATCTACAAAGTAAATACCCTATCAAGCCGAAACCTATATTTATTTTTCACAGACCCAACTATTTGTATAAGTGATTTCAAAATTAATTTTACAGTTTTGGATTAATGACACCAAATTTTTTATAAGAGTATGTTAACATGGGTAGGTACCAAATTCTTTTCTACTTTTTTGAAATGGCCAAAAATATTATTAATGGTTTGATTTTGGACATTTCCTATTTACATAACAAGTCTGACCATTAGTACAGATACAGTTTACAAATTTCTTAATTATTATTTTTAATGTTGTAAAATTAGCACCTGCTTTTATTTTTAACCTGTATACATATTGTTTCAGGACGCATCGTTGTTGGGTTTCGGTTCAAATTTGAATACGCCCCGAAAGAGAAAAATGCGGCTTCAAATGCTGCGTTTGAAACAATCATCGAGGACATCAAGTAAAAAACTACGGGCAGTGCGTGAATCGCTTAGACGATTGGGAAAAAAAGTAGCCAAACTTGAAAATGTGTTAAGTGATTTGAAGTGTAAGTTAATGATGCAAAATGAGCGGTTGGACATTTTAGATACTGTAGGAGAAACCAATAGAGATTTTCTGAAAATATTATTAAGTACATACATTCCCTTTTGCACCAATGCTTAGAAAAATTGTTAAATAATTTTTTTTACTGAAGAGTTTACGCATAATCACTACTCGCTTTTGATGAAATGTATTTGTAAAAAATATTTAAATACGCGAATTCATTGCTAATACGCTGTATTCGATGACAATAACGGAGTTATTGAAATCTAATTTTAGAAAATGTTTATTTAAAATTTTATATTTATACATTTTCTAAATCTTCACATATATTTAGTAAATGTATAAATATTGGATTTTAAATAAATTGCAGAGATAAAGAAAAAACAATGATATTGCCCGCTGTATTCTTAATCAAGCGTCGATCTCCGCAAGGTACCTAGCTGGCAAAAGCTGGAAGTGAGTGGTCGCGGATCGTACTCAGTGGCGAGCACTTGGAGAGGCCTATGTCCAGCAGTGGACGCGTGTGGGCTGATGATGATTCCTAATATTTTTTCTTATATTTGTAAAGATGTTTACATAATAGCTTAAATAATTAAGTAAAATGTTTTAAAACTAAATATACTCGAGTAAATCCGAAAAGTGTAGTTTTATTTAAAAGTGTAAATAACTTTAGACTGCGAAGGTTGAATGAAGAATACAATAAAAAAATTCGCAACTTCCTCCCACTTTTATTTTTTGAAACATATTGTTGAGCGAAGGACGCTCATTAAAATGTCTCAATAAAAATACGTAGATCAACCAACCTTTTTACCACTATAAACATAAAGTAGGGTAAAACTTAAAGCAACACTGGTATACCCATCTACTTTAGGCAGGTATGACGTCATCTATGTCTGTCCCTTACGGGTATACGGTCACGTCCTATCTATTCATTCTTTATCTAAGGTTTCTACCTTTAATCTGACTACACAGACTACATAGAGATACTATGTATACAGCATGGAATTATTACTCAAACAGGAATGAGCTCTTACTTAAAAAAGTGTGCCGAGCGAGAGATAAATAACTGTACCGTTTGTCTCTTTCGTAAGTTTGTGACCACAAATTCTACAAAATAGGGATTTTTTTTCTAAACAATAACATTCAACCTGAAAGATGCTTTTGAAAATCATAATATGGTTAATAATCACCATTGTTGAGGAAGAGATCGCTTTTAGCGACAAGGTCGCCCTTTGTACAATTAGTGTTAAGTGTATTATTTATACGTTGACTTTAAACTGGTTGGTGTTGTACAACAAAGAAATATTATATTCTATTCTATTATTTCAAAATGGGTTGCGTAAAAGAATTTTATATCTGCTTTTCAATACAAGATAGGTTTTATTAACATAATAATTATTTACAAAATAATGAATGTCAATGATTGTCTTTCAATAGATGGGTCTTTCCAATCGGTATATTATGTTCACAAACTAATAAGTGAACAATGAACCCACTGCCACATAACAGATAATCAATTATGTCAACTTGTCAAAAATGAGTCAACACTAAAATCTCTCTGTGATATTTAAATACATACCTAGTAAAAGAATGAGTAATATTTTAAGAAGAAAAGAATTAAAAACACATCACTGTGAATCGAACTGTTTCAAAAATATTTAAAACTTTTGTGGTTTCGCCAATATCTTGAACAGAATGTTAATGGCAATTCCTTTTTTCTAATAACTTAACATCGCATCGTGTAGCTAAACAATAAATAGTTAACTAATATAAATTACTTTTATTAAAAAATGTTAAAAATTGCGATAATATTTAGGTTAGGTACATACCATGTGGTCACCCCTACTACAATAACAACGAAAATTACTGACATTGACAAAGAATCGTTGTTGCAATATAACATTTGTTGAATACTACCACTAGAATATTTCCTGGACGTAAAATCATAGTGTTATAATTAATAATAGTAGGCTAACATGGTAATTTAATTTATTTTATGTTATAATTATTACAAAAAAAAAAACAATTTAGGTATTTTGGGCGTTAAAAGTAATTAAAATAAACAATAATAAAAAATCTTCATCTACCAATAGTTGTTTCATAACTACTAAATTATAAAACATACAACAGTAGCAACACTGTGGGAAAGGGATAAAAGGTACAGGTATTGCTATCTCTCTCGGCACGCTTTTGCACTTTCAAGTGTTTAGTCTTTATTCATATAGAAATAAAGTCTAAAATTGAACAACAATAATTTGAAGAGCTCATTCCTGTTTGAGTAATAATTCCATGGTATACAGACAAATAAATCGAATGATATGAGAAACAAAGTAGGATTTTGAAATTATATTTCAAGCACAGACGTATAAAGGGAAGCAGACTTAAGATAATTTTACCCACACATTTGTCATAAGAGTAATGGTATCGTTTTTACTTTCACTTCAAAGTGACATGATATATATATCGCTATTTCTGTCTTTCGTCTATAGCGATACTAACGCACACATAAACATTTCAACTACTACAAATCATAACTACTTTGCAGCATTTTACCTAAACCTTCTAATGATTAGGAAGTAAAATGCATACCTTGTAATATGATTATGCAAACTAGGAAGTATAATGCCGACCTTGCAATAATAACATGACTATACAACATTTGACCTAAGCCTTATACACTGACTAGGAAGCAAAATGCCTATATTGTATTTAACAGTATTTCAAATATTTGATCTGGATCTTTATACTAATCGGGAAATGGAATCTTGATGCTAAAAAGTTTTTTGTGTGATATGCGGCCCGTTCCAGATAAGCATTTTTAGCCATACATACCAACATTTTTAGCATCTCTGCATTTCATTAGCCGGTGATGCTAGTTTTTCTCGCTGGTTGTCATGCGTTTCATTTAAGCATTTTTAATACGAAATGCTAGCATCAAATACCCATGCTAATAGATGGGTCCTCTGATACCACTTTTTGACAGCATTCAAATTTGACATTTGGAATCTTTTTTTCATGAATCAAAAAGGATTTTCAGAGGATTTAAAAAATTTATTGAAAGATATTTATAGTGTTAGCCAATTCTGATTTATATTATTAAAAATTTTAAGTGGCTGGACTAAGTAGGGGAGGTGTCAAAATTCAGCACGAAAAATCAGTATCTTGCGTTTCATTTGTAACAATTAGCGCGGCTAAAAATGTCAACATTTCTTATAAGAAACGCAAAACGAGGCTAACATCAGATGTTAGCCTCAGAAAGTAGCAGTGCTTTATCTGGAACGCAGGGATGGTCAAAGACTAAGGCCTCGTTGACGGAAACGCGGGGCGTTGCGCGGCGCGGCCCGCGGCCCGGCCGCACAGAATACAAACATATTTTATGGCGTTGTATGAGTGCGTTTACGGAGAAGCGATTTTACACGCCTTTGCTTGAAATGGCCTGACGCGCCGCGAGACGCCACGCCACACGCACATGTTTTATCATATTAATTTTTTGTAAGATTGGATTAATTTCTGAAATAAATGTTATTCATTCATGTTTTTGTTGTCAAGTATTCATTTACAGAATAATAACTTTTAGATATTAGGTATGATTTTAAGCTTTTTGAGAATGTTCGAAATTTTTTTTAATATGCTAAGGCAATTTATTAAAAATTTTAACTGACATATGGTAAGTGCTAGCGTGTAACATTTTAATCCTAGACTGTGGCAAGTGAAGTTTATTTTTGTTTCTAGTGCATGGACTTAATAATCATAACTTATTAAGTCCATGGCCGTGGCAGACTCCATGTTTATTTTTGTCAAAATAATACACAAATGGCGTCGTGACAATAAAATTAAATTAATCGAGAGTATTCTGGCAGAACCGAATAAGTGCAAAAATTAATAAAAAATTGTTACATATATCAGCATTCTTAGTTTTTTCTGCTTTTTTATCTAGTAAAACCAAATAACTGCAAAAGCTATTACTACAGAATTTTTCTCTTTGTAAAGCAGTTAACTAGCATTTTCTCATTAAAATTTAAAAGCAGAAAGTGATATAATATCTTATGACACAACATGAATAATAAAATACAGTAATAACAAAATGAATGCATTTACTCGCTTTACTCATAAAACCAGTTATATTTAATTCAATTTTATATTTACAGATAAATCAATACATTGGATTTTTATTTGTTTCTCTATCACTATTAAAAAGAAAATTACTTCTGAGTTTTATTGACAGGCAAAACAGAATAAGTGAGTTTGTTATGTTTTGCATGTTACCTACAATAATGAAATTTGATGCTCCACTGCAGAAGCAAAAGCAGATAAGAATCTTTGTTAGTTCTGCTTGTTAACGTTTGAAGTCTCTTTGAAGGTCTGCCGCGTGCGCACGTGTTAAAGATTTTTACTTAAATACTCTGTTATAGACAGTATATTAGAGGCCAAAAAAAGGATTTATTATATTTAAAAAGAACATAACACCAGCCCCCCTAGCACGTCCACGAAAACACGATATGATAAAGTGGTATATCGCGGTGAACTGTCAAAATACAATAGGGTTTCTTTGTATTTTGACAGTTCACCGCGATAACTCGCTTTATTATGTCGTGTTTTGGTGGACGAGCTACGGGGGCAGAGGTAATGGAGCTTTGGTATAAAAGCTTAATGACTGTGATTAGTGTTTGATGGCGCCTAAAGTCGACGCAACCAATTCGGCGTTTCGCCGATTAATCTTGGCTGATTTTGTGACCAACTACACTCTCCTGGAATACAATATTGCTTACCTCTAAGCCGGTCCGGTCTCCGTATGTAGCCGGTGGACTTCCTGAGCTAGCTCGAAGGGCTGCTGTCAATCCACCGAACCACGACCGGATGGTACATATGTGTTTCCCTAACAAACCACCAACAACATCGCCGACAATCAACACTCACCAAAAAACGGACATTCGCGACGATAACTATTTCGGAAATGAATCACAAGCGGACTTTCGCAACCATAAGAATTAGGTGCGCTGCGCAAAACACAATTCAATGACAATTTTACTCGAGATAGCGCGCTGCGTGGTAACTAGTTCAATGTCATTACAAATTCGATTCGACTGTCATGTCACAGCGGCCGGTCGCCACAAACCAGCACATGCACAGACTACTGGCAGTGTTGCCACTCGCTCTTCCTCGAGCGTAAACAGTGTTCCTGAAGATGTTTAAAAAAGAGGGTGAGCTGTGTTGTGAGGAAGATCTGTGATTTTCAGTTGATTGCTTTCTCTTGATATCATCCAATTATAATTACCATGGTATCTACACGATAAAGCAGTTCAGACTAATCAAAGCATAATCTCTATCTCTATCTCTATATATAATAAAATCGTAGGGGTACAAAAATCTGTAATTGCGAAATATTAAGAAAAAAAATACACAGGTCGCCTTAAAATCATTAGCAGAACACGATAGAATAGTTTTTAAAAAAATTGTTTGTTTGTTGGTTTGTTTGTTTGTTTGTTTGTCTGTTTGTCCGGAAAGATCTCCGAAACTACTGGACAGAATTTGATATGGCTTACACCACAATGCTTAGAATTTTCCGGAAGAACATTTAGGCATAATTTCGTTTGTTTAAATTCACTTTTTATTTTTAGTGAAAAAATACCATATAAAATTTTCGAATTGGCTTTAGGTAGAAAAACAACATGGCGCAAGTGAAATTATTTTGACAAGTCTGTCACATACTCAGAATAACAAGTCACATAGTACAGAGAGAAGGTATTTTCTTGCACGAAGGAAAGGCAATGGAACATTAAGGCAGGAATGAAGTGTTTCACGTAGTACAAATAAAATTTAATATTTTCTGTTAATGGCTGTGCCCAACTGGATTTCGCCAACCAAATTGTCTTTTTCTTATGTCGTACCGTGGTGGTAAGGCAAAAAGATCAAGCCATACAACCAATGTATAAAGCATTTTTTATGATAATACTTATCGAGTGACCATAAAATTTGTAGATTGGTTTAATTCTTGACTAATTTTCACAAAATCGGTACAATTTTTGAAATATTTGAAATGTTGAAAAATGAAGATAGTCTTTTCAAAGTATTTTGAAAGGTGTTGTATGTTTCCACATTAAGACTAAGGAATCAAACTCTTTCATCCATTTAAAACTATTAAAAGTAATAGATTAATATTGATAATTAAAAAAAATATCTGACTGCAATGTTCTGGGTTACGCGTAGAGGGACGGGACGGGACTCTTGATCCTAATGTCTAAAATGACGGATCACATTTTTTTGGATCAACCCATGGAACATGGATATCGAACGAAGAATCTAAAGAGTATAACACATTGAACCTAGCCACCTTGACTTAATTTGACATGACTGCCGATAAAGTTCGTTTCCAAACCCAGCGATATGCATATCAAATGAAAGGCCTTGATGAGTAGAGCACTATGAACATAGGAAAATCGCCCTAAATTCAACATGGCCGCCGCTCAAACAAAACGGATAAAAGTTCGTTTTCAAACCCAGCAATATGGGTATCTAATGAAAAGCATTGATGAGTAGAGCACTATGAACCTAGCAACATTGACATAAATTCAACATGGCCGCCGCTCAAAAAAGGTGGATAAAAGTTAGTTTCCAAACCTAGCAATATGGGTATCAAATGAAAGGCATTGATGAGTAGAGCACTATGAACCTAGCAACATTGACATAAATTCAACATGGCCGCCGCTCAAAAAAGGTGGATAAAAGTTAGTTTCCAAACCTAGCAATATGGGTATCAAATGAAAGGCCTTGAAGAGTAGAGCACTATTAACCTAGCAACATTGACATAAATTTAACATGGCCGCCGCTCAAAAAAGGTGGATAAAAGTTAGTTTCCAAGCCTAGCAATATGGATATCAAATGAAAGGCCTTGAAGAGTAGAGCATTAGGTACCTAGGAAAATCGACCTAAATTCAAAATGGCCGCCGCTCAAAAAAAAAAGGATAAAAGTTCGTTTTCAAACCCAGCAATATGGGTATCAAATGAAAAGCCCTGATGAGTAGAGCACTATGAACCTAGCAACATTGACATAAATTCAACATGGCCGCCGCTCAAAAAAGATAGATAAAAGTTCGTTTCCAAAGCTAGCAACATGGGTATCAAATGAAAGGCCTTGAAGAGTAGAGCATTAGGAACCTGGTAAAATCGACCTAAATTCAACATGGCTGCCGCTCAAAAAAAAAAAGGATAAAAGTTCGTTTCCAAACCTAGCAAAATGGGTATCAAATGAAAGGCCTTGAAGAGTAGAGCATTAGGTACCTACGAAAAGCTACCTAAATTCAACATGGCCGCCGCTCAAAAAAAGGATAAATGTTCGTTTTCAAACCGAGCAATGTGGGTACCAAATGAAAGGCCTTGATGAGTAGAGCACTATGAACCTAGCAACACATAAATAAATTTAACATGGCCGCCGCTCAATAAAGGTGGACAAAAGTTCGTTTTCTAATCTAGCAATATAGGTATCAAATGAAAGGTCTTCAAGAGTAGAGCACTATGGACCTAGCAATATTGACGTAAATTCGACATGGCCACCGCTCAAAAAGGTGGTTAAAAGTTCGTTTCCAAACCTAGCAATATAGGTATCAAATGAAAGGCCTTGAAGAGTAGAGCACTATGAACCTAGGAAAATAGCACAAAATTCAATATGGCCGCTGCTCAAAAAAAACTGATAAAAGTTCGTTTCTAAGCCCAGCAATATGGGTATCATATGAAAGGCCTTGATCAGTAGAGCACTATGAACGTAGCAACATTGACGTAAATTCAACATGGCCGCCGCTCAAAAAAGACGGATAACAGTTGCTTTTCAAACCCAGCAATAGGGGTATTAAATGAAAGTAGGCCCTGAAGGGTACCTAGAGCAGCCATGCACCTAAGTGTGTTCCGCGGAACCCTAGGGCTCCACACTACCTCTATAAGGGGTTCCGCAATAATTTAGAAAAATCAAAACTCCCTCTCTGGTCGTACTTTCATTATGCTTATTAATAAAGAATACACTTTTAAAAACTATTTTTTTATTTTAGGGTCAAGTATTTCGCTATCCAAAAGGGTTCCGTCACCAAAAAAGTTTGAGAACCGCTTCGGGGCCTATTGGATGTTCGATGTTAGATGTTACCTGTGTTTAGTGTCCTTCGAGACCGTGATAATGCAACGATCGTGAACTAACTAACGATAACTCCAAGTTTGTGTGTTGGATGTTAGTCATCACGGCGAGTTTGCTAACCGAACTATGCCAGCAACACTATATCGCACAGTACACGTTACAAAAACGGAAGTCTCAATACATTTTAAGGCTAACCGCATAAATACGTTTTTTCGCATTCGTTTTCTGAATGCGAATGCATTCAAAAAATGAATTATCCGAATGCATCAAATCTATACAAAATACTCATTGACTGCCGCACACGTTCGTTTTTATTACGAACGGAACACGTTCTGTACGTACGTTTAGGTAGAATGGTAGAAATCCCGAATGAGAAGAAACGAACGTCTGCGCTACGTTCACGAAACTCCGTGTCTGTATTCCGTGATCGGATATCGAATACGGAAAACGTATTTGTACAGTAACCCCCCCATTCATGCTATACATTAACTCTACGAAAACCGCCAGTATTACGAGCGACATAAGAACGGTTCAAAGGTCAAACAGTATAGCTTGACAAGGAGCTTACTGTACGACCAGTAAAAATTGGCCAACTTGTCATATCCAAAAAATATATTTTGTTGGTGTTACCAACACCCATTATAAAATCTAAACATTATTCGTATACAGTTCTAATTTATTAACAATTGTTTATTTTAATTCGAAACATGAATACGATAAAGATTATTCTTGCAACTGTGTAGTTCTTTCTACTGAAGAAGAATTTATTAATATCAATAATGTCTCTAAAACAATAATAATACTTAGTGTTTATAGTAATATGTAATGTATTTAATTTTGTGGACTGTTAGAAAAAGAGCATTACGAACCTACGAAAATTGTCTTAATTTCGAAATGGCCGATGCTCAAGAAAGGCAGAATAAAGTATCATTATAGAATAAAATGGAGGAAAAAACTAAACACTGTGTTAAGTATTTTGATGGCGAAACGTAGTTCGCGGGCACAGCTAGTATATAATAAAATCGTAGGGGTACAAAAATCTGTAATCGCGATATATTAAGAAAAAAAAAGACACAGGTCGCCTTAAAATCATTAGCAGAACACGATAGAATAGTTTAAAAAAAAATGTTTGTTTGTTTATTTCTTTGTTTGTCTGTTTGTCCGGAAAGATCTCCTTAACTACTGGACAGAATTTGATATGGCTTACACCACAATGCTTAGAATTTTCCGGAAGAACATTTAGGCATAATTTTATTTGTTTAAATTCACTATTTATTTTTAGTGAAAAAATACCATATAAAATTTTCGAACAATGCTTAAGTAGAAAATCAACATGGCGCACGTGAAACTATTTTGACAAGTCTGTCACCTATGTAATGCAAATAAAAATTTAATATTTTGTGTTAATGGCTGTGCCCATCTGGATTTCGCCAACCAAATTGACTTTTTCTTATGTCGTACCGTGGTGGTAAGGCAAAAGGATCAAGCCATACAATCAATGTATAAAGCATTCTTATGACAATATCGAGTCACAATAGTAGAATGGTTTCATTCTTGACTAATTTTCACAAAATCGATACAATTTTTGAAATACCTATTTGAAATGTTGAAAAGTGAAGATACCCTTTTCAAGGTATTTTGAAAGGTGTTTTATGTTTTTACATTACGACTAAGGAATCAAACTCTTTTATCCATTTAAAACTATTAAAAGTAAGATTAATATTGATAATTAAAAAAAATATATGACTGCAATGTTCTGGGTTACGCGTAGAGGGACGGGACGGGACTCTTGATCCTAATATCTAAAATAACGGATCACATTTTTTTTGATCCACCCAAGGAACATGGATATCGAACGAAGGACCTAAAGAGTAGAACACATTGAACCTAGCCACGTTGACTTAATTCGACATGACTGCCGATAAAGTTCGTTCCCAAACCCAGCAATATGGGTATCAAATGAAAGCACTTGAAGAGTAGAGCACTATGAACTTTAGAAAATCCCAATAAATTCATCATGGCCGTTGTTAAAAAAAACGGATAAAAGTTCGTTTCCGAGCCCAGCAATATAGGTATAAAATGAAAGGCCTTAAAAAGTAGAGCACTAGGAATCTAGCAACATTGATGGAAATCCAACATAGCTGCCGCTCTAAAAAGGCGAATAAAAGTTCGTTTCCAAACCCAGCGATATGGGTATCAAATGAAAGGCCTTGAAGAGTAGAGCACTATGAATCTACGAAAATCGCACAAAATTCAGTATGGCCGCCGTTCAAAAAAACGGATAAAAGTTCGTTTTCAAACCCAGCAATATGGGTATCGAATGAAAAGCCTTGATCAGTAGAGCACTATGAACGTAGCAACATTGACGTAAATTTAACATGGCAGTCGCTCAAAAAAGGTGGATGAAAGTTCCGTTTCAAACCCAGCAATATGGGTATTAAATGAAAGTAGCTCCTGAAGAGTAGCAAGAGCATTACGAACCTACGAAAATTGACCTAATTTCGAAATGGCCACTGCTCAAGAAAGGCAGAATAAAATTGAATCATTATGAAATAAAATGGAGGAAAAAACTAAACACTGTGTTAAGCATTTTGATGGCGAAACGTAGTTCGCGGGCACAGCTAGTAATATAATAAAAATACACTTATTGGTTTTTATAAATACAGTAATTCCAAAATAATTACAGGTAAAAACGGATAACTTAGAACAATTTTGTATTTTGTTGTTTTAAAAAGTAGGTTATTTTAATTATTTTAACATAAAATAATTGAATTCGGTTCAATGATCCTTTATAAATATATCAGGCATTATTACGTTGTCTTATAAGGGATTTGCAGCTTATTTACGAATTTCAGGTAAAACGATATAAGTGCATTACCATGACGCAAACTTTCCCTTTTTTCTTCACTTTTAATGACAATAAATAAACAAATAAATCATTTAGTTCCAATTACATATCAGATGCAATAACATATCACAAACTTTTTAGATAAATAATCTAACTACAGTACCTACTAATTATCGTGTTGTAATTTTGCTTCGCCGCTAAACTATGACCACTCAAAGCTTAAAATTCTCTTTTCTCATTATGACATATTCTGCACTTATTCGGTTCTGCCAGAACACCCTCGTAATATTGTTTGTGTGTGAGTTATGTTTACATGTGGTAAAGTTGCGCTTTTTGAACGATACGTTTAGTCTGCTTCCCTTTATATGTCTGTGCTTATTTCAAGTACGTAGTATCTCTATATCTTAGATAAAGAATGAATAGATAGGACGTGACCGTATACCCGTAAGGGACAGACATAGATGACGTCACACCTGCCTAAAGTAGATGGGTATACCAGTGTTGCTTTAAGTTTTACCCTACTTTATGTTTATAGTGGCTTTTACCAGTATAAACATAAAGTAGGGTTGATTGATCTACGTATTTTTTTTGAGACATTTTAATGAGCGCCCCTCGCTCAATAATATGTCTCAAAAAATAAAAGTGGGAGGAAGTTGCGATGTTTTTTATTGAATTCTTCATTCAACCTGCGCCGCAGTCTAAAGTTATTTACACTTTTAAATAAAACTACACTTTTCGGATTTACTCGAGTATATTTCGTTTTAAAACATTTTACTATTATTTATTTAAGTTATTATGTAAACATCTTTACAAATATAAGAAAAAATATTAGGAATCATCATCATCATCCACACGCGTCCACTGCTGGACATAGGCCTCTCCAAGTGCTCGCCACTGAGCACGATCCGCGACCACTCGCTTCCAGCTTTTGCCAGCTAGGTACCTTGCGAAGATCGTCGCTCGATTAAGAATACAGCGGGCAATAATCATTGTTTTTTCTTTATCTCTGCAGTTTATTTAAAATCCAATATTTACACATTTACTAAATATTTGTGAAGATTTAGAAAATGTATAATATTAAATTTTAAATAAACATTTTCTAAAATTAGATTTCAATAGCACCGTTATTGTCATCGAATAAAGGACTTCGGCTTACAGAGATAAAATTCACTACAATACAGGTAAAAATTCACTTGGGCTGGGTAAGTTCAAGAATTGAACTACTGATACCGCACTCAATATGATGCTAAAAGCCCAAAGTTGGTAAGCTTGCTCACAATGTGGAAAAAAGATCTGGCAAAGAACGCAAGATGCCGATGTAGATAGCTGGTTATTCTTAGTTGCCCGTGTTGCCACCCCCAACCTCGCCCCCGCTGGCGGCAACTTGGAAATAGCGCAGGACAAGACCAATTTGTAGATCTCTGAGGAAGATTATGTTCTGTCAAGTACCTATATAATTAATTAGAAACACTTGTTCAGTGCATAGAGCTATATCTACATCCTATGTGTTCTTGTTAAATATTCAGACAAAGTAGAGATGACTTATTTCATTTGGATTAAGCCAGATTACTAGCTATGGCACAAAATTGCTAATAAATCACAAACATTTTCTAGAGGCTGTCTACTCCTCGCCACTCACCAGCTGTTTTTGGGTGTGGTAAACACGTATTAAATTGCTTACGTACAAACTCATATGCCTTTGAACTTAAAAAGTGTAAGCACAGCGCGAATTTCCTTAAAGGTTCAGAATACTTTCTTTTGTCAACTCCTAAAAATCTTTTCAGAAAATCTCTATTGGTTCCTCCTACAGTATCTAAAATGTCCAACTACTAATTTTGCATCATTAACTTACACTTCAAATCACTTTACACATTTTCAAGTGTGACAACTTTTTTTCCCAATCGTCTAAGTGATTGACGCACTGGCCGTAGTTTTTTATTTGATGACCTCGCTGATTGTTTCAAACCCAGCATTTGAAACCGCATTTTTCTCTTTCGGGGCGTATTCAAATTTAAACCGAAATCCAACACCGATGCGTCCTGAAACAATATGTATACAGGTTAAAAATAAAAGCAGGTTCTAATTTTACAACATTAAAAATATTAATTAATAAATTTTTAAACTGTATCTGTACTAATGGTCAGACTTGTTATATTAATAGAAAATGACCAAAATCAAACCATTAATAATATGTTTGGCCATATCAAAATAGTAGAAAAGGATTTGGTACCTACCCTACCCATGTTAATCCAAAACTGTAAAATAAATTTCGAAATCCCCCATAAAAATAGTTGGGTTTGTGAAAAATAAATTTAGGTTTTGGCTTGATAGGGTATGTACCTTGTAGATATAATATGTATAAGTTACTGACCTGTAAAAAAAGTTTAGGAATAGCACCACTCCTAAGAAAAGTGCCTTTTTTGTTTTTCTGAATCCACTGTTATTCAAAATGCTTAGAACACATTCGGGTATGCTTGGTTGGCTACCAATTCAATCGACCAGTAGCTTTAACCCAACTGTTTTCGAGTAGTTATCTCCGAAGGAAATCTGTTAAATACAGACAAACAAGTATATGAAAAGTCTCACTTCAAAAGAATTAACTTTGTTATCTAAAATGCTCAAAATTTTATACTTAAATATGTCAATATTAATGTAACACAGAAACTAATATGTGAGTACCCTTTCACGTAACAAATTACCTACGAATCAAGGAAAAATAGTCGTAGCGTAACTGGTATCATTATAACCCGGCAAAATGTTATACGCGTTGGCTGTATACGTGGCCATATTGTATGGCGACATTCCTAGGTAACCTTACTACTTAGTTTGAAATTTCATGTTTAATCCCATAATATGATTGAGAACCATAGTAGAATGATAAAATATTGCAATATAGCTTGTATTTATAATTTAAAAAATAGTTTTGGCGCTTTTTATTGACACAATTTAGGTCTTACCTGTAAAAGGTTATATTTTCCTGTTTTCTAGCACTATCACTATTACAACCTAAAACGGAGCAGTGCACCATGATTTAAATGTTCAAATAGTTCACAATTACACTAATTAAAGTGTTAAATAATTACACAGTAAGCTATAATTCACACAACAAATTTCTTCTACGTATTTGTTTAGCACCAGACGCTGGTGATAAACAATCCCCACTACCAGTTTCACCTATATACGGTAACAAGGACAAAAAAAAATTATGCCATCTTCTTCTTTCCTTTGGCAATGTGTATAAGTTTATCTCTTTTCCTCATGTTTGACGGCTTTTATAGCCCATCTATTTCATTCTATATCTATGCTCTATATAGTATAGGTAGTTTGTGTTCAAGTATGACCATCTCACAGACGTATAAAGGGTATCAGACTAAAGTTGAATAATACAAGTACCTAGGAATAACTGTTGACAGTAAATTCAATTGGCAGTTACACATTGATAATGTATGCAATAAAATATACTGTATTTATTTAAGATTATTAAACACAGAGTTAATGAAAAAACCCTAATTTTGCTTTATCATGCATTTACGGATGGTATAATCAGCTATGGTTTAAATGCATATGGGAGAACGTTTCCAACATATCTCGATAGAATCTTCAATTTACAAACACGATTAATAAAACAGCTATTTAACAAGAAAACAAAGGCAAGCTGCAATAAAAATAATAATATTATTAGCAATAAAAGGAAATTGTCAATGGCAACTCCAGTCTATGACCGTTTTACCGACCAGTGTTGTGACTCTTTAATTTGTGTTTGCGACCTGTCGGTGGAGCATACGTAGTATTCTTTATAGTTTGTGGTGGAGCAGTCTGCGGGAGACGAGTCCACGTTTCCGTATCGTATGACGTTTTCACTTTTTGGCTCGACAAGCGGTGCGGACGGTTGTTACTTGTTGCTAGTAAAATTAGAATTCGTGTATATAAGATTCGGTACATAATATCTTTGTGCTCCTGTTGAGTTTTCGATTTATTTTAGAGATTCATTTTTCCCTATTTCTAACATCAGAAGTGAGATTCGGTTTGTGTAGCCTATCACGTTTTGCTATCCGACATTTTCATTTCATAACAGTTTCATTAGAAACTATATTTGAAATTATTTTTGGAAATGGCAGAACAGCCATCGCGAAGTAGAAGCCGAAATCATATGCAAAAGGTCTCGTAGCAAGACTCCTAACGATGATTTTAGGTCTCAAATGCAAATTATTTTAAATAGATGAAGTCTCTAGTCGTTGGAAAGACAACCGCCCCCAACACCGTCTATGTCGCTGCCAGCCCTTTTTTTTTAGGAGGGAAAATACTTCTAACGTATTCGACAAGGGGCCGACTGACGAGGATACCCCAAGGATATGCCGGACTCGGGTAGAAGACCCCATACTCTGCTAAAAACCCTCCAGATACTTCTACCTCCGTAGAGACACAATCAGGATCGGCGTTAGCCATTCCCGGATTGTGCCCCCTGGAGGGTTGCCTGGCGCACGCGCCAGGACTTACCTCTACGGGCGGGTCGACAAGTATCTCCAAATTCGACCCCCAGGCGGCCAAGCTAGGGGTGAAAAGTGTCTCTCTACCGGTAGTCAGCCGGCCGAGCCGTTTCAGTCCCCAGCTTGCTAGGGGAGTTGTTGGTGTCGCGCGTCCAGGAACGCTCGCCTCCTCCTCCCCAACCGCCTGCGCCGGAGCGGTGCGGCGAGAGGGTCATCCTCTCGCGCCCGCTCCGCAGCCTCCTTCTGCGAGATAACGTCCTCACAGAAGGAGGCGACTGCCTCCCACGCCCCGCGCTGGTTAGCATCTCGCGTGCGACGCTGGCCAGCGCGACGGGCGCACCCCCACCTAGGCCCAGCGCGAGGGCTAATGCATCGCGCTGGGGTCGCCAGGCCGGGCACTCCGAGAGGGTGTGCCCGGCCGTGTCGTCGGGAGCGCCGCAATGGTGACACTGCGGCGTCTGCTTCCTCCGTGCGACATGATGCAGATAATGGCCGAAGCACCCGTGCCCGGTCATCATCTGCACCATCCGGTAGGTGAGGCTGCCCGCCGGCGCCCAACCCACTCCTCCAACACTGGACGGCTGGGTGGGCGAGCAACTCGGCCCACTGGCGGAGAGCCTTCCTCTGCGCCAGGTGCCTCGTGCGCGCCACCTCCTGCGGGAGGGGCCGCTCCCCCGACTCCTCGCTGCCACCCGATGTCGGTGCACAGCCGCAAGGACGCGTGCCTCGACATCCCACGGGGGCGATCCCGCTAGAACGCAGACCGCCCCGTGAGAGACCGTGCGGTAGGCCCGCACGGCTCGGGTGGCAATGACCCTCTGTGGCCTGCGCAGGAGGGCCACCATTCGGGGGGCGAGACGTTCCGCCTAAATCGGGGCTCCGTACAGCGCCATCGACCTTATCACCGTCTGATAAAGTCGACGGCACGCTGCGCCCGGTCCCCCCACGTTGGGGAGGACCCGTTCGAGGGCTGCCGCGGTGGCAGACAGCCTTGAGGCGAGGAGCTTAAAGTGCTCCTCGAAATCTCATCGGGGGTCCAGCACCAGACCGAGATACTTCATGGAGCTCTCGATCTGGACTTGGACCCCCTCCACTCGGACACGGAGCCCCGCCCGGGGTCTGCGGCGACGCGGTGGCCTGAACGTCATACCCGTCGTCTTCTCGACGGCCACGTCCAGCCCGAGGAGGTGGATGAGCCGGACGACCATCGTCGTGCCGACCGACGCCAGGTGGACCGCCTCCTCATACGTGCGCCCCTTCGCCGCGACAAGGGTGTATGTCGCTGCCAGCCCTAGGTCAACCCTAGCCTGGGACGACAGCGTTCGTGGGCAGCACACCACCGGGATCGCCACCGCCGTCATTTCGCTGTAGCTGATCTGCTGCGGGAAATATTGGTGAGACACGTGGTGCAGATCCGAGTTCGAGCAGCGTGGGTTCTACATACCAAACAGTACCGATGCATTAGTGAATGCAATTCGGTCCATCAATAACGTGGTAAAACCTAACCAGCCTTTCTTTATTTCAAATTTTGACCCCAATATACACGATATTGAGGTGTGGTGTCAAGAGGTAGACAGGGCTAAGCTAATTAACAATTGGAGTGACAGTGAATGTTTATCTAGGATAGGCTAGTCTAATAGGGAATGCCTGCTTATGGTTGAATGAATGGGTAACCTCTGATCGGAGCTGGTCTAATTTTAAGAAAGATATTGGGATCGACAAGACTTGTGATCTTATTGTTAAGCATTTTTGGTTTAAGCATTTTGCAAGTTGAAAGATATTGCAGTACTTTGCTAAACATGGTTAGGATTAAGAGTAATTAATGTCAGGAAGAAAGGTCGAGCGTGATGTGGTGTTTTAGCATAACACCACTCAGACTTCAAAGCTCAATTTGCTAAAGTCATGCTGTTGACTCCTTAGTTTTTGTTAAGCTTGGTGGCGCATTGGCGCGTGTGCTTAGCGAACGATTGCTCAGGTAAAGTATCGTTGACTGTGGTCAATCCTATGATGGGTGACCAAAATATGAAACATCTTAAGCTCCTCCGTGTTTCGGAAGGCACGTTAAACAGTGGGTCCTGCGCCTGTCTCGCCCCGATCGTGTCGGCTAACCGTTCCATCGGAATAGGCGAGTGAAGGAACACAGAGTGCACTTGCGTGTGCGCAGTCACTTGTGCATTATAATATCTCCTGCGCAGATGGCTAGTCTCTGTTGAGATTGGCCGCCGTGACCGAATTTTGGTTAGAAGGACCTTATGTTTTGTTATAAAGAATGCTCAGTCTACAGGTAAATTAGACTCGGGCATGCGTGGTCCTTATCGTGTAGATAAGGCTTTACCACATGGAAGATACGAGCAGTTGGTTGCTGGCTCCTATGGGAAGTCAACACAAGCTGCGGCTGAGTATATGGTTCCATGGAAGAGAGAGTGGACTCCAGACACTTGTGCTGGCTATTTTTGTGTGAGTCTTATGTGGTCTAAACATTTTTGTCGTTATGTTGCAGACCTCACGAATTCTTGCGAGCAGACCTCGTAATGTGAGCAGAAGACCTCACACGTTTTGACGAGCAGACCTCACATGTTTTGACGAGCAGTCCTCGTCATGTGAGCAGACCTTACACGATTTGACGAGTAGACCTCGTCATGTGAGCAGACCTCACACGTTTTGACGAGCAGACCTCGTCATGTGAGCAGACCTCACACGTTTTGACGAGCAGACCTCGTCATGTGTGCAGACCTCACATGTTTTGACGAGCAGACCTCGTCATGTGAGCAGACCTCACACGTTTTGACGAGCAGACCTCGTCATGTGAGCAGACCTCACACGTTTTGACGAGCAGACCTCGTCATGTAAGCAGTCCTTACACGTTTTGGCGAGCAGACCTCGCTAGCATGATATGTTTTACTGAAAAAGTTTTTAAAGTCTTCTTTTGTATAACAGATGCAGACGAAAATGAGTCCGGGTCGACTGTACTAGGAAGGAAGACCTTCTTAGGCTATAGAGAATGAGGACGTTCTCAGTTCAGGAGATAATATCCTTTACTCATTAGTCTTTTTTACAAGCGCTTTAAACTTATGGAAAGGTAAATCAGTAACACATTATGGGACTTTGTTGCAAAAAGTTATACATTTCCCCATAAACGAGCCTCTAGTTTTTTGAAGCATGTATGTTGGAACGTCAAGTTTATGTTTATTTCTTGTGTTGAAATGGTGAATTTGGAAATTAGTTTCAAATGTATTATAATTTGTATGGGCGTAACTTAAATTTTCATAAATCTACTGTCTGCCAAAGTCAATATATTAATTTCACTAAATAAATCTTTTAGAAAATCTCTTGCTCGTAAATTATAAATAGCGCGAACAGCTCTTTTTTGGAGTACAAAAAAACTTTCTATACTAGCAGCCGATCCCCACAGTAGTATTCCATATGACATGTCATCACAGCTCATATACGTCCCCACCGAGGGGTTCGAGCCTACCCTATTTAGGGTGATTAGGCCTTGGTCAACCACGCTGGCCCAGTGCGGATTGGTTGACTTCACATACATCATTGAATTTCTTCGCAGATGTATGCAGGTTGCCTCACGATGTTTTCCTTCACCGTAGGAGCGTCAGACAAATGTACATATGAAATTCGAAACGAAAAACACATTGGTACATGGCGGGTCTCGAACCCCGACCCCCCGATTGGAAGGCAAGTGCCGAAACCACAGCGCCACCGACGCCCATAGGTACAATATGACATGATTACTGTGAAAATAACTAATGTAAATAAACCCTTGTTTCAACTACAGTAAGTTGTCTTATCCTTTTTACAATTCGCAAGATTTCGCAAGATTCGCAAGACATACGCCGAGACACTTACTTGCCTGCCTATACTTGAGTTATTTATAATCGCTACTCAATAAAATAATTTATTTATTTGAAAATCCACATCATTCACAATTATAGTGAAGTAGTTAATTATTAGTGTTGTGTTTACCCCGATTGGGGTTCTAATACTAGAGTGACCGCTTGCTGGAGCTGGTTCCACTCTGCCGGACGAGTGTTGACGCACCTTCCCGAGCTGCCACCACGACAACCAGCGGAAGCCAATATTGCAGCAACGGCCCTACACCAGCAACTTCGTGCTACCGCGGCAGTTAAGTGGTACTCCATAGGCGGTTTCTAGTGTGCACAGCCCAAAATAGAGACTCACGACCCTTTCCCTATTTGTTCAGTTTTGCTACTAATATTTTACAATTAAAAATTACTTGTTATTCTTGCAACCTTTTTATATTTATTAAATTGTTAATCCTAATCTTTTTTTTCTTCACTACCTATTCTAAAGGTAACCAGTACGTTACAATGGCGTACGCACATCCTCCGTGCGGGTGTGTCTAACGAACTAAGTGATCTCTGATAAAAATGGCTACAGCAACAGTGATAAAATGCAATTCATGCAACATAGTTATTGACGAAATGTTATCGTACATTCAAAATAAATTGTAGAGTGGTAGATGAAGATACATTAGTGGGAATATGTGCTTCGACGTTTTCAAGCGACGAGATTGAGAAATCAAAGACACTTTTATTTGAATCAGTGCCCGTTGAAAAGGCAAAACTTAAGCGCAAAAATAAAGGCAAAGAGCAGAGAGATCTATTGGATATTCTGAATATCTTCAAAACGATGAAACCAGACTTGTTTCCAATTTTTGTTGCACCAATTTTATTCGACCATTTAGATTGTACCAAGTTATTAAAGGATTTACTTTTAGTACAAAACGAAATAAAGGAAGTTAAAGAAGCGCACGTTACGCAAAAGCAATTAAAATAATTTAAAGATGAAGTGTTCAAAATGAAATGTGACTCGTCAGTACCAACATCTGTTTGTAAAATAAATAATATGAAGCGAGGCGCTTGGATGTTAGACAGTGGACCTATAGGGCTATCGCACGCTATTACCTCATTCATAGAAGAATGTGATGTAGGAAAGACAATGCCAAAAATTACGGAAGGGCCTTTGCAAAAATCTTCGATGGTAGATAACAAATAATCCGATCGTTGCACAAAAATTTGCACACCGCAGCTTGAGGGTAGTTGCAGCCGCAAAACCGGAGTCGTGACGACGACGCGCGAGAGAGCATCGACCCCGGCAACGCCACAATCAGCTGTTAGTGTTGAACGTAATGAAGTGCGTCAGTGTATTGTCAATGTTGATGAAGGCTGGCAAAAAGTATCACGTCGTAAAAAACCGATGAATTATCATTATTTGGGCACGGCTGGACTTGATTGCATCACATCACTCCATGCATGATTTTCGTGGTTTCTGGAATGCTGCTAATAAGCTTAATAGTAAACCGGGTTTGCCTGTGAGCGTGAACGGTACCACTGATTTAGCCGGAATAGCTGAGGTATTTAAGGAATACTTTTCTGTCGCATCTCCATTGGGGCCGCCACAGTCAATGAGTGATGCCACTGGAGCTAGTTTTAAAGTTAATACATGTTTTACAGCGAGGGACGTAAGAAATGTTATAAACTCAATGTCGAGGGGTAAGTCTCCGGGTCACGATGATTTGAGTATAGAACATCTCAAACACGCCGGAAATAATTTGCCGAGGGTACTGGCAATGTTTTACTCTTTGTGTGTGAGTCATTCATATTTACCTGAGCAGATGATGAGAACAGTGGTAGTACCAATTGTAAAGTGTAAGACAGGGGATATAGGTGACAAAAATAATTACAGACCTATTTCGTTAGCGACTGTTATCTCAAAGGTGCTTGACGGTTTGCTTGGCATTCAACTTGATAAGTATCTACGTTTTCATGATAATCAGTTTGGTTTCAAATCTGGACTTTCTACCGAAACAGCTGTGTTGAGTTTGAAGCAGACTGTCAAGTACTACACTGATAAAAATACGCCTGTGTTTGCTTGCTTCCTTGACTTATCGAGGGCTTTTGACCTAGCTGGTTCATTATGACATTCTGTGGCATAAACTTTATCAATCGTCAGTGCCGGAAGAATTGATAAGCATTTTCAAATATTGGTATCAGAATCAGGTAAATGTAGTTCGGTGGCCGGGGGCCTATTTGACCCCATACAGGTTGGAATGCGGGGTTAGGCAGGGAGGGTTAACTTCACCCAAGCTTTTTAATCTGTATGTGAACGCATTGATCGAGACGCTTAGTAGCACCCGTGTCGGCTGTCATATAGATGGAGTTTGCCTTAATAATATAAGTTATGCAGACGACATGGTGTTGCTCAGTGCATCCGCAGACGGTTTGTCCAAGCTGCTTGGAATTTGTGAAAAATATGCTGACGATCATGGTTTGTTATACAATGTGAAGAAAAGCGAGTGCATGGTCTTTCAGGTTCGTGCAAAATGTATGGATAAAGTACCAACCATTAAACTTAAAGGATGTCCTCTTAAGAGAGTAGAAACTTTTAAGTACCTAGGACATATTGTAACTACGGGCCTGAAGGACGATGCAGACATAGAGAGGGAGCGTAGGGCGCTGTCTGTTCGTGCCAACATGTTGGCCCCCAGATTCGCTCGCTGTTCGAGGGATGTCAAAATCACCCTTTTTAGGGCGTTTTGTACATCCTTCTATACTAGCAGTTTGTGGATAAACTATACACAAAAACAGTACAGCGCTCTACGTATTCTATATAACAATGCGTTCAGGGTGCTTTTGGGGCTGCCTCGATTTTGTAGTGCCTCGGCGATGTTCGCAGAGGCGCGAGTAAATTGTTTTTATGCCACCATTCCCAAGCGGTGCACGTCACTCGTGCGCAGGGTGCGAGCCAGTCCCAATAGCATCCTAAAAGTATTTGCGGAACGCTTCGACTGTCAGTACAAGAATCATTGCAACATGGTTCATGTGACTAAGGTCAAAATTTTGTTTCAATGTGTTTTTTTTACGGTGACATTTAAAAAAAATAATATTGTATTTATTTGCTACTAACATAGTTTATAAGGTAATTGTTACTAACACCTGGATCCTTGATATCTGACAATAAATATATTATTATTATTTACTGTATATGCAGCAGAACTAAGTCTGTTTACCAAGGACTCAATATGTGGATCCCATTGCAACCTTGGATCTAGTGTAAGACCCAAAAATTTTGTAAAGTCGATGAATTCAACAACTTTATTATTCTTTCTACAATAGTATCCACTTTCCTTACATTTGGCAATGAGAACTTAATACATTTAGTTTTATTTGAGTTTAATAATAAATTGTTCATTGTGAACTAATGCAATAGGTACTCTAGAGAGAGTACTATTTACAACGTCAATATTTTCGTTTCCTCTGTCAATCTTAAATATTAAAGAAGTATCGTCTGCAAATAGTACTGTAACGCAAAGGTTATGAGTGAAAAGTGGGAGGTTATTAATGTGTAGGGTATCTTAGAATAGCTTGTAGGGTAACATAAGAATAGTCAATAAAAATAATGTAGGGTATCTTAGAATAGTTTGTAGGGTAGCATAACAGTAGTTAATAAAATAATGTTAGGGTAGTCTTAGATAATAAATTGTGATATTTTTGTATGTAGGTAGTTATTAATAATGGATTTGTGAAGTACCCTTAGAATAGGATTAGTATTAACCCTTTAACTAAAGATAGACTTGATCATGGCCTCCCATACCACAAATTTTGACCTTAGTGAAAATATCACGGTTTCAGAGATATTTAGTGTTCTTGAATTTTTCGAAAATTTCCAAGTGCGATTAGTTTTTATAGTGCCATTTCTACAAATGGAGAGGTATTTCGATTTTGTTTTTTTTCCATTTCACAAGCGATAGTTCAGCTATCAAAATCAAAGACTTAAATTTAACAAACAGGCGTAAAGTGTTTACAAAAAAATTAAAACACAAAGAAAATTTAAAATGAAATTAATTTTCTTTCATGTTTGATCAGTTACAATGTAAAAAAATACAGGACACTCATCGTGCCCATCATATTAAAAACTTGCTTAGCTATTCTAGATTCCAAGAAGATATCATAAGCCTAGGTATTCTGAATATTTTTAATTTCATGACTACTTGAATAGCAAATAGTATAAAAACTTCAAAAAACTGATTTTGTCGTAATAATTACTCTAAGGTTCTGTGTTAATGTAAAGGTATAATGAGCCTATGTATTCTGTATTTTTTAATCTCATGGCTACTTAAAGAGTATAAAAATTTCAAAGTGCTTGGTAAAACACATTTATTCGTAAAAAAATTCAAATTGACCTTGCGCCGTTATACACGTCCTAAACCTTTTAATAAGAGAATGTTTAATATGGTGCGCGTAACCCGACGTTTCGATACTTTCGCTGTAAGCATTTTGGATGCAGAGCGTCGGTGGCACTGTGGCCTCGGCACTGGACTATGCTCCGAGTAGAATCGGGAGGCCCGCGATCGATCCTGCCATGTACCAATGTGTTTTTCGTTTCACGAATTACATATGTACATTTATCTGACGCTCTGCGACCACCTGCAATCATCTGCGAAGTAATTCAAAGGTGTATGTGAAGTCAACCAATCCGCACTGGGCTAGCGTGGTTTGACTAAGGCCTAATCACCCTAACTAGTTAGGGTAGGCTCGTGCTCCTCGGTGGGGACGTATATGAGCTGTAAAATAGAAACCGACTTCAAAAACACTGAAAAGTTAAAAATAATGTAGGAATAGCAGACAACATCACACTTCTATAGTAAAGTTGGTGCCAAACGATGACCTCCTAGAAAGTCTTAAAATTTTTCACCGACTTCAATATAGAAGTGTGATGTTGTCTGCTAGTCCTACATTATTTTTAACTTTTCAGTGTTTTTGAAGTCGGTTTCTATTTTTTGTAAAATATTTTTTTAAGGCTCGGGTACTTAAGTATAAGCCTCGCAGATCTTGGAAAGTTATCACCTAATTAATTAACCAGCTCGTGTGATTTCGCAGGACTTACTCGTCATAGCGGAAGAGTCGATCCTCGGGTGTGGTTCGCAATTTCAATCGGGCAAACCTGATTAATATGATTACTGGGCGCACTGAGCGTTCTATGAATCGCAATGCATTGCGGTACCGCTACGTAAATTTGAATTCTATCTTCGAGTCGGCGTTCAGTGAGAATGTGGTAGTCCTCGCCGATAGTCCGGCAATCAGGTAGCTTTAAAATGAACATGCTAACTTGTTTAGAGTTTTACCAAGTTGAGATATGTGTGGGAATTTCGTGTTCTCGAAAGTGAATCGAATGCACCTGACTGTGCAACGGAACTGGAATGATCCTGTGGCTGCTCGTTGTTATTACAGGTCTGTGGATGTAATTTGTTTATTTTTGTGTTAAGTATACCACTTGCCAATGCTTAACAGACGCAAATCATAACCCTGTAAACGACTCTTGTTGAGTTAATGCAGCCAACAGTTCAGACATAGAATAAATTAAAACCTACAGAAAAAAACTGGTTTTTGATGTTATGAATCCATTGTTTGCTCTCAGCTTCAAAGCGAATACTTTTGTACGGTTTAATCGTTTAGACTTAAGGCCCCGTTTTCTTGATTTTTTAATACTATTGCTGTATGTTATTTTAAAAAACACATTAATAGCCAATAGAGAACATGCAATATTTTTATTTTTGCGTTTATTATAAAGAATCCCGTGTAGAATAGATCACAAGAATGTTAAAAATTAAAATATTAAATTTTATTGCAATAAAATGCAGTCTGAAATTAACAGTTTCAAATTTCGCGCTAAAACGGGTCTACAGATCTGATCTGACGTCACTCCTGTCTGGCGCTCATTCGTCGCTAACATTCAATTTACATATTACAGGGAAAGTTTCCATTAGTTTCAAATTACTTATTTTAAATGGACTATCCATCACTATAAGATAGTCAGATCAATGCAATTATTGCTCTGAAAAAAAGGCGCGTGGATCCGTGTTTTATACCAATGTGTCCATCAACTTCAAAGAAGTCTCCAAATAAATTGTTTTTAACTGGACCTTCTGATCCAAAGTTGAAAAAAATGATTGTAACACGATAAACTTCTTTTCGTACTTTATGCTCTTAATGAAACACGAAAGCTTAACTGTGATATAATACTTAACCTACCGTAGAAGTTTAGTTCCTTTCATTTCTGCACTCGAAAACTCTGCACTTTCAACAAAAAAGTTACTACCATGTCGACACTAACTCTCGGTAGGTTTCTGGGGTCTATTTTTTACAACCAACTACCATTTTTTTACAGAAAAATGTAAATAATTTTCGTAAAAATAATGTTTACCTTTTACATCTGACGGGACATAAAACACGAGTGACGTCACTAGTCGTTGATTGGTAGATCAAGATGCGTTCCGTTTCGCGTATTTTTCATCCGCAATTTTTCATGAAGAATAGTATTATCTATACTAATACTTACTAATATTATAAAGCTGAAGAGTTTGTTTGTTTGTTTGTTTGCTTGAACGCGCTAATCTCAGGAACTACTGATTCAAATTGAAAAAATATTTTTGTGTTGGATAGCCCATTTATCGAGGAAGGCTTTAGGCTATATAACATCACGCTACGACTAATAGGAGCTGAGCATCCATAACAAATGTTGCAAAAACGGGTAAAAAACATACGGCGAAACGTAGTTCGCTGGCACAGCTAGTCTAAAATAAAAACGTTGCCATCATTCTTTTTTTACGGTTTTATAACGTTTTAATTACAAATCGTTCATAAATGTTACATTTGCATCTTCCCTAATGTGAATTTGCTTTGTATTTAGCATCTGCTCAACTGTTGGATTTTTATTTACATCACGGTTTGTACAAATAGCAAACAGAGGATTTAATAAAAAATTGTTAACGCAAATTACGACAACCATGTTTGAAGGTTTCTTACAATAAGTTTTACATTTTTTTTGTTCTGACTGTGGGCTGTGCTAGATGAGCCAGTGGCCTGCCTGATGGTAAGTGGTAACCACCGTTTATGGACATCTGCAAAAGCACAGCTGAGTCATTGCCCATCTAGTGAGAAGAGCTCTTTTTAAGTCCTGTTTGAAGTCAGACATAATTAAGTAAAATTACACATTTCGGATTTACTCGCGTATATTTAGCTTAAAACATTTGATTCTCTCCTGAGGGTCCTTCCTGAGGGTCGCATGCGACCGGTGTGACGTCACGCTATGTTTTTTCTATAAATACCCCCACAAAATTTGTGTTCACACAAAAAAAATATTTCACAACCAAAGCATACTTTTCATACTGTAAAAAGCAATGTATTAATTTATAAATTTCCTTTCGTGAGGGTATTTTTCAATTATTACATAGCGTAAAGCCACACCAGTCTCATGAGACCCCCGTGATCACGAATGCTGCAAAGGGCTCGAAAAGCCGGGCTAAATAATAAAAATGTTAAAGGCTAAATATACGCGAGTAAATCCGAAAAGTGTAGTTTTATTTAAATGTGTAGTAACAAACAAAAGACATTATTATGTCAGACATATCGTAGCGCTGAGGAAACACTGCAGCTGGGAGTTAGTTCAAGAGTTTGCACGTACCTACGTGGAAGAAATTCAAGCTAAATCCGAGCTGCGCTAGATAGGCCCCTAGCCATGATCGCCCAAAACAATATTAAAACTGCACTGAGAGCGGGATGGCGCTAAGGCACTATAACACAGCAAGAGCGCTGTCTTTGTTTCAATATTGTTTTACCCTTCATGGTAGGGACCTACCAACCTTCATGGTAAGTTTACTCTTGAACAAATTACGATCGATCGACATTGAGTTTGAGATATTTCGTACAGTTTTGCCACATTGCATTGGCGCCAAATCGGATCCGTAATGCCGTATTGCGCGTATTTTTAGTGAATCAACCTCCGTCTTATTTAATTTTCTCAGGTTACGGATCCATTTTGGCGCTAGTGTTACTACTTAGTAGTAGCAACACTACTACTAAAGCGTACTAAAAATCACAATACCAATGTCGATCGATCGGAATTGGTTCAAGAGTAAGCCTACAGTGGGCCTAGACAAAAGCCACACGCTTATTTATCCGCAGTCGTTCTGCAGAAAAAATGTATGGAGATGACATTAGCTGCGGAAAAAATAGACTCCACTACTGAATTTCGAAGTTTGAAATTTCGATTTATGTTAGTTCTAAAGTATACGATTTCGATGTACGCCAGTTCGAAAGTATATGATTTCGATGTACGGCAGTTCGAATGTATGTTAGTACTAAAGTTTATGAGTACGATGTACGCCAGTTCGAAACTACACGGTAGCGAAGTATGAAATTCCGACGTATATTAATTACAAAGTATGCTAGTGCGATGTATGCGGTATTTCAAATAAATTTTTATACAATATGGAATAATTGATTATTAGAGTAGTTGATTATTGAGACGTTGATGTTTTTTTTCTGAAAAACAACATAAAATTAATGTATTAAAAGCATTTCTTTTCTAATTTAATTAATATTCTTAAAGTTAAGTTGTTATTTAATTAATCAGTATAAATCATCATAAGTCTTTCAAGCAAATTTCATCAAAGTTATTAGAGAATTTGTATTATTTTGTTATTGACTGAGAAATAACATATGTTTGTTTATCTACGAAAGCGTTGCGTTTATTAACCTTCTTCTACCTACTTATAAAGTGTGCTCCAAAATTAAGACTAGTATTTTTATTAATTAGTTAAATAAAGTTATAGATACTTAGTTAATATCAAATTATATTGTAAAGTAATTATATTACCGCGATAGGAAAGTACTATTTATGTATATGATTGCTTGTATATTTTCGACTTTGAATACGTCGTAATTTACCATGAACTTTTGAATTACCGTATACATCGCACTGGCCTACTTTGTAATTAATACTTATACGTCGGAATCTCATACTTCGCTACCGTATAGTTTCGAACTGGCGTACATCGAAATCGTATATTTTAGGACTAACATACATCGAAATCTCAAACTTCGAAATTCAGTAGTGGAGTCGAAAAAATAGCGAGAGGCTGTCACAGGTTAATGTCATTTCCATACATTTTCTTTGCGGAAAAATAAGCGTGTGGCTTTTCTCTAGGCCCACTGATCAGTTCGAGGCACAGAATAGATAATAATAGTACTACGTATTCGAGGTGATACGGATAAACTCTACTGCGTACTGCAGACACCGTAGTGTTCACTCGTCACCTTCGTCACCTTGTGGTGGTGGTACGGCACCGGTTTTTATTTTCGCACGATGAAAAGGTGACGCAGGTACCACTGCAAACAGTTCCTCAGAGCACTCTCTTTTAAATAGCCGACAGAGCACGGAAAGAGAACCAAAATCCCTTCGCTGCTCCTGCATTTCCATTGAGGCCGTGATGTAAGGCTTACCGACGATACGAAATGCATGCAAAGGAGTCAAGAGGCCATATATCTCTGAAAAAGAATTGGGAGTCAATTGGACCTCTCAATATCAAATAGCAACCTCTAGCTAGCATTAAGTTCATAAAATTGTAACTTTCTCTCAATAGCTTTATGCATGTTTTGAGACAAAGATTTACTTACTCTTTGAGGCTAAAATTGTAAAATAATCAAATGCAATGAAACTTATAATAATTGCCAAATACTCTTTGTGAAAAGTTATCTTCAGACTCGGGCATTGATCAATTGTAGATGTGTTAAGAATTAAAGGTTTAGTTAAGTTAGAAAGTACCTTCTTTTAAGACATATTAGGACAAAATACATTTTAACCATAGTTGACAAAAGTAAGCGAAAATAAATTTAAACAATGCAGGTCAAAAGTTGAATGTTCGAAAGTTTGAATAAAGATTTGTGCGCTGTTCTGACGTAACATCAGTTTAATAGCATGAATCTGTTTACCTGCATAATACTGTTTCGATATACGAGTATTACACTAGGATTTACCTAACTGATGGGTATTTTACTTACCATCAGGTGATACGTCTGCTCGCTTGCTCTGCTTTTTTTTTTATATCCCATAAAAAAACAAAATTAAACAAATTCTTTAGGATATAATATGCACAAAGTAAATAGTATCAGCCCAAATCACTCTTACAGTATCGTTCCTTAACGCTTGAGTGTAATCAACGTAAGCATTGTTTTATCATTCTACCTAAATTATAAGACTTTTTCGTCTGGTACGATTAAGTAGAAAAAAACACACTTAGATCTACTGGTGGGGATAAGTAGAAATTCCCGAGTTCACTAGCTTTAAAAAATATAATTTAAGTAATCATGTTTGTTTGAGTGTAATCAACGTAAGCATTGTTTTATCATTCTACCTAAATAATAAGATTTTTTCGTCTGGTACGATTAAGTAGAAAAAGCACACTTAGATCTACTGGTGGGGATAAGTGGAAATTCCCGAGTTCACTAGCTTTAAAAAATATAATTTAAGTAATCATGTTTGTCGTGATGATGAAGCGATCATTCACTGTCTACTGAATAGTTTCAGTCTAACTGTTCTGCAAGTAGATGGATTTAGTAAGGGTAACGTGGAACTGTGAGCGTCGGTGGTGCTGCTGTGGACTCGGCACTTGGGGTTGGGGTTCGAGACCCGCCATGTACCAATGTGTTTTTCGTTTCGAATTTCATATGTACATTTGTCCGACGCTCCTACGGTGAAGGAAAACATCGTGAGGCAACCTGCATACATCTGCGAAGAAATTCAATGGTGTATGTGAAGTCTACCAATCTCCACTGGACCAGCGTGGTTGACTAAGGCCTAATCACCCTAACATAGGGTAGGCTCGAACCCCTCGGTGGGGACGTATATGAGCTGTGATGATGAACGTGGAACTATGGGGTTTTGTTCGGCAAATTATGCCTTCTGATCCCAAATGGCCTTTCAAAAGAGCTTTTGAGGATATTTTAGCCGGGTAGACGACCGACGGTTGACGAAGTCCTACGGCATATTCAAGCAAACGGTTTTATCAACGTGAAATCTCAAGTATTATGAATAAATATAATTAACGTCACTTTTTTTTTGGAAGTTAAAAAAGTGACGCGTAACTAAAATGCATTAAATAGGGAGAACAGGTGACAATCACTGAAGGTTATTTGCACCATTGCAGTGCCATCGGAGTTTTGCTCTACGCGGATGATTTGAAGATCTATCTTACAATAAAATGTCGTGAAGACTGTGTCAGTCTCCAGCGGAATCTCTCCATGGTGGCTGAGTGGTGTTCTGATAACCTTATGTTTTTAAATAAGAGCAAGTGTTTTGTAGTCTCCTTTGGATCGTCTAAGCAAAAACTTCATTATAATTACTCTCTAGACACTTCCATATTACAACGCCAATCCGTCATTAGAGACTTAGGGGTATACTTTGACGATGGGCTCTCATTTCGCCACCATTATGACCATATTATTTCCAAGGCCACCCAACTTCTTGGTTTTATCTCGCGTTCCACCAAAGGCTTTAAAAATCAATCTACCTTTTTATATTTATATTATTCTTTGATCAGAAGCATTCTCGAATATGCCTCTGTGATATGGTCACCTTATTATATTATCCATTCTAATGCAATTGAAAAGGTTCAGAGGAGATTCCTCAGCATTCTCTGCTTTAGGCTGCAGTTAGGTTGAGAATACAAATTTTATAATGCTAGGCTCCTACACTTCAAAATTTTGTCCCTCGCTTCTCGGCGCAAAGTTCAGGAATTAGTATGCCTCTATAAAATTATTCATTCTAAGATTGACTCACCCTCATTACTATCCCTACCAGGGTTGGATTCAGACCCTCACAAAATTATTGTCTATGGAAATGAAAAATATACTACATGTCAAAAAATATACTACGTTCCGTTTTTTTTGTCAAAATGGAGAGATTCAATCAATGGCGTAACCCCCCCCCCCCCCCCCGGTCGAGTGCCGACTAAACGAAAAAATAGTAAAACACTATGCAAGGAATCCCCGGCTGGAGCTTGTCGCTGGCTGTTTCGATGGTGCCATACATATACATACAGAACATAACTTACTTATATTGTAGGGTAGATACTTTGATTATTTGTTAAATAATAAAAAGGAGAATGATCGAACCAAGAACAGTTGTCAATCGAGCTGAGGGTAAAATTATGGTACGTTCGCGTAGTATCCTGGCATTACGATACTACATACTACACATCATGAAATAATGGTACAAATAGTATAATTATACTACGAAATCCAACCCTGGTGGTATGCCATCCAATTTTGGGATGCGTTTTGGTCGCTTTATAACTCCAGCACGCAGTATAATGCCATCTAGCGGCGAACGTTCTATTTCCGATGCATGTATACAGAGCATGCTTTCAAAGTAGGTAATTTTATTGCGGGAGTATAGATGGCGGGACTAATGTATGTCGGTAAAAAGCAAAGCGTAAGTAAAAGCGTAATGTTTTGATTAGAAAAAGTCTGCTTTTGTACTTTTGTTCAAAAGCAAACTTTTTTAAGTGCTTTTCGTTTAAACGCTCACCTCTACTCGTATCGAGTATTGCTGTCCGGGCGTTGCGGAGGTGCCTGGCGCGGGGTTCTTATAGTATTTTAGGTTTTTCTTTATTATTTAAAAAAACTTTGAAGTTATTTAAAATCTGATCAATACGATTTATAAAAGACATCGTTACCTTTTTATTGATGCAAAATTCATGCATTAGTAAGAAGCCGTTACGGAGAGAATTTGTAAATAAGTTTAAAATTGGCGACTTTTCTAATTTTTTTTAAAACAACTGGGTATAAGTAACTAAAATTTTAATGAATACGATCTATACTTCGTGACCTTGCGTATAACATATATTTTTTTTATAACTCTTGCTCAATAGGGTTCTTCTGCAATCTTCTTCAAACATGCAGTATTTTTTAAGTTTATGCGAGGTAATCTTGAAACTAAAATTCCGAATGCGCCCGATTGCCGCGCGTCAGGCGCGGGCGCGACATCGCGATACGTTCACACGCGCCGGGGTCAAACGCGAACTAATACCGGCCGGCAAGCGACAGCAAGCCAGGGTTGGATTCAGACCCTCACAAAATTATTGTCTTGGCAATGGCAAAAGCAGGAGAGATTCAATCAGTGGCGTAACCCCCCCCCCCCCCCCCCGGTCGAGTGCCGACTAAACGAAAAAAATAGTAAAACACTATGCAAGGAATCCCCGGCTGGAGCTTGTCGCTGGCTGTTTCGCTGGATAATACTTATATATAATACTTTGTATAATACTTTGAAAATAATGTTTTGTTTCATTTATTAAGTTATAATAAACCTTCAAAGGTTATTAAAGATGGCAGCAGGAACAGTTATTTTTGACCTTCAAATAATAAATGTTTAGCTTTTCTACAATCATTTTTGGTTTATTAATAAATAATTGGAATTTAAAAAAAAATTATTCAGAAGTCGAGTTTTATGAAATTTTCACCTTGCTGTCTTTGATGGCCGATTTAAGCCAAAGTAGCCCTATTAAGTACTTTTTTTTAAATTATTATGAAAGCAGAGAGTCTAGAGAAGTTTTTACACATACTTAGAAACCATGAATTTGCCTGTTTAGATTTTTAATTTAAAGATTAATTTTTAAGTAATTATTCACTAACATTCAAATTTTGACTTTACACTACTGTTTTCTAAATTTCCACTAAAGTTACGAAGCTGATTATTTTAGACATAAAAGAAGCACTAAAGATAATTCAGTGGCATAAAGAAAAACATTAAAATATGTTCAACTTTTTTTTATTAAAAATTTTTAAGTTCTTTAGATCGAAATTTTCAAAAAGTCAGAAAAAAAATTATTACTCGAAAACTACGAATAATCGCGGAACATACATGGGGGTGATTCAGGTACTCCAAGAGGTGCTCTAACTCTGGACTTACGCTTGACACTATTTTTTGGGACACCCTGTATAAGCTAAATGTAAATAAATTTATGTAAATTATAAACCCTCTTAACATTTCATTATATCCAACTCAAACTGTGCTTACATGTTAAGAGTTATAGTCTAGACCAGTGATTTTCAACCGGTGTGCCGCGGCACACTTGTGTGCCGCTTAAGTTTTCAGGTGTGCCGCGAATTTTGAAGGCCGTATTAGACTATGGTGAATATTACATTACTCGCGATAATCAGACTCAGTGTAGTGTATATAATATGTAAGATATTGTGTCGTTTTTATAATACACTATCTAGTTAGACTCTTGGACAGTGTCGAGATCGCAAGCTGTATATTGCGTAATGTAATACGGCCTTAAGCAGCATAAAGCTGGCAGCTTATGATACGAAATTTTCTAACAAAAATTTCGATATAATTTGCGGGGTCTAGAACAAAATGTCTCCTACATTTTGTTCTAGACCCCTCAAACTATATCGAAATCGAATTACTTAAAAAAAATTCGTATAACATGCGGTCGGCGTTAAAACCACGAGTAATATGATGATAACCCTCCACGCGCAAGTCCGACTCGAACTTTGCTATTTTTGTACTGCTGTGTCGTGAAACTTTTATAAAAAGACAAGTGTGCCAGTGATATGAAAAGGTTGAAAACGCCTGGTCTAGACCTTCGTTTTGTACAAAGTATATACCTATTTTGTGACTATAATTTGTTTTGTAAGCCTTAAATAAATAAAAATAAATAAATAACAATATGTTGTGTACAATCATCTTAGTCGTAATATCTAGCTGGCTAATTATTACCGTGCTAATAGGCAAAAGTCTTCTTCAAGAAGAGGGTCCTCTGACTCGTGCAGATTGATGGAAAGTACCAAAGCCTCGTCCAGTGCAGTGCACGAGCTGCCCATAAATTGGTAAGGCTGATTTGGGTCCGTAAAAGCCTTGTAAGCCTTCGCCTCGCGCTGTGGACTCGGCACTTGCCTTCAAATCGGGTCCGGGGTTCGAGATCGCCATGTACCAATGTGTTTTTCGTTTCGAAATTTAATGTACATTTGTCTGGCGCTCCTACGGTGAAGGAAAAGATCGCGAGGCAACCTGCATACATCTGCGAAGAAATTCAATGGTCTAAGTGAAGTCGACCAATCTGTACTGGGCCAGCGTGATTGACAAAGATCTAATCACCCTAACATAGGATAGGGTAGGCTCAAGCCCCTCGGTGGGTACGTATATGCCTTACAGAGTAAAGTATTTCCACCGCAAGCGGCGGGATGGAAAGATGCATGTCTCCTATTCGTAGGCACTCTCGAACTACTCTAAGCAGCTGGGAAGAGGTTATAGACTGAGAGGTGACAGGATTTTTCATAACGATCATGGATACGGTTAAATTTACTTTTATAGTTTGTAGAGTAGTCCCCTAATGTGAATGATGTTGGTCTGCCTGCTTTCAGTGGTTGCAACTTCGAGTTATAGAGCTTACAAGAGGCTTCATTGTTGCGAAAAAAAAAAACGATCAGAGAAATGGTCAGTTTTAGTACATATTCAAAGTATGGCGTCTCCACAGATGAGACAAGTTGGTCTGGCGGCTTTCAGTGGTTGCATTTCAGATTTATGATGCGCGCAAGTCACTGCATTGTTGCGAAAAAAAAAACGATAACAAAAATGGTCAGTTTTAGTACCTATTCGAAGTATGGTATCTCCACAGGTGAAACGAGTTGGTCTGCCTGCTCTCAGTGGTTGTTTTTCAGAGCTATCATTGTGTACGCAATACCCTTATTTGTGGAGAAAGCCTAAAAAATATCCAAAAACGTGACAATCGGCGGATTTTTCAAATGCTTATTGACCGATGCTGTCGTGTCTTGACTTGAGACACACAGTGCACACTCTTCCCCCCGCACCCGGCCCCTGTCTGTGAGCGTGGAACAATCGTGGTGGGAGGGTGCGCTTGCGCTCGTTCGGTGCTTTTAAATACAATTCAACCGTTACTTGCATTTTTACAATAATGTCGAAAATAAATACTTTTTTTATGGAACGCGTTACGCGTATGAACATCCCAAAGTATATTACGATCTAGCCTATTTTACGGCTAATAAGTACATAATTTAATTCGATCTTAATTTGCTAGAGATACAAATGTCTCTAGGAAGTGTTCATTCACACGTTTTTTATTGTCTCTATTAAGGCGACGCCACTAATTCACAGTTATTGTTGCAGCACTGATTCTACATTGTACTAAATTAAAACTTATTTTTTATCACTCCACCTCATTACACTAGATCGGATGGCTTTATCCGTTTTAGTCATCTTTTTTTTCTTTGTGTGGTCGAGTAGCTGGACAGCCTCCACGTTTACATAATTTGAAGTCTTTTTTGCTGAGCTTCAGCGTATTTTTTTATGATGCTATCAACAAACTCTGTTTTGAGGTCCCGATGGAGGTCGTCATTTCTTACATACCAGAGAGCATTTTATCTATCTATCTGGAGTTCGAGGGGATACTAGGGGCGACGGAGGGGCGTCCCCCAGCGGACCACTGCGACCTGTACAGATCTATTGTGGCCGACCCCTCTATTTTAAAGGTCTCCAAATAGGCCCGCGGCGTTGAAAAAGCCAATAACCTTCTTTGGAGACAGAGCCTTCGCATCATGTGGTGGCAGACTAGGTCCACCCAGAGCTCGGCTCCTTGTGTGGATGAGAGCATGATATTCACAAAGAATGTGAAATGGTGTCTCATCATCCTCACCACAAAATCTGCACGTGGGAACATTAGTCAGGCCCATTCTATGCAGTTGTTTGTTGAGTTTGCAGTGACCAGTTAGTGTTGAGCTCTAGTGAGCGCCCTTAATTGGCCCCTGCTTAGTTGGAGGTTTTGTATTGCGACTCCGGGTGAAAATTCCCTAATGAGCAATTTCGAGTGCAGTAGTAAAGGGGAATGGGCCCACTGGAGTCGGGCTTGTGTTTCTACCCAATCTCTGAGGACTCTCTTTTTAATCCCCCTCGAAATGCCACAAGCTGGTCTGGTCCTATGAGAGCGCTCTCGGAACCAGCCCTCGCCAGTTCGTTGGCAATTTCATTGCCTCGGATATTGGAGTGGCCTGGAACCCAGCCAATCATTACCGAGTTCCTGGTACCCAATTCATTTAAGGCCGTCGTGCACTCTAAGGTGATTTTGGACTTGAATTCTACAGCATCAAGCGCTTTTAGAGCAGCTTGGCCGTCCGACAGGATGAGGATGTTCTTACCCTCATTCGACATGTTTACGTGAACGCAGTCGATAATGGCATACATTTCTGCCTGGAGTACGGTGGCATATGCACCCAGGCATGTGGTTCTCCTGGATTTCGCACTACCTCCAAAGACACCTGCACCTGACTGGCCCTCTTTTCTAGAGCCATCAGTGTACCATATCTGGTTAGCTTTCCTAAAGGGCTCAGGGACTTGCTTGTCCCATTTATCCCTATTAGGAATCATGACCTTGTAGTTCTTCTTGAACTCCAAAGTTTCAATCATGGCATCGGCTGGCATTGCCATGACAGGATTAACCATTAGGCTGCCCTGTAGCTTACTCATGGTTTGGGATTTCCATCTCGATCTGCCTCCCTCCACAGCTCGGAGCATTGCCATCCTAGCCTCCCCCTGTATGAACAGGTGGAGTGGTGGGAGGTTCAGGATAGCCTCCATTGCAAGGATGGGGGAAGATGAGGTAGCCCCCGTAATCATCAAGCAGGCACATCTTTGCAGGCTTTCCAGGGCCTTTATGGTGGTCCCTACTGCAGTCTGCTTAAACCAAGCTATACACCCGTAGCTAACCATAGGTCTTACCACAGCGGTGTAAAGCCAGAGAAGGTGACTAGGTTTCAGTCTCCACCTGGAGCTGGTTAGCCTACGGCAGATACCTAGCGCTGCTTTGGCCTTCTTGATTATGTTGCCTATATGTATACCCCAGTTAAGTCTTTGATCCAGGTGGATCCCAAGGTATTTGGCATTCTGAGAGAATTCAATAGTTCTTCCAAACAGTTTAGGAGGCTTGAGGCCGTCTAAATTCCTCCTCCTTGTAAAAGGAACTATTATGGTTTTGCTGGCGTTCACAGACAGCCCCACCTGGCGGCACCATTGTTCGATCTTATTAAGAGCGAGTTGCATGAGACCTGATATAGTTGAAGGACATTTTCCAACTATGTGGACCACCAGGTCATCTGCGTATCCTTGAGTGGGAAGGTACGCATTGTTCTACTCCTGGATAAAGCAGTCAACGACCAGACACCACAGCAGTGGAGAGAGCATCCCACCCTGGGGACTCCCTCTAGTCACCCTGGCGGTTAATGTGCAGTCCAACAGCGTGGTTTTCACTGCTCGCGTTGTGAGTATTGCCTCTATCCAAGAGATTATTAATTGATCGATGCCGCGGTTTTGCAGACATCGTACAATAACTCCTGTTGGGGTGTTATCGAAGGCACCCTCAACATCCAGAAAGGCACACCGATAGACTTGAACAAGCGCTCGAAGATAAAGATTTCTTTCGCTTGTTCAAGTCTATCGGTCAGATCGATTAAGGCAGTTTCCGTTGACTTTCCTTTCTGGTAGGCATGTTGCCTTAAATGTAGGGGGTCGCCTGCCAGGTGCGTTTCCCTTACATATAGGTTGATTACCTTTTTCATGGTTTTCAAGAGAAAAGAGGATAGGCTGATCGGTCTGTAGGACTTCGGTTGGGACCTATCTTTATCCCCTTCTTTGGGAATAAATATAACCCTGACCTTTGTCCATAGACTTGGGAGGTACCCCCATGCTAAACTAGCGCTGAGGATCCTCACTAGGACTGGGAGGAGGATATTCTTACCCTGTTGTAGTAGGGCCGAGAAAATGCCATCCTCGCCTGCAGTCTTATATGGCTTGAAGCTGTTAATAGCCCAAGCCACCCGTTGAGGGCCGATAATCAAAGAGGCTTTTCTCCAATCATCCACTTTCGGCCTAGGCCTGGAGAGTGACCGCAGCTCCTCGGATGACTCATCTACCCTCGAGTCCGGGAAGTGCACTTGGGCTAGGAGTTCTAAGGTCTCCTTTGCGTCGCACGTGAAAGTCCCATTTGGCTTCCTAAGCAAGCCAATGTGGGAAGGAGGCGCCTTGGATAGCAATTTGTGTATCCTTGCGGCATGGACTGTGCTATTGATCATGTCACAGAACCTACCCCAAGATCTCCTTTTGCTCTCCTTAACTCTTTATTGAACCCCGTTAGGGTCCGAGAATAGGCTTCCCAATTCTCATCCCTTTTTGCTTTATTAAAGCGAGAGCGGGCTTTTTGCCTAAGGGATTGCTATTTGCTGTTCCACCAGGGCACTTTACGATTACTTTCCCTGGTGGTGTAGGGGCAGTTATTCTCATAGGCTGTTAAGATGCCTGTGGATACTGCCCCTGCCGCATATTCTAGTTGTTCTACTGTTTTCACGGCTGGTATCGTCCCCAGGCTCTGTTTCAGGCTCTCCCGATAGCCCTCCCAGTTTGTATGCCTAGGATTACGATAGGATTCGATTTGTTTGTCAAGCTTAGCTGCTATGTCGAATCTAATGTACCTGTGGTCGGATAGTGAAGCCTCCTCCGAGACGTGCCATCCCTGAATTTCACTAAGCGCGACGTACAGAGGGTAATGTCTAGGACTTCACTTCGGGCTGCCGTGATGAATGTGGGACTGTGTCCCTCATTAAGCACCGTCAAATTCCTAGAAAGCTTGAAATCATGCAAAAACTCACCTCTTGGGTTCGTATTGCTACTACCCCGTGGGCCATGATGTGTGATGCGAGTTACCAGAGAGCATTAGCGATGCCCCTCAGAACCTTATACTGAAATCTTTATTCTTATCTGAGCTGTACAGTCCCGTAGCTGTATTCCATAAGTCCACACTGGCATGAGGACTTGCCGATATAACAATAGTGTGTTAGCTATTTTTAATGGGGACTATCTTCCTATTAGCCAATACATGTCTCTGTATCGTAGATCAAGCTGTTCTCGCTTGTTCTTGACGCGCACCTTCCAAACTAGTTTCACATCAAGAGTCATGCCAAGATATTTGGCAGTGTTCTCATATGGTATAATTTGTCTCTTAATGAAGATATGGTGATACATTTTCTGTTTGTTACTAAAATCGATGTGTACAGACTTGGAATCATTAAATTTAATCCGACTTTTCTGCGACTTTCCACGTACGTACTTTTGCCTAAGATAGGCTAACACATTTTACAAATCGTTCCTTGTCATGTTCAGGGGGTACAAAGTGTATCATGCTCTTCACCCAGATAATACAACTCATGCTGGAAGTGCTGTTATTGTCAAAGAAAGGCTATGACACTATGAAGATTCCAAATGCGAAATAGGAGAAATTCAAGCCGTCGCAAGTGGAACTTAAGCAAGTTACCCCGAGAGAAGTTTGGAATGAAATCAAAAGTAATATCAGCCCGCCAAAATAGTTCCGCAAGGAAGTGTTTTAAGTCCGATCCTATACCTTTTATACACTTGTGATATACCAGAACCGAAAAATAACACCATTGCACCTTTCGCTGATGACACTGCAATCATGGGTATCGGTGATACTCATGAGGAAGCAGCAGAAAAGGTTCAAAATGCTGTAGAGAAGATCTATGACTAGACAAAGAAATGGAGGATAAAATTGAATGAATCTATGTCTGTACACATCGATTTTAGTAACAAACAGAAAATATATCACCCTATCTACATTAACAGACGAATTATACCATATGAGAACACTGCCAAATATCATGGAATGGCTCTTGATGTGAAACTAGGTTGGATGGTGCACGTCAAGAAAAAGAGAGAACAGCTTGATCTACGATACAGAGACATGTATTGGCTAATAGGAAGAGACTCCCCCTTGAAAATAGCTAACAAACTATTGTTATATCGTCAAGTCCTCATGCCAGTGTGGACTTGTGGAATACAGCTACGGGGCTGTACCGCTCAGACCAACAGGTGTATCATCCAAAGATTTCAGATAAGGTGCTGAGGGGCATCGCTAATGCTCTCTGGTATGTAAGAAATGACGACCTCCTTCGGGATCTTAAAACAGAGTTCGTTGATAGCTTCATAAAAAAATACGCCGAAGCTCACCAAAAAAGTCTTCAAAACCATGTGAACTTGGAGGCTGTCTAGCTTCTCGACCAAACAAATAAGAAAAGAAGACTAAAACGGATAAAGCCATCTGATCTAGTGTAATGAAGTGGAGTGATAAAAAATAAGTTTTAATTTAGTACAATGTAGGGTCAGTGTTGCAACTATAACTGAATTAGTAGCGGTGCCTTAATAGAGACAATAAAAAAACATGTTAATGGACACTTCTTAGAGACATGTTTATCTCTAGCAAATTAAGATCGAATTAAATTATGTACTTATTAGCCGTAAAATAGGCTAGATCGTAATATACTTTGGGATGTTCATACGCGTAACGCGTTCCATAAAAAAAGGATTAATTTTCGACATTATTGTAAAAATGCAAGTAACGGTTGAATTGTATTTAAAAGCACCGAACGAGCGCAAGCGCACCCTCCCACCACGATTGTTCCACGCTCACAGACAGGGGCCGGGCGCGGGGGGAGGAGTGTGCACTGTGTGTGTCAAGTCGAGACACGACAGCAGCGGTCAATGAGCATTTGAAAAATCCGCCGATTGTCACGTTTTTGGATATTTTTTAGGCTTTCTCCACAAATAAGGGTATTGCGTACACAATGATAGCTCTGAAATACAACCACTGAGAGCAGGCAGACCAACTCGTTTCACCTGTGGAGATACCATACTTCGAATAGGTACTAAAACTGACCATTTCTGTTATCTTTTTTTTTTGCAACAATGCAGTGACTTGCGCGCATCATAACTCTGAAATGCAACCACTGAGAGCCGCCAGACCAACATGTCTCATCTGTGGAGACGCCATACTTTGAATATGTACTAAAACTGACCATTCCTCTGATCGTTTTTTTTTCGCAACAATGAAGCCTCTTGTAAGCTCTATAACTCGAAGTTGCAACCACTGAAAGCAGGCAGACCAACATCATTCACATTAGGGGACTACTCTACAAACTATAAAAATAAATCTAACCGTAACTTTGATCGTTATGAAAAATCCCGTGACCTCTTAGACTATTAGTCCAGTCAGTCCGGTCTCTGATTGGGTGATATGGCTATAATTTAGTCGCTCATTTGGGGATCACAAACGAGTTCAAAACCCAGTATCTTCTCCCTAGACAAAGTTTATAGTTTGTTATATACTGCTGGGCAAACTACAAACATGATTAATAAAAAAATATTTAATTTAATTTAAAGCAGGGCTAAGTGAACTCGAGGGTTTGCACTTATCCCTACCAGTAGATCTTTGCGCTTCTTTTTTCCACTTATCCCTAACAGTATATACCATGTGTAATATTTATTACCTGGCCAGACCAGAATTATTATTTATTACCATAATGTCCTTTTGTTTTTCTACTGATAGAACATATTGGCAAAAAGATCACATGCGTATTATTCGTTGAACAACGCTATGGGTTAATATACGGTATTTTTTCAAGTTTTTCATTTCTTCTCCTTTGTCTTTCTCAACGATATCCACGGGAAATGAGAGCTTTGTTACATGTATGCTTAATCTGACCCCGCCCCACATGTATGATTAACCGGGTTAGGTGAAACGAGATTTTGTACGACATGCCGATGTTTTCGTTTTTAGTCTGAGACAGAGTTTTTAGTAGTAAACATGAGTAGGTACAGATTCTTATTTCACTAGTTGGGAAAGCAGAATCATACTTCTCCTTTCTTAACTAATTTCGAATGATAGTTAAGACAGGCCACTTTTTATTCCATTTTAATAACCAGGTATCAAATAAGTAATAAAAAGTGTTTTGTCTTAACTAGTTGTGAAAAATAGTTAAGAAAGTGGACTAAAGGTTATATTTTTCCTTTTTTGGTGCTTTACATCTAGCAAAGAAGTCCAAAAGATTAATACTGAAAACCTATCTTGATTAATACTGAAAATTGTAGCAACTTTGTCTGTATCTAGGTTATTATATCCAACTATGTTCAATGATTGAAAATTGGACGAACTTACCTAAGTGAAGTCCAATTGTAATTTTAATGAACGTGGATCTGAAATATATTTCAGTTCCACTGAAATATAATAAAAATAGATACTAACTTTAAATATTTCGAAAATATCTCGTTCAAAATTTCGTCTCGTCATTTTTTATATTAATTTAGCATTATTAAAGAAAATGCAAAGTTCTACATAAAACTTTATATACCTACTTACTAATAGCTTATAGTAGATACTTAATGGTAATGTTAAAAGGCTTCCACATTCAATATTCGAAATGTTCTGAGTGCACCTTTACTTACTTCGAGACTTCAAGTACTTAGAAGTTCTTGTCGTCATACCTACTTCCCGATGTTTTGATAACATTAACATCTGCAGATGGAAATCATACCAGGCTTGTCATTTACATAATTATTTCAAAACTTTGCGTGTTCGCCATCATGTGCAAAGAGAGATGGAATGCTGGTTTTAATATTGGTATCTAGTAGATAATATAGTGAAAGCTTTCCAACAAAAACTTTCTTACTCATAAAGTGCATTGTCTATGGCAGGTTATTGAATATATATTTATTTTATAGGTCCTTAACGTAATGACAACAAACAGAAGGTGGACTTTCGATGCTTTACGGTTACGCACTTTCACTGCGCCTGCGCACGCGTTTGTTAATTTGAATAAATCCTTATAGAATACTAAACAATTATGACGACATATCGATATTGGAATTGGTCATGTTGATATTTAATTCAAATGTATTGGGCTAGGTTTGGTAGTGTCTGATTACATCTACTATTGCTTAGGTAATGTCGCTTCCTAACGAGGCATTGTTTCAATGAGGGTGATTTACGAGTATATCTATTTCCTGAGCAGACATTGATCAACCGTATTTCCTTTCAGGATGGTCTGTCGGTTTTCAGGATAAAGGATTGCTAAAGGGCTTAGTGGGTCTAACTCCATACTCCACATAACTTCGTATTTCCCCCGCATTGTAAGCATATTCCCCCGCATATCAAAATATCATTAGATATCCATTATCTTAAGAGAAATACCCTAATTCCTGCTAGAGGTTATCTTATCTTATCTTAATTAGCCTATATTATCCCACTGCTAGGCAAAGACCTCCCCTTCCTTTCTCCATTCTTCACGGTCTTGGGCAAGCTCCCACCAGTTGTTTTTGAAACCTTTCAGGTCATCACTCCATCGCTTCGGGGTCTACCGCAACCACGTTGTCCATTCTGCGGTACCAATTGCGTGACAATCCGGGCCCAGCGGTCTGCACTCATTCGGCTCACACGTCAAGGCGTGCAGCTTTACGTCCCACGTCGGCTACTTTTGTAAGAGCGTATAGTGGTATTTCTCACTCGATCTAACAGTATATAATACCTAAGATACTACGCTCTTTGGCAAACCTTGAGTTTGAACCTCTGATGTTCAGTGAGCGACTATGTTCGAGCACCGTAGGTTAAGATAGACAGAATGCACATGTCGATGAGTTTGCGTTTTAGTGAGATAGGAAGTTCTCCTTTCACAAAGGTTTTTAGGGACCAGAAAGCCTGCCAGGTGTTCTCAATTCGGCGAGCTATCTCTTTTTCTTGCCTATATTCAAAGGAGACTAACTGGCCCAAATAAATGTATTCATCAACATTGTGTATCGTTTGCCCATCAACCTCGATCCTACGTTTCGTGCGATTGGTCATCAGTTGAGTTTTCCTCATATTTATTCTAAGTCCAACCTCAAGATTTGCCATACTTAGATCCTGCAGCATCTGTTCGAGCTCAGCTGCCGTTGTGGCGAAAAGAATAATATCGTCTGCAAATCGGAGGTTAGTTAGGTAGTTCTCTCCTCCTCTTTTGCCTTTCCATTGGTCTGAAAGCTTTGTAAGATGAGGTGCAATTAATTATGAAGGTTGGCAAGCTTTAAGCTTAGGTTTAGCTGCATTAATAATAAAATTGTTATACTTATTTAACTTTCGCTTTGGGTAGGCATTAAATCGTAATTTTCGTTTAATAAAACATAGTGGTTACATTTTGTCTATATTTTTTTTTTCATTTTTTCCCAGGTGTGTCAGCGATTGAGTGGGATGCACCAATCCCGTACGATCCAGTTTGGTTGGCCAGTGTGCAGAAGTACCCGCCAATTCCATCGTTCAATGAAACTAGATTCTGGTGGGGTTGGGTTAGCGAGCAAGATGTGCAGTTCAGGTTGTACACTAGGTATGCTCATTAAAAGAAAATCAGAGAACATTAGACATGAATAAATACAAAAAGAACGGCATACTAGCATTATGCAAGTCAACTAGGTATGATTAAAAAGAAATAGATAATAATTAAGTTATTTCTTCGTAGATTTTGGTTGAAAAAAAAACACAGGAAAGTGCTTGTTGCATCACGATCAGTAGGCTTACTCTTGAACCAATATCGATCGATCGACATTGAGATTGTGAATTTTCGAACGTTCGAGTTTAGAGTTTACACATTGGACCCGAATTGCGCGGGTTTTAAGTGAACCACATACTATAGTGTTATTTAATTTCCTCGAGATACAGATCCATTTTGGCGCTAATATTGCTATTTAAGCGTATGAAAAATTACACTCCTAATGTTAATCGATCAGAGGTCCAATTCTGCTAATAAGTTTCAGCCGAATCGAAACTGAACCGTTGCGATCGACCAATCAGAACGCCACATTATCACGTCATCGAACAGTTGAATGGCAATATTTAAAGCGCTCCGATTGGTCGATCGCAACGGTTCCGTTTCGATTCGGCTATAACTTAGTAGAATTGAATTGGTTTAAGAGTAAGCCTACAGTGTAACTAGTGTAAGGTTCCGTAGTTGAAATATCTTGACTTTATGTAGATCTTTTTAAATACAATTAACTCGGGTCTATTTCGCGGTAAACAATAACTATATTGACTTACTGTTTCCCGACGTTTCGGCCGAATTACATCAGGCCGTGGTCACGGGATGACTTATGTAGATTTATGTAGATCGGTCGGAGGCAATATACCTCACTCTGGGAAAGACGAGAAAAAAATTAATCACCTCTTTTTATGTGAGGATCGGTTCCTTGCATACTATAGACTATAAAAACAAAAAATCCTTTCCTTACATACTTAAGCCTATAAAAACAAAAATTACTAGAATACACGGGCAAAAGCAGATAAAAATATTTTTGCTGTAAATTAATTCAACACTTACTCATTATTCACTTATTATTCACTCAAACTCATTATTTCTCCTTATTATTACAGACGTAATCCATTTGACTTCCAAGTTTTGAAAATAAATGAATCATCGTCCCTCTTGGATTCGAACTTTGACTTCAGCAAAAAAGTGAAAGTGCTCACTCATGGCTGGCTTAATCACGGAGATAGCCCAATGCCAGAATCAATCAAAGAAGGTTTGTTTATTAACTTAACGGTTCTTAATATGAAATGAACTATACATGATTTCCATTTATAAGAGAAGGTATGTCGATAGCTTGGCAAAAACAATGACGTTTTTACCACCTATCTTGAATAATGACCTATCATGTTTTTTGATATTTTTGGAATCTAAATATTCGAATTGATCAAACTTCAAATTTATTTATTCGTCATCATAGGTGGTACAAAGTTGACAAAATAAGTAGTGTGGTATAGTGGTAACTCCATGATGTGCCTCAAATGGCATACGAATGTCAGATAAAACAAAATTTTACAACAATTATTGGAAGTAGGTATCTATAATGTCAGTTAATGTCTATAATGTTATTTATTACAAAAGTCAAATGAAAATTTTAAAACATCATGTCTATTATGTCATCTATTACAATAGTCAAATGGTAAATTTAAAAACGGTCATTATTTATACATTAGAAATTATACATTAATTATAAATTTAAAATTCAATTGTATTATCACATAAATATTCGTTTATATTATAGTAACATTTTTGTATAAGTATTTTTGATAAGATAATTTTGAATTTATTTAAATTACTTTGTTTCAAGGTTTCAGGCAATTTATTGTAAACTCTTGGAGCCATTTCAATGACACTCTTACGCATTAGTGCGGTATTACATATGTTTGTATAAATTGCAGTTTTTCTAGGGCGAAGGTTAGGTACATGATCTTTTTTTCTAAATAAGTCTGGATTAGACTTTACGAATATACACAATTCCAAAATATATATACATGGTAAAGTTAATAAATTCAGCGATTTGAAATGTGGCTTACAAGTTTCCACGGGTTTTAGACCACATATAGCCCTAATACATCGTTTTTGGGCCCTTAGTAATATTTCTCTGTAGGTAGAGTTGCCCCAAAATATTACGCCATAACGAAGAGTTGACGCAACAAAACCATGATAAACTGTCAAGACTGTATCTCGATTAGAAGTTTTAGCTAATTAGTAAAGTGCAAATGAGAATTTGTAAATTTTTTTACAAACTTCAATGGAATGAGATTCCCATGACATATTGCTATCTATGTAGATACCAAGAAATTTTGTATCCTCAGTTTTTTCTATTTCATTACCTTCATAATCAATTTTTAAATTAGGACAAACTTTTTTTTGATTAAAATGCATTATATTTGTCTTTTCTAAGTTAACTTTTAATTTATTCTATCTTAGCCATTTAATAATATCATTTATAATCTTATTTGTGTCATTTTCGTAATTTGTGTACATACCATCGGTGCACTCTATAAAGATCGCTTCACTACCTTAACATCTTCTGTATTTTTGAGATGAAAATAAATATAAAAGACGTATAAAGCTATCAAACAATCAAAATTAAGGTAATAGATGGAATAATAACTTAAATTAGATAATTCTAAAATTTGACCTTGTAATAAAATTCGATTAATAAATTTAAATAAGTTGAAATAATAACACATATATTTACGTGATTCGTGACAAATGTGTACATTTTTGTTTATATTTTCAGCTTATTTGAACGTTAGTGATTTGAATATTGTCGTCGTGGACTGGGGAAACGCGGCCAACGTGAATTACATACTAGCGAGTTACAATGTGGCGATGGTTGGCCGGCTTCTCACGGAGTTCCTGAACTTCTTGATAGACGAGGGTGTGTCTATGGACGACATGCACCTCATAGGGCACAGTCTTGGTGCACACGTCGTAGGCATAGCAGGCGCGTATGTCAGAGAAGGGCCGATTGATACGATCACTGGTAAGTTTTCAAATGAACGATTACAAACCTACGCTATTTCATTGGCATGTTTCGTGTTTTATTCTGAGGTTCACAACAATTTAGATCGGTTATGTAAAAACACATATTTCTAACGAAGATGTAAAAAAACCGACTTCAAAAGCACCAAAAAGTCATAAATACTTTTAGAATACATACAACATCACAGTTTTTTATTGAAGTTGGTGCCAAAGTAACTAGGTAGGTATATTAATTGTTCTTTTCATTTTTTAAGACTTTCCAGATGATCATCATGGCACCGACTTCAATATAAAACTGTGATGTTTTATGTATTCTAAAATTATTTATGACTTTTTGGTGTTTTTGAAGTCGGTTTTATTTTATTGAATTTTTTTTCAATCTTTTTAGTTTATATTACATGCGTTTTAGAATTTGAGCCAAGGCAAACATCAAAACAACCCAAAATAAAACGTATTTCGCTCTAAACAGTAATGAAAGAATTATTTCCGAACTCCTAACCTACCAGAAACCTTCCATCATCAGCTCAGTAACATGATTGATGCCTATCAGATGCAAATACCTGAACATCTTCAGCAAAAACATGAAACACGTTGGACGTGCCTATGAAAATCAAGGGTTTCCCTCGATTTTCATGGGATCCCATCATCAGATTCTGACATGGTGACAATGGGAGCACCTCGGGAGTATACACTTTTGATTACAAAAAGAATTTTGAAAATCGGGTTACAAATGGCGGAGTAATAGGTAAACATACATAAAAAAAATAGATAGAGTCGAACATAGAACCTCCTCCTTTTTCGAAGTCGGTTAAAAAATATAAAGTAGGTTGGATAAAGATCAGATTTCGGTACTTATCTGTTTGCTTTCGAATGTTGGGATGGGACAATAATGGGATGTTACTGAGATAATAACAAACTATAAACATCTTGTAGAGCTACTGTTGAAGCTCTATGTATTAGTCATATTTACAAAAAATGGTGCAATTGTAAGTTTTAATATTCCCTGGATTTATGCAAATACACAGAGAAGATTTCGTAAGAATCTTTCAAGCCGTTTTTGAGTCTTAGTTCAAGAGAAGAGAAGATAAAGATTAAAGAGATAAAGTTTGTACGTTTGTTTGTAGAAAGAAAGTAATATCTGGATATAGTGAACCGATTTTGAAAATTCTTTCACTAGTAGAAAGCTACATTATTTTTCAGTGAATAGGCTACTATATACTAGCGACTGGTCGTCGTTTCACGTCCACGCGGCTTGATAGTATAATGAGGTTATATTTTATTATTCTATGTATGTTCACCGATTACTCCATCATTTGTGGACCGGTTTTCAAAATTCTTTTTGTGATCAAAATAGTATACTCCCGAGGTGGTCCCATTGTCACCATGTCATGATCTAATAATGGGATCCTATGAAAATCGAAGGAAACCCTTAATTTCATAGGCACGTCCAACGTGTTTTTGTTGAAGATATTGCGGTATTTGCATCTGGTAGTCATCATATCATGTTTCTGAGCTGATGATGGAAGGTTCCTGATAGGTTAGGAGTTGGGGAATATTTCTTTCAATAATGTTTAGAGCGAAAGACGCTTTAAGTTATTCTGGTGTGTGCCTTGGTTCAAATTTTAAAAGGCATGTATTAAAACTAAAAGGACGGAATTTTTTTTTTACAAAAAATAAAACCGGTTTCAAACACACTAAAAAGTCATAAATAATATAGTAAAACATACAACATCACAGTTTTATATTATACATCACAGTTTTTTATTGCTTTTACTGGAGGGAGACTCTGTACCAGGGTCGTTTGCTTAGGTACATCCGTCTTACCTATTTCTGCCGCAAAGCAGTGCTTGCATTGCTGTGTTCCAATTTGAAGGGTAAGATATGGCAGTGAAATTACTGGGTACTGTGACTTTACATCTTGTGTCACAAGTTGGCAACGTACACTGTGGTTCTTGTGGGGGTTGCAGTTTTGCTGCGAATCTCACAAGAGCCACATGTATTATAGGTGACTGTCACCACTTACCATCAGGTGGGCAGTTTGCTTGTTTGCCAACTTTATGCAATAAAAAAAAAAGACTACTGTACTTCGTATCGTTCTCTGTCCCATTTGACAGGTCTTGATCCAGCGCTACCACTGTTCACGCTAAGTAACAAAGACGCTCGTCTGGACAAACACGACGCTAGGCACGTTGAGGTTATCCACACATGCGGAGGGTATCTCGGGTTCGCCTCTCCATTGGGCCATATAGATTTTTACCCCAACGGAGGCACTCGGCAGCCGGGTTGCGGAATTGATTATAGAGGTATTGTAATAATACTATAAAACTATGTATGTTTATTTGTAGTAAGCACAGAAACGATAAGTTCAGTTAACTTTTTTATGGTCGTTTTCACCAGATCACCAGTCTATCCACTGATATAGATATATCGATCGATTGGTGTGGTGGCTTTGGCTGATTAACGTATACAAAGTGATAAACAATTGATTTTATCGTTTAGTCTTAGTCAATTTCGGGCGCGTGGGTAGGGGAGTCGCAGTGTGGACCTTACCTAGCGCGCCCATAAGGGCAGGGAGAACACCGGGGAGTTTTAGTGGGTAGGCCTGGCACTCTGCCGGGAGAGGCCCACACACGCTCGCCGTCTAGCCAACGGCGGGTACGGTGCGGTTACGCATTTCCCCCCGAGAAAAAAAATGGTCTTGGTCAATCTATTCTACCATCAAACGACGATCAATAACTACTGATCAAGCATTGATCGAATGGTGGGGTAACACCCTTTTTTTTTTTTTTTTTTTTTTTCTCGGGGGGAAATGCGTAACCGCACCGTACCCGCCGTGGGCTAGACGGCGGGCGTGTGTGGGGCTCTCCTGGCAGAATACCAGGCCTACCCACTAAAACCCCCCGGTGTTCTCCCTGCCCTTATGGGCGCGCTAGGTAAGGTCCACAGTGCGACTCCACTACCCACGCGCCCGGGCAAGCCCGACCAATTGGTCGGGCTATCGCCAAGGGGGGATTGCCCGAGAACACCAGGGCAATCCCCAGACGGAGGGCCTTACGGCGGCGTGCACGGGGCCAACCGTGCACGCAGGCCTCCACGGCAGGGTCATTAGACGGGCATCGCTTCTGCGAATGCCCGTCTTCGCCTGCCTATCCGTCTGCGGCGGATGGGAGCGGCTTGAGGGTCTGCCTCCCGCTCCCTCTCCGCGGCCTCCTTCTGCGAGATTACGTCCTCACAGAAGGAGGCGACAGCCTCCCATTCCGCCTCGCCACGGAGCATGGCCACGACCATGCTCGGCAGCGAGAGGTTTCCGCCTCCCAGCGCAGCGTTGAGTTCACTGCGCTGGCGTCGCCAAGCCGGGCACACCAATAGTGTGTGCTCGGCAGTGTCGTCGGGAGCGTCGCAGTGGTGACACTGCGGCGTTTCCTCCCGACGGGCGACCCGGTGCAGGTAGTGACCGAAGCAGCCATGCCCGGTAAGTACCTGCACCATGCGGAATGTTAGGCTGCCCTGCCGGCGCCCAACCCACTCCTCCAAAACCGGACGAATCGCCTCGATCGTCCGGTGGCCGGCAGCTGGGGAGACGAGTGCCTCACCCCACTGGCGCAGAGCCTCCCTCTGCGCCAGGGTACGAACTCGCTCCACCTCCTGTGGAGCAGATCGTCCCCCCCGTTCTCGTACAGCAACCCGATGCCGATACACCCCCGAGTGTACGCGTGCATCGACATCCCACGGCGTTCGGCCCGCAAGAACGCAGGCCGCGCCGTGGCTGACCGTGCGATAGGCTCGCACGGCCCGGGTTGCTATGACCCTCTGTGGACGTCTCAGAAGGGCCACCGTACGGGGGGAGAGGCACTCCGCCCATATCGGGGCTCCATAGAGTGCCATCGACCGTATTAGTGGGGTAACACCCTAATAATTGGTTCATAGTAAATATAAATATATATTTTCTAGCCAAACAGTAAGACGTGGCCGGAAGCTATGCGGGCTAAATTACTTGAAATTGCTATTGAAAAATAAATATAGAGCAATCGTGCACAATTATTATTATAGAATATTATATTGTCATGGCAGATGTAATAGTCCACGCATACACACATACATCTGGAAAAGTGTTTTTATTTACTTGGCAATGTATTTTAAAGTATAGTAAATATTTTAGATATATACTTTGTACTATATATCTATGGACTTTAAAATATAAGTATATATTTTAAAGTCCATAGACTTATTAACATCTGACGTGTTTATGTGGCCAAAATATTTTAGAGGTTGTTAAAGGTATATTGTCAATGTGCCTAAACAAGTATATGTAGGTACTCATACTTCATCGTCAAAAATCGTATTTTATCACCACAAAATAATGTAATACATTGTAAAAGCATCGAATGTTCGACACTGACATTCGAGTATCATCTTAGATCATTTAACCTATGGATGCGGTACGCAACAAATCGCAGTGTAAATTTTTCTGCCACTTTTCGCGGGAGGCGAGGTAAACACGCACGCACACTACGAAATGGTCAGGGAAAGTCAGGAAAAGGTCAAGGAATTTTTTGAACATTAGCAGTGGACACCTGGACACCCTGATAGGATACCTTTTATCCCGATTCCTTAAGTAGTTCCCGAGGGAAAATCCTACTAATATTACAAATGTGAAAATGTGGATGTTTGGATGTTTGTTACTCAATCACGCAAAAACGGCTGCACGGATTTGATTTAAATTTGGCATGCATGTAGCCTTTGGCATGGAAAAGAACATAGGCTACCTTTTATCCCGATTCCTTAAGTAGTTCCAGAGGGAAAATCCTACTAATATTATAAATGTGAAAATGTGGATGTTTGGATGTTTGTTACTCAATCACGCAAAAACGGCCCAACGAATTCAGATGAAATTTGGCTTGCATGTAGCCTTTGACATGGAAAAGAACATAGGCTACCTTTTATCCCGCTTCCTTAAGTAGTTCCCGAGGAAAATCCTACTAATATTATAAATGTGAAAGTGTGGATGTTTGTTACTCAATCACGCAAAAACGGCTTAACGGATTTGGTTGAAATTTGGCATGCATGTAGCCTTTGACATGTAAAAGAACATAGGCTACCTTATATCTCGATTTCTCAAGTAGTTCTCGAGGGAAAATTGAAAATTGTTTACGAGCTAAGCCGCGAGCAGATATCTTTTTTTTGGTATGCATGTCACCTATGCTATGGAAAAGGACATGTAATTTATATTCCTTAATGATCTCTCAAATAGTTCCCGTGGGAAGGTTAAAAATTGTTAACGAGCGAAGCTTTAGACCCAATTCTGAAGTCCACACAGACGAAGTCGCGGGCAGAAGCTAGTAAGTGATATTTTCTTGATATTTTTTTGTTCAATTAAACTCCACTTGAATTTCTATTTTAATATTATATCTGGTTAAACAATGAACAAACTCCGGAGGGAATGAATGATAAATAAAAATATGAATCGGCATCATTCACTAACGTTGTCCCAGCACTACGCAAATGCCCGTGTCACAGATAATATAATGCCCGTTTATTGTGTTGAGCTACCATCGTACCATTGTATTTTTCTATCGTAACGGCATAAAAAATACTTCAAAATTGTAAACAAATGAAACACGGTAATGTATATTTTATACTTACATGTGATAGGAAACGCCATAATCTCGAAGATTTGATTAGCTGGATCGCCTTTTGCAAGAGTAAACTAGCACAATTAACCATTTTTTGGAGCTGTTAGTGCGACACGAAAACGACACCAAATGGCAGCGGCCGCGCGTCAACTAGTTTTATATAACGTGTATGGTCATATGGTCAGCGTAAATTGGCAGAGGGGTTCGTCCAGCCTTGCCGTCTCCCGTATAAATGCTCTAAGAGTACCATAGGATTAAGAAATCTCTTTTTGATCTTGTCACCCCATGTCAAGTTCACATGTGGATCTTCATTTAGAAATTTGCTGAATCATTATCTACATCATCACCCCGGCTCATAAATGTCCTCACCGAGGTGCTCGAGCCTAACCTAACCTAAGTATAGGCCTATTTTTAAGGAGGGGGAGGGTGTTTAGGCCTAATTCAAGCACGCTGGCCCAGTGCGGATTGGTCGATTCACATACACCTTTGAATTTCTTCGTAGATGTATGCAGGTTGCCTCACGATGTTTTCCTTCACCGTACGAGTGTCAGACAAATATATACAAAATTCGAAAACGAAAAACACATAGGTTTTTTGTTTGAAAGGCAAGTGCAAAGTCCACAAAAATTCTACAATAATGATATGGCCCAAAAGGTGCGTCCTTAAACATTTTATCAATATTTCATTGAAACTAGGGGATATTATCATAGAGTCATGTTATTTTAATATCTGATCACGACATACATTTGATACTATACGATCCGAGTTATGCGAGTATAATAATATTTGGGGTACCTACTCGTATCCGAGCTATGCGAGTATATAGTTACGGGGTATTTGTATCCGAGCTATGCGAGTATAAGCGCAGCAGCAGTACAGTAAATTTAATTAATGTTAACAATGTTTCCAGGCTTGTGCGCTCATAATCGAGCACATATGTTTTTCGCCGAATCCATTATATCGGATGTGCCATTCACGGCGATTCGATGCAAAGACTATGACGAGTTGTACTACAGTGGACGCTGTGAAGGAACGGGAGAGACACTTATAATGGGTGGCTTTGACATACACTACGGGTAAAAATATTTAATTTGTTTACGAACTTTTCCATTTCATTCTTTTAGGGGAAGCAGTTTTCTACTATCATTTCTTGATTGACGTCTCTTTATCATCTTCATAAGTTCATCATCATCTTATTCAAATCGCTATCATAACAATGTCAATTGAAAAATGAAGTTATTAAAAAATAAATTCGCCTCGGGCGGGTTTGACTTTATTCATTTTCCAATTTATTTCGCATTTTTAAAGAAAATGTAAAGTTCTATTTAAAACAATGTCAATGTTGGTGTGTTCCGACGTTCCGACCGTGGTTCCGACAATTGTTATGACAAGAAAGACAGTTTTTTAGCAGCTGCTTTAGTTATTGTTCTGAGTTAGCAGCTGAGGAATCTATGGAAAAATGTGAAACTCGCTTTTGTCTAAAGCTGTTACTATAGAATACTAAGTCACGGGGTTAAACTTCGCTAGTTATCTATACTAATATTATTTTATTACTACGAGGAAAGATTTGATTGTTTGTTTGTTTGCATTGAATAAGCTCCGAAACTACTAGACCGATTTGAAAAATTCTTACACATTTAGAATCCTTATTTTCCTACGGGAAAATGTAAAATTCCCACGGGAAAAACGAAAACACGCGGGCGAAGCTGCGAGCGGAAAGCTGGTCACTTATAAAACAAACATACACAACCAAATGAAAACCACAAAACCAAAAAAGGATATTATCACGATGAATAAAGAATTTCCTATCAAAATAGAACGTATACAAATACTATTACACTATCTCACCTCAGTTGCACGATACCCAGCAGGAATAACGTACTACAAAGGCGTAAGTACAATACACAGTCGAGTGTAGTACGTGCCGAGAATGTTCCCTCCTCTCTATATTTATAGCGGGCGCAAGTATTGCGAACTTCGGAATTTAACGCATGGTCACACCCGCATTACTCCGAACAACCCCTGTTAAAATATCACCTCATTAATAACATTAGAAACAATCTTGGTGCGCTGCGAACTTTGGTGGGTTTAGTAGGTTACCAGTGTAAAGGATTCGTCATTTCCCTAACACGTTACGTACGTGTATTCATGGGGTAAATTATATACTTAATTTTCAGATACGTAAGTTTTGTTGAAATTCTCAAAAAGAGTTAAAAGTTAGTAAAAAATGACATTGAAAAGCTTGTTTTGGAAACTTATTTTTTTAGTATTATTGCCTTATAGTTTTAATTATCCCTTATCTTTTGCCCGCAGCTTCATCCGCGTGATTTTTGTTTTTCCCGTGTAAATTTTATATTTCGATACAAGTGCGGAAAGTATTCCCAACGTGCATCGAAGGAAGTTTTTTAGTATATTTGCGAAAGTATAAAACAACGGAAGGAAATCCATTAAATACCGTTTAATCCTTGGACATGTAATAATAAATTACAGTTTGAAAAATTAAATTCATGTAATTACGCTGAAAAAAAAAAACTTTTTTATTAAAAACCTTCTTATGCATTTTGAAGGTTTGAAGGTTTTAAACCTATAAAAGAAAAACAAAAAGCACTAGCGCGGAAAAGAATAACTTTCCGCAAGCTAAACAGTCATGGAAAAATCTACTTTTTTAAGCAAATGTCTTTATTTTTAAACAAATTTCCGCTAAAATACATTTGTCTATTTGTTAAATTTTTTATAAGTAACAACATTTTATTATGGATTTATTAGTCAAAGGATGTTCCAATTATTTAAATTAGAGAGTTAAAATCTACGCGTGATTTTTATAATTTATGCTTACTAATTCATTATCAAATCAACCACAATTATTATTTTGATACTCAGATTAGTCAGGCAATTGGTTAACCTTCTGCTATGGAAATATGAACATTAGAATTTCCGTTACAGCGCCCGTCAATAAAATAATTGAATTTGAAATGACGTCAAAACACTGATTTTTTTTTGTTTTGACAACAAATAGAAATATCCTGAGTTGTGCCGCCATTTTTCATTCGTTATACTAAATGTTATTTTTCATATTAGTTATTTAATATCTCTTGTTACGGAATAATCTTCTGGCCACAGCTGTACAGCTACCTACAGACTATTAGTACTGTACACCAATAAAATAAATAAAGAAACAATAAGTAAAATAACAAATAACTCTTTTACGATATTTGTTAAAAAATATTTAAAAGACAAGTTATAGCAGTAAATAAGATTATAATAGTAGAGATTACGTCCAGTAGGGATAATGGTAGAGATGACAAAGACGTAATTATTAAATGTGAAATTTTCACTGCTGAGATAATTTTCCAACCTTGTGGCAGAGCACCGCTTTGCATGCTATTAAAACTTTTAACAACATTTCTCCATTTGGTCATTTCCGAAATGGTTGAGCTGAAACTGAAAACAACGGGTGAAATAGGTGTCGTTGGTTCGTCACTTAACTGATATAAAAAGTTAAAAAAATTTATTATTTTGAAATTAATAGTTTAACTAATTAAACAGTGTTATAGATTTTTTATGTAATTCTGACCAAAGCTTTTGGCGTTTTGCTAGCTGCTAAAAAGGTGTTGTTTTGAACAAATTTATTAAAGTCTCCATAGAAAACTAGAAAAATGTACTAAGCTAACTTTACTAACTACGAGTATTTTGCACGAAAAAGTTGTTGTATAAATTTGACTGTGATTTAAATTTTTGGAAAATTCACTGTAATGGATAATGTAGAACCAAAATCCGTAAAAGTTGAGGATGAACATAATTGAATAAAGTTTTAATGAAAATTCTTTCTTGTATTTGCAACGGTATTACTTATCCCGTTTCTAATTTGATTTGTGTTTCGAGTAATGAGGGGGCTTGTTTGTTTTCAGGAAAGATGGAATTTATTATTTGAGGACTAACGCGGAAAAACCGTTCGCGCTCGGCGACTCGCAGCGAATTGAAGAAGAAAACGAAAATTCCGTCTTGCCTACTTCGCCTCAAATTAAATATTAAACGGAATATTTAAGAGATGTAATAAGAAATGTGTAAAGACGCATCGGTTTTGTTCGCTTTTAAACTAAAATTGTAAAAAGGCGAACGGTTTTCGTGTCGAACGTAATTTTTTTTGTATTCAAATATTCCTGAGGTTCCATTTTCACCAAGTTATGATCGGGGTATTACGAAATTTCCCTAAGGTGGTCTCAGGAAAACAACAAATTGTTAAAGAGCTTGCTTTCCATTATCAGCTCACCTGATTTACTTGAGAGAATACAACTACATGTTAATACGTCCCCATTAAACTAAAAGGACTATAGAGACGATGACGAATATACGCAAATACTTGATTGAACAGCTTTAGATATTCCATTAATCTAAATAAAATAATAAAATATTCGTTCTTGACGTTTAGTATTGCTTAATTGCTGGACCTTTTGAAAATTGTCTGAAGTCACGACGATAGTTTTGATCTGGCATCGATTCTAGAACCATCAACAAGCATCAACCATCCACATGAGAGATAGTTATTGTCACAGAACACAGAAAGACGTTAGAAAGGCAATCATGCACCGTTTGTACGGGAACCGTTGTCGCCAGAACACAGAACATAGAAAATTGTAGTGTATCTATAGGTGTGAGTACAAAACAAAACACAGGTGAATTACTTGTTCCCCTACTAGCAAATTTCAATCAGACACAGACAGTTAAAACACCGTGCACCTTCTGTGTCCTTAGGGTATCGATCAATTACTGGACCCTCTGAAATTGTCTGAAGATGCTACAATTTTTTAGTTAGCATCGGTTCTGGAACAAGCAACAGAAATTAACCGTCAGCGCGAGTCAGGTTTTATACTATCTATAGGTGTGAAAGCAAATACAGGTGCACTTTTTGTAACTTTCTAACACAAATCTAATGGAACGATTAATCACATCGAATACCTCGTTCTGCGTTCTCTGGTTAACCAGCACGACCAAGCGCGTGACCCACTTTTTAATATGTTTTGAATGTTTTACATTTCTGGTTAGCTACCAGGGTCCAGGCTACGGACACGGAGAACGTTGCTTAACTTTAGCAATTGCGACACCCGAGTGCATTGCATACGTTACTGGCTTTGCCTTACCATCGCTTAGAGTAATAGAGTAAAGTTGATTTAAAACGGAGACCTGCGGCGATTATTGTAAGGCCAAAGGCGGCTAGACACAAAATGTGTGACATAATCGCGTATCATTTTGCTTCCATACTACTGAAAGCGAGGACATCGGACAGAGAATAAAAGATACCGAGAAAACCCACCGGATAAGCAAGTTAAAGTGGCAGTTAAGTTCATCATCACAGCTCATATAAGGCTTGTAGCCTACCCTATATTAGGGTGATGAGGCCTTAGTCAACCACGCTGACCCAGTGCGGATTGGTCGACTTACATATACCATTGAATCTCTTCGCAGATGTATGCAGGTTGCCTCACAATGTTTTCCTTCATCGTAGGAGCGTCAGACAAATCTACATATAAAATTCGTAATGAAAAACACATTAGTACATGACGGTCTCGACCCACGGACCTCCCGATTGGAAGGCAAGTGCCGAATCCACAGCGCCGCCGAGCCTCACAGCCGCCGACGCAGTTTAGTTGTCTGGCTACAATAGCGAACGAACCGACAGCTGTAGGTGGAAACGAGCTGTAATTGTAGTATTGTGGTAGGATATCCTTAGAGTAGGTCGGAGCGATAACCTTCGCAAAGTAGCTGAAAAGAGAATACCTGCGGATCTTGCTCAGTGGCATGCGTTGAGGGGGGCCCAAATGTCTACCAGTGGACATATTATAAGAGCTGATGATGATGATGACTATATTGACAACGATAGGTATAACATAACGCAACGGAGATCCAATTCACAATGCAGTGAACAGATATTGTGTTCAGTGCTATAATGATATAAGCTTGAACCCGAGCTTGTATCACTTTGCACATAGACACAATGTCATAAAAATATATTTGTAGCAATGAAGGAAGCCATACGTAAATCTTTTGCTTTAATAAAATAAATAAATGTATGTATGTACGTCCACTATGCGTTTCTAAGTCACTGATCAGATTGTGGCGAAAATTCGGATTTTCTGAGAAGGCCTGCGAAGGTTTCTATATTAATACATGTTTATAAATGTTTTAATATCAAAATTCACGCGAGTTGAATCAGGAAAGTGGTTATATTCAGTTAAAACAATATTAAAATAAAGCATTGCTATTACAGTTTCCGGTAAAGTTTATTACCGAAATTCATAGGTATTATGTATTTATCTAGTTACATTTGCGACTTTTTATAAAATGCTATCTACTGTTATAATAAAAATGTTACTTTTGTTTTATATTTGTTTATTTTATTTATTTTTATAGCTTTAAAAACTTACAGAACTACATATCTATGTTTCGTTGTAAGAGTAAGTGTCTATGTACAATTGAACAGTTTTCGCATGTAGAACCTTGCTTCTTGTTTATGAATGGTTTATTAATTTTTATAGCAAATAAAAATAATTCATGAAATTAATTCAAGAAATAAAAGACATGGCATCAACACGGTAGGTATATTACGAGTATTATTGATGGTTGTTTTTGTTGTTAAGTTTTAGGTATGCTATGAGTACCTACTTGTTTTTTAAATACAACATAAAACATTATTTGCTGTTTATTCTTACCCTTCTAATAATCCCTTTTGGGATATCATATCATAATATTATTGATAGTATTCTTGTTAAAATGATTTGTACTCTGGTAATAGTTTCTTGAAATTAGCAATGTTTTCCTTTTTTGCCATTGCAAAGTAATATAGATTGAATGTGCATTTTTGTACACTGATGTCACTTGGTTATGTTTTAAGCTCTAGCCATTGTTCCGAGAATAAGTGTGGACGAATTAGTTAAAACAATAATAATTAAGCTCAATATCTCGATTTTGTGTTATTTGATTTTAATATTAGTTTATGATCATTATTTATTTTTAACTGGCGATGATCGTTCTTTCGTTTGTTGGACAAAATTGCGACTGGTAACTGCGCCAATTACTGTATTATCAACCATTATTCTAAGGAGTCAATATAAAACAAAATTACAAGTAGATCTTTGCGGAGATATATGTGAAATAATTAAACATATTTATTAACTATAAGTAAAATTTTATTTTCGCTTATCGAGTCTTCATTACGACACAATAGTTACCTAATGAAATTATTATTAACTTTGCCGACTTGCGATAAATCTACCATTTGAACTAGCGGTTACCTTTTATCTTTATTTTTTTAACTATTACTAGGTACTGAAAAAGACATTGCAATAGACTGGACGGATCTCGGATGGTACTACGAGTATAAAGCAGTTTAATAAAATGTCACAGCTTTAAGCTGCAACCTAAATGACATTTTGCATGAAACACCACTTTTTATGACGAAAATCTAAGTATAGGTAATCTTTTCTAAATATATAACAGTAGTATTATTTTATTTAAATATGAAAAGCGCCGTATTCATGGTCAAAACTACATACTGCAGAGCTGTATCTGCATGCCTACATTCCTTCCTCACTTACTCGTATATCACCGTATATGCAGCCTCACACAGATATTTAAACTTTTTCATTGCTGCAGCACGTATGCGGACTATGTACTTTACTTATCCATAAATTTGTACGATTTTAACCTGGATATAAAAAATATGGATGTTTTACGTGTATGACGTGTGTATTTATGTAATGTCTGCGGCTGTGGCATTGTAGCACCCATACTATCGAATTCGATTTTGTTCTAGAATGTTTGTCCGAAAGGTAACTTGATTAGAAATAATTTTGCTTAACTAATAAAGCAGTCGCTCAGTTTTTTAAACATGTTCAGAGTGTCTAACGCACTATTTACAATGCTTCAACCAAATCTGCTGTACGAGCATGGACTTGTCGATCGACATATATCGATCAACAAAAGAATCTGTCCTTTTCACTCCTTAGGATTATCTGTCAAGTTTATCGATTTTTGTCGAGTTTATCGATCTTAACTGTCAAATTTTGTTTATCGAGAGTTCCATGCTCGGACCGCAGTAACGTTTACGTTCTCATGCATTTTCACAACACCTTGACACCTGTCAGATGCCAAATTATATGGGAATGGCAATGATTTGGTTTTGTCTTTATTACTCTCTCTTCTTTATTCTTAATAGAGTGGTTTTACTTTTATATTTTAAAACGCCCTTATTCGAATCAGGCACACCCCTGCCCGGGCACATCCTTGCCCGGGTAGGGGTGTGCCCGGGCGTGGCATAGTTCATAGTCTTAGATTAAATGTAATTGTGTGACATTTAAAATTTCCCTCGCGACCCGTGCACCCACTGGCTTCACCCACCAGTGGGTGTAGGGGTAATTCCTGTTTACCCGTGTACCCACTGCGTTAAGGTTGGAATTAATTATATATAAAATATCGATGTTAAAATGGAAATAATACGATAAGTCAATTGTTTATTAAAACTAACGTGAACAAACTAAAGGAGACTGGGATTACATTCCAACAGATTCAATCTCTGTACATACTATTAGACCTATTATAATATAATATCTCATTTGCCACTTTTACGTCATAAAACAAAATACAATAAAATGGGATGTCATCTATCTTTCAAATATCTTTGCTGCAACAGATAGTTCGTGTGCAATATTTTGTATTTGAACTGCATAATGACAACGGAAATAAAATTTATATATCGCAAACGCGGCAAAATACTATTATTTAGAGGACACCAATATGTGAAACAGAAAGTATATGCTAACAAGTCGTCAATTTGGAATTGTACTTTAAAACAAAAGCTCAAATGCAAAGGATCATTTCTATTAATGAAGTGAGTAAATTGTTTATCTTAATCCTAATAATAGGTATTAGTCTCGGAGCAATCCGTTTAACTCACCGGTACATCGGTCACCGGTCATTTTATTTTGATGACATACGTCACATCTTTTGTATATTATTAAGTCACTTATGCCAAATTACCATGGCAAGTTGAAATGGAATCCCAGTCTCCTTTAGTTTGCTCGCGTTAGTTTTAATAAACAATTGACTTACTTATCGTATTATTTTTCATTTTAACATCGATATTTTATCGATAATTAATTCCGACCTTAACGCAGTGGGTACACGGGTAAACAGGAATTACCCCTACACCCACTGGTGGGTGAAGCCAGCAAGTGGGTGCACGGGTCGCGGGCAAAAATTTTTCTCTTTTATAATAACAAATATGTAATGAAATAAAATATATCATAATATATGGATAAGTTAGGTTATATTATTATATTCAACCTATTTCAAGGATCTCTTAAACATCGCTCTCTCACATCTCTCTCTCGTCTCTCTCTCTCTCATACAAACGTCTCTAACGTCGCAAATATAAATTATGTATTAAAATTTATTATGAAGATGTAGGAGTTAATTTCCGCTCGCTATACAGCAAAAAACACTTTTTGAGACACAGTAAAAAGTTATGTGAATTGACATAACGACGCAAAAAATGATTTGGCACAGATAAACTTAAGCAGGTCTTAACAAGTAGGTACTTATATCAAAAAAGATAACATGAACATTGTTAAAATATTGTCAGTATCAGCGAACGTTAATTCCGTCCTCCATTAGAAGGTCCGCGACAGGCCATGGGAACAGTTCCAAAACAGTAATAACTACGAGATAAATCGCGTCTCTCGTATTAGGTAGTAGAGGTTGCAAAGGGGACGTTGAAATATTTATGTCCCCAAGTTTCTTAGCATATTTCTTTTAACCATTATTTATATTCCAATGTGCCCCATAAATATTATGTCGTGTCCGAAATGTTGAAATGTTTTTGAGAATTTCGCTGCAGGCTGTCGACGTGGTTTATTACAGTTATTGTGTTTGCTCTGTATCTTTACGTATTTGAATGTGACAGTTGTTTTGTAAAATGGAGACTTGATTCATTTTCCTTTTTAAAATATAATCCCAAGACTCGCCACTTGCCTTTCTGTTTGCCACATCACATTATTGTAGCTACATTTACTTTTATTTCATTACGTTTTGTTCTCTAGTAATACAATCTTCAGAATGGTGAACGTTAGGTTCTATTTTATAAGTCATAATGGCGAATATATTAGACATGAGAAAATAGCCTTACTAATTTTGTCCGATATATAGTAGGTATTCAAACTATAGTTTGATAGATAGTATTCAAACTATAGTATGTCTTATCAGTATCATGTGAGATTTGACATATTACACTTTCAGAGAGAACTCTAAACATATTTTAAAGCATGGTCTATATCACAAGCAAATTTTTCAAAGTCGCGATGTATTTGTATCCGAAAAATAAACAAATTGACACCCACCGATGATTGTGTTCTCCGCCCGATGCAAATAGCGTTTGCATTTCAGACGTTTGCCAAGCGTTCGGTAGTTAGTCTTGAAATGCTCAGAATTCGTATGCCCGGTGGCACAGTGCTACATCGACTGAATATCAAAATGGAACAAGGGTAGTAATGTGGAATAAAGCGTCGCGACAGAACGTGCATAGTTGGCGCACTGCTGTTATGCGGTAGCGCAACTTTTTGGCTTTGGATATTTACAGCATACGCGTTGAACGTGTAGTCTGATGGAACAGGGATGAATTCGTATTATTTATCTATTTAGGAAGCTAACATCGTAACAATATTCAGACATGAATATTTTTTTTACATACGTCAGGGAAACTCCTGGCCTTCATCTTACCTGATGGTAAGTGACGATAAGGCCGAAGGTGGAAGCGAGCTTCGCCTGGACTCTTTAACAACTGTGGAACTGGCTATCTTACTTTAAATTGTCGGAACACAACAATGCTATAAACATTGTTATTATGGCGACAAATTTAGGTAAGACGGTGGTAGCTAGCCAGGCGGGCTCATAAGCTCTACCACCAACCAAACCGAGCAGAAAATTTTCTGCCCCCATGGGGAATTGAACCCCAGACGTCCCGATCAACACCCGTTGGTCTCAACCACTAGACCACGGAGGCGGTTAAACTATAACTAAATAACGCCAATCCTGCCATCTGCATAAAAACCGAGCGAGTCCATTTTTCTTTTCCGAATGTGACGACTAAAATGAGTTATTGCAGCCTAATACAGCATACATTTATGTCCCCAAGGCAAAGGGAGGTGAATGTTGATGCATTGTAAAGTAGCTACCTAAACCTACACCTGAGTCATATATGTATAAGGTACTGTTCATGGCTTCTTTCTTTACATCGCTCCGCGCCCCGGCACTCGCACGGTGAATTTATAGAATGCTAACTTATTATCGGATTTATTATTGTAAATTCTTTGTTGTACAGTAGGCGTCACGTCAAACTTTAAATTTGCACTATGAAAACCGTCGTTATTACGAGCAATATAAGATCAGTCCAAAAGTCAATGTATAGCTTTGTCGTGACGCCAGCTGTACAAAGATAACATTGTCATTACAAATGATTGAAAATACAAATGAAAGACCACCCTTTTTTATTTTTTTATAGAGAGAAGATACAGTTTTTACGGTATTCAAGGGACTTGAGCTGACTAGGTCACCCCAAGGATATCCGGACTCAGGTAGAAGACCCAATACCGACAAGTATCTTGAGAAATTCGACTCCCCCAGGCGGCCAAGCTAGGGGTGAAAAGTGTCTCTCGACCAGTAGTCAGCCGGCCGAGCCGAACCGTTTCAGTCCCCAGCTTGCTAGGGGAGTTGGTGGCGCGCGTCCAGGAACGCACGCCTTCTCCTCCCAACCGCCTGCGCCGGAGCGGTGCGGCGAGAGGGTCATCCTCTCGCGCCCGCTCCGCAGCCTCCTTCTGCGAGATAACATCCTCACAGAAGGAGGCGACAGCCTCCCACGCCGCCGCGCTGGTCAGCATCTCCTGTGCGACGCTGGCCAGCGCGACGGGCTACTCCTACCTAGGCCCAGCGCGAAGGCTAATGCATCGCGCTGGGGTCGCCAGGCCGGGCACTCCGAGAGCGTGTGCCCGGCCGTGTCGTCGGGAGCGCCGCAATGGTGAAAATAAAGACCACCCTGGGCATAACAAAGATCAAAAAGAGATCAATAATAATTAAAGATTTCGTCGGGGCTTGTAAGAGCTCTGAGCTCGGTGGCGGAAGTGGTCAAGACGTCAACGCCGTATGTTTGAGACGAGAGATCGATCTCTGCCCGACACGATTTTTTTTTTCTCTATTCATTTATTCTTTTTTCAATAAAGATATTTATCAATCATTCATATACACGATAAAGTATTTTTACAAATTTCTGTTGACCAGCCAGTAGTAAATGCTGACTAAATAAAGCAGTTTGAAAAGTGATTTTCAGTAAGTATTAGGTTTTTAGTTTTTAAACTTAGTTTTTTATCATATCATACTCGTACTTGCCTTTCTTTATTATTCGCATAAGAGCGACATACGAGTATCAAAAGAATTGCTACTCCACTTCGGCCTTGTAAACGACATCTGTACAAACGTTAGTTTGTTTTTAAGTTTTGTTGAAACTAGCAATTTGAAATATCCATAAGAAGGCAAGAACATAGTAAAGTTTTCAAGATACCGCCACACAAACGGCGCGACTAGTCATTATATTCGTGTTCCGGTTTTGCTGTGACAGCGTAAAGCGAAGTTTTATTAAATCCCGCAACAAAATTATTCAAATCATCCCCATTTTGCATGCGATAAGTGTAATGCGGAGGAGTGAGTTTACATCAAAGTTCCAAGCGAGAAACAACCGCAGTTTGTTGAACGCTTGAACATGTTAAAAGCCACTAACTTTATATTACCCTTTCTCTTTGGATAATTATGTCTGGTTTTGCTCTTAGATACTCTGCTTTATAATTGAAACTTTACCGCCGGAACGTCTCGTCGTGTTTTTGGGAATGGAAGCTTCAAACCTGAAATCGGAATATTTCCATTATAAGGTCGGGAAAGTACGAAATCTTAGTCAATTACGAAGGTTAATTATTGCACAGCCTCAATGTCATTTCACCAGGTTCACGAACGAAAATATTAACTAGTAATAAGTATTTAAAATTAATGGATTTTTTGAATTATGGATCATTTATTAAAGGTCTAACTGGGTATTGTATTACAACAATAAAAAGATAAAAAGGTTTGTAAACATATTATCACTGTGGTTGTTGTGTTCAACAGTGGTGCAAAGACAATTTTCCTGATTTCATTAGCTCCAAAGAATGGCCACCCTACTTACCTGATTTAAATCCGATGGATTACAGTTTATGATCTATCTTAGAAGCCAGAGGCCTAATTCAGCTAATAAGCTACAGCCGAATCGAAACTGAACCGTTGCGATCGACCAATCAGATCGCCACATTACCACGTCATCGAGCAGGTGAAAGGCAATATAGGCGCTCCGATTGGTCGACCGCAACAGTTCAGTTTCGATTCGGCTGTAGCTTATTAGCTGAATTGGCTAGATGACTAAAAAATTTTTTTTGCTTTAATAGAAGCTCATTCATATAATAAACAGAAAGAAAAAATCGGTTTTCGAATAACTATAAAAACAACCAAGATATAAGGTATTAAAGATTTTTCTCCACCTCTTTCTAGCAAAACGGCAATTTACAAGGAGTTAATATGGCCGTACTCAACAATGACGTCACGGTTGATGTCGGATCTCTCTGTCTAATCGCCTTCAAATTAACAACTTAAAATGCTTGTATCTAATGTATTACTGAGCCGATTTTAATTCTAATTTCACAGGACTGCATCTTTTTCCACGGTATTTTAATATTTAATGACGAGACGTAAAAATTTTAATTCAGTCATCATCCCAATTGGGCCTAAGGTCTTGTGCTACGCGTCATAGAAGTGTTGACGAACTAAAGGCAATTCTTACACGGGAGTGGGACAAAATATCTGTGGAGGAGCTGCGGAAAATTGTAGAAAATTTTACCAAGCGTCTTTGTGTCTATGTATCCGCGCTAAAGGAGGTTATTTTGAAGACAAATAGGGATTTTCATAGAAAATAAAGTGTATTTCAATAATTTATAACATTATTTAATTCACGTGTAAAATTAATAAAATATTTTATAAAACCTCTTGTTAGCGTTATTTTGGGCCACCCTGTAAATAAACTTTGTAATAGTTTTTCAGCTATGCAACTTATTTGATGTAACAAACATTTGAGTATGATGCCATATATTTAAAGTAAGAATTTAGTGATTCCATTTGTTTAAAAAAAATCGGAATTTAATTATTATTTAGAATGATGATGACGGTGGTATGTATTTATGTGATTCAATATAACTAAAAAAAATAACGTTCGAAATAACTTTAGATGCAACACGAATCCGCGCTCCTAGTTAGTAAGTTTTCAGATATATTTTTAGCACCAATGACATTTTAAGTAGTTTATACTATTATGGCTTTAAAATTATTCACACAAATTACGAAATAGCCGGATGATTAACACAATTTAATTTGAAAATGTACAACAATAACTTTACCGACCGCAATTAATTTATCAGAGATGAGTCTCTGGCATTTTACATGCTAATTAATATTGGTTGGGTTGGACCTCCGGCCAAAAATTTTTCAAGTAATCTGATTCTGTGAACAAATCATTATAACTGCTACGTTGGTAATTGAGTGTTTTACCTACTTCATGTTAAGTTAATCAAAAAATAATTAGTGTGTCATTTATAATAACATAGGTATTTCCAGCTTATAGGTTTCATTTTTAACAAACGAATACCAAGTTAAAACATACTCGCACCAATTAGTTTCATAGCACTTTAGGTGGAGTTTCGGAATAGACTAATTTTATCGATTTATTTCCTTACCTCTTAATCGTGAATGTGATAGACCCGATACAATTATTACAATTATTATTATTATTATAATAATTATTTACATTCTTTTATAATAAACATAAGTTGGGGTGTCTGAGGGTTTGAGCTATTTCATTGACACGTCATTTTAACGAACTCGTCTGGACTACGTTAAATAGTATACTTACGTTAAGACTTTTAATAATATTTTCCGTTTTGTTTGAGTAATATACAATGATTTGTTTGAACTATTATTTTTGTTTAATCATACGAATAAATAGTGTGATGCTTAGTCTTAATAATTCTATTAGTTACTGCCTGTCACACCAGACTACGCCAGGTAGTGTGACTGTCAGGAAAAAAAATATTCTCTGTCACACTGGTGTGACAAAATGGTGTGACAGAGAGTAATCCCCCAATCTAACGCATTTCAGAGTGATCGGGTCACGAAACCCGACCACTCAGCAAGTTGTCCTAGTGGTAACGTAATGAGACCTGTAGAATTGCAGGCCATCATCTCATTTATCGCCATAATGGGTAGTTTCACTAGGGTAGTAGGTACTGTTGGGTACAGAATATTTTTATATGTGTGTTTAAGTAATTAATTGTGTCTTTTCGGGTAGATCGATTATAAAAATTGTTCACTCATTTTAAGGGTAAATCAATTATTATATTTATTTTATTTTCCTTAATTTGGACGGTATATTGCAAATGTTGTTCCTATGATAGCTATAAATAGCATTATTTTAAATCTGTTGTCGCTTTCGTTTCCTACCGACTGTGCTATACGTGTGTCTCGAAGCAAATAAACTTCATTCGCTTTACTATTGGAAATCTCATTTCATCAGCCGCATCCGTTACAGGTACTATAGGTACTACTTACGTACTTGTTAGGTGAATTAGCCTTTCTGAACCTTTGATGTATATGTAACAGACACTTTTTTTTGTATTAGTATTTAGTCTTAAGTTAGCTTTAAGTACGTACCGGTCGTGGCCTTTTACTCTTCTGCTTTTGTTTTTTTTTAATATGCAACTTTTTAATTTTAATACTTGTTTTACTTTAAGCTTCTTCTTTTTTTTGCCCGTAGCCTTCTGCTAGGTGACAACGTGCAGACTCTGGAAACAAACCCCCAGCAGCTGCGGTATTTTCTGAGCGCTACGACATGTTTGATTCCAAATGAGACTTGAAAAGAGCACTTCTTTCCAACTACGCAGTGTCTGAGTTGTGTTCCTGACATTGCAGATGTCCATGAGCGATGGTTACCACTTACAATCAGGTGGGTCACTGGTTCGACTGCCAGCGATGACAATACACATGTATTCCTAATCCACCACTTTTTTAATCGAAAAGTGTATCTTCATATTATATACTAGCTGTTCCCGCGACTTCGTCCGCGTGGAATAGTAACTTCTTGCAGCAATTTTTTTAAAGATCTTGATAGCTTATGTTATACCTTATATAATTAGCTATCTATTAGTGAAAGTCCCGTCAAAATCGGTCCAGCTGTTCCGGAGATTAGCGGGAACAAACAGACAATTTTTTTTTAAATTGTATTTTTGTTATTGGTACCTGATATACATTCATACCCATTTAGTAAAAACTTGTTATTTTCACATTACAAACAGACACTTCTATTTTATTTATTTGTACGGAGTATAGATACTAATATTGTAAAGCTGAAGAGTTTGTTTAATTGTTTGTTTGGTTGAACGCGCTAATCTCAGGAACTACACATTCAAATTGAAAAACTTGTTTTTGTGTTGGATAGTCCATTTATCGACGAAGGCTTTATGCTATATAACATCACGCTACGACTAACAGGAGCTGAGCATCAATGAAAAATGTTGCGAAAACGAAAAAAAAAATATTATGGCGCAACGTAGTTCGCGAGCACAACTAGTTATTTATAAAAATACAGTTTCTTCATATTAATATAAATATTGAGCACGTCCCCAACGCTCCACTTTGATGGCGAAATTTTTATAATGTCCACCGCGCTTCAACGATGTTTTTACGAGCCAGTGCTCTCACCTAGCCAATATTACTTTTTTACAGCCGACCATCATTGCGCTAGTGATGTTTCACGAGATATTATATTAGATAGCACAATTTTATTTCAGCTACACTTTCAAGTAAGTATAAAGATTTCATTGTTGGTCTTGACTCTTGACATTTCAGCCACAATGAAACATAACCTAAAAAAGTATACTTTGAGTCTTTTAGATCAAATCCCTTTCAATACTTGTTTGATATTAGGTATTGTGCATTCGCACTTAATCGGATTTATAATTTGTTTCAAGTGCGAGTTGGACTCCGTCAAATTTCATGATTGTGCAGATTTAATGATTCTAAGTCAATGGGAAAGACCGTATAGGTTTTGATTTCCTTGTGACATCGCTAATTATGCAAAAATTTGTGAAACATAAACTGTCATAAATCTTTAAATCGCGTTGATTTACAAGTTTCATTATGATATCTGTACGCGTTCCTGAGAATAAGAAATAGATGAAATGACGGACAAAGAAGTGATCCTATGTTCCGTTTTTTCCATTGACGTACGGAACCCCAAAAAACATTGAAACCGATGCGGTTAGGTTAGGGTGGATCCCGATTGTGTCCCAACGGTGGTAGAAGTTGCTGGAGGGGGTTTAGCCAGGTATGGGGTTTATACCTGAGTCCAATGGCTTATCCTTGGGGCGGCCTTGTCAGCCTAGACTGTTGAATCGTAAGAAGATTCTCCCGCCGAAAAAAAAGAGGGTGTTACCAGACCGATTGATCGACAGAAATCGTTCCATAAAACGTCGACTAACCAATCAGTCGACGTCGATCGAACATCGATCGACTATTGATCGATTGGTCAGCCCCCTAACCATGATCGCCCAAAACAATATTAAAACCGCAGTGAGAGCGCGAAGGCAGTAAGAGCGGTGTCTCTGTTTCAATGTTGTTTTAAGAGGACTGTATGTATGTATGTATGTATGTAAATCGTTTATTTAAAAAAAACAATAAAATGTACACATAGAAAACTCTGCCAAACTGTTTAACAGTTTGTTGGCAGATGGCACTCTCACTTCCTTATGGTTATTTATTATAATTATACTTATACTAGCTGTGCCCGCGAACTACGTTTCGCCATCAAAATGCTTAACACAGTGTTTAGTTTTTCCTCCATTTTATTCCATAATGATTCAACTTTATTCTGCCTTTCTTGAGCAGCGGCCATTTCGAAATTAGGACAATTTTCGTAGGTTCGTAATGCTCTAGGTACTCTTCAATGCCTAGTTTCATTTAATACCCATATTACTGGGTTTGAAAAGAAACTTTTATCCGTTGAATTTACGGCGCGGCGGCCATGTTGAATTTACGTCAATGTTGCTACGTTCATAGTGCTCTACTGATCAAGACCTTTCAATTGATACACATATTGCTGGGTTTGGAACCGAATTTTTATCCGTTTTTTTGAGCGGCGACCATATTGAATTTTGTGCGATTTTCCTAGGTTCATAGTGTTCTACTCTTCAAGGCCTTTCATTTAATACCTATATTGCTAGGATTGGAAACGAACTTTAATGACCTTTTTTGAGCGGTGGCCATGTCGAATTTACGTCAATATTGCTAGGTCCATAGTACTCTTCTGTACTTACCAAGGCCTTTCATTTCATACCCATATTGCTGGGTTTGGAAATTAACTTTTATCCACCTTTTTTGAGCAGCGGCTATGTTAAATTTATGTCAATGTTGCTAAGTTCATAGTGCTCTACTCATCAAGAACTTTCATTTGACACCCATATTGCTAGCTTTGAAAACAAACTTTTATCCTTTTTTTGAGCGGCGGCCATGTTGAATTTAGGTTGATTTTCCAAGGCACCTAATGCTCTACTCTTCAAGGCATTTCATTTGATACCCATATTGCTGGGTTAGAAAACGAACTTTTATCCATTTTTTTTGAGCGGCGGCCATGTTGAATTTAGGGCAATTTACCTAAGTTCATAATGCTCTACTCTTTGAGGCTTTTCATTTGATGCCCATATTTTTTTTTTTTTTTTTTTTTTTATTGCAGAATGTTGGCAAACAAGCAAACTGCCCACCTGATGGTAAGTGGTAACAGTCACCTATAATACATGTGGCTCTTGTGAGATTCGCAGCAAAACTGCAACCCCCACAAGAAGTGTACGTTGCCAACTTGTGACACAAGATGTAAAGTCACAGTACCCAGTAATTTCACTGCCATATCTTACCCTTCAAACCGGAACACAGCAATGCGAGCACTGCTGCTTTGCGGTAGAAATAGGTAAGACGGAGGTACCTAAGCAGACGACCCTGGTACAGAGTCTCCCTCCAGTCACACTGTTGAATTTATGTCAATGTTGCTAGGTTCATAGTGCTCTACTCATCAAGGCCTTTCATTTGATACCCATATTACTGGGTTTGAAAACAAACTTTTATCCATTTTTTTGAGCGGTGGCCATGTTTAATTTAGGGTAATTTTCCTAAGTTCATAATAAGGCCTTTCAGTTGATACCCATATTGCTAGGTTTGGAAACGAATTTTTATCCACCTTTTTTGAGCAGCGGCTGTGTTAAATTTATGTCAATGTTGCTAGGTTCATAGTGCTCTACTCATTAAGGCCTTTCGTTTGATTCCTACCCACATTGCTGGGTTTGAAATCGAACTTTTACCATTTTTTTAACGGCCATGTTGAATTTAGGTCGATTTTCCTAGGCACCTAATGCTCTACTCTTCAAGCCCTTTCATTTGATACCCATATTGCTAGGTTTGGAAACTAACTTTTATCCACCTTTTTTGAGCGGCGGCCATGTTGAATTTATGTCAATGTTGCTAGGTTCATAGTGCTTTATTCATTAAGACCTTTGATTTGATACCCATATTGCTGGGTTTGGAAACGAACTTTTATTCGTTTTTTTGAGCGGCGGCCATGTTGAATTTATGTCAATGTTGCTAGGTTCATAGTGCTCTACTCATCAAGGCCTTTCATTTGATACCCATATTACTGGGTTTGAAAACAAACTTTTATCCATTTTTTTGAGCGGTGGCCATGTTTAATTTAGGGTAATTTTCCTAAGTTCATAATAAGGCCTTTCAGTTGATACCCATATTGCTAGGTTTGGAAACGAATTTTTATCCACCTTTTTTGAGCAGTGGCTATGTTGAATTTAAGTCAGTGCTAGGTTCATAGTACTCTACTCATCAAGGCCTTTCGTTTGATACCCATATTGCTGGGTTTGAAAACGAACTTTTATCCTTTTTTTTTGAGCGGCGGCCATGTTGAATTTACGTCGATTTTCCTAGGTACCTAATGCTCTACTTTTCAAGGCCTTTTATTTGATACCCATATTGTTGGATTTGAAAACGAACTTTTATCCATTTTTTGAGCGGTGGCCATGTTTAATTTAGGGTAATTTTCCAAGTTCATAATGCTGTACTCTTTGAGGCCTTTCAGTTGATACCCATATTGCTAGGTTTGGAAACGAATTTTTATCCACCTTTTTTGAGCAACGGCTATGTTGAATTTATGTCAATGTTGCTAGGTACATACTGTTCTACTCATCAAGGCCTTTCATATTTTGATATCCATGTTGCTGGGTTTGGAAATGAACTTTATTCGCAGTCATGTCGAATTAAGTCAACGTGGCTAGGTTCAATGTGTTCTTCTATTTAGGTCCTTCGTTCGATATACATGTTCCTTGGGTGGATCCAAAAAAATATGATCCGTCATTTTACACATTAGGATCAAGAGTCCCTTCGCGTCCCTCTACGCGTAACGCAGAATCATTGCAGTCAGATATTTTTTTATCAATATTCATCTATTACTTTTAATAGTTTTAATTGGATGAAAGAGTTTGATTCCTTAGTCATAATGTAAAAACATATAACACATTTCAAACCCCTTTACCCTTGAAAATATCTTGAGTATCTTCACTTTTCAACATTTCAAATATTTCAATAATTGTACCTATTTTGTGAAAATTAGTCAAGAATTAAACCAACCTACTTGTGTGTGATATTGTCATAAAAAATGCTCTATACATGGGTTGTATGGCTTGATCCTTTTGCCTTACCACCTCGGTACGACATAAGAAAAAGAAAACTAAACTTCTAAACTTCTTGGTTGGCGAAATCCAGATGGGCACAGCCATTAACAGAAAATATTTAATGTCAAAATGTCAAAATAATTTCACGTGCACCATGTTGATTTTCTACATAAGCATTGTTCGAAAATTTTATATGGTATTTTTCAAACTATTTATTTAATATGAACTACTTCAACCCCATTGCACCCCATCCAGGGATGATGGTATGTGGTGTTGAAATCGATGTTATTTTCGTAATCTACGACCCGAAAAACCATGAAAACGGCATCAATGTCGATTTTGACATTTTATCAGTTTAACACCCCATCTCACCCCGTTTGGGGATGAATTTCAATAAAATACGAAACACGTCTTCTATTAATTCTGTTAAAGAAAGTTTATGCAAAATTCGAAGTAGATTCGAAAACGGAATCACGATGTCCCATACAAACTTTTCCCCCCATTTTCACCCCCTTAGGGTTAGAATTTCGGAAAATCCTTTCTTAACGGATGCCTACGTCATACAGAGAACACACCCTCCAAGTTTCAAGTCTCTACGATCAGCGGTTTAGGCTGTGCGTTGATCCGTCAGTCAGTCTAGTCAGTCAGTCATTCAGGACAAAGCATTTTATAGGTATAGATTTTAACAGCATGCAAATGTAATTAAACAAACTAAAAGTAAAGAGAACAAAGACATTTTCATTTGCGATTAACTTATTATTAGTATTACACATAGTTACTCTAAAGATACTCTACTGTTCACACAATTGTACCTTACAATTAGGTGAACACCAGTCTATATAGTTCACAATTTTATTTAAACAACAATAAAAAATCTAATTATTTTTATGTACTAATCAACAATACTTACATATCTGGAATCAGAAACTTAGTGCAAGCGATTAAATAGACAAACTATTCTTTATTATATATATGTACACATACATATGCATACACACACACATACATATACCCGGTGCCTCACAATAACCAATAAATAATCAATGCGTTATCTAAAACCAACTAGTAAAGTGTGTCACACGCAATGCCATCCAACCCAAAAATTCTCATGCATATCATAGTATCATCATCATGTCCATGATCTACATGAAAACCCCGGGCCGAACGACACCACGGGCAAACACAATTCAACAATCAGTTTCCGACAAAGAACCGATCACCTACCGGTCACTATGAAACACCGCGCACATACACATACATACTTTTTGTGCACTCTGTTTGCGCTGTGTTTGTGATTCAACAAAACAATTTGAAATCGTACAAGAAGAATGAGCTCCAATTCATGGCTCGAGTATGCACTTTCAAAAATGCAGTTTGTTGCACACCGCTTAGAGTTGAAAGTCCGAGGCAAGTGCCTACATTTCTTATTGAAATATTGTTTCGGGTGATAATTGTTTTACCCCCGTAAATATTTACGAAATTAGACGCTTTTGTTCTCATTAGATTCATCATCATCGTCATCATTAGGTTGCCTTGCAGAAATTGCTATTTTAGCAATAAGGCCGCCTTTTGTGTTTGTATCTGTTATGTGTAATAATTTTAAGTTTCTTTGTGCAATAAAGCATTCATTCATTCATCATCACAGCTCATATACGTCCCCACCCACGAGCCTACCCTAACTAGTAATGTTAGAGCGATTAGGCCTTAGTCAAATCACGCTGGCCCAGTGCGGATTGGATGACTTCACATGTCATCCAATCCGCACTGGGCCAGCGTGATCACTTCACCTTTGAATAGGCTAGATGACAAAAATATTTTTTTTTTGCTTTAATAGAAGCTCATTCATATAATAAACAGAAAGAAAAAATCGGTTTTCGAATAACTATAAAAACAACCAAGATATAAGGTATTAAAGATTTTTCTCCATCTCTTTCTAGCAAAACGGCAATTTACAAGGAGTTTATATGGCCGTACTCAACGATGACGTCACGGTTGATGTGGGATCTCTCTGTCTAATCGCCTTTAAATTAACAACTTAAAATGCTTGTATCTAATGTATTTCTAAGCCGATTTTAATTCTAATTTCACAGGACTGCATCTTTTTCCACGGTATTTTAATATTTAATGACGAGACGTAAAAATTAGAATTCAGTCATCATCCCAATTACTTCGCAGGGTTATGCAGATTTGGTAAGCACCGCCTTAATCTATGTTTGTACTTACGTTTAGATTTTTTCTAATTCAATATAAATTTTTCCGCAGCTAATGTCATTTCCATACATTTTTCTGCGGAACGACTGCGGAAAAGCTAGCTTGTGGCATTTGTTTCGGGCATCTGGACTCTGGAGACAGAATAAACGTTACTTTCTTTTTAAAAAAAAAACATCACCCCACTCTATGATTTTCTCCTGTGTCGTGGGTGCAGTTACAAACATCGAATATCACATGCACATACGCCCAGACTGGAACAAATTTCTATAGGCCATACAAAATATTTGTTCCGTACGGGAATCGAACCCGCGACCCGTTGCCTGTTGACAAGTACTAGTTTTTTTCAATCCTGAACCCACTCCATAACTATGGGCTAGCGTAGTAAACAAGCCATAGTTTTAATCTCGCGTTCAAAGCTTTATTTGTTAAAAAACAATATTTATTTGCATATGGTTGAAATAACGTTGGCTGAAAAACTTAAGGAGTTGTCAAAGCGACACTAACGGCCGGTTGCACCAAATTTTACGTTTTACGATTTCGTGAAAAGTAACAGTAAAAGTCAATATAAATACGTAAGAATTGCACCATATTGTCTCATCTCTAGTTTCAATTGTAGTTTTATTTTATCCTTTACGTTTAAAAAGGTTATATGTACGGCGCGAATCTATATTTAATAGTGCAACGACCCATTTTTATGTATTAAGTTCTTACTTTTCAAGAAATCTTAAAACGTGAAACTTGGTGCAACCGACTGTAAAAGTAATAGATGTGTTTGATTTGTAATTTTAATTTAAAATAAGCTTATCTAATGTTCAACATGGTAGCAGAGCGTGGTTACGATCCAAGCATCTCCCCTACCATAATGAACACTGTTCTGTTCATTAGGACTATGTTTCCTATGTTACGTTCTTTTTATTACACACGAATTTTGAATCTGGGTTCTGTATGTGTGATTTTGATTAATTATGCCTAACTAATTTGATATCAATAATTTATATCTAATTAAGTTTGCTTTTACAGTTACTAAAACGAAATTTCAAAATTTAACTGGTTTTCTACCACGCGGCTTTGCCCGCGCTACATGGATTTTTATGGGAATAAGATATTTTCCGCGGTAAAATGTAGCCTTTATTACTAACTGATAATGATTATTTAATGGGCGAAAGAATTTTTAAGATCGGCACACAAGTTTTTGAGTTTATTCATTACTAAAATCCTAAAATACAAATTTTCTCCCTTTATAGTATATAAATATAGAAGTATTGACAAATTTATATGAGATGTTAAAGGAAAATAAAACACAGATATATACTATTTTAGAAACTTATATTTACTAAGGAAAAAAGAGAGAAATTAAGCTCCTAAGTTATCCTTGAGTTCATCCAAATGAGCATGTAATCCCATGTAGCATATGCACTTTCAACGACATCCTTGAACTTTCGAGTAAATTTGAAATAAGCTCACGGTAATTGTCTGATTTGCTATTTCCAAGAAAACCTTGACGCCACGTTTCTTTTTCGTGGGTAGTAGTAGTGATGGATAGTTTCGTCTAAAAATTAATCACTTGTCAATATCTTTTTTATTTGTGTTAGGGGAAAATATCTTCAGATATTCAAACTGTGAGTCTGGACTGAAGAGTTTAGACAAACAGCTTCATGAGGCTTAATTTTATATGTAATGGAGGCAATAAAACACGATCAGTCAGTTTATGGACTTTTTGGTAAATAGTAAAAGCTTTTTGAATGATTTTAGAGGTGTGCATGACACAAAAAACGTTATCACTTTAGAACGCGCCAACTGTTTGCTTGCTGGCTGGCTTGCATGCATGCCAATCCCCGCTCCTCACGTATAATCCCCTCTCACCCCTCCCTTGCGTCATTTTTGTTTTTTTATTGTGTAATGCACAAAAGCAAACTTTAATTGATAAGAACAGTCATTTACATTACTTTTCAGTGTAGACAGAATATATGCATTAAATATTAGATTTAAAAAAAAAATTTTGGTGACTTGTCCTCTACGTCCTGTAGGCTCCTTACGGTATTCTCGATTTCTTTGGTAGCTTGTACCTCTCCTTCTTTTTGCAGTGCATTCATAAGATTTATGTCATGTCTTTCCGCATCAATCGACACGGTTAGCGCAGAGGTAGAGTGATCGTCTACTGCGCAACGGGTCGCGGGTTCGATTCCCGTACGGGACAAATATTTTGTATGACCTACAGAAATTTGTTCCGGTCTGGGCGTATGTGCATGTGATATTCTATGTTTGTACCTGCACTCACTACACAGGAGAAAATCACACAGGAGATAATGACACAGTAAAAAAAAGAGGAGAAGTGGGGGCGACGTTTTTATAAAAAAAAAACAAAAATAAAACAATAATATTTTCCACAGCATTTCCAATTTCATGTTCGGTATTGTCGGTATCATTATTTAATTTTAATTTATTTTCTGCATGTAGTAATCTTCTTTTTACGAATTCTGAATTTAGTTGTTTTTCCGTTGCCATGGTTTCTATGAGGTAATGAGGTACGTAATTTAAGTGTTAAGTTTACATGTTAGAGTTTATTGTTTTGTTGTCTGTTATTTCATTAGTGCTAGTATTAAACATTGTTGTTTCATCATATAAACTGTATTTTAACCATCGTACATGTTGAGAGGGGGTGTTAGAATACAATATTTCCTTATGTTCAAAATAACGTTGAGTGAAGAAATAAAAGAGTTGTCAAAGCGACACCAAAAGTAATGGATGTGTTTGATTTCATAATTCGAGTTAAAATTGGCTTATCCAATATTCAACATTTTTAAAGCTATGTCTGACATATATTACAATGCGCCATCTTGCGCTTAACCTCTGTTTACCCAATTGAGTTTAGCGCTATAAAAAAGCTCCAATTGCTTAACACTTTGATAATTAAATAAATGTATGTAAGTTGGAGATTAATTTGTGGGCTGCATTGCATGTATATTTAAAGATTTTCGCTGTTAAACTAATTTTCATAAAACTACTTTAATATAAATTGCGAGCAGAAAGTTGTGCGTGTCTGGGAAAATTCAGAAAAGGGTTATTGAATTTTAAAATTTGAACAGACCTTTGCTACGGAGCGACGTAGCTTAGCCGTAGCCAGAGCCGCTTCATTTTATATTTAGCGAGTTAGGGTGCCGCGGGGTTCTGCCGCAGAGGGTTTACCTGCGAATTCTGTGATATACAGCTTTTACGTAAAATACACGATAAATAGGCACTATTACATTTGTTATAATCATGACTGCGTTTGAATATATATACATATTAGAATAGAATAGAATAGAAAATTTATTGCATAACTGTTACAAATAATTGTCCTTACTGCTAGATTTTATTGCATACAGGGAGTAATAACAGTTACCCTGTCGGGCATACAATATAAAAAAAGTGTTATACAATTTGATTTTAATCACACATTCTTTGGTCATTTTTACGATTTGTCAATTTAATATTCTATAGATTAACATGTCAGCAAAATAAACATATAATGAAGAAAAAAAATTGAAGTCATAACTATAATATATTGGAATACTGGAAAATACTCATTTATGTCATAAAAAACCTTACTTAATAACCATCTTTTTAAATGTCTAATAAATTTATGGTCGGGGAGATCTTTTAAAACTATAGGTAAATTGTTATAAATACGTATAGCAGACACATATGTACTTTTATCAAAGAGTTTAGAGCGAATATTTGGGAGTGCCAGTGCATCATAATGTCTCATGGGGACTTTTCTCACTCTCATGTCTGATATATTCTTAAACTTTGACCTATAGTTTCTAACAAACTTACAGATTTCTAAAATATAAATTGAGGTCAATGTTAAAAATTTGCTTCTCTTGGAATATATCTCTAAGCGTTTCGTCATTCTGTTTGCGAAATATTATTCTTAAACAACGCTTTTGTAGGACAAACGCACTAGTTATATTTACAGAATTACCCCAAAATATAATACCATAACTTAGAATTGAATAAACATTGGCATAGTAAGCACTTAGAGCTACCTCCACAGACGATACATCAATCAATACCGAAAATGCATAGCAGTAGCTATTGATTTTGTCATTTATTTTTCCCAAATGTAACTTCCAGTTAAGGTGAGTGTCTAATGTTAATCCTAAAAAATTTGTATGATCAATTTCATTAATTGCCACATTGCTTAGTGATACTTTAAGGTTAAGTGGGCTTTTTTTATAATTTCGCAATTGTAGTATGTTAGTGTTCTGTAAATTAACTCTTAAATTCAAAGAACATAGTCAGTTTTTCAGATTCTGTAATGTCAAACATATATTATTTTCATATTCTTCTAAGCTGGAATCGTCATTTTTAACAAATAGAATAGATGCATCATCGGCAAACATTACACAAAGCTTATTAGTGATATCAGGGAGTTCATTAATGTACACCAAGGATAATAGTGGCCCCAGAATACTGCCTCGTGGTACGCCTACAATAACGTTTTGTGAATCGGATTTGGTGATCTGAAGCGATTTAGTGACTTTATTCAAGAATACTATTTCAGTTTCTTGAATCCTATTAAGTAGATATGATTCTAACAATTGCAGTGCAATACCGCGAATACCAATCCGGTTTAACTGTTGCAGAAGGACTGGATGCAAAACACAATCGAAGGCACGTGTCATATCTAGGAAAAGAGCAGTGCAGTGTTTCCGCTCGTCAATGGCTTGCCAGACATCCTCCAGGAATCGATAGATTGCTAATGATGTCGATAGCCCTTTTCTTAATCCAAACTGATTTGCGTGAAACAGATTATTTTTGTTAAGAAAGTCTAGCAGTCTGTTATATATAACTTTCTCAAATATTTTTGAAAACGCGGGTAGTAAAGCAATTGGTCGATAGTTACTTGCGACGTCTTGAAGACCTTTCTTATATAAGGGTTTGATGAGAGCTTTTTTTAGGCTATTAGAGAAAATACCGGTCTCTAGCATTTTGTTTACAAGATAAACTAAATGTCCAGCTATGACACCTATGCAGGATTTAATAACCTGAATGGTAATACCATCGTGTCCACAGCTTTTTTTGTTTTTGATTTGCCTTACATATGTAATAATTTCATTTCTGTTTGTCGGCCTATCTTATGCATATTATCTGTCTTATCTGTCTTATGCAAGAACACCTCGAAAATTTTGGAGTAAAAGACATATCGTAGTTAAGTATTAATAGTCTGAGATGCGAGGCCACCAGATGTTACTTGTTTTCTGAGAAATAAAAAAAAAACTATTTGGATTAGTTAATGTAAGGTGTCTATTGTCACAAAATGAAAAATATATTAAAAGTAAAAACAATTTCAAGATTTTATGCTCTAAAACGAGATAAACAATAATAGAATACCTACCGAAATATTTAATTGTATTGATGACATAATGTTACAATTAAAAAAATTCATCAAAATCGCTGTCCTTAGGAAGAGTGCCCAGAAGGCTGGCGGCATTTCCTCGTTGGATTGCTAAACTTAGCCGTTGACCGAGGTGTCTATTAGGATTAAGTTAATATACTCGTTTGTTGAGAATGTAAGAACTATGAGTATGTGCACACCTGTGAACTTGGACCGACAGCTGATTAATAATTATCAGATGCTAAAGCTAGATAAAAACATAGCGTAGGCACTTGTTATATTCTAAGAACTGATTTATACGTTTGTTATGTTGCAAATAATATTAGTGAACAATTTTATCTACACTACCAGACACGTTCTGTCGGCGCGGCGGTAACGTATATCAGACGTTTGCAGGTTTGCTTAGGATTCTTCCTACACAATGAAAAAATCCTAAGCAAACCTGCATTAAAGACCTCCAGTTTTTTGTGCTGTAATGTTTGTAAAATTGGGTTGACAAAGTTATATTACACAGTAGGTATTACATATTTCACTTCTTTTATTGGAAATATTTGAAAAAGTCAAACAAACAAACAGTCCTTCGCATTATATATTTTTTTTGTGCTTCTCCTTAGTTCCATCCAACATTACACCGTGTCAAATGCAAGTTCAATATTCATTATTATCCATTATTATCCGTGTCAAATGCAAGTACAATATTCTGGCGAGGTACATTTAATTAGCATTAAGCTATCGGCTACATTAATTAAGCGAGTGAAGCACAAGTTAAGATTTCAATTAGACAGCATTAAGCTTACGTATTAAGGGAGTAAGAATTTAATTATGGAAATACAGGCAAAACAGTACAAGATCGAATTTTACTTTATTTGCTATTAGCTGTGCCCTCAGACTACGTTTCGCAAAGTTTAACACTGTAGTTAGTTTTAACCCCTATTTCATCCCTTTAATATTTGATTTAAGTTGTAATTTGTTAGGCGGTGTTGGCTTGAAAATGTTACAAATTAACAACAGACAAAATGTGCTTTGGTATTTATAATTTACTTGGAGCGCTTGTAATACCATTTATTAATTATTTAGGGTGTCATGCACAACACTTATGAAATGCATTGAACGCTAAACGTGCTTAAACCTGATTTTGTATCATGTTTTTGATTTCGAACAAATGACAGAGACAAAATGATCGTATTAACACATTAAGCTTTAAATATATTTAGAAAAGCTTTCTGAAATATCCTATAGCGTAAGTCACCCTTAAGTTTCTTATCCGTCGCAAGTTGTAATAAAAAATTGCGCTAGCTGTTGCTTTCTCACCAAACAGTTTGATGATGGCCACATCTATCGTAGGACCGATGACCGTTGGAGCAGACGTGTCCTAGAGTGGAGACCACAAATCAGCAAACGTAGTGTAGGACGTCCTTCAGCTAGGTGGACCGATGCCCTAAGGAAAGCAGGGGGAATAGACTGGATGCTGAAGGTGGAGGACAGAGTGTTGTGGTGCAAATTGTGAGAGACCTATGTCCAGCAGTGGACTTCGATAGGCTGATTGATTGATCTGGAGTACCTACGTATTAAGCTATCAAAGCCTGACGGAGCAAAAGTTGTATGGAAGTTCCCTTGGGTAATAATGACATTTAAATTTGGAACGCCAAATGTCAACAAAAACTTGTAACGAAAATAGTTTGATTTTCTATTCTTTTTTGGCTTGCATGGCTTGTTAATCAGCCACAGACGAGGGAACGAAAACAGTTTCCAATCAGTGTTTTTTCTTTAGATATTTAGTTCTGGGTTATGCCTTGAACAGCCTGCGTTTTTTTTTGAAACTATTTTTGATATTTCGATATACTTGATATAAGTGTTTGTTGAAATTTTAGCGTTTCAAATTTAAATTTTGGCTTTTAATTTCACGTCCTTAGCTGAAATAAACAAACCAAATAAAAACATCTAATTTAATTTAATAAACTTTTAATTGAATTTATAATTTCTTTTTTATTTAATCTCACAGTAGGTGTATAAAGTAGAGTATGCTCCTCGGTATAAAAGTGTTTTAGCCTTTAGGGTAGACTTTAATCCTTCGCGTCATTCAGGATTCGTACCATAATTCCCTCACTTCGTTCGGGAATTAACTACAGAATCCTTCATTTAGCTCAGAATTCAAAATGCTACCCGTGAAATTAAACACTGCCTTATCCATTTGGTGCTTAATAATAATTTACTATAAGCATCGATATGGTTGAGACATAACTAGAAGGTTGTGTTAGCCAACCAGTTAACAAAAGACCGACCACCAGGCATAAACCCGTTTGAGCTCATAGCCCGAAAGAGTTCCTACCCTGAACCTGAACCTACAGATTGCTTCAACTGTAAGACCGTAGAGGTGGTTATATTAGCAATAGTGCCTTCATAACGATCCTTATATATTGTATGTATATCCTTGTATGTAAAGTTGAGTTTCTTGCTTCTAGTTATTTGTTAAGTGTTTACAGCGATATTTATAAAACTGTTTTTTAACGTACTTTGAGATACTCTTTCCTTTTTTGTTTGTTACACTTTTCAAATGTATTTATTGGTTACTGGTTTATTTTTTAGAGAAGCAAAAGACGACCTTAGTATTACTACAAGAACTTACTATTTCTCTCCATACATAAATTCCATAATTTGCCAAAATCTCATCTAGTAGGTAATTTAATGAACAGTTGGACTTTGGCTCGTATCTTGGTATTCTATTGGGTTTTAAGTGAGGATTAAGTAACTTTGATTTATTGAGAGCTAATCTTATCGGCCATTCCCAATCTAATTAGCCGGTCAGTTTGTTCTCGTCCTTGCCGAGGCTGTAATCTGGTAGATTGGCTAGTTGTCGCGTTAATTGAAAGATGTAAGGCAATGCTATTTTAGATATGATTGTAGTTAATCTGAGGATCAAATGTTTTTGTGAGGTAACTCGAGACCTTTGTCTCTTTTCGGGTACTCATGAGGTTTAGCCCTAATGTGAAAACAAATATCATCTAGGTTTCTCAGTCATACGAATACTAGAACAATATTAGTTTATTATTAATTTTAAGACTAGGCGGTTTTAGAGAAATCCCTACTACAAATAATGGTAGTAACATTTTTTTTACACACAACAGGGAAGCTCGTGCCCTTCATCTCACCTGATGGTTAGTGACGATAAAGCTGAAGACAGAAGCAACCTTTACCTGGACTTCTCAACAATTGAGGAATTTCCTAGTCGGAATACAAAAATGTCAATATTGGTATTATAGACGGCTAGCTAGCTAGCCAAGCACATTCAGAAGTCCTGCCTCCACACAAATCAAGCAGTAAAACTCCTGCCCCCAAGTGGAATTGAATCGCGACCTTCCAGTTCAACACCAGGTGGTCCCAACTATTACACGAGGAGGTTTATGTGTGCTAAAGAAGCACTGTGTTGTGTTGACTTAGTTTTCCGTTAATATCATCGTATCCTGTTTTCTCAATAAATTCTGTAAAAATTACACAAATAACTTGTAACATCTTAAGATCTGGTGGAAGGGGAAAACGTCAACCACAGAAGTGATAGAGCCAGGATAGGACACTAAGCAAACAGTATCGTATATACGAGTAAGTGCTACAAACGCGTGCTCAAGGGGTAGGAATAGCACGCTGACTCGATCACTTCGGGGAGTTCCGTACGTTACATGTCTAACTAAATGATACGAAAAAAATCGTCCTCCAAACGGATTTTATCTAACGACGGTCAATTTTAATACAGGCTATCCATCTCCGTGAGAGATATAGTACACAAGTGTACGTAAAAGATAGTACCTATTGTTCATAGGTAGTTTAGCGTGATGGTCAAACGATACAACCGGAGTGAGATTAACAGCAGGATCTACTGTTTAATGTGCCGTTGGAAGCACGGAGGAGCACATTAAGGTTTCATAAAGAGGATGTTTTTTAAAGTCCTGATAATGGTGAACGTTGCATAAGTACCTAATTGTAACGTAGAACGAACACACAACTACTCTGCTGAGCTCATCAGAAATGTACAGATATCTTTGAGATTCTGCATTTACTCACTGCGAGTAGAGCATGGACTTGTCGATCGACAAAAGCAACTGTCCTTTTCACTCCTTAAGAATATCTGTCAAATTTATCAATTTTTGTCGAGTAGGTATATCAATCATAGCTGTCAAATTTTGTTTATGGAGAGTTTCATACTCGCACCGCCGCTGGTCTGCAAGCCTATTCTCTAACTTCAGTTGTTAACTAGAACTGTCATTTTTGAAAGAAACTTAACATCCATTACTGCTATCTTGAACGCCGCCGTAACACATAACATCACTAAACTTGTAATGGATATAAAGTTTCTTTCAAGAATGACAGTTCTTTTTTTTTTATGTAGGACCCGGCAAATGACCTCCTCCCGCCTGATGTTAAGCGGTGAAAGAGGCCCAAATGAGTTGACAGATAGAGTAGGGACGACATCGACTATCCTACCTGCCCGCCCCTTGCCGGCCCAAAAGATGCTTTTTCACGCCTCTTTTGAAGGAACCCATGTTGTAGGATGGAGGAAACACGTGCGCAGGTAGAGAATTCCAAGTGTGGGATGAACGACAGTTCTAGTTACCAACCGTAGTTAGAGAATAGGCTTGCTGCCCAAGTAACATTTTTTTCGGGTCTCGGTTGTAAACTTTACCTCAAGGTTTTAAAAGAGTCATAAAAAGGTTAACGTTTTGCTATCTGGTCGTATTTAGTATTTCAGAAAGATGAATAAGTCCTAAAACTAATTGACTATTATTACAACCTTGGAACCGCTAACAAGAGTTTAAATTAACGTTATTTTTACTTAGGTTTTAGGAGCATATAGTTCTAAAATCTTAAAGTTGTCGTAGACTCCTGATTCAGTTCTAGAAAAGCTACCATAATACTAAAGTGAGATCTAAAGGTTAATTTTTTAACTAATATACAGCTATATAAAGTTATGGAATTTTAAAATCACCTGTAAGTCATTTCTAAAACCTACATGAAACCTTTAGGCTATATTAGAGTTATCTGGACAAACACATTAGGATTATGTGGTTAAAACCCAAACCAGTAATGCTATTGTATAAGCTTACGGCATGATTTAAGTCCTACGAGTATATTTTAAAGTTTAAGAAACATCCTCAAAAAATTTCAGTTGTCTCCGCGAGTTTTAAGCAACTGCAAAAATAGCCTAGTAGTTTTAACTAGCTCCGCCAGATAATCTTTAGATCTTATTTTGGCAAACATAATTAGCTTTTAGCTGTTACAGTTCTGAAAAGGTTAATTTAAATTCTTTCTAGTAATTTCCTAACGGCAGCCATATTTTTTAATGAAATTTTAAACACCGTAATTTTAAATTTTTATTTTATTAAAATATTTTCAGAATTTTAACTTACCTCTTATACAGCTCTATTAACATGAAGTTTTACAATAAAGTGCCAGTCGCAGTATTTTTTAATTTTTCCACGTCAGCAAGCTACTTATTATTTTTATGAATACAAACACTTACCTTATCTCGCCATTGTAAAACAAGGAATCGCCACTATAAATAAAGATTTGAAATTCACTTGATGTGTAAAAAATCTTAAATAGAAACATTTTAAAACCTGGGAGTCTCGTAAAAGCATTTATTCATGTCTAAAAACGGTTTTCAGTTATCATAAAGATACATCCAACAACATTTTAGAAGGTTATATTAACCTAAAATAAAGGTATTGTGATTTAAACTATAGGTTTTGCTGTAGCTCTCAGAAAGGTTCTAAAACGTGGGCCCTTTTTGCACTCAGGGGGTTATTGTAAGGTTAATATAACATTATTGAGTCTATTAAGACTTAGTAGCAGATATTAATAGATAGGTTCTAGAACCTTTTCAAAACCATTCTAGAACCTAAAATGTTACTTGGGTGGTTCGCGTTTAGAGGACAGGTGCGGGTGTATTATAAGTGGAGCCTCGATATGATTCCGCAAAATTTTATTTGTGTAAATTTGATTGCCTATCTATATAAATAAAAATGGATCTTCGAAATGTATGTGCGCCCATAACTTTAGAACGACTGCACCAAATTGGATGATTCTTTTAGGTTTTATGTATTCGTTATTTTTAGGACAAGGTTTGTATAAACGAAAATATTTGTAAAATTATTACAGAAAAAAATGGATTTAAAATATGTTCACGTAAAAGTGACGAACTTGACATTCAGGCTACTCCAAATCTATGGTTTCTTACATTGTTGTATTGTCAATAGGTTTTTTAGTATAGGTACCCGTGCGGGACCGGGGCGGGCAGCTAGTTAAAAATATTAGTGAAAAACTAAAGGACGATGCCCAATTTTGTATGAAGACTTGCCCCACTTACAAATTTCCATGAACAGAAACAACTTTAGGCTTATTTTAAACGTTTTTCGTCATTGAGAGAAAACAAGTATTGTTTTTTTAAATTAAGGCTGCAGTTTCGTAGATATTCATAAAAATTGCTCTTATCTAACCTAAGCGACTCATATAGTTGCAAGGCGTCAAACTAGTTATGCTGAGCTTTAGATCATCAAAAGTCAGTTACAACATACTATCAATATATTATTGATAGTAGACCTATTGATATCCAGTATTATCAACAATAAGGAATCAAATGTATAACAAAAATCGCAAAGAATGCAAGGTGACAAGCAACGAAGGGAACTGCAATTTATTTTAGGCGTATTCCATCTAAGTACAGATTAGCAGCATATTCAACATCCATCTCGATTCATTAGTTTTTTATAGGATAAAATTAAATGCTCTAAGGTTTGGTTAAGGTTTTTGACCATCGTCAGAGCTTGCTTGCTTAGGTGGAAAACGGGGTTTTATATTCTATGCGATCTGTCAACCGTTTGTCATTCCAAAACAATGCTTTTCAATTGAAATTATGAAATGTAATCACAATCTAATATATTTTAAAATTTATTAGAAATAAACTTTTTAAAATGTATTGTAAGAAATAATGCATAACATTGAAAAAGGTGTTATTGTAGCTACGTCGAAAAAATGCATAAATATGTAGTTGCCATTTTGTAACAGGAAATGCATTTGTCTTTAATTTTTTGCCGACAAAACCGTAGCTTCTATCTGTTTTATATTACACTGAAAAATCATGTTTTGATCCTGGTTTTGATAAAATATATTTGATTAGAAATACCGCTTTATTGGTCATCAACCTTGATAGTGGGACAAAATCGGGCATCCTTCTTTAGGGAGGAGTATAAACGACACTATGTTTTGGAAACAGAGGTGGTAAACATAATCTATTTATTTTTGGTAATATTCCGAAAGTTTTTTAATTTATAACGTTAATTGAATTTACTTACAAGTAGTTGATTTCTTATTACAATAAAGAGCAGGCTTACCTACACATGTAAAATTATATTATTGATGATTAAAATATATATGAATTTGAGAACTGTATGTTTTATATTTGTGGCGGTACAGTGATTGATATTGCTTGAAGACGGGAAAGTGCGCCTTAACAAAGGGACAAAGGCATACACATATAGACATTCTTGACACGTTTCGGATTTTCATTCCAGCAGCGCCGGGAACCCTAAACAGCGACAATCTTAAAGTACACGCTATGTCATCGACAAGTGAAACACGCGCTCAGTTGAGGTAGTTCCCCGACCCTCGAGTTACCAACACAAAGTGGTTGCGAAGGAGCGAGGGCGGGGTGAAAACGTGCTTCAAAAGGCACTGCACCTGTACCGTCTGCTACCGCAACGAAACACTCACAAAAAACAAACCTGCAGGCCTATTATGGATCTTTCATTAATTCATTGTATGACATGAGCTGTGTTCCATGTAACCATCGCCACTTTGCTGGTGCTGACATCTGATGTTAGCCTCGTTTTGCGTTCCTTTTAAGAAATGTTGACATTTTTACCCGCGCTAATTGTTACAAATGAAACGGTATGAACTGATTTTTCGTGCTGAATTTTGACGTCTCACCTACTTAGTCCAGTAACTTGATATTTCCAATAATACAAATCAAAATCGGCTAAAACTATGAATATCATTCAATTTAACAATGAAATCCACTAAAAAATCTTTTTGATTCATTAAAAAAAGAATCCAAATGTAAAATTTGAATGCTGTCAAAAAATGGTATCGGAGGACCCATCTATAAGCATGGATATTTGATGTTAACTTTTCGTGGCAAAAATGTTTATGTGGAACATACGAAACCAGCACGAAATGTTAACACCAAAGCCAAATGAAACGCGTTGATGCTAAAAATGTTGAAAATGTTGCAAATCCGTGCTTAACTGGAACGGGCCTACTGTATAAATTTTAAGGTAAAGAAGTCATAAAATCCTTCATTTCATATTACCGATCTCCAATGATATCATCACTTTGGCATAATTTCAGTGATGTCCTCATGATATAATTAACGAAAGATCAAAAATCTGAGCGAATGTCTTATTTTTCGTTTTGCAAAATGATTTCATATGATATCATTTGAAAACCACGAGATCGGTAATAGGCCTGCTGAATATTAAAAAAACAGTTCATAGGATTAAATATTAAATTTTATTGCGGCAACTTTTGATAAATATTTTTCAAATCGTTAAAGGTCTAAGATAAAAAAGTACCGTTATGCGGAGTTTTACTCGCGTGAAACCAAAAAAGGTTTTTTATTTTAAAATTAAAAATTTTAATTTATAAGCTTATTTTGTAAATAAAATTTTGATTTTAATAACTTTTTAATTTTAATATTGGTTAAGGCTATAGCATAAACTAAAGCCTAAACCAAGGAAACCGCTAATATAATTTCCTACAACATCTAGGGTTGGCTGGAAGAGATCTCTTAAAGAGATAAGCTCGCCCTTCTACAATATTTGATTGTAACTATTTTGTTTGTGTTTTACTTGTGTGCAATAAAGAATATTGTTTAGATTAGGTTAATTATTCTTACGCATTTAAAAGCATAATAAAATAAAATAAAATAAAATTGAAACGTTATTTTTTTATAGAAAGACTAGATTTCCGCTCGCGACTTCGTCCGCGTTATTTTTGTTTTCCCGTGGGAATTTTATATTTTCCCGTAAGAAAATTGCCCTATGTCCTTCCCCTGTCTCGAACTATCTCTATACCAACTTTCATCAAAATCGGTTCAGTAGTTTCGAAGCCAATTCAATACAAACAAACAATCAAATCTTTCCTCTTTATAATATTAGTATAGAAAAAACACCTATTTGGTGTTTAATTCTGTTTAGTAGATATTATTCAAGGTCAGTACGTCTACTTGTGTTGTTGACTTATGTCAGTTGGAGAGTGTCTAGCCTTTGCCATAATTTTGTTATTCTCTACTAGTTCATTGAATATTAAAATTGCCGATAACTTTAAATCACTGTCTATCAGAATGATTTATTCGCTAAATGAGCTGATTTCGTTTTATTGAGAGCGCTAACTGAATGTGATTTATTTGTCGGAGGACTATTTAACACTCGGTAGTTACCCCGCCTTTTGTATAAATTGATGAAGACATTTTCACGAAGACGTGCCTATTTACCAATTTGCGCCTAAAGGACTCGATTTATTGACGTCGTTCTGCAAATAACTGTTCGGAATACTTTGAAGAATGCCAATAATGTTCGCGTCAGGCGGAATTCATGAAAGCTAATGGACGCATAGACAGACGATGTGACTGGCTACTGTGTGTACTCAATTTTTTCAAGACTTAAATTCTAAAGAATTTCAACAGCGAAAAAGCCACGTTAACTATTCATAAACTAACAATAGCTGAACAATAGACCTAGCTGTACCTACATTTTAAAACTTCGCTTTACTCCGGCAACTCTTCCACTATGAAATTGATACCGGTCCTTTATTTAAAAGGGGAAATGCGAACTATAATCCCGCCGGAACAGCGGTCGCATCACGCGAAATGGGTACAGCTTATGCAAATATGCAGTAATCAATCTTCGCCATGTTTTCAGTGCTGCTACAGCGTAATATAATTTAACGCCGTCCCAATAAACAGCGCATGCTGACGCGTATTTGAAATAAATTAAATTATAATGATGGATTGTGGACTGATAAACTCTGTTTTGAATGAGTTTATGCCACTGCCTGTAGACGTGTACTATGCCAGAGTGCTGCGCGAGATTAAAGGCTTACGGGGCACCAGCCAAACAAATTGCCCATCTAATGGGGACTAGAGCAGGCGTATCCCGCCCGCCCAACGGTTTGCCGATAATCCACCAGTTCAAACTGAGACAAACTTTGCTCGCTTTGCATGAATCTTTCTGTTTTGATGTGGATCGCTGTGCTCCTCCACGAGATCTGAGTTCCACCATATTAATCAAATTGATTTGATGCAAAGCCTAAACCAAGGAAACTTTTATACCAAGCCTGGTTTTAGATGCATGCAGTTATGTTCAAAGTATTCATAATAAGATGAATTCAAGTGTTTCAGTGAACTGATTCTTTTTGGGAGCATGATCTATATAATTTTGTAAGACTGAATTAAACTACACTGCAAAACTATCTTTCTCTGAACATTGTCAATTATTATACTACTTTCCTGTTTTGATAGTTTTGATGATTAATTTATATAGACAAACAATGATAAATTTATGAGCAAGGGAAATAAAACACCGCCCAAGTGCGAGCTAGGGATTTCGCCAACATGACCAGCTCCCTAACCATGAATGCTTCAAACAATATTAAAAACGCTCTGAAAACGGGATTATGCTATTCGCATCAAAAGCGGTGTCTCTGTTTCAATATTGTTTTGACCTTGCTATAAACGATCATGGGCCAACACTAGCAGAATAAGGCCCCTGCGGCCACATGCGATCAGGGGCCTTATTCTGCTAGTGTTAACGCATTTATGACGTGTCAATAACGCTTAAATAACATTGCTTTTTATGGCAGTTATTGTTGGGTAATCGATAAGTAACTAAAACATTTGTAGCTATTGACTTATCACGAAATAATAGTACGAATAAATTGCACCGCGAAGCGTATAAAGGTGGCAAAAGCAGTTTTATTGAAACGCCATCAAGACACGATAACAACGTTAAGATAAACAGACCTCTTACGGCCGGCTTCAATATTCTATCTATCTGTGGATTTGGTTATTAATGATAGATATTTGACATTAGCTCTATACGAAATACGTCAAAATTCTATCTCCAGTAAACAAATCCACAGATAGATAGGATATTGAGACCGGCCGTTAGTCAACTATAAAACCATAATATGAACGGTCGTGCACTTGGTCGCAGCGGCCAAAGGCCATAAACAATGGTCTGTCACGACTGAAGCTCTATTTTTGAAATATTTGGCAAACGTTGACTGCTCGTCGAGCCTCGAGATTTCTACTGATTCATGTTTTGTTTTCGTCAAAAAAAATTACTTTCGTCGTAATGTTATATTGATTATCATCGAAAAAGAAACGAAAAGCAATAGAAATGAGCATGGACGACGCTCGATGAGCGCTCAACGCCAGAAAAATGATTTAAACTAAGGTCCCTGGTCGTGGTCGTGGCCGTCTAGTGCGCGAGGTTCCTTAGATTCTTGCACTGAGGATTCCCTACAAATTTGCAATAAATCGTCAATTACTTTGCCCGTGAAAACATGTCTGCATTTTGTCTACATACACCGACATAGGTCGCGGTCAATTACCAAGTGCAAGTTTATGATGACGGAAAAAAAATCTTGTCATTCGACAGCAAATATACAATTTTTGGATTTTTCTCATTATGTGTGTGACAAGACAAGAGATTGCTTCTCATGAGTGTAGCTAAACGAGAAGTACGCTTAAGATATTAATTATCAAAATATTCGCCATAAATCTTTTGATTGCATTCACAACAAACTTTGTTTTTTTTAATAGCTTCAAAGGACCTATTAATATTTGATATTAATTTTAGTTTGATACTTTCACCCGTTCCCATGAAATAAGGTTTTGAATGACAGACAGACGAACAACGAAATAGTCCTTGAGAGTTCCGTGCATCTTGAACTGCGAAATCTTTAAAATAACATGGTAAAACAGCAACAAAACATTAAGAGCAAAAAAGATTAGGGATTTAATGAAAATTGGCAGAATTATGAGTAGCACTAAAAATTCATCATAATTATGTAGACATTGAAGGAAAATGCAGCTTTTAAAAAATTGCCTGACGCCGTAGACAAAGCCAATGTCTACGCCGTAGACAAAGCCACAATCGAATGAAAAAATTACGTAACACGTTACAGAGTCTCCGTTTTCCGTCGAGTGTGTCGCACAATGTACTATCCAATCAACGACAGCGGACAGCGCAAAGGACAGCACACGTGATTGCACGATACACGACGACAAAGGCGTTTCAGTTATTTGCCAATATCTCAGGGACCGCACTAAGAGGTCTACACTAATCGAGTTACAGATTTGTTAATGCACTATTGCTTGCACTCTTCGTACATGTAGAGTTATTCAATTCCAGGCTTTCAGGGTCCACGATTTTCATCATCACAGCTCATATACGTCCCCACCGAGGGGCTCGAGCCTACCCTATGTCAGGGTGATTAGGCTTTAGTCAACCACGATAACCCAGTGCAGATTGGTCGACTTCACATACACCATTGAATCTTTTCGCAGATGTAAGCAGGTTGCCTCACGATGATTTCCTTCGCCACGCTTTTATTTTAGAAAATATTGCTTACTTAATCTTACATTGATATTTAATCTATACTATATATAGCTGGATTTCTATACCTATAAAATTCTTTGTCCTGAATGACTGACTGACTGACTGACTGACTGACGGATCAACGCACAGCCTAAACCGCTGATCGTAGAAACTTGGAGGGTGTGTTCTTTGTATGACGTAGGCGTCCGTTAAGAAAGGATTTTCCGAAATTCTACCCCTAAGGGGATGAAAAAGGGGGGCAAAGTTTGTATGGGACAACTAGATTCCTTGGTCCAATCTACTTAAAATTTTGCATAAACATTCGTTAATAGAATTGATGGATAACATGTTTCGTATTTTATTGAAATTCATCCCCTAATAGGGTGAAATGGGGTGGTAAAATGTGATATCGACATTATTGTCGTTTTCATGGTTTTTTGGGTCGTAGATTACGAAAATAACATCGATATCAAAATCCAACATGGCGGACGCAAAATAAAAATCCCTTGATGGGGTGCAAATGGAGTTGAAGAGATACGATTCTGTATTAATTATCTTAATCGTATTTAATGTATATAATAAAATCGTAGGGGTGCGAAAATCTGTAATTGCGAAATATTAAGAAAAACAATACACAGGTCGCCTTAAAATCAAGCAATAATTAGCAGAACACGATAGAAACGTTTTTAAAAAAAAAAATTGTTTGTTTGTGTAAGTATATTTGTTTGTTTGTTTGTCTGTTTGTCCGGAAAGATCTCCGCAACTACTGGACAGAATTTGATATGGCTTACACCACAATGCTTAGAATTTTCCGGAAGAACATTTAGGCATAATTTCATTTGTTTAAATTCACGTTTTATTTTTCGTGAAAAAATACCATATAAAATTTACGCACAATGCTTATGTAGAAAATCAACATGGCGCACGTGAAATTATTTTGACAAGTCTGTCACATAGTGCAAAGAAAAACTTAATCTTTTCCTTAGACTATCTACCTCAGATCTTTTCTGTTGCTGTGGCTGTGCCCATCTGGATTTCGCAAACCAAGAAGTTTAGGAAGTTTAAATTGTCTTTTTCTTATGTATTACCCTGGTGGTAAGGCAAAAAGATCAAGCCATACAGTGTTATATGTTTTTACATTATGACTAAGGAATCAAACTCTTTCATCCATTTAAAACTATTAAAAGTAATTGATTGATATTGATAATTAAAAAGAATATCTGACTGCAATGATTCTGGGTTACGCGTACGGCACTCTTATCCTAATATCTAAAATGACGGATCACATTTTTTTTGTATACACCTAAGGAACATGGATATCGAACCAAGGACCTAAAGAGTAGAACACATTGAACCTAGCCACGTTTACCTAATTCGACATGACTGCCAATAAAAGTTCGTTTCCAAACCCAGCAATATGGATATCAGATGAAAGGCCTTGATGAGTAGAGCACTATGAACCTAGTCACCAACCAACCTGGCACCGGTCGTTGACCCAATAGTGGTGATTGCTAAGTGCACTCGCTTCATGCTGGAGAACCGGATTCTGGAAACGGCGAAAAACGTAACTGGAACCTGGATCTCAGAGCCATGGCGTAAGTTGGCAATCAGGTGGGTGGATGGGGTGCCGGGGTGTGGGAAGATCACATGGCTCCTTAAAAACTTCCAAATTAAGGAAGACTTGATCATCACCAGCACACTCGAAACGGCAAAGGAGCTGTCGGACGAAGTGACGAGTCGTCTAGGGGCGGTCGCAAAGGGGAAAATAAGAACAATTGCCTCAGTCCTGATCAATGGGGCGAGAGCTTCAAAACGCCTTTTGGTAGATGAGACTCTCCTGGTCCATTTTGGAGCCATAGTTATGGCATCAAGGCTGACCGGGGCAAAGGAACTGGTTCTCATGGCTGATAGTAATCAAATCCCCTTCACCGACAGAAACGACCTATTCGAAATGCGTTACGAAAGTCCTGCCGCCATTACGTCCATTACCGAAAAGCTCCTCTGTACACACCGAAGCCCGATGGATGTGGTGTACGCCCTCCAAGATATTTATGAGGGTATTTACACATCTCGGCAACTACTGAGGTCCTTAACATGCGGAATGGCTTCGGGAGCGAGACTGAGAAAGTGCGACCCCAATACTCCCTTCCTGACCTTCACTCAAGATGAGAAAGAAGTGCACAAGAGGGATGGATTTGGCACTGGAGTTAAGTCTAGGCTGCTCACGATCCATGAAGCTCAGGGGCTAACGTACGACCACGTTGTCCTCAGAGGAGCGGAACCAATGAATCCAGTTCACGACAGCGTTCCTCATGCGGTGGTCGCCATAACAAGGCACACGGTGACCTGCACCTATTACTACCGGGAGCTGAAGGAGGATGACACCATTAGACGCCTCGCTGCCTTTTCTAGCACGGCAACGGATCATGAGGTCGTCGATTACAACGAAAAAATGGCTGTCAGAGCTCAGATATGAGCAGCGACTTAGATGCGGAAACGAACCACCTCACCCCGAATCCCTCTTGCGGTAGTCCCTCTAGCATTAACCTAGGCTAAGCCATAAGTTTAAAAAAATGCTACAAACATATGGACATAGTTAAGTTAATAGTTAAGAACACGTATAAAAATATCGAATATGTACAGCCGGCTCCGGGAGTGGATAGCAATCTTTTAGCAAATTTGGTGCCATGTCACACCAACTATTCATTTTATTTAGTATGGTTACACCTATATTTCATTGTTAATGGTTGGTGTGACATGGAACTAAAATGTTTGTCTACTTTTTGAGCCGGCTGTACAAACAATTAATAATAATAAAAATACAACATATATAATATATTTTAATGTTAAAATATAATGTAATGTAGAATAACAAAAATCTGTAATATGTAAAGTATACAATGTAATAGGAATATAATAGGTATGTATGAGTATAAATATATATATGATGTATAAGCGTGTGTGTATTATATATAAACATGTAGGATAGTTACACTTTAGGTGATGCGCAACTCACCCTAGATATAGAGTAGAGTAGTCGGACTTATTAAGTTTAAAAAAAGATCAAAACGAAAATACAGCATTAAAAGGGCACGGACCACGAGTCTGTGGTGATATAATTATATTAAAAAAAAGAACCTGGCAACATTGACGTAAATTCAACATAGCTGCCGCTCAAAAAGGCGGATGAAAATTCGTTTCCAAACCTAGCAATATAGGTATCAAATGAAAGGCCTTGAAGAGTACAGCATTATGAATCTAGGAAAATCGCCCTAAATTCAACATGGCCGCCGCTCAAAAAAACGGTTAAAGTTCGTTTCCAAACCCAGCAATGTGGGTATTAAATGAAAGGCCTTAATGAGTAGAGCACTATGAACCTAGCAACATTGACATAAATTCAACATGGCCGCCGCTCAAAAAAGGTGGATAAAAGTTCGTTTCCAAACCTAGCAATATGGGTATCAAATGAAAGGCCTTGAAGAGTAGAGCATTAGGTACCTAGGAAAATCGACCCAAATTTAACATGGCCGCCGCTCAAAAAAGGATAAAAGTTCGTTTTCAAACCCAGCAATATGGGTATCAAATGAAAGGCCTCAAAGAGTAGAGCATTATGAATTTAGGAAAATTGCCCTAAATTAAACATGGCCGCCGCTCAAAAAAATGGATAAAAGTTCATTTTCAAACTCAACAACATGGGTATCAAATAAAAGGCCTTGATGAGTAGAGCACTATGAACCTAGCGACATTGACATAAATTCAACATGGCCGCCGTTCAAAAAAGATGGATTAGTGGTCGTTTCTAAACCTAGCAATATGGGTATCAAATGAAAGGCCTCAAAGAGTAGAGCATTATGAACTTAGGAAAATTGCCATAATTTCTACATACCCGCTGCTCAAAAAATTTGATAAAAGTTCGTTTCCAAACCCAGCAATATGGGTATCAAATGAAAGGCCTTGATGAGTAGAGCACTATCAACGTAGCAACACTGATATTAATTCAAAATGGCCGCCGCTCAAAAAAGGTGGATAAAATTTCGTTTCCAAACCTAGCAATATGGGTATCGAATGAAAGGCCTCAAAGAGTAGAGCATTATAAACTTAGGAAAATCGCCCTAAATTAAACATGGCCGCCGCTCAAAAAAATGGATAAAAGTTCGTTTTCATACCCAGCAACATGGGTATCAAATAATAGGCCTTGATGAGTAGAGCACTATGAACCTAGCGACATTGACATAAATTCAACATGGCCGCCATCTACATAAATTCAACATGACCGCCGCTCAAAAAAAAAGGATAAAAGTTTGTTTTCAAACCCAGCAATATTGGTATCAAATGAAAAGCTTTAATGAGTAGAACATTATGAACCTAGCAACATAGACATAAATTTAACATAGCCGCTGCTCAAAAAAGGGTGGATATAAGTTCGTTTCCAAACCTAGCAATATGGGTATCAAATGAAAGGCCTTAAAGAGTAGAGCACTATGAACCTAGAAAAATCGCACAAAATTCAATACGGCCGCCGCTCAAAATTAACGGATAAAAGTTCATTTCCAAACCCAGCAATATGGGTATCAAATGAAAGGCCTTGATTAGTAGAGTACTATGAACGTACACTATAAACGTATTGACGTAAATTCAACATGGCTGCAGCTCAAAAAGGGTGGATAACAGTTGCTTTTCAAACCCAGCAATATGGGTATTAAATGAAAGGTCCTGAAGAGTACCTAGAGTATTACGAACCTATGAAAATTGTCCTAATTTCGAAATGGCCGCTGCTCAAGAAAGGCACAATAAAGTTGAATCATTGAATCATTATGGAATAAAATGGAGGAAAAAACTAAACACTGTGTTAAGCATTTTGATGGCGAAACGTAGTTCGCGGGCACAGCTAGTGTTATATATAAATTTAATGAATCCTGTAGTTCCTGCATGAGGTAGAAGAGAGGAACACCATTTACAATAGAAATAAACAAAAATAAACAGTATGAAATGGATGAAATAAGCGTTTCCACATTATCCGATACGATATCAGTTCCGCGTGGTCGACAAGTAAATCAAAAACGAATTATACTAAGTATTTATTATAGGCGGCCATAGACAAAGTATTAATTTCAACTCTAGTGCATAAAAAGAAAACTTATTATTTTGGGTAATGACAAAAAGCTATAAAGCCACATATCGATACTAAAAAAAGTAAATGAACTTGGTGAAAACTTTATTTGTCAGTCCACGGTAGCAATAGCTACCAATAGCCAATACCCCTCGTCAGTCCCTGGTAGCAATAGTTACCACATTAAAATTTCCGCGCGGCTTGCTGTTTTTTTAAATTATGCCGAAAAAGAGCTCTGCTTGGCAGATCTGTAGGCGTGTGTGTGCAGTTTTGTCTTGTGTGTTTTTGGAATAGAATAAAACAGTATTGTATCGCCCTTGTCCCGAGTCGCGCGGGAGTTACTGGGTGCTCGAGCAACCTGAAATAAAATGTAATAAATTAGAACACGCAATTATTTATTGGGGACCACCCATCACCTTCCGATATAGAGACTATAACCTCTAAAGATCTATGTTCTTTTTGATAGATTATATCATCTGTGACATCCTAGTATCAACGGACCACCGTAATCCGTTTTGAAAAAAAAAATAAACTTTCGTCTCCTGTTCTATGGTTGTTCACTGGAATTAGTGTAAATTGGTGGAGCTTTTTATCTTGAATAATGCCGTAAGTACCTATTTATCTTTGCTATTTTATATATCAATTTATTTTTCAAATTAATGGAATTTGAAAAATTGATATGATTATTGATATAATATGATTATTTTATACATATTCATTTATTGACTCAGAGTACTAGTAGAAGCTGTGAAGCGATAGGATTGTATCTGGAAAACAGTACTACCAGCTTCTGTCACGTACATCTCGTCCACGTTTTCCAAGTGAAAATGTTTCGAAATAAGTCTTCTTTTACTTAGTTGACATTGTAAACGGAGTGTTGGTCCAACGAGTGCATTTCACGTAATGCCCATAAATTCGCACGCGCTGAGTAAGTGGGTCATGTCATGACACCATGACTTATGGAGTGAGACCGACAACGTCGAGTTGCGATAGTTTTATTGAAGATGCTTTATAATAGTTTCTTAAGCAGCTATTTGAAAGTTGAGGTAAGAATATTGGCTGCTATTGCCGTGTTATTGCAGGTATGTGGTAAGCATATATATTTTCAGAACTGTTATGTGTGAATATGTTGGTAGGTATGCGTAACGTATGTATATTTTCAGGACTGTTATGTGTGAATAAGACTTCCTCATATGAATTTAATCACGTTACACATGTTCAGCATAAAGCCCTTTATACACCGCGAATATTTTTAGCGACGCAAAATCGCAAACATTCATACGTGTGAATCGACGTATAGATACAGAGGGCTTAGTTAGGCAAAGTGTAACAATTCAAAAATGATAACGAAGTAAGAACTAATTCTACATCATGAATCATTTTACACTGTCGTTCGATACAGAACTCTTTACGTATAAGAATGATTCGTAATGTGAAATCATTTCCATACAATGCTGTTTAACGAAACGAACGCGAATGTTAATTTGGCTATAGGCACATAGTTCTGCCTAGCTGCAGCGAAAGAGTCACAACGTATCGATGCAAATATTATAACGTCCGTGCGCATCGATGAACATGATACCGCATCGACAAACGACTGTTTTGCGTTTATATCGTAACTGCACCGGCACAAAAAGTCGCCTAATAAGACAGCAGACCAGACAAATGCCATACGCTAACTTGTCCGCAGAAAAAATGTATGGAAATGACATTGATTTGTTCCTGATTCGTCCTATTCCTGATTCGTCATATTCCTAACACGTCATTGTACAGTCAAATGAAATCGCGAACACGCGCGACGTAGTTATACTTTGTACTACGGTTACAAGATAATAATTTAATTAAGGCGGAGTCCCATGTAAACTAATTTGTATGACTTGGCAGATAAGCAAAATTATTAGTCAAACTTGTCAAAACTCAAATACTGTATTTGTACTTACCCATAATGCAATAGTAACTTTTTTTCTCTTTCTCTTGCGAATTGTGAATGTGAATCTTCGTCCGCACCATTATTATAAGTCTGCAAGGCCATTTTTCCCGATTAAAATTATATTACAATATCATTGACTCGATACAAATAATAAAGTGACAATGACATTAGACAAGTGACAATGACAGAGGATTTCTATAATAAGTTTGACCAATCAGGAATAGGACGAATCAGGAACAAATCTGACATTTGTCTTGGGGGGCAGAGGGGTGGCTCTATTTTTAAATTATTCGTCGGGCGTTGAGTGCACGTCTCGTGACATCTGCGTTCGATTTCTACTGATTTTTAACCGACTTCAAAAAAGGAGGAGGTTCTCAATTCGATGCGTTTTTTAGTTTTGCATACATTACTGTTCGATACGTTTTAACCAAAAGAAGGGGCTTTGGTAACAGGATCATAATAAGTATGGGAGGGGAGGTCTATGTGCGAAATTAGACGACCAATCGCTGGATATTCGAGGAAAAAATAATTAATTGCATCTGTAAAGTTGCCTTTAAATTTGCATTTTTAGGAAATCTAAAAGAGTTTTATGGTAAAACTTTTGATTAAACACAACATCTGCACTTTAATATATTGGAGGATTCCGGCGTTACCTAATACTATTCATTTGATTGCCCTTTAGAATGTTAATAATAGTATAAAGATATATTATTTTACAGCTTTCTCTGGCTTAGTTAATTCCATGCCGACATCGATTAATCATTTTCTACGCCTTTTACAAAACTGTTTCAATTGCCGGCTTAGGTACAGTTTTGAAGAGTTACCAATTACCGTTTTGAAGTTGAATGAAAACATGTGTTCTTCTCCTCAAAGCACCGGATAATTGTATCAGTGTGCTCAGCAAATATTCTCGGTTCGGGATAAATACAATAACACTCCGATAAATCTCACCTTTCAAGGCAGGTGACTGTGAGGCGCAATCAAATTAAAACGGATGCCCTGAAACCGCCAATAGTTTATTGATCCCTCTCATTCAATTCTTTGTTTCAGATGCGGTCCGTATTTGATAAAATTCAATTTACTTTTCAACACGTTACAAAAGAGAGTCCAATTTATTTTCCAAATTGAATAAGGGCTTACGTCCTATTTCAACCAAATCACGCCTGATGTAGATACGTGTACGTCCATAGTTACGTAGAGTCAGTTGCAAAAGATGTGATGTTGAAAATTCAGCGGAAAAATATCATTTGAATATGCTGTGCTATGTGGCAATTTTCACGATATCTGTGTAGTTGTCTAAATTGAATGTTAATACGAAGTTATTACGGCTCGCATAAATAGTCGCCAGAGCTCGATCTTGAGTAACAGTTTTGACGTTTAATGTATGGCACATCTCAATCTCAAAAACAACAGCTCAAGATCGACCTCGTACTTGAGATTCGACTATTTATAGGAGAGTGATTCTATTTTGTCTTAACAATGTAAACAGAGATTATACTGTTGATGTTTCGTTTTCGAGTTTCGGGTTTGATAAGTCTACGAAGCCTATACTACATAGGCGTGGAGTTGAAGACGGCAGGTTTGAATATTTTCTCCTGTATTATTTATTTATGCTATAAAAATTTGGTTTTAGGCGACTTTTCCTAACTATGACTAAAAACTAAAATTCAAAAAGGTGTGTTTGAAGGTCAGTGTAGTACATAAAACAGGAATATCACTCCTGTTTTATGTACTACACTGACCTTCAAAAGTAAGTATCACACTTTTAAAATTGCAATAACTTTTAAAGTAGGCAAAATATATTTTCAAAATAAAAAGTATTAAAAAAAGTAATGTATAAAAAACTAGAACTTCCGAGAAACCTAACGAAATGAGCTGAAAATGTTTTTTGTTTGAATCCTTTATCTTTTGTAGTTTAGGGATAATTTTAATTTTAAAAGTGTAGTACTTACTTTTGAAGGTCAGTGTAGATGAAATGCGTGCATGCATTGTTTTGTCTTTGTAATTATTTTATTATTTTGTACTCACAAATATCTACTCGACTTCAAAGTTGTTGTTTGAGTATCAAATGAAATACAACTGATTACTTTCTCGTTCGAATAGTAGTCCTTGATTTAGGATTTGGAAAAATTATGTAAAATGTAATAAGAATCCGATGCTTGCTTTTAGATACGAGTAGGTATACCACACGTCTGCTGTGTTCTGTTTCATATAATTATTTATACCTTCATCATCACAGCTCATACACGTCCCCACCGTGGGGCACGAGCCTACCCTGACCAGTTATGGTAGGGCGATTAGGCCTTAGTCAAACCACGCTGGCCCAGTGTGGATTGGTTGACTTCACATACACCTTTGAATTACTTCGCAGGTGTATGCAGGTTTCCTCACAATCAAATCAAATCAAATCAAATCATTTATTTGCTATAAACAGGGTACATTGCGTTCTTAAACATATAATTAGTTCTAACCTATTTAGCAGATAACAATATCAGCATGCAAATGTAAGAGGTTTTATAAAATCAGTGACCCATCGATTATAAAGAGTCGCAATTAGCATTATAATAACGTTATTTATTATTTGTGTTTCATATAATTCAACTTGTTAATTTAATTTATCTAATTTCATTAAGTCCATAACTATATATATTTAAAGTGGTTAATTTAGCTTGTTTTATTCAATCTCAAACCAAGTCGCTCTAATTAGATTGAAATTTATATACTACTTACCTATATCTAATTTAATTCAATATAATTTATTTCATATTAGGTAATTCATTTCAATTCAACTGTCATTTCATTCATTTTAGTTAATTGCAATATTTTATTTCATTAATTCAATTCAATTTAATTTAATTTAATTTAAATTTGAAATCATTTTAATTTTACCTAATTTAATTTAGATTAATCCATGTTCTACTTGTGTGCTAGGAATTCCTTAACCGAATAAAATGTTTTATTAATTATTTATATTTCATATAATTTAACTTGTTTATTTAATATATCTAATTTGATTAATTCCATAACTATATTTATTTATTAAAGTTATTAAATTAGCTTGTTTAATTCAATCTCAAGCCAGTCGCTCTATTTAGAATGAAATTAATATCCAGCTTAATCTAATTTAATTCAATATAATTTATTTCATATTAGGTAATTCATTTTAATTCAACTGTCATTTCAGTTAAATTCAATATTTTATTTAATTAATTCAATTTAATTTAAATTTCAAATCATTTTAATTTTACTTAATTTAATTTAGATTAATCCATGTTCTACTTGTGTGCTAGGAATTCCTCCACCGAGTAAAAGGTTTTCTGTAAGAGCCATTTACGTAAATGTCTGGCAAACACAGTTAAAGGTAATTGTTTCAAGTTTTCAGGTATTTTATTAAAAATTTTAATACACATTGCATGGCTGTTTTTGAGGAAGCGTTTGGTTTTTGGAACCGTTTCAAGCACAAGTTTGTTTGGATTTCTCAGATTTCTATTTGTGACATTATTTAATTTCGTAAACAAGCCTATGTTTTGTTTCACAAACTTGCTTATCTCAAGAATGTAAAGACATGGCAATGGTAATATATTCAATGTCCTAAAGAAAGGTTTACATGACACATCAGAGGCTATGTGGACTATAGCTCTGATACACCTTTTTTGAGCAACAAAGGCATCATGAATATTTGTGCCATTTCCCCAAATTATTAGGCCATATCTAAGCACTGATTCAACGTATGCAAAATAGGCAGTAATAGCGGTATTTTTATTTGCCACTCTTGTCAACTTGTATAGTCCAAACGAGAATCTATTTATCCTGTCACATACCATTTCTATATGTTCTTTCCAGTCAAATTTTGAATTTATGTCTATACCTAGAAATCTAACTTTTTCTGCATCATTTAAGATATGTCCATCGTAATTTACACTTATTATATTAGTCAAAAAATTATTAAAATTCATTATTTGTGTTTTATTTAGATTTATTTTGAGGTTATTTTGTTCTAGCCATTTAATTATTTGTCCTAAAGTATTTGTTATGTCATTATTATGTTGTTCTACATTTTGTTGCTGATCAGAGGTGACAATGACTGAGACGTCATCTGCAAATAAAGTCATCTTATGTTTTGTAACATTTGGAAGGTCGTTAATAGTCACTAGAAATAGCAGTGGCGCGAGGATACTTCCTTGGGGAACACCAAAACTATTTATTTTTAGTTCTGACTTGTAATTTTGTTTTATGCCTTCTTTATTAAATTGCGTTATCTCGACATATTGTGTTCTATTTTCAAGAAAGGATTTTAGCCATTCTAGTGCAGGTCCTCGGACTCCGTAATGTTCCAATTTGGTAAGTAGCTGTTTATGTGAGACTAAGTCAAACGCCTTTGACATATCCAAAAACATACCTGTGGTAAAAAAATTATTGTTTACGTTTTGCAAGATCTCATTTACTAGATTGAATGTTGCATGTGTTGTCGATTTATTTTTCTGGAATCCGTATTGGTTTCGTTTTATGATGTCATGCTTTCCAAAAAAGGAAAGTAACTGGTCATGCATTACTTTTTCAAATATTTTGGAAAATATCGAAATCAGTGTTATCGGTCTATAATTATTTAAGTCATATTTATCTCCTTTTTTATAAAGCGGCTTAATAATTGATGTTTTTAATTTATTTGGGAATGTACCTGATGTCAATGATAAATTTATAAGATAAGTCAATACTGTACATATTTCTTCCTTGCAACTCTTAATTATTTGCGTACTTATGTTGTCATAGCCTTCAGATTTTGTATTTTTTAAATGTCCTATAATTTTCTTAACGTCAGATTCGTCAATCGGTTTTATAAAAATAGTATTTACTAAATAATTTTTAGTAGTTATTTCTAAGTTGTCATTTTTTTTATTTGTATTGTTTATGAAGTAATTATTAAATGTCGTAGCAATTTCTGTAGGTTTGATTATTTCTTTACCCTCGTTTATTATTTTGTCTATGCTAGTTCCATGGAAAGCTTTACCCGTCTCTTGCTTTATAACATTCCATGTTGCTTTGCATTTGTTTTTACTATTTGTAACATATTTTTGATTTGTGATACTTTTTGCTTTGAATATACACTTTTTTAGCAGCTTATTATAGTGTAGATATTTATGCCTATCAGATTTGCTCTTAGAACGATAGTATTTAAAGCGTAGTGTTTTCTTATTGTGTCAATGTTTTCCTTCACCGTATGAGCGTCAGATAAATGTACATATGAAAGTCGTGAAACGAAAAAACACATTGGTACATGGCAGGATCGATCGCGGGCCTCCCGATTCTACTCGGAGCCGTATAGTCTAGTGCCGGGGCCACAGCGCCACTGACGCTCTTACAAGTACCCACCTAAATATAAACTAGGGCGTTTACATTATTGTTTAGAACTAGGGTGGCCTACTTGATAATTGCTAATATGTACTGTTTATTTATGGAGATCTACCAATAGTATACGAGTACTTCTTGAAATTTGAAATGAATCAGAATACACCTTTGCAATATTTTTTTATTTAAAACATAAAATTTAATAAAAGACGACGCAGGCAGCATTCGGTGATTAGATTACGTTGCGACGTCTGTTCTACGTGTATTGACATATAAATATTAGGAAAATTAACTTAAGCTTATGTATTGGCCATGAGCCAAAACAACAAAAAGCAAAAAAAAACCATTGTTATTTCATTTCGTCAAAGAGTATAAATACCGCCATAAAACTTCAAAAGGCGCGTTAGCTATGACCAATTTTTTAAATAAAGTAGTTTTATAAGGACTTCAAAAAATCATATTTCAAAACACGGAATAAAATAAAACGACAATAATTTTACTTTACTAGAGGAGCTCGGTGGCGCAGTGAGTTAGCGCCTCAGCCTACGATCATTGCGGTTAAGCAATGTTCGCAAATGCCGGTCACAGGATGGGTGATCCAAAAATTATCATATCGAGCTCCTCCGTGCTTCGGAAGGTACGTTAAGCCGTTAGTCTCGGCTGCATCTGCAATCGTTACCACCCGCACTGGGCTCGCGTGGAGGGTTATGGCCCAGTCTCCTAACCATCCATAAGGAAGGCCAGTGCCCCTGCAGTGGGGACATAACATGGCTGTGGTGATGACAATAATTACGAAATCTTGTCTATTGGCTATACATTATTGAAATGACGCCATCTAACATAGCAAAACTTTATAATTTCAAGCTGTTTAAGTGTCAAACAAGCATCACATGTAGTTTCGTTGCGCATCTGCTACCTTTAGATTCCAAAGTCAGCAAGTTACACTACTTTGATGAAGTTTCATGCTTTGGAATTAGTTTTGAGATTTGACAAATACCAGTGGGAGATATCAATAGCGTTTCAACTTGATAATTACGTTTGCCTACAGATAGTATAACTTGGATCGGTGGAACTAAACGTACCTACGGCACCATTCCGACATTCACGAACGGACGAAATTTGCTTCATAATGTTCTAATAATAATGCGCGAAAATAGATATTTATTAGTATTGCATCGACCAGTTGGTCGGGTTTGCCCGGGCGCGTGGGTAGTGGAGTCGCAGTGTGGACCTTACCTAGCGCGCCCAAGAGGGCAGGGAGAACACCGGGGGGTTTTAGTGGGTAGGCCTGGCACCCTGCCGGGAGAGCCCCACACACGCTCGCCGTCTAGCCAACGGCGGGTACGGTGCGGTTACGCATTTCCCCCCGAGAAAAAAAAAAGTATTGCCTTTGTGATGGCAATAATAATAAAAATGTAAAAAAAGGCTTCATGACGATATTAAAATGTTACCAATAAATGTGTTTAAGACAAAATTGAAAAAATGGCCTATGCCAGTTGCTGGTGTAATATGTGTGACTTGATGTAATTTCATAACCTTACACCGCTAATGTACCATGTGTTAAGCGAAATAAAAGTCTATTTTGTTCTATTCTATTACATATAGTACCTACCATCTAATATTAGCAATGAATTTGATAAAACTTGAGATTCATGCTCTTAAAAATATTTCATTGAACACCTGTTTCATGGTTTATTGAAATTCACCCCCTTAGGGTGCAAAATAAGGGTTGAAAGTTTCAATGGAAAATATTTAAAATCTGCTCCAATTTCTATGAAATTTATTATCCGAGCTCCTAAATATAAATAACAGTTTTCTACATAAATAGGCTACAAAATTATTTTTCCTACGGGAAAATATAAAATTCCCACGGAAAAACAATAACAACGCGGGTGAAGCCGCGAGCGAAATGCTAATCTTATCATAATAACGTACGGAGCACAACCGGGGAGTTATTCTGCTGATTTTAACGTTGTCATTGTGTATCGATAGCGTTTCAATAAAATTGCTTTTATCGCTTTTTGAGGTGCAATTTATTCAAACTACAATTTTTTTATATGTCAATAGGGACAAATGTTTTAGTTATTTTTCGGTTAATCAAAAATAACCGTCTCAAAAAGCGATGAAGCGATATTGACATGCCATAAATGCAATAAGGCCCCCTTTTTAAGCTATAGCCTCATTCCACACAAACAAGCAATAAATAAACCTTTCCTTTACAAGTTATACGAGTCACACACTACCGGAGAAATGCTGCAAGTGGCGAGAGCTTCTTGTGGTTATGTGGGGGCTTTCCCTGCAGAAATTAGGGCCTTCATACTAAAATTACCGCCGCCCCGGTTCGGCACTGGCGTGACCTCAACACGGGCGGCCTATTATCAATTCATATTCTATTTCTGGAACCGAATGCTGTTGGCATAGAATGAAATAGTATAATATTCACAGAGATTCTGTTCATAGAATATATTGCTATAGTAATTTCATATTTAAATATTCCCGAATAATACTCTAAAGGTGCGTGTAAACCAAACTAACAAAGAGCTAGAGCTAGAACAGGAGCATTCTTTCTTGATCTTTCAGTGCAAACGAAAGCTCCTTTTGAGCATTTACACCACAAGATCAACGAGCCAAGAAATGAGAATGAGAACCAAGGACTAGAATTCCTGATGTTTAGATCAGCCGAATCGCTAGAACACAAGAACACTTTGAAGTGACCGCATCGAAGAGCGAGCGCATCCGAACACGCAAGAACGCTCTAAGCAACTGCTATATCAAGCGAGTGAGCATTCCTAGAATATTTCATAGAGTCTAAGAATGCCGATAGAACGACGAAAGAATGCCCTACATCTGTTTGCACTAAAAGAATTTAATAGAGTAGGGATACAATGAGCTTTCGCTCGTCTGATATCTAATACAGAATGTAAAAGTTTGAAAAATGTTACCTATGCTCTTAGAAAATGGTCGTTTTCAGTATATAAATAACATTTCTTTACCTAAGACACGACGAGCGTCGGTGGCGCTGTGGTCTTCCAATCAGGAGGTCCGGGGCTTGAGACCGCCGTGTTCCAATGTGTTTTTCGTTTTACGAATTTCATAATGTACCTACATTAATCTGACGCTCTTACGATGAAGGAAAACATCGTGAGGCAACCTGCATATATCTGCGAAATAATTCAAAGGTGTATGTGAAGTCGACCAATCCGCACTGGACCAGCGTGGTTGACTAAGGCCTAAGCACCCTAACTTGTATATGAGCTGTTATGATGATGATGATGACTTAAGACAGGCTCCAAAGTGAGTTTTATTAATTATTTAGCCGAGTAATTTTATTATTTTGCATATTTATGTCATATTTTATTTAAACTTGCTTGTATATACTCTGAGGTCAATGGGTTAATTCTAGCACGAAGCTCTTTAAAAACTCGCCAAGTGCGAGTTGGACTCGTATAACTAGAGTTTTATTTTATTTTATTTTACATATTTTGGAAAACTTAAAGCTAGCTTAATATATTATGATTTATGTTCTAGGTAATACAAAGCCAATTAAAAGTTTTCGCCTTTAACTAGTCAGATAATTTAATAATATAAGGTGTCACTAAGCCAATATTTCACTTAGGTGAAGAAGAACTTCAAACTAAACATTTTTTTTTTGCTGAGGTTATAATCAAGTCGAGGTCTGGAAGAGTACGTAGCAAATCTCAAGCAAGTTCCATATTATTGTGCAAAAAAATCTTTATGTATTAACAAAACGGTTTTTGAACATTTCCCTTCACTTGTGCTGAAATTGCTCTTTCAAATTTCATGATTCTAGGTCGACGCGAAGCACCTTATAGCTATGGTAAGTATGTTAACACCCCTATTTGATTCCTCTGCGTGTGTAAAAATATTTTGAGAAGCAGCCATATCTTTAGACTGTGTCTAAGTGCGTTTATATGTATAGGTACTTAGATGTTTGATTTTGCAGCTCCAGGGGATTGCACGCCTGTGTATTTAATATTAAGTTTAACATGATACTTTCTCGCGCTCGAGAAAGAGGGTCTTGGCAGTCTGACAAAAAAGAGATAAGATTTCGGTTTTTCCTTTTGAAGTACGGAACGCTAAAAAGGTCAAAAGGCATTTGTACAACGGAATTCGTTAAGAGGATATTCGGAGAAAATGGGATTGTACAGCGTAATGAATACCGTTATTACCGCTTCAAATACGATTGATTCACTTTATAAAGTTAACTGGTGCAAGTTACAAGTTCAAAATTATGAATAGTAAGAAAGTAACAGTTCCAATGCTCTTATTTAAATTCTGCTCGCAAAGAATGTTGTCAATGAAGAAAATCGACGTTGTCGGAGATGTAGACATAAGTAAAGATTCTTTGTGTCCTAAGTCTACGGTTGTCAATTTCCACATTTGTAGTTACCTTTTTTACTGAAAAGGCTTGGTTGACTATAAAAGCGTTGCTCTATCAATAATAAAATGCATTTGCTACATACAATCAAATACAACTGTATTACTATGGTGGTATGGTTAAGTTCCACCCCACCCCCAGATGTATGGCCAGTGGTATGGTGGATCCGCAGTGCTTTACACAGCTTTGCACATAAGTTGACTGTCCAAGTGGCTAGTCACCTATTAGTACAAGTGGTTCCAGTAAGACTCGAATGGCTTTTTTTAAGGAGGGGAAATCCTTCTTATGGATTCGACAAGGAGCCGACTGACGAGGCCACCCTAATGATATGCCGGACTCGGGTAGAAGACCCCATACTCGGCTAAAACCCCTCCAGATACTTTTACCTCCGTAGAGACACAATCGGGATCGGCGTTAGCCATTCCCCGATTGAAAAAGACTCGAATGCCTATCTTAACCTTCAAATCGGAATACAGAAATGCAAGAAATATAAGCTGCTGCTTTGCGTCAGATATAGGTAAGATTAAGAGGTAATGGCACAAGCTACTTAGGAACAAAGTCTCCCGCTGTTATTCACTTTACAGTTGCGTTACAGATACTGGTTGTATAAGTGGATAGTCTGTACCCGCTTCGGAATAGTGCCCTATACACGCTGTGATGCCTGACCTTGGGGGATGGTACAGCGCAAACGATCTCATGTGATTATTTGTCAAATGATCAAAGTTATTCCTATTTAAAAATAGAATTGTAGAATGCGAGGTTGAGTTCTTAAGTCCCACGAGTTTAATTAAAACCAACTATCAACGTGAACAAGACGTTAATTTTTAATAGACCAATGATTTACAAAACTCACTAATAACAAGGTTTAGACTTTAGAAGTTTCAGCCTACCATACATTATAGATGTAATGGCCGCAAGGTAATGAAAGGTAATCTTATTTATATTTAAAGCTCCTCGTTAACTCCCAGTTAGTCGAGCTTAAGGTGAGCGCGCATTACATTAAATTATATAAAATGAAAAAATAAAACATCAGTCAAGCTTGAAGTTTGAAAGCATTACCGTATATTTAGGGAGAATTAAATTTTAGGAGATGCTTTAATCAAAATTTTATGAGATGCATCTTATGGAATTTTCTCAGCTGGGAAAATTCCTGTTGCATCTCCTAATCAAATAATTATTTGTATAGAAGATTTCGTAAGGAAAATTTCGCTTCAAGAAACCGAGGATGTGTTGAGATTTTTATCCGTTACAAGTATCATTGAATCACTAACTGATTGTAAAGCATATTTGAAGAAAAGAGTATAAATATCTTTAAAAATAATGAAATGATATAATAATCCTGTGAATTTATTTCATTGAAGTATATGGTGTACAATCATGCATTATGTTTTAATAACTTTATGATTTACGGCACTATTTCATACATACACTGCTGAGTTAATATGTACACTGATGTTTTACATGTCTTTGATGTTGTAGGTAAAATATAGTATTGCTATTATGAGTATTATGTAACAAGTACTAAGACGTTACCCATCTAGCCTCACCTTAAAAGTCGTAATTGAAATATCGTTCCCGAACCGTAGTTAACGTGCCCATGTCTGTCGACGACCTGTCCTATAGCCTTTGTAAACAAGAAAATTAAATAAGATTAAGCTCTTTATATTTACGAGGTAACTCGCTAGTCCTTATTACCGTGGAATACAATTACGCAGTCGCAGCAATTTAAGGAGATCTAGTGCCGTATAATTACGTAGACATAAATTGTCTTTTGAACAGATAATTTCTGGAAACCTACTGCTTTTATAGGGGTCACGTGAAATTTACAACACCTTAGGCCCTTAGGGCACACTCGAGTTAATTTCGCAAATATGTATGTGGGAAGATGTTGTTCTTAAATAATTTTATTGCCTATAATAAGTGCCATATAATAGTGGGCGTAGCTACTGCTAATCCGGACGCTGATTCCGGACTCTTAACCGCAACCGAGGATTCTTAAATCAGGAAAAACTTAAGAAGCTTTTGTTTGACCCAACAATCAGACCGGGATCTCGCGATCAGCAGTCTGTCTTGTAACCAATGAGACAAACAAATTTAATGTCTCAAATACTGTATAGGGGGATTTCTCATTGAAGTGGGAAATTATAAGAATTGCTATTCCTCAACAGGCCTGGGGCAACATATTGGTTCATTAAACACCTTGAAATGTTTTCCAGCTAAGTAAATATATTTAAACAAGGCGAGCTTCGATGATTCAATTTCGAGACATTTCCCTGGGTGCTAACATTAAATAATCGTTATTTAAATTTCGCACCTTAATTTAGAATTTCAATAGGTAGGTAATTGTGAAGGAGAATAATCTTTGGGATATTAAATATGTATTAAATAAACTATTTATTTTTATAAATGTAATTGCAGTTTTGCAACTCTGTAACAAGAATTAAATAGAACAAAACGTTTAATTCTAATTCATCCTATCGAGAAGATCCATGTTCTCAATTTAAAGAAAACAGGCATAAGGAATAAAAATAAAATTTACCAAGCAAGCAAACAAACAACAACAATGGACGGACAAATTTAATTTTTTATAATCTCCTTAAGATTACTCACGTCAGTACATATGAAAGTGAATATTTTACTGTTCATTTTGAATGACTTTTTGTCCGATTGTTAATCACGTCATTTAATTTTAAGTGCTTGAACTCTGCCATAGGAATTTACAAATATTCTGAGGGCCATAGAAATCGGTAAAGCTTTCATTAATGATATGCTCAGAACACAGAAGTACCTCTATTGTGATCATGAGCCACGTAGAGTAGGTGGTGTACAAATCTTTTATTTATAACAGAGTTGGAAATTTTTGATTATTTCAACATGACAATCTCGAGAGTGTGGACTTTAATAAATGTCAGCTTCGCCTCCAAAGTGATATATGAGTATTTTCGGACATGAAACGCAAAAAACGCTGCGTCAAGGGTTTTCATAATAACAAGTTTTCTTGTTGAATCATGATAGGCACGGTGCTTATTTTTATTTTGGCAGTAGGTAATAATTGTATTGCATTGATTAACGCTTTAACATTTTTTGAAGTTATGTTTACGTACAAACAACCTGTTTTATTACTAGTTTAGCTATATACGTACGTAATAATAAAAGTGAATTCTATTGCACTTAATTCAGTTTTGAATTCTATTGCACTTAATTCATTAATGGCAGTTTTATTGCAAAAGCTGTAATATACCTATGATTGAATTGTTCTTGATTGATACAAAAATATTCGATAAATTTAGTATTGTTGTCTTTAAAGTGTTTTATTATTAAAATCTGGAAATATCCTTTCTTTCTCTTTATAAATAAATCGGTGCCTTGTTGCCCTGAGTTTTCTTCATATGCGGTTGTTTTATACCTCCTCTTCAAGTAATACAAGCGCAGTCAAAAGTGTCGCGTTTATATCCATTTTATATGACACGACTACGCGCGAGCGCTGTTTGTCGTCGTTCGCGTATGAGATGTATTGACCGCTGACGCTATGCCTGGCGTTCAGACGTCGATCGCAACGTTTACGCTGAAGTCGGACGCTGAATATAGCATTTAATAGGAGACCGAGGCCTTACGGTTAGATATTTATAAGATAATATGGATCATTGTGTCTGCAATAAAGAATTTTATTTATTATTATTTAATTCGTACTTAACCTTAAATATGTCAAATCTATACCTATAAAATGCTTTGTCCTGAATGACTGACTGACGGATCAACGCACAGCCTAAACCGCTGATCGTAGAGACTTGAAACTTGGAGGGTGTGTTCTTTGTATGACGTAGGCGTCCGTTAAGAAAGGATTTTCCGAAATTCTATCCCTAAGGGGGTGAAAATGGGGAAAAGTTTGTATGGGACACCGTGATTCCGTTTCCGTTTCACCGTGAATCTAATTTAAATTTTGCATAAACATTATTTAACATTCACCCCTAACGGGATAAAAATGCGTAGAGTGCGTAGATCTCCAACGTTTACTCAACAAAAAAGTTTGTTAATTTTCCATTAATATTAACCAACTCTGCAGACGCAAAATCATCCCTTGATGGGGTGCAATGGGGATGAAATATTTCATATTATATAAATAGTCATTCAGTCGCTGCGTGGATTTTCGTATGCGAGTACGTTTTGTTTCCGTACGCGAGAAAAGTGAAGTGCGTGTCTAAAAAAAAAGTCATGGTTATTATTTTAGAGCATACGAAGAAACGACCTATCTACACTGACTTTCAAAAGTAAATACTACACTTTTAAAATTAAAATTTTCCCTAAACTACAAAAGATAAAGGATTCAAACAAAAAACATTTTCAGATCATTTCGTCAAGTTTCTCGGAAGTTATAGTTTTTTTATACATTAGTCTTTTTAATACTTTTTATTTTGAAAATATATTTTGCATACTTTAAAAGTTATTGCAATTTTAAAAGTGTGGTACTTACTTTTGAAGGTCAGTGTATATGATAATAATAATCTATACAAATATTATAAAGCTGAAGAGTTTGTTTTTTTGGTTGAACGCGCTAATCTCGGGTACTACTGATTCAAATTAAAAAAATATTTTTGTGTTGGATAGTCCATTTATCGCGGAAGGCTATAGGCTATAATATCACGTTACGACTAAAAGGAGCTGAGCATCAATGAAAAAGTTGCAAAAACGGGGAAAAAATATATGGCGAAACGTAGTTCGCGGGCACAGCTTATAAACGTTCGTTAATTAAATTATACCTACACAAATGCAAATATATTTTCTTAAGGATATCTCATATTTCTACATTTCAACCAAAAAATTTTTCACATACAGTGATAGTCTCTTCATTGATAAATGATTATAAAAAGGATATAACAAATTAAAATTATATGAAAAAGAAGACAGCTAGTGTTCTTCTTCTTTTGTTAATGGCAGTGTATTATCTTGTGACTCAGAACAATAACTAAAGTAGCAGGCAGGTTAGTTATTCTTCTGAGCCTTTTGACAACAATTCTGCCAGCGCTGTGTCTCAAGCTTGTCTACTGTGTATTAACCGAGCATGTGTTTGGATAATATAGATAGTGTATTTTGGACTGTACTTTGGCTTTTGTAATACTACTGTAGGTTAATTTAGTTAGATCCGACCACCTGGAACAAACACATTATAATGAACCATATACTATTTCTAAAAAGTTAGTAATTTGGTGATAAAGGATTATCATTTTAAGATTATGGAATCAATCATAACTTAATATTATAATATTGGATAAATTTAGAAAGTTAATAAATACTATCCTTAGAGTTAATGGTTGGGAGGCAATCCAAATTAATAGTTAGGGTAATGTCATACTTATATAAGGAATTATATACAACTAGTGTTGTTACTCTGACGTAAAAATGCATAAATGTCATTGCATAAACGTTACAAGTATTAAGTTATTTTCTATACAAACAAGCAAGCATGTAATATCCGAGGATTTCTCATCATTTTATAGAAATTTGACCATAAGATCTTATTTTGATGAATATGAACCAATTTTGTAAGCACACATACAAAAATACAGCGTTGTTTTTGACCCCCGCCAAATTTTTTCTTGTTATTCTACTAGTTTAATCAGTTTATAAAATTAAATATTTTTTTTTAGTTTTTGTTTCAACTTTTCCGTACGTAAACTTAAATGATGGTTGGTACTTATATTTCCCACTGCGCCCAGCGCACGGTATTCGTACAATCGTACACGCAGAAGATTTTTCGCCAGTTCTGAATCTGAGACGAAATTGAGGATTTTAAAAAAGTGGTCGTAATATGTGAATTAAAGCTTGCTATTCCAGTAGCATCGAATGGCCCGTCGGGCGCGTTGACCAGCCCCCGCCCTCTTCAATATTGCGCCGTTTGTTGTGGCCCTCGTTTGAAAACCTGACATTTTTCCGTGTCATTTTGTCGAGGGACATTGTTTACCTGTTTGCAGCGCGCGTCGTCGTGGTCATTTGGAAGTTTTTAGAAAAACAGCAAAATGAAATTAACGATGAAAAATATTATTTTACTAGTTCTTTTACAAAACAATAAAGGAAAATGTTTTGATTTCTCTTTAAGTAAGTAGCTGAAGAAATATTTAAAAAAAGTAGGCTTATGATTGGTTTACTAGTATATACTTCTGTTGTAAATAAACTTAAGTCTTAGGTTATTAAAATCAATAATTTATTCAAAAATATTGTCACTAATTCTGACTTGTTTACCTACGCTTTAAGTCAACGTGTTTTCATAAAGTTCAAATAAGGTGACATTATCCGATATTGAACTATCCAACTGAAACATTCCACTAAATTCAAGGTTGTTGACGTATTTACAGATTTTTTAAATATTTTATTTTATGAAAAGTTTCACAAAGTGTACCTGATTTGCCCTTTTTATTTCAAGTCTTTAAGCGCATGTAAAGAAGACTCATATGAGGCGTATTCGGTTCATGTTCGATACGTGAAAAAACCGAACGGGAAATTTACTTCCTAGCGTTTGCGCACTTATCCGTATTCGATTCGTGTTTGAGACGGTTGTGCGATAAACGTCAAGATGACGGGGTCACTTCCTGTTTTTAAGAACCCACTGCAATTTAGTACTCATTTGGTACTATACCAAACACCATATACCAAACATTATAATTTTGGTACCTGCTTAGTTTAGACAACATCCGGATTTCATTATTAAAATGGCGGGATCATGCTCTAACATTAAAGTTACTAACTACCTATTTGATGTAACAGATTAAACCACAATTTAGTACCTACCTTGTTTCTTTTAAAATCGAATATTTAAATTCTGATGGCAGATTTTTTTTTATGAAAAAATAACAAAAACTGTACGAAATATTTTACAAAAAAAACAGACCTGTACAAATAGGCGGCTTTATTGCTAAAAAGCTATCTCTTCCAGGCAACCTTGAGACGAAAGAATGAGACAGCATATTCAATAGGGAAAAGGGTACAGAACTAGGACTTAGGAAAGTTTGTTATATGGGAAAGTAATTACGAGCAAAAGATCCAGCTTAAAATATTAATATTTGGCTGTAGGCTTTTTAACATTACACTTATTCCAGTATAGTCATTTTATAAAAAAAAAAAACGATTAAGCAATCATTATAAATACATATATAAACGTTATTAACAACTTCATCAAACAATTCATGCACACCTAAAAACGACTCGAAATGAGAATTTACGGATCGAACACGAACCGAATACGTATGAGTGCGCAAGCGCCCTAAAGGCGCTGGTGTTAATTTAGAGATATGACTCGTTATAATGTAAATAATCGTACTTGTTGTGTATAACTATTTATATAAACAAATATTGTGTTATTTGGTAGGAAGAAAACTGACACATCTAATCTTGTAATAGAAGTCGAGTTCAAACTTTTGCTTTGAGGTCAGCTTCCAATTGATGACTCTGTAACAGTACTTACAGGGAAAAAAGCCCATAGTTTTCTTGCTGGTTCTTTCCAGTACAAGGTCTCCCACCGTAGACTTGTGAACAAATGGCGTAGCTTCTTCGACGTGCAAAAGTGATAATGTATACACGGTGTTTCATAATAACAAATAAATAATCAATGCGTTATCTAAAACTAATTATTAAATTGTGTTTACCCGTAATGTTATTCAACCCAAAATTTTCATGTAAATCATAGATATGATGATGATACTATGATATACATGAAAATTTTGGGTTGAATGACATTACGTGTAAACACATTTTAATAATTAGTTTTAGATAACGCATTGAATTTTTATTGGTTATTATGAAACACCGTGTAATATATATGGTATATAATGGTAGTGGTAATAATCCAATTTGAATAAACTATATTGAATTTTAGTATACCACCGTAAAATAACTTTCTGTCCTTGATACTTGACAATAACGCAAAATGAGCGATGAATTAATGTTAAGCCTCCATATCAAAATTAAAAATACGGGGCGTATTTATTATTTCACTACCATCTCACCTTCCTGGCGGTCGCATGCGACCAGTGTGACGTCACGCTTTGAATTTATTTTATAAATAACCTTAAAAAAATTAACAAAAAAATATATACACGGTTATTTTTTTATCACCCTGGAAAATTTAAGGGAGGCTTCACGACATGGTATTAGAATGTTTTAAATATGAATAAAAAAAATAACTCTTACTTAATTTTATTTAAAAAAATACAAAAATGCTGTACTAGTTGAGAGCAGCATTTTTTGAGATTTTTTTTTTTATTTTTAACAATTATTTATTTCATTTTTGTTATTTTTGATATGATATTGGATGTGTCCTGAAGCGTCCCTAAAATTTTCCAGGGTGATAAAAAAATAACCGTGTATATTTCACAACCAAAGCATATTTTTCATGCTGTAAAAAACAATGTATTAATTTATAAATTTCCTTTCGTGAGGGTATTTTTCAATTATTACGTAGCGTAAAGTCACACCGGTCTCATGAGACCGGTTGACGGCTGACAGGCTACACTGGTTAAATTTTAAGTAGGGCAATTGAAAATCAAGTAATTTCAGTAAAACCACTTCATAAAGACTACCTATATTACGTTACTCAAATCCTTTACAAAAGCTATATTGTTTGGAAATTTCCAAGCAAGTTAATTTAGTAACATAACTTTCTATTATATTGTTGTTGTTATTATGTTTGCGATTAGTAAGTAATTAATTTTAGGCAGAACAACTATTAGTATCAATATTGCGATTACCTTGAACATAACTTTCAATACTCACAAGTTAGTATTAGAGATTTAATTATGTGTGTTAATACAAACGAGTAACTTATTGATTAGCAATACTAATCATTCTTCCATATTTAAGGTGAAACAAATTGTATCGAACTTCTTTTCATTGATAGAACACCGACCAATGGAAGCTCTAAGTGAGTGCTACGAGTCCATATTATACGCTCGTGAAAAAACTTTTTTTCTACTCCAGCAGCAAATATATGTCTCACAACAATATTTAAAATATACCTACCTACCTACACTTTTCGTGATTGTACTAGTGTTTCTTTTTTTTTCAATAAAAGTTGCCAGTGTCAACGTATTCACTGTTGAAATTTGTCTCCTCGAACTCATCCATGGAAAAAGTTCAAATCAAGTTATTATTACTGCATTTGCCATTCTTATATCGAGTTTTATTTACTATTCATAAATAACCTACACGAAATGCAGATACTATTTCTGCAACGTTATTTTAAGTTAGATTGGATATATTTACTAGAACGCGGTGGAAGTTTTTTTTTCAGAATTGTCTATGATGAATGATTAAAAAAAATAAAGCAAGCAAGCAGCTTTCACATTTTGCTCTGAATGACAATTGTTATATCAGCGCGAATATGTGAGTTCTGGCAAAGGCCACACCGGAGGTGGCAGCCTTAGAGGATAGCTGGGAGGCAGCCTTAGAAGTTAGCTAGTATAGGAGGGCTGAGTGGTCAAAATGCTTCGATAGATAGTGGCCACACTAGAAGCGTGTACCTGGTGATCTAAAGTGAATTTATTGTATTTGTTGTAGTTAAATGTCTCCCTCAAATTTGTCTAGAAAATTTCTTCTAGATTGCCAAGTTATCGAACATGATATTAATATGTTGAGGTCTACTAAAAGAGAATTTGAAATTTTATACAAAAAAAGAAAAATATAATAATAATATTAGGTCCTTACATATGAAATTGGCGTTTTGCCGTACTGGCCACTTTGATCTCAAATATCTCCTCTATGGTTAGAAATTCCAAATTCAAATGTATACAGCTATTTACTCATGTATTTGTGTTTCGAAAATTATAATTCACTGTAGTTATAAAAGGGAGCTAAAAAGATTATTTTTTTACTTTTTAGAGTGATTTTTTGGGTCGGGTGTTTTTTAAATTATTTTATTTTATTTTTTATTTCATTCTTTTCAAATTTCTAATTAATTCTAATAGATACCAACTGATCCAAAACACAGCTTATAAAAAATAGCTACCTCATCTTGGCAAAGTGCTTGTAGCTCTTGAACTGCTAATCCGATTTTTTATAAAACATACCTAAGAACCACCGCGATGAACAAGGCTTTCGATTAAAAAAAACCGCACTCAAATCGGTTTATTAATTCAGGAGCTACGGTGCCACAGACAGAAAAACAGCTAATAAAAATAGCTACCTCGTTTTGGCAAAGTGCTTGTAGCTCTTGAACTGCTAATCAGATTTTCATAAAACATACCCAAGAACCACCGCTATGACACACAGACAGACAGGTCAAACTTATAACACCCCTCTTTTTGCGTCGGGGGTTAAAAATGTAAAATAATAATAGCACTCTCCGTCTATGTTCAGTTACTTGCCACAATTTTTTGACACGTCTACATTTTTATGTAACATGTGGGAAGGGGACCACGGACCACAATCGCTCGTTTTTAGAAATAGAGGCTATTATCAATCAATTCCTCCACAATGCATCCTAGTAATCCAAGAAAATCACCGACATGTCCGTTTGCCTCGCTTAAGCGCTAAGTTGCTATCGAGGCGCCAAGGATCCCACTAACGCCCGAACTCAATATGTGATCCTGATCCGTTTTTTCCGGATTGAGATTGCAAACTCGATCCAAAAGTACAATTTTGCGTCTCTATATCCAATCGATGGATTGCATTTGTAATCTCGGAAAGTCAACCATCCATGAGAGGTCCGATCAGTGTTTTTGGATGGACCTCTGTTCGAAAATGACGTTTGACGTGTCTCAATAATCAATCTTTGAATAAAAGAGATTGATTGCTACATCTACACAATCTTTTTTGGCAATCTTCATATTTCTATGGTTTACTTGTCAAAGTTTGGATTGACTTACATGTTTTGAAAATAAATTGTTGTATTTTTGTCAGATATGGCAATGGCAAAGGCGATATTTTTGTAAGATGTGATAGTAGTGATTTGGAGTTATGAGCCGAAACAATATCTGATTTCGATATGTGACTGCAGTGATGATGATGAATTGTTACAAAAACAACGTCGCAATTAACACCAAATATCAACAATAGTAATAAATAACTAAGAATTTACTCTTTGGTTCCGGCTGAACAAAATTGTCATAAATTACTTTTTATTATAAATAATTACGAAAATAATGCCATACATAAAAGAAACAGTGACTAGAATACCTTTTGCCGCGCTATATATGTAATGTGAATGTGTTTGAAATATACCGGGTGTAACTGAACACCCCAATAACATTTAAGGGGCATATAGGTTAGATACTAAATGGACCTTCGGTGCTTGTCTGAGACCTGGAACCCCAATACTTTCAGAGTTATTTGATTTTAAACTGAAAGCAAAAATTTTCAAGTGACAACCATAATCAGCTCTTAGCACAAATGAAATTTAAACACAAAACGACACGTGACAGACGTGAGCATAGTATTGCTCCTACACTTACGTAGGGCTATCGGCACTTAATACCAAAAAATAATTTATTTACTTTGTATGACGTGAGCGTAGTATTCCTCGTACGCTTACGTAGGGTTGTCGGTACTTAATACCAAAAAATAATTTATTTTGTTTGTATGGGAAAAACAAGTAGGTTTGTTAGCCCTAATATTTTTCCTACAGAATCTCTACTTCTGATGGATACATACCCTTAAATGTTATTGGGGTATTCAGTTACACCCTGTATAATAAATAGCTCTGCCGGCGAACTACGTTTCGCCATAATAATCACCTAGGTGTATAAAAAATAGTTTACAGCCTATTCTCAGACCTACCGAACATACACAAAAAATTTCATAAAGATCGGTCAAGCCGTTTTGGAGGAGTTTGGTAACAAACAGTGGGACACGAAAATTTTATATATTAGAAGATAATAGCTTCAGCTTTGCCTCGCTGTCGGATTAAGTTTTTTATATTATTTTGTTCTTGTATAGATATTGTAAAAGAAGATATTTTTTGAAATAAATGATGATAATATTAAGTTATTTATTTTCCTCTTTACATTTCGTTACCTCAATAGTTTACACATTACATTAATTACTACATTACACTCATATAAAAATCTTCCTCTTCTTTTTAATAATCACGTAGAGGCACCTCTTCCTTCTGTAATTTCTCACCCCAAATTTTATTTCTGTATTTATTATACGATTATTCGTTGCTTTTATTTATTTATATTAGTTCAAATCACAAATTATACGTTCAAATCAAACCAACCACACCACAGCTAGCTAACAAACAAATAATGTCACTCGCGTGCTCGTGTCAGTTTTATACACGTTCCATTCCTATAATAATAAGTAGTTTGCATAATACTGTATTTGATATATTATTATTTACAGAATAATTTCTTAGTGTTTTTAAACATTATATTTATTGTTAGAAGCATAAGAAACATTATTTAAAAAGATTTATAGCTAGTTTGTTTTCATAAAACATACAGTAATAACATTGCACAATCTAATATTTTGCGTATAAAGAAACGGCCAAGAGGGAAAGGATCGATGGCAATCCGGTGTCAAAAGAATCCTAGGATTGCAGTCTTTAGTTATTGGCACGCGGATTAGAGATCGATTGAGCGATACGCAATAATCCGAAATTGTTTTTAATCTTAAACTACGGATACAATATTGAGTTCGGCCGTAAATGAGCGGTGGGGCCGCGCGCATAGTATGCAGTGTGTTGGTTCACTAGGATAAAACCTCTTGCCGCTAATTGTGCCACCTGCGGTGTGGCTGTAGCCTATACCATCGCCATAATATTATATATTCTGTGCCATCGCTTGACGTCGGGCGAAGAGCGTCGTCCGTTTTAGAACACTGCGTGTTGTTACTGTCAATTCAAGTCTGTTTGCACTTCACTCAAATGAATTATTAAGTGAAAATCTATCTCCTATACAAACTTTGCCGTCTTCATCCATAATAAAGTGTAACGGACAATATGGAGATGTCAACTGTCAAATTAACGTCAGTGCGACTTTCTCCCACCTATTTCATTTCACAGGGCGACCGGTGTGTCGTCGAGCGATGTTTTCGAACGGCTACTCATGATCGTCGGGCGATCCGATCAGCGATTACATCGAGGGTTTTCGAACGGCCGGTACGTAATCGAGATTCGAGCGTCGTTGGGCGACACATGTGAAGATACGAGCCTGGGATCCTTATTAGCACCTGTTTTATATTTGTGATTTTCCATTTTTTAAATATGCTCATGCTAAATGAATTGACAAATAATTTTTAGATAATAAAATAATCTAATAGAGCTTCTTAGCTTCTTATTTTTTTTCATATATAAAATTATAATATAAAAAAACTTTTTTAAATGCAAGCTTTAAGTACTCGTCAATACAAATCAAACGAGCTCAAACTCGATGGGGCTATGTCATTTTATTGCGGACTGCGGAGTTCTTATGGCCTATGGCCACCTTCCACCTCTATGTCATCGGTTTATTTGTTATCAAAAGTTTGTCCGTAATCTCAAAAGTAGTTTCAAACTTAAGAAACAATTTCAATCAGGAAAACAAATGAATGATGTCGTCGAAACATTCGTAATCCTAATCAATCATGTTCCAAAACGTCCAAAACCTATGCAACCTCTGTGGTTAGGTCAATCCAAACAGTGGATAGCAAAGAGGTTTGCTATCCAAAAAGGATTGCAAACTTCGTTCTGCTTCAATCAGTTCAACCAAAAAGCTGGATAATGACGTACTGCCATGATTTCTTTTAAGTTGCATGGAAATTATCTAAATAAACCATAGCCTTAGACAATTTTGAACAGAATGAAAATGAAAATGAAATGAAATGAAATGAAAATGAAATGAAAATATATTTATTTACAACAACATACCCAACATGTTACATCCATTACAATTTGCAGTAAGAACTACTTATACAAAAGCAAATGTTGTGCACAGTTTGCAAAAATTAGTTTACCCGTGGTCCTCACACTAGGCGAGCCTGTGTCGTGAGAGCCTAATACTGGCAGTCAGGTCCATGTTAGCGCGATTTTACAAGTAGCGTTCTTATACTACTTAATCTAGATTCTTTATAAAATCTGCATTTAATTGATAATAAACTTGTAGTATTATTTTGTAATTTAGTATTTTTCAGTCTTTTGTGTATTAAAATGCAATTTCCTTTATTTCTACGTCGTACTTTTGCCTTTTCCAGGCAATTTTTATTCAAATATGAAATTATGAATTTTGACCTACAGCGCAACTTTTTGCTAATTTCTGTAAAAACTACTAATAAAAGTAAATAATATTTTTACCTTTTTTAAAAGGTTATGAAACCAGCAAGTTATTTTAGTAGTTTTTACGCCAACTGTCATACATTTTTTTTCAATAATTGACGTCGATTTTCAGAAAGATAAAAAATTAATCGAACTAATTGTCAATGAAGACCTCTTATTTCCAAAATTATGTAAGTTTTTGACAACAATTTTAATTTAAATTAACTGCCCATTTTTCAGCTTTCCGAAATTAATCAATTTGTCGCTGTAAATAGTGTAGTATAAAAAAAAATATTTTGGAAACAAGTCTGAAAAAATCTCAAAAATTTTAAAACCTTCGTAGCTCGATAACCAACTGTTTTTGACCCCTGGTTAATTGAGCTTTTTTGTTGCTTATGACCTGTACTATAACCCCTTTCAAGGAATACGTCGACTTTTCCTGTCACCTTGTATATGCATGCAAAAATCGCCGTTCGTTAGTCTCGCTAATTCTCGATTCCTATAAAATTTTCTGTGTGTGCTTGAATAGGTTCAGAGAATATAGGTATACGTACAGTTGGATCCGGTAGGTGGCGCTGTCATTGGGCAGGAGCAGGATGTCTGCTGGGCCCACTTGTATTGGATAATAAATATTTAATTGAATTACGATTACCTACATTGTACGCATTATTCGTTTATACTGAAAATCTTACTGTTTTAATAAAAGGATATAGATTCATTCTGAAAGTATGAGAGCACATGAGGTTTGGTAAGTTCATATTCGCGCCTAAGTTGAAATTCTTAAATGAAAATGAAATAAACTAAATGTCTAAAATATAAAACAACCACCACGTAAAATCAAAATTCACCAAATTATGCTTAAAAAACGAGGCATGCTTGGGGCACTTTAAAATTGACCCCACAAGGCGCCTTGAACCATCAACAATCGTTAAGCCGAGTATATCTGCAGCGTACCTATTTATTTTGACTAAAGCCCCCCTAGACAAGACGCATTTCGATATTCGCTAACGCAATCGCTAGAAAGAAAATGTATGCGATTTGACATAAGCTCTCGCGTAGCTTTCGAGCGCAATTGTCAAATCTCTTCCTTTTTTTTCTAGCGATTGCGTTAGCGATTATCGAAATTATTTGTCTGGTGTTAAATATTTTTAGGGCGAAAATATGAATAAGAACTTTTCACCTATGATTATAATTATCATATTATCGACTTTCTTAATGACAACATCATTAAACCAAATTGTTTACTTATGAAATGGAAGCTGTTTATAAGTTAGTACCTACAATATACCGAATAACGAATACTTAGTTTATGTTTGTTATACGGACTAAGTAAAAATGGTTATTTAGAGCTTTTTGTGGTGAATACCTACTATAAAATGAAGTACCAAATAAATAGACACTTTGGCTTTTATATTTACAAGGCGAGATTCGCTTTGCACCTGTGAAATATTATATGACGAAAATAAAAAGTTCAGAAGAGGTCTTTTGGTACATCACGTGTCTAAGGGCGCTTATGCACTTATACGTATACGGCTCGTATTTGGTTTTGATCCGGTTTGGCCGTCCTAGTGATTGTATGGACGCTTGCGCACTCATACGTATTCGGTTCGTATTCGATCTGTAAATTCTTTGAGTCGGTTTTAGGTGTGCTTCAGGATGGCGGGTCTCCATCATTTATTTATATTATTTGATGAAGTTGTGAGTAACGTTTATATATGTATTTATGATGATTGCTTAATTGTTTTTTTGATATAAAATGTCAATTTATACTAGAAAACATATTATGTTATATGTGGATTGTTAAAACGCCTACAGCTTATTCAAATATCAATTAATTAAGCTGGAACTTTTGCTCGTAATTCCTTTCCCATTTAACAAACTTTCCTTAGTCCTAGTTCTGCACCATTTCCCCTATTGAATATGCAGTTTCATTCTTTTGTCCCAGGGTTGCCTGGAAGAGATTGCTTTTTAGCAATAAGGCCGCCTATTTGTACTGGTCTGTTATTTTTTGTAAAATACTTAATGCATTTTAATGTCCCTTTTTCATACCTTTTTTTCCAATCAGAATTTAAATATTCAATTTTAAAAGAAACTGCTTTTATGTTAGGGCATGATCCCGCCATTTTATTATTCAATGCCAGATTTTGTCTAAGCTAAGCAGGTACCAAAATTATAATATTTGCTATCAAATAGTACCAAATGAGTACTAAATTGCAGTGGGTTGTAAAAAACGAAGTGATCCCGTCATCTTGACGTTTATCGCACAACCGTCTCAAATACGAATCGAATACGGATAAGTGCGCAAACGCTAGGACGTAAATTTCCCGTTCGGTTTTTTCACGAACCGAATACGTATAAGAGCGCTTACGTACTTATACGTATTCGGTTTGTATTCGATTCGGTTTTGATCCGGTTTGGCCGTCCTAGTGATTGTATGGACGCTTGCGCACTCCTACGTATACGGTTCGTGTTCGACCCGTTAATTCTCACTTCGAGTCGTTTTTAAGTGTGCATCATAATAATATGTGTTTTTACGTGTGTGTCAGGATGGCGGGTCTCCATCATTTATTTATATTATTTGATGAAGTTGTTAATGACGTTTATATATTGTTATCGACTCCAAGAATATGCTGTTACCGACTCTGAGACTGCTGTTATCGACTCGTAGACTTTGCTATCATGGCTAAAGTAGTGGACAAGACTCTTGGAGGAGCCGCACCGACACCGTGGCACAGATTATTAGTTTCTCTGTGGCGGCGAGTACCTACTCGGTTATCACGGAATTATCGCGCAGAGATGTAATAATTAGTATTGCTGTAATTAAATAATTGTGTGGGTAGTGTGACCACTTGTTTCTTTTTGAAAAATAACCTAGGCTCTGATACTTAAGAATATGTATTTATATTGATTGCTTAATCGTTTTATTTTTATATAAAATAACAATTTATACTGGAAAACATATATGTTATACGTGGAATGTTAAAACGCCCACAGCTTATTCAAGTATCAATTAATAAAGCTAGAACTTTTGTTCGTAATTTTTTCCCATAGGGTAAAAGCCGGATAGTTGCCACACTTTTTAAAAAGCTCCTTTAAAAAATGTGTACCAATACATTTTTTATTCAAAGTGTATTCTCAAGTAAACATAGTTCATTAATCTTCTAACATACCCTATCTATAAAAAAATTATAAATATTATAAATTTTAAGTAAATCCAGTTTAATATGACCTCTAAAAAAGAGGATAGTTGCCTACTATAGCGGATACTAGCCTAACGTTAAAAATGGTTGGGGGGATACTTGCCCAATGTGAGGATAGATGCTCGTCTGTTTTTTTTTCAAAAAAATGCACTTATATTAATTTAAATAATCAGTTTTTATTATTAAATACAATCTTTTATTAAGTATTATTTAAAGTTAAATTAAAATTATAACAATAATAGACTCCAAAATAGTTAATAAGTGTCCAAAATAAAAATGTAATGTTATTATTTATTTTGAAAATAGAACAATAAACAAAATTAGAATTAACTTTGGCATTAACCTCTATTAAGTAAGTATTCAGTCCTTATAACTTACTGAGATCCTTTATTATGTACTAAGTACTAAGAGAAATAAAATTATTACCTAATCAACACTTAAAAATACTAAGGTTTTAAATTGTAAGTTAGTGAACATGTAATTTTTTAATTAAAGATTAGTATTTATCATAAATATTAAAAATATGGTAATCAACTTTGGCATTAGCATTGATTATCACCAGAAGTCAAGCTTTTCAACTTGCCACATCTCATGCAATGGTTTTCGAGTGTTGAACAAGTTTCATGCAACCACATTCGACACATCTGACATTCAATCCAATCTGATTTCGATTTAGTTAAATTATAATTTTCAAAACATTCTACACAATAATCATGAACTGAAACTTCTTTCTTGGTATTTTCTATTTTCGAATTAACATTTTTTACTTTTAATATATTTTCAGTGTCTCCAATAGATAATTTGTTTTTTTTTTGCCTTTGATTAGTAGCCCTTTAGTTGCTTTTCCTTTAGATATTTTTGAACTTATAACATTTTCTTCATTTTCACTGTTAGAACTGTAGATACGAGTTTTTCTTTTCCTTACAGCCCTTCCTTCAGTCAGTTCAATAAAATGTGTGCTATCTGATTCTGAATCACTGCTAGTAATATCTCTATATTGTTTTGATTTTTCATTTTTTTTGTAGTCGCCCTTTTTTCTTCGTAATCTTTTCTTTGCTACCAACTGGTTTGTTTTTTGTTTCTTTCGTTTGTTTCATTACGCTTGTTTTCTTTACTTTCTCAGTTTTATTCTTCTTCTCGATTATTTTATCATTCGAGTTTAAAGTTTCTGCTGATTGTTTAGCCCTTTTAGACATACTCATCTTTGTTCTGTGACTCATTTAAAGATATCAGCGATGGCAATGATAGTTCAGTATTATCTCAAATGTAATTTTTAATCTCACCATCTTCTAGGGCTAAACAATCATGAGAAAGAGCCAAAAGACTCGACGACGGCCTTGGTGGCGTGCAACTCTGGTTCACACTGTTCTGCTCAGCTTCATTTATGATAGTTTCTGGTATATGATAGTTTGGGACTTGATCGCCTTGAAAAGTCACTTTGTTCTGTCGACTTAGTACATTACCTCGGTCATATTCAGATTCCTGTATCCGTTCACGTAACGCAAGTTCTTCAGAAGCGCCTGGTAATTGATCTTTTATAGTTTCAGACTCTTGTTCCTGCGTAAGCTCCCCCAATGCAATATCTGATATAGCAAATTCAGCATCAGACAGAGCATTTTGATTGACTGGATAGATTCCGCTGCCGCGAAAACCACTTATTGCATTGGCAGGTGTCGTTGCTCGAATCCACGCCCTTGCTATCAGCTGACCAGAATTGTACCGGTTCAGTCTTTTTTGTGGATTGGTGCGAATAAAATTGTTTGTCTCCGCATAATAGTATTTTTTTAATGGTCCGAATACAGATACGTCTAATGGTTGTAAAGCAGAAGTAGTATGACTAGGTAAACAAAGCAGTATCACATCATTGTCACGAGAAGTTTCTAGCATATTGACAGCACTGGAATGAGATGAATGACCATCTAAAATTAGTAATACCTTTCCTGGAGGCTTGCGGGGTATAAAATGTTCGGTCAGCCACTTGTAAAAAAGTTCTGAGGAAATATATGCTGATTTCTTTTGCATATAAACTTTTGAACCAGGAGGAAGTCCTTTTTCAAATTCTGGCTTTTTATTTACCCCCTTGATAATCAGAACAGGTGGGAGAAAATTGCCGATAGCGTTGCAACAAGCAACAACGGTAATTGTCTCGCCTTTTTCACCGGAAGTAAGTGATTTCACTGTTCTAGTACCTTTCTTGGCCAATACCTTGCCAGGTTTATTGTTGAGTAGGACACCGCTTTCATCCATATTGAAAATTCGCTCCGGCTTATCTAGCAAATCATTATCAGTTAAGACGGTTATGAGCAGATCAAAAAATTTTGCTACTTCGGCCCTGCTTAGACCCTTCGCTCTTTGAATTGATAAGCCCTCAGCTTGTCTCACAACTATTTCGGGATTTCTTTCAAGGAAGCTTTTCAACCATTGCGGTCCAGCCATTTTAGTTTCATTATTAAAATTGTGCTTCAATAGGCTAATAGGATAGGCTAATTGGCGAATTAAACTTCTTTCAGGAGGAAATCCTGTGTCTCCGAGCTTCAATATATGGGAAACTAGTCTTTTTTCATTTTCAAAGCCAAGGGCAGGGTATTTTCCTAGAAGTGTTAAAATACAATTAGATAAGTAGGCAAGTATGTATTTTATTTAAGATAAACTAAAGTAAAACCAAATAAAAAATTACCAAGAAAAAATAGTAAAAGCAAATGAAAAAAATAACTAAGAAAAAAATCTGTTTTTGCTTGTTAAAAATGTATAGTTACGGATAATTGCCGCAGGGCAACACTCCGCAAAAGACAGTAGGGCAACTATCCGATTTGATACGGATACTTGCCCTTTTTATTTACGAATAAATAAAACATATTTAACAATAAAACCTAATAAACAGTGCAATTTAAACTCTAATGCACTCAAAGAAATATATTTTTGACTGAAATCGCAATCAGTTATAAAAATATTTAACAGAGATTACTTACTAATATAATTCTGGCGCTCGTCAAAGTATCACCGCGGAAGATGTTTTCTCACACGGACAAAACACGTGCGCCTACTTTAACGGCTTATGCGGCACTGAGGCCTGCGCGGGGGACGCTTTTAATTATGATCAAAAAGAAACACTGTCAATACGTCTAACATAGAGCATTTGAAACTGAGGCATGTATCCGTCCGAGGCAACTATCCGGCTTTTACCCTATAACAAACTTTCCTTAGTCCTAGTTACGAGTATATACCCCTTGCCCTGTTGAATATGCTGTCTGAAAGAAAAGAAAGAAAGAAAGAAAGAACGAAAAATTTTTATATTGCCACCACACGACAACAACATAAAAAATAAACAATACAACAAATAGGTACAAAAATTATTTTGGTGTTAGTCGTCGTGTGATGCCAAAACTGTGCTCAGCTCAGTATAAGCAGCAAGCGACGGGCTTGCTACACTGGTATTCTGCTGAGCACAGCAGTGACATCTAGCACAGGATTACTTTCACACAATACCCGGCCAACACACAGCCGTATAATTTATACGTCTGTCGGCCAACATCACCAAAAAAAGATGGCCAGGTCAAGTTGCACTTGCTTCTATAAAAATAAAAAAAAATAAAAAAAATCACGAAAAACAAACATTTGTTCTCTTTTTACAATTAGTCTGTGATTAACATAATCATTTTGTTTGATATTTATAGAGATATAGGTTTATCATGGTTCATTACCTAAGTGCATTCAATAACGAAAGTACTGTAATTGTACTTACAATGTTTTCACATATTGGGCGTTAACAATAAGAAAGATAAACCAAAATAAGATCATTTCCACCGCCGTCGCTAAGTGTTCCACATAATAAAGGTTAGAGGATTCGTCATATTGTAATCAAGAAATATTGTGCAACTCTAAAAGATGTCTCTTTAAAACTTTATTAAAAGTGTAACGTGTTTTCAGAGTGCGAATGGGTGGCGGCAAGTTATTCCAACACTTTGAGGCGGCGTATTTAAAAGACCCTCGGAATGCAGCTGTCCTGTGTCTAGGAATTAAGATCATGTATATGGCAGCCCTAGTATGGTAAGGGCTTATATCCTTAGGCCATTCAATCTGTGAGTCCAAGTATTCAGGTGAACCTGTGTGTACGATGTCAAACAACATGGTAGCAAAGTGAAGCATTCTACGCGAGTTCATCTTAAGGAGATTAGAATGGTTTAGAAAAGGCGTGATATGTGCTCTGGGTGGGATTGAGAAACAGAAACGCGCATTCTGAATACGCTGAAGCTGTCGCTCAGTTCTGCCCAATAAGCATGTCTCATTCTTTTGTCCCAAGGTTGCCTGGAAGAGATTGCTTTTTAACAATAACGCCGCCTATATGTACTGGTCTGTTTTTTAAATATTTCAAACACAAGAAACTGCTTTTAATTTTTGGAGATAGATACTAAATTGTGGTTTAATCTATTACATCATATAGTTGGTAACTTTAATGTTAGAGCATGATCCCGCTATTTTAATAATGAAAGCCGGATTTTGTATATACTAAGCAGGTACTAAAATTATAATGTTTGGTATCAAATAGTACCAAATAAGTACTAAATTGCAGTGAGTTTTTAAAAACAGGAAGTGATCCCGTCATTTTGACGTTTATCGGACAACCGTCTCAAACACGAATCGAATACGAATAAGTGCGCAAACACTGTGTTCGTCAGTCGTGGAAATATTCGTCAGAGTTCCCGTGACCTTGTCCGGCAGCGACGCGGTCCTCCTCGGTGTGTCCTCTTCTGATGAGGAGGACACGGCGATGATGGACGTGCTCGCGCCAAGGCGTATGTGAGGGGCATCGGTGGGTTTTAGTCGGTAGGCCGCGGTTCCTGGCTGGCACTCTGCCCCCAGGGGCCGCGGAGAGTCCGACATAACCCCGCGCCTTCCCAAGCGCGGAGTATGCATAATGCATTTCCCACCGTAAAAAAAAGGACGTTTCCTTTCCCCCGTTCGGTTTTTTCACGTATCGAACACGAACCGAATACGTATGAATTCGCAAGCGCCCTAATTGACCCTTTGAGCTTTTACCATTGACGTAAGTATAATGTAACCTAGACGCGCTGTCTGGTGCAGAGAAATTCGTCACTCATCTGGTGCCAATTGGCACCTGTTATGCTTAGTCGATCGCAGGCGATCGTGATAGTCGATAGTAGCCGAGCTGCCGTGCCGTGAAGATTGTGTCGCTAATTTTGCGTAAAATATGTCTCAAAACTTTAGTGTGACAATTGAAAACAGTGTTGTTAGTAGGTACGTGTGAATATTGGTTTTGTATTTAAGGTTTGTATTACTGAGTAATTATAATATATTATCATTGATTTAGTAAATCAATGTATACTTATTATCTTGATTAAAACAAATGAAAATGGTTTCTGAACTGCGTTCTACGCTCGACCGCCTTGACCTCGAACGCCTTGACCTTATGTTCTTAGCTTTGCTAAGGACATAAGGTACTGCCCACGCTACTATCCACGCCTTACCCAGGGCTGCCCAGCGTCATGAACAACTTTTGTTCGCAACAGCTTGTCTAGGTTACATAATATGTCAAATATCAAGGGCTTTTACAGTATGTCTATCAGGTGCTCAGGGGGCAATCGCATTATTTACAACGTTTTAATCAAATCAAATACATTTGAAGTTGACTTACGAGAGAAACCTATTTGAATCTACTTCGCACGCAGCGATTCGCACGATGATTTCGACAATGCTGAATGACATTCTGCTGGTGAACATGACAGGATTGTGGTTTCAGCAAGACGACGCATTGCTACACTACCATCATGATGTAAGGGAATACCTCACCAAAGAGTTTGATGACCGCTGGATCAGCTGCGGTGCCGCTGAGGCGCGCTTGGGACGGGGCCGTAGCCCGCGCGCTCGCAAGATCTTAAGGCGGGTTCTGACGATTCAATTCAATGTTTAATTTATGATCAATCAAGCTTATTGAAACGTCTGAATGCAATTTCAATCCAATTGAATCAAACCCGAATTGAACGCTCAACATAGGACTACATTCAACTCTTTTCCTTTCAATCAATCACATGCTTGATTGAAACAGCGATGGAAATGTCAGATCTGCAGTCACTTTTGTAATGCTTTTTCTAGCTAAATTGTAGAAATATAGGGAAATTTTAAAGTTAAAGAAAAAAAACAAACTTATTCCTTTAGTCCGGTACAAAATGAAAAGCTTTATTCTTGTAAGTACATAATTATAATTTACTTATGCATATGTTAACACAATTCCTCAATGCAAAGCACTTAACTTAATGTTTAATCAATACAAGCCAAGGGCAGGATGGTTCAGGTTTGTTTGATCAATCTCGGCAGGTAAAAATCAGGTACAAATTGGGTACAAAACTACAAAATGAGGGGCAATAAAGTACACCAACAAATAGTTATAGGTTTCCTTTTTTTTTAAAAGAAATTAGTAGCTTTCCCCGGAGCGGTTGTTAGTGGATCGTACCTTCTATGCTAAGTCTTGCAATCACGGGTCAGAGATATGATATTCCAGTTTCTTAACTTATTCTCTCTCTATATGTATATTTGTTACTTGTGTAATTCCACAGAATTCCTCCTTGATGTTAGGTTATTTTGTTATGGTTTCTAGCTGTAAGGTCAAGCAGCGGAGCCCTACGGCCTCCGGTAACTGCCCTGGAGATTCATAGCACAGTGTTAGGTTAAAAATATAATTAAATATGCCTATGATCTTAGGGTCAGTGGGTCTAACACTGAGTTCTGAAGGAATCCCAGTCAATACATTTGCACTTCATGTAATAAACATAGCAAATGAATTCTAAAACATAATTTTTTATAAATTGACAAATTGTCTTATTGGTTAGTTACTAAAAAGGACATATGGAGGGGAGAGCACCTATTTTGTGTATAATTATTGCTATTAATAAAAAGAAAATAGCTTAATTTGTGAGTTCTTTGCCTTTGCCAAGGATGTGAAACTTAATATTGTGAAAATTTAGAATTTAACATGAAATTCGCAAGTGTTACTCAATATATGCCTTAATCCCACTAAGATGCCGCTTACTATCAGGGTTTTTAATGAAATAGGGGATGAAAAAGGCGAATTTTGGAAATGTAATATGTTTGATTTAATAATCAATTTACCCACAAATAAAAATAAAATTAACAAAATCTGTTTTAAATCATGAAATATAATAAGTTAATTAGATACCTTATTGATTTTTTTTGCACTTATTGATACAATAAATCCATTTAATTTAATAAATCGCGTGCCGGCGAGTAAATATAGTATTTTTCCTTAGCTTTACTCTTCAAGCTGAAAACAAAAAGAACTGACTTGTGAAGATTCACTGTAGCTTTTCAAATTAAATTCACACGGAAAACGGGAGAAATACCTATGGATTTTCTTCGCAGAAGTTAAGATAATGTAGAAATTTAGATTTCGCAAGAAATCAATAACAAATTACTTCGGTCGATGTCTCACAGACTAAGAACCACATAGAGATAATATCATAGCTTAGGCGCGTTCACGTACCAACGCTCCACTTGCGCACAGATTTGCGTTTATGTGGAAGCGACGGAGCCGAGGTCCGTTTGCTCAATGTTAAGCGCCGTATTGGCGACGGAACCTCTCCTAAAACCAAATTCATTTCATAACACTCGTAAGACTCTTAACTTGCTTCAAGATGTGTCAAGTCAACATACGGATCTTTCGGAATTCTACAATATGCAATAAGTATTTCCAGCTAGAGTTATAAGTTTGGTTGAAAAACAAAACGTAATGAAAAATTAACCATAAACAAATTGTGAATGCTTTCCAAATTCTATTCGACGAAACCATAATTATATGATCTGTAGCTTTAAGTGTATTTTATTATGATATGTCTCTAAAAATGATCAAAACAAACGGTCTAAATGTCAAATTCCGAAATTTGAGAAAATCAACCCACCTAAAGGGAAGCACGGGATTTTGGGCGAAAAAAAACTATCTTTGTAAATAAGGCCAGGATAAACGCGAGATTTATTTTGTTTATGCAAAAATTGAATAATGACCAAAGATAATTGCAAATGTCACTGACGTGACATGAAACGACGTTGACGTTGACACTTGACATTGATATTGTGAAATTAATTGACAAGTTGTTGTAATTATGATTTTAGTTGTGCAATTTGTGTTAAAACTACAGTGAAACCAAAGTGTTTTTGCAAAATTAGTGTTTTATGAAATTTTAAGAAAAACGGTGTTACACTTTCAAGTACTGATGCAAGACGGACGTGTCTTCCCGCCAAAAATGTCGACTATTAAAAAACCGCCGTTCAAATGGCGCGATAACGACGTTATAATGTTTATAGAGTTTTATAAGCAATTTGAATGACTTTTGAGTTGGACTATGAAAAGGAGGAAGTTCCATGTTTGGCTGTATTTATTTTTTATGTATGTTCACCGATTACCTACTCCGCCATTTGTGAACCGGTTTTCAAAATTCTTTTTAATCGAAAGAGTATACTCCCGAGGTGGTCCAATTGTCACTATGTCTTAACCTGATAATGGGATTCCATGAAAATCGAGGAAAACCCTTAAATTTCATAGGCGTATCCAACGTGTTTCATGATTCTTCTTAAGATATTTAGCTATTTGCGTCTGGTAGTCATTATGTAAGGCGTGGGCCAGATAGAAAAGGCGCGGGCGAGGCGCACCTGTGGCGCGCCATATCGGCGCACCGCTTCTATCTGTTTTGTGCCCGTCCGTTTTCATACAATTAGTATGAAAGATCATTCGACAAGCTTCCAGATGGCGCGCTACGGTTGCAACGACGGGCGCGCCGGCCGTCGCACTGCTGGCGCGTACCTCAGTCTATAGTGAGTCTTGCGCGGGACCGGAATTTTCTTCTCCTTCTTCTTCTCCTTTGCAAATTGACGAGTTGCACCAGGGCTAACATGTCTTCGTCGTCAGAGGAAGACATGTTGTTCGATCAAAATCAAACTCTTTAATGGCACCAACGTTGAGTACGTTGGCGCACCGTAGCATACAAGCGCTGTTCGCGCCCACGGGCGCGCCTGCAGCGCGCTGCGAGTGCGCCACCGGGTGCGACTGATGCGCGCCGCGCCGCCTCTGTCTGGCTTGCGCCTAATGTTACTGAGCTGACGATGGAAGGTTTTTGGTAGATTAAGAGTTAGGGAATAATTCTTCCAATACAGTTTAGAGCGAAAGACTTTTTATTTTAAGTTATTCTGGTGTTTGTCTAGGCTCAAATTCTAATATGTATTAAGTAAAAAAATTTACAAAAATTTACAAAAAAATAAAACAGACTTAAAAACACCAAAAAGGCATAAATAATATAAGAATACATACAAGATCACCATTTTATATTGAAGTCGGTGCCAAGCAATGATCATCTAGAAATGTATTCTTATATATTATTTAAGACTTTTTCGTGTTTTTGAAGTCGGTTTTAGGTATTTTTTGTTTGATATTGATTCGCGTAATTCAAAAGCTAAATTTGCTGTAAGATCTAAAAAAGACATTATCAAGGAAAGTCTGTACTCTGCCATGGCTCACGCGAGATTGAATATTATTCATTGATCTAGTGAGTTCAAGAATTTATTGAACATTGAATTGAATCGTCAGAACCCGCCTTTACGCCTTTAGATTTCTTTCCTGTGAAGCAAAATAAAGCATATGGTGTAGGTATGTGAGAGATGTGAGTTAACTTGACACTACTGAAATGCTAAACAGGGAATAGTAGACGCTTTTAATGACGTGAAACTGCAAAGAAACATTCTAATTACTTAAGGCGCATAGTAACGTCAATCATAAAAAAATCACTGCAGAAAAAACCGGTTCTCTTCATAAATATTGAATAAAAAAATGTTTAGAAAAGATATGTTATTATACAACGCATTCTTTAGAGGATGGTCTTTTTAATTTTTTGAGAATTTAATTAAAACTTGGTTAAAATGTGACCCAAACATGCCTCGATTTTAAAACTATAAACCTAATCGCTTCGTAAATATTAGGTTAAATCACATACTTTAAATTTGAATAAATAAAGTGAACAATATTCTAGGGGATGGTCTTTTTAGATTTTTTTTATTCACCTTTATTAATTTCTTATTGAAATAATTCATCTTACGCGTAAAGGTTTACTTGAATATTCCCCTCACTCTCACTCACTCACTCCTATGTAATCAGTGCGGGACGATCGATGCAAGGTCATTGGGAGCACTATGCGCCTTAAGAGCAAATCGTACAGTCCGCTTTTTCATAAAAACGTAGTCCCCTGTTTCCTTCCTGGATAATGGCACTACTTAGTTGCTCAATTTTTTCCAATAAAATAAATGACCACTATAAGCATGTTCCAATGTTTCCCTTTTTTATTAAGTTAATTATTAAAAGAGATTTTAAACCTTCGAGAACCTAAAAAATCGAAGGTATTCAAACGTCCAGCAAACAAATTGAAAAAGATTATATGTATAAAAAAGGCAAAACATAGAAACACAGAAAAAGCCTTGCTTTAATTTTTAACGTAAAAAGTAATTAAATCGGTCAATTTTTCGCGAAGAAAACAGGGGACTACGAAACGTATATTTTGTGTACTTTTTATTGGTATTTGAGGTCCTAGTAAAGTTGCAGTTGTCCCTATCGCGCTCAATTCAGTCACGTTCAGTTGTCCGAACACACAGCGCGACAGCTATACAGTTTAGGACTCATGCATCGTGCCAGCGATGTCGAGCGACTTCGGTCGTACCGACTCGCAGCGACTTGATTGAACGTGTATCACTAACGGCTGTCCAGTGTGCCCGCGACTAATGGCCGGTATACACTTTGTTTATAGTGCTTAGTGTTTAGTGTTTAGTAGACTGTTTAGTGTTAAGTGATTAGTAGGTGCTGTCCATACACTATTTAGTAAACGGTGTTTAGTTTATTTGTTCATTATATGGACTAAACACTAAACAGATCTGTCCAGACGTGTTTAGTGACTGTTTAGCTGCAAGTGAGGGGTGAAGGCGGGAGAACGGGAGGGGCGACTCGCAGAAAAAATAGAACGCGTTCCTATTCGCTAAACACTAAATACTAAACAGAAGCTGTCCGAACGTGTTTTTTACTAAACACTTAACACTAAACAAGCCACTCGCACTAAACACTAAACAAAGTGTGTACCGGCCATAACGAGCAGTGGTCGCGAGACTTGCAGCGATCAGTCGCCACATGTAGCTTGCGATTGTAGATTGCGCAGCGCAGTATTTAATAGGATATCTATTAAATACTGTGCTGCGCATTTTATAATAATAATGGATACAGGAAATTTTATAATAATAATGGATAGCTGAAAGTCGAGGCTAGTCGGTGCGACAGAAGTCGCGCGACATCGCCGGCACGCTGCATGAGCCCTTACAAGTGTGTGCTCCGACAATGAAGAATAACACTTTGAAGTTATTAACTTGCATAAAAGACAGTGACTTTAATGTGAAGAGATAGTGTACGTACAAAACAAAAATCTCAAAAAAATATGCTAATTCTAACTTTGTAATACGCCAAAATTGGTCGTGAACTCTCATGAACTTTCATGAACAATGACCTTACTTATTTGCATTTTGGTTAATAAAATTTATGTGATATTACATTTTGGTATGTTAATACCTGTTTACGATGTAGGTTTGTCGGTCCTAAGCCACATATCAGTATCTCATATCAGATTCACAAATCAGTGCCTTAAATTGAGTTTTACCTCTCAGTACATTTTTATAATAAATACGAAAGATGGCGCTTGGGCTCACCTAGCTGAGCGGGTAGGAGTGTGGCGGCTTGCTAGCGTATATTCTACCCTATTTTGGTGAGGGGTAAATTCATTTTCAGTTGAGCCGTTTTCATTGACGAAGTTCATTGACAATAATGCATTATGTCCATGAATTTGTCGATATTTTCCGCAATTTTAAAAACTTGAATAGTATTGCTCCAACAATTTTTTTTGTTGCAAATTTATAATAAAGGCCCTTTTCTATCAAAATTTTTATGATAGTTATTTTTGTGGCTATAAGAACAATAACAGTTAAATGTATAACGTAGTTAAAATTTGGCACCAACTGCAACATAAAAATGAATTAGCTAAAGAAAACACGTGAAAATTTTATTTTACATAAATCAACAACTTCTGCTTTCGCCCGCTTTCTCTTCTAAAATCAGGCGTTAATTCCATTCCTGAATCAGATGAACTCATTGTGTTAATTCTTAATACAATGTTATAGAAATATAATTAACAGTTAATACAAATCTCTGCTATACGGAAGTATTAACAAAACTCTACAAATGGAAAAAACTAATGAAGATCGCATTGCCGCTTTCCCGCTTATTTTGTTTTTTTTTTCTATGGCCGGCCAGCCATTCAGCCATTATTTTTCATTTTCATAATTTAAAAAATGGTAAAATAAAGAATATATTTTTAAATGACGTTATTATAATTTACTTTTAACTATTTCTTTAAAATAACATAGATTTGGGCAGAATATTTTCCATTTTTTCAATGATGGAAATGAAAAAAAATAGCTGGCCGCCCACAGAAAAAAAATCGAAATATTCGGAAAAGCGGCAATCCGTTCTTCATTTCATTTTTCGAGTTTTGTTTATTCTTCCGTATAGCAGAGATTTCATACATAAGAGAAGAGGTAAAAGGAGAAGTTGTTGATTTATTAAAATTAAATTCACTCATATGTTCTTTAGTTGATTCTTGTTTATATTTTTTACTTTCCTTGTATTCGTAATGAAAAGCACAGTGTTTACCTCGGGTTAAAGACTTATTTAGGCCCGAGACGGGGTTTGGCGCCCGAGCGTAGAGAGGGCGCCTATAGTTCGAGGTTACTTTCACCCCTAGGGTAACAATGTACTATTTTTTCCTTTCATTTTTAAGGAATTACTTACCACATTATTGGTTTTCATATGTTCCGTTCAACCGATTTTATTTAGTTTGCGTTTCTAAATTGGAAATTTAAAGTGATTAAGTGTTGAAAAGTTCGAATATCGAAGGGTGAAGACTCAATCAGGACACCCAAAGATTCTGCTTGTATTTCTTGTGAGAGGGCGATATTTGGAACTTCGCATGGCGGTCATTACTTATTTACCAACACAGTGGCCCCCGTTCACTGGTTTCATTTGGAAGTGTATAGCGGCGGGGGACCGTCCAAGTGGACACATGCTGTTTCACCCGTTTAGCTATACATGGACTAATGAAATTGGTCTTACGTAATTAAGTATGTTCCTTATTACGTTATTTACCCTTTTGGAAATAATTATATACCTTAACATCTATTAGTTTCATTCCACCTTTAATATTTATCAAAGCAAAATTTTCATTTAAGGCAGCTGTTTTATAATACTGTTTCGTCACTTAAAATCAAACACTAAAAATATCAGGTAACACTCGTTTTAAAGTTTGATGCATTTCGTCATTACTACTCACAAAAAATAAATAGTAGGTTAGGTAGTTACCTATCTAAACTCAAATGGAACATACTGATCGAGAGGCCTTATAATGCATAAGCCGTCTACTGATGTTAGACCCAACGTCAGTTTAGATATGATACAATATCCCTTACAAACACCAACTTATAATCGAGTTTGGAGGTGTTAGCCTATAGTCATATATTATTCAAAGAATATGAGTGCCTACTACTGGCAATGCCGAAAATATAATAACATACTCTTAATACAAAAAGGGAAGGATGAAGAACTAAGTTACATTTGAAAATTCAAAACAATGACAAATGTATGGTTAAAATCGTATACTCAATGTTACGATGAAATTTATTGACGCTTTAAGAAATTGTAAAACAGGTTTGTACTTAAGGTAATTTATTGAGAGATATCTATTGAGCTCGGCAAGGGTGCAGGGGACTGGCATATGGACTTTAATGAGAACGTTAATATTTTTAAGATACCTAATCATTGTAATTTTCATATAGCATGGTGATGGTGACAGACTATTTTATTGTGTAAAACAAAATGTCGTTTATTATCATTACATTAAATATTAAGTATTGCTTGTATGTTAGCATAGTGTGGAAGTAAAACAAGATATGAAATAATATATTAATTTTACAAAATTAGTGTAATACAACTAAGTTAGCGTTTACAAATCATATTCTGTCAAAAAACCATAATAAATACACAAAAATTAACTTCGCAATGTAAATTGTATTTCCATCATACTGCGCGCGGAATCAGCTGTTTGGGTCATCGAACGTCAACGCACCGGTGCGGTGGGAGCAGATGCCGGCGCGCCATATATTGCGTAACATGAATAAAAATTAAAAATGAACTCCTTTTTTTCGCTTTAAAAGCTTCTCCTGGAAAAATAAACATCCGTATACAAACATTAACATTGGTCTGAACTCACTGTTAAAAGAAAAGGGACACCGTCACTTACACCCGGTATACACAAGGAATAAATTTAAGCTTAAATTTATGTACCTAGTTTAAACCTGTTAATCAGTCGATAATAATTTAAAAACTTAAAAAAATAATCGTGTTTTAAGTGTTTCCTTAAAAAATGGTTTGAACAAAATGTGTAAAAAATCTATGTATATTGATGCAGAATAATTGATGCGGTGCAGAATCCATCGATTTTTTTATTATTTTTATCGGACATACTTCCACAGTGAGTGATGATTTTTTCACCTTAATATAGCTCATAGATATTATAAGCACCAACATTATTCACGATTATTTTTTTATCACCCTGGAAAACTTAAGGGACGCTTCACGACATGGTATTAGAATGATTTAAATATGAATAAAAAAATAACTCATTCAATTTTATATTAATTTTCTCAAATATCCAAAAAATGCTGCACTAGTTTAGAGCAGCATTTTTAGAGATTTTTTTTTATTTCATTTCATTTTTTTATTTTAAGCTATTGCATAGCTTTTATCGCGGGCTTTGAGCGCGGCGACCGAATCAAGAAATTCCGTAACGAAAAAAACCTAACACCCCCCACTCCGACCGGCACAGCGGTGCGACGTAGAAAGCCGTGCATCATGTTCGTCTAACGTCGTTTCAGTTCGGCAGACTTCGGCATGGTGTTTGTGTGCGTCCACGAGTGGTTAGATATTTGGAGGATATCAAGTCTCAAACTTATGTTTCTTATTTCAGTTACCATAAACCTATAGTTTCAATGATAAAAATTCCTGAATAACCTACATGTATTGTGAGATAATAAAAATATTTTACACAATATTAACTTCTCATTTATTCAATATGATATGACGACACGTTTAGCGCAGAGGTCGAGTGATCACCTACTGCGCAACGGGTCGCGGGTTCGATTCCCGTACGGGACAAATGTTTTGTATGGCCTACAGAAATTTGTTCCGGTCTGGGCGGTATGTGCATGTGATATTCTATGTTTGTAACTGCACCCACGACACAGGAGAAAATCCTAGTGTGTGGCGACGTTTTTTTAAAAAAATTAATAAAAGAAAAAAAAATTGTTTTCTTATCGGTCACCACGCTCAAAAAGTGTACCTAACATGAATTAATATCAAAGAAAAAACTTGAATTAATATCAAAGAAAAAAAATACTGCATAAATAAAATAAATAAGTAATTATAATTGCATAAGTTAATAAAAAATGCTATGCAATAGCTTCACCGCGGCAGTCCCCGAGTGCCACTTTTACTTTTTTTATATAATAATGGATGTGTCCTGAAGCGTCCCTAAAATTTTCCAGGGTGATAAAAAAATAACCGTGTATATTTGAGTCGTAATCCTTGTTCCCTTGAAATTCGTATTCACGCAAAATCTTCAGCTGCTGCAGGTTATTACCACAGAAATATCTTAAAGTAAGTATAAAAAATGGTGCTCGACAAAATTTTAGTTGAATTTGCTGCAGTTTAAGTTGTGTGCTGTCATAAGCATGATGCGGCAAATTTAAAACGCCATTGTTGTTTGAAAGACGTTTGCATTGGGAAATGTTTGAATTTTTAACCGTCTTAAAAAAAAGGAGGAGGTTCTATGTTCGACTGTATCTATTTTTTATGTAAGTTCACCGATTACTACACATTACACGCTATTGGTGAGCCGATTTTAATAGTAGATTATGCACCAAGGGATTAAAGCAGTGTCTAACGTCACGGGTGCCATATTGATCCCCGAGCTTAACGACGGACTCTAGAGTTAACTCCCGAGCGTAGCGAGGGAGTTAAAATTTAACTCCTGAGCGAAGCGAGGGAGTTATGTAGAGTCCTAAGTGAAGCGAGGGGTTCAAGTCGCTTAAGACGAAGACACTGCTTTATTCCAGAGGTGAATACTCTACTTTTCATACCATCTGCGAGACAATAAAAACTCAGAGCTCTATAACCAATTACTTAGGTGGTTAAACACTGTCACATTATCATTATCACTATAACTATGGTTAAAATTATGATATTATCATGAAACCATAAAATACAAAAAAAAAAGATTTATTTTACTCAAGCACGAACACGTCACGCAATAATTATATCTTAAATAAAGCTTAAAACATTACAAAAACTTAAAACATATTTAATAATAATATAACAAGTATGAACTTAGTCTACATATCGATTTATAATACGATACGATCAGCTGCTGGACCCTGTCAATGACCTTTAGTAGCACGCAGGACGAATATTAATTTGTTAACAATAAAATGGTATCAAATAAAATTCTTTTATTTTTCAACTTTGTTGTATACTTACTTTTGAAACAGCAATTTATTACTACACATAACTGTCAAAATAAATCTCAAATAGTCGAGAACCTATTGACCCCAAATAAAAAAAAGCTGATGCACCTGGACATTTACCAACTTACGTTTTTTAACGTTATTAATAAAACACTGAATAAACTTCTAAAAAGACTGTATTATTGATGCCACAAAACACATTCCACTAAGCACTTTATTAACGTAAGCAACAAGATATTACAATTTTGAAATACGTAATGGCGTTGGCGGCAAAGTTTTAGCTATGAAAATAATACAACGGAATACTGTTGGTGCAAATTATGGAACAAATTGTAGAAACATTCTTTTTTTTTAAATATGCCGCGTAATTTTTCCAAATGCTGTTTATCCGCTGGCAGCGAGTGTTCTTGCTTTACTCTGCTTTTATTCGTTTTTATCGATAGTTAATGGTGGCCATCAAAAGATGGCGCTTTTTGCATAAAACGTATTTTATCAATAAAAAATAAAGTGAAATGTAATTGTTTATTTTAGCTTGCATTAGCTTGTTATGTAGATAAATATTTTATAATTTTGGTAAAGAAATTATGTATTTAGAGTTTATAAAAACATTATTTACACAGGTAGAATGTCTTTGCCTCTATCTAGTAGATACACGCTACTGCTGTATGGGCGTAGAACCTTTGCCTTCATAAGCTAGCATCTAGTATGCTAAATTTTCATAGAAATTTTATGTTCCATATTTAAAACACTTTAATCCCTTGGGAGTTTCATACAAAATTATATCCCTTGGGATATAATGTCTTGCTTTACGTTGAAGTTAAGGGGGATCTAATTGAACATTGTCGAGCAGGTGGTATGAAAAATTTATTTTTGTAATTGCAAGAGTATACTCCTGAGGTGGTCCCATTGGCACCAAGCCATGACTTCGAAAAACGAGGATGTTCGACGGTTTTCTTTTAATGTACGATTTCTCAGTCATTTGTGGACCGATTGACAACATTATTTTTGTAATCGAAAGAGTGCGCTCCCGACGTGGTCTCATTGTCACCATGTCCTGATCTGATGATGGAATCCAAGGCAAATCAAGGGAAACTTTTAAATTTTATAGGCACATCTAACGTGTTTCATGTTTTTTCATAAGATATACAGGTATTTGCATTTAGTAGTCATCATTGTCATGTTACTGAGCTGATGATGGAAGGTTTCTGGAAGATAAGGAGTTTGGGAATAATTCTTTCAATGCTGCTTAGAGCGAAAATGTTTTATTTAAAGTTATTCTGGTATTTGTCTTGGCTCAAATTCTAATACGCAAGTATTAACTAACAAGGTTAAATTTTTTTCGGTGCCAAGCAATGATCACCTTTGGGTCTTAAAAAATATAAAAACAATTATATAAATAGTTCACATTTGCCACCTACTTCAATATAAAACGGTAATGTTGTATATATTATTTATAACTTTTAGTGTTTTTGAAGTCGGTTTTATTTTTTTGTAAAATATTGAGTAGCTGATGGAAGATTTCTGGCGGATTAGTAGTTAGTGGATCGTTCTTTCAATATGATGGGAACTAATACGCTTAGTTCTATAGTCACAAGTGATTCCAGGTAGCGGAAACCAGGTACCCACGACAGAGGGTACCTGGTTTCCGCTACCTGGAATGCGATCCTAGTGTGGCGCGACGTTTTTTAAAAAAACAAACAAACTCCTAAATTATTAGGTTGGTAGCTGTTCGGGAAAAAATCTTTCAATACTGTTAAGAGCAAAAGAGGTTTTTTAAAAAAAAAACGTCGCCCCACACTAGAATTTTCTCCTCTGTCGTCTGCAGTTACAAACTTAGAATATCACATGCACATACTTCCAGACCGGAACAAATTTCTGTAGGTCATGCAAATATTTGCGCAGTAGACGATCACTCGGACTCTAAGGCGCTAACCCTGTCGTCTTGCTTTCCGTTCGTGGCTTCGCTCGCGTTATTATTGTTTTTCCGTGGAAATTTTATATTTTCCCGTAGGAAAAATAATTTTGTAGCCTATTTAAGCCCGGATAATAAATTTCATAGAAATTAGAGCATATTTTAAATTTTTACCATACAAACTTTCAACCCCTATTTTGCACCCTAAGGGGTGAATTCCCATAAACCATGAAACACGTGTTCAATAAAATAGTTTTAAAAGCATGAATCTCAAGTTTTATCAAAATCGTTGCTAATTTCAAGATTTTTCCATACAAACTTGCAACCCCTATTTCATCCCTTTAGGGTTAAATTTTTTCAAAATCCTTTCTTAGTGTGCATTTTGAATTAAAACAACTGTCCGAATTTCACGTTTCTACCGTTAGCGGTTTCGGCTGTGCGTGCGTCTATAGATGGGAACATCTCTTTTTAACCGACTTCAAAAAAGGAGGAGGTTCTCAATTCGATGCGTATGTTTTTTTTTGTGTGTATGTTACGCGATTACGCCGCCAGTTGTGAACCGATTTTCAAAATTCTTTTTGTATTCGATAGAGTATACTCCAAGGGTGGTCCCATGATCACCAAAGTCAGGATCTGATGATGGGATCCCATGAAAATCGAGGAAAACCCTTAAATTTTAAGGTGTTTCCAACGTGTTTTGTGTGTATGTTACGCGATTTCTCTGCCAATTATAGACCGATTTTCAAAATTCTTTTTGTATTCGATAGAGTATACTCCTAGAGCGGTCACAAGATCACCGAAGTCAGGATCTGATGATGGGATCCCATCAAAATTGAGGGAAACGCTAATTAAATACCAGCTCTGGTAGAGCTGGTATTTAATTAGGGATTCTTTCACTAAAAAGATTTCATTCATTAAAAAGTTAAAAATAAAAAATATTTTACAAAAAATAAAAACCGATTTCAAAAACACTGAAAAGTTTAAAATAATATAAGAATAGGTACAGACAACATCACACTTCTATATTGAAGTCGGTGCCAAATTTTAAGACTTTCTAGGAGATCATCGTTTGGCACCGACTTCAATATAGAAATGTGATGTTGTCTGTACCTATTCTTATATTATTTTTAACTTTTCAGTGTTTTTGAAGTCGGTTTTTATTTTTTGTAAAATATTTTTATATAGGATATAGATTCTGGTGTTTGTCTTAGGTCAAATTATTATTACGCATGTTTTAAATTAACTAAAAATATTGAACTAAAAATCGACTTTAAAAACACTCAAAAGCCAAAAATAATATACAACTTATATCACATTTCTGTATTGAAGTCGGTGCCAAGCAACGATCATCTGGAAAGACTTACAAAAAAAGAATAAATACTGTAGTAAGTTAAAATTTGGCACCAACTTCAATATACTCGTAAAAATGTGATGTTGTAACTACTTATGATTCTTATATTATTTTTGACTTGTTCGTGTTTTTGAAGTCGGTTTTCATTTATCATTATCAGAAAGCAACGCTTTAAGCGCTTCAAAAATTGTCTATGATGGACAAGTGCTTTGGCTGCTAATAATTTCAAATTCTTCGCGTATAATATGATCTATAATATAGATAAAAATTACTTAAGTATTTATGGTCTAAATCAGAATACGCTCCCACATTTCAAATTTCGGTTTGCAATCAAGTCTCTATTATTACTACCCACGAAGTGTAATGTCAATACATACGAGGAGATGGCCAAGTGCAGGTTACCATACGGAGCGGCGCCGCCTCCGATGCGACTTGAATAATAAAGGCCTATCGCAAATATTCTGATTGCGACGAGAGTTCGTGCACGTTCGTGTCTACAATTGAAAGTTTTCACACTCGTGTGTCGCGATAAATGTTGTATGAATTATGTTGGTAAGCTTCAAATGTTTCTTCTTCTTCTTCTTCTTTAGCCTGTCTTGACTGATTTACTGTAGACCTCCTTCAGCATTTTCCATTCTTTCCGGCATTGCGCTCTTTGCATCCAATTCGAGCCTGTAGCCCTCTTCACGGTTTCCACTCAAGAAGACCCTTGCACCAGGAGTTTTCGTTACGGACGACATGTCCCGCCTACCTCCACTTAAGGTGCGTCACTCGTTCTGTTACATCTGCGATTTTGCTTCAACTTTAAATGTTTATTCTTTGTGAATTTAAATGAAAACGACATCCATGAAGCTACTGATGTGTTCTAGAAATAAACCACAGATAATATCAATATCATTATCAGACAGTCAAACCCACTTATCAGGTGAATTTTGAAAGACGACGCTGAAAGATTGTTATATTGTTTGAAGAATAAATTGAAGATTTTGTTAATTTAACCTGCTTATCATTTGCAAAACATCCCACATATATTAGAGTAGAATACTAGATGCGACTGATGCGTCAATATATCTTACATTGACGCATCAGTCGCGCGCGTCAGACGTTTACGGCCGACCGCGTGCGCCTGCACTTTGCCAAAAGGAATGAATTTTAAGAGGAAAAAATATGTATTTAAACTTTATTATTTAAATTTACAAATGTATAGATAATAAGCTTATTCTATTTTCAAATAGAAAAGCGATAAGAAATTCATCCGTAAAGAACAGACCAAAAGGAACTTGTGTCGGAGTAGTGGTGTTTATTTTAATAAACTGTGTAATATTAATAAAGTGTAATAATTTTAGCAAATAAGATTATGTTATGTACAACGACATGATGTTATTTTAGAAATTACTTTCATAAAAACAGATAAGCAATATCCGCATACCAACCAGGATTTTCCTTGAGCCGTAAATATATTTTGATAAAATATGTTGAACGTATTCGTCAGTATGATAATACTTCATTATCACGGTTGAGTTTTCCAAGGAAAAGGAATATTTTACATATTTATGAGGACGAAAATTTGATATTTCGCACCTTAGGTAACGTTCGTTACAGGTTTAACTATGATTTTTGCCTCACAGTAGGTACTAAAATCATTTTTAAAGAAAATCAGACATACTAACTATGAAAAGTATAAGAGGTTAAAATAAATATGTTTCAATAATCAGTTTATTTTTCTCCACACAATACAACATATCAGTAAATGAAAAGATAGGACTACAGATTTGAGTTAAATCTATTGTGGGAGACTGGTGCCTGTACTAGGTAAACCTGTATTACTGGTCACCAGGTTCGCACCTCACGGAACCGTACACTATTAAGTGTTTACTAAATTAGATATAAGTGATTAAAGTATGTCTTAATTTAAATTTTTATGTTTACAGGTGTGCAACCGACTATTTTTTAGTAAACAAATTAAAAATGATCTTGCAATTAGAAAAAGAATTTTGAAAATCACAGACGGCGGAGTAATCGTTAAACATACATAAAAAATAGATAAATTCGAACCTAGAACCTCCTTCTTTATGAAGTTGGTATTGTTCTGAGGGTTAATTATGGTTGCAGCCTTGTAGTTACAGATTATAAATTATTTTTCAATAATTTAAGGTACATGATGACGCAACCGCCAGACTATGATGATACCTGCCTAATTTTCTATTTCATTAATTGGCAAATAAACATATTTTGAAAACGTTTCTGGCTTTGTGGGAAATTAGTAGTTTTAGTTGAACCAGCAGATATTATACTAAAATCACCTATTTGTGTTGCACCTTACAGATCAACGGTCGAGGCTCTAGCGCTTCCTACCTCATCAAACCTTTCAGAGCTTTTGTGGTAGAAGATGGTTCAAACGCCTCCATCTTGAAGGATGACTGTGCCCAATAGATAGTGGGCGTTTTGCTGAACGGAATTTCGTCTGCGTAATGTTTCAGGTTGTTAACGATTTTTAAGTTAATTGTTGAATGGCAGGACTTCAGGCGACTGTCTTATTTGAAATAATACAAATGCTAAGAAATTTGCTTACTGACATTTAAATGTGTAATAAAAAAAATATAAAAAGCTTCAGATAAGCTTGTATGTTCCCTTTGCCTTCTCTTTCTAATGAGAATAACAATTTATTTCTCATATTATTGTATTTATAAAAGGCTTTGGTGACTAACTGACTGACTGAAGTATCAACGTAGTAGAGTCCAATCTACTGGAGCTAAAAGCATGAAATTTGGTACAGGGATTCGTTGGCTTAAATATGTAGGTAGGCACCCACTAAGAAAGGATTTTTCAACATTCTCACTAAAAACTGAGAAATCCTAATCCAACAAAATATAAGGACAAACCGATGAAGCCAATGAAGTAAAACAACATGGCGGGCGTAAAATTCTCTTGTCAAATCTGTAAATACTTTAGTTAATGTACATGTTAAATTCAAATTCCTGTGAAAATTATGAGTCATCCTGCATACACTCCTGACCAGGCACTGTGTAACTTTTATCTGTTCCCAAAAATCTAGAACCAATTACGCGATCAACGATTTTCATCACCCAAAAGAGGCTGTCCATGAGTATGAAAAACATGTATCTGACGTCACCATGGAGGAGTAGCACAAATGTTTTCAAATTGGTTCAATCGTATGAAAAAGTGCATTGACGCAAAGGGAGAATATTTTGAGGAACAATAAATTCTTTTTTGACCAGTAATAGTATTTTTTATTAATGACTAGCTGTACCCGCGAACTACGTTTCGCCATCAAAATACTTAACAGAGTGTTACTTTATTCTGCCTTTCTTTACTTAACAGAGTGTTACTTTATTCTGACAATTTTCATAGGTTCGTAAAGCTCTAGGTACTCTTCACGGCCTTTCATTTAATACCCATATTGCTGGGTTTGAAAAGTAACTGTTATCCGCCCTTTTTGAGCGGCGGCCATGTTGAATTTACGTCAATGTTGCTTGCTACGTTCATAGTGATCTACTAATCAAGGCCTTTCATTTGACACCCATATTGCTGGGTTTGTGCTGGGTTTATGCTGGGTTTGGAAACGAACTTTTACCCGTTTTTTTTTGAGCGGCGGCCATATTGAATTTTGTGCAATTTTCCTAGGTCTATAGTGCTCTACTCTTTAAGGCCTTTCATGTAATGCCCGTATTAGTAGGTTTGGAAACGAACTCTTATCCACTTTTTTGAGCGGTGTCATAGTACTCTACTCATCAAGGCCTTTCATTTGATACCCATATTGCTGGATTTGGAAACGAACTTTTATCCGCCTTTATAGAGCGGCGGCTATGTTGAATTTCCATCAATGTTGCTAGATTCCTAGTGCTCTACTTTTCAAGGCCTTTCATTTAATACCCATATTGCTGGGCTTGGAAACGAACTTTTATCTCTTTTTTTAACAGCGGCTATGATGAATTTAGGGTGATTTTCTAAAGTTCATAGTGCTCTACTCTTGAAGGCCTTTCATTTGATACCCATATTGCTAGGTTTGGAAACGAACTTATAACCCCCTTTTTGAGCGGTGGCAATGTTGAATTAAGGGCAATTTTCCTAGATTCATAGTGTTCTACTTTTGAAGGCCTTTCATTTGATACCTATATTGTTAGGTTTGGAAACGAACTTTTATCCACCTTTTTTGAGCGGCGGCCATGTTGAATTTAGGTCGATTTTCCTAGGTACCTAATGCTTCAAGGCCTTTCATTTGATACCCATATTGCTAGGTTTGGAAACGAACTTATCCATTTTTTTTGAGAGGCGGCCATGTTAAATTTATGTTAATGTTGCTAGGTTCATAGTGCTCTACTCATTAAGGCTTTTCATTTGATACCCATATTGCTGGGTTTGAAAAAGAACTTTAACCGTTTTTTTTGAGCGGCGGCCATGTTGAATTTAGGGCGATTTTCCTAGGGTCATAATGCTGTACTATTCAAGGCCTTTCATTTGATACCTATATTGCTAGGTTTGGAAACGAACTTTTATCCGCCTTTTTGAGCGGCAGCTATGTTGAATTTACGTCAATGTTGCCAGGTTCATAGTGCTCTACCCATCAAGACCTTTCATTTGATATCCATATTGCTGGGTTTGGAAACGAACTTTTATTGGCAGTCATGTCGAATTAGGTCAACGTGGCTAGGTTCAATGTGTTCTACTCTTTAGGTCCTTCGTTCGATATCCATGTTCCATGGGTGTATCCAAAAAAATGTGATCCGTCATTTTAGTTATTAGGATCAAGAGTCCCGTATGCGTAACCCAGAATCATTGCAGTCAGATATATTTTTTAGCTATCAATATCTATCAATTACTTTTAATAGTTTTAAATGATTGAAAGAGTTTGATTCCTTAGTCATAATGTAAAAACATAAAACACCTTTCAAAATATTTTTTAACATTTCAAAAATTGTACCGATTTTTTGAAAATTGGTCAAGCATCAAACCAACCTACAAATTTTTATATTTGTGACGTGATATTGTCATAAAAATGCTTTATACATTAGTTGTAGGTATGGCTTGATCCTTTTGCCTTACCACCAGAGTAATACATAAGAAAAAGACAATTTAAACTTCCTAAACTTGTTGGTTGGCGAAATCCAGATGGGCACAGCCATTAACAGAAAAGATTAAGTTTTTCTTTGCACTATGTGACAGACTCGGAACAATGATTTCAGCATAGAAGGAGGATTAAAATAACAATTAATTGTGTGCTATTTGTCTCTTTCTAACATACGGCACAAAACTGTGTAAATGTAAGAGATGAGTAATATTTGTCTTTTGGCATATCACAAGGTGGTCACTAGATGAATTAATTGAATTGTCATTTTGGTTAAAAATTAAAATTGGTTAAAAATATATAACACGGCTAAATTCTATAGTACCTTGTATCGAAGATAGACCATCCGAGTTTGAAATATTTCAATTGTTCGTATAATATTTGTTTGTGCGTCCCGTGGCTAGTAATATTTTGATGATATTTTATCAATATTTAAGTGATTAGAAAGCAAGAATTCTTTAAGTATTTACAAATAGTGTGCGTTTGTGCACTCCGTAACACAATGTCTTGTGTAGTTTGGGGCTGCAAGTCTCATTCGTCGCGAAAGGAAAATAATCAAAATTTTTTGACCTTAAATTGGCATGTTTTCTCATATTGTTACTTGAATGTGAGCTAATAAGTACACTTATATACATATGAAATATCGCTGAATCATTTTGTAGAAAAACAATACGTAATATTAACTTCACTTTTATGTTTTAGCGATTTTTAGAAAATTACTTTCAGGTTCTCTTGATCATGCGTAGTGTTGTAAAATTTTGTCGATATTTTTATTTTACAGATTTCCTAAAGACAATGTATAAAAAACATTTGGATAAAGTGTATTGTCAGACGAAATTGGAGTCCAAGAAAGCATAATCAAATTTGCTCCAGATATTTTCCATCAGATTAATTTTGTATGTACTTAGTAGTAAAACTATGAAATGGAGACGTCATGACGTAAGTCAAGTTATTTAATGAAAGGAAATCTTTAAACTAAAATATTATTTATGAAAATAAAAACGTATTTTATTTCATAACTATTTCTTTAAGGAATCCTTGACACGGATGCCAAGAACAACCAGTTCAGATGATTTTTTTCTAAGAATTAAAATATTAGATCAAGAACGAACAAAGAACTTGAAAGAGTCAAAAAGATAAAATATCAAAACGCCGCCTTCGGAAAATTTACATTCTAACTAAGCCCGGCCGCACATCAAGCGTAATAAATCTATCAAAAAATGTCTTAACAATAAATTATGGTCAAATGTTAATGTTTTTAGTTTAATTTCCAAGCATATGTACACATAGTAGTTTTAGCATTCACGAATTTATCAAGGTTCAAAATCCATGAGGGTTAAATTTTCGGGTAAGTAAATTAAATATGAGATTAACCTCAAGTACCTCTAAGCGATGCGATGAAAAATGAATTAAATCTAAGCGATGAAATAAAAGCAGTGTGTCTTCGATTTCCTTCTCATAGAATTTGTGAATCTCTGCAATAGAAAAATTCCAACATTTTAGATAACGGGAAATACCCGTCACTTAAATAGTCCAAATTTTAGGGTTCCGTACCTCAAAAGAAACACTGAACCATTATAGGATCACTTTATTGTCCGTTTGTCTGTCAAGACTATCTTGATATAATTACTATAGGTTTCTATCTCAGAAGAATAACTAAAGCATAGAAACCTAGCAAAAATAGCTACTGAACTTAATATATTTGACTCACTTTGACATTAGGCGCTGCTAATAGAAGTTAGACAGAGACACGTATATGCAAGATGTTTCGAAATTTTGTAGGTCGTCACTAATTCTCGCTTGTCAGTTCTTCTCCCAGTGATGTCGTGCTCATCACTCATCTAGTTTCAACGTCGATAATTATATTATGTAGGTATTTAATAGATCCCTAATACTAAAATGTCTTTATTACGAGAAATATAACATAAATAATTAAGGGTAGATATTCTTATGTAACTTATCCAGCTAATAGATGCTGTGTCTCTTTGGTATGGTCAGGCTGGCCGTTTATGAGACTAAAAGCGGGAAGTGCGAGTCGGACTCGCCCACCGAGGGTCCCGTATAAAATTGTAGGTTATACTTTAAATAGAGACTAATTTTTTTATGATTTAATTACAAATGTGGAGTTTGAGATTTTCCCTGACTTGTAGTGTAATACTATATAACTTCACAAATTTCATAGTTCTAGCTAGATCAACGAAAAGTACCCTATACATTTTGATGCCCGTTAGAATGTCGAAATATACGTTTTTGGCGACATAAACGGCCGTACCTTTTTTGTTAACTTAGAAGTTTGATTTTTTTACATCTTCAAGAGACTAGAACTTGTTAGTGTAGAACTGAGTAATTATATGGTTTTAATTTCAACTCGATACCTTCACGCGTTTTCAAGATAGTCTTGACAGACAAACGGACAATAAAGTGATCCTATAATGGTTCAGTGTTTCTTTTGAGGTACGGAACCCTAAAATTTGGACTATTTAAGTGACGGGTATTTCCCATTATCTAAAATGTTGGAATTTTTCTATTGCAGAGATTTACAAATTCTATGGGAAGGAAATCGAAGACACACTGCTTTTATTTCATCGCTTAAATTTAATTCATTTTTTATCGCATAGCTTAGAGGTACTTGAGGTTAATCTCATATTTAATTTACTTACCCGAAAATTTAACCCCTAATGGATTTTGAACCTTGGATAAATTCGTGAATGCTAAAACTACTATTTGTACATATGCTTGGAAATTAAACTAAAAACATTAACATTTGACCATAATTTATTGTTAAGACATTTTTCGATAGATTTATTACACTTGATGTGCGGCCGGGCTTAGTTAGAATGTAAATTTTCCGAAGGCGGCGTTCTGATATTTTACCTTTTTGACTCTTTCAAGTTCTTATCTTGATCTAATATTTTAATTCTTAGAAAAAAATCATCTGAACTGGTTGTTCTTGGCATCCGTGTCAAAGATTCCTTAAAGAAATAGTTAAGAAATTAAATACGTTTTTATTTTCATAAATAATATTTTAGTTTAAAGATTTCCTTTCATTAAATAACTTGACTTACGTCATGACGTCTCCATTTCATAGTTTTACTACTAAGTACGTACAAAATTAATCTGATGGAAAATATCTGGAGCAAATTTGACTATGCTTTCTTGGACTCCAATTTCGTCTGACAATACACTTTATCCATATGTTTTTTATACATTGTCTTTAGGAAATCTGTAAAATAAAAATATCGACAAAATTTTACAACACTACGCATGATCAAGAAAACCTCAAAGTAATTTTCTAAAAATCGCTAAAACATAAAAGTGAAGTTAATATTACGTATTGTTTTTCTACAAAATGATTCAGCGATATTTCATATGTATATAAGTGTACTTATTAGCTCACATTCAAGTAACAATATGAGAAAACATGCCAATTTAAGGTCAATAAATTTTGATTATTTTCCTTTCGCGACGAATGAGACTTGGAGCCCCAAACTACACAAGACATTGTGTTACGGAGTGCACAAACACACACTATTTGTAAATACCTAAAGAATTCTTGCTTTCTAATCACTTAAATATTAATTAAATATCATCAAAATATTACTAGCCACGGGACGCACAAACAAATATTATACGAACAATTCAAATAGTTCAAATTCGGATGGTCTATCTTCGATACAAGGTACTATAGAATTTAGCCGTGTTATACAGGGTGTAACTGAACACCCCAATAACATTTAAGGATATGTATCCATCAGAAGTAGAGATTCTGTAGGAAAAATATTAGGGCTAACAAACCAACTTTTTTTTCCCATGCAAACTAAATAAATTATTTTTTGGTATTGAGTGCCGACAACCCTACATAAGCGTACGAGGAATACTACGCTCACGTCATACAAACTAAATAAATTATTTTTTGGTATTAAGTGCTGACAGCCCCACGTAAGCGTAGGAGGAATACTACGCTTACGTCTGTCACGTGTCTTTTTGTGTTTAAATTTCTTTTGTGTTAAAGAGCTGATTATGGTTGTCACTTGAAAGTTTTTGCTTTCAGTTTAAAATCAAATAACTCTGAAAGTATTAGGGTTCCAGGTCTCAGACAAGCACCGAAGGTCCATTTAGTATCTAACTTATATGCCCCTTAAATGTTATTGGGGTGTTCAGTTACACCCGGTATATTTTTAACCAATTTTAATTTTTAACCAAAATGACAATTCAATCAATTCATCTAGTGACAACCTTGTGATATGCCAAAAGACAAATATTACTCATCTCTTACATTTACACAGTTTTGTGCCGTATGTTAGAAAGAGACAAATAGCACACAATTAATTCTTGTTTTAATCTTCCTTCTATGCTGTAGTGATTGTTCTGAGGTTTCTATGCTTTAGTTATTCTTCTGAGGTGACAGACTTGTCAAAATAATTTCACGTGCGCCATGTTGATTAATTATCTACGCATTGTGCGAAAATTTTATATGGTATTTTTTAACCCTAAAATTTTCATGTAAATCATAGACATGATGATGATACTATGATATACATGAAAATTTTGGGTTGAATGAAATTACGTGTAAACACATTTTAATAATTAGTTTTAGATAACGCATTGATTAATTATTGGTTATTATGAAACACCGTGTATAAGAAAATATTTATTACTTTACTTAAGATTTCATTGTGAATTAACTGCATTTGGACTTCTGTAATAAAGTCATCATTTATAATATGTTCCGTTTGACGTTTTTTAGGAGTAATCTTTGTTTTAAAAATAAGCGGCATTACTTCGTTTCTGTGGTACTGCTGACATCGCCATGAATGTTATATATTTTAGCGAAAAGTTTAGGGCAACTATAGAAGGTGCCATCCACAAAATATTCTTTAATACTTGGGATTATTTCACGAGACTTTTTGGAACAGAAGACTAAAATACGTGTTTGTTCCCCAGTTTTCTCGTGGTTGTAATCGGCTAAAAGGAAATCTTTGAACTGAACCTCTATTTCAACTTCACTCATATTTTTAAACACGGTCGTTGTTACTTGTGCCGATTTATTCCTTGCTTTATGCAAAAAATGGTTAACACTTTCATACGGCGGTAGACACTCCACTGCAATATTTAGTCCCTTATCTATAAATTCATTGCTTTTTTTGTCATACAATCTTTGAATGGGTTCGTGGGAAGATATCACTGTTAAAGTAGCAACCACTAAATATTGTAGGTATAATCAAGGCGGAATTATAAATATTTACCTCTACGATAGTTAAAGTACCGCAAAATTTACTAGTAAGGTATGAGCTACATCGCCATCTTACTGAAATATTTTTATATATTTTTTAACACCCTTGCTCGTTAAGCTGATGTAATTCCACCGGTTTTAAATATGTAAAGCGGGTCATAAAAACGCGTTTGTTACCAAAGCAAATAGTTAAGTTATAGTCCATACAAATTCCATAACAGTATTATTTGCCATTTCAAATATGGAACTGATCGCCGCCGCACGAGCACGACTCCAGCTATAGCTGGAGTCGTGCTGTTGCTATTCAAATTTCGAACTAATCGCCGCGCGGCGCCAGTCAGTAGGCAGCGCTAGCGCGCTGTTAAAATGGCGGGAAAGCAACAGTGTGCATTCACAGATTGAGTTTATTTTAATGTTTTTTTTTCTGTTTCCTCGCAAATGTGTTAAAAAACGTCGTACGATATACGTGCAAGGCGAGGGCGTAATTGCGCCGAGCATGTTATAGCCAATACGCACCTATATCCATATAACCTATAACCATTTTAACGCACTAATATCGTAATGTACTATTGTGGTGATGATATCGATATTTTCTACAAAGTAGAGCCATCCCGCCATTAATCTTTATAAACTCTAGTTCTTCCATTTTAATTTATTTATTCACTATATTTCGTAAATACCTTTACCTTTCTTTATTTGGATTATATATCAATTCAATTCAACGAAACACTGATGATAAATAAGATGTAAATGATAAAGTATGATATATGATCGAATTTACGTAACCCAAAGATAAACCGTATATATAGGTTTTGCATACGCTTTAATTCGTTTACCTAAATATTTTTTTATATCTTTGCAGTGGTAAGGCAATTGAATGAAGTCCATATTACCAATTTGTTTTCTCGTGTTAGTTTTTTTCTTATTTGTTGACTGTTCTTGTTTTATTGCACAATACATAGGTCACACTAAAAGTTTCCGGAATGGGCCACTTACATAAACTATATTTAAAAAGTTATTACAACATTTGAAAATGGAACTCTTTAGCCGAAGAATACTTATTCACATTGTGGTGTCATTTTAAAAATTGCGTGATTACAATAAAATGGATTTAACTCGGGAAAATTTTCGTTGCATGTTTTTTTACGATTTTAAGTGTAATTTGACAGCTCAGCAGAGCCTCGTCCGGCTTCAATCTTCTTTTGGCGAAGAAGCACCATGCAAGACGACTATTTATAGCTAGTTTGCAGGATTTAAACGCGGTCGTGTTAATCTCCATGATGAAATTCGTGAAGGTCGCCCGTGCACCGCTGTGAACAACAAAAGCTTTGATGCTGTGCGCCGTATGTTCGAAACAGACAGGACATAGGTATGAGTCAAATACAGTCAATGCTACACAAACTTAGGTGTGAGAAAGCTGTGTTCTCGATGGATCCCATACAATTTAAAATGCTCAAAAACGGACTGCGTCACTTGGTGCCATGCTATGCTTGCTAGCTACAACAAAGAGGCTTCAAATTTGGTGTGGAACATAGTAACAGGTGACGAAATATAGATTTATAGCTATGATCTTAAAACAAAGCAGCAATCGAGCGTATAGGTCTGTCGAGATGAACCGAAACCAACCAAAGTGGCGCGCATGAAAAGTGCCTCGAAGCGGATGATTCCTTTTTTTAACGTACGACTTATGAGTCATCCTGCATACACTCCTGACCAGGCACTGTGTAACTTTTATCTGTTCCCAAAAATCTAGAACCAATTACGCGATCAACGATTTTCATCACCCAAAAGAGGCTGTCCATGAGTATGAAAAACATGTATCTGACGTCACCATGGAGGAGTAGCACAAATATTTTCAAATTGGTTCAATCGTATGAAAAAGTGCATTGACGCAAAGGGAAAATATTTTGAGGAACAATAAATTCTTTTTTGACCAGTAATAGTATTTTTTATTAATGACTAGCTGTACCCGCGAACTACGTTTCGCCATCAAAATACTTAACAGAGTGTTACTTTATTCTGCCTTTCTTTACTTAACAGAGTGTTACTTTATTCTGACAATTTTCATAGGTTCGTAAAGCTCTAGGTACTCTTCACGGCCTTTCATTTAATACCCATATTGCTGGGTTTGAAAAGTAACTGTTATCCGCCCTTTTTGAGCGGCGGCCATGTTGAATTTACGTCAATGTTGCTTGCTACGTTCATAGTGATCTACTAATCAAGGCCTTTCATTTGACACCCATATTGCTGGGTTTGGAAACGAACTTTTACCCGTTTTTTTTGAGCGGCGGCCATATTGAATTTTGTGCAATTTTCCTAGGTCTATAGTGCTCTACTCTTTAAGGCCTTTCATGTAATGCCCGTATTAGTAGGTTTGGAAACGAACTCTTATCCACTTTTTTGAGCGGTGGCGATGTCGAATTTTCGTCAATATCGCTAGGTTCATAGTACTCTACTCATCAAGGCCTTTCATTTGATACCCATATTGCTGGATTTGGAAACGAACTTTTATCCGCCTTTATAGAGCGGCGGCTATGTTGAATTTCCATCAATGTTGCTAGATTCCTAGTGCTCTACTTTTCAAGGCCTTTCATTTAATACCCATATTGCTGGGCTTGGAAACGAACTTTTATCTCTTTATTTAACAGCGGCTATGATGAATTTAGGGTGATTTTCTAAAGTTCATAGTGCTCTACTCTTGAAGGCCTTTCATTTGATACCCATATTGCTAGGTTTGGAAACGAACTTATAACCCACTTTTTGAGCGGTGGCCATGTTGAATTAAGGGCAATTTCCCTAGATTCATAGTGTTCTACTTTTGAAGGCTTTTCATTTGATACCTATATTGTTAGATTTGGAAACGAACTTTTATCCACCTTTTTTGAGCGGCGGCCATGTTGAATTTAGGTCGATTTTCCTAGGTACCTAATGCTTCAAGGCCTTTCATTTGATACCCATATTGCTAGGTTTGGAAACGAACTTATCCATTTTTTTTGAGAGGCGGCCATGTTAAATTTATGTTAATGTTGCTAGGTTCATAGTGCTCTACTCATTAAGGCTTTTCATTTGATACCCATATTGCTGGGTTTGAAAAAGAACTTTAACCGTTTTTTTTTGAGCGGCGGCCATGTTGAATTTAGGGCGATTTTCCTAGGTTCATAATGCTGTACTATTCAAGGCCTTTCATTTGATACCTATATTGCTAGGTTTGGAAACGAACTTTTATCTGCCTTTTTAAGCGGCAGCTATGTTGAATTTACGTCAATGTTGCCAGGTTCATAGTGCTCTACCCATCAAGACCTTTCATTTGATATCCATATTGCTGGGTTTGGAAACGAACTTTTATTGGCAGTCATGTCGAATTAGGTCAACGTGGCTAGGTTCAATGTGTTCTACTCTTTAGGTCCTTCGTTCGATATCCATGTTCCTTGGGTGTATCCAAAAAAATGTGATCCGTCATTTTAGTTATTAGGATCAAGAGTCCCGTACGCGTAACCCAGAATCATTGCAGTCAGATATTTTTTTTAGCTATCAATATCTATCAATTACTTTTAATAGTTTTAAATGATTGAAAGAGTTTGATTCCTTAGTCATAATGTAAAAACATAAAACACCTTTCAAAATATTTTTTAACATTTCAAAAATTGTACCGATTTTTTGAAAATTGGTCAAGAATCAAACCAACCTACAAATTTTTATATTTGTGACGTGATATTGTCATAAAAATGCTTTATACATTAGTTGTAGGTATGGCTTGATCCTTTTGCCTTACCACCAGAGTAATACATAAGAAAAAGACAATTTAAACTTCCTAAACTTGTTGGTTGGCGAAATCCAGATGGGCACAGCCATTAACAGAAAAGATTAAGTTTTTCTTTGCACTATGTGACAGACTCGGAACAGTGACTTCAGCAGCTATTTTTGCTAGGTTTCTATCTCTCTATGCTTTAGTTATTCTTCTGAGGTGACAGACTTATCAAAATAATTTCACGTGCGCCATGTTGATTAATTATCTACGCATTGTGCGAAAATTTTATATGGTATTTTTTAACCCTAAAATTTTCATGTAAATCATAGACATGATGATGATACTATGATATACATGAAAATTTTGGGTTGAATGAAATTACGTGTAAACACATTTTAATAATTAGTTTTAGATAACGCATTGATTATTTATTGGTTATTATGAAACACCGTGTATAAGAAAATATTTATTACTTTACTTAAAAAAGACTTCAAGTTAAAACTTCTAAATTTCTTAATTTGTCTTATGCCCTACGGTGATTTCATTGTGAATTAACTGCATTTGGACTTCTGTAATAAAGTCATCATTTATAATATGTTCCGTTTGTCGTTTTTTAGGAGTAATCTTTGTTTTAAAAATAAGCGGCATTACTTCGTTTCTGTGGTACTGCTGACATCGCCATGAATGTTATATATTTTAGCGAAAGGTTTAGGGCAACTATAGAAGGTGCCATCCACAAAATATTCTTTAATACTTGGGATCATTTCACGAGACTTTTTGGAACAGAAGACTAAAATACGTGTTTGTTCCCCAGTGTTCTCGTGGTTGTAATCGGCTAAAAGGAAATCTTTGAAGTGAACCTCTATTTCAACTTCACTCATATTTTTGAACACGGTCGTTGTTACTTGTGCCGATTTATTCCTTGCTTTATGCAAAAAATGGTTAACACTTTCATACGGCGGTAAACACCCCACTGCAATATTTAGTCCCTTATCTATAAATTCATTGCTTTCTTTGTCATACAATCTTTGAATGGGTTCGTGGGAAGATATCACTGTTAAAGTAGCAACCACTAAATATTGTAGGTATAATCAAGGCGGAATTATAAATACTTACCTCTACAATAGTTAAAGTACCGCAAAATTTACTAGTAAGGTATGAGCTACATCGCCATCTTACTGAAATATTTTTATATATTTTTTAACACCCTTGCTCGTAAAGCTGATGTAATTCCACCGGTTTTAAATATGTAAAGCGGGTCATAAAAAACGCGTTTGTTACCAAAGCAAATAGTTAAGTTATAGTCCATACAAATTCCATAACAGTATTATTTGCCATTTCAAATATGGAACTGATCGCCGCCGCACGACTCCAGCTAGTGAGCAGCGCGCTGTTGCTAGTCAAATTTCTAACTAATCGCCGCGCGGCGCCAGTCAGTAGGCAGCGCTAGCGCGCTGGGGAAAGCAACAGTGTGCATTCACAGATTGAGTTTATTTAAATATTTTTTTTTCTGTTTCCTCGCAAATGTGTTAAAAAACGTCGTACGATATACGTGCGTATTGGCTATAACATGCTCGGCTCAATTACGCCCTCGCCTTCGGCTCGGGCTGAAATTCCGCCTCGCATGTTATAACCATTTTAACGCACTAATATCGTAATGTACTATTGTGGTGATGATATCGATATTTTCCACAAAGTAGAGCCATCCCGCCATTAATCTTTATAAACTCTAGTTCTTCCATTTTAATTTATTTATTCACTATATTTCGTAAATATCTTTACCTTTCTTTATTTGGATTATATATCAATTCAATTCAACGAAACACTGATGATAAATAAGATGTAAATGATAAAGTATGATATATGATCGAATTTACGTAACCCAAAGATAAACCGTATATATAGGTTTTGCATACGCTTTAATTCGTTTACCCTAGTAAAATATAAGTCAGGTTAACAAGTATCAGAATAGTCCAAAACAGGAAGAAGCAGGGACTGGGCTAGCGAAATTTTCGTTTTTGTCAGAAGCAAATTTTTCAAGCGCTTAGGAGAACTGAACACACCAAACACTCTCTTGGTGATCTCTGACACTTGCTTGATCCAGGAAAGAGAGTTGTCGAAATATATACCTAAACTCCTTACCTCTTTACTTAGACTAATAATCGACCCATAAGGTAAGATATTTTTTTCTTCATTTATTATCCAAAATCACAATGTGTATTATATTTTTTTATGTATTTAGCAGTTACTTAAGCGAGTTTGCTTATATTATTATATAACAGCGAGTTGTACTTACAAAAGAACGCTTTTATAAATGGTAAGGAATCAAAGTTAATTCTTGATATGTATTAGGGACTGCCAATAATGATACACTCTGTCTTTTATAGTAAGTATAGTATATGAACAAAAAGTAGTAGTGATTCACATCATTTTCAAATGTGTCTAGAATTTTAAATTAGTAGAGACAGGTAGGTACCTACCTATGTGAAGTTTCATACGTTATAATATTTGAAGCCGGAAGTGAGGCGGGAACTGTTGGAACTACAATTATCACGGCGGAGAACTTATTATGCCCGTAGTCTTGAGAGTTTAATGTTCCTTCTACTTCATTTCTCCACAGTGAACTAAGTTTATTTCGTTTTAATAATTACGCTATATAAGTCTTATTGTTGGCGCTGTGTGCCTGCACCGTCAGGATTTGTTGAAAAGCGGCATCTATTATTCGATTGAGAATTATTTCATTCAAAGGAGTAACATTTCAGAAGTTTTAGTAAGAACTTCAAACAATAAACCGTTTATTAGGTACTATATGTATCTTCTTTTTTCAAGTGGAATATGTAACCACACCGCCAACTCGCCGTTGGCTAGACGACGAGCGAGTGTGGGGCCTCTCACGGCAGAGTGCCAGGCTTAACCCCTAAACCCCCCAGTGTTCTCTCTGCCCTGAGCTGATTTTTGAGGTGTTCCTTGAAGCGCACTAATTTTAAAACGTACCAAATAAAATGCAGCAAAACTATTCTTCGCAACAAAGTTAGAAATTAAATAGTAAAGGCGTTAAAAAATTAATAAAAAATATTAACATTTTTATTCCCGGATGCACCAAGAACTATAGTAATCGATATTGCTCGAAGGATTGTTCAGCTGAAGTGACAGTGGGCGGGACATATAGCGAGAAGCACCGATGGCCGTTGGGATCGAACGGTTCTTGACTGGCGACCACGAACCGGACGACGACGCGACGCTTAGTGGGTAGGCCCCCGACCAGGTAGACCGACGATCTGGCAAAGGTCGCAGGAAGCCCATTGATTTACTACCAAACGTAGATAACGCATGAACGTTCGAAAAGTGGGCCGGTGAAGAACTGCCCAATCGGGCCTCGTGCAGTTCTTTTCCATGCGTTGGATAAGCAATTTTGAGCATTATGTTTGAGAGTATAAAGTTGATATTTTCTTGTAGCAATTACTAAAACGTCAAATTTAATGTGGCTAGGTATGAAATGATGTAACTGCACACGGTTGTACTTCAAATAGTTGCCGTAATAATAAAGAATAAGGTTGAATTCGATAAATACGGTACTTTCTTTATGGTAATTTTAATTCGGGTGTGCATATTCAACTACCTATTTAACAGCGTACAAATGTATAGTCGATTAGGTGACAGATTTCAAGCGCGTTTTTGTATGAAGTGCTCTATCTACGTTTGGTAGTAAATCAATGAGGAAGCCGGTGGATGTGGGCAGCACAGGACCGATCGTTGTGGAGATCCATGGGGAAGGTGGGCCATGGTGGGTATGCCCAGCAGTGGGCGTCGTGCGGCTGAGACGTTATTACTAATATATCGCGCAGCCTAAACTACTACAGCTGGACATATGAAATTTGGCGAGCAGGCTCTTTCATGAAATTAACATCTACTAATTAAGGGTTTTTGGAAATTCAAACATTATGGGGGTACAATGTGGTTGAAAGTTTGTATCGAACTTCGTCCTTTTGCTAAACGCACGAACTTTTGTATTTAGGCCAACAAATTGAAATAAGTGAACACAGTGTTGAAAGCTTTTTGAAAATTACACTTAAACGGCAGAAGTAGGAGTTTTGTTCGAATATCACATTTAAACTACATGAACGTAATTTAATGTTGCTTTTTTAGAGTTTCTGCTTTATAGTTTTCATTGTTTTTATTACGGGAAAATATAGCATCTCCACGGGAAGTACTAAATAAAAAACACGGACAAAGCTGTGGACAGAAAGTTAGTCAAACTCAAACTCAAAAACCTTTATTCAATATAGACCTTTACAGGCACTTATTGACGTCAAAAAAAAAACATAAAAATCTTCAACCAAGAATCTAATTAACTAAATTATTTAATCCTTGTATGTACACACACCCCAACCATTATTAAGATGTGTGCAAATACAAGTCAAATGAAAAAATAAAATTGACTCTACACCTGTTCGGAAATTGGGAGAGCCTTCTCGAGAAGAACAGGCAAGAAACTCGGAAGGTCTTGTATTTTTTTTGTCTCCTCTTTTAAAATGCCAACATTACAATATTATATTTCACAAACATTTTTTTTAATAATATAGAAATGCCTGTCGGTATTATATGTCCCTTTTTTATATTTTAATAACCACGAAAAGGTGGATAATTTTCCGCTTGTATACGTCATAAACCACGAATTCCCAGGCCGTTCTCCCAGCAGCCCAAATTGGTTAAAGTTTTATACACAGCGATATTTTACCGGATTGCCAATAACATTCGGGAACTAAGCTAACCGAATCAATGACACCTGTTACGGGGCTACTCTCGCTCCACTTTTTTTACTCCACATCGAGCGGTGGTTATGCAAATGTTTGATATTTCACAGTACAATATTCCGCGGCAATTTACAAGAAAATTGGGTAGGGAGCAATTGATATTCCGATCTTGTTTTGAAATTTTCGTGGGGGATTCATTCGGTCTTGATACGCACGGAGCGCATATTACATCGGCCCCGCGATATTGCAAGACTCCCGAAATCCCATTCAATTGTAAGTTAAACGTTTTTGTTTCAATCTCAAGTCCCGGAGTTCGTTGAATTCGAACGCGTTTCAAGGTTTCATGCATGGGGTGATGTTTCTGTGGTTTTGTAATGAATGGAATTTGGATTTGCGTTATAAATTAAAATGGCGAGTTCACATGAAAATTGAAGGAAGATGATGTGGTGGAATGCCAAATTTTATGATGATTCTGTTAAAATATATTTTATTTATGTTTCAAAAACGCATCGGTAGTCTTCCTACCATTTATTTGCTTCCATCAATCTCTAAAAATGTAATTGTACGTTTAAATATTTATATGTGGTCTTTTATAGCTATGCAAAAATTGACAAAATGCGATTTAATGTATGGCGATTTCTAAAGACTGAGTTATATGCAACATAAAAAGCCCAAAATATGCATGCAAATATGCAGGGAAAGAAAGCTAAATATACACGAAAATCCATAAACAAATTGTCTTTACGATCGCTTAATATATTTTTGTAAGCGAAAAAAATTCTTAAGGATCGGATGTCTCTTGTAACGTTGTTGTGATGTGTTTATTGTAGTTGTTGTCCAATAAATATCTTTTCTTTTTTTCTTTCTTATGTCAAATATAATGACAACGATGTACGAGATCGAGTGTAATATGCATGTTTTTAAAAAAAATGCTAAAATATGCAACTACCGCTAGAAAGGGCTTAAACATGCAAATGCATTTTCAAAATGTTTGCAATGTACCTACTAGCGGCTAAGTACATGAAAATTTTTAAAGAGCGAAATTACGCAAAGTGCTATGAAATCATATGAAAATTGGGAATAAAACATATATGAGCTATACGTACACGCTCACAAAGTACTTAAGTAGCTGTAAGCAGCGCGATATACTCAACTATAATACGGTTTTACGAAAATAAATTCATAGTCATCATCCAAATGCCTAGTAACTCGAGTTAGAGACAGGGAAATCAACATAGTGATGGCAGTCATAAAGCGAGTTATATCATTTCGCAGCGACATAAAGGCGGTCGTTCGTACTATAGCGAGTGAATAATCGGCGCGCACCGCTCATGGAATTCTGCGGCGAGCGCGTAGATATGTTCTTATTGGTGGTTAGTATTTAATAATGCGAACAACAGCGCGATTAGCTGATAAATGAATTGTCAGCCGCAGAAGATTAAACGCTCCTGTTCGCGTGATGTGCCGCTAGTGATTCGAATTGATGAACGTTACACACATGCTCGCAACACGTATTGTGTTTAGGAATTGTATGTTTATGAGCATTTGCGGCGGGCCGAGCGGCTGTCTTATTTGAAAAGAAAAACAAAACTATTTTTGTTATTGTAATGCAGTCTTCATTACCACATTTATTATTACTGTTGTAGTTGTTAGTTATCATATCGTGCTTGCGTGTGCCATGGAGGTAATAATGTACTATCAACCATAAAATCATTCACTGAGGCTGTCTGTGACCTGTTTGATTTCGCATAACCAGTAGGTAGTATTTTTTCAAATATTCCCATTTTGTAAAATACACATTTTATAACAAGGTTACGTTTTGCTGTATATTTATATTCATTTCTTTTAACCTCTAATCGACCATGTTTTATTTTCAATAAGCTGAAAACGTTTAATCAAAAGCGAGTGTTAATAGAGTCTTTCTTTGGGTTTCTGTATAACGTACTTGTATGGATTCAATTTGCTTTCAGTCACTAGGTGCTTTAAGGAAAACATATTATCGAATCAATTGATTTTTACCTTCGCTATTAGGATTCAATAAGTTAGTATTATTATAATTTGAATAAAAGTAATACCTTAGTTGCGTATTTCCGTGATTTTATCTGAATAATTATAGTGATTGTGTGTATCATTATGTATGACATCAATGTCGTTTGTGCAAGTAAAAAGAATAATGAGATATAAGGAATGTGTTTTATAAAAAAAAAATATGAGATTCATCCCAATTCCGAAAAGGGCGACAATATAACAATGTCGTTGGTAATGAGCACTAGGTCTATTTTAATTTTAATCAAGAATCTGTCTGACATCCAACTAAGTATAATACCCTTAATATAGCATAGGTATTTCTTTTTATTTCCTAGGTCAATCTTTACCTTGTGATTACAATTACGGTATTGGAGAACTCATGTCACTACGTTTCATTTATCTTATTTTATTGATAGTTTTGGTCAAATTAGTTCATCAATGTGGTCGCGCTATTTTTCAAGTTCTAAAAGATTTATTTGAGCCGCGTAAGACTGTCATAAATATTATTCACACATTCCTAGCCCTAGAGTGCTGCGACTTTGTAATCATTCACCGGATATTGCCGTGCTTCTGTTCAATATCCTAAGGTACTTCATCTTCCCAAGTATAAGATCAGTAATATTATTTAAGCCGGTGCTAGAGTCGCGAGCAATCTAATTTCGATACGACTTTGATACAAGAAGCCATTTTTACGTCATCATTTTCCCATCATAAAACTACCAATTTCAAGAATTTTCTTTGTTCAACATGAGAGCATTTCGCGCAGCTTCTGCGTTATGAGAAAACTCAATTCTTTGTACACAATGAATCTATTATTCGCTTCATAACTAATAAGTTCGACCATTCGGTAATTGTCTTGAATATATACACAGATGGGATTTACGAAGGTATAAACGTGTATAATAGTGCATATAGAGTCAAACACTTTTTATTTTGAAATACAGCGTAGAGGGAATTTAACTCGCTCGGCCAGCCATGGTTAAATCGAACTTTGTTTCCAATTTGTTTGTTTGCTAACGTCATCCACGTGTTACAGTGATATTGGCAGACGTGGAACGAATTTTAATTTTGATAATCGCCTTTTTCTCTCTGCTTTTTTCGGTCATATTATGATAACATTAGTAAAAATACAAGTTACATGATCGTATTCCGCTATTCTTTTCAAGGAAATTTGAAAAATAGGTTAATTTTTTTATAACAAGAGCCAGTAGAGGTGCTACGTAAATGCAAAATAACACTAATACGGCCTTATTAATAAAAATTTTACTCCTTGGATCATTCTTGGATTAGTTACTTCGTGTTTTGTGTTGTTTCCACACATGTCGTCTGTCATATTATGTCAATCCAAGACAAAACGCCGAGTAACTAATCCGAGGACTCCGAGGATGATCCAAGGAAGGTCGATAGAGTCTAGATTCTTAAGCCATAAAATACATAATTATGAGTATTACATGGTAACAGAAACATTAGAAATGAGTGTAGATCGGCCACATGGTAAAGTACTAGCAATAATGAATTTTACTATGCTGGTCTTTATTATTTATTATACTATGTATTATTTTATTATACTTGAAGTCAAGTTTTAGTCTCTCGTGCTGTGTCAAATAATCACGCCATCGGGTTTACGTTTAAAAGTTTATTGCGCAGTGCTGAAGGATAGAGTCGGTTTATATACGACGAAGTTTGCAACAGCTAGTAGCCCAATTCTTATAATTAAGCTCGTAGCGATATCGCAGCCAAATCGAAGTCTTTGAAATTTTTTTGTAATCACGTAAGTCAATCGAACCGATTTTCAAGTTGCTCGATCGCAATGTCACCGAACGGTATTCAATTAGTCAACCAATTTGAAATCGCGCTTGAAACGTTATATAAAACGTATTTTCCTAGAAAAATAATATTTGTTTCAATCTGATGCTAATAACTACGATGTAAAATCTTTCGGTTCAAAAGTCGTCGAGCAAAGTTTATCCGTTCGTGCGTATGCACCTATTTTAGACAAATAGTCATTAAACTTACACGTTTAAGTCGATTTTTGGAGGGCTGGGGTACAAAATGGAAAATGTATTATTGCAATATTATAGATAATATATAAAAATGCACCTCTATAATGTGAAATGTCTAAATGATTCATGGCTGTTTTAAAATATTAACTTGATAATGTTTTTGTTTTTAAGTGTTTAGGTAAAATGTTCAACAATATCAGGTGAATTTTGAAACCTGTTGTTTTATATCTGTGGCGATACAGTAAATCGAAATTATTCAAAAACGGGAATGTGGCGCATTAATGCACATCTTCCTTCTTTTACTACTCAGGTTGTCAAGTTATATTTACTAATTTTACTTTATATTTATTCACTGTATTATGATTTGTGGAAATAAAAAATTATTATTAATAAAAAAAATCATAAAAGTCAAAATAAACTGAACGAAATCCAAAATCATTAATGCTTCTATCTAGCTGCCTTATAAAAATGGCTTATTGTCTCATTTTCAAGGAAATGTTTATAAAAACTTTTAAAACCAAACAACGCTTTTTCACAGTTTTTAACATAAACAATAAGGCAAATAATAAACCTATGACTGTTGACAGATTGAAATATAGGCTGTGGCCCGAGATATGCTTAAAATGCCCATATTCCAAATTATTTGATAGGATATAAAATTGAAAGAATCTACTAAGTTAAACCAACTTTTTTCTGTTTATTGTTTAATAAAAAGTTCTTTTGCGCATCAATTTTTTGTATGCTGTACGCTTTTTCGACAGGTTACTCTCTAGAAATTGCAAGATTTTGACCTCCATGATTTATACATTTAAATTTAATATTAATAAATATAATATCTAAGGCCTAATCGCCCTAACTAGTTAGGGTAGGCCCGTCTTCACATTTTGTGAAATAATGTTGTTCGGCACATTGAGAGCGTTTCTGTGTAGCGTTAGAAATTTTTGTAGGTACCATGATTAAATCTAAGATAATTATAACGTAAAGGAGGAATATATTCGTGCATTTTATATCTCAAAATGTCAAGATGAACATAACCTGGAAATACATTATTAAGAAAAGAAATACAGAACCAAGAGGCTTAAGCTACCATCCTTTATAAAATTCTGCGAACACTAATGATATCCAAAGAAGAGGTCAGTTTCTTAAATAGCTATTCATTGGAGATATTCGTCGGGATAAACGGAGTATACCAATTTTTTCAACAGCTCTCACAGGAATATAGGCCTTATAGTCGAGCTATTGTAAAAAAATACATTAAAAATATAGCATTATTTGCTTGTTACAATATCATTTACATTGTAACAAGCAAATAATGCAAATTTTTTGCAACTTATGCTTTAAACTTATGCTTTAATCAACTTTATTGGCATTAATTCTTTTAATATTAATTACTACCATTATTTCGTTTTTAAGCTGTTATTGCTAATGGGTTTTTATTTCTTAACTTTTCCTCTTCTACATAGACACAGAATTAAACAATTGTTGAATTTTCAGGAAAAAACTCTTTTGTTTCCTATTTTTGAATATGGTTTAAATTGATCCTGGTCCAAAATATTTATTATGTCTTCATAAGTTTCTTCACTTGCACGTACTCTTTAGGAAGGACGATGTATTTAACATCCAGGGAATCCGGGGGCGTCGCCCCTATAGGCAGTATACATTTTATCAGGACACTTTAATATCTAATTTAATGTACTAAAAATGAATATAAGTCAATAAAAATTAGTTGAAATAATTAAATTAAATGAATTTGAAAATGTGCGCCCTTTCAGCTATAATGCCCGCCAAAAATTCTTTCAGGCTCTGAAAGAGCGGAAGTTTTGCCAGTGTTCCATATGCCTTTACAGGATACGATAGGTACTGTGTCATCATTAAATAGAAACTAAGAAAATTGCGTCCAAAGCATGGAAAGTATTTAATCAGGCAACAAAAGGCTTTCGACTCCCGTAAGATATGGCAATAACTGACGCTAATAAAATATTACAAAAGTTATCAACAAGATCACAGATATTATTAAATGCAATCAATTTCGGGACATATAATCAACTTTTAAATGCAGTTGTACTTTGAATTAAATTTTTCGCTATCAACTGTTTAGGTCCTTTTTTACACACGACACGCTCTACTCAGCCGCCCCGCGCGGTGTGTAGACTGCCCATGCTAGTTGCAACGCGTTTTTAATGAGGATAATTTTTAAAATATCTCATACTAGCTTTCCGCTCGCGACTTCGTCCGCGTTATTTTTGTTTTCCCGTGGGAATTTTTTCCCATAGAAAAATTACCCTATGTCCTTCCCCTGGTCTCGAACTATCTCTATACCAACTTTCATTAAAATCGGTTCAGTAGTTTCGAAGTCTATTCAATACAAACAAACAAACAATCAAATCTTTCCTCTTTATAATATTACGATAAGTAATTATTTTAAAAATGGTTGGAATTGATTTATTTCCATATTTGAAACAAGCTCATTTCAGGGTATGCGTTATTTTTGTTAGGACATGTTGTATTTTATTTTTGTTACATGTTTAAGTCTCGAACAAAGACATGATTTATTAAATAGAGGTGATTGAAATGAACATGGCTTACGGAATAATAATAATAGACAATCAAGAACAAGATTAGCCAAGGTCCAAAAGCAAGGTATTTTTAACAAAACTGCCATATTAAATAAATTGCAGTAGGCACAAGACTCAGTCGTTTTGCATTTAAAGTGTATAGAAAATTCTATGACTGAACGTGTCTTCTTAGTTATTATTCTAAGGCTACTGATGAATATGTTTGATGTTGATGTTTTTAATTTACGATTCCGTAAAGTCTACTATATGAATATGACCAATTTCATTCATTGTATTTAATGATATATTTTTAGATAATTAATTTTGAATTAGATAAATCGTATTATTTAATATATTGTTGTAACTACCGACTTGCCTATAGTGACACAAATTTTATTTTCTCAAACATGTTCGGAAATGTAGGCATTATTGTAGTAAAAAGAAGACACAAAGTTTGTAATTCTTGGCTCATGCATTACTTTATCGGCCTAGGCCAGGAAAGTAAGTATGAAAATTCATTTTTGGCCGCAAAAATTAGAATTATTTGAAACTTGAATTATGTAACTTGTCATACAGCCAATTGCTACCACATTATAAAAAATGCACTCTTAGAGCATATACAACGTGTCTCATATCTCCCCATAAAAATTATAATATTTAATTTTATTTAAACTTTCAAAAGTGCCGACCTAAACTGTTCTAAAACTGAATTTTCATAAATTTGACAATTAAATTCTATTGATATGACAAGTTATTAAAGTTGACACATTCTTTTCGGTTAAATGAATATTATAATTTTTATGGGGAGTTATTATGAGACACGTTGTAAGTATATGAATATGACAACAATTTTATTAAAATGTTGGTATGAAATCACACGGAAATATGCTTAATTTTCGTTGCGAGAGAAAAAAGTCATAATCTGCAGTATTACATTTTTTTGCGTAAAATATGATAGGGCTGTATAGACTTTGTTTCCTTTGCACTAATTGAAAATTAAAAAGTATTACTAAATGCTAGGCTACTGTAATTAATTAATTGCTTGATTTGTTTTTTATTCATACTATACTCATTTGTTTCCAATTCAATTCAAAATCATTTTTTGCCAATAAAAATGCAATCATGGGCACGACTACGACCCAAAACCCAAAATTTTTTATTGACTTGTCCCGACCTTGGCCGCAGACGGTCTTTGCAGCGACACCTCCAATAATGTATATACAGCGACCTGGTGAACGTATCAAGTTAACTCTGCGAGCATGGAACTCTCGATAAACAAAATCTGACAGCTAAGATCGACATACTCGACAAAAATCGATAAATTTGACAGATATTCCTAAGGAGTGAAAGGGACAGATGCTTTTGTCGATCGACACAAATGTCGATCAACAAGTCCATGCTCGCAGGGCTGGTGCGTTGCTGAGTGTCAGTCACGGAATTTGAATGTTCACCAGGTTAAAGATTTTTGATTTTCTCGTGTTATAAAAAATATCATTAGCTTGTGTATTCGTTTTATACAACTAAATCTAAATAATCATCTATAGGCATTTAAAATTTTTGATTTTATTAAATATAGGTAACTGTAGGTACTTACACACTTGCACTGTCAATATGTGAAAGAACTTGACAGCATCAGATTTAACGAAACATTAATTTTTACTTAATCTTTGTGCCTAAATATTTAATGAAACATTTTTACTGAACCTTACTTCTACTAACTATTAGTGGTATAAAACTTCTACTAACTAATAGTCTACTACTATTAGTATAAAAGAATGGAGGTGTGGGGTAGGGCCCCCGTACGAAGAGCTGCAGGCACAAGGCAAGTGCAAATAGGGTAACCATGACGCCATTTTGATATTTTTTGTTAAAAACAAATCTTACTAAAATATACAACATATGAATATGACATGCCTTTAACTGGTAATGTCTAGATTGCTAATTTATTATTCACCTGTTCAATTAATATAGGCATTTAATGGACTGCTTTTGAGAAACTATTTTTTCATATTACCTAATTTCTGACACTATCGGTTCACTATGTAATATCGAGTTTGGAATTGATATACTTTAATTCAGGCGTTCCCAGACTTCCAAGTCGTGGCACACTGAGAAAATTTGAATTTTCTCACGGCACCCTAGTAATTTTTTTCTATTTCTTTTTCTTATTTTTGTTGTACCTTTTTGGAATTTTGTTTTTTAGCACAGACATGTCTGTGCTAAGGCATACCATAATGTGTAAAATAGGTGGTTCACAAAAAATAAGATCATTATGGACCCGTTGGGCACGCAATCGTTGAACAAGAGAGAGGAAGCTTATTATTATTAGGTACCTACTATTGTCTTATTTACAGATCATAAAGCTAAATTATACGAAGATCACGGCAATTATAAATATTTGAATAAGTAAATAGACAACATTAAGCAATATTTTAATATGAAAGGTTTTTATTTATACGGTATTATTATTACAATTAATTTCATAATTAATTCCAGTATTATGTCTCTCATTATTTCCTCGCAATTATTGAGAAAAGCACTATACATACCTCGGCGGGAATGGGATTACCGGACTCGTAATTATTGTCAAGGCCTCGCTCGCGCTCGGCGTTGAAAGCATTACTCGTGCGGCGATCCCTAACTTCCCGGCCTCTGCAGTAATGTATTATTATATAAAAATTGGCATCGTACAAAGAGGTCAATAATACAAACACAATTGTTCTACGAGTTCTTTATGTTGTACGTATAAGCTCCTTGTCAAGCTATACTGTTTGACCTTTGGACCGTTCTTATGTCGCTCGTAATACTGGCTGTTTTCGTATTGCAAATGTATAGCTTGAATGGGAGCTTACTGTATATACGTCCTACAGCCACTGCCGATTTGATCTCAGTCTGGCGCATTTATAGCGGTGACCGTAAAACCATACTTATTCATGCTCCTGTTCGCGTTCATTGATATGGCTTCGTATAAACTTGGATATCTCTGAGCGGCGTAATAGTTTACATGACGTGATTATCTTTTACAGTGTGTTTTAATTAAAACATTTCAGTATTATGGTTCTGAATGTCATGTACTACTGGTTAATGTAAAAGTACGTACCTACAAAGGCCTTTACTTTACCAATATTTTTTTATTTAACTAACCTTATGATGGTTTGGTGATCCTTTGAGGAGATTAATGTTCAACAGTGGCTTTTCTGACTCGGACACTCTTCTTGCTCAAGTGATGAAGTATAAGTTCATTGAGTTTCACAATGTAGCCGTTAAATTAAGCATCATATTTTACCGATGTCAATAGAGTTTCCTCAAAGGCTTATTTTGAAGAAAGATTATTGACATTGACTTTTTGTTCTACAAATTAATAGCCAAATAAATGTATTTCCGATAATCTCCCATATTAAATTCTCATTAACAAATGTGAGGAAAATGAGCACTCTCGTGAAAATAATGAAATTGTTGAATTCAGTGATAGTACACAATTTTTGGTCATTATTCTAGCTAGACTCACGTGTACAGTTTAGTTTTTACGTTTACTTCTACGGCAAATGCATAAAATAAATTAGATAACTTCATTGACGGATATTTTACAGATGTTGAAACGGTAAGATTGATTTACTTTAGTTATTTTTATAGTATTATGTCGTATGGACCTTGTATTGTGGTGATCTGCTGATAGTATAGAAAGTATTTTTGTGCAATAAAAAAGAGCAGTCCGTGCTATTTATAATTAAGAATAAGAGAATCCCTCGAAGATTATTTAAAGGAAATTAAGACAATGACGAATTCAGGACAGTAAATTTATAATTATTTGTGTTTATAAGAATTATAACTCAATAGGTAAAACTTTCCAGTTTATCAGTTAACTACAAGACATAATTATAAACTAGCCGTGCCGACATTCAAACTTTTAAAAAACTAGAGGCTCTTTCATGGCGAAATGTATCGCTTTTTACAAGAAAGTTCCACAGTGTTGCTGATAGTTACTTCATAAGCCTAATGACCATTTTTTTGAGGGGAATGCGTGACCGTACCGTACTCGCCGTTGGCTAGACGACGAGCGTGTGTGAGCGGCGAGTGCCGGGCCCTACCCTATAAACCCCCCGGTGTTCTCCCTGCTCTTATGGGTGCGCGTGATAGGGTCCACACTGCGACTATCACTACCAATGCGTCCGATAAGCTTAATGACCATGTAAAGACTCTCACTTGGGAAAAGGTCGCTATTACGACAAAGCCAATGATTATTTATACCGGGTTATTTTTTTAGCAGCAGCCAAATTTTGTGTGCTTGTTCAGACAAGCAAAATGAAGATCATTTACTAAGGGACCAATCTCGAAATCGCGAAGAAAAAAAATCAGCTGTTCCATACAAATGTTCAACATCCACTGAACCTAAATGTATGGAACAGTTGATTTTTTTTCGCGATTTCGAGTTTGGTCCCATAGTAAAAGTTGTTCATTTTGCTTGTCTAAACAAGCATACAAAATTTGGCTCCTGATGGAAAAATAACCCGGTATAATACCAATTACCAATGCTCGAAGTAAATCTGTATCACGTTAAATAATTACAATGGAAAGTAATATTATGCTTCTTGCGCCTTCTTTCTTTCAGCTTCCTTTTATCAGTTTAAAGAAGATCTTAATGCAGGTAAGTAAAACAAACTGGCCAAGTGCGAGTTGGACACGCGTAACGAGGGTTTCGTATAAATATATCTAAGTACACTCATCAACTTTATCTAAGGATATTTTATTTATCCTTTTTTCAAGTAGTATAAGCCAACATAATAAAAATATGGACAACTTATGTGCATTTTTTCAATGTATTGCTTTAATTATAAACTTTCGTCATTTCATTGAATAAATTTCACAGATATTGTCGGTATTTTTAGAGTTATCTCTGATACTACATACATTAAATGTAAATAAAATATCCTTAGATAAAGTTGATGAGTGTATATTATATGTTCACGCAAACCGGTGGAGCAAGGGTAAAAAACAATTTTATTCTGATGGACCACCAGGCTGCCTTAAAGGCCCTTGCTGCCGTGGAGTCCGAAATCACCTTAGAGTGTTCGAAGGCTTTGAATGAATTGGGGTCCAGGAACTCTGTTAAGATTGGTTGGGTTCTAGGGCGCTCCATTATCCGAGGCAATGAAATTGCCGACGAACTAGCGAGGGTTGGCTCCGAGAAGGTTCTCATAGGACCAAAATTAGCATATGGCATTTCGAGGAAGACAAAAAGAGATTGGATACAGATACAAGCCCGACTCCAGTGGGCTCAGTGCCCTGACTATTGCGCTCGATGTTAATGTTCATTAGCGAACTTTCACCCAGGGTCACAATGCGGAATCTCCAACTAAGCAAAAGCCAACTAAAGGATCTCACTAGAGCCTTGACTGGCCATCGAAAACTCAAGAAACATCTGCACAGAATGGGCTTGACAAATGCCCCCACGAGCAGATTCTGTGGTGAGCATGATGAGACACCAAATCCCATCCTTTGTGGGTGCCACCATATCACTTTGTGGGTGGTATCCTTTGTGGGTGCCACCATATCACTTTGTGGGTGGTATCCTTTGTGGGTGCTCTCATTCGCACAAGGAGCCGAGCTTCGGGTGGACCTAGCTTCCCACCTTATGATGTAAAGACTCCCTCCAAAAACTGAAAGACCCGAATAGACCCAACCCGTATTTCCTCTTGAGGCACGAAACCCTAAAATGGACGATTCAAAAAAACTTTATTCGAATCATATTTGAGTAAAGATTATTTTGATTTTGATGACATGAATAGAAAGTCTGTCAGATAAATCAGGGAAACATATTTTCTTAGGTATACGTGAGCAATTGTTCCACATAGCAATAGGGAATATGCACGCTTTTTTGTTATTACCCAAAAGCTTTTTTAGTTAACAAACAACTCGGTGCACTGAAGTATGTTATGTTACAACTTATAAATCCGTAATAAATCTGGTTAGACAAAGAGATTTCGCATGCCGTGTGCAGCACGTCCACCACATAATAAAAAATATGTTGAGCAAAAACGAGATGATATGCAATTTTCCATAGGTGATACTTTTTTGTTGCAGCGGCTATTCAACTCCGTCATACTCGAGGGCAAAACGCCTAAAGCATGGCACGGGGGCGTGGTGGCACTTTTCTTCAAAAAGGGCGACAGGGCCCAGTTGAAGAACTATAGACCCATCACGCTCCTGAGTCATGTTTATAAGCTATTCTCGAGGGTCATCACGAATCGTCTCGCACGTAGGTTCGACGACTTCCAGCCTCCCGAACAAGCCGGATTCCGAAAAGGCTATAGTACCATAGACCACATCCATACGCTGCGGCAGGTTATACAGAAGACCGAGGAGTATAATCTGCCACTATGCTTGGCGTTTGTGGACTATGAGAAAGCTTTTGATTCTGTCGAGACCTGGGCCGTACATAGATCACTCCAGAGGTGCCAAATAGACTATCGGTACATCCAAGTGTTGCAGTCATTGTACGAAAACGCCACCATGTCAGTCCGCCTTCAGGACCAAAACTCGAAACCAGTACGACTTCAGCGTGGTGTGAGACAGGGTGACGTTATATCGCCGAAACTGTTCACAGCTGCGTTGGAGGATGTATTTAAGCTTTTGGACTGGAGGGGACTCGGCATCAACATAAACGGCGAGTATATGACTCACCTTCGTTCTGCTGATGATATCGTAGTCATGGCTGAAACCGTGGAGGATCTAGGCACAATGCTCGAAGACCTCTGTAGAGTTTCCCAACAAGTGGGTCTTAAAATGAACATGGACAAGACTAAAATAATGTCGAATTCCCGTGTAGTACCCACTCCTGTGAATGTTGGAGGCTCTACGCTGGAAGTTGTTGACGAATATGTTTACCTGGGGCAAATAGTCCAGCTCGGTAAGTCCAACTTCCAGAAAGAGGTAAATCGGCGAATCCAACTCGGCTGGGCAGCGTTCGGGAAGCTACGCAGCATATTCTCGGCCCATCTACCGCAGTGTCTCAAGACGAAAGTCTTCAATTCGTGCGTGTTGCCAGTGATGACATACGGAACTGAGACGTGGCCGCTTACAATGGGTCTCATCAGAAGGCTCAAAGTCACCCAAAGGGCAATGGAGCGGGCTATGCTCGGGGTTTCTCTACGTGATCACATCAGAAATGATGAGATCCGTAAAAGAACTAGTTACTAGTTACCGACATAGCCTAAAGAATTGCAAACCTTAAGTGGCAGTGGGCAGGACACATCGCTCGTATGATTGACGGCCGTTGGGGCGGAAAGGTCCTCGAGTGGCGGCCGCGTACCGGGAGACGCAGTGTTGGTAGGCCCCCCACAAGGTGGACCGACGATCTGGTGAAGGTCGCGGGAAGCCGCTGGATGCGGGAGGCGCAGGACCGATCGGTATGGAGATCCTTGGGGGAGGCCTATGTCCAACAGTGGGCGTATATTGGCTGATATGATGAATAAATCTGGTTAGACAAAGAGATTTCGCATGCCGTGTGCAGCACGTCCACCACATAATTAAAAATATGTTGAGCAAAAACGAGATGATATGCAATTTTCCATAGGTGATACTTTTTTGTTACCGAAGAATTTCCTCAGAATTTGTTAGCTTTTAATGTGTTATCTATCAATAAAACGTTGAAATTAGTATATTGATGGAAAATAGAATAATACAAATCCAAATTCGAAAATAAATAAAATATTAGTTTCGTAGAATATAATGTAGATTCATAGAATAAATGCTTTGCCAAAATCTGCGCCAGAAAATCTTGTAGAATATCGTATAACACAATCACAACAAGATTCCGCGCAGATGGATACGTTTATCTTGAAATTGAAAATTTCTTGGATAAAGAAAACAAGTTTATTGGGCCGAGCTCAACGATACGAAATCCACTGCATTGCCATTGGCCATATTTATCCCAATACTTATTGCAGGGCTTTATAAGTATAAAGACTTGGCAACAGAAGTAGCTCTAGAAATTGTGTTTGCTAATCTACACAAATATGAAATTAAAACTCTTTATGACACAAAGACATAATTAACAAAAACACGACTGAATAATAACACCACACAAAATAAGTGATTGGCGTCTAATAGAAATCTGTTACTTATGGTAACAGATTTCTATTAAGGAAGATATTAAAAGGAAAATTTCAGAAGAAAGGTGGATACCACTTTATTACCATAAATTATTTTCCATTATCCACTGGATGATACAAAATAGTTTTCATCATCATCATCATCACAGCTCATCACAGCTCATGACTGGAGCCTACCCTAAAGTTTAGGCCTTAGTTTACCACGCTGGCCCAGTGCGGATTGGTCGACTTCATATGACACCTTTGAACTTCCAGTATGCAGGTTGCCTCACGATGATTTCCTTCACTGTCGACCGACAAATGTGGGGTACATATGAAAGTAAAACGAAAAACACATTGGTACATGGCAGGACTAAACCCCGGGCCTCTAATTAGAAGGCCAGTGCCGAGTATTATTTTTAATGTTTGTTAATAGTTTTAAATATGAGAATGACATCACTGTATTTTCCCTTTTGCTTTATTATGAAACACCGTGTATATTTGTAATCAGGATCTCTAAAACGGCTCCAACGATTTGGCCCAAACTTCGTATTTAGATAATTTGTTGGATTTTAAGTTTATTCAAATATTATTATCACTAGTAGACTACTCCTTCGTGTCAAAAAATAGAGTTAACATGAAGTCATCTCGTGGAATATAGCGATATCTGGATTTGTTCCTGATTCGTCATATTCCTGATTAGTCATATTCCTTATTCGACACTTTCCTAACTGGTCATATTCCTAATTCGTCATATTCCTGATTCGTCATATTCCTATCTCGTCATTGTACAGTCAAATGAAATCGCGAACACGTGCGAAGTAGTTATACTTTGGTCTACAGTTACTAGACAATAATTTACTTAAGGCGGAGTCCCAAGTAAATAAACTTGGCCAATGAAATAAATTTTAACAATAATAATGTATTTCAAAACTCTTATGACAATTTAAATAAATTAAATAATTCAATTTATCTTTCTCCCGTTGACGAATCTTATATTAGAAGAGTAATAATGACATTGAAAAATACACACTCTGAGGGTTACGATAACATATGTACAAGTATAGTCAAAACTTGTAAAGATCAAATAAGTCCAGTGTTATCTTACCTCGTAAACTTATCTCTAGAGACAACATTTCCCGACAGATTGAAACAATCCATAGTGAAACCTCTATTTAAGAAAGGGTCTAAGTTACTATTAAATAATTATCGACCTATAACACTTATACCTATTTTATCAAAAATTTACGAAAAGGTTATGCAAAATAAACTTGTTTCCTTTTTTGATAAATACAAGATGGATATTACAAGGATATTACAGACAATCAATATGGATTCCAAAAAAATAGGTCTACTGCACATTCAGCCTTTAATTTGATTGATTCAACTCTTAGAGCCTTAAATGACAACAAGTTTACAACGGTTTTATTCTTTGATATGTTAAAGGCATTTGGTTTTGTCTCGCACAGCCAACTACTTTTCAAATTAGAACAGAGTGGTATTAGAGGTAACGCGCTAAACTGGATCAAATCTTACTTGCAAAATAGGATGCAATCAGTCGAAATAAGTCAACTTGACTCCAAAAATACACTACAAAAATACAAATCAGAGCTTAAATTAAACAGATTTGGAGTACCGCAAGGTAGCATCCTTGGCCCTCTACTGTTTCTTATATATATTAACGACTTACCAAACATTACGAAACCCAAAACTGTTCGCAGATGACATATCAGTTATAGTCACCACAAATCAAGAAAAGAAAGTACTTGATCATGAAAAAGACATACATGAAACATAATAATTAAGCATAATAATTTAAGAATAAATATTGACAAAATTAATTTTATTAATTTTAATACAAAATTGACATTAGATATACATTATAATAACCAATTACTCAAAGGTTCTGATGTCACGAGATTCCTTGGAATCAACATTGACAAAAATATTGACTGGAAGACACAGGTAGATAACGTATGCAATAAGGTTAACAGCTTTGCATTTGCTCTATTTAAATTGACAAAAACAGCGACAAAAAGTACGGCTCTGACAGCATACTTTGCATATGTGGAGTCTGTTTTGCGATATGGTCTTATAATTTGGAGTATAAAAAGGATATAAAAAGGGCGTTCATTGCACAAAAAAAGTGTATAAGAGCAATTTGCGGAATCGCTCCTGATGTTTCATGCAAACCATTTTTTATAACTTTAAACATAATGCCCCTTCCCTGCCTATACATATTCGAAGTCGCCAAATTTGTAAAATCAAATACACGTTATTTTAAAGCTGCTCACGACTTTTTTTCGAGAAATACCAGACATTGTGATAGACTGCTCATTGACGTAATTCCGAAAAGTGCGCGATTCAAGAAAAACTGTTTTTACATGTGTATCCAAATATATAATAAGATACCTCAGGAAATAAAAGACAAGCCTTTTAATATATTTAAAAATGAACTGAAAAAATGGCTCATGGAACGCACTTTCTACTCTGTCCAAGAATTTTTAAACTGCAGAACTGTTAGGTAACTCATGGACATAAAAAATAATGTATTTGAATTGTGACTGACATTTTTAATATTTTTTTTTATTGACATTGTATTATAATTTTTAATCTTGACATAATTTGTGATTGATATTATTAAATTTGAGGAGTATTTTTTTTATAATAGAAATTGTTATTTATCGAAATAAATTAATTTTAAATAAAATTAATTTTAAATTTCACTGATAGGTAGTTACTATTATAATTTTGCATGCTATCTGTATATGGACATGGTATGGCTGAATAAGCTGAATTTTATGTTACCTGACCATCTTCAGTGTACCTTATTCATATGCAAATAAATAAATTTGAATTTGCACATAAGCAAAAATATTTGTCAAACTCGTTATAACTCAAATACAGGAAATGTACCCAGAATGAAACAGTTACTTTTTTCCTCTTTCACTTTCGATAAAATGCATTTTTTGGTTGCACTATTATTACAAGTCTGCAAGGCCATCTTCTCAAAATTATAATATTACAATACCATTGACTCGATATAAATAATAAAGTGATAATGACATTACGTTCATGATAGACAAGACTTCTATAATAAGTTTGTGTAGGCAAATGTACATGGTATGACGAGTGAGGAATATCAGGAATCTGACGAATTAGGAATATGACCAGTTAGGAAAGTGACGAATAAGAAATATGACCAATCAGGAATATGATGAATCAGGAACTAATCGATATCTGTAGGTATGTCAAGAGAGTACGCAGATGACACTCACAACTGTCATGTTATTTTTTTTCGCTTGGTAGAAATTACCACTACCAATTCCGAGCCCAGGACAACTTGGGAGGTAGATAAATTAAAGTGGACCAGTTAGGAAGTAGGCAACTTTGGAAGTGGACAAGTTAGGAAGTAGGCAACTTTAGAAGTGGACGAATTAGGAAGTGATCGGAGTCGACCGGAGGGGAACATTCCATATTTGGACAACCTGCATAGAAAAGGAATAGTAAATCTATTGTGTTGAGTGGAAAAGAATTTATGGGAGCCAAAGAATAGTAATCAGTCTTAAGGGTTTTTTCTTTTCTTTTTTTTAAGAACATACATAATATACATGTAAGTACCTACATAATATATTTATGTTAATGGAAAAGGCCTTCATTTTAACATTTATTTATTTATTTTATTATCTACTCATAATTGGCGTTATAAAATTGAATGTCAGGACTTCAGGGGTTATTCAGATTGAGTGTCAAGAATTCACTAGGATATTTTTATACATACATAAATTCTCGTTCTATTCGTTGTACAAATTCTGTCCTCGGTGTAACAATCACGCTACAATATTTAAAAAATTATCTGTGAAAATATGAGGGTCAACGCTAATGAAAGAAGTCAATATTAAAGCTTTTTATCCGCATGAGATAAACTTGTATTTCGAAAGGAATGCTGGAATTATCGCAGTACTGGAGCAAGTTTGCCAAATGGTAATGAGATTATGAGTATGTTTGTCATATGTTTATCCAATTTCTTTTAAGTCATCATTAGTAAAGGGACTTTATTGTACTGCATCAATTGTTCAGATTAGCTTTTGAAGCAGTTAAACATTGATTTACTACCAAACGTAGATAACGCATGAACGTTCGAAAAGTGGGCTGGTGAAGAACTGCCCAATCGGGCCTCGTGCAGTTCTTTTCCATGCGTTGGATAAGCAATTTTGAGCATTATGTTTGAGAGTATAAAGTTGATATTTTCTTGTAGCAATTACTTAAACGTCAAATTAAATGTGGCTAGGTATGAAATGATGTAACTGCACACGGTTGTACTTCAAATAGTTTCCGTAATAATAAAGAATAAGGTTGAATTCGATAAATATGGTACTTTCTTTATGGTAATTTTAATTCGGGTGTGCATATTCAACTACCTATTTAACAACGTACAAATGTATAGTCGATTAGGTGACAGATTTCAAGCGAGTTTTTGTATGAAGTGCTCTATCTACGTTTGGTAGTAAATCAATGCAGTTAAATGAATTAGCTATTGAGACCATTTTCAAATTTATGAACTGGTAAAAATGTATAAGGTACTCTCCAACTGTTATTTGGGTAGAAATGAATGAAGTTAACAAATAAGTTAAAATACTTCCTTGTTATACTTGCAATGAAATATTTTCACCAAATCCTTGAAGAAGATTTTGCACTTATAGTGTCAGCACTAAATAAACAGAAAAGTAAAAACTATATTTCGTAAAATAACTTTAGCCTCAACGTTAAGATAATACGAGTATTAACACATTTCACATAGATCAGTTAGTCTCCTACGCATATTGGGGATATCAACGCTTATTTGTGATCTGCGATTACCGGCTCAACTCTTTCCGTCAAAGCGTCTCAGCCCTATATCTTTTCGAGTTGCCCTTACGCGTACTTCGTCCGTGTAATTCGCTTGACATAACAACCCAAGTTTTATTACTCGTTTCCTTGCTCTGTTCTCGGATGAGATTTACTGATGCTACCGGAAACATTTTCCCTCTGAAATGAATAGGAAATACCGTAACAACAAGGACATTATTACTTTCCGCGGAGATTTGTTAAAAATTATGTTAAGTGGTGCGTGCTAATGTTGCTGTTTTAAGTACATGCTCGAGAGAGAAAAGCACTTCTTGGATGGCGAAAAGTCATAAACATTATTTTAAGGTAACGTGTCTAAAATGGGTCTCGGCGAAAGATTCGTTTTAATTAACTTTTTCAGGAGCGAGCCGCGGCCACGGCTTTTGCCAGCTACCAATCTTCATTAGCCTTATATTCCTATGTAAATAGGTGGTGGGCGACAAATAGCCTTTTCAAAAAATACCCACGTACGTACAATATCTTTTTCAGTTAAGTAGCATAACGTAAGTTCAATTTCAAATTATATAAAACTAGCTTTTGCCCGCGGCTTCGCTCGCGTCAAATTCGGGGTAAGGCAACCACCTGCCAGCAGCACCTTGAACTGTACTAATTATAGATGCAGAATTATTCCTGATAACTACTCCTCTCGTCTCGCCGTGCCACCCGCGCTCGCCTAGGTACCTACCCGATTGACGACGATCGATATGGCATACCTAAAATGAAAAAATATATAGTACCCTTATATGGGTGATGATATTTCACGTCTGCCACGTTAGATTTTAAAATTGTTGCTGTTTTCGTAATCAGCGACTCGATAAACCACAAAAAGAATACCCATGTTGATTTTCAGACTTTCTCATCCCATTTCCGTTTTTTAGGAGTTGCATTCTGTAAAAACTTAAAACACGTGTTTCCTCATTTATTGATAACAGTACTCCTGTGAAATTTCGAATAAAATAGTCTGATTTTGTTTACATACAAATGTTGAACCTCCGTTTCAAATCCTTAGAGGGTGGTTTTTGAAAAATCCATTCTCAGTCCTTAGACCTCATAAGAAACCTACTTGTTAAATTTTGCAACTTTAGACCCGAAGGTTTGGGCTGTACGTTTATATGTGAGTCAGTTTCTTTCTTTTTCATATTAAGAAGAAGATAGAAAACGATGATGATAGTTCACGACCGCCAGGTTGGATTTAGAAATCGTTATTGTTTTTGTAACTAGCGACCCAATAAACCATACAAAGGATACCCATATTAATTTTCAGCCTTCGACACCCCATATCCCCCATTTAAAAGGAAACATCATCTGAAAAAAACCTAAAACAAGTGTTGACTCATTTATCGATAGAAGTACTCCTGTGAAGCTTCGAATAAAATAGTCCAACTAATCTTGTTCCCCCATACAAAATTTGGAGCCCCATTTCAACCCCTTAGTACATCTCATAAGGAACCTACTACGTGCCAAATTTTAAATCTCTAGACCCGGTGGTTTAGGCTGTGCGTTGATATGTCAGTCAGTCGGTTTCTTCTTTTATATATACAGATATCTTTTATATATACAGATATAGATAGAAGATAATAATTAATATGTAGCCAAGACCTATATTTAATAAATCATTTTTCATCCCGAGCCCTATTATGTAGAGAAATTTAGAGTTTTTACAAATATCTCCAAAATATGCGTCGGAGCTTAAAAAATAATGAATTTTGGATCCCTGTAGGAATGAGGAATCTAATGTACTTATGAAAAACGGTGAAGTGTGAGTTTGATAAAAAAAACATATATTTTTCCTTCTGGTACTGGCTGCATTGCATTTTTAACCGATTTCAGAAAGGAGGGGGCTGTCAATTCAGTTATGTTCGCTACTGTGGAACTTCGTTGATTGAGAGTCGATTTCTGTGATATCGCGGGGATGGCCCCATTTAGATACTGGCGGTCCGGTGCTTTTTGAAAGAATCGACTGGAACAGAAGTAAGGGTGTATGCCTTGGTTTTCTGGTGTGTCGTTTATATAGATAGTCTAATTTCGTACAAATTTTAGACCTCCGTTACAACCCCGTAGAGGGTGGTTTTTGAAAAATCCATTCTTTTTGCACTTGCACAAATCTCCAGCCTAAATCCATAATTTGGAAATCCTAACTTCAAAACTGACGGAATTTCATACAAACTTTCATCCCCATTTTACCCCCTCAGGGGTGGAATTTCCAAAAATTCTTTCTTAGTGCACCCCTACACCTCACGAGGAACCGACGTGCCAAATTTGGAATCTCTAGGCCCAGTGGTTGGGGCTGTGCGTTGATATTATCAATTTTCACACTTTGACACCCCATATCCCCCTTTTAGTGGTTGAAATTTGGAAAATCCTGAAACAGGTTTTCACTTATTTAGCGATTGGAGTACTCATGTGAAGTTTCGATTAAAATAGAGCAAGTAATCTGGTTTCCCCATACAAACTTTGGAGCCCTTTTCAACCCTTTAGAGGGTGAATTTTATAAAAATCTTTCTTAGTGCACCCCTTCACCTTATAAGGAACCTACTTGCCAAATTTGGAATCTCTAGGCCCAGTGGTTTGGGCTGTGCGTTGATATTATCAATTTTCACACTTTGACACCCCATATCCCCCTTTTAGGGGTTGAATTTAGGAAAATCCTGAAACAGGTGTTAACTTATTTATCGATTGGAAAGTTTCGATTAAAATAGAGCAAGTAATCTGGTTTCCCCATACAAACTTTGGAGCCCTTTTTCAACCCTTTAGAGGGTGAATTTTAAAAAATCCTTTCTTAGTGCACCCCTTCGGAAGCTACGTGCCAAATTTGGAATCTCTAGGCCCAGTGGTTGGGGCTGTGCGTTGATATTATCAATTTTCACACTTTGACATCCCATACCCCCCTTTTAGTGGTTGAAATTTGGAAAATCCTGAAACAGGTTTTCACTTATTTAGCGATTGGAGTACTCATGTGAAGTTTCGATTAAAATAGACCAAGTAATCTGGTTTCCCCATACAAACTTTGGAGCCCTTTTCAACCCTTTAGAGGGTGAATTTTATTAAAATCTTTCTTAGTGCACCCCTTCACCTTATAAGGAACCTACGTGCCAAATTTGGAATCTCTAGGCCCAGTGGCTTTAAGCTGTGCGTTGATATTATCAATTTTCACACTTTGACACCCCATATCCCCCTTTTAGGGGTTGAAATTAGGAAAATCCTGAAACAGGTGTTAACTTATTTATCGATTGGAAAGTTTCGATTAAAATAGAGCAAGTAATCTGGTTTCCCCATACAAACTTTGGAGCCCTTTTTCAACCCTTTAGAGGGTGAATTTTAAAAAATCCTTTCTTAGTGCACCCCTTCGGAACCTACGTGCCAAATTTGGAATCTCTAGGCCCAGTGGTTTGGGCTAAAGGGTAAAGTGGTCAGTAACGGAGCTTTACATCAAGCAGTCCAGGTTCAAATCCTGACGGGAACAAATGTTTGTGTTAGTCTTGTTCTTATTCCTACGTTAGTTTGTGTGATAAGCACGAACATTTGTTCACGAGGCTGTTGGTGGTTTTTGTATTGATTTATTTATTTGAAATATATTTTACTATCAATTATACCCTTTTAAGAACTGTTTTTGGACATATAATTTTAGTTTTCCTAAAGATCCGGATATACGTAAAAAGTGGATTGACGCAACAGGTAGAGAAGAATGGATTCCTACTAAGTCAAGCACCATTTGCTCAAAACATTTTAGTGAAAATGATTTTGATATAAAAAAATCTGGGAACAAGTATTTAAAAAGCAGTGTAATACCACATGAAAAAGTCGTGTATTTGTATTCTGCAGTATGTATTATAATTTTTTAATGATATAAAATAATGATTGCAATATCAGTAAGCCAACTCTTTTATGTTTAAGATAAATGATGCGAGAAGTTCTAAGTACTTCGTCGTTAATCAAAGAGAAATTAAACAATGGTAAATCACAAAAACGTAGTCTTACAGAAGCGAGAAATAACATAAACGATAATGATTTAACAAAACGGATGAGACAGGTAAAGCTATGTTTATGAATATTATGTAAAATATGTAGCGTAAAGTTTTAAGAAAATACATTACATATAAGGTACTTGATTTATTCTAGGACATTTTGGATTCAATAACATCAACCTCTTTGATAATAAAAGACAGTCCCAAAAAAATCTTACAGGTAAAAATAACGACAACATAAAAATTAATTTAAAATGTAATAGTCAATTAATAAATCCGTAATTATTTTCAGTTCAATGTAATGTCAAGTAATAGCTCAAATGCATCAACACCCAGGAAAAAAAAAAAAAAAAAATACTTGTTTCTAAAGAGACTGTTATAAAACGACAAAAAAAAATAAATTAAAAAATACAAGCACAAAATCGACGTTTGAAAAAAAAAGTATACAAAATGGAAGATATTATTAACGATTTATAGAAAAAGTTTGCATTAAGACATGAAGATTTGAGTACTTTATATTTACTTTACAAATATTTACTTCTCCATCCAACCAAAATATCCTAACAACTAAACTACCGCACGTCCGTTTGTCAGATTATCCATTCTAGTTTATGCTTTCAGACCGGTGCATTATAGTATTATAGTTTTTCTTTTATTTTACGTCTAACCTACAACATTTTTGAGCTAAAAAGCTATAATTTTGTTTCATAGAAACAAAATAATACTTGAATATTATTAATTATAAACGTATAAAGAAAGCAATAAATATTTTTTGGTTTTCTAAATATTTCAAATGGTTAAATAGCTGGCAATATTTAATATCGATAACTATTCATTGATGTCAATCACTAAAATAATATTATTTGTACACGCGGCTCTTGACGACAGTGAATTTCTGTGAACGAGGAGCCCAGTGAGCGTTGTGATTGGTTCAGCCCGATTTCGCGCGACTTTGCATGGGCGGTGCAAGGAAAAGAAGTGGGAGCAAAACTGGCGACAGCGGTTCCCGTCCAAACGGTGCATGATTGCCTTTCTAACCTCTTTCTGTGTTCTGTGCTACCGACCACTTATAAAGTCTACTGGGCCGGTTTAATTAAGAACACAAACGGTATTTAAATTCGGAATTAAAACAGTGCTATCAAGTTTAAATGAGGTGATTAAAATTTTCCTTTAACAAATTGGGCACTAAAGGGGAATTATTACCAGCTGAATAAATTCACGTTATAATTCCAACAAAACTTCAAAATACTGTTCGTTATATTCGTTGGCATCTATATTTTAATTATGACAACCGCTTCCGTGGTCGAGTTTTTGAGACCACCCGGTATCTGGAGTTCTGGACTTTGATTCCCCATGGGGGCAAAAGTTTCTCTACTCAGTTAGGTTGGTGGTAGGACTTCTGTCTGAGCCACCCTGGTACCACCATGTTTACCGTCACACTAACAATGTTTGTATCGTTGTGTTCCGACAGTTCGAGGTAATATAGAGTTCCTGAGTTCTTGGATCCAGATGAAGCTCGCTTTTATCTTGAGCCCATACCTAGCGTCACTTATTTCGTCACTTATCAGGTGAGGTGAAGACCAAGAGGACCAAGAGCTTTCCTGTTGTGAGTAAAAAAACTCATTTACGTTAGCTACAATGTTATATTTATTAAAGTCACTAAATATCATAGCCCTGTGAGTTCTTTAATTTATTTTTTTATTATAGGATGCACAGAATGTCGTGTTGATGAGTGGAATGCGATTTAAAAAATGGGATGGTTTGGGTACTGTTCAGAGAGCAGGGTAGAGAAGGGGTGGGGAATGGGAGGCCTATATGTTGTAATTACATAGGCCTCCCGCAATCTGTGGTATGTCAGGTAGTGGACGTCTTTTAGCTTTAATGAAGCTGAATGATATTACAGACCCTTATTCAAATAGACGCCGCGAGTGATCACGTGCCAAAAGAAAGATTAATGGTCTTCTTTTACAACGTTTTTTTATACAACTAGGTTAGCAAACAAGCAAACTGCCCACCTGATGGTAAGTGATAACAGTCACCTATAATCCACTATTATCGGCACCGGTTGTTAATCATAAGGAGAATAAGAAGACAATAAGGAGACGATGCTCTTTTGATATCACATGCCGTAAAGAAAAATTGACACTCGATGTTCATACGGATTGACGTTGTCTGGATAAATGCATGTCTGTGCCTGATAATATATAGAAGTCAAAGACTCAACTGATAACATGAAATTTTTCGTAAAATATTATCTACTTATCGAAAACCGTATATACTACTGAATACTAAAATAGAGACACCGGTCTTGCCGCGAATAGCGCCATCTCGCTCCCACTGCTGTCTTAATACCTAATGTTTTAAATCTTTTGTATTTTAAAACTAAAATGAACGTTATAAAAATTAATTCAAATTCAATATCGTTTTTTCAAATTGGATTATTACATAATCACTTTTGCACGTCAAAGAAGCTACGCCAATGTTTCACAAGTCTACGGCGGGAGACCTTGTACTGGAAAGAACCAGCAAGAAAACCAGCAAGGGGTATTTTTTCTCCCTGTATTATTACAGAGTCGTCAGTTGAAAGCTGGCCTCAAAGCAAAATTTTGAGCTCAACTTCCATTACAAGTAGATGTGTCAGTTTACATTATACATTTAGGTAACATCAGACTTTATTTACATATCAATCAAAAGAATTATCATGTGTTTGGATGATAAAACTGTCTGGACATGAGGTTAGCTCCTAACCTCATGTCCAGACAGTTTTAGCATCCAAACAAACTTTAACTGTATAGTACCCTTTCTTGAGTAGTGTCGATTTGATGTGATTTTTAAATTTACGAATTGGTAGGTCTTTTACTTTTTTTGGCAATTTATTATAATATTTTATACCTTGCCCCAAAGGATCTGAGAACTTTTTGGAGTCTCGATTTAGGCAATACTATTACGAGTTTTAAATTCAAATATCATGATACTTGTTTTCACCTTTCAAACGTAGCTGCAGGTGTTGGCAACACCAACAAGATATAAATTAATTTTAAGTGTTGGCAACTTTATCTCTACATATGTAGCGGCGTCAGTAACTGTGTGCCGATAATTTTCGTAATTTTTTTGCCTCCTTCGACCGCCATGACCTCAATATTTATGGTCCTTCGGGGAACCCATCGCTTTATCGCAATCAATTACATCGATTATCATTTCGCATTACACTATTGCAGTTCTTTTTATTCAGTATTGAATAACTCCTCGAATCACGTTACATCGTAAATTATTTTATTCGAATAGTTATTCTGAACAAATTTATCTCATCGTTACATTTGTTCACATTTTGTGTATTTCATTGAAATCGTGTTACATCGCAATTATGTTTCTTATAATTTTGTTGTAGGTATTGGTTTGTAAAATAGTCGTTACACATGAAGCAAAAACAATTCGTCGTTACATTATATTTTGGTTTATTAAATTCAATGTATCGTACATCGAAAATACGATTTTATGTTCAAAATTTAATTTTTCTGTGTAATAAATTAATGTCATGTTTGCTGGGTATGTGCTGCATATTTTTGTTAATAATTATTATCAAACCAATTGGAAATTATAACACTTGTTATTAGGCGCCATAGCAAGCGCTATAATTTATTAGTTAAAAGTAAAAATCCAATCTATATAACATTTTTAACGTTTCTTTTACGAAAACGTAATAAAAAGATACTAATAATTATATAAAATAAAATGTAGAATGACGACGTAGTCAACCCTGACTCTACGGAGTCTCGTCTGTCCTATCCTAAGGCCCTTATTAATAATATTTTTAAAATCTGAATTTGGTAATCTATTTTTTGTCTTTTCTAACGTAAGCCAAATTTTATAAAATTAAAAGAGATTAAACTAAGATAGAATTTAAGCCAGGCTTTAATGTGTAATGTGCCCATAATGTGCCCTAGTGTAGCCACCTGTAGGCTCTTCTCTGTTCTAGAAATAGGACTGGGCTTTGAAAGGAGATTCCCAAATATAAGAAATAGCACGATGACTGGAAATGAAACGTAAAAATGTATTTAGTCTGCGAGATAAAACAAAGACGTATTTTTTCGCTGGGTCGAAATAATAAAAATAGCTACTTAGATTGAAGAAATGCGAGGGAGTTCTGTAGTCAATAGTTATATTTAGGTATAACGTCATTTGACATTTCAAATGAGTGTCAAACTCAAAGCACCTACCTATCATTGCAAGTTGTAAAAATTTAAAAAGAAAAAATAGATGGCCAATAGTTTAGTTATTTACTAGACGAAAGTTAAAAAAGACAATCCCTACTGGCCATTATATACCATTATACTACTGTAACATCGACAACAAGATTGTTATCATCCGAGTCAATCATAATTCCTAACAATACATTTGTAGTCAAAATGTATACTACACATTGTAATAATCTTTTTAATGTCCGAAAGTAGTAACGCAACTACAGTATATTTTCGTCGCTACCTTTGTCAGTGGTAATACTTTGTAGGTTACTTATGCCAACTCGCAAAGACATACATTTCGAACACTCGTTCAAGTGCAGACTCAACAAATCGGAATAAATGAATTATTCCGTGTACATCAGGACTTCCGATAGCTCTATCAGAAGTTTTAGGTTTCGTTAATATTAGATATAGGAATAGACAATTTTTATTACTGTCCAACAGTGGGCGTCTCTTAGCTGAAATTACAATGATGATCCGACACTATCAGGTGAGATCCAACACGAAATCTACCATTCATGTACAATACGGAGCATGTGTTTCTTTAATGCACATGGTTGAAGAAACTAGCATGTACCTAAACAAGAAAAAACAGTACTTATACGAGTACGCAGTTATTTTGTATAACGGAACGAACTGAGTGGATAGATCGAATATATTGATCAAAACGAAGTGAGTGGAAGTTTGTCCTTGTATTTGCTGACTAAATACACTTTGTTGCCTTTGAATCGCTCGAATACAACAGAGGACTGATAAATTTACAAGAGATGCTTGGTCTGTTTCTTCTAATAGCAAAGTTTTGATTTGTTAGAAGACAATGCTAAAACTAAGAACATCGAGCAACACTCCAGTGAAGTTCCGCCGTTTGGCACCATTCCATTTTATTTATCTGGAGATATTACATTTGTACCTAGTGTTTGGTGTTAGGAGTGAAATATGCCGCGAATTATTTTGTAAAGTAGGGCCCATCCTAGTAAACAAGATTTTTTAGAATATAGTGGTGAAGAAGAAAGCAAGTGCGTTGTGCCTGTCTGGTTACAGATAACACACTATGAGAATTGTTCAGTGCTGATGTACTTTACCATACCTAGCGTGCTGGTTGAGTTGCCTCTAGTTGTTAGCAGTTTTGCCTCTAAAGTTTAGCTAATGACTGCCATGCACTTATCTGAATTTGAGATTGGTGTTATACTAACATGCACTTATCTGAAAAGGAGAGTAATCCCTTAAGATCACTGAATACCTAATTGAATGTTTGAACATATAAAAGGATTTAACTGACAATTAACAGCCTTATTACTAGGACAGTGATTTCTACAAGGAACCTTGGGATTAACATCTTAATTAAGATTAGCATTATCTTTATCACACAACAGCATCGGTTAAGTAACACTTTGTGATAATGAACAGTGAGGATAATATGTCTATCGTCTAGTCTAGTGTTTGCAAGCCCATATCTGGATTCTTCAAAAAAGGGTTGATATTAGCTTACACTAGATTACCTTTCGCATTAATCACCTTTACGTATGTTAATAAATCATAAAAAATAACCTAACTTTAATTAGAGTATATAAAATTGTGCAATACATGAGTCCGTTTTTATGATTCGAAATGAAAAGCTTATTAAATTATCTATTACTTACACAAATAGCTTATTTCGACTGAGTTAATTGAAAATCGTTTTGACAGACCGAATTGTTACTGCGTTTGAATACAAACTGATAATTAATTCGCTAGTCAAATCAAACCAATTTCGGGCTACATAAAGACCCATACTTAGAACTGGCTACCTATAATAATAATTCAGTCCTTAATGAATTTAAATATGTAGGTGCATTTTTAAACATTTCTTTGCATTTTTAACTTCACTCCTTGTATGAGAGAAGCAGGATATGCTTACACTATTTATGAAAATATATTTACTTTGAAATTAATAAAAAATATACCTTACTTGAGTAATATTATGAATATATATATATTTATTTGAAAGCCACAATTTCAAACTCTCACTATTTGTAACTCTAAGCTTGTTAAAATCTTTTAGGTAAGTAATATACCTACATTTTTGGAGATAGAACTTTAGACAAGAACTTTTTTTTTCAGTTTGAATAAGGCTATACGTATTTATAAATATAACACGTTTTTATCTGACAGCGTGAAAGTTCCATCAAAAGTGGTTCAGCCGTTCCGGAGATTAGCGGGAACAAACAAACAGACAAAAAAAATTCAAATTGTGTTTTTGTTATTGGTACCCGATATACATTCATATCCATTTAGTAAAACCTTGTTTATTTTGACATTACAAATAGACACTTCAATTTTATTTATTTGTATAGAAATAGCATAGATGTATAGATAAAAGCCGGCCAGGTGCGAGTTAGACTTGCGCACCGAGGGTTCCGTACAAACTTCTATAACTTCTTAAGTATGTACATATATCCGGTTTTCAGATTTTTTAAATATGTGCTATAACACCTTGCTTCTTGCCAAACTTAATGATTCTAGGTCAACAGGAAGTACCTTTTTTTAAATGCATGACCGCACCGTACCCGCCGTTGGCTAAACGGCGAGCGTGTGTCGGGCTCTCACGGCAGAATGCCAGGCCTACCCACTAAAACCCTTCGGTGTTATCCCCGACCTTATGGGCGCACTAGGTAAGGTCCACACTGCGACTCCACTACCAACGCGCCCAAAACAGGAAGTACCCTATGAATTTTGATTCCCTCGAGAGTGTCGAAATATACTTTTTTGTGGCATAATCGGCTATATCTTCTTTCTACGTTAACTTAGAAGTTTGCTTTTTTCACAGCTTTAAGGGACTGTAGACCTGAGTATATAGTTTAATTTCAACTCGATATCTCCACGCGCTCCCGAGATAAAGGGTCTTGACAGACAGACGGACGTGATCCTATAAAGGTTCCGTTTTGTCCTTTTGAGGTGCGAATTTGCGAAACTCTAAAATGATAATCCGTACAAATAAATAATTTGAATCATGAGCATGCTTAGCACTTAAGCCCTGGTAAACATAAACAAGTCAATTATACCACCGCCCATGTAACCATAAAGCTCCGCGCGTTTGATGATTTAGCCGCTCGGTTAATTAGTTAAATAGTTTGCTGATCGGATGATATCCCGCAAACGTTTATCCGTTATCGCAAAATGGTATCGCAACTTCATTATGGCTGTCTAATTAACGTGTTTATACTATATACACGACTTTATGTAATGTTCTGGTTACGAAATGAGCAACTGTAATGTTGTATCTTTGGCTATAAACCGTTTTATTTCTAATTATACCACGACGTTGCATCCTCGAGATTTATATATTAGCCAGGTAGTCCACTTTCCAATGTACCGGGCACCAAGCACAATTTTAGAGCGAAGACATAAAAATAAAAAGATAGGTAGGTAGTTTTAGTATTATTCACCCGCTTGCGCGATGTTACGCCGTTTGACTCATTCGCTTTCTTTGTGCGGGCATCACAGCATCGGAATATTAAAGATCAAAGTTTTATTATTTTATAACTTTATTTTTAGTGTGTTGTGTAGTTGTTATAGATATCAATATGTGTAAATGAAAACGTAAGTATTCTAAGCAATATATTAAGGAAAAGGTTCGTAAACTAGAGAAACGTTTACGTCACCGCCGCCGCCGCTGCGAGCATTTTGATGGTGCTGGAAGTAGGTATGTAAGTTTAAATTATAAGTGCTTATTGTTAATTATATTGTACTATTTATCGACACGATCTCATCTTCGCATTTCGTTCGTTTAAAGCAAGACTTTATTTCGTGTTTGTTCGAATCAGTAGATTATATTTAGCTCACTAATTAATTTCATTTTGAAATTTATTGAGCAACAAAAAGAGCCTTGCTATTTGCGCATTGCCTAACGTTACTGTTTAATTAGAGAATATTCTGTATACAGTGTTAAATAAAATGGTATCCGCAGAATACCAGCGTCAAAGCACTCTGTGCCTCTGCATGCGGGGCCTATTTGGCCTAAAATCTATCTGAATATATATTTATATTTTTTTTGTTATATTGTGTGTTGTATTTTTTGTACCAAATAAACGTCTATTCAAGCAATTATTCATAATTACTAAAGAACCGTGAATCGGCACTTTGAAACACGCCTTGTACACGTGTTTAAGTGTTATTATTTCTTTATATTTATAGAACAGTGTGCCTTGGAACTATGATGCGATTATAGTCACGCACAGTACTACGATGCGATTGTAGTCATGTTTTTTGGTCAGATTTATTGGTACCGTGACGTGTTCACGGTCTCGATCACAGCACTTCGTGTCATAATGCGATAATGACCTAGCTTATTTTTTCAACAGAATGTTATTATTTCTTTATATTTTATAGAACTGTGTGCCTTGGAACTATGATGCGATTATAGACACACACAGTACTACAATGCGATTGTAGTCATGTTTTTTGGTCATATTTATTAGTACCGTGACGCGATTACGGTCTCGACCACAGAACTTCCCGTCATGGTGTGAGCATGACCTAGTTTATTTATTCAACGGAATGTTATTATTTCTTTATTTTTTATAGAACAGTGTGCCTTTGTACTATGATGCGATCATAGTCGCGCACAGTACTACCACAATATAGAGAATGGTACTACGATGCGATTGTAGTCATGTTTTTTGGTCATATATATTAATTAGTACACAGGCTGAGGATAGCCTCGCAGAATATGACTCGCCTCGCAGAATATTTACTAATGTTACTCGCCGACAAACTACTTCGTAATTTGGTGTTTATGTTTATAATGGTACATTTTGTTAAATAAAATAAAATAAAAATCTATGGAGAGGATGAATTGGCTTCAGTGTGTTCACATACATCCCATATGTTCAGTCAGTGGTTCATGTGACTGAAACTTGTAATGAGTGACAACCTAGTAATGTACAGGTGATGACATCAGAAGCATCAGCCGAGTGTCCCATACCATCCACTAGCTCTCAGGTACTTGTAAATGATGTTAACCCTCCAGCAACCAATTTATTTGAGAATATTTTAGAGGTCTTAGGGACCTCAAAAGGGAAACACGAGCTTTTCGGAACAAAAATCCAGGATAAAATCTCTGAACGTTGGGGTCATATATTGTGCGGAGGCTTAAATAAGGATTAAAAGAAAGAGTTAGAGGACAACATCTTCATACCTGAAAACTTTCAATTAGTTAAAACACCCAAATCGAATCCTGAAATCACTGCTGTGTTACTCAAAGAAATCAGCTTATATTGAACCTTCATTATAAAAACACGCTTAATCGAAGGAAATTAATAATGTATTCATTAGATTATAAGTTTAAAAAGATATTGCACGTGTACGAAGTGATTCATTTCTGTTTGGCGGGAATCTCTTAGTGAGATTAGAAAAATTAGAGTAGAAAAATTAAAGCATCGAAGTTGGCAGAAATATCGACCCCAAATCAAGAAAGTTCCAGCGGCGAGTACTTCTTCTTCTAATAGGCCTTCAGTCAGCCAGCAGGGAAACTGCAAAGCTCCACCGCGTGAAATGCCACGCACGCAGAGACGTGGTTAGGCGAGGAGTCACTCGTACCATTAGTCTGCGAGGAAGGCACCTGTAGTAGATCGATATCAGACAACGAAGTCTCGACCAAAGGCGCCGATCAAAACATAATAGAAAAAAAATTTAATAATTATTCTGGTACTTAAATGAAAATATTTTATTCACACCTGAAAAAAAAATACAATCGATCCAGTTCTCTTATGAGTTGTAACGGGTAAAACGGATTACAAATGTCTTTTTAAGAAACCGAATCTCAAAGATGTTTTACCTATAAGTTCACGTTTTTCACAGTCAAATATTGTGACATTACGTTATAAAATTAAGAAGTTATACTAAATGAGAGCAGTAAGATGATGCAATGATGAATTAGATCAATTTATATATAAACTAACTAACATAATATTCCCCACCTGTAATGCTCTTTTCTTGATAATCGTACCTTCGACTTTAAGTTCTTGCGATCACGGGTCAGTGATACTGTACTCCAATTCCTTAGATTTTATATGTTTTAGATATGTAATTCCACAGAATTCTTCCTTGTTATACTAGTTGTTTCTTAGTTCCTCCACTGAAAAACCAGACAGCCAAGCCTTAAGGGAACTGCCCTGGAGATTCATAGTACAGTGTTGGGTTTAATACTCGTATATGTAACATGTCTATGATCATATGGCCCGGGGCTCTCATACTGGGTTTTACAAACATAATTTTTAATAAATTGTTATATTTTGTTATTTGTTGGATTATAAAAATAACACATGGAGGAGAGAGCACCTATTTTGTGTACAACTACTACCATTAATTCAAAGAAAATAGTTTTTGTGAGTTATTTGCCAAGGAGTGATCTGAAACTTTCTATGGTGAAAATCTAGAATATTTATAACATGAAATCTGTAAATATTGTTCATTAATCCACCAAGATGCCGCTTACTATCAGGTTTTTTTTATGAAATAGGGGATGTAAAAGACGGATTTTGGGAATATAATGTGTTTGAAAAAACCCTACCTACCAAAAAACTTAATAAAATCTGTTCTAAATCAAAAAGAAAATTCAAGTAATTAAGATATACCTAAGGTACCTTGGTAATTAGCGTAAATACTTAAATTTTTATAACAAATTGATGAATCATTCGGAGAATCCTTATTATTTATAGCTAAATATGTATTGCGTGTCCTGAGCTGGAAACAAAACCTCGAAGGTCGCGTGCACCTGATATATTCCAATGAAACTATTTCGTAATTTTTCTTGAATAAAATGAAAAGCAGAAAATATGATATACTTCGATTATAACTAGGGATTGATTTTTCTAAGGTCAAGGTATTGGTAAAGGAATCACACCCATAATACCCCAACCAGTTACACCACCTATGAAATTCTCATTGTGATTTAAGAAGTGTTAAGGACGGACTTATCGCTTATCACCGTCACCAACATATGAATTTTTTGAAGTTCTATAATATATAATCAGTGTTCTAAGTAAAGTAATAAATGTTTGGTTGAAAAAGACAGAAGGTCATAATTAATTAACAATAAACAAAAATATAAAAGCTTTTAAAAACTCTACTCGACGAAACTCTTGTTATGAACTATCAAGTTATATGCCTCATGTTAAATGTCTTCATTTAGTTTGATCTATTAATTTAAAATATGTTTTGTTAAATGTCTCTAAATGTTATCAAAACAAACAGATTTAATGCCAAATTTAATCATTTTGAATTTGAAAAAAAAAATCTATCTTTGTAGACTATGCCAGGATAAACCCGAAATTTATTTTCTTTAATATTGTCTATGCACAAATTGCACAATGATCAAAAGTACTTGCAACTGTCACGTGCAAAAATGACGTTGAAATTGACACTGTGAAACTAATTGACAAAGAAAAGTTGTAATAAAAAATAAAAAAGTTGTGATTTTTATGTAAAAACAATAGTGAAACGAAAAAGTTTTTTGCAAAATTTGTTTATTTAATTTTAAGAACAAACGGTGTTACAATCCGTAAAACTGATGGTTAAAATACATTTATTCTCAATCTCAAACCTTTTAATAAATTTGTTCAGAGTTGCCTTTTAAAATGGAAGACATTCGAACGGCTATTAAGCTGATGTCTAAATTCTGTTATATGGCGTTCATCGATTTATAAGATGTCTATTTTTTAGCCACTACGCATCAATCGTAGAAACATTATCTTAGATTTCAATTTGAGCAAATAACTTAAGAATTTCAATGTCTTCCCTTTGCACTTGCTTCAGCTTCATACATTTTCACTAAGCTTTTGAAACCCATATTATCTTATCTTAGAAGTCTTAGTTTACTATTATAAATTATTTAGGTGATTTTCTGTGCCTTGGAAATTCTTACAAGATTCTATCAAGAGTCTATCATGCGTAATAAAACTCTTATTCACTGATTTAGATTTTGTTATAAATTATAACAAAAAGTCAAATTATACCGAATTAACGACAAACTTTCTTTTTTTTCTCTTCTAATCAAAAATTTCTCAAAATACTCTAAACATCCTACCTGGCTAATATAAAAATCTCGAGGATGCAACGTCGTGGTATAATTAATGGTTAAACAAACTTACCTTTGTGATGTTTGACCATAATTATACGAGACGTTGCATCCGAAGAGATTTATATTCCCTCCCAACCCATTATTTGCTGTGTTGCAAATAAATACCCAATGTTTTTGAGAAATTTTGCTCTAAAGGAATGAGTCAAACGGCCTAACATCGCGCAAGCGGGTGAATAATACTAAAACTACCTACCTATCTTTTTATTTTTATGTCTTCGCTCTAAAATTGTGCTTGGTGCCCGGTACATTGGAAAGTGGACTACCTGGTTAATATATAAATCTCTTCGGATGCAACGTCTCGTATAATTATGGTCAAACATCACAAAGGTAAGTTTGTTTAACCATTAATTATTTCTGTATTAAGAAATAAGCAAACCCATATCATATAACAGTTTCATTACAGTTCTTTTACAAATATACGTGGTTTAAAATAAGCATCCATTACCTACCGAACTAGGTGGGTAACCTATGTGTTTCGGTTTCTGGCGCCTCAAACCTCTAAATACATTGACACTACCTCTCCCATCGATGTGCATTTAAATTAAACACATGAAAGCAAAGTAGTGATAATGCAATTTTTTATATATTAAGATTATAAGTTTAGCAGAAAATATATATAATTAGGCTTAGTGAGTAAAATTCGAAAGATATAGAATAGTACCTAAAACAGAATACCAATTCATACATTTTTAAAATGGCGTCTGAAAGAATTAATAACGGAAATTTTGACATTCCATAAATAAAATAGCACATATATAATAGCACATAACATAGCAATGTTTAGTTATATAAGGTTCAGCTATATAAATAAAAATGAATCGCCGAAATGTATGTACGCGCATAATTGCACAACGACTACACCAAATTGGATAACTCTTCTTTTTTGTATTCGGTATTGTTAGGACAAAGTATGTTTATAAGAAAAGATTCGTAAAATAGTACGAAAACGTTAAAAATTTTATTGAAAAAAATTCATAATAAAAAGTGAGTGGCTGACGAGATTAACAGATTGACATTCAGTTATTCAGTTTCTTACATTGTTTTATTGTCAAAAGGTCTCAAAAATTTATTTTTTAATAAGCCCGTGTGAAGGCGGGGTGGGCAGCTAGGTTATCATAAAAATGTAAATGGAAGTATTTTTTATCTACACTAATATTAAAAAGAGTTATAGTTTGTAATTCTATCAGAGAGTACATCATTATTGATTAGTATGTAGGTACATAATCAAAAAAAATACTATAGACGTAATTCCTTATCTACAATCCTTACGTCAAGGAAAAAATTCTTGAGTGTTTTCCACTGTGAGCTACCTTTGTTTATTGCCGGAATTAGACAATGTGCTACCAGTTGTACCACTACTATATCTGATTGTAAAGTCTGCGTCCTCGTGGATTCAGGCAACGAAATTGAGCAATTGCCAAGGACGCGAGCCAAATTTTCTGGACGTGAAATAATGCCTCGGATAACGGCTAATGATGCATACAGGAACGGATCTTTAGACGTCCACTGATCCCGGCATAGTCTTAGCACCAGCATCAAACTTTTTGCTACTTCTTCTCAGGCCATTCGAAAATGTAGCACTTTCGTAGTAATGAAAAATATTTAATGAAATATTTGTATGTGCCGCCTAATAACTTTAATATCTCTAGTGCACCACACTGAATAGTTATATTAGGCTCGTGCGTTAATTTTGAGACGTTAAACGATTGCAAAAAATAATCATCACTCATTTTTGGGAGAGGCCTATATCTAACAGTCTCTTGACTGAAATGATGATGATGAATCAACATTCGCCGTTGTCAAAACTCTTTTTTTTTATAAAGGGCCCGGCAAATGACCTCCTCCCATTGAAAATGCGAGTCTTAGTCGACATGATGAAGTCAATCTCATTTTTTGTCACGCCATCCGGACTTTTCCAGGTCCACTTTCGATGCAGCCGTTTTTTGAAGATTTCATTATATAGAGTCCCTCTCTCTCCATGTAATCGGCTAGCATTTGACTACGGTAATTCAGGTCGCAGCAAATGTTCATTCCGAGCAAGGTGATGTTGCTCTGTGTGAAGGGTTGTGCCCTGAAGAGAAGGAAGGGGGAGGAAAGGCGACCTTTTCGCCGAGAACGCGCACACCTGTGTTTTCTTAGCATTGAACTCAACAAGATTGTTGGAACCCCATTCGAAGACAGGGTCCAGCGTCCTGTTGAGCTCAATGATAAGATTCTGCCTCTCCCTACCAATATCACCACGAGCAGCCCCTGAGCTTCCTTGATATCCCCCATGCACTGTACTATTGTCTGCATAGCAATGTATACTTCCCAAGGAAAGCATGTCATTGATATGCAGAAAAAACAATGTTGGGGATAAAACGGAGCCTTGCGGAACTCCAGCGTACACTGCCACGAACCGCGAAGCGCAGCCGTCAACGACAGCGCGAACTTTACGCTCGTGAAGAAAGCTGGCAATCCACGAACAGAACTGCGCGGGTAATCCGTATGCCGGAAGCTTGGAAAAAAGAGCCTTGTGCCAGACTCTTTCAAAAGCTTTGGCGATGTCGAGACTAATAGCCACCGATTCGCCGCGCTTATCGATAGATTCACCCCATTTGTGTAAAAGGAACGCTACAAGGTCACCTGTTGAACGTTTAGGAAGAAAGCCATACTGACGGTCATTAAGTAACGAGTGACCTTCCAGGTAACGGATCAGCTGCGTATTAAGGATCCTGTCCATGACTTCACACAAAAAGGAATGGAATGGAATCCGAAGGGCGGAAGGAAGGTTAACAGTTAGTCCTACTGTGACGATTATTAACCGTTAACCGTCCCATTAATGTCGGACTATGTGAGTGAAGGAATCCCTCCATCTCTCGAGCAGAATAACGATAGTCTCTCTGCTATGATTGACCGTCGGCGTCGTGACTGAAAATTAATTAGGGGACAGTATAGTACCTAACTAAGTACCTTAGAATGTACAGTAAGAACCGCGTCAAGTTATACTGCCCCCCTAGACATCGAATTTCCAGCGGTTACGGGACTTCGCGCGACGGTGGTACTAGATTAGGAGCGGGTTCGATAGAAGAAGCGAAGAGTGAAGAGGGCAACCGCCCGAAGAAACAAGGGGAGACGATAGGTAGACGGAGCCAGCGGTACCACAACAGGGATAAACAGGATAGATTTAAATAACTTGTAGGGAGTCAAGAAGTGCAGCGCGGCAGAGTGCGATTCGCTGGTTCCGCGCGCATCTCCCGATGTTTCGGCCCGTATAACCAGGATTGGTTGAGTAGGGCCATGGATGGATGGTTTGCCCCCCTAGACAAATGCCACACACTAACTTTTCCGCAGTCGTTCCGCAAAAAAATGGAAATGACATTAACCTGTGACAACCTCACGCTATTTTTTCCGCACCTAATGCCATCTCCATACATTTTTTCTGCGGAACGACTAAGGAAAAGTTAGCGTGTGGCATTTGTCTAGGGGAGCTGTTTGGACCTTTCTTATGCCTCCCGTAATAGTAACGTTAATCGTGCAAATGTCGTAAAGCTTTATGTGGCGCTAACTAACTATACAAAAAAAAATATTTCATCGTGTCGTGTCGCTTTCCATTTTTATTTGATTTGTTTTATGTATGTAGACAATGTGTTGTATAATTATAATGATTTACCGCACAAATATAAAAGCAGAAATTTAAATTATTACGAGCCGTTTCCTTGAATGCTGACTCTAGCGGTGGAATTGTTCTGGCATTTTTTAAATTTTATTTTCATTTAGAGAATTTAAATACATTTATATTTATTTATACTATTTAATGAAAAGTAATCGCTGTTTGATGATATAACCGTTGTAAAATAATAATTGAAATCTTAATAATATTATTTGTGAGCTGTTCTGATTATGAGCAATAAACAAATATTGAAATTCACAGAGAAAAAAGAAAATTTGTAATACTAATTTGAATGATTTAATCTGTTTCTTTAACGATGCCAATTATGGAGCCAGAACAGCAATTAACAGTTAATGGATTCTCCATGACGATTACTTTGCTTCTTGATTGGTTTAATGGACTGAGAGCTTATGCGGATAACGAACAACGCGACAATTTCTTTCATAACTTTCTACGAATTCTAACGAATTGGTAGACCCCAGTCTTAATCTCGTAATAGGATCTAAATGGATATGACAGTACCTAAATGTTAATTGTTCATCCCAGTTACGTTCAAAATGGGGTGCTAAAAGTTAGAAGTGCTTCGAGATGTAAAGATTATTTGATTTTGTCCGGTTTCTATATTCAAATACGATTCGTTATTGTTACGGACAGCTAAATGACATTGATTCTATAGAAAATATGTCAAAATTCAACTGTCCGTAGCAAAAACAAATCGTTTTTGAATAAAGAAACCGGACATTACTCACTTCTCGCTGTTTTACCCACTTGAATGAAACGATGTAGGCTTCAATAATACATACTTTTAAGTCATAATCATTTTTAGGTGAGTTTTCTTAAATCCTATAGAGTAGTCGTCTTTTGCCAATAGATTATATCTTTGACAAATTCACACTTTTCAATCTGTTTTCAAGATTTCGTGGAACTCGTAATAAGTCAATGAATGAATAATATACAACTATTCGCATTTTTAGAAGAGGTTAGAAACATTTCATTTATTAGTGAAATTTACGGGAGTGATTAAGAATTAGTAACATAACTGATTTCTGTGGAAAATATCTTTTTTTGTAAAATTTTACAATACGCTATTAAAAGTATTAGAATGCATAAATAATATGTTTTTTTAATACGCTGATATACCGAGAATCTCGTGGACTAGACTATAGGCAGTGCTGTACGATATAGTGGACAGTATTATAGATTATATATAAAATGCGACAAATTCCTTTATGAATAAATTAATGTATAAACGCAACTCAACTGAATGATTCAGGACGCCAACTTAGCACAAAAGTAATGAAAAGAGATTCCTAGGGTTTACCTATTGCTGGATCCAGATGAGTTCTTCCTATTCCACTCCTAATCAAAACTAAAGTGCTATGTTGTTTTACTAATAAATTAATCGTGAATTGATTGGGAACGATATTAAAAAGGATGATGATAATATTATAAATTACTGGATTTACGATGGTATACGAAAGAAATATATTCGATAAACAACGACAACGATAATTCGAAAGGAAGTTCAGTAAGCAAGTAAGTTTAAATTGTCAACTGTAGCTAATTTTACTCAAAATTCGCGATCTTTTTTAAAAAGTGTTGCCACTACAAAATATTACTAAAGATAACGAAAATATCAATTTTGAACAAGTGCAATAGAATAAAAGTCACTGCAGCGCACAAAAACAAGCTGTAACTATTATTCAAATTTCGATTTTAAAGAGAGGCTGGCTGAATTTGCTACTGACTGAAATGTTTTCGAAGGTAATCTTGTACAATTAATTTATCTTTCGTTTTTATTATAGGTTGCAATTATACTACAAATAGTGCTATTACTAGAAAAGTCGATAAAAGAAATACAAACAAATTGAAAAATAACAAATCTAGTCAACAAACACATTCGTACTATGTGCAACACTCATCGCAAAAGGGTCGTTCCAGAAACAAATTAGTTTGCGGGGACTTATAACTTTAAACAGAAAATGTTTACTGCAAAATACTTAGGTACTCAGGTAATAACAACTCCCCGGGGAGAGCGGGAACGGAAATTAGAAGCGTCTGCAATCTCCCGGGTCGTTCACCCATAAAAATAAAAATTGTTAACTCCGCCTGCTTGCTGACGACCCTATACAAGAAGAATTCGAGTGTACCTATACGTTTGAAATTTTCTATTAAAATACCAGTCTTATTACGTACGCATATGGTCTATAATAACCGAAACATTTAAATTTGCATTTCTAGCCAAAATGCATTAGGCGAGCATCTAATTTGAAAACATAAAACATTATAGAGCTTTGCCAAATATAACATTTCTACCGGAATCACTCAAAGCAAAAATCATTTGCTAAATAAGAAAAGCTACAGCCATATTCTGGGGAATTCATAATCGGATTCCAGTCACTTCTGACATCGGTTAATTTGCAAAATTTAATAGAAGCATCGCAATGGTATGTAGCCATTTCTAAGAGAACAGTGCTGTTTTCAATTGAAATAAGGTTGTATTTTCTATTCCGTTCTGTAGAATTATATAAGTATACGTTTCTGGACTCATTAGATACGCCAATCTTCAACGAAATTAACGCTAAGATTTCTAGAATACTGGTAATTTCAGTGGAAACTGGAAATAAAAAATTAAGTTTGCATAGGCACTTCACGATATTTTTAATCTAAACTTTGCAATAATTAAAACTTTAATAATCATGAAATACAAGTATTATGCAAATAGTATTTTTCTTCTAGGCTTTTAGAACCTTTATTTTGAAAATCAAATACCATATAAAATTCTCGTGTCACAGTGTTTGTAACCGAATTCCTCCGAAACGGCTTGGCTGATTTTTATGAAATTTTTTGTGTATTTGGGAGGTAGGTTTGAGAATAGGTCGTAAACTATTTTTAAAACCCCTAGGTGATAAGGGCTTTGTTTGTACAATTATTATGAAGAAATGCGCTGCGATCGCCGGCAGGGGGATGATCTCGTGATCCGGGTCCCTCTAGGCATTTCCAGAAGCTTGAAGTTGAAGCTTCAGGTGCTCCTTGCCGGAGGTATTCCGCCTTGCCTTTGCCAACCCCACGTATTCGCCGATGATCGGCGGGCGGCCTTCTCCTCTCTTGCCTTTTAGTTTTGGTGGCAATTTGAAGGTAGGCAGTAGAACATATTCCAATAAAAGAGCATCATTGCATACATCATTGCTGTTACTTATCTCCCTGCCCGTCTTACGGCACCTAGAGGAGGCACTCGCTACGCTGTACTGTATGCACTGATCAAGGAAGATTCCGACATACCCTCGGAACTGGGAACATGTCGCTTATATCCGACAATATTTTATCTTCTTCTTTTGGAGCGTCCACTCAGTTCTTTTGGTCTCTTCATTGTTGCTTCTTGACGCCTCGGGAACAGCCGTCAGAGGTTGAAATTCACCCCCTAACGCCTCGGTTATAGTGACTTCGCCAACCGGCCCGGTCACGGAAATGGCCCGCTCTCAACGGGTTCGCATGGCTTAGAAAGGGTGGTGGGTACCCCCCTAGGACGTTTCGCCGAGTTCAATGGGGTTGTAGTTTTCTTCCACGCAGCCCAACGCTCAGTGTGCCGGACCATGGCGAAAAACTCACCCCACCACTTTCACCAGCAAAAGGCAGCCACCGGGAACTGGCTTTCACGGAAGCCACACCTCTTCTTAACACAAGAGGAGGGGACTTCGCTCTTTATCGCAAAAGCGACTGGCCATACGAACTGGTTCGCTGGGTTGGACCCGGCCTTTCCACGACCCCCTCCACGGGGACAGCTGGCAGACTCTTAGCCCGCGGCAAAGATTGTGCCGGTATTCCCAGGGTGTACCACGAGGAGGAGGTCTGATGTCGCACCCCACAACGCCAAATACTTACTGGCAGGTTACCCAATTTAGGAAACCAAGTGTTGTGTCGATAAATGAGTTCACACCTCCATCTGTTTGAAGCTTATGTAACTAAGAGCGCCTAAAATTTCTATCAACAGTCGATCACTCATAACATCATAAAAATGCTTTTTACATATTTATTCAGGTTACGCTTCGCCCAAAGATTTTATTTTTTTGTTTGATCAATGCCCTAGATCAGGGATCTCCGAACTACGGCCCGCGGGCCAAATCCGGCCCACAACTGCCATCAATCCGGCCCGCGACAGCGTAAATAATTGAAATATACAAAAAAGCATTACATTTTGCTTAGGTCGCGCACTCTGCGACTAGTCTAGAAATATAGTTAAGGGCAGAAAAATGAAAACTGTTTTGGCCCTTGGAGTATACTGAAGTAAACATTATGGCCTTAAAGTTTGGGGACCCCTACCCTAGATTGATGAGGAGAGTGGTGTGATGATTGGTACCTAGGACCTACTGATAAATTTTTTAGTTTTCTTTACATTATCCACATAAATATTATCTTTATTTTCAATAAAACTGTTTAACTTAAAATATGTTTATATTTATTTTTCATTTATTTAACAAGTGATCAGATCACGTATCAGAACCAGGAAAAAATAAGGAATTTCGCACCTCGACTATGTAGGGTTGTTTGACAGACACGCAACACGCAACCTGTCAGATTAGTTTTTCGTCTTTTTAGGGTTCCGTAGCTGAAGGAAAAAAACCGAACTCTTTTAGGATCACTTCGTTGTCCGTCTGTCTGCCTGTCTGTCAAGACCCTTTTTCTCGGGAACGCGTAGATATATCCAATTGGATTTATATCACTACTCGAGTCTACGGTCTCCATCAGCTATGAAAAAAAATATTATTGTTAGTTAACGCGTTTAAAAGATATAACCATTAATGTAGCATATTAATTTTTTTTCAAATTATGCGGTTCACAGGGGAATTTAAACCTATAGGGTAGGTACTTCCTATGTCCTATGCCCTATAATCATAAAGGGCAATGTCCATTTTTGGCTACCATTGAACACAATGCTACAGAGAAAATGATTTGCAAATTAATTATTTTATTATTTAAGCAAACTTATAGGTACTCAAAGAGATTTGTATCAAATAACACTTTTATGAATTAATATTTTTTTTCAGTATTTATTTTATTTATGCAGGCAATAGTAGGTATGACCGCATCCAGCGTAGCGTACGGTACTCTATCCAATAATAATAGCTAAACGGAAATAAATAAAGTTATAATATTTTTCAGTAAATAAGTAATACAATAATAGTTATGAATTAAAATAAATATGAACTGTTTCTGAATATGATTTTAGTATTTTTGACATATGGCAACACTTATACGAAAACGAGAAAAAAATCTCTCGGCAACAGTCATTCGCATTGTTTTTCTTCAGCGTGAGTGTTACCCGTTGGCGTAGGTATAGGGGGGCTTGGGGTCTGGACACCCCCCATTGAAAATCAACATACACTAGATAGAATTAACTTTTCCTTCCATGTATCAGTATACGCTAGGCAAATTGAAGTTTTAATCTGGACCCCCCCATCGAAAAGTTATACGACTAACTAATTAATTATTGTAAAAATATAATTGTAAATAATTGTTCATTAGCCAAAGTCTCCTAAAAATGGACAATCCCCTTTGGCAAAAAAACAAGGTCTTGTAAAGCACATGTTAAGAAATCTGAATACCGTAAATATACTTAATACATACTTAGATAAGTGTGTACGGAATCGTCCGTGTATGCGTCCAACGTACGCTATAAAGATTTGGCAAAGAGTGCCATATTAATTTAGCACTACTCGTATTATTTATTCTGCGGCCATACACACGAAGTGCGGCTTCCTAAAACTAAAACAATCGATACTAAATAATGTGTTCCTCGCATTCTTGTCCGAATATATTCAATATTTCATCACGATAATATCAATAAACCAACATTGCCCATGGGAATGTGATCAGCTGCCGTTCTATCTTGGAAATATATCTATAGGTTGCGATGCCAAAGGACTCAGTGTTTCAGATTTGCCGGAATTATTTATAAAGCGCCTGCAAAAAGGAAAAAGCCGGATGATATCGTTTGATTTGAGATAAGTATAAAATACTCGTCTAATAAATGGAAAGTCTATACATACTTTATATAAAAAACCGGCCAAGTGGAGTTGGACTCATGATGCGCCGAGGGTCCCGTACGAACTTATCTGAGTGTATAAGTTCTGATATATACTTATACTTAAATACACGGTGTTTCATAATAACCAATAAATATTTTATCGTTATCTAAAACTAATTATTAAATTGTGTTTACCCGTAATGTCATTCAACCCAAAATTTTCATGTAAATCATAGACATGATGATGATACTATGATTTACATGAAAATTTTGGGTTGAATGACATTACGGGTAAACACAATTTGATAATTAGTTTTAGATAACGATAAAATATTTATTGGTTATTATGAAACACCGTGTATATAATTATACATAGGTATGATGTACGGTTTTCATTTTTCCTTAGCGTGTGCTATAAGACCTTGCTTCTCACCAAATTTCACGATTCTAGGTGAACAGGAAATACGCTTTAGGCTTTGATTCCCTAAAAAAATGTTTTGAAAATCGGTGAAACGTAGTTCGGTAAAATGATACTTATGTCAAATAATATTTCGATGGTCTAAAAATATGGCAAGCAATATGTTACATAGAAAAATTAACGTCGGTTAAATGTTAATCGGAGAAGTAATAGGTTCCTCACATTAGTGTAGGTACATGAGGGTAGAAAAACAATCATTGCATTTTTATATTGAAGTCGATTACTTATACGCAAAGAACTTAGTTAAGTTCAATCCCACGAAGACACAAGTGTGCGCGTTCACTGCGAAGAAGGACCCATTTATCGTAGTGCCTCAGTTCCAAGGAGTAACTCTTCATATGTCCGATGGTATTGGGATCCTCGGTGTGGAAATTTCTGCTAAAGTGCAGTTTGGGAGTCATTTGGAGGACAAAGTCAAATTGGCAAGCAAAAAGCTGGGCGTCCTGAACAGAGCAAAGCAGTACTTCACTCCAAGCCAGCGGCTAATGCTTTATAAAACACAAATTCGGCCGCATACGGAGTACTGCTCGCACCTCTGGGCAGGAGCTCCCAAATATCAGCTCGACCCTCTTGACTCCTTGCAAAGGCGTGCATTCCGCATCATCGGTGATCCCAATACCACGGCCTCAATGGAGACGCTGGAGCAAAGGAGATACTTTAGTTCTCTCTGCGTGCTCTATCGGCTCTTTAACGGAGAGTGCTCTGAGGAACTGTTTGCAATGGTGCCCTCTTCACCTTTTTACCACCGCACCACCCGCCATCGCAGTAGAATTCATCCATATTACCTGGAACCGATCTTGTCTAGCACAGTTCGGTTTCAGCGTTCATTCCTCCCACGTACGTGTCGGCTCTGGAATGAACTCCCAGCTGCAGTGTTTCCTGAGCGCTACGATATGCCCTCCTTCAAACGAGGCTTAAGAGGAGCACTTCTCTCCGGGTAGGCAGTGACTGAACTGTGCCCCTGGCATTACAGATGTCTATGGGCGGTGGTTACCACTTTAAGCTTTTGATAGAGTCTGGCACAAGGCTCTTCTTTCCAAGCTTCCGGCATACGGATTACCCGCGCAGTTCTGTACGTGGATTGCCAGCTTCCTCCACGAGCGTAGAATTCGCGTTGTCGTTGACGGCTGCACTTCGCGGTTCGTGGCAGTGAACGCTGGAGTTCCGCAAGGCTCCGTTCTATCCCCAACATTGTTTCTTCTGCATATCAATGACATGCTTTCCTTGGGAGCTATACATTGCTATGCAGACGACATTACAGTTCATGGGGGATATCACGGAAGCTCAGGGGCTGCTCGTGGTGATATTGGTAGGGAGAGGCAGAATCTTATCATTGAGCTCAACAGGACGCTGGACCTCGTCTCCGAATGGGGCTCCAACAATCTTGTTGAGTTCAATGCTAAGAAAACAAAGGTGTGCGCGTTTTCGGCGAAAAGGTCACCTTTCCCCCCCCTTCCTTCTCTTCAGGGCACAACCCTTCACACACAGAGCAATATCACCTTGCTCGGAATGAACATTCGCTGCCATCTGAACCCCAGAGAACTGAACTACATCGAATCCGTCATAACTATTGCCTCACGGAAACTCGGTGTCCTGAACAAGGTGCGTAGGTATTTTGCGCCGGACCAACTATGCTTGTTGTATAAAACTCAGGTTAGGTCTTGCGTGGAATATTGCTCGCACCTTTGGGACGGCTCCGCTCAGTACCTGCTCGATGCTCTGGACAGATTGCAGCGTCGCGCTATTCGCATTATTGGCGATGTAGAGGTAACTAACACCCTCGAACCTCTACAACTTCGTCGTGACATCGCCTCTCTTAGCGCCTTTTACCGAATGTTCCATGGGGAATGCTCTGAGGAGCTCTTTAACCTTATCCCTCCCTCTCCATTTCTTAACAGAAACACGCGTAAGGGCCTTCGGAGTCATCCGTACACTGTGTCCTCCTTCTCACACCGTACCAAGAAATTTTAAGATTCCTTCTTCTGTCGTTCATCCCACACTTGGAATTCTCTACCTGCGCACGTGTTTCCTCCAACTCATTTGGGCCTCTTTCACCGCTTAACATCAGGCGGGAGGAGGTCATTTGCCGGGTCATACATAAAAAAAAAACAAAAAAAAACACGGTGTTTCAAAATAATCTATAAATAATCAAGTCTTTATCGAAAACTCATTATTAAAATGTGTTTACACGTAATGTCATTCAACCCAAAATTTTCATGTAAATCATTGACATGATGATGATACTATGATTTAATGAAAATTTTGGATTGAATGTCATTACGTGTAAACACATTTTAATAATGAGTTTTCGATAAAGAATTGATTATTTATTGGTTAATTTGAAACACCGTGTATAGCTACATTATATTTTACCAAAATGTGATTTAGTTTTTATGAGTGTGGAACAGTTGTCCGACAAATCGTTGCCCGACACACGTATGAACGACATAACTTTTGACCGACACCACGTTTGTCCGACATGACATTTGCGTTGGTACATAAACATAAAAGTACAATTCGTATAAATTATATTGTATTTAAATTATACTTGACGTACCTACCCAATAATTGCATTGTGATGATAAAGTGATGCAGGCATAACGCATTCAATTGAAAATCGAGTACAGTATGCAATTCGTGTAGATTTCCAGGAAAGCTGAGAGGAATTATGTCCCGCCCTGCGTGTCGATTTTCAATGATGAGCTATAGAATCCCGGTTACAGTAATGACTAACGTCAGTCCTCTGTACACTGGCATTGCTTTATCTTCTTTACGATTTACTCGTCAGAGCAATTTCTGTGAAAGGTTAAACAGCACATTCAGTTACTCAGAAACATCTCGCAAATTAAAATTTTCTCCAATGATTTCTTAGCAAATTTAAATTCAAAATGTTTTATTCACCATAGCCTTTTAACTCTTACTAACGTCAAACACTACTGTATAAATATTACAACGGAAGGCAATGTCATCTTTTCATATTGAGGCTAAATAATTGTCACTGTATTTCTCTACCTACCCTAATTGCATCATTATTGGGACTGTTCACTTCGCTTGCGGACTTCCGATCAGTAACTAAGGTCAAGCATCTCAACTCCCAAGCGTGAGCCTATCGTCGAAGTACGTTCTATTTACGTATTGTGCATCATCACATTAATAAGGAGAAGAAACATTAGAAGGGAATCAGAAAGAGCGTCTTTACCATTTAGCACATAGGACGACGCCGAACCAGGTTGATCCCAATTTCTGGATCCCAAAGATCTGATGCTGGAGCTGGAAGGTGGCTATAGGAACTCCGCAAATAAAAAACACCACCCCATCCAATTTTGGCTCGTTTGATTCGTATTGACGAGTACTTTGATCCTTTATGGTAACTAGAGTCTGATGCCGAGCTGAAAGGTGGCCATAGGAACTCCACAATAAAACAACACCACCCCATCCAGTTTGGACTCGTTTGATTCGTAATGACGAGTTCTTTGATCCTATATGGTAAGTAGGGTCTGGAGCTGGAGCTGGAATGTGGCCATTGGATCTCCGTAATAAATCAAAACACCACCCCATCGAGTTTGGGCTCGTTTGATTCGTATTGAAGAGTACTCTGATCCTTTATGGTAACCAGGGTCTGATGCTGGAGCTGGAAAGTGGCTATTCAAACTCGGCAATAAAAATACACAACCCCATCGAGTTTGGGCTCGTTTGATTCGTATTGACGAGTACTTTGATCCTATATGGTAATTAAATGGCTTCGCGGACCACTTCGGCTGCTTCCAGAGACCACCAGTGGTCACCACCGGTTAAGAACCATTGGTCTGTCGCATGCCGCATTACAGCTGATCGCGGAGTAGGGGTAAAGACAAGTAAAAAGCGCTCGGCAAAGCAGCCAAAGCCAATATGGCCTCAATTTTTAGTTAAATGCCAATTCGAAAAAAAGTTTCACTTGCATCGTGGTTTCATAAAACCACACAATGAGTATTTTTATCTCCAGGGTCCACAACACCCGACAATTTCTATAAAGTTCAAATAAATTGAAAACTATTTTTTGTGTCCACTCCATGATGTTCGTTCGAAGCTCGCGCCGACGTACTCACTACGCGTCTTGTCGTATCGCCGTCCACGAGCACACTGCGAGCGCCTTTGTGTTCGCGCAAAAACCGCCAACCAACCGGCGGCGTCGCGGCGGCGGCGCGGCAGGTCGCTGCGAGCCTCTGTGTGCCTAGTGCGAGTTTTATCGAGCTCTACTCGATCGTACGCATCGAACGCGTACGGGAATTTATACGGAAATTTACGTGGACTCTAATTCCATACAAATTCGCGTTAACGCGTTCGATGCGTACGATCGAGTAAAGCTCGATAAAACTCGCACTCCGCACACTGTTTTTGCTTCGTGCTGCGAGCACACTGCGCTCTCCGGGCGAATGGCTCGCAGCAAGCTCGCGGCTACGTACTCACTAGATACTGTATCAGCTACGTTACGTATTACACCTCTAAGTGAGTACGCTGCTTTATATGATCTCATTGAACATGTAAGGCAAATGTAGGGTAGATGCACACTGTAAACACGTAAAATTCAAAGGGGATATCTCACAGTGGGTCGAGCGAAGGTTCGAACGGTATCTATTTCTTTAGTATTCTGCCGCACGCGGAGGGGGGTTGAGGTAGAAGGGGAGCTGGGGGAGACAAGTGGAAGTCCCCCTTAAATATACGCGAGTAAATCCGAAAAGTGTAGTTTTATAGTAAGTTATTATATTATTATAATATTATTATAGAAAGTTGTACGTAACCCTTTGGTACGCGAGTCCAACTCGAACTTGGTCAGCTTTTTAATAGCAATGTTAGTATTTATATTTGCGAAACGTAGTTCGCGGGCACAGCTAGTAATATTATATAAAAACTTCGATTGTGTCAATAATTATGTAGACATCATGCCTGTCGCGTCCAAATTGAGCTTGACATCGTTAATTTGACGAGTCGTCGAATTATTTCTGGAAAAATAAATCATTCCAACAATTTTTTCGTCATTTGCCATTCAAGATGCTTGACAACACTCGTGATATCACGGTTGCTTTTGTAAGGGTTTTTAATGAAACGACCCCTTTATTATAGGTACGCAGTGTGTAGGTATTAAACAGGAGACGCTTTTGTTCCAAATTTTAATAAAAGGAAATAATTTGCAAGCGGAATTGATGACAAATAATGACAAATAGGCACTTACGCATTTAAAGGGAAATTATATTCAGAATTTGAATTTATTCGACTGAAATAATAAGAATAATAAATCTTCGTTGTTGGTGTAGGTAAGTGTGGCTGATGCTTATTGAAGTTACATAATACGAGTACGTAGTTGAAATTGTATTACAATCCACAGAATTTGATATATATTCTCTTGCTTAATCATACATCATTTCAAAAGTTTTGGAAAAGTAAGCTCATTTATCATACTTATTGTTAATAATGTAATGTTACTACAAAAAGTTTTTAAACGCTATCTAAAGTTAAACACTGTTTAAATATGATGCTGTCTATGTCTTTCCTTTTAAAACAAATGAAACAGCATCATGTTTAAGCATAATGTGTCTAATTTTAGACAGCTTTCAAGACCATAATAAGTCTTATTACGAAAAAATCGTTAAACCATGATTTAGACCAGAACTAAAAAGTCCGAACTTGAACCTCGACCTTACATATAGTCTCGACTTTATTACGCAAACCGTTTTATCTCTGGTTTTACCAAACCTGAGTTCAACCCAAGTTTAAGTCTTGTAAATCATTCATTCAATCATTCTGTGCGGTACGGGGTGGCGGGTACGGAAAATAATTATGCTTCTGTGCGTTACGCAAAAATACGAGTACTTCCCGTTATTGTTTTTCTTTTAAAATTGAATATAATTGATGTAACATTATGGGGAATATAGTTATCTCTTTGTTCCGTATACGGCAACATGACGAAATCATTCCGCACCGAGCGCAACACAAGGATAACTAGGTAGCTGCCGCACTGGCCAAGACTCAAATACGTCAAAATACTTCAATAAGATAAGACAAACAAAATTGTATTTACAGATTTTGTTTGTCTTATCTTATTTTTTATATAGGGCCGATATTTGCAAATCGACAACTACGAGGTGGGTAGATTTCATTGCAGGTAAGTGTACTATACTCAATTTTTTCATCCAAATCTTCGAAATCTATTTCATCAAGTATATTTAAATCCGTTTTTGAAAGCCCAGTCACATTATTTCTAATAAATATCGCAATGATGCCGCACTAAAGAAACAATCAACTTAAAGGTTTACTAGCAAATGTGACAATCTATAAAAATTCAAGATAATCCAGCTCTATACTAGGTGTGCCTAGTTTTTTTATGACTTGAGCCCAACTACGATTTTTGCTTAAACCAGTGATAGAACGTATCGTAATAACAAATGTTTAATAAAAAAACCGTGATTTTGCTTAGTCTGTGCTTAAACAAAACATGTCAGCCGCCAACCGGTCTTATGAGACCGGTGTGGCTTTACGTGTCAGGTGTCATATAATCTATGTCATTGTATTTTATTATCTGTAGCCTCTGCACTTTTGGGGTTATGAACATCTCGGAGTGGTCTGTGCTTTTTGTGTAGAAAGTTGAAATAAAAGTCATGTCTTTATAAGTGTTTTTTAATTAAATCCGAAATAGTACATAGTTGAATAATAGTAGCTTCACTATAGGTGAAACACGTAAGAAAGGTGAACTGATTAATATAAACATTACATTACGCTATGTAATAATTGAAAAATACCCTCACGAAAGTAAATTTATAAATTAATATACATTGCTTTTTGCAAAATGAAAAATATGCCTTCATTGTGAAATAATTTTTTTTTCGAAAAAAAATTTTTGAGGCTATTTATGAAAAAATGTCATAGCGTGACGTCACACCGGTCACATGCGACCGCCTGGAGATGAGAGGTTAACCCATTGATTTACTACCAAACGTTTGGTAGTAAATCAATGGGTTAACCCATGTTATGTAATAAGACCGCCAACCTGTTGCCAACCTAAAAATATCTCAGCAGGCCTATTCGCTAACTACGGTTGGTAACTGGAACTGTCATTTTTGAAAGACACTTTATAACCATTACTGGTTAGTGATCTTATGTGTTACGGCAGCGTTCATGATAGCAGTAATGGATGTTAAGTTCCTTTCAAAAATGACAGTTCTATTTAGCAACCGAAGTTACAGAATAGGCCTGCAGGTCACAGTATCCAGTAATTTCAATGCCTGTCTCACTCTTCAAACTAGAACACGGCAATACAAGGAGCAAGCAGCTGCTGCTTGCGGGCAGAAATAGGTAAGGTAGAGGCACATAATATATAATAGTAGAGGTACACACGCAGATGACTATAATACTGAGCCTTTCTCTGGTAAACTTATTACTTAAGTGATCAATAATTTAAAATGATTTTTATGTAGGTATGTAACTAAAAATTTGATTTTGTGAGCAATGTGTTTGAATAGCGCTCTATTTTCTAATTATATTTCAAATAGACAAAACTTACCTTGTCCTTTGATATTTTGTCATTAGTCATCACGTTACCGCCTAGTGTCACTTGTGCCCCCTAACCATGATTGCTCAAAACAATATTAAAACCGCACTGGAGCATTCCGCTCTCAGTGCGCTATACGCAGCAAGAGCAGTGACTATCTGTTTCAATATTGTTCTCCTCTGTTCACTCGGAGTTTTGGTAATGAGATAAAACTTTTGCCACTTTGTCAGGTCCCCAGTGGGAGACACCCGCGCCCTTGAAAGTAATAACTTTTGCAACTGTTTTGCTTATATTTTAAAAAGAAAACTTTAGAAGTGTTCGGGAATAAAAACACTGAATTTCATCAATATTTTCATCACACGAATTCATTATTCAATTTGAAAAATGTGATATAATTAAAAAGTAACCTGATTAACCAACTAAAACTACGAGTAAGTTATACAAATCTAAATATAATTAAAGGAATAAAATGTAACAATATCCAATAACCCAATCCAATAAAAATATCCAATAACTATTGTATTAAAAATATGTATTTACTCAAAAATGCATGTAATATGGTCATTATTTTGACAACCTTGTTTGAGCAAAGTCGACCCTGCCGTTTAACTTTTCATAATTGTGATTTTAATTAAATGTCTAGTTAATTATATTATATTATATTTTTTATTTAAATTACTTGCTGGTTTTATTTAGATTAGGTACTTGCATTTTTGAGTAAAGCACTATACAAGCCTTGGCCCACATTGACTGCTTCGCTGGTCACGCTATGATTGCCTCGAGCTAGCCTAGCTACGCTCTAGGCCTTCCAGCTTGGTCATCATTGCAGGCCTTGCTGTCCTCACTGTATAGGCCTCGACCTACAGTCTCGGCCTTTATCTCAGCTCGTCCATCAAGTGCTGCACGCTGATCGCGCTGTGTCGGCCTGGAGCTGCGCAACGCTGCGCTGTCGGCCATCATCAGCGCGACCAGCAAAGTAGTCATTATAGACCGCGCCAGTAATGTACTAATTATGAACGTTTTTATATGTACGTGTCATGTATGTATCATAATTATTACATTTTAGCCTCATGACGCCACAAAAAAGGTGATGACGCATGCCTCGCGTCAACTGCAACTTATATTATAATATTAGCTTCTAAATGTTAATATATTGATAATTTATCCTAATTAATTTTAATACTAATCATTTCGTAACAATTTTATTATTAGTTAATCATTTCGTAACAAATTCACATGGTTTTTCTCATTAGAAAACAGAAATTGCGAATATGCGACATTATAGATAATATTCAGTTCCCACAATTTATAAATAATTGTTTAAGACTTGACAGGGTTCTGTGTACCCATTTCAGGCAATAATTTTTATCATGTGGTTTTTGTTTAATATTAAGATCTTGTAGGTGGTAACTTTTACTGTGATTAATAAAAATTCATTATGTACTTATAGTATTTAAATTATTTAATGCTTTGTTGATGTTGAATTTGTACTTACTAATATTTTTTTTTATATGTTGCTAAAACTTGTTCTTTATTGTATAATTTTATTATATTCTAAATTATCAAATGTATTTACAAATAATGATGTTGGAAGTTGATGGCGCTTAAAGTAGATGCCACCACGTCGGCGTTTCGCCGATGGTTTGATGCTGAATTTAAAAACGAATACAAGATAATAATACTTACCTTGACTCCGGTTCGATCTCTTTATGTAGCCGGTGGACTTCCTGAGCTAGCTCGAAGGAAGTCGCGGCTTCTGAAGGGCTGCTGTCAATCCACCGAACCGGATGGTACACTTGCCTATTAGGCCACCAATACTCACTAACTCGACGATAAAACTTTTGGACAACACTTAAAGCGGACTTTCGCACCCCAATATTAGGTGCGCCGCGCAAAACACAATGAATTATATATTTTCTCGAAAAAGCGCCGCCCGGTAACCTATTTCAATGTCATTACGTATTCGACTCGACTGACATGTCACATGCGGCCGGCCGCCACAGGCTCTCACATGCACAGACTATATACAGTGTTGCCACTCACTCTTTCTCGAGCGTAAACAGAAGTACTTAAAGAAAATAGAAAAACAAACCACAGTGACCACAGTATCATACTCATCTATACTAATATTATAAAGCTGAAGAGCTTGTTGTTTTGTTTGTGTGAACGCGCTAATCTCAGGAACTACTGATTCAAATAGAAAAATTATTTTTGTGTTGCATAGTCCATTTATCGAGGAAGGCTTTAGGCTATATTACATCACGCTACGACTAATAAAAGCTGAGCATCAATGAAAAATGTTGCAAAAACAGGAAAAAATTATGGCGAAACGTAGTTCGCGGGCACAGCTAGTTCATTATAGAATTACTGGCATATTTCTGGTAAAGTGTAAATCATTTTGATCCCGCTATTTCTATTGCTATAAAAACTTGATTCATAAGCGAGAGATTGGTCTTTAGACTATTTTCTGAGTAACATGGTCTTCGGGGACGAGTTGCCTTGTTGCAAGGCTGCTACTGCACCAAGCGAAGTATCCTTTCAGAATGTTCTACATATTTCTCTGCCTTGTTAAATAGGAACTTTAATAAATGTTAGTAATTGTTTAACTGTCAAATTGCTGTATTTAAGAGTCACTCGATCTTTTTTATTATGGCATGTAATATATATGCCTATGCAACATTTTTTTAAATACTTTATGAGTAGGCACTTCACCTCATAGGTAAGCAAAGGCGGGGATGGGGACTAAGGTGGAGCGTGCCGTCTCATTAGGTGTCGATTCACTCTTGCGGAGAAGTGGAATTTCTACTACGTAGGGGTGGGTCTCTGCCGTGCTCCGGGTGCTTAGGTGATAAAAGAGAGATGATGGAATAGACCAAACAGCTCTTGGGAACACGCCCCGAAATGTAACCTGTAAAAGATCGATAAACGGGCCACTGCGCGACGATGTTCAAGACTCTGGAAATTTGAAATTTTCAGAGTGTCTTCACCGATCAACTTTTTCGCTCGGCGCTCTACTGAGGCAAGGGCAGATAGCTGGTACTTAGCAGAGCCGTCCCAAAGGTGGCTGCAGTATTCCATGCACAATCTTGCTTTAATTAATGCTTCGAATGTCAGGATGCCAAGTCAAACCTATTAATGGTTTTGTGGCATTTATTTATCTTGTAACAGAATATTTATAAGTATATACTAAATAAAAAATTAAAATAAATCTGTGCTTGATAACGTGTAAGAAGCTGCCCCAGTGTGAAATACCGCCTAACCTTCGAGAGTATTCCAAGCTTTTTAGCTGCAGTAGCCGCCTTCGCCTCAATAGAACGCCCAAAGTTGAGGTTCGGTGAGAGGTCGAAGGCCAGTGGGCGTAAATGGTCCATTCAAGGCAAGAGTACATTTCGGAAAGTGGGAACCAAGTTGAACGGGTTCCGTCTGGAGCTAAAAATACACGCCTGGGTCTTGGAGACATTAAACTCGACTCTATTAGCTTCCCCCCAATCCGAAACTTCTTGCAGGGTCGATATCACGCGGTCCAACTCCCGACTTTCTGGTTTGCTCTTCTCGGACAGGTCAGCATTTCAAGCGAGTGGTAGAATCTGTTTCCAACTAAAATTGTTATTCGGTTTAATTATCATCTATATATACTTACCTTATTTTACTTACCTATTACATACAGGTTGTATTGTATTAAATATGAAGTAAATTTATTATCTTCTGTATATTAGAATTTAGGTTCCCCATTACTTTGTTAACACACGCAAAAATAGTTGTACAACGTTATGTTTACACAGTACTCCACCTTTTTTTTTTGTTAAACATCTCGAGTTGGCTTAATTATCGTCTCGAGGCTTGAATGCTTAGCAAAATACCTACTTCTATAACGAAAAGCCGATAGAGAAAAGGCAAAATTTCGTGTTTAGAGTAGAGGAATATAAAAGCGAGATTCATAAAATATTAAACTTTTAATATTACACAGAAAGTTGTTTAAGAGTTATCAGTGAGCTACTAAAACTGAACATAGCGAAAAGAGATTTGTTAAATTATTGATTAAATGACTGTCGAAATTTCTCTCCTTAACATAAAACAGCTACATTCGGATCGTTGGCAGCTAAAGAAAATTTTAATTACCCTTTGCAAATTAGTTGCAAACTCGTTCAAAACATTTTCTTTTAGCGTAGGTATCTACGAATTTGAGTACAAATCCAAATTTTTCCATAGAACACAAAAATTCTTTGTTCGAGCGGTATTTAATAATAAGTCGAAAGGGTCGGACACGAGTCATGCTTCAGAAAACAACCCCTTGATCCCCGTTCGTCGTCTAGAAATATCACGAAGCTTGTTAGATTTCTGCTATTTAAGCTTCATTGTTATTTAGGTTGGCGGACAATATGTCTATCTTGATGCTGATCCATTCTTATGGGCGGAGTAGTGAGCCTTCGTATTCAGAACATTTATGTGAGTGTTTGCTTTAAGTTTTACAGTTAAATCTAAGAAATTGATATTTTTGAAAAATAATTTCTCGTGAAAGTAAGTGCAACAGGGCATGAATGCGGGGAGCATATTTTTTTATTTGTAACTTGTTACTAATGTTTATTTTTGTACACTTAGTGCTTAGCTTATTCCGTGTATACATGTATCTCGGAAAATTGCCTGCATGCTGGTAGGGCGAACGGTATAACCTATCTGACATCGGCCCCTTTGGGGTGACTGAAATGTGCAGCGTAGGCAAGAATACAGGGAGCTTTGGAGCATATCATGTGGCTTGAGCATGTCATCCGAGACGAAAATCCGCGAGTAGCGACTCGAAGTTGCGGGAAGGAGATACTTAGTTGCGAGATGGAGATATGAAGTTGCGGATGCACACCCAGGCAGCACACAAGTCAGATAACTGGCCAACAATTTAATTTTATGCAGGGTTAAGCTTTATTATATATGTATAGAAGCTGTGTGTATTGCCAAGTTCTGTATTAAAGTTTCTTTTGCTATCATAATGCTATTAGCTTAGTTAGTTCTGTAATTTGACGATTTTATTTCTTAAAGCTGAATAGTTATCATAAATAGACCTGTTACTCAAGAGTTTGTGTAACCTTTTGTATAACACTGGTATAAGATTCCATTATCAAGCATAGTACTGGATAATTTATGTTCTGTTCTCTTTTAGCTGTAATAAACACCACATCTTGACAGTTACACAGCTGCTGTATAAAGTTGGTGTCGTTTCTGTTATGAAACATATAGTAACTTAACTGAAATTAAGGTAACTGTTATAACTACTTATGCGCGCTTTAAGTACGAAATTACCGTCATGTGCAGCTAACTGTGTTAAAAACAAAAGTAACAGATTCTTATGCAGAAGTTTGCTGGGTATTCACGAAAAGTAGACATTTTGTAAGCTAGAAGAACTATTCTGGAACACTAGTCGGCATTTAAGCGGCTAGTAGTTTGACATTTCGGCTGCAGCGCGCGCTTATATGTGTGTTGTGTAAAATGCCGCCTATCAAAAAAAATGCTAAAAACATCCCCAATTCATGTAAAAATAGAAAAAGAACAGGAGGCATACGATGAAAGTGCTTGCGCGAGTATGAAAAATTAAAAAACTATATGTGCCAATACACAAACGATTAAAACATATAGTACGAAGTGTGTGATTATAAAACAGTTATCGAAAATATGTTATGAGCAGACCACGTTTAACCAGAGAATAACTGAATAAGTGGACACATAAGGTCTGATAAGCAGACATTAGACGAGGAGCCGCTGAGCTAGCAGATTTTATTCAGAATGAGCGTCGCCATAATGAATAACATAACCTATTATAATGGGGTTACCGGATGTGGAATTTTAAACTCAAATACTCAATTATAATAACGAAATCGGTATAATATTCTTGTAAAAAGTATTACAAGGTTATTTTTGAACCCTTAAATTGCATACAACGTAAAAAATATTACACTCGTAAAAACAAAGCATTAGACGAAATGTTGTTTATTTCTCAAAAACCCGGCTTATCAGGTAGCGCGTGAAAATTTTACACGAAATGTATATATAAATACACGGTAAAGTTGCATGCGCAACTACAATTTCTTACTTTAAGCATTCAATAAGGGTAAAATTATTAACTTATGACATTAATAATTTGGCCATTTATATTTCTGTCACTCAATGAACCAACGCGTGCACTTTGTGTTCGGATCTCAATTTAATTTGATTAACTTCTTGATAAAATATACAGAAATAAGTTAAACGCTGTGTATCATCTGAATATCTGAGCTTTGAAGGACATAAGCATAAAGTTCATTCATCATTCATTCATTATCTGGCTAACAGAGCTGTAATGCTTGCATAAAAGAACAAAATGCTTTTATGCAGAAGATACTCAGCTTGTCGTACAATTATTCAAAACTTATTCATCTGTTATATTGCTATTACACATCTATTAGCAGTATAATTTTGTGCCCAAATTGCTTGAATAACGTCTGAGTAAGCGCCAAATCAGCTAATTACGGTAGTCTTATTCAGTAATTAGTTTCTATGACTGCTGTTAAAAAAAACTTAATCAGAAGGTTTGTGCTGGCTGGGCAGCCACCATGGAGATACTGACCTGCGATTGCGCGTCCGCATTCGCACACGAGACTAGAATTCTGGGATGTGGATGATATTCAGATGCGTATCCCGAGCAGAGATCCCGACAAACCAAATTCCCGAGCAGAATTTGGTTTGTCGCGCTAACGTGCATCGAGATAGCGTGTTTCGAACTTATGTATTACACTCCTTTTTAGCAATTATTGTGGCGAAACGTAGTTCGCGGACACAGCTAATCTTCTTCTCAAAAATCTGGAATCGGGACCGGTTTTGCATGCTCTTTACGGTTACCGATCAAAGTCCTGACTTGCGCAAAGTTAATTGAAAGACATACTCATGAAAATAAATGGATTCGGAAATATGTACATTGCGGATGCGCATCCGAGACTAAGGATTCAAAGTGGTGGATGCGCATCCGGATGCGCATCCGAGGCACGGAAAAGCGCAGTGGCGCAGACTATAACTGGCAAGTTAAAAGTAAATCATAGGTAAAGAGCTAACAGTCCTCAGTTGCTGTGTGAGAATTTGATTTAAATGCGTATTGGGGTGCATACTCGTCTCTCAATCGAAATTGACACGATTATGTTTTTATGGCAAATGGATTTTTTTCTTTAATGCCAGGGTCAGGACACGATTCATCTACAACAGGCTGTGGAAGTGTATACTCTCTCGTTATATCGCTTAGTATTCACGAGTTTTGTCTGTATTTTAAAATAGCTGACCGTATGCACATTTGTTTGCATTATAACTAACTTTTCCCGTAGGAAAACTTTTCCCGTCAGATTTTTCCCGTAGGAAAATTACCTTAAGTCCTTCCCCTACTTTCGAACTATTCCAATAGCAACTTTTATCGAAGTCGGTTAAGTAGTTTCGAAACCTATTCAATACAAACAACCACACAAACAAATCTTTCCTCTTTATAATATTATAAAGTTTATCTTTATAGTATAGAAGATATCGCTTCATGAAATATGTTAAAATAATTATAATTAAAGTTAAAAAAACAGGCTTCAGCATATTGATGTCCACAATAGACCTCCTTTTAGAAGTATGTATTAAAATTTTAATCCAACTAAGATGCTTCAGGAGGCCAAGGGCGAAGCGAGCCAACATCAAAGGGTTCAGCTGCTACGAAGAGCCCTCGACGACTAACGAATGGAGGAATGCCGCCACTTGTGCTAGTTAGCGGCTGACGGACTAACAGCCTCCCTGGCCAAGGTCGTTGCTGTTCAGTATGTAATATTAAATTGGAGATATTGATTAAATACTTACCGATACATAAGAAGTGTGTTCATACTTCAGGAAGTACATTCCAAACTTCTTACCTACGTGATGAACCCCTTGTGTTGTATCCTCTTTATGTTTGTCATATCTTTGTCATGTCATTTAACGGGTTTGGAACATCTGAAAATCATGACTTGTAATGATGCCGTGATGATGTGCGTCACTATGCGTTAGTTACTGGACGCAGCGACTTTCACTTGTTTATGGACAAAGTTAGACGACCCTACCCCAGGCGGGTATAAGGTCATCACGTCGGCACACTCCTGCGAGTCTCATAAAATGAACATTATTATGTGGCAACATTCTATTTCAGCGTGAATGTATTAAAAGTTTGGATTTCAAAGAGAAATATTACACAATGTGGCTTGTTAACGGCGGCTTGCCTGAGATTGAAAGCTTAACTGTTTCATCAAATGCGTTGTATTAATTGTTTGCGGTCTCTTATAATGGATAATGTTTGCAATTTGCTTAAACAACTTTCAGTAAGTGCGTTATCGACATAAGCAGGTCGTGTTGTGTCGTGGTCGCAGGGCCTAACTAAACTTAAAATTGTTATCGTGTATTAAGAGCGTTTCAATTAAACTTCTTTTGTCAGTTTCAATATGTTTTTAGTGGTGCAATTTATTTCTAGTATAATTTCTTAATAAGTTATAGTGACAAATATTTTAGTTAGTTATCGGTTAACCAGCAATAACTGCATTAAAAAGCAATGCTATTGAAGTGTTATTGACACAATATAAATGCATTAACGCTTGCAGAATAAGGCCCCTGCCCCCGTAGCATGATCACCAAATCACAACATAATAAAGCCATTTATCGCTGTAAACTGTCAAAAAATAATATGTTTTCATCGTATTTTGACAGTTTACCGCAATGAACCGCTCAATCATTTGATTGGTACTTTGGTACCCACTTTGGTACTTCCCAACTAACATTTTGGAGTTAAGGGGAACCTTTTTTACGGCTCATAGTTTAATAAATGGTTTATAATAGCTCCAACAAAGACCTTGAACTCTACTGTGGTGTTAAGGATAAATAATTACATTTTCAAGAGGAGTAACAGTAATAAAAGAATATTTTATTACCTAAGACGATAAAATGAAGTTATTCGAAATCATTATATAACTAACTCTTATAACTTTTAGAAGTATAAAACACTTAAAGAAGTTGTAAAGTGTCTGCTCACACTTACATATGACTGATGTCATTAACCAGTCAGTTAAATGCCTTTTAACACTTAAGGGGTTACTCTTATAATCTAAGAAAGAGTAAAACGCCAAAAGTTTTTGTCAGGTATTTACTAGCACTTACAGCCGGTTGCAGAAAAATTAATTTTACAAATTCGTAAAACGTAACGTATAAACTAAACGTATATAGATAGACTGATAGTGACATAAACTGCAGTGACTTTGTGCATTAGAGAGAACGGTGTGCTATGAAACGTAATGAAGTGAGTTTAGCAGCTTACATTTCTGATTAAATGATGTTACCTCATTGTGACTACGCAATCATATGATATTGCTCGAATAATTATTCACCGAAAATCAACATTTGAGTTTTTATACTAGCTAATTGTTATTTTGTGTGTTCGACGGTAGACTGTCGAAGGTGAAAGGATTCACAGACGCACAACAACATGTATGCATATGGAGGGGTCAGTATAAAAAAATTATTGCTTTCAAAGTTTTAATCATTATGTAGACTAGAAATCTCAAGATTGTTTGTTTTTTAAATTTTTTAAATAAAAACTGTAACATAATTATATTACATAAATGACATGATGTAGATTGAGGAGGGTTTGTTCTCCAAATATGAATTTCTATTTAAATAAATTATTTTAATTTTCTATGTTTTCAAGAGTCCATCTCATCAACCATCAATGCATTACATTAGTAATAAACAACTACCTACATTACACTATACACGGGCTGGTTGTAAGTGGCTACGCGGCGATGACCAAAAATTGTATGGTTGGCAAAAATGTAACCCCCAGAAAGCATAGCGTGCCAAATTAGGACTTATTATGTATACCAACCATTTCCCACTCCTCCTACATAACTCGACTGCCTGTCTTACAATTTTAACCGTGATAAAGCATTACGATAGGAATTGATGTGGCATACTATTATTAGTTCCTTCGGGCTAATATGTAACTTCTGTAGGGCACCCTATCTTTAACAAGCTACCGTCGTATGTAGTACATAATAGATATGTATAAATAGTACAGCTATATTTGGACATGTTTTAAATGATTTTGATTTCGAAACATATTATTTGCGATTTTAAAAAGATAATTATGTAAAAAAAATATTAGCCTTTAGTTTTCTTTAATACGAATCAAATGAGCCCAAACTCGATGGAGTTGGTCGTTTTATTGCGGAGTTCCTAAGGCCAACTTCCAGCTCCAGCATCAGATCAGTTTCATGTCATCATAATATTGCATTGTCAGGCATGAAAAGTTCAGCTCAAGTGGAAACCGGGAAGTGGGTCAAATTTAACTTGCAAGATTTCATTACAGACACCGGGACAGGCGAAAGTAAATAAAAGCTTGTAATAAAAGCTTGTAATGATTGACATTTTAAAATTATTTTGTCATTCGACTTATGTAAGTAGGTAAATATAATTAATGTAATTTGTAGTTCTTTCTAGCAGTTTAGTTTTTTTACAATCTTTTATTTAACTTGCAATGCATGCATGTATGTTGGTTTGGGTCAACTTGCAAGTTATGATCCACTTGTCGGTTTTCGAATGAGCTGAAATTTGGAACACACCTTTAGTTTTGATGAAAGTGCAATATCCATTAATTAATTTAGTCAAAATTTTATGCCATGCTCGACATTGTGTTCTATCGAATTTTCAGTTCCCATTTCGGCCTATTTTCGGAAAATATCAGGTTACGGCTTTGTTTCGATTTCGCCTGCCGTCTAGTTGAAACTACAGCTGAAATCTTTATTGAATTTGGGAAGTTTCGTACTGCGGTCGGACATGTTCGGTGCACGAGCTGTGAGCGACGAAATGTCATTTTATCGCGCCCGCGCTCGATTATGTACAGTGGGCTCCTTATCAAGCTATACTGTTTGACCTTTGGACCGTTCTTATGCCGCTCGTAATAGCAGCGGTTTTCGTAGTGTAAATGTATAGCTTGAATGGGAGCTTACTGTACCTAAGCAAATCAGGTAAAAAGTAATTTTATTTTATAAATATTGATAATTAAATAAAATTTAAAAGAAATAATAGATCTATCTATTCCGTATCACTAATCACTATCACTATCCCGTATCTTATTATACGTATTAACTACTCTCCTAATCCTAAGGTTGCGTGGTAGGAATTGCTATCTTAGCAATGAGGCCGCCTATTGCCAATGTGATTTTTAATGCTTTATCACGTGCATGGTATTTATTGTGCAATAAAGTGTATATTCATGCATTCATTCATAGATCGGTAATACCTACGCCCACTATTTCTTAGGGAGTAGGTGAGTATATACCTACTAATTTTAAATCAACAATTGCCATGAATTGCAAAAAGTACAATTTTATTCTTCTTCACAAAAATTACTGTAGACTAAAAAAGAAACAAAGAGACACAATAACCGACGACTAATGAAGAATACTGATAAACCTCTGTAACAAATTCTAAATATCAATTTAAATTTGAAAGATAACGTAATTTTTAGCTTCAGTTTCGGCCGAAACTGGGAATGAAGCTGAAACTCGGTTTCGACCGTAAAAACTGGTTTCGGTCGGACAGTATATCATACCAATGCCATGTCAAGAAATATCGGTAATAGGCCTGCTGATTACCTTTATCAATGGATAGCAAAAAGAAACTGTTAATTTTAGTTATTTTAGGCAAAAATGTGAATATTTAAGCTTATAAAACACAATCAACGTTTCCCTCGGTAATCGTCTTGGGCAATAAGCAAAGTGAGCTGTATCCGATACGTATCGCGCGGCGGCTGGACCGGATTTGCAATCGGAAGCCGGCCGGCATGCCGACTGATTGCAATGCGAGATTAGAGCTCGCAGGCAACGCGGAGTCGACGATAAATTATAGCTTTATGCCTTTTGTAACACACTCCCTTAGCTTTAAAGTTTTCAAGCTAGTTTTTCGCACATGTCCGGTTGAGATAGAATTTAGCATTAAAAGAAACCTGTTATTAAATGAAGAGAATGGAAATAAAATCTTTTTAGATAAGTGGTTGTCATAAGTCTACCTATATGAAGCAACAAAATGCACTTACGTTACATCAAAAGATTGAAATTAAATGTAGTTTTAGTCACTAACTTGCCATATTCTTGAAGTCAAATTTTTCAATTACTAGATTTCCGCTAGCATCGTATCGTAATTTCCTTTTTTTCATATGAAATTCTATGTTTTCCCAGAAAAACAATAATTTCATATCATCCGTTCATTTGCAGAAATGATGAAAATAAATCAAATACATACAAGAAAAAAATTCGAAAAATAAAAACCGGTGACAAATTTTAACACTTTCTAGGAGATCATTGTTTGGCACCGACTTCAATATAGAAGTCTGATGTTTTCTGTACCTATTCTTATATTATTTTTTACTTTTCAGAGTTTTTGAAGTCGGTTTTTTTTTGTGAAAGAAACCCTAATTAACCGACGTTAGCGTTTCCCTCGATTTTTATAAGATCCCATGATTAGATCCTGACTTTGGTAACCTTGGGATCATCCCAGGAGTAGATTCTATAGAATACAAAAAGAATTTTGAAAATCGGTCCACAATTGGCGAAGTAATCGCGTAACATACATACAAAACACGTTGGACTCACCTTAAAATTAAAGGATTTTCATCGATTTTCATGAGATCCCATCATCAGATCCTAACTTTGGTGACCATGGGACCACCCTTGGAGTATACTCTATCGAATACAAAAAGAATTTTGAAAATCGGTCCACAATTGGCGGCGTAATCGTGTAACATATACACAAAAAAACATACGCATCGAATTGAGAACCACCTCCTTTTTTGAAGTCGGTTAAAAAAGTCCTCGGTGGCGTCAACACGGTAAGTATGTTGGAGACGCGGTTTCGAGTCCTGTCCGAGATGATTTTTTTTCTTGTATTTGATTTATTTCATTATTTTTTCAAATTATTTAGAATTTTAATAAAATGAAAAATCACAAATATAAAAAACTATTTTAGAAACAAGCTTTTAGTAGGTACTCGTTAATATGAATCAAACGAGTCCAAACTCTATGGGGTTGTGTCGTTTTATTGCGGAGTTCCTATGGCCACTTTCCAGCTGCATTAGATCAGCTCCATGTCATCATAATATTGCACTGTTACGTGATATACATATGTATGCAACTTCAGCTCAATCGGAAACCGGGAAGGAAACATATTTAACTTGCAAGATTTCATTGCAGACACCGGGTCTGGTCTACACACAGAAAGAAAAATATATAAAAAAAATATTTTCTGTATATCCTAATAAGTATTGATATAGATAGAAGAAAACATAATTAACGTTTGCTTTGTTGTGAGCTATACTATACAAGGTTACTTTTTAAACAGGAGCCAATTTTTTTGTGCTTGAGAAGCATATCGAACAACTTTTATTATGGGATCAATCTTGAAATCATACAATATAATTAAAACATAAAACATAATTTACATTTACAGAAAGTAGGTCTGAAGTTGCCTGAGGAGCGGCCGTGTTTGGTCGCGTTAACGACCTCACGTAAGCTAAGTAAGTGTTTTTTTTATTTTTTTTTTATTTTTTTTATTGCAGTAAGTTGGCAAACAAGCAAACTGCCCACCTGATGGTAAGTGGTAACAGTCACCTATAATACATGTGGCTCTTGTGAGATTCGCAGTAAAACTGCAACCCCCACAAGAACCACAGGTACGCTGCCAACTTGTGACACAAGATGTAAAGTCACAGTACCCAGTAATTTCACTGCCATATCTTACCCTTCAAACCGGCTCACAACAATCCAAGCACTGCTGCTTTGCGGCAGAAATGGGTAAGACAGAGGTACCTAAGCAGATGTTAGAACGTGTTTCAACATTGCCCAATCGAAAATACCTAGGCGGCATCCGCAACGTCTGCATCAGCACCGACGTGACGCACGATCCAATTAAGAAAACTACAAGATTTTGCAGTTAGGCGCAATACATGAACGGCACACATAGATTTAAGTTCATTTGTGTTAATAAAGCAACTCTGTATATATAGGCTTAATTTTGTAAAATAAATCACTGTTCAACTGGCAGTCGAGTCTTACTTATCTCCTGCACTCCTCCCACTGCGGCCAAGACACCTTTAGCCGTCAGTAGATCGGTCTTGTGAGTCTGCTTGACTGGCAGTGGGAAAACCCTCTCCAGGGCACTGTACAGCAGACGTACAGTACAGCAGACGACCCTGGTACAGAGTCTCCCTCCAGTTCTAAATAATGATTTTTCATACATTTTCGTAGTTCTAAATAAAGATTTTTCATACATTTTCTATTAAGACCGATGTCTTCTAATGGACGTAACATCACTTACGTGGCATCACATAAGCCCAGTATGTTTGCACCTTAATACTTTTCAGTCCCAGGGAGAATCGTTTTCAACTGACGGCTGGCAAATTAATAAACATTGAACCATGTTCCAACTTTCTATACAGCCATTCAATTACAGCGCGATGTAAAATTAAAATAACTAATGTTAAGTATTAATTAAAAAATATATATTTTTAATGACTTTATTATAATTTACTTTCAACAATTTCTTTAAAATAACATAGATTTGGAAAATATATTTTCTCAAACATGCTCGGAAATGTAGGCATTATTGTAGTAAAAAGAAGACACAAAGTTTGTAATTCTTGGCTCATGCATTACTTTGCCGGCCTAGGCCAGGAAAGTAAGTATGAAAATTCATTTTTGGCCGCTGCTCCAATGTGTTTTAATTTATCTATAACTTCAATTATGTAACTTGTCATACAGCCAATTGCTACCACATTACAAAAAATGCACTCTTCGAGCATATACAACGTGTCTCATATCTCCCCATAAAAATTATACCTAATATTTAATTTTATTTAAACTAGGTATCAAAAGTGCCAACCTAAAACTGTTCTAAAACTGAATTTGAATTCGATTGATATGACAAGTTATTAAAGTTGACACATTCTTCTCGGTTAAATGAATATTATAATTTTTATATTATGAAACACATTGTAAGTATATGAATATGACAACAATTTGATTAAAATGTTGGTATGTAATCACACGAAAATATGCTTAATTTTCGTTGCGAGAGAAAAAAGTCATAATCTGCAGTATTACATTGATTGCGTAAAATATGATTGGGCTGTATGGGCTTTGTTTCCTTTGCACTAATTGAAAATTAAAAAGTATTACTAAATGTTACGCTACTATAATTAATTAATTAAACAATTGCTTCATTTGTTTTTTTATTCATATTACACGCATTTGTTTCCAATTCAATTCAAAATCTTTTATGTATACTTACCATAATGTGTAAAATAGGTGGTTCACAAAAAATAAGATCATTATGGACCCGTTGGGCACGCAATCGTTGAACAAGAGAGAGGAAGCTTATTATTATTAGGTACCTACTATTGTCTTATTTATAGATCATAAAGCTTAATTATACGAAGATCACGGCAATTATAAATATTTGAATAAATAGACAACATTAAACAATATTTTAATATGAAAGGTTTTTATTTACTTATATGGTATTATTATTACACTGAAGACACTGAATTTCATAATTCATTCCAGTATTACGTTTCTCATTATTTCCTCGCAATTATTGAGAAAAGCACTATACATACCTCGGCGGGAATGGGATTGCCGGACTCGTAATTATTGTCAAGGCCTCTGGGTCTGGAGTAATGTACTATTGCCATTTTTCAATGATGAAAATAAAAACAATGGCTAAATAGCTGGCCAGCCACAGAAAAAAAATAGACGGGAAAGGGGCGGCAATCCGATCTTCATTTATTTTTACGAAATGTTGAGTATCGTTTATACATCCGTCTAGCAGAGACTGTTCATTTGATACAGATATGGATTTAACGCCTGATTTCATAAGAGAAGACGCTAATGAAGTAGTGGGAAATAAAATTCATTAATTTTTTCTTTAGCTAATTTATGTTTTTATTTTTACTTCCCTTGAATTCGTAATGAAAAGCACCGTGTTTACCGCGGGTTAAAGACTTAGGTATTTTGCCCTTCGAACTATTTACGCCCTCGCTGCGCTCGGGTGCGAAACCCCGTCTCGGGAAATTACTTTCACCCCTAGGGTAACTATTTTATATTTCGCTTTGAACAAATTGTAAATCTCATCATTCTTAGAATTTGCTATCAGGACAAATAAATTACTAGAAACGCAAAATATCACGAGTAAAAAGGCTCACATGCATACGAGCATCAAAGGTTGAAAGTATTTTATATATTTAAAATATGCTCGTCGTATCTTTCTACATGCAAAACACTATTCGGGGAATAATCATGCAACATTCATGAGTATTTATTTCAAGCCGCGCCGGCAGAAAAAATCCATTGATGAAAATCCTTCATTAATTTAACCGCTTCCGAGCAATTCTTCTGGAATGGATTGCTCAGTAAACCAGCTAATAAACATGTTGTAAAGACAACAATGAAAAGGCTTTAATTGGAATGTTTTTTCTTAAATGACATATTAAGTATTTTTTTTTTACTAATTTAACACTCCACAGACTCGTGGTCCGTGCTCTTTTCATGTAATCTTCTCGTTTTGATCTATTTTAAGTTTATTAATTATTATATTAAGACTTACGACTACTTTTTACTCCTAATCTAAGGTGAGTTGCGCAACTCAATCAATTTAAAAATTTTAATATATATCTTAATAATATTATACTTATATATACTCAAATATATATCTTAATAATATTATACTATATCTTAATAATTTATGTATGGACTATTTTACAATTTTTGCATCATTATAATTATTATGCCAGTATTGCTGAGTAACTTATGCTAACAAGATTTGGTCAAAGTTTTTAGACTTCCAAAGTTCTTAGATATTATAATTAGGTATTAATAAATATATTTCAAAGTAGGGTAACTTAACTTACACAAAAACCAAATAAATATTTAAGTAGAACAATATTTACCTATGTTTTATTAACATCTACAAGGGTATTTACACATCACGGCAAGTGCTGAGGTCCATGACATGCAGAATGGCATCGGAGGCGGTATTACGAAGGGGCAACCCAAATACTCTCTTCTTTACCTTTACTGAAGACGAGAAAGAAGCGAATGGGAGGGAAGGGTTCGGCACCGGAGAACAATCCAGACTGCTGACGTTCCACGAAGCACAGGGACTAACGTACGATCACGTGGTTGTGCTCAGAGGAGCAGAAAGGAAGAACCCTGTCCACGATAGTGTCCCTCACGCGGTGGTTGCCATTACCAGACACACGGTATCCTGCACCTACTTCTACCGGGAGTTGAAGGAGGACGACGCAATTAGACGTCTACGAATGAGTAAGAAGATAACGTCGTTATCGTAAATATTATAATTAGGTATTAATAAATATATTTCAAAGTAGGGTAACTTAACTTACACAAAATCCAAATAATTATTTAAGTAGAACAATATTTACCTATGTTTTATTGGCCGTACTTCCCTTCGCGATTGATCATTACGCAAAATAAAATTAGGGGAAATATTGTGCTTTCCTAAATAAAACTTGCCCGTAATAATAAGTTTTCGGACAAACAACGAACACCCGAATTGTGTTTTTTGTTTTAGGAAATATTAATCGTATATTAATTTTTAACCTCACAGCCTTTTCGGACTTTAACTTTTGATTGATTTAATTTTTAAGTGTTATGGTACAAATCTTTTACATCCTGCATTTCACAATATAGTTCTGTTACTCTTGAAATTATAATTACAATGTGCAGGCAGTCGACGAGCCTATTATTTTTGTGAATATTTTTAGAACTTTTTTACTTCGTTGGAAATGTCGTATCGTAAGTAGGTATAACATACTTACTTCGTTGGAAATGTCGTATCGTAAGTATAACCTACTTACGATACGACATTTCCAACGAAGTAAAAAAGTTCTAAAAATATTCACAAAAATAATAGGCTCATCGACTGCCTGCACATTGTAATTATAATTTCAAGATTAAAATAATATGAAAATTCATTCAATAAATTACAACAAATTAAATGTACGTGTCTCAGAACATCTATATATATATATAGTTAATTTTGTTTTAGACAATTTTCTAAAAATATGAACCAACTCGCATCAGGTGGGACTAGAACTCGCGAGCCTTCGCTTTTGATTCAGATAATATACTAATTAATCTATTGTTTTCAGCATTAACGTTAACATAAACGGATGTTAATCTGTATAAGTGTTAACAAATTATATACCGACGTTAAAATTTTACGTCCAATTCTAAAAATAAAAATATTTGTCAGTAGTCGGCAACTAGCAGATCAATAAAGTTAGTAAAGATTAGAGACGACATCTCGTCCCGGTATCATTTTCGAAATATTGCCTCTGAGCCATAAAACAGTCGCAGACGAAATAATAACAGGTGGCCGCTGCGTGAGAAGACTATCACGGGCTGGCCGTCAACTTTTATTGTTCACTTCGACATAAAACCGACGAACGTGTCCCGAACACAGTAATAATGTATATAATACACCGGAGATTACTGCTTGTGATATGATACTTTGTTATTGCTCAAAACCTAGTTTGTCGTTTTAGTTTAGAAATTGGAAAACTGGAAAAATGGAAAAGAATTACCACTCCACTCGCGCCATAAATTGTTGTTTTATACAGTAAATTGCGATAATTAGTAAAGTAAATAGTACAGTTCTACTTATAAATCTTATACCTTATGGTATGTTAGGTACGTTACATTTTTTAATTGAAAAATCAAACAGAAAGGCGAATATAACTATTGAACGTAACTGGTGCAGAAAGGAATAAATAATCCGAATAAGAAGTAATCCGCCAACAACATGAGAATAAAACTTGGTCAAAAGATTTTTAATTGACATTAGTTCTCAGATGGAGTACAAAAACTATTATTATGTTACACATATGAAATAATTCTATGTAGAGCTTTACAGTTGATTTCGACTAGCAGTAGCAGTAGAGAATGGAAATTTTCACAAGATAAGTGATTTATGAGGTGTTAAAGCTTAAAAATATGTCCACTGAATTGAGCGGCAAATGACCAATGACACAAATCACCTTATCTGTTTTAATCTTCCTCTAGAAACTCTAGATAACTATACAATTCATTTTAAGCACGTGTAAATTACAAGATTTCGCTCAACTTTGATAGAGTTTGGCTAAATTTTACTTCTTAGAAAGTTTTGCGTCCATTCTTCCACTGTGTTTATTTTATTTTGAACATTAAATTACAGGGTTTTCTTTCACCTAGAACTTTAATACTACCAAGCTTAAGGAGTGTGTAAACTTTTATCTTATATAAAGTTATTGCCGTCGTTGGATAATTGCTCGGTGGATAATTGGGACAGGAAATTTAACTGGCTAGTAATTCAATGACAAGCTCTCAGGGCTGACGTTGTTAACTCAATAATGGCTTGTCTGCATCAAGCTAAAACAATTTTACAACCTAGAAGGTAAGTTCATACAAATGAAATAGTTGTAGGTTAGTTCACATGAATGAAACCTGGTGGGTGAAGGGGTCTGAAAAGAACTCGGGCAGAGTTTTGATAAAAGTTGTCGTGACTAAATATACGTTATGTTGTCTTAATGTAATTTTTCTCTGTTCGTATTACTTTTTTCGAGGCGGGATAATTTGCAAAGGGTCTAAGTTGGCTAGGTTACCTACACTCTTGCTTATACCGTAGGTCTCTGGTCTAACAGCGGATACGTTGGGTTCTCCTTGTCTGATGGCTAAACCAGAAAGTTTTAGAGAGAAACCGCACCCGATGGCACCTGATGTTCAGGAACTCCAATCCATCATCATCACAGCTCATATACGTCCCCACCGAGGGGTTCGAGCCTACCCTAAGTTAGGGTGTTTAGGCCTTAGTTAACCACGCTGGCGGGTTGGGTAGCTCCAATTTACTTTTATTTTAAACGAAAATGTTATATTTCGTCGCTAATTATTATAACATTTTTCATTATTGTAAACTGACCATACCCTGTTACTAAGAAATTGCATTATATGATTAAATTGCCGTTTAATAGGTTAAGTTTTGACCATTCGCATTTAAAATTCTCATTTTCGCATACACAAATCTAAAAATTTATAACATTCTGCAAACTTAGAGCTTAAAAATAAATGTTACAAGAACGTAGTTATCAGATTTACCACGAAGCAACAGCATAAACAGAGCATGATACAAGTAACATAATATCGGTCCAACACAAAATAAGAGAGGGCGGTCTTGTAGTAGTTATGAAGCCCGGGGCATATCCCGGTCTCATTAACAAATATTTGCCGAAGCGCCGGATCCCGCGGGAAACCTGAGCCTGCATCGCTCCAGCACGGACGTATATTCGTGTTTCCAACCGATAATCTGGACACCCTATTTCGACAACCTGTACCTCTGATAACATTGTCACTGTACTGAAATAGGCTTCGGCAAAATGTTTTTTGAAAAGCACTTAAAACATGGAAAATAAAAACAAACTGATTTTAGGATAGATGTTGATGGTTACGTAACTGTGAGTAAAGTCTAATTTGGCTTAAAGAAATACAGATGAAATTTGGCTCGGGTTGGATAAGTCCTCAGTGTCAAAAAAATGATTAATAGAATCGGCATCGGAATATTATTGTAGTCCGGTTCGAGTCAGGTCTTGCGAGTATGGAGGATAATGGATGCTTCCTAACTGTACGTCCTATAGGGTTTTTCATCAGGCATTGTAAGATCTTGCAGTATTATGGAGCAATAGTGGTTAAGTTGGTTGACGAGTCGAATTTCTCCAAAACATCACATATTTTTCCTCTTGGTACAAAACTTCACAACAGCTTTAAATTTAAACGTTAAAATCCTTAAAATTAAAAACATAACCCTTTCCTTACAGTCGGGTAATAATAAATATGTTTTCCCAAATAATAAAGACCGTTTAACAACGGAAAACAATTATTCACTTTATCAATACCATTTTCTACATGAGAAAATTCGCTATGAATTTCGCTATTGAGTGGTCACGTGCACGCTGACATCGCGCAGAAATATAGGCAAAGCAATATTTTGCGGTGATCATTCGAATGAGGCGAAGGCTCGATTGCAAGCAAATAATGTGTCTATATTTCAAAGAGAACAACGAAGGTATGATTGCACTGATGCACGCGACAAACACAATATACGCGCGTTTGTCTTTGCATTGGTTTTGCAATTTAAGCCCGGGTTATGAACTGTACATGTTGGATTATTTCTGCTCGCTTCCAAATCTTTATCGGTAGGTATGGATATTTTTATATCGTTTTTTGGCAAAACAATGTATATCTAAACCGAATTCTGTCTTTATGCTTGAATCTCAACTAGAGATGGGATTTGGGATTCGCTGTTCGCTTGACAATCGATAATATTTACGTAGATAAAAGAAAGGGTTTAATTTTATACGATAATTATGCCCATGTAAAATTGCAAGGATTACTCAGGATTTAAAGGTATTATAGGCATAATTTTTTTACTAAATAATCGCAAGCACACTTTGTAATCTGTCAGCTTCATAACCCAACAAGACAGGGAACTGACATCGCCGGGGAGAGATCATAAGCGGGTCCAGCCCAAATGGATACTGACGTGACCCACTGACTTGACACAACCTCGTGGCTTAGGGGATAGCTAACACGTTAAGAATAAAAACAAATATAAACTGATAGTATGTTGCAACCAGGTTTAGTTTCAGCCATTGCAAAATAAAGCTTATGGCCAGTTACTTTTGTTAACGTTATACATATACATCCACATACATTAATTAGAACACATAGGTAAAATTATTTATTTATTACTATATTGTGCTTGTGTTCCATACTGTTCTCCTTTTGCTTATTCTGTGTGTAACTGTGTTGTATGAATAAACGTTTATAGACCGGAAGATTTTATTTACACAACGAAATGAACATCCACCAGGTAGAAGTAGATATACTCACTCTTATAACTTTCATATAATTATTTGAGAGCAGCTAAAGTTCGGACGTACTCGTAGTTAGCTTCAATAATCTATACTAATATTATAAAGTACTTACTTACTTTATAAAGCTGAAGAGTTTGTTTGGTTGAACGCGCTAATCTCCTGGACTACTGGTCCGAATTGAAAAAAAATTTTGTGTTGGATAGTCCATTTATCGAGGAAGGCTTTAGGCTATATGATATCACGCTACAACCAATAGAAGAGGAGAATCAATGAAAAATGTTGCTAAATCGGGAAAAATATAGAAGATATTAAGAACGCGTTGTAGTCTTTTAAAGCGTAACGTAGTTCGCGGGCGCAGCTAGATCTAATATAAATCTAAATGAATTCAAGAGTCCTAAAGATTCTGAGAACATCTAAAATGTTGTATCTACTCGTACTATTCAATATAATAGTACAGTTAGCTTCGAACTGTACAGAACCGATCAGTTTAGAAATTATACAATGGGCTGTTTATTGTTTTTTTTCAAAAAGAGCATTCTCAGACTTGACTCAGAGGTGTGTTCCGAGCGAGTGATAAATTCAAATTTTAATTAATTTATTTTGACGTTTTCAAGTTAATGAAATTTTATAAATAATAATTTACATACAAAATTATCTACGATACAGGTATTGCCTAGTGTAGGGATCAAACAGATGACTTAGGGTCTGTTTCACAATCAATAAGTAAGTTTTGAATAGCTTACTTGACAGATTCTTTGACATATTTTTCATATACCAACCGTCAAATCATCTGTCAAGTAAGCTATTCAATACTTACTTTTCGATTGTGAAACAAGCCCTTAATGTGTTGTAAACCTAATGTGGAAATAAGATTATTATTATTTATTATTATTGTTATTATATTATAAAATATTTCTCTTTCTCATCTATGTATATCTATACATATAATAAAACTGTAGAGGTCGAATGTCTGTACATAGAAAGAAATTGCTTAAAACAAAGTCAGGTGTATGTAAAAAAAAACGGAAAATACCAAAAAATGTTTTTATTAAATTTTTTGTTTCTCTGTCTGTTTGTCCCTTTGTCTGTTTGTACGGGCTAATCTCCGAAATGGCTGGACCGATTTCAATGAAATTTTGCATGGTGATACCTTATATCCCTGGTCAACATCTTAGATACTTATCCCGGAAAATTAAACGGTTCCCGTGGGATAGTTAAAAAAACATAGTAACTTGGACCTCTTAGTACACACAACTTATGAACTTACCTGATATGCTGATACTTTATATTACCGCTCGAATTAAGTATAATATAAATCCTACAAAAGTGATGGGATTCAGCGGGAAAGAAAATTGCTACGGATCCCTATTCAATGCGTGGCCTGACACACACTTGGCCGGCTGAGCTTGGAACGCAACTCACCTTAGATTAGGAGTAAAAAGTAGTCATAAGTCTCTAAAAATATGATTGACGGCGCTGTTCGTTTTTACAACGCGCTAACGGAATTTTTCTGCGAGTTCTAACGTGGGTGACTTTCACCCTATACTTTACGGCAAATTTTCAATAGATGGCGCTGTTAGGTTTTAGAACGCGCTATTGAAATGAATCAAAAGTTATGAAGTTCGCACACGGTCGAATACAGTGCGCTGTTCTACCAGCGCACTGTTTTCGACCGTGTATGTCACAGTGTTGACAATGCTATAGGAAAAAAATTATTTCTAGATGAACCCGGTGGGACGGGAAAAACCCTTCTCACTAAAATAATCTTGGCACAATTACGAGCTCAAGCCCAAATAGCTCTTGCTGTGGCGTCGTCTGAAATAGCAGCCACTTTGTTACCCGGCGGTAAAATTGCTCATACAATGATTAAAATCCCCATAGATTTGGACATAAGTGAACATTCTGTATGTGGTATCTCTAGAAGCAGTGATAAAGCGAAGGTTTTATCTGAGACGAGTGTACTATGGCACACCGAAAAGCAGTAGAAGCAGTTGATAGAACTCTCAGAGATATCCGTCAAAATGACCAACCTATGGGTGGCGTAACGATGCTGTTTTGTGGGGATTTTAGACAAACGTTGCCAGTAGTATCACTGGGAATAATAACCAACGAGATAAGAGCATGCTTAAAGAGCTCAAGCCTTTGGCGACACGTCACAAAGCAGCACTTAACAGTGAACATGAGGGCGCGAACAGGAGGCAACACAAATGCGCAGGAATTTTCTAACTTATTGCTAAAAATTGGCAAAGGGACATATCCGGAAGAAGAAGGGCAAATTGTTTTATCTGAAAATCTCTACCATACTGCTAATTCAATTGAAGAACTTATCTCTTCCGTGTATGGTGAACAAAATCAAATAACAGATCATGAGAACTCATGGTTTTGCGGAAGAGCAATTTTGACTCCGCGAAATGACCAAGTTGCAAGAATCAACTCAACAATGTTGAAGGAGAAGTAGTTGAGTATACTTCTATCAACAGAGTAATGGAGCAAGATGACGCTACCAATTATCCTGATTTTCTTAATTCTCTGAGCGCTCCTGGACTTCCAGCACACAAGATTAATTTAAAAACTGGCGTCCCAATTATTTTGTTGAGAAATTTAAGTCTCCCAAAATTATGCAACGGGACAAGACTGAAAGTTACTTCTCTGCAGCGTAACATAATAGGAGCGGAGACTTTGGCGGGATGTGACGTCGAAGAAAGAGTTTTTATACCACGAATTCCACAGTACAGTGTACAGTTCCCGGTGAGTTTGTGTTATGCAATGACTATAAACAAAGCCCAAGGGCAGACGCTACGTGTTGCCGCGTGGACCTCAGCGTTGGCTGTTTCTCACACGGTCAGCTCTATGTGGCTTTCTACCGTGTAAGTCAACCAAACAAACTGTTTGTTTATGTTCCGAACCAAACCACGTCGAATGTTGTCTATAAAGAGGCATTATAAGGTACTAGCTAGATATGGTACGGAACCGTTCGTGCGCGAGTCCGACTCGCACTTGGCCGGTTTTATTTTTGCTAATCGTGTCGATCAAACGACCTCTGTGGCACAGTGGTCATTTATGGTACCGCAAGTGCCTTTGGCCTGCAGGGATCCGGGTTCAATCACCGGCCAGGTTAAGTTGGAAAATAATCTGTGTCCAATTGTTAAGTTGGAAAATAATCTATGTCCAATTGTTCACATTTTCTTTTTATCTACGATTTACGCATGAATCCAAACTTTGTATTTTTGTTTTATTTATTTTTTGCTGTATAACAGTTAACCGCGTGATAAAATCTATTACACGCGGACGAAGTCGCGGGCAACAGCTAGTTAGACAAATAAATTAACAATTAGCCTACTTATAGATCGATACGTTGGTTTCGGTCATGGTTTCGGCAGAAAATATAGGTACTAAAACGAAATGTGTACAGACTACAGATAATATACAGCGAGTAACAAAATGTAACAGCGCTGTCAATCTCGTTTAATGAAGACGATCATTACCCCGCGTCAGGCATCTGTCTGACAGAGACAGATTTGGCCTGGCTACATGCGTATAACTCGTAAGAAATCGCGATACATTAATTCAAATTCCAATAGAAAAACAGGCGCTGTAGTGCTAAATCTAATACTACTTTGATATATACGAGGTCCGTTCAAAAAATAACCGAACATTTTGAATTAAGTAACAATTTTCATTATAGAAAAGTCACAGATAGGTAAGAACTGGGCGTGACTGCTTTATTAGGGATGTGGTCCTCCTGCCTAGAGAAGACATCGATTATGAATATTGATTCTGATATAAGAATAGCATGAAACATCGATTATGATTATGAAAATTGCCATGATCATTAAATACCATCTCAAAGATATCCAGTCCCTCTAGACAACATGTCTGTTAATAATCGCGGAAGAGAGCTGGACTGTTTTGCTAAGTGAAAACATCGCTGAGAAAAGTGTGTGAATAGGGGCAGATAGTACTTTGAGTGATAAATCTGTACTTAAACTAGACGTCCGCTCTATCGCCTACGTTCTGACAATTATGACTAGTTGGACAACGAATCGATTTAAGAATAATGAAAAGCTGTTTAAGTAACCATTGCTAAGAAGCTCAGTTTCCACAGGTAAGCAGGAACCTGCTTATTACTTTGATGGCTACTGATGGATTTAGAAGTAAATTATTAAATGATTGCTTTACCACACAAAAGAGGAAATAGTACATCTGTCTGCGCCATTAAATACAAGTAGTGGAATATCCTAAAATCCCAAATCCGGTCAAGAGGATATTAATATTATCATTACGGCGACAGTTCAGGCGATTTTGAGAATATTGCTCGTTACGAGCACGTACTACCACTCAAACGTCCGTGGGGACTATAGTCCCCAAAATCGTAAGCTTCTCGATCGACCTGGGTACTATGGTACCCAGTTCCCTTTGCGTAACTTTGCGTAAAACCGCGCGTGATAAAAAAATCGCGAAAAAAAAAATATTTTCTCTATGGCTTTATTCCTTTGCCAATAGTCTCTTTCATAAGTTGACATGTCATGTCCAATTTGTTTTTAGTCTTAGATTGAAATACATTTTTCATAGTCTGCGGTCCAACTTATTTGGCCGTATCCATACGTTTCTTACTCCATGACCGATGAGATTTATTGCGTACTAACTTAGTCTGTATTTGTATTTTCGTAGAGTGTTTTATATCAAAATAAACTAGAAGAATTGGGCTACATTAGGTATGGTTTATAATAGTTTATAGTGTTATATTGCCACACTAAACGTTTTTTTCAAAAAGTGAGTATTTTTGAAATTTTAAGCACTTTAATTACTATACTCGTCATTATTCATTCAATTATGAATCCTTATCTAATTAACTATTATAAGTTCATTCCTTATTAAATTAGCTTTCCATACGCGTTTTTTATTTAATTTTAGACACAATAATTTATTTTTTGCAATTTTTTTAATTTTGAGGTTGCGCGCGCGCCTCTCGCGTAATTAATTACGCAATTAATCGATTTTATTATTTTTTTTCTTTTTTCATTAAAAATATTACCCAAAACTATTATATATCAAAATAATCTTCAAGAATAGGGCTGTAATAATATATATGGTTATTTAAAGTTTTATAAAATAGTTTTTTTTTTTAATTTTTTTAAAATCGGGTCTTCCGCGACCTTCCGAACATTTTCGCGCTTCATTCATTTAATTATTAATCCTTATCTAATTAACCGTTATAAGTTCCTTCTATATTAAATTACCTTTCCATACGTATTTTTTGTTCTCTTGTAGACAGTATATGTCACTCTCCGCAATTTTTTGAACACCCCGCACGCGCCGGGGTGAGTCATTCCGCAATGGCGGCACCTTTGATATATGAGATATACTACTTTTTGCTTTTGAAACCCACCACGCTTCGCGTGGCGGACGTTTGAGTGGCACACAAGACAGGAAATAGTACATCTGTCTGCGCCATTAAATACAAGTAGTGGAATATCCTAAGATCCCAAATCCGGTCAAGAGGATATTAATATTATCATTACGGCGACAGTTCAGGCGATTTTGAGAATATTGCTCGTTACGAGCACGTACTTGGCCACTTTTTATTATTACTTTCAATAGGTACCTACTTGCTGTAATAAGACATTGTTTTATGAGTTGGGTCGGACTGCCGCAGGGTATTAGTTTAGGATCAAGCGGCCATATTTGCGTTGACGGGACGGAAACAAAGAAGGAACTTCGCATTATTTTACTTTGCTCTATTTTCGTGGCACCTCCACAATTCGGTAGTTCGACGTTCGGTCCAAACTTATAACTGGTTTCGCATGTAAATTGAATTTTGAGTGAGCAATTTTGTTCCATGCCATTTGTTTCTGGGGTGTTAGACTGTTTTTATGTATCGTTGTGATGAATAAAATGATAGAGAAAGTGAAAAAAACTATGAACTTAGTACTTTCCTTAAATTTAATGTGCGTTCCGTTTAGCGTTAGATATTTTTTTAAGTCTGGGAATAAACTATAATAACACCTTCTAATGTTAATTGTTAAGCATAAGCATATGCCCCTCGAGTCTGTGGAGTTTTAAGTAATTTATAAATAAATGGATTTTATAGTCTAAACTATTAGTAAAGAATTCGTGTACCTAATAATAATTCAATATTAATTTACCTAGCAAGCGATAACAAACATGTAATGACATCGTACATTTATTTTCTCTTATGGGATCTGAATCATGTGCGGATTTTATATACTTTGGGCCCCAATTATCGCTACATGAGAGATGAGACAATTTCGAAATCGAGTTTATGCCTTGAATACAAAATGTCCAAATCCCAACTTATTTCTCACTCCTATTCTCAGCAAAAACTGATATCTCTTCAAGATTGTAAACCTCAAACTTCTTAATCATATTTGTAATTTTTGTTTTCAATTTTAAATAAATTACTTAAATAATATTTATTTAATGACCAAATAAATAATATTTTACCATTACCTTTATTTTTTTATTGCTGTAATAGGCAGACGAGCAGACCTGCCCCCTAACCATGATCACGTGATGACGCTCTACGCAGCATCAGCAAGAGTCTCTTCAACATTATTTCAACATTGCTAAGCAATTAAGGTAAGGCCTCTGATGGTAAGCGGTGCTCGCCATCCATGGACTTTGCCCATATTAGCATACATACGGACAAAGTCAAGCACCACCTAGCATTTTTATCCTTCCAACATAGATTAATTAAAAAATAATCTATATTGTAGGTGTTATACTTCATCAAAACAACATTTTACCCAAAATTATTAGGTTAATAGTTAGTTGGCTAGATTATGGAGGTTATAAGTTTGAAAAAATTTATGTATTTTCATGAAAAAATTTATGTATTTTACAAGTCAAGCCCTTTCATTTGATACCCATATTGTGGGGATTGTACAAAAAAATACCACCGTTTTGTGACGGCGGCCATCTTGGATTTGAATTATTTTTCATAATATACTGTATTCCAAGCTGTAAGTACTGTAAGACAAGCTCTTTTATTTGATACCCATATTGGGGAGAGTTGAATAAAAATATGCGATGTCATTTTTTTGCGGCGGCCATCTTGGATTTGAATATGTTTTCCTAATACTGTATTTTGCAAGCCAAGCCCTGTTATATGATACCCATAATGCGGGGGTTGTAGAAAATATGTAATCCACCATTTTGTTGCAGCTGCCATTTTGGATTTACAACAATACTAATCCTTAGTAATATTATAAACGGGAAAGTTTGTGAGTATGGATGGATGTGTGGATATTTGTTACTCTCTAACGCAAAAACTACTGTATGGATTTAGATATGATCCCGAATACTCCAACGTCGATTTCATGCAAAAGATCTAATGGTTCCTTAAATAGCGACCAAGTTAAAAGAACACATTGAAGACCTAGATTGAAAATCTATCAGTTAACATTTCCAAGATAGCACAAATACATTACCTACATTATTTAGTTTAAACCAGATACAATAGGATCAATCCATCGAGTCGAATATTCATAGAGCTAAGAGCTCTATATTAGCTGTAAACATTTCGATATCGCAGCACTACGATTAATATTTCGATAGATGAAAACGTATTCAATTGCAGTTTCAAATATACGAGTATCATGCGTAATACGTTTTGTGGCAAAACATAGGCCGGAAAAGCGACGCAGTATACGGATATTGTTCGATGACCAGGATTATTTTATCCGGGGATTTCTATTTAGGAGCTGACAATGGCTTGCTGGGGTCACAAAGCGTTAGTATTTTATTGAGGCTCACAAATCTTCATTTGGTAGTGTTCGGCGACGCCCTGCGCCTCCACACGAGGACAAAAACAGCACCATTTATGTATGATTTACGTTGACCAGTAATTGCCTACTCTGCCAATGAAATTGGTTTCATACAATTTTGTTTATTGTCAAGCGGAAATTGAATTAATTTTGCTATAATGTAAACAGGTTTTCATAAATTAACATGTACTGTTTTAATTAATATGACTTACTGATTAGCATTAGGAGATGTAATCTGGGTTAAAAAATTAAATTGCCAATGCCACTTTGAATTCAAATTAAACCTGATTTGAGATTCTAGAGTGAATTTTCTTCACACAATACTTAGGTAATATACAAAATCGAGATACATTAAAAATGAAACTAACTCTCAAAAACAGTCACTGTGCTTAAAGAGAATGTAGTTAATGAAGATCGTGCGTTTTTTGGTTTAATCGCTTTCGTAGTGGAAGCTTCGATTTGAAGAATAAAGCCCGAGGAATATCAGTCAGTAAGATAACGATTAATTGAATGTGATGGACTTTGATATATTATAAAATAACTAAATAAGCAATCTAGCAAAAGCGTCGACTAAAATGTGTCTGAGACTAACTATTTATATAGATACATATTTATATAGATACATAGTTAGCAATAAATATTGATAAGCTGAAAACAAGGTCACATAATTTTAGACGGTATGATTCGAGTAAATATATTATTATTAATAAATAATTTGGATATTAATCTGCGTCCATACGTTGTTAGCCCCAATACCAAGAGCAGTGAAAAAATGCAGTGAAAAAATTTATGTGAATGTACAGTATTTACATAAATTACTACGGACAAGCTTCGAAATCTATTAGATATCAAAATGAATCAGATTTGGAGGTTTGTTAAAGTAATACTTTATTTCATTAGAGCAATACACATAGTCCATACCTATACAATTATTAAAATAATAATTATTGCAATCAATCAAAGAACGTTTTTATAGCCACGTAGTAAGGAACAAGAAATCTCGAAATTATAATGCAAGTCAAAAACAAGACAAACTAACAAGCGACAGCGCGTGAGTAGTCGTAGTAAATTGTGAAAGTAGTTATGAAAAACATAATTTATACAGATAAAAAATACCTACATAAAATCGACTCAATTCCATTTAATCAAGCAAAGGTAACAATGAACATTCGTTTATTTAAACTCATTTGGTTTTGTTTCTGAAAGTACTTTTAAATATTTTTGATTTGTCCGTCGAATATATATATTTGTAATGAGTGTTAAAAAATATGCTTATACTCGTAATTATGACCTAAATGAAATCTTTGTTGGTCATGGGGCGATTTTCGACATTGTCCTTTCAAATACAGGTCATCAAACAGAACACAAGTTATGTTTAACTCATTCACTCCTTACCAAGAAAGAGGTAGGTGCGCTGAAATTTTCAATAATATTCAAGAAATTAAATGAATAATATCTCTTTAAACATATATAATTGTACGATGTCAATACGGATGACAGTGTAAATGTAAGGATTGTGTGCTGTTTCCGAACGTGTCCGAGTATAAAAGGATGAATGTATGTGCAAGCGAAAGAGAGGAAAAAGGACTGAAATCACTATGGAAATACGACGCAGTTCGTTTATTTTTACAAGTTTTTATTTAACTTGCAATGTATGTAAGTATGTATGTATGTTCGGGTGGAATCTTGCAACTCAATTTTGAAGCAAATATCTTTAACCGATTGAGCTGAAATTTTGTATACACACACAGTTTGGATGAAAATGCATAAATAACTGTGTGACGTCATTCTAAATCCAAGATGGCGGCATACCCAAGATGGCGGACCAATTATTTTAAATGCACTCCTACAATATGGGTATCAAATAAAAGACCTTGCTAAGAATAACTTGAAAAATAAAGTTGTGTCACTATTAATGCAATATGGCGTACTTCTAAAGCCAAAAAATCAAATTTGAAGTAGATATCTTTAACCAATTGAGCTGAAATTCTGTAAGTATAGACGTTCCGGCAAACGACCTTGCAACAATGATGCGTTGAATTAGATGAACAGACTAAGAAACGTGTTCAGTGATATCTAAAAAGTAAAAAATAAATTAAATGTAAAAAAACCTTTTTAAAAACAAGCTTTTATTTAAATGCGCTAATAACAAAAAATAAACTTTTTATGTCATATAAATTGTGTTAAATGTGAAATAACGTTTTAAGTAAAAGTTTTAGTGTAAAAGTTTATTTTTTGTTTTTAGCGCATTTAAATAAAAGCTTGTTTTTAAAAAGGTTTTTTTAATGGTGATTTTCGTAATCAAACTGAAGTTTAACGGTATAAATTCGTTTATTTTAATACCTCGACTTCACATACGCGAATATTTATAAAAAAAATAATGCTTTAGGAGTACTTCGGCATTGCGACGCGTTGTTGCCACGTGTGAAAGAAAAGAGACTGAAGGAAAACTTTGCTCACTCGTCGCGCTGAGTAAAGTTTTGACTCCGACATTTATTATACGAGATGGTATATCTAGTTCTTTAAAAGTAGATCAGTGTAGAAGCCAATCCGTATTGTCTTCCACCTTACTTCCAAGGAATTAGCCTAAATCACATCGCTAAAATAAAAATGAGTGCTTCATTATTTGAATAAAGGAAATTTGGGGTGAATTGGGACGTGTGATAAAAAGCGGATTCTTTATAATAATCTCAAGTGAACAACGCAATGGCTGATTCCAAATCATATGCATCTCTGAACGCCTTCTTAAGCGAAACTTTCCAATAGAATAGTAATCTGTTTGATGGCCACGTTATGATGTAATCACTACAACTTTTTCAGATACGTCTAAGCAATAACAATGATGGCGGAACTCGCAGTAAGATAGCCGACTCGTCAAAATACTTTAACACTTGCTCCATAACGCAAGTCATCACACTACTCTAGAAGCCGTTTTGAAACTAAATGATCTCCAACTAGCCCTCGTTAAAAAACTGACTAGCACCAGAAAAAATTGTTGATATTCAAACATGTTGTTCAGAGCATCAATCTGAAAAACATGTACGAGTATTACAAGACAAACTAAAGTAGCGAAAAAAATTTTGCTGAGGCATACAATTTGATCAAGTAGGTATGACACAGCTATATTTTTTGCGTTTTCAGAATTAGTTTGATAATGTAAGTTGTTCAATTTAATGGTCTAAATAATCACTTTAAATACATTTTTTGTTACATATTATTATTACATTATACATTTAAGTAAAGAATAAATTTGTGCATATTTTTTTAGTTCAGGTATTATTATATCCTCCAACCCCTACATTTTTCAGGCTTTTATTGATTTATTTATTTATTCACAGTGTAAACTTACAGCTAGATCTTATCTTATCTTTTATTGCGCAGTGGGCGTATTATAGTCAAAGTTGACACATGTAAACGTAAATCCCTAAAAACACGAAGAAAAGAAAATATATCTTGAAATTTAACGAAACAGATTGTTTGCATAATAGCGAGTTTATTCAGCATTCTGATTATTATTATAACAGCTTATTTGACGAAAGACTGTGAATATTAAAAAATCCAATTATAGACAAACGCAATAAGAGAACCGTAATCCTATTTATTAGAGCCCTGTTTATATCCATTTTCTTGGATAAAGATAAAAACGTTGGCGGAATTTATTTGTGCGTCACGTTCTCGCGTCTGGCTTATCCGGTCAGGTGGAGGATAAACCTCTGAGCACGAAATAACGTCGGACCAAATCTTTGATGATTCGCTGAACCGCCTCTTATCTCCCAATTTGGTTGTTCAATGGAATTTAAGTAAACCTAACAGCAATTCTGAGTACGATGCACCAATGCTTATTGCTCCTGTTATAAGTCTCACGCCGGACGATATTGCTAATTGGGTTTCCTGGCTCCCGGAAATCGTATAAAGTTTAACTAATACGGGGAGCTGACACGAACGGAATGTTACAGTAATTGCCTGGTACACCGGCGGCACAGGTCGCAAGAGTTCCTCCAATATTTTCAATTCAAACAATGGGATTGTGTCTGCTAATTGTTGCGCTGCTGCTATTGCAACGTGTGGAGGGAATTGTTATGTTTGTTACATATTTGAACTGATTATTGCTATAGGTTACGATGTTTTACAAGCGGTTTATCGCCAAATTATCATTACGGTCTGTTACGTAGGATTTTTAGTAGCGTCAATTTTTTTGTGCGAACGATTTTGATGTCATTTATTTTATCGAACGATTTTGATTTTACTATGTAGTAAAGTTATTGTGCATGATAAACGCTCAGATGTATTAGATCTGTGGCATGTTTCCCATTGCGGATTTTTTATTAGCTAATTACTAATACAAAAAACTGTGAGTGTGAGGAGTGACCGTTCCCATAGAGGTAAAATTAGGTAAATTATTTTGGAGTAGTTATTTTAAAGTAATTAGTTGATGTCTTTGAAATTATGATTTATATTTGTAAAAAAATATTTGTTACTTTAATTTGTAGAGTTTAATATATTAGAATTAATTTGATTTAGTATTTAGTGATAAACCGTTACAACTTGCAGTGGTGTTCATATGCTAGACCATATATCAATGACAATTTTACAAGATATTGACAAATATCTATTTAACAACTTGGTGCGCCTCCAACCTGCGAATGAGATACAATGAAGGCGACGCTCCAGTTTTCGAAATGTGTTGATTACGCAATGCATCCTCCAGGGTGCTGATTCTCATGCCCGTCTAATGACTCTGCCGCGGAGGCCTGCGTGCACGCCGCCGTAAGGCCCTCCGTCTGGGGATTGTCCTGGTGTTTTCGTAGCCCGACCAGTTGGTCGGGCTTGCCCGGGCGCGTGGGTAGTGGGGTCGCAGTGTGGACCTTACCTAGCGCGCCCAAAAGGGCAGGGAGAACACCGGGGGGTTTTAGTGGGTAGGACTAGCACTCTGCCGGGAGACCCCACACACGCTCACCGTCTAGCCAACAGCAAGTACGATGCGGTTACGCATTTCCTCCCGAGAAAAAAAGGGTGCTGATTCTCACGGATTCGAATAATGTTCGAATCCGAATTTCTTCTCGGCGGTAGTTAGTCTCTCACCTCAGCTAATCAGGACACTGGACATGTCGAGCTCCGCCATTTTTTTTAAAAAACGTCGCTTGATTTATCTCAAATAGTTAATAGGATCGGTTTTTCACGTCTTTATCTTTCTATGAAATAATTATTAGTTTTAGATAAACAAATAATTGAATAACATAATTTTAATTTGAATAAATATATCTTTATTTAGACAAACAAACCTCCAACATCTGATGGTAAGTGACGATAAGGCACACCGCGGACACTCCATACAACGTTCGCAAATCAATTACCTATTACTACTACTTAAACAAATGACGTTCGTACACGCGCAAATGTGTGCGTGGAATCTAGTAGGGCTGAGTGCGCGGTTATCAATCGAAATGACGCGAGAAGTGCAGCGACTGCCTTCTCTTTCACACGCATAGCGCTGTCTCTGTTATCGCCCGGCGCTCGCGTCTACTCGTCCGAGCGATCGCGCGCGCCCTTGTTATGTGTCAGTGATGTCTACAACGAAGTGCCGGGTAGGAAGAGGTATTTGAAATGAGTGCGGGGAGGTGAGTGGCCGTTCTGTACGTAGTACTATTATCTATTCTGTGGATAAGGGTAAATATGTTATTAATGTTGTTATATAGTGACCCATACGGTGGTACGTAGCCAGGCGGGGTTCAAAAGCTCTGCCACCAACCAATCCAAGCAGAACAAAATAAAAAAACTACGGAATTGATTAAAATGGTTAAAAGTGGTGGCATTTTTATGTTGAAATGTACTAATCAAAGCTACATGTAGCTTATAATGATACGTCAATATGTCATATAAAGGCTTCGTTTGAGTCCGTATAAAATGAACGGACGCGATTCTGCCAATCGAAATGTTTCCGCACTCATTCATACGATTCGCACTTTTCTTTTTCACAACGGGCAGCATTACAGTGATAAAATCTGCCATTCCCTAAATTGGGAGATTTCTTCGTCGAATGGTTTTTCTGCAGTTTTCGGTGGCTTGGTTAGCCAGCCCTCTTACTTTATTATGTCATGTCAAAGGTCTGAAGATAAATATTTTTGTCAATCTTCAGCTCTTTATCTCAATCAAAATGCATTAACTCATAGGTTGCGAAATTATTAAGCAGATACCTTCTTGTGTAAAATTTAGCTTTGATATTTAGATATTTCCAATGAAAATTGAAATGTGATTTCCTATTATTTATTTTGCACTTTGCTTTAAACGCATTATGAAATTGGAATCAGTTTATGCAACTTTTTTTTTTTTTTTTTTTTTTTTTGGGAGGGGGGAAAATGCATTTACGCATTCCTCGTGGTCGAGCCAAACCACGAGGATATGTGGGACTCCCCAGACCGTACCCGGCCCGGGCCTACCCACTAAAAACCCCCCAGCAGCTCCTCCGTCCGTCACAAGACAGAGGGAAGGGGACAACAGCCAGGCCTTATTCCCGCTGACCCCCTGCCCGTGACATGTCCGTTGCCGGACTCTCCGCCTGGCTCTGCTGCTTTGTGGAGCGGCGCAGAATTGCGCCGCTCTACACCTCGCGACTGGTTTTTTACTGTGGTTGTCTTCCACGCGGCCCGACGCTCAGTGCGCCGGGCCCCCGGCCCGCTCAGTGCGGGTAACGGGTTGCCCGACGGCAGATCCCACTGGATCCACCGCCGCGCGGGTGAGCCGAAGCTCGGGGAAATCCCCAACGGGCGCGAAGCGCCATGGCGAGAAACTCGCCTCGTCCCTACTACCACCAGAGGTAGCCGCCGGGATCGGCTTCCAGCGAGAGCCACACCTCTTCTTATCATAAGAAGAGGGGACTTCGCCCTTCCCCGCATGAAGCGGGTGGCCACACGAAGTGGCCCGCCGGGTTGAACCCGGCCATCCCACGCCCCATATGGGGGTCCTCTCGTCAGACTATTAGCCCGCGGCAGAGAATCTGCCGGGTTGCCCAGGGTGCACCACAAGGAGGTTGTCTGACATCGCACCCCATCAGTTTATGCAACTAGCATAAAAAAAAAAAAGGCAAACATGAAAAAACTTATTCAAAATTTAGTTGACAGACGTAATAAGTAGTAATAGCACCTACATTTTTTTTTTTTTTTTTATTACTAATTTAACATTCCACAGACTCGTGGTCCGTGCTCTTTTCATGGAATCTTCTCATTGTGATCTATTTTATTATAATTATTATATTAAGACTTACGACTACTTTTTACTCCTAATCTAAGGTGAGTTGCGCAACTCAATCAATTTAAAAATTTAAATATATATCTTAATAATATCTATTTATACTTATATATACTTAATTATACTCAAATATATATCTTAATAATATTATACTATATGTTAATAATTTATGTATGGACTATTTCATAAGATTTGGACAGTTAGTATACTCGTATTTGGCATAATATATGTTACGTCTGTTTTTTTTTTTTTTTAGTTACACCAAGGTCGCTCCGCTTGATAGGGCCCTGAGCACCATTTTTTTATTGTATTCCATGACCACTTCATCTGTTGCTATGCTGGGAAGGGCAATGAGACGTCTAATTGCGTCGTCCTCCTTCAACTCCCGGTAGAAGTAGGTGCAGGATACCGTGTGTCTGGTAATGGCAACCACCGCGTGAGGGACACTATCATGGACAGGGTTCTTCCTTTCTGCTCCTCTGAGCACAACCACGTGATCGTACGTTAGTCCCTGTGCTTCGTGAATCGTCAGCAGTCTAGATTGTTCTCCGGTGCCGAACCCTTCCCTCCCATACGCTTCTTTCTCGTCTTGAGTAAAGGTAAGGAAGAGAGTATTTGGGTTGCCCCTTCGTAACACCGCCTCCGATGCCATTCTGCATGTCATGGACCTCAGCACTTGCCGTGATGTGTAAATACCCTTGTAGATGTTTTGGAGGGCATACACCACATCCATCGGACTTCGGTGTGTGCAGAGGAGTTTTTCTGTTACCGACGTGATGGCGGCGGGGCTTCCGTAACGCATCTCGAACAGGTTGTCTCTGTCTATGAAGGGGATCTGATTTGTATCGGTCATTAGTACCAATTCTCTTGCCCCGGTCAGCCTTGTTGCCATGATGATAGCTCCAAAATGGACTAGGAGAGCTTCGTCCACCAAAAGGCGTTTTGATGCTTCCACACCATTGATGAGAACTGAGGCAATGGTTCTTATTTTCCCCTTCACGACCGCCCCGAATCGAGTCGTCACTTTGTCCAACAGTTCTTTTGCCGTTTCGAGTGTGCTAGTGATGATCATATCTTCCTTCATTTGGAAGTTGTTGAGGAGCCACGTGGTCTTCCCGCAACCCGGCACACCGTCAACCCATTTGATTGCCAGTTTACCCCATGGTTCGGAGATCCAAGTTCCACTCACGGATTCCGCCGTTTTTAGAATTCGGTCCTCCAGCATGAAGCGGGTGCACTTGGCAATTACCACTATTGGGTCCTCGATCGGTGTGCAGAATGTGATTGCTCCCCTTTCGTCAGTTGCTTCATGATCCACCAGCACCATGCCTGACGTGCCACTGTACGCCGCCATCTGCTTTTTATCTATAGGGCGAGTTCCCGCCACCACAGTCCCGGTGTCGTTGTTATAGACCACCGCCCTCGCCCCGTCCAGGAGTTCCTGTAGTGACATGCGGGCGTTTATCTGAAATGCCTCAAGTATCTTGCTGCAGGTGGTGTGTTTTACCTGCAGCGTCGCCCGCAGTGTCCCCAGGTACTCTAGATAGGCGTTGACTAGGTCATCTCCGTCCCGGTCAGTGACTATTCTGGATGGCGGTCTCACCCTTCCCATTTCTGCCAGTGTGGTTTTGGGTGAGGAGACCGTTTTATGTTTGGGGACCGAGTCCGGTACTGTCTCACTGCTTGTTCTACGAGGACGAGCGTGGCCCAGGGCAACAGATATGCCCCTGACGAGGTCGTCTGTCGGGGATTGTCTTTGTGATTGGAGGCGTCTTCTTTCGTTTGCTTCTTGCATCGCCTCCTCGTGTTGCCTTTGTGCCCGGGCTGAGCCACTTTCTGTTAGTTCATTGCGTGGAGTCTGCTCGTGGTCTTTGAGCAGAAAGTCGAGGTTTTGGCCTCTTCCCTCGTACACGATAATTTTGTGTTTTCGGGAGGCCTCCAATAAGGGAGTGTAATCGGACACTTTCCCTTTCTCGAGATCTACCTTCATGACATCCACGCTGATGACTCTTGGGTCTCCGTCCATGTTTAACAGCAATTCCCCCGCTATAGTAAAGGACGACTTGTCAATGTGCCAGTCCAGGAGCAGGATCGACTTATTCCTGAAACGTACAATCCGGCATTTTTGCCTTGCGAGCATCACCTCAGGCATTGCATCAAACACTTTTCTTTTAATGGTCGCCCTGGTAGTGCTGCCTTTTAGCAGGACTGCTAGGCCAGGTGATATGGCAACGTGCTTCCTTGTTCTGGACATACAGAAACTAATGCCAATCCTTTCTCCTGCACTATCCATGAACAACGCCACAGCCCTTGTGAGGAGACCTACTGTTCCTTTTTCTCCGTCGCTCAACCACTGCATTTGCGTTATCGTTGGGGCCACGTAAGATTCCCGCGTTCGTGGTGCCATATTTACCGACCCATCATCACCCCCCTGCGCTTGTGGAGTACAGTTCTGGTTTCGCTGTGTTGCCAGATCGGCTGCTATTTGTATAAACTGCACTAAGGGTGGTTTTGCCTTTTTATCCATCAGTAGCGCATGGATATTCTCTTTCCTTATCACTATTTTGCCTAGTCTATGTTCTAAGTCATGGCGGGCACTGGCAAATCTTGGACAGTCCAGGATCACGTGCCATACCGATTCAATCTCCCCGGGGTCACATTCACAATATGGATTGTCCTTGAGTTTGAATCGGTACAGATATTCTGCGAACCCCCCGTGCCCCGTGAAGACTTGTATCAGACGAGGTGATGGTTTTTCTTTCCTGACCCAGCTATAGGCTTTCGCCTGATCTGGAAAGAACCATTTGGTCACTCCTCCTGTAGAGGAGGTAACGTACCTATCCTGCCATTTTCGGATCGTCTCTTCCCTTATCTTATTCTTCACGAACGACACGGGGATCTCACAGTAGTCCCGCGTTCCGTTTACCACCCGCGCTGCTTTTTTGGCTAATTCATCTGCTCTTTCGTTTCCCACTGTGCCTACGTGTGCTCTCAGCCAGAACAGTTTGACCTCTCCACCGTTCCTTCTGATACTTCTGATGTCTTCATGTATCCTCTGCACTAGCTGATGGCCTGCTTTGGGGTTCGTGATGATCTCCAATGAGGATCTGGAGTCACTCAGTATTGTTGCTGAGGTGACACCCTCTCTCCGGACCATCTCTATCGCCCTATGCGGAGCATACAGTTCAGACTGGAAGACCGTACAGGCGGGATCGAGACTAAATGTGTAACTGGCGGTTTCTTTTCCCTCTACCCACCACGAGACGGCGGCTCCAACCCCCTCATCAATTTTACTGCCATCTGTGTATATTTGTGGGTCTTGGATTTTGTGCTTCCGTATGGTCTCTACGGATGTATCCTCTACACATTCATATTCTATCAGAACCCGCTCGGATGGATGAGGTCTCCCAGAAAATGATGTTTCCTTTTCCAGTATACTGCCTGGTGGTAGGTGGTCTCGGCAGTCCCTTTTTTTTGTTCTATAGAGGGATGCTGTTTCATGTACTCGCAGGTCAATCGGGAGCAGTCCAGATAATGTAAGAGCGGACGTCAAGGACACTGTTCTATAAGCTTTGCAGACTTTTATTGCAAAGTTCCGTTGTACCGACTCTAGCTGCTTTTTGACGAGTTCCAAATCCGTGGCCTGGCTCCATGCTCCACTGGCGTACAGGATAATAGGTTCAATGACCGCTAGATATATCGTCCTGATGATTTCACTATTTAGACCCCATGTTACTTTCGCCGTGCGTGCTAGTTGTTTATATATATTAGTTACCTTTCTACACTGCTCTGACACATGCTCGGCGAAGTTCAGGTTTCTGTCGATCGTGAGTCCAAGCACTTTAATTGCTGTCACCAGTTCGATATTCACTCCGGACATCGTCATGATGGGGGGGTCGTACTTCAATTTCTTCGTTATCACCATGGCCTTGGTTTTGTGCGGCGCGAAGTTAAGTTTATTACGTCCTCCCCATTTCACCACTCTGTCCAGGATCTCATTTGCGGTCTCCTCCACTTGTCCGCCTGTTGAACCAGTGAAAACCAGAACCACATCATCTGCGAAGGCCTGGCAGTGTACATCCCTCCCCTGTAACTGTTTGAGCAGGGAATCCAGGATTATGTTCCAAAATGTGGGACCTCCTATTGATCCCTGGACACATCCCTTGGTGGTCTCTTTCCCTGCTTTTTCCCTCATGTAGTTAACCTCCACGTTTCGATAGCACCTACATTCGATGCTATTACTTTCGATCTCGTTTTTTTTGGAATGAGATCGAAAGTGACAGTGATACTTCTTAACTTAAATATGACTTAGGGCCCTTTAACATTGCAACTTTTTGCAGTGATACAAACGCACGTTTGACAGTCGCGCGATGGCCTCGCGATACCTGCGATCAACAAGTATTTGTATTGATTCATACGCGCGTTTATATCGATGGAAACGCGTATTTGTAACGCGGCTGCATCGCGTTTGCATCGAAGCAGCCGCACGTGAGTAGCGATGCACACGCATGTTTGTATCGATTCAAACGCGGGGGTAGAGGAAAGTTCTTGAAATGTGGAATATGACATTTGATAACAATTAAGAAACTTTTTTTACTATTGTATATATTTTTTTTAATGCTGACTCATATCCACGCGTCGTTCTTTCACTTGTAAATAGTTGCATCCAATAATTCTGTAGTCTGCGTTTACGTTTCTTCTTTAAATATAATAATACAGATAGCGTGATTAAAACTGTTTCAAGCGAACTCATCGGGCTGTGGCTGTCAAAGAAATACTGAACATTTTGCATAGTTGCGTTTGTATTTATCCTGTATCGCGTTTACATCGATGTTGTATCGCGTTTGCATCGCGATTGTATCACTACAGTCTTTGCGGCTAGTTACTGAATCTAAAACTGTTTCAAGCGAACTCATCGGGCTGTGGCTGTCGACGAAATACTGAACGTTTTGCATCGTTGCGTTTGTATTGATCCTGTATCGCGTTTGCACCGCGATTATATCACTACAGTCTTTGCGGCTAGTTACTGAATCGCGACAGCAGCGCGATTGTATCGCTTCTTTGAGTAGTGCGTGTGTGTAAAGGTAGATGATCTGTATCGCCGGAAAAAGTCGCAATGTAATAAGGTCCTTAAATGTTTTTATGTATTCAAATTCAAACATCTTTATTCAACATAGGCCTTTACAGGCACTTATTGATGTCAAAACAAAACAAAATTCAAATAGAAGGAAAATTATTTAACCTTGTATAAATCCTGAATATAATAAAAATGTCTGCAAATATAAGTAGAAAAGGAAAAACAGTTGATTCTACAACTGTTCGGAAATTAGGAAAGCCTTCTCGAGAAGAACAGGCAAGAAATTCGGAAGGTCTAATTTTTTTGTCTTCTCTGTTAAATCGCCATTTACAATAATTACTAAAAGATAAAAAATAAAATTAGTATGCTACACTGAGTGTATGTTACACTTAAAAAGTCAAAGAAAGTATATACATATTATTTTGTAAGTATAATTATGTTGTTACCGAACATGACATGATAACTTGGACAAGCTTACTCCATATCGTCTGATCACATAATCACTTACTTTGTACCTAATAAACTTTATTTATTAGAGTCTTTTCGACATGTGCTTTAAATTGATGAAATGGTAAGTCGGTGATGAATATGAATAAGGCCGCACCGAATATAGATGTTATAGAATAAGATGAAAAATGGTAATGCGTTTATTTTGTCCTTCTAATACCTACCACGCCATAATGAGACAGCGAATCGGCTGAAATGTGTCAATGGATAGTTTCCCCGAAAAAAAAAAACAAATAATTCCCAACAGAAAATAAAACACCTTTTTACAATAGTAAAGCGTAAATTTTGCCTTCTACTTCGACATACTGAAACAACGGATCGGCTGAAATGTGACATCGGATGGATAGTGACTTTCACTCTGAAAAAATATACCTTTTTTTTTTCTTTTTTTCCGGGGGGAAATGCGCAACCGCACCGTACCCGCCGTTGGCTAGACGGACATATCCAGACAGAAAATCAAAAACACCTTAAAAAGGCTATCGGGTCAGGGTGTGAAAAAACTAAAAGTAATCTGGACAGTTTGTTTTTAAAAAAACCAAATCTACGAACACTCACAGAACCTACGATGCACCTACGCGAAGTTGTTGAAATAAAAGCACGTGCTCCTCGTAAAAGATGATAAGGCAAAGTGCTTCAGGACTTATCCGGGAGCGAAATAATTAAACAAGTCTGTGTTGTGTTAAAACTCTATTTTGTTAAGGTTTTGATTCGCATCAGCTAAGCGAACGTCGCTGCCGCAAATTGCGAACTCATTGTTTGAGCCGCACAAACATTCTCAGACGTCGTTTTCGCCCTATTACAAAGGAACTCCATTTACAGAAACCAAATCATTCCCATTGTTTTTATTCTAAATTACTTGTAATTCTATGAACTCGGACGCTAAAGTACACAAGGGTTCCGAAATGAACAATTCTGTCAAGCATTTTTTCGTGATCAAAGCGCTCTTTTGCGAATGGCCAAATAAAATATTTTCATCTCGATTCTTTTATTTGCAAACGTGTCGGCTAAAAACGCTTTAATAGATTTGTTGCTCAACGAAGCTCTGTTTCGGCATTACATAAAGGCAAACAATTACTGGCCAACGATTACCTAAGCAGTTACAGCCGGTGCTAAATTCGATGGTAATTTCTCCACGAGTTAGCATCAAGACCGTCCTTTTTTAGGCAATTGCAATCGAATATAAGCTTTGATTTCTTTCGTTTGAATATTTTTGGAAGTTATTCGTTGGCAATTTGAGTCGTTTATTGCAAACCATTATTTATTAAATAACCTAAATTAACCCTATAGAGAAATTAACGTCATTTTGTTTTGCAATGACACGAACTATTGATTTGATTTGCAAAATCTTTGGAGGCAAATCATTATGTGACATGTTATTAAATGAATATGTATCTACAACGCATCTGTGTATCTACAACGCATTAAATTATAACAACATGTACCTGTTCTACGTATTATATGATCAAAAACATCTAAAATTTATAGACCGTATTTTTTGTTATTTTCTCTTGATAATAAAATATGATGGATTACGTTAAACAAGTTCGAAAACACGCCGAAAGTCTAGGCAGGTAGTGAATAATTAACGTCATTTCCCTTTCAACTAGGGATTCGCTTAAACTGCTCAGTCATTTCCTTAGCTCCAGAGTTTGCTTCGCAAAACAAGTTTAAGATTTCGTTCTGACTTCCCCTAAAGATGTTTAATAATTTATCACTTAAACTGTTAACAACTACTGTATTCCGGCAGGGCTCCGTGCAGTGTTGGATATTTTAAATGATGAAAACGTTGTTGATATTAATGTTTAACTAAGGTTAGGGAGAGTCGTTAAAGAATTTCTTTTGCGAATCATATATTAATGAATAAAATAAAATTAGATATTAAAGATAATATGAAAAAACAAAGTGGAAAAGATATAACAATTTTGAGACTTTTTATATTGTTTCAAGTTCAGAAAAGCTTTACGAAAAAATTAAAGACAGATGACTAGCTTTGTTTTATGTCATATTTAATAATATTATGAGAGTAATATTGGTACCGATAGCAGACAAGCTGAATGAGCGAAGGGAGCACAATAATCACCGACGTATCTCATGTCATTTCTAGTAAAAAATCCTATATCCATGAGATAAATATTGGTGAAACTTTATATTATACTCATAAAAATATTTATACATCTTCTGCAAGCAACTAGAAGCTTTTTTAAAATCCACTTCTGTCTGACATGCATTACTATTTTTTGAACCATGCAATAGTTCGCAATGTGCGACGAAGTCTCGCTAGGAGCTTAAGACAACAGTTTTACACATTTATTTCATAATAAGCGCATTGTAGGAATCTACTTTGTTGCAAACACGTATTTTTGAGTCGGTTTTAATTAAAAGCATTAATATTATAACTAGAAGCGTGAGTGGAACCTAAGTTATATGTACAATTATGAATGAAAGACACGGTTCTCTTCTTTTAATCTTTTATTTCCTTTCTCCCTTAATTGTAATAAGCTATCTCGTTCTCACAAAATCTGCCATTAAATTTTTTATCTCTTTCATACCTTCACTGTCACATTTTTCATCCCTCACTTAATTTTAATTTTATTTCTTCTTATTCACATTCACACAATACCTTACAGCACAATGTAAGGTATTGTGTGTGTTTTAAACCCATCTCTAAGCGAGGATATGATTGCGGTAAATTCCCTCAGGCGGAATTTATGACAACCATGCTAGGAAAAGTAAGCAGCGACACTTGTATTTTAAATTCGTCATTGCACGTATAACCTATATTTTAGAAGTTTTAAATAATTTATTTGTAAAACGAAATAGATACAGTTCACTTATTAATTAAAAATCAACCTTCCAATACAACATGGAACTTTGATCAAACTAAAAGTGTGTAATTTAATCAAAAAACCGTTATGACGTACAAAGTCCCGCGTGAACATAGTAGGTACAATAAGCATAGCACGGGTCAATTTTGTGAAGGACAGGGGTCTTTCTTGGTGGTTTATGTAAATTGCTGGGTAAATACTAAATAAGCTGCGCCTAATACATAGTAAGCCTTTATCAACACGAGGCAGGCAGAAGACACCGCGTCAACCCAAGTCTCTGCTCCAAGTGTCACAGGGCCGGCCCCGGCCGTCCGAGGGGCAAGATGCTGCATTACCGATCTTAATGTTCAGATTAACATGTTAGTCCGTGAAAGGGGATCGTTGTTCGCGAATTGTTAATTGAATTCCACAGTCTTACCAGCGTAAGGAAATGTGAATTTATGATTTGCATGATGAAAATGAAGCTCTATGGATATGTTATTACCTTAATACTTTAAAAACTTGACAGTGAAACCTTATTTTTGACACATTTGGTGCTGTTGGCACTGTAAAGAAGTAACTGTTGTTGTTTTTTTTTTATAATTATTTGTTCTCGAAGTTTGTCTGGGCCGCATATAGGGCTAATGGTAAGGTTTGGGGTAGACCTGGGGGGGTTTGTGAACGGGATACAATTCCCCCGCACAGGTGACCTCCGGGGAGGAAATAATTAGGCACTTAGGGCGTTCGAGTGCAGATTGATGCCCGAGGAGTGTTTGCCGTCAGCAGTGTCGGCCGTGGTCAGTTGGGGTGAGTTGGAACTTGGGAATATGAGTGTTGGACAGGGGCGTTATACGCGCGGATATTTTTGAAAATATGGGTATAAGGCGATTGAGGGATGCGAGGGGTTTGGGATGGGGGATACAAGCCGACACTGAGAAGGGAGGGGGGTCACCGTACAACCGGCAGATGGTAAGGTGGTCGTTGCGAAGACCAGAGAAGATAGGACACTCCGTCAGCAGGTGGTCCGGGGTTTGAGGCGAAGTGTCATCGCAGGGGCAGGTGTCAGTTTCACTAATATGGAACCGGTGGAGATACGCGCGGTGGGCACCGTGGCCAGTTAGGTATTGTGTATTATGAAAAGTCAGCATGACGCTGGACCGGAAGGATCTAATACAGTCCAGCGTGGGGAAAATGTTCCGCGTATGAGCTCCCTGATCGGAGGCCTCGTATCGGGCCTGCCAAGATGTTCTATTAGCCCGTCTAATGCGGGTTTTGGCGACCCTTGACCCAGCAGAAGCGGATTTGCTGCGTAGCCGGCAAGGATGCGAGGGTCTGGTGAATATGAGACACGATGGAGTGTTGGGAGCTACGGCATACGATCACATCGAGGGCAGATCTGGAGTCCGACAGGATCAGGGAGTCGGAGTATGCGCCCTCCATCGCCAATTGACAGGCCCGAACGATGGCAAACAGCTCGGCCTGAAACACCGTGCATGAGTTATGCAGTTTGTATTTGCGGACTGTAACGCTTGCTCTGGCGTCCGGATCTACCAGCACTAGATCGGCCCCCGTGGATCCATCCTCCCGCTTGCTGCCGTCCGTAAAATCTGCCTAGTGTCGGATTGACACGCGTCCACGACGTGTCCGGTGTTGTGTGCAGCAAGGTGAGGAGGAGAAATCCGAAGAGCCGGGTGAAGTAATCTGCCGTAGGGAGTCGGAAGCTCCATAGTGACGTCAGATGGCAGATGGTTAGACACCCCCGTGAGCCTGACCATCTCAATCTCGTGTACCTCCTGGACTTTGAGGTCGGGAGGGGGGAACTGGGCGAGTGCGAGAGCGGCGTTGGCGGAGATGGTTCGATAGCCTCTAATAGCTTTGATGGCAAAAGCTCTGCCCAAGGTTGTGAGGATCTTCCTATTGTGAATCTTGGTTGTGGCAGCGTCCCAAATTCCGGCGGCATAGGTCACAATAGGCAAGATCACTTGGTGGTATATAGTGCTGATGTTTAACTGTTGTTGTTGTCATCGTACGTACGCGCATAACTATCAAACGACATCACCAAATTAGATAATTCCTTTTTTTTGTGTTCGTTATTGTCAGGATAAGGTGTGTATTTAAGAAATTTTTTAAAAAATCATCAATTTTATTTTGAATATCTTAATGTGAAAAGAGAGTGTGTGAATGAGACAGAAGACTGTCTTCAATAGTGACAGATTGACGTTAAAAAAATATGGCGGTACAAAGTTCGGCGGTTCAGTTAGTTAGGTATAAAATCCTTTCACTTGATTCATTAATACCAACACTCGCTGGACATATCAAACTACGTCCTCAATATCAGACTAGTTTGGAAATTCGAGTATTCCGTTAGGTATGTTTTCAGGACTCTTTTTTACGGCAGTACGGAACAAATCGTCGTCCATACACACTATTTACTTTTTCTGATGTTTTTACAAATTGTTACATAATGCAGCAGTAGTGACAAAACAGCAAAGTGTGCTCGCATTTTCGACAGCATATAAAACATGCTGTATATATAAACAATTTGTCTCCGAGGCCTCGAAACCTCAAATAAAAATAATCTTGCTTGTCTCACAATAAAACGGTTGAGTTCCGAAGAGAACGCGAAGTTTTTTCAAACGTCGACAAAAGAAAATACACAATTGAAACGGAGTCAGAAGAGATAAATAAAGATATTTCTATTTAAGATCCGTCGTGAAATCTTACGACAGTTCGTCGTTGTTGTGCATGTATCGAGTGTATCGGTATTTGAATTGAGTTTGAGAATTTCGATTGCAGAATCTTCCGTGCTACAGTTTTTATAGTTCGTATCTAGGAGCTTGCCATTTTTATTATGTAACTGGGCATCAATTCTGTTTATGGGTCGATACGAAACAAGTGGTTGAGATCGAGATGTAATTTTTCTCAGGTTGAGAATTCAGTGTCCTTTGATGCATACTACTTTTGAATTTCAATGCCCATATTATTATGGGAAAATGGGAACAATATTTTTTGTTACAAAATGTTTTGGACCGTCTAACGGTGGCTAATGTGATTAGATATTAGCTAATTATCCGAGTTGAGATAAGGTATTGCAATTAAGGTGTCCCTAAAACGATGGATAAACCTGTAGCTATAGATGGAGTTCATCATGGTCTCCCTTACCACAAATATTGACCTTAGTGAAAATATCACGGTTTCAGAGATCTTTATTGTTTTTGAATTTTTCAAAAATTTCCAAGTGCGATTAGTTTTCATAGTGCCATTTCTACAAATGGAAAGGTTTTCCGATTTCGTTTTTTTTTTCATTTCACAAGCGATAGTTCAGCTGTCTCGGCATTCTGAATATGTTTAATTTCATGACTACTTGAATAGCAAATACTATAAAAATTTCAAAAAACTGTTTTTTGTCGTAATAATTACTCTAAGGTTCTGTATAAATGTAAAGATATAATGAGCCTAAGTATTCTGTATTTTTAATCTCATGGCTACTTAAGGAGTATGAAAATTTCAAAGTACTCGGTAAAAAAGACATTTACTTGATAAAAAAATCAAATTGACTTTGCGCCCTTATACACGTCCTAAACCTTTTAATAAAAGAATGTTTAATGCGGTGCACGTAACCCGATGACGACGTTTCGATGTAAGCAGCTGCATTTTGGATGCGAGTCCGCAACTCCGCAATCGAGGATACTGGCCTCGCGTACACGGACTTTACTAGCTTTACGATTTGGATATTGTTTGTGTTTGTGATACCTTCTGACAATATTATTGGCAATCGTTATTCGGACTTTGAACATATGTACACAGAATTCGAATATGCAAACATGCATTTCACTTATGGCTAGTGTCAAGGTAATGCCAACGCTGCTGCTCGACATTACGCAGAAAGGTATGAAATGTAAATATTAATTTTGAAAGAGAGAAATTTAAACGAAAATTACCCACAAAGGTTGAAAGGCAGGCTTGGTCCTATTTTATGGCCGCCGATTTAAATCCCTTGGATTTTTTATTACGGAGTCTAAAAGGCCTCCTGTACGCGAATTCAGTATCCTCGATTGCGGAGTTGCGGACTCGATTGCGAAATCACAGACTCACATCCAAAATGCTTACATCAAAACGTCGGGTTACGCGCACTTTTTTTTTTCGAGGGGAATGCATGACCTCACCGTACTCACCCACCGTTGGCTAGACGACGAGCGTGTGTGGGGCTCTCCCGGCAGAGTGCCAGGTCTACCCACTAAATCCCCCGGTGTTCTTCCTGCCCTTATGGACGCGCGTGGTAGGGTCCACACTGCGACTACCACTACCAACGCGTCCGGGCTAGCCCGACCTGACTGGTCGGGCTATCGCCAAGGGGGGATTGCCCGAGAACACCAGGGCAATCCCCAGACGGAGGGCCTTACGGCGGCGTACACGGGGCCAACCATGCACGCAGGCCTCCACCGGGTTACGTGCACTGCATTAAACATTATTTTATTAAAAGGTCTAGGACGTGTATAGCGGCGCGAGGTCAATTTGATTTTTTTTACAAATAAATGTGTTTTTACCGAGTACTTTGAAATTTTCATACTCTTTAAGTAGCCATGAGTTTAAAAATATACAGAATACCTATCATTATACTTTTACATTAACACAGAACCTTAGAGTAATTATTACAACAAAAACAGTTTTTTGAAGTTTTTATACTATTTGCTATTCAAGTAGCCATGAAATTAAACATATTCAGAATGCCTAAACTTATGATACCTTTTTAGAATCTAGAATATCTAAACAAGTTTTTATGATGATGGGCACGATGAACATCCTATATTTTTTTACACTAAGGCTGATCAAACATAAAAGAAAATTAATTTCATTTTTAATTTTCTTTGTGTTTGAATTTTTTTAAACACTTCACGCTAGTTTGTTAAATTTAAGTCTTTGTTTTTGATAGCTGAACTATCGCTTGTGAAATGAAAAAAAAAACGAAATTGAAAAACCTCTCCATTTGTAGAAATGGCACTATAAAAACTAATCGCACTTGGAAATTTTCGAAAAATTCAAATACAATAAATATCTCTGAAACCGTTATATTTTCACTAAGGTCAAAATTTGTGGTAAGGGAGACCATGATGAAGTCCATCTATAGTTACAGGCTTATCCATTGTTTTAGGGACATTCTGTATATATGGATAGTTTCCTTGGTTGCGTGACTTGGCAAACATTTCGTAAATACATAATAGTATATATTTTCTCTTACCAAAAGCCAATGTAAACTCATCTTTGATAAGAAGCACACGTAATTGATTAATCTTTTAATGTAAGCTTCTCACAGTAAAATTGCACTTCCTTCCTGAATATTATTTAATTGTTGGGCATATCCATATAAATATTTCGTCTTGAATTGCACCACCTAATCCGATCAACGCTAACTACTCTCACATTGGGGAAGTATATAGGTAAGTATATAAAATATGTAAACATTTTAAACACATCACAAATAATTTATTAAACAATTGCAATAAAATGTACAATTTGTGTCCCAGTAAACTAGGCCAGGGCGAAAACAAAATATTCCAGTCAACGTTTATACCGATTGATATCTTCCCAATTATTCAAATCCTGTTTAAGTGTTCCGGCTTGTTTATATAACGCCTCTAAAGACTACATTAACGATGGGATTTGTAGGCTGGCTTGATTAAAATTTTAAATGTCGAATAAACATTGGTTAGTTGTTGGCACCCTGATGAAATTTGTTAATCTTACGTAACAAGAACGAATGTATTTTGGGTGTCTCGGTAAATAAAGACAAGAGTGGGGTGTCATTGGTAATTACTGTTGATGTTTTCATGAAAACAGTTTGTTCTATCATTTCCGAAAGTAGGTCATCGTGGATGTAAAATAATCTGTGCATGCATTGTAACACCGTTTTTTCTTAAAATTTCATAAAACACTAATTTTGCAAAAACACTTTGGTTTCACTGTAGTTTTAACACAAATTTCACAACTAAAATCATAATTACAATAACTTTGTCAATTAATTTCACAATTTCAATGTCAAGTGTCAACGTCAACGTCGTTTCACGTCACGTCAGTGACATTTGCAATTATCTTTGGTCATTATTCACTTTTTGCATAAACAAAATAAATCTCGCGTTTATCCTGGCCTTATTTACAAAGATAGTTTTTTTTCGCCCAAAATCCCGTGCTTCCATTTAGGTGGGTTGATTTTCTCAAAATTCGGAATTTGACATTTAGACCGTTTGTTTTGATCATTTCTATAGACATATTTTAATAAAATACACTTAAACTTATAGATCATATAATTATAGTTTCGTCGAATAGAATTTGGAAAGCATTCACAATTTGTTTATGGTTAATTTTTCATTACGTTTTGTTTTTCAACCAAACTTATAACTTTAGCTGGAAATACTTATTGCATATTGTAGAATTTCGAAACATCCGTATGTTGACTTGACACATCTTGAAGCAAGTTAAGAGTCTTACGAGTGTTATGAAATGAATTTGGTTTTAGGAGAGGTTCCGTCGCCAATACGGCGCTTAACCTTCAGCAAACGGACCTCGGCTCCGTCGCTTCCACATAAACGCAAATCTGCGCGCAAGTGGAGCGTTGGTTTAGTCTATCGTCTAGGTTATGACTAGTCTGTGAGACATCGATCGAAGTAATTTGTTATTGATTTGAAGATCATAAAGTTTTTATATATTTATTTCGATATGCGAAGAAAATCCATAGGTATTTCTCTCGTTTTCCGTGTGAATTTAATTCGAAAAGCCACCCTGAATTTAACAAAGTGAGTTATTTTTGTTTTCAGCTTGAAGAGTAAAAGCTCAATCATATTTATAATCGCCGGCGCGCGATTCGGTGAATTAGTTGAATAAATCAATTATATCAATAGATAATACTCCGCCCACACTAAGGTATCTAATTAACTTATTATATTTCATGATTTAAAACAGATTTTGTTAATTTTATTTTTATTAGTGGGTATATTGATTATTAAATCAAACATATCACATTTCCAAAATTCACCTTTTTCATCCCCTATTTCATTAAAAAAACCTGATAGTAAGCGGCATTTTATTGGGATTAATGCATATATTGAGTAACACTTGTGAATTTCATGTTAAATTCTAGATTTTCACTATATTGAGTTTCACATCATACTTTGGCAAATAACTCACAAATTAAGCTGTTTTCTCTTTATTAATAGCAGTAATTATACACAAAATAGGTGCTCTCCCCTCCGTATGTCCTTTTTGTTAACTAACCAATAAGACAATTTGTCAATTTATTAAAAATTATGTTTTAGAATTCATTTGCTATGTTTATTACATGAAGTTCAAATGTATTGACTGGGATTCCTTCAGAACTCAGTGTTAGACCCACTGACCCTAAGATCATAGGCATATTTAATTATATTTTTAACCTAACACTGTGCTATGAATCTCCAGGGCAGTTACCGGAGGCCGTAGGGCTCCGCTGCTTGACCTTACAGCTAGAAACCATAACAAACTAACCTAACACAAGGAGGAATTCTGTGGAATTGTACATATATAAGAGAGAAAAAAATAATCTAAGGAATTGGAATATTATATCTCTGACCCGTGATCGCGGAAACTTAGCATCTAGCAGAAGGTACGCTCTACTAACAACCGCTCCGGGAAGGCTACTAATTTCTTTTATAAAAAAAAGGAAACCTATAACTATTTGTTCGTGTACTTTATTGCCCCTCATTTTGTAGTTTTGTACCCAATTTGTACCCGGTTTTTTACCTGCCGAGATTGATCAAACAGACCTGAACCATCCTGCCCTTGGCTTGTATTAATTAAACATTACGTTAAGTGCTTTGCATTGAGGGATTTTCTGTACTTCAGTAACATATGCATATGTGTATTATAATTATGTACCTACAACAATAAAGCTTTTCATTTTGTATCGGACTAAAGGAATAAGTTTGTTTTTTTTCCTTCAACTTTAAGATTTCCCTATATTACTACAATTTAGCAAGAAAAAGCACTACAATTTGGCGCCCGAATATACAGCAGGTTTTGTGGCATTATATGGCCCATTATTCTGGTCAAATGCTCAGATAGTGTTGATCCATCTCGGTATGTATCTTTAATAATTTTCTTTTTTTTTAACGTTGTGTGTTAGTTAAGCTAAAACTCAAAAACGGCTCGACCGATTCTTACGAAATGTTATGTGTATTTGAATAGGTCCAGGGAAGGTTTAAAAGTACAACTGGACCCAGTAGGTGGCGCTGGAATCGGACAGGAGAACATCTGCCGGTCTCACTAGTTATAAGATAAATAAGAATTCTATGCAGGTTTGGTTCAGATAGGTATAAATAAAAACAAATTTTAGTTACATTTGCAAAGGTGAATATATTTTAAGATTTTTTGTTCATAGTTTGAGTATATAACATAAATAATATTGTAAAATTAACTTATCATATAGAATAGAGCGTAGTATATTTTTACAAAAATGGAACAAAGACCAATTAGTTTTAATTTACTTAACAAAGATGAACTAGAATATGAGGTGAAAATCAGGGGTTCGAAACCAGCTGACACGGTGATGGCTCTGAGAGCACAGATCCGTACTCTCAATAAAGATCTGCCTTCTGATGAAATACTGACTTGTGATCTTGATGTCAATATTGAATTAAAAGTAATTCAAAAGAAATTAGATGATCTTGAGAAACTCATCACAAGTACTTCAAGTAAGCTGTCATCACTTAAGATGATAAATAGAATTCAAACTCTTGCACACCACTTATTCCACAGAATTGGTCGCTTGTCTTTATCGGAGTATGATGATAATAATCTTACTTCTTTAATTACTTCTCTGAATAATAGATTAGATAGCATTCTTGTAAAAATAGATAATATTTGTCATAATTTTAAAAGTAGCTTGGCACCTGAACAACCTATTGAGAACTCCACTGCAACTACACACAATACAGCTAATGATTGCTCCGTGCATAAACTAAATTTACGCTTCAATGGCAAGACATGCATTAAAGCCTTCTTACAACGCCTCGAAGAGTTATGCTTGTCTCGTGGCCTTGCAGATTCAAAGCTTTTCTGTTCTGCGGCTGAACTTTTCACTGATGAAGCGCTATGCTGGTATCGAGGAGTAAAGTCAGACGTTCACAATTGGACTGAGCTGAAGACCTTGCTTCTCGATGAATATTTACCATCTGATTATGACCATAGGTTGATGCAGGAAATTAGAAGTCGTACTCAGGGCCCCGATGAAAGCATTGTGAATTATCTCAGCATTATGCAAAATTATTTTTCTCGATTATCAAAACCAATCTCTGATGATGATAAATTGAACATTATCATGTTTAATATAAGACCTTTTTATACTACTCAGCTTGCTCTAGCCCCAGTGGAATCTTGGACTGATCTAAAGAAAAAATGTAGGTTATTAGAAGGTGCAAAGGAGCGATCGGTGCATTTCAGTGAACCTCCTAGGGTCACCACTTCTTCTCTGGCTCCCGATTTGTGTTACAAAAATACTAGTGGTAACAGTGGTAGCAAGGCTCCACCAAAAGTCTCTTCAATTCAGCCAGTGAATAATACACAAAATAATCTTTTTTGTGTCCGCTGTCGGAAAAATGGCCACAGCCTGAGGTATTGCAAGGCGCCTTGGGTACTTATTTGTTATCGTTGTGGAGAAAAGGGCTTCAATGCAAATAATTGTCCAAAGTGCACTTCTTCAAAACCTTCAACCGCAGAGATTCCAAAAAACGCCAAGCAGTGAACCGATGGCATAAAACAGTATATTTTTATAATAAACATTGTAATTCTGAACAATCAAGGCAGAAATACAATAAATTCTATAATAATGTAAATAAAGCTAGTAACATACATACGCATAAAGGTAAGGTTACATCGGTTCACGCTACTACTAACGCCACCTATAATGATACCAGAGCTTATCTGAAGATTAATATTTTTGGCTTGGAATTCAGAGGATTACTGGATTCAGGATCACAGATCTCCATTGTGGGAGGGCAAGCATACAAATATTTTAAAGATTTCGCTACTTTACATAAGTCTGAGGACTTAGACTTTATAAAAACTGCAAATGGTTCTACTTCACGAGTAACTGGGTATTTATTTTTACCTGTATCAATAGAGAATAAAACTCGTGTTATTAAATTTTACGTCGTCCCTGGAGTTGCTACAGAGTTGTTATTTGGCTTAAATTTCTGGAAGGAATTTAATATTGCGCCAGATATTTTATCATTGTTAGAAGATAGCGGACATTTATATAAAAATAATAATCAGGTGTACACAGTTATGTCAGGCAGCCGTGCTTTACATGATTTTGAAACTTTATCTAAGCTTGAGCGTAGGCTGGTCAATGACGTCATAAAGCAATTTGATGACATTTCAGCAGAAAAGAAAGGCCTAGGTAGGACACACTTAGTGAGTCATAAAATTGATACCGGTGACCACCCACCTATTAAACAACGGTATTATGTAGTCTCACCCGCAAAACTGGCAGAATTAAATAAACACCTAGACCAAATGCTGCAGGATGATGTTGTGGAGCCTAGCGGAAGTGCATGGAACAACCCCGTTACTTTAGCGGTTAAATCAGATGGGTCATCACGTTTCTGCTTGGACAGCCGAAAACTTAACGCCATATCAAAGCATGACGCTTACCCTATGCCTTATATTAGCCATATTCTGGACCAGCTCAAAAACGCTAAGTACTTATCTTCTATTGACCTTAAGTCTTCATATTATCAAGTTCCTTTGGACTCTATTGAGTCCAGAGAGAAAACTGCTTTTACTATTCCCTGCAGAGGCTTGTTTCACTTTAAGGTCATGTGCTTTGGACTTACTGCAGCTCCAGCTACGCAGCAGCGGTTGATGGACCGCCTCTTTGGGCCCGAGTTTGACAATAAGGTGTTCGTATATGTTGATGATTTAATTTTACTTACTCCTGAAGGCCCAACGGCCTTCCAGGATCACCTCCAGCTCCTACGTAGGGTAAAGGAGAGACTTAAACTAGCCAACCTTACTGTCAACATGGGTAAATGCCAGTTCTTCAGGAGACAACTGAAATTCTTGGGTCATGTGGTTGACGAATATGGTCTGCGCACGGATCCTGACAAAATTAAGGCTATAGTAGACTTTCCTATTCCCACCTGCAGGAAAGACGTCAAACGTTTCTTGGGAACTGCATCTTATTATAGGCGTTTCATAAAAAATTTTAGTCATAGAGCTGGTCCCCTTAATGCTCTTACTTCTACCCGTAAGAGCGCGCCCCCTTTCAAATGGACGACCGAGGCAGACGAGGCGTTCAACGACCTAAAACTCGCACTGTCTACTTCCCCGGTTCTGGTATGTCCTGACTTCTCGAAAGATTTTGCTGTCCACTGTGACGCTTCTGATTTCGGGTTAGGAGGTACCTTAACCCAGGTTGTAGATGGACAAGAACATCCTGTTGCGTACTGTAGCCGTTCACTAACACCCGCTGAACGTAACTATTCCGCTACAGAGCGAGAGGCATTGGCCGTGGTACATGTCGTTGAACACTTCCGCCCTTACCTTGAAGGTGGTCGACAATTTAAAATTATTACCGATCATGCTAGTCTAAAGTGGTTTTTAAACCTTAAGAATCCGACAGGACGACTAGCGCGTTGGGGGTGTAGGCTATCGCCTTATAATTTCATTATTGAGCATCGTAGTGGATCTCAAAACGTCGTACCGGATGCACTATCACGTTCTGTACCAGTGGCAGCCGTAGACGCATTTACTTCCAGCGATGCTTGGTATAACAATATATTAAAACGTTGCACGGATAGGCCGCGCGCGTGTCCCAATTTTCAAATTATTGATGGTAGGCTTTTTAGATTTACAAAAAGCACTGACAAACTCTGTGGTGACTACCAGTGGAAAGAGGTTGTACCAAAGGAGCTTAGGGAGGATATTATTAAAAGTAACCATTCTGAACCAATTGCTGCGCACTTAGGCGTTGCAAAAACTTATAAAAGATTAAAATTACGGTATTTTTGGCCCGGTATGCATAAAGATACCGAGGAATTCATTAAAAATTGTGCCACTTGCAACTCATATAAACATAGCTCACTAGCGCCAGCTGGCTTTATGGGGGAACCCAAAGTTTGCTGTCGACCATTCCAGTGCATCAGCATTGATCTGGTTGGTCCACTGCCGATGTCTCGACAGCAAAATACATTTTTACTAGTAGTTGTGTGTTGTTTTACAAAATATTGTTTATTATTTCCTTTACGGCGTGCAACGGGCAAAGTTATAGCGCAAAGGTTAGAAGACCATGTATTTCTGGTTCACGGAATACCACAGACGGTGATGTCTGATAATGGCTCGCAATTTATAAGTCATGAGGTTCAGGCATTATATGAAAAATACAATATTCCGCAAGTACATTTGGGTCCAGTATATTGTCCACAAGTTAATACGGTGGAACGTTATAACCGCACAATAATCACTGCAGTTTCCTCGTTTGTTGAGAACGATCATAGAACGTGGGATATTAACATACATAAAATACAATTTGCCATGAACACCTCAGTAAATGAGTCTACTTCTTATACTCCTTTCATGCTAGTACACGGTAGGGAAGCTGTCACAGATGGTAGTATTTACCGTGATTTTGAAGATCTCCAAGAGTTGGTTGTGGTACCACGCGATACTCATGCGTCTAATATTGGCCACCTCGGTGACATTTTCATCAAAGTCCGAGAGTCATTGCGTAAGGCCCATGAAAGGAATATAAAATACTATAACAACAAACGCAGAGATATCTCTTTTAATGTTGGTGATTTTGTGTGGAAGCGTACGTACAAGCAGAGTTCTGCTAATAAATATTTTACTGCTAAACTTGCCCCTAAATATGAACGTTGTAAAATTATACGTAAGCTTTCTCGCCTCGTCTATGAGCTCGAAGACGAGAACGGAAAATACATAGGAAAGTGGCACATAAAAGATTTTAAAAATTTAGATACTTCGAGTGACTAAATTACGTACCAAGTAACATAATACCTACTTAATTTTCATTTTTATACTCTTATGAAAATAGCCATATTTTTATAAGCATTTAACATTTAAGCACCGCGGGTGCGGCGGTCACAGAATACCCACCCCGCCATTCTTCCTGGCGTCTCGTAGAACCCGAGTGTAGGATAACGCGCCATATAACATCTGGCGGCGTTTTTGCATGTGTCTGTCCCTGTCGTTTTTTTATTGATTTGCCTTGATACTTAAGTTTCCATTTACCTAACATCTTCAAAATTGATATTACCATTACATAAGTACATAAAGATCTAAAACACAAATATTATACGTGTCTTAGTTCATACCATTATAAATATATTATTACTACCATTATATAAAATGGATATTACTTCTTTAGTATCTGATACCAGAATTAAGGAACAAGTATGTACTTATTATAACTGTTATGTGGTTAGATAGATGCATTTAGCACAAGATCACAAATATAAACGTGTCTTGTTCATTATTTTCATATGTATTCTACTCTAATCAACAAAATTAATTTTGAATTCCTCACAGGAGCGGTTTGCAACTCTAGAAATAAGCCTTTGCTATATTCTTATAATGGAGGAAGTTACATCTAGCTGGAAACGTAGGAAAATCAATATCGACGATCAGGGGCAACGACACCATGCAACTCATTTTTTTTTTATTTCCTTTTTATTGTTTTTTTCTACTTATTATTTGACGATTAGAGTCAAAATGTCTGTAATAACGGCATCTACCGGTGGTTGTTGACATTACTTGCTATACACTGCTAGTGTCAAGATATACTTATTTAACAACGCCATCTCGGCGTCAGTCCTGACACTACAGTTTTTTTTTATTACTTTCTTATATTTGATGGGCATAGGATATAATGCTTTTTGCCTATTTATCACAGCCATATAGGTGCTAGCAGAAGAGGTTTCGCTAGATTTTGCCACCTTATTGGTGAATATTTTTTTTACAACCATGTAGGTGCTAGCAGCAGTAGTTTCGCGCTAGATTTTGTCACCTTATTGGTGAATGTGGTTTTTTTTATTACAATCTTTAACATACCATATTAATGGATTTACGTAGATTTAAGGTACATGCATGTTAAATATTCTTTATTTACACACGTTTATATTTAAAGCTTTATTTTTTATCTTATACAAATAAATAAACTTATATATAAAAAAAAAATAACGTTAGGCGTAATTGGGTACAGAGTTTATCACGAATGAATAGTTTTTAATTGATTCTAATTATGATAATTTTGTTTGGTTGGTTAGGAGGTTTTGAGGCTGACGAGGCGTCAGACGAATTCCCTACGTGAATTCTATCGTGGTTGGGGGGATACTGTAACACCGTTTTTTCTTAAAATTTCATAAAACACTAATTTTGCAAAAACACTTTGGTTTCACTGTAGTTTTAACACAAATTTCACAACTAAAATCATAATTACAATAACTTTGTCAATTAATTTCACAATTTCAATGTCAAGTGTCAACGTCAACGTCGTTTCACGTCACGTCAGTGACATTTGCAATTATCTTTGGTCATTATTCACTTTTTGCATAAACAAAATAAATCTCGCGTTTATCCTGGCCTTATTTACAAAGATAGTTTTTTTTCGCCCAAAATCCCGTGCTTCCATTTAGGTGGGTTGATTTTCTCAAAATTCGGAATTTGACATTTAGACCGTTTGTTTTGATCATTTCTATAGACATATTTTAATAAAATACACTTAAACTTATAGATCATATAATTATAGTTTCGTCGAATAGAATTTGGAAAGCATTCACAATTTGTTTATGGTTAATTTTTCATTACGTTTTGTTTTTCAACCAAACTTATAACTTTAGCTGGAAATACTTATTGCATATTGTAGAATTTCGAAAGATCCGTATGTTGACTTGACACATCTTGAAGCAAGTTAAGAGTCTTACGAGTGTTATGAAATGAATTTGGTTTTAGGAGAGGTTCCGTCGCCAATACGGCGCTTAACCTTCAGCAAACGGACCTCGGCTCCGTCGCTTCCACATAAACGCAAATCTGCGCGCAAGTGGAGCGTTGGTTTAGTCTATCGTCTAGGTTATGACTAGTCTGTGAGACATCGATCGAAGTAATTTGTTATTGATTTGAAGATCATAAAGTTTTTATATATTTATTTCGATATGCGAAGAAAATCCATAGGTATTTCTCTCGTTTTCCGTGTGAATTTAATTCGAAAAGCCACCCTGAATTTAACAAAGTGAGTTATTTTTGTTTTCAGCTTGAAGAGTAAAAGCTCAATCATATTTATAATCGCCGGCGCGCGATTCGGTGAATTAGTTGAATAAATCAATTATATCAATAGATAATACTCCGCCCACACTAAGGTATCTAATTAACTTATTATATTTCATGATTTAAAACAGATTTTGTTAATTTTATTTTTATTAGTGGGTATATTGATTATTAAATCAAACATATCACATTTCCAAAATTCACCTTTTTCATCCCCTATTTCATTAAAAAAACCTGATAGTAAGCGGCATTTTAGTGGGATTAATGCATATATTGAGTAACACTTGTGAATTTCATGTTAAATTCTAGATTTTCACTATATTGAGTTTCACATCATACTTTGGCAAATAACTCACAAATTAAGCTGTTTTCTCTTTATTAATAGCAGTAATTATACACAAAATAGGTGCTCTCCCCTCCGTATGTCCTTTTTGTTAACTAACCAATAAGACAATTTGTCAATTTATTAAAAATTATGTTTTAGAATTCATTTGCTATGTTTATTACATGAAGTTCAAATGTATTGACTGGGATTCCTTCAGAACTCAGTGTTAGACCCACTGACCCTAAGATCATAGGCATATTTAATTATATTTTTAACCTAACACTGTGCTATGAATCTCCAGGGCAGTTACCGGAGGCCGTAGGGCTCCGCTGCTTGACCTTACAGCTAGAAACCATAACAAACTAACCTAACACAAGGAGGAATTCTGTGGAATTGTACATATATAAGAGAGAAAAAAATAATCTAAGGAATTGGAATATTATATCTCTGACCCGTGATCGCGGAAACTTAGCATCTAGCAGAAGGTACGCTCTACTAACAACCGCTCCGGGGAAGGCTACTAATTTCTTTTATAAAAAAAAGGAAACCTATAACTATTTGTTCGTGTACTTTATTGCCCCTCATTTTGTAGTTTTGTACCCAATTTGTACCCGGTTTTTTACCTGCCGAGATTGATCAAACAGACCTGAACCATCCTGCCCTTGGCTTGTATTAATTAAACATTACGTTAAGTGCTTTGCATTGAGGGATTTTCTGTACTTCAGTAACATATGCATATGTGTATTATAATTATGTACCTACAACAATAAAGCTTTTCATTTTGTATCGGACTAAAGGAATAAGTTTGTTTTTTTTCCTTCAACTTTAAGATTTCCCTATATTACTACAATTTAGCAAGAAAAAGCACTACAGCATCTGTAAATTCGGGCTCCATTGTAATAATTAAATCAATATTACCTTGATATGCAGATAAGCCCAAAAAAGAGATTGCCAATAAACATGACAGTTTGACGACTTGTCCCGGGATTTTTCTCACACCGTGATGTAACGCGCTCCGATTGGCGTTAGCAGTTGAGGTATAGGTATATTGGGCATTATTTCAAACATTTTTGATTATTTTTAATTCTGTAATTTATAACGTATATTTACACGTACACAATATTTTCAGCATTGTGATTTCAGCATTTTAATATTCAGCATTCAGCATTATTATATTATTTTTTGATTATTTGAATTATATGAATTGACGTCGAAGGAAATCATAAATGGAAATTTGTAAACAATAGAATTTCTTAACGCCAAAATGTCAATATCTGCCAGCCATAGTGCAGTAGCAAAAACATACTAAATCTATGGTTCATCATCATCATCACAGCTCATATACGTCCCCACCGAGAGGCACGAGCCTACCCTAACTAGTTAGGGCGATTAGGCCTTAGTCAAACCGCGCTGGCCCAGTGCGGATTGGTTGACTTCACATACACCTTTGAATTACTTCGCAGGTGTATGCAGGTTTCCTCACGATGTTTTCCTTCACTGTAGGAGCGTCACATAAATGGACATATGAAATTCGTGAAACGAAAAACACATTGGTACATGGCAGGATCGATCGCAGGTCTTCCGATTCTACTCGGAATACAGTCCAGTGCCGAGGCCACAGCGCCACCGACACGCTCCGTAAACTCCTCTCTGATTATACTGAAAAAATCTGTGATTTTATAACAAGGTTATTAATTTACATTGTTATACATTGTTCTTCATTCTGGTTAATTATATACGAGTATGATTTGTAGAAGCTTAATATAATATAGCATACAAAATACCTACGTATTTTAGCTAGCGAGTATTTTAGCTTCTGCATTTTCAGACCATATTTTTCTTTTCGTCTCTTTTTTCTTTATTTTTTTTCTTTTATTTATTATCTTTTTTCAATTTATTTAGCATTTTCAAGAAAACGCAAAGTCACATATAAAAAATTACATAAATTTTACTACTAATTTAAAATAATGACGAGCAACATTTCCGCATGGCAGGATATAAATTATAGAGTAAATATTGCGGAATCGGAATGAACTAAATGAAATAAGAACATGGAATTCCAGTCTCAATTGGTCAATCCTCCCTCGAGGCGACGGGTTTAAAAAGTTTATGAATGTACCAGTTTTCCAAACGGTACTTCGAAGAGCACTCGAAGGACATTTATTGCAAATTGTTAAGCATAAAATTTAGGTTGTTCTGTTATATTTTATGCTATGAAACGTATTTTGGATTCGATAATTATGTTCAGTTATGTTTCACTTGCCTTACTACAACACGTTTAAAAACCGTTTAATTCCATATATCAAACTAAATTTAGTAATGACTCAAATATGCTGTTTTATTTATGACTAGCGAACTATGTTTCGCCCTAAAAGTCTAAAGATAAAACTGTATATCTACTTTCCCACGGGACCTACTTAATTTTCCGGGATAATAAGTAGCCTTATGTTAATCCCTGTCGTAATCAGTCTACCTACAAAATTTCATCCAAATCCATTAAGTAGCTTTTGCTTGAAAGAGTAACAAACTTTCGCGTTTATAATATTAGTAAAGATAAAGACAGCGTCATGATTCATAACGAACCATTCATTTTAGGCAAATGTTGAATGTTGAATTTACGAAAGAACGTGTCACTGTTCGGCGATGGATGTACCAAACGTCATGACGTATACTTTTCTCAATGACAGACGTCATTTTGACGGTGGCAAATCGGGCAAGAGTCGAGCCGATTATGGGACCGACTGTTTGACCAACTCTTGGCCTAACTGACTGGCCGACTGTCTGGAAAACTATCAGGTCAACTGTCATGCCGACTGTCTGCCTGAATGTCTCGCCGACTGTCTGCCCAACTGTCAGCCCAACAGTCTGCCTGACTGTCTGCCCGACTTTCTGCCCAATTGTCTGACCGGCTGTCTGCCCGACTGTCTGCCCGACTGTCTGCCCGTCTATCTGACCGCCTGTCTGGCCAACTGTTTGGCGAACTGTCTGGCCGACTGTTTGGCATGCTCTCTGGCCCACTGTTTGGCCTACTGTCATGCCGATTGTCTGGGCGACTGTCTAGGCTACTGTCTGGTGATTTTTCGGCCGATTGTCTAGCCTGGGCTTTTGTCGGGACGATAGTCTTGCCCATTATCATTGTCTGGTTGATTGTCTTGCCCATTGTCATTGTCTGGTTGATTGTCTTGCCCACTGTATGATTGATTGTCTAGCCCACTATACAGCCCGACTGTCTCACCAGCTATGAGGCCAGCCGACTATTAGGCCGATTGACAGGCCGATTGTCCAGCTGATTATCAGACCTACAAAAAGTAGGTCATGTGCTTATGCGCGATGCTTTTTTCGCACGGTACCCAAGCAATAAATTAATTCCTCCAATTTTATAACATCGTATTAATTTTATTTTATTAGGGTATTTTGGTCGGCAGGTAACTCTTTGAATGATATATAATATCGGACAACTTTAGATATCTAGTATCGAAATAACGACGTCTTAATGGATTTATCGTTACATCAACTTTAATTAAGGCCTCAATGTACAAATGAGTTGCCAAAACTAGTTAGGGAGTGCCGTAACTACAATTAAACTTATAACAAGTTGTGATGAGATACGGGCTGGTATATTAACTGACCATGTTTGTTCTATTTTTATTGTAGAAGGCATATTCAAAAGTTGTATGTTGCAAAATTGTTTGTTTAAACAAAATAAAATACGTATCGACGCTTAAAAGAAAGACTGGCTAAGCGACATTTACCAAATTTTACAGGACGTGACGTTTAAGGTTTGGATTTAAAAAAAAAAACTTAATTTCTGTTAAATGATCCTACAGGAGCAATTCTTCCTGATTCGAAACTTTTATATTACGGTCTATATTGTAGCTGAAAACAAGATTCAAAAACATTATCGGTTCAAAAGTTAAGCTTAGTAAATATTACCTTAAAATACACACGGGAAATTGACAAACGTTGACCTAGGAAGGTAAAGTAAAAATGTAGTAAAGAAGAATTGTAACAAATAATACCACTGCAAAAATTAAATAACCAAAATCACAAGTGTCGGAAAATAGAAAGCCATATAGATTGCGATAGTTATTACAGCCAGAAAGTAATAAACAAATCAAAAAAAGTTAGGTAACGATATTATCGAACCAAGTACTAGTTTTTCGAATAGCCCTATTCTTTAGACCTAAAAATCTAACGATAACAAAAGGAACATGGTGATTGGTAGTGGAATATAGAAAATTAAATTAAAATATCTGCCTTATATTTTGATTGACGGAAAGATTAAGCTTTTACTTTGTCAAAAAAGGACGGAAAGATATATAGACAGAATATTTTTGAAGAGCACGTTTCACTGATAATGGAACCAGAGTCGAAGTTCTTAGGTATATTGCACCAGCTTTTGGCACATCTAAATAGTTGTACAATAAAAGTACATATAGGTACTTTTATTGCGTGACGACCTGGATGCTTTTCTTCCACAATGGCCGGAGAGTGCTAGGGATCGTGATCTGTGGAGTGGGTTAAGGGAGACCTTTGCCCAGCAGTGGGACAATATAGGTTAAATAAAAAAAAACAATAGGTACTTGTGCGTTTAGTAGTATTAGTAGTAGTAGATATCCGATTTTTGCCTTTGCGTTACTGGAAGTAGTTAGAGTACGGAGTGGTTTTTCGGACCCGGGTCTCTATAGAAGTCGATTGCTACTCGGACCCGATAGAAGCGTAATCGAAAAATAACTTAAAAGATAAAACTGAAAACTGTAGGTTAGGTTAGGTGACCACCATGGACTTAATTAACTTCATGGTGACCACACACAGAAGCTGCATGTTTCATGCTCCGCCCGCGCAAATATCTATGATTAAGACGAGGTTTCCCAGAAAATCTACTCGTGTACGGCGACTGCTTTATTGCAAAGTAATAAAGTTGCTTAATGCATAGCTTCTAATGTCGCTTACGCGCGGTGACCGAACTAAAACGTAACTTTTTACACGTTTTAATCGATTTTTGGAAAACTGGGGTACAAAATAAAAATTGTACTTTTGCAATTTTCTAGATAGTAAAAATGCACGTCTATTAGTGAAACTCATTTATTATTGTATTTTCTGATTCACAGCAGTTTTAAAATATTGAACAGAGTAGAATATTGATCTTTTTGGATTTTATTTCTATCGAGTGAAATATTATTATTCACGTTTCTGTCTTTAAGAATGTCATATGAAATTTAGAACTGTATGTTTAATATTTGTGGCGGTACAGTCAATCGAAATTGTTCGAAAACGGGAAATAGCGCCTTAAGTAAAATTCACCTTGTCACCATTATTTTTTCACCTGGATACGAATAGCAATCGACTTCTATAGACCCGGGATTCATATGAAAGGAAATGCTATGCGGACCCAATAGTGAATTGTTATCGAAAAAACTTATTGGATCAAACTGGAAACTATAGGTTAGGTTAGGGTTACAAAAAAGCAATTATACTCGTACATAATATGGATGATCGTCGTTTATGGGCGACACATGAGTTTACATAATATAAAGTTAATCGATATATTTGAATGTTTACGAAAAGTTAATCCGATGAAATGTGATTTCTCGAAAAAGGAATCATTACTCGTATATTCAGGTCATATAGTTTCAGCGGAAGACGTTCGACCCGATCCCGAAAAATTTGACATTCACAGAAGACGGCGACAGCCCCCTCATACCTTTCTATTGTGGCCCAAGGCGAGAACTATTGCGCTGAGGTCACTAGACCAGGCACTCCACTAGGGTGGTACCAAAGTGTACGTTGTCATCATTTGACATAAAATATCTAGTCATAATTTCCAAGTACAAAGTTCTTTAATATCCATGACGTAGGCAGGTAATGTATATGTCACAGAGTTTTTATTAGGGACGCGAATACCGCTTCACGAAGCTCACGCGTCACAATGAGTGGAATTAACCCGCCCGTCCGCTTTCTAAAAATAAATAGCCCGCTGTCACAGCCAAAGGAAACAAGCGAACCTTTTTAAGGGTTAACACCTGCATTAATGTTGTATTTACTACCGGCATTTAATGTGTATTTTTTTCGAATTTAACTGGCCCTTACAACAACTGACAGACAGACTATTCACGATCGTTTATTTAAATACTTAAACTCTGACTTATAATTATAAAAATTGTAAAATATATAATTGCGTTACAATAATCGGGTTTGCCTTTAGGCATCAGCAATAACATCTACTTGGTGTTGATGACTGGTACAAGCATATAGCACAAGGTCATTCAAATTGATGCGTTTTTATATCGATTTTGATCTTTAAGCCTTGCTTGTGAGAGTTTCAAAACAAGAATTGCAGAAAATTTAGTAACACTGTGTCTTGACACACAACACAAAAAAGCAAACGAAGAAATCTTTAGTTCTAAAACTCACATTTTATGCGTACCAAACATCGTATATAATTTCCGTATAGTTGAAAACACATAAATGTTTACACTTGCACTACAAAACCGCTGCTATAACCAGTGACATACGGTTTAAAGGTGACATTTCAAAGTCTGGCATGTTTCTAAACGTATGTAGGTATGTACTTAAACGTTCGTGTGTTAAAACAAAGTGAACTTTTTGTTTCACAGTTATTAAATTATTAACTTCACGACACAAGTGCTGTGCAAATGCGGGAATAATAGCATTTAACACATAACACATTCTACCCATTTCCTGTGTGTCATATCTGACATTTTCCTCGCGAGTATTCTACGGAGGCCACCTTTTTCCGTTATGCGTTAACTGGGGACTGTAGAGTAATAGGAGCTTTTGAAAATTGACACATAGGAGAGGTTTTGAAGGAACAGAATGACTGATCTAGGTATCAGTTATGTCAAATGTGCCGAAAGTAATGTACCTAGTAATTGCTGAAGTTTATTTCAGCCGTGCACCAAACATCGTTTTCTATTAATTTGTATCCAGTATTCATAACGTAACAAGTTTATTTAATGGTGTTATCTTAATATGATGACTCTCCGAAAACTGTATATTTTGTGAGATAAATAATACGCGAGTGTTGAATATTACATCCTTTTATTTATTTTATAAGCTTTTTAATAGCATTTATCTATTTTATCATTTTAAGCAGCTCCGACGTTGGTGACTATGCATCGCCGGAGGTATGATGGTGATCATTGGCGTCCTAAACCACCTAGTTTTGTCCTCAGCCCCGTGGGTGTTGTTCAGAGTCACGATAAGCCTATTTTGCCGAACTACGCTTTAACATCCTAATAAAAAACTCTTGTATAATTTATATAAAAAATATTTAGGTCAGTGTATATGTGTGTGGCAAGATACACGATGTGCAATGTTTGTTTGTCGGAATGTGTTAAAAATCGTCGGGAGAGGCAAATGTTGTTGCAACTTTGGACCTTAACGCAAGTGACATAAATGAGTTTTCCAAACAATTCTGGCTAACATAACGCGAGTCTGCGACATGATGGCAATGTAGTCTTTATTGTATAATGAAAATTAGTTTTTAGAGTACAATGGGACTGGCATACATAAAGATCGAATAGCTTAGGCATTTACAAATAAATAACAGATGTACAAAAATACACTATAAAATAAAGATGTTGTCAAAGAAATGTGCAAAATGATTACAGTCATAATAGGATGTATTTCACTCGATCATAGAAAATCCTTTAAACAGATTCAAATCAGACATTAAAAATGATTATTTCATTAACAAAATTATTTTGCTAAGCCCATTTACATAAATTACTTCTAATCTATAGCTCTTACAGAGAACCTGCTAAAGATTTTATCTGACGACTTATAATTTATTTTGAGCATTATCCAGTGCCTGATGACGCACCTCGGTGCCTGCTTCTATACTAACATACACTTTTAAACTTTCGCGGCGCAAATTAAATTACTAACATTTTCAGGATTTATAACCGTTTTTCTCTATACTAATAGTTTCTATACTAAAAATGTCTATACTAATAGTTTCGCGTTCAAATTCCTCGCCTAAATAAGGGAGTGATGTGTATGGCGTGAATGTGTATGGGAATGATTGCATATCAAGAATTATTCTCATACATTTAATTGCCGTCCGATACAGAACATATAACGTAAATGAAACGAACGTGAATGTTACTATGTCTAGGCTCCACGTTTCTCATTTGAGTTCCACGTATATTTTCGTGACGTGAACATAACTATACTCGTACTATTGAAGAGTCGTCGCCGCCAGCGCTCAAAGTGAGGTATGCACTTCGACTATGAGTGCTTCGAATGACCTCTTTTATGTCCTGTAACCCTGGAAAGGATTAACAGTTTGAAATGTAGCGATTTGATTTTATTGCTGTGCAATAAAACTCTACGGAGATACAGTGATATAGCGCCATTTAAGTAAGTAGTAAACTTTTAAGGTGTATAATTTTAGATCTTTAACGTAACTCAGGTACAACTGTGCGAATCTGTATAATCGTGGATGTAAAGTTTCCGTGAGTTTTCCAATAGGGATATAGTAACTTGATCGTAAAGTACAATAATTTAAATGAAGATGCATTGTCATTTTATTAAATACTAGCGCTCCGCTCGCGACTTCGCCCGCGTTATTTTTGTTTTTCTGTGGGATTTTTTTCCCATAGGAAAATTACCCTATGTCCTTCCCCTGGTCCCGAACTATCCATATACCAACTTTCCTTAAAATCGGTTCGTTGTTTCGAAGCCTATTCAATACAAACAAACAATCAAATCTTTTCTCTTTATAATATTAGTATTACAGTGCCTATCGGGTCCAAGTGTACGTTTAAACCTTTCCTGAGCCTACTCAAACACACGCAGAAAATTTCGTAAGAATCGGTCGAGCCGTTTAAATGTATTTGCGAGACTAACACACAGCGTTTCATTTTTATATATAAGAAGAAGAAGATTAACTTTAGGAACCGGAACTGTTAATTTAGAGAAAATAATTGCAGCCTCTGTCGTTGCATCGATCCGAGTAACAGACAGAGTGAGAGACGACAAACTATAGGACTGTAGTACGTACTCGTAGTAACTATTATCTAATCTGTGCCTGTAGCGCTATATTTGTAAAACTTCCTTACCGTAAATAAAAAATCTGTTCAAAGGAATGAAGGCAATATGAAAATATCAATTCTGTTAACCCGACACAAACGACCCGTTTTAATAGCTTGTGTATTTATTATCTTCGTTCCGTATTCGGGAAATGAGCGTGTTTAAATTATGGGGATAATGGATGTGTTGAGTCACCCGCTAAGTCGGACATATCGGGTGGATTAAGGAGTAATTTAACCCCCCTTATTATTAAATGCTCGTCGAATTCTCTTATCTGCTTAAGTAATGTAGGTAATAATATTTAAAGATAAAGCTTTAAGAAGTTATAATCTTTTCTCTGTTGAAAATTATATGTATGTACAAATTTTTTGTCAACTTATGACGTTACATTACGAACACCGTAAATATGCGAAGTAATTGTAAGTTGTAATTTAGATAATTCACATCGTGCTTTATTTCGTCTGAAGCCTAACAGATATTAAGAATGCTAACACCGGGGTGTAATGAGTTCCGAATAACATCTCTCGTCATCCAAAACAGCCTCACTTGCTTGTGGAACATCCTGTAAAGTGAGTCCAAGCCGAAGAGGAGCGCACAGAGTGCTTGTGCGAAATTTGCCGAGTATCCTTCAATCACACGCATCGAACGCTTAAATGGTGTAGCGCCGTCTAGTAGCTACAATGGAATGAAGCAGTGTCATCTAGTAGCTACTCGATAGTAAAACTCGCACTAGGTACTCAGTTTGCTTCGCTGCTAGTTCCGGTTTCAACTTCCTAGTGGCTTAATTCAGACAGTGGGACACCCTCGAGGTGATCGAGCCATCTAGTAGCTACTATAGAATAAGGCAGTGTCATCTAAAAGCTACTACTAGATGGTAAAACTCGGACTAGGCACTAGGTTCTGGCTTGAGCCCCCTAGTAACTGAATTCGGACAGCGAGACACCCTCGAAGTGATCGAGCGATCTAGTAGCTTCAATGGAATAAGGCAGTGTCATCTAGTAGCAACTAGATGGTAAAACTCGCACTAGGTACTCAGTTTGCGTCGCTCTTTGTTCCAACTTGAGACCCCTAGTGATTCAAATCAGACAGTGGGACACCCTTGAGGTTATTAAGCCATCTAGTAGCTACTATCGACAAAGGCAGTGTCATCTAGTAGCTACTAGATGGCAAAAGTCGCATTAGACACTCAGTTTATGTCGCTCCTAGTTCCGGCTTGAACCCCCTAGTGACTCAATTCAGACAGCGGGACACCCTCGAGGTAATCTAGTAGCTACTATAGCGATGGAATAAGGCAGTGTCATCTAGTAGCCACTATATGCTAAAAGTCGCATTAGGCACTCAGTTTACGTCGCTCCTAGTTCCGGCTTGAACCCCCTAGTAACTCAATTCAGACAGCGGGATACCCCTTGAGGTAATGGAGCCATCTAGTAGTTACTATAGCTATGGAATAAGACAGTGTCATCTAGTAGCTACTAGATGCTAAAAGTCGCATTAGACACTTAGTTTATGTCGCTTCTAGTTCCGGCTTGAACCGCCTTGTGACTCAATTCAAACAGGACACCCTCGAGGCGATCGAGCCATCTAGTAAGTAGATAGATAGATAGATAAATTCTTTATTGTACATTACAAAATTGGGGTTAACAAAAATCAAAATAATTATGGTACAATGGGCGGCCTTATCGCAAAGAGCGATCTCTTCCAGGCAACCTTTGGATGGACTCTATTTACGGAAACGAAAGAATTGGGGAAGTTGGCAATGTACAACATTAAACAAACTTAAATATAAGACAAACAATAACATACCTCCATAAATACGATATACGCAAACATACATACACACACATAACAAACATATACCGTTGTAATAGATCTACAGTGACAGATAGTAGTCATTAAGTGACCCCTTGAAAATGTTTAGTGACTCTGCACGCCTGATAGCTATAGGTAAATTGTTCCATAAGCATGCCGCTTGGACTGCAAAAGACTTATGTTTGAAATTAGTACACTGTTTTGGAATACTCAGAATCAGGCTCTCTTCGGATCTAAGCGCTCGTGAGTGAGTTAGTGATTACTAAGAAAAGTAAAAAAATCTTAAGGTAAGGAGGGGCGGCAGGGCTAAAGAGGATTGTATATAATAAGGAGAGAATATGAGCATTCCGGCGAAGGCGAATGGGCAACCACTTGAGCTTACTACGAAATTCAGAGACGTGGTCATATTTTCGCAGACCAAATATGAACCGTATGCAAAAGTTTTGAAGTCGCTCAAGCTTATTGAGTTGCTCCTCAGTGATGTCCAAATAACAGACATCAGCGTAATCAAGGATAGGGAGGAGGAGGGATTGGACAAGGGCGATTTTGGTTGTAGTTGGAAGGAAACTTCGTAATCGTCTTAATGATCCAGCCGACGCAAATATTTTGCGGCTCACTTCTTGTATTTGAGGTGCCCAGGTTAAGTTTGTATCAACTAATATACCTAAATTTTTTACTGTATTACTAATGGGTATAGCAACACCATTAAATGAGATATGTGGGACTTTAGTCCAATCGACCTTGAACTACCGATGAGAATAACTTGTGTTTTAGCTGGATTTACAGTTATACCGTACGATTGGCTCCATACACAAATCCGTGCTAGGTCATTGTTTATTTCATTTATTGCCGTTATCAAATTAACTGTTCGTGCCTGAGAATATATTTGCAAGTCATCTGCATAAAGGTGGTATGACGAAGTAAGTTGATATGAAATGGAATTGATGAATAACGAAAAAAGTAATGGAGATAAGACGCCACCCTGTGGAACTCCAGCGGAAACATGACACCATGTCGAAAATGTGTCATCGACACGAATCCGCTGCCGACGTCCAGACAGGTAATTACGAAACCAGTCAATCACCGTTGGAGATATGTTAATAGAGCTTAGAATGCTGAGTAATACATCATAATCGACATTATTGAATGCATTACTAAAGTCAAGTAGTGTAAGCACAGTTAGATAACTATTATCTAAACCTGATCGTATGTCGTCAGTAATTTTGACTAGCGCCGTGGTTGTGCTGTGACCGCGCCTAAAGCCGGACTGGTAAGGGTTCAGAAGGTAATTTCAGCAGAGGAAGGAATTCAGTTGATCATGGACTAGACGCTCAAGGACTTTGGATAGGAATGGAAGGATTGATATAGGACGATAGTCGGAATATGATTTAGGGCTATGTTTTTTAGGCAGCGGAATGATTTGAGCATCTTTCCACGCAGTTGGGAAAACACCAGTTGTAATGGAAAAATTGAGGATATGGGTAATAATAGGAAGTATTTCGTCAAGGATAGGCATTAACATTCTCCTGCTTATACAATCATCACCCACCGCATTCGAGGTGACTGAAACGATGCTCTTCTTAACACCAGAATCGGTAAATTGATTCAGAAAAAACATTGGATGACTTGGGGTGGGAAGTGAGTTAAGATATTTAATAGTTTGATCTTTTTTAATTCGATCAAAACAACTGTGCGAAGAAAAGTGTTGATTGAGAGAGTTCATATCCATATTACTAGATGGTGAAGAATGTCGTGATTTCCCAATCCCCATCGATCTAAGAAATTTCCACACTTTGGCAGAATCCTCATTACATACCTTATTGCAGTGATTACTCATTGCAACATATTTCTCCCAGTTATAGGGCGTCGGACGGCGCTTATATTTTGTCTTTGCTGACTCCTTGGCAGATATTAACTTTTTTATATCGTCAGACATCCACGGTGCCGGATAGTGCTTAATTTTCACTGGACGAACAGGTGCATGTTTATCGTAAAGTCTGACGATGTTGTCTACAAAAATGTCTATTTTGGCATCAACTGTGTCTTTGGAGAGCAACGGTGTCCAATCGATGTTGCCAGCATCAACGCGGATATTATCAGTGTTGATGCTACCAAAACAGCGTTGTTGCATTAATTTAGGTTTGATTTTAGGAGGTCGAATTTTATATGATAGAAATACAGCATCATGATACGAAAAACCGTCGGCTGGACATTGACCATGCTTTACAATGTGGTTTATGGAGGAGACAAAAATTAGGTCTAATAAGGAAGGGGAACAATTTGGAAAATCATGTGTTGCGTTGAGCGAAGGCAGGAATAAATTCATTGACTGCATGATAGACATCAACGATTGGGAACGGTAGTCATTTTTAAAAAGACACGTGTTGAAATCGCCCATCAGGATAGTTTGTTTATAAAGTGGAAGAAGATTTTCAAGGATCCTTTCTAGCGATGAAAAGTAATTAATACGATTAGACGGGGAATAATACACTCCAAGAAGAATCTTTGTGTGTTGATGACTGATTTCTAAAAACAGATGCTCTCCAGCGTCTGATGCAGGTGGTTGTGGTCAGGTACTTACGACTGAGAAAGGTATATTGGCGCGCAGATATATTGCAAAACCACCACCCGCACCCAGCGCTCGATCGTTTCTTATCAATTGGAAACCAGGTAAAGAGTAGGAAGTTGACGGAAGACAGGGCTTAAACCATGATTCGGAGACAAGGAGAGCGTGGATACATTTACTATCGAAATTTGCTAACAAATCTGGAAAGTGGGCCGGAATGCTTTGAGCGTTGATATGAACGACATTGAAATTAGAAGGAACATCCGAGAATTGAGCATCAAGAGTGTCGCCAAGCGTGGGAATACTCACGAAACTATCACTATTTAGAGATATATAGGTGTCAGAGTCACTAGTATCATTCATTATTACAATAAAATACTAAAATATGTGTGCATATGAAGTATAGACAGAAAAAAACAAAAACAAAAATTAACTGACAATATTATCCACCCGCTCGTGGGAATAGATATACCTACAACCTACAAAAACATGAAAAATAATAAAATACGGACACTATGTCAGAACTAGCAAATCATGAAAATTTTACAAAACAAAATATATTTAAAGATCCTATGTTCGTAATCCCTTTGCCTAGAATTTTTACATTACTGGCTAAAAGCTAAATGCTCTGTACGAACCAAAAAACTAAGAAGAGAAAAAAAAAGTTACACTGACAGCTCTGACCATGACATGCAAAAAACAAAATAATACAAGAAGCAGTCGCAACTCTACTAAGTGGGTAAATGTAATTAAATTCAAATACTACTGTGTAACTGAACTAACAGTGATAAGAGCAAATATCTACCTTTGTTATGATTATGATACTTGATTGAACATATTATTATACTGTTGAGAGTAATAATTAAAAACAAATGAAACCTCATTTTCGGATTGTTCGCTTGACTTTTGGCGGGGCTGGAAGTTTCACCGAGGAAACAGACATCTCCGAAGGCTCCGGATCAATCTTGCTGAGATCACTTGGTGTTATAATGCGATGCCGAGATCCATCAGCTCCGAGAACAAAAACGTTACCCTCTTTGGTCCAGCATCTTTTGACACCAAATTTGTCTCTTGCTACCATGAACAATGTGTGGCGCGATCGTGTTAAAAACTCAGAGAACGTTATGCCAGTGCCTTTAAGCTTCGCTTTTGCGAACCAGACCTTATCTCTAAGCGATACATCATGGAATTTCATGACAATTGGACGGGGCTTATCAGTATCTCCTGCGCGTCCCATTCTATGACATCTTTTTAGATCATTGGCCTGAAAAGTGCTCATATCCAACTTTTCATTTATAATGGTTGCAGCAACTCTTGACAAGTCTTCAGATTTATCTTCTGGCAACCCATGTACGAGCAGGATTTTCCTACGTCCCTGCAGCTCAAGATTATCTACACTTTGTGACAATATAGCCAGCTGACACAATAAGCTGTTGACAGAATCCACCATGAAAACCTTAAAGGAAGCAAAGTCTGAAGCTAGTTCAGAAGTGTTTGTGCTTAATGCTTTAGGTTTCTTAAGTTCAGCTTCAAAGGCAGCCATCCGGGAAGTGAATGATTCTTTCAGCTCCATCACAGTTCTCTGCATGTTCTCCATAGTGCACTATGTAATGTTGTGTAGATATTTATAACGTAGTTTTGTGTTGGAAATAACAATGAGCGGGTAAGTGAGTTATGTTACCATAACAAAATAATCATAAACACGTTGAAAAAATATGTTTAAATATATTAAATAAATTTTAATTCTCAGAGCAAGATTTTAATTACTGTTTTATTTAAGAGTTTTATTACCCACAGAAGAAAAAAAAGAATAGCTACTATGGGCTAAGGTAAGGCAGTGTCATCTATAAGCTACTAGACTAGATGGTGAAACTCGCACTAGGCACTCAGTTTGCGTCGATCCTAGTTCTTGCTTGAACCCCCTAGTAACTCAATTCGGACAGCGGGACACCCTCGAGGTGATGCCTGTCTGATAAAAAATCCAGAAGGTAACAAGGTTTGGGGACTCACCAAAGTTGAACTTTGTGGTTTTGGTAATCTGAGGACGGGATTTGGATTTTTTTTGAATAAGGTATTGGCGAAATTGCGAAAGGGTCACCTTATGTACTTTAACAGGAACATCGTCGATAGACTAAGATAGAAGATTTATAAATCACAGATGGAAATTTGTTAGTAAATGATATTTTTTGGAAAATGATCAGTAGGCTTACTCTTGAACCAATTCTGATCGATCGACATTGAGATTGTAATTTTTTGTACGCTTATTTAACAACACTAGTGACTCATTGGATCCGTATATGGAAATAAATTAATAGCACTGAGTTTGGTTCACTCAAAATCTGTGCAATATACGTCCAATTTGGCGCCAATGTGGCAACTCAAGCGTACAAAAAATCACAATCTCAATGTCGATCGATCAGAATTGGTTCAAGAGTAAGCCTACAGAACGGTGTTCTTGTATTGACATCTTTATTCTTTCGACACTCTTTGTTTGAAATTGTACCATTTTTTTTTCAAAAATAGAATGAACTTATATCAATAGTAAAGTAGGTTTATTTATTACCGCTCAAGAGTTAGTCAGTGACTCACCAATTTCGACGGCTTATAGAAATCTAGGTCTTTCTGATGGCTCTCTATTTCTAGGCATAAAAATTATTGTCATAAAATCATATTCCATAATTTCGATTGAAATAATCGTCAAGACGCATAATAATCAGGAAGCAGAATGGTAATAAGCATAATATTGTGTGGCAGAACATCATTTGTCATAAGTATGAAAACCCATAAACTCGAAACACAGAACAACTTGACCCATAATTTTTCAAAGCAACAAACTTACCTTTGTGATGTTTGACCATAATTATACGAGACGTTGCATCCGAAGAGATTTATATATTAACCAGGTAGTCCACTTTCCAATGTACCGGGCACCAAGCACAATTTTAGAGCGAAGACATAAGAATAAAAAGATAGGTAGGTAATTTTAGTATTATTCACCCGCTTGCGCGATGTTACGCCGTTTGACTCATTCCTTTAGAGCAAAATTTCTCAAAAACATTGGGTATTTATTTGCAACACAGCAAATAATGGGTAGGGAGGGAGTATAAATCTCTTCGGGTGCAACGTCTCGTATAATTATGGTCAAACATCACAAAGGTAAGTTTGTTTAACCATTAATTATACTACGACGTTGCATCCTCGAGATTTATATATTAACCAGGTAGGATGTTTAGAGTATTTTGAGAAATTTTCAATTAGAAGAAAAAAAAAGAAAGTTTGTCGTTAATTCGGTATAAGTTGACTTTTTTTTTTATATAATTTATAACAAAATCTAAATCAGAAAACTAAAGAGTTTTATTACGCATAGACACGCACTCTTGATAGAATCTTGATAAGAATTTCCAAGGCACAGAAAATCATCTAAATAATTTATAATAGTAAACTGACTTCTAAGATGAGATAATATGGGTTTAAAAGCTTAGTGAAAATGTATGAAGCTGAAGCAATTGCAAAGGGAAGACATTAAAAATCATAAGTTATTTGCTTAAATTTAAATCTAAGATAATGTTTCGATGATTGATGCGTAGAGTGACTAAAAAATAGACATCTTATAAATTGATGAACGCCATATAACAGAATTTAGACATCAGCTTAATAGCCGTTCAAATGTCTTCCATTTTCAAAGGCAACTCTGAACAAATTCATTAAAAGGTTTGACATTGAGAATAAATCTATTCTAACCATCAGTTTTATGAATTGTAACATCGTTTGGTCTTAAAATTTAATTAAACACAAATTTTGCAAAAAAACTTTTTCGTTTCACTGTTGTTTTTACATAAAAATCACAACTTTTTTTTTTACTAAATTAATTACTTGTTAATTAGTTTCACAATATCCATATCAACGTAATTTTTGCACGTGACAATTGCAAGTACCTTTGATCATTGTGCAATTTATGCATAGACAATATTTAAAGAAAATAAATTTCGGGTTTATCTTGACATAGTCTACAAAGATAGATTTTTTTTTCAAATTCAAAATGATTAAATTTGACATTAAATCCGTTTGTTTTGATAACTTTTAGAGATATTTAACAAAACATATTTTAAATTAATAGATCAAATTAAATGAAGACATTTAACACGAGACATATAAATTGATAGTTTATAACAAGAGTTTCGTCGAGTAGAGTTTTTAAAAGCTTTTATATTTTTGTTTATTGTTAAATAATTATGACCTTCTGTCTTTTTCAACCAAACATTTATTACTTTCACTTAGAACACTGATTATATATTATAGAACTTCAAAAATTTCATGTTTACTGGTGATAAGCGATAAGTCCGTCCTTAACACTTCTTGAATCACAATGAGAATTTCATAGGTTGTGCAACTGGTTGGGGTATTATGGGTGTGATTCCTTTACTAATACCTTGACCTTAGAAAAATCAATCCCTAGTTATAATCGAAGTATATCATATTTTCTGCTTTTCATTTTATTCAAGAAAAAATACGAAATAGTTTCGTTGGAATATATCAAGTGCACGCGACCTTCGAGGTTTTGTTTCCAGTTCGAGATCAAGGCTCAGGACACGCAATACATACTTAGCTATAAATAATAAGGATTCTCCGAATGATTCATCAATTTGTTATAATAATTTAAGTACTTACGCTAATTACCAAGGTACCTTAGGTATTTCTAAATCACTTGAATTTTCTTTTTGATTTAGAACAGATAAATTTATTAACTTTTTTGTTAGGTAGGGTTTTTTCAAACACATTATATTCCCAAAATCCGTCTTTTACATCCCCTATTTCATAACAATAAACCTGATAGTAAGCGGCATCTTGGTGGATTAATGAACAATATTTACACATTTCAGGTTATAAATATTGTAGATTTTCACCATAGAAAGTTTCAGATCACTCCTTGGCAAATAACTCACAAAGGCTATTTTCTTTGAATTAATGGTACTAGTTGTACATAAAATAGGTGCTCTCTCCTCCATATGTTATTTTTATAATCCAACAAATAACAAAATTTTACAATTTAATAAAAATTATGTTTGTAAAACCCAGTGTGAGAGCCCCTGACCATATGATCATAGGCATGTTACTATATACTTATTAACCCAACACTGTACTATGAATCTCCAGGGCAGTTCCCATAAGGCTTGGCTGTCTGGTTTTTCAGTGGAGGAACTAAGAAACAACTAGTATAACAAGGAAGAATTCTGTGGAATTACATATCTAAAACATAAAATCTAAGAAATTGGAGTACAGTATCATTGACCCGTGATCGCAAGAATTTAAAGTCGAAGGTACGATCCACTAACCACCGTTACGGGGCAGGTTAATCTTAAAAAAAAGAAAGAAAACATTTTCACTTGGTGTATTCCATTACCCTGTGTACCCAATTTTTAGCTTTATTAGTTTGATACCGAGATTGATAAAAAAATCCGAACCATTCTGCCCTTTGTATAGATTTCTGTATCTATTATAATATAGGTACCTGATTCTCTTTAATTTAACTTACAAATCTAAGGATATGATTGTATCTGACTATTATTATGATGGCTGGCTTGATTGTATTGTTCTCTTATGCTTATGCATAATTTCATCCTTGACTTATTGAAATAATAAGCTTTATACAGTTCAGCTTATTATTTCAATAAGTCAAGGATGAAATTTGTTTTCATTTCCCAAATTTAAATTTACAACCAAATTTTGACAATTAGCAAGAAAAGAGCATTACAGGTAGGAAATATTATGTTAGATATAAATTGATCTAATTCGTCATTGCATCATCTTACTGCTCTCATTTGATATAACTTCTTAATTTTATAACATAATGTCACAATATTTGACTGTGAAAAACGTGAACTTATAGGTAAACATCTTTGAGATTCGGTTTCTTAAAAAGATATTTGTAATCCGTTTTACCCGTTACAACTCATAAGAGAACTGGATCGATTTTTTTTTGAGGTGTGAATAAAATATTTTCATTTACCAGAATAATTATTAAATTTTTCCTCTATTATGTTTTGATCTGCGTCTTTGGTCGAGACTTCGTTGTCTGATATCGATCTCCTACATGTGCTTTCCTCGCAGACTAATGGTACGAGTGACTCCTCGCCCAACCACGTCTCTGCGTGCGTGGCATTTGACGCGGTGGGGCTTTCCAGTTTCCCTGCTGGCTGACTGAAGGCCTATTAGAAGAAGAAGTACTCGCGCAGCTGGAACTTTCTTGATTTGGAGTCCCGATATTTTGCCGACTTCGATGCTTTAATTTTATTTGTGAGATTCTCGCCAAAGAGAAATGCATCACTTCGTACACGTGCAATATCTTTTTAAACTTTTAATCTAATGAATACATTTATTAATTTCCTTCGTTTAAGTGTGTTTTCATAATGAAGGTTCAATATAAGCTGATTTCTTTGAGTAACATAGCAATGATTTCGGGATTCGATTTGGGTGTTTTAACCAATTGAAAGTTTTCAGGTATAAAGATCTTGCCCTCTAACTCTTTCTTTTAATCCTTATTTAAGCCTCCGCACAATATATGACCCCAACGTTTAGAGATTGTTGCTGGAGGGTAAACATCATTTACAATACCTGAGAGCTAGTGAATGGTATGGGACACTCGGCTGGTGCTTCTGATGTCATCACCTGTACATTACTAGGTTGTCCCTCATTACAAGTTTCAGTCACATGAACCACTGACTGAACATATGGGATGTATGTGAACACACTGAAGCCAATTCATCCTCTCCATAATTTTTTTTTAATTTTTTTTTATTTAACAAAATGTACCATTATAAACATAAATACCAAACTGCGAAGTAGTTTCTCGGCGAGTAACATTAGTAATATTATGCGAGGCGAGTCATATTCTGCGAGGCTATCCACAGCCTGTGTACTAATATATATGACCAAAAAACATTACTACAATCGCATCGTAGTACTGTGCGCGACTATGATCGCATCGTAGTACAAAGGCACACTGTTCTATAAAAAATAAACAAATAATAACATTCCGTTGAAAAAAAATAAGCTAGGTCATGATCACACCATGACAAGAAGTGCTGTGATCGAGACCGTAATCGTGTCACGGTACTAATAAATATGACCAAAAAACATGACTACAATCGCATCGTAGTACTGTGCGTGACTATAATCGCATCATAGTTCCAAGGCACACTGTTCTATAAAATATAAAGAAATAATGACATTCTGTTCATAAAATAAGCTAGGTCATGATCGCATCATGACAGGAAGTGCTGTGATCGAGACCGTAATCGCGTCACGGTACTAATAAATATGTCCAAAAACATGATTAAAATCGCATTGTAGTACTGTGTGTGACTATAATCGCATCATAGTTCCAAGGCACACTGTTCTATAAAATATAAAGAAATAATAACATTCTGTTGAAAAAATAAGCTAGGTCATTATTGCATCATGACACGAAGTGCTGGGATCGAGACCGTGATCGTGTGAAGGTACCAATAAATCTGACCAAAAAACATGACTACAATCGCATCGTAGTACTGTGCGTGACTATAATCGCATCATAGTTCCAAGGCACACTGTTCTATAAATATAAAGAAATAATAACACTTAAACACGTGTACAAGGCGTGTTTTAAAGTGCCGATTCACGGTTCTTTAGTAATTATGAATTATTTCTTGAATAGACGTTTATTTGGTACAAAAAATACAACATACAATGTAACAAAAAAATATAAATATATATTCAGATAGATTTTAGGCCAAATAGGCCCCGCATGCAGAGCCACAGAGTGCTTTGACGCTGGTATTCTGCGGATACCATTTTATTTAACACTGTATACAGAATATTCTCTAATTAAACAGAAACGTTAGGCAATGCGCAAACAGCAAGGCTCTTTTTATTGCTCAATAAATTTCAAAATGAAATTAATTAGTGAGCTAAATATACTTTAAACGAACGAAATGCAAAGATGAGAACGTGTCGATAAATAGTACAATATAATACACAATAAACACTTATAATTTAAACTTACATACTTCCAACACCATCAAAATGCTTGCAGCGGCGGCGGCGGTGACGTAAACGTTTCTCTAGTTTACGAATCTTTTCCTTAAATATTGCTTAGAATACTTACGTTTTCATTTACCCATATTGATATCTATAACAACTACATAACACACTAAAAATAAAGTTATAAAATAATAAAACTTTGATCTTTAATATTTCGATGCTGTGATGCCCGCACAAAGAAAGCGAATGAGTCAAACGGCGTAACATCGCGCAAGCGGGTGAATAATACTAAAACTACCTACCTATCTTTTTATTCTTATGTCTTCGCTCTAAAATTGTGCTTGGTGCCCGGTACATTGGAAAGTGGACTACCTGGTTAATATATAAATCTCGAGGATGCAACGTCGTAGTATAATTAATGTTTAGCATATTAATCACAACGAACAATACGATTACGCAGAATTTCTCTAGGCATAAACTTGTGCGCAAGCATGCAGAAATGTAAGCAAACATGCAGTATGCATGCAAGCATGCAACATGCAAGCAAGCATGCAACATACAAGCAAGCATGCAACATGCAAGCAAGTATGCACAGTGCAAGCAAGCATGTACCACGCAAGCAAGCATGCACCTTGCAAGCAAGCATGCATATGCATGGTTTCTGTCACGGCTCCGACGCTGCGAGGCTCTGGCGGTCCCACGCGAGCTTATCGTCGCAGATGGTTTTCGCTCACCACCGCAGCTTCGGATTGCTGGCCGGCTTCGCCGGCCATCCTCAGCCGCGGCGGCGAGCGTTAAAACCACCTGCTCCTCAGCTCGCGGGCCGCCTCGCCCCTCCGCGCCTACGCGGGTTTGAATAACACTCTAGGGGTAGGGCAAACAAGACTACCTACGTGGAGTCGGTTTTGCAGCGATTCGTTTCTGTCACTAGTAGCATGAATGAACTACTTTACCAAATAAAAAATCTTTAAATACTATAAAAAATTATATCAAATAAAAATATAGAATATTCGAGTACCATATTTGAATAAAATAATATATGAAATGTTATTATAAAAAGTTTTGTAAAACAGAGTAAACATTATATGTTATAAAATAAAATAATTTTTAATTATAATAAATACCCCAAAATACTAGGGATATCATTAATTATGTCACTTAAAATTATGGCAAAACATTTTAGGACTACCAATATTATGTTAAAAGAAATTAGGGATTTCATTAATTATGCTTCATAAAATTATGCTTTTGGATAATTGTGCCTTATACAAATTATGCAAAGAAAAAATTATGTAACGTTAATGTTATGCTTTTCGAATAGTATGCTTATTGATTTATGCCAAGCGTCTTTATGACAAACAACATTATGCCAAATGAAAGGTCCCCCTTTCTGATGCAGTCCACAGGGTTCGCTCTTCTGAATCCTCAATAAAAATATTATCGAATACACGTGACGTAGGGCAACCCATTACCATACATTTTCATCCCTATGATATCGCAGAGTAATCCGACTGATTCCGATCTTATTATGATAATAATAAAATGGCTGAAAAGCGTTGGAAATATCGGAATAGATAACTAAGAATGTTTTTAAAACGGGAAATCGTAATAGTGAATAAATTCGGGAAGTGTGTAATATCCATGCAAATTAAAAACAGAGCTATGTAAACTATTGTAAGTCTTTTTATAGTAAACCTCAGAAGATTTTTCGTATTTCATTATTTACAGTCAAAACTTTTACGGTACTCTTGATTTCTCCGATTTGTCTGGTAAAACTTTTATATACAGCCTCCAGAACATACACGTTCGAGTTTCCACTACTTTTGTTTGGGACTACCTGCCAAAGTTTGGATAGAGAAGTGCCGGCTTCATTATCGTTATCAGTACAAGTATATATATGTCTCGTCTTTCTACGTGGCGAAAGTTATGGATATACAAGTTTTACCTCGCTATGCGTATTTTTTCTGTACCCATTTGCTATTTAGCATAACAATACCTAAATAATAATTTAGTAAATGACTCTATAGTTTCACATTTGCTATATTAGCATAATTAAGTTAGCTTCAAAATGAGGAAAATGAAGTATCGTCTTATACATTTTCTAAAGAGTCCGCGAGGATAAAAAATTAATGGCTCCTCAAGCAGCTCACAGCGGCATGTTGGTTTCCCATTTAAATACTTTATTACTCGACCAACTTTTGAACCAATGGAGCATTATAAAGCACTCTCGAGGCGCAATTAAATTATCCATATAACGAAACGCCTTGACTCTGCATATTAAACAAGCGCGCGGAAGGTATGCTGAACTTGGACCTAGCTATATACATAGTTTGCTTTCAGTGTTTGCGCGAAACCGCATTCGACTTGGTCCAAAACTTAATTATACCTTCCTTTACTCTTCTAGTAAATCTAGACAGGAACTGAACGCGATCCGGCTTACTAGCTCGAAGTTTCAGTCGGAATTATCTATTGATTAAATGGCATAAGCCCTGAAGACAGTGAGCGCATAGAACTCACTGTAAACAGAATTTGGTGTTATAACTCGATCAAACTAGTACTAAATTATTAAGCTCGTTGTGAATTCAATAGAAAAAAAATAAAACTTACAATTATTCAAATTTAACAAAAAAATCTATTGCAAAACCAACTATTGTTGGTTTGAGCATTAATGAATAGTTTGGTCTTGTAGTGTGTTGACGGAGTATAAAGCAAATGTCTTTATTATGTACCAAAGTCTTCGTGGTTCCTTTGAAAAAAATGTGTGTGTTATATTAATTTCATTTCACTTTTACATACCTCAAATACCTATTGCCTTTCAATTGTACCAAGCGCTATACATATATCAAAATTAACTCGACTTTATTCTGAGTCTGTAATTAATTATTATTTAATTATTACCAGTATACCTATCCCGTGACTAATACAAACACCGAGAAGTGCTTGAATTGTAGGGTCAAAATAAATGATTACGTAATTTTATATTTGTAACTTTGCCACACCTCGGATACTCCATACTACGTTCGCAAATCAATTACATATTACTACTACTAAAGCAAATGACGTTTGTAGTTGTACACGCGCAAATGTGTGCGTGGAATCTAGTAGGGCTGAGTGCGCGGTTATCAATCGAAATGACGCGAGAAGTGCAGCAACTGCCTTCTCTTTTACGCGCATAGCGCTATCTCTGTTATCGGCCGGCGCTCGCGTCTACTCGTTCGAGCGATCGCGCGCGCCCTTGTTTATGTGTCAGTGATGTCTACAACGAAGTGCCGGGTGGGGTGATGTATTTGAAATGATTACGAGGAGGTGAGTGGCCGTTCTGTACATAGTACTATTATCTATTCTGTGACTTTGCGTTAAAAAGATTAATTAAATTCGAAGTTTCGAACCCGCATCCTGAAAATACCGTGTTGATGCTATGACCGCTGTAAAGCTAGATTTTATGTAAGATACCAATTGAGAAAATAGTAAAAACCGGCCAAGTGCGAGTCGGACTCTCCCATGAAGGGTTCCGTACGATTTATGACGTATTAAAAAAACTACTTACTAGATCTCGTTTAAACCAATTTTTGGTGGAAGTTTACTAGGTAATGTACATCATATATTTTTTTAGTTTTATCAGTCGCTTATTTTAGAAGTTACAGGGGGGGGGGGGGACGACACACACACACATTTTACCACTTTGGAAGTGTGTCTCGCGCAAACTATTCGGTTTAGAAAAAAATTATATGAGAAACCTCAATATAATTTTTGAAGACCTATCCATAGATACCCCACACGTATGGGTTTGATGAAAAAAAATTGTTTGGGTTTCAGTTCTACGTATGGAGAACCCCCAAAATTTATTGCTTTTTTTCTATTTTTGTGTGAAAATCTTAATGCGGTTCACAGAATACATCTACTTACCAAGTTTCAACAGTGTAGTTCTTATAATTTCGGAGAAAAGTGGCTGTGACATACGGACGGACAGACAGACAGACAGACATGACAAATCTCTAAGGGTTCCGTTTTTTGCATTTGGCTACGGAACCCTAAAAAGCTGTTTTCGGCACCGAACAACGAAAAAGGATGGTGTTCGAAATTCAAATCACTTTGCTTACTGCAAACGTGGGTAATTTTTGCCGCGAGTACGAGTAGGGATACCACGGTCACGGTAGAGATAGTAGAGATAGGTGTACCAGGCGGTTTTTATGCTGCAAAGGGCTTGCTCGTGAGGTAAAAATAAAAAATTTCTTAAATGCGATCAACGATCTATTTTGGGATCTTTGAGCCATTCATTGAAGAAACGAGATATATCTCTTAAATATCAGCACCTCGACAAATGAACTATTAAATATAAATAAAAAGTCAACTCTGCTCATTAGAGCACCAAACTTACACAATTTTTTAATAAATTTATAAACAAATTTAGTGCACATAAAATCGATATTTTGATTAATAAAAATAGATATGTCAAAGTCAAGCCACGTCGTATAGTTTTACGTGACACTATAATAGGATTTTTTGTAGTATCACCACACTGATTTTCTGAGATGTCACAATGTCTTAACGTTATTAGTCAATTATTAGCTCGACTCGCAACGTCTCCCCCATCCCGGGAAGGCAAACATGTGGCGACTCCAGGGGATTCGGAGAACGATTTCACTCTTAATTTCGTTTGATTGACCGAGTAAATAGCTTGATTGCTTCATACGTAAGACGGAATGAGTTCCAGGAAGGTAGGTGCTACAGAAAATCGATTTTTTGGGTGTGCCGGTGATTAAGTTCTGGAGACGCATTTTTGAATCATTAGAAATGAATCTTGAATTCGCACACGAATACAAATCAAGTGCGAAATTATTTTCTGCTGATCCCAATTTTAAGGATTTTTGAATCACTCGAACTCATTACTGTCAACTACTGTCATTAATAAGAAATTTTATATTAGAAACCGTTACACGCACAAAAAATAAATTTCGGTACGCAATAACATGGCAATACTTAAGTCATTAATTTAAAAAACCGATTCATCTCGCATGTAAAACGGAACATACATATATAAGTTACGTAAATTCTACTAGTAGAAATCAAAAACGAGTGGGTAGGATCACTCGTTGCAGAATTCACGGAATGAATATTTAAAAATAGTGAATTTGGAAATTCGTATGCGAATCTTACGATTTCGAATGCGAATTTGAATTCTATTGTTTCAAAATGCGTCCCCTGAGGTTTATTGCAAAATGATTTTCAAATTTTAAATCACTAAAACTTTTACGGGATTAAAACGCGTTTGGTACCTTATTTTGGCTCCGACGTTTCGGCCAGGTTTCACCGGCCGTGGTCACGGGCTGACTGTAGCAGCGATGTTACGCCTCAGTGTCCAATGAAGAATCTTCCTCCACCGTCACACTATTTCTCCAACTACCCCCGCACACAACACTAACAGTGTCCCTATTCCGAACGATAGCCGTATTCTGGAGGTTTACCGACTGCGAATTAAAAAGAGATTTTGTGTTTGCAAACACCGGATTCCACGCTGTTGACAGTTTAAATCCATCTTCCCGATTGAAATTATTTGGATTTTTTCTGATTTCAATCGCTTCTCGTACTACTCTTGAATAAAAGTGACGATCAGTGGAAAGGACTTGCGTACGGTGAAATTCAATCCAGTGGTTTGCGCCTTTTTCTAAAAGATGCTCCGCAATCGCTGATTTATTAGACTGGCGGTTTTTGACAGCGGCTATATGTTCTCTAATCCTTTCATGGATCGTTCTTTTTGTTTGGCCAATGTAAGAGCTGCCACAACTGCAGTCTATTTTGTACACCCCTGGTGTTTGTAAGGGCAAGACATCCTTCGGGGTGCCCACCATATTACTCACCTTTATGCCAGGACTATAGATTGTCGGTATAGAGTATTCACGCAATGCGTGGCCGATCTTGTCCGTCACTCCTTTGACATAAGGCAATTAGGCCGGTTGTCTGCACACCTCTGGACGCCTAAATCTTTTCCTCGGCTGGTTTCGTCGTATAAAATTAATCGTCGTATTAAAGTTTTTTCTCCATCTCTTTCTAGCGAAACGGCAATTGACAAGGAGTTTATATGGCCGTACTCAACAATGACGTCACGGTTGATGTCGGATCTCTCTGTCTAATCGCCTTCAAATTAACAACATGAAATGCTTGTATCTAATGTATTTCTAAGCCGATTTTAATTCTAATTTCACAGGACTGCATCTTTTTCCACGATATTTTAATATCTATTGACGAGACGTAAAAATTAGAATTCAGTCATCATCCCAATTGTTGGTGTGGTCTAGTGGCACACCGGATTGTGATGGTCAAATTTTACCAAGGTACCTTAAATTAAAATATTTATAATAGTACAGTAGGCTCCCATTCAAGCTTTACATGTACACCACGATAACCGCCGCTATTACGAGCGACATAAGAACGGTCCAAAGGGCAATCAGTATAGCTTGATGAGTAGCTTACTGTACCATATTTTATCTCATTTTATCATTTTATCTCTTATAATTCTTACACAATGACATACTTGTTTATACTTGACAATATTATATCGTTTTCAAGTTGACCATAAATCTTCATCACTAACTTGAAGAAGATGACTTATGATGCCAGATTCGCAGTAAAACTGCAACCCCCACAAGCACCACAGTGTGCGTTGCCAACTTGTGACAACAGATATAAAGTTACGGTACCCAGTAATTTCAGTGCCATATCTTACCCTTCAAACCGGAATACAGCAATGTAAGCACTGCTGCTTTGCGGCAGAAATAGGTAAGACGGAGGTACACAAGCAGACGACCCTGGTACAGAGTCTTCCTCCGGTAACAAAAAGTCTAATGTCATCTTGCACTGTCAATATGTGGAAGAATGGGACAGTATCAGTTTAATAAAGCATTAAATTGAATAAACCTTTCCGCAAGTGAGTGTAAGTTGATAAAAAATTCATATATTCTAAATAAAAAGTTCTTCATAACTCAGAATAATGAAGCTTTAATGTTCAGTAATATCCTATACCTATGTGCGGTGCGGTGTGGTGCCTTGCTGTGCGGTATGATGCCCTGCGGTGCGTTGTTTGCAGTGCCTTGTGGTGTGTTGCGGTGCGGTGCCTTGCAGTGCGTTGCGGTGCGGTGCGTTGTGGTGCAATGCGGAATACAGTTATATCACGAGTTCGGTTATATCATGCATTTCTCAGGGAACACATTGAAATACGGGATTAAAAGTAGGCCATTTCCTTCTTAGTGCTTAATAAGTTAGCTTCAGCGGCTTAGGCAAGAAAGCGTAACAGACAGTCAGATAAAAAAATGTTTAATTCAGGCACAAATCCATATTTTATGATACAATAATGGATACAATGGAGCTAAAATAAAATTACAAATACATTAAACATAGTGTACATTTTTACATTTAATACATATTTCCTATTAAGAATGCGGGAGCGAGAGAGAGAGAGAGAGAGAGAGTTACTTTCTCATGTATAATATTAGCAGAAATGTGTCGCCGTCCTCTACTTCCCTTGGATCTTGCAAGAGTCGACAATCGAAAGCACACTGCGAACGGATGGAATTCCTTCTCTAAACGAGAAATGTGTCAGCATTGGGACGTATACGAGTTGAAGTGTAAGAGGAAACCCTAATCTATCATTACGTATACCTAAATTGATAGTTAATTTCGGTATAACGTTTCCTGTATTGTCAATTCAAATTCTATCCAGTAAAGCCATTCCTCTGCAAATGAACATTACTCATCTACCCGTAGTTACCAGCGAAACATGACGTGTCCCGGAATAGCACATACCCTGTTGAACACCGACGCTGATATAGGTACAATGGTATAACTATGACCTTTCGCTCCCCATTCCAGAGCCGACAACTTGTTATCGAGACGAAACAAACTTGTCTAATTAATGCTGTTGCAACCGCGTGTTTTCGAAGTAGAAATTGATGGTGTACCTACTTATACAGTCAGATACCTTCGTTATTTCATAGACTTTATAAAGAATAGTGATGTCTACGTCATAATAATGAAAATTCTGGTAGCTTTTATAATGTCCTTCATCAACTTGTCGTTAACGTTGAAATTTTTTTCAAAGCAGCTAATCATTTCAGAGCTGCTGCACCTATTTGCCCAATAGTTTTTGTTTTTCGCGAAACGGATTGCTAGTTTATTTAAATTGCACAATAAAACAGTCGATGGTTAGATTTTGGTTTCAAACCCAAACTGTTATCCAATGCAATTGCACATGTACTTGTACACATAAAATTTTTTAGAGACACTATTTAAAAAAATTGTAATCCAACAATGCGCAATCTCTCAATTCATAAGTAGTTATTTGTATCTTAGACAACGATATAATAACTTGGCTGACTTGGTTGGAAGATTAACCGGATAATTTTATAACGTACTAATAATTACTTAACAGGCTTAGCTTAGGGATACCACAGGAACATGACGGGTGGCGATGAGCGAGCGAGTCAGTTCGCCTGACAATGACAAATAGTCATAAGACGCAAATGACAGATACCCTCCCTCGACTCGGAAAATCGAAGTTGGAAGCCGTTGGAGGTTGATCAGATTAATTTCGTTTGTCTGCATCTATTCTCACATAGTAATATTGAATGATTAACTTTTTTTTGAGTTGCGCTTAATTATGTTCGGAATGATGAATGATAAGATTTTTTCATTATGATATACACCCAGGGACAAATTAGAGGAACGATAAAAAATCACTTCTAGTTTTGATAACGCTGTGTATTTCAGCATACGAAACCATATTTAGTTTTACCAGCTTTCTAGCCATCGGATTCGCTACAAAAAAAACATTCACCGCGGAAACCAGTTGTACGATTGTGAGTGAAAGTTACCATTCTTCTCCAGGTCACAAATAGGAAAATTTTGTCATTATCCGTTATGGCCTTGGTCATGAATCCTGGATAACAATCAAACAAACGCATTAAAGGTCAATCACACATCGATATAATGTTGTAAAACTAGCTTGAATCTATGTAAAAAGTGTAGTGTTCCTCTAAATTTGTCCCTGAGTGTAGTTTAGCAAAAGATGCTCTAGCTAGGAGAAATTAAAGAAGAGGAAACACTAAAAGCGGGAGAATGCAAAAAGGAAACAGGAGACTAAGTTTGTATGGAAATTCGGCCCTTGCCAATTCTTCTTGATAGTCTACAGTTCTATTAGGTATAGAAAGCTTAACTGTTATCATCGTCATCACTTCAAACTATAATCGTTCCACTGATGGGCGTAGGTCTCTTCTAAAGTGAAGGAAGTCTTACTGCATCAAGCTGACCAGACAGGTTGTTGCTGTTGGTGCTTTTGTTTGCAGTTTTTCGAGTCAGATCTTACCGCATCCACAGAAAGAAAGTGAAAAGCACAATGCAGAAGACACGTCATGTATTCTTAATACGTTAGTTTAATACCGCACGGGCAATATGCCAAACCATATGTGTAAATTTCTCATAGGGGTAACTATCTATTCCTCATATTGGACGTTGAACTTAGCGGCAGATGATAGCGACAGTTTTTAATTATAAGTAGTTTTGAGTGAAATAATTACTGCGTACCTACTTGTTGCTGGCGCCTGCTGCCTAACTTTAAAGTCTATCATAAAGCAAATACCGACGAATATTTTGTATGATTATTTCAAATACAGACATGAATAGATTAATAAACACTTAGGCCTACTGATATATTGTGGAACATCAATTATAAAAATGACATCGATTTTGAAATATTACATGGCCCGTAACATAGAATCATATTTATAGCTTGGGGGCTTCATAGCTAATGGAGAATTAATTTTAATTGACGCCGAAATTAAGTCGCTGATCAAGAAAAAACACGTCAAAAAAGTTATGTTCACCAAATAGTATACACAAAAGTAATAATAAATATTTTTAAATATAGGTATGTATGTCTAGATTGGTTGTTAATAGGTACATAAAAGTACAAATCCCAACATACTGACTCACATAACGACACAAATATATTTTCATCTCATTTAGATTGTGATGAGCGAGGCTACCTGCCACAGACATTTTGAATGCCAAGCATTTGAGACAAGTTCTTTGAGACGGCTGTATCTCGCCGCAACAGCTCTCGAATAGATTTCGAACCTGAAAGGGCCGATCGACGGTCGATGACACTATAAGGAGTCACGGTTTCGGCAGAGTACTATCCTCTCACTACTTTCTCCCATACGGCAGTCCACTGAAGGGCATCGCGACCCGAGTCGTGCAAGCTTTTCGCACGTCAGCGACAGAGCAGCCTGCGTTCTAGCACACCGCCATAGATGATGAGATTCTTAGCTGGGATATTGGGCCGCAGCAAGCAATAGGAGAACGACCCCGAAAAGGTGTGATTGGTCTACACTTGTGCTGGTGGAAGGAGACAGGCCAATGATGATTGTTGCGATTCTGTTCGGTATTGGGGGACGGTTCGGCGCCGGGATGACAGCCTCACGTGGATATATATATATGCTTCGGTTATTACCTGCACAAGCTCGTTCGTCGATAGAAAACGACGCAGTGTCATCACTGTGATGATCCCGACGATACGGACACGTTGGGAGTGATCGGCATGACAATCCCAACATTGCAAGCTACGCGTAAAGTTAGGCGGCGGTAAGTGCTCGCTACCAGTAATCGTAAGCAGCCCACCTTCCAAGACCACCCAAGGTGTGGCCTGTGCACTGGGTATTAGCTCCATACCTAGGGCAATTCCTCTCAGACGTTAAGACCCGGGCCGCAGCTGGCTGGGCTGTCCCGAAGTGAACCGGAAAATTGGGTTTCCCAGTCTCTGCATTGACCTGACTATGGACAAGATAGATTTTTAGGTTGGTTTAGTGGGTATGCCCTTTTTTTTCGGGGCGAAATGCGCATCCGCACCGTATCCGCCGTTGGCTACACAGCGGGCGTGTGTGGGTCTGGCGCGGCAGAGTTCCAGGCCGACCCACTAAAACCCCCCGGTATTCTCCCTGCCCTTGTGGGCGCGCATAGTAAGGTCCACACTGCGACTACCACTACCAGCAAGTGGGTATGCCCTACACTCTGTGGAAGAAAATAAAATAAAATAAAATCCTTTTTTGTTGTCGACATCATAAGCAATTAGAAAAGGTAGTTTTTGCACGTATGTTATTTAGTTTAGTATTGTTTATAGCGTGTTGTGTTCAGGGATATCACACCTCGGCGAATTAAAACTTTTCTGTTTAGAGAGTGTTGAGACAACGTCGGAGGCTGCATCGCGCTGCTGCAATACAAAACAAGTTGTGCTCGAAGTTCTGCAACATAAAGTAAGCTATTGAGAGCGGCGTAGCTCGCAGGCTGATACGTGACAAACTCGACACGTGATCCCGCAAAAGAAACTTTGTTGTACCCAGGATGTATCGTACGTAAAGGCTGATAAAGGGTAAGTTACCAGTCGGATTTTGACTTCAGCGCTGACCCTAATTAGGTGCCGAGCTTACTGGCATCGAGTAAATAGGTTTCAACTCAGAAGAGTGCTTTTGCGACATCGCTGACTACTCCCTCAATATAAACAGTGCTAATCGATTTTTGGCACCAGCTCTGTCACTTGTTACTGACACAATTTAAGCCTGCCTTAACAAACAATACTCACATTGTATTAACTCTGTGAAAAAATAATTAAATTGTGTATTACACGTACCTTTTACATTTATTACCAAATATGTATTTGTACACATTACCAAATATTATAAAGCGTCGATGGCGTAGTGTGTAAGGCTGTCGCCTTCCAATCGGGAGGTAGCGGTTCGAACCCCGCCACGTACCAATGTGTTTTCAAATTTTGAATTCACATGTACTTTTATTCGACGCTTTTACGGTGAAGGAAAACATTGTGAGGAAACCTGCACACACCTGTGAAGAAAGAATTTCTTTACAGGATGTGTGTGAAGTCGACCAACCCGCACTTGGCCAACGTGGTTGACTAAGGCCTAATCGCCTTAGTTTAGGGTAGGCTCGAGCCCCTCGGTGGGGACGTATATCAGCTGTTGATGATGATGACACATTACCAAATTACCTTAAACTAATATTCAACGAATATCCAGGTAAAGGCTTGATTGTCTTGTGTATTAACAGATTTTACAATACAAGGAAAAAACCTGGTAAAAGATTCGAACCCGCGTCTTCAATATACCGTGTCGCCAGCGAGGACTTATCCAGTCCGTGCGAAATTTCTCTTTTTTAACCGACTTCTAAAAAAAGAGGAGGTTTCTCAATTCGACCGTATAAAATGCTTTTTTTTATCTCACTGACGACCGGTCTCAATATTCTATCAATGTGTGAATTTGGTTACCAGAGATAGGCATTTGATATTAGCACCATACAGAAAACGTCAAAATTGAATCTCCAGTAAACAAAGCCAGAGATAGATAGATAGGATACCTATTGAAACCGATATACAGATATACTTTGATTACAAAAATAACGATAAGTCAAACGATAAAAAATGACGATTTGTCTTTTACTAATAAAATTAGCACTTATATTTACATTGCTTTCAATACAACTCATCATACGAGTATAAATTGCTTTGATGCAAAGTAGTTCTAAAAAAAAGGTTTAGTCCCCCTGCCTGTTGCTGGCCGGTCAATATCAGTCACCGTAATTTGCATACAAAAGCCTTAAGGGCTTCAGTGTACGTACAGCGGCTTTCTATACTCAAAGCAGGCAGTCAAGTTTAATTAAAACTGCACTTTGTCACACTCTGTTACTCACATTTGAGAATACTACCAACAATTTTCGTTGCAGGGGCAAAGTATTCGTGCAAATGAAGTCAATTAAGTTCGTTTGTTTTAATTTCTTTAGACTCCTCTACGTTTCTCGTCATAAATGTGTCCATATACATCGCTGGATACATTTATCGAAATAACAAAAACAGTCAGAAATCATTAAATTAATGTTTCGTTACATTTACACGAACGATATTGAAATATAAGTATTCATTGTATGTAACAATTTCAATTTTATAGGAACCACCATTAAGTTGCATCGATTATGATAGATATATTGAGGTTTCTCAAATAAATACTCAAGCATTACCAACCGTTAATTTACTACAATCATAGTAAACTCGTGAAATTAAAATGATAGCGAGTCACTCGCTATCGCCGTCGATAATCGCTATGAGTTAGGCAGTAAGGCCGCATTATAGATTCAATCATATTATATGATACCCCGCCGACCCTTGAAAGCTAAACGTCCATAATACATAATGCCTATAACTAATCAAAATCTCATTTTAGAACTTTACATGTTTTTAAATGAAATGGCACTACGAGTAATGTGATGCATGTAATAGGCATTTTAGGGTACAAAGCTATAGTTCATCTCCTTTATTATTATATAACTATTGAACTATATAGATAGTAATAATATTAAAAAGATAAATTCAGTAATTTTATCAAATTGTCTCAGTCCCGAACTAGATCCCTGTGCTGTGCGTACACTAAACAACAATAATCGTTATTCGAAATATTCGACATCCGTTTAGTTCGGCAATAGTTATGTGAAAAATGCCAAAAAAAATCAATTTAGACATGACCTATGCTTGTTACATTTTTACCAAGACGAAATGTTGCTCTAAGAAAAGTTAATTTTTTTAGACTCAACGACAGCATAGATTTTAGACGTTTGCTGTAGAAGTATTTTTGGAAGTTCAATTAACTGGCCATAAACCACGTCATAAAGAGTTTTTATAAGTAAGGCTGTTAGTTTTGCGACTTCGGCGTCTCAATTAGTTTCTACCAATTCAATTTAAGCGTTATATCCCTAGCAGACTACTCCATTGTCAGGTATTTATTAAGGTTCACTTATCCAACACGACGGTGACATTGACCGGGACCTAAGGATTCAGATAGACGCAGGTTGGATGAAATGGCGACAGATCCCAAGAATTGTTTGTGATCGAAGTATATCCCTAACGGTAAAAGAAAAAGCTACAAGTCGATCATCAGACCTATTATTGGGTACATATGGATCTGAATGTTAGGTAACAAAGGAGACGAATGAAAAATGAGCCCACGTAGAGGAGATGAGAATGTTAAGATGGATGTGTGCTGTGACTGGAATGGATAAGAATAGGAATGAATTTATATGAGAAAGTTTGAAAATAGTAGCAGTGACAGAGAAGAGAAGAAGGAACAGACTAGCGTGGTATGGGCATGTGATGAGACGGGCTGAGAGTAATAATATACCAAAAGAGTTATGGATATGATATTGATGAACATAAGTATAGGGGAAGACTTAAAAAATGATGGATGGATTATGTGAAGATGTACGTGCATGGGAAAACTGTCAGTGCCGACTCCATAAAGGTGGGATATGGGCAGGGTGATGACGATAAACCACATATAGTTTACGCTATGCTATGATACATCAGTCAGTCAGGACATGTAATTTCATTACGTCAGAAAGATAAGAACCAGTTTGTTCAGTAAAATTGTGCAATATCGAATAACTTTTAATGAAAAGAATCAACATTTAACTATTTTTTTTTTCTTTATTATTAGGTTTGTCAGGAGTTGTTACAACAGGTGAAAATATTTAGCATAATTACAAAGGCTAATTGTACGTACAAACAGATCATTCACAGTTTTGTGCTTAACTAAAGGAGTACCTTCTGATTTGATACACGAAGTGATGCTAATACAAGACTCTTTCGTTAAACAGTAAATAAATATCAGTGTGATGCTCATTGATATGTACGAGAAGTGAGCCGAGCCTTGTAATGGTGAGCGCATTATATTAACAAGGGCTCAACTGTACCCTACAATTTGCATACCAAAGCACCCGGGATCACCCGTTGTGGGGATGTCGCTGACCAACAGGTAATTTAAACTGTCTTTTATTTACGACTAAGCCCGATGGAAGCATTCCCAAAGAGCAATTGTGTGTATAAATTGCTAGATATTCAGGTACATTCAGATGACATAAATCGTCATACATAACATATGACTAAGATGATTCGAAAAGATTCATTGTCAAAAGTTATTAAGATAGTTTTGTTAATCAATTACTGTGCTTGTTAATCAATTAATTTCACGTAATTAATTGATTAACAAGCACAGTGTACTATAGCGTGTTTATTGGGTATTATAGTTCGCCGAACAAACATATAGGATTTACTAGCTGTGTCCGCGAACTGTGTTTCGCCTTAAAAGTTAAAAAAAAACTGTAAGTCTACTTTCTCGCGGGAACTATTTACTTTTCCAGGATAATATAGCCTTTGTGTTAATCCCTGTCGTAATCCGTCTACCTACAAACTTTCATCCAAATCCATTCAGTGGTTTTTGCGTGAAAGAGGTAACAAACATCCTCACAAACTTCCGCGTTTATAATATTAGTAAGGATATTTTGCGGTAACGCAGACGACCCAAAATTTTTAATTGTAAATTGTAGACGCTCGATAAAATTTCAAAAGGCGTATTCCAATGTGATGGCTATAGTAGATCTGTCTTACGAATTTTTAGTTTATCAAGTTTTTACGCTATCTGAGAGTAATTACAATGATTCTCTCGTGAAAAATATTACTTTATTTTCCAAACGATTTGATCAAATTTCTATTTCCACGACATCAATAGACTCGACAAGCAAAAAATGAACTTGTTACACAAGGGGAAAACGTCCGAGACGGGCACATAATTAATCAGATACCTATGTCGTGTTGAATTGCCAGAGTTTCGAGGATGACAGCTCATTGTTGTTTAATTTGAATTTCCTTACGAAACTTCAATTAACTTCGACATTCATTGAACTAGGTAGCTATCTGTTGAAAAGCTCTCTCCATGGAAATACATTAAGGAACACAATCGACAACTTAAATTACTTTTCATTAAAATCGTGCGACGTTATATTTTATCTAATTTGATTAACGCGGACACAGAATCCAATTGAGTACGCATACAATTAAATCAAAAGCGTTTTCTAGTACTTACATCAAATATACGAGCGTGTTCTTAGAATATGATCGGCTAGGTAATGTCTTTAATAAATTGGAATTTAATTTGATTTGGAATGGTGTTGTTGTAACTATTTTAATTTGACATTGCGTTATATTGATTTTACAACAAAAGTATTGGTTTTGAAAATGGTTCTTGATTACTTTATTACAATCTGATATTTATTTCTATTTTAATCTAAAAGAACTCGGTATCGTTGTTGATTAGCTTTTCGATCAACTCAACTTCTTTGTACGTGTGGTTGTCACTGGATGTCAGTTAGTACTTACCTCAACCCAGACGCCCGACTGTAGAACAAAAGTCAAGAAGAGACATTTGACCTGCAGTCAGATGTCTGGGTTTAAGTTCTGTGTTCAGTTTTTTTCTCTCTTTTTGTTATGTTTGTTATGTTAGTGTTATCTTACCTCTTTTGATGTTACTATTTTATAAGTACGTGTTTTGTAACTGTTTGTTGTTTGTCATATCGTGCGCGGTCTGTCATAATAACAGCGCCCTTGCGGAAACCTCCGCAAGAGCACACGCTGAGGCAGAGCCTTTTTGGGCCTCGCACCTAATTTTTTAAATGTATGCAGTTTATTAGTCAATCAATTTTGTGCTTGGCTCAATAAACGGTTCATTCATTCATTCATTCAAGTGTGGTGTAACAAGAAGAGAAGAAATTGGCCTCCTACATCACGCTTGCCAGAAAAGTGCAGTGTATGGTTCTGTATTTCTACATATGTTCTGTATATTCTGTATCCGAGATTTCTATCTCTTCGCAGAGGTGTTATTGCTGTAAGTGCCTTAGTTGGTTCTTACGCTATCTACAAGAAGAAAACGAGGGGTGATACACCTATTCCTTAGTATTTCATCGAAATGACAATCTTTAATCTCTGATGAGTAGAATACTCGTAGATGACGGAAGGTGAAAAATTTGGACAATTGAAAAGAGCTTTAAGTCAAGTCATATTTGAATAAATGTTTATTCCCTAGAACATTTTATGTCTTCTTAGTTTACATTTTTTTATCTCTAATGTTCTACCAAGCATAGGGTCAATATGCAAATGTTACATTTTTTTATATTTAGTCTCACCTCCCGCTAAAAACACCACAAAATCGGTTCAATGTAGATTTAAGGTCTTTGTCTAGGTAAGCCCATGTCCACATTTAGTATATGTTCTAATGATTGGAGGATATACATAAACGAGGCAATGATGTAGTTATTATTATATGCGATTAATAAAGCACCGATCTTAATAGGAAAAAATAACGACTGTTACTCGTATTAACGTCAAATATCTATCAAAATGTTCATTTAAAAGCTTAAAGTAGGATTTATAAAGAGGATTACAAAGGTTTTTCTTTTTTAAACACCAAGCTATCTAAGCCGTAACAACTTATGGAGTAACTACTTATATTTTTTACATTGTGTTGTTGATATTTAGCTCGTGAATGCCTAAATTGAAAAAAATCTGAATAACTTCAGTTCTTATCCGATTTATTGGGCTTCTTATAAAACATGTTATGTAACGTTTTTGTTAATCGTAGAACTCAAAATATTCATATTACCTAATTAATACTAACGAGACGTTTGTCTAATATTTGCTTCAAGCGACGTAGTAAATCCGTTTCCATAGTAGCTGCGTTATATGTATAGCTATGGTCTTCACTTTGCATCTAGCAAATAGTAGTGTAGTGCAGCTGCCGAGCTGTAGTTATTTGGAGATTGAAGTGTTGCTGAATTTGTACTAGCTAATAGGACGTGTCTCGTATTAATGGTGCAAAAATGAGTCAGAAAAATGTATACTTACCGCAATTTGATGCGTACCATATCTCCATAGCCTAAATGCTCTAATATATAAACATTAAATTGTTATATCTTTTTATTAAATCATACATATATTATTACAAACACTTTAGATCTGTTCTCATAAACGTTGTCCTGTGGTAGAGACAGGCTTTTCCTTGTTGTTAATCTAATACTTTCTTAAACACGATTAATTTTGTTATTTTGATGCACTAAATTTGATATGTATGTATGTCTATCTAGGTCCATGAAAGTAAATTTGCGATTTTTGTTTATCATCATCATCATCATCATCTCAGTCGCACGATGCCTACTGTTGGGCATAGCCCTCCCCCATGGATCTCCACAACGATCGGTCCTGTGCTGCCCGCATCCAGCGGCTTCCCGCGACCGCGTGTTTATACTGGTGGTTTCCGTGGTCAAAATTTGCCATGGCAATGAAAATAAAGACAAAGCAATGAAAAAATTTCATTACCATGCCTTGGAACATAATTTAGTTTCATTGCCGATTAGTAAAAAAAAACATCTTTACCTGTAATACAGGTAGTGCCGAATATTGACAGTTCGGGACACGTCAAGTTAACCCTCTGCAATACGATAAAAAAACTACAAAAAAAATCCATGTTAACCTTACAAAATGTTACCTTACATACACACACACACACACACAAACACGTACACACGCGCATCCACATACATGCACGCAAGCATACACACATACACACACACATACTGCAGTCTGATTTTAATAATGCCGTGGACGCTTGTTTCATTGCCGTGGACGCTTGTTTCATTGCCATGCACGCATGTTTCATCACCGTGGCACGAAATTTTTTATATTGTAGGTATATCTCGTTTGTTTTTAAGTTATCTGCTAGATATTAATCAAGTATATATACATTATCTTAAACTTTAAAAAACGCAATTTTTTAAGAAGAAAACTTTAAGATAAAAAAATCCACGGAAATGAACATTTTAATGGGCCTGTTGAAATTTTCCCTAATATTGAGTATCCCCTGAAAATCCGTGAAATTGAGTTTGTACTACCTAGTATTACTGTATGAAAGTGTGTTTATTAGTGAGAAAATCATACCTCTATAAGTTCACACGCGATGATTATAATTTTCCGCGTCGGCTTAAATGGAAACGTTACGTATCGAGCAGCTCGGTGTGAAACACGCTTAGTTTGCTTTGGTGCCGAAGCAATTTCCTTGTGCAATGGGCCGAGAGAGACAACCCTTGGGCGAGTGAAACGCACCTGATGGAGCCTCCGCGCATCAATTTCAGAATATTATTTGCAGACTTGTTTTGATTTACTTTATTGCTCGATAGACTTTATTTCGTAAGCACTCAGGTTGGAATAAGGTCAAATTTTCCTCGTTCTGAGATAATAGTAAGTATTAAAACTTTTTACTTTTTTATTGATTAACGGATTGTTCTGAAAATTGAGCAAGTGGTACGGTATGTATCGATGTAATTGGTTATTGACTTAACCGACATTTTTGCATAGGTTTTGTGTTTAGAAAAGCTGTAAGGCTGTTCGAGTTATGAAATTAATTTTAGTATTGTTATGATATTTTCTCGCATTTAAAATAGCATAATCATAATACCTCTAGGCACATTCATTAAAATTTTAAAAGCTCTGAAAGTTTATTTCATACTATAGTACTTTCATACGTATTTACTTTATGTATTCTTCACTCTTCGGCCGATTTTTCTTTCTGTACAGGTACAGTTTGAAAAATGAATAAAATAAATAAAGAAACAATTTCGTCTCGGGCGGGATTTGAACCTTGCAACATACCGTGTTGACGCCTATTAGACCTCTCGGCCACCGAGCTCTTACCAGCCCTGACGAAATCTTTAGCCTATTGATCTCTTTTTGAACTTTTTTAAGCCAAATTAGTCTTAATTAACTGTTAATAACTTCATATTAACATCCAATTTAGAAATCTTTACAGATTTCTTGAAAAAAAAAATTTTATGAAATGAGTGAAATGAATTGTATTAATTGTTGGATATTTAAGGAGTGCTATAGATCTTTCCTAGAATATTTATAGATTGCATACATTTCCTGTAGCACACAAAAATAAAGCTAACATCGAGATACTAATTTTCCAACTTCATTAGCGAGCGAGAGACAGCTTAAAAGTGTGAAGATGGACTGTAATTCTAACTTCAATTAACAAACGCTGAACTTTTACCCTGCGACGAGGTCGATTAAGAGATGTCGTCGGAGAATACTATGATAATTAGTTCAATTTAACTTGTGTGAACGCACATGAGGGTCATGAGGGCTGATGAGATATTAAGTAATTCGAATTCATAATGTTTTGGTCTTGTGCACGTAGATTTATTTTAATTGTGTAAAGAATAATGTAGTTATTTTGCATCTGTATTTATGTTTTGTTTATTATTTAGCAAGTTTCAGGGCAATATCCTGAGAAGATTTTTTGTAAGATTCAGCACTTGTCTTGTGAGTGCGAGTGAAATGTATAAATAGACCTTAGTATGAGCTCCTTTTCTTCTACGAAATGTGAGTGTTTTGGGACAGGGAAAGTAATCCCTTTTTAACGAGGTACAATGCTGTTGCGTACCATACCGTTCTTTCCGACAGGTGTATGTGAGATTCTCCCCGCAGAATGCAGAGCATACCCACTAAACTAAATACTAGAGGCCGTGGTTCATAAGCAGCTTGCCTCTTTTATTTTCTCTAATAACCTTCTCAGTCCGTTCCAATCGGGGTTTAGGCCGGGACATAGCACAACTACTGCTTTGATTAAGGTTATAGATGACATGCGTGATGGGATGGAGCAATCAATGGTCACTGTATTGGTTCTCATTGACTTTTCCAACGCATTTAATACCGTCGACCATGATATCCTCCTCGCCATCATGTCCAACCTTGGCATCTCTGCCTCTGCCTGTTCCTGGTTTTCCTCTTATCTTCGAGGGCGCCGGCAGGCCGTGCGTGTTGATCGTACTATATCTGAATGGTGTGATCTCACTGCAGGCGTACCTCAAGGCGGAATTCTTTCACCTCTTCTTTTTTCTCTCTTTATTAATTCTCTCACCAGATCCTTCAGTTGCTCTTACCATCTGTACGCAGACGATCTTCAACTGTATTATAGCACCTCAGTAACCGAAATTGATAATGCCATTTCTACCATCAATCACAACTTGGCTAATATCAATGATTGGTCCACGAAATACGGAGTGACCGTAAACCCCAGTAAATGTCAAGCCATCATTGTTGGCAGTTCGCGTCAATTGGCGAAGATTGATACAAGTTTAATCGATCCTGTCCAATTCAATAGCATAGTAATCCCATTCGAGCCCATTGTTAAGAACTTGGGTTTGCTTATTGACAATTCGTTGTCCTGGAACGCGCATATCAATAGCGTATGTAATAGGGTAAGAGGTTCTCTGCGTTCATTTTACAGGCTCAAGAATTTCCTTCCTCCCAGTACCAAGGCTCTCCTCGTCCAAACCCTAGTACTTCCTATCATCGACTATGCTGATGTGTGTTGTACCAACGTTAACCAAGACCTTCTCGACAAATTGGATCGTATGCTTAATAATTGCATTCGTTTTATTTTCAGTCTTCGTAAATATGACCACATTTCCATGTTTCGCAATAAGCTCAAATGGTTGCCTATTCGTCAGCGTAGGGACCTGAGAGTCATTTCCCAGCTTTTCAGCATTATTAACGATCCGAATGCTCCCAATTATTTAAAGATAAAGTTTCAGACGCTTGGTGGTGCCCATGCGTTTAGCCTACGCTCTGCTGTCAGACGTGCTCTTGAAATCCCAGCCCATCGATCCGGGTTTGTCTCGGACTCATTTACCCTTTCCGCCACTCGTCTATGGAATAAACTGCCTCAAACTTTGAGGTCGGTTCGTAGTAAGGCATCATTTACGCGTCTAGTACGGACACATTTTCTGGAATCTGTCTAAATAGGTATGACAACAAGATGATATGATTATCAGTTTGTTATATATTTATATATCTATATTTATGTTTATAATATTTATATATTTTTGTACTTAGTATTTATCTTTATTTAGTATGTTGTTACTTGTTGTGTCATGTTTTTTTAGTTATTATTTTTTTCCAATTCGTACACCGTCAACAAAATTTTTCTCACATTTTACGGGTTGACTGGTAGAGAATGCCTCAGGCATTAAGTCCGCCCCTGTACACTTTATTTATGCTGTACGAAAGTTTAAATAAATAAAATAAATAAACCAACCTCAACGTCCATCTTATCCATACTCAGGATGATCCAGGATGTGTGAAGCTTATCGCTTGCGGGAGATTACCCTGGCTGGACATAAAGGGTAATTAATCCCCAGGCGGTCCCCAGATCGACTTCCCGTTGCCTTTCTGCTACCGCCTTCTGCGAGATTACATCCTCGCAGAATCCTACCGCAGTTTTATTCGTAATCAACTAACTAACGTCTGAAAATAATACATAAATCACTTTATCGGAAATATAATATGATGGATGATAATATTTTATTGAGGTTTCCGTAAATATTGCAAAATAAAACATCTAATAATAGCCGTTTTCACTAACCAAACACGAGGTGCTATAGTCAGTCACTGGTTTGTAGTCGTGTCTTTTTATCGAAACCGGTTACAGTTTTTCATCTAATCTGATTCTTATTTGTAAATGCTCATGAACTCACACTTTCAAGTAGGAATTCGCGTATTGTAATTCCTTAACCTCAAATTGGCTAGAGATATCATTGACGGTTACCTCATGGTGCCTTTTACAATGAAATATCAACGCATTGTCAGCTTCAAGTTTGTATACAAGGCTTAATCGTTCAGAGAAACGCTCGCTTCATACTGCCGCCTCCCCCCAGCAACTCTGCTTCATTGTTGTCGCGAATTGAAATCCGCATAATTACAGCGCCTCGTCAGAACATTACACAATCTTACGTTATTCTCTCATAGGTGTGAACATTGCGAATTAAACGTTCTAGGAACTTCAATCGATTCACCGTATTCGTGTTATAACAAGACAGGGCGTGTTATATATTGATATAAATCTGCCCACCAATAGAAATTGTATACAATTGTTAGCAATACTTGTCGTTATGTGAATGTTATCATAAATGAAACGAATTTTTGGCGACGGCAAATACGCAAAAAACATAGAGCCTCAAGGAAACGAATCGGTGGTAAAATCTCAATATCTATTAAAATGAGCTAGCTTTTATGAATAATACTAACTAATTTAAATTAAAGTTTATTCAACAATTATTAAACGCTTTTATTTTTCGTTGGTTATAGTTAACCACAAACTATAAAAATTTACTTTTGGGCATATTGAGTTTAGTTTCTGACCCGTTTTCTCCACGACCCATTCTATTTTACGCTAACAATTTTGCGTAATTTCCAAGAATTAAGGTAATACTTTTTTCATACTTAATATAGGTCGAAAATCAAAAGTCATCACACTAACAATCATATTTTGTTTATTAGGTACTTAATAAAATCTTAAAACCATTCAATGAAAGTCTATATCTGCATCTATACCTTAGTTATAACAATGATTTATTACAAATCTAATTTCGTCGTTGTCTGTTGACCTTAATAAATAAAATAAAAAAATAGCTTTGTTTCATTTCTGTACTCTTTTACTTTCTTATTGTAATGTCGTATAGCATTTTATTGTTGAGAAATGCTACTGACATTCTGGGTAATATTGTTCTGCAGTAAAGGGTCTTTCGAATAATTTATAATCAGATCTACTCTATTTTTCCGAAAAACGAAATTTCGTTCGAAATTTCGCTCTTCGATTCGAATATTCGTTCGACCGAAAATAGTTTGATAGATATATTCTCCAAACCTAGGTACTCTAGTTTACGAAAGTTCCAAATGAAGAATTAAATTTGACAGTTTAGGTATTTTTCGGAATTTTAACCTAAAATTAACGAACACAAAAAACATTCGTAATTGTCAGTTTTTAAGTAAGTTAATGTGAAATTGCTGCTGGAATACTTTTGCTTGAAGCTACTTTGCGTGAGGAACGTAAAAAGCGTAGAAAGACCCGACGTTGCCTCGGAAATAATTTAAATTTAGTATCGATTCCCGACTTAGGATTTTATACAAAATTGCACTCCGTTGAATATTATTTAAGAAATAACGGAGCTTGTCATTTTAAGCTAAAATCAGTAATCATCAATATTATTTACGTAGAAGCTCAAAATATACCTATTGATAAGTACCAATAAGATTCTTACTTACAATTTAGAATGTTTAATTTAAAAACAACAACACAACACAAGGCAGAGGTCGAGTGATCGCCTACTGCGCAACGGGTCGCGGGTTCGATTCCCGTACGGGACAAATATTTTGTATGGCCTACAGAAATTTGTTCCGGTCTGTTGTAACTGCACCCACGACACAGGAGAATGAAAATCTTAGTGGGGCGACGTTTTTTTTTAAAAAAAAAATGAAACTGCGACTGCTACATTCCCTTCTAAGAAATGTGTCGCGATGAAAAAATCACTCGAAAACATTGCTAAATCACTTATGGAACTTCTATTTCAAACTCAAATTCCAAGAAATCGTGATTATTTCATTTCGACAAAAATGTTTAAAATTATCCATAAATCATTTTCTATTTTCTAACAAATTGACTAGAAAATCGCATATATCGAAGAAAGAAAAAAGTTTTCGTTGCAGTCTATCTACTTCGAAAACCCTTTACCCCATCCACCCCATTTTACGGCAATAGTCTCACTCCATTCGTTCCTCATATTTTGTTTCACTCTATTGACCCCGGAAACTTACCTGTTTCACTCTATTCACCCTACTTTACGGCAATGGTCTCATTCCATTCGTTCCTCATTCGTTTACGAAAGTTGTCTATAGAAACGAAATTATTGTGTGTATTCAAAAATGAAATAGAGTAGAGACACTTACGAAATTTCGTTTGATCTTCGTTCGTTGACGAAAGTTAACGCAACGTTTATGCAAGGCATGTAAGGTCACTCTAGTAGCATTCGTAATTGTAGCTCTTATTATGGTGCCATATTGCTTGTAGCGTCCTGCCTGTCGTTCCTATACTACATGTATTATAAGTTAGATTTTAGTTAGTTTGTAAGACTTGTTTTCGGCTTTTAACTTTGTAAATATTAAGAAAATAAGCTTTTTCTCCTTTGCATGCTCTATATATTTTAATTACGCTTCATTCTATATAGTTTATTATTCGCATTTATTATTTTCATATTTTTATCTCTATTTTCATACTATGTTTAATATATTATTTTTATGTATGCGGACTACGCAAGTTCTATCATCCAAAATTGCACTGACTGTCATTTATTTCTACACTTTACTATCCTCCCATCCCAAAATGATAAATAGAAGGAGTAAGCTTATTTCCTTCTTCAAAATTCTAGTACTTGTTTTGTTTTATTCATTTGTTTTAGCTGTAATATAAAATTACTATGTACGCTGATTCTGGAGTTCAGTCGTCGAGTTAGCTCGTACACTACGCACTGTAGTGCAGGCCGTTCCCGGGCCATTGGCATTGGCCCGGGACTCAAAGAGGCTCCGCGTAAATCTCTCTCTAACTAAAAACTATCTGCTGCTGCCTAATCGCTTTGCCGAAGCTCCTACTTTCGGTCGCAGTGGAAGAAGCTACTCTTCTATCGCCGTTTTACTTCGTCCTGCGAATGAAGCCACTGCCGATTTGACTCTACGGATCTCTGCTGATTATCGTCTCCGAGTGCTGAAGAGCATCACAACTGCGGGCCTGGTGTGACTGGGTTGTCGCCGTGCCCTGAAGCGACGCTGCTACTGCCATCTTCAGCTGTGTTCCTGTTTTCCCGCCATAGTTCACGTTCTCCCTAAGTCCGTACCGATCCTACCACCGGTGGTCACGTCGCGAGTGAATTCCCTTTTCCCCTTTCCCTCCTATTCCTCTGCAACGTCGTGTGTGCATCGAAATAGACACTAAAATTTGTTTGTAAATAAATGTTAATATTTTGTACCATAATATTTTTATCTTTTGTAGTATAGCGTTTTCCTATTTCTCCCTCCAATTTATCTGCTGCGTTACAGCTTCTCCCTCTTGAGAGAAGTTGTAACGTGACAGTTGTAGCGTGTAATATAATCGAGCGTTTTAAGAATATTTCTTTTGAACATCGTGGTAAACTTGGTCGTACTAATCTAATTTCTCACAGAATAGATACTGGCAATGCTTTGCCTATTCATCAACGTTGTTATAGACTATCTCCGGTGAAACAAAAGGCTTTCGTTAATGAAGTTGACAAGATGTTAGAGTTACAAGTTATTGAAAAATGCGAGAGTCCTTGGCTTTCTCCTGTGCTAAGAACACCTAAAAAAATGGCAAATGGCGGTTTTGTGTTGATAGTCGTAAACTCAATTCTGTTACTAAAAAGATTCATATAGTCTTCCACTTGTTAATGAAATTCTGGATCAATTGAAGGATGCTAGATACCTATCTAGTATAGATATTGCTAAGGCCTTTTGTGAAATTCCTCTTCATGAAGAGGACAGAGATAAGACCACATTTTACGTTCAAGGTAGAGGAATGTACCGTTTCACGGTCATGCCCTTCGGTCTCTCCAATGCACCTGCTACTCAGCAGCGGCTTATGGATCAACTGTTTACCCTTGAGTTTGATAATAAAGTATTTTGTTATTTGGATGACATAATAGTTATGTCATTAATTTGAGGAACATATATCTCTTTTAATGAGAGTCTTTGAAAAGCTATCATTTGCGAAGCTTACAATTAATTTTGAAAAGAGCTTATTTTTTCGTAATAAACTGTTATATTTAGGTTATATTGTAGATAAGCAAGGTCTTCGAGCAGACCCTAACAAAATTCTGGCAGTTTTAGATTTTCCTGTTCCTGCATCTAAGAAAGATGTAAGGAAATTTCTTTTGAACTGTAGTTGACTTAGGCGTTTTATTCCAAATTTCAGTACTGTAGCAGCTCCACTTAATAAGTTAACCTCAAATGGTAAAAATTCTCTTAAGTTTGCCTGGAGTCCAGCTGCTTAAGCTTCGTTCCTAAAATTAAAACAAGCTTTAGTTTCTACTCCGATTCTATCCTGTCCTGATTTCAATATTCCTTTTTCAGTTCACTGTGATGCGTCTAATTTTGCTATTGGTGCTATTTTAACGCAAGTTCAAGATTCTAAAGAAGTTGTTATTGCTTACATGAGTAAATCTTTGACAAAAAATGAGCAAAATTACTCAACAACTGAACGTGAGACTCTCGCTGTAATAACTGGTATTGAACATTGGCGTTGTTATTTGGATAACGGTAGACAGTTTACGGTTTGCACTGATCATGCAGCCTTAAAATGGTTTCTTAATCTTTCAAATCCGTCTGGAAGGCTTGCTTGGTGGGCTGTACGCATGTCGTGTTTTAATTTTGTTTTAAAACATAAAAGAGGTAAAGATAATATTGTACCTGATCTCTTATCGCGGTCCAAGGCTACTGAGATTAATGTACTCAGTGCTGTAGATCCATTAGCTCTTTATAACTCTTCCGAGGTTGAAAAATTTAATACTCTTTTCTCTCAGTGTCGGAATGATCCAGATTCTCTTTCTAATTATTGTATTCGGGATAACAAGCTCTTTCGTCGCATAGACTCTGATTCTCTGAGTAATGACTTTGTTTGGAAGGAAGTGCCTCCTCCTTCTGCAAGAGAAGATCTTATAAGTTCTGCTCATGGTGATTCTTCAAATGCCCATCTTGGTATTTTTAAAACTTTTAAGAAATTATCGTTATCCTACTACTGGTCGAATATGTTTCGTAATATTTCAAAATTTATTTCAACTTGTGAAACTTGTCTGGCTTATAAGCACTTGAATCACTCACCATTTGGTCCAATGGGTAAGCCAAAAATTTGCTCGAGACCATTTCCAACAATTGCCTTAGACTTAATGGGACCTTTTCCTATGACTCGTCAAAGAAACTAAATATTTTTTGGTAATAAATTGCTGCTTTTCAAAATTTTTGTTGATCTTTCCAATTAAGGAGGCTAATGCTAAAAATATTATTTTTTCACTTAGAGAATGCAGTATTTTTAACTCATGGCGTACCGCAAACAATTATCATGAATAATGGCTCTCAATTTCAGTCGCGTGAGTTTTTAAATTTTCTTTCTCGTTATAATGTACCTTTTGTTTCTTTTACTCCTCGTTACTGTCCGCAAGTTAATTTGACGAAAAGATATAATAGGACTATTGTCACAGCATTAGCTGCTTGAGTAATGATGATCATAGATCCTGGGACAAGCATCTTTTCAAAATTCAATGTGCCATGAGCAGTGCAGTTAACTTATCAACAGGATTTTCTCCTTACTTTCTAGTCTTTGGTCGAGAGTACATTTCGACTGGTTCCTTGTATACTCCTACTTCTAACTTATACCAAATAACTTTTATGCCCAGAGATGTTTACGCTACTTATTTAGGATTTCTGTCATCATTCTTCGATAAGGTTCAAGTTGCTCTTTACAAGGCTCACGTGAAGAACACTGAGCGCTATAATTTAAGACACTCTTTTAAAGAGTTCGAAGTTGGCGACACAGTCTGGCGTCGAAATTATACGCAAAGTGATGCTGGCGCTTACTTTACTGCTAAGATGGCACCACGCTTTATTAAATGCACAGTTGTAAATAAACTCTCACCTCTTGTTTATATTTTAGAAGATCAAAATGGATCTAGAGGCAAGTGGCATGTTAAAGATATTAAGTTGTAAAGTGAGTAATTAATACAAAAAATTAAAGTGGTACTCGGGGATTGCCGCGGTAAAGCTATTGCATAGCATTTTTTATCAACTTATGCAATTATAATTATTTATTTATTTTATTTATGCAGTATTTTTTTTCTTTGATATTAATTCAAGTTACACTTTTTGAGCGTGGTGACCGATAAGATTTTTTTTCTTTTATTGAATAAATGAGAAGTTAATATTGTTTAAAATATTTTTATTATCTTACAATACATGTAGGTTATTCAGGAATTTTTATCATTAAAACTATAGGCTTATGGTATGAAATAAGAAACATAAGTTTGAGACTTGATATCCTCTAAATATCTGGAAAATACCGCGTCAAAACACCGTGCCGAAGTCTGCCGAACTGAAACGACGTTAGATGATGCACGGCTTTCAACGCCGCACCGCTGTGCCGCAGGCCTTTCTCTAAGTTCGGTTGCTAACTAGTACTGTAATTTTTGAAAGGAACTTATCATCCATTACTGCTATCATGAACGCTGCCGTAAGACATAAGATCACTTAGGGCTTGTTTCAGAATCGAAAAGTAAGTATTGAATAGCTTACTTGACAGATGATTTGACGGTTGTTATATGAAAAATATGTCAAAGAATCTGTCAAGTAAGCTATTCAAAACTTACTTATTGATTGTGAAACAAACCCTTAAACTAGTAATGGATATAAAATGTCTTTCAAAAATGACATTTCTAGTTACCAACCGTAGTTAGCGAATAGGCCTGCCGGTCGGAGTGGGAGGTGTTAGGTTTTTTTCGTTACGGAATTTCTTGATTCGATCGCCGCGCTCAAAGCCCGCGATAAATGCTATGCAATAGCTTTAAAAAATCTAATGTATTCAGGATGACCCAACCTATAAATGATTTTGTAATTTATCTTGTGATATATTTTTTGAAATGTTGACCTTTAGCAATGGTATTCAAAATATGGGACCTATGTATGACTGAGGCATGGTTTCTTAACTAAAAAAACCAGATAGTGCTGGATTTATGTTCATCACAGCTCATATACGTCTCCACCGAGGGGCTCGAGCCTACCCTATGTTATGGTGATTAGGCCTTAGTCAACCACGCTGTCTCAGTGCGGATTGGTCGACTTCACATACACAATTGAATTTCTTCGCAGATGTATGCAGGTTGCCTTACGATGTTTTCCTTCACCGTAGGAGCGTCAGACAGAAACGAAAAACACATTGGTATATGGCGGTCTCGAACCCTGGATCTCCCGATTGGAAATTTGGAAGGCTAGTGCCGAGTCCACAGCGCCGCCGACGCTCCGATTTATGTTATTGATACATACAAAAAATAACAATAAAACCTAACCATTGCTTAGTCATTCCAAGAATTTCTATGAAATTTAAAAATAGGTAGGTCCTTTACAAGTACATATTCTGTCTGCAATAGTTTCCATTCTGTAGTGTATCTACCCACCAACACTAACGTAACATACATAATAGAGGTTTTGATTAAATGTTTCATGTCGTATTCATAGAGTAATTATATTTGGTGTCTGGAAACAATTTCATATCATAATGAATAGTTATGTGACAAGAGTGATGCTGATTGGTGTTTGAATTATTAAGACATCGACAAAGGAGACGTAGCAGTTCCATTTGTGAATTAGACGCTAATGAAATTTATAAATTTATAGTGAGCGATCATTCGGAGTCCCACACAGCTCATATACAATACGGTCCTACCCAGGGGCTCGCCTACCCTTAGTTAGGGTGCTTAGGCCTTAGTCAACCATGCTGGCCCAGTGCAGATTGTTTAATTTCTTTGCAGATATATGAGGGTTGCCTCACGATGTTTTCCTTCACCGTAGGAGCGTCGGACAAATACGTCGGACATCATTCGGAATGTATTAAAAATATTCCCGTGATTTAGTTAAAGCAAGAATGTTTTTTAAACGAATTCTTGTATGATCTATTAGCAAATGTAAGTATTTGTATTTTTTCACTTATGTACCTTATTCATTACAATCGATCGAAAAATAACTTCACGATGTAACACTTTCTTCCGTAATTATTATTTAAAACTTTATCTATTCATTTTATATTTACGTGCAAATCGTTTTAAATATAGACGTGAAATTTTAACATTGAAAGTTAAAACCTTTATCTATTTCACATAGGTCCGTACTTAAGCCGAAGTTGGACGCAATTTAAGTATGATGACAGCATGTGCTCGGCACAAATCCAATTACCGAGTTTTAACGAACTGCAAACTGCTTCGAAAAACTCCCGGATTTGTTTAATAATAATTATAAGCTCTGTCCGGGAGTCTCATTCCCGAAACCTTTAAAAATAAAAGTTTTCGAAAGAGTTGCGCCAACGGGATGAATATTTGCCGTACCCGCATGTAGTTTAAATTGCGTTTCCTTTGAGTGGGCGCACAAAGACGGTGGATGGGAACTTCATCCGACGGGAAGCCTTGCCAACAGCCTTTTTAAGGAGTGCAACTTTCGAAGAGGCGCTGCCGCGAATCAAAAGCGTCAAAGTTGGCGACGAATTCCCCAGTACTTAGGGAGGTAGGCACTCCTTTGTGATTTCAAGACACGAGTAGGTTTGAAATCTCGTTTAGTGCTTTCAATTATTATGTTATGAACTCAATTATATTGTTGCTTCACATTACTCCCTGACAAACATGTGCAATTCTATAGATTCGGTTTCGTTTATGCAATTAGTATTTAAGAAATTCAAATACTTAAATTAAAGTTACAATGTAAGGTCAACGCGCGTACGCGTAAACTATTTATTGCTCATTAAAAATAATTAATATTTAACTTAACCAAAGTCACAACAGCTCACTAATGAGTTGGTCAACCGTGAAGTTTCAATATTTAAATAACTAAAAATAAATTTCTCCATCATTTAATCATACTTACATAAAATATTCATTTTATTATTTTAGACCTACATATCAATTTTGTAATCAAGATCGATAGTATCTATCTATATAGGAATAGATATAGGATAGACAACACAGCGAAAGTGTTAAAATACAAAAAGGAACCGAGAAAACTTTGAATTCAAACGGGAAAAGAAGCTTCTATCGCAAAAACCACAATTGGAAGGAACTTTCCAGAAAGGTTGCTGGGATCGAACGTTTTCCTGATGAAACTTTTAAGCGCTGCTGATTACGCCGATGCAGAGTTGCGAGTGTTTGCTTTCATGACTTTCCTTCGTGGTTCTTTAAACTAGACGTTTGGTATGTACTGTCTATTGAAAATAGTCCAGGTCGATAGTGGTCCATTTCCTATGAGAGTTATTTGGATTAAAATCAAAACCAATAATTAAATTGTAGCTCACCTAGATATTGAATAGAGATATCACATATAGGATAATAACCTATTACATATCTTTTATACTTATCTTTTCTCTCGTACTTTAGTTATCGATGTATATTTATAGCTGTTTATCACGGTGCAATTTTGGAACTAGAATACTATGAACTATATATATTAATAGTGCCTACAACTACGATTAAATTGCAATAACTGTAACTTGGGAAGTATTACGAAACTGCATTGCGGAAGTGTCACGAAAACTTTGGGATATTGCATCCACTATAAGTTATAACTACATTATATGCTGTAAAAATGAATATTATATTTCCGTTATGCCTTTCACGGGAACTACAGAATGTTTTTGTAGCGGTAAATGTTGTCTTCAGTTTGAATTATCCATATTTTGTCCTGCATTTAACGGGCATTAAATTTAATTATTTGTGGTTCTACTAAAACAACTGTTATTTGTGATAAAATTATGTTTATTCTAGCTAGCTAAATTCTAATCAGTAAGTATTATACACGGTGTTTCAAAATCACCAATAAATAATAAATTCTTTATCGAGAACTCATTATTAAAATGTGTTTATTTTACACGTAATGTCATTCAACCCAAAATTTTCATGTAAAGCATAGATATGATGATGATACTATGATTCACATGAAAATTTGGAGTTGAATGACATTTTTAATAATGAGTTTTCGATAAAGAATCGACAATCATCTCTATCGAGGTGTAACTACAAGGGATAGGATCTTCATCGTGGTTAGGGAACACCATATGTTTGATTGGCGTCAAATTTCTTGTTGCTGTCTTAAATCCGGTTTTTATGCTTTGCCCGGCGACCTTGTTTGCCGACATGAAATACACGTGGATCACGCCATATCGTATCGTATGCCATCGCACGGGTTGTCGCACCACCTCGCTTGCGACATCTACGGAACGGGGAACACGTCGCATTCGCAAATTGACGAACGACACTTTTTAACCGACTTCGAAAAAAGGAGGTTACTCAATTCGACCGTATATAGGGGAAAGTATGGTATATTGGACCGGCAACTAAATTGGACCACACTCAAATTACAAAAAGTATTTATTTTATTCCTTTGTTAGCAACACCCAGCGCTACACAACTAACTTAGTTGCATGCCGGCCTTATAATTTTTTCTGTGACGTTAAACGTGTATGTTTTATTTTGAAATTTTTATTTTTGTTGTTTTTGATATAATTTTCTACAATTCTTGCTAAGTGTGTAGTACAGTTAATGGTAAGCATACAGTGTTTCTTATTCATAATTTGGAGGCGTAAATTAGTATAGAACGTGAAACATTTATCAGCATTTTTAAGTTATATATTTTTTTCCATTTTGAGCTGCATATTCATGCTGGTGGGTAAAATGAAGCACCTAAAGTTGGGTAATATAAACTGGTCCAATTTACCGTTCCTATTTTTGTGAGAAGCTGAAATTTTGAAGGTTAGATTAAGGATAGGTTTAACTATATTTCCTTTTTCACATAGTTTGTTATTAATCATGATATTTTATTAAAATGCTAAAGCTGGAAATTTATCAAAGTCCAATTTAGCCACCCTGTGGTCCAAATTACAAAACGAATTCGCTAAATTGGAACAAAGCTCAGATCTTATATTTTGTTGATTTTTAATAAATATATAAGAACCATGTTGATTTATGCTTAATAAGTGCAAAGTTTAATAATTTTTGTTTCATTTTACACCAAAAATGCTTGTGAAAACCAAAAACGTATTTATGTAAATTGCGTTTGAAAAATATTGGTCCAAATTACCAGACTTTCCCCTATACTTTTTTTTATGTTTGTTCGCGGATAACTTCGTCGTTTATGAACCGATTTTGATGATTATTTTTGTACTTGATAAAGGATACTCCAAGGGTGGTTCCATGATCACCAAAGTTAGGATCTGATAATGAGGTCCCATAAAAATCGAGGAAAACCATTAAATTTTTACGTATGTCCAACGTATTTTGTGTATATGTTACGCGATTACTCCGCCAATGAGGTCCCGTAATGGTATGGCTTTTCATAATACAACATACATAGTAACATTCCTTATTGTTTCATAATAAATATGTTTTTTAAATCACCAAAATCGGTCCATCCGATGTAAAGTTATAAACCAATTTGCATCAACTGATTTTATTAAATCCGCCGCTGCCTACGGACAGGCTGTGACGTCAGCCGACACTATGTCATGTTTGAGTCCATGAAATATTAGACCTGAGTATTAGACCGTATAATGATATAGTAAATCTATTTGTGTTATGACGTTATTCTGGCTTTGACAGTGCACAATGTGGCCAGTTCTCTTTACTTGCACCTAACCTACGGCTTCATCACCATAAGCTGCATGCCCAGATTGAAAAATGGAAACATTCTTTGTGACGGTAACATTCATAGATAGGTTTACATACATATATGAATAAAATCACGCTTATAACCCCAAAAGGGGTCTAGCAGACCAATAGGTAACACTCTGTTAAAACTAGGTTTTACGCTCAAAGCCAAATCTGGCAGTATGGGCCATATACAGTACTCCAGCCTCTCGCCTACACAAAACGGGCACCAAAGCCAAAAATTATCAATTTTTCAATAAACAAATTAACTAAAACCAACGACCAGGACCGCTAATCTTAACGTCGTTGTCGCGTCGTGATAGCGTTTCAATAAAACTGCTTTTGTCGCTTTTATGCGCATTTTCTGCTACAATTTATTTGTACTACAATTTCTTGATAAGTTAATAGTAACAAATGTTTTAGTTAGTATTCGGTTAACCAACAATAACTGTCTCAAAAAGCGATGCTATTGAAGCGTTATTGACACGCCACAAATGCATTAACGCTAGCAGAATAAGGCCCCAGGACATTATGTTATACTCAAAATCATCTCAGCAGTCCATGGGGGCTACTGCCTTAACTCATAGCGATCACTCGCTATCGCTTTCGTGACATTAGAACAACAATACACCCTCCACCAACCCATGGCCCTACTCAACCAATCCTGGTTATACGGGCCGAAACGACGGGAGATGTGCGCGGAACCTGCGTAATCGCACTCTAGCCGCGCACACTTCTTGACTCCCTACAAGTTATTTAAATCTGTCTCCTGTATGTCCCTGTGTCCTTCTCCCCATCCGGGTCGGACAACACACGTTACGCCTTCGGTGTCCACCACCAGGTCGCCGTGTGCCCACCGTTGTGGTACCGCTGGCTTCGTCTACTATCTCTTCAACACACTTCTTCGGGCATTTGCCCTCTTCGCTCTTCACCTCCATCCAACCCACTCCTAATCTTGTACCACCGTCGCGCGAAGTCCCGTAACCGCTGAAAGTTCGCCTCCGTCCCCACAAGATCACAGAAGTAAATCGGTCCCGTCTCGAGCGCTTTCACCTTATCTACCAATTCCCTACGCGCCTCATTATATAATCTACATTCCCATAGTGCGTGGTGAAGATCTTCATCCTCGCACTCCCCGCAAGGACACCTAACACTGTCGGACAGTGTCATCCTAAGAAGCCTACCGTTAAAATGGCCATGCCCCGTCAGTACCTGCGAGACTTCGTAGTCCGGCTCGACCCAAGTAAACCTGAGCCGGGCCGCCACGTCCGGGAAGAACCGAAACGTCTCCCTCCCCTGGTTCGATGTGTCCCAACGCTCCTGCCAGGAGGCAAGAGCGGACTCAGATGTTCGGAGTCGGGCACTCCGTAGCTCCTCTTTGGTAGCACGGCCTTCGCGCACTCCGCCTAGTTCGCCCGCCCGGATTACCTCGAGGTCGGCCGGTAATACACCGGCCAACACCGGTAGTGCGGCAGAGCTCGTCGAGCGGTACGGTGCGGTAAGGCGGGTCTCTGGGTGCGCAACAATGCGCTTCGCACAACATGCAGGGTCGCACGCTCCGACCAGCTTGCAGCAGCATACGTCACCGTCGCCACATAGGTGCCTTGGTACAAGACCTTTAGCGCCTTGTAGCGAATGCCCCAGGAGGACGCCGACACTCTTGACATTTTGCCGAAGCAATTTGCCGCCCGCTCCCCTATCGCTGTGCGAACGATAAGCTTGCGTCGACTACCACTCCCAGCACCGTGGTCGACGTGACGCTTCTGATAGAGGCCCCACCGAACTTGATGACTGGTGGCCTCTGGAATTTCCCCCTGATCGTCATAGTTGCAGACTTGGCAGGGGAAAATTCCAGTCGGTTACGGGCCCCCCAGTCGCCGACGAGCTGCAAAGTCGTAGAGGCCGAGGCCTCTATGCTCGCCCGGGAATTGGCCTCGATCAGAATCGTCACGTCGTCGGCGTAAGCCACGACGCTGACCCCCCCAGGGAATGGATGTCGGAGCAAGTCGTCCATCAGCACGTTCCAGAGCGTGGGTCCCAACACCGATCCCTGCGGGCAACCCATCGTTGCCGCCTTCGACACCCTGTGATGGCCCACGGACAGGCTCACATGGCGGTCGCGGAAGTAGTCCACCAACATCTTAAAGATGTTTGGCGGGCATCCCCCCTGCTTCACCTTGAGCAACACCATAGGCCACCACGCATTGTCAAAGGCCCCAGAGATATCCAAAAAGACTACCTGTAAATATTTCGACGAACTCTCTCGCGCTGCCCTGAAGATGGTGTTTAGGGCAGACACCGTCGACCGGCCTCGAGTGAATCCATGCTGGCGATCCGATAACCCCTTGGTAATCTGCGGAGCGCAGCTCAAAATTACGCGTTCTAATATTTTACCAAAGATCGGCAACAGAGTAACTGGGCGGTATGCTTTCGGGTCGGTAAGGGGCTTGCCGTTCCCTTTCGGGATGACAATCAGCTTACCGACCTTCCAGACATCCGGAAAGCAGCCCTCCCGGACACATCGCCTAAACACCTCAGAGAACTCGGCCGACGCGGCCCTCCACGTGTGCTGTATTACGCGAGCACTGATCCCATCGGCTCCCGGTGCCGTGTTGGAAAGATCCCGAACTATGTCCCTCACAGTTTCCTGGAAAGGAGGAGGCGCATCCTCTCCTGGAGGTGACATTGAGGCCATAAGACGCACTTGCCTGTGATAGGGAGTGTCCCTGGACAGATCGTCGTCCGGGCAAAGAGAGTACAAGAGGCTGTGCATGGCCTCGTTCACACTACCAGCATAGCCTTCGGCGTAAATCGTGCCGTTAATGACATTACTTGGCGGTCTATGCCGCCCGCTCGCGAGTCGGTAAGCCTGTCCCCAAGGGTCCAGGTTTCCCGATTCCGCGATTTTCCTAAAATACAAAAGCTGCGCCTCCTCCATGGCTCCCCTATATAAAAGCCTATGCGCATGGAAACGGCCCTTGGCCTCGGCCTCGACGGGCTCCCCAGCCCTACGAGTCGATTGCCAAGTCCGACGCAGATGGTTATTACGCCTACGCAGCTCATCGAGTTGTGGAGTCCACCACTCGTGCCCGTGCGACTTTGTACGCACGACACCCAGGGTCTGCTTCGCGGTGCTCCCTACCAAGGTGGTGAACTGAGCACAGATCTCCTGGGCGGACCGATTCCACCTTATACTTCCTACCCTCCCATGGATCCCACGCTCAAAACGCTTCCAATCGACCCCACGATCCCGCAGTTTCATCGGTTCCCCTCCAGGCGGCTCAGCGCGAGGAGTGGGTCGACTTGCCACTTCGAATGTAATGAGCCGGTGGTCACTCTCTATGTGATCTGGCAACACTCGCCATCCTGTCGCCAGGATGCCTCTCGTCAGTGTGAGGTCGATGTTGGAGGCCCCATTTGCTGTTGCAAATGTAGGTGGCTCGCCCTCTGCGTTCGCCAGCCTAAGTCCTCGAGCCAGGATAAACGCCTCCATACGCTCCCGGCGGTGCGTGACGTCTGGCCCTCGCCCCGTATACTGCCGCGGTTGACAGTACCACATCGGCGAGTGTGCGTTGGAGTCTACCCCTATAATGACTCTCTTCCCACGGAGGGAATCGAGGACGACGCCGAGATGTTGCAGGTGAACGTCTATATCGTCACTGTACTGAAAGTACGCGGACACCATATATACACCTTCTTCGTCGATGAGTACATGGCACACTGTGCAGTGTGCGTTCGACAGATGTTGTAAGAAGGCGCATGGGAGGTCTTGTCGACGAACATAGATCGCCGCCTTGGCGTTCGTACCGCACTGCAGAAATCTGCAAGCGGTAGCGTCTCTCTGGGTGCCAGGGTAATGCTCCTGAGCAAGAACGATGTCTAGCCCCAGGTCTTCCGCTACTCGGGGTAGCTCAAGTGTGGCAAGTTGTGCCCCCGCCAGATTTATTTGGCCGACTGTAATTTTGTTAGACGAAGCCATATTAATATGATGTTGTCTCCACCATTCGTCGCTCAGCATGTACACGCGCCGGACAGTCGCGTGCACCTGTTTCGTGTGTTTCTGCGTTCTTTTGGCCGAATCGGTGACAGGTGGCGCACCTAGGCTGCTCCAGCTTGCATTCTTCGGCCTTGTGTCCCAACACACCACACCTCGTGCAGGTGACGGATTCCTGGCGACACCGCTTCTCATTGTGGCCGTATAGACAACATTTGTTACACCAGATGGCTGTGGTGAAGTCTTCGACTCTACACGAATCCCACCCGATGTACAGCCGGCCTTTATTAACAAGGGCCCTCCGTAATTCAGACGAGCAGGCAATTATCATCGCCGACTGAGATGAGCCGAGGCGGCCCTTCCTAAAAGCAAGTCTACTGTTCGTTAGCATTTTGTCGCATGTCCAGTTGGTGTCGTCTGCAAAATTCTGCTCGTATATTTGCTGTATGGTCTCCTTTAGCGGTGGCTCCTTACCGTCTAGGTCCCTAATAACAACTAGGGGTTGCCTACCTCTGACCTCACTTGCCTTGATGGACGATGGGAGGGCCGCCTTTAATCTATTGAGGTCTTCCGGCGTGCGAGTCTGAATGACCACGCCCGCGTTTCCCACGCGCCTCACCCTATCTACCTTGATGTTCAGTTTGGCGGGGGCGATGGAGGACTTGACTGCAAGTTTTAATTCGTCAGATGTTTTGAGTGCCGACCCTTCGCCGGGGTACAACGCCAGCACCGGTCCGCCAGACGGCCTCGGCCTTAGCATGTCAGCATACGAGGTCGGAGCACCCGCGGGGGCCACCCTCGCCGTCGACGTCGCCGTACTCGCAGCAATCCTGGTGGTCTCCTCCCGGGCTGTCATGGCTTCCGCTTCCGCCCTGGCGGCATGTTGACGATCGCGCTGCCAAGCGTCCTCCCTCTCCGAAACCGTAGTGCGCAGAGACACTATCTCCGCCCGTTGCTGTTGCGATAGGACGGCCAGATGGCTGACGACCTCCATGACTTGAGCTAGGCTGGCATTGACAGCCGCCAAATCTGCCTTATTTAGTTTAGACGAGGCCCCTGCAATGGTCGTGATGGAGCGGGTCGCGGCACTAGCCCTTGACAGCAACTGGCGAGCACTCGCACGGTGCAGCTCGTCGGTGGTCTCGTCATCGTCGTCGTCAGTGGTAGTATATGGGGTGCCATACTCAGTCACCGGCGTGGCCACCTCGAGTCTGGCAGCGGGGGGCGGATTTTTTGCCGTAGTGAGGCGTGCTGGGCGCCGCTTAGCAGCGCCAACGACCGTCCATTCGTCCGGAGAGAGGACGCGCTTGGCTTTCGACTGGGTCTGGGTCGGTGGCGCGGGAGTAGGGGCGGCAGCAGGAGCCCGCGGAGCGGGGAACAAATTCGTCCGGGGGCTAACGGGGGTGTTAGCAGGCGGCGGCGGCGAAGTACCCGGCGAGTGAGCATGGATGACCGCAGCGTAGGCAGCCTCCGCGGCGTCCAGCACTTCCCTTGGGGGCGACAGCAATTGGAGCGGCGGCGTAGTCAGCACCGGCTCGTCAGACGGCGCGACCACCATACGACGCGGTGGCGGGGTCCGCTGAAGCGACGATCGTGGTCTAAAAAGCAACGAGTCGTCCTCGTGGCTTACTCCCGGGCGGGGGGGTGCCCCCCCCCTCGGGGTCACTCATCTTGCGGACAAGCTGACAAGTTCAGCAGGTAAGGTACACAAACAAAGTTTACTAGTCCAAGTACACCACAATAAAAAGAAGAAAAACACCAAATAAACAAGAAAAGTCAATAAAGGTTACGAGTCTCAAAAGTCAATAAATAAAAAGTTCAACACCATAAAAATCGGGTACTCCCTGATTCGGAACGCAGGGTCGCTCCAATATGGCGTCGATCAAGTGACGCTGTCAACGTCAACGTCAAACGTCAAACGTCAGACGTCACGTGTCAGCCGTCCGCGCCAACCTCACACCGCTCGCAAAATGGCGGCGCGCACGCACAATGGCGGCGCAACCACGCGGGCGAAAAGCGGTTTTTCCGCAATATCACTGCAATCCGACCACACTTTGTAAAAATTTTTACACCACCGTGTCACTATCACTCCACGACAACTTTTAAAAACGGTCTAAGCTCCGGCAAGCAAGTAATCACTTAATGATTAAACAATAACACCGTGTCACTATCACCACACAAGAAACTAGCCTAAAACTAGCTAAAAACACTATTTTATGCGTCTATTTCGCGATAATCGCACACAATACAGGTATTGGCACAAGAAAACAAAGGAAAAAGAGGAAAGAGACAGAAAACACTGTCGCTAATAAAACAGCGGCGCGGGCACACGCGGAGCGCAGTAGGCACGTCCGTCGCGTTCGGCGGCTCGCACCGCACATTAGAACAACAGTTCAAATGTCACCTGTGACATTAAAACTATTGTTGTAATGTCACGATAACGGTAGCGAGTGTTCGCTTTGAGTTAGGCGGTACGGCCGCGGGTACGGATAGGATAGATTTAGGTATCAGGAATAATAAAAAATGTGTGTTTTAAAAGAGAAAATCAAAAGGGAGCGCACGCTCATAGTGTAAATAAAGAATATATTCCGCGCCACGCTGCACCCTCATTGTGTGTTTCAATCATAACATCACCACCATACTATGAATGATCCAGACCGCCCAAAACTGTCACGTTGCGATCCTGAAGACAAACCTGTTTTCATTCATTCGTACATCTTATGAAATAGACCTACCTACTCATTTTGTGCTCAGAATACCAACCTATACCTACCTACATCAAAAAATATCTATTTGAATGTTTTAAACATAGATAAGAACCAAAGAAATACTCAAAGGTAAATACTAGTTTATAACTCAGTGACATAACTTTAGAGGTCAATAACCTACATATTATTATTTTAATTTTAAAATATGTAGCTTTATTCACTTACCTTTGAAGTTTCCAACCACGGAGATCGGCACTGGTGTACTTTAAATGGGTAAGTAATCAGATTCCCTAAAAATGTCAAAAATAGGAAGTTTATCCGATTGACCTTCCACAATACCGATTTCTAGTTTATTACTCATTGCTCAAACTGTACTGAACCTCTTGAATACTACTACCACTATGACATAAAAAAAATAATATATGTATGTAGTACGATTAAGCATTAAACGCTGCGCGCGGCTACTAGTCGAACACTCGGGAGTGCCTAGAACGTGTCGTGTGACGTAACACGCCTGCCAGGCGGCGGCTTGACGGGGCGATCTGTTTTTTCGTTATAATTTCGTCAATTTTCATCGTAGAAAAAAAAATTGGTACCATTTATATTGTTTTTTAATTGTTTACAAAGCTACATTTATAGTTAAAATCGTTACGGATCCTCTTTTTATATTCGATAGAGTATACTCCTGGGGTGGTCCCAAGGTTACCAAAGTCAGGATCTGATGATGGGATCCCATGAAAATCGAGGAAAACCCTAAGTAATTTCACCGAAGGTGAGCTGGTATTATATTAGGGTTTTTTTTCACTAAAAAGTCTTCATTCAAAGTGTTTTTGAAGTCGGTTTTTATTTTTTGTAAAATATTTTTTTCTTTGATTACTCGTGTTTATTTTTTACACAAGACAGGGAATCTTTTGGCATTTTCACCAGATGGTAAGTGACGACAAGGCCATAAAAGCTTCGCCTTCACTCCTTGACAGCTGAGAAACTGGCTATTACACCTTTAATTGTGGGAACACAAAGTTTAATTAATTAATTAAAATTATTAATTATTTAAAGTTTAATTAATTTGTAATTTTGAAGAAAAACTTAAGTAGGTGCTAGCTAGTCGAACGTGCTGGGAAGCCTTGCGACACGACCAACCAAATCGAAAAAAAAAACTGCCCCGTGGGGAATCGAATCGACCTCCACAGTTATATATTGAGTGGACTCAATACTCTCAATATTAGACCACGGAGCGGTTATATTATTCTAGTGATTACGCGTCTCACTTCATGTTCCGCGCAATGCCAGGATTGCACAAGAGTGTGACGAACAAGATGGTACTGACCCCCTTCGAACGATACCTATATCTATCACAACAGAAGGGTGATTTTCGAACACAGATTTATTCATACGTTTGCACATTAATTTAATTTGTCAAATGACTTAACCAATATCTACTCTGTAGCTTAGTTATCCAAATCGAATAAGATTTTCGAACAATTCTCGAGTTAAAAATTTTGTAACTCGAGAATTGATCGTAAATCACTACTCTGATTGTGGGAAAGGCAAATGTCCACCGACAAAGTCGCAAGACGAACCGTGAAAGACCGACCCGTGAAAATGTCCGGCGGCGACATGTCTGAGCGAAATATTGTGTGGGCAACGCAGGGTTATGAAACCCGTTTATATTGGTTAGTTATCATTGTAGACCGTATACCTTGGATATATGCAGGTTGATTATGCATAAAGATTTATATAGGAACATTTAAGAAGGTATTAAGTATTACTTACCTTATACGACAAAATCAAAACACTCGTTCAATAAGTATTTCAATCAGTAAGAAAAGTATATTACTTACCTATATTTTGTAAGAAAACCAAAACGTAGAAAAAAAAAACAGAATCAACGTAAAGTAATTGAAACCTAGCTATGTTATTCGAATTTTAAAAAAATATAACAAAATGGGAAAATTACCTGAATTACCTTTATGAAGATCATGACCTTCATGGCATTATCAAAAAATAAATAAATAAATTTCTTAATTCATAACACATTTTCATCATGGCGAGTTTTGAACATCTCTCATATAAGGTTACCCTGTGTTATGAGAGGGAGCCCCCGATTTATTTATACTACGAAATCTAGTGTTTCTATTCGTATAAAATTTTATTCATGTTAAGTCTAGTGAATCCAAGGTAAAAAAAATGCAGTCGAACATAGAACTTTCTCCATTTTCGAAGCCGGTTAATAAGAACTACTTGCATTATTTATACATTTAAGGAATGACATGACAGTTTGCGACATTGCGATGTCAACACGAAGTTTGATTTATCGGAAGTAATCAGGTAAATAAAAACACATTTTATGCATTCATTTTTTCTATTTCGGTGTAACAAACATTACGTTAAGTATCCCATGGAACCATCTAACTAATTAAATTAGTGTTCGTCAGTGAAACCAACGTTGAGTATCGACTATTTACATCTACATACTAAGCTATGAAATAGTTACACTATTTTATAATATGAGATCTTACTCAGTTACAAGTAATCAGGAGATAACATACAGGAAATCATCTACATGTAAAATGCAGTGTCTGTGTTTTGCGTAAATATTCATTAATTTGTACATTTATAAACAATGAAAAACTTTGCAATCGTTCGGTGAGTGTATTTAATTAAAACTACTACTTAATTTTACACCTCTGTCTAATCAAGAAACATATAGTTCGTTTTACTACATAAAAATATTACGCACATTAAATGCAAAATACAAATGAGAAATCCAGAGAAACAATTCGCGTTACACTTATTTTGGCTGAAGGTCAAAACAAAAATAGTTAAATATGCGCCTTGCATTCAACACAGTTGCATTGTACTGGTACACTAGTTTTTATTAATGTCTGCTCAAAAACTAAAATATTATGATAGATATAGTAAGTAAAAAACGTTATTATTTTGCAAATAGGTACTATTTTACCATTGCAAATTATAACACCATCTAATCACATGAATCTTCACCATTGAGTAAAACGCATATTCATTACCAATACGTACATTCACAGATCAGTAAAGTTGATTAGTTGGTTAATTGAACCGAAACAAGTTAATTGCGCTGTCAATAAGTTAACTACTGATTTATAATAAGTGATAGACACGTTATCAGTTTGATTCAAGATCGATATCAATACAATAATGGTTTGAATGAGGATGTTTTATCTTCATTAACAGTGTAGTACGATTTAAGCTTAATAACATCAAAATTGCTGTGGATTTATAGAGTTGTGTGTTTTAGACATGGATCTCATAATTTAGATTTTAAGATCCATGTCTAGAACACGCAAGACAAATAAATGACCCTATATTCCTGTTTTATTTTAATACAGTCTAGTACAGTTCGAGGTTTCTTCACAGGCATACAGTGTTTATGTTTTAAATGTAAATTGCCCTACATGTAAGTATTACAAAGGCAGGATATTATTCTTATTACTTAAATTAGAAAATATATGTGATGCTTCTTATTTTTCATGTTAGAATATACGCAAGTATAAAATATTACTTATGTGACAACTTAAAATATAACTACAACATTATACACAATTTACAAGTTGTTTTAAAAGAGTTTTTCATATTATTTCACTACATGACAGTATAGGTAATTGACATTTGAAATAGTTTAACAGAGTAAGTAGCAGAAGAAATAGTTAACAGATTACAAAGGTTTAAACGATTTTGCACAGTTTAGAATAATATCGCAATACATTAAAATCTATATTGAAGCTACAAAAAGAAATATAAAAGGAAAGAAATTAAAGAAATTAAATATAATAGTTTAATTGTCCATTATTATGCTTCGTTCTTTATAATTTGTTGATAGGTAATGTTATCTTGAATTTTATCTTAATTGATACACTAATGTATACTGTCAGTGCTTTTGAATTAATTTTACTTTATCTACACATAAAGGCTGTTCTAAAGGCCCACAATTATCTATTTACAAATTCTATGTTTTACATCTAAATGGTTATCGAACAAACTGTGCACTGATTTTATGGTGTAACAAAGAAAATTGTAAACCGAATATCAGCAGAAGGTCACGAGCTCTTATGTATATTGTTTATTCAAAAATATTATGGAACAAGTAAATTAATGTAGATTGCACATTTACCTTCACAAGGTAAACTTTTCTTTGAAATCAATAAAAGATAAGTCCATGATCCAGGATGATGAAATGAAATAATAGTTACATATAAAATGTGTAACAGAAATGATGCACACGAACGTAGTTCAGTTGGAATTGGCTTTGGATCTTTTTTGAAATGTAAGTACAAAACAATAATTTCAATAAATATTTTGTAAAAAATAGATTATTGATATAAGTTTAATCACAGTTCGGTCTACATAAGAATAATACATCAATAATACCAAAAATAATACATTATGCAAGGTAATAAATATATTTCTTATTTTGATTTGAAACAAGTATCCCTAACTGTGGATTTATTTATATTTCAAAGAATAATAATACGAAACAACACAATATAAAATACAAATAAGTATGTATATTATGCAAAAATTATCATTCTGATATTCCAACGTTAGCACATGTTAAGTTGCTGATCAAGTATTTTGCTACATATTTATAAAATGTACGCCATACCAGTGGCCATACTAAGCACGTAGTTTTGAATCGGGGCGATGAAAGTGAATCAAACCACTACTGGATTCACCGCAGTCAGCTCTTTTCATTGCTAGATTTACCCTTTTTACATCGACATAAATCGTGTGAGTTTTATAGTCAATTTAATTGTCACAGTAAATTACCTAAGTATACATATATTTGGTGCTTACCTGAACGTAAACCTTATTATATCCTTTTGTATTCAATAATTGTTTGCTGTATTTTCATAGCAGATGTGATGTGATGTAGATAGTAAAAGTATAATTTGATTGTGTAATGTGTTGTTTTTTTAAATAAATCTTATAAGGTATGGGCATGGTACGGGTACCCATTTCTTTAAATAATCAAGTTTTAAACAATATAATTTATAGTATCTAAACAGGCTTTCATTAGGTACTTTGAAGTTAAATAAAGAACAATGCTCACTTTCTTAGAGCGATGTTCACCAGAAAAATAAAAACTTAGATAGTTTTAAAACTAAGTAAGTAGTTTAACTTTTGTACTAGTTAAAATATGCATGATGAAATAATTATATTATTTTTAAAACCCCAGGATAAAGAGATATTCACGTTTTAATATTATTGATAAAATACGCGAGCGTGCTGACATCGATATCATCGCCATTCGGAACGCACCTAAAATGTACTGCCAAATTACAGATGCGTTCAGGCTCTCGAAGTAAAATGGCAGAAAGAAATCTTTTTTTATCTGGGGTTTTAAAAATATTCTAAATACATACTTCGGTTCCATATTTTATTAGGATCAAATTTATCCATAAATTAATCTCTCTATTTTTAGCTTATTTTGGGAACAAAAATGACCATTGTTCTTTTTAAGTCCGAAAAGTATGAAACCATTGCACATAATTTTTACATTAATCAACTAGAAACCAATCCTAAATGATTTGGTACTGAACACCAAAAATAATTACAATGCAAAGATTACTTTCATAACTTTTTCACATTGATTGAATGACGAAAGTTTCTAAAATTTTAATGTTTTATTAATTCAGCGTGTGTATTTACCACAGCTAATAGAAAGGATAATATAACGAAGGCTTGGAATCAGTACATCTAACTTAAACATACACAGTGATTCCTTAACTACGTATTTAATTTAAGTACATACAAAAGGATGTAAAGTGTCGATCACAGATAAAAAACTACATTATACAATCAGCGACAGAAAAACGTCCTCACCATTAAGCCCTCACTTGACAAGTTCAGTGCTCTTTCAATTTAGTCCCAAATGCAACTAAAGAACTTTTTGAAAAAAAAGACTAAAATAATAATGTTTATTAATTCATCTGCGTAAAGTTGCATTTGCAATGAGGTATATATAACACATAATAGCTTAAAACATGCGATCGTAAACAGTTCGAAGAGTCATTTTTGTGTGAGATTGTGTATCTAGTTTTTTGTAAGTGATCAAAGGTATTAGGATACACTGCTACCAGGTTCGGACTTTAAGCACTATCACACAAAATGCACGAGTACATTTCTCATCAACACCACCACAGACCACAGTTTTTGTTTGACGCACTGCAATTATTTAAAGGAGATATTCTATTCCCGTTTATATCACCAGGCGTTATTGAGTCATAAAACACACGCATCACAAAAAAGTTTCATATCTTCATTGGCCTGACTATTATATCAGTTTGCGAACGTCGGCACTGGCAGCGTTAAAAAAACAGATAGTTAAAATAGATAAGTATAGTTGGCCAGAATACAATTTTATGCATTCAGTATTTGTTTCCATTGATATTGTAAAATAGAAAACTTGTTTTATATATGAATTATACAGGATGTAAAAAGACGTATACCGAAGCCCGCGTCTACGCATTCAGACCATTAAATAAAGCGATATAACGAAAAATCAATGATGCGAATCGAAATTAATTTTTAGACTAAAAAACAACGACAATAATAGTACATTACTGCCGCGGTCTATAACGACTACTTTACTGGTCGCGCTGATGATGGCCGACAGCGCAGCGCAGCTCCAGGCCGACACAGCGCGGTCAGCGTGCAGCACTTGATGGACGAGCTGAGATAAAGGCCTAGACCGTAGGTCGAGGCCTTAACAATGAGGACAGCAAGGGCTGCAATGAGGGCCAAGCTGGAAGGCCTAGAGCGTAGCTAGGCTAGCTCGAGGCAATCATAGCGTGACCAGCGAAGCAGTCATTGTGGGCCAAGGCTTTACTCAAAAATGCAAGTACCTAATCTAAATAAAACCAGCAAGTAAGTAATTTAAATAAAAACTTTGCCGGCTGCTCCTTGAAACAGAACGGCAAGGTCGACTTTGCTCAAACAAGGTTGTCAAAATAATGACCACATTACATGCATTTTTGAGTAAATACTTAATACTACGCAATGTAACGCGTGCCCGCGGGGGTGATTTTGTAACTCATCGGCAATCGGCTATCGTATAGATTTGATAATTCTGTTTGATTGAAACTGATTTTTAGTATGTTTAACATTTTGAAATGTCGTCGTCTTTAGTAGTCTTGGTATATTTGTTGAATAAATCAACCAAAACTTATAGCAAATAAACATAATTCTGCTTTTCTTCATTAAGTCACCCAGTTTGATAACGATTGCCGATCACTCGATGAGTTACAAAATCACCGCCTGGCTTGCGCGTCCAGATATCGCGTCGGTCGGTGTTTAGTGAGTCAGTGAGAGTGCGTGTAAAGCAAGACAAGTTTCCGGCGCAAGAGATTTCATTTCAGTCATAAATTTTGTTAAGAAATACTTATTTTTTCGTAGATCTTTCTTTGGGCGAAAATTATCAAAATATATTTCGAACAGTTTTGTATAAAAATCTTGAAAAAAAATTTGTAACTTTAACCTTGAATATCCCGGCAACTATTAGTTTCACAACCATGGTCTTGAAGACAAAAACTATAGTGATGATGGGAGCAATACGTGGGTTTCGGCTTCGGTACCAGTCTTTTTACACCCTTTATATAAAAGTTTGTATTCTTGTGATAATAAGGCAATAAGTCTATATTTTTATATTAAATGATGTATCATAACAGCCTTTATATGGCCCACTACTGGGCACAGGTCTTGCTACATGGAAGTAACACATGAGGAGTATTGGGCCGTAACATCACCACGCTCTGGCCCAATGCGGATGGGTAGGTAGAAACGGTTGCTATGGCAACCGGAACCAACTGCTTATCGAGCCTTCCAAAGTATATTGTTATATTGGCTATATGCGTTACCAACTTGTTGTGACCTGAGATGTCAAGTCACAATACCCCGTAATCTCTTAACTTACCCTTCAAACCGGAACACAGTAATCCAAGCACATCTTCGAAATACTTACCACTCTCATAGAATCTTCACTAGGGCCATCCCAATTGCAAGATAGGCGAAGGCTACGTTGACCGACAGGCAGTTGGTGCCCGCCGAAGCGGCCGGGATCGGCGTGGGCGGCCCGAGCCGGTTGTTGGCGCGCACCACCTGCGACCGCCACCGTATCTTGTACAGCGGCTGCTGCCGAGACAGCGCTACCAACCTATGGAAATGTTACGTCAAATTTTATTCAGTACCATCTGTGCCCGCGACTTCGTTCGCGTGGATGTCGGAAGTCCCCCCCCTCATAATCGCCCCTTGATTAAAGGAGAACAATTGCGGCATACATGATTTCTGATGCGTAAGTTAACCGTTTACGCAGCGCACACAACGAAAGCTGTGAAATGAAATATTTTTTTCCCGTTTTTGCAACATTTTGCATTGATGCTCAGGTCCTATTCGTCGTGATGTTATTATAGCCTATATCATTCATCAATTAATGGACTATCCAACACAAAAATAATTTTTCAATTTGAATTAGTAGTTCCTGAGATAAGCGCGTTCAACCAAAGAAACAAACAATCAGTAAGTATAGATCAGTAGAAGTGGGAGCGAGAGGTAGACCAGAGAAATCTCTCTTTAACCTACTGAAGGATCTTGACCTGTCACGGTCAACCGTAAATTCTTTATTGCAAAGAATATCTAAAGTGGCACTTGTAGGAACTTACAAAATATGGTGAGGCAGAGGAAGGAGCGGGACTAGTGAAGGTGAGCGCAAATGAGGCCTCTCTAAACTTACACATGGGTCGCAAATCCCAGGCGATGCCTCGCACTCATTTCTCTGCAACGCGATGGAATCGTCTCTCTCTCTTTATGCTGCGGCTAGAACTATTATTTTGTGAGCCTCCTCGAACACCTTGGTTCTATACTTGTAAAATTGGGCGTAAGTTAACATTTATTGCACGCAGACTTCGCTCGTGACAGATTCCATTAAATAAATTCCTATTTCTAATGGGAAAATCAATACTCCACATTGTGACACGTGTGAAAAAGTTGAGGATGGATGGATACAACATTTGTTAATGGAGTGTACCGGAAGCAAACGGAGAGATCTTATTGTTTTGCTACTCTCGGGATCAATAAAAACGAAGTCAGACGTATTGCAGAGCATTCTTGCCAAACCTTAATCGGATGAGGCGGTAATGCTTTACAATATAAAAATAAAAAAAATAAAAATTTGTTTATTACCAAAAAGAACACAGATCGTACATATTTGACAAGCCCCCACACTAGGTCGAAACCTGTCTTATGGGGGAAATATGGTGTTCAATATAATGTTTCCACAATGATAATCATGCTATTATGTAGACTAGCGTTATGGGTATGATGGGGCTTGCATATTTAGAGTCCCTAAATAAAACATGAATAAAAAAATGCTGCGGCTATAACACAAATAGAGTTAGCGTTGATGCGACCTTGTCTACTCTAGCAAATCGTCAAGTCGTGATTGCGATAAGAAAGAAAGAAGAAAGAAAGAAAGAAAGTTTTATTTGGACCATATAACGTTAATACGATATTTGATGTTGCCAAGACGCTTAATTACTTGTCCTGAAATTTCGTAATGTCGCGAACACATTAATAACATTGCCGTTTGGGTAAATTCCGTCGACAGTTTTATTTTCTGTAGTGATCTTCTCTATAATAAAATCAATAAATGCCTAAGCATCTACCCATTGAGCTACAGTGACTGTAAAAGATAAGTTTTAAAGTAGATCCTAAAACAATCGTACGAAACAGAAAAACTGCTTAATTGGTTCACCATATAACACACACACACACACCCACTCACACACACATACACGCGCACACACACACTCATGCAACACAGCCACGCACATGCACTCACTAATTTGTTTTGTTTACCTATTATATGTTCGGTTGTGAACAGATTGATTATGATTGTATACGAGTAGCATAGTTATGTTTATCTCTGTACTGATTTTTCTGTAAATATTGTAATAAGTAGTGTACTTAAGCCTCAGGAGTCTTGGAGGTGGGCGTTAACAACCGTTACACAGTCTTTGATTATAGGCGGTGTTATCGTTCACAATATTATTTGTCACTGAAATGGTACCAAATAAATAAATAAATACGCAATATTACAAACCTATTCACATAGCCGAAAACGTACAAACTGTAATTGTGATTTTTATTATGATTACGGAAAAGGTGTTTTCGCGATAACATGGCCACACCATAATAAGCAGCGAGATTGTGGAAGCACTTACGTGCACTTTATAAAAGACAGCCGCTAGCCGCCTAACGTCGGTGTTGCGTACAAGCGCGTGAATGAGGTCGCCAGATCTCATTAGGGGACGCTACACAGACAAGAATTTAACTAGACAACGCTAGTGATTTTTTTATATCGGACGTATCACCTGTCTGTCATTAATTCAATCTCTTACCGAATGAGTGCGAGTGAAAATTTGTTACAATTGTAGGGGATACATTTGAAAGTTTATATGCATATGAAAATGATTCAGTATGATAAATAAATGACAAATTTTTTCTTGTATTGATTTTAATGTTACTGAAAACAATATAAATACCCAAAGATTTAAATAAAATCACTTTTTAGAAAAGAGCTTAACGTGAAGAATTAACTCCAACACATTTAAATAAACATATTTTCATAATTAACTGTTAAATAAATACAAGTAACTGAATTACGATCCCCACGCCATGTTTCTGTATTATTATGTACGAGTATAATTATGTTGATGTTATTTTGCTTAAATCAATGAATAACAATTGTGAGGCAGCAGTCGGCTGTTTTCTTAATTGTCTATTACGCTGAAATGGAAGTCTTCAAGTTGCCAAAGAAATTATTTTGTTCGGGAGTTCGACATGGTTCACCGAACGACCACTCACCCTTAAAATACAAGATAATCCAATTCCAGGCTCGGAAGGGAAACACAAAGCACAGTAGAGACAAAGATTTATTGGATAAATGTGAAGTGTTGCAAAGCTTTTGAAACTTACGTCGTCCATTTGTTTTTGCTGATGGTTTGGTAGTAAGTTGAATTATAGTCTATACAGTTTGCTGTAAACAAGAATATCGTCAATTTAATAACAGTTGGTCATCCTCATCATCAAAAGCGTCGATGGCGTAGTGCGTAAGGCTGTCGCCTTCCAATCGGGAGGTAGCGGTTCGAACCCCGCCACGTACCAATGTGTTTTCAAATTTTGAATTCATATGTACGTTTATTCGACGCTTTTACGGTGAAGGAAAACATCGTGAGGAAACCTGCACACACCTGTGAAGAAAGAATTTCTTTACAGGTTGTGTGTGAAGTCGACCAACCCGTACTTGGCCAGCGTGGTTGACTAAGGCCTAATCACCCTAGTTTAGGATAGGCTCGAGCCCCTCGGTGGGGACGTATATATGAGTTGTTGATGATGATCCTCATCATACTGTTTGGATCTTGGACCACTCTTATGTCGTTTGTAAAAGGGGCAGTTTTCGTAGTGCAAATGTGAAGCTTGACATGGCGCCTACTGTACACATTGTTCTTTTACTCTCGGCATACGTGTATGTTTATGAGTATCCTCTACTCATTGATTTGTTTAAGGTCCTCACGATCTCGGGATGGAGGCCCCAACTGACTCAGGCTGAGCGTGTCAGCTGCTTCTGAATGGCAATAGCCTTTTTGCAGGCGTTAATTACGTGGGTGTTAAAGGCCAGCACTTTGTCAATTGTGAGCCCCAGCAGTTTGATTTCGTCAGATAGTGCAACGTCAACCCCGCACATGCTCAGGCGTGGTGTGTGAAACTTCAGCTTCCTAGTTATGACCATTGCGTTGTAATGTTCCGGCCGGATAATGTTTTTTTTTTTTTTTTTTCGTACCTAGTTGTTTCACATTGACGTGTGGTGTGCAAACGCTGAAGGGAGTGGAGAGGAAGCAAGAATGCGATTTGATACATTCTTTCTCCCTGTTCTTTAATGGAGTATGAAGGAGTGGTGGGTTGTTCACTGATTGATGAGAGGGAGGATTAGGATTAGGAGAGGGAGATAGAGGAAGGGAACTGGAAGAAGGAACTGTGGTTTCGTATATGTTTGTGTATGTGCTTTTTGTGTGCTTGTGTGATTGCATGAGTGTCTTGTTCGGGAGACAGTGTATATGTGTGTTAGCATGGTGATGCATGTGATTATTTATGTGTGATGATGAGTGGGGTGGTTTGTGATTCATGCAGATTGATGTTTTTTTTTTTTTGTAGGTAGTTGCCAGGTGATTTTATAATATAATGTATTTTATGATTTTATTGTTATGAGTTTAGTTTTTTGTTATCGTTATGAATGCTTGTGTGATTGTGTGTATGCAATATGGGTGTATACCTATGTACCTATGTATAAAAGTGTATGTTATGTATTGTATTAGTGGGCCGCGTTGCCGGTCGCGGTCACGGTTGCCTGTATCCGGCGAAATTAGACCGGTTGAAAGTATGGCTTGTATGCATGTGTGTTTATGTGCGTGTATGTTAGGTGTTATGCCATTTTTGAATACGTGACAGGATGCCTTATTTATAGTGAACCCTGGGTGGGCCACATAGACATTCAGTGGCATAAGCTGTGAACTGCATCAGAGCTGAACAGGTAGGCCGAATATATTGCTAATAATATTATAATAACACAATGTCAACAATATTTCTATTTATTGACGCCGATATCTGTTCTGTAAACTCTGACTACAAATCGCTACATGATGTCTCGCTGTGTTTAAATGAAATGCGTAAGCGCCATGAAAATCTTGGCTCTTACGACGTTTTGGTTAAACGAAATCTATACTCCAAAAGCGTTATAGCGGTGTTTGTTTTGTTTGTATGGTTAGACGAGACATGCAATTTTAGCGCCTGTAGCTGATCTAAGTTCTAACATTCAACAGTATTTGCACATTTTTTACTCGAACCGAACGTTCTTGTCTATCGGTAGAATATATGTCAATATTGTTAGCTCCAAAAACGTATGTAGGTAGGTAACTTAAATTAACTTGGTATATAATTATTGTATCCCATGCTACGGGCAAAATGATCTAAACAATTTTGTGGGACTTTGATACGCCATAACAAATCTATTGTATCTACTGTTATTATAATAAATACATAATTTGTTTGAGATATTTACGTAATGAATTATTAAGGTCGAGTAAGAACACGAAAGTCGGACGAATCCTTCCACTCCTTTTTTCCAATGGAAATCCATTTCCAGTCACGCGTCCAAATCAAATAACGCTGCGGGCCAGAGGTACGCACGGAATGCTAAATTTTAAATCAAAAACATCATGGCGCCCCCATTATGTTTTGATTTACAATTCAGAGGAGTGTTTTTGTTGCGAACTCCTGATTTATCGACGATTGTGCGTTTCACACGTCGATATACAATTTCCGAATGGAAACGTTGTATCGGAAACGCGTCACGTCCTTTTGTTTATATACAGATTCATTTTAATGGATTTCAAACCATTATTATTAGCAAAATAGTATGTCAACATGTTTTGTCCAAAATCGTTCTCTACTAGCGTTGTTCAATGAGATTTTCTCTTATAATTGAGTCACAGGAAAATACATAATTTTGGTGGAATTTGAATATTTTCACTGTGCCCCTGCAAACACAAGGGACAAAAACCTAGTGTTTTTGTCCCTTGTTTTGCCCGTGACTTTGTCCGCCTGAAATCAGTAATTTGGATAGCTTATTTTTCATCCAATCTGCTTATATACTTCCCCACAAATCAAACTACCTCTACACTAAACTTCATCTAAGTCGGTCCAGCATTTTAAGCGTCGAGAGGTAATGGACAGACAGACACACTTTCACATTTATAATATTAGTATAGATTATAATCATATTTGAAAGAGTATATTTTTTCAACATTTGAAGCGCTACTGGAAAATGTAACTATAGTTGCGGCACGCTATATGATGGCCGTTTTGACATATTACAATAGTGATGTGAAATGTCAATTTATTCTCGAAAAAAATACAATCAAATCTATAGGTTGCTCTATTATGTTGCTCTGAATAGTACAGCAATTCGCTCCTTCAAATGTAATTATTATTTAATACGAAACTTCACGAGTGGACAAACGTCAAAACGGCCATCATAGCGTGCCGATAGTTTACAGTTAATACTAAAAACAATACAGAAAAAGCAACAAGAATATTAGCGGGCAATATAAACTTGCCGAAGCAATCGCAGCCACTATTGTAGTGTTCATTTCGTATTCATTGCGGAGCCAACTTCAGATATTACCCGATGTCATAACAAGTAGAATTTATAATGAGTACCTACTTAAGCCGCTCTAAATATGTGTATAAACGCTTAATGGGAGTAAGTTGATGCTCTCGAGCGTATATACAGGGCGTCCCACTTCTATGTCAAATGGAGGGAAAGTGCCTTAAATACCTACCGTAGTTACACAATTTTACAGAAAGAAAACATCATTTTGGTTTAAGGGCAATTTCAACTGCATTCAAAGATATTTAGATAACCACATATCTGAGCCGGGAATCTATAACCCGCTAAATATGGAAAATTAACGTTCTGTATTTTTATAATACCGATCGATTGTCTATTACAAGGAAGAAGTGTCTCTAGCAAATATTACCTCGAAAACTTTAGGATTAGGACAAGTAGAAGCAAAATGAGTAAATTAATTTCAGTTAAGCAAAAAAAAACTGTGTCGATGTATTTTTTCGATGAATTTGGCTCGATTGCCTATAACTTGATTTCTTTATTAAGTTTATTAGAAACAAACTGAGTTTTTTCACATGGTTTTGTGATCATAATACATAATTTTTGCGGTTTTCGAAAAATTTAAGAGATTAATGCACCTACTTATATATTTATATACTAGCTGTGCCCGCGAACTACGTTTCGCCATCAAAATACTTAACACAGTGTTTAGTTTTTTCCTCCATTTTATTCCGTAATGATTCAACTTTATTCTGCCTTTCTTGAGCATCGGCCATTTCGAAATTAGGACAATTTTCGTAGGTTCGTAATGCTCTTTTTCTAACAGTCCACAAAATTAAATACATTACATATTACTATAAACACTAAGTATTATTATTGTTTTAGAGACATTATTGATATTAATAAATTCTTCTTCAGTAGAAAGAACTACACAGTTGCAAGAATAATCTTTATCGTATTCATGTTTGGAATTAAAATAAACAATTGTTAATAAATTAGAACTGTATACGAATAAAGTTTAGATTTTATAATGGGTGTTGGTAACACCAACAAAATATATTTTTTGGATATGACAACTTGACCAATTTTTACTGGTTGTACAGTAAGCTCCTTGTCAAGCTATACAGTTTGACCTTTGAACCGTTCTTACGTCGCTCGTAATACTGGCGGTTTTCGTAGAGTTAATGTATAGCATGAATAGGGGGGGTTACTGTACAAATACGTTTTCCGTATTCGATATCCGATCACGGAATACAGACACGGAGTTTCGTGAACGTAGCGCAGACGTTCGTTTCTTCTCATTCGGGATTTCAACCATTCTACCTAAACGTACGTACAGAACGTGTTCCGTTCGTAATAAAAACGAACGTGTGCGGCAGTCAATGAGTATTTTGTATAGATTTGATGCATTCGGATGCCCGCATTCAGAAAACGAATGCGAAAAAACGTATTTATGCGGTTAGCTTTAAAATGTATTGAGCCTCCGTTTTTGTAACGTGTACTGTGCGATATAGTGTTGCTGGCATAGTTCGGTTAGCAAACTCGCCGTGATGACACACAAACTTGGAGTTATCGTTAGTTAGTTCACGATCGTTGCATTATCACGATCTCGAAGGACACTAAACACAGGTAACATCTAACATCGAACATCCAATAGGCCCCGAAGCGGTTCTCAAATTTTTTTGGTGACGGAACCCTTTTGGAAAGCGAAATACTTGACGGAACCCTAAAATAAAACAATAGTTTTTAAAAGTGTATTCTTTATTAATAAGCATAATCAAAGTACGACCAGAGAGGGTGTTTTGATTTTTCTAAATTATTGCGGAACCCCTTATAGGGGTAGTGTGGAGCCCTAGGGTTCCGCGGAACACACTTAGAGCATGGCTGCTCTAGGTACCCTTCAGGGCCTACTTTCATTTAATACCCCTATTGCTGGGTTTGAAAAGCAACTGTTATCCGTCTTTTTTGAGCGGCTGCCATGTTGAATTTACGTCAATGTTGCTACGTTCACAGTGTTCTACTGATCAAGGCCTTTCATATGATATCCATATTGCTGGACTTAGAAACGAACTTTTATCAGTTTTTTTTGTGCAGCGGTCATATTGAATTTTGTGCTATTTTCTTAGGTTCATAGTGCTCTACTCTTCAAGGCCTTTCATTTCATACCTTTCAATTGCTAGATTTGGAAACGAACTTTTATCCACCTTTTTTGAGCGGTGGCCATGACGAATTTACGTCAATATTGCTAGGTCCATAGTGCTCTACTCTTGAAGACCTTTCATTTGATACCTATATTGCTATATTAGAAAACGAACTTTTATCCATCTTTATTGAGCGGCGGCCATGTTGAATTTATTTATGTGTTGCTAGGTTCATAGTGCTCTACTCTTTCATTTGGTACCCACATTGCTCGGTTTGAAAACGAACATTTATCCTTTTTTTGAGCGGCGGCCATGTTGAATTTAGGTAGATTCGTAGGTACCTACCTAACTCACACTCGCTCTACTCTTCAAGGCCTTTCATTTGATACCCATATTGCTAGGTTTGGAAACGAACTTTTATCTATCTTTTTGAGCGGCGGCCATGTTGAATTTATGTCAATGTTGCTAGGTTCATAGTGCTCTACTTATCAAAGCCTTTTATTTGATACCCATATTGCTGGGTTTGAAAACGAACTTTTATCCATTTTTTGAGCGGCGGCCATGTTTAATTTAGGGCAATTTTCCTTAGTTCATAATGCTCTACTCTTTTAGGCCTTTCAGTTGATACCCATATTGCTAGGTTTGAAAACGAACTTTTATCCATTTTTTGAGCGGCGGCCATGTTGAATTTATAGCAATTTTCCTAAGTTCATAATGCTCTACTCTTTTAGGCTTTTCATTTGATACCCATATTGCTAGGTTTGGAAACGAACTTTTATCCTTTTTTTTTGAGCGGCGGCCATGTTGAATTTATGTCAATGTTGCTAGGTTCATAGTGCTCTACTTATCAAAGTCTTTTATTTGATACCCATATTGCTGGGTTTGAAAACGAACTTTTATCCATTTTTTTAGCGGCGGCCATGTTTAATTTAGGGCAATTTTCCTTAGTTCAGAATGCTCTACTCTTTAGATCTTTCAGTTGATACCCATATTGCTAGGTTTGGAAACGAACTATTATTCTTCTTTTTAGAGCGGCGGTTATGTTGAATTTATGTCAATGTTGCTAGGTTCATAGTGCTCTACTCATCAGGGCCTTTCATTTGATACCCATATTGCTGGGTTTGAAAACGAACTTTTATCCTTTTTTTTTGGCGGCGGCCATTTTGAATTTAGGTCGATTTTCCTAGGTACCTAATGCTCTACTCTTCAAGGCCTTTCATTTGATACCCATATTGCTGGGTTTGGAAACGAACTTTTATCCGTTTTGTTTGAGCGGCGGCCATGTTGAATTTAGGGCGATTTTCCTATGTTCATAGTGCTCTACTCATCAAAGCCTTTCATTTGATATGCATATCGCTGGGTTTGGAAACGAACTTTATCGGCAGTCATGTGAAATTAAGTCAACGTGGCTAGGTTCAATGTGTTCTACTCTTTAGGTTCTTCGTTCAATATCCATGTTCCATGGGTTGATTCAAAAAAATGTGATCCGTCATTTTAGACATTAGGATCAAGAGTCCCGTCCCGTCCCTCTACGCGTAACCCAGAACATTGCAGTCAGATATTTTTTTAAATTATCAATATTAATCTATTACTTTTAATAGTTTTAAATGGATGTGATTCCTTAGTCCTAATGTAAAAACCTATCAAAATACCTTGAAATTACCTAATGTAATAACCTTTCAAAATACCTTGAAAAGAGTATCTTCATTTTTCAACATTTCAAATATTTTAAAAATTGTACCGATTTTGTGAAAATTAGTCAAGAATTAAACCAATCTACAAATTTTATGGTCACTCGATAAGTATTATCATAAAAAATGCTTTAAACTTTGTATGGCATGATCTTTTTGCCTTACCACCACGGTACGACATCTTTCGGAGATCTTTCCGGACAAACAGACAAACTAACAAACAAACAAACCAACAAACAAACAATTTTTTTTAAACTATTCTATCGTGTTCTGCTAATGATTTTAAGGCGACCTGTGTATTTTTTTTCCTAATATTTCGCAATTACAGATTTTTGTACCCCTACGATTTTGTTATTTAGAGAGATTATTGCTAGCATGTTGTACATTTTTGATGTTTTACATTTTTTACAGTTTTAAACATGATCCCTGCAAGGACATAGCAACATTATTCACATTATACAATAAAAAATTAAAACATTAGTAAATGAGAAATAACATTACAATAGTTTAAAAAATTAAATTACAATGGATTAAAGTCAGTCTACAAATTGTAAATATGTGAAAATTACATGATCATCATATTAAAAATTAAGTACATTCATATACAGGGTATAAGCGTATTATTAGTTATTCTTATGGTATAAGTGACGATGTCCCTTTTCTTTTAACAGTGATTTCAGACCATGATCCTAATTTGAAAATCACTGAAATTTTCTCCCGGAAAATGCATAATTTTTTTCGTTTTTTTTTTTCAAAATTTTGTGGTGTCATATTATATAACTAAGTAAACGTTTACAAATCATATTCTGTCAAAAAACCATAATAAATACACAAAAAATTTACTTCGCAATGTAAATCATATAACATTTCCATCATACTGCGCTCGGAATCAGCTCTTTGGGTCATCGAATGTCAACGCACCGGTGTGAGCGGAACAAAAATAATGTCGGTGCGCTATACATTGCGTAACATGAATAAAAATTAAATATGAAACTTTTTTCGCTTTAAAAGCTTTTTCGTGAAAAATAAACATCGGCAAACGAATATTAATATTCACCATATTCACTTATACCCGGTATAATACACTCAGTCAAAAGTAGTTATTCAGTAGGTAGTTATTTCTTATGGTTAGTTCCTGGCTTTATAAAGCGGTGGCACAAAAGTGGGATGTTATTTTTTACATTTCCCAAGAACATTCTCGGTTCGGATAGGCAATTATAATAACATAAGTAAAACATAAATAAAACGTAAATACTGAATAAACAAAACCACTTGTTAGTACTTCACCTTGACCCTATTATGTATTATGTATCTACTGTTTGGTTTTTTTGTCATCTATACAAATAATCCTCAATATTTTCCTCTTGATAAACATTACTTCTGAAAGTGATGTAGAAAAATATTCCCTGTGACGGACTTTAGCGATCATTATCACAAAAATACAGAATGTATATTTTCCTTATTTCATAGGGTTCGATTCTCGGTTCAGAGTGGTTCAGACAAGGTGATTATTTAAAAATCTTTGACTGCAGTTCGAATAGTTTTTAAAATCAAAATGAAGTCTGTTTTCGGTATAATTTGCTATCTATGGTATTTAAGTTACTTTCCCTCTATATGGCATCACCGTGAGTCCCTCTATATATTAATTTATACATTATCTCTGTCTATTAATATTAATTTTAGTGTTGACATGCATAATGCGAATTTTACCTAATCTTATATTCAGCTAGTAATGTTTTATGCGACATTAGATACTACGGAGAGTTTTATTTTATAACAGGTGATAAATACAACGAGTTATTTTACTTTGTAAATAACCATTATGTTTACATATAGTTTTAAAACAACGTACTAATTTAAGATGATACAGTTAAATCAACTAATAACAACACAAATTTTATTGTCATAAAATTTAGGTTAACCCTTAACCTTAGGTACCCCTTTCTTCTTTATATCCGCTTCTGTTGCAAGGATGAACCTTATGACAAAATTTTAAAAACTACTGGACTTACAACATAGCGATGTCTCATAGTTATTTGACGTTAGTTAATAAGGATAGGTAAGAGCGTCAGACTTCACAACGTTTTGCAGTAAAGCCATTCAAAATCTAGCTGTATTAAAAGTGATGATATTCTAATAGGTTATTCAAAACATCAAAATTTAAGAATAAGAAATGGGCCTGAAATTGTGAAAAAAAAAACAGAGCTGTTCCATACAAAAGTCAAAAAATCCTACCGAAATATCAGTAAATTTCGCGTTTGCAGAATCGGTCAAATTATTGTTTAGTTTCATTCATTTGATGGGCTGACATACACCCATTTCAACATAATGGCTTTTTGTTGAAACACTTTATTATAGCTTAGTGTTACTTGACAATACTCGTACAACAACAACAAGCACGCGATATGAAATTAATAAGTATAAAAACATTATATTGAATAGACGCCAAGTTCCTATTTTAAACTCCGTAACCCTTAGCGAATAAAAAGGAATAGCATAACTGTTCCTTTTTTAAGAGGCATGATTGGCTACACCTTGAGGCCATGTCTTAGACTACTTAGATCTATGGTTGTTTTGGGTGATTACCCGAGGCCACGTCTAAGATTACTGAAATGCTTCACAAGACAATGTTTACTTACCTAATGACGACTGTGTTGAGCCGCCAAGGCAGCGTGTAAGTGTGGTTCTTGTGTCGAGCGCAGAAGGTGTACAATAGCTCGCCGGCTGCGGCCGCTAGTCCACCATCGCTGTGAGCGCCGCTGCCCGACCACTCGTGGAGGGTGATGTTCCAGGAACCACAAGATTTGTCCTACACCATTAAAGAAGAGTTGAATAAAGAAGTGTTTATTTTTCGTCACTCATGCACAGAAAAATTGCTCAACACATGCAATGTAAATCGAATTGATATCCCATGGGATGTAAGTAAATTTGAAAATTATTGAATGGGCATATTTACACAACAAACTTGTATAATTTCTATGCATGAGCAACGAAAAGCAGTGTATTCACCTCGGATGCACTTAAACGGTTAATTGCATTCTCTCGATGTTTTATTAAAACAAAACACCTTGGGTGTAATTGACTGCTTACATACCTTGGTAAACAATCAACTATAGAATTTTATCTTATCACACTCCGCGCTCATTGGAATAACTTTAAAAAAATTGAAATTTGATAGATAAAGCTTTGTCAAAAAATGACCTTCAAATTGAATTGGCAGGCAGGAAGGTAATCGCAGACGGATAGGCAGGCGAAGGTGGGCATTCGCACAAGCGATGCCCATCTAATGACCCTGCCGTAGAGGCCTGCGTGCACGGTTGGCCCCGTGCACGCCGCCGTAAGGCACTCCGTCTGGGGATTGCCCTGGTGTTCTCGGGCAATCCCCCCTTGGCGATAGCCCGACCGGTGGGTCGGCGCGTGGGTAGTGGACTCGCAGTGTGGACCTTACCTAGCGCGCCCATAAGGGCAGGGAGAACACCGGGGGGTTTTAGTGGGTAGGCCTGGCACCCTGCCGGGAGAGCCCCACACACGCTCGCTGTTTATCCAACGGCGGGTACGGTGCGGTTACGCATTTCCCCGAGGAAAAAAAAGGCAGGAAGGTAATATTGGCCCATTATACAATATACGTGTGTCTCTACTTCAATAGATACGGGCCTCTTCAAAGGTGAATATAGTATTAAGTATTCGGTACATTTTTATGATTTAACGGCAACACTAATAAAAATCGAAGGGGTACAAATTCTAAAATCCGTGGTAACACAGTCAAACAAATTACAGGTGACGCCGCACGAAAACCGTAATTTAGCAATTTGAAATTACTAAAACCTTAAGCGCCTTTAATCGGAAGATAAGGCGAAAGATTAATAAAATTCGGATCACGATTTTTCAGATAACGTTAGCCGTCGCGAATCTAACATTGGAAATTCAATTTTGAACATTTAATAACAGCTTACAGGGGCCGAGTTTCGGGGATTAAATTGGGCCGTTAGCTAACTTAATCAATGCCGTTTACCTGTTCCGAGGAGATATCAATGAAAAGTTGTCTCTCGACATTCGAGTCGAGTACCCAAGTGCACTGCTGGTAGAAGAACTCGTTGAGGCTGCCAGTCACGGACACGTTGCGCGACGATATTTCACCTGGGGGATATAAACGTTCATGCGGGAATTTTAAAATGCAACAGCGACAGGGCACGTGAGCGATAATGAAATGAAAAGGCGGACACGAGCCGCCGCCACGGCAGCGTCGTAATTGGAACTTTACGACCCTGTTCAAGGTTTTTCCGATTCGCCGCCACCCCGGGGCGTGAAACTGGGTCGCGTGTAATTTTCTCGGACGCGCCGCGCCACCGAGAACAATATCCGACGCGTTTTGCACAAACGCCCGGAACGCGGACCGAATGTCAAATTGAACTGTTTGTTTCCAGTGCTGCAAGGACTGGGTCTATAGTAGCTCTCGATCTATGTCGTCGGCCGATAATCCTATCCGGAAGACACCGTCGTCGTATTCGGCGATCTATTTTTTCGTGTCACCGCGGCAATAAAATTATGTACAGGTGGGTGTGAGGGGAATTTAGAGTGGCTTTCAAGATTGATATACCTACGTACACGGGCACCGGCGGCTGCTTGAGATATCGTCAAGAGCAGTCGACTGTATAATTGTATCTACACTACAGGATAGATTTAAATGCTCTAAAACAACACGAACGACCATTGTAATGCTGATTGTGCTACTCTAACACAACTGTCGACAACTAGTAAGGAACTAAAAACCTAAAGTATAAATTTATTATATCAATCGCAACGACGGAATTTATACACCTAAAAATATTGAAAAAAAAAGTGAATATGCCTAATAACCAATTATAACCACTCACAACTAAATATAAATTAAATTTTTGTCAACAAGTGTTCAACACATCTAGGCTGTTTTTGTGTTTACTCTGCGTTTGACATTTAACGCCGGTAGTTATATAAATAAAAATATCGTTACGAAAGTGCTCTCGAAATAAATATCTGTTTACGTTCAGAAATCTATTGATAAGCTTAATTTTGATGTTAATATCCTTTTTAATAATTTATAAACAGGAATTTTTCTGATGATTTTCTATACTTGCTACATAAATATTTTAAATTAACTATTATTGTATGCGTTTCGCCAGGTTGAATCTTATTTCAGAACGAACCTACGAGTATGCACGTAGTCTATGGCAGTAAGCCATTTCTTTGTGGTTCTTTCTCCCAACATTCTAGAAAAGTTCTATAAGGTTGAGAGTATAAATTAAGATCCCGCTCTATCCATTTTTTTCCGCTGACATCGTTTCCCCTGGTAACATCTTAAACGTTTAGTTCGTTTTTTGTACCCGATCCCCGAACTAGGGGTCGTATCTACGGGCAGCAGACGCCTGTTCGAATTTGCTGACTGGATCAAGACCGCCTGCGTCTGTTCCGGTCCTGCTGAAGATCGCGACGCCTGTTCCGGTCTTCGTCCACCTACTTCTAGGCAGAACTAAGCTGAGTACCTCCCTATATCTCTGCGAGTCATACTGAGCGAAACCGTTGTACCCCCCTTCCCCCTGACGTCTTGTAATATACGCTGTACTTAAGACTAAAATATATTTTATTTATCTCTTCTGCACCCTGGTCGTGCTTTAGAGGTAAGTGTCCCCCCCCCCTCCCCTATCTGCTAAACGGTTATATATGGACACGTGAAACAACAGTAGTATATACGAAGTTTAAAGGAAAATTATGAGAGTTGACTACTAAAAAAAGTTATAGACGACCAACTTATAAAATGTACTCGGAAAAGTAAAATTTCATTGAAAATTAGTACTGAATATAAATTTACGAACCACGTGAAGTTAAGCAAATATATAATTATTGCAGCTTGAATAATAATAATAATAATGCCTAATTTAATAGCAACGTGCTGTGAGGTGTGAGTGTGAACTCAAAAGTTGGCATTTGCAACTACGGAACCCTACACTGCGCGTGGCCTGACACGCACTTGGCCGGCTTATTATTAATTATGATAAATTAAAAACGTTTCTACATAAAATTGCACAGTAGGGCACTCAATATAGATATTTCAGATTTATATTTATGTATTTTGTACACAATTACACAAAATACACAAAAACCGTAGGTAATTGTGTAGCCGAAATCATAATTATTGCTTAAAATGGCCACTTTTAGCAATAATTCTGATTATGATTATTCCTCTTTTAATCTATCCCTGATTAGATCCCAAAAATCTGAAATATCTACAAGTTTATTTTTTAATTACCAAAAAAATTTTGTGTGCTTGTTCAGACAAGCAAACTGAATAACTTTCACTATAGGACCAACTTTGACATCGCAAAAAAAAATCAGCTGTTCCATACAAATGTTCAACATTCACTGAACCTGATGTATGGAACAGCTGATTGTTTTTTTTGCGATTTCTAAGTTGGTCCCATAGTGGGAGTTGTTCAGTTTGCTTTTCTGAACAACCACGCAAAATTTTTTTGGTAATTAAAAAATAAACTTATATATTGAGTGCCCAACTGTGCGATTTCTTGTAGAAACGTCTTTAATTCATCATAATTAATAAAAAATTGCGGCGCTAGTGGACTGACTGTGCCCCCTTAACTACACATGCTAAAATGTTAGGCTACTAAGGTATCATTCGACCTTAAATTTGAGCTTTGCTAGATTTAATATTTCTTGCCCCAAGGCAAACAACAGATTTTGCTGAGCGTTGCTTCAACCTAGTTACATGAATGAGCAATCATGACTGCATTATGTTAAAGCAGAGATATGTAATAGGTTGTGTATACACTGTACATAGAACTAGTCTTAACTTCAAGTAGTATAAATGCAGTTTGAACTATCATCATTCCAAGGTGCCTCCAAACTTAAACTCAAAAATGTTAATTTTAAATAGTTTATAGGTGCTTACTGATGTCAAGCACTTTACTGATGTCAAGAACAAAGTTCTAATTTAATAATAATATCTTTCTAAGTCTCTGTATGTATAGACAAATTAATCCTCGTATGTAATAGACATAAAAATGCAAATAAGTACAAGTAGGAAAAAACAAGCTAACTCTACAGCTGTTCAAAATTGGAAGAGCCTTCACGAGAAGCACATGCGGAAGCTTCACGGTAGGACTTTGTTAGTTTCTCTGACTGTGCAATGCTAGCAAGCCCCCTTGCTAAGTTTGTGAATAATATTTTATTGGTTTCAAGACAACCTTACCTGTTCGCGGAAGATGGTGTGTAATACTTCGCTCACCTGAGTGCGTGGTGAAAGTGCGTTGGCCGCACATGGCGTCGTCGTTGAAGCTGTACGCGGCCGCGTAGTCGAACCCGCGGCTCGCGTATGTGTAGTGAGCGACCGAGTATTCGAGTCGCACGCTCGTCCAGCTCCGGACCACCACTGGCAGCCACGCCGCCTAGCAAATTTCTTATTTCAACAGGAATAATAACAGGTTATGAAAAATAAAAAAAATCTACAGTCCCCACCATCTACGAAGCCCGATTTAACAGCTGTCATTCCCATAGTTTATCTGTCAAAACTGACGGTGACAGCTGTCAAAATGGATTTATGGAACGTGGGGACTACAATTAATAAAAAATATTCCTTCGGCCACACTGCACAGTGGTCCCGCCATAGGACAAAATTCAAAAAATTCACTATCGAATATTGGCAATCTATCTAGCACGATGTCATCACTGCTTCCGTGCCTATCTAGAAGTATAAATATCAAACTTATTTATTACAGTTATCATCTATTAATCGACCTCGGAAGTGAAAGCATTTCATTGTTGTCGCTCGCTGCTTATCGGTGACCTATCCGCCCAGTGTTTGTCTTTGGTGATTTTTAAGAAACGTTGGTTATTTTGCTATTTGTGTACAATGGAGTTTCAAGAACAGGGCTAGTATTTTGTAAATATAATAAAAAGTATAATAAGTAGGTACTTAAAACTTAATCAGTTTTAAGTATCTACTTATTATACTTTTTATTATATGTGGGTGCTACGCCTACCAATTTTTTTTAGTTTATTTTTCCGTTACTGTAACTTTATCAAGAGCTACAAAATTTTGGCTCCTGTTGGTCCCTATCTGATTAAGTTAAAAAAATTGATAAAGCTGATCGCACATATGCCGGCGCCGCACGCGCCGAACGCGCCGCACCAGCCGCATTTTCTGATGGCCTTGCACATATGGCCGCACGCGCCGTACGCGCCGTAAGCAAATTTTATGTATTGCCCTTACTCTTTTTTTAACTCCCACTATACAAATGGTTGGGTCTGTAAAAAAAAAATGGGAAGAAGGGGAGAATATGATTATGTTAACATTGGTAGGTTTCGGCTTGATGAGATGTGTGGTTCGATTCTGGTGTAGAACGTTATTTTGCATTGTTTTTTTTAATTTATAATGTTTAAATAGAAAACATTTTTTTTATAGACGTCGCCCCACACTTGGATTTTCTCCTGTGTCGTGAGTGCAGTTACCAACACAGAATATCACATGTATATGCGCCCAGACCGGAACAAATTTCTGTAGGCCATACAAAATATATGTCCCATACGGGAATCGAACCCGCGACCCACTGCGCAGTAGGCGATCACTCGACCTCTGCGCTAACCGTATCGTCGTTAATTAATAAAAACGTAATAATTTTTATTAAATTAAAAAAACAAATTAGTAAAATGAACAAAAACGCAATAAGATAACATAATAAAAAACAAGATGAAAAGGATTTAACTTAAGATTAAAATATAAATTTTCCATCCAGTTAAATGTCTACGATCCGGAAAAAGTTTCATCGTAGTTTCATAAAACCACAATGAATTTTTTTGCTATTGCATGATTCGTCCCATTTCAGTTTGCTTGTCTGAACAAGCACACAACATTTGGGAATCTTGCTTCAATAGTAACGCTGTACATACATATTTTATGCCTTTTCATTTTGCAATTCACTGAGTAATAATAATATACTACTATTTACTTAGGTACTTATGTTTTTAACAACCACTACCATAAAAACGTATGGTATTATATGTAAAATTTTTCAAGAAATTATATGTTTGGGGATTTCTGCGTACATGTAGGGTAATTCCTGTGTATCTGGTAACACTGTGTATCAGCACGCGCCGAACGCGCCGCATTATATGACGTCATCAGCCTTTGTCCTTCAATACCCGAACACCTACCGCATTTTTGAAATTCGGCGCGTACGGTGCGGCCAAACGTGCGAGGTTTCAAATAATTTCATACAAGAAATTCCAAAAATGCGGCGCGGTCGGCGCTTTCGACGCGTGCGGCGCGGCCATATGTGCGATCAGCTATCTGTCTATTTTATAGGGAACTTTTTTTGCCTCGATTTGCCCGCGAGACCATAACATGTCTGCTACGATGCCGTAGACGCCTCGTAGCATTGTCTACGAAACTTGATATTAATTTAATATTTTAAATTCAGGTATACTAAAATGAAATGTTCATTTTCAAGGTGGTATTCGTAAGAACCTTCAGATCGTAAAAAATATATTTTAGAAGGTTTTAACGTTTTTTTAACGTATATCAAATCGAAGTTTAGTTCATGTACGAGACTTGACAAAAATTAGAGTTCTAAATAATTATTAAAATTGGTTAGACAAAAACGAATGTGTAGAACTAACAAGAAGTCTTAAACAGTGCCCTATACATGAGGGACAATCGGAGCTACATATGGGGGGGCCAGCAAAAACTTTTCCGATTTTAGTTCGCGGTCAAAACGTAGAAGATTAACAGAACTATCACAAGTCGATCCCTACGTTGTAAATACATTGCTTGACACTTCGGTTAAATGAAATAGATGTTTGTTTGCAAAAGTCAGTCAAAGAATCTCGGTATCAGTTTGTAGGTATTATCTCCCGTTACTCCTGGATGCGGTTCATTGAATATTTTATTCTTCTTTCGTATATTAATATTTAGAAATGGCAAGTTAGGTCAGTAGAGGAAAAAAATGTTGCAGGATAGATAAGATTGCGTACTTAAACTAAATTTAAGAAAGGGTTAGGTTTGGCTGTAGATAATAATAAATAAGAGACACAATTATTTTGCTTTGACGAAATAATAAAAACCACCGAGGTTAAGAGATTTAAAAGAGTAGAGGCTCGCTACATCACCTGAGGCTACAAAATATACACAGGCATGACGTCACGCGAAATTTCAAATCAATGTATCTTCTCAAGTTTTCGATAAGGTAAAAAACCTATTGGGTGTCGCAATCCCAAGTTCCAGTACCTGTACTTGCAGACTTATTATTTTTATAGTGAACTTATTTTCACAACCTATGTTTGTTCATAACATTCAAATAACCCTATGTCATTAAAACTTTATTATCTTCACCGGATAGATGATTCGCCGACACATTCATTAACAATGTCAATTTGACATGGCTTCCGAAGCACGACGAGCTCAAGATGTCCAACTGTTTTGGTCACCCACCACCATCACGGAGCATATTGCTTAATTTTAGGAAACGTAATGTTAATATCCACGGCACTTCCTTTTCAATTAACAAAATTGAATTGAGCCTTGGATTAATTTTGAAAAAAGATTGTTAATGTTTAATCTTGAATTATTGCCAATTTGATTTTCTGTGTTTAGATTTGGAGCAATCAAGCGCAAAAAAGATAACCGAGATATTTATTAATCATACCTAAAAATCCCCTAAAGACAGAAAATCCAACTTTATAATTAAACTGTTAGAATGAACAATGAAAAAATGAAATCCTCTTCGAGTTTCTCGACAGGCCCTCCGGGGCAGGACTTATTTTTTGAGAAGCGTTAACGACTTTACCCTTAACAAGGCACCCTTTCAGGCCGATGGGAGAAATCCTCATAATTTATTTTCGCCATAACTAAGGAAAATGTTTTGCTTATCTTTCCACAGATGCTGACGGTATGCGACACACGGAATGTTAAGTGGGGCGTATGGGAAAATTTAGTGTGCATCGCAGTAGACACGCAACACGCATACGCAGGCAGCTACTAAGTAATTGAATTTTCAGGGGCGAGTCTCCGGGCTATCGCCCCGGGCTTCGCTAATAACTGGGGCGGACGGATGACACGCCGCCGCCAGTTAGTCGTGTTTTATGAGTGCCGATAGTCATGTCGGCGGACGACCGTGTTCGGTATCACTGAAAGTTCATTTTACAACAATGCACCTACGTCACTATTTAACGCCGCGCCGCCGCCGTCAACTCATGATAGTAGTGCACCGCGCTTCATAATTAAATTAAGCTTTCGCTCCGTGAAGCTAGACAATAAAAGCTTCATACACTCGACCCCATATTTGTACCTGCGACCGCAAAACTTCCTCGAGACGCACACACAATACGTAATCGTGGAAATGGAAAAGAAAACTTTGTCCCGCCTCCACTCGTGCGCTACGTTGCGTTGTGTACCCTACTATACGCACAGCCCAATCTTTTCCTTTTATAAATTTTTGATAAACTACTGCGTAACTCTCGCGAAGTTGGCAATCAGTTAATTGACGTTCGATTAGGGAGAAACTTCTGTAAGTTTACTGCGAGAGAAATTGTTAACGATGTTCCAACTGAGTAAATTGAATTAATGCGTAAATAAAGCATCAACCGAGAACAAATTGGATGATTATTTTCAGACATTGATATAATTAGATTACGTTTGAAGGAGTGAGGGAGTGGTGATGTTTGTAAATTATTTAGGGCCATATTTGCTTTCAGTCCCTACATTCGGAGGGATTTTGCGCGCTTTATTGCTGTCACATACTTAACAGTAACCCTCTTAGTTAATTATACGGATCGCACATACCGGAGCATAGGCTACGGATCCACAGAAGGGTTGCTCTTCCCGCATCGGTGTTAGCACAAGGTCCTGTGTAACACGATTAATTTATTTGGTACCGTCCCTAGAAGAGCCTCGTGTTGGCGCGTTGTGTTAGTGCTAACGTTATTATGCATGGTACTCCTATTTACCGACCATCATAAGTTACACTACCTCCCAGTTTCTGAAAGGCTGGTCAAAATATTGTTCAACTAACATCCATGTCATCTTCAAACAGCAGTGTCAAATCAATTTGAGCTCCTAAAACGTTGGTTAGCCAAAATTGACTTATCTTTAATAATTTGATTTATCGTGAGAAATATTTTTAGACACGGTCACATTGCTGAAATCATATATTATAATATTTTGTTTTATTCATATCAAACCCAAAATGGGTCTTTCCTTAATAATTTTGAAATAAATTTAACAGCTATCTCAACTAACACAGTGATAAGTTGATTTAGCTTTCAGCACCTCAATCCATCCAGCTTGTTAGTACATTTTATCGCTGAACAGCCTTTCAGAAAAGAACAGAATATGCAGAAACTGGGTATAAGTATTGTAGTAATTATATTCTACTCGTAAATGAAAGTTAGATTTGTTAGAATAGTTAACGATTTGCTTAATGAAAGAAAGATGTTTAAAGTTTAAAGTTCCAAGTTCAAATTCAAAAATCTTTATTGAACATCAACCTTCCAATTTTAATACAAAGTAAACTCTGCCACCTGCTTGGGAATTGGGAGAGCTTTCTCGAGAGAACTGTCTATCTTATTTACCTTAATTTGTTATAAGTGCAACAAAATTATTGTAGTAGAGTCTGCACGAATTAAACATACCTAAGCTAAAGAACTTTAAAAAAATAATTTTATAAGCATGCGTCTCACTGACTAGTCAAATATTAATTTAAAAAGTATTCCATCATACAAAACTACGAAAATAATTCATTTATCTTTTGCAATTTCAAATTGAAATATATCAGGTACCTATACTGTTTCGAAAGAAACATGAAATATTGAAGTCATCACTATAGTATAAAACAATGAAGCTGTGAATGATAAATGTGATGTCCGTGAGCCAGACGAAGCCAAATCAACAAACGCAAGCGTGTCGAAGTGTGCACGGCTCCGTTCAACTGTTCGGAACTGGGATGAAAAGATTTCGTATGGATCTGTTACCTGCATGCTGAATACTGACTATTGCTTTCATTTAATGTCAATCTGCGCTGCGAGTATACTTTGAATAGTGGCCATCGATTTTAAATTGTGCACAATACGTGGGTAAGCACATGTATACGCCATAACGCATACTTTATTTTAATAAGATCCCAGTTACGAGTAAAATTGAAATACGTGAATACATGATACTAATTATTTAAGTTTATTGATGATGGAGGATCAGCACAAAAATATTTCGCAAAATACGCAATTAGGTGAATTATAATGCCGCAGTAGGTAAGGAGATTAGGCAGGACATAGTACGAGTATTATATACAAAACAGTACAACGTTAGTACAAAAAAAAAACAAAAAAGCAGGGTGTTCTGCGGCAAAAATAATCTTGAAAGAATTGTTAATACTCTGATTATGTGTAATTGTGCATGTCTGAAATACACTAATGTGTGATTTCTCAACTTCTTCACAAATAAAATTTCATTTAGTGAAGTTTGAACGTTTGAAGTACGACGCGCTACTGTAATTCAGTAGGTATAACTAGACTTGTTATTTTGTTTAGGCTTAATTATGGGAAAACATTTTATTACTCTCCACTGTCGTAGGTATTATAGAAGCCACTAGGGTGTTAAGACCGCTTCTGAAATGACAACGTTGACCCTGTGGGTCGTCCCAAACGAATGTTTGGTGCAATAAACGATTCAGCCCCCCTAGCACGTCCACCAAAACACGATATGGTAAAGCGGTTTATCGCGGTGAACTGTCAAAATACAATAGGGTTTCGTTGTATTTTGACAGTTCACCGCTATAAATCGCTTTATCATATCGTGTTTTGGTGGACGTGCTACGGGCACAGGGGATGCAACATCATAAAGAAAAGATTTTAAGAGTAAGTAGTAATAAGACAATTGCTTAACTATCAAAGTATCTGACAAATTACCATTGCAACGACTGTAACAAATCTTTTAGAGATTAATGGTTTGCATGTACGAGTATGTATAATGTTTTATTTACCCAGATTATTCTTGCACTAATTGATATCAAAATACCTTTATCCAAGAAGAAGTTAAATAGAAATAGACAAATTGAAAGTTATCAATTTTTTTTTGGTATTTTCATAACTCTCGGCGACAGAAAGTTACTGCTGGAAGCCATAATTTTAGATTTATGCGACCGTTTTAATACGCCTGTATTTAGTTTGTGTTAGATACATTAAAAAGTCAGTAATAAACTTTGTTTTCTTATACAATACCTACATAAAAGTACACCCACGCTTAGCACAGTATACGAAAGCGTCATCAGTCGCTTACTGTAGACCTGCAAAGCATCCAAAAGAAGTAAAAAGTAATGAAATCCTTACCTGAAAGTCGCCACAAAGACAGGATAGATGAGTTCCATCTCCGGCGACGAGCGCTATGTGGTCGTGGTAGTGTAAGGGCGTGTTCGCGCGGCACTCGCAGCCGGCGTCCCCGCACGCGGTCCTGCACCCCGACGCACCCACTGTACCAGTGGGCTCTGCACTCCACATGCGGTCTAGCCGCTGGATCTGTGGACCATGGAGACGTTCTAAATATGTAGAGACAACAAAAAAAATCTCAATTCACAAAAAAAAAATGGTCTGCTAACATCGATACGGGATCTATGGCCTGTAGATCGTTCAAATGCATATGGAGAACTGTGTCAAATCGTGAAAGTGTCAATGATAGCCTAGGAAGTTATACATCGTGTTAAAATGTTTTTTTTTCTATATAAAAATGAAACATTGTGTGTTAGTCTCACAAAACTCTTCGATGGCTCGACCGATTCTTACGAAATTTTCTGTGTGTGTTTCAATAGGTCCAGGGAAGGTTTAAACGTACAGTTGGACCCGAAAGGTGGCGCTGTAATCGTTCGGGACAACGTCTGCCGGGTCTACTAGTAAAAAATAAAATGTAAGTAATGTCTCGTCTAACCCGCTCGGTAATTTTGGTAGATTTTTTGTATCCTACCGGCTTTGAAAGTCATTAGGTAAATTTATTGTCGTATCCACGTCTCAACATTTAAATCTTAGACAGCGTTTTTATAAAACACAGCTTCATTTGTCCCTGATCTCAGAAACGCATCACCATTCGCCACTCCACATTAAGATTTCTTTACATAGTATATGCGTTTCGGTAGTGTACACGCTTAAATTATTGCGGATACAGCTTCATAAATTTCAAGGTGCTTAGTAGTCGCCCAAAAGTCGTTGCACAGTCATCGCCCTTTGTTGACGAGGGGCGAGATGGGGTTGTGAGTAACTCCCGCGACGCGCACGGGATAATTTAAGATGATACGGAATATTCCAAGCTTGCTATTGTTGTTTTTTGATATGGATGCTTCAACGTAACTCTGACAGTTCTAGAACTTAGACAAAAGGATTAGGTAGGTACATTATCAGAGTCGCCGGTTTGTAAACTGCTTTGCCTTTACATAGTACGTGCAACTTACAACGTCGCAACGTATTTCCGCTATTATCGGCATTTTTTAAATGAGTTTTACCTTAATCACAATCACACGCCGTTATAACTCGCCTCAAAGTTAAGGCAAAGGTATGTAAGTATGTAAGCATTTACATTTCGTCAATCTAAAAACTATGTAATAAAGGATGAGGCGAGTGTCACTAAACAGATAATCAGCGATTAATTCCTTACTCTATCCTATGTAGCTAGCAAGATGAGATAGTCAAAAAAAATACTAATAAACTTTGTCCAGTTCTAAGAGCCCTTGTTGTAATCAATCAGTTAAGATCATATATTAACTAGATATGTTTGTAAAATAGAACCAGTGAAAAAATCTCACATCAAAAATACAAAACAGATTTAGAGACATTAAATTGGTAAGACAATTCCCAAGCTCAGTACCCGATTACAAAGTATCGTGAGTCTGACTGAGAGAACTTTATCACCGGGGAACCCTCACAGCTCACGCTGCTCACAAAAGCGATATAGCTGCCACTCAACTATTATCTGTCTACTCACATGGTATGCTGAAATTTACTTTTCATTTCTCATAATATTCTGAAAGTAGGTCATTGTTTACGAAAATAGAGAACTCAAAATTCATACATCGCTACCCAAAGGCCGATAAGTAATTAAAAAAAAGAATTTCACTATTTCTTATTCGCGGCCATAGACAAAGTTTAAATTTAATTTCACATCTGTAGCTGTGAATAAAAAGAAACTTATTATTTTGGAAAAACTACGAACAAATCGAATGTAAGTACTTTCGTATATCTAATTTCTTTTTTAAACATACGAAAGTATTTTATTGGAAACTACTTTATCAGTCATAAATACATATAAATTTTTTTACATATAAATGCCATGGCACTATAGCGCTTAGACCTTGTACGTGAAAAAAAGCGAGAAAGCCAATGTCACGTAAATACATTTTTTAAATATTAGCCTTGTTTTATTTTTCTCATATTTTGAATGAAAAGTAGAGTGCTTAATTTGGTTTAATACACCCATTTTAGTCTCGAACTATCTTCTGACCAGCGGCCGTACCGCCTAACTCAAAGTGATCACTCGCTATCATTATCGTGACATTAGAACAATAGTTTTAATGTCACAGGTGACATTTGAACTATTGTTCTAATGTCACGAAAGCGATAGCGAGTGATCGTTATGAGTCAGGCGGTAGCCCCCCTGCAGGCCTATTGCCGATCTCGTGCTTTTCAAATGATATCATATGAAATCATAGTGCAAAACGAAAAATAAGATTTCCAGTCAAATTTTTGATCATTTGTTCATTACTTATATCGTAATGACATCATTGAAATTATGCCATAGTGATGTTATCATTGAAGATCGGTAATACGAAATTAAACATTTCATGACTTCTTTATTTCAAAATTTATACCGTGTCATAGGTACGATGAAAGATTCAGAATAGGCCTGCCGGTCAGTTTACAAAACCTTACGAAAAGGTTAATGTTTGTGTCTTTATTGTCAAGAAATGATGTAGAATTGTGCCACCCAAAGTTACCATAGACTGAAAAAGATACAAAGAAAAACAATAACTGAAAAGAATTTTGAAAAATGGCTTGCTAACTCCGTAAAGAAATGCTAAATATCTCTATAAAGAATAATAAGCTCCCATTTTTACGATTTCGTAATTTTCATCGTCAGTGGAATGATTTTTTAAAATAATATTTTGTTATTGTTCTAAAATTTATAACTCATTAGATTTATATAAATGAGTCTGTATGTAGGTATATATGAGTCTGTATGTTGGTATATATAGTACCTACCTACTTGCATACTTGTCAGGGCTTAAAATTCTTCGGTATATTTATTCTCGCTGTAAGATGCTTAACTCTACAGTAAAAATTTAGAAATAATTCGCCTCTTTGAGAGTCATAAAAGAAAAGGAGAGGGGACGGGCGAGAGGAGAGCTACCTCCCACCAACTCCATCCGCCGGAAGTGCATACTTTTTTGACCAATTGCCGTGGGATGTCGAGGCATCGGGTTGCCGTTGGAGAAGGGGGGGGGGAGGGCGATCCGCTCCTGTGGAAGTGGAGCGGGTTCGTACCCAGGCGCTCGCCTTCCCAGCTGCCGGCCACCGGATGATCGATGCGCAGATGGATAGGCAGGCGAAAGCTGGGCATTTGCTCAAACAATGCCCGTCGAGTGAACCTGCCGTGGAAGCCTGTGTACATGGTTGACCTCGTGCACGCCGCCGTATAAAGCTTCTCCGTCTGGGGGATTGTCCTGGTGTTCTCGGACAGTCTTGATGATAGCCCGACTAATAGGTCAGGCTAGCCCAGGCGTGTGGGTAGTGGTATTGCATTGTGGATCATACCACGCGCACCCATAAAGGCAGGGAGAACATTGGGGGGTTTAGTGGGTAGGTCTGGCACTCTGTCAGGAGAGCCTAACACACGCTCGTCGTCTAGCCAACGGCGAGTACGGTGCAGTCACGCATTCCCCTCGAAAAAAGGGCAGTGCAGCACATGGGGTCAGGGTTGACTTGTTCAGTTCTGTCACTATTTGTTTGGAAGTATCTAAAAACGTAGCCAAATCGTCGAAAATAAAGAAAAACAAACGGCAGAGTAGATTTACGTAAACTCGAAAGCAACGGAATGATGCTCTTTGAGTTTGTCAAAAGTGTCAAAGCTACATTCAAAATGGCGGATTGCCGTTTCGTTTTACGCATTTTGACAGATATTTGCTTCAAAAGCATAGCATAGAGTACAAAAAATTCAAAATTACGTTCCGTTTTATACATTTGCATACGCATTTTAGCGGCAGCCGAAATTGTTTTGACAAGGTCCCTTGAGCACATCCAGCTTGCTCAAATTCAGACGACTTGATTATAATGCAACTCGAGTTCATTATCACTATGATCACTGATGTAATGAAATAAATAGCGATTATGTTTGATTGCCGGTTGTGTAAGATAGCTTTTAAACAATGAAAACCTTTTAAATCGAACTAAGCTATTGATCCTACGCACAAACTTTTCTATTTGCCATGGTCATTTATTTTCCCACACTGGCTCTTTGGGATGCTCAGTGAATATTATGGAAAGACTTCCAGATTACAATACTTGCGCATTATCTCTATTAGTAGTTAGATTGTAAAATTTTATGAAATTGTATTCGTATATTGCAAAAGTTCGGAGGAAACTGCTTAAAACAGAACTAGAGTTCGCTTGGACACATTATGATAATGAAATAGGTGGTATACCTATTTCAATTGAATAACATATTTACTACGTTAATAACATCGAGAACAAAAGCGCACGACTTTTTTAATAGTGTGCTGGTTTTCGACATGACTGCTTTGTTTAGATAAATCGGAAAATTATCTCGTGCATAATGTAAAGAATTCGCCTAATTGCCTCGAGCATAATTCTGTCTGAAATTTGAAAACTGCCAGAGTAATATATGTAATTGTGATATTTTTTTATTCAATTGCAGTGTCCAAATACTTAATTAAAAATATTCAAGTCAATACTTTTAGGTGATTCCGTACCTACTTTAAATAAAAGTGATATTGAAGCATTTTGATTGTTTAGGTAATTGTAAGTAATAAAATATGCACTTTATTAAATACTCATCATCACAGCTCATATACGTCCCCACCGAGGGGCTCGAGCCTACCCTATGTTAGGGTGATTAGGCCTTAGTCAACCACGCTGCCCCAGTGCGGATTGGTCGACTTCACATACACCTTTGAATTTTTTCGCAGATGTATGCAGGTTGCCTCACGATGTTTTCCTTCACCGTAGGAGCGTCAGACAAATGTACATATGAAATTCGAAACGAAAAACACAGTGGTATATGGCGGTCTCGAACCCGGACCTCCCGATTGGAAGACAAGTACCGAGTCCACAGCGCCACCGACGCCTATTAAATACTCGTGCCTAACTAAATAACCCAAGATTATCAAATAAAATAAAATTACTCACCTCATTATTTAAACTTTACCTTAATCTAATATCATATTGATAACACTTCGCTCATGAATATGACAGCTTTTCTACACTAGTCCTGTACTCACGTTTGAATATTATCAAAAAAAATATCACATCTACAGCAACTCATAAAACTTTTACACAAATATCGATCAATAATATATTCGTGGCTATACCTATTCTGCTTTCTCGCTAGTGTTTGTTATTGTACACTCGTACTCTATATAGGATAATCTCAAATTCTAATTTGATTCCCTATTGATTTGTAATTTTTAATGCATTCTTAGTCTACAGTACAGTTATTGTGAAATATATTTTGTCAATTTTGTATTAGGTATATACTTGCTGTTTGTCCTAAATAAAATAACAAGAAATATTACAAATGAATAGGTGCCTACTTGGAAGTTTTGACACAATGAAAATAGAAAACTGGTTTGATAAATGCCCTTCCGATTGACACAAGGATTACATATTATGGATGGATAATATGATTTTACTAAGTATTAGCTTCACTCGAATGCTGGGCAAACAAAACTCGTCGGCCAGTACCATTACTTACCTCTATAGTAACGCTCTGGTTTGCCGCTGGTATGAACCTGTGGGAGCACTGCAGCCTCTCTTCGATGTTCCAGAAGACGTGGTGGTGCGAAGGCGCCGAAACCCCTCCGTGCTTCGGAGCCGCGAGCCCGTAATGCGTGGCCGCGCACGTCGCGTCCGGTGACACTGTACCTTCGTGTAGTTCTGGTAAAAGACTTTGAAATAAATAGTGTTGCCTAAAATTGTTGCATCCATGCGAGACTCTTGCTGCAAAACCAAAACTAAGATCGGCCTAATTGTAGCAGAACAAGGCCAAGGCTTGATCCATGCAAGATTTGAGCAAGAGTCTTACTCAAATATTTCATTGTCTTGGTGTTGGTCTAGGACACGGTCTTGTAGCAAGAGTCTCGCAAGACTGCAAGATCAAGACCGATTTTGGGCAACACTAGTAATAAATAATTGTTCGTACAAGTCCCGGCAAATATCTTGAACAATTTCACAGATAAAATATACACGCGCAATTGCAATATTCAGTACAAAAGCTTGTACTGCGCAGGTATTTTTTATCTGTGAAAATGCTCAAGATGTGTGCCGGGATGTGTATCAAATACTTAAATAATTACTCATATACCTATCTATGATACATACACGACATCGTACGTTTCATTAGCAAATCTAATAGATACTCAAATTTTAAGTAAAAACAGAATTTCGAATATAAACATGTAAATACGTTTCAAACAAGAAGAAAACAATTTAAACTCGTGGATCATTAGCGACACTCACTAGCGTATCGCCCGTCGTCGCTTCGTTCGAATCGTTATAAGGAGAACTAACAAACTTTCCTAATTACCACTTTGTATGCAAAGTAAATTCTGTTCTAACAAAACATTTGTTTCGGAAAAGTTGTACTCTGCACAGCTTGTAGAAAGCGCGTTTCAAAAGTTCTGTTGTTCTGTAGGAATGGTGGGTGAATTGACACTATCGAGACTTGTATACTTACGATATCAGCGAAAAATTACCTTCATATATTTGGTTTATTATTCAAAGATAATATTTTATTTTGAAAATAAAGTTCTGACTTCACTTTGATTATGGCGTCTAGTGGAGTCATTAATATATGACCCAAAAAAATATCAATACCATGTGTTTGAGATTGCCATTGTTTTAATTTATCTGATAAAATAATTTTAGCTTCATTAGAATTAAATGCGACTCAAACTTGTCTTGATATTTAACCTTGAAACGAAATCGTTGGGTGAATTTTGAGTTAGATCATGCACTTTCTTTTTCCACAAATAAAATAAACAACACTTAAGTTGGTAAATATTTTAGATTCACTTATCTATATTTGCTTCCTTATATATTTCATCTAGGCTTCGTAGGCGTGCTAGTATTTTCTCTCTAATTTCGCTTATGCACTCTTGTTTACACTCAACTAAGTGCCTGGTGCGAGTTTTGCCGAGTTTTATTGGATCACGCGCATCGAACTCGTAAACGCGAATTTGTATGGGATTGAGGCAGAGCCATCTAGTAACTACTAGACGACGCTAACTAATTCCATAGTTCATAGATGGAATGAACATGATGGTTCATTCCATAAATAGCGCTGCCTCAATTTCATACAAATTCATGTTTACGCGTTCGATGCGTGTGATCGAGTAAAACTCGATAAAACTCGCATTAAGCACTCTAATCGATGCCAAGTAGTCGACACTACTAAGCTCCTTAAATATTGCTGAAAAATTGGATACCTACAGTTGGTTTAATTAATATTTTTCTAGTATACTCTTACCATCATGAAATGCGAAGGCACCATCAACAAATTCTTCATCTTCTACATTTTGGCTGGCGGCGCGTCTCACCAATATGGTTAAATTAGCACCCTTCGACGTCACCGCTTGCCGGAGCAAGAATCTTCCAGAAGGATCTCTCGCTTCCCTTACTGATGGACCACACACCCTCAAAAGAGCCCGGTCCCCTCTCTCAGTCCTATCACCTCTTTCTTTCCCACCAAAATCGTGAAGTCCTTCTAACACCTCAATATGAGATCGGCAGCTTTGTAACCTGCGTAAAGTTAAATTAGCATCATAAAGAGTTTTCTGTTAAATTGAAATTGTGTCGATAAATCGTTGGCACGCGCCCAGAAGGCAGAGGCGTCGAAAGCAATTAGCAGTGAAGCTGGTATGGACGTTTCTCATATTACTTTGTGGTTAGCGGTTCGGTAACGATAAGGAAAAGAAAAAGGCAAGCCGCAGCGTCATGTGAAAAAGTAGCTTAATTAATTCATTTAAATTGGAATTTTAAACGAGTTTTGTAAAAGGCGCAATAAGGGCATGGTTAATTGTTATGCTTATGTAAGCGGTTATAAGAGACTCTGTCAGTTATTTTATAATCGTATACCTTACTTTGTACCTCTACAAAGTTAAAAATTTAAGTAATTTTGTGGGATAAAGGTGGTGTTTTATAAGCAGCGAGGCGGTTACTTTATGCGTCGTCGCGTCAAATCACGATAAGACAGGTACATAATATTAATTCATTAATTTCATGACACAACATCTATCTCGATCGCTTCCAAGTTAATAGTCAATGTACAGTCGTCACTGCTTTATACAATGTGTAACCGAAATAACGCACACCTGTGATTAGTTTGTTAGATATATGCAAATGTATCAATTTTAACCATTTTATTTTTTTAATCAGTATTAGCAGAGATATTTTGAAAACTCAAATATCCTCATCACAATGGCATAGCATGAGCAGAGCAGTCTATGCACCGCGCGGGCCGGCCAAGTCGAATTTGACGTGTGAATGACCTGCAGGCCTATTGCCGATCTCATGGTTTTCAAATGATATTATTATGAAATCATAGTGCAAAACAAAAAAGAAGATTTTCAGTCAGAGTTTTGATCATTAGTTCATTATATCATGATGACATCATTGAAATTATGCCACAGTGATGATATCATTGGAGATCGGTAATACGAAATGAAGCATTTCATGACTTCTTTTTCTCAAAATTTATACCATGTCATACGATGAAAGATCCATAATAGGCCCGCTGACCTACAACTGCCGCCTAACCATGATCGCACAAAACAATATTGAAACCGCGCACTGACATCGAGATAGCGCTATAATGAAGTAAAAGCAGTGTCTCTGTTTTAAAATTGTTGCTATAAGCTATAAGCGATCATGGCAAGGCCCCTGATAGCGATACAGGCACTCAAACTCTTCTACGTGAATTAGCCTTATCATCTTATTTTGCTTAGAATGTCGATTGAATGTGATTGTGATTAAATAAATGTCAATTATATCCTTTATTTTTTTTGTTCGAAATTATTATTATCTTTTATTATAATCGATTCAGAATCAATCATTTAGCATGTGCATTGTTACACGTTGTATTGTATAAAGACAGTCATGACACGCAGTGTTGTAGAGGAATGTTAGAAGAATGCAATGGTATTAAATTTTGACATAGTTATCAAATTGTCAGCAATCATGATAGATGTTTGCTTGTTTTTTTGGTTTAATTTACAATGATCGCGTTGTTAGAGCAAGTTTCAAATAATATTAAAACAGAGACATGTCTCTTGCTGCGTATAGCGCTGTAACGTTCTCTTTGCGGTTTTTATACTATTTCAAGCGATCGTTGTAAGGACGCATTACTCAGTTATAAAGATCACAGATATTTTTCTCCCGAATGACAACAAAATAAGAAATATTTTTGTTTTTGATCAGTTTTCATGCAACGATATTCTATCTGTTCCATTGTTCTATCTCGATTGACTATTTAACTGAACAAATTGAAAGTTGACAGTCGTGCAATGATAAGCACCTAAGTATATAAAATATATTTATTATACCCAAGGTCTCACCTTAAATTATAATTAAACAGTGAAACCTGAACGACGTCGGTGGGCGCACCGAGCAAATGTATGGCACACTGCGTCCGCCAGCCGCCAGCTCTTGTGTCGAAGTGTCCAGAGCGCGCGCCCCCCGCGCCGTACCCGCGCACGGTGACGCCACACCCCACTCTTCCATTGTTCGAGGACACCTCGTTCGACACCACACTATTTTCCATCGCCACTCTATCCACTAAATAAAGACAAAACAAATACATTACACCAACCTTTTTATTGTGGCCCCGAACGGTGCTCTCTCCGGAGTAATGGAAACAGAAATTGTACTCCGGTTAGAGGAATGAAGCTGAAGTAATCTCAGTTCTCACGGTCGAGCACTTGAATGTACCGTAATAAACTAGCGGCGGTAGTTTTTTGCGAGCCCAATTGTTTTCAGACTCAACTTGCTCTGTGGAGACTTTAAAAGCAATGTATTTTGCGCTTTGTGAAAAGCTACACAGTGCTACGACAACGGATAGCGGTTGATCATGTAATTTTTCATGACAATCATAAACACATTCTAATATTTTTGTCATGTGCGTTTCAAGAGCCATAAACTTTGAATCCCTCAGTTATATTCGTCGTACCTCTTAGCTGTAGCTATCTAAAATATCTTGACTAAGTAAACGATCGATCATAACTTTGGAACGTAATTCTGTTTATGGAAATGAGATTAAGGACAATGTTACTACACAGTTTATCGTTGATTATTTTATCACAAAAGAATATTAATGTTCGCATATTTTAGGACGTTATATACCTACACCTAGATTTAGATTGAAGCTGTTCTACTTTGTTAAAAGACAAACAGTGCGTTGACAAGACAAACAGTATGTTGGTATTAAAGGGAATGATTTACAACCAGGAGCGTCTGTGAGACGGACCTGGTTTTTCCGGAACTAAACTAAGATGATAGATGCTAAGATGTTGTGTGCTTTTACTATGGGATTAATAGGTTCAGATGTTGAACATTTGTATCATCATCATCACCATCATAGCAGCTCATATACGTCCCCACCGAGGGGCTCGAGCCTACTCTAAGTTAGGGTGTTTAAGCCTTAGTCAACCAAGCTAGCCCAGTGCGGACTGGTCGACTCCACATACACCTTTAAATTTCTTCGCAGGTTGCCTCACGATGTTTTCCTTCATCGAAGGAGCGTCAAACAATTGTATACATATGAAATTCAAAAACAAAAAACACATTGATACGTGTCAGTCTTGAACCCCGGACCTCCCGATTGGAAGGTACGTGCCGAACTCACAGTGCCAACGATGCTCCGAATATTTGTATAGAAGAGCTGATTTTTCAAAATTGGTCCCATAGTAAAGCCTTGATCACCTAAAAGAAGTATTGTGAATTAAAGCGCCGTTAGAGTATCTCTTTCAAGCCCAAACCCTCTATGAAGCTGAGGATTTTTTGGGAGATTTTGTATTTCATCTGGTCTCATGATGTGTCTTTCCAGATGAAAGCTACGCCGATGAATCAGTGGGCTGCAGTCACACAGATGGTGTTTGGGTGTTTTACGCTCCTGGTTGCAGAATCTGCAGATATCGTTGTCCTTAACCTTGAAGTTAAACATGTGCCTATTCAGGCCGCAATGTCCAGTTAGGGTTTTACGACTACACTGATATTTTTCCTGTTAAGCTGCAAGAGCTCGTCAGTTAGTTTACGCGAGTAGCCTTGTATTAATGCCTTCGCGTGTTCTTGCCCTGGAGTAGATTTCCAGAGTTCTAATGAGTTCCTAAGCAGTTGTTCATTTAGAAAGTTGTGTATCTGGTTCTTTGAAATCCCACAGAAAGGTTCCGGCCCTATTTGTGGTTTTATAGTCCCAGTTTGAGCGAGTTCATCGGCCTTTTTGTTGCCAATGACACCAGAATGCCCAGGAACCCATCTTAAAACAATTTTGTTTTTTTGGCCTATGGCATTCAGGCGGGTGAGGCAGTCCTCTACCAGCTTCGAGTTTATTTGGCTCGAGCTAATGGCTTTTAGAGCTGCTTGACTATCTGAATAAATATAGATATGTTGGTTTGAGTAGTTCTTTGGTTTATGATAAGTATCTGCACATTCGATGATGGCATATATCTCCGCTTGAAAAACGGATGCGTACCGGCCCAAGTTGGTACATTTGCCCACCCTGGGCCTTTGACCGTACACTCCGCATCCTACATCAATTGATTTTCTGGAACCGTCTGTATACCATATGAGGCTTCCATCCTCACAGGAATTGAGATTCTCTTCCCATTCATCTATGTGAGAGATTTCCACTTTGAAATTTCTAACGAAATTTACTCGTGGAAGCATAACGTCACCTAACACCTAAGGTCCTATTCTTTATAATCATCATGTGAGATGGAAAATATCTAATATTATAAAGAGGAAAGATTTGATTGTTTGTTTGTATTGAATAGGCTTCGAAACTACTGTACTAATTTTAATGAAAGTTGGTATAAAGATAGTTCGAGACCAGGGGAAAGACATGGGGTAATTTTTCTACGGGAAAATATAAAATTCCCACGGGAAAACAAAAATAACGCGGGCGAAGTCGCGAGCGAAAAGCTAGTAATCAATAAAATCAATAATTTTTTTTACAAAAAATAGAACCGACTTCAAAAACACTGAAAACTTAAAAATAATCTTCTATATTGAAGTAGGCGCCAAATGATGATCTCCTAGAAAGTGTTAAAATTTGTCACCGACTTCAATATACAAGAAGATTATTTTTAAGTTTTCAGTGTTTTTAAAGTCGGTTCTATTTTTTGTAAAAAAAATTATATTTAACTTTTTAGTGAATGAAATCTTTTTAGTGAAAGAAACCCTAATTTAATACGAAGGTGAGCTGGTATTAAATTAGTGTTTTCCTCGATTTTCTATGGGATCCCATCATCCGATCCTGACTTTGATGACTATGGGACCACCCTTGCAGTATACTCTATCAAATACAAAAAGAATTTTGGAAATCGGTTAAAAAATGACGGAGTTATGAGGTAACAAACATAAAAAAAATACAACAGAATTGATAACCTCCTCCTTTTTTGAAGTCGGTTAAAAATATAACATCAAATATCCAATCCAATTACCGATGTTTTATTTAAGTTTTTTTTTTAATTCAATATTCTATTACATTGCTTTAAGAATTAAATTAAAAATAAGGCTAATTTCAATAATAAGAGAGAAGAAAGAGAAGGAAACTTAGAAGTTAAATTAAAGTGGAGCTATGGTAGGGAGGGGAAGGGGATCGAAGAGGTCGTGGGCTTTGATGATTGTTTTTTGTGCTCGGGCCCCATGGCCCCAATGTTTCAAAACCAAGCGGCGCGAATATGTAGTTCGAGCACAGAGCTTCATATTTTCGTCGCTTGGCTTGTTCGGCCGAGTCTGCCGCTGCGCCGGCTCTCAGGGATGTGGCCTTTAAGTGGGAGGTAGCGAGAGTGTCAACACAAGTTGCATCCCATACTAGGGGTCACCCGCGCTCCCAGGGGATGAAGGTTACACCATCCGGTCTCTTGCCATCGTCTCGAGCTATTCAGCTTGGTTTTAAGACACTAGGGATGCTAACGGTGGCAAGAGATCGATGACATTCAGGGAATCGTGCCGTGGCAGACGACCTGCGCTGGGAACATGAAAGGCCGTGGTGCCCAGAGCGGTCCACCTCAATTCCGCAAGGGCAGGTGTGGGGAAAGCATATCGGGCATCCCAAGCGGAGGCGATTGTAGGTAAATTGAATATCAGGAAATCATACCATTTTGTATCAAATGCGTCAAAGCGGCCAACGGTGGCGATGCAGGGACGATTGTGGGTGGCGGGAGACTGCTGTCATCCCACTCGATGAACTCAAGTTTTGCGATGAATCCGTTATAGTCATACGGTGGTACAAGTGGCCCCGAACTGCACGGAAACATTAGAAGATGAGACAAGAAAATACTATTTTTTTTATTGGTCAATTATAAATGTTAAGCAGCTTATCTAAAAGCTTTTAAATTTTGTTGATCTGTTGAGATGAGAATTCAACTATACTTGCTTCATAAATATAAAAATGATGATCAAATGATAGTCGGAATGGCTCACCGATGTGAAACAATAGTTACTACGCATGTATGAGTAGGTAAAGGTACCTAAGCAAAACAAACCTTATATCGAATTGAAACGAAGCATTAAAGAATCAATTGCAAATCTCAATATGCTCATGCCTTTAATATGTATCTTGAACATTGATTTACTGAAATAAATGATAGGGCGAAAGACAAGTTGCAGCACTTATTTCACGCACTTACTTCATCATCATCATCATCATTTCAGCCAAGAGACGCCCACTGCTGGACATAGGATCCCAAACCGATCGGTCCTGCACCTCCCGTATCCAGCGGCTTCCCGCGACCTTCGCCAGATCGTCGGTCCACCTTGTGGGGGGCCTACCAACGCTGCGTCTCCTGGTACGCGGTCGCCACTCAAGGACCTTTCCGCCCCAACGGCCGTCAGTCCTGCGAGCTATGTGTCCTGCCCACTGCCACTTAAGGTTTGCAATTCTTTGGGCTATGTCGGCGACTCTAGTTCTTCTACGGATCTCTTAATTTTTGATGCGATCTTGTAGAGAAACTTAAATTCCAATAATTAGCACTTACTTAAATTCCAATAATAAATTTGGACCAGGCTGCTCCAAGGTGGCCGTCCTCTCCGAACACAATGCACCAAGCAATGGCGCAGACGGCGAGCTGCCAGCACGTAACGACAGGTTGTCTGTGGCGCAATGGCTATTAAATGGAAAATGTGTTAGTTCATTTCACACAATGTTTTTGAAACTATTAAGAAAGAAAACTACTGCATTCAGTGATGAGGAATAACGTTGTACTGTACTCCGCAATTAAAAACAAACGTGTTTTTCTGTTTAAGTGTGTTTTAACATACTGTTTATCTTTATCGTGATAATTAAATATATTGAGCTTAATGTAGCAGTAGCTTTATAAGGTTTACGTTATTTCCTAAAATTAATTCAATTAGCGACAACTTCGTACTATCGTTCGGATTTTGTATATTTCTAGGAACGTTCTATTTTTAAACCCTGTCAATAAAATATTTTCTGTGAATTGAAAACGGTAATGACGATTGAGAGACGAATAGAAGTACCTACTTATTAACCTTAATAAACATTATACCTTTGAAGATATTAATCAAAGATTATACCAGAAGAAGACCCAATACCAGAGGGCTTAGAGCATTTACCCTATGAAGATGGCAAGGCTGGGCGAACCCCTCTGCCAAAGTACGTTAACCATATGACCATGCACGTTAGGTATATAAAACTAGTTGACGCGGCGGCCGCTGGCGCCGCTGCCATTTGGTGGCGTTTCGTGTCGCAAGCAAGAGAGCTCGTAAAAAATGGTTATTTGTACAGTTACCTCTTGAAAAGGGCGATCCAGGTACTCAAATCTTCAAGGGGGACCTTTCATTTGGTATAATGTTGTTTGTCATAAAGACGCTTGGCATAAATCACTAAGCATAATAATCGAAAAGCATAACATTAACGTCACATAATTTTTTCATTGCATAATTTGTATAAGGCACAATTATCCAAAGGCATAATTTTATGAAGCATAATTAATGAAATCCCTAATTTCTTATGACATAATATTGGTAGTCCTAAAATGTTTTGCCTAATTTTAAGTGTCATAATTAATGATATCTCTAATATTTTGGAGCATTTATTTATAATTAGAAATGATGTTATTTTAAAGGATATAATATTTACTCTTTTTTCTTAAATTTTTATAATAACATTTCATATATTATTTTATTCAAATATGGTACTCGAATCTTCTATATTTTCATTTCATATAATTTTTGCATAGTATATATATTGATTTTTTTATTTGAAAAAGTAATTCATTCATGCTACTAGTGACAGAAACGAATCGCTGCAAAACCGACTCCACGTAGTCTTGTTTGTCCTACCCCCTAGAGTGTTATTCAAACCCGCGTAGGCGCGGAGGGGCGAGGCGGCCCGCGAGCTGAGGAGCAGGTGGTGAGCGAAAACCAATCTGCGACGATAAGCTCGCGTGGGACCGCCGGAGCCCCGCAGCGTCGGAGCCGTGACAGAAACCATGCATGTGCATGCTTGCTTGCGTGGTACATGCTTGCTTGCATGTTGCACGTTTGCTTGCATGTTGCATGCTTGCTTGCATGTTGCATGCATGCTTGTATGCATACTGCATGATACATTGCTGCATGCTTGCGCGCAAGTTTATGCCTAGAGAAATTCTGCGTAATCGTATTGTTCGTTGTGATTAATATGCTAAACATTATTTATGCTTTGAAAAATTATGCGTCAAGTTTTTCTGTGTTTCGAGTTTATGGGTTTTAATACATATGACAAATGATTTTCTGCCACACAATATTATGCTTATTACCATTCTGATTCCTGATTATTATGCGTCTTGACGATTATTTCAATCGAAATTATGGAATATGATTTTATGACAATAATTTTTATGCCTAGAAATAGAGAGCCATCTTCAAGACCATTGCATTTCCTATCACATATAAGTGTAAAATATAGATTAACGTGTTTTATTTAAGTACAATTTTGAAGTATTTTTTATGTCTTTACGATAGAAAAGTACAATGGTACGTTGGTAGCTCAAACATAGTACACGGGCATAATTTGCGGGTGATTGCGTAGCTATACACGTTGATTTGCCGATGTGTGTGTGTTTCTTTATTGTAAGGTAATATTTTCATAGTGTGCGTATCTGTAATTGAATTCTTGATTCTTATAGTGGAAATCCCGCAAAGGAAAATGTGTCAGAATAATGTATACTGCGATTTGTTGCGTGCCATCTCCATAGGCTAAATGCTCCAAGCCAGAGGGAGACTCAGTACTGCAGTCGCCTGCGCGGGTAACTCTATCTTACCTATATCAAGAATTGTTCATTGGTTTAATGTAAACAACCTGTCACTTAATGAAGGGAAAACAAAATGTATAAAATTTGTTTTACCCAATGTAAAAGAGGTTCACACCACTGTAAAAATAAAGGATATAGGTGTTGACCTCGTGGACACCACAGTATTTCTTGGGATCACACTTGATTCTAAGCTGCAATGGGGCCCACATATAGATAAATTGTCAAAGAGACTTAGTTCTGCAGCTCACGCTGTATGGAAAATACGTCAGTTGACTGATGTTGATACAGCAAGACTTGTATATTTTTCTTACTTTCATAGTTTGATGTCATATGGCATTTTGTTGTGGGGAAATGCTGCCGACATTCAGATCGTTTTTGTGCTCCAGAAAAGGGCTATTCGAGCTATCTATAACCTTAAAATGAGAGATTCTTTGCGAGAAAAGTTTAAAGAAATTGGTATTATGACAGTAGCGTCGCAATATATTTATGAGAATCTAATATATGTTCGTAAAAATATTCATTTGTTTTGTAAAAATAGTGATATTCATTCTGTTAATACTAGACAAAGGAATATGTTAGCTTTACCAAATACCAGGCTCCAAAAAATCAATAATTCTTTTAGAGGCCTGTGTATACGTTTCTACAATAAAATCCCAAGTTGTATACAAGAACTCAGCTTAAATAAATTTAAAGTTGCAATCAAAGATGTACTTATTAAAAAAGCATATTATAAAGTGTCTGATTACATGACGGACAAAAAAGCTTGGGTTTGAACTCTCATTTCTAATATTTAACAATGTACTGCGTTTTGTTTCAAAGAAACATTCAGTGAGAGCAATTTATAAGTTCACGCACTTCTCTCAGAAATAGCTTATATAATGTGAATTAACACATCTCTTCTTGTAATGGAAGTTGAGCTCAAACTTTTGCTTTGAGGTCAGCTTCCAATTGACGACCCTGTAACAGAATCAAAATTGTAAATGGCGATTTAAAAGAGGAGATAAAAAATTTTGACCTTTCGAGTTTCTTGCCTGTTCTTCTCGAGAAGGCTCTCCCAATTTCCGAACAGGTGTAGAGTCAACTTTTTTTTTTTTTTTCATTCCTACTTGTATTTGCAGACATCTTGAGTATATTCAGGATGTATGCACATACAAGGTTAATATGATTTCATTAAATTAGATTGTTTTGCTTTGTTTTGACGTCAATAAGTGTCTGTAAAGGCCTATGTTGAATAAAGATTTTTGAATTTGAATTTGAATTTGAATATATCTGCCTACAAAGGTTAAAGGGTAAGACAGGCAGTGAATTACTGTGAGTTGACTACAAGTTAACAACGTAAGTACTTCGACTTGACACCTCATGTTACAAGTTAACAACGTACAGAAATAAGGGTTCTTGTAGGGTTTTAGATTTGGAAATCTCATAGAGACTACCAGTAGGCAACATGCCTGTTTGCCAATTTTGTTGCATTAATAATGTATAATTTAAAATCTGTATAATTAAATAGATGTATAAAAACTACACGTATTTGGGAATAACTATGTCAAAACATGGCTTAACACATTGAGCCGTTAAAACTATTCAGTAAATGTAGCACTCGTTCATAGCGTCTTTTCTAATGTGTGTAGTATAATAGGAAAAACGAATAAAATTATCAGAGCACTCGAAATACCTACCGTAGATGTGCGAATTTAACTACAACGTAAAGAAAATTATACTATCAGTTTCACTGTGGAGCTTTCTGTGTTTAGTGTAAGCCATTGAGCAATGGTAGCACTATCATGAGCTCACATAACTATTAGAACGTATGTAGGAAAACGTATTGCACTGAGATAGCACTGTTATTCCTCACACCCCACCGCTTTTAAGAGGTTTATCTCGGAACAAGTGTGATTGAAACAAATGCTGTTCAAAGTGTTTGCTTTTACGAGACAAACAATTCTGAAGAATTACTCAGTCGGATTTATTGAAGTCAGTGCCAACATGCTAAATTTAACTGTTTTTTTTAATTAATATATATTTAGGTAAACAGACACCACTAAGAATTTTAGTGCGGCTAAGTCAAAACAATAACAACCATTGCATTTTTTTTTCAAAAACAAATTTTAAACAAGTTGATCATTTTGACATATTTATTGGTCATATTGTTATCACAGACTAAGCTGACATCATACGTAAGTGTAAACTACTCTACACTCCTGTTTATATTGTAGGTGTGATAGAAACTCAGAAAGACCCCAGCCGCGAAATCAACAATTCCTTCTCATACAAACCAACCATATAAGCCAATAGCCCAACCGAATAAGCTTTGTGAACCTATAAGGATTCTGAGTACCCACAGAAAACATTTGCAAAGTTTTACTTTAGCGATTGTATTATCTAAAAAATGCTTTTGCTTTTTAGAAATTGTAACATACACAGATTTGATCGAATTCACAACTTGCTAAAAAAGGCATACATCTTCTCATTTTATCGCGATGCTATAGGTACTTTCTGTAATTAATAGGTACTACCTGTCTACTGGCGAATTCAGGGAGACGAAGCGATGATATTAAAGTTGAGTGACGCTGAAAGCCTTACAGATAACCTACCATCGGCGGGGAATTTTAAAATTTGCTTCAAAGAGCGTTTCTGTGCGGGGCTACCTACGATGGAAATCTCTCACAATCTTACGATCCGCAGATAAATTTGAATATAAAAGAGAGCGCGATTTTCTTTGGAATTTTATGTGCGAAAGAGTCAAATGTTAAAAAATTACCAATTTGAAATGTTAGACGACTAAACGACTTATATTGGCTTTTTATAAAAAAAATTAACAGATTTTGTATTAACAACACCATTATGTCCCAGTGCTTAACGCCCAATCGACAAATTTAATACCTTGACCATCCGACACGAAAATAGATCGAAAGTCGTAAATTTGTTCGTTATAGTTTCATGGGGGCGTAAAAGGATAGTGTTATAGCGGGCAACCCTTCGGTATCAGCCTTTAACTATTAAGGGATTATGTGAACTTTGTCGAAAATCACCAATCATCCCTCCTACGCTGTTTTATGCTTATCTGTAATCCGTTTTCGGAATTCAACTGACGAGACAGAATACATAAAATAAACTTATGGTCCTAAAACGTTATTATATTATATTTTCATTTCGCTGCAATAAAGCATTTCACGTGGAGTGTATTGAAAAGCATGCAATGCACATTTTTATCGTTTTATTTCAAGGATAATAAAACAGCGGGAAGTGAACGTGTTACTCTTAAAAGTCAATAGTCTCATCGTAAATTTCCAGTAGCACGCGACAGCCCACAGGGGTGGAATAGGAGATAGGGCGGTCCTTTTATTTACTGGAGCGATTGTTCGCAGGCCTTTCAAAAAGAGAACGACTGGGTTTCATGCGGGTACTTGATAGAAATGCTTCCGTGAACATCGACCGAATGACCCCAAGTATCAAAAAAGAGGCAGTGCGAGAAATCCTAAAAATATGTAATAAAAGCGTTTTAGCTATTGAAAATAGGATGCATGACATTTTTCCTTTCGGTTGTAACGAATGTTTATTGTTTGACTCGGTGCTTGCTATTCCAGAATATGAAATAAGTAGGATGGCGGGTGAAACACACACCTATAATAAAATTCTCGGTCGTACAGCTCCGCTCCGAGTTTATGATGACTATAAATAGACCAGGTATGAACATAGGATAGGAGCCTTAAAATATTTTCTTCTATTTTCCTTGCTTCAGAGAATATATAGAATTGTTTTGAATCTTAGTTAAAAAAAATATTTTTTCAGAATCAATTATCTTATTAATAATGTAATTTTTTTAAATAAATCTGTATTTATAAAAAGCTTTGGTGTCTGACTGACTAACTATAATTGACTGACTAACTAAGGTATTAACGTAGAGCCCAAACTACTGGAGCTAAAAGCATAAAATTCGGTGAAAGGATTCATTGGCTTTTGTTGGCAGGCGCCCACTAAGGATTTTTCAGAATTCCCACAGGAAGCTGAGAAACCCCTATCCGAAAAATAAGGACTAACCGATGAAACCAATAAAGTAAAACAACATGGCTTGCGTAAAATTGTCCTGTCAAATCTGTTACATACTTGAGTTAATGTGACGTGTCATACATATCAATCGAAAATTCCTCATAATAATATTTTTTTAAATATTTTTGCAGTGGTAAGTCTATAGAATCAAATCCATACAACTAATTTGTTTACTCGTGTTCTTTCATTTTTCTTATTTTTGATTCCTAATCACTATTCACAAAATCTATAAAAATCTAAATCGGATGTTGATACGTAGATTGTTAACAGCCAGCGAGATTGTTAATAGTACATTGTTACCCAAGGGTACTTTCACAAGTAAAGTCTTTAACCCGAGGTAAACACTGTGCTTTATTTAGCTAATGAAAAAATGAGTAAATATTATTTTAATAACTCAACAACTACGTACTGCTTTAGCCTCTTATGAAATCAGGCGTTAAATCCATATCAAAAATGATGCTCGGTCGGAAACAAATGTACACTTACGGACAAACAAACAGGTACAAATGCGTGGATTGGTAAACAAATATTTTACTAGCGCTTATTTACAAACGACTAATGTTCACTGGGGCTAGATAAGCATTAATTAAATATTGCCGACGTGGAGACAATGCTAGGAGTTGTGTGCCGATTTATGGCAGCGACCGCGGCTGGGACGGAGACAAAATGTCTCCGGCAGGGCGCACTAATTACCCCGCTATCTTTCATTTGTCAAGTGGCAAAGTTAACTCGTCGCTATCTGTCCAGCGCTTTCACTTTAACATGAGTATATATTGTTCGAGTGTAGCAATGAATTTGTTTACCGCACGTATTGTTTTCAACGACGTGGCACGTTTATTCCCATAGGTGCAGGTACGAAGAAATTCGCTCTCCAATCCAATGTTCGTATGCAATCAATATCTGCGCCGAGTTCAACATTGAAATCGAAACTAGTACTAAATTTAATCAAAACGACTAATTAAAATTTATGCTTTTGAAAATTGAGAAGGAAAGGAAACATCCGAAGTGCGAAATACGATCGCTGTCGCCTAATTCTCATACAAAAAGAAAAACTATTTTACACCTCTGTGAAACATTTCGTCTAATTACTCCTATTTCTTGTGTTTCTTTCAGTAAAAACTTATATTACAATGATAACAGGAAACACGAGTCTACATAGTACAAACACCATTATACGGTGAAGAATTTATAGACCTTATTTTTAAGTTAATTTGATTTAGATATATATAAGTCATTTGTTTCAAATTCTTTGTTGCTAAATTATACCAGTTAAAAATTTACGGAATTTTCACACCAACAATATCGTCGGTCGCGAAATGTCGGCTGGTATACAAAAGTCAAGCTCGTCATCTGCATACGTAGGTACTTCTATCTCGTCTTTTTTGCCACCAAGCAGCGGCACTTGCTTTGTTGAGTAAGAGAAGTAGTGAAATAACTGAGTACTGAGATTTGACATCTTATGTCACAAGTTAGCAACGTACAACATTGTAGAGGTTGTACATTATTGCAAGTCTTTCAGGAACCACATGTACTATGTAAAGTTCATTGTTAGCCCCCTTTTATTTTTAAGGCGGGGGAATCTCTTTACGATTCAACACGGGACTGAAAGCTGACAAGGCCGCCCCAAGGATGTGCCATTGGGCTCGGGTAAACCCCATACCTGGCTAAACCACCCTCCAGCAACTTCTACATCCGTAGAGACACAATCGGGATCGGCGTTAGCCATTCCCCGAGTGCGCCCCCTGGAGCGTAGGCCCGAGGTGAGCCGCAGCACAGCTGACCCAAGCGCCAGGTCCTATCTCTACGGGTGTCGACAAGTGCCATAATTCGACCCCCCAGACGGGCAGGCCAGGGGTAGAAAAGTTTCATTCCCAGCTTGCTTAAGTGAGTTGGTGGCGCGCGTACAGAAACGCGCGCCTCATCCTACCCAACCGCCCGCGCCGGAGCGGTGCGGCGAGAGGGTCAGCTTCTCGCGCCCTCTCCGCAGCCTTCTTCTGCGAGATCACATCCTCGCAGAAGGAGGACATTGTTAGCCCCTAGTGTTAGCGTTCCACTGCCGAACGGTCGACAACAAAATTTCGGCACGCGTTTGGCGTATTCGCGGCCGGCGTAAATTTTGAAAATGTATAATAGTAGATTATATAACTAGTAAAAAAAATGAATTTAATATGAGGGACTAAGTAGGATCCCGTGAGCAGCGAAGGATTCCAGATTTGAAACACGAGCAAGCGAGGAATTCCAGAGTAGAATCCAGAGCGGAGCGAGAGATACTTACAAGTACCTACCGAGAAGATATTTTTTTCACGAGTTGTATACTCTACTTTTTACCATTAATTGCGAGAAAATAAATATTAGTGTATCTGTCACATTTTATCATATAATCGGCAATAAGAAAACAAAGCATTAATAGAAATTTATTGTGACTGCTACTTAGTCTTAGTTATTTCGATGAAATAGTTAAGAAATACGGATTCTGAGAAGAAATTGGCGCCATTTGTGGTTTTCCAGACGCAGAACAAATTGTATAATTTCAGGCTTTATTATGAAATGATTCCGAAATCAGTATCTCATTTTCGTCACTGGAAAAACTAATTGTGTTATAATTATGTTAATAGATTTTCCAATGACCTAAAGCAAACATGATAACAGATAGAAAAGTACTTTTTAAAATTAGAGGGATTTTTTAATTTGAATAAGTCCATGGAATAACTCCATTTAGCCAGCCAGTAGGTATTTTCAGTAAGTTTTATAATTTTTTTCACAGTTTGTGCTTGTTTCAAATTCAAAATGTTTTATTAATAAAAGAGAGTTAGTTGTATTCACTGTTAGTTATGAATCAAATCTCTCTGTTTAAGTGGCAATGGCAAAAAAAATACTAAAAACGGTATATAACGCGCGTCCACGGTTAGCGGCCGGCCGACTATACGTTCGGTGTGAACGTCTCCTTAAAGAGAAACCTTAAATTCAAACTAATCAGAACTTGGATGTTATTTATTAGTACTTACTTTCTTGGCAGCAGGATTGATGTGAAGATTATTTTTACTCTTGTGTTGACGGAGTTGGTCGCGAAGAGGTACCGACACTTCCTGTGCGGCGGGTAAAGGCCTGGGTACCCTGGGCTTGCCAGCACACACGTTCCAGGCCCCCGGCAAGATACATCTTGGTACAGCCAGTCGCAGTCTGTACAAAACAATGTAATTATTTAAAAGTGTTTTTTTTTTCAGTGAAATTACTGGGAAAACTGTGACTTAACATCTTATGTAACAAGTTGGTAACGTACCTATACTGCGGGCCTAGCACGGCACAAAGACAAAATCTCCCCAGGGGCCGGACAAATCTTTGTCTATTCCTTCATCTTTCTCCTATTAGCTAGCATGGCACCAGGGAAAGACTAGTTTGACTCCGGAGAAATGGTTTCTCCCAACAATGCTACCAATATACGGAAAAAAATTATAGAGAGTATAACCCAAACAAATTGAAAGAACTTGACAACACATTCATGTCACATACGCACCGGTGAGTTTTGAAATTGTAGGTATAATCATAAAGTCAAGTAATTTCATAGTTTATGGTATGTTATCAGATTCAAAATTAATAACATACCTATGACCCACCCACCATTTCAATTATTTTATTTTCGTTTATTGTATAGGCGTGTTCAAGCAAGATAAGCACGGATTGCAATACTTTTAATATCAACGTTTTTCATTACATTTTTCGTGTTGACTTTTCATGCCAATTTCGTGTGTTCCATAAAAACATTTTCGCTTCGAAAAGCTACCATCAAATATACAGATTATTAGATGATAATACCACTATTTAATTTAATACTATATAGTATATCTAACACCCCTTTACAATGTTTTTTGGAGGATTTAAAAAATTAATTGAAAAAGAAAAATACATAATAATATGTTATAGTTTTAGCCGATTCAGATTTGTTCTACCGTTTCATTTGTAACAAGCGCAAAAATTAAAAAAAAAACACTTGCGACATGGTAATAGATGTTAAAAACGAAAAATGTTAAGTATAAAACCTTTTGTCTGCACCTCAATAGCTTGAAGAGTAATATCTCTTCTAAAAACGTCAAAAAGTGATTAATTTTCTCTATTTTATTAGCGCCGTGCTAAGCAAATGGAGAATTTGTCCACTACCAATGTCACTGAGAGAGATACAAATTTAAACCTTTGCCCCCATGCTAGATACAGGGGAGTAACTGATTTTCTCTCTTGTCAAAAAGACATAAGTGGTGGAGAGAGATCTTTTCCACGCCCCGTGCTAGGACCGCTGGAGTCCTTATGTTAGGTTCTCTTTTAGGAATTACGTGTAATATAGGCGGCAGTTACCACTTACCATTGGGTAAAGAGCCAGCTTGTTTGCTAAGCTCGTTGTATACAAAAGTCCAACTTAACATCTTCATCATCACAGCTCATATACGTCCCCACCGAGGGGCTCGAGCCTACCCTATGTTAGGGCGCTTAGGACTTAGTCAACCACGCTGGCCCAGTGCGGATTGGTCGATTTCACATACACCATTGAATTTCTTCGCAGATGTATGCAGGTTGCCTCACGATGTTTTCCTTCACCATCGGATCGTCAGACAAATGTACATATGAAATTCGAAACGAAAAACACATTTGTACATGGCGGTCTTGAACCTCGACCTCCCGATTGAAAGGCAAGTACCAAAACCACAGCGCCACCGACGCTCCCTCTGTGACTTAAACATCTTATTGTTATAAATAGTAGCTACCCATACTATTTATAACAAATTATGAAGAACATAATCATCATCAGAAGTATATTGTACCGTTTGGTTTAATTAACGTTTATTTTTAATATAAAATGGAAGGCTTAAACCAACACGAACTTTAGACTATGTTTGGTTTATGACGCAACAGAACTAACATTATAAACTAAGAAGTTAGACCATTTATATTTGTAAGCATCTTTTAGAGCGAAACTCGGAACGGAGTCGTTTGCACGTGTCAAATTTATTTCTTTTACCTTTTTTTTCTTTTATGTATGACCCGGCAAATGACCTCCTCCCGCCTGATGTTAAGCGGTGAAAGAGGCCCAAATGAGTTGACAGATAGAGTAGGGACGACATCCACTATCCTACCTGCCCGCCCCTTGCCGGCCCAAAAGATGCTTTTTCACGCCTCTTTTGAAGGAACCCATGTTGTAGGATGGAGGAAACACGTGCGCAGGTAGAGAATTCCAAGTGTGGGATGAACGACAGAAGAAGGAATCTTGGAATTTCTTGGTACGGTGTGAAAAGGAGGACACAGTGTACGGATGACTCCGAAGGCCCTTACGCGTGTTTCTGTTAAGAAATGTAGAGGGAGGGATAAGGTTAAAGAGCTCCTCAGAGCATTCCCCATGGAACATTCGGTAAAAGGCGCTAAGAGAGGCGATGTCACGACGAAGTTGTAGAGGCTCGAGGGTGTTAGTTACCTCTACATCGATCGCCAATAATGCGAATAGCGCGACGCTGCAATCTGTCCAGAGCATCGAGCAGGTACTGAGCGGAGCCGTCCCAAAGGTGCGAGCAATATTCCACGCAAGACCTAACCTGAGTTTTATACAACAAGCATAGTTGGTCCGGCGCAAAATACCTACGCACCTTGTTCAGGACACCGAGTTTCCGTGAGGCAGTAGTTATGACGGATTCGATGTAGTCTCTGGGATTCAGATCGCAGCGAATGTTCATTCCGAGCAAGGTGATGTTGCTCTGTGTGTGAAGGGTTGTGCCCTGAAGAGAAGGAAGGGGGAGGAAAGGTAACCTTTTCGCCGAAAACGCGCATACCTGTGTTTTCTTAGCATTGAACTCAACAAGATTGTTGGAGCCCCATTCGGAGACGAGGTCCAGCGTCCTGTTGAGCTCAATGATAAGATTCTGCCTCTCACCAATATCACCACGAGCAGCCCCTGAGCTTCCGTGATATCCCCCATGCACTGTACTGTCGTCTGCATAGCAATGTATAGCTCCCAAGGAAAGCATGTCATTGATATGCAGAAGAAACAATGTTGGGGATAGAACGGAGCCTTGCGGAACTCCAGCGTTCACTGCCACGAACCGCGAAGCGCAGCCGTCAACGACAACGCGAATTCTACGCTCGTAGAGGAAGCTGGCAATCCACGTACAGAACTGCGCGGGTAATCCGTATGCCGGAAGCTTGGAAAGAAGAGCCTTGTGCCAGACTCTATCAAAAGCTTTGGCGATGTCGAGACTAATAGCCACCGATTCGCCGCGCTTATCGATAGATTTACCCCATTTGTGCAAAAGGAACGCTAGAAGGTCACCTGTTGACCGTTTAGGACGAAATCCATACTGTCGGTCATTAAGTAACGAGTGACCTTCCAGATAACGGATCAGCTGGGTATTTAGGATCCTCTCCATGATTTTGCACAAAATGGAAGTGACGGCTATAGGACGATAGTTAGCCGGATCAGAACGATCTCCCTTTTTGGGAACCGGCTGGACATTGGCCTCTTTCCAAGATTTCGGCACACAACCAGCAGAGAATGACAGACGGTATAGACGCGTCAGGACCGGAGTCAACGCCGCTGCACACTTCTTAAGAACAATCGCAGGAATGCCGTCTGCTCCACTTGCTTTTCGAGTATCGTTCGACTGGAGCTCCGCCCGCACATCACGCTGTCTGATACGGATATCGGGCATGGTGCTGCCACAATGGGACAGTTTCGGAGGTTGTGCACCACAGTCATAGACACGGGAATGAGCCGCGAAGAGTTTTGCCAGGAGGTTGGCTTTCTCCTGCGGCTGATGAGCAAGTGAGCCATCGGCATGTCTCAGCGGTGGCAGCGAGGGTTGGCAGAAGTTTGATTGCACCGCTTTGGCCAGGCGCCAGAAAGAACGGCTACCCGTAGGGTGCGCAAGCAGTTCCTGGTCCACTTGTGCAATGCGCTGAGCATCCGCTCTAATGTAAGCCCTCTTACATAACTTGGTGGCATTATTGTAGGCTGCTTTCAGTAGGCTAGTATTGGGATCCCTAGAAGCTCGGCCTCTGATCCAAGCGCGGTAAGCCAGCTGTTTGTTTTCAACGAGGCGCACTCGCGATTGAACCAGAGGTTACGTCTGCCTCTACTGACGAGATTGGAATGCGGAATATAATATTCCATTCCTAGCATAATCTCGTCAGCAACAGAGGTAGCGCAGGAGTCCGGATCCATCCCATTGAAACAGCACTGCCACCGTATGCGTAATAATCCCGCATACCGTCCCAATCTGCTGACGCATAGTGCCACAGACGGCATGCTGCAACCACAGGCGATGGTCGCGACGCCTGAGGCACTGAGACGGATACCAGGCAGTGATCCGAAGATCCTAGTGGAGCTCGAATCACCACCTGATATCCATCAAGGCGATTTGTCAGCAGAAGGTCCAATAAAGAGGTCGCTTGACCGATAATATCTGGTACCCTGGTGTGCTGGGTGACCAATTGTGTCAGATCGTGTGTGAGAGCGAATGCGTGGGCAGTCCTACCCGCATGGTCAGTTTTAGAGGAACTTAACCACAACTCGTGGTGAGCATTGAAGTCCCCTAAAAACACCAGCTCGGCGGAATGAAATCGCTCGTGCGCGTCATCTGCCACCCGACTTAGATGTTCAAAAAGTCGAGTTGTCTCCAGGTCACCACGATGGGAACGGTAGACGCAGACGTAAACACGGCAATGAGTGCCAAAATCGACGTGTACCGCAAGGATGGAAAAGGAAGGTTCCTTTAAACAGTGCAGGCGACGACAGCAAACGTCCGCCCGGACGAACAAGCAATCACCAGCCTTCGCCTTGAAGGATTCCTCAAGAGCGTAGCCGGGGTAATTAAGGTAGCCTGTATCGGCCGGGCAGATAATTTGCGTCTCCGTCAAAAACAGCATTGCTGGACGGGCTGTCTCGAGATGGTGGTGGACAGCTAAGAGGTTAGAATGGAGCCCGCGGATGTTAGCGAGTCCCACCTCGAATAATGGTGTTTTGGTGGGATAATGCACCGCTGTACGACCAGTTCTTATATTTTGCGCTGCCATGATTGTTGGAGTGAGAGGCGTGAAATTGAGGTGTCGTTGCCGCGTTTCACATAGTTAATGTGTGTAGGCCTGTTTCGCCAGGGAACAGCCGACAGCTGATTTGCGCTGACCCTCCGCACGGAAGGGCCCCCGAACCCCCCCGGAAGTGGCCGCCGGGACCCACCAACCATGCACGACGGACCACCCCGAGATTATGCGTGGCATGGTGGGGTAGCCTCACGGACTGGTTAGGTCCGCTTGGGCCCCTGTTCTATACCACGGGCGGCCAGCGGAACAGCCGTTTCTTCGGGTTTTCCTGGGCGGAGGGTCAACGCAGTCAACCTGGCACTGGGTCGACGGAAGCCCACACAAACCACACAAATCGCAGCAACGACTCCTCAAGCTCTGGCTGTGTGCTAGCTAATCCCGAAACGCGGACAAAAAATGGCCACTTGACGGGTTTTACGTCATGCGCATGGTGGTCGCTAGCCAGTCGGGTTTTTCAAGCCCTACCACCAGAAGTTGGTCACTCGATTAGCACCACCCGGGGATCACGTGTAGGGTCTCGAGGGTAAAACCTACGGACGTGAGCGACTCCAATCCCAAAATCCCTATTTCTTATTATTTATTATACCTATTTTACCTATTTCTTTAAAGCAGCACAGTAGCATTGTTGTGTTTTAGTTTGAGGAGTAATGAGACAAGCAGTGAAATCATTGGACACTGTGTAGGGGTTGGTTATTTGCAATATAGCTATTAGGTATATGACTATCATTGACTATCCGACGTGCTTACTATATTAGATATAATTCTCTTAAATTTAAAACATTGAAATGCATTATAAAAACTAAACTGACTTTAATTTTCATTAAGTTTAATTACGTTGTTTGAGTACTCCATTGGAACTCATATAGAGCCGAATAGACTGACGCGTCAACTCCGCGAAAATACAGTTCATTTACTTCATGCATATTCATGAGGCTTCACATGCACCGAGGGAGGGTGTCTAGAGGAATTTTATTTTGATATCAATAAACACCAGTTTGCGCTACATCAATTATGCAGGCGGTTTTAATTCGAAAACAGTTTGCTGAGATAGGGTAATTTCATTAGCATATCCTACTAATTAATCCATACGCTGGTGGATTTAGAATACATATTTTTATATCGCCGCTTCTGTTCTTCCCGTCAAGTTGCCCTTTGAGTGACTCTTTAATTACTGAACCATACCCTTGGTATTCAAATACGTGCTTTCTGACAATAAACGCAACGAAGCCTAGACGCATTCTTTTGGCGGCGGCAACGGAACCTAGACGCATTCTTTTGGCGGCGGCAACGAAGCCTAGACGCATTTTGTTTTGTAGAATTATGAAAAAGTTTAGTTGAAATCAATAAGTCAGTTCTTTGCCATGGACTTAATAGGTATTGCTACTATGTTCGCTACTTACTACACATCTGCACGGCCGTAGCATATTCATTGCTATGTATATGTGGGTTAGTATCTTGTTTACGGATCAAGTTTATAGTCTCAGTAGTTAAGCTGCCATTATTTACGTCATAGTTACGTTAGCTACACGTTCTAAGTAACAGTTCAAGATGTGAGTTGTTCTCGCTTTGTTGTAGCAACTTGTAAACTGTAACTGTATCTCGTGTAATGACTTGCTTAGAAAGGTCTGGCATATTGGCAAGTTTTTCGTAAGTTAAATTAGTTAAGCAATACAATCGTTTCTATTTTCCGCAGAGGGGTGATTACTGATTACCTTTTCGATATATTTGTTATTTCCACACTTATATTTTATATTTTAATATAGTACATACTATGATATACTATCAATACATAGTACATATCGAAAATCGCGGCACTAATCAAACATATAGCAGACAATTTTCAGCTACATTTGATTGTTGATGCGGTTTTATCAAATAAGTATATCTGGATGAATGAATTGAACAATAGTTTTATTGATTTAAAAAAATACAACACAAAGTGGGAAGGAAAATACATATTACGTTGTGGTTGAAGTTCGCATTAAATTTTAGTAATCCTCCTTATTTGATTTTAAGGGTTCTATACTTCAAAAGAAAAAAGGAACCCTTATTAGTACACCCTGTTGCCCGTTTGTCCGTCTGTCGCTCTGCCCGTCTGTCTGTCAAGACCTTTTTCGCGTAGATATCAAACTAAAGTTTATATAAAATATACTTGCGTTTACGGTCTCTTTCAGCTGTAAAAAAAAATTTGTACGTCAACGCGATCAGTGTTATGACCGTTCGTGTCGCATATTTTAGCAAATATTGCACATGTTATGAAAAAAAACTGAAAACCATCAATATGTAAGTACAGCCGGCTTCAAAAGTAGATAAACATTTTAGTACCATGTCATACCAACTATTACCAATGCAATATAGGTGTAACCATACTAAATAAAAAGAATAGTTGGTATGACATGGTACTAAATCCGCTAAAAGTGCTTCTCTACTTTTGAAGCCGGCTGTGCATAGTTAGGAACTTATATAGTTCGATAAGTTTTTTACGGAAGCCTCAGTGTACGAGTCCAACTCGCACTTGATCGGTTTTATCTATACTAATATTATAAAGAGGAAAGATTTGTATTTTGTATGTTTGTATTGAATAGGCTCAGAAACTACTGGACCGTTTTGAAAAATTCTATCACCATTAGAATGCTACATTATCCTTCAGTAGCATAGGCTACAATAGTTATTTGTTATACATGAGTGCAAAGTTGCTTTTTAACCGCGTGCTCAACTTTGATGACCGAGCAAGCGAAGGATTCTAAAATTGAATCACGAGCGCAGCAAGTGATTCAAAATTTAGAATCCTGAGCGTTAGCGGGGGAATCAAAAGAGCACGAGGTGAAAAATCTTTGCACTCGAGTGCAACACGTAACTTTTCATCCGCGAGGAAATGATCAAATGCTAAATAAAACATTTACAATCACAAGATACTTTTATTTTAGTTTAGGTACATATTTACTACAATATTATGATAGGTAAGTATTACAGAAAAATATTTATATTATGTATGACAAATAATACGTTTTATTTTACTTGTTCTTAAGTTTCTTATTTATAACAATACGACGTCAAAACAAATTGGCGCGCGCAAAGCAAATTAAAAACAAAAGTACACCAAGGAGGTTCAGAATCTGAGTTTTTAACAAATTTAAAACAAAGTTGTATTATATATTCGGCACCATGGAGATGGAAGTAAATAGTTTAATGACGTTTTGAAATCACATATCTAGTGCACGCGATGTTCTAAATTCAAATTTACTTTAACCTCAAGCGGATAAAAACGGCTTTGGCGGTCAGATATCGAATAGCAAAAATACTCTTCTCGTTCAGTCGAGAAAATGCAATTCGTGGTGGCTCTTTAATCATATTAAATAAAAAGCTTAAATTTAAAGATCGCAAAGATATTGTGAGCCTCTCAGTTGAACGAACAATAGAAATTGCCTGCGTAGAATTGGACCAGATTGTTGTAGTGAGCGTATACAGGCTTCCTTCGGGATTGTATGAGCACTTTGAAAATATAATGGATGAAGTTTTAAATAAACTCTGTAAGCAAGGTAAGCAAATATTAGTCTGTGGAGATTTTAATGTTAACTTATTAGAAAACTCTAGTTTATGTATGAGAATTAAAAATTTGTTTCAGTCATATAATCTTAAAAACTTATTTCTGGAGCCAACAAGAATTACTGAGTTTTCTGCCACATGCATCGATAATATTTATACTGACATAGTACCTTTAGTACAAAATGTTTTTAATAATTTAGAATCTGACCACTCTGGTCAATTTGTTATTATACCTTACAAAAGTAAACTTGTGGCGAAAAAGAATATCACTGTTGTACCAAAGACTGCTGGTCGCTTGGAGCGTTTCAATAATAATCTTGGTACTAATTTAAATTATATTGATTATGAAGAAGACCCAAATAAATTGTATGAAATTTTTTTTAACACATTTTGTTGTGAATTTAAAAATATCTTCGTTCCAAAAACCATCTCAGTCAATGGTAGATTAGCTTTTAGTGAATAGGCTACCCCAGGTATTCACAAAAGCAGATTAAAACTTTATGAACTTTACAGTGAACGTTCATTTAATACTAGTGATCAATTTAAATTGTATGTAAAAACTTATTCCAAAGTATTTAAAAAAGTTTGTAAGTTTGCCAAGTCAAATTATTTAAGTTCTAAAATAAAAAACAGTAGTAATAAAATTAAAACGACATGGAATATTATTAATAATGAAACTGGAAGAGTAAAAACAAAGAACAATAATTTTTGTTTAAATATTGAAAATAAGAAAATTTCAGTAGACTCTAAGGTAGCTACAGAATTTGAAAAATTCTTTACTGACATTCCAGTTTCAATCACAAAATCATTAGATTCCTCCTCCACTGTTGCCGAATCTATTTTAAAAGATCATGTTAAACCTTGCGATGATAAATTTAAGTTTGCCCATATTAGTGCAAACGATTTAATAAAGTCATTTAAAAGTCTGAATAAAAAGAAAACGGTGGATCTGTGGGGCAACTCTGTAGATGTTTCCCAATCTGTAATAGTGACAATAGCTCCAATACTTGCTAGTATTTTTAATGATTGCATTGACTGTGGTGTATTTCCTGATCTAATGAAACTGAGTAAAATTATTCCATTACACAAATCTGGTAGCACATCAGACCCCAGTAATTTTAGGCCTATCTCTGTACTACCTACTTTTAGTAAAATTTTTGAAAAAATAATGTTGGAACAAATGCAAAATTTTTTTTTAACAGAAATAATCTTTTACACTGTAAACAATTTGGTTTTAGGAAGGGTCGCTCAACAACCGATGCTGGTGTTGAGTTAATACAACATATATATGAGGCCTGGGAGGACTCACATGATGCGCTGGGCATTTTTTGTGACTTGTCCAAGGCGTTTGATTGCGTTCACCATGAAACCTTGATCAGGAAATTACACTACTATGGATTTCGTGACACTGTTCTGGATCTACTCGTCTCCTATTTGACTGAGAGGATTCAGAAAGTAGACGTCAACGGGGAGAGGTCCCGCGGCTCCTCGGTTAAAATGGGAGTTCCACAGGGTTCAATTCTTGGTCCTTTTCTATTTTTAATATATATTAATGACTTGCCTGATTATGTACAAGATAGGCATGAGATAGTATTATTTGCAGATGATACTTCACTTATGTTTAAAATTAAAAGACGATTGCAAATTTATGACGATGTAAATAATTCTATCTCAAGAATAGTTTACTGGTTCAATGCGAATAACTTGTGCCTCAATGAAGGGAAAACTAAATGTATAAAATTTATCTTGCCCAATGTCAAAGAGGTTCACACCACTGTAAACATAAAGGATAAAAATGTGGACCTTGTGGATACCGTAGTATTTCTTGGTATTACTTTAGATTCTAAGCTTCAGTGGGGCCCACATATTGATAAATTGTCGAAGAGACTTAGTTCTGCAGCTTACGCTGTATGGAAAATACGTCAGCTGACTGATGTTAATACAGCAAGACTTGTATACTTTGCCTATTTTCATAGTGTGATGTCGTATGGCATTTTGCTGTGGGGAAATGCTGCCGACATTCAGACTGTTTTTGTGCTGCAGAAAAGGGCTATTCGAGCTATTTATAATCTTAAAATAAGAGACTCTTTGAGAGAAAAATTTAAAGGAATCGATATAATGACAGTTGCGTCACAATATATTTACGAGAATGTAATATATGTCCATAAAAACATTCATTTATTTTGTAAAAACAGTGATATTCATTCAGTGAATACTAGGCAAAAGAATATGTTAGCGTTACCAAATACTAGGCTCAAAAAAATTAATAATTCTTTCAAAGGCCTTTGTGTACGTTTCTACAATAAAATACCAAATAATATTAAAGCACTTAGCTTGAATAAATTCAAAGTTACAATTAAGGGCGTACTTATGAAAAAAGCATATTATAAAGTGTCTGATTACATGACAGACAAAACTGCTTGGAATTGACAAACAATGTGATAATTGACGATCAATGTGTATTAACACTTTGTCATAATTATTGGGATAAATATCATTCACTTGAGTAACTGTTCCACTCACTCCGACAGGCATTTCTAAATTATTTTTATGAAATAAAACTGTTTGTGAAATATAATCTTTGTAATGTTGGCAATTTAAAAGAGGAGAAAAAAAATTACAAGACCTTCCGAGTTTCTTGCCTGTTCTTCTCGAGAAGGCTCTCCCAATTTCCGAACAGGTGTAGAGTCAACTTTTTTTTTTTTTTCATTTTACTTGTATTTGCATACATCGTAATCATGGTTGGGGTGTATGTACATACAAGGATTAAATAATTAGTAAATTAGATTCTTGTTTAATAAGATTTTTATGTTTTGTTTGACGTCAATAAGTGCCTGTAAAGGTCTATATTGAATAAAGATTTTTGAGTTTGAGTTTTTGAGTTTGAGTTTGACTCTTTCCGAGATGGGGGGATGAAAAATTATTTTTCTTACGAGATAATATAAAATTCTCACGGGAAAACAAAAAAAAACGCGGGCGAAGTCGCGAGCGGAAAGCTAGTTACTTATAAATAAAAACAACTCACACAATCACTGCTACTGACGATCAACGACGCGACAAGGGACTCACTCGACGAGCGACGCCTATGGGGCGTGCGATGTACGAATACCTTACGAATACTCGTATCCTAGTCACTAGTAAATACGGCTGCCGTGTGAGGTTCTACCTCCGATACCATATTAATACAATTGTTCCCTCGGCGCCCGTCGCTTAGCAAGTAGAGTCGTCGGTAGCTATCGTATAAATATTTTCAGTAATTAACAAGCTTGCAGTAATAGTATTTCGATTCCGAATGCCGTACAATAATATGTTTGTCCGAAAAAAAATAGAATTATCTAATACGGAATAACATTTATTCTAACCCAAACCGCGCCCTGATTTTAAATCTACAACAAAACATTATTAATATGTATTGTATTGAAAAAAAAAACAATCATTTTTAAATAGTCATATGCTATTTACAAAAACAATTTATGTCCGTCGAATTGAATTCTGAATCGGAGCTGCGATCGGCTCATGAATATATCATAAAATCTATCAGTCAATCGGATTCCGGTTAAGCCACTGCGATCAACCCTTCCGCGTACCTACAGTTTAATGGAAAACCGTTGAAAGGTGAATCGCACATTGAAAATTTGCGCGCAGTGCGAACTGGCAAAGTGTGCTCTCGAGTTAGCGAAGACAATTTACTCGAGTCCCAACCATTGTGGTCTTGTCACATCATCGCGCTGCAATTACTTGTAGTGCGCGCAGCAAAGAAAACTTGAAAATTGCATTTCCTTTCAACTTATGTCTTTGCTGCTTGAATTTGCAGTTAAGTACGCAACGCCATTAATATAATAGATAAAATATAATAGATAAAAACTTCTTCGTCTAGGAAATCTGATTTAAACTTGTCATTCATTTAATAATAACAAATACAATATTATTTATAGTTATTATTAAATGAATGACAGGTTACAGATAAGCATGAAAGCAATCAAGCTATGCATTTTGGGGTCACTGTGACTGATATGAGATTGCTATTGTTACTGCAGAAAAGCTTATAATGTATAAATTATTAACTTTTGATGTAGCTATGCATATCTGTTCATGCACGCATTCGCATATTATGGATAAATTTTGTCAGTTACTCTGATATTTTCTCATAATAGGCCAATCAAGGAGAAATAAATGATAGAAAGTACCTTACTAAAGTTCTATTGGTATGAGTATAACAAGCAAAGATTTTAATAGGTGTTTAAGATTTTAGTTGCTCAGTAAATAAGTTTAAAAGCATTGAAAGTAGAATAAGTATACATAATTTTACGAATATGCTTTCTAGACATCTGTTGTTATGACATAGATGACAATTACACCCAAAAATACCTTTCATTGAAATATATTCATCTTTGACAGTTCACCAATATATAATAACATTGTTTTCATGCAAATAAATTTAATATCAACTATTGAAACAGAGAGGAGCTGGAAATATAATAATCAGTACGCGTATGACGAGGGTCACTGTCGGTCACACTTGTGTTACATTTGGAACACGTTTGATCATATAATTAAGTTGGTTTATAAATTTCTGAGCTTGATGTATGGTATATTCGATTAACTCTATAAATCATAATTATTTAAAAGCAATCATAACGAGATTGCAATAATAATAGCTTTATTTAGAACCAAGTCTTAAACAAGCGTTTTCTTTCGGTTTCACATCTATTATGACAACCATATTTTGATTTAAGACATTACTTAAAAATAATAATAGCCACATTATTCTGATACAAAACTGTTTATTACCTATGCCTTGGAATAAAAGGCTTAATACCTAGATACAATGTCTATCTACCAACTCACGCACATAACTGTAGCCTTCAGATCTGCTGCTACAGCCTATTGACAGACATGACCAAAATTAGGTCCTTTATCCTTAAAAATACCGATTATATTAATCTAAATTTCATATACAGCTCCAAGGATTTAATGGGAACATTCTCCTGGCTATCAGAGGATCGTTTGGTAAACTAATAAATATTTATCAGACACCGGAATATACTCTTTGTGTGTACATTTTTGTAAGTTCGTGCATTTGAAGTATACGGGGGCGATATTAGATCACAAAAAAATTGAAAGAAAAGGGTTATGCTGTTGGTGCGGATCTCTCGGAGGTATTAATTAACTTACTACACGCTACTGGATAATAGATTGCTGCAAAGCAGTGTGTCGAGTTTGAAAAATGTGATTGCATAATAATTCTTTTACCAATGCCAACGACATATTTGAAATATTTGGATTTGGAATTTTCGGTGAAATGTTGCTCATAATATTGGTTGCATTGCTTAAACTATGATATAGTCTACTTACAGAAGAAATTCTTAACATCTACATAAATTCAGTCATTCTGTTAAATTAAAAGAATCATCCAGCCTTCCGACATTCTTCTTATCTTATGAAAGCTTGCGGTATTGCTTTCAAACAAATACTCTTTCGAGTAATTTGATAAAGGTATGTTATTAAATTTGCTGAGCGCAAAGTAAGTTAACTGTGGGAGCTGTATATTGTTAACATTTTTACAATCCTGTGTTCCGGTAAAGTTACTTACAAAAGGGACGGGTATATTCCAACTGCCATTGGTGAAGTTTCAATGAATATTTTACCTTCGGCGTTTCCTCAGAACCTTTGTTTTACGAAACATGAATATCTAAGCTTACAATACTTTAGCGCATTTGAATTCATGGGTTTCCTGCACAGGAAGTTTAGGAATTGTCTCTAGATATTAGTAGCGACTCTTTCCTTATCTCTGATTATTTATTTTTAAATCTTTTCTATAACAGGTAGAACAACGCAACATGAGAATAAATTACTGTTTTTAAATACACTACACCACATGCTTATGAAACGTATATCGTACAAAGTTGTTCGAGGGCGTGGGTACTTACAGTAGAACATCTAAAATAACATCTTTGTGATTCGAATATATGACGAATTCACATTTGAATCTGTGTCGGTTTGCGCCGCTCGCAGTAGATCGCGAAATAAACCCTTACTTCCTTCTCGATGGCATAAAATTCTACTCAAGATGCTAATAAAGATTTATAGGGATTTAGTTGTAGCAGTAACGTTTTGTGACCTAAAAATCGAATCTGTCCGAGCAAAAACTGGCCCCCCACAAAATGAAAGTACAGTATACACATGTAGACTGAGTATGCTAAGTATAAAGTAAGACAAGATTATTGTTTTAAGTACGACGAAATAATATTTTTTTAGGTAGGTAGGTATTCGGTGAAATACGGTTAGTCAATGTCTTTAAACTAGGTTAAATTAAGGACCCAAACTTACAGGAAACATTCTGTAAGTAGACTATGTAAAAGAAGAAGGTTTTCATTTTGTCAAATTTAATAATTTATATAAATAAGTGGGCCTATCTCACTAATAAAAAAATATGCTGAGACGTGAAAAACCTATAGCTATCTACGCAGTGCAATGGGGCAATACTTTCAATAATGCACAAAAATAAGCTAGAGCCGTTATAAAAGTAATTAATGGATATGTTGAAATGCAATATCATTCCAAAATGATCGAGAAAGAAAGAAAGAAACGATTATTAAACTCACACAAATTAAAACAATAATTTGAAAAAATAAAACAATAACAGAAATAGGCAAAACAGTAACAGATTGAGAATTCTATATTACTATGAACCTCTTGGCCTTTATCTCACCTGATGGCAAGTGACGATAAGGCCGAAGGTGGAAGCGAGCTTCACATGCCTAGCTGCCTGATGGTTAGGGACCATGATCACTCAAAACAATATTAAAACCGCACTGACAGCGGTATGGCGCTATATGCAACAAGAGCGGAGTCGCTGTTTCAATATTGTGTTAGCCTTGCTATAAGTGATCATGGTATGGGCCCTGGATTCCCCAACAAGGGAGCAACTGGCTATCTTACCTCTTATGGTCAGAATACAACAACGTTATTGGTATTATTAAAATTGCGAAAAATTCTGTAAGACTGTATCTAGTCAGGCTAACGTACTACTTACTTACTTCCAACTAAACCCAGCAGGAAAAAAATTGCTCTCATGGGGAATGGAATCCCAGACCGATCAATGGTCACAATCACTAGACCACAGAGGCGGTTTAAAGAGGACGTTGTGTAGACATCATATTTCGAATTGGCCTCTCGTAATCATTGTATGTCTATATCTTAATAATTATGTTTACCATTTGGCAGCAATACGACAGGTTTCATGTTCTACTCAAGCATAATGAAAGGCCTCCGCAGAGATCTAACAAAACAGCCAATAAAAATATGATGTGCAATATTATTATTATACAAGGTCAATCACTAAGTGGCATAATAACGAACATAATTATTTACCCGTATGAGGTATTCTGGATCCGCCTCGCGGGTGAAACCCCACCCCTTGCGTGTTACTCAGCGACGTGAAGCTGAAGAAAGCAAGGAACTGTGACCTTACAGTCTTCTCCGATACCCTGATAACAAAAAGTCAACTTGAAAAAAATATAGAAAAGTTGTACCGATGAGTCACAAATTTGAATTTACGGCAAACGCACACGATCGACTTTTTGTAGGACCGATAATGGTCCCGATTTTTTGGATTGACATAACGCATACGTCTACCACTTTGTCGGTGGGCAACTTTTTGTAATTCATGTGCGTTGCAGCGTAGAACTCCATATGTTTCACTTTCCACCGTCAAAAAATCGATCACCGTCGGTCGTATGTGTTCGGACTTATGCCGGTAGCAAACCTCCGCCTCGGAACTAGTAGCGAAACCACAGAACACAGAAAGAGGTTAGAAAGGCAATCATGCACCGTTTGTACGGGAACCGCTGTCGCCAGTTTTGCTCCCACTTCTTTTCCTTGCACCGCCCATGCAAAGTCGCGCGAAATCGGGCTGAACCAATCACAACGCTCACTGGGCTCCTCATTCACAGAAATTCACTGACGTCCAGAGCCGCGTGTACAAATAACATTATTTTAGTGATTGACATCGATTAATAGCTATCGATATTAAATATTGCCAGCAATTTAACCATTTGAAATATTTAGAAAACCAAAAGATAATTATTACTTTCATTATACGTTTATAATTAATAATATTCAAGTAATATTTTGTTTCTATGTAACAAAATTAAAGCTTTTTAGCTCAAAAATGTTGTAGGTTACACGTAAAATAAAAGATAAACTATAATACTATAATGCACCGGTCTGAAAGCATAAACTAGAATGGATAATCTGACAAACGGACGTGCGGTAGTTTAGTTGTTAGGATATTTTAGTTGGATGGAGAAGTAAATATTTGTAAAGTAAATATTTACCTGTAAATTTGTTTTTTAAAGTACTCAAATCTTCATATCTTGCATGGCCACCTACCTATGCTAAAATAGTCATATAAATATTATGGTGATATTAAAAATTCTAAGTTGTAAAATTAGTTTAGAATTTGCCCATAATTTTTTTACTAATCGAACTAATTGTGTCGTGAAAATTGAAATTAATTTTACAATTTTAAATTTTGATTACATCGCCGTACTTATATGAATAGGATGTTAGAAAGGGTAGGTGTTAGCTTCGCCAAACATTCTGTATTATCGATAAGTAATAATTATTATTATGGCATTTTAAGTGACAAATAATATATTATTTTTACTTTATACAAATATTTTAAAATATACATTTATCGATAAAATGTAATGCGTGCGTTTTTTGATTAGCACGGCACTATCCCTTGTACTGCGACTACTGCGTTAATGCTCATTAAGCCAAATGCGTCACTACCGAAAGCAGTGTACTACATTACGCGCTCTAAGTAATATGGCAAAAATCGCGGGCGTACATTGCCGGTAATGTATATTTTTTAGAAAAATATTATGTAACTTATCGTTATGATCAGTTTTGGTGGATTTTGACATTATGATCTATGGAATATGGTCATTATGATTAATTTACTACTTACCGATGAAAAGAAATTCCTTCTTTAGCTACACTTGACACCTGACTTCTTGTTTTACAAGTAATTATAGCACAAGAAGGCATTTTTTTATATTTATAGCGCCGCGCTTCACGATACACTCACTGTAGTTGTCCATCAGTGATTAAACAACGCGTTCGCGTTGCGGGGCCACAAGTATGAGCATTTAGTCATAGTTGTGGCTACGCGTGCCCCGCCCACATAGCCCTTCTAACCTCTTTCTGTGTTCTGTGAGCGAAACCGCTGAACTCTTCTCCCGCGTTGTCGTTAGTGCGGCGCGCGAGCTCTGGCGAGCTTGTTTGTCTGCTTTAACGCGGATATTTAACTATGGCGCTGTCTCTGTCGCGAGGGGATACGCCCGATCTGCTCAGACGCCGTCTACACCTCCGCGTTCGATTCGCCGTTTTGTTTGTTCCTGACTATGCGTCACGGTTTCGCCTTGTTAGCTGTTTCGCGGCGGAGGTGTGCTACTGGCATTAACCTTATGTTGTAGGTACCTTCTAAAATATACAGGATGTGACGGAACACCGCAATAATGTGTGTATACATCAGAAGTGGAGATTTTGTAGGAAAAATATTGGGATTAATCAAGCTACTTTTTTTATACAGACTAAAAAAATCGTTTTTTCATCCTAAGTGTCGACAGCCCTACATCAACCTATCTTTAGTATTAATTCCAAAGTCAGCTGAACTATGGCCGTCACTTGAAAGTTTTTGCTTTCAGTTTGAAACTGATGAATTCGGAAAGTATTAGGTTTCCAGATTTAGGATACTTAGGTCCATCGTCCAGATACCTAAGAACTAGGGTCTATCTGATATCTGTCCTATATACTCCTTAAATTATTATTTCGGCGTTCAATTAAGCTCGGTATAAAAAATACTAAAAAATATACAATAACCAATAAGACAAAATATTATATTACTACTAACTAAATAAGCCTCTTTCATTCCGACTATCTGAGGTCGTATAGTACTTAATGTCAGTACTCGTAAATAAACATGTAATTGCGCAAATAAATGTACTGTTAGGATAAATCAGGCTGGCTGTGACGTCACTAGGCTTTTGAAAGACACAACTTACGTACAACATACAACTTACATAAAAGAAAAAACAATATTACGTAGAGAAAAAAAAACTTATATTTAGTTGTTAAATGAAAAGGTCCCTGCTCAGCAAAAAGCTAAGCTGGTTAAGAATTAAAAAACCAGTGCTGATCTTCCGCAGGGCCAATAGTGATGCCACGGCAGAACACACAACAATACACCTCTATTAAGTGAAGGAAATTTATAAGCTAAAAAAGGGACAAAAATAATTCTAAATTAGATGCCGTGTGCAACATAATCTAGGGCAAATACATAATTATCTAAGCCGCTAAAAATCACTAGATTAGATCCATGTTTGATCATGTTGGAACTTGCTCCATATTTGTTGATAACATTGACACCGTTTGTCGACAAATGTCTGTATTTATAAAAGGCGTATTTAGTGAGTGGCAAACTGAAATATCAACGTAAAGCCCAAAGCCCTTACTGCAGGAGCTATATAGAAGTAAGAAAATGGGTACAGGGCATCGTTAGTTTGATAGTCGCCCACTTAGGGAAGATTTTTCAAAATTTTCACAGGAAGCTGAGAAATCTCCATCCAAAAAAGGAAACTACCTACACTGTAGAGCTTTATTAAGCCAAACTTAATACGCGGGCACAACTAATCTATACTTACTTACTAATATTATAACGTTGGAGAGTTTGTTTGGTTGTACGCACTAATCTCTTGAACTACTAATTCAAATTGAAAAATTATTTTTGTGTTGCATAGTTCATTTATCGAGGAAGGCTATAGGCTGTACAACATCACGCTACGACTAATAGGAGCTGAGCATCAATGAAAAATGTCGCAGAAACGGGAAAAAATATATGGCAAAACGTAATTCGCGGGCACAGTTACTCTTAAATATTTGTAATGAACTCAGTGTATCTTTAAATGTTGTTTTTAACAACTATTTTTTTATTCCTAAAAGTACAATATTTCAAAAAATGTACATGAATATTATACATATATCAGTTATTATTTATTCAAAATATATTTTCAGGGTTGCAAAATACTTTCAAGTGACGCTTCATTCTCATCAAATAATTTGACAAAGCTTGACTCTTGCCAAAAGAAAATGTCTCGATAACGTTTCCGTTAATTATGTTGTTTATTTCCCCGCGCTAATAACGCTTTTAATGATAAAGAAAAATAAACAAATTGCTTTTTGAATACGTCGGGCGTAAACTGCGTGGAACTGAGTGGCTGTGCTGAGTCGGCAGTGAGCATTTTAGTTGTAATTTAGCTTATTCTCTCTTCACCCGGACGCCTGTCACACAGCCGCATGCCATTAGGCACACTTCATAAAGCCGGGCGACGCAACACTAACGCCGACGCAAAGAAAATTTGCAATGACGAGAGCTGTCGTGAACTCTGTGATTTTTCGGGAAGCAGTTTAATGGAAAATTTAATGGTTAGAATGGTATCTCGCCCGAGTATCAAAAACTCTTTGACTTTATGACTGCTTAGTTATTACTATAGGTACTTACAATACTTTTTAATAAATTGTTTTGTTTGTTTTTTTTGCTATTAAGTTGGCAAACAAGCAAACTGCCCACCTGATGGTAAGTGGTAACAGTCACCTATAATACATGTGGTTCCTGTGAGATTCGCAGCAAAACTGCAACCCCCACAAGAACCACAGTGTACATTGCCAACTTGTGACTTAAGATGTAAAGTCATGGTACCTAGTAATTTCAGTGCCATATCTTACTCTTCAAACCGGAACACAGCAATGCAAGCACTGCTGCTTTGCGGCAGAAATAGGTAAGATGGAGTTACCCATGCACACGACCCTGGTACAGAGTCTCCCTTCGTCAAACGCTTATTAGTGTATGATACTACGAGATTTATTTATATCTCCACGTGATTATACACTCAAGAGTTACACAAATACATATACCACTTAAAAATCGCGAAAATTAATCTCGCAATATAAGTGAAATCAACACTCTTTAGTTGACAATAAACTCTCAAAGTAATGATACTTAAATATATGAAAAACAGTACACTATTGTACACAATTTATTCAAGCAAGTTAGCGTTTTTCGTCACCGAGTCTTTCAGGTATCTTTATGTGACCCGGCTTCATTGCTCTCGAATGTATATTCAGTTTTTCCAAGTAGAGCTTCTTAAAATTTCAGGGTATCTACGGGAGACCAGCACCGGGGAGTCTGCGACGCCTCGGCATTATGGCCCATCTACCTATGTTTTCTCTTTTTACGTGTTCTCTTTTTACGTATGAATAACCATTCTTCTTTCTATCTTTTTCTTTCAACAAGGTGATCTTGCCTGTTTAAGTCTCAGATAGGTACCAAAATTTTTTTAATAGGGCAGAATTAGTCCGTTTATATCGATAGGATTAAATTATAATTTCTGAAAGTGAAAGTTTAAGGAGAGTATCACGAAATGTAGAGCTGCGTGTAAGTACGCTGACTGCAATATACATAGTATAAGTGACGGTGTCCCTTTTCTTTTAACAGTGAGTTCATACCATGATCCTAATTTCAAAATCACTGAAATTTTTTCCCGGAAAATTAAAAAATTTCTGTTTTTTTTTCTAAATTTTGTGGTGTAATATAACTAAGTTAATATTTACAAATCATATTCTGTCAAAAAAACATAATAAATACACAAAAAAAAATATTTCGCAATGTAAATCGTATAACATTTTCATCATACTGCGCGCGGAATCAGCTGTTTGGGTCATCGAACGTCAACGCACCGGTGTGAGTGAAACAAAAATGATGCCGGCGCGCCATACATTGCGTAACATTAATAAAAATAAAAAATGAAAACTCCTTTTTTTTCGCTTTAAAAGCTTCTTCGGGAAAAATTAACATCGGTAAATAAATATTAACCTTGGTCAGAACTCACTGTTAAAAGAAAAAGGACACCGTCACTTATACCCGGTATGTAGCTTACAATCCTTCTAAAGGGAGGGATCTAATATTCTGAACAAAAACATCAACACCAACATATCGCAAATAGAATCTTTGAAGCGTGTCGACTAGAACAATTCCGTCACAGTTACAATTGCTCCCATCCACCAGTCTGGAGCCGAGCGCTGGTATTAGATGCAGGCTATAAAACTGTACGATGCAATGTTGCCGCCGACGCGAATATTTGCTGCGGCAGCGAAGCGGTGGCCGGCCGCAATTCTGAATCGGGCATTACCGGTTCCGCTGCGACGACCTTTTGTCCTTTCCAGGGCTGTTACTAAGCAAAGTGCAGGCGCCACAAACGAAGTCCTTTCAGAAATATCTAGTCGTAATTGACTAGGAAGATCCTGTTTTGCACCATCTATTCCGACGAATTTGCGGTAAAATTTTCGGTGTATCGCCTGAGACCGAAAATTCTTTACAGTTCTCCCAAAATATAGCTTTTAACTAAGTAGGACAAAGAGTTTTTGATGTGAAACTTTTTTTACATCGCCTTAAATTTTTACGTCCATATCTATCGCATGCCACATTACCTACACAAAAACATGAGGTCTTTAATTTCACAACTTCATATTGATCATGTGCATTAGAGCTTTTACTTTAAAACTGAGTGGCAGTGGTTCGATTCTGGTGTAGAACATTTTTTTTTCATAAACTTCTTTTTTATAATTTTGTTTTTTATTACTTTTTTATTTTATCAATTTGTTTTTTTATTACTCTTTTGTTTTATATTAATTAGTTTTATTTAATTTATAATTTTCTTTCCAGAAGAAAAATATTTAAGTAAAGAATAAAAACGCGATTTTAATACCTTAAATTTTCCAAAAATATTTAATAGTTTCATATAACCACACAATGATTTAATTTACTTCTTTTTAGTCTAATTAATAAATCTTCAAATTGAAGAATTCGTACCATAAAAATCGGAGGTTTTTTTAGAGCAAATAGAGCAAGAACCTAAGCATCGACTTTCTGTGAGTTAGGTACCTGACACGACCACGAAATGGCGCTAATTTTATCTTTTTCAAGCTTTTATTTAACTTGCACTGTACGTATGTATGCATGTATGTATGTTCGGGTCAAATCTTGCGAGTTTAGTTTGATCCACATCCCGGATAACGATTGAGCTGAAATTTTGCATGCATATGTATATTGCGTGACAATACAATAATTTTATGATGACATGGAGCTGATCTGATGCTGGAGCTGGTAGATGGCCATAGGAACTCCGCAATTAAACGACACAGCCCCATCGAGTTTGGGCTCGTCTGATTCGTCTGTACTTTGGTCCTAGATAATATCCGTATGCCAGCCCATTAACTTTTTTGTACAACCTTCCCTAATATGAATATCAAATGCAGGAGCTTGAATTGTAGAATACAATACAGTATTTATTATGGAATTTACTGATATGACTTCGAAAATTCTTTCATTAATAGAATGCTTTATTATCAGTAACTTAAGACTATAGAATTTTTTCCTACGGAAAAATGTAGAATTTTCACGCGAAAAACGAAAATACGCGGGCGAGAAGCTGCAAGTAGCAGACGCGGATCCAGCCCTCAAATTTTAATAAGGTTGAGGATACAGCCACCCAAAAATAATTTTCAAGCGACAACAATCAAAACAAATCTGGCTTGCGCAAAAAAATCATTTTCTACAAATCATGAAGGTAGGGCAAATTTTGTGGCGCCGCAAGAGACTCGTGAAAAGAGATGATGAATTGTATGGTATAAAATCTCTACTCGGGCGTGTAAGTAAAGATGTCGCATTGTGAATTGGTTCTTAACCTTTTAGTGACGAGGGACCATTTCACAAATATCTGTCTAGCCATGGACCACCAACTCAAAACCAAAAGAGTATAATGAATAAAGTGTTGTTAACCGACTTCAAAAAAGGAGGAGGTTATCAATTCGGTTGTATTTTTTTTATGTTTGTTACCTCATAACTCCATCATTTTTAAACCGACTTCCAAAATTATTTTTGTATTCGATAGAGTATACTGCAAGGGTGGTTCCATGGTCACCAAAGTTAGGATCTGATTATGGGATCCCATGGAAATTGAGGAAAACCCTTAAAATTTAAGGTGTGTCCAACGTGTTTTTTTGTGTGTAAGTTACGCCATTACTCCGCCAATTGTGCACCGATTTTCAAAATTCTTTTGTATTTGATAGAGTATACTCCTGGGGTATGATGATGGGATCCCATGAAAATCGAGGAAAACACTAATTTGAAGTGTGATGTTGTCTGTACCTATTCTTATATTATTTTTCAGTGTTTTTGAAGTCGGTTTTTATTTTTGTTAAAATATTTTTTGTTATATCTATTTTATAATATTAGTTTCCGTATTGGAAGCAGCCGAAGTGTACCACTTCGGCTGCTTCCAGGGACCATTCGTTAATGACCATTGAACTATCGCATGTCGCATTACAGCCGGCCGCGGAGTAGCGGTAAAGAAAAGTGAAAGGCGCTCGGCAAAGCAGCCAAGGCCAATAATGTCCTTAATAAATTTTCAGTTAAATGCCTACGATCCGAAAAAAAGTTTCACTTGCATCGTGGTTTCATAAAACGACACAATGAGTTTTTTTATCAGGATGGTTATTTTGTAACTGATCGGTTGATCGTAATCGTTATTAAATTAGTTAAATAAAAACGAAATTATACTCATCACACAAAATATGCTAAATATGTATTAAAAGTTGATTTCGATCAAACAGATTTTTTTATTATTAAATCTCTACAATGGCCGATTGCCGATCAGTTATATATTCGCTCTTCCGGTAATCAAATGACATTAATCGTTTGAATCAATAAATTTGTAACGTAGGGTGCAGACGCGTCAATTTTAGCGTAATGGGAAAGATAATTAAATTAAAATTAGCGAGCCTTATATTAGTAGCATATGATATGTAACATCTGACATCTCACTACCATCGGACGGCCAACTCTACCACCACGTGCGCTCATTAGTCAAAAAGCGCGCGCTTCCCCGACTTCCTGTTACATACTTCCGTCCCATTTCACAAAATCACTCCCGCAGATTGCAAGAAAGCGATGGGAAAGACACATCAAAAAGTGTTACATCACTAAAATAATACATCGAAAAGTCGCTCTTGTAACCAATACTTAAAATATTAAGTATTGGTTACAAGAGCGACTTTTCGAAGTATTATTTTAGTGATGTTATTCTTTAATTTAAATTAAAGGCGAGGTATCGGTAGAAAGCGCCGAAAACTGCTCCGGGAAAACAGATAATTTACACATTTATGGCCTTATTCATAAAAATATTTAAGCAATGCTTAAGTAAAGTAATGTTGCTGTCTCTTTTGATGTACTTTCTTTTATAATGAGATTGAAAGTGACAGCAACATTATTTAACTTAAACATTGCTTAAATATTTTTATGAATAAGGCCATTAGTATTAAAATATAGTCATAAAATAAATATATGATATAAATAAGGATATTATCTAATAATTAACCGACTTTAAAAAAAGGAGGAGGTTCTTAATTAGATGCTTATGTTTTTGTTAAATTTCATTGATTACTGTTTATAAAATGCAATGACTGAATTAAAACATCACAAATATATTAGGAACGATAACAGTTAACGGGTATAGTAATGGAAATCCATTCAAATGCATCCGATCGGATCTAATACTATTGAAAGTAACCCTGGCGCACCGGAAAACTAGGTTTTCGCCATCAAACTGCAAAATGATAAATTCCGCATGTGCCGGAACCGGTTCGCCTCAGTTGTCCGGACATAATACTCGTTTTGAGTATCTGCCGCGCTCATTACCGGACACAAATGTGAATAATAAATGACAGCTTTCCGAGGTATACGTAACAGTAATGGATTTGCTTTTAAATTGCCGTCAACTCTCGTTAACTGGCATATATTATTATGTTTCGCACTAGTTAAATTGATATTGCAAAAAGTGAGCGATTGCAGAGGGTTGATAATTTATAAAACATAAAAGTATTTAAGCTTTATTTAAGTTTGATTTCAATTGAGGTCGTACCCAATATAAAAGGTCTTTGGTATACACCCAATCAAGTCGAAACCTACCCATGTTAACATGAGGAGCTTGGTGGCGTATTGGCGCGTGCGCTCAGCAAACGATTGCTAAGGTTAAGCAACGTTCGCTGTGGTCAGTCTTAGGATGGGTGACCAAAATAAGAAACATCGCAAGCTCTTCCGTGCTTCGAAAGGCACGTTAAACAGTGGGTCCTGCGCCTTATCTCGCCCCGGTCGTGTCGGTTAAGGAACAGAGAGTGCTCTTGCGTTTGCGCAGTCACTTGTATCTCCTGCGCAGATGGCTAGTCTCTGTGAAGATTGGCCGCCGTGACCGAATATCGGTTAGGAGGACATTATTATTATGTTAACATAGTCATATAAAAGTTATGGTGTTAGTTATTACGCCCGAGTAGCGAGGCAGCGCTGGATTGCGACACCACTGTGCGGTGAAGGACAAGTACCTAGTCGCCAATCGGAGTCGGCTTTGAGCAGCCGTACTATTGACCGTGGTGGTTTTTTTGCTAATTAGCGATCCGGTATCTGTAATTATTTATTGTGTGTCTTGGAGGTCTATCTAGGACCCCTTGTTTAGTTGAGAATCACAATGACACAAACAGTGTATGTGTTTGCACCTACTCCCAAGAACAGTCCAGCCACTCGTGGATCATCAGTGACTCACCTTGTGGCGAACAGGAGCTCCTGTTTTGTACGCTACGCCACTGAGGAGGGGAGAAGAAGCTGGGCTGTGACTACGTAGGGCCTAATTAACAAGTTAGATATTGTTAGGCAACTCTCACGTGCCTCCTAACACAGCCGCGAAACGCGGTCGTATGTACTCCCCGTGGTTTGCTTGAGGTTTAAGCAAAGTGTTTCTGCTTAATACCATCACAGCCGAGTATTGAACATATTATGGTGTTATTGAAAATATATTTTTTAAGTCCCCATACATTTTTTTCATCAACCCAACTATTTGTACGTTGCCCAAGTTTAAAATTAATTTTACAATTTTGAATTTTCAATGACGCTTTAACTTATATATGAGTAGGTTAATATGGATAGGTTTCAGCTTGGTAGGGTGTATACCAAACACCTTATATTACAGTATACAAACATACAACCATAGCCATATAAAAACACCAAATAAATGAAAGTATCAAAGGATATTGTAGCTGCTTCTTACTATTCTAGGACTCCTCCTGAAATTAATGTTAATGTTAGCTCCTGTGCTGTAATGGGTGTTATAGAACGCGTTAAACATAACGCCTAAGCAGTGGCAATATCTACGGAGCTTGTTACAAAAGTTTTTAACGTTGATAGCCATCAATGCTACATACATACAAATTAGCAAGCTCTGCTGTTCGAAATTGTAATTATTGAGTTAGTTAACGCGTTACGAGGTAGATCCGAAGCATTAGGGAACTCACCGAAACTCTAAAGTTGAAGCGCCATGGTCTGCAAACAAGACTACGGGCGGTGTGTATCTTTCGTTGGCCCCGCACAGCCGAGTTTCGGCCGCAGCGCCAGCACTTTTCACTGCCGTCGCTCCCCCCAACTGTATCCAGCCACCGACGCAACTGCCGTGAATAAATACAGCTTTAGTCTTCTTACCAACTTGATCTTTGAATAATTTGCTACATAATCATGAACTGAAGCACTGCAGTAATAGTACATTATTCACCAAGAACAAGAAGTGATCGAAATCGAAAACTCGCAAGGAATTGCACTTTCACTTTCTTCGGAGTGATACAGTGCATAATAGTCTTAAATCTTAATACTACGCCTATGAGGAAAATAAAAATCAAAATCTCTACTCATTGAAGTTTGAAGTTTATATAAAAAAATTAATATATAACAGTTATATAAAACATTTACCTATAAAAACTCAATTTCATACTTTTGCTAGCGAGATTAATGTTGGGTTATTTAGACGTTTGAGATCATGCAGATGAGATTATTGCTTGTGTTATTAGCAGTGTTTGAGCAAGGTGGTGGTGTAAAAATAGTATATCAATAATCAATAATTTCAATTTTCATATACATTCTCTGCTCACTTAGCACGTTACAATGAATTTTCATTTTCTACTTATTCGTTCACGTTCTTGCGCAAGTAAGAACCTACTTACCTCCGAGCAGGTGTAGAATAAAGTAACTTTACTGTTTTAGTTTTTTTATTCTCATTTAGGCACAGATTATAATGTTAAGGGGAGGCAGGTTATGTTATTATAACAATTTTAATGAAGAATTTTTTAATGAAGCTGTTATTTTTGAACTACTTCATTATCCATGCCTTTATTTCGCTAACCTTAACATCATTTCCGGGTATCGATATAGCACTTCAATAAAATAGCTTTTTGACATTATAGATGTTATTTATTTATACAATGATGTCTTGCTTTATATAATCGCATCATATGTTTTTTAAATTAGTATTCTATACAAAATAACCGTGTTAAAATCATTATTATGTTATAAAAGCACTAGCTTTTGCCCGCGACTTCGTCGTGTGGAAATCCTTTTTTATTGATTCCCTTTACAAATTCGACCCCCCCCCCCCCCTCCCCTTTTTATACCCTTAAGGAATGCTTTCAGGGATAAAAATTATTCTTTATCCTTTCCCACAACTCAAACTATCTCCATACCAAATTTCATCTAAATCGGTTCAGCGGTTATTGATTCCCCATACAAAGTTCCACCCCTGTTTTCTCCCCCTTAAGGGGTGATTTCTGCAATAAAAGCTATCCTATGTCCTTTTCTGGGACTCAGACTATGTCTATACCAAATTTCATCTAAATCAGTTCAGTAGTTTTGGCGTGAAAGCGCGACAGACAGACACACAGAGCTACTTTCGCATTTATAATATTAGTATGGATTATTTGTGCGCCATATTGAGTAAGCATTAGTAAAATTGTCGTCCAGGTATCATGCCTATTCTGAATGTATTTGTATAAGTACCTAAATGGGAAAATCTAAATTAACTTATTTATAAAGGTACAAGTACCTACTCAGAGCACACGGCAGCCTGAACGCCGCCGGCACGAAATATTCAATTTGACGGAACGTTGATCATAGTTGTCTGCGTGTGACAGTCTTGGACCCAACCCGACTGATTTTTCTTTCTATAGATTCAATCGAATGAAACCCCTTCAAACAAGTCACGGCGAGATAGCCAAAACATCGTTTTCCATTTAAATGGGTCTCGTAAATAACGTCAACAGGCTAAATGATTTTATTCACATAGCTGGTTTTTAGAACCTATGTTTTTGAGAAAAACAAGATGTGGACCTGGACATAACACTATTTTTCAAGAGTTTCATTTATGCTGAGAAACTTCTCATTCGTACCCACCTGCTACCATTAAATCGTCCGACTGAGACTAATCTATACAACTGTATTTCCACCCGTTGGCCGGCGTCTGGCTGGAGGAAATACGAGCAGGACCCCGGTCCCTCCAGAGATGGGGATTTGATCTGGCCGAAAGTTTTTCCCGACTTGGTCTTGAGGATTCGGGAATCGATGGTGATATTGCACACTGGTGACAAACAATTCAATCCATTTAATAAGTCAAACTAGTCAATGCGAGTGGCATTGACTCACTAAGATCTCCAGTTTTGAAGAGTCTAAAAGTTACCACACATAATAAATACTACAGTAGTTAAATGCATTACATTACATCAGCATAAGAAGATGCTGATGTTATGATTATTTTATTGAGGTGCATCAAAGCTTACATCAAAATTAAAACAACATATTATTAAAAGAGTGTTGATCTGGGATACAGCCCAAACAATATACACATAATGATCTTTAAAACCACTTTTTCAATTAATTAAAAAAATAATTAATGGAAATAAAACTGAAATAAATAATAAAATGAGATATCTGGTTAAAACGCACACAATAATTATTTAATTAAGCATTAAGCAAAAGAAAAATTATTGTACACAAAACGATGACTTAAAAATAATGGTCCTTTTCCCTAAGCGAAACTATGAAAATGATGTTATACTATTGGTTTACATGTTTCACTTTCATCGCTCAGCCTGGTAGTCACTAGTTCGCTGGCTTCCTAGTACAATATTGGTGGAAAAGCACTATAATGTAAGTACATCATTGATTTACTACGAAACGTTATTATTATTACCAAACATTTGGTAGTAAATCAATGAAGTACATAGCCAAGGTAAAGTAGTGAATTACAAGCTTGATAACTTCGCGTGTGGTCATACATTGTGGATGACGGTTCGGGACTTGTATTGCATCGAAGGCTTAATAAAGTCTTTTGAAGTCAAAGGGATTTATCTAAAATGAGATAGACGGTAGATTACATACGCATGGCAGGCATGTTATATGAAATATAAAAGAACTAGCATGAATATCGACTTCTTCGTCGTTGACTTGTCTGTAGTGCTAGCGCTCGTGTCGTAGTTTTAATCAATCAGAAATTAAGGGCACGCGTAAAGCCTGAGCTTTGGGTGTACGTGCTTTATTAATATAGTATTACAATGTGTTTCCGAGTAAGTATATTTATGATTTAATTATTACAGATTTTAAAATTATCATAACTCATACAATTACAAGTAAATTCAACGACACTTGACTTCATAATGCCGATTGATAGCATTGCGAGGCAAATCTGTAAAAAAGATTTGAATCGTTGTAAGAGTGATGCAATTATACTCTTTTATTGAAAACGCATGCAAACGCAAACGCAAACGCAAACTTTCAGGCATAAAAGCTTTTAATAAAAATATTATAATACTTTTTTGTACCCTCAATGCCCTTCCTTATCAAAACGGGAACTGCGAACCGCAAAAAGATGACAAGGGCGTCCCTCGCAACGAGCCCTTGGGCAATTAGCGGTATATTATTAACATGCCGCATTTTTTCTATCTTGCCTTTCTAAGAAACTCATTAAGTGTTCTGACAGTTTTCCACTTGGAAATATACTTAAATAAGAATTAATTAGGCACACTTATAATTTGTGGTTGCGAAATCAACGTGAAAACTGGAGCGTGCCCTGGAAAGCCGCAAAAAATGCGGTCCGGTTCTCGCTGGACAAGTAAAACCATTGTAAAGGTTTTGATATTAGCCAAGGGTTAATATTGGCCCGCTATTCACAGAAAAGGTAAACATTATTCGGGTTTCAATACCCGTGGGATCTGTGAGTACATGCGGCAGACAGACCGTTCTCGGTTGTCTTCCATTGTTTGCGCTAATAATTGCAACATTAGGCACAACCTTTAATCGTTGCCAGAGGGATTTTAATTGGCCTCATCTACACCGTAAAATATTTACTTTGCGTAAGGCCGTAATTGTTATGATTTCACCTTATTGTTTGATTTATTTTAAATAAATCGAATTTAGAAATTAATTCCATGAAATAAATTCCATAAATAAATTCAGATTGAGTTTAAAAAAATAAGTTTGAAAACGAATAGGTTTCCGTATCGGAATCAATTTCAAAAATACAGTGTGGCGCTGCATAAAGTGCACATACGGGGCAGGAGGCTAAAGGGGGTAATTTAAAAAAAAAATAGAAACAAAAATCTCTAATTTTTTTGTATTTTTAGGGCCATTTATTTTTTTACCCTCCGTTGCGAACCTGACGTGCATAAACCGTGATAAACCGTTATAACTCTTGAATAAATAGACAAATATCAATGAATTAAACGCCAACGTGATCCTTAAAGATCAATAGTGCTGTCAAAACAAAATTTTTGACAATTATTACCACACACAATTAATGACAGAGAATTAAGGGAGAAAAAACCGGCCAAGTGCGAGTCGGACTCGCCCATGAAGGGTTCCGTACGATTTATGACGTATTAAAAAAACTACTTACTAGATCTCGTTCAACCCAATTTCCGGTGGAAGTTTGCATAATAATGTACGTCAGATATTTTTTTAGTTTTATCATTCTTTTATTTTAGAAGTTACAGGGGGGGACACACATTTTACCAATTTGGAAGTGTCTCTCGCACAAACTATTCAGCTTAGAAAAATAATATATTAGAAACCTAAATATCTTTTTGAAGACCTATCCGTAGATACCCCACAGGTATGGGTTTGATGAAAAAAAAATTTTTGAGTTTCAGTTCGAAGTATGGGGAAACCCCAAAATTTATTGCCCTTTTTTCTATTTTTGTGTGAAAATCTTAATGCAGTTCACAGAATACATCTACTTACCAAGTTTCAACAGTATAGTTCTTATAGTTTCGGAAAAAAGTGGCTGTGACATACGGACGGACAGACAGACAGACATGACGAATCTATAAGGGTTCCTTTTTTTGCCATTTGGCGACGGAACCATAAAAAGCGTAATTTTTTCTGTTTTCTTAAATCAAATTCAATTTTTATACAATAAATACCCCCAATATGGTATTGTTTTCTAGTGCTTATTTCAATATGTATCATTTCAGCTATCAAACGCCATATAAATCGCGTCTCTAAGTCAATTGTAACAATAGCTATGATCATTCGAATCGAGGTGTTGGAGACCCCAGTACCATAAACTTCGTAAATATTTCTATCATAGTCGTGATCAGGGGACCCGTTTCGTCGAATTCTAGATTCGGGGCCAAGGAATCACTGCTGCGTGATGAACTGCCGTTACTTTTAGAGGATGTGCCGCTAGCTTTACTGCACAGAATGTTCGTACAGATGGATGGTTGTCCAGCCCATTACGCCAGGATTGTAAGGAAGGAGATATCTCGACGAGATACGAGTATATCCAAACAGATGGATTGGCGGTCAAGGTCCTATTGGATGACCTACTCGATCACCAGATATGACGCCTCTCGACTATTTTCTATGGGGCATAATAAAGTAACGTGTTTATAGCACTACTATAAAGACAGAAGTCGAACTGCGAGACAAAATTTTGAGTTGCGCTGCAGACATGCGGAATGACCCTTGGCATGATTCGAGGCGCAACACAGCAAATAGTTTTTCGCACAGTAATATGCCTACAACAACGGGGGGGATGTAAAACAATAATAATTTCTAATGGTACTTTATGATGTAAATACTTCGGTATTTCTTGATAAAAAAAGTTACGATTATGAGTTGTTTCGTTAAATCTAAATCAAGTCAGAATAATACTAATAACGTGTCCAATCACATCACTCAGGTAGAAAATTTTGTAAAGTTATCGGTAGGAGCCAGGAAAGTACAAAATTTAAATTTTTATCACTAACATGACCCCCTTTAGCCCCCTGCCCCGTATGTGCACTTTATTGCTGGGAACTACCTACCAAGTACATGAAGGTTACTTGCAGTGGAGTGATCTGGGATAAAGTGTTATAGTGAAAAGTGCTCTGAGATGAAAAGCTCAATCAACTGGAGCCCACCATGAGAAGAGGTAAGAAGAAAAGAGTATGCAAAATGTGTGTCTGTAATAGTATCGGTTACTGCAACCACTTACTGTTGGCACAGTACTGTTCCAGACCGCACTGCGCACAGCGCGTCGGCGCCACGTCGCCGCACGGACACGCGCCGTCGCGCGCGCAACACGCGCAGTCTTCGCCGACGCCGCCAGGGCATGCGCATCCAGACGATGATTGCGTCCATAAGTCCACTTGATCTGATTAGATTAAAATAAGATGCGTCAGAAAAAAAACATATTTTATTTAGTCTGTATTAACGAGTACTCAATAATTTTGACTAAATTGAATTATTATCTCTCGCACTTTAGCACCTGTGTCGTCAGAGGTATGCTTAAAAGTTTTTAATGAGAGGTGAAATTCATTTGCGCACTGTACTGCGCCTGTGTGGTGCGCAATAAAATCCACTACCCTACTAAATAGCGGGGATTTCCCACTAAGTCACTTGGTGTCTATAGCGTCATTATGGGCAAAAGGAAATTTCTTATAACCGGACTACATTTACTTCGAAGCTTCCGTCACCTTAGACCTGACCTTTTCCGGTAGCAGAGAGGAATTTTTTCGTCGTATCTTTCTCTGAAGAGAGGGACACAACGATAATAGTTATTAGGTACATATTGACTAGGCGTAGGTATAACTTTTCGATGAGGGGGAGGCAGATTAAAACTTCAATTTGCCTAGTGTATACTGCTACTTGGGAGGAAAAGTTCATTCTATCTAGTGTATGTTGATTGATTTTCAATGGAGGGTGTCCGGACCCCAAGCCCTGCCCTTACCTACCCCAGTGGGTATTGTTAATAGGCTGAACTGTGAACCCGACATAACTTCGAGGCCTGACGAAACATAGCCTGGGGCCTGCTAGATGAGATATTTGGTATCGTTTTCCCCAGAAAAAAAGTAAAGTTCTGGTTGAATGATGATTGCGTAAAAAGAAACATTACTTGGCTTATGATGATTGCGTAAAGAGACATAACTTGGCTTTCGTTTACAATTGAACTTTCTGCAAAAAGCCATCTCTTCCATTCTTCTTCGCTTCGAACGAAGCATTGCACCAATCCTTACGATATACGCATATTTTTTTTTTATAAAATGTGTTAAAACACTACTCACTACTCCCATCTAAGAAGATGGGTGTCCATGCGATCTGCGCAGACGCAGCGGCGCATGCGGTGGCGACCAGCAGCGCCGGCAGCGCCCGCCGCATGGTGCGCGCGGGCAGTCACCGCGCCCCGAGCCCCGCCCACCCGCGCCGTCTTCTCATTGGCCCTCACCTCACCACACTGACGCTGCTTGCACACTATTCAAAGTGGAGCCTAAATAGCTAGCATGACCCATTTATCGAGCTAAGCCATAACACCTCCAATGCAACATTAGCGTAGATCGTAAAAGTATTTTGTTACTATTTACTTTCAATATTGACACTCGCAATAACGAAAAATTACGGAGACTCAAAAACTTTCCAATAAATAGTCATTCCTTTAACATTAGCAACATTCCTTTAATATCTTTTATCTACAAATAGTTCTATTATGCATAGGTTATTAAAATTTCTAAGCTGCTGAAGTATTGCACATACCACTGTTTCACAAGCAGATATAATTTATTGCGAAATTGTCTGGAATTACTAAATTTTGTAAAAAATCTAATAAAATGACCTACTGTATAGGTGCTGTATAGCTAATTAATTATCTTCGGTGAAGTAAATCATGTGTTTATCAATTCACATGCATTCATTTAAAAAAAATGTTGTCATAATTAAACATGAAAATTGGTTCTTATCTACGAGCATATTATATCAATTTTATTGTTATTTGCGATTTTTTATAGACTTTTAATACCTTTCCCAATCGTTTATCAAATCGACTACTAAATACTAAATTACTTACCGTCAGCAAAACACAGTCTGCCTTTTCTTTTTGCATTTTACTGTCCACACATCGGAATTTACTTAATTTTTATTTTCTGATAAATTATCATTTGCACTTATCAACCATAATTTTATAAACATAGAATCACTTCACTCATGTCAAGTTCTATCGAATACGTGATAAATAAATTTTTAGCATCGCAGAACTTCTTGTACTACCTGAAACAAAAAAAAAATACATTAATTTTTATTTTATATGTATGATGTCATAGACTTTTCTAAGTCCATTGTATGATGTTATGTAATTCCTGTAAAACTTGCAAATCTACAAGCTTAACAAGGATGTATTTTTACGTTGCCAACTTGTGACATAAGTCAAGTCACAGTACCTATATAGTAATTTCACTGTCTGTGTTTTGTCTTCAAACCAGAAACCAATAAAGCAAGCACCGTTGTCTAGCGGCAAGAAATAGGTAACGTCGACGTACCTATACAGACGACTCTGATATACGAGTATGATTAATTCGTGTGTTACCAGTGGTCCGACCGCGAATATCTACGCGGTCGATCCAAGGGCATTTTAATAAATTACTATTTTTGATAAGGTGTTCTTAAAAATTTCGGCGCTGTGGACTCAACACTTGCCTTCCAATCGGTAGATAAGGGCTTCAAGACCGCAATGTACCAATGTGTTTTTAATTTTTTGAATTTCATACGTACATTTGTCTGACGCTCCTACGGGAAGGAAAACATCGTGAGACAACCTGCATTCATTTGCAAATAAATTCAAAGGTGACGTCGACCAATCCGCACTGGGCCAGCGTGGTTGACTTAGGCCCAAACACCCTAATTTAGGGTAGGCTCGAGCTCCTCGGTGGTGACTTATATGAGCTGTTATGATAAATGAACTACTCGGTGCATGCGCAGGGCGATGAGCATGCGTAAGTCGCTCGATCTGGCCCGTAATGCCCCTAACCTGCGTCGGAGGTTCCACTACCCCTACTAGCCCCCACCACCGCAGGGGTCAAGTGAAAAGCAGACGACACGGCAATCAACCGCGTCTCCCGCCGACCCCCACTAAGGCAGCGGAATTAGGCCATCAATCAGGCCCTCCGACAACGGCTGAATTGTGCATCTGTGCGCTACCTTAGTTCTTACATTCTCTAGCCTAAATAGATGATGGCGTAGCATACATAATCAATGAATTACCCAGAACCCATAACATTTCAATGTTTATGAAAAACATTTTAAAAAAGCCTGATTAAAAGACGATGATTTCAAGTTTATAGTGGAGACAGACAAGAATGACAGACAAATGTTGCCGAAGCTTGGCACTCATAACTAAAGATATACCTAAATAAACGGTCTCCAGTGCCCGTTTTGTGATTGTTAAATAGGTTAATTAAGAGGGTTATGGTTCACGAAAGTGAGTTATCAGAAAGACATCAACAATGAATTGACCGCAATAACTTCATAATGAGTTGATTTCATAATGATGAGCTAACAGCTACAGCTTACGGATGGAGAAATAAACATTGGTCATTTTCTAGAAAAGTTAAGACTGCATTCCAAAATTTCTATTCTTAAATTTAAATTTCAAAAGTTTAGATTGTATTTCATTTTATTTTTATTAACTCACTGCGATTAAAGTATTTAAGTCGACATCCTTATTTATACATACAGAGAGCAGAAGAATAATGATAGGACCAAGGGGAAAATGTAAGGCTATGAGAAATCGGCGATTTTCCCCACCTCTCACAGTAGAGGAGAAACTATCAATTTGATATCAATAATGCCCAACTGCTATAAATAAAATTTAGAGGTAGACGTGATGGTAACCGTTTATGACAATTCATAACGGAGATACATAAGATACCGAAATAACAACGTAAATCAAAACTGACAAGTGCAAGTATCAAAAACAATAATAAAAAGGTAAAAATTGGTAAAAATACAGTAATGCTAAAAATGTCAGTAACATCTACACCTACAGTGCCACCAACTCATCTGTGAAATGGCGAAAATTGGATTAAGACCTTTTTCGTCAGATTCCTTTTTGGACGGATTCCGTTTTGTGTAGATTTTTGTTTGAATAGATTCCTTTTTTACTGGAATGTCAATTTTAGCTACAAAAAAGTACGGTAGAATACTAGGCTATTTAAATTACATTTAGCTTACGACACATTTTTATAGATTAATTTTAATACATATATATTTTTGTATAAAAAGGAATCAGTCCAAACAAGAGTCGGAATCCATCCAAAAAGGAATCTGGCGAAAAAGGCCTATCGAAAATTGGATTAAGGCCTATTTCGAAATACAGCTATATTTGAAGAAGCTATGTTAGTTTCTGTTTATTGTGATAAATGTGTTTTTATTTAATATGCTTATTTTTATCTAATAGTTATATTTTTTTTTAAAAAGAAGTTTGCTTCGATTTCAATACAGAGCGTCGTGCGTCGCCCTCGCCACCATCCTTTAATGCACAGTTCCCGTATATAAAACTACTCTTTGATGCACAGATAAGTTAGTCGCACTGTACCTACGTACGCCACTCAGGACAATCACTACAGCATTAGTTATTAGTGCTTTAGTTATTCTTCTGAGGTACGCCATGCCTTGGCCATGTAGAGACCATAGATGTAGAGACCAAATCTATGCCTCTTACATAAAGGGAACAAAACCTATACGCCCTTTTCTATAGTATTTCTTACTATATTTTATTTAGATATATAAACGACATAATATTATTATGTTGCTGTCGCTAAATCTCCATAAAAAAAATTCAATATTATTTAATATTTCATCGGACGTGCCGTAATTCTTTTTGTGATTGTTTTATTAAAAACTAGCCTAAATGAAGTACGGGTGTAAATTGAACATAGGTACTTACATAGTGATACATTGAGATATAATTTTAATTAATTCGATGTAAAACGTACAAGTTCATGTATACAGAGCTCTGTCTTTATATTTTGGCACAGGCTGCACGCCCATATGCAACTTCCGACTTCAAGAAAATATTTTTCAAATAATAAATACCGACTTCAAAACATAGACATATAAAGGGAAGGGTGCTTCAAAAACACTGAAAAGTTAAAAATAATGTAAGAATAGGTAGACAACATCACACTTCTATGTTGAGTTGAAGTCGGTGCTAAACTTAGACCATTGGTCTAAGGTGCCAAACGATGATCTCTTAGAAAGTCTTAAAATTTGGGGTGGTCCCAAGTCACCAAAGCCAGGATCTGATAATGGGATCCCATAAAAATCGAGAGAAACCTTCAAATTTTAGGTATGTCTAACGTGTTTTGTATGTATGTTACGCGATTACTCCGCCGATTGTAAATTCATTTTTAACCGACTTCAAAAAAGGAGGAGGTTCTCAATTCGATGCGTATGTTTTTTTTGTGTGTATGTTACGCGATTACGCCGCCAGTTGTGGACCGATTTTCAAATTTTTTTTTGTATTCGATAGAGGATACTCCAAGGGTGGTCCCATAGTCACTAAAATCAGGATCTGATGATGGGATCCCATGAAAATCGAGGAAAACCCTTAAATTTGAAGGTGTTTCCAACGTGTTTTGTGTATATGTTACGCGATTACTCCACCAATTGTGGACCGATTTTCAAAATTCTTTTTGTATTCGATAGAGTATACTTCAAGGGCGGTCACAAGGTCACCGAAGTCAGGATCTGATGATAGGATCCCATGAAAATTGAGGAAAACTTGTTTCTTTCACTAAAAAGATTTCATTCACTAAAAAGTTAAAAATAAAAAATATTTTACAAAAAATAAAAACCGACTTCAAAAACACTGAAAAGTTAAAAATAATATAAGAATAGGTACAGACAACATCACACTTCTATATTGAAGTCGGTGCCAAAGGAGATCAACCACTTTGTATGGAGCTATGGAGCTTTGGTACCAAAATCAAGTTCATTGTACATCATAAAATTATATTTCATTATTTACCTTTATATATTAGGTAAATGACAGTTTTTATTTGAACTTCCTAGCCAGTGGCGGTATCGAGATATTGTGGTCTAAATATCGAAAAAAAGATATATATTTCTAAAAATCCTAAAATTTTCAGCCCTTGATTCCCATTTCACAGTAAGGTGTTTATTTATTATGGGATGTCCTTATTCGAAATAAGTCAAAGAAATCTAAAAAAACAGCGCAGTGCCTCTAAAACAAAAAACACAGATAATAGTAAAAAGCCTTGCAATCGCAGACTAATGAATACCATAGATTAAAAAGAAAGAAAAAATCGATTACAATGTTAATGGTGGCGATAATGAACTCTGTTTCGTCAATTTAAACATAGTTCTACATTCATTTTGAATACATTCATTAATTCAAAAAATAAAAATCGATTGCTCGAGTCGGTTTTTATAGTGTTGCCATTCCTTCACACGTTTTTTAAATAAGTATTTTTAGACTTATCCCACTAGCTACAATGAGCATTTTCTCACAAAATGTTTACAATAAAACGCACAATAAATAATATGTAAAATCCATGAGTGTACAATGCGGAAACTTTTTGGTTGATCTCCTTTAAGACTTTCTAGGAGATCATCGTTTGGCACCGACTTCAATATAGAAGTGTCATGTTGTCTGTACCTATTCTTATATTATTTTTAACTTTTCAGTGTTTTTGAAGTCGGTTTTTATTTTTTTTATTCGATAGAAAAAGTTGACCTTGGGACCTTGACCTTGACCTTGGGACTACTGGAGCGGTCCCAAGGTCAAGATCTGATTATGGGATCACATGAAAGTTGAGGGAAACTCTTAAATTTAATAGACACGTCCAACGTGATTCATGCTTTTTCAACGGTTTTATTTTAAAACTGTTTAAGAAAAAAAAATGTTTTTATCTTGTTTCCGAGGCTATTCACGTATTGCGTCTGGTAGTCATAAACCAAGCTGATGATGGAAGGATCTTTAAGTTTTGGACCTGAATTATATACCACTAAAAAGATTTCATTCACTAAAACATCATCATTCAGTAAAAAGAAAAAAATAAAAAATATAACAGGTACACACAACAACCAAACGATGTACACACAACATTACACTTCTATTTTGAAGTCGGTGACAAATTTTAAAACTTTAAAACAATATAGAAGTGTGATGTTGTGTGTACCTATTCTTATATTATTTTTAACTTTTCAGCGTGTTTGAAGTCAATTTTCATTTTTTGTAAAATATTATAATATATAATACAAAAATAATTTTCAACATTTTTAGCTTACATGAAAGAACGTTAAAAATAAAGAAATCCGTATTTTTTATTTTACCTATACAAATATATTTTTGAAACTTGGTTATTTCACAAAAGTAGAGTTGGGCATAATACTGTTGATTGTGTATATTCTACCCATGGATTTATCAATCAAACATATTGATAAGTCCATGATTCTACCTATCGTGTGACGTGGTAGGCGCGTTCCAGTTAAGCACTGACTTGCAACATTTTTAGCTTTGACGCGTTTTTTTGTTAACTTTTCGTACTAGTTTCGCGTGTTCCACTTAAACATATTTGCCTCGAAAAGTTAACACCAAATAGTATAAGCCCTACCGCCTAACTCATAGCGATGCACTCGCTATCATTTTAATGTTACAGGTGACATCAGAACTATAGTTCTAATGTCGTAGGTTACATTAGAATGATAGCGCGTGCATCGCTATGAGTTAGGCGGTAGCCCCCCATAAGTCTATAAGATGGGTCCTCTAATACCACTTTTTGAAAGCCTTCTTTGGCATATAAAACCTTTTTTCATGAATTAAAAAGGTTTTTCAGAGCATTTAAGTAAGAAACGCTTTCTTAGTTTTAATCAGATTTCTCTCTAACACGTTCAAAATGGACTTATGAGTGACACTGATGCACGTATATAGCTATTTATTTGTAAACCTAAAATCAACAGTCACAAAAATTTTGAACAATCATCATTAAATAAATTTTAAAAGTGATTATAAATAATATATAAATTTAGTCCCGCTCTCGTCGGTAAATTTTTTAAAATAAACCTTTAGCAGTTTGTCTGTACAAAATATCGAGTTCGTCCACAGGATCCCCTATCCCGACCCCCTAGGGGATTTAAAGATGTACCTCGGACCAAATAACACCAAAGCATATATTTTACTTCACTCTGACCAATTTAATTTCAAAATAATAAAATGTTGGATTTTTTTACAAAAATTTAATTTATATTTTTCAGAAATATTTCCTTAACGTACAACAAACAATTTTATGAGCAGTAATGGTAACAGCTGCTAGGAGAATCAGTAACACTTGCTTGTATGCAATCTTTGTTTTGGCAGTCAGGGTTACAAGTGGAGTGGTTGCAGCGTGAAGGCCCGGATAGACAAGACGGGAAACTGGGGCAGCTACTGGCTTGCTCTTGCTTTTTTCGTTCAAAATAGAAGCAACAGTTACCCTGTAAATAAATGACATTGTTTCAACAGGCTAAGCTCATATAAAGTTAAGAGATGCAAAATTAAATAGAAAGTTCATTTAATCTCGGGCAATGGTCCCGTGCAACTTTGCAGAATCTTTCAGCGATGAGACAAAATCTCGTTATTTGCATAAGCAGATAAGTTTTCAAGACGAGACTCGTAAATGAATTTTCTTTGCAGGTAAAAAAGCGAAAATCGCAAGTCGAATTCCCCACCCGGAAAGTTTTGTGTTTCGTGTAATAAACACGCTCCCTGTTAATTACGAAGCTAAAGCGGGGGGAGGCGGAGATGCGAACTTTAAATTTCCGGTACTATCGGTGCCTGATCTCCATATTGTTTCGAGAGAGATCTGAAGATTTCGGAGATTGCGAAGAATGAACGTCTATTGCGCAAATGGAACGTCAGGATGGTCCACTTGATTGATTTATGGCGATTACAGCGCCGATAACAGTTTGTCACATCGAGAGTTGGGTTCAATTAAAACACGTCACTCGAGCGACTACAAATAAAATATTGAATTAGGCGGGAGACAAGCCGACTAGAGTTTTTGGGGGTTCGGTAGATGCGGATTATTGAGCTCAATGCAAGAATCCTCACTTGAGCCCAGACACGATTAAATCCCTATCTGAACCCTCACCGCGTTCAACGAATAAACATTGCGGTCGGGAAACGTTAAAAACATAGCAGCCCAAAGACCCCAAATAGCGTCTAATCTTACGTAATTTGTTCGCAAAGGAGTGGTAAGATTCAATTAAAATTCTAATTCGATGGATAGCTCAACTCTCGGGTGCTCGATTAAACACCAGACCAATGTTTACTCGTATACCTACAAATATGTGAGCCATGCGTTTCTCATTTGTAGCTCTATACTGTAACTAAAACTAGTCAATACTATATATATAAAACCAATATAAAACTAATATATATAAAACCATTTAGAGTTTTTCTTTTTGTTCGTGGTTGTATTAATTACATATGGTAACAATTGATCTATTTCAATAATTAATAAAATTGACGCTTACAAAATATTCACGAAGAACAGCTCACTATGAAACTATTACAAAGAAGCTGAAATCACACTTTATCGATAAGTTCCTCTGCCTAACAACTTTATTACATAGACATTATAGGAGTTCGAAATGGATTCATTTTCTAGGTCTGAGCTGGACTCAACGAAATTGAATTTCTCGTGGGCAGTGGTGGCGACGTTTATTCGGCTTTTTGCCCTGCCTCTGAAAGAATATTGCGTGGGAACCAATCCAGGTGGCGGACTTTAACTTTAAACTGAACCTGAATATTATTTTCATAAATCAATTTCAATCATATTGCGCGCGTTGAAACTTATACTATTGAAATTCGCCGCTAGGTAACAATTAGACAATATGAAGGAAGATAATTTTAGCCGATATTTTAGGTATCTGGATGTTTGTGGGGGTTTTCTAGTATTAGCATAGACAATTGGTAACACCAGAAAGCTAAGAACTTGGATATTTAAATTATGAATTTTAAATGACGAAATAATCATAGGTGTGCGTGTATGTCTTAATTTTACATGTTATTTATCTTTTTGTTCCTTCTTTTAAATTTTAACGATTTCACGTTAAACTAAAGCTAAGTAGACTAATATAATTATTAAAATGACACATAAAAATAAGAATTAACAAATATTCTCTATATACTAGATGCTTGGACAGATTTCATTTTGTCAAAAGTTATTTACTCTGTGATTTGAATGGAGAAAGAAAAGTATAGTTTTTACGATTTTCCATGCAATTTTCATATTTTTTCTCTCCATAAGAACCTATTTCTTGTGCCTTAAGGAAAATATGAAAAAAAAATAGCTGAATCGGTTCACCCGTTCTAGAGTTTTGCGCTTAGCAACACATTTGGCGATCCATTTTTATTTACATGGATGCCATGCGCTTATTGACTTGCGAGTTTGGCTTGTCCGGACGATGAACATAATGCTTATACAAATCTATTAAAAAGTCAATTTTTTTCATGGTTCAGACTTTTTTTGCGATCCGAGAAATACTATATTTGGTTCAGAATGACTACCTTAACGCTGAGCTGTTTATATGTTTAAGAATTACAAAGATATAGCATACTGTATGTTTGAAAACTATGACATTAAAATTTTAAAAAATTATAAGGAAACCTAATAATTTTTAGCGGAACCTATGTACCTCATTAGTAACGTTCATTGTTTTGTAATATTTTGTTTTGTGTACATTAATAAATGAGGAAAGCATATTATTTCTAAACTATGACAGATGAAATTAAATCAGGTACCTACCGGGGTAATTCTCATCGACACGATTCGCATCGTCACCTTCGTGGATAATTTTGTTTTGGCCTATTGAAACTTGATGAGAATTACCCACCGCATGTAAAATACGATCATAGTAATGATATCATAAGCCAATAATTATTTGCATGTATATTAAACTGACTGCGAGATACCCGTTCATCTTCAGAGTGATATCGGTGCTCTATGTCGTTAGCGTCGGCCCTATAGGACGACACCACGAAGGGCTTGCGCCGCTCACGAGCCCCCACCGCCACCTCACACGCTCGCCTCATTAACAGAGTCGGCTGGTTTGTCTGCAACAATGAGTACTTGACATGATGTTTTATGTTATAAGCAGAGAGTGGTCTACCTATGATTCAGAAGGTATTTTGCTTCTGCAATTAGCGAATCGACGAGAGAATATCAAGAAGTTATTAAACCAAAAGTGATGTGCAGTTTGTCATCTCCGAAGTCTTTAAGAATTCAGACATTTATTTGTATTCCATTATTAACACAATAATGTTGGTCGTCTATTCGATGAAAGATAATTGCATTTTTAATCAAATATTTATATTCCAATAATACCTACTCTTATTACCCATATTAAAACTAACATTGAAAACTATATGCTTGCACGATTTTGTCGCGCCCTAACTAGAAATATTTCGAATCTCTAAACATTTCGACCCTTCTTATATATTATCTTGTAAATCCGCTTACGTGGGACAAATCCAGCTTATTGCAAGGCCTTCAATTTCTCAAAGCAAAATATTACGCAAGTTAAAACATCCGCCTGAACCCACGTCCCATTCCACGGCTTCTCAGCTAGCAGATGTCGCTCAATCATCCAATATATCTTCGAGGGACACTTCGATTGGTTTCTTATTAAGCAAACAGCAACCGAGAACGTTTCTATTTTCAAATAATGGCACTTTTGCAGGATCAGCCATTTTGACCGGGGCGTTGAGGACTTCGCATTCTATTGATACGTCACGCGGATGTCGCATCAGGAAATTTGGCGTGCCCAACAGTTTCGAGTGGTCCTGGTCTTGCATTCCGTTCCTTTTGAACGCCGACACTGGCAGTTTCTGTACCTGCAACCGACCAGACATCATACATTTATTTGCGTTCACGTTAACGATCTCCAAAAATTCTCTGTTTTTATATTATGTGCCTTGAATGTTATTGACATTATTTAACAAGTTCTTCTGATTATGGACATCTTTCACTCAAATGCTTCTTAGCTAAACATTTACTTATCATACCTATGCTATTTTATTTGTCGGAGTTCACTTCTTACTGAGTGAAACGGGTAGTTTCTTCGTTGGCTTTACGGGAATGCTGATGGGATGGTCACTCCAGATTGCATTTCTCCAGGACTTGCGAATGTGGGCAACGCCACCGCTCTCGATAAATTTTTGGTCTTGCAGTCCATTGCGCTTAAGAGCCGAGGATGGTAGAGGATTTACCTGATGGGCAAATTTATTTCTTTCTCTTTACTGGTAGTACTTCTTGGGTAATTTTAGGGTATAACCTTTGAATTGGCTCAACGGTAGTGTGAACACAGCACCCGCTTAAGCGTTCACGTGAACATAGGTATCGGATGGCCCCTCTATATCCATGAATTTGATCCTGCATCCCATTTCTTTGGTAAGCGGTCTTTGGTAGTCGACCGTGAACAATTGGAACGTATGGTTCCTGGAACCAAAAACGATTATTTAACCTTTATCATCAAAATGTTTTTGGTTTCAGGAACTCTAAGCTCAGATTTTAAAGGCAGTTTAAGTTAAATCAAACTTTTTCGTAAATTCATTCATAGCCACTAAATTCGACAGCATACTCCAATGAACTGAATAATTATAAACCTAACCAATAACTTGGGAAAGTTTTTGCCTAAACAGAATTTAAAAATATAAATTACAAACTGGCAATTTATTTTCTAGTGTACGTTTTATTTAGTTTCGTGCTAAATTATCGCAACAATTTGTAATATAATTAACCAATACTCAATTTTAATCTTAAAACACGCACATAGAACAGAATGACCAACACGAAAAAAATATATACATTTGAAAAACTTACAATACGCCCATCTTCGTAACGATAACAAGGAATCACATATTTCGTTTTTATTGGATTGCAACAAGTAGAACAGGGGTTTGATGAGGTGTCACAAGATTCGGCTTGGAGAGAATTCTTAGAAAAGTGCCGCCGGGGAGGTGATGTCTTGTTCATACGGTGATCATCATTTTCACAACAAGCCGGCGAGCGTGTCCTGTTTGGTCTCTTCTCACAACAGTACACGACCTGGTCTTTAGGACAATTTGGCAAGCGCGGACAGCAGACTGGAGGATCCTCACAGAACTTCGTTGGCAAACATGGGGTGACCAACATAGGTGTCACAGAAAACTCCCCGCACTCGTTAGAATAACAGCAAGCCATTTTTCACTATAAATTTTATATTTTTGTAGAAAATTACACAAGAATTTTGAGTATTTATGAGTTTTCACAATTTTTAACTTAACTGTCAATTTTAAATATATCTTTTGTATTCTAACATTCTTTGAGAAACCATAAACAACAACAAGTTTAAAACCTTTTATTTTTACAGTAATGAAGTAATAAATAATGTATATAATACCTAATCAGTGGTATAAATATATAAAACTTATGAAATACTTACTTGGACAGTTTTAATTCCAAAGTAGACCTTAGGATGCCTATCCAAACATTTGCAGTGCGCCTCCTCGTCGCCAACGACGCGAAAATGCAATTTTCCCAATGCAAATCGAACGTCCAGACAGATTTAATGCCTTTTACTTGCCGATTCCGTACACGACCTTTATTGAGAATTGAAAGGTTTAACGCCTTATTTATCATTGTCTAGCTGTATGGCGTATGACCACAAAACTTTTCAATACGTTTCTATGGAGTATCTTTTTAAAGCTTTCGATGGAAAAATAAAGCAATCCTATTTGAAAAGTGAAAGCACGGATGGAAAACTAGTCCAAATCTATTGCGAATTTAAATATTTCTAATGGTTTCAAAAGTAAGTGAGAAATAAAAGTAAGTGAGAAATACATTATCAGGGATAGGCACTTTTTTTTTTTTTTTAATCTTTTATTATTAAGCTATACACCTAATGGTTAAGCCAGCTTATTCTTAATATATTTACAATTAAACTTGGACAGACATCACTTGTTTTCTTAACTCTAGAGATTTTATATAAAAACTTATTATACATTTACTATTTTCAGAAATAAAACTTGAACTAAACGTTAAGTGAAACAAAAACAGAATATCTTGCTTAGGACATCGTGTATCTATTAATAACTTATCTCTAAGGGTCTCGTTAATTTTGCATTCCATCAACAAATGCAAAAGATCTTCCTTAGTCTGACAGATAACACAATTGGGGCTTTCAATTTTGCGCATGAGGTAACCAAAATTGTTCAATGGAACATGACCCGATCGTAATCTAAAACAAGTTACTAATTCCTTGCGATTCATTTTACTTTTACTAAACCAAGGAGTCTGTGGAGGCTCAGCAATAAGCGATTTGTACCAAATTCCCTTTTCATTGGATTTGTTGTCATAATGTGTCTTCCATTGATCGTAACAATGCTTTTTAACGATCGGGATATAATCTGAGGACTGGAGAGACACCTGAAGAGGAATTCCTTCGGATTGGGCTACTCTGGCGAGTTCATCGGCGACCTCATTGCCAAAGACCCCCACGTGGGAGGGGATCCATTGCAGACAGACTTTAACCCCATTACGTATCATTTGCTCGATACATTCAATAATAAGATAAGCCTCCTTTCTACCTAACTTTCCCCTATTACAAGCAAGAAGGTGAAACAAACTGCTTTTTGAATCCGTGAATACAACAACTCTTTTATAATTAGTTGACATTACATAACGAAGAGCCTCAACAATGGCCAAAAGTTCTAAGCACATAATATTGACATTTTGATCATTTACGCTAAATCTAGCCATCACCGAGGCTCTCTGATCAAAAAAGGAGCAACCATTATAGTCACCAGTCTTGGATCCATCTGTGAAAATTTGTACAAAGTCGGGGTAATTCTCTTGTATCATTGAGACCGTGGCATCTTTAAGCTCCACACACGACACTTTTGCTTTTGAAGAAGTTATATTTTTAACATTAGTAGTTATAACATTCGCCAAATTAATTGAATAGATAAAAAAAGGAAGTTGATGAGAAGGCCAGATTTGGAATTTGCAAATATTTAATCCCTGAAATTGGGTATAGCTTAAATGCAAAAGAGGAAGTTGGTTATTTCGCCAGTAATGAGAACTCGACGTTATCAGGTTCTGAAAAACGGACAAACGTTCAAGACTGTAATCATTTAGTCTAGCGGATATTTTAAGGAAGTATTTGTGACTCAAATAACTTCTACGCACAAAAAGAGGAGAGATGCATAGCTCACTTTGCATCACATGAGTCGGTGTAGAACGGATAAAGCCACCACAAAGTCTTAAGCATTGATTCTGTATTACATCTAATTTCTGAAGTAGCCTTGGACTTGCGTTTCCAAAAAGATAACTTCCGTAATCAAGTCTACTTCTTACTATACTGATGTATAATCGGCGCAAATGTATGGGGTGTATACCAAAAGATGAATTACTAACACAACTCAGTATGTTTATGAACGGTATGCATTTTTGTGCTAGTTCACCAATATGTTTTGTCCAATTAAAGCGGCTATCTATCCAGATACCTAGAAACTTAACACAGTGTACAACTTCAATTTCATAGTTATCAATCTTTATTGAAATAGGTGGTATTTTGTATTTCCTTGATATTATGCATAGCTTGGTTTTGGAAAGTGAAACCTGGAAACCTATTGGTGTAATGAGTTCACGAAATTTGTTTAGTACACATTGTATTACTTCAGCACATGTGTTGATGTCATTATTTGAAAAATAGAACGAAAAGTCATCCGCATACTGTGATATTTTGACGTCGTAATTAAGATTCGTACAAGTTTTTATTGTAATTATATTGAATAAAATAGGAGACATAGGATCGCCCTGAGCTAAACCTTGACGAGATATTCTTGTTAACTCATTTCCGCTGCTGAGTTTATAGACTATATACCGTTCTTTCAAAAATTCATGTATATACCTACATATGTAAGGATCCACGTTAAAATCAGTTAAAGTTTGTATAAGGGTATTAATTAAGACATTATTATAGGCGTCGGTAATATCTACAAAAGTACAAAGTGTAAATTCTTTTTTAGTCAGCGCTATTTCCGAGTCTATTACGAAACGAGATAAGTTATCATGGCAAGAATAACCTCGGCGGAATCCTAAAGTTCCTTCGTGAAAATACCGTTTGTTTTCAAAATAGTATTCCAGCCGTCTCGCTACCATAATATTAAATAATTTACACATGCAACTTATTAATGAAATCGGTCTATACTTTTTGGTGTTACTATCTCTCTTTGGAATGGCAATAATCTTAATTTTTCGCCATTGAATTGGAATTTGACCAGTTTGATAAATTAAATTATAAATTTGTAACAAAATTTCCATAGCTTTCTGAGGTAGATTATAGACCATTGAATACACAATATTATCAAGTCCAGCTGAGGTATCCTTTCTCTTTAAGCACGATAAGATTTCCGCCATCGAAAATAATGAAGGGGCTGGAAGAGATTGTAATAGAGAAAAAGGCTGCAAGGTGACACTATCAGGGGTAAGCTTCGTTATAAATTCATTTGCTTCACTTTCAGGCAGAGGTTGCGTAGTGCAAAATTTACCTTTTATCCATCTAAGTTTCCGCCACATTTCAGAACTGGAAGTTGACCCATCTACACTCTCACAAAAATCCTGCCACGATTTCCTTTTCGCCTGTCTTATTAAATTCCTAGCTATTACTATCTTATCTTTTAATACCTGATAGGATTCAGGGTTCCGATTTTTCCGAAATAACTTAAGAGCCAGCCTTCTCTCTGCAACCGCTTTGGATAAATTTTGGTTCCACCAAGGTTTAGGCTTAAATTTAGAATAAGTATTAAAGTTAGGTTTAATGAATGGGATACTTGCCTCTGCTGATTCGTTAATTATACATAAAAAATTATCATAATCTTCTTGAACATTACTATGAAGACTAAAATCATTACATTTTATTTCTACTTCTGATTTATATTTATTCCAATCGGCTTTCTTTAAATTTCTTTTAGGATATAGAAAAACCATGTGCGACTGCTTAATTTTAATATTTAACAATAAGTGGTCACTTCCTAAAGTCTCATTAGTGGTCGACCAATCACAATCCAAAGCCAGATCTGCGCTAACGAATGTCACATCAGGCGACGTGCACACTGTATTATTTTCTACCTGAGCTATACGGGTGGGCGATCCGTCATTCAAGTAAATAAAGCCGTGATCTGAGCTACTCTCGGCTAACATACGACCCCGGGTGTCTGTGCGATAAGACCAAGTAATGTGATGTGCATCAAAATCGCCTGCTATTAAAGTTTTTTTATTAAAGTGACTAAATAATGTATCATAATCTATTTTACTTACTTGCAAACTTTGGGGGGAGTATATACCAATAATGTACTGTAGCTTAATGTTGTTAATTAGTTCTATACATATATATTCGAAAGAATTTGACTGAAATGAAATGTCTTTTATACGTGATGTAATTGATCTATGAACTAATATAGCAAGCCCACCGTAGTTATCGTTTCGATCCTTTCTAAAAGTCCGATACCCAGAGAAGTTAATATTTTTATCTTCAGATAGCCAAGTCTCCGATAGTATGCAAGTATGAACGTTATCTCTAATTAAATAAGATTCCAATTGATCCCGCTTATGGAATAAACTGTGGCAATTCCATTGAACAATATTAATTCCTATACACTCACTGATAGGTTTGTTTAAAGTCATTTTGTAGTATTACTAACTAAACTAAACTTTTTTAAATTATAGTTTTAAAAATATAAAATTTACTTAATTTTAAATACTTACGGTTTTTAATTTTACTACCAAACGAGTTATCCTATTTTTAAATCTTCGATTAGAAATCATTGGTATAATATCCTTAAACATATCTATAAGTGTATGAATATTTTCATTATATTGAAGTGTAATGTCTTTAATGTTTGTAACGCCGAAAGTATTTTCCAGGTAGGTTTTGAGTTCTTGAGAGGTCAGCGGATAATTTTTTTGAGAGTTTTGAATGTGTTCCTCAATCGCGTGCCAACTGGAAGAGCGTGTATCAATTGTAGGTGACTTGCGTTGTTTTTTGGTACCATTTCTTGTTTCATAACTTAAACTGGAGCTGGACTGGGAGGTGTCACTGTCATCGTTTTCATCAATTATCACTGAAGTAACACTATCGCAGCGTTGAACCTGGGAGGCGACATCGATGGCGGGAGTCAGTTCTGAGAGATTCTCGCTGGTGGACTCGGTCGGAGGGTGAGGTCGTTTGAAATTAGGGAGCACAGGGCTACCCTCTACATTCGGTTGTGAGATGTCCATTTCAAACTGAGGTGGGGCTTCAGGGCATTTCTGTGCTACGTGTCCTTCTTTCTTGCATAAAAAGCAGGTCATTGTGTCCGAAGATAAATATACCCAGTAGGTGGTATTATCATACTCTATCTGGATACGTTCAGGTAATCGGTTGAAGTCTTCCGGGGTAACATATACTTGTCGTCTAAAACTTAGGATGTGATTAAAGCCTGGGTCATTAAATCCTGCACGTAAAAAGGTTATGGGAGATACCGGTGTAATATTCATACTATTCATTTTTTCTTCAATTGCAGTATGTGGAATAATTGGGCAAACATTGGATAATATGACTCTTCTATTTCTATTTACCAATGGCCTTATCACTAATTCCGTTCCCGCAATAGTTAGCCGTTTGTAATTATCGACCAAGTCATCTGCTATCGATTTAGTAGCTAAAAAAATGCAAATCCGATTATTTGAGATGCGTGATAGAAATCGGATCGTTTTCGGGTCAATAATTTTTCCCAACGCTTGAGCGTAATCTTTTATTTGGATGTTCTCGATGGAATCCAGTATGATGGCTTGATCCTTTGTAGGAAACATCGGGTTTTGTGCGACAGTTGCATAACTTTTGGGAGAAATAGTATTCGTTGGAGTAGTCATTTTGTCCCCGTAGTCAGAGACAAAACGTATATTTGACTGAAGTAATCAGCAATATAGTTTATCACATTCTAGAACCGGTTTCTACGAGCGAGCGATGCAACACGCAGACAACGCGATAACAATAACAACTAATGCACTCGTCAGGTAAGTTAGATAACACGGTAAACGTGCGCTCTTACCGAGTGCGCGGTTATCACTGGATAGGCACTTCATAATATTACAGTTTCAGAATAAAAAATACGATTTTTCTATTAGACTTCATTTAATCAAAATTTATTTTATCGATTACGTATTACAGTTAGTATTAATAGTAGTTGAATATTACTTAGTCCATATTCAAATATTGAACAAAAATATCTAAGAGGAAATGGGCAATACAATTTGTATTATGATAAATTTTCATATTAAAGGCGTTCAAATAATTATTCGTATAGATAACGTGCATTCGAAGATGCCTTATGGCTTATAGGAATACATTTATCATGTAGGTTTTTATGTTTCTAGCATATAGGTTTCTAGCAAAATTAGCTTTGCTTCGAGGCAAAACATTTACACGCGCTAACCATGAAAATGCACTGCTTGCATTTTGTTTGTGCTCGTAGCCTCGGAAGCGAGTGGTTTTGCATGCACTTTAGGAACTGCATTTTAGGAATGCACTAACGTTGACAAATCCCGATATCAGGTTATTAGTAATGTTAGTGCAAGTATATTATAGTGTAGTACGATAAATCAATCACGTAAAGTCCATCGCTTTAAGCGTTTACGAAATAATATCCGGCTAATAAATAAGAATTCAATTTCAACTAATGGTTGATAACAGAATCATATTTTCTTGTGTTGTGTATTAGAACTAAATACTTATATCGGATTGTCCAACTTAGTCCCGAATTACGAATGACCGAATAACTATTGCTCGATTTTTTTTTAGATCGAATAATCTTTGATCGAATGAATCATTCGATCTAGTCATTCTTATTGTCATAAGATACAATAAGTCATAAGAAACAATATGTCCGTGATATCGAGATTCGCAAATAAACAGAATTTTCGGCGGTTTCAAAGGCAAATCATTAAAATACAGTGTCAAATATTACTAATGTAAATATGTGATTTTTCGACCTTACAAATTAATATTGCAATTTATTGAGTACATATTGGCTTGGTAACGCTGAAAAAAATCTAAATTTCACCAAAAAAATAATCTTTCATGTTGACTATTAAATGATGTGATTTTCATCGACAATAAATAGTTTTATACATAAAGACTAGCTTTGTTATGATTAACACAATAACTAATTATATTTCAGTAAATGATTCGGTTTGCCAAAAATCAATTAATATTTCTAAATAGTATTAGAATAGAATAGAATACTTTATTTGCATTTGAATAGGGTACAACAGAAATAGATGTTTACAGTCAATTCGCTCAATCCCATTCGCCATTTTCAATAGCACACAAATATGTTAGTCATAAAGTTAAAGTGAATTTGATTTACAATAATTGTTCTTAAGATTCATAGTTTATATACAATTAAATAATGTTATTTATTTATTTCCTAGTAAAAACAATGTCATTTTAAAGTAATAAGATAAGGTAGATATAACATTAGTCAACCTCTATAATCAAGAAATTCTTTTATTGTGTAAAATGTCCGTTTAACTAGCCAACTTCGTAGTGTTTTTTTAAACTGATTGAATGACATGTCTTTTATTTCTTGTGGAATTTTATTATTATATGATCATACTCATATAAAAACAGTTTCTTTTAAAACGCGCACTTTTTGGGACTGTATCAAGAACCAGTCTCTTGCTGTTTCTCGTGTTTCTATAATATACATCCTTTGCTGTTTTAAAATAATTGGGATTTTGTCTTACAAATTTTGCCACTTCGAATATATAAAGGCACGGTAGTGGTAGTAAGTTTATTTGTGCGAATAAAGGTTTACATGACTCGTCTGCTTCCATGCCATTTTTTCTGAGCAATAAAAAGTCTCTGAATGTCTGTGCTGTTTCCCCAAAGAATGATACCATATCGCAGTATAGACTCAACATATGCAAAGTAAGCTGTAAGAGCAGCATGTATTGATGCAACTTTTGTTAATTTATAAAGTGCAAAGGAAAAGCCATTTACTTTATTACACACATTATCAACATGTAGTTTCCAGTCCAGCTTATTGTCAATATGTATACCTAGGAATTTGACATTTACAGTTTGACCTTGATAATTTATATTCATAGATTGTTTTAAATTGGTAAAATTTATAAAGTGTATTTTATCAATATTAATTTTCAGATTTAAATATTTTAGCCAATTAATTATTAAGGAAAAAGTTTTTTTTACGTCATCTATATGGTCCTCTAATGATTTGTTACCTTCCGTTGTCCTTACCACCGATATATCATCAGGAAAGAGGATACTTTTATGTGGTATGATTCGGGGGAATTCATTTACATAGATAATGAAGAGTAAGGGTGCTAAAATACTACCATGAGGAACACCCAAACTGCTTAAGCGTTCATATGTTGATCTATATTGTTGAGCCCTGTTTCGACTATCTAATTTTGTGATTTCTACACATTGCTTCCGGTTTTCCAGATATGATTGTATCCATTTTAGGGCTATACCTCTGATGCCGCTGTTTTCAAGTTTTAACAGTAGTTGTTTATGACATACGAAGTCGAATGACATGACATGACATGTCAAAGAAAACGCTGTTGTATATTTTTTATTGTTAATGCTTTGTAATATTTCATTTATTAATTCGAATGCCGCCCCAGTTGTTGATTTATGTTTTTGAAACCCGTGTTGGCTTTTACTTATAACATTAATTTTTTCCAAAAATGAAGTTAATTTATTATGTATCACTTTTTCATACAGCTTAGATAATACGGGAATTAGTGTAATGGGCCGGTAATTATTTAACACTGATTTGTCGTCTTTTTTAAATAGTGGTTTTACTATGGCTATTTTTAAGCTTTCGGGGAAGACTCCCGTCTCCATTGACAGGTTGATTAAATATGCTAAGACAGAGACAGAGCAGAGCAGAGCGTTACTAAACTTAACGGTTTCAGATCTTGGTGTAGCTAACGACAATAATAATTAAAGCTATGCGGTGGATTATCTATCACCATATTGCAATACAATGCAAACCGCGTGAAAGATTTCGTTAATTGACAGACTTGAGTAATTGGAACAATACACAGTGTGTAATATTATGCAGGGTTATTTTTTAGTTACAAGCCAAATGTTATGTGTTTGTTCAGATAAGCAATCTGCATAACTTAGCTTTTACTATAAGACCAATCTTGAAATCGCGAAAAGTAAATCAGCTGTTCCGTACAAATGTTCAACATTTACTCAACCTATATATTTTGAAGAGCTGTTTTTTTTGCCACTTAAAGATAAGTCCCACAGTAAAATTATTCAGTTGGCTTGTCTGAACAAGCATACAAAGTTTGGCTCCTGTTTAGAAAGTAGCCCTGTATGTCATTAGGCGCGTTCCATTTAAGCGCAGATTTGCAGCATTTTCAACATTTTTAGCATTATCGCATTTCATTAGCTTTTGAAGCTGGCAGAGCTAGTTTTGTATGTTAACGTAATGCGTTCCATTTAAACAATATCTCGATTTTTAGATTAGGTTCCCTTTGTGAAAAATAGCGCGGTAAAAAATGTTAACATTTCTTAGAAGAAAAGCTAAACATGGTTAACATTTGATATTAGCGTGGAAAAAAGGTGACGTCTTAATGGAAACCCGGGTATGTTTCCAGGTCAATTGTTTTAGATTTTCAATCAAGAATCTAAAACAGTTCACGCTTCAGCCTTTTATGAACAGTTAGCCATCCTCTGATATAGGTATCGAAACAGTCTCCAGGGAACTTGGATGCTTTAGACAATCAATATAGACGGCAATACCCATGTCCAATAGACGCACCTGAAAAAGGCGATTATTTCCAAACGACTTAATCCTTTCACGAGGTCCTTTGCGGTACACTCGATACCCTTGTGTAAGATTTCCACTTTGCGACACTCGAATGGAACGAGATAAATATCTTTATTTATACTACCCTGTGTGTTGTTTGAATAAAGGAGCGGTTTTATATGGGACAGCTGAAATTATTTGGATTACTTTCTTCCTTGTTATGTTAATGCAGTATTATACAGTGCCGGCTAAATTGCACTGAGCTCCCAAAAGTTGTCTTTTGAGTCGGAAAGTTAACGTATTAACTTTTGCGGGCAAGGACGGGAGTCGTTTTATTTTGCTTCTTTATTTTACATGCATGATAAGTGAAGTATTATAACAACAACTGTAATAAAATGACAAAATGTTATACGCTTCGCTTGGTTGCCTGTATACCTAATTTCATATTTGTACTTATTTAGGTGAAACGATGTGAAAGCAGCAGCAATTAAAAACTACGTTAATGATTCCTGATGGGATTTTTTTAAATGCACATCAAGGAACTTATCATCTATAAATTTATATTTATAAGTTTAAATAATTTTTACGAATCAAACATACTGATGGGACCCCAGATTTATTTCAACCGAAATCATAAATATCTTTTGATAAAATGCAAAATGTTATATGTTATATACTTACTAACATTCTTTATAAGAAAGATTTCGATATGTAATGATATGTATTATTTAGCTATTGTACGAACAACTTTGCATGAACAACTTAGTATATAGGTAAGTTGTCCATGCAATAAGCGGTGTTACTACAAAAAGCTTTTAGGAGCTGTCTAAAGTTAGATACTGTTTAAACATGTTGCTGTTTCATTTGTTTTAAAATAAAAGACAGAGACAGTATCATGTTTGAGCAGTGTCTAACTTCAGAAAGCGCTTAAAAACTTTTTGTAGTAGCACCGAAAGAGTCTAATAATAAAAAAAGTAAAACTTAAGTGAATTTGCCGAAATGGCTAGGTTAGATTATAACTGCGATCACAGCTAGAATCGAATTCTACCTATTTCATTTATTATGGCAAATAGTTATTTTTATTAACAAACTATTTATCTACCCTCATTTTGTGAAATTGTAGCCAAACTGGTGTTGCTTTTTTGTTTACTGTGGCATAGTCATTACGTGTATTATGTATTAGATAGGTAAGTAATAGTGCGTTTATAAAAAAATCAAGTTTTACATAAATAGCAATGCGTCGCGTACTTAAATTGTTGCTTAATATCTACAGCTAACTTTTTTAGCATGTAGTCAGTATTTTTGATTAGGATTGGGATTTTTTCATACATAAGGATCCTTTTAGTATGCAGTTAAATACTACCTATTCCAAATTACTTATTTTGTTTCAGTAACCATTTTTGCGTAATTTTTGTCTATTTTATCTAAGTACTTTAGTGATTATATTAATATTAACTGTGAAAATTGTTTAAGTTTTTTATTTGGCACCAAAATGGTAATAATAAATCGGACGTCACACTCTCCTTTTCATAGTATTTCGTGATCGCAACGTAATTCATCTCACACAACAATGCCATATTTATAAATATCTCCTATTATTAACGATAAGAGGAAGTACGCAGTATATTAATAAACATATCGCTTACGCAATTTTCCTTATGACATATACTGCAAATGTCTACAGACGTATAACTCTCACGTTAGGGTAATATTGTTATTAATTTATATGTGCCTACACAACCGGTGAAGGTTTTGTTCAAATAGCTAGTAGCTCTTTTTAAATTATTTATTTTCATAATTATCCATACAAAAAATACATTTTTGGTCTGCCAAGCTGTGAAACAGTTTGTCGGCAGTAGGTAGTTCTCGCCCATTCTATAGTACACTACTGACGTTAAATATCAAAATCCGGTAAGTCACACCGCTACCCCAAACTAAACTATTAATGTGGCCATATTGCAAATATAAAAATGATTCTTGCTGTTTTGTTCAAATTTAGGTTAGTCACCATTAACTGTATGAAAATAAGTATCAAACTTAATGATTTTTTCATATTCCGTTACGTCCGTTGACTGTTGCATATCAAACTCATACACGCCCATACCGACCAATCAGAGCAAAGCATTGCGACTAAGATGGCTGCCATTTCCACAAAGTTTGTGAAATCGAGAGCGTTTTCTCTGAGTGTCTTATCAAATATTATTGGAAAATGGAATGATTCAGAAGCTTAAGCAATGGAAGAGGTGCTCGATTTTGTGATTTTTTTAATTTATTAAAACATTTTGGTTGATTAGTAGTTCTTTTATTTATTTTTGGCTTTATAAGCCAAGCAACTGCCCTGAGTACCTCCCAAAATAGTGCAATTTATCAGATTCCTGTAAGTACTGGAGGGAGACTCTGTACCAGGGTCGTCTGCTTAGGTACCTCCGTCTTACCTATTTCTGCCGCTAAGCAGCAGTGCTTGCATTGCTGTGTTCCGGTTTGAAGGGTAAGATATGGCAGTAAAATTACTGGGTACTGTGACTTTACATCTTGTGTCACAAGTTGGCAACGTACACTGTGGTTCTTGTGGGGGTTGCAGTTTTGCTGCGAATCTCACAAGAGTCACATGTATTATAGGTTACCACTTACCATCAGGTGGGCAGTTTGCTTATTTGCCAACTTTCTGCAATAAAAAAAAAGTCCATTAGTGATTTTCCAAATTCGGTTAAGTCCACGACAACATTTTTCAAACTCCGTCAAGTCTTGCTGCTAAATATCAATAACCGGTATGTTCAACATTAAAACTGATTTTGTAGCTTAATCTGCAACTTTTCCGTTTTTTTCTGTCCACGTACCGTACTAAATATTTAGAATATTATACATTTAATAAACAAACCCAGAACATAATTATTGGATAGGCCAAAAACGCTTTTATTGCATTTCCCACATTTCACTTATCAAGGACATACAGGGTTTTGATATTTAACGTCATAGTCCCCTTTTTTATTTTAATATATGTAAAAGTACGGTCAAGCCAAGAAAATGGTATACTAGTTTTGAAAAAGGTTATCAGTTTAGTATTGCAAAAGAAAGCTACACATTGCTCCTAGCTATTTGAACAAAATTTAAGGCATTATGGTGATATACTTAGGTGGAAATTCTTTATGATAAGGTACCGCCTGTCTGGGACAGATATAATGTGCGTAAAAATATTATCAATTAAAATAAAAGACAGATTTTTGTCACTTTATTTGCATGATTCTTTTACAATAATTAATTTGTGTTTGTATACATAAAAGTATTTCAAGATTTCTTTTATTTTATTGTAATATAATAATAATGTTAATATCTGAATGTTGGGAATAGACGCAGGCAGTGAACAAATATGTGTTATGATCACTTCCGCTTCGGAGTATTCGGCCTCGGAAATAAATCTCCACTATGTTGCATCGTGAGTAAAGTTTCAAATTGCTTACTTCCCTCATTTACAAAAGGTGACCTCTTAAAACGAGTCTTTGTGCAACTGACTGAATCATCTTCTATATTTTCCACACATGCATCACAACCAACTATTTTCATCTCAGTCACAAAACAATGAATTTCTTTGTATTCATTGCCAGAGAACCCTTCAAAGGTGGAATAAAGACAGTCTCTCAGGATGTTGGTCCAGTGTGTTCTGGTGGGAAGTACCAGAACCTCATCCGGCGATGGCTTATTTTTTTATAGCTATCGGGGGCAGACGAGCTAGTGGCCCACCTGATGGTAAGTGGTAACCACCGCTCATGGACATCTGCAATGCCAGCGGCATAGCTCAGTTACTGCATACCTGGGGTGAAGTGCTCTTTTTAAGCCTCGTTTGAAGTTGGACATATCGTACCGCTCAGGAAACACCGCAGCTGGGAGTTCATTCCAGAGTCTGCACGTACGTGGAAGAAATTCACGCTGAAACGAGCTGTACTTGATCAGATCGGTTCCAGGTGAAACGGATAAATTCTACTATGGTGGCGGGTAGTGCGATGGTAAAAAGGTAACGAAGGCACCATTGCAAATAGTTTTTCAGAGCACTCTCCGTTAAAGAGCCGATAGAGCACGCAGAGAGAGCCAAAATCTCTACTTTGCTCCAGCGTCTCCATTATGGCTGTGATATTAGAATCACCGACGATGCGAAATGCACGTCACCTTTGCAGGGAGTCGAGAGGGTCGAGCTGATATTTGGGTGCGCCTGCCCAGAGGTGCGAGCAGTACTCCATATGCGGCCGAATTTGTGGTTTATAAAACATTAGCCGCTAGCTAGGAGTGAAGTACTGCCTTGTTCTGTTCAGGACACCCATCTTTTTGCTCGCCAATTTGGCTTTGTCCTCCAAATGACTCCTAAGCTGCACTTTAGCAGAAATGTCAACGATCCCCATAAAATCGAACATACGAAGAGTTACTCCCTGGAACTGAGGCACTACGATAAATAGGTCTTTCTTCGCAGTGAACGTGCACACTCTTGTGTCTTCGTGGGGTTGAACTTGACTAAGTTCTTTGTGACCCTTTCGGAGACTCGCCCTAGATAGTCCTCGACTTCGGACATAAGTTGTGACCGCCTTTCTTGCAACGAAATCCGAGGGATATTCTGGTGGTCGGTATACCGCACATCACCCGCACTGTCATATACGGATGACAATGCATGTTCTCAATGAACAACATGTCATTCATATACAGAATGAACTGGGTTGGGAAGAGCACCGAACCTTGTAGGACGCCAGCGTTTATGGACATGGTTTCGGAGCAGTAACCGTCGACGACGACTTTAATGCTCCTACCATCCAAGAAGCTGGCTATTCATTTGCAGAATCCCTCGGGGATTCCATATGATGATAGCTTCGTGAGAAGAGCTCTATGCCAGACCCTATCAAACGCCTTAGCGATGTCGAGTTCGATGACGAGAGCCTCAACTTTGCCTTTCAAGGTTCCCGCCCAACGGTGGGTCAGGTAAACTAAAAGATCGCCAGCTGAACGGCCGTGACGGAAGTCGTATTGTCGGTCGCTAATCAGCTGGTGCTCTTCTAGATACCGTAGGAGGCTTCATGGCTCTCTATATCTGGGAAACGGCTGGGCTGTACCACCATGTTGAAGACGGTCCTACCCGGAGGTCAGTGGTCCGGGACTTCAACCACTCTTTATGGTGAGCATTAAAGTCACCAAAGACCATCACCTCCGCAGATGGGTACTGCTCCAAAGCTTGGTCAATCCCCTCTTGGACGTGGTCGTAAAGCTGAGCTGTACCTATTTCACTGGCATATAGGACCTGTAAAGGCACGCACGTAGATTCGGGTAAGGCCCCCATGGTCCACGCGCAGCCATAGTCACGAAAGGTCCCGATTCTCGAGGCCCCAAAGGCGGCGACAGCAAAATCACCCCTGATGAATACGCACATCCCGGCTTTACGTAGGAATGTGTGTTCCAATTCATAGCCCGGGTATTTCAGTTACGAAACGACGACACGTTTAGTGCAGAGGTCGAGTGATCACCTACTGCGCAACGGGTCGCGGGTTCGATTCCCGTACGGGACAAATGTGTTTTGAATGGCCTACAGAAATTTGTTCAGGTCTGGGCGTATGTGCATGTGATATTCTATGTTTGTAACTGCACCCACGACACAGGAGAAAATCCTAGTGTGGGGCGACGTTTTTTTTAAAAAAAAAGATTAATACGCGTCTCCGTTAAGAAGGGCAGGCCGAGCCGTCTCGAGATGGTGGTAGACGGCATCGAGATTACTGTTGTACGGTTCGCCACCGTACATTTTACGGAATCAGCATTTTCTATAATTAAATTCATTTTGTATTGTCATTTCACTTACCTGTTAGCATCGTTAGCAAGTAGTCGTGCGGCCAAGCGCACATATCATATCAAGTTATACATTACAGCTGTTACCACGTGCAAATAAACATCGTTCTTAAATCAAGTTTTCTTCTTTTTTATCAAGATTTTATCAAAGTGTTTGTGCAGCAAGATCAAGGCACGAACATACTGGTCCTTCGAGCAGTGCTTTTGTGTAACTTTTGTACAGAGCGAATCGGTCCCTCGGCCTCCCACCAGCGGGTCTCACCGAAAGGATTGAGAAGGCGCACATCTGTGCTGAGGTCACAAAAGTATACAGCAACCAGCAAGTGCATTACAAGAATTTTTCAATCAAGTATCAAGCAAGTTTTCATCAAGTTAAGCATCATCAAGCAAGCAGTACCTACTATCAAGCATTCGTAAGCATCTATATTTTTATAAATTTTTCAAGCATAATTTTCAAGATATAATCAATCTCATACTTACCTTCATCATATTATTTTCTTAATAAAATGTCAACCGCTATGGAAAAAATATTGGCAACCCAGCAACAACTTATTGAAGCAATAGACCAGCTATTTTCTAATTTTAAAAAGGATGGTCGCGAAAGAAAAACAGCAGACTATATTAACAAGCGATTAAATACTATATAAAGCTATTGGCAAGAATTTCATAATAACCTATGGTCTTGCCGCGACAAGTCACATTTTTATTTCACGGATAAAGTGTACGAGAGCACCAAAGAAAAATATGAACAAATCAAGGCCGCTATTCAATCGTATGACCCAATATCTGAGAGTCGTCCTTCAACACCAATTCTGAAACCTGCCACACCAATAGGGGGACCTTCCTTCCCTATCTCGCAAGCCGCTGTTTATTCTGAGTCACGCGGTATAAGCAGCAAAGCCGAGGAAATGCTCAAAAAACAAGCGAGCAATTTCAGAGCTTTCCAAAGAACAGTATCAAACATAAATCTTGACTCTATTCATGAGAAGTGGGAATTCGAAGATTTACTTCGAACTCTGCAATCACGTTGGACGGCCGTGGACAACCTTCACTGGGATATCGACAGTGAGATTCAAGGTACGAATTTGGAGTATGAGCAAACATATTCATCATACGAACAAATATTCAATCAAACTAAACGCTCTATCAATAACAAGCTGTGGTCAGTCGCTCACCGTGAAAAATCCACCCCACAAATGGACATACCCGTTTTCAGTGGAAATTACCATCACTGGGTTTCATTCAAAGACCTCTTCACTGAAGCCATCCACAACAATCCATCACTTTCAAGCGCTCAAAAGATGCAGTTCTTGAAAAGTAAGATTCAAGGTGAAGCTGAGAGGCTTCTGCGGCATTTACCTATCAGCTCAGAAAATTATGATGTTTGTTGGCAAATCTTGAACAATCGCTATAACAACAAGAAAATAATTTTTACTGCATACATCAACAGCTTATTAAATATTCCTGTCATGTCGCAAACTTCAGTTACACACATCAAACGTCTTCATGATCACGCCCTTGAAACTTTAAACGGCATAAAAAATCTCGGAGTTGATATCAGCACCTGGGATCCTTTGCTCGTTCATTTATTAGCTCAAAAATTAGACAACGAGTCATTCAATGACTATAATGAATCATTACAGCAGCCGCGAGAATTACCAACGCTAAAAGAGTTTTTGGGATTCCTAGAGACTAGGTTTACAACTTTAGAAGCATCTCGTAAAAAACAAGAAACACAGCCTCAAAAATCAACTTCAACTCAAGCATCAAAATATCCCAATTTCAAGTATCAAGCATATTCAAACAACAACGTCAACAAACAAGCAGCAATGAAAGGTCTTCATCTAAGATGTATACTGTGTAACAATGAACACGGAATTTATTTCTGCCCAAAATTTATATCAATGTCTCCACAGCAAAAACGGAATACAGTATCAAAACTTCATTTATGCCCAAACTGCTTATTTGATCATCATGGAATAAACTGTATCTCGCAGAAGCGCTGTCGTGAGTGTCAAGGTTTTCACAATACTATTCTACATGACGCATATTCGTATAACACAAACATATCTCAACCAAGTACATCAAGAAACACGCAGAAAATGAATGCAACAGCAAGTACTAACTCGAATACTCAAAACCAAAGCAATGTGACTCATATTACTCAAGGGCGGGACCTGCCAGAAGTATTACTTGCAACGGCCATAGTCAAAGTTCAAGCAGCCAACAGTAACTACTATAACTTCCGAGCCCTCCTCGATCAAGGCTCGCAGTCATCCATAATAACGGAAAGGGTTGCTCAGCTGTTGGCCTTGCCTAGGGTTAGCTGCAAAGGCGTTATCTCAGGCGTGGGGGCGAAAGAAAATATCTGTAAAGGAGCTATGAACATAAACATCAAATCAAATACAAGTGATTTCTCTATAAACACTGAGGTTTTAATCATGAAAACACTCATAAGCAATCTACCAAGCTGCACTATATCAAGGCCGTCATGGGCATTCTTAGAACACATACAGCTAGCAGACCCTGAATTTTTTAGAAGTCGCCCTGTGGATATGCTTTTGGGAGCTGATGTATACTCAAATGTTATTTTGGATGGCATTTGCAAAGAAGGTCAACAAGGGCCGATCGCTCAGCAGACGCGCTTTGGGTGGATATTAAGTGGAAGTACTACTCCAACCACTCTACAATGCAATGTTGTTTTTAATAATATGCAAAACTTACAAAAATTTTGCCAAATAGAGGACATTTCTGAAGAGCCCTCATTATCATTGGAAGATCAAACATGTATGAATATATATACAAGTTCTACAATTCGATGCCCAGATGGAAAATATCAAGTGAAGCTTCCCCTTAAATCAAACATTATTCAAGAATTAGGTGCATCGAAATGTAAAGCAGTGGCGCAGTTTACGCAATTAGAGCGAAAATTCAATAAGCAACACAAAATAGCAGACGATTACAAAGCATTTATTAATAATTACAAAGAAGCGGAACATATGAAGCTAGCGGACAGTAAAAAGACACCAGAATATTTCATGTCACACCATTGTGTTCTGCGAGCTGAATCATCAACTTCAGCACTTCGCGTTGTTTTTAATGCATCGAGTAAGACCTCAACTGGAAAAAGTTTGAATGACCTTATGTACCGGGGCCCTAATTTACAACAAGACCTTCAAAAATTAATTCTTAAGTGGCGCCAATACAAATACGCATACACCGCAGATATTGAAAAAATGTTTCGGCAAGTTTGGCTTAGTGAAGACCATCAAAAATTTCAAAAAATTGTATGGCGAGACAATCAATCACAAGTACTTCAAGACTATCAACTGACAACAGTTACCTACGGTACCAAGGCCGCGCCTTTTTTGGCAATGATGACATTAAAGCAACTCGCAAAAGACGAACAACAAAATTATACAGAGAGTGAAGCCATTAAAGTATTGCAAGAGAATTTTTACACTGATGATCTTATTCATGGAAGTCATAGTGTCATGTCAGCAAAAACCCTTCAAAAAGATCTCATCAAATTACTGAAGTCAGGTGGTTTTAACCTCCGAAAATGGTCTTCGAATACGCCAGAATTACTTGAACGCAATAGTCAAAATGAAAACTTTGAATTTCAAGAGAGCGAATCCACAAAAACATTAGGGTTGAGATGGAACCCACAACAAGATATAATGACCTTTCAATCTAAAATAGACACTTCCCACATAACAATTACCAAGAGAATTCTTCTTTCCGAAATTTCGAAAATTTTCGACCCATTGGGCTGGCTTTCTCCATTAACTACCAAACTTAAATTATTGTTTCAAGCAACATGGCTCGCCGACATTAACTGGGATGATCATGTACCACAAAGCGTTCTTGAAAAGTGGCTGAAAATCAAAGATGATATCAAAAACATCGACAAAATAAAAATTCCAAGATGGATCAAAACTAAACTCAATGACAATATCGAGTTGCATGGTTTTTGCGATGCATCGATCAAAGCCTGCGCTTGCGTCATATATTGCCGCATTACACAAGGAGACCAAAGTACAGTGGTTTTGGTCATTGGCAAAACAAGGTTAATGCCAACAAGCAAAATCATCAGTTTACCTAGAAAGGAATTATGTGGCGCATTGTTATTAGCTAAGTTAATGAAGATCACGCTCGAATGTTTGAAACTTTCAATCTAAAATAGACACTTCCCACATAACAATTACCAAGAGAATTCTTCTTTCCGAAATTTCGATAATTTTCGACCCATTGGGCTGGCTTTCTCCATTAACTACCAAACTTAAATTATTGTTTCAAGCAACATGGCTCGCCGACATTAACTGGGATGATCATGTACCACAAAGCGTTCTTGAAAAGTGGCTGAAAATCAAAGATGATATCAAAAACATCGACAAAATAAAAATTCCAAGATGGATCAAAACTAAACTCAATTACAATATCGAGTTGCATGGTTTTTGCGATGCATCGATCAAAGCCTGCGCTTGCGTCATATATTGCCGCATTACACAAGGAGACCAAAGTACAGTGGTTTTGGTCATTGGCAAAACAAGGTTAATGCCAACAAGCAAAATCATCAGTTTACCTAGAAAGGAATTATGTGGCGCATTGTTATTAGCTAAGTTAATGAAGATCACGCTCGAATGTTTGAAAGATTATCAAGTTACTGTTTATGGGTGGACTGATTCGACGGCTGTGTTGGGGTGGCTTCAAGGTGAACCAAACAAGTGGAAAACCTTCGTCGCTAACAGGGTCAAACAAGTGACTGAGATAATACCTGGACACAGCTGGCGCTACGTGAAGAGCCAGGAGAATCCCGCTGACTGCGCAAGTAGAGGCCTCACAGCTACTCAATTGATCAACCATCCTCTTTGGTGGCACGGGCCAATTTGGTTATTATCATACAAAGACACTCCACTTAAAAATACTTTTCATACAATTGAAGAAATTAAAACTACCAAGCAAACAATGACGACAGTATATACAGAAACAAGTAGCATAATAAGTGAACTTATAAATAAATACAGCTCCTACAACAAATTGGTCAAAGTCATATCATGGATTCGCCGATTTATTTTTAAAAGAAAATCAGTAGAACTTCCATCATATCTTACACTTCAAGAAATAAAAGATGCCAAGTTAACAATTATCAAACATGTTCAGCAAAAAGTATTTCATCAAGATATCGTAGATTTGAAGAAAAATAACAGCATCAGTTCGAAAAGCAAGTTACTAAACCTTTATCCCTATGTTGATTCGGAAGGTGTTCTCAGAGTTGGTGGAAGGCTGAGAAATGCGGAAGTGAGCACAGCAATGAAACACCCTATAATCCTACCTCACAGTCATCGTTTAACAGAACTACTGATTGATGAAGCTCATTTACTTACCTTTCACGGTGGAGCTCGTCTGACGTCATCTTTTATAAGGTAGGGCTATTGGATTATTGGAGGCAATAAAGCTGTGAAAAAGCGGTTACATCAGTGCACAAAATGCAAGATATTTAGCGCCAACAAGCAACACCAGCTCATAGGGGATTTACCACCATGCAGAAGCAACCCATTTCAACTGTCAGTTCGCAACAAGTGGAAAAAGGATCAAGAAAACTTAAAACTAAATGACGTTGTTATAATACACGATGACAACTTACCTGCAGGAAGATAGGCGATGGGCCGCGTTGTAGATCTTCATCCCGGAACCGATGGCCATGTAAGAGTTGTTACTTTGAAAACTAAAAATGGATATATAAAACGCCCCATAGTCAAGTTATCACTCCTACCAACAAATAATAATTCTTTATCAGACACCCAGCAAACAAGCAATCAACATTGTTCTCCCAACCCTGAAAACAAACGAAACCGCCACATAAGAGCAAATGTTAGCATATACCCTAGAGTGCTTGCAATGCTATATCTTTTAAGCATTTTTGCAACATCGACTTGCTCCTTCACAAATACGCCACTGAAATCAAATCAAGGAATTTATTTCGAAAAAATTACAAACATGCAGTTAGTTCAAGACCAATGGAAAATCGTCGTGTACTACAACATAGAACCGTATTGGCAAGGCTTCACTACATTCGAAAAATATTTAAGTCATTTGCAAACAAGTTGTGACAAAATAAGAGCAAATATTAACTGTGACGTCATCATGGCCCAATTGAATCACAGTTTTTCGGAGCTGAAATACTACAATACAATTTTGCTGAGTCAACATTCTCAAACACATGCAAAACGTCGCAGGCGGCGAGGCCTAGTAAATGGCATCGGTTATCTCGCCAATTCACTGTTTGGTGTTTTGGATGAACACTTCGCTCAACAGTACCAGAAGGACATCACTCTGATACGTGACAATCAACAACATCTGGCCTCGCTGTGGAAAAATCAAACATCCGTCGTAGAAGCTGAGTACAACTTGCTGAAACGAAGCGAATTTGCCATGAATAAACAATACAAACTTATTAACAAACAGCTGCTAAAAATAGAAAATTCCATTAATGTATTAAACTCAGAGGTGACAAACATGTCCGAAGTTAATTATTACACACTCAGTGTACTAACTGCAAGCAACATGGTTCATGGACTACAAACTATACAAGAGACAATACTGAACATGGTTACTGACGTCTATCATGGGAGATTCAACTTTCATCTATTGAGCCCTGAGCAGCTTCGGAATGAGCTTAACATTATCACAAATCATATATCTAAGGATTTGACATTGCCGATTGAAAACATTCACAACAATTTACGGGATATATATCATCTTTTAAATGTAAAAACAAGAGCAAGCGAAGTCTATTTATTATTTGAAATTCAAGTACCTTTGATAAGCAGAGATTCCTTTGAAATATTTCATCTTCATTCAGTACCGACAGCAAGTAAAGACAACAAGACGATAAGCATAGTGCCGATATCAGAGTATTTAGCAATAAGTTTAACAAAAGATACATACATTATTTTGAAGCCGGAAGATATCACAGATTGTCAACATCAAGAAAACACATATTTATGTCAATTACAAAAACCCATATTTCACCTTACTCAAGAAGACAGATTATGCGAGTTTGACAATTACAAACAACAATGCAAAACTGTTGTAAACTCCTGCCAAAACAAATGGACGGAACTACGAAGCATTAATACATTTCTTTATTTCTGTTGTGGCCGGTGTCAAATGCGAGTTATGTGCGGTGATCAGGTTGCGGCGCCTCAGCTGGAGCGGGCCGGCGTTGTCAGCATTTCACGCGGGTGCATTATCAAGTCTGACCTATTTACCTTGCACGCACATAACCTTGACAATAGCATCATTAAAACGAACGCAGATGTGAAGTTATATGAGATCAACCCAATTAACAACATTGTTAATGTGTCAATACCGAATTCCGTCATTATCGACAATTCGACTGGTGAACGTCATACGCAACTCTTAGACATAGAGAAGAAATTGCAAGTTTTGAAAGATTCTACACCCCTAGCAACAAATGTATCATATCACGACGTACACCACTACGTCTCGATTTACGTTCTGGTGTGCGCTGCGAGCATCACGGGTGCAGTTTTCCTGTGGCGGCGATTGCGGCGAGCACGGCAGATCACCTCCCCAGTGGCTGCACCAGCTCAAGAGTTAACCAGCGTGCGGCTGTCTTCAATTCGCAACAGCGTGTCTGATAGTCCTCGTGATTGTAGAGATAATAATATCAATGTTCAATGTAGTTTAGACAAGTCTACTTCTCCTATTTGTACTCGCACATCTTTTACACCTAAGTAATCTCATCTCATCTTCATCTCGCGGCCCGGAATATGTACGGTTCGCCACCGTACATTTTACGGAATCAGCATTTTCTATAATTAAATTCATTTTGTATTGTCATTTCACTTACCTGTTAGCATCGTTAGCAAGTAGTCGTGCGGCCAAGCGCACATATCATATCAAGTTATACATTACCGCTGTTACCACGTGCAAATAAACATCGTTCTTAAATCAAGTTTTCTTCTTTTTTATCAAGATTCTATCAAAGTGTTTGTGCAGCAAGATCAAGGTACGAACAACTGTGTATCCCTGATATTGCAGAAATCCGTTTTAAATATGGATTGTAGAATCTCGCTTCTTCTTTTTTTGTATTTTCATTTTGTAGAGCTTTTTGGGGAAGAAGTTAAATGTGGGGCATAGTCCCGGCGATAAACATATTGTAGGCAGAGCGTAATACAAATTGGGAGCACGGGTTATGTGAAGAGCTGACACCACTCCTGTCTCTTACTCCGGCACGAAGACCGCATGTCGGGATTTTCACCGGTTGTACAGGACAGCCTCCCAGACAGGATAGTCCTAGGTTCGGGTCCCTACATACTATGTATTGCATATAAAAAAATCCTAACTAAGTTATCATTGCAGAAGAAATAGACACTGCTGCCACTAACATTAAAATATACACGGACGGCTAACATTTCACCCAAGTGATAATAAAAAAGCCACTTACATTATTCATTTGCATAAATATCCTGTCACCTCAACGAGTTCCGCACAAATCGGGGTGTATGAGGGCGCGTATTTATTTATTTATGATCGTACTTTTGTCAAAGAATGCCCGGGTTCATTCGGGTGATTTATGAACCATTCCACAAAGAGGGTTATATATACCGCTATTTACCAGCTTGTGATAAATTTCTCCTGTTGTATGCCCTATGAAGAGCATTGAAAATATGAGCTGATGTTGCATACAAATCACCAAAATGCTATTCTTGGTTCAATCCTCTGTTAAGATTATTATCAATAGAGTTAATATATTGCAAAGAAAATTTACGTTGTTAGTAACAAACATAATTTTCAATACCAATCTATGATTTAGATACATACATATTACCTATGTAATTTAGTTCGAATTATATTAAAATAAAATCAGTGAATGTACTCCTGAAACTTAACAAAATAATATATACAACATTATTATGTTAAGTTTCAGGAGTTCTTAAACTTAACAATATAAAATCACATTAACGGAATACTTACCTACTAAACGTTTTTGCATTTACATAGAACGATATATTACATCATAACTTAGGCAAATCATGAAAATGTGACGTAAACAGATGTGATTTATTGAAGAACACGTTCCTAAATCTGTCGACTTTGAAACAGACACCAACTTACGACGACGGAACAAACGCAAGTTTGAATTTCCTAGAAGTGTCGGGTGGAGAATGCGATTGACATGGAAAGCGATACGGCACAGTAACGAGTGCCGTCATTTGTCAGTAGACACGAGATTTATTTGTAACAGAGGTGCCACCACGATCCCAGAGGACTACTGGGCCAGCTCGTAATAGCCTGAATAACTTGAGACTTTCCAACACCCCGTTCACGGCGCAAATATAACGAACTATTCAAAAGGAAATGACACCTCGGGTTTTATGAAAGCGTCATATTTTCCCGCTTTGTCGCAGACGAGAGGTCCATCTACGGGAATTTATCCTGAATTTTAGGGGACATTGCGGTACACGTACATGAAATTTTATGATAAGGATAAAAAGCGATTCGAATACGAGGACTTTTATCTGAAAATAATCGAAGCGACCGTAGCGGGGCTTAGAATAGAATAAAAAGTCGATGTTTAGAAAAAAAAATATTTTCATTACGCGCCCGTAATCTGAATATGGCGAAATGGGCCGCATTTAAATTTTGATAGGGCACTCCCTATCTGTGCATCAATAAAAGGGACTGTCAGTGTGAGTGCTCTCGGTTACATTACGAGCTCTTTCCCATTATTTTACGTCATCTAATCGAGTGTTATCTTGTCCCCGTTCACATTTTCTTTAATTTGAAAGGTTCTTTTCGAATTAGAAAAATATAGAGCTTCTTCATACTTTCTTATTTTCAAATCAGTTTAGAAAGACAGTTCAATATTCTACGATGCATTCTCCGGTTTCAGTATTTCATTATAAATGATCTAATCATGTAAGTATAGATAACGTATAGTAATCTATATGTACATAATGTTATTATCAAATCTCTCTCATTATTGTAAATCAAATATCTAATCGCTGTATTAAAGAGAGAACTTTAATTAATATTGTTAGAGTTATTCGAAGACTATTATTCACAGCATAGCTAATTTTGGAAATCTTCTTGTATTACGAGGAGGTACAATAAGGCACTTAAGTTGCGACCTTCTACTAAGAGTCACAGCCAAATCATTAGTAAGACGACGATCTGGTGAAAGTTGAAGGAAGACGCTGGATGCAGGCAGAGCGGGCCCAACCAGCTTGAAGATCCTTGGGCGAGTCCTATGTTTAACAGTGGGTGTTTTTCGGTTGATTTGATGATGATGACGACCGCGTATTACCTCTACATTAAAGCTCAGGAAAACAATGTTACGTGATGTTATTATGCGTACTTGGTCAAAGTGTACGTGCGTGAGAGAAGTAGTAATGTAGCGGTGATATTAAACAAATTGAAAATAAATTGTCAAGGTATTTCAATTTCTTTTATACCAGCATCGGCAGTAATAAGTACTATTCTGATTACAAGCATGGATATTTTAATTACTATACAAGAATTTCTACATTTTCGACGAACGTGGTGAAAAAAAAAACAAATAAGTATCAAAATAGATTTTCTTACCTAATTAGTTCTCATATTTTATAAAGTGTGATAAAAATGATGAAAAACTTACAAGAACCGTGTTTACAAATAATATGAGGCATTTAATTTTCCATTAGCTCGCCAAACTGCCTTCGAGATGTTTTTCCAGCTGACGACGTCGTAATTTGCGAGACATTGAGCGATTCCCTGAATTTTTTCTTAATTTAACTATTTTTTCAGACCGATTTCTTTGGTTAAAAAATTGATATGCGTAATTCATTTACGGTAAATTTTGTCTGTGGTATTTATTTTAGGAACTTTATATCGAGAATAAATGTGTTAATTTTTTTGATAACAACTTTTACTTATGTATTAATACTGTTCTTGAAGTAAACAGTACTTCGAGATAAAGAATGGGCCTTGGCTAACTTCATGTTTCAGAAAATGACCGACACATCTAGGCAGTATGTAAATGCTTTTTAGGGCCAAACTACTTTTTGTCAATTATCTTTGATAAGTTAGACGATTGTTTCGATGTTTTCCGATGTCAATTATTTATCTTGATGTACTGTACGCTTATTGCATCTTTATTGCTTAGTAACTTTTGGCAAAAAGTAGCCTATGTTATACCTTTAATAATTAGCTATCTATTAGCGAAAGTCCCGTCAAAATCGGTCCAGCCGTTCCGGAGATTAGCGGGAACAAACAGACAGACAGACAAAGAATTTTAAAATTGTGTTTTTGTTATAGGTACCAGATATACATGCATACCCATTTAGTAAAAACTTGTTATTTTGACATTACAAACAGACACTTCAATTTTATTTATTTGTATAGAGTATAGACATTGACAATGACATATAATACCCGTGGAACGGCTGCCGCCAAAATGTTTAATGCGCCTGTTGATTTTCGCCATTTTGGCGCTATTGGCATAAGAATAACTAATAATACTCGTATTATTAGTTATTCTTATGCTATTGGCTCAGATGAGCAGATACAAACTACTAACAAATATGAACTACGAGGCCGTAAAACTGAAAGTACCTAGTAATTTTTATTTCCTTGTGTTTTGTTTTGTTTCTTACAAACTTCAGATTTTTCTCATTTCGCGGAATGCAAAGTAACACAAATAACCTTAACATTTGCTTTACTATTAACAAAATCTCATATTATTTTCAAATAAACTCGTTCAATAGCCCCTCGTCTTTCATGAGTGGCGCTATGGTAGCGAAGCTTCATTTTACTATGTGATATACGGCTTAAATAAATAAGAACAGTGTTACAATACTAATATGACTACAAAATAAAAAAATAATAAATGACTTTTAAAAATTTAAAAAGACAATATTTCATCAATGCGACACAAACATGCCCAAACAAACTTGAAGTCATATATAATAAAAATACGAATGACATTAATCAATTTTTAAAAGTAATTAAGTTCGTTATAAATGTTTAAGAAGCTAGCCATAAAATTCTCGAGTTTGCTGCTTTCGTTTATTCAAAGAGGCAAACAATGGCTTGTGCTGATTTCAGTGAGTAGTGAAAAGGCGAAGTAAAACTTTAGTTTTTAGTAGTGAAGGTTGCTTACCAAGAAGTTTAATGTATCTTCCTTGTTTTGTTTACAACTACTCGCCATCTATGCCTTACCTAATTGATAATTATACCTATCTAGATAATAAAATATTATACGACTCACCATGATAGTAAAAATAGATAATTTCTTTAACATCGAGGATATTGTTTTGAAAAATAAATTTTGACAAATAAAGGCCATATACTGTAGAATGTTCTTCGAAATTCAAAATTCATTTACATACAGTAAAAATAACGTCTGGCCCTCTGGCGCTAGTAGTATTACTATAAGTATATAGTTATCATAAATAATATAAATTCGTTATCGTAATTAATAAAAGCAAAATTTATAATGAATAATTTTTATTTTATTTTATTATCTTTGGAAACAGCATTCTTTAGAAAATAGTTAAATTTATCTAAGGTATTTCTAATAAATCTGAGATATTGCGTTTGTGAGCGTTAGTTAATATTATCATCTCTGATCGCACAATTACTGTTAAATAGGATGACATATTTGTTAATTATTCTAATGGCTTAAGAATCTGAGCTTTCTCTAACGTCTAAAGACCGAAAAAAAGACTGAACGTGTGAATTTATCCATGCGGTGCCGGTGGAGGGCTTAAAATATGTGTCACCGTTACCTTTCTTTCCGTGGATGTCGTTAAAACTGACTAAAAGACCCATACCTCAGCGGAGTGATAGTATTTTCTAAACCCCCATTTGCCCCTGAAGAGGTAGAGTGCGAGTGGAAGTTTGTATGGAATTTCGTAACACTTACAATATTCCATGTAGCATATTATCACTACATAGAACAAAACAAAGTCGCTTACCGCTGTCTGTCTGTCCCTATCTATGTATTTTTAAAACTACGCAACAAATTATGATGCGGTTTTTTTAATAGATAAAGTGATTCAAGAGAAAGGTTTATTTGCATAATATATGCATAATATAGTAGAGAAACATTGATAATTTTAGAGGTTTCTAATGTGATGTCGTAAATAAACACATTTTTTTGCGCTTACATTGCAAACGCTGGCTGAACCCTACGAGATAGATCAAAATAATGTACTACAGTATTGTAGACCTTAAAAAGGTCTACAAAAAAGGCATATGTCTATCTCTCAGGGATAACCCACAATAAACATTTTTCATCCTTTACTTTTTACGAGAAATAATGGCTTATTTACGAAGCGATTTTAAGCAATACAGCATTAAATCCTTGTCTAATTAAGTACCTAGCTTTAATACATTGTGCATTTAATATAGATCAATATGGCCATGTACAGCATGTAATTTAAATGAATATTTTCGACGATACCACAGATTTAAAATGCAGAGACATAGCATCAGCATTGCACCCGTGCGACGCCGGTGCGGGTCACTAGTTATCTTATAAAATGAGATATAACATATTAAACTGATAGACAATATTTTAAAGTGTTTCAAAATTTTTGGAGTTATCCCTTAGGAGGTTTAATTAATATGAATGACAGTTTGTGTTGTGATAGCTATTTTTTAAGTTATACTCGTACTGTGGCCGTTGTTTAATTTCTTGGATTCTTACTACTCCGAAAAACATTTATCAATCAATTTATAACTTAAAAAAACGCAGTCATAGAATAAAATTAGTGGGTTTGCTATATTCTTAACCAATTATGACGAAATGTGTGAAAAATTCTAAATTGGATATCGATACATAGTTATTAACAGTGAGTGATGTCAATTTTGGCTTAACAAAGTAAAAAGGTATTGAATACAATTTGAAATTTCGTTCGGGCTGGAGTCCTCTGTGGCCTCATTAAAGCTAATTAGGCTAATTGGTCGTGGGGCCTACACGGTATGTTGAAGACGCAGGTTCTAATTCGCTCAAGGTGATTTTTTTTCTAATTTTAATCTATACTAGTATTATAAAGAGGAAAAACTTGATTGTTTGTTTGCATTGAATAGGCCCCGAAACTAATGAACCGATTTTAAAAATTCTTTAACTTATGGAAGGCTACATTATCACTGAGTAACATAGACTATAAAGGTGCTTTTCCCGGGGGAATGTAAAGAACTCCCACGGGAAAAACGAAACAGCGCGGGCGAAGCTGCGAACGAAAAGCTAGTTTATAATAAATCTCTTCAATTCTTTCTAAGATGGGTACTAATTGCGGAAATAAAATTTTTCATTTTGGAATAATCAACGTACGTTGATTATTTGTACATGTAACAAAATTAAATGTTGCAATGTTGACTGTATAATACGCGTATGTTAATCATTCATTTAAATGAATGTCTCCGTGCACTCAACTTCGGGTCCGAGTCGCACAAAAAGTTATTAACCTCCACGATGTAATATTTACAAGTAATTTTCGGCTACATGTAAAGACAAAAATTAACGACCGACCAAAAATCCTTTTAAAACCCGTGTTGTGTTGTGGATTAAACAATGGAGTTGATTACATCGCATGATGCTACGCCGTTGAGTCCCGGGAATAAATCCTGGCAGGGAATGGAATTGTTTTTTTTTTAATAATGGTGGCGGTTGCCTAATGAAAATGGTAAAATGTCATACAGCAAACCGTATTTACACCTATTTACACAAACCTCTTGACAGACCACGACAGCCAGGAAGTAGCACAAAATAAATTATAGAAGCCAATAGAAGCATTGTCTAAAGAGTCTAGTCGTTTCAACCAAAGCGAATATCGTTAGACAAGAAACTGTTTTTCTTTGAAAAAAAAATAGAAGAAAAAAAATTATTTAATTCAATGTTGATTTTGCTAAATTTATTTCTAATTCATCAGAAACACCCAAACATGTTTCATTGAAACCAAATCGCATTGTGAATTTTGAGTAATGTACTACTCATACATTGTTTCAATAGATAATGTGAACAATGTATGTATTTTCAATATTTTTTTTTCATTTTTGCTTGAATTTCTTTTGCATTTAAATAGCTTATTTTCGTACAAATTCCCCTCTTTCGCTCTCACTTACACTCGAACGATTAGTGCAGGACGATAGATCCAAGGTCGTTGGTAGTTCTGACTTCTAAGCGCCTTGACATCGAGTGGACCGCATTTCTTATTTGCTAACCCATATCGTATCGAGGAAAAAGATATCTGAAAAGGACCTTCACACAAAGTGGTGTAAAAGCTAGTGAACCAATAAATTTTCCGCATATAATACAAAACCATCGATATGACATTATCATTATGGAACTAATGATACGGCGAAACAAATTGTGCTGGTGACATTGAAAGATTGATCGCCTCGTATGGAGCCTCAGATGGTGGTGCGTATGTGATAATAATGAACATCATGATTTATGTTGCAAATTCGAATTCCGCTTTATCACAATTCAAAACAATAAGCTTCGGACACAATGAAATTGCAGACAATGCTTTTAGAGGAGATAATTAGCGTTGTTTTATTAGTAAGGAAGGTTAGCATAAAATATTTTAAAGTGAATATATGCAAACATGAAGTGATAATTGATGGTTAAACAAAAACCGCCGTCATGAACATTGTTTTACACATCTGCCATAAAATTCACATACAATAATATTACGTTATACAAGAAAGATATTATTCATAATTTATTATGGTTTTAAAATGGAAATATAATCCCAATTCTTTGCATATTCCCTATTGAATTGTCGTCTTCTAAAAGTATTTCTATCTACACTAATATTATAACGCTGAAGAGTTTGTATAGCTAATATTTTATAAACATACACGCATAATGAAAAAAGCTTAGCCATAGGATAATATACGAGTACATTTTTCATTTTAGTTTCCACTTTATTGATACAACCAGCACTCCAGCTGTTTTCAATTTCAGGTGCTTCACCTTACAACTTTCGTTTAGAACACTGAAATTACTTGAAATCTTCGTCTAAGAGTCTCAAACAAAACTCATCTGACGTTGCAAAATAATCAAAAGTATAGGTGGGTGAGTCGTCGAATAGAACGAGCGAATTTATACTACAAATTATGTTTCAAACAAAATCCAAGTGTTGAGCTTACTTGTTATTTTAGGACCAATAATAATTGCGGAGAACATAATCAAAGTTTGAAATAGAAAATAATTGAGTTTGATATGAAGCTGTCGGCTTTGTTGTTACAGCGCCGACTTACTTTCGCTGAAGTTATTTAAGTTAGCGAAATTTATACAATAATCATGGAAGCGAAAATCGTCGCTATTGCAAATGGCTGCCAGAGCTGAAATCGTACAATAGCGTACAATAATATTTTTTCTATAGTAATAATAATATGTCAATTATTTGACTGATATACACGGTTAATTTTTTATCACCCTGGAAAAGAGAGCAGCATTTTTTGTATATAATAATGGATGTGTCCTGAAGCGTCCCTAAAATTTTCCAGGGTGATGAAAAAAGAACCATGTATATATTAAAAATAAATATATCAACCATATACAAGTTTATTTTTTAATTACCAAAAAAATTTTGTGTGCTTGTTCAGACAAGCAAACTGAATAACTTTCACGATGGGAGATGGGACCAACTTTGAAATCGCAAAAAAATCAGCTGTTCCATACAATTCAATTCAATTCTTTATAGCATTCCACAATGTTTTATGATGGTAAAATTGTACAAATGTTCAACATTCACTGAACCTAGATGTATGGAACAGCTGATTTTTTTTGCGATTTCAAATTTGGTCCCCTAGTGAAAGTTGTTCATTTTGCTTGTCTGAACAAGCACACAAAATTTCTTTGGTAATTAAAAAGTAACCTTGTATATTAAAAATACACACTTTTCTTGATTGCACTAAAGTTTAAAATCTAAGGATTTCTTAAAAACACTCATACGAAGCTTATAAAATGTAGGCTTACTGTTTTTTTTTTTCAATATAAGTGGCCAGCGTCAACGTATTCACTATTAAAATTGGTGTCTCCTCGAACGCATCAATAAAAAAAATAAAATCAGATCATGTTAATATCATGCAGTTGCCATATTTACATCGAGTTCAATTTACTATTACACAAATAATCTACATGAAATACAGATTTTATTTTTTCAATATTATTTTAGGTTAGATAGGTAATATATTAACTTGAACGCGGTCGAAGTATTTTTTTCAGAACTGTCTGTGATGCACCTGTGATGGAGGATTAAAAAAACAAAGCGCGGGCTTTCACATTTTGTTTTGAATGGCAATTGTTTTATCGCCGCGAATTTGTGAGAAATTTATTATTTTTAAATGCCTGTAGGTATTTTTATTAACGAAATAAAGTTCTGGTAGCTTACGTACAAAAAGTACAGTAGGCGATGGTACACAATTAGGTCTTAAAATTCTCGGGCATTTTATTACAAAACTCGGCATGTATCGTTTTGTAACATTGACCCTATCGACTTTTAAGTACCCTTATTATATAATTATTGCATAAAATACTATTACGTATTTGTACTCGGTTTTTTACACGCGACAGAGAATCTCTTGGCCATCATCCCACCTAATCAGGTGGTGACAGGCGTAAGCAACGATAAGCGAAGGTAGAAGCGAGCTTCACTTGAGGTCCGATTCTACTAATCAGTTACAGTCAAATTGAAACCGAACCGTTGCGATCGTGCATAGATTGACTTTCAATGTTCAATAACGTGATTATTTAGCGTTAACGTTACTAGTTTATTAGTAGAATTCTGGCCCCTATTGCACCATCTCTGTCGGTGCGACATTTGTCAATATATATGACATATGTCATAAATTTTGACAATTGGGATGATGACTTAATTCTAATTTTTACGTCTCGTCATTAAATATTAAAATGCCGTGGAAAAAGATGCAGTCCTGTGAAATTAGAATTAAAATCGGCTTAGAAATACATTAGATACAAGTATTTTAAGTTGTTAATTTGAAGGCGATTAGACAGAGAGATCCGACATCAACCGTGATGACGTCATTGTTGAGTACGGCCATATAAACTCCTTGTAAATTACTGTTTTGCTAGAAAGAGATGAAGAAGAGTCTTCAATACCTTATATTTTGGTTGTTTTTATAGTTATTCGAAAACCGATTTTTTTCTTTCTGTTTATTATATGAATGAGCTTCTATTAAAGCAAAAAAAATTTTTTTTGTCATCCAGCCTATTGTCGCACCTGGCAGATATGGTGAAATAGAGTTTGTCATATTTTGACAATTGTTGCGCCTGTCAGAGATGGTGAAAAATAGGCTTGGAGTCCTCAACAACTGGGGAACTGGCTATTTTATCTCTTTAATTGTAGGCACACAACATTCTTATTATGGCGACAAACTTAAGTGAGACGGTGGTAGCTAGCTAGCTAGGCGGGCTCAAAAAACCTACCACCAAACAAATCGTGTAAAAAAAACTTGTGCCCCCATGGGGGATCAAACCGCGGACCTCCCGATTAACAACCACTAGACCACTGAAGCGGTTATGGTCAAGATCGAACGTTTCTTCAGATAACTTAAACGCGACGTCTCGAGTACATGTTACTCAGTTTGAACCGAGAGTTAAATTAACCCGAAACTTGACAGATGATATCCCGGAAATCAACCTATACGAGATTAGTTTGACTCTTAAACGGCTCAAAAACAACAAAGCGCCGAGTGATGATGGATTTACTGCTGAGCTTCTGAAAGCAAGTAAAAAATCAGTCCAGAAGCCCTTTCAGAGGCTATTCACCTCCGCTATACTCTAAGGCAAAAAACCAAGAGTACAGGGGGAGTGACAGCACTTTTCTTTAAATTGAGTTTGTATATCCAGACCCATCGTACTCCCGAGACACATTTACAAGCTGTCTTCGAGGATCATCATGAATCGTCTCGAGCGTATATTCAACGACTACCAGTCTCCTGAGAAAGAGTTTTCCAACTTTTAAAATTGACAACTCTTTAAATGAACATGGACAAGACAAAAATTATATCGAATTCTCTAGTCCTAACCACTCTAATGAAGGTTAAAGGATCTTTTTTAAGTGGTTACCGAGTATGTTTTCGTGGGACAAATAGTCCAACACTGTAAGTCCAGCTACGGAGATCCAGCTTCGCTCGTCAGCGTTGGGAAAGCTACTATATTCTTTCCCATCTACCGCAGTGTCTCAAGGCGCAAGTTGTGTTACCAAAATATGAGTGTCCTAGGAGCCTCTCCCTAAAAAGAATTAAAAAACGTATTTCAATACAATAAACCAAAATCATGAAATCATTTTTGAAACAAAATACCAAGCCAATAGAGCTGCGTAACCACAAAAGTTGCCGCGTTGTTATCGCTCGCAATATGATTGGATTCCAAATGAGCTCCATATTGATCCGGCGAAGTACACCTATTTAGGTATTAATTAAGCGGGCTGCATTAATGAGTGGCACCTTAACGAAGCAATTACTGAAACGATCTGTAATTATTTGTGCGGTTTAAGTGATTATTTAATTGGACGGTTGAGCCACGTCGTTCCTTAAGATTTTGATAAAACATTAATGATCCTGGACAGTGGCGTATATTGTACGTCGTAAGATTCTGATAAGACATATAATGATCCTGGACAAATTCAGAGGGTGAATTAGCGCTATATTATTTGAATATTGTTTTTAATTATTTAAGCAAAGTAAATGATTGTTAACTCACAAGAATGGTTTATTCGTAACGAACCGTTGATTTGAATCAACAATTTAATGCGTTTGTCAAAACTCCACTAGCTTGAATTTTCACCTCAACTTGTCTATACTAATATTAAGAGGAAAGATTTGATTGTTTGTTTGCATTGAATGGACTCCGAAACTACTGGACGGATTTGAAAATATCTTTCACATTTAGAATCCTACATTATTCCTGATGAGCATAGGCTACCAAATTATTTTTCCTACGGGAGAATATAACATTCCCACGGGAAAACAAAAATAACCCGGGCGAAGCTGCGATCGGACAACAAAGTCGCTCCCGCTGTCTGTTCGCTTAGACCTTTTTAACTTCACAACAGATTTTAATGCAGTTTTCAGCAATAGATAGAGTGATGCAAGAGGAAGGTTTTTATATACTATACATGCATGTTATAGTGGAGAAAAGCCGAGGAATTCAAAGAGATATGTCTTCTGTTAAGGTAGATAATACGAAGTTTACCGGGTCAGCTAGTTATAAAATAACTTCGTGATGAAGATGTCATTTGACATTTTGCACTGGTTCACTGTTTGAAAGGCGTTTGAAACATGTCAAAAAAGGCAATGAAACAATTTGATTGCCTGCAGGGCGCTTCAGACACAACTTCAGAGCTACGTTTAACTGGCACATAATATAATTACGTTGCTACATGGCGAGCAGGATATGTTACGAAGGTATTGAGCTCATTTCCGCCGTAGCTAATGTAATAAAGGGGAAACTAAGTATTTATCGATATTCAGTAAATCGCACTTATAACGCTTATGATATTTAACAGACTACATTTCATCAGTATGTCTCAGTTTTCGGTAGTTGATGTTCGTCGTCTTTCCAAAATGTTGCACTAGAGCTTATATCCACATAAGAGTCCCTTACTTTTTGAAATTGAGTTTCTTACACAAGTTGTTTAAAAATAAATTATTCCTCAATTCGTAGTACTTCAAATATAGCCACAAATAAACGAAAATGCGCCTTTATTACAATAACTGGTCAGATAAATATATTAAAGCATTTTTGGAACCAGTTGAAATCCAATGATATATTACTTAGATTGCGTTCAAAGGAAATAATTATTATGCTTGCTAAGCAATGCGTGGGGGAAAAATATTTTTCAAGAACATGAAAATAGGTTGGAGCTGGTAAATTATATTATGTTAAAGTAATTTATTGAATCAAAGTGGATATATTAAGTTGATTCATAGCACAAAATCGAATCATATCCGTTTAATTTAATGCCTAAGGTAGGGCAACTTCAAACATGTTGCCATATTTTCAAAACACATTTACATACTTACATACATTTAGTTGATCCTAGTTTTTAATACTCAAATTGAACGAGTACAAAACAATGAAACGAGTTGAATGGAATTTAAGCAAAACTCATAATATATTGACTTTGCCGACCGTGATTACAAAATTAAATGGACCTTTGTTTATCTTATAAATAGATCATTATAAATACAACTCAACCAAGCTAAGTTTGCACCTCGCGTCGATTACGTCACACTGAAGCTTGGTTGAGTTGTACCAAGTTGTACATTTCTATTTTCCTATTTATTATATCAGCTATATTATGCTAAGTTACAAAACAAATTAAATATAATTCACTTAATAATTCAAGTAATTTGATTAATAATATATTTCATTTAATTTATATTCATTAACGCAATCTTCAAAACATTTATCAGCATTAGATATATCGTCATTCAAAAAGAGTCTTTTAAATACAGGCTGACACAGCAATCTATTTTGATATTCTTCGTACAGCTGATTTCCCTTATGAGTTAAATAGAAAATTACTAGTACACAATCTCCTTGAAGCAGTCTTATTCATCTTTCGCGACGAACCTGGGGAACACGTAATTGGAAAACAAAGATGTTCTCTTATTTTAGCTTACTTGCTTTGTGTGACGGATGGCACATCGTTGTTACATAATGGCGATAGCAAAAACAGATTTACGCCTCTTTTACAAACTACGCGTCAAGCTTTGATTTGCACTTTGGTAGCGTTACGCAATTAGAAAAGGCTAATTAATGTCTTTTTTCATTTTTTGCGATGGATAGCAATAATGTAATAAGAGAGGTTTAATATACGAAAACTATAATATAAAAACATCGCATCATTACGCCTTTTCTCCCCATGAGGTAAGGCAGGGGTGTTAAACAGTGTCAGTTATTTTAAGTCCCATCTACTCTAGAACCCAAGTTCATTATTGTCACCACAGAACGCAGAAAGCTGTGTTTCGTGATTGACAGCAAAGTGCAAATTAAAGTTTCATAAAGAAAATAAACTTGATTAAGCCTTTGCCTAACCCAAAGAGTAAACCCGGGCCTGAACCTCGTGATTAGCAGTTGCACTTTAATTAGTAGCTAAATCATGACGACAAGCATCTTTGCAAAATATCCCACAATTGTAAGGGTAACATAATTTTAGCGGGACAATTTGACTATTCAGCCTTGCAGAAAAACTATTAGCACCTAGAATTTCGAATCGGATCGGACCGATACTGAGCCTCAGCATCGGTCCAATCTACGCGAAAAATTTAAAAAGTACCTTGCAACACCGCAACGTCGTGGGCTTAAGTGAATTTGAATTGGCAAGCTCATTCCATACATATTCAGCCAGGAAGAGACGCAGTGCGCAAAACTTTTGGCACTCTCACTTGCATACAAAAACCGAAAGTGGTCGCGCGGTAACGACAGAATGGTGCATTACCAGCGAACTGACCCAATTGCAAAACTCATTTCCAAACTAACCCAGATTAAAAGTCAGTTATTGTATCGAAAACAAACCTCTGGCATATTTTCCTTGCGCGAACAAAGCGGGGCGTTCGCGCCGCCCCGTTTGAAGGACGGCACCTCATTTCTCGGAGATATTTTTTGTATATGTATGAATACTGGCTCGAGACGTTTAGGTGTTAGAGGTATTCTGTGTAACGAACCTGCTTGTACCGTATTTAGGGTAGGTATATTGTGTTAATTGAGACGCGTATTAAGGTCGTAATGAAAGTGTACCTTCATAAATGTATCTCGAGAAGGCGAGAATAATTTTTTTGTCTATTTTTTTACTCCTGTCACCCATGAGTGAGTACCTAATGTAGGGATCAATAATATTAACAAGTTATAGCATTTTATTGGTAAGCATTGATACTTAAAACTGTTTTTAACTTAATATTTGAACTAAATGTAGTTGAATCATGTGAAAAGCAAATATCCATAATTTTCAAAAATGTCAAATTGTCGGGTACTTAGGAAATTTCCGATCTTAGCAGCACCTATTTCAAATATTTTTGGATGTTGGGGGTTCTGAGTAACATCTTATGGGACACAAGCTATAACCTCACCTGATCAAGTGCACTGCCCAACCAGTGCTATTGCACTGGTAATCCTCACCAACCCGCACTGTGCCAGTGTGGTGGGAAAGGGTTCAAATCCTTGTTTTTAGGCGAGGCCAACAGAAGGTGTGTTGTCGTTGGGATGAGGAATATTTTTGCGTCAGAAAGCAACCCACGTCCATCTGCCTCATTTCTGTGGCAAAGTTCATCGATACAACTGATTTTGCGCAGGTAACGTACCTAGATGTGAAAAAGTTCAGCAAAATTGTTTTCTCATCAATAATATTAGCATGGATAATGCTCGCCAGCTATCGGAAATAGTTTTTATTACTTTATATCCTCTCCTCCATTTGGAACAGTAAAATTGGAACAGTATCTATATTCGTATGCAAAACTTGTTGTTTAATGTGAGTTTATCGCACACGTGAGACATAAGTTTTGTAAGTTACTGCAAAATGTTACTGTCAACCTCATGAAAATTTGCTTGGTGCTACAATTTGATATAACAACTTGATATAAAAAAGAATAAAGGATTTCATTGGTACGAGTAACGGGTAAAATATATAAATGTTTATCCATTAAATAAGAGAGTGTAACAATTAAATATTCTGTTTGTCCAATTTAACATAAACGAAAACAGATAAACAATTTTGAAATCACAAAGGACAATGGCGAAAATTGCCCCATGACCAACAAAGATTTGATTAACGTCATAATTATAAATGCATATTTTATAACACTCATAACAAATATATTGTATGTATTCGACGGACAAATCAAAAATATTTAATGTACTTTCAGAAACAAAACCAAACTAAGTAAAATATGTGAATGGTTATTGTTAAAGCTCGATTGATTAGAATTGAGTCGATTTTATGTAAGTATCGATATTTAGGTATTTATTTGTATAATTATGTTTTTCATAACTTCTTTCAAAATTTACAACGTTAACACAAGTGACTACTCACGCGCTGTCATTTGCTAGTTCGTTGTGTTTTTGACTTGCTTTATAATTACGAGATTTCTTGTTTTTTGGAGATTGGTTGCAATAATTATTATTTTAATTATTGTACCTATATGTATAGACTATAATGTCTTGCTGTAACGAAATAAAGTGTTATTTCAACTAACGTCAAAATCTGGTTCATTTTGTATATATTACTCAATTTCGATGCTTGTCCGTAGTAATTGATGTGGACGTACAGTATTTACTACTGTCTAAATAAGCGAAAAGCATTTTATCACTGCTGTTGGTATTGGGGCGAACAATGTATGGACGCAGAGCAATGTCCTTTTAATTAGTACGATAGGAAGCGATGATAAATAAGATTTCAACACGAAAATCATGATTGGTTTTTTTGTAATTGAAGAACCATAATTTAATTTGTAATATCTATATTATATAAAGCTCGGTGGACGATTTATTTATTTTATTTATTTAATCTTTATTGCACTTAAAACTGTACAAAGGGCGGACTTAATGCGACAAGGCATTCTCTACCAGTTAACCGAACAAACAAACATATTTATATGATAGGTGATTTATAGTATCACTATTTTTTTATAACGTAGATAAGATTTTTTTACCTACATTTTTGTTAGATAACAAATGTTTCATAGAATTTGGTCACACTATCGTAATACGAGATGTGTTCTTATCAAGTTATGATAGAACATACATAAGGTATGCAATCAGTTGCCAGACACTCGCTCAAGTGACTCTGGGTTATCTTTGGGCTCACTTAATAACGTGGCAAGTGTTGATAGAAAGCTACCAAAGTCTTACGTAGGTTTGTCGCCCTAATAACAATGTTTATAGCATTGTTGTTTAGACAATTCGAGGCAAGAATAACCAGTTAATCAGTTGTTGAGGAGTCCAGGTGAAGCTCGCTTCCACCTTCGGCCTTATCGTCACTTACCATCAGGGAAGATAAAGCCCAAGAGCTTCCAAAAAAAAATGTTTGCGCCCTTGCATTTTACGTCTTCTGTTTTCCAATATTTGTTTGCGAGTTCTTTATTTTAAAATCCCTTTACAATATTGCCTAGGTATTGTACAAGTGTAATAGAGTAGCGTGTGAAAAACACTTATTTGGCCGCAAATAAGAAGGGGTATTAAAACACGAGTGTGAATTTAAATATTTGGTTTATTATTGTAAAATATTAAAGCCTCGCCCTTCCTATAAACTATTATTAAAAATTTGATGACACTTGCTCTATTATAAGATTCCTTGTCAAGTTGTCACTAAGTTGGTATTGTTTAGACATAAGTGTTTTAAGGTTTAAGAAGTTTAGACGGTTTTAAAAGGTGGTAGTCATAAATTGAATCTAGCCGCTTGCCGAAGACATACGCGACGATAATTCACGCCCCCACCCACCTCAACCAGGTCGTAATAGTTATTTCCCAGATTTCCTTAGCAACTTCCTTTTTCAATAAACAGAAGTTGCTAAGGAAGTCTATTACATTATACAGTTTAGGTTTTTTATATGCAGTAACTGTATCTTAAAACATACAATGTAATCAATTGGAGAGTTTATTATGGAATTCAAACATAGCAACTTGGGCATTTAATTTATTTTTCGAATATAATTTTTTATTTTAACTGTCACCTTCGCTCTTAATTTTTGTACTCTTTATGATGACGTTACTCATTCCTTTGTAATGTGATCAATTCATCATCATCATCACAGTTTATATACGTCCCCACCGAGGGGCTCGAGCCTACCCTATGTAAGGGTGATTAGGCTTTAGTCAACCACACTGGCCAAGTGCGGGTTGGTCGACTTCACACACAACCTGTAAAGAAATTCTTTCTTCACAGGTGTGTGCAGGTTTCCTCACGATGTTTAACTGGCCCGGCATTGATCGACTTCACATACACCTTTGAATTTCTTCGCAGATGTATGCACATGCCTCACGATGTTTTCCTTCACCATAGGGGCGACAGACGAAATAAATGTAAATATGAAATTAAAAAAACGAAAAACACATTGGTGTGTAGTGGTCTCGAAGCCCGGACCTCAAGGATTGGAAGGCAAGTGAAGGTGCAAATATATAACGAGAATATCAAACACAATATTAATTATTTGATTGTTTTTGCCTTTTCAGCCTCATTCTGAAAGTCGGCAGAATACCTTATCACGATCCACTTATTACTTGCTATAGTAGAAGGAATAACAGGATACAAATGCTAATTTTTTAACAAATGATTTGCAGAGACCTTCAGTTTAACATAATGTATAGGTAGATACTTAAGCAATCGTTACATTCAAGAAATAGTTTTTGTATAAAACCAGCTGAATAATCTAGGTGAGAAGCTAACGCTTTGAAGTTAAACTTAAAAAACAAAAACCTATACCGCCAAAAAATAAAGCCAATTTTTAGAGGAAGAGCTATTAAGATTTAATTTTCGCAAACATTTGTTGAAGTGGAATACACGTGACGCGAGTTATTATACAATTTTGTTACCCAACATTGTAATATGTGTCCTTTATGTGTCCTTACTTCAGTATATTGACACGAGACATTTACTGGGTAAAATTAAAAATTAATAGACAATAATGGACATACTGACAGTTACCAAGATAACTTATTCAATAAACGTTCAAACGTTTCATTGAAAAGTTTTTTGTTGAAGTGGCAAATCACTTTCTTGGCTGACCATACCATTGACTATAGCTTATTTTGCTAACATGAGTCCTCCATCAAAAAAATTGAAACTTCTATAACAATATATCTTATAAATGGTACCTAACTTTCATTCCTTTAAATATTAAATAAACAATGTAGAAATGATGTAACGTATAGCCAATACAATATAAGATTTTATATCTGTATTTTCATATCTTTTTATCAACTAATAAACAAGTATTATTTAGACGCAAAATTCGTCGAACAATTGTGTCGATTATTTTTTTATCTGGAATAATGAACACAAATAAATTGTTTATTGAATAAAGATTAATTCACAAGACTCTTGTTCCAAATTAACTTCAAGTTAATAACGGTAAACGAGCTATCAAAACAGAGTTACTAATAAGAAACTTTGAAAATATGAAGTGTTGCTTTATTACTTTGAGAATCATTTTATGATTTAAGTACTTACCTATAGATATTATGCTTAGAAATATATTGAAAGAAAATTCCATTTTACTGAGTTGGTGCAAAAGGAATTTAATTTTGATAGAAATCAAAAAATATTTGATTAACAAAAAAATGCTTTTTCCAATTAGGTGAAACAAAAATCTATACCTGAAGAGTTTATCAAATATCAGGCAGAGGCTTATTTATAGGTCGTTGGTGAAAAAATCATAGTTCAAAAAGTCTGTTACAAATAAGATATCTCGGATTTAGATATTTTTAATGATAGCTTCCAAAAGTATAAACTCGAAATTTTGAGCTACCTGCAACAACTTTAATTGATAATGTTTCAAAGTGACAGTTTAAATTTGATATCGTGTGTGATCGTCTTGACTAAATATAAGCATTATTTAATGTTAATACGCTGAGTGCTATGTACGCCGTTTTTGTGATGCATATCAGAATTGTAATTTACTGTGAAAATGTTTGGTGAGTGTCTTAATATGTATCATGTGGCAGTACTATACATAAATAAATAAATAAGATATACTCTTACTCACGTCTAGCTATAAGGTAATAGTTTGGAAAACCGATAACCTTAAACGTGCTTTAAAAGCTTTTAAATGCTATTCATCAATCACGGATATTTAATATGAAACTTGAATTACTAAGCTTCTTGTATAAAACTGTTTTATATTATTTATTTTATATTAAGTATTTTATTTGTTTTATATTATATTTTATTATAAATATGTCTATTAAAAAGCGCTGTCGCCACATTGTTCATCCTCTCGTCTTTCAAAGGGTGACTGGAACAGATCTCTGTACAGGATAAGTCCGCTTTTTGTATAAACGTCTTGTAGTGTGTGTTTAATATTTTTAATTTATATATTGCTTGTTTATACAAGTTTATTTTTTAGTTACTAAAAAAATGTGTGCTTGTTCAGACAAGCAACAAGCAAACAAGACAACTTTCACTATGGGACCAACTTTGAAATCGCAAAAAAACATCAGCTGTTCCATACAAATGTTCAACATTCACTGAACCTAGTATGAATGTACGGAACAGTTGATATTTTTTTTTTGTTCAGTTTGCTTGTCTGAATTAGCACACTTAAATTTTTTAGTAACTAAAAAATAACCTTGTATAACAAAGATTTTATAAAATACAATACTGTTTTTCGCGTAGTTTCCGAGTTTTTGCAAATCTTTGCTGACAAAGTAATAATTAATCTAATACATTTCTAAGATTCTCAATGTAGCCGACATTAATAAAAATTTGTATGAAAACATCGAAACTGTAAAAAACTCTACATAGATCTAAAAGTTAAATCATTGCTAGCCAGAGGCAATCGTTTGGCGACACGGTCTACTGCACATCCCGTACGGTCCACTAGCTTTCATTTGATCTCTAAAATTACATAGTAGGAAGAGAAGACTAACACTTATGAGTGTTAAATATTTTTGCCAATAAATTAAATAAAAAATCATATTTATAATGAAATAAATTATACCTACATAATTATATTAAAAAGGAACATTCTGGGATTTACAAAATATGATGACTAAATTTAAGTTTTGAGAATTTAATGACTATGTTATTTATTTATTTATTACATACAAAGCTTTGATCAATGATGGATGACTTACGGATTCTTAGCGGAAAGCTTAAAAGTTTCACTATAATATTATAAGTTTGAATAAAAAGTCCTATAGGATTAAATAATGTTGCAAAAAAAACATTAAGAAGAAACAAAAAATAAAAAGAAAATTAATAATAAATTGAAACTTTTGTATTTAAATTTTTTAACGGTGAAATAAGTGACATTTTTCGATAGAATTGTGGTATTACTAAGAATTCATGTTTCTATATTGAGACTAGGAACTATTGTTCCGAGCTTATTTTTTCTACAAATTTTAACATTATGTTGCATATTATGTTTTTTCAAAAAAATTTAACATTTTGTCTTTATTTCTAAAAGTTACAACATTATGTTGCAGCTCGCCTAAAAAATGTATATCTTTAAAAGGACTGGGAGTTTTTGGTGATGTTTTTTGGGGCTATAATAGCCCCAAAAAACATTAACTGTAATTTTTTTAAGCTGCTTTATTTCTTTATGTAAATAGCAGAAATAAATTTTCGGTAGGTACATTGTTATCATATTCAACTTGATACCGTAGAAACTTTAATGAAAATTATGCCTAAATAAAAACCTTAAAACATCTTCTGAAACGGCATAATTTAAATGTTATATTAATTTACAACCATACTACTCACCTTTAGCACGTCTTCATTTCAAATTACTGTAATCAAAAATTTCCTCTCCAACATATACAACAACAAACACAAGTCATGTGTTCGACGCTCACCCACTTAACTTGCTCACTTTTTATTTTTAATATATTCAATAATTTGCCTGAATAAAATTTAACAGCAAACTGAACCGCGTCATGGAGTCAGTGATGTTTCTAATCGGATTCTCCGTTCGACTTACGTAAGTTTGTGCGGGCGAAGCTAGGCGGGCGCGGAGCTTTTTAGGCGGGCGGGATCCACGCGGTACCCATCGCCACTGCCGCTGCCACCGTGTAGCTACAGCGCGCATGCCTTGCTCCGATAAGCCTAAGCTCACACCGACACCTAAAGAAACTAACACCGTAAAACTGATTCTTATTTTGGCACGAACTGCGTTCAAATCTACGTGTCTGAATTTAATCGCGATGTATGTGCGAATTTGGATGATTGTAAAGTTCATTCCCACACTCCAAAATACGTTTCAGGCAGCATCGTTCTTGTGGGTAGTGGGTAATTTTATATTTTTATTTTTCACTTGTTTGTTATGTCGTTGTGTATTTTTGTGTGAATGCAACCTTATCAAATCCCACCTTTTAACTATTCATGAACGGTCAGCCTTATGTTTGAAATGTGATAAGTAGGCGCCTGATAGCTTAGCTGTCGTATTTTGAAAGAGATGAGAAACCCTTCCCACACCTCTTGCTGTATTAGTATTGAAATAAAGAAGTATATACTCGTAGATAGGTACGTACCTTTTACGCCATTTATATTATTTAACGCCAGTCTAATAATTGATTTATGATTGATTTATTTAGAAATATCAACAGATTCATCAGTATTTCATCATTTTAGTTCTTTAACTAAACATAATAAATTAAATTGTTATATGTTAAGAAATATTATTGGTACAGTAAATTATACAGGTAAAATGCAAGTCGATAGCACTCTTAAAATAAAACAAATGACATTATAGTGTACACCATCTCAAATTACGAGAAAAATTATTTCATCCAAAATCCATCTTTGAATTTGAGTTTAAAATAAAAATATGAAACAAACAATAGTCAATATTTATTCTGGGATAATATTTTCTTCACTATACGTCATTAGGGGTCCCTGTAATCTCATAAAACAATAGAACCCTGTACACCATGGCTGTATAAAAAATATAATTTGCCTGACACGAAAAAGAAGAGAAAAAAAAAACGATTGGCGTTAGATTACTATTGCTTGTTTCGTATGTTTGTTTTGAACTCGAATTAAAGAACCAACTGTAAACGGTTTGATATAGTATTCTAATCTGCTAAATTAGTTAATGTAATTAAGATGATGCATAAAATAGTATTTTGTCAAAAATGAGCCCTTTTAGTGCCGTTTTAGTTTAATTATCAAAATCAGTGCTGAGACTTCCTTAAGTATTTTGCTGTAAGTATTCGTAATAGTTTTGAATTTGGTTATCCAGGCACACTTGAACAATTCACTCTGTAATGTCGAGGCCACTTGTAAGCAGCTCTGCAGCGTCATTAAACAAGCAGCTCGTTAATGACAATAGTACATTTTGATACGAGAGTGGAAAGTAGGTAATTGCAAACGAACTGTCATTGACAAGCCCGAGCCGAAGGCGAGGGTTTTAATGTTACGAGTGTATCTATACAATTGTGGACAATAATAGTATAAAACAAATAAAAAATATTCAAAAAGAAATGAAAATCGTAAGAAACATATAAAAAGAAATTTTAATAATAAATAAATCATGTAAAAACAAATAAAAACAAATAAAAACTAAAAAATGTATTTAATGAGTAAATTAAAAATAGTAAATGACATATAAAAACGTATATGTATAAACAAGAACAATTCAATGAGTAAAAGAATAGTAATAAGCGGATAAATAGTAAAAAAAAACAAATAAGGAGTAGTAAAAAAAAGATTAAAAATTAACAAAAATAGTAAAAAACAGAAAAATAGTAAAAAAAAATTCAAAAAAGAAAAAAAAAACAAATATGTCACAAAATTTTTATTTGCTGTGTACATACAACTGCAAAAGTAATGATCGAGCTCGTAAAAGTAAGTCACGACCCCGTTAAATAAAGATGTCTGTGCGAAATATTCAATTTTCGAATCATACCTAAGTACAGCCTCTGAAAGTGCGCCATGTTTAACAACTGTATTGAAAATAGCATTTTACTTATTCTATCATCTTAAAACGATACCGGAGTCATGAATAATATAGTCGGCAGCCAAAATGCCGTCCATTTTAGTGCACTCTGAGCAATTTAGCGAGAGCGCGCGCTATTTGACACAAGCACCGCACGCACATGTACGGCGATTTGTGTACTCCATTTTTTTTTCATTTATCTAAATTACATGTAATGTTACGACAGCAGTAAACGACAAATATTTGTAAATCATTTTCTTACAGTAAGTTATGTGAATACAGTTTCTATTATCTACATAATACTCGTATATAATACGAGTATATTACACCAACAAATGGAATATCGGAATGATATAGCAGAGAACTGTGTAACAGTGTTGTGGTGCGACTATAGACCGCAAGTGCCGGCATCATTGTGCGGGGTTACGTGATAGGAATAAGTTGGGATTTTGCCGAAGCTACGCCTAAGCTCGCGTGTAAACAGGCCGGCATATCCCACTACGTCTTGTATTAGGCTTCTTGGGTAAACTAACATCGCCTTTATTGCCCTTTTTTCTAGAAATCCAAGCAAGATAAAAGTGATTAAACTAAAATCCTTGGTTTTACGGGCAACCTTTCGATCGTATAATGGTAAGTTAGGTTTTACTTGAATAACACGAGAACAAAGTCCATCCCATTTTTCTTCATCTACGATGAAACGGCCTTACGAGTATATTTAAGGAGACGTTTACTGAGGTTTTTTTCTACAACGGCCGACAGTACGCTATATTTTATGTTGGCCGATAGTACGCCATGCAGTGGCCGAATCGCGGTGACGGAAAGTTCATACTGGTTCGTACAATGAGCTATCGGACAGACCGCTCCCGGCTATACGTTAACATTCGGAGTTAACATCCCTAAAAGATATCCTTGTAAAGAAAGGGAAACTAAGGTGATGGACTGAACGATACTCTGAGTAAGAAGTTCAGATACGAGACGTGTGAATGTAGCTGCTACTAGATACGGATTACTTAACCAAACTAACCCTTGTGCCTTCGACACAAATTCACGGGACCCATAGAAACGATCTATATAGGGTTACATTACCGATCTACAAAATTGTTTATTTTCGATTTTTTTCTTTTCTATTCGGCCATGCCAAAATTCTAATCTCTTATCTCGAATACTGGAAGTCAGGAACGTAGCGGTAAACAGCAAAATGAGACAACAAATTGCATTAGAATAATTTTTATTGTAACCTTGTAAACTTTTCAAAATGACTGATAAACAAACTCAAACGATAACTTATATCAACAAATTACACTACTACATTCATATTTATAATAAACGTGAATAAGTTATCAACGAAAATACAATGCCACAAGTTTCATAAAAATTTACAACGTAGTTAAGGTAGTTGTACCCTTAAGACACTTTCTGCAGTGCTGATTTCTTGAATTCTTAACTTCTTGTGCGGATACCGGTGCAAATAAAGAATATTTTTCCGAAACACTCTGTGAGAAAATGAGTCGGAGCCGTCGCTGCTGGAAATAGCCCCAATCAATAGGAAACATCGCGCATTATTCAGAGCCACGCTGCTGCCACACACTGTTACGCCGTCTGAGTGCCGAGTTTTCGCGGAAAAACATCGCCTTAATAATTTATACGATAGCCCTATTTCAAACGAACGCACACCTTTGCAGAAATAAGAGGTGAATTAAATATATCTAGAATACCGTGCACATGTATAAAAGTTTTTGTTGGAATCTTAGAAGTTGTTATAATGTAAAAAGTAAACAGGTATCCTGTTTCGAAAATAATTGTAAATTTAATATATTATATTAAATCTACTAAAAATTTTGTAATAAAATTCAAAAACCAACATCAATATAAAATGTGATTTTGCATGTTTTGTTGTATTATTTATGACTTTTTGCAGTTTTTGATGTCGATTTTATGTTTGGTATTTTTTTTCGAAACAGGATACCTATTTGCTTTTTACATTAACGTATTAGAATTTGAGGCAAGGCAAACACCAGAAAAACTTAAAAAAACGTCTTTTGCTCTAAACAGTATTGATAAATTTATTACCGAACTCCTAACCTACCAAAAACCTTCCATCATCAGTTCAGTAACATGTGATATGATGACTATACCAGATGATTATACCAGATACCTCAATATCTTCAGAAAAACATGAAACACGGACGTTCCTATGTAATGTAAGGATTGCCCTCGATTTTCCTGGGATTCCATCATCAGATCATGACTTGGTGACAATGGGACCACCTCGGGAGTGTACTATTTCGATTACAAAAATAATTTTTAAAATCGGCCTACAAATGGCAAAGTAGTCGGAGAACACATATTTTTTCTACAATAAATAAAACCGACTTCAAAAACACCAAAAAGTCATAAATAATAAAGAATACATACAACATCACAATTTTTTTATTGAAGTCGATGCTAAATTTTAAGTAACTACATTAATAATAATTGTTCTTATATTTTTAAAGACTTTCAAGGTGATCATTGCTTGGCACCGACTTTAATATAAAACTGATGTTGTAGGTATGTATTATTATTCTTTTATTATTTATGATTTTTTGGTGTTTTTGAAGTCGGTTTTATTTTTGTTTTTTTTTCATCCTTTAGTTAATACATATTAGAATTTGAGCAAAGGCAAACACCAGAATAACTTTAATTAAAACATCTATCGCTCTAAACAGTTTGAAAGGAATTATTCCTGAACTCCTAATCTATCAGAAACCTTCCATCATCAGCTCAGTAACATGACATGACGACTACCAGACGCAAATACCTGAATATCTTAAGAAGAAACATGAAACACGTTAGACGTGCCTATGAAATTCAAGGATTTCCTCGATTTTCTTGGAATCTCATCATCGGAGCATGACATGGTGACAATGGGAGATTACTCTTTCGATTACAAAAAGAATTTTGAAAATCGGTCCACAAATGGCAGAGTAAGTGGTGAACGTACATAAAAAATAGATACAGCCGAACATAACCTCCTCCTTTTTCGAAGTCGGTTTAAAAATAATATGTAGATACATCCGAACATAGAACCTCCTTTTTCGAAGTCGGAAAAAACGTCATCCTCCATTGCCTTAGATCATTTAACCATTGCTGGTTGGATGCGCACTGATGTGATATGTGATAAATATTGATGGCAAAGTTACAGGATCAATAATTATCGCGAAACATACGGAGTTGGATTTCAAAAAATCTAGAAATACTGTGATCCGTATCGTGATCCATCAATATCATACACTACACGATCAATAAGTATCGCGATCCTGGATCGTGATAAATATTGAACGTGTAGCATTCGCCATAGTCTACAGCAACACGAACATTTCAAAAATTCAGGCCCGCTACCGTCCCACTTGCCGCTTCAGTGTGTGGAGCGCATAATGACGGTCAAGCTTTTAATATACAACACGATCAAAAATGTTTGTCAAATTTACGTGTTTGACAAACTTGTTTGTGCGTGTAGGGCTGTGTTTGACGCGTTTGACAAACGAACTACGTGTTTGAAAAGAATCTGGATTGACGTCGTGTTTGATGAAAATGTGAAGTTTATCAAGCAAGTTTGACAAACATGCTTGATCGTTTACAGGGCTTTTTAGTAAAATGGTGTGACGTAATTGGAATAAGCCCTTAGATATGCAACACAGGTTACCTCAACCATCAGACCACAAAGAGAGTAATCCTAACGCGTACTATATGATATCAAATCAATGCAACAAATAATAATTAAATAATAAAAATATTTCAGAAAACGAGGTGCTATTAAAATCATTGATAAAATTACCTTGACGTAGGTAAATGAACAAACCTTTAGATATGTGATTTATGCAACAAATAATAAACTAAAAAGGGTTTCAATTTTTAATGTTTCATAAAAGAAAGTGATATTAAATCATGGATAATGTTATGTAGACAAAAAGGAATTAGTTGCAAAACCTTATTTCTTAGTTTGTTTTTATATGTTGTTTGACTTACTGATTTTCATATTCGCTTTTTGAAAATAGAAGTTTGCCGAAACATGTCTAGCCTATAATTTATTATACAATATTTTATTATACTTCTTTACCTTCTTTACCGGAGGGAGACTCTGTACCAGGGTCGTGTGCATGGGTACCTCCATCTTACCTATTTCTGCCGCAAAGCAGCCGTGCTTGCATTGCTGTGTTTCGGTTTGAAGTGTTAGATAGGGCACTGAAATTACTGGGTACCGTGATTTTACATCTTAAATCACAAGTTGGCAACGTACACTGTGGTTCTTGTGTGGGTTGCAGTTTTGCTGCGAATCTCACAGGAACCACATGTATTATGGTGACTGTTACCACTTACCATCAGGTGGGCAGTTTGCTTGTTTGTCAACTAAATTGCAATAAAAAAAATATTTTTATTCTCCTTAAGAGCTGTATAGGTAGTAAATTTAAATAATTAAATCTCAAATAGTTTATTTTAAAGGGTTAAGTATACTTGATCACGCTAGTGTATGGTTTTGTTTCGAATTTGCCTATGTAATTGTAGATATTACAATTTCTAGACTTTTGTGTCTTCTTTTCTAGAATTTTTCAGTATTAGACGATACTGAAAAATGGTGAATAGACAATTAACTTTACAACTTCAGCCAAGAGATGCCTACAGTTGGACTATGTCAATGACTTTACTTCTTCTACGGATCTTATTATTTCTAATTCGATCACGTAGGGAAACCTCGAGCATATATAGCCCTCGGCCTCTACTTTGATTAGTATCCTCGGCTTCTATTGCTGAAGGTTACGAAGATAAAAGTACATATACATAGTATAAATAAAGTATAGAGATATAGTGTATATAAAGATATTACTCACACTTTGTTCACAACCAAAAAAAGACCTACAAATTCAATAAACACTTGATTTTGTAGGTCATAACCTACATTATAGCTGTACGAGATAACCGTACAAAGTGTTGTACTCGTAGATGAAAAAGTATCAGAATTTTTAATTACTTAAAAATATTTCGAGGGAGGGCGCCCTAATTTGTTTAAGCTCACGGAAGGACTGTAATATTTTCCAATTAATCCAATAATCTGCATTAATTAGTTCGGATTACATTTTATTCAGATTATCACGAAGTTAAAATTGAATCAATTAAAAAAGATAACAATTTTAACTTCAAAGAGTAAAAATAATCTTAAGATTATAACAAAATCAAAGGTAATGTGTAGGCAAATAAAATTTTATTACACCGATTTTTATCACTTGACTAGCTTTCCGCTCGCGGCTTCGCCCGCGTTATTATTGTTTTCCCGTGGGAATTGTATATTTTCCCGTAGGAAAAATATTTTTGTAGCCTATTATATAGAAGACTGTTATTTATATTTAGGAGCTCGGATAATAATTTTCATAGAAATTGGAGCAGATTTTAAATATTTTCCATAGAAACTTTCATCCTCTATTTTGAACCCTAAGGGGGTGAAATCCAATAAACCATGAAACACGTATTCAATGAAATGTTTTTAAAAGCATGAATCTCAAGTTTTATCAAAATTGCTGCATATCATACAAACGCAACCCTTATTTCATCTCTTTAGGGTTATTTTTTTTAAATCCTTTCCTAGTGTGCGTCCGCATTTTGAATTATAACAACTGCCCAAATTTCACGTTTCTACAAATTAGCGGTTACGGCTGTGCATGCGTCTATATGTAGATGGGAACTTCTCCTTTTATATATATATATATATATATATATATATATATATAGTACCTTTACATGTGATACATCATTATCGGACCTTTCTATATAAAAGAATACCTACCTTTCTATAAATAATAAGAATAAAAAAACAAGGAGAATTGAATAAGGGCACTGATACGTCATACAAAGTGTGTCAAAGTCACAGAACACAGAAACCTCTTTCTGTGTTCTGTGGTCAAAGGATTTGTTTGTTCGATCGTAATGTTACCATTTTACGTACTACTCATTCGCTATCGTTTTAGATATCGTTTATGACGCTACCTTTTTTAAAATTTACAAGAGGAGACAAAAATATTGGACCTTCCAAGTTTCTCGCCTATTCTTCTTGAGAAGGCTCCCCCAAATTCCGCACAAGTGTAGAGTCAACATTTTTTTTATTGTTGTGTATATGATGTTCGTATATGTACTTGTAAGTTCATACAAGGCTTAGATAATACATAGTTTATCTTAGTTTATTACATTTTAATTAGATTTTTGGTCAATTATATTCTTGCATTTTGTTTTATGCCGGTAAATAGAGGTCTATATTGAATAAAGATTTTTGAGTTTGAGATTTCGTACCGTATTATTATAGCAAACTCCGTGATATTAAAACGATACCAAGTGCCTTGCAATCTCTATGAGTTAGACGATATAGGACCGCTGGTTATGAATTTTTTTACACGCAAGTTAATATGTGAAAACAAAATATCTTCATCATGAAGAGATAAAGACATTATATGAAGAGAGAAGGTTAGGTAATACATAAATGAATACGAGTACCTACATAACTATCAAAATAAAATATTTCATGTAACAACGTTCTTTCCTCTTTATCAATCCGAGATTAATATAATAATAGTGTTACATAAGTATCCGAGAATAACTGGCAACAAAGACACATCAATTGTTCCCGCAAAAACCGCGGCCATGTATCTAACCGACCTAATTAATGGCAACCCCAAGGGCGGATTAAACCGCACATAAAACCTTTTCTAAGGCTGTGACGAAAATGCGAGCAGCCGATTGATCCTTTTCTTGCTAAACGCTGTCAATCAACGATGGGAAATTATTTCCCCAGCGGTGATGTACTCATCCAACTAATTCAGTTCGTTCGAACTAAGTCACGTCCTTAGAAACTACATGATATAGAAATTAATAAGATGCAATTCATTAATATACATTGGATATGATAATTGTATATGGTGTATTTCAGCGGTCATTATTCCTATGTAACGACACGGCACTGCTCAGTATATCATCGGTGATGACGGTAACGATACGGCCGTTAAAACAAAAATGTATGAAGTTATGTATCATATTGTTTTCACAACATGCAAAAGTATATATTTTTTTGCCGTTGCCAAAAAACTATACTAATATCCATAAAGCGATTTTTCTTGCTCACGTTAATTATTTTTGAGCTTTTTACAAGCTTTTATTTGCTGTCCCGGTGTGTTTACGCTCGAGGAAGAGCGAGTGGCAACACTGCATTATAGTCTGTGCATGTGAGAGCCTGTGGCGGCCGGCCGCATGCGACATGTCAGTCGAGTCGAATACGGAATGACATTGAAATAGGTTACCGGGCGGCGCGTTTTCGAGAAATATATAATTCATTGTGTTTTGCGCGGCGCACCTAATATCGGGGTGCGAAAGCCCGTTTTAAGTGTTGTTCAAAGTTTTATTATCCGCTGGTGAAGTGAGTGATGGTGGCCTAATAGGCCTATGTAGTTATCCGTGGTCTCCATCGGTGGATTAACAGCAGCCCTTCAGGAGCCGCGACTTCCTTCGAGCTAGCTCAGGAAGTCCACCGGCTACATACGGAGACCGAACGGAGTCAAGGTAAGGACACTTAATTAGATTGTAGTATCGACATCAGCAATCAACCTAAACATTAATCGGCGAAACGCCGAAGTGGTGGTGTCTACTTAGGCGCCATCACGGTGTCTGTAATGAAATCTTGCAAGTTAAACTTGACCCACTTCCCGGTTTCCGATTGAGCTGAAATTTTGCATGCATATGTATATTACGCATTGATATACTACCAAACGTAGATAACGCATGAACGTTCGAAAAGTGGGCCGGTGAAGAACTGCCCAATCGGGCCTCGTGCAGTTCTTTTCCATGCGTTGGAGCGACAACGCGATAAGCATTTTTGAGCATTATGTTTGAGAGTATAAAGTTGATATTTTCTTGTAGCAATTACTAAAACGTCAAGTTTAAGTTTAATGTATGAAATGATGTAACTGCACACGGTACGGTTGTACTTCAAATAGTTGCCCTAATAATAAAGAATAAGGTTGAATTCGATAAATACGGTACTTTCTTTATGGTAATTTTAATTCGGATGTGCATATTCAACTACCTATTTAACAGCGTACAAATGTATAGTCGATTAGGTGACAGATTTCAAGCGCGTTTTTGTATGAAGTGCTCTATCTACGTTTGGTAGTAAATCAATGATATTACGTAACAGTGCAATATTATGATGACATGGAGCTGATTTAATGTTGGAGCTGGAAGGTGGCCAGAGCAACTCCGCAATAAAACGACACAATCCCATATGGGCTCGTTTGATTCGTATTGACGAGTACTAAAAGCTTGTAATTAAAAAAGTTTTTTAAAATAATTTTACTTGTTTTATTTACGTATGTTTTCATTGCTATACTGGGTGTAATTGAAAGTTGAATATATAAGGGGCTTATAACTTAGATATTAGATGGACCCTAGTATAGGTGCTTGTATTAGATCTGGAAACATGATACTTTCCGAGTTAATCGACTTTAAACTGAAAACAAAAACTTTCAAGTGACAACCATAGTTCATCTGGCACAATAGAAATGTTCACACTGAATGAAGTAACAAGGTACGCTGAATAGGGCTGTCGATACACGACATTAAACAAATATTTAGTTTGTATGAAAAAGAGTAGCATGATTCACCCCAATATTTTTCTAACGGAATCTCCATTTCTGATGGATATATACATACCCTTAAATATTTTATCGGTGTTTCATGATATTCTGTATACAATGTATAACAACAACCATGTGTCCCTTAAAGGGGGCGTATATGTTTATTTATAGGATTACAAAATAAAAAGTTACGACTTAAAAAAAAACAATTACTTACCAAATAATACCCACTATTTAATTATTTAAATAATCAATTATGGCATAGTTGAAGGGGCGCCGCCATCACTTAAAGAGATGAGCAGTCGGTGTTACTTTTAAAATATTAATGATTAAATATTTCTTTTGATTATTTTTATTTAAGAGTTTAAAAAATAACATACATAAAAATCATCATATATCGGTTCTGAACATGCTCCTAAAAGGTTTCACAGGTTTTCTGTTAGGTACACACTCTGTAATTATCTTCGACCCATTATTTTTTAAAATGTAATTATGTTGCTCCTTACTATCAGTGTTACGACTGCAGCGGATTGTGATTTTTAAAAGAATCCTATAAAATCCTTGAAAACGTCCTTAACAGAACCTTCTAAAGAATTTATTTATTTATTTATTTATTATAAACATAGTTTCCACAGCATAATTCTAGTTACATTTTAATTTGGTAAAAACATCTCTGTACATAAGCCAATAACGGAAACTTACTCTGTTAACTAAAAATACAAACATAAGGGTAAGTTGTATTAAAAAAAAGAAACAAATATGGATCCACGAAAGCGAAATACAGTTCATATTAGGAAAAGGTAAAAAGAAAAAAAAAAATGTAAAAACGTGCCATAAATGTGTGTGTGTATGTGTGTGAGCGTGCGTGCGTGTGTATTGTGTGTGTGTGTGTGCACGTGAGCGGTTTTAATAATTAAGTGCGCAACTTAGCTACACAGGAGCCGGTCGCACAATCCACTACTTTAAGTATTAGTATAAGCGTAGGCTTACATGACATCTCCAGCTAATTAAAAATAAACTGAATCATATTAAAAATTGAAATTGAGATTAATAAATAAATTGTATAGATTAAATTATTATTTTTATATTAATTCGTTAATAATTATTCATAAATTTGCGATGGCGCCTTCCTTTCGACTTGACCAATAAATCCTAACAATGCTGCCAAATGTTCCGCACTTTCGCAGTTGAATCCAGAATTCGTCAGGCGAATACCGCTATTTGAATCGTGGCCAGAGTGGCCGATGAAAGGGCACACGCAAACTTGCCAAGCTAATGCAGTAATGTATGCATAATTTAAAGGTGTATCAAAGTAGTTTAACTGCCTCGCACGGAGCTCGAGAGAACTTTGGAAAGATTTGCAAGTTTAAATTTGAATATGAAATCTTAACAGCGGCCTTGTAAAACCTGGAATTTGTCGATTGAAATATTTATGATCTATAAATATTATATACCTAGTTCATCTATGATAGTTTAGTTAATATTTGCTAATAGGTTACTTATAAATAGCTTATGTTCTACTTACTGAGAATCTTTCGGATTATTATGTTTTGTTCGACTTGACACCAGTAAGTAACAAGCATCTACAATTAAAATTGAAAAAAAATTGTTTATTTCCACCAAAAACAAAAGGTCAGTATACATTTACAGGGATACAATTATTTTGAGTGAACCATTAAAGCCTAACCAATTCACAAAATATACTCTTCATGGGGTTTTTTATTGCATTGTGATAAGGTTGATTATTAATTTCTTTACCTACACTAAAAGTTCAAACATCAAACATTTTCTCAAATTGCAAATAGATCCAGCTTTAAATACACACTTGTGCATTTAGAACATTACCAAGATTGAGAGGAGAAACCGAATATTAATTTTTTTTTATCATACCTATACCTATGTCGGCTGCAAACCTAGTCACGGTATTTCAAATATCTACTAACAATGTGTTATATAAGACATATTTTTGACTCTACAATAAAAACCGAAATGAATTTTAGACGGCACAAACATTTGGAAAAATTATACCATTTTTCACCAACACGCGTCGCCGTAGATTAATTCACCTTAATCACCCTTAACCTATCAGCACGAGTAATAATTTTCACACAAAAGCCCTTTTGATCGCGCACTCAAGTGGCGGCACGCGATGCAAACGGTAGTGGTGCAGTTAAGAACGAGGCGTAGGGGTAAAAAGTTATGAATATTTAAATTAACTAAAGTTCCTTCAGCTATCGGTCGGCGCTAAGCTCGAAAACTAAACTAGTTTACGGAGAGTTCGAGATCGTGCTCATTAAGGAGGTGTAGGTTTATCAACTCGAAACTTATGGACATTACAGTATATAACAAGATTCGATAATATCCTAAACGTATGTGTGAACGTTTTAGTACTTTTTTATGTCAACTCATTTGGGCCTCTTTCATTGCTTAACATCAGGCGGGAGGAGGTCATTTGCCGGGCCCTCCATAAAAAAAAACATAATTGGCAAGCAAGTCAAATGTCCACCTGATGACAAATGACTGCAATCGCAACAGAGAGAGAGAGTGAGAGAGGGAGAGTACCACGTGTACCTACTTTAGTACGTAGTGGTACTCTTTCTCTCGAACAAATAACCGTCTCTATAATCAAGAAGTTTTGATCACCCAGTATCAACTTGGCGGTTCGAAGCTCGATTCCCTATGGGGGCACAAGATTTTCTCATTGGTTTGGTTGATGAGTGGCCTTCTGAGTCTACCTAACTATCACCTTCTCACTTAAGCTTGTAACGAGGTGCTATTTCCTAGATATAGCAACTTGTTGCATTCCCGCCTAACCTGACTGCATTTCGAATTTTATGTCTTTGAAATAATCTATTTCTGTTCTTCCGTTACTCGGTCAATCACTGATGGAAACGCCAAATGGCGTAAATGCGAAATTACCTAATATAAATTAATGTTTGCCATAAATACTGCTACGGATAACGAAAATAGAAATCAAAATATATCATAAAATCTTTGTAACAATTGTTGTCCTTTATTTATAACAATTGGTTGTAACGGAAATATAAAATCAATGACACAACATTGGTGCTTTATTTATCTGGCCGTATATACCCACTGCCTACGTCACTACTGCACTTCTCCACGCTACAAGCTTATCGTAACAATATTAATAGCATTGTTGTGTTCCGACAATCAGAGGTAACATTGCCAGTTCTTCAGTTGTTGAAAAGTTGAAGTTCGCTTCCAGCCTCGGCCTTATCATCACTTACCAAGATAACATTAAAAAGAGCTCTCCTGCTGTTTGTATATGAAAAAAAAACTATAAAAGTTTGTTTATTTGCTTGGAGATCCAAGCAATGATAATCTCTTCATTGATATTGCAGTGCAAATTATATTACACATACTGAGTGAAATTAAAATATAAACTTACTTAAAAATTGGTTTTAAATTCATTACCTACTTAGAGAAATTTCTGATATGAAGAGAACTTCACGACGATATTATAATATAAATTGCATTATACAAGGAGAATATCGAGGAGCTCCCTAAAGAAAATACCTCTAATGGAGGATAAACATTTATTTAACAAACCAAATATAAGATGCTCTAGATTTTTTTGTAATATTTAAAGAGGTTCAGACCATCAAATTGAACAACTTCATTTTGAGACCAACTCTAAAATCGCAAAAAAGCGCTGCTTCATACATTGCGGTCGAGTACGTCTTCAACGTTTGCATGAAACAGTTGATTCAAATTTTCGCGATTTCTAATCTAAGTTAGTCCCATAGTAATAGTTATCAACACTGCTTTTTGGAACACCTTATATATAACTCACTCATTTCATCTCATTCGTCTCAATCACTGCTGGGATCAGTCTCTACGTATACGAGGAGATATTAGCCTACCACACGACACTGGCCAGACGGATTAGTGTAGTTTATTTCATCTCTTCCTAGAGTGGGATTGCGATAACCTCCCTTTGTCGACTCTAATAACATCCACAGAAAGAAATGGAGCGGTGACACGTCAGTTATTCTATCTACACCACGCTCACCATCACCTAACATAAGGAGGTAGTATCCGTTATTTGATCTTATAAATCAACCCAAAAGTGCTATATTTAATCAAGCGTGGCTACTGCAGTCCGGAATGTGCAGGTGCAGATGACGTACGAGCAAAATGTAATTCATTTAGTTTCTACACTTCCCAGTAGATGTATTTAACTATAGAGAAATGTTACTAGTGAGCCTCGAATAGCATAGAGTGATTATCAACTTTATAAGTGTTCAAACTCAAACTCAAAAATCTTTATTCAATATAGACCTTTACAGGTACTTATTGTCGTCAAACATAACATTAAAAATATTCAAACAAGAATCTAATTCATTAATTATTTAATCCTTGTATGTACACACACCCCAGTCCCCAACCATTATTAAGATGTATGCAAATACAAGTAAAAGTAAACTGAGAAAAAAAAGTTGACTCTACACCTGTTCGGAAGTTGTAACTTACTGTTAGCAGCTGATATCTCAGAATTTTTGTGAGCGATATTTCTGCGAAATTAGAAGGATTCTAATGTTGGTAATATAACTCAGCGAAACCTTTAATATTGCTGGAGCACGTTAATGTTAAAAGTAAAGTAAGATGGTGATAGCTTACAATGAGCCCTTTTTGAAGCCTTACTGCGAACCAGACACGGTTAGATGCTTCAATCTGCGGCCATCTCCTCATTTATTATCTTTACTAATATTATAAAGCGGATGAGTTTGTTTGATTGTTCGTTTGTTTGTTTGTTTGTTCGTTTGTTTGTTTGGTTGTTCGTTTGTTTGTTTGGTTGAACGCGCTAATCTCAGGAACTATTGATTCAAATGAAAAGAAATATTTTGTGTTGGATAGTTCATTTGTCGAGGAAGGCTTTAGGCTATACAACATCACGCTACGACTAATAGGAGCTGAGCGTCAATAAAAAAAATGTTGCAAAAACGGGAAAAAAAATTATTATAGCGAAACGTAATTCGCGGGCACAGCTAGTAAAGAATAATTGTGAAGCCGTAATGTGAAAAAAGTAAAAAAAGATAATATAAACTAAAAATGCACGTTTATAAAGATGAAACAGATACTAATAAATGTTATAAATGGGAATCCATCACTTTATCGCAATCAATTACATCGATTTCGTTTCCCCTAATAACAGTATTAATTTGCTGTTCTTATTATTAAATATTGAGCAACTCCTAACTAATTGAACGGAATAATTTTATTCGAATAGGTATTTCGAACAAATTTACCAAATTTACACATTTTGTGCATTTTTTTAAATAGTGTTACATCGAATTAATGTTCCTCGTAATTTTGTTTTCTCGTATGCTATCAGTTTGTAAAATAGTAGTTACATCAAATTTGTGTTTATTGAAATCAATGTACATTGAAAATACTATTTTCATGTTTAATTGTAAATTTTTGTGATTAATATTTACTATAAATATTAAAATTAATTTTGCCGTTAATAAATGTTGATTCATCTTCTACCTTTAGTTTTGTTCTGATCGATAGGTATTCGGATAACTATAAGCAAATTTCAATCATTTTTAATGATTTTTTTTCGATTAAATGAAACGGTTATTAAGTTTATGTGAAATAATATTGGATATTAAAAATTATGTTTTATAATAGCTTATCAATATGGGACTTATCAATCATAAACTTTAATGTTAACCAGTATAATATTTAAATGTGATTTTCATAACGTATATCACGCCTACGCACTAATTCTTTCATATCAGATTAGCCTCAAGCCTCTACGTAACAAACAAGATAATAATAAATTAGACGGCATTTCTTCTGTCTAATGATCATAGTCACCGCTCAGATTTAGTTGTTTTCCACTGCTCAGACCGGCCCGGCAACGTCAAAAATGTACAGAAGTGGGATTCACCCCGTGGAGTGCGGAACACAAAACCAACCTCGCCTATCCTATCATTATCAGGGTGATCCAGGGGCTGAGATGACCCAATTCTCCGAACCACCCGGGAATGCCCGGTCTGTGGGGGATTACCCTGGACATAGAAGTAATCCCCAGATGGAGCAATCACGCGCATCAGGACATACCAGTGGCAAAACGCAGGTTCAAATACTATCTGAGGGGGAAAAATATTTTCTTTTATGTTTTCTATGTGTATTTAGCATTTAGCATGTAAAATAAAATATATGAAAGTCGTTCCGTTGCCGGCGCCGGCGAATAGAAAAAATGACATATAATTTAGCTGCTGCTACAGCTACCGCCCCGCCGACGGCAACGCCACGCGGCTGCCGCTGAAGGAACATTGTACGAAGATATACTTATGTCATTTATTTGCACTCGCCGTCGTCGGCATCTACACGACAGTCATATTTTTCCGTTTCGGCCGCGTACGAAACTGAGGCTTCGTAACCAGTTACGATCGAATACTTTTTCGTCCTTGCACGAAACCAGTTACGATCAAAAACTTTTCGTGTATAATAGAAGTAATCATTTGACATTTGTGTATGGCCACCGTGCCGGGCTGGGCTGGGCAGTGGAAAACAGTCATTGCGTGCGCAATAATCCCTAATGACTCTAGATAGATAATTAAGATAACTCCATTTTGTTACGAAAATACCCGTTACATGAAATGTCATTGAAAATTTAGTGCAAAGGTCAGATGTTGTTGAAATGTGAAAAATTAATAAGTATAAAGATTTTATTACAACTTATAAGAAACATAAAACAACTTTCACAAATGATTACTTTTTAAGTATGGGAATAATACCTACTCAGAGACCGCAGGGGGTCATCGCAATCCGGACTGTAAGAGCGGGCGGCCTACGTTTTTGGTGGGCACGCTACCGTGGAATGTCGATGCACGAGTCCTCGTGGAGGTACACAGACATTGGGTCGCGGCAAGAAATGGGGGGAACGACCTCTCGCAGAAGAAGTACGAGGGGTTCGCTCCCTGGAACAGATGGGGCTCTGTGTCAAGGGAAGGAGGCACGTCGCTTATCCAGCACCCGGCCGCAGGATCGAAACTTTTCGTCCAGTGTTGGAGGAGTGGGCCGGGCGCCGGTATGGCAACCTTTCATACCGCATAGTGCAGGTGCTCACCGGATATGGATGCTTCGGTCACTACCTGTACAAGCTCGCTCGTCGGGTTGAAAATGTCGGAAATTATGCCGATGAAAAAAGAACGAAAAATACTACATCAAAAATTAAAACATTTATTTTTGATGTAGTATTTTATATATTATATCTTGCAGGGTATTTTATTAAGTCAATAAAGTTGATCAGCTTTTAATATTATAATATTAGAAGAAGAAGCCATATTCGACATACGTAATTTTACCTTTTAAATATTAAAAATTCATCCCCTATTCAGCTTCTCTATGATTAAGGTGTTCACGTAAATATCTTCAGCTATAATGTCATTTACCATCAGACATGATGAAGGCCGCGAATTTCCTCGTTCAAAATAAGTAACTTTGTCCACACTAAACATTATTTGGAAGATGGTACTTAAGTGTCGATCGCGGGAAGTCTTAGGTCGGCTGTGCAAATGTGACGGTTCGCAAGCGTTTGTAATACATATAACTAAGGTAACCGTAGTTAGCTTAACTGCTAGATAGTTTTTTGCACATTAACACAGTAGCATCGCTGACTCGTCGTGACAGCAGCTGTTAACTTATGCGCTGCGAACACTAGCGAACTTGCCGCCGTCTAGGAAACTTCTCATTATTCATCGCAACACCGGCTAACTGATATATAAAACTTGTGAACGGGTGATTCAGGATACTGACACTCACTTTTAAATAAGCTGGAATTCAGTTTCAAAATTGGTATAACTTACTGTTCGGATTTGTCGCCAATTTGGACTACTGGCAATGAACGGCTTTATCTAGTATTCACGTGTTTGTTTTGCAGTGAAAGGGTTAATTTTGACACAAGACTCATGAGTAAATAACGTGAAATGGCTCCCAAGTTCTTTGCTCAATACTGAAAATGTTTTATTGCAGGCGACCTTTGATTTTTATGTCATGTAATTATTACGACGACAAATTTTAATACATTTAAATCGCTGACAACCACATTTATTTGCACATATAACATTTCAGGGGGCCTTGACAAGTGACAAAAACGACAACGAAGTTCGATAACAACACAATGTATGGGATTGCTAATAACGTGGCGAATCGATCAAAGTCAACGATATGTAAGTTGGTGGACAAATTGATTCGCGACGAACCGATGAAGTGGCGAATTTGTTTTTTCGTAACTTTCATACACCTACTATTCAAAACAACTCATTTCTCATTTAAATGAAACGAAAATATTAATTTGAATAATTCATTTTACCATTTCTTTTTCATTTCTCAGTTTTGAGTAGGTACTTAGATAACCAATATCTTGTTTTCTTATAGAAAGAACAATTCGACAAAGCGATCGCCAATCCTTACGTTGACTGAATTCGTCTTCGTTATCTCAGAGACGATGACGAACTTAGATATCGTTTCGCTATAAAACGATTGCCACTTGTCTAGGCCCCCTGCTGAGATAATATAGAACATCCACCTTTTTTTAATCATCATCACAGCTCATATACGTCCCCACCGAGATGCTCGAGCCTACCCTATGTTAGGGTGATTAGGCCTTAGTCAACCACGCTGGCCCAGTGCGGATTGGTCTTTTTTTAATAGTATCGGTCAATATTACTTATTATTCGGTAGCTACTACTTAATAGCTACAAGTTCGTAAAACAACAATAACCTAGCATTTTGTGTAACATTTACAAATATTTCAAAGTCAAAAATAATAGATTATGCAAATAATACAAGTGTAGTCAATGTTTTAGCACGGTGTTTTAGTTTACATATTATTATTCAATGATATCGTATAATAAAAATATATATAATATTTTCTTCGACTATGCCACATTTTTCTTTTACTTAGATGTGATGAGTGCCATAGAACACAGAAAAGCATCTTTGTGTGTTCTGTGGTGAGTATACCTAATTGTGGAAAGTACCCAAAATCTTTTATGATCCCATTAAATTTTACCTGCGAAGTATGTTCATTTGGTAAACAGACCAATGCCCACTTACTCATAAATATGTTGGTGGGAAAAAGTATGACCTAATTAACAGCACATAAAGGTCGCAGATAAGTCATCGTTACCGTTTTTTTTAACAAAGCGTTAAATCCCGTGTTACAAATGGCGGTGCTGGCTTACCTCGGCCCACCGAACACATGTTTCCAAGGATTTTTCATTTGACTATAGTGACATTATCAACCGCCCTGTAAACAATTCGCTTTTGTGTGTAAGTAACGAATGGCGTCCATTAAATTCATGGCCTTTAGCTGTAGTCGACTTTTTCACGCAAAACCATAATTTACCCCCGCTTTTTGTCACAGACGCTGTAATAGCTTGCGATTATATTTAAGTGTTTAAGTGGCGACAGTGTGCTCATAGACGTTATGAATATGAATTCTAATGTGTTTAAATTTAATCCTTGAGAAGGGTTATTGTGTATGGTCTTTGAGATCCCGCCAGTAAATTTTAATGGCGTCGCAGAGAATAATTTTGTTAAATGGTTTCATTCAAAACGGATGATCATGATAAACGGATGATAACCTTAAATGGAGGCGGTACCCATGGACCAACTCGATCATGTTTAACCTTTTTAGGATGCTGGTTACCTGGTTGAAATAAATTAAATTTAAATTGCTTCGAAAACTTCAAAAATAATCGAAATTAATCGCTACACTTTCTCTTTATGTATTTAAGATAAAGTAGTATTTTCAGCTCCAATATTTATACAAGTAAAAAGTTAAATTATTATTTTTTTATTATATTCGAAGAATATTTAATATTTTGACAAAATGAGCTCTTTTGTGTAAATAGACTAGTTTTGTCATTCAATTCGTTCACAAATTCAAAACGTAGAAAATGTGGTTTAATAATGGTATATTACTGCAAAATGTCATATATACTTAAATCCAACCAGTGTATGTATTTTATCTTAGGAAAGATTAAAAAACGAAATGGATAAAAGAAAACACTAGGTAGGTACTGAATATAAGATTATGCTAGATGCGGTTATTGTTGTAATATATAGTTTGTTCGTGCGATCTAACTGAACAACTTTCACTTTGGGACCAACTCTAAATCAAATAAAAAATATTTTACAAAAAATAAAAACTGACTTGAAAAACACTGAAAAGTTAAAAATGATGTAAGATTAGGTACAGGCAACATTACACTTCTATATTAAAGTCGGTGCCAAACGATGATCTCCTAGAAAGTCTTAAAATTTGGCACCGACTTCAATATAGAAGTGTGATGTTGTCTGTAGGTACCTATTCTTACAGTATTTTTAACTTTTCGTTGTTTTTGAATTCGGTTTTTATTTTTTGTAAAATATTTTGTTATTTTTATCTTTTAGTGAATTTAATATGACCTCATGCACCTTCCTGACCTGACCTTGGACTTGAATTTATAAATTTAATTAAATTCAAATTAAATCAAATCATCACCGAAGAAGAGCTGGTATTAAATTTACCAGTTTTAAATGGTAAGGTATAAGTCCAAAAGTTACGGATCCTTCCAGCATCAGCTTGGTTCATAACTACCAGACGCAAATACGTGAATAACTTCCGAAAAAACATGAAACACGTTCTACGTACCTTTAAAATTTAAGGGTTTCCCTCGATTTTCATTGCATTCTATGATTAGATCCTGACTTTCATGACCTTAGGATCACCCCGGGAGTATACTCTATGGAATACAAAAAGAATTTTGAAAATCGGTCCACAATAAACGAAGTAATCGCGAAACATACACATAAAACACGTTGGACACACCTACAAATTTAAGGGTTTTCTTCGATTTTTATTTGATCCCATCATCAGACCCTGTCTGTGGTAACTTTGGGACTACCCCAGCAGTATACTCTAACGAATACAAAAAGAATTTTGAAAATCAGTCCACAATTGGCGGCGCAATCGCGTAACATACCAACACACAAACATACGCATCGAATGCAAGAACCTCCTCCTTTTTTGAAAGGAGGAGGTTACCTGGTTCCTTCCTTCCCTGTTAAAAAAATATCAATACCATACCATATACTGTCAGTCAAATATGTTTCAATGTTTGTATGAAATAGCTGACCTCTTTCAATATCACAAAATTTTTGAAACATCCTATATATAAGAACCTAAGCTTTTATCTTACTGGGTAGGTGGGTAATTATTAATTTACATCCTATAAGTAACGACTTGAAACGGTTTTTCCGTGTTTTCCATTTGTCACGGCATAAAACACGCAACACTATTCGGCGTTTAAGTGTTGGGTTTAATATAAATAAATAAATTCTTTCTGAATTGTAATTAACGTACATGAAAACAAATAAAATACGCCATTCTCGTCGTATTTACAATGTAACAAAAAAGGATACATTGAAAATATTTTAATGAGTATATTAACATGACTAATGGTGAAAGTCACGCGATATTTGACTAAATCGCATGTTCAATGTTAAAGGTTGAATGTTTGTAGGGTTATTTATTTTATTATATTGAATAACGCGACAATGGATATTTGATTCAGTTAGTTTATTACATGGATTAAAACATGCGATAAATGTTTCCTGGTTTTCCTGAACTGAGCGTTCAGTCAGTAGTTCAAATGGCTCTCTCCTATTTATATTTCAAGAGTTTCTAAGTTAACCGGTAGATAATCTTCTTACTTCTTCCTCGACATCAAATTGCTCCCCCATCAAACTTGGGTATCGCTAGCTTCATGTTTTTTTCGCTATAAGCTGTGGAGTTAATTTTTTAATGCAATTAATAGGTCCCTTTTGAAATTAAAAATGCACTTAATGGGTCCCTCCTGAAATTAAATTGGGCGCCGTTAATTGCGTTTTGTAGCAACAAAACGCACCACATCGTAAACGTGGACGTATCGAAATAAGTTAACAAATTGATTTTAATAAAGGTCGTACGTGTGTGTTACATTCGCAAAGTTTCAAGTTTTACATTTCTCGTGAAATTGAGTGATAAATCCGTCTCATGAAGTTATACTAAGCGTGGTGAACTTATAAAATGCATATTTTATAATATGCTAATAAAATTTGCTCTATCGTATCGTACTTATAAAACAGGAGGGACCACGGTGAGCTTGCAATAAATAAACCCACATTAACGTGAATGAACGCGAATTAATGCAGAAGGTAACTCCTGCCTAATATCAATATACGCAGCTATTACTGCTGCGCGCCAAGATAGAGACGTAATTTATGCATATGCCCAACATACGACTGAAGTTTCCTATTTAAATAGGCTTTAAAGTCGAAATAGGCTCATAGATCCGATGACCAGGCCCAGGATATCGGGGAACTGCGATAATTTGCTGTTAATAATACTTATGGCCGCAGTTGGGAGCACATGGCGCCGCCGCTCCACTAGATAATAGGATTTTAATTGAGATAGAGCTTAACATAATAGAAGGCCATTGCCAGCCCTATAAATTTTTATTCGCAACCATTATCGCCGTTGCGCCCCGGGACGTGATGCGAATGGAATATCATAAATCCTATTGTGATTTGTGAGATTCCTCATTTTTTACAGCTTTCACGTAATAGTATTACATCCGGTCATTGTACGTCGATTGCTGCGTAACTAGCTAGTTCACGTTTCTACTGGATGCCTTTGCGTACTTTATCATACAAAACAGTCTAACTTAATGTTTAAAATGCCATTTTTTGTTTTTAAGGGTTCTGGCTCCTCTTTATTGGATGAAAGGATTCGGAAATTAGAAAGGGTGTTTTATATAATCAAAAACGAAAATTGAAAATAAAAGTGATCACAATCAGTATTTAAATAAAATGACATCAAAACATTAGCCGCCAACTGGGTAAGGCACCAAAAGTAGTAATTAATAATACTGAATTCCTATAGGTTTCACGTACCTATTTGATTTATTTTCATCATTCTTTAAAATTAATTAGCATTTTTGAAGAAAATACAAAGTCACATATATAAAATACTGAAGTCGCTTACATTAAATCGCAAATTTCTTACAATGTCCATTAAATCGCAAATCTCTTTCAATTCAACAAACAACATTGCTAAAAACCACGCGCAACGCGCAGCTCTCAGAATTGGTATAACATAAAACTATTTGCACTACGCAGGTCATTACAATGACATATGAGCCGCCTACCCTACGGAATTAACACAGCCCGCGTTGGGCGTGCCAACTGCTAGCTAACGACTTGCTTTTCGACTATTAATGTATATCAAGTAAAGTGCAAAACGGAAGCAAAACCACTTGTGAGCTGGGCAAGCTATCCAGCCTTCAGCTTACGGAGTCAGTGAGAGGCTATTTGTGTGATGCCAAAGGCTCTTTGAGTTCAGAAGCTGGAGCGAATCAACGATCCTGTAGTGGATACGTGCCACACATATTGTACGATGTTATCTCTCAGAGTGCGCTACAAAGCATGATGTTATGTTTTGGATAAAACGTTAATCTTAGAGCATGTTATGTAAAATTAATGAATAGACTTATTGAGTCTTATTTGTTTAATACGGTCCAGAAAGTTGTTATTAAGAAAACGGAGTCTGCTGGTGCACCTATAATTATGGGCGTGCCTCAGGGATCGATATTGGGACCTTTACTTTTCCTTATTTACATTAATGACCTCCCACATTTCAATAATACTCTTTGCGATACAGTAATATTTGCAGATGATAATAGTACTCTCTCTAGAGTATTGCATTAATTCACAATAAATATTTATCGTTAAACTCTAATAAAACTAAATGTAATTCATTCTCAAAGGAATAATCAAGTTGTTGAATTCGTCGATTTTACTAAATGTTTGCGTATTACACTAGATTCATGGTTGCAATGTGATTCCACATATTGAGTCCTTGGCAAACAGACTAAAGCTCATATTAATAATTGCATCTCAAGAATGAGATCCATCTTGGGATGTTGTTTATTAATACGAGCCTTAGTTCTGCTGCATCCTGGTGTTAAAACGGCAAGACTGATTTACTTTAGAGTTATTTTTACAGTGTCATGTCATATGAAATACTACTGTGGGGATCGGCTGCTAGTATAGAAAGTATTTTTGTACTTCAAAAAAGAGCTAATTAACGAGCAAGAGATACTCTAAGAGATTTATTTAAAGAAATTAATATATAGACTCTAGCAGGACAGTACATTTATGAAAATTTAATTTATGTCTATAAAAATTATAATACATTTGAAACCAACTTCCTAATTCACCATTTAAACACAAGAAACAACAATAAACTTGCCGTTCCAACATACAGACTTCAAAAAACTATAGGCTCGTTTATTGGCAAAAGTACTTTTAAAACAAATTTCCACAAAGTGTTACTTACTTGCCTTTTCATAAGTTTAAGGCGCATGTAAAAAGACTCTAAATAGTATATGATATTATAAAGCGAACGATTATTTGAATGGTGCCAATGCCTGGTGTTAATTTAAAGGTGAAGAATTGTGTTGTTGTGTATCTATGTAAACAAATATTGTTTGTATTTGGTAACGACGCAGTAAAAAGAGAACTGACACGTCTCATCTCGTAATGGAAGTTGAGCTTAAACTTTTGCTTTGGGGTCAGCTTCCAATTGACGACTCTGTAACAATAAAGGGAGAAAAAACAGCCCTTGCTGGTTTTCTTGCTGGTTTTTTCCTGTACAAGGCCTTCCGCCATAGACTTGTGAACGATTAGCGTGGTTTCTTTGACGTGCAAAAGTGATTATATAATAGTCCAATCTGAAACACTATATTGAATTTAATGATATTTAAATCAGGGACTTATGATATATAAAAAAGTTATAATAAACAAATCCGAAAAATCATCTTTACGAATCGTATTGAGAAACTTTGAAGGGTTTTAAAATTTTACTGTACCTTGATTTCATATCTACATATGTTTCCGTACGATAAGTAAATAATCCATATTATGAATGCGACAATAAATACTAAAATATAAAACAATAATGATGATAGTTTTACTGTTTACAAAATTAAAACTCGTTGGCTACCGATGTAGCCCAAAGACTAACAGAGCTAACAGAAGGAAGACTTTCATTAATTGTTCTGTGCGTGTATCCAAAACACAAAAACTATTCATTTCAGGTGTACAAACCCAACAAGAACATAAGAAAGAAGATGACTTACCAAGTATAATAACACCTCATTAAATGCCAAGGCTTAACTACTGACATCAGCAATGTAGCCTCGCAGCAAGCCTCTAGAATAAAGTCGCAGCGCGTCCGTCTATTCCGCAGATAAATTCCACTTGATCGCATCTAGAAAGGCAATTAAGATAAGCGGACACTGCGCTGTCACGGTGACTTGTACGTGGACGACGCAACTGAGATTTAAACCCTTTCCGTACTGGGGTCAACTAATGCTCACGTCCAACAACCGTATAAAAAGTTTTAGCTATCATAACGCAAGTATGTTGTGTAATAGCTTTAGTGTGTTTACCGATTTGGATGTTGCAAACATTCATACCCCCTTTAGAGGACGAGGCCCTTAAGCCTTTTCTTAGCTAACGTTTCCTAAAATCTACCTCCACCTTCAAGCCAAATTTCCTCTTCATGTGAAAAGTAGTTCTTGAGATTTCGTGAAAGGTTGCGAACTCTCTTAATTGCGACGTCACTTTTTAACATAAATTATTTGTTAATTTTATACAACGTATTAATTAAATAACACAAAAACTCAGATACCCCAACTTATTTTTATTAAAAAAGAATTATAGTATAAATTAATAAATAAATTCGCGCGGATTATTGACGAAGATATGTATACATCTTGCAAATTTGAAACTCTATGGTCGCGCGCCAGTGAATATGATGCTGCCGTTGCGCAGTCAATAAAGGTCTGACGACATTTGGCTGAACTACATCGCAGCGGTACTGCGCGATATTACGCTACAAAGAATTTATATGAAAATGTATGCGACGTGTCGGGTACTGTTGTGCAGTTCCGCTTAGTGCGTGTTGTCGCATATGATTTCCAATAAAGAATTGGCTAGATGACAAAAAAAATATTTTTGCTTTAATAGAAGCTCATTCATATAATAAACAGAAAGAAAAAATCGGTTTTCGAATAACTATAAAAACAATCAAGATATAAGGTATTAAAGATTTTTCTCCATCTCTTTCTAGCAGAACGGCAATTTACAAGGAGTTTATATGGCCGTACTCAACAATGACGTCACGGTTGATGTCGGATCTCTCTGTCTAATCGCCTTCAAATTAACAACTTAAAATGCTTGTATCTAATGTATTTCTAAGCTGATTTTAATTCTAATTTCACAAAACTGTATCTTTTTCCAAGGTATTTTAATATTTAATGACGAGACGTTAAACTTAGAATTCAGTCATCATCCCAATTCTTTGTCGCGAACCTACTGTCGCGCAGTTCCGCTGCGGTGCAGTTCAGTCTAGTGCAGTCGGACCTTGAGAAATAAAGACGACAAAGTTAAGTAAATGTAAAAAGTGGCGTTGCTGAAATTTTAATATTGGATAAATTCTGATCCATATTTTTATCAATGGAATCGGTTCTACTCTCTATTCTGAACAAAGTATTTTCATGTTATACAGTTGTAATATTTAACTTAACTCATAAGTCAGTATTTAATTAATATTTGGTATTAGTTGTATTGTAATAAATAATATTTTTCATCTTCAGTGTGTAAATATCCTTTCGCTTATAGATATTAATTATTATCATTACCAGTTCTTGCGTTATGTGCCGCCACCTTACCTGGGTCTTTACCTGGGTCTGTCGCTATAATAACAATGTTAATTAGATTATTTTTCTTTTAAAAATTTCTTATTTGTTAAGAGTCCGAGGGAAACTCGCTTTCTATCTTCAACTTATCCCTACTTAGCAAAGGGATTCCCTGTCGTAAATTATATATAAACAAATCTACAATAATATGAAGATCACTAGGGAGTACATTCTTTCAGGAGAATGCAAAAAAATGTAAAATGCGTCGATTTATGGTCATATTTTTAGTGGTCGTTTTAAAACATTTTTTCAAATATTTTCTTTTAAAATTGGTGTTGTAAACAATAGGAGCGTCGGTGGCACTGTGGATTCAGCACTGGTCTTCTAATCGGGAGGCCCGGGGTTCGATACTGCTATGTACCAATGTTTTTCGTTTTTCGAATTTCATATTATGTACATTTATTGTCTGATGCTCCTACGGTGAAGGAAAATATCGTGAGGCAACCTGCATACATCTGCGAAGAAAATTAAAGGTGTATGTAAAATTGACCAATCCGTACTGGGCCAGCGTGGTTGACCTAAGGCCTTAATACATCCTAACCTAAGCTAGGCTCCAGCGCCTTGATGGGCACATGTATGAGGTAGTGTTACTATACTTGTAATTACTTTTATTCTTTCTTGTAACTACCGATTTATCTAACATGGAAATTAAGTAAAGGATATTAAATTGAATTGAAATTGCAATAAAATTTAAAATCTTCATTTTATCATTTTCATTCAATCCCTATTGCCGATTTGCTTAATAAACCACCTTTTCAAACTTTCCATTTAATTCGATCTACAAATCTAGCGAAATTTTTATTTTTCATAATTTCTGAATCGGCCGACTGATTTTCCACGGTGCCAAGTGGGACCAATGACTAAAGTTCCAAATTACTTTTATCCGACGCCCTTCCAAATTTTGATTTGATTAACGATTGGTTGTACTTTCTGTAACCTGCTTCTCTTGGTACATAGGCACTAATAATAGGTATTTAAATAAAATTTTAATAGCATTTCGTCCACAGATTCACCAGCTTGTTTTTTTTACGAGGATATTTTCCCGCAGTGCCAACAATCCAGTCTATAAAGGAAAAGTTTTTATAGGAACTCCCATTAAAATACGCTAACAATTTTAGTGTGACACTCAGTGCTGACCGGATACTAGCTAAATTAGGTTTATGATACCTAGTATAGTGCTGTTGCGACATCGCTGACTCGACTCCCTCAATGTAAACAGTACTAGGTGGTAAAAATCAGTTTTCTGATGCTGTGTGGTGACGGCTGAGTTCTTATCCTTAACGAGACGTCTTAGAAGACACGCGTCGCCACTTTTCGCTCTTAGATGGATTATTTAGTAAAGAAAAGATTCTGGTTTGGACAAATTTTTGATACCTACGGTAGATTATATATCGCACTCTCTGCAAAGAGTTAAAAAACTGAAAACAAAACCCAATACCTTTTATAGCAGAGAAGAATAGCAGTGGATGTAGATACAAATAAAAGGAATATTTTATAGAGGCAAGTTGACTGTATTTGGTAACATCATAACAACAATAATATGATAATTGTCACAATTTCAAATATACATCAAAAATAAACTTGTCAAAAGTGGCCAGGGTGTTCTAATTAAAAATATAAAAAACCACGAAGGTTTAACAATACCAACCCCTCTAGCCAGAGTCTGGTCAGATAGGCCGATTCCTCCCTATTGAAGTGGAATCAGTTTTCAGTACCTGTGTGAAACTATCCTAACTCCGATCAATTTCACAATCATTGTGCCGCTATGTGGTGCCGACCGTCTTTATAAGTAGCAGTGATGCGCACGCGCCGGCGCCGTTCGTAATGTTGGCTGCAGTGAGTCACTTTTGGCCCAAGGCACATAAGCGGAACATTTTCATCCCCATCTATAATGGCGAAAAAGGGATACTCGCCACAGATCTACCAAATTGAAAACAACAGCAATAGGTTTTGAGCGACATAGTAAGGGAGCGAATTACCAACAGGGATTATTCTATCCCTACAGACAATCGCTCAAGTGTCAATTAACATTAGCATCATAGCGCTACTTGTCAGAGTAGAATACTGCGCAGTATGCAACTTATAGTGCTAACTGTATAAAGTACTCTGCCACTAAGCTTGTTACCAGCAAGCTTATTAAAGACATTGCTTTTTTAAGTACATCTCTTGATTATATTCGAGTAAATTACAGTGCATATGCTTGTTTTTGATTTGTAGTTACTTTTGTGTATTATGCACGCTTCTTATTAATAAGGTTCTATAAATAACTGTTTATGCATCATGAGGTATGCTGTAAACCCAATTAAGCGACTTAGCTGTATATTGGTGCTTACACAATAAATAATAAGATATTTTTTATAATTTTATCAAGAGTGACAAACAAACATATTTATAGCGTACCTGGTAGTGTTGTCATATGTGCATTATTTGCATTAAAATGCATCCCATAAAAAACATTAAATTATTATGTGAAAATGCCACCAAGTTTCGTACTCATTTGCCTTCGAAAGCTGTAAGATCTTTAGTAGAGCCACGTCGAGTAACCTCTAGATACCTTTCACTGCCCGTCAACAAAATACTTGAAGTAAATCTTTATTTACAAACAATTTTATCTGAAATGTATGTCACATTTCATAAACAGAGATAAATGTAACTTGACAATCACGCTCCACAAAGTAGCAAACAAATGAAATGCGTCTTATACAGATAGGACATTACCACAGTATCACAGCAAGAAAACATTACCACCGAATTGTTATATTTTTTCAGGGGTAATAACGTTTTGGCGAGACTTTTTTAACATAGAATATTTTTGATAGGAGACGGAAATATCAACCGCGTAGGGCGCAACAGTTCAATTGAGCGAGCGTTAGCTTGACTAAAGCCTTAAAAATTCCTCAATCGTACTGCATCATGAAAACATTCGCAACAAGCGGCCGCCGCAGCTCATGGACGCACCACAGACACGTATACGCCAGTAATAAAGGATTGACAGTGTACCCTTCTATGTAAAGGTATTGCCAGTTCAATGAGATTCTATTTCATTAAGTCTTGCCGTGTGAGCGTGAGCGCGTATGCTGGCGCCGCGATAAATCGCTGCCGATCTCATCGCAGACGCAATTAAGATAAGCCAGCACTGCGCTGTCGTATAAAGTTCGCGTAGTGGACTTATGCACACAGGATTCGGAAAAAAACAGAAACAAACAAAAAACTTTGCCAGTTTCCAATTCTACTCGCTTTAACGACTGGCAAGACTCTATGCTATTCTAGTAGGTACTTAATACTCCAAGAAAAATATACTTTTAATAATATTTATCTACTCGACAGCATTGTAATATGCCAATTACGAGTATATGGCTGATAACAATATAAAAAATACATGGAACTCAACTACTACTACTCTACTTTTCGTAATTGAATGTATGGATTTCATAAGAACACTTTATCAGTTAGCTTATGAAATGTAATTTTTTTCTCTAAAATGGCTCGAACGATTTTTATGAAATTTTCTGTATGTATTTGAATAGGTCTAGGGAAGGTTACATGTACAACAATCGGGCAGGACAACGTCTGCCGGGCTCACTAGTATTAAATACAATTTCTGTCGCCAAGCAGCGGTGCTTATATTGCTGTGTTAGTTTGAAGGGTAAGACAGTGAAAGTACTGAGTACTGTGACTTGACATCTTTTGTCACAAGTTGGCAACGTACATTGGCGCCCTTGTTGTAGGTTGTAGATTTAAAAGTTCAAGGAACCGCATGTACAGACGACAGCACATCAAGGTAAACCCTGTGGCATCTAATTTCGTTGTAATAAGAACTATTTTGCAACAAAAATGTTTAGTCTGATGTGAAGGCGTGTGTACTATAGGCGACTGTAGCCACTTACATACCATCAGATAGGCAGCCTGCTTGTTTGTCAGCTTAGTTGTATAAAAAAAAATAATTTCACCAGAGCAGGTGGTTTTGCTAAGATTGTCTGACAGGGCTTGTAAATGTTGAATTGTTTGTAATTATAATTTTTTATCAATAGCATAAAGAACAACTAATAGACCAAGAGCACACCATATGAAAATGTATGTTCAAAATGGGATAGTGTATGGGATAGGGTGCCGTTCGTGCCGTTAATGCTAGAATGAATCAATGAATCCATTGTTGAGGATGTCGGGAGTGGAGGGTTACGATCAAATGGCACGCGTAAGTCTCTGATATTTTGTATTTACATACCAAGACAAACGTTTTTGTGCAAGTCTCATCAAAATTAATTAACATTACATTGTACACGATAAAAAACCAATATAGAACCTAAGAAATAATACAAAACGAGGAATGCTGAATATCAGCTATAATTCGTGTGTTATTACTATTAGTGTGCTACTTGGACCATTATACACTTTCACTTTCAAGCAGAACCAAATTTTGTGAAGTTACATAAATACAATTTTATTTTTCATTATCTTCTTTCACCCGGATCAATTTAAACGAAAATGGAATCGGATCCCAAACGAAAAGACTGAGTTTATTTTTTTATAAATACAAGCTTTTATTTACTCAATATATCGCGAAAAGAAATCAGCTATTCCATACAAATGTTATACATCCACCGAATCTAAATGTAATGAACGCCTGTTTTTTTTTGCGATTTCAAGATTACTCCCATAGTAAAAGTTGTTCAGGTTGCTTGTCTGACTGAACGAGCGCACACAATTTAGCTCCTGCCAAAAGTAGCCCGTACAACTCGCCAGTAACGCTCTGCAAAAAAATTAATAAATATATTTTTAAATATACGCTTTTAGTACCTACTCGTTAATACGAATCAAACGAGCATAAGCTCGATGGGATTGTGTCCTTTTATTGAGGAATTCCTATGGCCACCTTCCAGCTCCAGCATCAGATCAGCTCCATGTCATCATAATATTGCATTGTCGCGCGATATACATATGCATGCAAAATTTCAGATCAACCGAAAACCGTGCAGTGGGTCAAATTTAACTTGCAAGATTTCATTACAGACACCGGGACAGGTGAAAGTAAATAAAAGCTTGTAAAAACAAGTAAAATCATAAAAAAAATATTTTTAAATACAAGCCTTTATATCATCATAATATTGCATTGTCACGCGATATACATATGAATGCAAAATTTCAGCTCAATCAGAGACCGGGAAGTGGGTCATATTTAACTTGCAAGATTTCATTACCGACACCGTGACAGGTGAAAGGTAAATAAAAGCTTGTAAAAATAATAGTAGATTTTTTAACAAGCTTTTATTAATGCATTGTCACGCGACATACATATGCATGCAAAATTTGAGCTCAATCGGAAACCGGGAAGTGGGTCAAATTTAGCTTGCAAGATTTCATTACAGACGCGGGACAGGTGAAAGTAAATAAAAGCTTGTAATAATAGTAAACTCAGTCCTTTGTTAGCAAACTATGCTGAAATAATCTCAGTTAGTTTCATATTTAACAACATCAGTGGCATTTATGCTGCGAAAATAAAATTTCACTACCTCTCTTCAAATATTAAAATTTGTATATCCTCATAAATTCCACATCTTCGCTTTAATTAATTAAAAACTCGGGAGTCTTCTACACTCGCGACACTAATGTAATGAAACCGGAATTAGGTTAAATAGATCTTATTCAGGTTGATACGTTAGCTTGGGGAAAAAGCTTTTGCAGGATGCTTCTTATTAACTTAAAATTTTTTAGATGAAGAAATTAAAAGCAAACCAGTAATGTAGATATGGTGGGTGATTTTGTAACTCATCGGGAATCGGCCAAAGTATAGATTTGAGAATTCTGTTTGTTTGGAACTGATTTTTAATATTTAACATTCTGTAACGTCGTCTGAGTGATCTTGGTATATTTATTGAATAAATCAACGAATACTTTATATCTAATGAACATAATTCCGCTTTTTTCATTTAAATCATCCAGTTTGATAATGATTGCTGATGAATTGATGAGTTGCAACATCACATGGTTTCATCGGTGATATGCTTTGAAACTGAAAATGAGCCAATAACGTTTTCAAATACAGTTAACACAAAACATTTGCTGTTCGAAAAAATAGACTTATGTTAAGAAGCTAAAAATATTATCACAATGGGTTAAAAAGTGTATTCGATAAATTCTCGACAGCCCTAAAGGACCCCTCGCCAAAAGGAAAGTTGGAGGCGACGTGATGAATGAGCCGACTTTCTTATGGTAATATTAGTATGATGAATAACACATCTCTCATTCTTCGAGCTACGGGACTCCTCTGTGTTGCGATTATTCTAAAGTATCAGTGGAATAATAAAACTATATGTTTGACTTATTTGAATTCAAAATCGTGTCAGTTTATCTCTACATGTCTGCGTTATTACGGCATGGAATTCAAAATACGGTTCAGTAAAAATATTAATATGCAATACTATTACTTTTGGAATTAAACCATAGATAAGCTGGCGAGTAGACATAGAGGCAAACGACATAACCATAAATGTTAGACTAGATTTCTTCATAAGCTAGTTCAACAAGTGTTTCGATTTAAACCCTAAGTATGTTATGTAAGTATTTATATGCGTAGCGTTAGGTGTGATTCAGCTTAGATGCTCAAAGCTCAGTTATTTAAAATTTGGCTTTTGTCAAGATCAAAGGAATGCAACTTCTGTACGTAGTACTATTATTAATTTATGTATTCTGTAACCGCGGCACAACAATATACTCCGAGTAGAGCTTTTTTACACTCTCAGTGTGCGCAGAACGGTATTATCTTGTACCTAAGCGCATAGTGACGGAGGCCTGCCTGTACGTGTTGGACCGTTTCTTAACATTATTTGAACATTATTCAGACCAAATAAATTAAAATTAATTATTTTTCTTTACAAAACCTATCCAGAATTGTTATTTACCACCACCTACACAACGCACGAATAACGCTCACTTTAGTTCATAACATTAAAAGGCGACACAGTCTTTTGAATAAAAGTTTCCAGATAAAATTGCAAATAGGACCATGTAGATTCAGGTCTCGATTGCCGAGAATCGAATTCAATCAGCTTAGGAAATAGAAAGTGTTATCTTCAAGGGCATCGCGTCAAGTTGCCAAACACGTAATCACTTACGTGTCGCGGCCAAGAACTTTGGGATATTCAGTTGTTCCCCTCTCTCGGTCTATTCCCAAATCATCAAGTTGGTCGAAACAACAAGTCGGGCCACTTCATTCGGTCTCACAAGTTGGTGGATAACTTGGGAATTCAATTTGGTGCGAGAGAGGTGCAGCCTGCGCCCATACTAATAACAAGAAATGAAGACGTCAAGTAAAACTAACTTTGAATAGGACCGTGTCCGTCCTTGTTAATTGATCCAAAACGGCCTCGAGCATTCAAATTCTAAATTACATTTACAGCAACTGTTATGAATAACAGTAAGCTTAATACTATATTTGGAAAAAATAACAATAGTTCAAATTTTTTCAATTTATATTTGAAAAAAAAAACTTTTTGTTCTTACAAATATTACTAATATAAGTGGTACACTGTTTATTTTTGTTCACACTTCATTATTTTTTAAGTCTCGGTCATCTTTCCGTGACATATTTTTCAACGTAGCGTACCTATGTAAAATTTCAGCTGTGAAAAAATTAAATTGGTTTAGTAAATCAACGCGATTGAAAGGTATGACCGTTTATGTCGCATATTTTCTCAAATTTAGCGCTTTCACAAGTGAATCAACGCCTATGGCCCGTTGACCTAGCTTCAAAAACTTGGTAAGAAGATAGGTCTGAAAGCCGTACACTTAGATAAGTTTGTACGGAACCCTCGGTGGGCGAATCCAACTCGCACTTGGCCGATATTTTTTTAGCATAGAAATCAGTCATGATGCCAAAAGGCTAAGTTGACTAGGTCGCCCGCTTGGCTATTTTATTTCGAGTTTCGCCCAACTCAATTTCAGATCAACTTTTAACAACAAGGCGCGGTTACTTTATTTTGTTTAAAAACTATTTTACAAAAAATAAAAACCGACTTCAAAAACACTGAAAAGTTAAAAATAATATAAGAATAGGTACAGACAACATCACACTTCTATATTGAAGTCGGCGCCAAACGATGATCTCCTAGAAAGTGTTAAAATTTGTCACCGACTTCAATATAGAAGTGTGATGTTGTCTGTACCTATTCTTATACACACATCACACTTCATTCTTATCACACTTCTATATTGAAGTCGGCGCCAAACGATGATCTCCTAGAAAGTGTTAAAATTTGTCACCGACTTCAATATAGAAGTGTGATGTTGTCTGTACCTATTCTTATAGGTACAGACAACATAACAATTCTATATAATAAGACATAATAAGATAATAAGATAATAGAGGTAGCCTCTTGCCGGGTATTGACCAAAGGAAAGCCTAAGTATTTGCGGATTGTTCATCAAAATATTCAAGGCTTTTTGGGGAAAGATTTAGAAATAAGCCTATATTTAGATTATGAAAAGATTGATGTATTTTGTGTCACTGAGCATTGGCTCAAAAATTATGAATTGTCAACAAGTTTAGATAACTATAAAATTGTGAGTTCATTCACTAGGAAAAGTGCTATTAGAGGTGGATCCCTTAGGCCTCGTTTACGGAGACGCGGGGCGTCGCGCGTCGCGTGTGGCGTGTACAAATATTACTAATATAAGTGGTACACTGTTTATTTTTGTTCACACTTCATTATTTTTTAAGTCTCAGTCATCTTTCCGTGACATATTTTTCAACGTAGCGTACCTATGTAAAATTTCAGCTGTGAAAAAATTAAATTGGTTTAGTAAATCAACGCGATTGAAAGGTATGACCGTTTATGTCGCATATTTTCTCAAATTTAGCGCTTTCACAAGTGAATCAACGCCTATGGCCCGTTGACCTAGCTTCAAAAACTTGGTAAGAAGATAGGTCTGAAAGCCGTACACTTAGATAAGTTTGTACGGAACCCTCGGTGGGCGAATCCAACTCGCACTTGGCCGATATTTTTTTAGCATAGAAATCAGTCATGATGCCAAAAGGCTAAGTTGACTAGGTCGCCCGCTTGGCTATTTTATTTCGAGTTTCGCCCAACTCAATTTCAGATCAACTTTTAACAACAAGGCGCGGTTACTTTATTTTGTTTAAAAACTATTTTACAAAAAATAAAAACCGACTTCAAAAACACTGAAAAGTTAAAAATAATATAAGAATAGGTACAGACAACATCACACTTCTATATTGAAGTCGGCGCCAAACGATGATCTCCTAGAAAGTGTTAAAATTTGTCACCGACTTCAATATAGAAGTGTGATGTTGTCTGTACCTATTCTTATACACACATCACACTTCATTCTTATCACACTTCTATATTGAAGTCGGCGCCAAACGATGATCTCCTAGAAAGTGTTAAAATTTGTCACCGACTTCAATATAGAAGTGTGATGTTGTCTGTACCTATTCTTATAGGTACAGACAACATAACAATTCTATATAATAAGACATAATAAGATAATAAGATAATAGAGGTAGCCTCTTGCCGGGTATTGACCAAAGGAAAGCCTAAGTATTTGCGGATTGTTCATCAAAATATTCAAGGCTTTTTGGGGAAAGATTTAGAAATAAGCCTATATTTAGATTATGAAAAGATTGATGTATTTTGTGTCACTGAGCATTGGCTCAAAAATTATGAATTGTCAACAAGTTTAGATAACTATAAAATTGTGAGTTCATTCACTAGGAAAAGTGCTATTAGAGGTGGATCCCTTAGGCCTCGTTTACGGAGACGCGGGGCGTCGCGCGTCGCGTGTGGCGTGGCGTCTCGCGGCCCGTCAGACGTTTTTTTCTGTTTACGGTGGGGCACTCATAATCGCACGCGTAAACACAAACATATGGCAATATACGATGTTGTTCATAGAGATGCGAGACGGGAACACCGACGGACGCGGCGGTGCCATCCGCGGGCTCGGCCGTAAAAAACGCGCCATTTCAAGCAAAGGCGTGTAAAATCGCTTCTCCGTAAACGCACTCATACAACATCATGTGTTTGAATTCTGAGCGGGCCGCGCCGCGGGCTGCGCCGCGCAACGCCCCGCGTCTCCGTAAACGAGGCCTTATAATTTTACATAATGACATACAGTTTAAGAATCGAAAAGACATAGTTTCTCTTTCAGTCGAAATTATAATTGAGTTATCATGCGTGGAAATTGATAATTTCATTGTAATATGTGTATACAGGCGCCCCTCTGGAAACTATTCAGAGTTTGAGTCTGCTATGGAAGACGCACTAAGCATAGTATCTAGGAAAACTAAAAAAAATGTTATCTGTGGAGATTTTAATATAAATATTTTAGTGGAATCACAATTATGTAGTAGATTTATTAACTTATTTAAATCATTTAATCTGAATCATGTTTTTCAAGAGCCAACCCGAATTACAGCTACATCCGCTACTTGTTAAGACAACATTTTCTGTAACTGTGCTGTACAAGATACTTTAATTATTAAATGTATAAACTCTGACCATAGTGGGCAATTAGCTTCGTTTGAACACCATCATGTTTGTTCTGAACGTGAGATTACTTGTAGACCCATAACAAAACGCGGTATAGATAAATTTGAAGGAAAGGTTGTTAATCAAATTGTAGATTCATCAACCGAGAGAAGCAACGAGAATAATCTCTATAATAATTTATTTAATGTAGTTAAAGGTGAACGTAACAATATATTTAAAGAAAAAGTAATTCATGAGAGAAAGAAATTTAGTGATTGGGCGATGCCAGGCATATACAAAAGCCGTAGGAAATTATTTGAACTTTATGCTTTAAAAGTAAACTCCAGCGATCCCGCTTTCATAGATTATGTAAGAAATAATTCTAAAACATTTAAGAAAGTGTGTATGTCTGCAAAAGCGATGTACATAACTAATAAAATTAGCTTATCTAAAAACAAAGTAAAGACCACCTGGAATATTATTAACCAGGAAACAAGGAAACCCAAAAGCTGTGTAAATTCTTTCTCACTAGAAGTTAATAATAAAGCAATAAAATCGGATATTGCAGTTGCAAATGCGTTTGAAGATTTCTTCTACCACATACCTATAGGAACTACAAGTAGTCTCAACTCGTGCCCCAATGCGACTGTAGTCCTCTTAGAACAAAGTGTAGAGAAGTGCAGTATAGGCTTCAATTTTAGTCACATTGACGCTGACACTATTCTAAAAACATTCCGCATGATCAGTACCAAAAAAACTGAAGATCTTTGGGGTATTTCGACCCATTTAATCAAATCTATAATAAAAGAACTTGCTCCGCAACTAGCGTTCATTTTCAATAAATGTATTGATGAATGTATCTTTCCTGATCTCATGAAGTATAGCAAGTTAATACCTTTTTTTAAATCTGGAAATAAAAATGATCCTGCAAATTATAGACGAATTTCGATTCTACCAGCATTTAGCAAAATATTTGAAAAAAATATTTCTAATCAGCTGTCAGATCATTTCACTATTAATAAAATCCTACATATGAACCAATTTGGCTTTACTAAGGGTCGTTGCACTACAGAGTCTGGAATTGCACTTCTTAAACACTTCTTAATCTGTGCGATACAGTACTATTTGCAGATGACACTTCTTTAATATTTAAGGTTGACAGAGGAAACGGAAATACTGACGTTGTAAATAGTACTCTTTCTAAAGTATTGCATTGGTTCACTGTGAATAATTTTCATTAAACTCGAGTAAAACTAAATGTATTAAGTTTTCATTGCCAAATGTTAGGAAAGTGGATAATATTGTGGAAATGAATAATCATACTGTTGAATTCGTCGATTTTACTAAATTTTTGGGTATAACACTAGATTCGAATTTGCAGTGGGATCCACATATTGCGTCCTTCCTTGGCAAACAGACTCAGTTCTGCGGCATATGCTGTTAAAAAAATGAGACAACTTACTGATGTTGAAACGGCAAGACTGATTTACTTTAGTTATTTTTACAGTATCATGTCATTATGGGCTATTACTGAGGGGATCAGCCGCTAGTATAGAAAGTATTTTTGTACTTAAAAAAAGAGCCGTGCGGGCTATTTATAATTCTCAATACAAGGGATTCTCTACGTGATTTATTTAAAGAAATTAACATATTGACTTTAGCAGGACAGTATATTTATGAAAATTTGATTTATGTTTATAAAAATTATAACACATTTGATACCAATTTTAAATTTCATAACTTAAACACAAGAAATAAAAATAAACTTGCCGTTCCAACGTACAGGCTCCAAAAAAACTAGAGGCTCATTTATGGGGAAATGTATATCTTTTTACAACAAAGTTCCACAAAGTGTTTCTGACTTACCTTTTCATAAGTTTAAAGCGCATGTAAAAAAGACTCTAATGAGTAAAGGATATTATAAAGTCAATGATTATCTGAATGATATCAATGCTTGGTCTTAATTGTAGACTTAATTTATAGATTTAAATGTATAATGTACACTGACACATCTAATCTTGTAATGGAAGTTGAACACAATCTTTTACTTTGAGTTCTGCTTCCAATTGACGACTCTGTAACATTACAGGGAGAAAAAAATAGCCCTTGCTGGTTCTTCCAGTACCTACAAGGTCTCCCGCCGTAGACTTGTGAACCAATGGCGTAGCTTCTTTGACGTTCAAAAGTGATTGTAAAATCCCAATTGAATAAAGGATATTGAATAAATTATTTTTAATTTTTCAGTGTTTTTGAAGTCGGTTTTTATTTATTGTAAAATATATTTTATTTTTAACTTTTTAGTGAATGAAATCGTTTTAGCTGGTATTAAATTAGAGTTTTCCTCAATTTTCATGGGATGTCATCATCAGATCGTGACTTTAGTGACCTTGGGAACACTCCAGGAGTATACTCTATCAAATACAAAAGAATTTCGAAAATCGGTCCACAATTGGCGGAATAATGGCGTAACATACACACAAAATACGTTGTACACACCTTAAAATTTAAGGGTTTTCCTCAATTTCCATGGGATCCCATCATGAGATCCTAACTTTGGTGAGCATGGGACCACCCATGCAGTACATTCTATCGAATACAAAAAGAATTTTGGAAATCGGTTTAAAAATGACGTAGTTATGAGGTAACAAACATTTTAAAAAATACAATTGAATTGTTAACCTCGTCCTTTTTTGAAGTCGGTTAAAAAATGAAATTCTGGATCCGCTTCTACCATCAGCAGCTTTTCCGCTGGTGTCCCCGTACCTGGCTAAACTACCTTCAGAAACCTCTCCATTGCCGATGGTGATTGGTGATACACTCGTGATCGGGAAGGCTAATTCCTAAAGTCGAATAGGACACAGAAAATGAGATACTTTAAAGCGATGTGTATTGAGATGCAAAAAAACATATTCATAGTTTCTTCCATCCACTTCAAAATTCCACGATTAATCTTCGTGAGAAAATACCCGACGAACAAATTGAACCTAAGTGATTTACCACATATGCATTCGGGTCCACAAAATGTGCATTTGAAGTAATCAGTAGAACGACGGAAAATTAAAGCGCTTAACTGTCGTTAAGGAGTAGTTTATTTGTCATTGAAATAATGATATGTAAACTAGGCATTAGGTAACCTGCTTCCCGTCTAACTACAAGTATTAATACTACGAGTACATCAAGTACTACATACCTGCAAGTATTACATTATAACAATAAAAAAGGAACGGATTATTTTTGCTGTCATTCAATCCAATACAAAACGTTATTTGAAACTGTTAGGATTGTTTGGCACTGAAACACAAAAAACTCGTTGTAATAACTGGAACCATAGTACTAAAAACAGTAATCAACCAAAAAACTGGTAACAAAACGTCCGTAATATTTGCAAGATTCCAACGTTAAATTGTGAAATAAAGTGGCCCCGAGAAAAAGGAACACTCACTTAATCGACATCAGTTGCCTTGTTTATAAAATCCTAACGAAGTACCTCTCTTATTCTGTTATAAAGGAAATAAATAAAGGAGGTACTAGCAATCCGAGCGCTCGCCAAATGAAGCGCTAGTATTAATTAACAAAGAGTACAGAAAAAGCCGAGTAAATAGTACAATTTGTTTGTCTCTGATGAGCGATAAATGTTTTATAAGTGTATGATGAAAACGCTTAAAGCGCCAATGCTGAAGTTTCCTATGCTTGAGAAGAAGTCTTCCTTATTATTTGTTTCATACATAGCTTTATTGATTGTTGAAATAAGCTAGAGGACTCATTAAATATCTTGACAAAAAATATCCTTTGTTCTTTCTTCGGACTCAAATTATTTCTATACCAAAATTCACTCAAACGTTTCGTCATAATAATTGTCCTTTTCGTCATAAAACTTGAGAAGGCTACCCTTATCACCTTGGGGGTAGGTATAAAAAATACCCTGCGACCTATTCTCAGACCTACCAAATATACATACAAAAAATTGGTAAAGTCGTTTCGGAGGAATTCGATAACAAACACAAGATTTTTATAATATTAGATAGGGATTAGTGATTGAGAATGTAGGGACTAGTAGGGAAATTAGGCATGCGAGTCCATTAGAATCTGATAATTAAAAATACAAAATATATCACCCAATTCACAATATGGAAAAAGGATAGTGAACTTACGTGCAATAAAATCAACCCATCGGTTTAGATTCGGAAATATCGGTGTATAAGAATAAGATTAGATACTCGTAAACAAAAACTGTAAATACAATTTGAAAGTATATTTCATAAGCTTTATTTTAACATAGTCTAAACATGGATAAAATAAGTGTTGTTGGCAATAGTCTCGTTTCTGCGGAAAACCTTGTTTCTCATTTATTCTAAAACAATCTCGGCAAACTGTTTTAAACAATCTCGGCAATTTGTTTAACATAGATTTGTCGGATCTGCGATATTTTAGTAATATGTCAGTGTGCAAATGGTCAAACTTTATACTTGCATTTTTATAGTCGAAAATGCCCCCATCGACTTTACAGCTTTTATTCGTTATTGTCGAATGGTGTGTCAACGTGCAAGAGACATATTTATTAGTTCCGGTGTAGCTTCAATTACTTCACCGCCGCCGGTCGCCCTTTACTCTCTCCGCTAGCGTAAGGGCAGGAATATACGAGAAGCAGAAACGTACCTAATTAAGGGTTGGCCTCGGGTAAACTTGATTCAAAGTAATAATGTACACGCTCATTACATATTTATCACAGGAAAATTGTATAACACGATATGAAATTGTACGGAGTAGGCAGCAATCATAGTCAGCATTGCAATGACTAATAAAATGTAGCTCTATTTTAACCGACTTCAAAAAGGAGGAGCTTATCGATTCTGTCAGTCAGGATCTGAGGATGGGATCTCAAGAAAACCGATGGAAACCAAAAATTTTATAGGTACGTCCAACGTATTTCGTGTTTTCTCCGAAGGTATTCAGGTATTTGGGTCTGGTAATCATGAACCGAGCTGACGATGGAAGGATCCTTAACATTTAGGTGTTAGAGGTTAGTTTTTAAATACAATAGGCACGCATTGACCCTTTGTCATATTCTTTCACGTTACTTCAGTGAGCTAGTTTTAAATTAAAAAGAAATCACACAAATAAAAACGGACTTCAAAAACACTTAAAAGTAAAAAAATAAGAATACAGATAACATTACATTTCTATATTGTAAAGAAGTCGGTGCCAAACGATGATCTCGTAGGAAGCCTTAAAATTTGGCTATTCAAAAAATTTGGCTTTCACGTTTTGTTTTTTTTAATAATCAAAATATAGCACCACATATTTAAATACTTCTATATAAATGCGCTTAATTTGTAAATAAATCAGCGTTAGAACGATCTACTGGGGTTTGCTTCGAACATTAACGTCCCTTCATAATAGGTCCTACACTCACTTCAGCTTATATTTTACACATCACACAGAAGCTTAAAAGCTACTAATTTGTGTTAGCCGCGTCGATGGACTGGTTGAGGCCACCTGATTCTGGTCTCACGGTCCATTTACCATTGCATGCCGTTCGATATTTTTCCATTTTCAGTTTTAGTCGGCTACGAGTATCTTTACTAACGATCGGTTTTAATATGCTATTAACATCTGGATTTGTTTACTGAAGATAGAATTTTAACGTTTAATTTGCGGAAGATGCGATTACTATCCACCTCACAACAGACTGGTATCATCTGCGGACATCGTGAGTATTCTTCTGTAGGATCCGATGGGTTTGCAATTCGCAACTAGTCGCAATAAGATAACCATTTAAGATCGAGGGGCTCTAATGAAAGTTTTTCCACCGATGTAGTAGGTATAAAAGTTATGTCGACCATAATAATTTGATGTACGTGTAGTGTACCAATTAAAACTAAAAAATAACAGTATTTATCACTAGCAGTGCCCTCAAGCGTTCATTATCATCATCATTTCAGCCAAGAGACGCCCACTGTTGGACATAGGCCTCCCCCAGGGATCTCCATACCGATCGGTCCTGCGCCTCCCGCATCCAGCGGCTTCCCGCGACCTTCACCAGATCGTCGGTCCCCCTTGTCGGGGGCCTACCAACACTGCGTCTCCCGGTACTCTCCCTCAAGCGTTACTAGTGTGACATTCGACTTGGTCGTAGCGTGATATTGATTGGTCATACAGCCTATGGCCTTCCTAGATAAATTGGCTATCCAGCACTATAAAACATTTTCAATTCGAACTAATAGTTCCTGAGATTGTACGTTCAACCAAACAAACAAACTTTTCAACTTTATAATATTATAAATAAAATAGAAAGAAGGAAAGAAAAAGAAAAAGACAATATAACAATTAGAAATGACAAAATTTCACTCGAGCTGAATATGTCTTCGGTGATATTTATTTTGCACTTTTAATAAAAATACAAAGCCGCACAAATCCAGTTTATTCATTTAACATGTTATTTATTTGCGTCGATCCACGCAGTATATCGAGATACACGAGCATTGACGCCTGGGAAGTATGGGTCTCCACAGCGCATACCAAAACTGCACACCCCAACGACCACACCGTTATGGTACAGGGGGCCTCCGGAGTCATTCTGGCATTGGTCGCGACCACCGACGTCTAGCCAGCCGACACATAGCATGTTGTCCGTGATCAAACTCCCACCATAACGTTGGTTGCAGACGTCGCGGTTCACAGACCAAATTTGAACGTGACGCAGCTGTTCGGATGGCCTGCCTCCTTCCTGAAATGCGGATAAAGAGCTTCATAATTAATCAAGATGTACGTCAAAACAGTTCCAGTGACACCAACTTAATTGTATTCTTAAAATATCACCTTCAATCTACTAGATCATTATCAATAGCATGGTAGTTGATACATTTTTCAACATCTTATGTAAATACGTATCTTCTAAAACTTCTAAAAACAAAAGAATTCATATTGATGGGTAACTTCGATAACCTTAACCGAAGAGCGTGTATAAATTGCGTAATCTAGTTTTATATCTGGATTATCATCATCATTGTCTCATGCACAAAATGCCTAATGTTGGGGCGGGCATCTACAAGTAAAATAAGTCATGGGCTATTCTCATTTTCTCACTATCACTAGCCTTGATCGATGAGTGCCAGAGCAGGCGGGGTTGCTATGTTTTGGGTGCACTATTCGGCACCCCTTACATCTCTGTTTATATTGATATGGCATATTAAATATGATGGTCGCATATGATGTGTAACATGTGACACCTCACACGCGCTTATTAGTCAAATCAAATTTCCGTTTCCTGTTACACACTTCCGTCTCCTTTCACAAAATCAATCCCACAGATTGTAAGAAAACAAGTGGAAATATAACGTAATACTTACACTTGTGACACCCCAGCCAGCAGCCCACACAACTTGATTATCAGCCAGAAAATAATTAGAACCCGCGATTCTTCCAGGCCGACTGACATCAGTGACAGCAATGGGGCTTATGGTCCGTAAGATGCTGACGTCGTTATCCATTGTAAAGCTGCTGTACTCGTGATGGTCAATCACTAAACCAACATCGTATACGATACCTCCGCTATTCGCAAACGTTGATCCTGCCCGAACTCTCATTTGTTGGGCCACGTAGGATCTGGTGAGGAACATTATTTTATTTTCTAGTGAAAATATGTCTATTGTTTTTGGTGTACAAGTCAACAAGATTTTTATTCATTGGTCAGGATAGTTTTTTTTAATTTACAACAGAAATGCACTTGGGCTACATCTAATATAATGGTGATTATGATACCAAAGATGGAAGTGATATTCACATGAATTCCTTAACAACAGAGAAACTTTTGTCTTCTTGTGGAATCGAACAAACACAGAGTGGTGAATGATATTGCTTGGTGGATGATAGCCTTTCTAAGTACGTTTGGCTAGCTATTAAAAAATGAGCGAATCTTACAGTAATCACATTATGATGTGTAACATCTGACATCTTACTCGTACCTTGGTAAAGCGCGCATTAGTTAAATCAAATAGCGCACGCTTCCACGGTTTCCTGTTAGACACTTCCGTGCCATTTCACGAATCCACTCCTACAGATTGCAAGAAAGCAGGAAACATTTTATATATAAAAAAATGTATTTATGCGGTACTTATACTTGTAACACCTAATACCACGCATCGTATTTAACGTCCCAGTGCAAAGGTCTTACTTAGTCTTAAGTTTGTCGTAACAATAAGAGTTGGAATATCTGTTTATATAACAGTTAAGGAATCCATGATTTTATTAGGCTTATCACCACTTACCGTCATTAGAGATGAGAACCGAGGATTATTTTGTAAGCATTATTAGGACAAACTTTTTAAATCTAAACATTTACGTACTGTGTGCAGTGAGCAGCAGTAAGAACAGATCTGTTATTAAGAATTATTGCCCCACATTGGTGCTGGAAAGCTCCACCATTTCTGGAGAAGAGAATCCCAACCAGTTCCGGGTATTCACTTATGGTAGTCGTAGAACCCCCGACGATCCTTACAGCGCTCTTCGGGGCAGCTACAATAGAAAATCATGAAATTTAATGGGTCATTCATGCTTTTGATGGAGCTATAATATTACAGTATAATATTGATAATCATATAGGTAAATTGATGACGTTTCGATATTTTTGGCCTAAAAACATTATTTGGAACGACTAAACATCATGATCTATAAAATATATAATTATAAGTAATCTTTTGTAATCAGGCTTGTTATGATATTATTTATGAGAAAGCAAAAATAGCTACTTATCTCATCATTATACAAAATCTGGGAAATCGTTAAGTACGTGATATTGTGTGTCTACAAGTGTCTACCCATAATCTATAAAAAAATATAAAATTAACGATGATTTACGTTATATCGTAAGATATGTTATCAATAATGGTGCGTGTGACAAAAACATTTTTCTATCTTTTTGTTATTTTTAACTTTTTATCACAGGTAATTTATGAAAATCTACGACTAGTATATTTTGGGTTTTATAGGAATTGCACGATCCAATTTCTATGGTTTGAATATCATTTGTACAAAGTGATTCAAAGTTAAACTACTTTGAATTTCTTAATTCAAAAGTATACTAAAAATATTTGATCCAAGTCCCGGTCCGTCCCCTTGCCCGTCCCCTAACACGCATCCTAACCCGTTCCTGACTTGATCATACATAAAAAAAAATATTAAGAATATTTTTTTTTTCATCGCCCCGAATTATTAGGCGGAGATGCAGATATAGTCACACTTCATCGAAGTTTTTAAATCCATATTACGAAAACCGCAGCAAATGATCGCCGTTTTACCTACATATTTTGAAATTAAAGTCATGATATCAAATTATTATTATCTAGGTATAGAAAGAATTCGGTTTTCCTTGTGGATAAAAAACTGCTTTAGTTTTATGACATAGTAACTTTTATATTCAATTTTTTAACTTAAATTTTGAGAAACGCTATACACGTCTCTTTAAAATGCTTACAAAATTCGATGTTATTCGACTCAAAATTAAGATTACTTCATACAAACTACAACCCCTAGTTCACCCTATTCGAATCTTAATTTTGTTACATAAAAATCTAGCCTAATATCGTACACGGTGTTTCATAATAACCAATAAATAATCAATGCGTTATTTAAAACTAATTATTAAAATGTGTTTACACGTAATGTCATTCAAGCCAACATTTTCATGTATATCATAGTATCATCATCATGTCTATGATTTACATGAAAATTTTGGGTTGAATGACATTACGGGTAAACACAATTTAATAATTAGTTTTTAATAAAGAATTGACTATTTATAGGTTACTAGTGGGCCCGGCAGATGTTGTCCTGTCCGATTACAGCGCCACCAATTTTATGTATAAACCTTCCCTGGACCTATTCTAATACACACAGAAAATTTCGTAAGAATCCGTCGTGCCGTTTTTGAGTTATAGCGAGACTAACACACAGCGTTTCATTTTTATATATAAAGAAGAAGAAGATTATGAAACACCGTGTATATTGATACCATTCCAGCTAAACCGATTTCACGATAATCGAGTTGTGTAAATTAAAAGAATTAAACGATAAGCGCTAAATTCGATAACGGATAGGTATTTATAAAAAAATGCTAAGTGCTACAATGGAGAACGATTTATTTTTTTCAAATATTCGTTATGATTCAAGGCACGATTCTTTTAAAAAGCAACGTTATTAAAAACGTTGCCAGGAAAATGCGAGAACTATAGTTTTTTTTTCCGTCCAAAATGTTCCTAGCAGCAAATTCTGAAATTCCCATTACCTTAAAAAAGCTGACAGAGCAACGTCTGTCAGACTATCTTGCAGAAATGTTCAGTATTATTAATGCGCCTTTAAGGGCTTGTTTCACAATCGAAAAGTAAGTATTGAATAGCTTACTTGACAGATGATTTGACGGTTGTTATATGAAAAATATGTCAAAAAAATCTGTCAAGTAAGCTATTCAAAACTTACTTATTGATTGTGAAACAGACCGGTCTAATGTCATCTTGCACTGTTAATATGTGAAAACGAAAAAAAAGACAACATCAGCTTTCATGTTGCTATAAATTAAATAAACCTCTGTGCAACTGACTGTATATAAAAGATTGTTAATATAAGATGTTTACCTGTCACAACCGTGAGGCTCAAGACGAGAGCTATAACACGACGCATTTTCAGTGATCGCCGATTGAACACTGAGCAGAATTTAAATAATACAAGTAACAATTTTTTATAATGAGCTTATCACAGTATATAGATTAAACGATTATTAAGCGTTTTGTCGTTTGCCTACGTTATAATGCAATTATTAAACAAACGGTTTCCGTTTAAGTCATGGGTGATCCTACTAATTTACTATTTTCTGGCTTGATTTCTCCCATATTCACATATTTGCTAACGTTTTCATTTTTTATTGATTTTGTACAGTGAAATTAAAACTACTATATTTCCAGTAACAGCTTTAACTTAGTCTAATTCGTAATTCTCATCTTTAATTTTATTGTCTCAAAATTTACACCTTACTTATAATTAATTATTGGCATAGTTTTAATTCTTATAAAATCAAATTTCAGCAGGATATATGAAGACAACTAGGTAAATTTTCGGAGACTTGACGGAGAGAGATGACGACATGGTTAGCGCAGAGGTCGAGCGATCGCCAATTGCGCAACGGGTAGCGATACTGAGACTCATTTTTTTATGCAGAAAAGAGCTATCCAGCAATCCAAAAGTAGAAGATTCTTTATTGATTATGAGAGTTGCGTCACTAATGTATTTAGGCTATGAAATTCCCCTTAATCTACAAGATATACCTATTAAATGGCGACCAACGTCGCTACACTGCGTATATAAAACTTTTAGCCCATATTTTTACAATCTAAACGCAACCAATTTAAAGAGTTCTTGTTCTCCATTGGTTACCAAATAAGCTCTGTTTGCCGTTAAATTGAAATCCAAGCCGAATTGAAACTTGGGCCGCTTTAATGAAAAGAAAATGCTATTCACAACTGTATACCTATCGTGAACAGGTTAAAAATTCTCACAAACTAACATCGTCCGCTCCCTAGACAAGTGTAGGTTTAGTACACTAAAACATGTTTGAATAAAACTGTTAACTCTTTTGTAAGTTAATGTAACTATTATAAAAATGTAAGCATTCACGATGTCGCTGCACACATGTAGCTTTTTTATTCAACTGAATGGATATTTTATAACAGAGTTGTATATTAAAACTAAATTCCAGTGGGAGAGCAGGGAACATCTTCATCTAATGCCACTGCATCGTTGTACTTTCCATATTGCATTTTATTAATGCACCAACATTCATACTCCAGCCGACATGTGGTCTCCTGATAGCTGTCCTCGTAGTATGAACTGTAATTCCTTCTAAAACTTCCTTCGTAAATCGAGACTATTGAGCATACAATTATTTTCTTTTCAGAACGGATAAATAAAACGAACGCTAAGGTTTTGTGTTAAAAAAAATTGTATGTTCATAATGTAATTTACACGATTGAAGTTCATTAAACTCTGCCAAAAGTTTTTAAAGTTTCTATGCCATTTTAATAAATATATACACTTTAAATTTTACATACTTATATCATGAAATTGTTATATTGTATATTTTTCATTTAAAATAGGGCACTTTTACCTTGGGAATTAGGCACAAATATTTTTTATGTTTATTGGATCTACATATACGAGTATGTCAACAATAGTTGACATTTTTCATTATCAGAGTCATCTAAAACAATAAATGATCTAAGAAAATAATAAATTAATAGAAGAATTAATGAAATGGTACACTCTAAAAATATAGAATATGCTAACGTAGGTAGAAGACGCTAATATAGTTATTTTGATTGATAAAAATATCGCCAGGTCATAATCAGACACACTGTTTATTATACTCATAATATCGATTGGCCTTATAGCATAGATATCATTCTGGTGAAATGTGTTTTGCTGAGCAGCAATAGACATACATTAATATAAGCAAAGTGAATAAGGCGGCCTAATCGTCCATTGCCCTTGTTCACCGACATAATCCCAAACTTTGGTTGTAGCCGATCTACCCAAACGCGGGTTAAATCCTTTTGAAGGGAGTAGGACAATGTATTGATATTATTTGGTATGTAGACATTTAAGTAGGTAGAATGTAGGTGTAATATTTTTAGTACATAGAACCTACGAGTAATAACAATTATTGTTAATAGTATAAGTTATTACTGCTTCGAATATGATTGAGTCGGGAATTCCAAAGGCATCATTTACTTTATTTACATTTTTGCACTCATCTCATTTAGGCAGAAATTATAATTCGTTTAACGCCCGTAACGCTTGAGCTATAGAAACTTTTATAATGTTAGTATATTAAAGATATAAAGTAGCATACCTACTTTATATCTATAAAATAAAAACAAATTGCCGAAATATATGTATGCGCATAACTTCAGAACGACTGCACCAAATTAGGTAATTTTTGTTATTGTGTTCGTTATTGTTAGGACAAGGCTTGTTAGTGCGCCTGCAGCAGGCGCACTCTTGAAGCCGAACTCCAGGTCTAGAAGGCAAGGATCGCCGAGATGGAGGCAAAGAAGAAGGACCTCTAGGGGAGGAGTTCATCACCCCCAATCCATGAATCCGGAACGAGACCCTAGCTCCGACTTACATCGAAGAGCTAGAGAACAGGTTGATGAGGTGCATGGTTGTCCGATTCAATGCCAGGTTTGAGGGGTTAGGTTAGAGGTTAGAGCCTTAGGCTGAACCCCAAGCCGCGCCTGCACCCCCCCCCCCTCTTTTTTTATTTCGAGGGGAAATGCGTAACCCCACCGTACCCGCCGTTGGCTAGACGGCGAGCGTGGCTCTCCGGGCAATGTGCCAGGTCAACCCACCAAAACCTCTGATCTCCCTGCCCTAATGGGCGCGCATGGGAACATGAGAGGAAAGCCGAAATAGTCCACTACCACACACACCACACCCACACCACCACACCCGCTACCACCTGCCTCAGCCACCATGGAGGGGACCTGGATCACGGTGGTGAAGCGGGACCAACGAAAAAGAACCAGGGCAGAGGTCAGTCCGGCAACTACCAAAACCAAGTCGAAACAACCCCTTCCACCCAGCAAGAAAAACCTCATCGGCAGCCTCAATTGCGCGCTCCAAACACTTCGCAAGTGGTATTAACATTGCAGCCAGGCGCCGAGAAGAAGGGACATACATACACCAAAGTTATCGCTGCCGCTAGAGCCGAAATAAGCCTAAGTAAATTATTATACATACTATTATTACCTACGGGGAGTAGAGACAGTTTAGGAAAACTTACAATTGTAAAAAACACCGAACAACTTAGGCAGCTAACGGAAATTTACCTAAAGCTGACCAGCCCCCTCGCCATGATCGCTTAAAACAATATTAAAACCGCACTGAGAACGAGATGGCACGATACGCAGCAAAAGCGGTATCTCTGTTTCATTATTATTTCAACCTTGCTATGTGCGATCATGGTAAGGCCCTCGAGTTTTCATAAACGATTCCGTGGCACGCAATATCGGAAAACGCTGACACTCGAGAACGTCCCGAATCCTGACGCATCTATTAGGTCGCACTTTCATTTAATGTGAACCTTTCGCGTATTCTGCAAATACGCGAAAGGTTCACATTAAATGAATTTGAGCCTTGCAAATTTATACTTAAAAATCTGTTGCCTGGACAATTTACAAAACAAAGTTAACGTAAACTATAGGCGTCATGAATTTAAATTTTGTTGAAATTTCAATTAAAACACCGTCCCACGTGCAGGGCTCCGCCGCGAGGGCTGCATCTGCGGCCGAAGAAGCGCAGCTGCTCAAGCGCCGCAAATATAGTGCTCTTAACGACCACTATGAATTTGCGGCGCTTGCTGTAGAGACCATGGGGCTGTGGTCGTCCGACACTAAAACCTTTGTTAAGGACGTGTCGACTAGATTGGTCCTCGCCTCGGGTGACTCAAGAGCTGGCGGCTACTTCGCACAAAATCTGTCGATTGCCATACAGAGGGGCAATGCCGCCAGCGTACTGGGTACTATGCCGCGGGACAGGGAGCTAGACGGCGTGTTCTTTTTATAGATTATACTTTTTGTAGGGCGTGTTTAGTTTTTAATTAGTTTTATTTTATATAGGGTTAAGTTAAGTAGATATTTTTAATTTCTATCTGTATTAATATAATTACTAATTTTTGTTGAAATTAAACGTGTATGTTCTTTAAAAAATTAAAACACGTTTTCGAAACAAGTAAATATGTAAACTTTGTAATAAATTAATAGGAATATAGCGAGCAACGCGGCCCTGATCTTATCGCACATCAGTCGCATAGCAAGAACTCAAAAGGAATACTGTTGCGTGTGTCAGGAATATATGAGGAGGCGGCTCCCAGAGCGTTCAGGTAATGTGGTAATGACACACCCATCAGAATACGCCCCTGTATATGACTACAAAAACACTGCTAAACATTTGCTCTGAAAGATACCGAAAGTAAAGGAAGAATGCTACTCGATAGTTTAATAGCCTGAAAATCACTACGGTCTTTTGTAAAAACAACTAAGTTGGCAAACAATTAAGCGGGTTGTCTACTTGATGGTATGTGGTAATGTGGCTACAGGCTATATTACCTACATGTGGTTCCTATAAGACTTGCAAATCAACAGCCTCTACAAGGACGCCCATGTACTTTGTCACAAGATGCCAAATCACAGTAGCTAGTAATTTCACGTCTTACCCTTCATTTTTTTGACATACAAAAGGTAGGCTCTTGGCTTTCATCTTACCCGATGGTAAGTGTCGATAAGGCCGAAGGTGCAATCGAGCTTCACCTGAATTCCTCGACAACTGAGGAACTGGTTATCTTACCTCTAATTATCGGAACGCAACAATGCTATAACATTGTTATCATGGCGACAAACTTAGGTAAGACGATAATAGATAGCCAGACGAGCTCAAAAAGCCCTACCACCAACCAAACCGAGCAGAAAATTTTCTGCCCCCATGGGGAATTGAACCCCGGACCTCCCGATCAACACTCGGTGGTGTTAACCACTAGACCACGGGGGCGGTTAAAACCCCACGAGGACGTCAATGTACGTTACCATAAGCCACACGTTACCATAAGGAACACGACAATAAAAGCACCGCTGTCTAGCGGTAGAAATAGGTAAGATAGAGGTACCCATGAAAACGACTCTGGTACAGATTCTCCTTGTGGTATTGGCACACCACTGACGAATAATTTATATATATTCAGGCAATATAGGCCCCTGTTATTACGTATATGTTACAGTCAAAACTCATAACCGGTCAAAACCACTTTTGACTGCAAAAATCAGGCAAACGTGGTTTTGACCGATGCCTTCAGTTAAAAACAGTTTTGACTGATTTTTGTAGTCAAAAGTGGTTTTGACCGATGCCCTTAGTCAAAAACAGTTTTGACTGCTAAAACCAGTCATAAGTGGTGTTGCCTGATTTAAAATTTGGGTGGTATGGGTTCCTTTAGAATAGTATGACGCTGCATGCGCTCGCTTCGCTCGCTCCGCTACGCATGGTCATGTTCTGAATCACTTTTTGTAAGCTCGAACCACTTTTGACGGATATAATTTGTGCTCAAACACTATTACCCAATATTTTGCAGTTAAAAGTAGTTTTGTCCAACGTCCTTAGTTAAAACCACTTTCAACTGCGAAAATCAGTCAAAATTGTTTTTAACTAAGGGTTTCGGTCAAAACAACTTTTGCCTCATTATTGCAGTCAAAAGTGGTTTTGACTGGTTATGAGTTTGGACTGCCCCAGTGCAGGGTATCCATGAGGATTCCCCCCGAAAAAAAAATGGTTATGAGTTTGGACTGTAACATATATACTATACCCATAACTATGCAGTAGGGGAAGATAACTAATCTTAATTTACATTACATATTAATATCACATGTACATAAGGTACATTGCTAAGCATAATAGCCTTCCTGACACCAGTACATTTACACCAAGAAGGAGATTACTAACAAGAGTCAATTAGAAGGCCGACGCCGAAGACGGAGGGCTTTTAAAGACTCGAGTTTGTAATCCGCTTACTGCCCGTGATACAGTACACAATGATTTTCATCACATAATACGAGGAAATTAAAAAAATAGACAAAATAAATTTAGACTTCGCTGGCAGCAAATCGTTGTTGAGTATATTTGACAACTCCACATTTAACAACTCCGGTAGTGTTGATGTCACTAGAGATTCTTGTAACTCGGATTGTTCCGACGATGAAGTCATATTTAGTTACTAAACGAAATACGCTTTTAAACAACAACACAACAACATATTCTTAAACAACATTAACAAATGAATGGCACTCGACTCGCGCGCGAATAGAGATTGTGAACTCTTCCACAGATAATGCTAAGAGCTGCGTTTAGTTTTCAAACTTCACATCAGTCTATACTGCCAGATTGTACCGATATTCAAAATTAAATTTAATAAAATAATTGCAAATGTATGTGAAATAAAAAAAAAATGCAGTTAAATGTACCGTATACGTTTTAATTGCAGTAAAATTGGTTTGTAGCCAAGTTTTAATATTTTTAAAACTAACCCCACAACTCCCTCGGGAGTTATACAAATCTATAACGCCCGCGGGAGGGTAATCGGCTTTAACTGCTCTATACGCCTGCGTGTAATAGCACCATTTACGAGCAAGTGTGATGAAAAGATAATAATATAACATTTGACTTGTAACGATCATTGCCATGATGTCATGATGAATGTCATTGTCATGATGAAACTGAGCCAATCAAATATTCTTAATAGTACGTTGTTGTAATTTAAGCGCAGCTATAGACTGCTTTATATGGCAAAAAACGGAGGCAAAGGGATTGACGAACATGACGTAAGGCCGCTTAATAATCCCCTTTGTGAACAATCTACATAAAACGCGCGACACAACTTAATTTGCCCGACGTCGTCTTTATCAAAACTGAGCTCACTCCAAACGTCTAAAAAAATCGCGGCAATCCGTAATACAGCGCAGACCGCCAATTCGTTACGCATTTTGTCGACAATCGTTTATTCGTAATTTGAGATATATTTCACGAAACGAAAAAATCTCACAAATAAAAGACAAAACAAGACGATGTTTTCAGCGTCGGCACAACATCCATCATGGCTGTTACGCGGCAAATCGCTGACAATATCGATTACTGGGAAGAAAAATAATATTTATGGGTCTTTGCCAGTCAACTTCGCGCACGCACCCTTGTTTGTTTCACTTTTTCAAACTCGCAAAAAACAAAACACATTTTCGCTTCGTAAATACTTAACAAAAAGTTTTGTAAAGGAGCCATCAATATGTGAGCAGGGCCCTTTTTTATCAAGGGACTAATATATGTCTTCTGTACGTAAGTGTCTTCGTCTCGGCCAGTGTCTTACTTTTCCGAGTTCCTTAAACTTAATGACGTGGCCGCGGCGCCTTTGTAATTGGAATTGTTTTTCACGGAAATGTTTATTGTTTCTCGATTTTTCCGCGTGCACAGAAATTTTCAATAGAGGCAGTCGCCTGAGTGTTCCTTTGACAGTTAATTGACAACGATGGCGTGTTCATTGTGCTGAGGAAGCGCGCATTCTTTGACGTTAAGTAAAATGAAGCAGCAATATAGGAAAACAAAAATAATTGTATTTTTAATGATTCATTGCTGAAATTGACAAAAATCATTTTCTTCTTCAATTGTTTATATTTTTTTGTTTTCATCGGTACTTAAGTAATTTGTTTATATAGGTATTTTGCTAATTATACACCGTAACCCAAAACTAAAAAGGTATCCTTATGAATTCTCTGTCGTCCATCAATTTGTTACTCATGAGGTTATATTAGGGGCGCGTTCAATAAAATAGGGTTGTCTGTCGTACAGCGCCTCGGTGCTTAGAAAGTATTGCATGTTTTTTTTATACAACTAGTTGGCAAACAAGCATACTGCCCGTGTAATGCTAAGTGATTACAGTCACCAAATACATGTGACTGTTATGAGATTCGCAGCAAATCTGCAACCCGCACAAAAACTTCAGTGTACGTTACCAACTTGTGACCTAAGATGTAATATCACGGTACCCAGTAAAATCACTGCCATATCTCACCCTTCAAACCAGAACACAGCAATGCAAGCACTGTTGCTTTGCGGCAGAAATAGGTAAGACGCAGGTACCCAAGCATACGACTCTGGTACTGTCTTCTTCCGGTAGGTACTGTGGGGACCTCCTTGCGTCTATGGCTACAGTACCTATGTGCGTGTAAATCACCTACCCTGAGTTAGGGAAGAGACTCTGGAGGCCCACCGCGAGAACAGACGCGTGGATGACTACGAAGTTCCTCATACGGCCAATAGTGCTCGTGCGAAGTTTTAGTGGATGTAACTATGAATGTCTGAAGCGTAGTGTTAAGGCTCTGGTGTCGGAAAATCAGTTGAAAGTCAAACAATGATATGTTATTTCTTTTTTAAATTAAGTAACTTATAGTTCTCTTGTGATAAAACGTTTCACTCTGAAATCCAACACATGTTTAAGGTCATTAAGCAATGTAGGATGTATGTTGACGCCACAAGCGAAAAAGGCGACATCAATCAATATGGCAGTTTCCATCTACAAATATACAAAAAACCCTTCATCATCATAGCAGCTCATATACTTCCCCACCGAGGGACTCGAACCTACCCTGAGTTAGGGTGTTTAGGCCTTAGTCTTCCACGCTGGCCCAGTACAGATTGGTCGACTTCACATACACCTTTGAATTACTTCGTAGATATAATATGCAGGTTCACGATGTTTTCCTTCACCGTAGAAGCGTCAGACAAATGTGCATATGAAATTCGAAAAACGAAAAACATATACCAAGACTTAAAAGTGATTACCCTAAGTAATACATGTACTATGAAGTGTTATTTTCTACTCCTTGATAATGATTGTACCTATAAATTGCCTATACAGGGCATCCCACGGTGATGTCACAAGTAAAGAAAGTACCTACCTTAAATAGAAATGTAGATAGAAAATTTTACTGAAGGAAAACTACATTTTGAGTTTAAAAATAATATAAACTGCATTTTCAGTAATCGCCTGTTTGAACCTGGAATCGAAATCGGCAAAATTTAAAAAAATACATCCTGTGTTTTTATGACATTGGTCGACAAAGTCAATCACAGGGAAGAAATCTTTCTAACAAACATTACCTCAAAAGCTTGAGCACGATCATAAAATTTAACATGCCGCCCGCTTCGTGACGTTTAATGTGCGAACAATACACTTGCATTCACCACCACCACCCTCAGCACCGTGTGACGCTTCTGACCCCCCAACGAACCTGATGGGGATGTCATCTGGAATTTCCTCCTGATCCTCATAGTTGCAGATTGGGCAGGAGAAAATTCCAGTCGATCACAGACCCCTCAGACACCGACGAATTGCAAAGGCTGAAGGTTATTTACGGGTAGTAGGATAATGACGAGATGGTCAAGTCGCCTAATTCGGGAAATGTAACCTGAAAATTCCAGGCCACCCGCGCCGACTAAAATTGTCCAGCACGCCGCCGCCGCCATTTTTCAAGGCGGCGCCCATGTCCACTATGAACGTAGCAACATTGACGTAAATTTAATATGGCCGCCGCTCAAAAAAGGCGGATAAAAGTTCATTTTCATACCCAGCAATATGGGTATTAAATGAAAGGCCTTGAAGAGTATTAAAGCACTACGAACCTATAAAAATTGTCCTTATTTGGAAATGCCCGCTACTCAAAAAAGGCAGAATAAAGTTGAAACTTTCTGGAATAAAATGGTGGAAAAAGCTAAACAATGTGCTAACTAAACATTTTGATGACGAAACGTAATACGCGGGCACAGCTAGTCTTAAAATAAAGAAAAAAAGTACAAACAAAACGTTTATTTCTACCTTGTTTAATTAATTGGATGCCTATAAATTGGTTTTAGTCTGTATGTTAAGGTTAAACAAAGAAAAATATAACTAGATATGCGGTGCTTTGTATTTTCTGTTTCTAATAATAAGAAAAGAGTTTTGGTAAAAAATATAAATAAATATAAATACGAGTATATGTACATAACAATGTGTTGAAATACCGTTTTCAGTTACAGGTCAAATGATTATGTTATTAGTAAAAATTTGCTTTCCTGTAAAATTTAATTTTAACGGTAGATGTACAAAGGAGGACCGGATGAGTCGACACATTTTATTCCAGTTATGAGTTTTTGGTTGTGAGTGGGCGCGAGACCGACAAAATGGTCCTTGATACCAATAGCGACGTGACATGTGTCATTAGAAAGGTATTTCTATATACTACAATAGTTCCTATAGGAGCTCATATGACGATTTTAAGCAATAAAAATTAATTAATATGTATTCTATGACGTTATAATTGATGATTAAACGAACTTACCTGTACGTGAAGTTCTATCACAATTATGGTAGTACGCTTCATTCGAAGATACAATAACAACACATGTAGTCCTTTTATCATACAGGTAACATCGCACGAAATGTCAATAAAAAATTATTGGCAGGTAGATCTAAACAATATTTTCTTCACACTGACCCGCTTCTCTGAAGCCGCTCGTCTAGAATGTCATTATTTTTAGAGTTTATCAAAATTTTCAAAAGTGGGTTTGGGTAGGGTGGGAAATTATATCTTCGAATGAAGCGTACTACCATAATTGTGATAGAACTTCACGTACAGGTAAGTTCGTTTAATCATCAATTATAGTACGTATGCTTCATTCTTCAGATATTATTATGTTTGACTAAACAAATAAAAGCTTTTTCTTTATAAATCCATTTTCTTTATTCTCAATGATCGAAACCTCGAGTACATATAATCATAATATATATACATCATATATAAGTATATATATTTTTAACTTTTTTTTTTATAATTACTTATATGACTATATTGATGTATTTGATTGATCATAATGATTCAGCATAGATCTCAATTACATTTAAACACAGACCTAGCGAAAGCAGAATCATCGTCTACTGGGCGATTATAAAATTTGATAAATGTATCGGATGATTGTGTCCAACCTGCGGTTTTTCTGATGACGTCTAGCGAAAGCCCGCGAGCCCGAGCCGCAGACGTGCTGTGCGCGCCGAATGCAGCCACGTTCACGCCGCTGGATGCCAGCACAGTCTTAATCCAGCGACTTATACTCTGACTGGTGGCGGCCCTGTGTGGTCGCCTAAACGTCAACAACAGATTTGCCACTGTAGAATAAGGTAAAAACAGCACAGGTTGGGCACGACCAGCGGCCGACGTTTTTATAATATCTACTATAGCTATTTCAATTCCGTTTGAACAAATATTAACATTATTAATTTTGATTGATGCTAATGTTTGCACTCTCTGAGCAGTACACAGAGCGAGCAGAGTTACTAACTTTGTTGTAAGCTTTTCTAAAATTAAATCTGCGTTGGGACCCCATGACGCTATATGCTGCAATACGAGCTGGGGATCCCAAGTAAAAGTATATTTAGGCAAATTGGGTCTAAGTTTATAAACACCTTTTAGCAACCTTTTGATACGTTGCTGCAATCCAACATTATTACTAAAAAAAATAAAAAATAAATAACAGACTAATTGCTGATCTAAAGCTATTAATAGTACCATATGCACAGCCTTTATTAAACTGTTCGCTTAGGAAAGATTGTTGATAAAGAATAATCATATGGGTTCTGACAGCACAATCTGCAATAATTCCACCATTCTCTGTAACATACGCTGTATTGTTTTAAAGTGTTTGCGGATAAAGAGGCTAGCATAAAATCTAGCGCCGTGCTGGGAACGCCGTGTCTTTGAAACGCGAACCGGAGAGCCGCGCTGCAGCCAGGGTAAGCTCCTTCAAAGGAGTGTCCCTAGAACAAGACCAGTTGAAATCATTTGCGGAATCTAATAAAGTTATGCTTGATGCAAATTTTTGTATCAGAGGAAACCAAGGCTGAGTAGTCCAATACGGAAAAATAAAAATGCCATTGGCATTATCATCTATAATTTTCTGAAGACATCTTAAAATGAGTGGAAATGGGGGAAAAGCGCAAAAAAACTGTCCACTCCACGTAATCGTAAATGCATCCACTGCAACTGCATCTGGGTCCTGCTTCCAAGAGACATATTGAGCACATTTGGCGTTAGTGTCAGAAGCGAACAGGTCAATATTTGGTTGACCATACTTGCATGCTATCAATTTAAAGGTTTCTTCCGTCATTGAAATTTCTATATCTTTATCGATTTTACGAGACTCTTCGTCAGCTTCTTTATTGTCTTTACTATTAATGTATGAAGCAGTCAACCAAACATTTCGCTCCTCGCACCACAACGAAATCTGTCGAGCCAAATTATTCAAATGAGGAAACTGAATACCACCCTGGCGATTAATATAACTTATGGCTGTCGTATTGTCGATACGTAAAAGAATAGAACAGTTAGTTTGATCGCGCACAAAACATTTAAGGCCAAAAAATGCTGCTAACAATTCTAAATAATTTATATGGAAATATTGTTCATTATTACTCCATTTGCCATTAGCTCTTTGGTTGTTATAAAATGCACCGCAACCGGATCTCGATGCATCTGTAAAAATTTCCATTTGGAAAGGCAATGGTTTGAGAGAAAATTTTGTTGTAAACGCATTTTGTAACCACCAATGTGAGTCTGGTAATATTTTTGAACTTGGTCTGAATCTTGCTTTATAAGAATTATTGTACCGTTGTAATGCTAAATACTTTTCTCGTTCGAAAAGTTTGGTGTGCATCCAACCGTAACACACAGCTGGACATGCTGACGTCAGAAGTCCAATAAGCTGAGCAAATTCTTTGATCGAACAAAGTGGTAAAGTTAAAAAAAAATTAACAGTTGTGTATATTTTACTACGTTTCTCATCCGGTAAAAGTAAGTACATATGTATTGTGTCATATATAAAGCCCAAATATTTACAGTACCGCGAAGGTTCTATTTTACTTTTATTAAAATTGATTATAAAACCTAATGAATGCAAAAGTTTCATTGTTTCCTTGATATTAACTAAACACTCATCATATGTATACCCAACGCAAAGTATGTCATCCAAGTATATAACGGAGGTAAAAAAGCGTTAAAAAAATACTTGAAATAAATTGTTCATTGTTAGGCTCACACTCAGATATCGCCCCTAGTTCTAATAGGGTATTTATAGCAACTGTCATATCAGCTTTTTCTGATAAAGAAAAGTTATTGTGAGGTACAACATGCTGAAATACTGGTTTTGAGAATGGAATTTTATATCCAGACCTAATCCAGTCAAGAACAATTTTATTATTAATGACGAAGCCTCCCGGCGTATACCTGATCATTCAGCGGCGGCTGTGGACGCGCTGCCTCGCGCTGTAATTCCCGGTCGGGCGGGAGGCTGCAGCAATGTGCGCCGGCGCCACCGGGGCCGCGCGGCGGTAGCTCGAGGTCGCTGCTCGTGCTGGCCCTCCCCGCCCCCCCCTCGTTTTCGAGAGATAGCGAGAAGGGCCTATCGCTTTTCCCTGGAGACGCTGTCTTGATGTTGATGGTGCAGTCGTGTATGAAGTGCTAGTCGATTGGGGTGCCACTTTTTGAAGCGTAGCTGTTTTCTTGATCTGTTGACCCTGCTTTTCTATCGCTTTAGATGCCTTGATTTTTTCGGGTAAATTATTACCGAAAAGAGTTTCGTCTCGGTCTTGATCTTTAATTATCAAATGAATAGACTTCTCTAAAGTTGGTGTTATAAGTTTTTTTCTTACTTCAGTTTTAGTATAATGTAAATCTGACAATATTCTGCATCCATCAGTTAAAATTTTTATTGCTTTTATCTTATCATCATTGATTAAAAGTAAGGTTATAGCTCTGCTGACTGCCGTGATACCTAATCCAAGCTGTTCTTGTTGAGCTTGAATATTTTTGTCGCGAATTCGCGTTACATCACTCAATGCGGCTGAAATTTCTGGATTCAAAGTCGGTGCTTTCAAAAGCTTACAATTTTCGGGTACATTATATTCTTTTAATATTTTTTCTTTAGAATCGGTTGCTAATCCCTTATTTAAAATCGGCTCCAAGCGTTGAACAAGAGATTGGTGTATTTTTTCTCCAAAAATTGGCAGTTCAGGTACGGCGTCACCCAATGCCGATAAAAGATCAGGATGCAACACCGAAACCAACTCTGAGCTTGTTTGAGGAGCATCGATTAACTGCTCGTTATTTACTTCAGCAATGTCAGCGGAATCGTTAATTTTAGTATTTTGTTCCACTTGTGTGGTTCCGTCTATAATTAATTAACGAAAGCAGCATTAGTTTAATATGGAGAAAAATATTTATATTATATGGTTAAGATATACTCTCGAGATGACTCGCGGTCAACCACAGAGATAACTTTAAGCATCATGCTCGATCCTCGTGATATCCTCGCTGTGATATCCTCAAGGTAGGCTTAAAGATGCAACCATGATTAAAATTCGGTATATTAACCATTCAAAATATATTCACTTGCTATTATTGTCCTCGGAATCAGACGATGAATGAACAATAACACGTCTTCGTTTTTTGTTTGATTTTTCTTTCAACTTTTTAAGCTAATAATAACTTATTTTTTCTTCATATTTACGTTTAGGCATTGTTTTAATCGTATTAAATATACATATATATATGTTAATAAGAAATTCTGATTATATTTTCAACTAAGAAGTGTGCTTGTTACCGCGCACGAAAAAAGAATGACATTCTAGACGAGCGGCTTTAGAGAAGCGGGTCAGTGTGAAGAAAATATTGTTTAGATCTACCTGCCAATAATTTTTTTATTCACATTTCGTGCGATGTTACCTGTATGATAAAAGGATACGTACTATAATGCTACCTAAAATGAGTATCAAGTATGAGTAGACTAAAAGGTGCGACGGCCAAAGCCTAAATACCACACTCAATGTAATCAATGTTATGTGTGCACAAGTGCCGACTGTGCGTCGCCCAAATAAACGTACTCACAAAGCGAATGACTGCGCGGGTGGCGCGGCGTGCGGGACGTAGCGCAAGTAGCGACCCCCACTCGCACCCCGCACCTTTTAGAAATACTCATAAACACGTTTCACCTTGCACTATAACGTCGTGGAATAGATTACGAAATAATTCATTTTTATTGCTTAAAATCGTCTATTTTTTTTGTTTTATGGAACGCTTATTAACATCCCAAAGTATATTACAATCTAGCCTATTTTACGGCTAATAAGTAATTTAATTCGATCTTAATTTGCTAAAGATAACTGTCTCTGAGAAGTGTCCATTAACACGTTTCTTATGTCTCTATTAGGGCGACGCCACTAATTCACAGTTATAGTTGCAACACTGACTCTACATCATATTAAATTAAAACTTATTTTTTATCACTCCACTTTATTACACTAGATCGTATGTTTTTATCCGTTTTAGTCTTCTTTTCTTATTTGTGTGGTCGAAAAGCTGGACAGCCTCCACGTTCACATGTTTTTGAAGTCTTTTTTTGGTGAGCTTCGGCGTATTTTTTTATGATGCTATCAACGAACTCTGTTTTAAGGTCCCGATGGATTTCGTCATTTCTTACATACCAGGAAGCATTAGCGATGCCCCTCAGCACCTTATTCGGAAATCTTTGAATAATACACCTATTAGTCTGAGCGGTACAGCCCCATAGCTATATTCCATAAGTCCACACTGGCATGAGGACTTGCCGATATAACAATAGTCTGTTAGGTATTGTTAAGGGGGAGTCTCTTCCTATCAGCCAATACATGTCTCTGTATCGTAGATCAAGCTGTTCTCTCTTTTTCTTGACGTGCACCTTCCAACGTAGTTTCACATCAAGACTCATGCCAAGATATTTGGCAGAGTTCTCATATTGTATAATTTGTCTGTTAATGTAGATAGCGTGATATATTTTCTGTTTGTTACTAAAATCGATGTGTATAGACTTGGATTCATTCAATTTTATCCTCCATTTCTTTGTCCAGTCATAGATCTTCTCTACAGCTTTTTGGACCTTTTCTGCTGCTTCCTCATGAGTATCACCAATGCCCATGATTGCAGTGTCGTCAGCAAAAGTCGCAATGGTGTTATTTTCCGGTTCTGGTATATCATAAGCGTATAAAAGGTATAGGACCGGACCTAGAACACTACCTTGCGGAACACCAGCTTTTATATGTTTCAATTCTGAGAAGGCATCTACATGTTTGATTCTGAATACCCTATCTATACTATATATGATCCTAATATATCTGCGAACTGCTCAGGGAGCATTTGTTGTAGCTTATGAATGAGTCCGTCATGCCATACTTTGTCGAAGGCCTGAGCTACTATCTAGGAATACTGTTGTGCATACCTTTTTGTTCTCTAGGCATTTTTCGATTATGTTCGTGATTCTGTGCATTTGATCAACCGTCGAATGTTTCTCGCGAAAGCCAAATTGACGGTTTGGAATTAGGTCCAAATTTTGTATCACTGGCTTTAGTCTTTTTAGTAGGAGTTCTTTGAACAATTTTGTCATTACTGGCAATAGGGATGTTGGATAAAGTTTCACAAGGCGGTTTCCCTGGTTTCAGTATCATAATGACTTCTGCGACTTTCCACAGGGTTGATACATACTTTAACCTTAGACAGGCATTTACAAGAGTTGTTAACTTAACTATTGCCTTTCTAGGAAGTTTTCTGAGTATTACTCCTGTTATTTAATCATAGTCAGGGGATTTTCGCGGGCTGATATTACTTTTGATTTCATTCCAAACTTCTCTCGGGGTAACTAGCTTAAGTTTCACTTGTTCATGCTTTTTTTGTTCATTTTCAGGTAGATTTACATCTCCATCATTTGGTTGGAATATTACCTCTAGGTTATCTGCAAACATTTTAGCCTTTTATTCGTTGTTTTTTGCCCAGACTCCAGGGCTGACTTTTATTGGTGGTGAGTGCGCAATTGGTTTCTTCGGAATTTTCGCTGCTTTCCATAATGCATAGTTACTACTGCTATCAGCTGTAAGTCTCTGCAAGTAGTTGTATGTAGTTTCATCGTTATACGTCTGGATCATTTTGCTTAATTTCTTTGTCATATTATTTAGCTTTCTTTTGTCCTCAGGGTCCCTAAATTGTTGCCATAGTCTCCTCTGCTTTCTTTTCTTTATGACAAGTTTTAATATCTCAGATGGATAAGATTTTCCTTCTGACACTAATTTTATTTTTGGAGTGTTGCTCCATGCGACGTATTGAATATTTTTGATTAATTGCTCAACCTCATCATCTAACTGTTTCTTAGTTTTCAACTGTACTTTAAGATCTATGAGGTTGTCTAGTTCGATTTCAAAGCTCTTCCAAACAGTAAATCTTTTAACAAGCGTCAGTGTTTTCTCAGTAAGTTAATTAAAATCTTTATAGTGGTACTATCCATTATTAGGGTTTATTTGAGATAGCGCTTTTAGAGCTATGTTCCAATTTCTTCAACCTGCCATCGAAAGTTTGCATGTATGTATTAAGGATGTCATCCAGCTTTTTATCAGCAGTTTCCGCAGATTTGACGTTTGGGTGCTTTATTTAGTACCTTGGCATATGAGATACTTTTGGCAGCATCGTGTGCTGCAGGTGTTTCAGGTACTTTTACCTACTTTTCAGAAGTACTACATACAGCATTCTGGCGACGAACTGAGTTTTGTTTTTTTGTGCTCTTGTTTCTTAGTGCCTGAATTTCTTTGGGTATCGTGCATACTCTCTAGTTGGCTGGATTTGGTGCTCCACAGTGAATGCATTTTGGTTTTTCAAATGCTGGTTTTTTACAATCCATAGTTAGATGCCTTCCAGTACATTTAACACATCTTGGCTCTTTGGAACAATATTTCTGTGTGTGCTTGTTTGGCGTTATGCTTGGCACCGCTTGCATTGCGGTACCAGTTTGGTCGTCTATGAAAATAAGTTTTTTATATCGCCATAACTTTTGAGGGTTCCGTAGGCAAATTAAGATTTTCACACAAAAATAGAAAAAAACAATAAATTTTGGGAGTTCCCCATACTTAGAACTGAACTTAATTTTTTTTTTTCATCAAACCCTTAATTACGTGTGGAGTATATATGGATAGGTCGTCAAAAATGATATTGAGGTTCCTAATGTCATTTTGCGCGAGAGACACTTCCAAAGTGGTGAAAAGTGTGCCCCCCCCCCCCTGTAACTTCTAAAATCTAAAATAAGAGAATGATAAAACTAAAAAAAATATATGATGTACATTGCCATGCAAACTTCCACCGAAAATTGGTTTGAACGAGATCTAGTAAGTAGTTTTTTTAATACGTTATAAATCGTAAACCGCAATTTACCTTTCATAAAAACAATCTTCTTAATAAAAAAAATACACTATTATTAAAACATCGATCAAAGAGACAACGAACTACAAGAACTTTTATATTATGTTACTTGCTACTACGGAACCCTTCATGGGCGAGACCGACTCGCACTTGGGCGGTTTTTTTTTCACAAAATGATTTGAAATGAGCTCCTATAGTAAATTGTAGTATATTGAAATACCTTTCTAATGACATATGTCACGTGACACGTCGTTATTGGTTCTTGGACCAGCCTCCATATATTTTTGCCGGTTCACATATAATCATGGATTTATTAATGCATATTATAATATTTTTTTAAAATGTATTTGACACGCGTTTGAAGGAAGCTTATCAAATCGACCATAATCTCAAGAAATTCAATTTCACATGACTGCCGTTTCCGTGCGAGATCACGAATAACTGCCTGTTGTAATAGACTAATAAATCTACAGACACGTTGCTAAGCTGATTTCGATTGTAAGGAATAAGTGTTTTCGTGACCGAATGAGAAAATTGATATTTTCCTTTATCAACTGCCTTTTGTTCATTTTCCGTAAATATTTTTCGATCGTAAAGGCTCTATCGGAGCTCTAGACTTTATTACATCATCTTTAAAGCTCATTATTTACCTTTTACATTACATCCCTATTCAAAGGATGATTCTAACAAAAGATTTCATTACTTCATATTATGTCAGTAAGTACACCATTATGCTCGTTATCAGAAAGTTCTTTTCTGTAATAGTAAGTTTTACTTAATTCCATTTACTTAGATAGGATTAATTCTCTAAATGGTGCCTTATATTCACATTTATTAGTATTGGTTTGGATGGGATGAAGTCTGTCCCGAAATTTTTGGCCTGGTAATGATGTTTTACTTATTGTATTTAATTTGATGCTATTGAATCATTTTTAACGATTTTATTTGGTCTATCTTGTTTATTTATTTGTAGTTGAAAGTTGACCTCCTTGTTGTTGGCAGATTCATCTGATTTGGTACACACCTTTAGTTTCGATTACAATACAATTTAATATAATCAGTACCATTGAAAATCCAAGATCGCCACCGCTACAAAATGGCAGATTTTTTCAAAAACCCCTCAATATGGGTATCAAATAAAATTGTTTATAATACTACAATATGAAAAACTTGAAATATTTTTTTTTAGTTAAACGGTTTTATTGATAGTGATAATGAGATAATGTTACTAAATGTTGAGGAATAATTCAGTAGGTCCTAAACTCCTGGGGTGCGATGTCAGAACACCTCCTCGTGGTGCACCCTGGGCAACCCGGCAGATTCTCTGCCGCGGGCTAAGAGTCTGACAGCTGCCCTGTGGAGGGGGCGTGGTGTGGCCGGGTTTTACCCGGCGGGCCACTTCACGTGGCCATGTGGGGCGTCACCTCCCCTTCTTTTTGAAGATGGGGTTGTGTGTCGCCTGGGGACCCGCTCGCGGGTCATGGCGCGTTGCGCCTTGTGCCGTTGCCCCTTTGATCGGGTTGGTGCGGGTCCTTGTTGAGCTTCGGCATGTCGTTGTTCCGAGTCGGTGCAAGCTCGTTGAGCTTCGGCGTGTCGTTGTTCCAAGGACTGAGGCTGACCCGATCAACGTGTGGCTTCGGCACACTTGTGCGGCCCCCATGAGGGGGGCGTGGGATGGCCGAGTGCTACTCGGCGGGCCACCTCGTGTGGCCACCGTGGCCGCTTTTTGCGGTGGGTCGGCGCTTTGACGCCGCTGAGCTTCGGCTCGTGTGCGCGGCGGTGGATCCAGTGGGGTCTGCCGTCGGGCAAGCCCGTTACCCCGCACTGAGCGGGGCCGGGGGCCTGGCGCACTGAGCGTCGGGCCGCGTGGAAGAAAACCACAGTAAAAAATTACCACCCGGAGTATGCCCCGGGAACTCCTCTCCATCTCCATCTTGGAAAGGGCGTGAGGGGCCCGCCATTGGTGGGCAGGTGCCGCGGACGGGGTTATGGTCGGTCTGTAAGGGTTCCCACGACCTCGTTCGGCAGCGGCGCGTCCTTTGGACGTGGCTGCGCTAGGCGCCAAAGAGGGCATATCGAGGGGTTTAGTGGGTAGTCGCTCGCTGCGGAGTCCCACACACCCTTGCCCCTGCGGGGGCTTGGACGGTGCGCAAACGCATTCCCCTCGTAAAAAAAAAAAAAAAAAAAAGGTCCTAAACTCCTAAGTACCAGTCATCACACCACTCTTCTCATCAATCTAGAGCATTAATCAGACACAAAAGTAAAATCGTGAGGCGCTCGAAATTTCTAGCAACAGTCAACCGCTCGTATCATTATAAAAAAGTTATTTTCATATTTACTCAGATTCAGCTACACCTACGCCTGCGCCAAATAGGTACCCTACATCGATGAGGAGAGTGGTGTGTGACTGGTACCTAGAACCTACTAAATTATTTTTTAGCTTTTAGTACATTATCCTCCACCAACTTTTGTAAAGTCGGTTAAAAATCGGTATCAATTCTTCAGCATCCACTAACTTCAGTTTGTTTCAAGTATAAAACTGAAATCACTATAATTGGAATTATTTCTCACCACCGAGATTCGTATTATAATACAATTATAAAACCCATACTTCACATACAATTTCACAGCACTATTCCGATGCAAATCGTTGTAATTCATTCAATTAGCATAGCATTCAGATATCATGTAACACGAACTTGCAAGCACATACGAGTACATAAATCACAAGAGCATGCACGGCTATCGAGCTTTCAGCCTCCAAGCATTACACGGTAACTCCCAAACGTACAACGTTTCTGTTTAATTTACACAAGAAATACCCGGCCATTCCCCCGAGTGCTCTCTAAAGACTCGGGAAAAACTAGCTCTTCGCCACTTGCACAATTTATGGCGGTAGTTAGGCCAACGCAGCGGTGCCTTAACCAGGTAGCCATAACATTGGCTCCCTCCCTCGCCTATCAACTAACGACCACCGTCGGGTGAAACAACAACTTAGATCTATTGCAGTGTTCCCGTGCGCCAATATACTAGTGGGTGGAAAACCCGACACGCCTGCTGATGAGCTTTAATTACAACGCAGCCAGCCTGGAAGCAATTGCCTGGTACATTAGCATAATCATTTTGTGGCCCCGTCGTGGTTAATTGATGTGAAATTGCCAATGTGCCAGTCTTCGGCGTGGCGGCCCCCGAAACTGAGATGCAACTTCGTTTCAATCTCAGTAAATTGTTGCGGAAATTTTTATCTAGAAATCATATTTGAACATGATGTACTATAAATGAATTAGTATTCAAACAGTTCCGGCCACTTTACGTAATAAAAGCAGTCTCAAAGTTGTACGATGCAACATCGTTTATTCTTAATAACGGGGACTAGGAAGTCAACGTACTCCTTCATTGCGCGTTGCTAAAATCGATACCCATTACCTGTCAAAGAGGTATATACTTTATAGACCGCCAGCCACACAGCCACTTCAAGACAGCTACTTTTAAATTAATAAAATTGCAACGCATCAAAGAGTTATGGTGGAATTATGCTGCGAGTAAAAATCCGTACATAAAATATTAATGTCAAGGTAGTTTGCCGCGGCAACCCTTTCCTTTATGAGATTTATAGAGGATTATCCCAAGTTTCCAACAGTATCGGGCTATTTAAATTCGTATTTTACTTTATGGCTTTGTTATCTCCTTAGGCTTGGAAAATTCTTAATTATACGAAAGTCGACAAAAGAATTCATTTATCTTCGCGGCGGTTTTGTTCATTTCCTGAGTTATGGACTTAGGTATATCTTTGAACTATACGTATAAAAATATGAGTGGTAATAAATAAAGGCAACGCGTCCGGGAAGCTTTTGATAGCACTGTGATGGATAGGCGTAAATACTGAGACGCCTCGCTGGAATGATGGGACTCTCATTGTTCCCCGGGAAGTATTTTAAATTCAAATCAGACCGAGAGGAGCTTAGACGTTGCCTACCCTGGAAATATCTCGGAGATACTTTTGTGGTGAGCCTATGTGCTATAAATCTCGATTTGCTTTCTTTAGATTTGTTAACATCTGAAACTTATCTACAGCCATTTGTTATCTGTGCTGTTTGTAGGCTGAATTGATGAGATTGAGATGATATTGAATGAATTTAACGAATTCCAAAACATAAAAGAACTGGTTCTACATTTGAAACAATATATGATATTATATATTTATACTAGACATGCGTAAAAAGATTGTGTTCATAAAATTTATCATTAGTGATCTTGATATTTTGTACATGTCAAGGAATGTTCATAGTACATGTCAAGGAAACAAAATTAATAAAAACAAACATTATAAATATGTACAGTACATAGTTAAGTACTTTTAAAATGTATTTTATTTTATTCGAAAAATAAAACAAAATAAAATAAATATCAAGATCACTAATGATAAATTTTATGAACACAATCTTTTTACGCATGTCTAGTATAAATATATAATATCATATATTGTTTCAAATGTAGAACCAGTTCTTTTATGTTTTGGAATTCGTTAAATTCATTCAATATCATCTCAATCTCATCAATTCAGCCTACAAACAGCACAGATAACAAATGGCTGTAGATAAGTTTCAGATGTTAACAAATCTAAAGAAAGCAAATCGAGATTTATAGCACATAGGCTCACCACAAAAGTATCTCCGAGATATTTCCAGGGTAGGCAACGTCTAAGCTCCTCTCGGTCTGATTTGAATTTAAAATACTTCCCGGGGAACAATGAGAGTCCCATCATTCCAGCGAGGCGTCTCAGTATTTACGCCTATCCATCACAGTGCTATCAAAAGCTTCCCGGACGCGTTGCCTTTATTTATTACCACTCATATTTTTATACGTATAGTTCAAAGATATACCTAAGTCCATAACTCAGGAAATGAACAAAACCGCCGCGAAGATAAATGAATTCTTTTGTCGACTTTCGTATAATTAAGAATTTTCCAAGCCTAAGGAGATAACAAAGCCATAAAGTAAAATACGAATTTAAATAGCCCGATACTGTTGGAAACTTGGGATAATCCTCTATAAATCTCATAAAGGAAAGGGTTGCCGCGGCAAACTACCTTGACATTAATATTTTATGTACGGATTTTTACTCGCAGCATAATTCCACCATAACTCTTTGATGCGTTGCAATTTTATTAATTTAAAAGTAGCTGTCTTGAAGTGGCTGTGTGGCTGGCGGTCTATAAAGTATATACCTCTTTGACAGGTAATGGGTATCGATTTTAGCAACGCGCAATGAAGGAGTACGTTGACTTCCTAGTCCCCGTTATTAAGAATAAACGATGTTGCATCGTACAACTTTGAGACTGCTTTTATTACGTAAAGTGGCCGGAACTGTTTGAATACTAATTCATTTATAGTACATCATGTTCAAATATGATTTCTAGATAAAAATTTCCGCAACAATTTACTGAGATTGAAACGAAGTTGCATCTCAGTTTCGGGGGCCGCCACGCCGAAGACTGGCACATTGGCAATTTCACATCAATTAACCACGACGGGGCCACAAAATGATTATGCTAATGTACCAGGCAATTGCTTCCAGGCTGGCTGCGTTGTAATTAAAGCTCATCAGCAGGCGTGTCGGGTTTTCCACCCACTAGTATATTGGCGCACGGGAACACTGCAATAGATCTAAGTTGTTGTTTCACCCGACGGTGGTCGTTAGTTGATAGGCGAGGGAGGGAGCCAATGTTATGGCTACCTGGTTAAGGCACCGCTGCGTTGGCCTAACTACCGCCATAAATTGTGCAAGTGGCGAAGAGCTAGTTTTTCCCGAGTCTTTAGAGAGCACTCGGGGGAATGGCCGGGTATTTCTTGTGTAAATTAAACAGAAACGTTGTACGTTTGGGAGTTACCGTGTAATGCTTGGAGGCTGAAAGCTCGATAGCCGTGCATGCTCTTGTGGATGCCTAATGACTCTGCCGTGGAGGCCTGCGTGCACGGTTGGCCCCGTGTACGCCGCCGTAAGGCCCTCCGTCTGGGGATTGCCCTGGTATTCTCGGGCAATCCCCCCTTGGCGATAGCCTGACCGTCTTGGTAGGGCTTGCCCGGGCGCGCTGATAGTATAGTAGAAGTCGCAGTGTGGACCTCACCATGCGCGCTCACAAGGGCAGGGAGAACACCGGGGAGTCTTAGTGGGTCGGCCTGGCACACTGCCGGGCCAACCACACACGCCCGCCGTCTTGCCAACGGCGGGTACGATGCGGTTGCGCATTTCCCCCCGAAAAAAATGGAGGAATGATATCATTGTCTCGTTTCAACCACCAATTTTCTTAAACAAGACTATAGAAATAATTGCAAGCCTAAAATTTTATTACTCGTAGTAATGGGTGAATATTTCTTAACGGAACGCAATAACAGCCGGCCTCTATCGGTGCGGCTAAACGGGGCCAATAAAATAATGTTACTTCGGCGAACGTTGCCGCCATTAAAACTTTCAGTAGATACAAGACTTATTCGACCAGCTAAGATTTCCTTCCTAGATAACTATACTTTTTAAACAAAAAAGCAGTCTCAACCTGCATTTCTCGTAAAACTTAATAATCTCTCTGAAATGTTTAATTAGCGAAGTATAATTACTGGATTTTAAGTGCTTTCGGGGTTATAGTTCATATAACTAAGCCGAAGAATCTCTCAATGGCATACGGCATGCACGTATTTATTTATACTTGTTAGAAAAATATAATGTTCACGAAATTTTTCATAGACACATATTATTATGTCATACATACATAGCCATCGTCTACCGATGTCAACATGGGCACTAAATTATTTTGATACAGGAGTGGCTTAAAAAGAAAAATAGATGGAAAATCCTAAGGAAATGCTAAAAAAATAATATAGACTGATAATTTCGTATGGAAAATGAAGGTACCTTTCGCGATTCTTTATTTAGCCCCTCATCCTTCACTATATACCGTATACCGTACCGTTCGTATTTAACTAACTGTTACTGACACCTGGCACTTATTTTAATTACGAAGTTCACAGGGTCAGCTAGTCACAAGTAACTTTTTATTCCTTTTACTGTTGCTAAAATCCAAATCGGGCCACCACATTTTGCCGTGGTCCGATTTGGTTCATAATATTGAACCAATGCAATAGTAAGGAGTAAAGCGGGAAGCTCGGAAAGGAAGTCTTGACAGGAATAAGCACATGAGGAATGAAGCGAAGGGCTAAAAGAGTGTGCCTTTTGGTGGAGAACACCCAAAAAAACTTGCTTCATATTTGCTTGGATACCAGCATGCATGCATGGGCTGCGCGTTGGAATTAAAGCCATCATGTTTTTGTGCCTGCCTGCATACTCATATAAATGTCTGCATATTTTTTTGCATAATCACATGCGTTCCTCTATGTTTGCATAAATACACGTATAGTTGAAAACATTCCATTCATCCATTGATATTTTCAAAGGCAACCACAAATCATTTAATTCCGACATCCTTAAAATAATTAATGTGTAATTTTATTTTTATTAAAAAAAATACCATAAAATTAATATGTCTTCATGCATCTTAGCCAAAATGTTCAAATACCCATGCTGTGGCATCTAAAAACAGTGCTCTTACCAGTTATTGTATGTTTTTGTCTTTGTTTTGTTTGAATTAGTGTGACTGTTACTGATTGTCCTTAAATAAATAAATAAATTCCTACATGCAAACTGTGGGGAACTGGAAGTGTAAATTTTATTTTGGTGATTGCTAATTTGGCGGGCTTTTGCAGCCCACCTGTCATGACCTTCCTGTGGCCTGCGCACTAGGGTGGCCCTGGTGCATGTGATTATATACCCCGCATCTGGGGAAATTACCCCCATATCGAGGGTAATCCCCCACAGGCGTTAAGACCCGGCCCGTAGCTGGCCGGGCTCTCCTGGTGTTGTCCGGAGAATTAAGGCTACCCAGACCCTGAATCGCCCTGACAATGGACAAGATGGACGAGGTTGGTTTAGTGGGTATGCCCCGCACGCAGCAGGGGGAGTCCCACACATACCCACCATCGGCAAGTACGGTGCGCAACAGCATTTCACCTCGGTAAAAAGGGCATGTTGTATATTTTTTTATATTATACCAAGTATAATAATTCGGACAATAGATAATTGTGACATAAAATGTTAACATAACTAAGTTATGGATAACATTTTAAGAGACTATTTCACCAACCATTCACAACCTCTTCTTAACTTAGGGTACTCTTAGGTGCTCATGCTATCACATTCTTTTCCTTAAAGACAAAAAGTGACAGCATACGTCTTAGGGGCTTCCTAAGCTGTTATGGTTGGTGAAATCAGCCATTAATATAGAATTCTCTCTATCATTTCCATAAATTTACTTCTACACGGGAATATTATTGAGAATTCTATTCAACTTAAGCTGATGCAACGGACTGGTTGGACTCGGTCCAAAAGTCACTGGACGCCATATCAATCAGCTTATAAAGTCGTAAGAATTATCACCTGCTTTCTCAACTCAAACTTTACTACACTTTAGTCTTGTTCACCTAATTTTCAACGGCAAAAATCTTCTTATAATTTGTTTTACTATTCGAATAATCAAGCTTATATCCGCAATTAATTTTTTGCATATGGCACACCCACACGCTAAAAATTACTTTATGGATTTAGGAAAGTAAATATTTAAAGGTACCGAATTACTGCGACTTCTATTATAACGTAAACCCAGTAAGGTACTAATTTCTGTGCCGCACAATTAAAAAATACAACTCTGTGCCATCACACGAGTTCGCTCCTTTATACAACCTTGGGTTCATTAAATTATACGTACCATTTATTTTTATTCCCCAAATTGATGTCAATAGTATGTAACGGAACGCATTGAGTTTTAAGCATTCGTTACAAATAGGGAATAATAAAATACATCATGCAATGTAAAAGTTGATAGTTTCTCAATTATTCTAGGGTAAATTGGCAAAAATGCTTAATGACAATAGGTCTGCTTTGGTGCATACTATGTACATAGAGAATTTAAATAAATAAATTAAAGCTTCAATTAAATTTAGAAAGTCAATTAAGAAACAAATAATTAGAATAGTGGCCTAATAGAGTCATGTAAACATTGAGAATAGGCCCCGTATTAGACGCCTGCCTGTCGACGCGGCTGTTGTGCATAAATGCATGTAAAAATGTATTAAGTATAGTTGGTACAAGCGATTATGAATTCTAACAGCGGAACTATTTCTCATATTTTGATATCAAAATGGCGTGTCATCCCCGCGTCTGTCGAGATCGCGGCGTCGCTAGTGATGGTTCAGCTTGCGCAGCTCGCCCAGATCGCCGAGATCGCCTTGTCGTTTTAAGTATAAATAGGTCGGAGGTTCGAAATCGGGAGCTCATTTTTCGCGGGTCGTCTTACCGGGAGTTTCAAAGCAAGCCTCGAGTGCATTGCGAATTCTATCCAAGCCGGTTGGTTTTTAACGCATTCTTTGATTTGGTGTATTTAATTTGAATTAATTTGTGTTTGCAAAGATTGTGAATTTCAAAATATTAGTATACGAATCCGAATATCGAATTGTGACGACTTAAACACTGACATGGTTCGGTGGGCCTCGGTCGGGTTACCCTATGGTGACAGCAGACCTTGGTTTTAACTTCCTTCGGGGAGGGCGTTGTTTGGAACATATCAACGCAGTCACTCTTTATCAACATAGTGGCTCAAGTTCCCTGGTTTCTTTGAGAAGTGTTTAGCGGCGGGGTACTGTCGAAGTGGACCCATGCCTTAATTGCACCCGTTTAGCTACGCATGGACTAAAGAAGTCGGTCTCCTACTTATATATGTATATATATACACCACGTATATAGGGCTTGTGAACACACGGCGATCCCAATCCAGTTGCCCGTGCTCACACTTACACGAGTATAGGGAAATAGGTACACAGAGGCCCTTCTCACCTCACCTTTCATTCTTTTAAGTTAGTTAGGTGTCTTACATTGCACTTCGTAAGACAACAGAACACACCACACGATTAACGTAATAAAAAGGATTTGATCCTTAGCTTGCTATCTTCTCATTAATTTAGCAGATTAGGATTATAAAGTAGGCATGGATAGGATAATAGGCAGGATAGGAAAATAGAATGGGAACTAGGAATAGGGTGATAGGGATAGGATCATTAGATGTTGCTAAGTATCATTTGATGATAGAGTTTAGGTTGAGCTAGGCTAGAATGGTAGGGAATATTTGAATTTAAAATCAAGGAAATAGCTGAGTTTCATGGAAACTACTTCTCAGTGAGAAGGTTTATAAAGTTTGGAGGAGTCAATTTGAGAAATAATGAATATTATTAATAAATTTAACTAGTAAGGAAATGCTCTAAAAATGGAAATTGTTCAAAATTATAATGAAATTAATATCATGTGGATAAATTAAATACTCTTCAATTTTCCAAGTCAAAATGACTAATTAAAATGTAAATAGAATACAGCTATTAAATATTCTAAAGGAGAAGTATGTCATTAAATGTTGATATGCAATAACATGATTATAAAATCATATGAAATGAATCTTTATTATGTAATGGGAAAATTATCCATTGTTTGCTATTAATTATGGCATGTTAATTCAGTGTTATTCAGGTGAGCCAAAGGCAGCCTACAACAATGACTCAAAAATAAAAGGGTGTATGTTGTTATCTTCAAGTCTAACCAGAAGTTAATATTGCTGTGGTTAATATTACTGTATTTACTTAACAAACTATAATATATTAAAGAAATTGAAGATGTTTAGTTCATCTACAAACTAATTTCATACTAGGTTTCTAAGGGAAAGTTGTTTCTTTTAATATTATGAAATTGCTTAGGTAGCTAAAGATTAATAGGATGTATAGAAATCAATGGAATAGGTGTATTAGGGAGTAGTTGTATCATTCTTTTGTTTCCTAAAAGAACTAGGGTTAATTGCGGCATGATAAGGGTTCCTTTATGATCACTAGATGATCACTGGCTAAACGTTGTTAGAATAAGACATAAAGATTTATTACTATGAATCATATTTAATATGATTAGACAGAGAGAGAAGTAGTGAAGGTGAATGTTAATATATTATAAAATAGCTATTTTAAACCTGCACCTGGGTCGTAAGCCCCAGGCACTACATTTGGCTCTCCTCTGTAATGTATATAATAAATCTAATAGGTTTTGTAGGGAAACTTTTAGAACTATTAAATAGGTAGGGCCCTGCGATGAGGAACTTCCGTGTGGTTTTGGAAGGGGGGAGTGTATAAGGCAGGTTTGGCATAGACACTCACCATGTGGAGCGAGGCTGGAGCTCACCATTTTCTCATTAGGGTTAAATACTGATTAGGTAGACCATTTTCTCATCAGGTTTAAATACTGATTAGGTAGACCATTTTCTCATTAGGGTTAAATACTGATTAGGTAGACCATTTTCTCTGGGGGGGGTTGTTACAGCGTGCAAGCAAAAAAGGTGAAAATTATGTCACTGGAACTCCGCAGCAGTCGTCAACCAAATCCTGCTTAAGTATCACCTCACAGAAACCATCATATAAACCGTATAATACAGATCAAAAAACACCCACAATTTATATTTTTGGTGATCAGCAGGCCCGAGGATTATCAAAAAAATTAATGCATAGCAGATGTGGTAAATGGAATAATATGTATAGAGTCTTTGCTTCTGTAAAGCCGAACGCAACTAGCAAAGAAGTGTTGGCAGGTATAACAAGTATATATGATAAACTAGAAAAAGACGACTTAATAGTACTTGCCATAGGAGCCAATGATAGGAACTCATACTTACTTTTCACTGAAGTCTGTAATACCTTATGTAAATTGGAGGCGCACAATGTATTTATTTTGAATGTTCGCTATAATAATTTCACTAATGTAAAATTAATTAATCATCAACTTAATGTCATTGCTGGTAAATACTCGAATTGTATTATTATTAATGTTAAAAATGATGAATTTATGTCACACTTTCAAGCAACAGTTTTTAAATTAAACATTGAAATAGATTTTGCGATATATTATAAATTATTCTTGAATAATATTTCGACATGTTTAAAAGGTCAGCAGCAGCCCGAATATATGAATATGAATGTACATGAAAAAGTTATTGAACAGGCAAATTCATTTTTTCGTTCCACATAACGTCGAAAAAAAGAACATTTTGTTGCATCGTACAAAGCTAGAATATGTTGACACCGAAAATTTAGTGATTTTACACCAGAACATCGCTGGTATTTATTCCAAGCTGGATTTGCTTGAAATCACTTTAGTAGACCTAAAAAGATACAAGAAAGATATAGATATTCTTTGTTTTACTGAAACTTTTGTTAAACTCGGATCAGAAAGTAATATCAAACTAAATAATTACAAGTTAGCTGCGAGTTATTGCCGAGATAAAAGTAGAGGTGGTTCATGTATAATGATAAAAAAGGAAATGGACACAAAAATTATAAATTTATCCTCATTGGTCGCACTATCATATTTCGAGTGTTGTGGCATAGAAGTAATAGGACTTAACGTTATAGTTATTTGTATCTATAGGGTACCGAATCAGACCAAATCACATACTGGCATATTTCTTCACAAATTAAATAAACTTCTTCATATGTTAAGTGACAGGTTTAGAAATAAAAAAATATTTTTGTGTGGAGACTGGAACATAGATATCCTTAAAGAAAATTCTGTTTCGAGACATCTGTCTAGCATTTTAAATCAATTTAATTTTAATTTACATATCACTTCTCCAACTAGGCAAAAATCATGCATTGATCAGATTGCCAGTAATCAAAAAAATGTAACACATGATATTTTGAGGCTTGGATTGTCCGACCATGAAACAGCACAAATAGTTACATTGCGTACAAAAAAGCTCAAAGCTTTTTCTACTTGGACAGAACATAGAAGGGATTACTGTGAGGATAATCTTAAAAAGTTTGTTAACTGTATTTCAGCATTATCGTTTGCAGATACTTTATCTAGTGATAATACAATTGAAGCATTTGATGCATTTTATAATGATTTAATTTTATTTTATAATTTATGCTTCCCTATAATAAAGGTAAAAATAAATAATCGCCCGAAAAAAATAAAATGGTTAACGAAGGGACTGCGGAAGTCTTCTATAATAAAGAGAAAGTTATATTTTAAATACATTCATTCCAGTACTGATAAAAACTTTCACAAAAGGCAATTTAAAAAATATAACTCTATTTTTTAAAAATGTTTGTTAACATCACAAAAAAGTGCAATAATATTTTTTTTATTAATAATGGAAAGAATCCTAAATCAATATGGAACAGAATTAACTCAATTACCTCAATGCATAATAATAATAATATTAATTCTATTAAATCTAATAATGACATTTTTCATGATCCCAATCAAATATCTGACATTTTTAATGATCATTTTGTAAATTTGACTAAAACAAAAAATGACACCGATCCACCTTTGACTAACTAAAATACAAATAATATCACGTGCTCTAGAAATTTCAATACAGTTTACTTAACCCCTGTAGATGATTCAGAAATATATAAGATTATATTGGCTTTAAAAAACAGTAAATCTTGTGGTTATGACAGCATTACTACAGGAGTTATGAAAAAATGTGCTTCCGTATTATGTCGACCTATAGCCCATATTATTAATCTTTCATTTGTTGAGGGTGTATTTCCGGATAAACTTAAGCTGTCCATAGTTAAGCCTTTATTTAAAAAGGGGGACAAACTTGACCCAAATAATTACAGACCAATTACACTGGTTCCTATTCTTTCAAAAATTTTTGAAAAAGCAATGTTCTCTCGATTGGATAAGTTTTTTGCTAAATCCAACATTTTGCATCCCAGTCAATTTGGTTTTCTTAAGGGAAGCTCAACAACGTTGGCTTGTTTTGAATTAATCAAAACAATTACAGAAAACATCAATAACGGTTATCCCATAATGTCAATCTTTATCGATATGAGCAAAGCATTTGATTTGGTTAATCACAAAAAACTACTAAATAAGCTAGAGTTGTATGATATTAGAGGTAAGGCATATGATTGGTTGTTGAGCTACTTGTCTGATAGAAAACAATGCACAGAAATCTCTCAAATTGTGAACAAAAATAATAAAATATTCAAAATAAAGTATCAGTTTGAGGTTAAAACTAACAACACTGGAGTTCCTCAAGGCGGAGTATTAGCACCATTATTATTTAAAAATTTTATTAATGACCTTCCAAATGCAGTGAATCAAAAAACTATTTTATTTGCAGATGACACAACTATTATAGTAAAATGTGACGATAAAGCTAATTTTGAAGAAAACGTAAATAAGGCCTTTAAAGATGTAGTTCAATGGATAAATATAAATGACTTGCAAATAAACGTCGGAAAAACTAAATTTATGACATTTAAATCATATAATTCTATTTATCCTAATCTTGACATAGTGCTTTATAATAAAAAAATAGATGAAGTAAGTAATATAACATTTTTAGGGATAACAATTGACGAAAACTTAAATTGGAAGGAACACATAAATAAAATTTGTAAAAGACTCGATAGTTTTGTTTTCGCATTAAAGCGTATTAGACAAACTGTGTCATTGGAAGCAGCGTTGACAGCTTACCATGGTTACGTTTCGTCGGTTCTTAACTATGGACTAATAATTTGGGGTAATTCAGTGGATATTGAGACTGTTTTTAAACTGCAAAAGAAATGCATACGCGCCCTATGCAAAGCCTGGTACAAAGAAAGCTGCAAACCTCTTTTCATAAAAATGAAAATTCTATCACTACCCTGCATGTATATTCTAGGTATATGCTGTTTTGTTAAGCAAAATTTTCACTATTTTAAGTTATTCTCCGAAGTTTCTACACGAAGACTTAGATCTGACTACAACTTACTTTTATATCAACCAGCAGCCAATAAATATATATATAAGAAAAATGTTTATAATATGTGTATTCAAATATATAATAAAGTGCCAAGTGACATTAAGATTTTGGACAAGAATAGGTTTAAGATAAGTTTGACAAAATGGTTGAATAAAAGGTGTTTTTATAGTGTAAAAGAATTTATGAGCTTAAAGCATTAACAAGAAATAAAAAAGATGATATGATATTACTCTGCTCATTAATTGTTTGTGACATATATTATAATTTTTTTTACCTTATAATGTTAATAATAATATATTAATTTTTTCCTTTAAATTTGACGTTAAATGATTATATTTATGTATATTAATAAAATGGACATTGATCAATAAATTAGACGTAAGTAAGACTGATTGTGTGTAATACAAGCATGTTAATTAGATACAAATAATGATTATACCGATATTGATGATAATAATTATGTTGACTATAGCATGTAAAATTAGTAATACATAATTTAATAATTAAGATATTTAAAATACAATGTAAATATTTGCACATTGACTTAGTTCAATTGGATATGTGAGACTCTAAAGATTATAAAACATGTAAGCACCATATTCTAGCAAATAAACGATACTATTACTATTACTATATAAGGCCTGTGTATAATATTTATAATTTTTTGGCGTTGCCTAAAAATAAAACGCGTAATCTTTTATGCGCTGACAGTTTGACTGGCAGAAATTCCCCCTAAACTTAAGTCCATAAATTCCCCAATTCATTACGCAATAGAGAGATTTTGCTGTTGTATATCTCTTTACTGCACATTTTATACATAGAAAAAGATCACTAAAGGCGTGGTAAAGACGAACTTATATCCGTACTGGATTACTTCCTTTTTTTCCTTCCTTCATATTTCTTTTTCATTTTTCTTTTCAATTTTTTTTCAAATCTTTCATAAATTACACTAGAAGATACGTAATTTTTGCAGAGGTAAGTACGGATTTGTTAAGAGTATGATAATTCTATGGCTTGTTATATTAATCTTATTCTTTTAATTTCTATCTCGATAATCGCTTAGGATTGGTTTTGATAGGCAATGATAAGCAATATTACTATCCTATCAAATATCATTGCATAATAAATAATATACGCAATTTTATTCCACCAACCTATTACTACCAACAATACGAGTACAGACATTCATATTATACCTATTTCCGTGGAGCTTGGTGGCGCATTGACGCGTGCGCTCAACGAACGATAACTAAAGTTAAGCAAGGTTCCCTATGGTCATTTCCATGATGGGTGACCAAAATAAGAAACATCTCAAAATCCTCCATGCTTCGGAAGGCACGCTAATTGGCGGGTCCCGCGCCCGATCCCGCTCCGGTCGCGTCGAATAACCGTCCCATCATACTTATTTATCTAAAAATTTGAATTTACGACTACATACATTTCCAAATCGCCCCGAATAATGTAATTACTGATTAAGTTCCAAGTAGATTTGTCTTACTCTCTGTCAAGTTATAAATGTAAAAGCAAATCTGTCTAACTTTCCGTTTGTTTACTACGCTTACTCATCTACGCTTCCTACATTACCTAATACTAAAACAATGTAGTGCATGTTTTGAGTTCAAGTTTAGGAATTTTGAGCACCTCTAGATAGTCGGCAAGGGTTGCCCTAGGAAAGTGCCCGCCAAACCCAACTTGTATGTAGGATACACTGGAGGTACTCCCTCGCAGCACTGCCGTAAGTGTTAAGCGTATCGGACTTAGGTGATATAATAGGTCGGGGAAAAAGTTTCTTCGCATTTTTTAAGAAAATTCAAAACATTTTTTAATATAGTTTATTTACATTTAACTAAAGTATGTAGGTACCATTTTGTTCGATAACTTTTTGCCATCTTGTAGGTAGGGACATGATCCCATTGCTATAGAAATTTTGGGACTTCTGGTCAAAATACCGCGACAAGTGGTTTAGGCAGTCCTCTCGTGATGTTAACCTGACACTGCCTAAAGAATTCTGAAGAGACCGAAACAGGTGGAAATCTGAAGGTGCAAGGTCAGGACTATACGGCGGATGCATTAACACCTCCCAGCCAAACTCTCTTAATTTTTGCTGAGTGGCTAAAGATGTGTGAGGTCTAGCGTTATCATGATGAAAAACCACACCCCTTCTGTTGATTAATTCCGGCCGCTTTCTCTCAACTTCTTGCTTTAATCTCATCAGTTGTTCGCAGTAGAGTTCAGAATCGATGGTCCTGCCTGGTGGTAACAGCTCATAATGAATAATGCCCTTCCAATCCCACCACACACACAGCATCACCTTGTTGCGAGTTAACCCGGGTTTCGCCACAGTCTGTGAAGCCTGACCGGCCTTTGACCACGACCTTTTTCGCACGTTCTTGTCGTACGTGATCCACTTTTCATCACCAGTTATCAGCTTCTTCAAAAATGGTTCGGTTTCATTACGTCGTAATAAAGAATCACAAATGAGTACACGGTTCATTAGGTTTCTTTCAGTGAGCTCGTGAGGTACCCAAATGTCGAGCTTTTTTGTGTACCCAGTTTTTTTCAAATGCGCCAAAACTGTTTTGTGGTCAATTCCCAGTTCTTCAGCTACATCGTAACTACTGATATGCCGATCTTGCTCCACTTTTTCAAAAATGGCATCCATTTTATCTGTAATAGGGCGACCAGAGCGACGTGCATCTTTGACATCAAAATTTCCGGATTGAAAACGCTTAAACCAAATTTGTGCTACTCTCACAGACACTGCACTAGGTCCATAAACATCGCAAATTTTTTTCGCGGCTTGCGTTGCATTTTTACCTTTTTTGTAGTAAAATTTTAAAATGTATCGAATTTCTTCATTAGATTCACTCATCTTGGCGGTACGAAAAACAAATGAAAATCACACATTTTCCTAATTTGAATTTGGAATTATGTTCTTTAAAATGTAAACTTTCAATGATACCAAAACCAGCCAGATACAAATAGTATAGCCAAAGAGATTTTATTACAAGTTTATACATACTATAATGCGAAAAGACTTTTTCCCCAACCTAATATTAACACCCAAACCCCAACACAACTTTACGTTGATTCCATTGGGAATCGCCTATAGTATTATTGTATGTACAAATGATTTGAGTTCCGTTTGTAACGTGTACTGTAAGAGTACTGTTAATGTAATGTATGGCATTTTTCATGTTTCAACTACGCTTTGGCATTACGCATACTTTGGGTTCTAAATCTACCTTAAAATTAATAGAAAGACAGAATATGCTTTTTATTCAAACTGAGAGAGTATTCAATAATTCAATTAACACGCTTCATTCCGATTTTTCATGAATAGAGAATTTCTAAAGCAAAAAATAAATACTTCAAGCTATTTTTTTTTATGAAAACTCGCAAAAATCGATTAATTTATTCGAATGAACTTATGAGAAAATATTATACCATTATTCTATTTAGTCTGTACTCCTGTCAACAATAATTAATTTTATTTTGATTGTCAACAAAATCAAACAATTATAATTGCTACAAATTGTTAATTTTAATAGTGAGAGATAACATTTGTATATTATCCTACCTATATAAGAATTTAAATTGTATTCTCATTTTTTTGGTTTCAGATATTTATTTAGCCTGAAGAAATTGAACATAAGAAATTCGAAACCATAATTTCAGATCGGGTTGTTATATTTTCATTTTGTGCTATTGTGAGCTAACTCGCAACTATGAAATGACCTATTTATTGGCTTTTAACATGTTTATTACACAAGATAACCCGAATCAATTTTTTCGTGAAATTTATAAAATGAATTTATGCTCGTGTGAGACATTTTTTCTTTCCCCTATCCTAACTATCTATCCACTTTGTCCATTTCACTGACAACAAATTGTGACTATTAAGTCACGAAATTACAAATCAAAGCAATATTTTGTGCAATATTATTTTACTACGAATTTACAATATCAACCTGATCACCATGACAACTCATGTTATTTTTATAACATGAAATAATAAGTTTCCCATCTGTGGTACATTTTATTCATAAGCCAACCAGATTATTTTCATCCTGGTCACGGCACCAAATTGTAACGATCCCCCTTAACGTCAAACGGAACCCTAAATAGAAAACCCCTTTACACAGTTTTATTAGTAGTTTTACTAACAATTTATGCCTTTTAAAAGAAACGCACAGAATTGCTTTGATTTGTATGAAGTTTGGCCAATGATCGACTAGTGATTTTATTAGGATCCACGTTGCAACCGGTTATGTAACCCAAGATCTTTTCCAAGTGGATAGATATAGAACTCCTATTGCCGAAACTATCCCTATACCTTATTTATTATATCAAACATGATCAAACGCTTATTAAACTCGCTACCATAGTAACGAAATAACAATCTGTTCTTTTGAGTGAATTTTACGATCTCAGTAATGAGAAAACAAATGTTTTGATTTTTATGTATGTTACCGCTGCTGTCTTTACTTTCTGAAGCTAACATTGGGATTTTGATACCTTCAGGAAGGTAGTCCCTTAACCCTCGGGCTCCATAAGATTCCAAATGAACCTTACTTCGCCCTACCAACATACTTTATAAACTACTAAAATTCTCTGCGCTTGAGAATTACATCCTTTCAGAACTTTAGTTTTGTAGAGAAGAAAGGAGCGAAAGAAACTCTACCAGTTCATATTCTCAATACATTTGAGATTAATCTCTAAGACATTTAATGTCTTAGCAAAATTAGCTTTACGTTAAAATAATGATGATGAATAATGATAAACAAAATTGTTTTAAGATGGGTTCCTGGGCATTCTGGTGTCATTGGCAACGAGAAGGCCGATGAACTCGCTAAAACTGGAACTATAAAACCACAAATATGACCGGAACCTTTTTGTGGGATTTCAAAGAACCAGGTACACAACTTTCTAAATGAACAACTTCTTAGAAACTCATTCGAACTCTGGAAAACTACTCCAGGGCAAGAACACGCGAAGGCACTAATACAAGGCTACTCGCGTAAACTAACTGACGAGCTTCTGCAGCTTAACAGGAAAAACATCAGTGCAGTCGTAAGAACCTTAACTGGACATTGCGGCCTGAATAGACACATGTTCAACCTCAAGATTAGGGACAACGACATCTGCAGATTCTGCAATCAGGAGCGTGAAACTCCTAAACACCTTCTGTGTGACTGCAGCCCACTGATTCATCGGCGTAGCCTTCATCTGGGAAGACACATCATGAGACCAGATGAAATACAAACTCTCCCAACCCAAAAAATCCTCAATTTCATAGAGGGTTTGGGCTTGAAGGAGATACTCTAATGGTGCTATAATTCACAATAGATCTTTTAGGTCGAGGTGAAAAGGCCTACAAGGCGAAAGCCCGTACAATAACAACAATAATAAAATAATGATAATGAAACTTACATGAGATCTTTATCACAAATTCCATTTTGCACAACACAAAGTAATCACTTCAAATAGCACTTATCACTTTAGTTTTAGTGAAGAGTTCAAGATTTCGGCACCGATCCATAGTGTGAATAATTCGTCGATTCGTAGATAAAGAAGATGTGTCGGAAATGTCGTCGAAGGGAACAACTACAGTGCCTAACCTTCTGACATTGAAGCAAATATTTTTTAATAATAGTCGACTAACGTGCCTAACCTTCTGACACGTTGCCGTTGCAGATAATGTTCCCAATATAATATTATCCCTCCACATCTCTTCAGTTTTTTATATTGTAGTGCTTTTTCTTGTTGAATTGTAGAAATATAGGGAAATCTTAAAGTTAAAGAAAAAAAACAAACTTATTCCTTTAGTCCGATACAAAATGAAAAGCTTTATTCTTGTAGGTACACAATTATAATTCACTTATGCATAATGTTACTGAAGTTAACAAAATCCCTCAATGCAAAGCACTTAACTAAATGTTTAATTAATACAAGCCAAGGGCAGGATGGTTCAGGTTTGTTTGATCAATCTCGGCTGGTAAAAATCAGGTACAAATTGGGTACAAAACTACAAAATGAGGGGCAATAAAGTACACGAACAAATAGTTATAGGTTTCCTTTTTTTTCTAAATAAATTAGTAGCCTTCCCCGGAGCGGTTGTTAGTAGATCATACCTTCGATGCTAAGTCTCTGCGATCACGGGTCAGAGGTATAAAATTCCGGTCTCTTAGATTATTCTCTGTTTCTAATATTACTTGTGTAATTCCACAGAATTCCTCCTTGATATTAGGTTATTAGGTAGGTTAGTTGCAGCGGAGCCCTACGGCCTCCGGGAACTGCCCTGGAGATTCATAGCACAGTGTTATGTTAAAAATATAATTAAATATGCCTATAATCTTAGGGTCAGTGGGTCTAACACTGAGTTCTGAAGGAATCCCAGTCAATACATTTGAATTTCATGTAATAAACATTGCAAGTTAATTCCAAACATAATTTTCAATGAATTGTCAAAGTTTTGTTATTGGGTAGTTAATAAAAAGGACATATGGAGGGGAGAGCACCTATTTTGTGTATAATTACTGCTATTAATAAAAAGAAAACAGCTTAATTTGTGAGTTATGTGCCAAAGAAGGATGTGAAACTTAATATTGTGAAAATTTAGAATTTAACAGGAAATTCGCAAGTGATACTCAATATATGCCTTAATCCCACTAAGATGCCGCTTACTATCAGGTTTTTTTAATAAAATAGGGGATGAAAAAGGCGAATTTTGGAAATGTAATATGTTTGATTTAATAATCAATTTACCCACAAATAAAAATAAAATTAACAAAATCTGCTTTAAATCATGAAATATAATAAGTTAATTAGATACCTTATTGATTTTTTGCACTTATTGATACAATAAATCCATTTAATTTAATGAATCGCGTGCCGGCGAGTAAATATAGTATTTTTTCCTTAGCTTTACTCTTCAAGCTGAAAACAAAAATAACTGACTTTGGAAATAGCTTTTCAAATTAAATTCACACGGAAAACGAGAGAAATACCTATGGATTTTCTTCGCAGAAATTAAGATAATGTAGAAATTAAGATTTCGCAAGAAATCAATATTAAATTACTTCGGTCGATGTCTCACAGACTAATCATAACATAGACGATAGACGCGTTCAAAGACTAAGGTGAAAAATGGGCGCGTTCCATCTACGCGCATACTAGAATCGAGGTCCGTTCACCGAATGTTAAGCGCCGTATTGGCGACGGAACCTTCCCTAAAACCAAATTCATTTCATAGCATGTGTGTCATGATGTGTCAAGTCAACATACGGATCTATCGGAATTCTACAATATGCTATAAGTATTTCCAGCCAAAGTTATAACCTTGGTTGAAAAACGAAACGTAATGAAAAATTAACCATAAACAAACTGTGAATGCTTTCCAAATTCTATTCGACGAAACTATAATTATATGATCTATAAGTTTAAGTGTATTTTATTAAAATATGTCTATAGAAATGATCAAAACAAACGGTCTAAATGTCAAATTCCGAATTTCGAGAAAATCAACCCACCTAAATCCGATTGCACGGGATTTTGGAAGCACGGGATTTTGGGCGAAAAAAAACTATCTTTGTAAATAAGGCCAGGATAAACGCGAGATTTATTTTGTTTATGCAAAAATTGAATAATGACCAAAGATAATTGCAAATGTCACTGACGTGACGTGAAACGACGTTGACGTTGACACTTGACATTGATATTGTGAAATTAATTGACAAAGTTATTGTAATTATGATTTTAGTTGTGAAGTTTGTGTTAAAACTACAGTGAAACCAAAATGTTTTTGCAAAATTAGTGTTTTATGAAATTTTAAGAAAAAACGGTGTTACAATATGTAAGCACAACCACTTCACAGTGCCAAAATAATTCACTCACGAGACAAATTATGCTTCAAACACAAGCTCTTATTAGAGCGGACTTCATAGTCGAGCCCAATGGAAAATATGATCCAAAATCCACTCAATATTCTCAGATATTGGAATAAGCCACTAGAATCTCTTCGAGAAACTAGGAATAAATATAATCGTTGCAGGTTTCCTTCGAGTGACCTGAATAATCAGTGCAGGTTTCTTATAGAGGGACCTGAATATAGCGTTGCAGGCTTCCTTTCGGAGTGACCTGAATAATCGGTGCAGGTTTCTTATAGAGGGACCTGAATAAATAGCGTAGCAGGTTTCCTTCTGGAGTGACCTGAAAAATCGGTGCAGGTTTCTTATAGAGGGACCTGAATATCGGTGCAGGTTTCCTGCGGAGTGACCTGATTACATTCAGTAGCAGAGACGATAGCTTAGCATTCCATGGATTCACCATGCAGGTGCCGGGTCCATCACGTTGCAGAGAGCCAAGAGCAGTGCCTGGGGCTTACGACCCAGGTGCAGGTTTCAAGTAGCTACTTTACAATGCATCAACATTCACCTTCACCACCTCGGCTCCTCTCTCTGCCTAACCATACCCGACATGACTCCGTAAGTGCCGCCTTTGTTACGCGGTTTAATACCGAGCTTACTATAAGTTAATTTAATTGAATGTATCATATCTAACAAAATCTATAAGCTTCCATTTTTGTAGTTCATTAAGAACAAACCAAATAAACGTGTGGTGCGTTGTGTTGTCTTACGAAATGTAGGATACTTAGCTGGGTCCACTTCGGTCGGAGTTTAGGACTTCACAATTGAATATTCGGAGTTGTAATATTTATATCTTGAAATTCTCAAATCTTTGCATACACAAATTAATCCAAATTAAACATGCAAAATCATAGAGTGCGTCGAAGATCAACCGGCTTGCACAAAATTCTAAAATATATCCCCTGACATTCCTGTCAAAATCAAATCCTTTAAAGTTTCAAATATTATTTTTAATTGTCATATTTCTACAACAATACTTCTTTGATCAAATAATTGACCCGACGAAACCATGGAGATAGATCAATGGAGAGACTTCGACCATTGAGCTAGGTTTGGTTTCGTTACAGTGTGCGGGTGAACAAGCCTAGTTCCGCTTATAGGGAGATGGCTAGCGAAACGAAACCAGCGCCGAGGAAGAGGTCGGTTTTAGGCCGTTTTTTCCAGGACCCGCTAACTGACCTGGAAACCGAGGTAGAGGAAGTTACGGCGTCGTATGCTCCTAAGGTCCCTCGGACTAAAAGAGGGAGAGGAGGACTAACGCATGGTGTAGGGCTCTCGCAGCGCGAGGCGGGAGTTCGAACAGCTGGAGACCGACACTGACTCCGAGGATTCTGAACAGGAGCCCGAAGCTGCAGATACCACCGTTAACAAGAGCAAGGGGAAGAGATCCCCTGAGCCTACCGCCGAACTCTTGTGTAGTAAGGCCGAAGAAAGTGCGAAGACACTAGTGATATGACTCTGCCGTGGAGGCCTGCGTGCACGGTTAGCCCCGTGTACGCCGCCGTAAGGCCCTCCGTCTGGGGATTGCCCTGGTATACTCGGGCAATCCCCCCTTGGCGATAGCCTGACCGTCTTGGTAGGGCTTGCCCGGGCGCGCTGGTAGTAGAAGTCGCAGTGTAGACCTCATTATGCGCGCTCACAAGGGCAGGGAGAACACCGGGGAGTCTTAGTGGGTCGGCCTGGCACTCTGCCGGGCCAGCCCCACACACGCCCGCCGTCTTGCCAACGGCGAGTACGATGCGGTTGCGCATTTCCCCCGAAAAAAATGGAGGAATGATAATATTATCTCGTTTCAACCACCAATTTTCTTAAACAAGACTATAGAAATAATTGCAAGCCTAAAATTTTATTACTCGTAGTAATGGGTGAATATTTCTTAACGGAACGCAATAACAGCCGGCCTCTATCGGTGCGGCTGAACGGGGCCAATAAAATAATGTTACTTCGGCGAACGTTGCCGCCATTAAAACTTTCAGTAGATACAAGACTTATTCGACCAGCTAAGATTTCCTTCCTAGATAACTATACTTTTTAAACAAAAAAGCAGTCTCAACCTGCATTTCTCGTAAAACTTAATAATCTCTCTGAAATGTTTAATTAGCGAAGTATAATTACTGGATTTTAAGTGCTTTCATGGTTATAGTTCATATAACTAAGCCGAAGAATCTCAATGGCATACAGCATGCACTTATTTTATTTATACTTGTTAGAAAAATATAATGTTCACGAAATTTTTCATAGACATATTATTATGTCATACATACATAGCCATCGTCTCCCGATGTCAACATGGGCACTAAATTATTTTGATACAGGGGTGGCTTAAAAAGAAAAATAGATGGGAAATCCTAAGGAAATGCTAAAAAAATAATATAGACTGATAATTTCGTATGGAAAATGAAGGTACCTTTCGCGATTCTTTATTTAGCCCCTCATCCTTCACTATATACCGTATACCGTACCGTTCGTATTTTACTAACTGTTACTGACACCTGGCACTTATTTTAATTACGAAGTTCACAGGGTCAGCTAGTCACAAGTACCTTTTTATTCCTTTTACTGTTGCTAAAATCCAAATCGGGCCACCACATTTTGCCGTGGTCCGATTTGGTTCAATATTACAGTGCAATAGTAAGGAGTGAAGCGGGAAGCTCGGAAAGGAAGTCTTGACAGGAATAAGCACATGAGGAATGAAGCGAAGGGCTGAAAGAGTGTGCCTTTTGGTGGAGAACACCCAAAAAAACTTGCTTCATATTTGCTTGGATACCAGCATGCATGCATGGGCTGCACGTTGGAATTAAAGCCATCGTGTTTTTGTGCCTGCCTGCATACTCATATAAATGTCTGCATATTTTTTTGCATAATCACATGCGTTCCTCTATATTTGCATAAATGCACGTATAATGATAGGATTAAACGAACTTACCTAAAGTGAAGTTCAATCCATATTATATGAAGTAATTAGTCCAAGGTATAACTATTGTAGTAACGCCTCCTCCCGCTACTAAATACGCGAATTTTAAAGACACCAGAAAAAGAAAAATACACCTGGCAACTCCACCGTCACCATAGCTCATTAGTTTAGAGTATTAGGTATATATAATTGGGTTAGTAATTTATTACTTCAAAAGGGAAGGGTGGGATGCTCCATACCTTGGACTAATTACTTCATATAATATGGATTGAACTTCACTTTAGGTAAGTTCGTTTAATCCTATCATTACATTCGTAATTAGTCCAAGGTATAACTATTGTAGATGTTTAGAGTTTTTGATAAATAGGTAAACATTAGTAGCTATTTACTAACTGTCAATAGGTATTCAATAACATTCAATATTTATTTCATAATGTGGATAACGTTTACTAGTGTTAACAGTTTCATGTTAACCATATAACTATAAATTTCAAGAACTACCAGCAGTGGCAAAAAGCTTTGCCAATCTAACTGGCGTGGTATATTATAATATTTAGCAAATATCGATAATTTATTAGATCATCCAATAGTGGGGATATGCCACCCAATGTGTTATCTAACTCTTTGTAAGTTTCGGTTCCCTTTCCAGATTGAAACCTAATGGGATTTCACTGTACAGTACAGATACTCAATTAATTTTGCCTTAGTGAAATATTTGTAAGTACAGAAGTTAATAATGAATATCAAATACATTAAAAATAATTTAGCCTTAGTCTGTTCCACAAACAAACTACATAATCGCCACGCGAAAATGTAATAGTAATAAAATCCTGAAATCAATCATTTACCATTATAGGTACCTATTTGTACTTTGGAATGTCCCATGGACAGAGTACATAATCGCCATGCGAAAATGTAGAATTAACAATTCCTTAGGACTGTCCCACGGACAGAGTACATAATCGCCACGCGATAATGTAGAATTAACAATTCCTTAAAATCATTCATATGCCTGGACATATATTTGTCCTTTAACTTGTCCCACGGACAGAGTACCTACATCCTCGCCACGCGAAAATGTAGAATTAACGATTCCCTAAAAAAAAAATTTTTATGTGCTTTGAAAGATATATGTCCTTCAGCCTGTCCCACGGACAGAGTACATAATCGCCACGCGAAAATTTAAAATAGTGATTTACTGAAAATGTTTATTCGCCTTTAGAATATTATAAACAGTTAATCCTGCCCTATATGCATGATAATTTGAAGCATATTGTTTGGAGGGTGATGAATAAATAGAATATTAATATGAAAGATGAACAATTGGATTAACTTTCCTCCATTGTTTGCTTTACTCATCTACTAATGGATTGAGTAGTAGTTTATCAAATGTTTATTTCTATGATCCTTTATTATTTGTTACTTCTAAAGCAATAACAAAGTTCTCACAAGTAAAATATCTGGAATAATCTTTAAATAGAGAAGAGACAACTTGCTTAAGTGTCGCTGTCATAGAACTTTTAATATCTCTTAAAATAGCCATCTTAATTTGAGAAAACTATAATTAATACATAACTAATTATGTATAGGATTTGTGACTTTTTGGGCAGTGGTTTTGCTAATAATAGCAGTTTTTAATGTCAGTTTTCTTGAGTCTAGGTTATTTCAATGTGAGGTTTCTAGATGACCCATGCTTAAGGTAACATAAAACTATGGCAGGATTGCATATGCCATATTCCATTATGCTGGCATACATAGGCTTTGCCAGACATAGTCTTTTAACTCGTTTTATCCATTTTTTAATTTTATCATCTGACCTTATTCTTTTGCCTATAGTTAGATAATTGGTGTAAGAGCTGAACAGTGAAAACGCAATGATTGATGTGATGCTTCTGCTTTAAAAATAAACATAAGATTTGAAAAAAGAAACTTTTGGTATTAAAACATTGGATAGATCTGAATGAAACATTATTTCTTTGCAGTAAGCCTAAGTGGTAATGGTCTAAAAAGGAAATACTTAGATTCCTTAAGCTCTGTCAGTTATAACTCTGCAAAAATTTCAAAATCAAAGAAAAGGAGTTTCTTCTTGTTTTATAAAAATATTAATCCTATGGTAAAAGTATCAACATTTGAAACATGAGACGATGCCATGATTACATGTATATTATAAAATATAATTTATTTATCATATAATCATATATATATATATATATATTTTATTGAAATGTGTTACAATGAATCAATGCATCACAAATCTTAGAAGTACATTATGTCCTGCGACAGTTTCCAACTAACATCTGCATTGAGACTACAAGATTTAAAATCAGCTTAATAATATTTTGAAATTTTATATATTAAGCAAAGAATCAGATGCTGCTAGTTTCACACCACCGCCAAACGTTTAGCAAGATCATTTGGATTGATATCAAACTGAGCTTTTTCTGTTAATGTATTGAAAGTGTGGTGTTATCTATTTCTAAAAAATATCACATCTACTTGAGAGGTCAGCAAAATATCTTAATGCATAATTATATATCTAACAGTTCTAAGAAATTGATACTGTCTTGCTTTTACCATTTAATTACTGTCAGTTGATAATACACCTGAGAAAATATCTAAAGAAAATGTTTAGGAAGTACTCCATATCGCAGAATCATTTTACAATACTTTTCATATACATAAGCATGTTGTAATTGCCCCCCAAATGTTCAAAGTCATAAACTTATATCTATCTGAGCTCAAAGTGTAAACAATTAAACTGCCATTCCTAATGAAACATTGAGCAAAATTACAAACCAAATTTATTTATAAGTGATGATGACTAATAGTGTGATACATTTCCTTTCTATTGCACTTAATCTTTAAAGTCATATCCAAGGAATATATTTTAAAACCTACAAATTATTTTACATTGAATAAAATTAGTAAAATTTTATTTTTATTTAAAAAATAAAGCCTAACTATTGTAAACCGTTATAAGTTATAGTTTAAAATTACAATAACTAACATTTCTTATTGATTTATCAATATTTTAATCAAATCGTCAAACATTTATTAATTTTAATTATTATTATGTTCTTTATTCAGCTTTTTTCTTAAATATAATATATATTTTTTACAATATAAATATACTTTTTTTTTTAATAAAAATACCTGAAATTGAATTGAGACAAATGGTTAAGGTATGTATGTACTGTATTTAACCCGCATGATAAAAGCAATTGTATTCATACAATTATTCAAACATAAAAATTAAAAATTTTCTTCGTTATGAATAATTTGGATGTAAATAGTGCATGCATTAATTTAATCAAATCTATAACATGAAATCTTCATTTGAAAGTGTAGATTTTCAATAAACTTATTATCAACTTATTTTAAGGAATCATTATTTTATTTTAAAATAAATCTATGGAACCATCCTTTTAGGAATAGTAAAACTCAAGAAATCTTTGCATGGGGCCAAGCATTTCTGCTACCTATGCGGTTGTTAATTTGTTTGTATAATTATCCATTTCACAATATTTATTATTGTCCAGTGGATAATAAAGTTGATTCAAAATAGTAACAAAATGTATTACATAGTCTCTTATCCACTTTTAAAATTAATTGACCTCGGTTATTTATTCCCACGATGGGTAAAAATATGGGGTCTATGGATAATTGGTTCGAGACTGGCTGCTGAAAACAGAGCATGTTCATTCGTGACCTGAATGATAGTTGAGGTTGGCCCTCTCTCTGAGCCTCTCCGAGGAGGATATTGATAGAAATTATTGCAGCGCACAGGCTGCTTGTTGCAACACACAGGCTGCTGGTAGGTTTCCAAACTAGAAGCAAATTTTTGAGGTTTTTATACATGGCTTATATTTTAGAATGTTTTATCATTCTTTTTATGACTGTAAATAATTTTACACTTTTACAGTACAAATATTCATCCCTCTTATTGCTTTTAATAGCTTCTATTAGGTCTTTTATAAAAGCATAGTCATGTTTCCTTCTGATCCTGGTGTACTGAAATTGTAAACTTATTGCATTGTAATCTAAAGACATCACTCAGATATTTTAAGAAGATTGTTTGGAAATTGAAGTCAATACTTGTGATATTACAGCTATTGCAAAACTTATATCCTTTGACTTTATTTTTCGAGTAATTTATCTCAAGTTTTAGAAGGATATTAGGAATTTCCATGTTATGTTATGGACCATCTAACAGTTTGCAGTTTTCAAGAAACTTTATCTACATAGGCAACCTCAATTAAAATATTTTTCAATGCAATTCTTTGTAAACTTGGTCATAAATATAATCTACTCGTATATACCATAATTTCCTATAAAGGTATTTGTGCTTTAGCCTATATCCAATGTATAGAGTTCATAATCGAGTAGGTACCTAGATACAGCATCTAATTCATTTGCCTTGATAGGTAACGCTTTCCCACGGAAAGCAGGCAGTTTTAAAAATATATTTCTTATTATAAAATTTTATCTAAATTAATTGTATCTAGGTCCTCTTGCCAAGCTAAATCAAAATTACGACGCATCTTCAAAACAGGTAGGTAGGTACTTACTGTTTCGACATCTTGGGTTATTTTCTTTATGTTAAGATAACCATTTTACTTTCGAACAACTTTTGACATCTTTTCTCCATTTTTATCACTGCGTATCTGGATTTTAGTTTTATTTAGATAATTAAATCACTTTGAAAAACATCAACATGTAAAATATGTGTCAGCTGCGTAGAGCGCGAAAAAACGAATGAGCTATGGTGACGGTGGAGTTGCCAGGTGTATTTTTCTTTTTCTGGTGTCTTTAAAATTCGCGTATTTAGTAGCGGGAGGAGGCGTTACTACAATAGTTATACCTTGGACTAATTACGAATGTAATTGAAAACATTCCATTCATCCAATGATATTTTCAAAGGCAACCACAAATCATTTAATTCCGACATCCTTAAAATAATTAATGTGTGATTGTATTTTTATTTAAAAAAATACCATAAAATTAATGTGTCTTCATGCATCTTAGCCAAAATGTTCAAATACCCATGCTGTGGCATCTAAAAACAGTGCTCTTACCAGTTATTGTATGTTTTTGTCTTTGTTTTGTTTGAATTAGTGTGACTGTTACTGATTGTCCTTAAATAAATAAATAAATTCCTACATGCAAACTGTGGGGAACTGGAAGTGTAAATTTTATTTTGGTGATTGCTAATTTGGCGGGCTTTTACAGCCCACCTGCCATGACCTTCCTGTGGCCTGCGCACTAGGGTGGCCCTGGTGCACGCGATTATATACCCCGCATCTGGGGAAATTACCCCCATATCGAGGGTAATCCCCCACAGGCGTTAAGACCCGGCCCGTAGCTGGCCGGGATCTCCTGGGGTTGTCCGGAGAATTGAGGCTACCCAGACCCTGAATCGCCCTGACAATGGACAAGATGGACGAGGTTGGTTTAATGGGTATGCCCCGCACGCAGCAGGGGGAGTCCCACACATACCCACCATCGGCAAGTACGGTGCGCAACAGCATTCCACCTTGGTAAAAAGGGCATGTTGCATATTTTTTTATATTATACCAAGAATAATAATTAGGACAATAGATAATTGTGACATAAAATGTTAACATAACTAAGTTAGGGATAACATTTTAAGAGACTATTCCACCAACTATTCACAACCTCTTCTTAGCTTAGGGTACTCTTAGGTGGCATGCTATCACATTCTTTTCATTAAAGACAAAAAGTGACAGCATACGTCTTAGGGGCTTTCTAAGCTGTTATGGTTGGTCAAATCAGCCATAAATATAGAATTCTCTCTATCATTTCCATAAATTTACTTCTACACGGGAATTTTATTGAGAATTCTATTCAACTTAAGCTGATGCAACGGACTGGTTGGACTCGGTCCAAATGTCACTGGACGCCATATCAATCAGCTTATAAAGTCGTACGAATTATCACCTGCTTTCTCAACTCAAACTTTACTACACTTTAGTCTTGTTCGCCTAATTTTCAACGGCAAAAATCTTCTTATAATTTGTTTTACTATTCTAATAATCAAGCTTATATCCGCAATTAATTTTTTGCATATGGCACACCCACACGCTAAAAATTACTTTATGGATTTAAGAAAGTAAATATTTAAAGGTACCGAATTACTGCGACTTCTATTTTAACGTAAACCCAGAAAGGTACTAATTTCTGTGCCGCACAATTAAAAAAATGCAACTCTATAACACGAGTTCGTTCCTTCATATAACCCTGGGTCCATTAAAATATACGCACCATTTATTTTTATTCCCCAACTTGATGTTGTTAGTATTATTGTACCAGACAGGTAACATATAAATATAGCGGGAAATACGAAATCTCTCGTCCTAATAACAAAATTCCAGTAGAGCGATCTTCCCATTTCCCCGTGATCTACCTGTAGATATTATCTACTTCACGACCTCCACGGTCCTACACACATGTGTCAATTACGTCGATACGGTATGGTACGTACGTAACAACATTCCACCTTGTAAAATCGTATAAATAGTGGTGTAAGTAAGTAGACGAACGTACAACACTACTACTCTTCACTTAAAAATATGACTGCGGAGAGGTTCAATACTGCCATGTACCAATGTGTTTTTTCGAATTTCATATTACATTTGCTCGACGCTCCTGCGGTGAATAGAATAGAATAGAATAGAATAGACTTTTATTTCGCTTGAAACATGGTACATTAGCGGTGTAAGGTTTTAAAATTACATTAAGTCACACATATTTCACCAGCAACTGGCATGCAAAACATTAATTTTTTTCAATAGTAAAATACATTATTACACATTTTTGTTCACCAAACATAACTTATACAATAATTCCATAAACATAATCTTTAACAATTATTATAAAAATCAAAATATTCTTGTAAGGAATAGAAGCATCTATCTATAAGCCATTTTTTCAATTTTGTCTTAAACATATTTATTGGTAAAATTTTAATATCGTCATGAAGCCTGTTATATATTTTTATTGCCATCACAAAACTATTCCCTGCGTATGAAGCAGTTGTTATTGTTGGCAGTTCAAGTCTGTTAGGGTACCTGCTGTTTAATCTCCATTGACTTGCTTTAGTGAACAGCTCGTTGTGAGTCCGGACAAAAACACAAATCTCATATAAATATAAGGAAGAAACAGTTAGAATTCTGATATTTAAAAAAAATGGTCTACAAGATGTTAGCATATCAACGTCACATATTGCTCTTATACATGCTTTCTGAGCTACTTGAACTTGCCCGATTCGGCTGGCGTTGCCCCATATCAAAATACCATATCTAAGTATTGATCCTATGTATCCATGATATGCTTGAATAGCCGTTGAGGCACTACTAATCTTAGCCAGGCGCCACAGTGCAAATACAAAAGAGTGTATCCTATCACAAAGAGTAGTTATGTGACAATCCCATGTGCATCTATCATCTATAGCAATACCAAGAAACTTTGTTACATTATTTTCAAGGATAGATTTGTTGTTAATAATAATATTTAATGGTTATTTTTTACCATTTCTATTAACGAATTGAATAAAAGTTGTTTTATCTAAGTTAATTTTTAAATTATTTTTATATAACCAACTTGCCATTGCATTAACAGTTTTGTTTATTTCTTGGTTGTAACAATCAGCATTTTCGCATGGCACAATGACACTAATATCATCTGCAAAGAGCAAACTAACATGATTTGTTACATCCGGGAGATCGTTAATATATAACAAGAACAATAAAGGGCCAAGAATGCTACCCTGTGGTACGCCTAGGCTTGCGGTTTTTGTTAGAGATTTACAAGTATTTAATTCCATTTTGCTGAATTTAATTATTTCGACATATTGCTTTCGATTTGTCAGATAGCTATGAAGCCATTTCTGAGCCACGCCTCTGATACCGTAAAGTTCACATTTTTCTAGTAGTAGTACATGATCCACGTGATCAAAAGCTTTACTCATGTCTAAGAATACTGCAGTGACAGGTTTATGCTTATCAGTATATTCAAGTATTTTATTAACCAAAGTGAACGCAGCTAGACTAGTCGATTTATCTTTTTGAAATCCGTATTGTTGTGGCTTTATAATTTTTAATCTGTTTAAGAAATCGGTGAAGGAAAGCATCGTGAGGCAACCTGCATATACCTGCGAAGAAATTCAAAGGTGTATATGAAGTCGACCAATCCGCACTGGCCCAGCGTGGTTGACTAAGGCCTAAATGCCCTAACTTATGGTAGGCTCTAGCTAGTGGCTCTAGCCCCTCGTTGGGGACGTATATGAGCTGTAATGATGAACGTTATAGAGTGGGAGCTCACGTCACAAATTATTGGAAAGTTTAGCTACGAGTACCTATGACATAATGCGATAAAAATAATAAAAGAATGCAATATATTTTAGTAATTGCAGGAATTTTTTTTTCATGTCCGCATCCCTCTTTCTTACAGTAAATTGTCATATTCATAACTGTACAATACCTTCGATAGCTTTAAATTACGCTCTATAAATATGTTTTCTACCATTCCCCCTCTAAAAAGCTTATTTTATTCACTGAAAATAGTGAATAAAAATCGCTTTTAATCATTATTTTGGTGTTTGAATTTAGAACACACTGCTATATTTGATTTCCATCTTAAAGCTATACAACCTCCTTGTGCAATGAATACTGGACATACAAACTCCTTGTGCAAATAACTCCCTGAGATTTGATTGGTTAACATTTTCAACAAGAAGTTTGGCATTAGAATAAAATTACTCTTAATTTTAGTAATTTTAATGTGTGATTTAATTAATTGAACCTTCCTTTTTTTCTTCATCAAATGTCTCTTTTCGCAATGTAATCTTTCTTTTTCTTGTTGTCATGGTATAAAGTATTGTATGCAACTCTTGAATAAAACGGATTTATATCGAGGGCCATGAATCACTCGAGTCACTTAGGTTTCTAACACTTGAATCACTCGCTGCACTCGTGATTCAATCATCATGAATCACTCCCTACGGTCGTGATTCAGTCGTTAGAATCCTACACTTGCTCGTAATTCATCTATGGCCCTCGCTTTAAATCCGTTTTTTATTCACTAGTTGCATAATATTTCTCATATAAGTGACAGAAACAAAACACTTTATAAGCTCGTCATAACTTCACCTGACGTTATGAATAAGGCCGTAATACTAGTAGACTACGGAAATTGTTGACCGTTATTGTTAAAATAAACAATCATTTACACGAGTACGCGTTCGAACTACGAGCGGCGGCAGGCAAATAAATAATGAATCCCAATTGATGCGATGCTAATTAAAATTACTTTATTACTTCCAGAGCCGTCAATCCAATTTGACGCTATAAATATGGTTTGCAAAGTAAGTAATTATCAATTGTCATTACCAAATGCACTTGATTATTTGCTTTGAGGTATATGTCATCACCTAATATCTTCTAATATAGTATAAAATTCTCGTGTCACAGTGTTTGTTACCGAACTCCTCCGAAACGGCTTGACCGATCTTTATGAAATTTTTTGTGTATATTCGGTAGATCTGAGAATAGGTCGTAAACTATTTTTTATTATGGCGAAACGTAGTTTGCCGGCACAGCTAGTCTAATATACATATATATATATATCTAATATATAAAATTCTCGTGTCACAGTGTTTGTTACCGAACTCCTCCGAAACGGCTTGACCGATCTTTATGAAATTTTTTGTGTACATTCAGTAGGTCTGAGAATAGGTCGTAAACTATTTTTTATATTATGGCGAAACGTAGTTCGCCGTTATTATGTCGAAACGTAGCTCGCCGGCACAGCTAGTCTAATATATAAAATTCTCGTGTCACAGTGTTTGTTACCGAACTTCTCCGAAACGGCTTGACCGATCTTTATGAAATTTTTCGTGTATATTCGGTAGATCTGAGAATAGGTCGTAAACTATTTTTTATTATGGCGAAACGTAGTTTGCCGGCACAGCTAGTCTAATATACATATATCTAATATATAAAATTCTCGTGTCACAGTGTTTGTTACCAAACTCCTCCGAAACGGCTTGACCGATCTTTATGAAATTTTTTGTGTATATTCAGTAGGTCTGAGAATAGGTCCTAAGCTTATTTTTTCTACCCCTAGATGATAAGAGTTGGGCCGAGGACGGGGCGTAGACCTGTATGACCTTCAGCGAATACCGTTTGGTGATTCTGAGTATAAGGTACGCCGCCCTAATCGACACACTTCCGATACCACGTTGTTCACGAGAGTAATACTGTCACCCTCTAAGTAACCACAGAACTGGACTTCGCTCGATATGCCAACACCAAGGATCTCAATATTGGCTGAGACAGTTAGGGGAATGTTCTGAAAGCGAGGAGATACGACAAATGGTATTTTCTTGGCGGTGAACGCGCAAACCTGTGTCTTTGTAGGGTTGAAACGGACTAAATTAAGTCGACCCCGCAGTTAGAGACGTTCTCCAATGAAGATTCAATGTCAGACACAAGTTTATTCTGGCACTCAATGACGTTTTCCCGAGAAATGTTCGCACGGCCGTTATAAAAAGTGTCTTCTGTGCTGTTATCTGCATAACAATGAATGCCGCTGATTTGCAGCATATCATCAATAATATGCAGAAGGAATAGTACACATCCTTGGGGGACATTAGCATTTATAGACAGTGAATCTGAGCATTCACCATCAATTAAGAACTAGAAAGAACTAAAAAGCTAGAAAGAAAGAAAGAAAGTTTATTGACCTTTAGTGTGAGTCAGACATAAAACAAAATATAATCGGATAATGAGACCAAAAGGTTGCAGCTCAGCTCAAAACTTTTGTTACATCACTGTAACAAAAGCGCTAGTTTTTAGCCGGAACCAGTTGTGGACAAGAACAAACAAAAAAAAATTATACAATGCAACTTATTTTTTTCCTTACTTAATATAATAAAATAATATTCCTACTGAATAGATAATAATAAACTTAAAACTAAATAAGTGGTACGTGTTACGGTAGATATATAGGTAGGTAGGTACTTAACAAATTATTTTATTTTTTATTTCTTTGGAAAACTTACAGTAAGTACACATATCTAAGTTTTGTTGTAAGAGTAAGTGTCTAGTTTTCGCATGTATCGTTTCCTATGTGTTTGCTTTTAAAAATAGTATTAATTAACAAGCGTAACAATAAAGTGGTAAAAAATTATTAGAGAAAAAAAATTAAGAACAAAACGGGAACAGCCTAGGAAATGAAGTCAATCCAGTTTTTAGGGAGCATCGTTTTAGCTGAATGTGGTTTGGTGTTAAATAAGTCAAGTCGGGGAAGTCATTAATCACGTTATTTAAAGAATCCGCAGATATTAGACAGAATGCATTACGCCTGTATTGCAGTGGCACTGCTAGGAACTTGAAGAAAAACAGGCTGCCTTATAGTCCTTTGGGAATATTTAATATTTATCAGACATAAGAGATGTGAAGTGTCAGTACGAGATTGGGCAATTTTAAAAAGCATGCTTATATCTGCAATTTTCCTTCTATTATGTAATGGAAGTATATGATGTTTCATAAACCAAACGAAGTAATAATTTTGATACCTCCTACATTTATACTGAACAAATCTTAAAAATGTTCTTTGTACTAATTCAATTCTATCTATGTAAATATTGTATTGCGGATTCCATTGTGAACAGTATTCAAGAATACTGCGCACATACGTTTTATGCTAACATTTCGTGGCAAAAGTGTTTAAGGCTCGTATTAATAGTCGCATCTCAAGAGCGAGCTCGATCTTGAGCTGTTATTTTTGACAGATGTGCCATACATTAAACGTCAGAACTGCTACTCAATATCAAGCTTTTACTTGAGATGCGACTATTAATATGAGCCTAAGTGAAACACGAAACCAGCACGAAAAGTTAATCGCTACCAAAAGCAAATGAAACGCGTCGATGCAAAAAATGTTGCAAATCCGAGCTTATCTGCAACGCCCTTATTGTACGTTTACCCTTATAATTTGTGCTGGGTATATTCTTGTAGGTAGTCTAGATAATGACACATCCACATAATTTAAGGTCGTTTGACGGGGGGTTTTGGCCGCCCGGGGATTCTTTGCGCCCCAGGTCTCAGAGCCGGGTCGACAATCGTCACCGCCGGCACGGTCTCCGGGACCGCCGGGCACTTGGGGCCTTTGGGTAGTTCGATCCATTTTTGGGGGGGTTTTGGGCCTTCTCCCACCACAAGGTGGACGGACGATCTGGTGAAAGTCGCGGGAAGCCACTGGATGCGAGAGGCACAGGACCGATCGGTATGAAGATCCTTAGGGGAGACCTATGTCCAACAGTGGGCGTCTCTTGGCTGATATGATAATGATGATGATAAACGTAATTTAAAAAATTGAAAAACCCAACTGCGGTGTAAAAAAAACCTGTTAGATTTGTTGAAATTAATGTTGAATGTTTTTTACATTTAGTTTTTATAGTACTATGTGTTTCTATTTGTGTATTGTTTAAGTAGTGCAACATTAAAAGATGGTAAATTCACCACTTAGTTTGCAAATACCTGTAGTGATGCTAAGTCTGATATCGATTAGAACTGCAGGCAGACAGGCTAAGTTTGGATTTGGACGCATCTATGAATAGACCTAAGCAATACAGATAACTTTGATGGTGGAAGCATAATACCGTTCAAAGTAGGTTACGATAAAAAAAGTTTAATCTAAAATAAATGTGATGTTTTTTAAACATATATATTCCACTAAATATAATATTTCATAATAGCTAAATATAATAAATCATTATAATTTGCTTAGTCAAATAGTGTGTAACAAAAATCCTGTGAACCCTTTAAGAGGATTGTGAAGCTGTAAATTTTCATACAAAAAGCGATAACGCTTTTCTCCCTCTAAACATAGTCCAATTTTCATAATTTTTGGAAATCTTCTAGATATAATGAAAAACTAGGTTTGTACGTTTTGATTTTGAAGAAATATTGCTCAGAATATAAGTTATTAGCATCTAAATATCTATATTTTCGACTTAAAAACTACCTTGAGCACTTTTGTCTTTTTTTAACTAAATTATACTAAATTACAAAAAAAGCAAAACGTACAAACATAGATTAAGGTATACTGAATCTAATGACACCAAAAGTGTCTAATTTCATAAAGGTTTAGGGGGGTAAAACAGTTATCGCCCGAAACAATATTTCAAACAGGAATTGTAGGCAATTTCGACCATTTCTTGCAACTCTCTCTATCGCACGATACGGGTCGGGGGCAGGGGTACAATGTAGTGATAGTGATGTGACATAATGTTATCGTAGTTATTGTCGCCTAGGGAGGAGAAAGTAATCGATACGATATATCGATCAATAGTGAAAGTTATAACTCAAGTCGGAACTATTAATCTTCACAAATACCTTATACATGAAAAAGTAAATATCTTTTTGAATACGTTTATTGATTTTAGTGTTTTATTTTGAAGATTTTATTTCAATAAAAATTTCCTTATTTAAGGGTTAGCAGCCTGTAGCCTGTTAACTTTACTGTAAATTCCCAAAACCAAAAAAGGAAAAAATGTAAGTATGTAAGTAGTTGTTTGTTATAATAAATATATGCCATAAAGAAACCAACGCAAAATAAATTCGTATTTTGTTTCTTGTGATAGGTATTTGTTATGCAATTATTAAAATTTATTTGAATTTTATTCCTCTAAAGCTGGGCTCTAAGGTTTTACTCGCGTTATGGAATCTACGATTGTATAAAAAATACAAACGACAAAGTACCTAAATAATATACGAGTATGTAGGGTAGGCAGGGTAGGCATATATGGGAAGAAGGCACCCTTCGTACGGTTTTGAAGTTTTTTTTTATGAAAATATGCAAAATAGTGAAGGTTAATTTGTAGGTGATCAAAGGTATTATGAATCAATTACGTACTGCATTAAGTAATTGAAACACAGAGATATAGTATACCCAACTTTATAGCGTTTTATAATTGTCTCAAGAAGTTTGGAATTGATAATTATTCCATGACGATTGTATAGATGATTTACTTAGTTCACAATTAGTACATATTTTTTTGCTTTTTCTAGGTACTTCATTCGTTGAAGTGTAATAGTGCCAAGTTCTGGATTTTTGTTATTATAAAACAGATAGATGAGAGACTCGTAATCACATAAGCTGGTATATTCATTTTCAGTAAATAACAACAACAAATAAATGTTTTCCTGTGTATAGGGAATTTCCTTAGTCACTCGTAAATCTGTGCCATGTTCTAGTTTATTCGATTAGGTGGACGGCCCCGGCGCCGGTCGAGACATAACCTCGTTTATTGCTTTACTAAATAACTAGTAAGGGAGGCCGCAGTCTTCCCTTTGAAACGATTTTTATTACTCCCCCATAATTCATTGGTGGGATATTGAATTCGAGAACAATCAAGCGACGATTTCAAATGCGATAGGTTGTTTATTTTTCGGTCTATTGATTCTACGTCGTAACTTCCTTGATAGCTTCAGTTCGATGAGTCATTCAAATTTCCGATTGTATTTTGGTGATTACTTCGAGAAGTCAATACAACCCACCTAAGTAGCAAAATTAAGTACCAACTATAAAGGTCCATAATGGTCCAGAGAACGTTATGGAGCATGCTAATTAGTCTTCATGATTAGCACTTTAATAGATTTGTCAACATTTACAGAACCCCCAAAAGGTATTATTTGTGTTTTAATCTATAAACATTACATAAATGACCCCAGGGTGATAAATTGATACTGAAAAGCTATTAAAGATCGGATTAATCCATAAATATTTAGTTTTAGTACTTTTATGTCACGCTTTAGTCTCTTAGCGATAATTTAAACTCACTTATATGAACTATTTAGAATTTAAATCATTTAGAACTTGCAAACTATAGAAGAAATTTTATGACTTTTACAGAAATAGCCCATAACGATGTGTTTTTAAGAAGCTAAAAAGTTACGTAATGGTGGTAATGGTTGTGCGAGGTACTTATATAATGCATAATGATACAGTAATAGTGTTTTTGATATTGCTACAATACTAGTACTGTAAAAGTAATTTTGACGGATTATTGGTGTTTAAATACATTAAAGTGTTAGTAAGGTAGTCTATAGTACTAAATAGTTCTACAATTACATTTTTATAATCTATTACAATGCAATACTTTAAATATTCTTTTGTAAGATTCTGTAAGCGTTCTAAGAGCTAAATTTAGAACTTAAATGCTCTTTAATGTTATAGAATCAAAACGCTACGTTAATAGTACAGTACGATATAAGTGCGGTATGTTGATTATAACTCACGAGGCGTAATAGAGCCGAGTGTGTATAACCATATACGCATGTATATCGTTTGACGTTTTTCAACGCACTTGTGAGGAAAAATACCTAATAAACTGATTTTTTTTATTTAAATAAAACAAATTATTGGTAATTTATAGACAAACTAATAATGGTATAAAAATAATCGTTTGCAAAATCAATGAAGTTCGTTGATGTCTTTTATATTATCTCTAGCTCTTAAAAAATATAGTACAGTACTGCCGCGGCCGGCAAATGCAGCATTGGCGGACTCTGTGATGCGTTCCTCGGCTCCTATAACACCTATTTGCGCTATAAAACACGCGTGTTTTATGAGCTGCTTTATGTATCTAAAACCGGTTTAATTAGATCCACTTTATGAGCATGTGTGTTAAAAAAACCTTTTCAGTGCAAGCAATTACCATTACAGGCCTAAAATACCTTGGTTTTAGAAATTTTTAGCTTCTTGGGCTGGTATAACATCAGTGGACAACTCTACTAGTGTTATATGTTAGTTGCAATTTATTTTATTGACAGAAACAATAGTTAATTAACCCATCAACAATGAATTGGCCCTTTTCTATGGCTAAATATGTGTGATGCTGAGCTTTTCCAGTGTGGAAAAATTATTATTAGGATATTTTGTCCTTAAGTTCCTTGTCTATTTATACCTTAAAGGGAAAGAGATAAGCAAGGATGATATAAAGATTGGCGGCGCCGGCGTGCCGTCACGTATTTGATTTAATTTGAAACCATGCGCAACAAAATGTGGGTGTCATTTTACATGAGCCGCCCGCAGGTGGTCGGCCCAGCGTACCGGAAAATAACTCTTTGATAATACAGCAAACATCCACTGACAGCGAACAATCTCAAAATGCGATATAAAAACTAGTAGGATGTTTATTCGATGTGCCATTTTTCAGATCATTACACGCTTCCGGTAAGAATTTTGTAAGTACCCGCGAGATTTTATTTAGATGATAAGGAAAGAAAAAAATTGCTTATGTCTATTCAATAAGCAATACTAAACATAGAGACTATTTTCAACACACTTGCTTGTAAAGTGGATCTAATTAAACCGGTTTTAGATACATAAAGCAGCTCATAAAACACGTGTGTGTTATAGCCGAGGCACACAGCACAGAAGCCGGCTATGCTGCACTTGCCGGCCGTGGCACTAATGTGATATATTTTTAACACCCTTGCTCGTAAAGCTGATGTAATTCCACCGGTTTTAAATATTTAAAGCGGGTCATAAAAAACGCGTTTGTTACCAAAGCAAATAGTTAAGTTATAGTCCATACAAATTCCATAACAGTATTATTTGCCATTTCAAATAAGGAACTGATCGCCGCCGCATGACTCCAGCTAGTGAGCAGCGCGCTGTTGCTATTCAAAGAAGGATGCCCAGATATGACCTGATGTTCAAGTGCCGCGTCTAGTGATGTGCAATATTTATTAAAATAGCCAATTATTGATTCTATTAGGATTGATTATTTTTATTATTATACAAAGCCGGGTAAAATAGTAATAATCATCTAAAAATGTTAAGATTAAAGAAAGTATGCCAATAGTTGTGTGATTCGGACCGCATACTTGTGACGAGCTGTCAATATTGTTTTGATTGACAAGATGATAAGTTGCAAATTGCAATCGCTAAATTGCTTTGCTTGCTCTCGTGTGAACTGTGCGATTTTCTATATCTAACTTGTAACAAAAACCATTGCCATCAATAAATTAACTTACTTATATCTAACTTCATAACACCCGACGCCCTAACACCCGATGGATCGTGAAGTCTAATCGCTGCTTTTGCATTCCCCTCGGACCCTGATACCCACAAATTGCGATTACCGATTACTTTGGCTTATGTTATACGGACACTAATTGCATTTCAATTGGATTTTGGAACTGATATACACTCGCTCTCTTGGACGGATAGAATCATGGATCGTACTACAGAACTACGTAAATGCATATAAGCCTTTCCTTGATTTTACAAGTCGGGAATCAGTTGAAATAATTGATGACCATTTGTTTGGGTACTGGATGGGGATAACAAAACTTCTTTTTATTATTGGAAGATATTCCCCGTATACTACAACAACACAGAGGCTTATTAGGTTTGACTGCAACTTTAGTTAAGATGCGAACAGGTGATTCTGTTTAAAGAATTTCCACCTTACTAGAAGTACCTCGCAGTACATTGGAAAGACTTCATGATTTTGTTCCACAAAACCTTGGAATAACTCATTTATCTAGAGAACAAATAATTCAACATAACATGATAATACCAACTGGAATTTATAATGCAAATAACATTCAAGCAATTGTAATGTGTGGTGGAACATATATTTATTTAAATAAAAGTGGTAACTATATGTTTCAAAAAGATTCCTATTCTTTGCATAAATATAGGAATCTTTTGAAGCCTTTTTTAATAGTTGCATGTGATGGATATATTGTAGATTGCTTTGGCCCATATAAAGCTACCACATCTGACGCAGAAATAATGTCATCTTTGTTCAGTAATGAAAATTCCCCATTGCGACAATACTTTCAAAGAAATGATATATTCATTTTAGATAGGGGTTTCAGAGACAGCATCAGCTTATTGGAAACTTGTAATTACATGGCATACATGCCAGAGTCACTTTTAGAAGGCGAACATCAATTGACCACCCAAGCAAATAGAAGCAGATGTGTAACTATTTGCAGATGGGTGGGGGAAGTTGTTAATGGCTACTTTAAAAGAGATTATAGGCTATTAAGATTTCATCATTTCAATAAAACTGTACCCAATATGATGACATATTTTCAAATTGCAGCTAGTTTAGATAATAAGTTTAGTGTTCGCCTTCATAACAGAGCTGATGCTGCACAAATCCTTAGCATAATATATGAAAGGATGCCCTTGGAAAATAATTTATCCAACATAGTTACAGAACATAATCTTCATCGTCGGGCATCCTTTTTCAGAAGCATTACAGCTAATACAAGCAATATTTTAGTCCCCCGTCTAGAATTTAATGAGTTAATTTTATTCTCTTTGGGAACATACCAAATCCGCCAAACACGGTCATATTATGGTGAACATGTGCATTTCCACGGTGGATACAGGATAGAAGTCTGTGTAGACAGCAATCTTATACCTGAACTAAGCAGTGGGGCACTTCATTGATAAAAGGAAATATAAAATCCAGACATGTTTCCAGAAAACAATACTATGTATACATTTTAATTGAAAATAATATAGACGGACGACAGGGTCTCAAAGAGTACTGTTGCAAATGCCTTGTTGGACGTCGCACTGTGGGTTGTTGTGCGCATGTTATGACACTGGTGTGGTACTTAGGTTGGGCCAGGCATCAAAATAATGATTCGCGCTCTGGACGCCGTCGAGAGCACACGCGCCCACCGAGACGCTTCGCCGGTCGTATGCAATAGATTGCAAGTGTCGGTCTCACCGGTCCTGGTCCCGCCGGTCCTGGTCCCGGTCCCGCCGGTCTCGGCCCCGGTCCCGTTGGTCCCGCTGGTCCTGCCGGTCTCGCCGGTCCTGGTCCCGTCGGTCCCGGCCCCGGTCTCACCGGTCTCGGCCCCGGTCCCGCTGGTCCCACCGGTCTCGCCGGTCCTGGTCCCGTTGGTCCCGGCCCCGGTCTTTCTGGTCCTGGTCCCGGACCAGTTGATAAAATTGGTGTGGTTTTGTTGTGAGACCCCCGAACACAAACTAAGTGTCGTGGCAAACACGTAAAGTGAAGTGCTAGTGTCCTTACAACTTCGACAAGTGTTGATCTCGCCGAAGATAGGAAGAACGGGCCAAGCGTTGGTCCTGGTCCTGACCCCGGTCTCGCCGGTCCTGGTCCCGGTTCTACCGGTCCTGGCCCCGGTCTCGCCGGTCCCGGTCCCGGTCACGCCGGTCCTGGTCCCGGTCCCGCCGGTCCTGGTCCCGCCGGTCTTGGTCCCGCCGGTCCTGGTCCCGGTCTCGTCGGTCCTGGTCCCGGTTCTCCGTGCTGGTGTTGGCACTTCCGGTGCCTAATAGTGCTGTGCAGTGTGGTGGCGACCCCGGCGCTTTTGCGTCGGGCGAACGCGGTGTTTTGTGGTGTTTGTGCTGTGTGTGTTGCTGTGCAGATAGGACTGCCGTGCGGCCGCATCGTGCGCACCAAAACTACAGTATAGACCGTAAGTGTTAGTCTGTAAGGTAGTTATAAGTGGACTAATTGTGGACCCTAGTGGCGTAGCTATAAGTTATAGACACTTGAGTGCATAGTTCTTAAGGTAGGCTAAGTTTTATTTATAACTGTAATTTGTGTATTTTAATCGTGCTGTATTTTTATATACATTTCTGTGTGTGTGCGACGGGCGAGGCCCGTAACTTGGTCCAATAATGGGCACATTTAGTGTATCTGACGTCTCAGAGGCGACAGATAACGAGGTCAGGGACCTGATGCTGGGGTCCCGCACGGACTTGGTGGTAGAGTGGGAGGACGCTGGTGTGGCTGACACCAGGACCCAGGAGTGGGTCCAGGGGTCGGAAACACCGGCGAACCGAAAGAGACCCTCGATGGGTAAATTTTTTAGCGCCAGCTCCGGCACAGAATCGGAGCTGGATACGGAGGTGGAGGCTGAGGGAGCTAGAGTCCCCTTGCCGAAGGTGGCGCGAAAGGCCAATAAGGCCCGCAAGGGGAAAAAGCGTGCTGATACACCCGATGGAAGTGTCATCCTCCACTCGGTGGGGCTCTCCCAGGCCCGCAAGGAGCTCGAGGAGGGACCAGCGGAAGCAGACGTCCCGAAGCCCCCTAAGGGCAAGGGTAAGGGCAAGACGTCAAAGAAGGAGAGGCCCCCTTCACCAGAGGGGTTGACAAACGAGGAGCTTCTGGGCAGGGCGGAAGCTAGCGCCCTGCTCATTTCGGAGGTGGCCAAGAAGTCTGGCAACCTCAAGGGCACGTGTGTGCGGGACCTCAAAGAGGCCTCCACATCAATCTTGGGGGTTGCCAGAACTCTGGCTGAGAGGAAGACCTCCGAGGAGGTCCGCCGCTTACAGACCGACAACCGCCGACTGAAAAGCCAACTAGACGGCCTTCAGTCGGAGATTGTGGCACTGAGGCGGGACTTCTCGGAGCGGGGAAGGGCAGCGAGCCCACGCCAGAGGGCGAGCCCGCCGCCAGTGGCGGCACCAGTAGTGGCGCCGGTAGCGGAGGCCCCGAAGGGGGACGTCGTGACCCGGGACGAGTTCATGTCTTTCATGGACTCGTTCCAATCCGACATGATGTCCCTTTTCGGGAACATGTGTGCCGCCAGGATGGACGGCTTGGAGGTGGACGGGCGCCTTCTGCCGGCCAAGTCGCACCGGCCCCCACTGGCCAGCGACAAGGCCACTACGAAGCAGCCCGCCAAGCAGGCGCCCCCCGCCGCTGCTGCGGAAACACCAGCAGCGCCCGCGACAGGGGGAAAGAAAAAGAAGAGGGAGATGACCACCCTGGCCCCTGAGGCCAACCTGTCAAAGAAGGCCAGGGAGGTCAAAGCCAAGAGGGCTCCGGCGGCTCCGGCCGCTGCGCCGGAACCGGTGGCGGGGCCTTCGAGGCCCGAAACCTCCAAGCCCCCCGAAGCGGAGGGCTGGAGCACGGTTGTAAAGAGGGGGCGCCGCAAGCCAGCCAAGACGGCGACGGCAACGGCTGCGGCCAAGGCTGCGCCCCCTCCACCCCCAGCCACCACCGCCAAGCCCAAGATGCCTACGGCAACTAAGACTTTGGCGGTGGTGATCACCCTTACGCCGGAAGCGGTGGCAAAAGGCACCACATACGGCGCCGCTATCGCGACGGCGAAGGGGAATATAAAGCTGGGGGATGTGGGGATTGAGGGGAGCGCAAAGTTCCGGACGGGGATGACGGGAGCTCGTATCCTCGAGCTCCCGAAAGGCACCTCGCCGGAGCAGGCGGATGCGCTCGCCATGCGCATAGCGGAGGTGCTCGCCGGAGCAGGCGGATGCGCATATTGAGCCTCTAGCGGCATTTTTAGATGAAGTTGTTGTGAGGGAAGATTTTGATTAAATAAAAAATATCAGAAATTAATTGTGTTTTTATTTAATTCTTATCCGTCCTAATCGTCATACTTACATATAAAATATTATTATCTTTGGTCCTTCAAGTGAGATTTTCGTGTTGTTCATATAAAAGTCAAAAGAGTACCTATATCAAAGATACCTAAAACGTTAATTTTTAAATTGTTAAGTATGTACTGTGTAACATTTCAAAAATAAGGTTCTATTTAAGACTAGCTGTGCCCGCGGTTTCGTCCGCGTGGAATAGTAACGGCTAGACCGATCTTGATAAAAAGTAGCCTATTTTATACCTTATTTAATTAGCTATCTATTAGTGAAAGTCCCGTCGAAATCGGTCCAGCCGTTCTGGAGATTAGCGGGAACAAACAGACAGACAGACAAAAAAATAAATAAATTGTGTTTTTGTTGTTGGTACCTACATTCATACCCATTTAGTAAAAACTTGTTATTTTGACATTACAAACAGACACTTCAATTTTATTTATTTGTATAGAATAGATTTGATATGACCATATGAAATGTTTAATGTGGTAAATAGCATAAATAAATACAAAGATTGTAGGTCATTCCTTATATCATATAATATGTGTCTGATTAGGTAAAACATTCACCCGAAGAAGGATTATTTTCTAGCTTTATTAACATAATATTAAGGTTTATTTGATTAACTAAGTCATTGTAACTGACATAGATATAGATTTTTTTGTTATACTAAATAGAAGTATGTCTACTACAGGCGCGTTCCATTTGAGCGCAGATTTCCAGCATTTTCAACATTTTGACGATAGCAGGGCTAGCATCGTATGTTAACGTTATTATATTCCATTTAAACAATATCTTGATTTTTAGGTTAGGTTCCCTTTGTGAAAAATAGCGCGGCTAAAAATGTTAAGATTTCTTAGTAGAAACGCAAATTATGGTTAACATTTGATGTTAGCGTGACAAAATGGTGACGCTTAAATGGAAAACGGGGTACATTGACTGACAATTGATATGCCTATTTCATAACCTCAAAAATGTAAAAGGCTAATAACATTTTTTCCTGGCTTTGGTATTGAAAGTTGAATTTATATTTTGCTATCATAAATGGTTATAATTTTGTTACAGCACTAGTGGTCAGTAGACGTTGTCAAATTTAAAAACACTGTGACAGGTCAATGAATGTATGGGGAGTGGGCATTGTTCTTTCGAACTAATCGCCGCGCGGCGCCAGTCAGTAGGCAGAGGCGCGTCAGCGCCTCTGGGTGTAGTTGTCCGGTTGTTTTTTAACTCGCTCAAAGGCGTTGAACGCGTTGCAGCAACCAAATCTTTTATCTCCCTCTTTCACATGATTTTTTATTTTTCTCTCTTTCTAGTAGCTGACATTATAGAATATGGCCGCCAGTATCATCCAATCACGTAAGAGTATTTCAGTCATAAACGTCAGAGCGTTTTACAACCATCAAATTCGAGGGTTGTTTGGTTGTAACTCGCGCCGACACTAAAGTCTTGAACGGGCCGGTTGTTTCACCCGGTTGTCACGCTCGAAGGCATTGAACGGGGTTAGAGCGAAAAGTTGTACTTCGCGCGAAGGCGCTGAACGCGCCTCTGAACGCGCCTCTGCGCTAGCGCGCTGTTAAAATGGCGGGAAAGCAACAGTGTGCATTCACAGATTGAGTTTATTTAAATGTTTTTTTTTTCTGTTTCCTCGCAAATGTGTTAAAAAACGTCGTACGATATACGTGCGTATTGGTTATAACATGCTCGGCTCAATTATATCGGCTGAAATTCCCCCTCGCATGTTATAACCATCTTAACGCACTAATATCGTAATGTACTATTTTAAACGCTAGAGGTAATATACTTGTAAAAGACATCAACGAAGTACATAATTTTTCAAATGATTATTTTCATACCATTACTTAGTTTGTCTACATTTTAACAATAAATAATTTGTGTTATTTAATCTGAAAATTCAGTTTATTGGGTATTTTTCCTCACAAGTGTGTTGAAAAACGTCGTACAATATACGTGCATATATTGGTTATACATACTCGGTTCTATTACGCCCTCGCCTTCGGCTCGAGCAGAAATTCTGCCTCGTGAGTTATAGCCAACATACCGCACTTATATCGTAATGTACCTATAGTAGGTCAATAATAAAACCACTGGTATTGTCATGCTAATGTTTTATCAGATACTCAAGTATTCAGACACTTGTTGTTTTTTGAAGCGTGCTTCATTAACAATTTTTGCAAATTTTTTAAAGTTTGCATAATTTTCTTTATTATTTCAAATTTTATGAAAAATTTAAAGATGCAAAATTAACATTTTCAAGGGCTAGAATATTGATTGAAAAGACCTCACTATGACAAAATTAAGTTTGTAGGTGTAGCTAGTAATATGTTTTATACGGTAGTCTAAGTGATTTTTATTTAATGTAATGCGAAATTTTGTGTATTACAGCTTATGTACTTATAGTTATAGGTACAAATTAATAATATTTTTCAATTGAGATTTCAACTAAACCATAATCAATAAAATTATAATATTCATGATCATATTCTTTCAAAAATGATAATGCCCTTTACTACCTCAGCGTAACTTTGCGAATGTTGCTGAGTAACTTATTTAACAAGCACAAAAACATTCGATTGAGTTATATGCGTCGTGATTTGCCCTAAATCACGGCACTATTTGAACGTAATATAGTCAATGTTATTCATGATACTGAAAGAATTGCTGCTACGTCGCGAACTCATTATTAGGGTCTGCCGCCATGCCTTTGCCGCGAGCGCTGCTGTATTATTAACATGGAATCGTGGGGTTAAGATGACAAGATCCGACAGCATTAACATGGACCATTGGGCCGTCTATATGAGACAATCCTCGTTAACACCCCCGACCAAGGCGGGCCAATATTACACGGATATTATTTTGCCCAGTAAGAATGGACTCTATATTACTCACTTGCTAGCAATTTAATCGGTTGGATGGAATTATCATGAAAGCATTCAGTTTATTTTGTGCGTTGGGTATAATATTTTTGGGAATCCTGGAAGATACCATTTTCTTTTTTAAATACACAATAACCTCGTGTATCGGAAGGAGGATTGCTGCGTTTCGGATTCAAGGGCACTGTCTTGACATCTTATGTCACAGTTTGGAAATGTAACCTGGGTCCATAAAGCGGTTGTATATTTGCAAATCTTACAGGAACTACATGTTCTATAGGAGACTGTACTTACCGTCAGGTTAGGCAGTTCGCTAGCCAATATTGTTGTCTAAGAAAATCTCAACATATATCAACCATGTGCACGTGTAATCAGTGAACAAGTGTCTACGCGAATACAATAATTGTTAGTTGAACTAATTTTCCCTTACACGCATACTATACTCCAAGGTTTGCTTACCGACACTACCGGAACAAGAATCAAGCGCTATAATATGCCTACGAAAGGCGAACCCAAAATATTTTGAATTTTTGGTCATTCACCGCCCTCTGGATCAATATAAAAATTCTTGTGGAAAATCGTAATGCCGCTGTGCTGCGCCACTAAATTCTCTAAGTACGTGAAAAAGCTTGATATTCCTTGATACATGGCAATAAAAAAACGATATGTGAACATTTGGTGACTATCATATATTAGATTATGTAATGCTTATAATTGTATTCGATCACTATGTTGTCCGTCTGTCTGTCTGTTAAGGCTCAAGGTAATCAATATTTCCCGTTGGCTTCCAGTGGCCCAGTCGCCTTAAAATATTGATCATACGTGAACTCTTCAATCTACTATTTCTGTCACAATATTTTTTTAAGTTAATATAGACGTTCAAAATAAATTAAATGATTTTATTAATATTAGGTATTGAGTACTTGCCGATTACAAAGCAATCTATATTGAAAAAGCAATATAGGCGAAATAAAGTAGAAAATTTTATGACTTTCAGATTGAGATTGGACTAATAGATTGGCAAAATGTTTTATACGAGAACTTTATTACAGTTTAGAGAAAATCGAAAAAAAATTAGTAATTTAATTACAGTATCGTTTGTTGACATGATTGTCTTTTTGATTGCGTTGACTTAAAACTTAATAAATCTCAAGTCCTGTAATATATTCGTAAGTGATTAACTTTTAGCGAAAAGTTGGTTTGGGGAAACACAGACTTGTTGACCAACTCTACATGTCTACGGGATTCACTCTATAATTATTCCTTTACTCCTATTGAGTTACGAAACCTTCATAAAATAAGGCTTCCCTGTAAAATAATTAGGTATAGTAAAATGACGCTTTGACTTGTTATTTAAGAGGAAACACATTAAATCTTTTTCAAATTGTGGAAGTAAAGATTCGATAACTAACGAATCTTTATCGATCTGGTTCTCTGGTTGGCTCTGGTAGATAATTAATAATAATTAGATAATTAAAATAACAATTAAGATCATTGTATGAATTAAGATCATTGTATTGTATTCTTTTTAATTGTATACAGAAAGTATACAATTAAAAAGATAATCTACTGTTATAAACGATGTTTCCATTTTGAAGGCATTCTATTTCGCTGCTACTATCAAGGAAAATGCGTCATATGATTATCTTTATTTCAACTGTGGTAAGAATAGGAAAACATTTCCCTATAAAATTGGATTTTATATTATTATGTCACTTTCTTCCTTCTTCATAAACAATACGTTAATGTGGTCGGCGTAATTTAACCGCAAGATGCTAAAAGCATGAGATCAAAATAAATATTTACATTGTAAGTAATACCAATAATAATTTATTATCATGTTTTATGACAATACATGAACTATTTGTATGATTACATTAGAAACAAAATGTTAGGTAAAGAAATGGTTTAATAGACACATTAAATAATTATAGGTACTAACAAAAAGGTTGGTCATGATTTCATTCGTTCAATTGTATCTTTAAGTAATAGATTCGTTTATTATTGACGTTAAACTTTGTTATGTTAGTCAAAACCAACCAAGCTCAAATACGATTACGTATATTGTTTAATACTCGTAGTTGTTATATATATAAATAGTGGTTATAGGTCTGCACAATAGAAGTCAGTAAGTTCCACAATCAAGGTGTATATTTATATATACATATAGGACAACCTACCGAAAACAAGCTTCGAATGAAGATTGGTGAAAGCAAACTTTATATTAGCACGAAAGCGACAATGGAAAGCCATCGGGTTTCTATTTTTATTATTACGTACATGTCTCTGTACAAGATATAAATGCTGGAAAGAAAGATGTCATTAGTTTTATTAAAAGAAGCAGGACAAAGACTTAAGCATACTATTCATATAATTACAGAGAAGACAATCACAAACACACCTATTGCGACCCGTTAAATTTAGAAAATAAAAAAATGGGTTAAAACTTAATACAACTAACATATTAACTCTTTGATTAACTGGGCTTCTGAAAAATTGTAAATTTATAAAACTAGCTGACCCAGCAGTTTGATTTTGATAAATGTGTCTGATATCAATAATAAAATAAATTAAGCTGCCAAACCAGTAAAAAGAAAAGGGGGTTTTATATAGGTACGCTCTTCCAGGTAATTTATAAAAAAAATATCCACAGAAACCAAAAGTCCAAAAAATATTTGTGAATCACACATCGAACACACACACATGTTTATTTTTCTATAAATATATAAATGTAGTGTGATGCAAGCTGATTATAATATCCTCCTCGTCCAAGGAGCGATTTATGCTCAGTAGTGGGATGTGTACGAAAATTATATAAATCGTAAAAAATGTAGTTATAGACTAGTGTTATACAGTAACAAAAACAACGTGAACCCTTTTAGGAGCATATTCGAAATCGATATATAAAAGTTATGGCGTCATTGAAAATTCAAAATTGTAAAATTAATTTTTCATTACTCATACTCTGAAAGTAGGTCTGAAGTTGCCTGAGGAGCGGGTTGAAAGTAATACTTTTCAGCCCTAGGGAGAATCACTTTCAACTGACAGCTGTTGTCAAATTTTAAAAAAGAAACTAGTTCTTTCTTCACATTTTATTGAACCATGTTCCGACTTTCTATACAGCCACTCAATTACAGCGCGGTGTAAAATTGAAATAACACAATGTTAAGTATTTAAAGAAAATATTTTTAAATGACTTTATTATAATTTATTTTCAACTATTTCTTTAAAATAACATAGATTTGGGCAAAATATTTACCATTTTTTAAATTATAAAAATGAAAAATAATAGCTGGCCGGCCACAGAAAAAAAACAAAATAAGCGGGAAAGCGGCAATGCGATCTTCATTTGTTTTTTCCATTTATAGAGATTTGTATTAACTGTTAATTATATTTGTATAACACTGTGTTAATAATTAACACAATGAGTTCATATGATTCAGGTATGGAGTTAACGCCTGATTTTATAAGAGAAAGCGTGCTAAAGCAGAAGTTATTGATTTATGTAACGTTTTCTCTTTAGCTAATTCATTGTTGTATTTTTACTTTCCTTGTATTCGTAATGAAAAGCACAGTGTTTACCTCGGGTTAAAGACTTATTTAGTCCCTCGAACTATTGGTGCCCTCGCTACGCTCGGGCGCCAAACATCGTCTCGGGACTAAATAAGTTACTTTCACCCCTAGGGTAACAATGTACTATTGAAGTCCCTCATACAAATAGTTGGGTCTGTTAAGAATAAATGTGCGAGGAATGGAAAAATTAATTTTACAAGTTCGAATTTTCAATGACGCCATATCTTTTATATATCGATTCTGAACATGCCCCTTAAGAGGATTGTGAAGTAATCGTGCGCGGCGCGAGTAGGTATTTTATAAAATGCTATCTGTTTCACACCGCTCGGCCTCCCGTCTGGCGTTTACACCACAAATACAACACGCGCAAATTCTCACGCACACAACGACAGCAGCGCGCGACTCCTCGGCGCGAGAACTCGAGATCATTATTTTACTTGTAATGTTTTGCGTTGCTTAGGTATTCCTGACTGCCTTTCCGCTCGCAACTTTGCCTTCGTTATTTTCGTTTTTCGTGAGGGAATTTTGTTCTCCCGTATGAAAAAATATTTTATAACCTTATATATTACTCAGTGATAATGTAGCATTCTATTAGTCATTTTTTTTTAAATCAGCCTAGTAGTTTTTAAAAATAAAAAATATAATAAATAAAAATAGCTTTATTTCTAAAAATCATTTTAACAATAATTACGCCGAGACTTCCCAGTGAGCTAGTTTTTGAGTTTATTCATTACAAACAAAAATACAAATCTTCTTTCTTTATAATATTTTAGTAGATAAGTTTCGTAAATTATTTCAGTATTCCTTTGAAATTTATAGTGTAGGCACTTACTTGGTATCCCTACCAAGTCCTACTTTATAGGACTGAGCTCTTATTTGTTATGAAAGTACCTATCTATCGTACATTTACCTGTCTAAAGAAAATGACTTTTTGTAAGATGAGTATTATACTGAATTAAAATGATTTTCATTTGAGATGTGAATCAATAATGGATCCTTTTATGAAAAAAATAAACACTAAACATAAAATGACATTAAGGGTCTGTTTCACAATCAATAAGTAAGTTTTGAATAGCTTACTTGACAGATTCTTTGACATATTTTTCATATAACAACCGTCAAATCATCTGTCAAGTAAGCTATTCAATACTTACTTTTCGATTGTGAAACAAGCCCTTACAATTGTTTAAACAAGAACAGACCTCTTGTTAACTTAAAAATAAATAACAAAAAATCTATTATTTTAGATAGATAAATTAATACTTTTACATACAAACTAAATAGGAGCAGGGATTTAAAAAAATATAAAGTAATAATCATGCATCAAATAAAAAATACCTCTCATTTTTATACACTAATCTTGCGTAGTTACACTAATAGTCTTAGGGCTTGTTTCACAATCGAAAAGTAAGTATTGAATAGCTTACTTGACAGATGATTTGACGGTTGTTATATGAAAAAAATATGTCAAAGAATCTGTCAAGTAAGCTATTCAAAACTTAGTTATTGATTGTGAAACAGACCCTTAGAATTCTAATTTTTACCACCTCCGTGGTCGAGTGGTTGAGGCCACCGGATGTTGATTGGGAGGTCCGTCCGGCGGGGTTCGATTCGTCGGGTTCGTCCGGACTACAAAAACACTGAAAAGTTAGAAATAATATAAGAATAGGTACAGACAACATCACACATCATTATTGTAGACGGTGCCAAATTTTAAGACTTTCTAGGAGATCATCGTTTGGCACCGACTTCAATATAGAAATGTTATGCTGTCTGTACCGATTCTTACACTATTTTTAACTTTTCAGTGCTTTAAAGTCAGTTTTTATTTTTTGTAAAATATTTTTTTTGTTTAACTTTTTAGTGAAGGAAACCCTAATTAAATTAGGGTATCCCTCGATTTTCATAGGATCCCATCATCAGAACCTCACTTTGGTGACCTAAGGACCACCCTAGGAGTATACTCTACTGAATACAAAATGAATTTTGAAAATCGGTCCACAATTGGTGGAGTAATCGCGTAACATACACACAAAACGGTTGACACGGTTAGCGCAGAGGTCGAGCGATCGCCTACTGCGCAACATGTCGCGGGTTCGATTCCCGCACGGGACAGATGTTTTGTATGGCCTACAGAAATTTATTCCGGTCTGGGCGTATGTGCATGTGATATTCTATGTTTGTAACTGCACCCACGACACAGGAGAAAATCCTAGTGTGGGGCGACGTGTTTATAAAAAAAAAAGACGTTGGACGCACCTAAAAATTTAAGGATTTCCCTCCATTTTTATGGGGTCCCATCATCAGATCCTAACTTTGGTAGCCGTGGGACCACCATTGGAGTATAATCTTGAGAATACAAAACGAATTTTGAAAATCGGTCTGCAATTGGCGGCGTAATCGCGTAACATACACAAAAAAAACATACGCATCGAATTGAGAAACTCCTTTTTTGAAGTCGGTTAAAAAATACCTATTAGTATATGTAATCTGCTGCTTTAAATTTTATAGTTAAAATAAACATGCTGGAAGGTGTAACTTGAAATTAAGATGCATAGAGTGTAAAGGTACGCATAATTCTTTATTGCACATTTCACAACACAAATCCACATCATCAGTGAAGGCGACAAATGCAGTCACCCTTTCTGCATGTCCGTCCACATCTGCTGCTAATGTTGAGTTTACCTCGGGGAAGGATGAGCAGAGGCATGACAGCCCTGTATAATTTCATCTCCAGTATCCATTCCTAATGTCACGCTATTGTCGGAAAACAGTGGATCAACCGTGTTATTACCAACAGCAGTAGTAAAATTAATTAAAGCAGATGGTGAAATTTTATGTGCTAGGGCACTTCTTGATTTTGGCAGCCAGGCCTCATTTATAACCAACAAATTAGCTGACTTGTTAAAATTACAACCTGTTAAGGGGCAAGCTGGCGTAATTGGCATAGGCAATGTGCAAACGAATATAAATTTATCGATTAATTTAGAAATCCAGTCATGTAAAATGCCATTTAAAACTAATGTTAATTGTTTCATTGTTGAGAACATTACTGCGATTTTACCGCAATATCCTATAGATATTAAAGCACTTAAATTACCAAATTATCTACAATTAGCAGATGAAACATTTTATATACCGGGGGAAGTCTATTAGGAGCCGATGTCTTTTTCCAGGCGTTGGTGGACAAGCCGCTACCGCTGCTACAGCCTGAATGGCCACATATTAACAAATCGAGCAATGGACCTCGCATTGTGGACACATTGTTTGGTCATGTAGTAGCAGGAAACATTAATACTCTACGAGATTCAAAGTATGTATCTCTTTTTTGTCAATCTTGTAATACAAACATTGCCACTTCATTGCGGAAATTCTGGGAATATGAAAAGGTACCTGAAACATTTATAGAAAATACTTCTGAAAATCAGCTTTGTGAAGGTGTGTTCCAAGAATCTGTGATTTTAAAAGACAACAAATTTCATGTTTCCCTTCCGCTTAAATTGAAGTTAGATGAAGTAAACAATACTGTAGGCGATTCCTTTAGTATTGCCTTTCAAAGGTTTTTAAATTTAGAAAAGCGATTTATTAAGAACAAAAAATTATTTTTGCAATATAAGCAGTTTATCGATGAATATGTGGCTTTAGGTCATGCCGAGTATATAGATATGCCAAATTTAGAGAAAACTCCTATATTTTTTTTGCCACATCATCCCATACTTAGGCCAGACAACAAGACTTCTCCATGCAGAGTAGTCTTTGATGGCTCAGTTACAAGCAGAGATAAGAAAATTAGTCTTAATGATTTGCAACTAAATGGTCCTAAAACACAAAGAGACCTTTTTGATATATTATTACAATTCAGATTACACAAATATATTTTTATTACTGATATTACTAAAATGTATAGGATTTGTCTTTTACATCCAGAATATCGATCTTTACAAATAATTTTATGGAGAAACAATCCAACAGAAAACATTAAATGCATACAGTTAAAAACTGTCACATATGGACTTAAGAACTTAGCATATCTTGCTACAAGATGTTTATTGGAACTTGCAATTAGATATCAAAAACAGTATCCATTGCCTGCTTCAGCAGTAATAAACAACTGTTACTGCGATGATTTTGTAATTGGCCACGATGATATTAATATGTTGCTCTTAATTAAAGAACAGCTTATACAATTGCTTGAAATAGCCAATAGCCAAACAATAGGGAGATTTTTCAGGACATACCAATAGAATTGCAACATTTTGATAAAATAGATCTTGACAAAAATGATTTATCTATAAAGACCTTAGGCCTGAATTATGAAGTTAAAAATCACATTTTAAAATTAGAGTGTCCTCAAAATCATTTACCTAAACAGTGTACTAAACGTGATGTGTGCAGCTTTATCAGTAAATTTTTGGACCCGTTAGGATTAGTTGGGCCTATCTTAATTGCAGGAAAAATTTTGTTACAAAACATTTGGCTATCCAAGCTGTCTTGGGACACGCCTCTCACCGCTGATTTATTAAGACAATGGGAAAACTTTGCTCACAGCCTATCTGCAATGAAGGCTATCGACATACCTAGAAACATAGCTGTTCATAATGCAAGGCTCATTCAGCTCATCGGATTTGCAGATGGCTCACAAAAGGCCTATGGGTGCAATATGTATCTACGGGTTGTAAATTCAAATGACACAGTAAACATTAGTTTATTATGTTCCAAGTCTCGCGTCAACCCTATGAATTCTAACTTATCTGTACCGCGTATAGAATTAAATGGTGCTCTTATTCTTGCAAAATTATGCAAAAGAGTACAAGAAATATTAAAAATAAAATTCAATGCTGACATACAAACAATCCTATATCTTGATTCTCAAGTTGATTGGCATGATTACATATAGAACCTACTAAACTTAATGCATATGTAGCTAACCGTGTGAAACAAATTAATGGTCTCACTGAGAGTTGCACTTGGCAATATGTTGAAACTACACATAATCCAGCTGATGTTTTGTCTAGAGGCATTGAACCACATTTATTACAGGAATTGTCATTATGGTGGCATGGCCCTAAATTTTTAACAGAATTAAGCTATAAAATTAATACAATATCAAACTTACAAATTCCAAAAAACTTATCTGAATTGAAGTTCCACGATCCACGCGAGGTGTTGTCTCTGGCTGTCTCTGTTGAATCTTGTTTTACTGAATGTTTTAACATTGAAAAATATTCTAACTTGAACAAACTAAAACGTGTTATCGCATATTGTTTACGATTCTTATCAAATCTAAAAGACCCCAATAATAAGCGAAATGGGGCAATGACTGTAAAAGAATTAAACAATGCATTTATGTTAATAATAAGAAATGATCAAACAAAACATTTTCATGAAGATGTTGAGTTGCTAAAATGTAACAAACCTATTAAGAATAATGCCCTTAAGGCGCTACATCCTTTTTTAGATCGCACAGGGCTTCTTAGAGTTGGGGGCCGCTTACAAAACTCAACATTGCCATATACGCAACGGCACCCCATTATTTTAGCAAAAAATTCAAATATTACTAACAAAATCATAGAAAATGAGCATTTACGTTTATTACATGGTGGTAATAAATTAGTTTTTGCCAGTCTATTTAGAACTTTCTGGATTGTAAATGGAATTCGAGAAATTAAAAAGATTTTGCATAAATGTGTAAAATGTTTTAGATTGAAGGCTGAAACTTCAAAACAACTCATGGGGTCATTACCTAAAGACAGAGTAACAGCTTCTCTTCCTTTTCAAAAAACCGGTATGGATTTTTGTGGTCCTTTTTTGATAAAACAAAACCGTACAGTAAGGAATTCACTGACTACAAAGGCTTATGTTCTATTGTTTGTATGTTTCACTACAAAAGCCATACATATTGAACTTGCTTCCGATTTGACAACGGAATGTTTTTTAGCTTGTCTAAAACGTTTTATTTCACGAAGGAATACACCTTCTGACTTATATTGTGATAATGGTTCTACATTTAAAGGTGTTAAAAGCGTTTTAAGTTCTTTGTACAAGCTACAGTCTTCCAAGGTCCATCGTGATACCTTACAGAGCTTTTCAGTTAGCAATAATATTGATTTTCATTTTATTCCTGCCTATTCACCAGTATTTGGTGGCCTTTGGGAGGCTGGAGTTAAGAGTATAAAACACCATTTGCTCAGAACAATGGGTAATAATGTACTTACTTACGAGGAACTTAATACAGTCCTCTGCCAAGTTGAGGCGATCGTCAATTCACGTCCCTTAACACAAATAACATCCGAAATAAACGATATGTCATATTTGACTCCTGCACACTTCTCGTGCGGAGCTCCCTTAACTTCGCTCCCAGAACAAGACCTAACTTATATTCCTAATAGTCGTTTAAAGTTCTGGAATTTATGTACAAAGCTAAAACAATCATTTTGGAAAACTTGGCATCGCCAATATTTGGCCTTACTACATAGTAGACCAAAATGGAGAGTAGATTTACCTAATGTTAAAATTGGATCACTTGTTATATTTAGGTGTGATAATACACCCCCTCTCTATTGGCCTATGGCCAGAATATGTAACATCTTTCCTGGAAAAGATGGAAAAGTACGCGCAATTGATGTAAAAACGGCCACTGGCTCAGCGGTGCGTACAAGCCTGCATAAAATTTGTTTATTACCTATAGAATAACATTATATACCTATAGATTAAGATACAGTCCACTTTCAGTTGAATGTTATCGACATATGTAACACTATATTGCTTATGTAATAATAGCATAAATGTGCCGATTTCTACGTCGCATAATATCATCATAACCGGTTCTTGGTCGATTGCCGGTTTGGTTTTTAGCAAACGCCATTTTGTTGTTTCTCCGCCGTTTTTGCCACGCTGTTGGCAAGCTTGAGGCGCCGTTCTCGCGCTTTCCCGCATCCACCAATTAGAGCGAGCGCACATTGTAGTCACGACAGTTTTAAGACAGACTTGCATCAAACAGACAAGTCTGTTTTAAAACCAAGACGAAACTGTTTTGTCTACGATGCGCCGCACACTATAGTCTGCGACAATCTTTTTAGAGTTCCGTAGCCAAATGGCAAAATACGGAACCCTTATAGATTCGTCATGTCTCTGTCTGTCCGTCCGTATGTCACAGCCACTTTTTTTCCGAAACTATAAGAACTATACTGTTGAAACTTGGTAAGTATATGTATTCTGTAAACCGCATTAAGATTTTCACACAAAAATAGAAAAAAAGCTATAAATTTTGGGGGTTCCTCATACTTAGAACTGAAACTCAAACATTTTTTTTTATCAAACCCATACGTGTGGGGTATCTATAGATAGGTCTTTAAAAATGATATTGAGGTTTCTAATATATATTTTTTCTAAACTGAATAGTTTGCGCGAGATACACTTCCAAAGTGGTAAAATGTGTGTGTCCCTCTAAATTAAGAGAATGATAAAAATAAAAAACATATATGATGTACATTACCATGCAAACTTCCACCGAAAATTGGTTTGAACGAGATCTAGTAAGTAGTTTTTTTAATACGTCATAAATCGTACATAACCCTTCATGGGGTACATCGTTAGACTGTTTTGTCGTTGATGTGCGCGCCCGCATATATTCAAAAGGGAAGCCGACAAACGTTAGTCAGACTTGTCGCCATGCAGATCTTGTAGGTATGAAACAATTTAGTCTACGAGACGTTTTGTTTGAAGTATGCGCGTCTTCATTATTTTTGTAAAGCGATAGTCCGTCTTAAGACTGTCTTGACTATAATCTGCGCTCAGCCTTAGCGTTTGCTGCAGCGCAATACGTCAAACTCTGCTTTGCCAATAAGAGGCCGGGGCAGTGCAGCGCATCACGACTACACGGATAGCGGCCAATAGCCAAATATGCCAAATGAGAAACTTCGTTGTTTGTTACGCACGGGATTGCACCAATATACTATAACTCACAAAATGTACAATGAAAACATATCACTTTTTCACATTATAATTTCCGTCGCTTCCGAAGCGGCTATTGGCCGCTATCCGTGTAGTCGTGATGCGCTGCACTGCCCCGGCCTCTTATTGGCGAAGCAGAGTTTGACGTATTGCGCTGCAGCAATGCTAATTGGTGGATGCGGGAAAGCGCGAGAACGGCGCCTCAAGCTTGCCAACAGCGTGGCAAAAACGGCGGAGAAACAACAAAATGGCGTTTGCTAAACACCAAACCGGCAATCGACCAAGAACCGGTTATGATGATATTATGCAACGTAGAAATCGGCAAAATCAGCACTTCATCGCTGATTTACGATGTACAATAAAATTTGGTTTTTTGTTTTTGCACTGGATGTACAATTTGTCGAATCTTGAATTTTATTTCCAATTTATACAATTGGACGTATAGAATATGCGTGGTTATATGTTACCTTATACGATGGGACGCGCTATAGGACGCCCGCCGCGGCAGTGTTTATGGAACACTAATATTACAAACTCACGCGTTTAAATGTTCAAATATATTATTTGACGGCTCGTTGTGACCAAAAACACATGTAGGTTTATTGTGTTTAAATAAAATAAAAAACTGTTACTGTTTAGGTCGTTGGTTGTATTTCACATAATGTAACGGAAGTAGGTACAAAATTGACATTAAGTAAATGAGTGTTGTCATACAAAAAAAATATCTTCTATCTAGAAACTGATTGTCACGATGGTATCGCTGGATATAGAGGGAGCCTTCGACAGTGCCTGGTGGCCGGCCATAAGAGTCAGGTTGGCATGCGTCCAGGGTTCCATCGCGGGTCCAATTCTTTGGAACCTGTTGCTGGATCCCCTTCTAAAGAGCCTGGAAAGTAGAGGTGATTACTGCCAAGCTTTTGCGGACGATGTGGTCCTCATATTCTCCGGAAAAACGGCGTCGGAGATCGAAAGGCGGGCCAACGCCACCCTCGCACATGTTTTGGAGTGGGGTGTCAAAAACAAGCTGAAGTTTTCTCCTGGCAAGACCAATGCAATGGTCATAACCAGGAAGCTGAAGTTTGACACACCACGCTTGAACATGGGCGGGGTTGACGTTGCACTATCTGACGAAATCAAACTGCTGGGGCTCACGATTGATAAAGGGCTGACGTTTAAGACCCACGTAATTAACGTCTGCAAAAAGGCTATTGCCATTAGCAAGCAGCTGACACGCTCAGCCCGAGTCAGCTGGGGCCTCCATCCCGAGGTTGTGAGGACCATATACGTCGCGACATTTGAGCCGGTTATAATGTATGCCGCCGCCGCCTGGGCTCCAGCCGTCTCCAAACTGGGAGTGATAAAACACTTGAGCGCTGTACAAAGGAGCCTCGCCCAAAAAATATGTAAGGCCTACCGTACGGTATCCCTAAACTCTGCGCTAGTTCTGGCTGGGATACTCCCATTAGACCTCCAGATCCGTGAGGCAGCATCACTTTACGAGGCCAAGAGGGGGATACCCCAGCCGGAGCTGGCAGACAGAGAGGTAGAGTGCATGGCTTCAGCGATTGAAGTTCCTCACCCAGCTAACTATACGTGCCTTGAGTTCAAAATCCTGGTAGACCAAGAACAGCTTGACGCAAACAGCGATTATGCTGTACGTATTTTTACTGATGGCAGCAAGATTGAGGACAAGGTCGGTGCTGCGCTATCCCTGTGGAATAGCCACGCCGAAACGAAAGCTATCAAACTTTGCTTGCCATCCTACTGCACCGTCTACCAGGCTGAACTCTTGGCTGTATGTAAAGCAACTGAGGAGATACTCCGGCGGAAGGAGAAATCCTTCGGAGTGTACAGCGACTCCATGTCCGCCCTCCAGACGATCACCGGTCTGAACTGCCTCCACCCGTTAGCCGTTAAAACCAGGGGAAACCTGAGATCTGCATCCCGCCAAGGCAAAACTGTCGACTTGCATTGGATTAAGGCTCACGCGGGACTGGCTGGCATCGAGAGGGCGGATGAACTGGCAAAAGAGGCGGCTCTTAACACTAAGAGGAAGCCCAAGTATGATCTGTGTCCGGTCTCATTCGTCAAGCGATGTATCCGTATGCGCTCGCTTGACGAATGGAACCAGAGATACAGGTCAAGTGACACTGGAGCAGTTACTAAAGCTTTCTTTCCCGACGCGACGGCGGCATACAATGTGATTCGAAAGATCGAGCTGGACGGCGTAATCACCCAGGTCTTGACGGGTCACGGCGGGTTCTCTGGGTACCTGTATTGCTTCAAGTGCAAGGAGAACCCGTCGTGCCTCTGCGACCCAGATGTCGAAGAGACCGTGCTCCACCTCATCACTGAGTGTCCCGTTTTTAGCAGGCAGAGACACGACCTGGAAATGTGCATAAATGACAAAATCACACAAAGCAATATACCAGACATAATGAATCGCAAAAATAGAGACAGGTTTCTCACATATTGCAAAGGCATAGCAATTAATATAATAAAAAGAAATAAAACTTGAAGCGTCACCAAAAAAAAAAAAAAGAAAACGAAGATATGAAAAGATAAATGAATAAATAATGCCTTAAAAACGGCTCCGATTATGTCGGAGGTAGAATTGTACAAAAAAAAAAAACCAGTCTAGGACTCTAGATAGATTAACCAGACTGGTTAAAGTATCGATATTTACCTGTGGTATTAATCACAGTTATATCGACACATCAAACTTTTGCCAGACCAGACAAATAAAAATTATATTTAGACATTTTAGAAATTACAATACATAATACGAGTATACAAGTTTATTTTTTAGTTACTTGCTAGCTTGTTCACCAAGTTTGAAATCGCCAAAAAAAATCAGCTGTTCGGGTTCCATAACATTCACTGAACCTAGATGTATGGAACAGCTTTTTTTTGCGATTTCAAAGTTGGTCCCATAGTGAAAGTTATTCACTTTGTTTGTCTGAACAAGTACACAATTTTTTATAGTAACTAAAAAATAACCTTGTATACATATATAAATTAGAAATGTTTAAATGTTAAAAGAAAGAAATGAATCTAGAAATGTTAAGAGTCGAAATAAAACGAATGAGAATACACAATTGGATTTCAAAACCGAGCCAATTAACTTGATCACATTGTTTCTTAAACGAACTGAATAAACAATGAATTTAAAAAATCTGAAGATACCCAGCGAGGTTTGCAAAGCTCTCCCTAGCCAAATGAAGATAATCCTTTTCAGAGAGAGACGATCTTTTTATTTTCATAGTGAAATCTGACACCGTAAAGTTATTCGACTGACTCACATCCGTAATAGATACTCGTAATTACTTGTAGTAATAAATAAAAGCAAATAATTAAAATTAAGTCATAGTTTAATGTGTATACTAAAAACTCGCAGTAAAGTTGCCCAATATTCAGTACCTAGTGGTGTTGAGTACAAAAACTTTGTATGTACATTTAATCAGTCTATCCGTCCGTCTGTATATTCCATCGAGATCTCGGGCCACCTAGAGACCTTGGGTATTTACGAGTTTTATATTGCAATGCAATGTAATTAGAGATGTGCTTGAGATATTTCTTGAGAACATACCAATTAGTTGGCGGTACATAGCTCGTGGATATTATTATGTATATCATCTTCTTCCATTTGCAGCTACACCTAAAGGCTATTATTTTGTCTATTTAATTTTAAACCTTTTTTTTTAAATTTAGGTTTCATTCCGATGCCTACCAACTAAAACTTTAGTATGCACGACGCCATGCACTCAAGTTCCAGTTCCATTAATTAAAAGTCGGATAAGAACCTATTGTAATGATTCATTAAATGAATTGCTTCCCACTTGACAGCTACGATTTGTAGCAGTCACAGTGTTTTTTTTTTCAACACAGAGTTTATGAGTATACATTCTATATTTTATTTTATTTTATTAGGGACAACAAACAGTATTCACAATAAGATATAAAAAATGGTACAATGCTTAATGTATGTTAGTTCATTGTGATACCCACACCGTTATCCACAAGTTACTCAAAGCAGTGTTACTCGATACAAATAATAATAGCTTAACAATAATATTAACAATCAGATAATACTCAACATATATAGGTACAAAAAAAAGAAAAGAAAGGTCATACAATATTAGCCGTGAAATAATTAAACCTATCAATAATATTAGTTACTCGTTACTAAGGTGTTCTATGACTAGCTTTTTAATTTTTTTTTCATTACAAGCAAAGATATCAAGTTCTGGAAAAGTTTTATTGTATGCATCCACTAAGTGACGTAAAGGTACGCGCTCACCCGCGCGTGTGCGGCACGGCGGCGTGTGAAACACGCGTCCAGCATGCACAGCGCACCGGAGTGCGGGATTCGGAACGACATAACACAAATTGTTGCTCAGCTCAGTACAGTCAAACTTATTACTACATATACCGTGCAAGGTCATAACGCCCAGAAGTGTACGTCTCTTTTCTAAGCTTAACAGATTGTATTTGTCTAAAAGTTGAGCGTATGACTGACGGACACGACAAACCCTATAATCTGCGAAGAAAAGAATTTGCGTTGTACCTCTCTATGTACTTTATATATATTGGGTTCCAAACCGGTGTGGCTTACTTCAACTGGGGTCTAATAAGTGACTTGTACAAATAAAGAAATGTAGAAGGACGTCTAAAATCAACCGCAGATCTCATCACAAAACCGTACATTCTAAAAGCTTTATCCCTAGCAGCACTAATGTGATGATCAAAGTGCAACTGTGAGTCAAATAGTATTCCTAGATCTTTGACGACTTTGACCTTATTAAGTTTATTGTCCAGTAAACAGTATTCGCAATCCATAGTACGTTTGTTTTTAGTAAATGTTATAGTTTGACATTTAGGTATACTAAGTTGCAACTTATTGTCGAGACAATAGGTTGCGAATCTGTCCAGGTCTTGCTGAAGTTGAATAGTGTCATTAATATTTTTGACCGTAGTGTAAATTTTTAAGTCATCGGCATACATAAGAAAGTGTGAATTTTGAAAGCAGTTTTGGATATCATTGACATAAAGTATAAATAGTAGTGGCCCAAGGATAGAATCTTGAGGCACTCCCGATGATATGTCAACCGTCTCAGATCTATAGCCGTTTATTACAACTGTCTGCAACCTTCCTGATATATACGATGTGAACCACCGCAACAAGTTACCGCGAATGCCGTTAAATGCGAGCTTCCGTAAGAGTAGTTCATGATCAACCTTGTCAAAACACTTTCGAAAATCAGTATAGACAGCATCAGTTTTAAGGCGCCGATCTATATTCTCAAATAAAAAGTTAGCAAAAGTCATCAGATTCGTTGTTGTAGATCGTCGCCTGACAAACCCATGCTGCTGTGGTATATTAATGCCATGGACAATGGGGTAAATTATATTATGCACTAGGCCTTCAAAAAGTTTCGACAAGGCTGACAATATGGAAATGGGCCGGTAATTCTCCACGTCATGTTTGTCACCGTCTTTGTATACAGGTGTAATGTTGGCTTGTTTCCATATTGATGGAAAAACCCCTTCACGCAGACACGTCTATAGTAGAGCATTTTTGTTGAGTCTTTTATTCTCAAATGGAGAATTATTAACAATTCTATAAAACATTGTCTTTCACTGATATTTTTTCTCTTGAAAATATAAGGTCACCTACCTAATTGGCTGTAATACACAATATACAATATCACAAATTGATTGCTGGCTGATAGTAATTCTCAATGCGACAGCAGCGGAGAATTCAGTAATTGCTTGATTGAATATTCAAACTGTTGACGATGCCTAAATGTTCTGTCGATTAGGACACAATACGTTTTGGCCATAACATTGCTATGCAAATATACATTTTAATATTCTATGCGAATAGCTACCAGCCCTGATTGTGCTCTATCAATTCACGATATATCTATCCCTTCTGACATGCTTAATACGTTTACATTTATTGAATTACAGGATCGAGCAAATTTTAAAAAAGGTAGTCCTTAAAATGTAATTTGTAGTAACATTTTTTCTATTGAATACAAAAAATTCGAAACCGATGAACCCTTAGTCAAACTAACTTTTCAAACAGAATCATAATTTTAAATAATTAAAACATGCAGAATCTGATTCTAAATCCCTGTTGTAATTAATATAGTCATATTAAATTAAGCTTTAAGTAATAGTTTAGTTAATGGTAAGTTTAAAATCATAGTATGGACATTGGCGAAAATGGCCCCAGACACGGACAAACAAATGTGTCACGTCATAATTTTTAACAATTTTTTTGACGTCGTTAGCAATTATCCTTATTAAACGGACAAGCTGTAGTTTGAAACGATAAATTAAAAGCTTTTAACTACTGTATACTTCGACTGACATCTACACTAGCCGCCATGAAAACAGCTAGAGATGTTATAAGTACTCGTATTTAAATCAATCGATTTTTCAATTGTAATATAATTTCGTTCTTATTTTAACAAATTATGTCATATTTATGTTATAATGTGTATGTGTTTGTTATTAAAATACATGTTGGATCATCATCTCAGCCGCACGACGCCCACTGCTGGGCATAGGCTGTTGGATATATCACAATATTTAGTAAAGCATAATAATAGTTGGTGTTTCAATATTGACCAAAATCGATTTCCAATATTGTAGTTCAATTAACCGTATCGTTTCTACAGAATCGGAAGTGAGTGACATCTCTAACTAATTGTTTTTTTTTACTCACTCGCTTACTTGCTCTCGTGTTTGTATAGTGAGTTTTTAATTTTTTCTATTTTTGGATTGCTTATAAATACTTGGCTATTCTTACGGAGTCTGATTTCTTTTAATAACATACGTACCCCGGCTTTGATTTATGGACTTTGTGATCTGCTTGAACGATAACTTGGCATTAAACAACGGATCTTAATAACCTCAATACGAAATGGAAGGTGTTTGTGTTAATTGTGATTCTGCTGGTGGTTCCATGGTATTGGAAAATGAGCAGATTCTTCGCTGTATACAACAATGGAAGGCACCCCGTCTGGTAAGCCTTTTTAGCTTTTTTCCAATTCTTTTGATTAGTGTGCATTTCCTCAATATTTTTTATTCTTCATGAAGCTTCAAACTCATGATCAAAGCAACGTATTCAAATAATATAGTCTCAAATGATATAGTTATTTAGAGCAAATGTAACATAGTTTACTTTACGATTATAACCTCAAAATGTAATACATTTTGTGTGATATTACGATGCCTACGCTTGTCCGTGCTTCAACAAATGACTGAATTGTATATATGAAGGATTCCCAACAAAATTAGCAAAATTTCCTTTGCTGTCCGTTACTGGGGCATACAATGTATGGAGACGGAACAATGTCCTATCATATTTCAAAATGACTTTCTTTAATCGTTTCTGCTCAGTCTGAAATCTTGCTGTGTGAAAATCAGTGAAAATAGAAAACAATTCTGTATTGAATTAGTTATCATTAGTTTATAATGGAGGGCATGTCTATCCCAATACCTTCTATTAACAAGTTCACGGCAAAACGCGTGAGCATCAACTAACGCAAATCAAATATTAATTTGATACTCAGCTATTGAATTGGAAACGGGTCAGTCGTGCGGCCCGCCTGCCGCAAAGTTGCCTTAAACAGGGAAAGTCAATTCAAACCGTAAACTTTTTTAAAGTCCCCGGCACCGGGTCTTTCCGCCCATTGATTTTGCACTTCGCACTTAGTTATCGTTTTTCTTACACCATCCTAAAACCTTTTTCGAACTTTACGGTTTAATTTGAATGCGCGTTCGGTTAGTCAACTTTTTTTGAATGGATTGGGTTAGTTTCGTCACATCATTAGGGGTGCATAAGGATGCTTAAGTAGTAGTTAAACTTGTGAAGTTACAGTTTATACGTTTAACCTCACCAATTTTTACGAAATCGCTAAAGATTTCTAAATTTGATGTTGATGCGTAGCTATTAACAGTGAATTAAGTCTACATTTTCTTATCAATGTAAAAAGAGATCAATGCAGTTGAAATTTGGTTTCGGATTCGATAAGACCTCTTTGGCCTATTGGTTATGGCATCAACACTAGGTACATTTTTTCTTGTATTTTAGTCATATTTCAACTTTCAGCTGTTTAACTTTTTAAGGTGGTAAATTATAACAAAGAACAAGTCCTGAGACGTGTTTCGAAGCCACCTCCTATACAAACCGCTCTACTACACTCTATAACCACATTTATATCGGATGCAAGATAATATATAAAATTACTTACATTTTTTTTTGTTTGTTCAAAAAATGTTCTTCACATTATCCCATCATTATAAAACATGAATTATAACATCTATCATAACATCAAAACGTCTATCATAACATGTATAAAATCAAAAGGCTTTTCGTGATCTTATTTAACTCAAAAATCAAGATATATCAATGATTTCGAACTTTCTTAGAAGTAGGTATAACTATTTCACCCTATACCTACAATAAATCTGATCATACTCGTACTTTCCTATGTATATATTTGGCATAACCGCAACAAATATCATCCGGCCCAATATTGTATTCATTACTTATAGTTAATGCTATGAAATCTGACTTCGATGAAGGTAGCGCCTAAAATGAAAGACGTAATAAAGTTTAGTGAACCGCGGCGTGTGCGGAGGCAACGAACCAGGAGATTTCCTTGCGGGCTCGCATCCACTCTTACATTGTAATCTTCGCGGGAATAACATTAAGCCTTTATATACTATCGTACATTTATAACAGATATCTATATAATTGCAGATTTGTCGATGTATAAAAGTTTCGCCTACCGTTTTCTAATCAACATAAGCTAGCCCATACTCTGACTTTGTGACGTCTTAAAGAATTGGACTTTTTTGAAAAGTGTTACAAATAGTAAAAACACCATTTACCACATAGCTTTAACCATTCCTGTAAGTTTGTATGCAATGGTGTCAATATCCCTTGATGTAATTTAAAATATCCGTAATATTGTTTTGTTAACTGGTTTAAAGAACACAGGATATAATAGCAAACTGGACTATATAAAAGTTTCATAAATTGTACGTCTAACAACAGACATTAAGTCAGTCTGATATGGTAGCTATTTAATCACATAACAAGGTGGTGAAAGGAATACAGGATCAGTCAAACCAATACCAAAAATAAAATGATTCTTAAGTCCAACAGTTAGAACGTTTATTTCACGCATTACTCGCGTTCATATAGTTACACTAATGCTCGCGTGGGGAATATAACCCCAATTTTAAAGGTATATTAAAACATATTTTTAATTACATACTTTTATTTTTATTGTAAAAATTAGAAAAAGACAACATTGTTCTAAATTGTAATAGTATCAATAATCAACATTATTATAAGCTTATAAAGATATGAAGCTTTAAATTGAGGAACTTTTTAATCAATACATTTATCACATATCATGGTGGAGTGGTCGTGACAGACTTGCTGGTGGCATTTGGCACACATAAATCTTATTTTTTTATTTTTCGACCTTGGGCAGATATGGCACGTTTTATAAGTTGTCGATGGGCCACCTCTGGAAGTGGCGCCAGGATCCTGAACTTCAGCATTTCTCTTTAACCGTTTTTGTATGGCCCTAGGCAGTTGTGGTATTGTTGATCGAGTTTGTTGGTGAGCGTTTGTCAAATCAACTGCAAGATGAACGCAGCACGCCAGACATGTAAAGCAGACCTAGGTAAGTCAAAAGTTCTTCGTATTCTAGCAATTTGCAATCACGTTCGCGTTGAAACTTTCTTGTATATATTTTATGTAATCGTTGGTCTGTTGCAGTACTAAATTGACAGTATCCTTTGAAAACAATTTTATTTTTTAAGTGTTTCTGACATTGTATGTATCTCTTTGGCTGCTCACTTAGCTCCAGGTGTTTCCCTCATAATATTGTGTATACGAACTCGAACGCTGGTACGCCGCGGCTCTTTTGCCCACTTTGTGTATTTATTTATTGATAAATAAACATTATCAGAATCTTCACTTGCAAGTCTATTCAGCGGTTTATTATCGTCATCACTCCATTCTGAGTCTGTTTCATTGGCACTTTCTTGAGATTCTGAGTTGTGGTCACTTTGGATCACTTCAGCGTCTCCCTTATCTTCATCGAGACTATCTATGATGCTTTCTTCCTCGTCTTCTAATAAACGCTCAGCAATCTGGTAGTCAGAAAGACGCTTACTTGCCATTTTAGGCGTTCTAATCTAAAAAAAAACAAAAGAAAAGATAAGTAAAAAATACCAACCATTTAGTATCTGTACTGCACATTAAAAAAACTACTCACTCGTCCAAGAAAAGTTGCAATAAAACTCGCGTGGGGCAATATATACCCCAAACGCGATCTCCTGGCACAACCACACGGCACTGAGCTGCACTCGCGACTGATCCGCGATGGGGGAAGGTATTTAGGCAGCTACTGAGAACGCCATGAAGGTGTTTTATTATTAAAAGACTTATATTTTATAATTAGTTTTATTTGTGAGACGACCGTGACACGACAATTTACAAGATGAAAAGTGACAGCGGATGACAATTATTTTAGCGGGAAATAAGGCTACGTTCCGTTCCACTACTTGACCATGACTTTGATGACTTTTCTTAGTGTAATAAACATTAGTACTGCCTTTTGATGAGTGATTGCACAAGAGTGAATTTTGATATAGAACTTGCCTTTTCTAATGAGAGATCATTTTCAAGTAATAATTTTTCTCTAACAAACTGGTATTTTTCATGCAAGTTGCATATGTAAATATCTTTTACTAGTCAATCTCTTAAGCTACCAAAATCACACGACTCGCTTTTATTGATTAAATCTGTCAAAAAATCATCTAAGCTTTCTTCTTCACTTTGCTTTCGTGTAAAAAATTTGTAACTTTCGTAGGTTATATTTGTTTTTGGCACGAAATAATTTTCAAATTTTTGTATCAGCACATCATATTTTACTGTATCCACGTCTAGGTTGAATGTATTAAATATTTCCAGCGACCTTTCACCAATGAAATGAAGGAAAACGGCTACTTTTCGTTCATCGGATTCGTCATTTATGCCACTTGCTCGCATAAATATTTTAAATGTCTGCAACCATTTCTTCCAATTTACTGCTAGATTACCTTCTAACAACATTGGAACCAAATTACTAGACAAATTTATACGCCTTGATTCTGATGCCGGTTTTGCATCGATACTCATTTTTCCGAATAAAACGTTTTGTACTTTTATTGAACACGAATTCTACAGACACTTTCTTTTTTGACTTCAATTAGGCACTTCTGACACCATGTTTTATTATTAAAAGACTTATATTTTATAATTAGTTTTACTTGTGAGACGACCGTGTCACGACAATTTACAAGATGAAAAGTGACAGGGGATGACAATTATTTTAGCGGGAAATAAGGCTACGTTCCGTTCCACTACTAATCCATATAACAGAAGGTAACTTTAAAAATGGCGGAGATACAACGCTTCAAATACGCCGTGGGGTTAAATATACCCCACGCGGGTAATTAAGGGTTAAAATACTTGAGCATTTTGTGATGACTATACGACTTATTCTAGTTATTAAGCCCCGTCGTAACCATAAAAGGTTAAGAGAAATATACTTGCCAAGAACATACATAGGCGCATCGCACAAGTCTTTAAAATATTAGTTGCTGCACCGTAATTGGACTTAAGCGACCACGATAACGATTATTCAGTTAAAAACTCAATTAGGGGAGCGTTCAGAGACGTGCGTTTTTATCCTACACCGTTCAGAACTAGTCCGCGTGAAACCGAGAGTAGCCGAATGATCCACCCAGTCCGTTCCAAAAATTCACTTGACAGATTGTCAAGTGAATTGCTTACTAACAGGTGCAAATTTTAACTCCTGCCGGATAGCCGATAAAGAGAATTGTATGCTTCTGAACGACAGGTTCGTTCAGAAGCATACTCCATTTCTCTATCGGGTAAATATGACTATTTCTTTCTTTTTTCCGAGAGCGAAAATCAAATGTTTCTGAACGGACCCGAGGAGAGTGATTGTTTTTTATTTATCTATCTTACGGTCACAAACTGAATTACACGACAACTCGGGTACAATTAGTTTTTTGATAAAACTGTATCAAGGAAATATATCAATTAGGCTATCTTAAAACCTACGCGAGTAGCTAACAATGCGAGCTGATTCAGCAAAGACTTGAGATAATCTTGTTATTATTCTATTATATTGAATCTTATTTATTATTGTATTGAATCTATTAACATCCTCCATTCAGCACTAATACGAGAAGTTATTCCTTCTTCGGTTAAGTCTTTGCACGTAATTAATTAGGTGCGTGTTCTCGGTTCGCGTTAATATCTTCGATCTCCAACAGCTTTATGAGATTTCGAGTATTACTTAGTTCTTCGGAACGGATATATGAAAACAATAGAATGCTTACGCAATTGCTTAGTAATAAGGTAGGTAATTTTTTTATTGATGTTGGTATGGATAAATCCGGTAGCTCTAGTTCAAAGATTTATTTTGATTGAAAAATGGAAGCTAGAACTTCGCTGTTCATATCGTGAAAGCTCCCTGCATTTTCCAAACAAATCAAAAAGAATAGAAAAGTATTTTTTTCTAGTCTTCTTGTATTTGCGTTCATCTTTGGTGGTTGAGATCTAGGTATGCACAAACGTTGGTTTACAGGTATTTTGTATCAGGCATAATAATAATCTATCTATATAAATAAAAAAAATGGATCACCGAATGTGTTGCTAAGCTCAAAACTCGCGAACGGGTGAATCGATTGAGCAACTGTTTTTTTCCTATTTTGCTTAAGGCACAAGGTAGGTTCTTATGAAAAGAAAAAACACAAAAATTGCATGGAACATAGTAAAAACAGCACTTTTCTTTTCCCATACAAATCACAGAGTAAATAACTTTTGACATAACGAAGTCTGTCCGGCGGCTACCTAGTTATTATAATAAAATTTCGTGTTAATTTTTGGAGATACATTTTGGAGAGTGCGCGAATGAGCTTCAACAGCTTCTATCACCGCGTAAACGAGTGCAGACTTCATCTTTATCAATGCTACATCAGATTCAAACAAACGATTGTATCGCGCTCCAAAAAATTACAGTGCTTAAAGGAACTGACATACTTCACTAGCGGTGTGTATACTTATTTGTTAGATAATAAATAAATAAATGTAGTGTACATTTTCCCGCCCACTTCCATCGTATTACTTCGAGTATTGGAAACAAATCTAACTGGCTCGCCACTGGCAATTTTATTGGACAGTCTGCCATGCGATATTGTCCTGTCAAACGCCCACTGTGCAATGAAAATATTGTAGTTTTCAGCATATAAACAAAATCGACGTGGCTGTCTGAAACATCAAGATAGCAATATTTAGGCAGAAGTTTCTACCTTTGTTTGTTTGCATCGTGATGTTGCATTAGTTTTAACCGACTTCAAAAAAGGAGGAGGTTCTCAATTCAATGCGTATGTTTTTTTTGTGTATGTTATGCGATTACGCCGCTAGTTGTGGACCGATTTTCAAAATTATTTTTGTATTCGATAAAGTATACTTCAAGGGTGGTCCCATGGTCACCGAAGTCAGGATCTGATGATGGGATCCCATGAAAATTGAGGAAAACACTAAAGGTGAGCTGGTATTTTAAGATTGGTATTTTAAGACCAAATTTTAAGACCAAATTTTAAGACTTTCTAGGAGATCATCGTTTGGCACCGACTTCAATATAGAAGTGTGATGTTGTCTGTACCTATTCTTATATTATTTTTAACTTTTCAGTGTTTTTGAAGTCGGTTTTTATTTTTTGTAAAATATTTTTTATTTTTTATTTTGAAGTGAATGAAATCTTTATTGTGTTCTCCTGTCATTATTTTCCACTTCTATCCTTACGTTTACGCCTAGGTTATCTGCTCTGACAATAAAACAACCTTTATTTATTTATTTTAAATTTTCAAGACACTCTTTAATAATGTTTTATTCTTGTTTAACTTGTCACGAAAAAGTAATAAAAAGTAAATCAAAACAACTCGGAAACTAAAAATGATAATTCTAAACATACCTTATTTAAATCGTATATAGGTAATTCGAAGGGCAAATGGTCAGATATTCGTTGGGGAATTCAGAAGAAAAACAACCTCACAAGAAAACCAAGAAACCCGGAAGTAACAGGGGAGTGCATGGGAACACCTACTGTGCCAATGCGATTCTTTAGCTCACAGAAGAATGAGTTTTTTTTGGGATTGAATGTCCAAAACCTAACCCTTCAGGGACTAAGTATAAAACTTAGGCGTTGACTTAATTCAACAGTAATGATATAGCAGTGGATAAGATATAATAACCGTACTATTGCCACTAAAAGGTATCGTTAGTCCTGTGCTTCGTACCAACCGAACTACTGCCACTAAAAAGTTGCATTAGTTCGGCTAACCGGACTAGCAACCGAACTTCTGCCACTAGAGAGAAAATTGAAAGGGGCTGGGGCTCCATAGAGATCCTAAGGGGTAAAGTGCAGGCCCCGCTGCCCTCCCCCTCCGTTCCCTTCCTCTTATAAAATAATAACAGCTAGTATTTAAGCCTGAAAATCACATGGGAAAGCTTTTAAACAAAAACCGGCCAAGTGCGTGTCGGGCCACGCGCAGTGTAGGGTTCCGTAGTTGCAAATGCCAACTTTGAGTTCACACTCACACCTCACAACACGTTGCTAGTAAATTAGGCATTATTATTATGATTAAAGCTGCAATGATTTTATATTTACTTAACTTCACCTGGTTCGTTAATTTATATTTAGTACTAATTTTCAATGAAATTTTACTTTTCCGAGTACATTTTATAAGTTGGTCGTCTATAACTTTTTAGTTTGTACTTAGTACTCAACTCTGATAGTTTTCCTTTAAGCTTCGTTATATATACTACTGTTGTAATTTTTTTCACGTGTCCATATATAACCGTTTAGCAGTTAGAGGGGGCGGGGACACTTACCTCTAACAAAAATTTTCTTTAAAACCAAATATTTCAGAAACTGATCCCTAAATCGAAAAATCGTATTCTGAACCTTACATTGTTTTTTAAAAACCTATTCAACAATATCCCACAAGATGGGTTAGTCGAGAAAAAAAAATGTTACTCCCACTTTACTTGTATGGGAGCTACCCCAAAAAAAATTTTTTTTCAATATTTTTTGCTACGGCTTTTTTGGCATGATTAATATACATACCCATACCAAATTACAGCTTTCTAGTACTAATAGTCTCTGAGTAAGACCGCGGACAGACAGACAGACAGACATGGCGAAACTATAAGGGTTCCTTGTTTACTACGGAACCCTAAAAAAGTGTACCTACAATAAAAAATTAAGCAATTAAAATGCAATAGAGTTTTAAGCCGGTGGTAAATATTCGTAACATTTCATTGTTTTTTTGGAGCGCTTATTCATAAATGTGATGGGAAATTAAAAACGGGTAATGGCGGGCCCAGCATCCATTATTCAGCCGGCGGCCTGGACACGCGCGCGGTTTAATAGGTTCCACGCCGACCGGTCATTCTCACGACCCCTGGAGACAGGCTACATAAGTTTCATAATTCCTTACAGGTTACAAATTGATCGTGAATATGGTACCAACCCGACATTGTTTGGAATTACGGCAGCATATTGACGTAAACGCGCCCGCGACAGGCGACCGCAATGCGAGAAAGTTTCCTTAGTTCGTTTCTTGTTGCGGCTGCTTACCTCGTATTTTTGCTATAAGCAGGTTATTACCTTTTTTCATCTTTGGCATATTTGAAATTCGACTTATGATTTATATATATGCATTACATTTTAACTCACACTTTTAATACAAAAGATAAAAATGATTATTTAATTGTCGAAGAGACTTAGTTCTGCAGCCTACGCTGTATGGAAAATACGTCAGCTGACTGATGTTGATACAGCAAGACTTGTATACTTTGCCTATTTTCATAGTGTGATGTCGTATGGCATTTTGCTGTGGGGAAATGCTGCCGACATTCAGACTGTTTTTGTGCTGCAAAAAAGGGTATTCGTGCTATTTATAACCTTAAAATAAGAGACTCTTTGAGAGAAAAATTTAAAGAAATTGGTATTATGACCGTCGCGTCGCAATATATTTACGAGAATATGTATATGTTCATAAAAATATACATTCGTTTTGTAAAAACAGTGATATTCATTCAGTAAATACTAGGCAAAAGAATATGTTAGCGTTACCAAATACTAGGCTTAAAAAAATTAATAATTCTTTCAAAGGCCTTTGTGTACGTTTCTACAATAAAATCCCAAATAATATTAAAGCACTAACTTGAATAAATTTAAAGTCTATATCAAGGGCGCACTTATGAAAAAAGCATATTATAAAGTGTCTGATTATATGACAGATAAAACTGCTTGGGATTGACAAAAAATGTGATAATTGACGTTCAAAGGGTGTTAACACTTTGTGATAATGGGCTAAATTTCATTCGAGTAACTGTTCCACTCACACCGACAGGCATTTCTATATTATTAAATTTTTTTTGTGAAATATAATATTGTAATGTTGGCATTTTAAAAGAGGAGATAAATAAAATAGACCTTCCGAGTTTCTTGCCTGTTCTTCTCGAGAAGGCTCTCCCAATTTCCGAACAGGTGTAGAGTCAATTTTTTTTTTCATTTGACTTGTATTTGCATTCATCTTAATAATGGTTGGGGTGTGTGTACATACAAGGATTAAATAATTTAGTTAATAAGATTCTTGGTTGAAGATTTTTGTTTTTTTTTGACGTCAATAAGTGCTTGTAAAGGTCTATATTGAATAAAGATTTTTGAGTTGAGTTGAGTTGAGTATACTAATATTATAAAGAGGAAAGATTTGATTGTTTGTTTATTTGTTTGTTTGTATTGAATAGGCTTCGAAACTACTGAACCGATTTTGATAAAAGTTGGTATAGGGATAGTTCGAGACCAGGGGAAGGACATAGGGTAATTTTCCTATGGGAAAAAAGTTCCCATGGGAAAACAAAAATAACGCGGTCGAAGTCGCGAGCGGAAGGCTAGTGAGTTAATAAAAATAAATCCTTATTATTATCGTGTTTTTTTTTCAAGTCTAATTGCAGGAACAGAACAATATTATTATGATTGTTATTATGGCGATAAGTTTAGTTAAGACGGTGGTAGTTAGCCAGGTAAACTTCTACCCTCCTGAACAATCAAATATTTCCAGGTCATTGACACTGTGTAAGCGGTTTACGAAATCTACATTTTTACAGCTTACCTATTGCTTTGCAATTTGATTGAATATTACATAGCTTCATTTATCTGTTCACAAGATCGAAAATATTACTGTTTAATACATTTTAATTGATCTTTGAAATACTAAATCATTTACAAAAAATCTGACAATAAAATATTGTGTCAAGTAACACTAGCCAGTCTCATTTCACTGGCTGTCGTTCTCTTCAAACCGGAACACAGCAATGCCTGCACCGCTGCTTTGCGGCAGAAATGGGTAAAATAGAGATACCCGCATAGATGACTGTACTATGTCACACTCTGGTAAAATATTACCCATTATTATACAGTGTTTAAATAACGGTGTCCCATTTCTTTTAACAGTGAGTTCAGACCATAATCCTAAGTTGAAAATCACTAAAATTTTCTCCAGGAAAATTCATAAATATTCCGAATTCTTTATTATTATTTTTTCTAAATTTTCTGGTGTAATATAACTTTTTACAAATCATATTCTGTATAAAAAAATAATAACACAAAAAATAAACTTCGCAATGTAAATCGTATACATTTCCATCGTGCTGCGCGCGGAAGCAGCTGTTTGGGTCATCGAACGTCAGCGCACCAACAAAAATGATGACGGTGCACCACAAATTGCGTAACATGAATAAAAATTAAAAATGAAAACTCCGTTTTTTCGCTTTAAAAGTTTTTCCGGGAAAAATAAACATCGGTAAACAAATATTAACATTGGTCTGAACTCACTGTTAAAAGATATAGGACACTGTCACTTATATCCGGTATATTATCCCTTCTGGTTAATGGTGATATTTCTTTGTTACAGACTTATAAAGCTATTCTAATAATTCTAGCTTTATTGTATTTCTTTGTTTGTTCTCCTAGTCTCCAATATTTTTTGTATAGAGATTTCTCTTAGATTTCTACATCAATTCTTCCCAATAAAAGCGCAGATTTAAGAATCACTCGCATGTTGAAAAGACAGAATCGCTATCTATCCAAAATAGAGAGTCGCTACCCTCTGGCTACATGCATGTAATAAATATTCAATTTAGTCTCACTGTCAGTCAATGTCAGAAAATAGATACGGAAGTGGTAGGTTTAAAGCCGCATAGAAATTAAGAACGAAATAGATTCGAACAATGCGTTTATGTTTGTATCGATTAACACAACCAGGAAAGTCGGTACCCCACGCACGACAGACCGCCAACTACATGTTGTCTATCTGGTTTTTCTCTATTTACAAAAAGGCGATGGATAGATGGCGGAGATGCTGTCAGCACCCCGTGGGGCAATCGTATGAATTGCAACGTTTTAACTAAATCAGAAACGTTTCCGTTTCCGTTTCCATACATTTTGACAACGTCTCTTGACAGATGTCAGATGTCGAAACATATGGGAACAATATAACGATTTGGTTTTGGTTGAAACGTTGGTAAATAGTGCGATAAGGTTCGTGGTATTCGTGTTATGGGGTTTGGATTAGGTCTACAACCTATTACAGTGAACTGAACATGTGATAAAGCACGAAAAATGCAAAGGGTTACTAGCTGACGGTATGCAACTTTGTTTGCATTATAACTAAAGTTTCTCGTAGGAAAACTTTTCCCGTGGGAACTTTTTCCCATAGGAAAATTACCCTATGTCCTTCCCCTGGTCTCGAACTATCTCTATACCAACTTTCATCAAAATCGGTTCAGTAGTTTCGAAGCCTATTCAATACAAACAAACAAACAATCAAATCTTTCCTCTTTATAATATTAGTAAGTATAGATAAATTACGCAGACAACCTTCCAACCCATAATGTTATTACTCGTAATTACTCTTAATTCCACCTTCTTAACAAGGTTTGCAATAAACGAACGTCTTGATCTCAAAATGCTACATCAAAGAACAAGGTTGACATCATAGATTTTACTACGGATAAATGAATTCTAACCTTTTTAGTTACAGTTTGACTTAAGATTTAATATCACCGAAAAATGAGTAGAAGATATACTAAATGAATAATGATGATGATATGCCCAGGCCAAATATAATAGTAAGAAAAAGTCTACAAAGAATTATAAGTTCCATCTACAATACCACAATGGCCGCATTAGGGTCTGTAAAGGAACGGAGTTTTTGTATGAAATGTCATCCCCAAACCTGTTATCTAGAAAGAGCGATCACGACTTGAGTTATGCTATGGCGGGCCTTTTCCTCGTAATAATGATGTTGGAGAAACTCTTGTTGCAAATCGAGTTTATTATCAATAGAGATTTAATCAGTAATTTTTGTGATATTTTAAGGTTTAAATTATATCAAAAATTATGTAGTACATAATGTGTTCCGAAAACTGGGACGATATTCTAGAACTCTGAAATGTCGAAAAAACTGTTATTTCATACAATTATTGATATCTATTATCCACTCTTAATATTAGATATATCTACTTGACTGAAATTAATGAGATATTTTTTTATTAGTTTTCTGAGCTCATTCCATAATGAAAGATGTTCAGTTGGATGACTTAAATCAATGAAGTTATATACATTACACTTCCTTCATTCTGAATTCTGAAACATAATACATAATTGAGTTAAAATAACTTTGCTGCAAAGCGTCTACAAGTAGCCAGAAAACGTAACTTAGATTTCAATTTTGGGTAGATTGTACCTAGACAACAAAAATATACTGCATAATTATTAGTTATCTTTTGTTTGACGGGAAATCTATTATTAGAATATAGTAATAAGTATATTGGGATTCTAACATTTAATGAGTGAACATAATCCAATTTTATCTATCTCCTAGACTTTTAAGATGATTCGCATATTCAGCTCATTGAGACAATTACATTTTTTAACGTAATGAAGTTTTTATTAGTGTGCTGCATAAAAACTCTGTTTGGTGTAAATAGATACTTCATTTCTTTGTTATATACCGCATCCATATTCATTATTTCATTGTTAATAGCTCTACTGGAATGGAACTGTCAGTTATTTAGTTACACTTTTACCTTTGAAATAGTTAACTGTACTTAAAATTATAATACTAAGAAAATTTCACTGATTGCCTAAGATTGTTATGAATGCAAATGAGCGCATAACGCAATCTCTCGCTTAGTTTGAGAGAACCGTAACTACTTCTCAACTACAGCTGCAGCAGAAACTGGAAGCCCGCGGAAAACAATAATTAGTGTGAAAGGGGAAAAAACAACAAAAGACTATAATTTAAAACGTCGCGCATTGAAACGTGAGAGAATGAAGGAATAATGAAGACGGCCCACCTCGGCCGGAAGCCGCCCTCCGTCGCACGTCGCTCCGGTGCGACGATATCCGGTGCAGCTCAATTTCCTGGGCCTTGGAAATTCTCACCGAGTTTTTTATTTGCTCCCCTGATTCCGCTCCGCTTTTATCTTCGAATGTTATCGCGAGAGGGCGTTGTGATTCGGCCTGCCGGCGCCGTTGTGTGTTGTTTGGTATGTCTATCGAATGTTTTCTGCGGAGGTTTTGCAAGATTCCAATGATGGAGGTAGTGTAGAGGCCTATGCCCAGCAGTCATGCGACTGAGATGATGATTATGAAATTAAAATAGTGTAAGAGTAAAAGTACCACAAAAGTGAAATATTTTATAATATAATCCCGTAAATTTTTAGTAATTAAAGATGCAATGCGAAAGTTTAAAAGTGTATAATGTATTTTATGTTCAGGTACACCTATATGCTCATTTTTTTAGTATGATTAGATATAAGTCCAGTGATCGATCATCACTATCACTGATGTAACGCGCCATCGTCACAAATAAATATGATGTTGAGTTTTTGTTTTGGCTTATCAAATATGATACTTCTAATATTATACCTTTTACTATGATTGTTCAGATGTTTCTTTGTAAATCATGTAACACACGGATGAAATTGAAAAATAGATAGCACTAGCCAAAATTATAGCATGCGCTCTTTTTAAAAAGGCGGTTTAATCATTTCTTATTAATTTCGAGCTTAAATCAAGGCATTTCTAAAAAAGCAAATGTTAACTTTCAACCTGTTCAGCTACACGTGCAGAACATATTACCAATATTATCCCAGAGACAGACATAATACGATTTAATGTCGTGAGTATCGACATATTGAGCCGTAATCTATTAATCTCCATTCAAACCAACGTAGGTATGTACATAAGTATATAAGACAGGGATTTAAGTTTAGCTAAAGCTTTTAGGGGCGGGATGAGACACAGATCTTTGATTGAATAAGTATGGATCTGTTCTTTGGTTGAATAAGTATGGATCTATTCTAAGAATCAGTTTTACGAATAAATTCATGTTTTACTTTCTTAGACATCGTCCTAAGAAAAGCAAGAATTCACCGTCTTAAGAAAAGCAAGAATTCATGAGTGAATTAATTTTATTTGATAGCGTTACCCTAATTTAAAAATTATAACATACTAGTAGGCCCGGCAGACGTTGTCCTGCCCGATTCCAGCGCCACCTACCGGGTCCAACTTTGCGTTTAAACCTTCCTTCGACCTATTCAAACACACACAGAAAATTTCGTAAGAATCCCTCGAGCCGTTTTTGAGTATTAGCGAGACTAACACACAGCGTTTCATTTTTATATATAAGAAGACTAGTGGGCCCGGCAGACATTATCCTGCCCGGCGATTACAGCGCCACCTACTGGGTCCAAATGTACTTTTAAACCTTCACTGTACCTATTCAAACACACACAGAAAATTTCGTTAGAATCTGTTGGACCGTTTCAGAGTTTTTGCGAGACAAACACACAGCGTTTCATTTTTATATATAAGAAGATTATTATTATATATATTATTATATTTTAAGTCCATTTCAATCTGGATTTCGACCGTGTCACAGCACAGTAACTGCTCTATTAAATGTCACGGACGATATTCGGCATGCTATGGATAATAAGCTGTTTACTATTATTGTGTTACTTGATTTTAGTAACGCTTTCAATACTGTTGATCATGACATTCTTCTTGCCATCTTGCGTACAATTAACATACCAACCTCAGTGATACCCTGGTTCTCAAATTATCTTCGGGACCGCCGGCAGTGTGTTAAGTTTGATGATCAGTCTTCGGATTGGTGCAGGCTCGCTGCTGGTATTCCCCAAGGCGGTGTGCTTTCTCCTTTACTATTTTCTATTTTTATAAATAAACTCACGAGTATCGTATCGTCTCCCTACCACCTGTATGCAGATGATTTACAGATTTATAGGCACTGTAGCTTAGGTGACATCTCTGATACCATTCATGTCGTAAATGAAGATCTCTTGACATTGAAATCGTGGGCCCATTCTTTTGCACTCAAAGTCAATCCGAACAAGTCGCAAGCCATGATTATTGGTAGCCAAAGACTGTATGGCAAAATCAACTTTGCTTTACTTCCACAGATTTACTTTGATGGTGTTGCTTTGCCGTTCGCAAATAAGAGTAAAAATCTAGGTCTCATTATTGATAAAACGCTATCTTGGGCGGCTCATGTCAATGAAATAAGTTGTCGAATGCATTTCACTTATCATTCTCTCAAGCGACTCCAGTTCTTCCTGCCTTTTAAAACTAAAATTATGCTTGCACAATCTCTCTTATTGCCCATTCTCGACTACGCTGACGTGTGCTACTTGGATGTGACTGAAGCATTGCTCGACAAACTAGAGAAACTTCAGAATCTGGCAATCCGTTTTATTTTTGGTCTCAGAAAGTTTGATCATGTATCCCATTATCCATCACAATTAAAATGGTTGCCAGTTCGACACCGCAGAGATATGCACATCCTTGTCCTCACCTATAAAATCCTGCATTAACCGAAGTTTCCCGAATATTTACGTTCACGATTTAATCACTTACCTCCTTCTTCCCGCCCTATACGTTCCTGTGTAACAAACACTCTTGTCCTACCTCCATCCAATACAAAATTCTTTTTCAACACACTTCCTCATAAAGTGGCTCTAATCCCATGGCAATTAGGCACATAATGACACCTATAATCAAACTGTGACTTTTTCATTACTATTATTCACGAGTGAGTAATAGTTTTTTTTTAATATTATTGGTTGAGTTACGCTTACACTTGCGCTAAAATGCTATCCGCGAAAAGCCCAAAAAAAAGAAACCTCATTTTTTTGTCTATGGCCGATGCGCGCGCATAGGAAAACTGATTAATTTTTCCCGCTATTACGAAATTTATTAGTCTATTGCCGATGCGCGCGCATAGGAAAACTGATTAATTTTTCCCGCCATTACGAAACATTTTTCACAACTCGTCTCGTTTTCTCTTTTGAAGTTATTTAGTTAGTTATTAATTAAGATGTCTGCAAATACAATTTATGAAGAAAATGATTTATGTTGTACACCGCCCGATATAAGATGTGAAGCCCAGAACGTTATGGAAAGTTTACTACCAGAAACCTCAAAGAAAAAATATCTATTAGCGTACCAAAATGTCATACAATGGCAGAACAACAAGAATACGCAGTCTTTTTCAGAAAATGTGTTCATGGCGTACTTTAAAGAATTATCTTCTAAGTACAAACCTAGCTCTTTGTGGTGTATTTACTCAATGTTAAAAAGTACAGTCCGAACAAAGAATGGAGTGGACTTAAAAACATACTCGAATTTGTCAGCTTATCTAAAGAGACTATCTGATGGATTTAGAAGCAAAAAATCAAAGGTTTTATCATCTGATGATATTGAAAAATTTATAACCAATATTTGGCTACAAAGGTTAGTTAAATTCATTTTAATTAAATATTTAATAGCAGCTTGTGTTGTGTGTTGACCTTAATTATTGTTTCTTTTGTTTCAGGTTGCTTTAATATTTGGTGTAACTGGTGCCTGTAGGATACAATAATTAACAAATATAACTGTAAAAGATATAGAGAACCATGGCCAGATGCTTTTAGTGAAGATACCTATCACGAAAAATAAAATACCTAGGTCATTCACCATACACGGTCCATTCTATGATATTGTTAAGAAGTATGAAAGTTTGCGTTCACCAAAAACAAAAAATGACCGTTTCTTTCTAAATTACCAGAATGGTAAATGTACCTGTCAGCCTATAGGTATAAACAAATTTGGTTCTATGCCTAAAGAAATCGCTAAGTTTTTGGGTTTAGTAGATGCTGAGAGCTACACTGGACATAGTGTTAGAAGAGCTTCAGCTACATTGCTGGCAAATTCAGGAGCTGATATAATGACTTTGAAGCGACATGGCGGGTGGCGATCTAGCAATGTAGCAGAATCATACGTAGAAGATTTCATACAAAACAAGAAGGAAATTTGTGCAAAAATCACAAAAAGAATTAAACTTGATTCTGAGACGCATCCTACTGGCGAAATACCAAGTACGTCCAATGATTGGATTTCACCTACCTACACGAATAATGAACCATCACAAATAACAATAGAACATGAAAGTATTTCAATAAATAATCTATCTGATGAGACCACTAACTGCACATTTACTAATTGTTTCTCTAAGTAAACTTTTTATCTACTATGTAAAATGGTTTTTTATTTAAGTATTGTTTTATTCAGAAGTGTGTTGAAAAACGTTGTATGATACACGTGTGTATTGATGGTTACCGTCCTCGGCTTCTTAAGACCCTCGCCTGACGGCTCGGGCCTCAATGCGCTTCAGCGGTGATCACCAACATTACACACTTGTACCATAATGTACTATTTTAACTCGTTCACCGTCCGTGCAGCTCAGATGTGGAATAGATTGCCAGCTGCTGTCCGGGAAAGCACGTCAGTTGGTATTTTCAAACAGAAACTGAAAGAGCACTTATTAACTAACTGTTAATAGTATGTGTGTGTGTGTGAGTGTGTGTGTGTGCGCGCGAATGTGTGTATGTGTGCGCGAGTGTGTGTGTGTGTGTGTGTACGTGTGTGGGTGGATGGGCGTGCGTGTGTGTATGTGTAAAATTAATTAATTTTTTATGTTTTATTTGGTTTTTGTGCACAAATTATATTTTATTTTGTTCCCGCAATCAGAGTTTCAGTACACCCGCTAGGGTTGGCTGGTAGAGATCTCTTATAGAGATAAGCTCACCCTTGTACATTTTTCTTCTTTGTAACACCTTTTCATGTAAATTTGTGTACAATAAAGAATATATAAGATTATAAATTTCAGGCGAAGTCTAGAAACTTATTAACTTAATATTGTATTTACAAACTATACTTTTGCCTGCCACTTCGTACGCGTTTACATCCTTTTTTATTGATTCCCTTAAAAATGTACATACAAACTTGCACCCCTCTTCTCCCCCTTAAGGGGTGATTTCTGCGATAAAAGCTATCGTATGTCCGTCTCCTGGTTCTAAGCTACCTCCCCACCAATTTTCAGCCTTTAGTTATAAATAGTGTAACTAACACGACTTTCTTTTATATATATAGATAGATTATTTATAAATGAGAAATTTATTTTAGGCATTCGATGTTATTTTAAATTTTATAATTTTCACATCCAAAAAATATGACCAAGTAACCAAAGACTAATAAATGTTTGAGAAATGCGTCATTTTTTGCTATGCGATAATTTTTATTATTATAAATTCAGCTGCATTAATGTTAATATCTGCGTTATAATTTAAATACGTTAAAAATAAGGCCTTTAAATAGTGAATACATCTCCCAACGCACTTATAACCTAAACGAACATCTGCGGAGATTGCTTCGCTGAATTGATGACCAAATAATAACATGTGTAATGTCGAAATTGCTACATTTATAACACGTTACAACATTGTTATGATGCGAGTGGAGTTAGCATTACAGTCTGACCAAGATCTTGTGGCACTTAGATGACATTGATAGGAGGGCGCTCTCCTGACTCCTTTACTTTAAGCACAACCTCTCTGGCACTACTACGATTACTTTAGGCATGTTTTTAATTTAGATTACAACAATCACAGCAAGCTGATGACAGAAAATGATTGTTATTTGTACAAGATGACAGCATATTAGTTCCGATTTCGGCCACGTGCAACAAGATTGCTAAGTCCATGGCCACAAGATCTCGGTTGCACTGTAGAGTAAAATTAAATCTCATACTGACACTGTTATGACATGACATTTACGTCAATTTTTAACTAAACTAAGACAGTTCTTATTGTATGTATCTGTAATATTTTTGAAATCTTTTAGATAGGTAACAATTTTTTATTTTTCTTGAATTAAATAAGTAGGTACTTTGAACATGCCTTGGGGGTGGGAATGTCGAAGTAAGCTAATTAAACAACGGCCGGTCGTTTCGTCGAAGCGGAAAGGATTCGTCTCTGCTGAAGCGCCTTTACCTGGCCCGCAGCATTATCAAACACCAGATATAATCGGTAAGCTCTTTACATTAAAACAACTTAAGCCCATTTAGCTTAAAAGTTACATTCGCTGACCCCTGAGCCAAGAGTTCGAAATAGGTTAATATTGAAATATTTGGACTGTTCACCTTTTGGTGTATGATTGCTATAGGTAAATTATAAGATAATTATAAATAAATAAAGGTATGACAGAACCCTTGCTTTTCCAATTTAATGTCATAGCCATTGGAGCAACAGTAGAGCTTGAGGAGTTCTGAGCGTAACAGCTTATAGCTACGGTAACCGCTTACCATGAGATGCTTATGTTGATTGATATTATGATTGTTTGGCACTCATAAAAGGATGAAGTCAGCATCGTTTGAGAAATCAATCGGCTTCGATACGCAGTAGTAGGTACTCTGCAAAACAGTGACACATGGAATATTACACTTGACACTACTGCCGATGACGTCTGTTTGTGTATGATTACCGTAGCAGCTATGTAGGCATTGCAGCTACGAAGCTACTACGGCGTAGTCAAAAGCTTGGACTGGCTATCTTACATCTAACCTCTAATTGTTGGAACACAATAATACTATTAACATATTGAAATTGTAATAAGGCGGCAAACTTAGGTAAGATGGTGGTGCTAGCTAGGCGGGCTTAAAAGCCCTACTATCAACCAAACCGAGCAGAATAATTTCTGCTCCCATGGGGAATCGAATCCCTTACCTCCTGATTAATTCTCGGTGGTCTCGACCACTAGACCACGAAGGCGATTGGATATAAAATCAAATCCACACAATGTTATACTAATTTAAGTTTTTGGCGATACAACGTTTTTTATTTTATATATTTTATCGATTTCGTTGATCTAAATTATCGAAAATACAATCATCTGTTGGCAGGTGGAAAGGGTTTCTCTAAAATTAAACGAGCACCAGCATACTCATTTGGCCACAGAACGCCGATAAGCTTCCACAAGCCCGCGACCGCACCACAAGCACCTTTAGTTAATATCCAAGGTATTGGTAGAACCGGTGAGTACATACGTTGAACATCCACCTTATTCAGTGATTATAGTGATCCACGAATGATAATGGAACACAGAGGAAGGGAAGCAGATTAACCATAATTTTACTCACACATTTGTCATAAGTAATGTATATCGTTGTTACTTTCACTCCAAAGTGACATGATATATCGTTATTTATGTTTTTCGTCTATGGCGATACTAACGCACACATAAACTTTTCCGAAGCCGTGGCAGACGCCACGTGCACGCCATGTTTAGCTTTGTCAAAATAAGAGAAAAATGGCGTCGTGACATTGTGTTATAATGTTTTGTTTTGTGATTATAAATAAAAATAACTGCTAATCGGACAAGAACAATGGTAGAGTGCTGTACCCCGAAGTGTTCTAACGAATCATATAATAAAACTCCAGAAATCACAATAAAATTAAATTAATATTGTTTGTGTGTGAGTAATATTTACATGTGGTAAAGTTGCCACGCTTTTTGAACGATACGTTTAGTCTGTTTCTCTTTATACGTCTGTGTAATGCATTCGTTTAGGGGGCTAGAGAATTCAGGACTATCCCCACGAAGCTAAAGTTCCTTTGTCGGTAGTTGTTCTACCCTCAATTTTTTTCTTAGACCACCATCACAGGCCTGGACAGGCTAGATTTTTTGACCAACTACATCTGTGTATTCACATTGTAATGGGTTCCAAATAACATCTCAGGGATAACATCTCTTCCAAGTCATCGCCACCTTATTTCGATGTACCTTGCTGATCAACGGACAAGGCTTTATAGCTCCCCACCAATCTACACTGGGCGGCAGAGGAGTTCGGACGGTCCAAATTCATTCATTCACCTACTAGTGGAAGTGTTGTGAATAAAATGATGATAACGTTATAGAATAGAAAATTTATTGCATATCTGTTACAAATAATTGTCCTTACTGCTAGATTTTATTGCATACAGCAGGCCGTAGCACGGGCTGCCAAGACTGGACTCGAGTCACGCATTATCTCACAATTTCAATGACATAATCTCTGTCTTAAATAGGAGCACGGTGGCGCGTATTTAGTGTGACTGACGTGATCAATTTTCTTGACGCTCGTCAAGGAACAAGTGTGACTGAGTTTCATCACTAATTTCTTGGCGTGACTGTGCGCCGACTGCTGTGGTTGTAGCAAGGGCTTTAATACTTTAGAAGATGTAGCAGCAAAAAAATGTGATAAAACTCAGTCACACGTGTCCCGCCGTGGCCGCCGACACGTGACCGCGTCAAGAAATTTTTATTACGTCAGTCCCACTTAATACGCGCCACCGTGCTACTCTGTAAGACCTAGAGATTATGTCACTGAAATTGTGAGATAATGCGTGACTCGAGTCCAGTCTTGGTAGCCCGTACTACGCCTGCAGGGAGTAATAACAGTTACCCTGTCGGGCATACAATATAAAAAAAATATTATACAATTTGATTTTAATCACACATACTTTGGTCATTTTTACTATTTGTCAATTTAATGTTTTAGGTCAATACAACGTCACCCACGGGGTAGTAGCTCCACGAATTAATCCGCTGTCGGATAGAACGGCAGTGCCTGGGCCGGGTGCGCACGCGCCGCAGTCTGTCCACTTATCATATAAAACACCGCCCGCTTACACCATGCAACCAGCTGGACGGCCGCCCTACGAACCATGGGACCAATGGACGCCATCACCAAACATGTATTGTCCTCCCATACCTGCAAAGTACGTCTAGCTTATCAATTCCGTATTTTGGACTAATAATATAAACGAATAAAATACACTTCCCCAACATTTATAACATCGTAAATTAAGTTATTTTTGGAATGCGGAAGGGGACAATTTTCCTATCAATAGGCATTCGGACTATCACGTCACCGAACATGTCATTGGCTGAACGTAACATATTATTTACGTTTGATTTGGTATAATAAAATCGGCCCTCTGTCAATTCCATTGGAATGGACATATTTTTCTTATTTTCCAAACTTTCGCCATACCATGCCCTGGGCGCTTCTATCTACACCTTTTTACTAAGACTAATTTTGCTGCCATGTATTTAAGTATATTTAAAACCGTTATATTTAACAGAAGAACCTATAAAATATTAAGAAACATACATTCAACTGATATATTATGTCTTTTTTTTTTGTTCGTTGACTTGCTAAGGAATTGTAGATTATCTCGATGTAAAGAAAACATGGAATCGTCGAGATTAAATGCTAATTGTATACACGGTAAATTTTGAGGTACCGGCAACCTCGCAGGATTAGATAGCTAAGATCATTAACTACAGCGTTTGTTTTACGAGTTTTAAGATTACTCAATACATTGAACAAAAATCAATTTTCAAGTTTTTATTGCACTGTCGTGACATTGATAAGTCTATGTTTCATTTACAAACGACGACGGAAGAAAATGCTACGCTCGCGCGCTGTGTGCGTAGAGCTACAAACATTCTAGAGGTATATTAAATTAATATTTATTTTTGTATGAAAGTAAAATCTAACGAATTATCAAAAGTAGTAGAACAAACTTTGTAGTTAATGATGCTAGCTATCGAATCCTGCGTGGTTGCCGGTACCTCAAAATTAACCCTGTATAATTATTAGCTGTGCCTGCGAACTATACTTCGCCTTAAAAGTTCAAAGAAAAAACTGTAAGTCTACTTTCCCGCAGGAACTACTTACTTTTCCGGGATAATAAGTAGCCTATATGTTAATCCTTGTCGTAATCCATCTACCTACAACAAAATTTCATCCAAATCCAATTAGTAGTTTTTGCTTGAAAGAATAACAAACATCCATACATCCATCCATATTCACAAACTTTCGCGTTTATCATATTATTATAATATTACTAATATACACTAATAAAACTAACTACATATGTTTTGGTATCTATAATAACGCTCAACCAAATAGAGACTTCCAAATAAAAATACATGTATGTAAAAACAAACCATCCAACTGTAATTGCCCAATCATAAATAAGGTAAGCCATACTAAATATTTGGGTATCCTAATAGATCAAAGACTATCGTGGTACCCTCAAATTAAACATCTAAGTGGAAGAATAAGAAAATTCATATGGATATCTAAGACACTAGACATGTAGTTCCAAATAAATCATCTGATAGTATTGCCCCAAAAATATGCTGTTAAATAATATCTTCATTGCTCTTGTACAATCAATCATGGCATATTGTATCCCTGTCTGGGGAGGTAACATACCGAACGCACTTTTTGGATATAGAACGAGCACAGAGAGCCCTCCTTAAAATTATGTATTTTAAAAAGCTGCGTTACTCTACTGAAAGCTTATACAGAATGTGTGATTTGCTATCGGTCAGGCAGCTATACATACTGCATTTAATTCTAAAAACTCATAAAACTTTGAGATACGACCCGAATGTAACAAATAAAAGAAAAACACATAATGTAATAGCTGCCCTTAAAACTAGAACTGTTTTTGCAAGGACACAGTACAAAAGAAGATCAATTTATCTGTACAACAAATTGAACAAAGAACTACAAATATACACAAAGACACTGCATGACTGTAAATTTACTGTACTTGGCTGAAACAACTCAATTATGAAACATGTGAACAATTCCTACAGCCCCCGGCTTAAGCTTCAGTTGATGTGCTTTGTGATCGGAATCTGCTATAGATCGCGATCCCAAGGCAGTTTCGCAGGGCTAACTTAAAACTAATCTGTAACACACATACACACGCACACACAAACACGCGCACGTACTTACATACACACATACACAACACACATACACACACACACACTCAAACACTCACACAGAGATAAACTTCCTAGAATATTGTTATTTATAATTGTATTTACTGACTTACCTTAACCTTGTATCACAAAATGATATGGAAGAGCGGAGCCTCCTGATACAGGCATAATCTTTGCTTAAAAGGAGACTCCGACATTATTACTACTAACTAAACTGTTTGTGAATGTAAATAAACAATTTTGAATTTGAATTTGATTCAGTACACCTGTAATCGAGCTCGGTACGTGTCATGATATGTGATATTAGTACCTACACATTTCACCACAGGAAATCGCCAGCGTTTACTCTCGGGAGCCATCTGAAGGAAAGCAAACCACAGCTGCTGCCCGGACCCGGCGCACATAACCCAAATTACAGTTTCGTGAAGAGAAGCAAGCCAGCGTATTCATTTGGTGGCCCGCACAGAGCCATGAAAGAGCCTAAAACGCCTCCGCCTAACGCATATTGCGAGAAAAGGGTAAGTGTGAATGTTCTTCTCTTAATAGAAAAAAAAGGTAATTTTGTATGATGTGTCCCGTTTAGGTCTTGTTTGCTGAAAGTAAATTTTGCTTCATCCAAATATCGCTTGGTTGAATTAAAATGATAAATGAAATTAATGAGTTTGTGATGTTTTGAGTTTTTTGTGGAGATTTTGTATAAAAAATATGATTCACGTAGAAGTTAGTCATATAAGGGCGATAGCACAAACATTAGTATAGTATTAGTATAGCATGTAAAACAATTTGCCATGACGCAATATGTAGAATAAACTTTTTTTTATGAAGTTGTATCTCGGCAAGGCATCACGAATATTCACGGTGAGGTGGTAGTGGTAGTGCCATTACAATCAGCGAACCATTTTATTTCATACGAAAAAACGAGATTAAGTCAGATTTATCTTTTTTATAAAAAAAAGGGGGACACACAATTTGTAAAAATCTATATTTATATGTATATAGATGCTTGAATATTTTTTTATACAAACCTGTTAAATGTATTGCCTTCCATCATTTCTTTTATACAACTAAGTTGGGAAACAAGCATACTGCACACCTGATGGTAAGTGGTAACAGTATATAATGTATATGTTACGGTCAGAGTTAATAATCGGTGGTTATTAATAATTACCGGTTAAAGTGATTAACCTGAACTGACTCGGATTACCTCAAATATAGTTGGATAGACCACCCAGAACCAACTCGGGGCACCGCAAACACAGTTGCGGATAGGTTAATTTTTTTTATAACCACACAGAACCGATTTGGGGAATTTGAAACACAGTTGGTTAGGTTATGAAGAAGCGGGAGGGTTTGTTGGTTATTATTACTTACTTTAACCGGTAATTATTAATAATCACCGATTATGTACTTTGACTGTAACATATACGCGTGGTTGTTGTGAGATTCGCAGCAAATCTACAACAACCACAAGAAGCACGGTGAACGTTGGCAACTTGTCACATATGATGAAAAGTCACAGTACCTACTCGGTAATTTGACTGCCATATCTGACCCTTCGAACCGGAACACAGCAATGTAAGCATTGCTGCTTTGCAGAAGAAATAGGTAAGATGGAGATGCTCAAGCAGGCGACCCTAGCACAAGAGAAAATTGCACTTTTGACTTTTTATAATCCCAATTTTGAAATGCCAACAGTCATATAATGAGGAAAATCAAAATCTTGATGAGTCATACGCAATTCACCTTACAGTTCATGGTGTCGAAGAGATCAATACCGGCACCTTCGTTCGGTATACGTCACACCCCTTACTTAGGGAAGCGACCGGAATACATCAGGCCGCCCAAATTAGACACTTTCTCCAGCGAAGGAGTTTGTTTCTGAACTTTAAAAGTTTTCGTTGTATTTTATTGACTAATAAATTATCATCCTAATATGATGTTGGAGTTTTGTTAAATTAATCAAAATGTACGAAGTGTGTGTGATCACTACTTTCACCTACGGTGTCAGAGCTTACTTTTATTTTGTAACTGTACCCTCGAACTATGTTTCGCCTTAAAGTTCAAAGAAAAAACTGTAAGTCTACTTTCCCGCGGGAACTACTTTCTTTTCCGGGATAAAAAGTAGCCTATATGTTATTCCATGTCGTAATTCATCTACTTACAAAATTTCATCCAAATCCATTCAGTAGTTTTTGCGTGAGACGGGGCGTCAGACGAATTCCCTACGTGAATTCTATGGTGGTTGGGGGATACTGTAACACCGTTTTTTCTTAAAATTTCATAAAACACTAATTTTGCAAAAACACTTTGGTTTCACTGTAGTTTTAACACAAATTTCACAACTAAAATCATAATTACAATAACTTTGTCAATTAATTTCACAATGTCAAGTGTCAACGTCAACGTCGTTTCACGTCACGTCAGTGACATTTGCAATTATCTTTGGTCATTATTCACTTTTTGCATAAACAAAATAAATCTCGCGTTTATCCTGGCCTTATTTACAAAGATAGTTTTTTTTCGCCCAAAATCCCTTGCTCCCCTTTAGGTGGGTTGATTTTCTCAAAATTCGGAATTTGACATTTAGACCGTTTGTTTTGATCATTTTTAGAGACATATCATAATAAAATACACTTAAAGCTACAGATCATATAATTATGGTTTCGTCGAATAGAATTTGGAAAGCATTCACAGTTTGTTTATGGTTAATTTACATTACGTTTTGTTTTCCAACCAAACTTATAACTTTGGCTGGAAATACTTATTGCATATTGTAGAATTTCGAAAGATCCGTATGTTGACTTGACACATCATGACACACATGTTATGAAATGAATTTGGTTTTAGGGAAGGTTCCGTCGCCAATACGACGCTTAACATTCGGTGAACGGACCTCGATTCTAGTATGTGCGTAAATGGAACGCGCCCATTTTTCACCTTAGTCTTTTTTTTTTTTTTTTATTATCAATACACAAATTAACATAATATTATGATACATATAGCACCACTTAAACCTCTAGGGTTTGTGTGTAGTACCTTATTTAAATTAGCTTAGTAATAAACAGTTGTGTTTACAAAAAATTTACAAATAAACAAACAAAATTAGAAAATTAAACTTACATTACATAGACATAAACTTATTATATTTAACAAAATTATAAACGAATTTTAGCATGCGGCAGCAGCTATATTTGTGACAGGAAATACGCCCTTAATTTAGGTTTAATGTTTTTCTCAGTCATCGTATCGCGTGTGGAGGTAGGTAAAGAATTTATCAACCGAGGAATAAGGTACGCACTCGTCCGTTCACCACAGTAGTTATTAGCTTGCATAATAACTAGTTTGTGCTGTGCAATACTCCGTGTAAATATAGGATGTTGTTTTTCAATTTGTAATTCCTTATTGAAAAATTGTTCTTTTAAAAGGGAAAATTTTACTTTTTCAAGAATTGGTAAGGTTTTACAAAACTTAAAACAATCGCTTTTATTCTCGAATTGTGAATGATCTTTGGGTAAAATTATTAAAGTTAAAATCCTGAGTTGTAATTTATAAATTAAATCCAGATATGTTTTAAAAGTACGACCATAACAAGAAATCCCATATGACACTACTGAATCAAAAAAAGCATTGTACAACAAGAGTCTAATTTTGAATGGCAAACGATTTTTTATGATGTAAAACTTGGCCAATATTGAACGTAGCCTATCACACACCTGCGCGATATGAGAACCCCAATTAAATTTATTGTCAATCAATAACCCTAGATACATGTGAGTGTCAACTTGTTCAATAGTAGGACAACTATGGTTACATTTATTAGCACCTTTATGTAGGCAAGCGTGCGTGTGGGCTACTAATTTGGGCATACAAGCATTCGACTTTAGATATGCTGACTTTATATGCATCACTTTGGTTTTTTGCGCATTTAACACTAGTCCCATATCGTGACACCACATATTAAATCGTTTTGTAACAATATCCCAATATGTTTTAAGTCATTGCCTGCAACCAATAGGCATGTATCATCAGCAAATTGATACGACTTCTTGCAATTTTGAAATACTGAATTCATATCATTTACATAAGACAAAAAATGCAGAGGGCCACATACGGATCCCTGTGCTGTTCCATAAGTCACAGAAAAGGTTTCACTGAGGCTGTTAGCAATTTTTATTTGATACCGCCTATTTTTTAAATAGTCGACACACCAGCTGTAAATAGGACCTCTAAGACCTGAGTTATATAATTTTCTTAATAGTATTTGATGATCTAAGGTGTCGAAGGCTCGAGAGAAGTCAATGATCAAAGCAAGAACATGTTTTTTGTCATTGAGCGCAGCGTTAACATGATCCGAAAAATTAGACAGCAGCAATGTGGTATTTTTTTTAGGCTGAAATCCGTATTGTGACTCAGTTATAATTGAGTTTTTACGGTAAAACTCATGAATCTGATTGCAAATAAACTTTTCGACAATTTTATCAATTGATGACAATAAAGTGATTGGTCTATAGTTATTTACATCATTCCTTTTGCCTTTTTTGAAAATTGGTCTCACGCATCCTAGCTTTAAATCATTTGGGTACTGACCGGAGCTTATACTGACATTTATGAGGTTAGCAATAGAAGACGCAATTTTACTACTGACCACTTGAATATCGATCACGCTAATATTATCTAGGCCCGGTGCTTTATTACTTTTTAGTGCCTTAATCAGCTTTTGTATCTTTCCTGGAGTGGCCTTTTGAAACCTCATACTAACATCTGGTGACCGAGTTGAATGATTGTTAAGTAGGGGCACTGAACAGTTAGGTAATATGTTTTTTACAGCATTATCAAATCCAATTGCAAATTTATTTGATATATCAAGGGATTATATGTTTTGCGAGCTAAATGCATCCAAAATCAATCTATCTATAGATTGTGTTAAAGTGCCAGACTATAGATTGTGTTAAAGTGCCTTTGAACGCGTCTTTCGTCTATGTTATGATCTCCGAACTGGTTAGTCTATGAGACATCGACCGAAGTAATTTTAGATTTGCGGAATATAAACTAATTATCTTAATTTCTGCGAATAAAATCTATAGGTATTTTTCACATTTTCCGCGGGCATTTAATTTAATAATGGTTAGCTACAGTGAATTTTCAAAAGTCAGTTATTTTTGTTTTCAGCTGAAGAAAAATATATTTACTCGCCGGCACGGGATTTATTAAATTAAATGGATAAATTGTATCAATAAGTGCAAAAAATCAATAAGGTATCCAATTATATCTTACTATATTTCACGATTTAAAACAGATTTTGTTGATTTTTTTTTATTAGTGGGTAAATTGATTATTAAATCAAACACATTACATTTCCAAAAGTCGCCTTTTTCATCTCCTATTTCATTTAAAAAACCTGATAGTAAGCGGCATCTTAGTGGGGTTAATGCATATATTGAGTAACACTTGCGAATTTCATGTTAGATTCTAAATTTTCACAATATTAAGTTTCACACCCTTCTTTGGCAAATAACTCACAGATTAAGTTGTTTTCTTTTTATTAATAGCAATAATTATACACAAAATAGGTGCTCTCCCCTCCATATGTCCTTTTTATTAACTAACAAATAAGAAACTGACAATTCATTGAAAATTATGTTTGGAATTAACTTGCAATGTTTATTACCTGAAACTCAAATGTATTGACTGGGATTCCTTCAGAACTCAGTGTTAGACCCACTGACCTCAAGATCATAGGCATATTTAATTATATTTTTAACCTAACACTGTGCTATGAATCTCCAGGGCAGTTCCCGGAGGCCGTAGGGATCCGCTGCTTGGCTTTACAGCCAGGTGAACTAACCTATTATCAAGGAGGAATTCTGTGGAGCTAAATATATTAATAGGAATAAATAATACATAAAAAAAAACTAAAAAACTGGAATTACTGACACGTGATCACATCGAAGGTACGATCTAAGCCTATTAATTTTTAGAAAAAGAAATAAAACTATTTGTTTGTATATTTTATTACCCCGGTTGTATTATGACTTTTGTACCCAATTAATTCAACTAGAACTCACCGAGATTGATCAAACAAACCTTAACCATCCTGCCCTTGGCTTGTATTGATTAAACGTTTAGTTAAGTGCTTTGCATTAAGGGATTTTATTTACTTTAGTAACATATGCATAAGTGAATTATGTACCTACAAGAATAAAGCTTTTCATTTTGTATCGAACTAAAGGAATAAGTTTGTTTTTTTTTTCTTTCAACTTTAAGATTTCCCTATATTTCTACAATTCAGCAAGAAAAAGCATTACATATTCCAGATACAAATGCAACTTCACCATTGAACATTAGTAACATACACATTACAAAGGAGTCTCTGATAAAGGAATTGCAATCACTTGATAAAGGTGCTGGAACAGATAACATTCCTCCAATATTTTTTAAATCAACTGTTAGCTTTTTGTGGTATCCTCGATAGCATATATTCAATATCTGCCTACTGGAAGGTGTGGTCCCAATTATTTGGAAAAGAGCTCGAATTGTACCTGTGCATAAAGGAGGGCCGAAAAATGAGGTAGAAAATTATCGCCCCATATCTATACTACCAGTTCTGTCGAAACGTTTTGAGAGATTAGTACGTAAAATTATTTATCCTGCGTTGCATAATGTCATCATTGAGCAGCAACATGGTTTTGTGCAAAGGCGATCTACCACCACTAATCTTCTTGTATACACTTCGTACCTCTTTGAATCAATGGACGCAAATAAACAGACTGATAGTATATACACGGACTTCAAGAAGGTCTTTGATACGGTAGACCACAGAATACTACTGGAGAAACTAGCTTATAACGGTATAAGGGGAAACCTCTGGCGTTGGTTCAAATCCTATATAACTAATCGCACACAAAAGGTAGTGATAAATGGATTTGAATCAAGTATTGTCACCGTAACCTCAGGAGTCCCGCAAGGCTCGATTCTAGGACCCTTGTTTACGCTCGAGGAAGTGCGAGTGGCAACACTGCATTATAGTCTGTGCAGTGAGAGCCTGTGGCGGCCGGCCGCATGTAACATGTCAGTCGAGTCGAATACGGAATGACATTGAAATAGGTTAGACCACCGGGCGGTGAGTTTTCGTTTCGAGAAATATATAACAAATAGTGTCTTGCGCGGCGCACCAAGTGATTGTTGGTGCGAGGTTCCGCCAAGTTTTAGTGTCGGTGAAAGTGTAAATGCACCAAATCTTTTATCGGTGAAGTGAGTGATGGTGGCCTAATAGGCCTATGTAGTGCTCCGGTCTCCATCGTTGGATTGACACCAACCCTTCAGGAGCCGCGACTTCCTTCGAGCTAGCTCGAAGGAAGTCCACCGGCTACATACGGAGACCGAACGGATCCAAGGTAAGTAATACCAATTTTCTAGGAGCTGGTAGTCGGTTATAAAATTCAGCATCATTATTCGGTGAAACGCCGACGTGGTGGAGTCTACTTTGGGCATCACCATCATTTGGTAGCAGAGCGTGTTGTTGTTAGATTTAATTGATTGATTAGTATTTTAATTAGTATTGTACAATTAATATTGTAATCTTGTTGGTTGTCCAAACGGGCAATACATATTAATTGGTTTTGATTGCTGATTTTAAACCGACTACAATCTCATTTGTGGACCGATCTCCCTAACTAGTTGTTATTGTCATTGTATATGAAAAATTGGGGTTAAATGCCTTTTGTTGTTCTAGTTAAATTCTAGCATTTACCTATATTTGATTTTGGTTTGTTTTTTCATATCTTTGTTTTGCCCTTGAATATTTTGTTTGTTAAGTTTGTAAACTTATACTTGAATTTAATTTGTTTAAAAATTTTTGCTGCTAAATGACTTTGCTGTTGTTGTAATACACTATTTTGCTGTGTTAAGTTTTAGCATTTACATTTGATTTTGTTTTGTTTGCCTTTGAATATTATGTTTGTTAAATTATTGACTTAATACTTAAATTTAATTTGTTTGAAAAATTCTGTTGTTAAATGCCTTTGTTGTTCTAGTTAAGTTCTAGCATTTACACTTGATTTTGCTTTGTTTATATATTTTGTTTTGCCTTTGAAGTTCCTGCCGATCTGTTTTGTTGTCTGCGGTTGTCGGTCTGCTTGTCTATGTATTATTATAGTGTATATTAATTTTGGTGCAAAATGGTCCCGCCAGTCAGCCCGCTTAGTGGTGCCCGCGCGGGTGCACAAAAGATCCTGAGATGGTTTGCTAGTGCCGTAGCTTTGGTAGACCGACCAGACCGAGAACAGGCCTTGTTAATTCGGCATGAGGGAGTACCTGCTCGCTTGAAGGAATTGGAGCAGCTTTTCGTTGCTCATCAACAATATCTGCTCGACCACCCAGCCGAGGGTGCCGCTGAGTTGCGGGCAGTCGAGCAATTTAATGCGGATTATGATCAATGTTTTGAACAGGCGGATGTGATTATAAACAAGGCTCAGGCAATCCTATCTGCCCGGAGGGGTGAGTCGTGCACGCCCGGGGAGGTCAAGCCTACCCCGGCCGGCTTGCTGCGCAGACTGCCCACCTTGGACATCCCAACCTTTGATGGGAACTTGGCTGCTTGGATGGGGTTCATTAACCTCTTTGATAGCCTGGTCCACTCGAGGGACGACCTGTTCCCTAGCCAGAAATTGGCCTATTTGCTCTCTGCCTTACATGGAGAGGCTGGTGTACTTGTCCAGCATCTACCTGTCAACGATGACAGTTATGATATTGCAAGGGCTTTGTTGACCGCCCGGTATCAGAATGTTCGCTTGCTAGCGGACACACATGTGGCTGCCATTTTAGGGCTGCCACAAGTATCGCGGGTCTCCTCCTTCCTCAAGAAGGAGATTTTGAACCCGCTGCTAAGCGCTATTAACGCGCTCAAACGACTTGACCTACCGGTGGACCAGTGGTCCTTCATATTGCTCCACCTCATCCTCAATAAGCTTCCCATGGAGATGAAGGGGCGCTTTGAACAAAGATACGGGGGCAATAGTGCCTCGTACCTCCCCTCCTTTTCTGATCTCCTCAGATTTTTGGAGGATGAGTGTCGGATGACCGACCACTTGGATCTGGCTCCTATACCGGGACCGAGTACAGGCCGCTATGAGGCGACCCGGGCAACGCCACGGAGGGAGCGCCGCCCGTACAAGCAGTATACTGCAGTGCGGCAGAACTCTCCACACGGGGAGAGGCCGATGCCTTGCAAGTGTTGCAAGCGGGATGGCCATCGTTTGCCGGCCTGTCCCAAATTTGTTGGCCTACGCACCGAGGGGCGTAGGAATATGGCCAAGCAGCGGAATTGGTGCTACCGCTGCCTGGGGGCTCATATGGCATCGGCTTGCCCCCACCCACGAGATTGCCACTGTTGTGGAGGGGCCCATCACCCCCTTTTGTGCTTCAACTCGCTCGAGCGCCTTGAGCGCCCTATTCCTCCGCCGCGCACGCATTTTTCCTTGAACCCCCCTTCCCCCCCGTTGCGGGGAATGCGGGAGGATTTTCATTAAACCAACTGTCAGCTGCAACCCCCCCACAGGAGCAGGTGCTGTTACCAACAGCCTCCGTACAGGTGTGGGGCCCGAGGGGCACCTTTGTTTTAGTTCGCGCCCTTTTGGATACGGGAGCTCAGGGTTGCATTGCCTCCAGCTGGCTGGTCCGGCAGTTGAGTTTGAACACATCTCCATACCTTGAATCGGTACGGGGAATCGGAGACCTGCGGATCCCTGATCCGATCGGTCAGGTTTTGTTCTCCTTCTCCCCCCACTTCTCTTCAGCGCCCAAAATTGGCGCTACCGCGATTGTTTTTGAGAAGGTTGTTGGTCAGCTTCCGCAACAGCACGTTTCGCGCGCTGTCGTTGATGCAACATCAGGATTGACCTTGGCTGACCCTTCCTTCCACCGAACCGGTCCGATTCACTTATTGCTCGGTGCCGATGTTCTAGGCCGCGTGTATTGTGGGAAGAGGAGAGAGTTACAGAAGGGTGGGCTTGGTAGCCTTATCTACATCGCTTGGGTTTGTAGTGATGGGACCAGTTAGGCATGACCCACCATCTCCATCGGTGGACAGTTACATAACTGTTAGCTCCACCTTATCGGATGTCCTTCAACGGTTTTGGGAGGTGGAAGAGCCACCTACCGTGAAGCGAGTGAACCCCTTAGACGAGGAGTGTGAGTTGTTCTACCAGAACAATACAGGTCGCCTTCGCTCGGGACGGCTGATCACTCGTTTGCCCTTTTTATCAGTTCGCTCCTCACTTGGCAGCTCCCGGCCGTTGGCCGAGAAGCGGCTGCTGTCCATGGAGCGTCGTATGAGTAGGAACTCCGACTTCAAACAGAAGTATGTCGACTTCATGCGAGAATATGAGCAACTGGGGCACATGTCGGTCTCGCGACTGGACTGGCGAAACGAGGAACATAATTTTCTTCCTCACCACGCGGTTTTGAAACCTTCCACCGGGAAGATACGCGTTGTTTTTGATGGGTCAGCTCCTACGTCTACCGGAGTTTCGCTGAATCAATGTCTGCATGCTGGACCGAAGTTGCACCACGAGGTGGGTGATGTATTGACCAACTTCCGTCGCCATGCCGTCGTCTTTGTGACCGATATCCGGATGATGTTTCGGCAGACTGTGATTCACCCGGACGATAGACGATATCAGCTCATATTATGGAGGGATGATCCCAGAGATCCCATGCTAGTCTACGAGCTGAACACCAATACATACGGTTTGCGTTCGAGCCCCTTTGTGGCAATTCGCTCACTTGTGGAACTCACTGAACGTGAGCGGTTACGATACCCTCGCGCATCCTTGGTTCTCAAGGAGGATGCATTTGTGGATGATATTTGTACGGGCTCCTCTAGTGTCGAGGAAGCCTTGATTTTGCGAGATGAACTAATTGCTCTTCTCGGGGCTGGTGGTTATGGACTGAGGAAGTGGATGTCCAACTCACCTCAGCTTTTGACTTGCCAGACGACCACCAGCAGGAGCCTCATATTTTTGAGAATGCCAACACTCCAGATTTACTATCTGTTTTGGGAGTGCAATACAGACCTGTCCAGGACACGTTCACCTATCGATTGGAGCTGCCAAGCCCCAAGGTCTGGACGAAACGGTTGGTTTTATCTACAGTAGCTCATACCTTTGACCCAAACGGCTGGATTAGTCCCGTAGTGTTTTGGATGAAGTGCTTCCTACAGGAACTTTGGTCAGCCGAAGTGTCGTGGGATGAGCCCCTCTCGGGCCGTTTGCTGCGAGATTGGGAGTCCTTCATGTCGTCTCTCCCTGACATTAACCGTGTTAGTATCCCTAGACATATACTGCCTAAGGGACGGTTTACGGCCAGCCTTCATGGCTTTTGTGACGCGTCTGAGAGTGGATATATCCGGACGGTCGATGATAGAGGAGCTGTTAAGCTCCACTTGCTAATTGCTAAGAGTAAGGTTGCTCCACTTCGGACTCGATTAACGATTCCGAAGTTAGAATTGTCTGGAGCTACTCTTCTGGTTCGTTTGATGAACCACGTTGTTGACACCCTGGGACGTAGTGTGGACTTTGAATCGCTCTTTGCTTGGTCCGACAGTCAGGTTGTCCTGTGTTGGATTAAGAACTCCGTCCACTCCCTGGAAGTATTTGTGGCCAATCGGGTATCCCAAATACAGGCCTCGAAGGCCCCGTTGATTTGGCGCCACGTGCCAGGTGAAATAAACCCTGCTGACTGTGCGTCACGTGGCAGCGAAGCCCCTCAGCTTATTGACCACACTTTGTGGTGGGGTCCCGAATGGTTATTACAGCCGTCTTGGCCTTCCACACCAGCTGTGGTGAAGGCACCAAATCCGAGCTTGCATGTTCACGCTGTCGAGACTATGGCGGCTCCAGAGCGGGAAGTTTTATTAGACCGCTACAGTTCTCTGGCAAAGTTGCTCGGCGTGACCGCTTGGATAAGAAGATTTATACGAAATTGTCGACGGCCTCAGGACAAAGATTTGTGTCCGGTCCTCTCTCCGCAGGAGCGCCAAGATGCTCTTTTGCATTGGGTGCGTATGACCCAGTCTAGAGCGTTTGAACCGGAACTTAAGATTTTCCGGATCGGGACGTCCAAATTGAAGGGACCCTTGGTGCGTTTGACTCCCTTTCTGGATGATAAGGGATTGTTGCGTGTAGGAGGCCGATTGAGGCACGCTAACTTGCCCTATAGATCACGTCACCCCCTGTTGCTCCCCAAGGACGGACCGTTGGTGCGATTGTTGATCATTGATCGCCATGTGAAGAATGCTCATGCCGGATGTAATGCATTGACCGCGCTCCTCCAACGGGAGTTTTGGATTTTGTCAGCGCGAAGAATAATCCGATCTGTTATCTTTCGATGTCTGCCCTGCTATCGTTTACGCCCCGAGACGATGCAGCCCCAAATGGGTGATTTGCCTGCTGATCGTGTGAACGAATCGATGACCTTCTTAGGAGTTGGAACTGATTTCGCGGGACCATTCACTATAAAAACGTCGCGACTCCGTAATGCTAAGACTGAAAAGGCTTACTTGTGTGTGTTTGTTTGTTTGGCCACTAAAGCCGTTCATTTGGAGGTGGTGAGTGCACTCACCATGGACGCTTTCTTAGCAGCGTTAGGCAGATTTGTCTCCCGCCGGGGACTGCCTTCTCTAATTCGGTCCGATTGTGGGACGAACTTCAAGGGCACTGATAGATATATAAGAGAAGTTTGTGAATTTTTAGATAAAAATAATATTGAGATCGGATCCACACTCTCCCGTAGGGGGGTAACATGGCGATACTCCCCGCCGTCTAGCCCTCACTGGGGAGGGATTTTTGAATCTGTTGTAAAGGCCGCCAAGACTCACCTTCGCCGCGTTATTGGGGAGACTATTCTCACGTTCGAGGAACTCGCGACGGTGTTTCATAAGATTGAGGCGGTTCTCAACTCGCGTCCGTTATGTCCGTTGTCTACCGACGCGAACGATTTGCAGGCCCTCACGCCGGGCCATTTCTTGATAGGCAGACCACTTATCGCCCTGCCCGAGTATCCTTATAGAGATATCAATCCAGGACGCCTTTCGCGGTTTGAGTTGCTCCAGCAGCTTACCCAGAGCTTCTGGCGCCGCTGGCACCTTGAATATTTACACATTTATTTATTTATTTATTCAAGATACATAACAGGTTACAGTTATAAAAAACATTTATAAAATCTTATTCATTGGAAAGCTAACCATAACCTACAACATGCATCATACAAAAAGTATACAGCACAATTAGTAACAACACACGGAACTTGTACATAGTTTTAAGTTTATCATTTTACATTTTTAACTTGACATCTTTATATTATGTATTTTAATTTTTATCTTTTTTACTGAGCGACCGAATTTTATTTTTAAATGATAGTAGTTTTTGTGTAAAAATATCCAAATCGTCATTGTTTTGTGAAATTTCATTTTATAAGCGACACATACGAACCACAGGGTTAAAAAAAGACGTATTGTTACGAAATACTTGCAAAAAGAACAACTGTGGTTTTCGAGTTCTGTGACATGTATTGAAGTTGATGAGTGAGAGTAATGTGGGAGAATCTATGTATGAGTGAATAATTTTGAAAAGGTAAATCAGATCACTCTGTATTCGTCTCGTTTTTAATGTTTGTATCCCGAAATGATCAGCGATCAGATCAAATGATCATCAACATTTTGCAACAGCGCGTTAAGTGGTCAGATAAGACAAACCCACCGAGGGTTGGAGACCTCGTGTTAGTGAAGGACCCAAACCTGCCACCCCTACGTTGGCGTCGCGGACGCATTGTCCAACTTACTCTAGGGTCTGATGGTGTGCCCAGGTTTGCCGAGGTCCTAGTTGGGGATTCTGTTTTGAAGCGCGCGGTAGCTACTCTTTCTTGCCTCCCCTTAGACTGATTTGGGCGGACAGTCCGGGACTGTCCGGAGCGGGGGGATGTTTACGCTCGAGGAAGAGCGAGTGGCAACACTGCATTATAGTCTGTGCAGTGAGAGCCTGTGGCGGCCGGCCGCATGTAACATGTCAGTCGAGTCGAATACGGAATGACATTGAAATAGGTTAGACCACCGGGCGGTGAGTTTTCGTTTCGAGAAATATATAACAAATAGTGTCTTGCGCGGCGCACTAAATGATTGTTGGTGCGAGGTTCCGCCAAGTTTTAGTGTCGGTGAAAGTGTAAATGCACCAAATCTTTTATCGGTGAAGTGAGTGATGGTGGCCTAATAGGCCTATGTAGTGCTCCGGTCTCCATCGTTGGATTGACACCAACCCTTCAGGAGCCGCGACTTCCTTCGAGCTAGCTCAGGAAGTCCACCGGCTACATACGGAGACCGAACGGATCCAAGGTAAGTAATACCAATTTTCTAGGAGCTGGTAGTCGGTTATAAAATTCAGCATCATTATTCGGTAAAACGCCGACGTGGTGGAGTCTACTTTGGGCACCACCAACCCTTGTTATTTATAATTTTTATAAATGACATAAATACATACAATTACAAATGACAAATACATACAAATGACATACAAGTTTTAAATACAGTAATTATTTGCTATATGCAGATGACCTCAAAATCTATCACACGATTAATAGCTGCGCAGATCAAGAAAATCTTCAACATGATTTAGATGCTTTTACGAGCTATTGTTTACACAATAAGCTAAGTCTTAGCTTAAATAAATGAAAAATAATCACTTTTACGAAAAAAAGGAACACCTATCACTATCCTTATAAGCTTTGTGGCGTAACACTGGAAGTAGTAGATCATATTAGGGACCTCGGGGTTATATTAGACAGGCGGCTTCATCTTGACATGCATGTGGACAATATTATTAACAAGGCCTATATGATGTATGGTTTTACGATGCGTTCTAGCACAATGTTTAAAGAACCGTCAACTTATCTTTGCCTATTCAAGTCGTTGATTCGCTCACAGATTGAATATGCTGTACCTGTATGGAATCCTTTCTACAATAAATACGCTAATGCACTTGAGACTGTACAGAGGTTATTTCTAAGAGCTATGCATTATAGATGTTTTCATATGTATCTGTCATATGATCAATTACTTTGTAAATATAACCTACTAACATTAAGACAGGCGCTTGCTGCTTGAGGCAATGTTCCTCTACGATCTATGTAACTGCATTAAGACTGTATTGATCTACAAACTATTAGATCCACAACCAAGTGAAGAGCAAACAGTGATCTACATAGATGGACAAAATGAGAAAAGCCCGAAAACAAAGAAACAACCGCTACCCTGTTCCCTATCTCCTCCTATACCATTCTCACTGACTCCTCAAAATACAAATACAAAACAACAAAAGGACTCCAAAGAAAATTCGAGCAAAAATCATATGTTTCGTAACTAACTAACTGATCATCTCCACCTACTTGGTATGCAAGTAACTAACAATCTCAACTTTGGTAGTTACATAGAAACCGTTGCCAAAATTGCAGCTATGAAGCTCGGCATTCTCTCCAAGGTCAGGCGGTACTTCACACCGGAACAGTTGCTCCAACTATATCAAGCACAAGTTCGATCTTGTATGGAGTACTGCTGCCACTTGTGGGATGGGTCTGCTAAATATCAACTAGCGGCCCTTGATTCTATTGATAAGCGTGCTAAGACCCTCATTGGTGACACCAAATTAACGGGGGCCAAGCTTCAGAGCCTCGAACATCGTCGTAAGGTGGCATGTTTATCGGTATTTTATAGGATATATCACGGAGAGTGTGCTTTGGAATTACATGAAATAATTCCGGCTTCTCCTTTCCATCTCAGGGGAACCAGACGGCGGCTGGGGATCCACCCTTTTGTCATTGATATTCCAATTAAACGCACGAAGCGATGCGCTTCCTCATTCATATGGCGAACGGCAAGGGAGTGGAACTCTTTGCCCGCGGATTTGTTCCCTGAGCAATATAACTTGGAGTTATTCAAGATGAGAGTGAATAGGCACCTTCTGGCTAGGCGTGTCCCATCTTCGGCCTCATCATCACTTTCCATCAGGTGAGATGGAGGCCAAACGCTTATCCAGCATTCATAAAAAAAAAAAAAAAAACTCCAAATTAAATATAATATTTCAAAACATACAAAGTATCGGCAATAAAATTCATCTTCTAGAAGAATTTGTTCGGGAAACACAAAATCAGCATATAATTTGTATAACAGAGACTTGGTTAAACAAAGAGAAGTTAAAGTTGCTAAAAGTAGACGGTTATATTGTGACCTCGTCTTTCTGTCGGCAGAAACATAACGGTGGTGGCGTATGTATACTTATAAAGGAAACATTAGAATATATTGAACGTTTAGATATAAATTCAATGGCCTTAGAAATGATTTTTGAAATAAGTGCAATAGAACTACCTAAGGAAAACTTGTTGATTATAAACTTGTACTGGCCCAATAGCAACAGAGAAATAGAAGTATTTTATTCCTGCCTAGAAAAACTCTTTAAACTTATATTTACAAAAGATTCTTCAAAAAACATTGTTATAGGGGGTGACTTTAATGTGGATTTTCTTACAAACAAAATCGAAAAAAATAAACTATTAAACTCAATGTTATTAAATAATTTTCACCAAAAAATAAAAGAGCCTACTAGAATCACAGCTACTAGCTCTACCTGCATTGATCTGCTTTTCACAAACTTTAACTCAAAAGGCACGAAAGCAACAGTGATGGATTATGGGTTCTCTGACCATAAAGGTCTGTTATTCTCTGTACCCAGTCTACCACAACAATTGATACAATTTTATAAAATCAGACGAATTTATAATGAATCAAATATAAATAAATTTAAAAATACTATTTCAAATATTAATTGGGAAAATATAATAAATAAAAACAATAATATTAATGAAAATTATAATAATTTTAGTGAAGTCCTACAAAAAATTCTAAATAAATGTATGCCATTAAAACTTATAAAAAATAAAACCAAAGTGAATTATTTAACACTAGGATTAAAAATTTCTTGTCGTTATAAAAGATTTAAAAAAAAATTGTAACAAAATCCAAAAATGAAAATATAAGACAATATTATAAAACCTACTGTAAAATACTTAAAAAGTCTATTACTTTATCAAAGAAACTCACGAATAGCCGCCAATTTGAAAACTCAAATAATAAAACTAAATCTATGTGGCACATAATAAACGCTGCCACAAATAAAAATGAAAGAAAATATAAAAATATACAACTAAAAATAACGGATACAAATACAATTAATGAGCCTAAGCTAGTAGCAAACGCATTCAATACTTTCTTTGCTTCTATTGGTAACTCGCATAAACATGTAGATACAAATTCTATAGCACCTACTACCGAATCTATTCAAAATACATTTTTCCTAAGTCCAGTCGATCCAAAAGAAATAAAAAATATTATATGTAACCTAAAAAATAAGACATAATTTGGCATTGATGAAATTCCTCCCTCTCTGATAAAAGCTTGTGCTAACATGCTAACCATCCCGTATACTATGCTCATAAACCAATCATTCATAGAAGGCACTTTTCCTGACGCGCTTAAAATATCTGTAATCAAACCTATTCATAAAAAAGGACAAACCATGGACATTAATAACTATAGGCCAATCGCACTATTACCGACTTCAACAAAAGTTTTTGAAACCGCAATGATAAACCGTTTATATTCTTTCTACGAAAAATTTAACATCTTGCACGAAAACCAAAACGGCTTTAGAAAAAACCACTCTACAACTTTAGCAATTGTGTATTTGTAATACACCAAAAAAATCTTCGATGAAATAAACAATAGGAAGCTCCCTGTAGGACACTTGCTCGATATGAGTAAGGCCTATGACAGAGTTTGCTATGACATTCTTCTACACAAGTTGTATCAGACGGGAATCAGAGGCATAGCTCATCAGTGGTTCCAATCATACCTAAGTAACCGCTACCAATACGTAGATGTAGAAAATGACAATTTTGAAACAGGTAGAATCTCAAATATTAGATCCGAGCGAGTTCCAGTCACGGGCTCTATCCCACAAGGCAGCGTCTTGGGATGTATTTTATTCCTCATTTATATAAACAATCTCCCAAATATTTTTGATGAGTATTGTGTTCTTTTTGCTGACGATGTTTCAGTTTTAATTACTTGCTTTGGTGTCAATGAATTGGAAATAAAATTAAATAAAATATTGGGTAAAATAGTCAACTGGTTTCAAACACATAATTTGGAGCTTAATTTGACCAAAACTAAAATAATTCAATTTAGGCCATACCAAAAATCTGCTTTAAAAATATCATACAAATATAACAACACGATAATAGAAACTACAAATTCTGCTACACTTCTAGGACTAGATTTAGACACTCATTTAAATTGGAAAAATCATGTGCAAAAGGTATTAAATAAAATGTCCTCATTTATTTTCGCTCTACAGCATCTAAAGAGAATAACGGATTTTAAAACCGCACTCACGGCGTATTATGCATATGCATATTCGAGACTCTCCTACGGTGTTATTTTCTGGGGAAACTCAAGCGATGCGGACAAAATTTTTATTTTACAAAAGAAATGTATAAGGATATTGACAAACATAGACCAGATAGAGTCATGTAGACCCTACTTTATCAAGCACCAGATATTAACCCTTACATCAATATATATATTGGAATCCTGCAAATTCGTCAAAAACCACCCAGTTCTATATTCACCAGACAAAAGAATTAGAAGAAACAATAGGTATCTGAATAAGCTCAAAATTCCCACGACCAATCTAAAATTAGTAGCGACTAGCCCCCAAAACATGTTGATTAAAATATACAATCACATTCCAAACTATATAAAAAGCTCAGAAACCCCCTAAACTATTCAACAAAACGCTAAAAATATTCCTATCTAATAAATGCTATTACAGTTTACAAGAATTTTTTAATGATAACTTGACAAATATTTCAGAATAATTTACTATTATACCAATATAAAAAATAAATATAGTTATATCAAATTTAATCTAGTAAGTCAATTCTAATATCAATTAAATTAAAATTAAATGTAGTCATATCAAAATAAAATTATTTTAATCCAATTCCATAATAATTAAAAATAGTTGTAAGTATAAAAATTACACTAATAATAATAATAATTTAATACTAATATATATATTTTAAATAAAATTTAATCTAGTCAAATCAAATTTAAATTATTTTTTTTTAAATGCCGATGTAATAATTAAATGAATCTGTTTTATGTATATATAAAATGTTATCTTATTTAATAGAATTCAAATATAATAATAATAATTTAATACTAATATATTTTAAATAAAATTGAATCTAGTCAAATCAAATTTAAATTATTTTTTTAAAATCCCGATGTAATACTTAAATGAATCTGTTTTATGTATATATAAAATGTTATCTTATAATAGAATTCAATTATAATTGCAATCAATATTAAATCTTGTCATGACAAATACTGACTGACATTCTTACTGCTGTGATGAATTTTTGCCATTGTTTTGTTATATATTATTACCTATACCTATGTACTTTGCTATTTATTGTTATGTAAGAATTATCTCAACTCAGCAGTATCTTGTACTTATAACAGTTGTCTGTGAGCTATGCGGTGCCCTTACAGGGTGCATGTACTGATTCTGTAAAAATTTTTAACATCTTTTGTAACGTGCATGTAAGCTGGCAAATGAATAAATGAATAAATGGACATAACAAATTATGCTATAGGGTCCCGTATAGGACACACTGTCGCAATCACGTACAGCTCTTTTCCACTGCTCCATGCCGTACTAATGCGGGCAAGCGAGCTCCGTTGCATCGAATGCTAGACTCTTATAATAGTTGTTTTAATTTGATCGATGTGAAGAACACACGAATCAGTACATATAAAAATGCAATAGTTAGTAAACTTGAATGTGTGCAAAATTCTACAGGCAATATTTATTAAACAATATTTGACTAATGAAATATTGTACACGCCACGAAATAATATAAAACATAAATTATAATAAACAATATAAATGTATAATATAGGAATAACTGGAATATAAAAGTATAAAATATGTGAATAATAAAATAGACCTTAGGAAGTTGTGGAATATGTACACCACCAATATTATGTCTTTCAACTACAGTTTCTTAGTTATATGTATAACTAGCTGTGCCGGCGAACTACGTTTCGCCGTATATTTTTACCCGTTTTTGAAACATTTGTCATTGATGCTGAGCTCCTATTAGTCGTAGCGTGATGTTATATAGCCTAAAGCCTTCCTCGATAAATGGACTATCCAACACTAAAATAATTTTTCAATTTGAATCAGTAGTTCCTGAGATTAGCGCGTTCAAGCAAACAAACAAACTCTTCAGCTTTATAATATTAGTATATAGATTAATTTAGATGTGGATAGCGTTGCTGGTAGCACAGTTATAAATTATTGTTTATTTAAGGCTATGTATAATTAGTTTGTGTATACTGTTTGTTATCCCAAATAAATTGAAAAAAAAAATCATCAACAGCTCATATACGTCTCCACCGAGGGGGATTAGACCTTAGTCAACCACGCTATGACCAAGTGCGCGTTCGTCGACTTCCCACTCGACATGTAAAGAAATTCTTTATTCACAGATGTGTGCAGGTTTCCTGACGATGTTTTCCTTTGCCGTAAAAGTATTAAATACCTATTACGAAATATGGAGCAAAATCAATATAAGTGTATAAAATCAATATAAATGTTATAAATATATGGAGTAAAATCAATATAAATGTTTAGAGACTACCTCAGGACGCGGTCTTACAGTGTGAAGATCGGTGATTCGCTCAGTGAGAAGAAATCGGTGGATTGCGGAGTTCCGCAGGGATCCGGATGCGGCCCTGTGTGCTACCTGATGCATGTAAACAGCCTGTGCGGAGTGCTACAGCACTGTTCCGCCCACATGTTCGCCGATGACCTGTGCACGCTAAGCGCTGGTACCGACCTTGCGGATTCGTGCCGTCTTGTCCAGCAGGACGTGGATGCAGTCGTGAAATGGTCCCATGATAATGGGATTATATTAAACAAGGAAAAAACAAAATTGTTAGTAATTCACTCACCTTATCTGCAAACCGAAGTCTCTCCACCTTCCATGATTATGCATAGTTTTGAGTGCTTTCACGAAAATCAATTAAATTGCCAATGTAAACCGATTGAGAACGTTAACTGTGTAACTTATCTAGGTGTAAAAATTGATACTAGTTTTTCGTGGGCATCTCATATAGATTACATATGTAATAAGTTAAGAATATTACTTGGTAGATTTTATCATTTAAGTTTCAATGTTTCCATTAAAATACTAAAATGTTTATATTTTGCCTTAGTAGATTCTATAATCGGTTACGCTCTTGATTCTTATGGACTCACCTTCAAAACATAACGTAGATAAATTAGAAGCACTACAAATAAGATTCTTAAAATTAATGGTTAACAAAAATTAAAAAATAATTGTAAAGGTGATTATACTAAACTCTTCAAAATTTGTAAAATCTTACCGGTAAGCTTAAAACATAAATACTTTTTGACAGTTAACAACCATAGCAATCAAGAGCTTAATTTAAAATTAATTCAGCATAAGTGTGGCACCAGATCGGTGTCCACGAGAAAATATGAAGTCCCTAGTGTAAGTAATTATTTTGGTGATAGAACATTAAAAAAACGTGTGCCATATCTGCTAAATAATATACCCGAAAACATCAGACTGGAGCCACGATTATGCCGATTTAAAAGTTTATAAAAAAAATATTTGTTGGAGACACTCTAATATAGTAAAATTTTGTTTATGTACTACTTATATTGTTTAGAAGAAACTATTACCTTCAGTCAAACTGCGCAAGCAGTTTTGCGGGACATGTATAAAACTAAGATAATTGTAAAGCTATTAATAAATAAATTTAAAAAAAAAGACGTGCACAAGACAGTCGAGAACGGTGACGTAGACGGGGCATCACGACATTGCAGAGTGCCCTTTGCCGTCACAGCATATGATTCGGTTTTACTGGTAAGGTGCGTCTATAGACACATCAAAAATAAGTACATGAATAAAAAAATAAAAAAAAATAATTGTGGCCAATTAAGTCCTCACAGCAGCTTTTGCTTCAGTGGTGTTTTTTAAACACAACAGGAAATTATAGACCTTCATCTCACCTGATGAAAAGTGACAACAAGGCTGAAGATGGAAGCGAGCTTCAACTGTACTCCTCAAAATCTAAGGAACTGGCTATATTACCTCTAATTGTCTGTTAGTTAACACAACAATATAACATCAATCATCGCCAAACTTGGTAAGACGGAGGTAGCTAGACGGACGGGCTCAGAAGAGAAACAGCCAAGAAGTACAAAAATATGTACCGTTTTGATTCTTTTGACCACTCCTTTATGTTTACGATTCATCTTTTTTTTCGCACAAGATAAAAGGAATAGATAGAAAAATTAAAAGCTTTAATGTGAAATCAGTGACATTAGCTCAGACTCCTACAAAACTCCTACATCACTGGTAAAAAAAAATTGAGTCCGTCACTTACATTTTTAAATATACGAGTAATAATAATTACAAATGCTAGAGCTGAAAGTCTTTATTATTGCTAGTTTGTTCCACGCCAAGAAAGACGTCTGAAGTGAATAAAACTTTGCGCGAAACTCATTCAAACACTAGTTGCAAGAAGATGGCGCAGATGTAAACTGCAATTTAATACAAGGCCCGAGCGGACACGGCATTAAAATGCGATCAAAGTTAATTTTGCAAAGTTTTATTCAAAGTCGGCCTGTTTCGCTGATTTGTATGCGAGCGGGATGCTACTGATGGCCAGTGGCGTAAATACGCGGGGCCAATTCCACTAGTGAATGATCGTGACCCTTTTTTTCGGGGGGAAATGCGCAACTGCATCGTATCCATAGTTGGCTAGACGGCGAGCGTGTGGGGCTAACCTGACAGAGTGCCAGGCCTACCCATTAAAACTCCCTGATATATTGGATGCGTGTAGTAGGGATCCACAATGTGATACCACCACACTGTGCGCCCGGGCTAGCTCGACCAATTGGGCGGGCTATCGTCAAAGGGGGATTGTCCGAGAACACCAGAACAATCCCCAGACGGAGAACCCTTAAGTGCACGGGAGCCGATTGTGCACGCAGGCCTCACGGCAGGGTCATCAGACAGGCATTGCTTGAGCGAATGCCCACCTTCTTCTGCCTATTCATCTGCGGCGGAGGGATGCGGCCTGAGGATCTGCCTCCCGCTCCCTCCGCCGCCTCCATCTGCGAGATGACATATTCGCAGAAGGAGGCGAAAATACTGTTTTGTTTGTTTGTACTTTGCTGTTTTAATTTTATATTTTTTTATTGTACACAACATATAAGATATGGATAGCTGTAATATATGATACTTTAGTCTAGCTTATACTAGCTACTCCTGCAAACTACCACTTTAATTAATCTCAACACTGTAGTTTCCTTATTCTTCGAGTGAGGATTTCTCGGCTGTCTGTGGGAATTTTGAAAAATCCTTCCTTAGTGGGTGCCTGCATAAGTCAATGAGCTTCTGTTCCGAATTTCATGCTTCTAGCTCCAGTAGTTTGGGCTTTACAAATAAAAGTTTTTAATTTACAACGCGCAATGTATTTACAACAGACGCTGTCTATTGTCGCCGCGAGCTGCTGACTCTCGCAGAGACGATATCCGTAGCGCGCAACTGTACGTTACATTGCGTAGTACTTTTAGCAGTTGTTTTTTAGAACCTAAAAATTAATTTCGTTTCCCATCAATTTTTTTTTATAGGAGTATAAGTTAATTTTAATGGTCTGAATGCGTAGACGCGGGTTTTGTGATTGTTTTTTTTTACACCGTGTATATCCATCCTCTACCAGTCATCTACCTAAGTATGCCTAAGCGTTTGACTATAACACTTCTCCCTCCTCCCACTTGGATCCGTCCACCAACAGGCTCCACCGGTGGAGCCAAAGCTAACTTCGTCTCTTGAATCCACCAGTGGCGTCTTCCCTCTGTCTACTTGGTTAAGGTTCAGCTCATTGGAATCACCCGACACCCGATCCTCACCGCCTCGTCGTACGGCGTTCACTTGTTATCGATAGGTGGTCCACGGGTGGACGCCGCATTGTCCTCGCGTGGTCGACCAATAGACCACGCAATGACACCGAGTAAACGCCGCGCGATCAACGGGAGTTTTGTTGGGTGCATAAAATGCCGAAAGACTGGTCCCGGGTGATGCGTAGGCAGCGCGCGATCAACGAATTACAAGTATGCAATCAATGTGCTATCAGGCTATCACAGAGTGATCCACTCGCAGTTCGCACGTGGACACCTTGCGAGTGAGACGATCTAGTCACGCCACAGAGATAATGTAATGAGCGCGTATCCATAGAAGTCCATGTAAAGAATACGGCGTGAGCCGGAGTGGTGCTGGTCAGCTGCCGGGTGACTCCGATAAGCTCCGATGACCTGAAAAGCTTTAATCCGGTCGATATTTTTTGTGTTGTGAAATAATAGAGAAATAATAGTTTCTTTTATTTGAGTCATTCATCAAGAACTATGAGTGTGTTCTTAATTTCAACCCGGAAACCGGCAAGTGAGTCAGATTTCACTTGCAAGATTTGATCCGAACCGATATACATACATGCATACATAAATTACAAGTTAAATAAAATCTTGTGAAAAATGTATGCGCTCCGATTGGTCGAACGTAAAGAATCAGTTTCGGTCCATCAATGCCTACCCTACGCATTGCCTACCCTACGCATTGTAATAGCGATAGTAACGTATTTTTGCGAGGACCACTAAACATACAGTTAATTTGCAGATGTTTAACAACTCAAGATAACTTAACCACTAGATCAGGCGTTTTCAAACTTTTCATATCACTGGCACACTTTTCTTTTTATAAAAGTTTCACGGCACAGCAGTACAAAAATAGCAAAGTTCGAGTCGGACTTGCGCGTGGAGGGTTATATCTTATTACTCGTGGTTTTAACGCCGACCGCATGTTATACCAAATTTTCTGTAAGTAGTTCGATTTCGATATAGTTTGCGAGGTCTAGAACAAAATGTAGAGGACATTTTGTTCTAGACCCTGCAAATTATATCGAAATTTCTGACAGAAAATTTCGTATAATAAGCGGCCGGCTTTATGCTGCTTAAGGCCGCAATATACAGCTTGCGATCTCGACACTGGAGTCTCACTAGATAGTGTACTATAAAAACGACACAATATCTTACATATTATATACACTAAACTGAGTCTGATTACCGCGAGTAATGTTATATTCACCATAGTCTAATACGGCGTTCAAAATTCGCGGCACACCTGAAAGCTTAAGCGGCACACAACTGTGCCGCGGCACACCGGTTGAAAATCACTGCACTAGATAAAGTGTAGGTTAAAAGATATAGGAAAGGGAAATTTGGGACATGTCCCACCATGCTGGTCCAGTGCAGATCGAGTCACCAGAGCCGCGTCTGTCGGTTGACAGCCGAAGTTGGCTTGGGTACCCCAATGTGTTTCTTACACCCGGAGTTTCGGTCCGCCTGTGATTCATTAGTAGAATCAACCCTATGTTCTATAGAACCACTTCAAAGTTGACCCGCTCCTTTATTCATGCTTTCCGCGGACAATCCATTTCCGTAGAACCGCACAAACTTACAATTGAATGGCGGCGTTTTCTCCTCGTCGAACTTGTTTTTTCTTTAACTTTATAAGCTAGCTAGACTATACAAGTTTTTAATAGTCAGTCACTGAACTGTGGTATTACAGATCACGTTTGTGTATCAGTTTTACGATTATTCTGTAGAAACAGGATAATCATAAAACTGGTAAGTATACAAAAGGTACAAAAGGCTCAAGTCTTCCAATATTTTAAAAAATATAGCCTTGGGAAGTTCAAATACAAAAATAAATATGCATTGTTCAGTACGAGTAAAAGAAATTATTTTTGATCACATGTTATTCAAATTTTAATCAAATACTGAAGTTGAACTGAACAACCATTCCAGCCACCGCGACGTGTATAACACGTCGCGGTGGCTGGAATGGCCGCAACCCGCGCTTAATGTTGATTCTAGAACTTTCACATTTCACGCTCTCTCCACATGAATAGGTTATCATATTCATAGTGTTCAATTTATCTGTATCTCCAATTCATAAAGTTGTGCTGTGGGTTCAGTTGAATATTTTGCAGAAACATAATCAGTTAAAAGTCAAGTCAGTCTCATAGATCTCCAATAATGCTATAACAGTAGATTACCTTTATACTCGTAACTCACATTATAAAGCGGATTACAATTCGCAGGCAGAAAGCTTGTAACCTAGATTAACGAATCTTGGTTGGTCTTTTAAGTTTAAAGGCTTGCCCAGTTGAGGTTCTCAGTGGCACTGAGTACCTCAACTGGGCCAGTGCTCATTAATGGCGGATACTTGCTCTCCAGAGTGCCTAGTGCGAGTTTTATCGAGTTTTAATCGATCACACACACCAACCGCGTAAACACGCATTTGTATGGGATAGAGGCAGCGCGATCTAGTAGCTATTATGTAACGAGACAGCACCATCTAGTAGCTACTAGATGGCGCTGCCTCAATCCTACACAAATTCACGTTTAGTGCGAAGGCACACAGCCGACTACCGGTAACTGATATTTTTTAAGGGGGAAATGAAACGTTGTAGTGCACACGAACCACAAAAATTTGGTCATAAAATATAGGTGGATTCCGGCCAACCCGATTATCGATGAAAAATGTATACTTTACCGCACGAACAATCGGGCAATAAATCGGTCACCGATTGCCAGTCCTGTGCGCTCGCTCTTACGCACTCGATGCGTGTGAAAACTTGCACTAAGCACTCTAACACCCAGTTTCTGAAAGGCTGTTCAGCGATAAAATTAACTAACAAGCTGTTAATCTAATGCTAACTATGAATTGAGTTGCTGAAAGCTAAATCAACTTAGCACTGTGTTAGTTGACACAGCTGTCAAATTTATTTCAAAATTATTATGGGAAGACCCATTTTGGGTTTCCAAAATACATATGAATAAAACATAATAGTTAATAATTAATATATAGTTAACATTTAAATTTAATAAGATTCTTGAAAAAAAATGTAACAATAATCATTTTAAGTAATTAGGAGATTTATTGTATGAGAATCTACATATAATTGCAGTACCCTTGCAGGGTTCCATGTAAAAACTTTGAAATATGTTAACACCTTAAAATGTACAACATGGAAGCAATTGATAATGAAATAAAGAAATAAAGAAAATATATTTTTTCAGCAATGTGACCGTGTCTTAAAATATTTCTCACGAGAAATCAAATTATTAGAGATAAGTAAATTTTGGCTAACCAACGTTTCGGAAACTCAAATTGATTTGACACTGCTGTTAAGATGACATGGATGTTAGTTGAAAAATATTTTGATGAGCCTTTCAGAAACTGGGGGTGAGTCTCTGATAGCAAGAGACGATGCAACGCGAGTGCGAGAGTGTGGATGGCCAGCCCTCGTGCAGACTCAGCTCACTGCGCTCGGTGCGAGAGCGTCCACTGGGGCACTCATGAAAGTGTGGATTTGACATAAAACGACAAACACTACCTCCTCTGATAAACCATTCTACAGCTGATTAATAAATTCACAGTATAACAAATGGATAGATAAACAATTTATTTGCATCATTATTAACACACAAAGAACATAAATAAAACATAATACAAAATGAATTACAATAACCATATGAAATACAATACTAAAAATACATCTTGATAGATTATTGTGTGTCACAGCGATGCAAATAGGCTAACGCTCCGCGATGTTTTGCCTTGGGTACTAAAGCAAAACGCTAATTTTCAGTTTCTGCCCAGATAGCAGGTACGAGAACGCGAAAACAAAAACCGACTGTGTTAATATTATTATCGTTGTTATCGTTTACACTTATATCAACAAAAATGCAAGTCTAAAGTCTAACATAAGCATTAAATAAGAATGCTATTATCATTACAATATAAAATATCTTAAAATAATAATAATAATAATTGGTTTTATGAAACGACGGCAAATTTAAATTGGTATTCTTTTAATTAAAATAAATTTGCCATTTGCCATAAAAATTGTATTACTTACTATAAAATTTTTAAATGGAATTGTTTTATACGTTTGCATCAATACGCAAAATGTTACTTTATCTCGAGCAAACTAAGTTCTTTTCAAGATGTATTATGTATGGTGATTGGATCTCGGGCAGACAGGATATTGTAGAGACGTAGACTACTGTTGACTCTCAGTGATTAGGTTTGCGTTGCTCATGTGATTGCTCTTGTCCCTTGAGTACCAGCCTATTTAAATGTAGATTTTGCCGCCTAATCATATTTTAACCGGTAAGCAGTCCTGGATTTGTCAATAGGCCGTAGGGGAAGGTAGCCTAAAACGGGTGGGCCGCCTAAAACGGGTAAGTACTCGTACACTGCTGTATCAAGCGTTAGGGTTATTGTGTTCGTATGCCGAGATATCCCGAACGTCGACGAACTTCGATCAGTTTTGCTCGGACGCCGGAGTCGTGTAATAGCGTAGGTGTATGCAACGAAAGTTTTTTAGTGACTTTATTTAAAAAAATAAAGGTAAGTGTCTTACAATAAGTCAAAAATCTTTATACGAGTCATGCTATTTGTGTTACCATCTTATTTTAGCACTATTTAACTTTAAATTAAGGTAGAAAGTCTACCGGTATTACCTTCCAATTTGAGGTTATTGTAATTTTGCATAAACATGTGCTCTTGGGCAAAACGGGTAGGGCAAAACGGGTACCTACTACCTACCCGTTATGATATAGAAAAGTGTTAAGTTCATCTTATTTTGATTTTTCTTTGTTAAAGATTTCAAATTATTTAAAAATGTTATGGTTAAAGACTGAATTTGTTATAAGGTAGGTTAATTAACATTTGTTACATTTGTTTATATTTTTCTTTATTTAGAAAAATATAAAGTAAGTTATTTTTCAATTTAAAAAGATTTCTGAAGGAAGTTTCCTGCAAAAATATGATACAGTAACATAATGTAATTTGTGTCTCTCCTTCCGAATACTCTTGAGTCGGAAGAATACCTACTTATAGAAATAATCGTTAACCACTCCAAAATACTTCTTGGCGTTTTCTATTGCCCTAATCTCAATATAAATTATTTCGACCGTTTCGAGAAACTTCTACATGACTACCGTCTAAGTTACAATGATATAGTCCTTATGGGCGATTTTAATACATGTCTATTGAAAAATAATGCAAGATCAAGTAAATTAAACGAAATACTGTCCTCTTTAAATTTACACATATTTCCTGTTTCTGCAACGCATAATATCCCAAATTGTTCCCCTTCTCTACTTGATCTCATGATTACTTCGTCGCCCGAAAAAGTTGTCACACACGGTCAGCTCTCTGCAACTTTTTCTTATCACGATCTTGTATATCTTTCGCTTCGTGTACGTTCCCCTAAGCGCAAACCTTGTCGCCTTCTGCGTCGCAATTTTAATGGCATGAACTTGGAGGCATTATTACTAGATGCATCTTCTACGAATTGGGAGTCCATAACACACTGTCGAGACATCAACGAGATGGTACAGAATTTTAATTCTAAAATTCTGGAATTGTTCGATCGCCATGCTCCGCTTAGATACATTAAGTTAAAGCATTGTCCAGCTCCTTGGTTAAATGATCAGATCAAGGATATGATGAGGCGGCGTGACAGGGCTAAAAGGAGGTACAAACTGCTTTCCTCCGACCATTATCTGGAACAATACAAAACCTTACGGAACCGCTGTAGTCGTTTGTGTAGGGACGCTAAGAGACGATATTTCCATGAGTCCTTGTCTGACAGTAGCCCCACTCAAGTATGGAAATTTTTAAAATCTAATGGCATTGGCAAGGTTCCTGTCCAATCGTCAGATCATCCTGATCTCAACAACCTCAACAAACATTTTACTGTGTTGCCTGCCACTTTAAACGAATCCACTAAGCGTGCAACGATTTTTTCTATTATGAATAGTAACTTTGCTCCAGAATATCCACCATTTGTTTTACACACTACTTCCGAGAAAGAAGTTCTTAAGTCCATTCAAAGCATTAGTTCCGAGGCTGCCGGCTGTGACAATATAACCTCCAAAATGATCACTTTTCTTCTACCTTTAATCCTTCCTGTCATTACACATATCCTTAATTTCTCATTGTCCACAAGCTCATTTCCCGCGTCATGGAAAAAAGCACATATTATCCCATTACCAAAAGTCTCAAATCCAAACTCGATGAATCAGTACCGCCCTATTTCCATCCTTCCATTCCTGTCAAAAGTTTTGGAGCATATTGTGCACAGTCAGCTGTCTGAATTTCTTTCAAAGCACAGACTCATAAATCCATTTCAGTCTGGTTTTCGCTCGGGCCATAGCACAACCACTGCGTTAGTTAATGTAACTGATGACATCCGTCAGGCAATGGACAATAAACTTCTAACTGTATTAGTTCTTTTAGACTTTTCTAATGCATTCAATATGGTTGATACCGATATACTTCTGGCTATACTTCGCTCGATTAATGTCTCGTCTTCTGCTGTCCAATGGTTTGAGTCCTACCTTCGAAGGCGATCTCAGCGCGTCCGTCTGGGTGATCTTCACTCAGACTGGTGCCCAGTCATTGCTGGGGTTCCTCAGGGAGGGGTCCTCTCGCCATTACTTTTCTCCATTTTCATTAACTCGACTACAAGAGTTATTACATCCAGATTTCATATCTATGCAGACGACTTACGGCTCTATCAACATTTCAGCTTAAACGATGCTAGGACTGCTATCGCTGCTATGAACGATAACATTCAGCGTGTTGGCGAATGGAGTAAAGCCTATGGCCTCGCAATTAACCCGGGTAAATCTCAAGCACTACTGATCGGTAGTAGATACTACCGCAACGAAATCAATATCGCAGAGTTACCCTCTATTACTATTGATAATACTCCGATTCCATACTCCGAATCAGTAAAAAACTTGGGAGTTATATTCGACTCAAATCTATGCTGGATTTTGCATGTCAATGAAGTGAGCAAGAAGATATTCTTCGCAATGCATAATTTGAAATGCCTCCAAACTTTCTTGCCATTAAAAACTAAAATCACTTTGGTCCAAACTCTCATTCTGCCCATTTTGGACTATGCCGATGTCTGTTACTTAGATGCCACAGAGGAGCTACTAAACAAGCTTGAGCGTTTGCAAAATCTTTGTATCCGTTTCATTTTCGGTTTGAAGAAATTCGACCATATCTCCGAGTTTCGAAACGATCTCAAGTGGCTACCCATCCGTTTCCGTAGGAATACTCGAATACTTTGTTTCCTCTTTAATGTCCTTTTCAATCCCATGTATCCATCATACCTTCGAGAGCGCTTTTCCTTCGCTAACTCGTCTAAAGCTCTCTGTAGATCCCACCTTAAATCTCTTCTTAGTGTTCCTTCCTGTAATTCCACTTTCTTTTCCTATTCATTTACGGCCCATGCAGTTAGACTTTGGAATTCGCTTCCACCTAATATACGGGATTGCCAAACTATTTGCTCGTTCAAGCGGCGCTTAAGGGAGTTCTATCTATCCAGGTCCTAACATTAATCGCTAGAATTATAGATATTTGTGTTGCTGGTCTATATATATTTTTTACGTTTATTTATTATCTTTCTGACTATTATTAATATACTATGTTTATTATTATATATATTTTTGTTCTTCTGTAATACACGCATACCATTTTTATAATACAATTTCTCCTCTCGCGGGTCTGCTGGAAGAAATTTCATTTTTGAAATAAGCAGTACCTTTGTACATCTTTTCTTCTGTGTTGTTTATATATATGTTAATTTCTGCGTGCATAAATTGTTAAATAAATAAATAAATAAATAAATACAGTTTTAGTTTTTTAATAATTATAATATAAACATGTTATAGCCTGTCCAAATATGACTCTATCCTAAGCATACCAGTTTTTCCCGAAGGGGGTTACCCGTTTTAGGCACACATGTGGGCAAAACGGGTTTTTAAAAGGGTTTTGTATTTATCTTATTAAATAAATATTTGATATATGGTGCCATCATATTATGTTTTATTTTGATGCTCGATAAATATTCTATCTCATAACGTAAAACAAGTTATTCTTATAAAGGTAATTTATAGATTTTTCTAAACATTTCCTTAGCTTACCCGTTTTAAGCCACCTTCCCCTATAGGCCGCGGCCTAAGGGCGGCAGCGTCCTAGGGGCGGCAGATTTGTGCCTTCCTTACTATAAATGGAAAATTATTATTTTAGAAAGGCATATGGGGCGGCAGAAATGAAGTGGCCTACACTCATAAATTATATAAATCTGGCACTGCTGGTAAGTAGAATTATATAATATTCTTTTTTAATATCTTTGATGATCAAAGTTATTCCGTTTTTACTTAATTGCTGGTTTTAATAGGGAATTGGTTGCTATTTACACAAAATGTTAATCCTACTAATATTATAAACGTGAAAGTAACTCTGTCTGTCGGTCTATTACGCTTGCGCGCCTTAATCGCTAAACCACCGGAGGGAGACTCTACCAGTGACGTTTGCACTGGTACATCTATCTTACCTATTTCTGCCGTCAAACATCGGTGCTTCGTCGCTTTGTTCCTTAGTATTTAAAAAATAAACCATTTTAAAGATATTTGGTAAAAAGATGGTTTAAGCCCTGAGGAGGGACAGAGGCCACATTTTATCCCGAATTTTTAGAGCTTCCTTAAGAACACGTGATTTCACCGAACTCGAGATATAACTGCAGAAATTGACGCAGACGTATCCAGGGGCAACAGCTAATTGAAAATAAAATTCATTGCCAAGCCATATCATGAATGCATAAAAATGTACTAGGGTTGCCCTAGTACATTTGAAGAACTTGAGGTTGCTATTTAGAAAAACATACTTTTCAGCTCTACACTGCAATCAATTTTTAATTTTAACTAAACAGTATTTTAATTACCCGTGCACTTAATCAACTGGTGAAGCTTGGAGGTGAACGGGGAATCACCTATCAAAGTTGATGAACCTAGCAAAATTTAAATTTCTAGTTGCTTGGGAGGACCTATTTATTCAACAACCAAACTGCGCTAAAATTATACATGTAAAATAAATTGTCAGTGTCGCACCGCGTAATTCTTCTAAAAATACGAAACTGAAACTCTTTTTATGATATTTTATATCCGCAACATTCAACAACAACCTGACAAAGAGATTTACAGTATCGAGAAATCAAGGATTTGCGGCGTATACTATGTAGCCTCCATTGTGTTCATTTGATAATTAATCTTCTTCGATATTTAGCGCAGAGGACTTTGATCTCAAAGGAGTAGCCTGGAACGGGGTCATTTGAGCTTAGTTAACAAGGTCGAGAAACGGTCTGATCTCTTTGTTTAGCATTGAAATATCACCCGGGCTACTAACGAGGCTATCCGTTTGTGAAAAAAATCCATTCGATGTGGCACAGCCTCAGTTTTCAGGCAAATTATAACTTGCGTCGATTTGAATGAGATTCTATTCAAAAACACTTCGCAAAGAACAAAATTAAGCTTTTTTATAAGTATACTCTTGTAAACTTCATAATAAATAAATAATTGTGAGGATGGATGGACGAGTGGGTAATTGTTCACGCTAAAACCATAGTATAAATATACGAATAATATAGTAAGCCGACTTCATCATACGTACATATGCACCGAGCGCTATTTATGCTATGTGTGCGCGCGATTTGTACACGACGCCGCCGCCGCACGCACACAATGTCAAAATTTATAGGGTTAGAGGGCTTAGGATTTTATACTGGTTCTACCCAAAAACTAGGATCAGAAACTACATAACTTCTCCTGCCTAAAAATAGAATCAGGGACAATTGTTTTACTAAATATTCCCTAGGAATTTGGAATAAAAAATAGCACATTCTATAGCGACTGATATCTGAACAAGAAGCTAAACGGAGATAGATATACATGCCTGTGCAGGTAGTCTATGAATTTGAAAACATAAAACAGAATGCAATTACAACAAATATTAGGTCCTCATACTAAGAAATTAACAATTTATATGGAAAAATGAGCACAAAAAAGATATATTGTTTCTTTTCTTCAGGTTATAGGTCTATACTTTTCGTCAGTTTATAGGTAGTTCACTAACTCCAGTGCTAATAAATTGTAGTACAGTAGCGAGAATCAAAAATTCTCTAAGGCGATATGGATTGGGCACCTAGTGCCGGGACTTTTCGGGGCGAAGAGTGGCGTACACCATCTGCGCCGCTGACAGAGCAGTGGAGCCACGCGCCTTTGACGTGTCGGGTCCGGCAACGAACGACTCACAGGCAGGGGGTCAGCGGGAACAGGGCCTCGCTTTTTTTTCCTCCCCCCTGTCCTGCGGAGGAAGAAGGAGCTGCTGGGGGTTTTTAGTGGGCAGGCCTGGGCCGAATCGCTCCGGGGAGTTCCACATACCCTCGTGGTTTGGATTGACCAGGAGGGATGCGTAAACGAATTTTCCCCCTTCAAAAAAAAGGTCCAGGGAGTATGGTTGATGTCGGAAACATTCCAATCGCAGCTCCTCTAATTTAGCGGCCACCTATTGTCAGTCCTGAAGCAGCAGGGGGCTATAGAACAATTGACCAGCTGTACGAGCATGGGCTTGTCGATCAACATAATATCGATCGACAAAAGCATCTGTCCTTTTCACTGCTTAAGAATATCTGTCAAATTTATCGATTTTTGTCGAGTATGTCGATCTTAGCTATCAAATTTTGTTTGTCGAGACTTCCATGCTCGCACCGCAGACTCGGTTGTTTAAGGGCTAGCTTTTCCATATTGTTTGAGACAATTACGGCAGATCGGAATTGTCAACAGACAATGCAGATTTGCCGTATTCGTTTGGCCTGATTTTAGGAGTGTATGATATCAGCACTGGGCCACGAAACAGTAGGCAGAACCTTTTTCTGAGTCAACTTGAGGACAAATAAAAACCACTGTGTAGAGTGTTTCCGACAGTCGTGCAGGATCCAATTTTATCACAAGTAACGATACGATTCAAGGCGAAGACTTCCTTTATTGTAACGGTTGAGTAATGCGCAGAACTTAATGCATGTTTATTAGTGTGCTACAACATGTTCATACGGTACCCACGCACTGGACCACCAAACATTCACCAGTACCTTTTTCTGAGTCAGCTTTTACTTGGGACATGATTTGGTCGGTTTTGCTGTGCTCTACCACTGTGACGAGCATTTCCGCTTTTCCAGGATCCAATTTCATCACAAGTAACGATATACGATTAAAAATTCCCTCTTTATTATGACTGTTCAGTAATTTATCGCAGCACTCAATGCGTATTGGTGTGCTTCACATAATTCATGCAACACCCATTTCTCGTGCTTTTTAACTTATTCAAATTATTTCAAGTGAATAAAAATTGTTTTATCACTCACACCGATGCTTGTCGCAAGCTCTGACCTAGTTTGTGATAAATCCCCTCCTACATACACATTTGTTCTTCATTCTCAACTAGAGTTGGGTTCGGCCGAAGGGCCGTATACGGAGTTTGTTTTACAGGTCAAAAATTCCAGAACGAAAACGTTGGAACCATAAAACATACCGTGCTTTCTTTTACAGTAGCATCCCCATATACATCATTAATTCTTCGACCCGTTTCTACATTTAATTGTATAAAATAAACTAATTGTACAATGTTTTTGCACAATTAGTTAATCGCTAAATTAGAAACATAATATTTGAAATAACAATGGAAATTTGAATGTAATTGAAATGAATTTGGAATTCCTAACCAAACGCTAGACATTTGGGACGTAATGTTAATTTCATAATATGTAAGGATCTATTATAAAAAAGATAGCTTCAATTATTATGTTTCACTAACTCAACGTCAAAACCCGCTGCTCAAGTTTTTACAGCTGTGGCATACTTCTGTAGTTATCTTCATAAATCTCATATTTTTGAGTTTATTCTGATTATGTGAAAAGTTTTAAGCTTACTTTTGGCAATAGTGAGTTTTAGAGGGGAACTTCTGCTGCAATTACGTGCAGTCTTGCAGAACGTAACTCACGTCACGTCTGAGGCTAGCAACTCGTAAGGGTGCTTTTACACTGATAATGTGCGAGCTAAGGTGCGCGTAGCCGACTCTTTTCGTATATGACGGCGGATGAAGTCTCATACGAATAGCAGCAAAGCGAGTTTTTTGTCTATGGCGCATTCCTTACACACATTCCTAACTTACGTACAACGCATACATTCCTCATATTTTGTTCTGTATAAAATTATGTCGCTCCGCCAAGTTCCTTATCACTAGAGCTTCGTTGAGTGAAGCTGCCGAAATAAAGTAATACTATTGGTTAATATTCTCCGTTCACCGGTCAAATTCCCAGCGTATTATCGGTGGAAAAGCACCTATGAAAAACCGGTGAGTGTGCAACGGTGAGCTACAATACATCCCGAAGACGGGCGGACCGCCATACATTTCGCTATATTGTTTCAACACTGCCAAGAATGAGACTGTTTCCTTCCTTCTCATTTCATCGTCGAATTATTGTCACGGCTCTGGCTCTAGACAAAAATTGGTGTCAGTTAAATACGACCGATTTCATCTGTTTCGATTTGTAGAGTTCCTTACCTCCAATGTTTAAATACGAAACCCTCACAGGACCACTTCGTTGTCCGTCTGTCCTTCTGTTAGGACCATTTTTCTCAGGAACAACAGAAAATTTATATCAAACCCAAATATCCGCTACCGACCCTTTCATCTTATAAATATGAGTCGCTGTGTGTTATGGCCGATTTCACCAACCATAACTTAGCTTAGGAAGCCCCTAAGACGTATGCTGTCACTTTTTGTCTTTAATGAAAAGAATGTGACAGCATGCTACCTAAGAGTCACCTAAGCTAAGAGGAGGTTGGTGAAAATGGCCATAAGTCTCGCAAAAACTCTTAAACGGCTCGACCGATTCTTACGAAATTTTCTGTGTGTGTGTTTGAATAGGTCCAGGGAAGGTTTAAACGTACAACTAGACCCGTAGCGCTGTAATCGAGCAGGACAACGTCTGCCGAGCCTACTAGTTTAATATAAATTACAGCTTAATATTGTTGACAAACGGTTTGCGGTCTCTTTTTTCTGTAAAAAATGCAACTTGTACGTCAACTCGATCGAAAGATATGACCGTTTATGTCGCATATTTTTCCGATTTTACAAGTAAATCAAAACCTCATAGTACTTTCCGTTGACCTAGAATCATGGATTTTGGTAAAAGCATTTAGAAAAATTATGCTTAGTTTATATCAGGTCAATTTCAAAATTCACTGGCAAGCTTTCTCTCTTTTCCGTAATAAAATTAAATCAAACGTTGTCAATTAGCCGAAAAGTCCAAAAATAATAAATTTTCTACGTCGGGCATTCCTTTGAATAAGCTCAAACTGGCCAATGAGTAGATACAAGACTTATCATCAATCTTCAGACCCTTCTCAGTTCAGATAATTATTTAAAGCCTTTTACGCAGATTGCTTTAAGATACGCACTTGATGAAGTTTTAAGAATTTAGCTGTCAAATTGTGTGAATAAACTCGTTTTTACGAGTAACTTGATAGTTGTCGACATCTTTGTGTTTTTTTTTCATTATAAGAATTAGATAATTATGATAATAAGATTTATCAAGATATCATGTTTAAATAAAACTACACTTTTCGGACTTACTCACGTATATTTAGTTTAAAACTTTTTAAATATATTTAGCCCGCTGTTTCAAATGCTTTTCAGCATTGGTGGTCAAGGGATAACATCCCATGCTAATAAAAAAAAAGTATCAAGAAATCATGTTGCTAAATTGGAATTAACAAATTTAAAATTACTACCAGACCAGTATTTTTCATTAAAACATAAATATATTCTAATTAAAAGTAAAGCGTCTTAATACTATACTTTAATACGCCTATAGTGTGGTCAAGCACAGAAAAGCGCCCCTGAAGAAAAAGTTTCCCTTCGAAAATATTATAGAAAAAAGTGTAAATGGCTCAAAATCACCAAGGTCGCAAAAGAGGATGCCCGATTTTGCCCCACTATAGGTTGATGACCAATAAAGCAGTATTTCTATTGAAATATATTTTATCAAAACATGATTTTTCAGTGTAATATAAAACAGATAAAAGGTATGGTTTTTTTCGGGAAAAAATTTAATACTTATATGCATTTCCTGTTACAAAATGGCAACTACATATTTATGCATTTTTTCGTTGTAGCTACAATAACACCTTTTTCAATGTTATGCATTATTTCTTTCATTACATTTTAAAATGTTCATTTCAATAAATTATAAAATATATTATATAGTGATTACATTTCATCATTTCCATTAAATAGTTATTTGTTATACATGAGTGCAAAGTTGCTTTTTAACCGCATGCTCAACTTTGATGACCGAGCAAGAGAAGGATTCTAAAATTTAGAATCCTGAGCGTTAGCGAGGGAATCAGAGGAGCACAAGGTGAAAAATCTTTGCAATCGAGTGCAACACGTAACTTTTCATCCCCCCTCAGCGAGGAAATGGCTAAATGCAAAATAAAACATACACTTTTATTTTAGCTACATGTTCACTTCAACATTATGATAGGTAAGTATTACAGAAAAATATTTATATTATGTATAACAAAAAATACGTTTATTTTACTTATTTTCAAGTTTCTTATTTATAATAATACGACGTCAAAAGAAAATGGCGCGCGCAAAGCAAATCAAAAACAAAAGTACACCAAGGAGGTTCAGAGTCTGAGTTTTTAACAAATTTAAAAAAGTTGTATGATTAATTCGGCACCATGGAGATGGAAGTAAATAGGTTTAATGATGTTTTGAAATCACATAACTACATAGTTGCACGCGATGTTCTTAATTCAAATTTACTTTAACCTTAAGCGGATAAAAACGGCTTTGACGGTCAGATATCGAATAGCAAATAAATAAATAATAAATAGCAAAATACTCTTTCCGAGATGGGGGGATGAATAAGCATTTTTTGCAATAACAAAAGGTTGACAGATCGCATAGAATATAAAACCCCGTTTTCCACCTAAGCAAGCAAGCTCTGACGATGGTCAAAATCCTTAGAGCATTTACCCTATAAAAAAGTAATGAATCGCGATGATGTTGAATATGCTGCAAATCTGTACTTAGGTGGAACGCGCCTAAAATAAGGCGCAGTTCCCTTTGCTGTTTGTCACGTTGCATTCTTTGCGATTTTTGTTACACATTTGATTCCTTACTGTTGATAATACTGGATATCAATAAGTAAGTATATTGTAACTGACTTTTAATGACCGAAAGTTCAGCATAACTAGTTTGACGTCTTGCAACTATATGAGTCGCTTAGGTTAGATTAGGATAAATTTTTATGAATATCTACGAAACTGCGGCTTTAATTAAAAAAACAATACTTGTTTTCTACTCAATAACGAAAAACGTTTAAAATGAGCTTAGAGTTGTTTCTGTTCATGGAAATTTGTAAGTGGGGCAAGTCTCCATACAAAAGTGGGCATGGTCCTTTGGTTCGGTCAACATTTATACTAATAAGGCCTTGAAATATTTGGATCAAAATTACTTTTAGGTTAAGTATGAGATTTACTTAATTTTATCTAAACCTTTAATTGCTTTTGTTGCACAATGATGTTAACACATTTTTTTATAATTTCCCAACGACGCGTTTATTTGACGCGTTCCCAAAATGTCATTTTGGGAACGCGTCCCAATACGCATTTGCGTATTTAAAATGTTCATAAAACAATAAAATGTTTATATAAAAATTAAATTTTCAGTAATATTTGGAACATTTATATTACAGTAGAATATTCGCAATTATAAATAAAAGAAAACGAAAACAACATCACATTTATCTTGCATATAACTTTGTCCGGTAGTTTGCAGGTCATTTCGTGAACGCGCTCTATTTTGTCAAAAAATACTGGCTAATCACAACAAGCGAGGCGCTTACTGTACAGTCGCATGATGAAATCTTTCAAATCTACACAACGTTCGGCTCTTTTATGGCGATTTTTAATTAATTTTCTTCAGAAAACTATTTCAGTTATGTATTTTGATATTGATGGCGCCTAAAAGTCGACATGACTGACATGTCACATGCGGCCGGCCGCCACAGGCCCTCATGTGCACAGACTATATGCAGTGTTGCCACTCGCTCTTCCTCGAGCGTAAACAGATATCGTACATCAATAGAGCATCATAGCAGGAACTTAACGATAACTGAAGATCCAAGACGGCCGACGACTATTTAAAATAACACAAAACGTTGAAACATCATCCCCGGGAACGTCGTCAGTTCGAGAACGTTTTCTAATATGACGCGCGTTCATTTAATTATATTTTTCATAAGATTTTACCTTCACGTACTTTAATTTCGTTAATTTTCATTATTTAAGTATTTAAATTCATTTTATAAATTGTTGCTTTAAAAACGTAATCTAAGCTGAATTTTCTAAGGATGGAGTTTTTTGCTGCTTTTTGTATCTGGGGCATATTATCTGAGATTCTGGGGCTATTATTTTTACAAAAGTTCTCATGTCCAAATTCGCAACCTTGGTGATTTTAAGCCAAATATGTATATAAACTAGCTGTGCCCGCGAACTACGTTTCGCCTTAATTTATTTTTTTCCGACATCTTCTACAAATGTCGTTAATGTACACAGAAATAAATAAAAAAACTTAACAAATTATATACTAAAACCTTCCTCGAGAATACCGCTATCGAGTGGTGAAAACCGCTTGAAAATCGGTGCTGTAGTTTTTGAGTTTATCGCGAACAGACAGACAGACGCAGCGGGGGAGTTTGTTTTATAATATGTAAGGATTAGTCTGCAAGCGGAGTACTATTATATCTTCTGTGCTGCAAGACTCCTTATTGTTTCCAACATTTGAATGTTGATTTTTTAAGATCACATTGTATATATTCTCATATGCTGACAGAGAAGAGTATGGGGTAAAAACTAATAGGTTATTATATATACTTTGTATCAAATTCATAATATTATCCAATTAATGTTTTACTAGTACTTTAATTATGTTTATAAAAAAACAAAAGGTTTAATACAAATTCTCACCAGAAGTTGTCCCCGCATACTATATTCACATAACACTATCTTTACAAACGTTCCAGGAGATTTTTCTAGTTTCCTTGTAACCATTTCGATTTCCGCTTGTTACCTTGTGCGAAATATATAAAAATAACTTTCCATGAAAGAGGAAATTGAGTTTTCGCCAAAGTTAAAACTCAATCGCCTTGATTCTAGGTATTGAGAGTACATAACGTCTAACTATACACTACATAATATTGCAACGAGTGTCAATTTCAAGGGACCGACTCAGTATTAGAGATCGTGATTTTTTTATTATTGTTTTATTTGCCGTTAGTAATTAAGCGCGTGGATAAATTTGAGATCTCATCACGGGATCCTAACCTGGTGACAAACGGACCGCCCCCAGGTGTACATTCTTTCTAATACAAAAAGAATTTATATAATCGGTTTACTATGGGCAGAGTTGAAATCGGTTTACTATTTAAAAAAAACGATAAAAAAACAAACAGTGGAATTGAATGCCTCCTCCTTTTGTGGAGTCAGTTAAAACAATAGCGGCTTCAACAGATTTTTAATACTACCTACCGTTAGTGACCAACGTAGTGTTATAGAATAATAATACATTGTGTTGTTGTATTTTACAGATATTTTGAAAAACATTTTATTCGAAAAACATAATCAATTATTATTTTATTATAATAATAATAATAAAGTGTATAGTCCGTTACGTTAATCTCTAGATACCATTTTTCCAATTTTACCACCGAATGAAATCTATAATCCCGTATATGTGTAAATCATGGTTGTTTAACGATTGAAGACATGTTAAAGCATGGCAATTGTGAAATAATATTGTTTGTCAAGCGTTCATGGGCTTATTGCGAGTGGAGTAAAACTCAACAGCCTATTTGCATTTCTCATTTCCACCCCTCCGCTGTACTCCCGCGAGTGAAATCTCCCCTGATCAACATACAAAAATATATGTTTGTGTATGTGTCACGTGATTATTTTAGAGATGAGAAACGTATGACCAGAAGACGCATTTTTGAATCATAAGAAAGGTTGAATCACTCGAATTCAGTGTTGTCATTAAAAACAAATTCTATATTAGATACCGTTACACACAGAAAAATAAAATCCGGTACGCAAAAACATAGTTATAACTCATTAATTTAAAAAACGCGCGATAAATGGCATGTAAAACGAAACTTATATAAACGGTGCGTATATTCTACCAAGGATAATTTAAAGATTTTTTGTTTATGATTCTTCTAAGTAGAAATCAAAACAAGTGGTCAGGACCACATGTTGCAGAATTCACGGAATAAATTTCCAAAAATAGTGAATTTGGAAATTCGTATGCGAATGCATCTTCAGATAATAAAGTATCCATTAATACGCTGATCATTTTATACAAATAAAAAATCACTGCATTAACAATGTAGTTTTTAATAACAATTCTAATTCAGATAGGTATATAATAACCTGAGTAACATGTTTGGTTCGAAAGGGTTCTAAAGGGTTCTAGAACCTATATTATATAGAAATCTGCTACTAGGTCTTAATAGACTCAATAAACTCAAACTCAAAAATCTTTATTCAATATAGACCTTTACAGGCACTTATTGACATCAACAAATTACAAGACTCTATTTAACCAATACCTAAATTAATTAAAAAATGCAACAAATCAAGATAAGCTATCTATTATTTAAACCTTGTATTTACATACATCCCAACCATAATTAATATGTATGCAAATACAAGTAAAATGAAAAAAAAAGGTGACTCTACACCTGGGGCTCTAGACAAATGCCACACGCTAACTTTTCCGCAGTCGTTCCACAGAAAAATTGTATGGAAATGACATTAGCCTTTGACAACCTCACGCTATTTTTTCCGCAGCTAATGTCATCTCCATATACATTTTTTTTGAGGAACGACCGCGGAAAAGTTAGCGTGTGGCATTTGTCTAGGGCAGCCATACTCAAACTGCGGCCCACGGGCCACATTCGGCCCGCCAGGCTTTTGAAAGTGGCCCACCCGTTGTAGCTTCAAAAATTCTATTAACGAAAGCCGCGGGATTATTAAGCAAGTTAGATTTAAATTCCGCGGGATTATTAAGCGCAGCGCAAGGCACTGATTACACACGTTGCGCGTGTTAATGAAAAATTATACAAACTTAAGATATTGGATAATAGTGCAGTGCCTGATCAATATAAGACTATTAAAAAATGCGCCCAAATTCTGCTTACGTTTTTTGCATAGACGTTTCTTTGTGTGTCATCTTATTCAATAATGAAATATGCAAAGAACGTATACAGAAACCAGCTTACAGATTCTCATCTCGATAACGTATTAAGAGTTATCATCACAGCTCATATACGTCCCCACCGAGGGGCTCGAGCCTACCCTATGTTAGGGTGATTAGGCCTTAGTCAATCACGCTGGCCCAGTGCGGATTGGTCGACTTCACATACACCATCGAATTTCTTCACAGATGTATGCAGGTTTCCTCACGATGTTTTCCTTCACCGTAGGAGCGTCAGACAAATGTACATATGAAATTCGAAAACGAAAAACACATTGGTACATGGCGAACTCGAACCCCGACCTCCCGATTGGAAGGCAAGTGCCGAGTCCACAGCGCCACCGACGCTCATGCGTATTAAGACTAGTGTGCAGCAATTACAAGTCAGATCTAGATGAAATTGTTAAAGTATTGTTCCCAATATCGTCATAAACGCAATAGATTTTTCATTCACGCCTAAAAAACAGGTTGTGATTTATAGTAGTAGGTAGCGGCCCGCGCGACAAGCAAAAATCTGAAAGTGGCCCAAGAAAAAAAAAGTTTGAGTATGGCTGGTCTAGGGGGTATGTTCGGAAATAATGTTATATTAACCTTATAATAACCTCCTGACTGCAAAAAGGGCCCACGTTTTAGAAACTTTCTGAGAGATACAGCAAAACCTATAGTTTAAATCCCTTCGGACCCACCATACCCCTGGCACTACCTTTGGGGGTAGGGTGGGACTTACCTTTATTTAACGTTAATATAATATTCCAAATTAATCTTGGATGTATCTTTATAACAACTTAATTCTTTCCGAGACACCCAGGTTTTAAAATGTTTATATTTATGATTTTTTACACAGAAATAAGTGGATTTCAAGTACTTTTTTTATAATGGCGATTTTCTGCTTTAAAATGGCAAGATAAGGTAAGTGATGTATTCATAAAAATAATAAATAGCTTGCCGAAGTCATGACTGGCACTTTTTTGTAAAACTTCAAGATAATAGAGCTGTATACGACTAAATTAAATTTCTGAAGATATTTTAATGCAAGATAAAATAAAATTTGATAATTGTTGGTAATAGGCATTAGAAATAAAACTTCTATTCATATAAAACATACATTTTAAATTTATTAGCAAGCGTTTCTTAATTTTGCAGTATTGAATTATCAAAATATTACTTTTTGTTCTGATAACTTTTTTATTTCAGTAAAAAATATGGCTGTCGTTAGGAAATTACTAGAAAGAATTTAAATTAACCTTTCAGAACTGTATCACCTAAAAGCTATTATTGTTTGCCAAAATAAGATCAAAAAATAATCTAGCGAAGCTTGTTAACACAATTAGGCTATTTTTGCAACTACTTAAAACTCGCGGAGATATCTGAATTTTTTTGAAAATGTTTCTAAATCTTTAAAATATTCTTGTAGGACTCAAATCATCCCTTAAGCTTATACAATAGCATATCTAGGGTTGTCACCACGTACTCCTAATTTGTTTGCCTAGACAAACATAAGATCTAAGATCTAAGATATACCTTTAGGCTATCATCTAAGATAGCCTAAAGGTTTCATGTAGGTTTTACAAACTTTATAGTTAGCCTTTAAATCTCACTTTAGTATAATGCTAGCTTTTCTAGAACTGAATCAAGAGTCTACGAGAACCATAAAATCTTAGGACTACATATACATATATGCTCTTAAAACCTAAGTCAAAATATCGTTAATTTAAACTCTTGTCGGCGGTTCCAAGGTTGTAATAATAGTCAATTAGTTTTAGGACAAAGCGTTAACCTTTTTATGACTCTTTTGAAACCTTAAGGCAATTTTAACAACCGAGACCCGAATAAAATGTTACTTGGGAAGGGTGGTTTTACCGTAGGAACTGGCCACATTGAATTAAAATGACACCTGCATGGTGTAAGATTCTGGGATGAAACGTTTTTCACACCATAACCATAATATTTTAAAAATGATTAACCTATTTTTGTCTGACTTTGTTTTTATTCGGATTTTTAATTAAAGATACATTTCAAATTAAAGAACATTTTAAATTAGTAATCATCTTTGATTGAAACTGTAATTTTTGAATACAAGTTCCGATATAGAACTAATGCAGCAGAGACGGCTCGCAATATCAATGTTGTGTGCTCAAAAAGGATTCGGCCAATAAACGCACTGTCTGTTTTTGGTTTAAGCTCTTTCGTAGTGGAAATTTGACTTCAAGATGAACATCAAGGAATTTTTTCCGCAAATTGGCCAGTTTTTTACAAAGTAAAAAAAAGAACCTTATTTTAATCAAACCACGCTAAAGTATTCGTCCTAGTTTTATCCATCCATAACATCAGCCTTAAAACTACATCCAACAAACATGTAAAATATTCAAATATGAATGCGCCCTTAGAGGTGCCTTAAGAAACTATACAAATAATAATGTTAACGCTTTATTTAATCCAACCCCTACAATATCGAACAGTGAAGAGAAGAAAAGCAATAAAACGCCTATTTATTTGAAAGCCAACAAGGCTCGCAATAATGAAATTCCTTGCGAAATATTAACGCATTTTTTCCAACAAAGAGGTGATGTATTATCAGAGTGAAACCCGCGCGGCACTTTGTAGTATCGCTGCCTTGTACACTTTATAGATGGAAGGCCATTATTCGCCTAACTATTGTGTGCAAGGCTTATTTACCTACATTTTTCATTAACAAAATTTAAATCTAAATACAAATGACCCACATTTGAATTGCTATGTGGTTTGCAATATAAGGAACTTTGATTCAATTGCTTCACGTAGCAAATGTAAGTAACACGTTTCTAGAGTACTCCAATAGCTTATATCGGTACATCAAATTTGTTGTAAATTATTTGTACCTTTAGGAAAATATGGAAGTCATATTTGTGTGATCGAGTAAAAAACATAGTATAAATATTCACATTTAAAATATCAGTAGAATTATCATACCATGTATGTGGAATATGATGCTCAAATATAAATAGGTAAATTCATGATTTATCAACTTCTTTAATTCGAAAACTATAAAAGTACAATATAGCGTACAATCTTTGAAATATTCCGTTTTAACTTCTAGCCATCTATTTAAATATGAACGAACGAATGACATCCACTACTCTTTATAATTCATTCCTTTCTCTTACAATACATACGTCTCTCTCACACATTCTAATGTTTCGTTTTCCACAAGTATTAGGCAATTTGTAGATGTTAAATTTATGTGCGTCCTAAAACCTTCATACGTAATCCTTTAGTTCATGCCTTTTAAAGAAGACTAAACAACATATGTTCCACAGCCCATAAGCGACGCGTGAACTGTTTTATAAATGTAATGCTGTTTATTCATCGAAATCCCTACAAATTACATAGAGCTGTAACTGGCATCGAAACAATCAGAGCCGATGATCCTGCCCGTGTTATGCAAATCCGAGCTTTGCTGTAAGGTCCTACATATACTAGGGTATGTTTACTGGCTATGGCGATGTCGATCCTTTGAAGTTTCAAAGGAATTCTCTATTCTCTATTTACTTTTACTTCCGTTGGAGTATTGTATACTCAATCATTAAATTAGAGATATATTTCATAATATATCTTTATCTCTAATAGATTTATAATCATTAAATTTATGTGAATTGATTAAATATAACTTGTGCTTAGATTAGTTTTGGTGACGCGGTAATAGGCACAGGATATAAATTATATTCTCCTTGTGAAAATGTTAATTAAATGTATTTTAAGGTATAGCCAGCTCACGAAATCTGACAAAAAAATATTTCAGAGCTTCCAGTGTGAAGTAATGATGTTGAATTTCATAACACAAAAAGTATGTACTCTGTACAGACAGCAACACTTCAAGCTTTACATTTGTATTGTGAAAATCGTCGTTATTACGAGCGACATAACCGCGGTCTCAAAGTCAACATGTGTAAGGTCGGGCATGTTGCTGTGTGGTACACACACAGAAAAAGAAATATAGATTCACGACAACTGAAAGGAATCATAATAACATATACGTCAATGAAAGGAATATAAAAAAGGTTTGGGAATTGTAAAAATTCCTAAACATTACATTAAAATAAACTTCTGTGTTTTAAGATTTCGTAATCGTCAACGATAGTGCTGTCATGCCATTATTTTGGTTCTAACACCATAACCAACATTTATTAAATTTTCAACCGACTCCACAAATGGAGGAGGTACTTAATTCAACAGTATGTTTTCTTTATTTTTATGAACCTAGCTTCAATTATTTTGTATTTAAATAGTACCTATACCTTTGAGATAGTCCTACTATTATCAAGTTAGGATCTCGTAATGAGATCCTAGGAAAATTGAAGGAAACCTTTAAATTTCATAGGCACCCGTAACGTGTTTCGTGTTTTTCTGAAGCTATTCAGGTGTTTGCGTCCGGTAATCATCATCTTAAGGATTCTACTAAGCTGAACTGATGATAGAAGGATCCTTTACTTTTAAGAATTAGAGATAATATATATTAACATTTTAATATAACATTTATTAACATTTTTTTAAACCTTTTCGATAAATGATCCAGTATTCATGAAATCTATTTTAATTTGTTGAATAGTAATTTTATCGTTCGTGAACTTGGGAAGCGACAATAAAAGTTATGCAACAACCAACCATATTCCAATTCGCTAGTACCCATAAAAGAATAAATTGAACGTGTCTGAACTAGCGTGACTGGCCTACAGCATAAATTTACCCGCAACACACATCAACGAAGACAAATTCTATGTGGTAATACATCTTCGTTTATTAACTCAACTTCCCTATGCAAAGTTTCATTACATAATGAATTTGAATTAAATCTTTTGCATGAAGAGGCAATAAACAGAAAGAAGACAATTTGAAAAGTAATTTTCATTTTAAACAGTAATTTTTAAAGTTAATCTAAATCTAAGTATTCATTATCAATACTTCTTATCACTTAACTTACTCGGAAACTCAATATTATCTCGGCTTCGGCACTAAAATAGCATTGAAATTACAAGATCAAAGTTAGGCCGAGAAAACCAGATAACTGAAGCATTTCAATTTAATAAGAGCGTCTGCGAAATACCTTTCCGGAAATTAGTTACGGAAACAATTGAATTTTATTTCGACAAAAAGAACTTTGACAAAAAACAGGCCAACTTGTCAGTCTGCGACTCGTAACCTTAGATCATTTGCCTATGGAGATGGTACCCAACAAATCGCAGTATACATTTTCCTGACACATTTTGCGGGACACGAGGTAAACACGCATGGCACACTACGAAAATCGAGCATTCAATTACAGATACGCACACTATGAAAATATTACCTCACTATGTAGAAACATACACACACATCGACAAATTATCGAATCTACGCAATCGCCCGCAAATCATGCCCGTGTACTGTGTTGAGCTACCAACGTACCATTGTATTTACTTCAAAATTATACTTAAATAAAACACGTTTATGTATATTTTATACTTACATGTGATAGGAAACGCCATAGTCTTGAAGATTTGAGTTACTGTATAGCCTTTTGCAAGAGGAAATTGCAAAATTAACCATTTTTTACGAGCTTTTACGTGCGATACGAAACGACCCCTAATGGCAGCAGCCACGCGTCAACTAGTTTTATATAACGTGTATGGTCATATGGTCAACTTAAATTGGCAGAGGGGTTCGCCCAGCCTTGCCATCTCCCGTCTGAATGCTCTAAGCTCGTAACTGAAGCATCTGAAGCTTAACTGAAACCAGTGCTGCCGTCCGCCCAACTATCAAACAAAGCAACAATTCTGCTTGCTTGGTAGTTCTCTCCTGTTTGTACTGTAAATTACTTTTACTGTTATTGTCACGAACTTTGAATGGATCGATTGTAGATAACTTGAAGAAATATAAACGTTTCACGTATAAGCAGCTAGTTGTTTTGTTATGTTAATAGCGAACTAAACTGTTATGACTATTGGCTGAAGTTTTTATACTTTTAAAATATACAGGAAGAACATCTTTTACTCTTGCTTATCTATACCAATATTATAAAGCTGAAGAACCCGCAACACAACAAATTTGGCTAGTTTTGACGAATAATCAGTTTTGCACCACACATTTTCTTCTTTTTTTAATTTTCAGCTTATGACGTTCGACTATGGTCAGAATATTCTTATAAATATTGAATCTTTTACGTAAATGCACGCCCATATTAATCTTAAATTTGTATTAAATATGTCTGTATTGTATATGAAAATATATTGTGCATGTGGGTGTGTACGGTTTAATTGACTTAGTCTTAAATGAAGAAATTACATTATGCACAAGGGCATAAAAAATTATTTTATGCTGCTTGCTCTCGACATAATTAACAACTTTAAGGGCATGAGAAGTAAAAAAGTCTTCTATTTTTTGATATATATTAATATATATCGCAACACTCCACATCTCACTGTTTTACCCTCTTGACGTAGACTGAAGACAATTCAACAACAAGTCCTAATTATAACGTTTTGGAGACTTCACTATTTATTTATTCTTTGTGTAATTTTGAACAATGAAGGTCGTAATGCCTGAGTCGTTTTCAACTAATTACCCTTCAGGTGGTACATAGAGAAATTAAGGTGGATGTAACCATTAAATAAAATTAATAGAAAAGCAATGAGACTTAAAATCCTAACACCTACATAAATATGACTAAATAAATGAAGTAATACATATATTTTCATCAAATAAACAAGTTGCAATACTAAAAAGGCAACAAATAAGCAATGTTACAAAACATAGTTTTGATCTCATACACAAATGTTTCCGTAGTTCAATTGTTGAAACTTTAGAAAACATCGCAGGGGACATTTTTCCACACAAACCCAATCCCCAGTTTCCTTACTGGATAACGGTAAGAGTGCTTTTTTTTTCAGAAAAAAACGCAAAAAATCGTACATATGGCCACAGTCAGTAAGCAAGTAAGCAAGCTTTCCTGTGTTTTCCTTTTTTTTCTTAAGTTTATTATTAGCTAGCTGACCGTATGTAACTTTGTTTGCATTATAACTAACTTTTCCCGTAGGAAAATTACTCTATGTCATTCCCCTGGTCTCGAACTATCCCTATACCAACTTTTATCAAAATTGGTTCAGTAGTTTCGAAGCCTTTAGAAGCTCTTTATAATATTATAGTATAGATGATATGAAAACCTTCAAAAACCTAAATAATTGGACAGATTATTCGCTGTATTCAAAACAAAACATAGAAACACAGCCGAAGCCTTTCTTTAATTTCGAAGAAAATAAATAAATTGTTCTAGTTTTAGAGCAGGAAACGGAGAAATACGAACCATTTATTTTGTATATTTTTCAAGAGCACCTTCAGTGTGATTTCATAGGCAACTGCATTCGTCTATCGCGCTCTGCTTGGTTGTTCGAGCACAGCGCGACAGCAATGCATTTCACAAAATATCTATTTTTGAATTCTCACGCTCGTATGATGTGCTCTTAAATTCGTAAATCTAGCCCGCGCTTATGCTTAAGATGTATAATGCAGCATAATTTTTAGTCTTTCTATTTTTTTATCGAAAACAATGATATTAGTATTACGAGTATATCATTGATTTCCACTCGACTTTCATATCAATATCATTGATTTCGGCAAAAAAAATTAGTAATAGGCTGAAAAAAAAATCTCTACACATTTATTTTAGACGGAATCCTAAACATAGATTTCAGCGTATCGCAACATGATTGTCTTCGGATCCGAGAATGCAATAACAGTTCCCCGGGCCGCTCGTGTACTCGCCGAGTCTGAATAAATATTTGTGCTAAATGGAGCTCGACGTTCAGGTGTGTGAGATATTGTGTTGCGCAAAACTCTCAACAACGCTACTCTTCTCGTATTGCTCAGGAATAATATAAATATTATGCTCCACACTAAGCGGAACTGCATTATTGTAGTTCGATTATTTATTTATATGAGCTTTATATTTATCTCTGTACTGTATACGAAGGGTTCCGTGCCACCGCGCAAAATACGACAGTGTATTTTTTAAAACAAATACTTTGCTATTTAACTGACTTCAAAAAAAGTATTCGAAAAAGTATAATCCTGAGGTAATCCCATTGTCACTACGTCTGGATCTGCTAATGCGATCCCAGGAAAAGTGGGGGCAACCTTATTTCATAGGCACGTTACACAATTTATGTTTTTTCTTAATAAATGTATTTACGTCTGGTACCTAAACATGATTTTAAATTTTCAGCTAACGATAGAAAGATCCTTGACTTTTAGGAATTCTTTAAATATAACGGGCAGGTATTAACATTGAGTTGTATTATTTTATGTTACTCCGGTAAACTGATGTTCAACTTCTTAACATTTGGGAACTAGGAAACAATTTTTTATGTATTGCTTAGATCGTAGATTTATGTTGAATTATTTCAAGCTATTTAGGTGTTAACAACAGGTTCGTGTAACTTCTACAGATGAACATGCACTGGAAAACTATCACTCCAACATAGTATCTCATATCTCATTATTCGATTTTCATTATTGTTATTTCTAAAGTTTTTCAGGTACTTACGTCCGGTAATCATTATCTCATGTTACTTACTGAGGAGATGATGAATGGTTTCTTTTAGGTTAAGAGTTTAGATAGTTGTTTATATACATGATGTATAATGGTAACGTATTGACGCGTAGTTGTATCATTTCAAGCGATACAGGTGAGCTCATGATGGAGTACATAACTTCTTATTTTTTATCAATGTGGAATGCTGTTGCGCACCGTACCTGCCAAGGCAAGCGTGTGTGGGACTCCTCCTGCTGAGTGCACGCCACACCAGCCCGCCTTCTACCTAAAGATGCGCGATATGAATCGATATTATGCTGTATCGATACGTAGCAATGCGATATATCGATATTTTGTATCGATACACGACCATACAATACGCATCGATATATCGTTTCTCCAGGTAAAAAATATCGAATCCATGTATATCTGCTTAAAATTATGATTTGATTGAACCTGTAATATTAAACGTCCTTTGTGTTTTGGTAAGGAGAGATTAATGTAAACAAACTTTGCACCGACCGGCCTCTCAATGGCAATTGTAAAATATTGTGATAGGTATAACTTCCATTTTTAAGAAAATAAAGTCTTTTTTACTGTTCGAACTAATACTTTTATTTTATTTTAACCTGTTTAAAAATGGATAAATATCATATGTATCGATACAAGACGTTGCAATATATCGCTGAATCGATAGGATTGGTTGCGATACGTATCGATACGCTGTATCGATACAAACAATTATTTTGGCCATCTTTACTTCTACCACCCCGGCGCCCCACTGACCGTCTGCGTCGGAGAGGAGCTACGCGAGAAACCTGACAACCTCTTAAAAATAACCCTAATTATAGTAAGGAGTACGGAAATAATTCTTTTGGTACCGTTTAGAGTGAGAGAAAGACGACATCACATTTTCATACTGAAGCACATAACCTTTGAAATGACCTTTTGAAGTCTTAAAATATCTATAAACTTATTAGCTAGTTAAAATATGACACCGACTTCAATATAAAAAGTGATGTTCTGTGTATTCTAATTATTTTTGTCTTTTTTGCTCTTTTGAAGTCTGTTTTTTAATTCGTTCTTATAAATCGGCAATGAAATAAAAATTCCGACAAACATATCGACTTACAGCGAAGGTTTTTAGTAGGTAATATTTAGTATTTCTGCCGCGCTTACGAAGAACGCATTATGTACGATTTTTTGCGGTATATACTAGTTAAACATATTTATACATTATATTTGAAATCAGGAAAACGAGCTCTATAACTTTCCCATTGAAACTATTTCAATATTTTTATTAAAACCTGGTTTTTCAGTTTTTATAAATGCATTAACTTAGATATCAATTAATATTTTATCTACCAAAAACGCATCATATCATCTACAGTTAGTGCAGACTATAAAAGGTAGTTAATGCGTTTTTCGTAAGCGCTGGCATACTTCGGTAATGAGCCGCTAAAAATAAGATTATAATAACATTGAGAGAAACGATAATTCGTGCAATAGTTTATTTTAAGTTAGGTCAATTTTATATTCATTCATTCTTGACTGAATGATAAAGATAGCCGATTTCCATACTACGTTTAAAATATTGCTCGTGAAAAAACACGCACTTCGTTTTTGAATGTAAATAAACTTGTTACTTGGGACGTTTCTGACTTGTTGGGGAAGGGCGTTCCGAGAAAAACGCGAAAAACTGATCCAAAAAGGAAAAATAAATAGTATTAGACTGATAAGAGATATTTGATAAAGTGATTACAGCAGAACGAAAGCTCTTATCATGTAAGGCATATAAGTACTGAACTGGCTATTTAAGGAGTATATAACTGTTACGTTTGTGGGGTGGGTGTTTAATAGAAAATCGCGAAACACCGACAATTAGAGATAAGATTTAATTAAGCACCAATTAAGCAACTTTACTTAACACTGAACACTACTTTACAAACACTAAAAACTTCACAGTAACACTATGGACACAAATCACTTCACTGTAAGTCGTTACTAAGCACTGATGGCTGTAGCACACCTCCGCCGCGAAACCAACAAGGCGAAACCGCTATGCTAGTTCCGCAGCGAAACCAGGCCACACACGCTAAGTTCGCAATCAGTGAGTGAACCGCCAGGCGCCATTACGCCAGCGGCAAGCTAGTGAAATGTCGTCATCGCTCTGTGCCCCAAGCACGAACCACTATATTTATGGTTATGGTAATCGTATTATTTTGTATGAAAACTATAGCAGAGCCGCTACGGTCGCTTAATGGTATCGTAATGGTATAGTTTAATGTTAGGGAACTTACAAATGGCAACTTTTAGTTCGCATCGGCGCCGCGGGTGGCGCTGGCAGTCGAAAACTTAGTTTGCTGCTTGAGACATATTCTCTCTAATCTATGATTTCGTGATTCGAACGTTTGACGGTTAGGGCATTCAGTTTTGAAAAACATTGTAATTCGAAAAATAAAAGTGAACTGCTGTGACCATTTGTTTACGTTTAACATTCTTCACTTACGGAATCGTATCAAATATGTTTAGGCAGAGAGAGGAGCCGGGGTGGTGAAGGTGAATGTTAATGCATTGTAAAGTAGCTACTTAAACCTGCACCTGGGTCATAAGCCCCAGGCACCGCTCTTGGCTCTCTTCTCTGCAATGCGATGCACCCGGCACCCGTATGGTGAATGCATGGAATGCTAAGTTATCGTCTCTCCTTGGGATTAATCTAACATTAACGAGAGCTAAAGTATGAGAATCGTCAGCACGAACTCACTTTTGACATATCGTATCGTTTTATTCGACAGCTAATTATCGTAATATCTCTCACCGACTATTTTACAGTGAGAGAACTATCGTTAGGTAAGTTACGAGCTCACGATAGCCTTACGATAACTGTCCATTTAATATCTCAATCGTTATGTGATAGTAAGTAAATAAACTATGATTCGTGCTAGGGATGCAGGTCTTTAATTTAAAAAGACGAAGAATTTGGGCATACAAAATAAAACAAAAGATAAAAAGTTAAGAGAAAACAGATTATGCATAGAACTTATGTCACATGAAGACCGCTTTTATGATTATTTTCAGATGACCCCACAAAACTTCTAAGATTGCATAATCTTTTAAAGACACATATTAAAAAACAAAACACAAGATTTTAAAAAGTTAGAAACGAAAAGATACGGGATAAAATTGAGTACTTAACAGAAAATACTAACTAAAATGACGTATTCTGACGTAAATTTTAATTATAATACCTACATAATATATTGAATATTCTTAAACTATTACATAACTTCTTCATTTAATTCCCGTCCAAGCTGCCTCCAAAGGCTTGTATTTTTTTATACTCAGGATGACCTAAAAATAAATCATAGGTCTATTACGGACCTCTTCAATTAATTCCTCTGTGAATTTTAATGAATTTGACACCATTTTTATAAAAATATTACAGGTTTCGCCTACAAAATCTGTCGACTTCGACAGATCGCGCACAAAACTAAAAGCGGAACAGACAATGTGGCGAATCGAACGCGGAGGTGTAGACGGCGTTGAAGCAGATCGGGCGGATCCGCGCACGACAGAGATAGCGCCATAGTTAAATATGCGTGTTAGAACAGCCTATACACGCCTGAGCTCGAGCGCCATACAAACGACAACGCGGGAGAATCGTTCAGCGGTTTCGCTACTACAGTTCCGCGGCGGAGGTGTGCTACCGGCGTGAACACACAGAATTCTTCACTATGAAGCGCTTCCAAGTCACTTTGTATCGCTTGATCCGCTCGGTTCGCTCTCTTGAAAAGAAAAGAACTGTCCGGCTGCATTCGCCTACGCGCTTATATAGTAGGGCCGACGAACATTCGGGGCATTCGAGAATGTTCCATTCTCGAATATTCCGTACCCAATCGATTATTTATCTTCTCTTCTCGAAAGTTCCGTGGTACCCTTCGCGCTTATGTAGTAGGACCGGTGAACTTTCGCGACATTCGAGAAGGTCCTATTCTGGAACATTCCATACCCGATCGATCGTTAGTCTTCTAGAAAGTTCCGTGTATGCCTTCGCGCTTCTACAGTAGAACCGGTGAACTTCCGAGACATTCGAGAATGTTCTATTCTAGAACATTCCATACCCGATCGATTGTTTGTCTGTCTAGAAAGTTCCATCGCATTCCCGATTATGTTTGTCTTTATGAGCATGTTCTATATCTGTCTGCCAGCCGTTTAGAAGTTTCTAGATGCATCTCGATCTATCTTTTATCTCTGGAAGGTGCCCCCTATTGTTGTCTCTTTCTTATCGTGCTATCTCACTCACTCCTATTGAAAATTTAGTCATATATCGAAGTGTGGTTCAAAGGCCCATAAGGGGTCCTGAAAACGCCTGAAAACGGGTTTTCAGGTTATGATGTGGTTCGATAGAGGGTAGCCTGAAACGGGCTGAAAACATGTTTCAGGCGCCTGAAAACAACGGCAACTTGGGTAAAATTTCGATATTCTAGTATGTGATAGAGCACCTCCTGAAACGCGCTGAACTGCATTTTCAGGCCGCTGAAAACGCTTTTAAGGCCAAGAAAACCACGCCGGAAGTTTCTTATACCATCGGCGTAACATAACTATCAATTAATTGTCTCGTCTCTACGCTTACTGTTCTGTAAACACACTTACAAAAACAACATTTTCCGCCAAATATGCAAACAAAACATTAGAATTTTCTTTCTTATCAGTCCAGCTTGTAAAAAAGAAAAGGGTTCACTTAAAAAAGCTCCAGGATTATAACCCTGACATATATTTCGACGGGGCCGGCCGTAATAGCGCAAACAGAACATTTAATCTGTTTTTCGTTTGTTATTGCCTTTTGTGTTTGTTTGCTTAAGGTAATGCTTATTTTTACCCTTTTACGTAGTGAGACATAAATATACACTTTTCGTTCGTGTCTTTCGTAATGGCACATTTTCTTATTATATCCGTAATGTTTTGATAATGCTAATACTTTTTTCCTTTACAAAACGTATCTGTTTAATAATTATACATATCTACAAATATAAACAGTAGTAAGAGAAAACCTTTGAAGCCCCACGTCGGCCAAGGCGGAAGTAGGACCGCCATCGTCGACTAGCACAATACCTATGGAACAACGGCTTCTTTAAACAAGTGCACTCCGAAAGCTTGTACAAGTGTTTGTGTATCGTGTAAGCCAACAATGGGGGCGGCGGGGGTCTAGCGCCGCGAGCCCCGACGAGTGCTTGTCACTTTAACACAAATCAGTAGAATGTGCTCGCACACACACTTAGCGGATTATCGCATGCGCTTAACTGAGATTTTTTGAATTCGGATGAACGACAGAGGAAAATGAACTTTGGAGCAGGAAATACACTACATTACGTAGTCTTGTATGCTATATGCTAGTATAATGTAAATGTTTAATTATTTATATCTGTCCTGGATTCTAGTTTTGACATCCATCGGTCATTCTTAACAGTGAATTCTTAAGAAATATAAAAAAGTAATTCTTCTTCAAATTCCGTATATAAAGTATAAATTCCTACTAAATACACCTGTCAACCAATCAATCATTAATGAATATTTAACATCAGAATTGAGGAGCCACATAACTACAACGCTTCATATTTTTAATTTTACCCATCATTTTTATTTTTAACTACAAATTCTGACATGTTTACTTCTAAATTATCGTGCAGTCCAATAAAGTATAATTGATTGATTACTTTTGTGGAAATTCACGCTGACATATCTGTGACAAAGTGTATGGATTGGGGAGTCACGCTAAAGATATTTTATTTTCTCGAGTTTGCGCAAAAATGGAACCAAATTTCAATTCAATTCAATTCAATTCTTTAATGCATTCCACAATGTTTTCATGATGGTAAAAATTGTACATAGTAGGTATCAACTATGGACCCTGTAGGGCACAGCATAGCTAGGAGAGAGGACGAAGGTGGTGATTATGGAGTTATCTAATGTCTTTTCTAAAATTAATTATAAATTGTGGGACAATTAATTAAATTATAGTTCAATAAAATTATAGGATCAAAAATAGGTGTCATTTTATAGGTGTTAATTAGGTATCGCATTAAGTATGCGAATATTTAATGTCCTTTTTAAAATAAGTTGTTAATTATATGGTAAAGTAAATTTAATATTACAATGATATTTCTTGTAGGTATCAAACAAAACTATTACCAAATGATATACTATTTTCAAAAATGTACATATAATAATTTGTGATTTCTATCTATCTTCTCAATCAATACGCAAATACTTTGAAATAAGACAACGAGTAAGCGAAATAATCAAACTGCATAAAAAATTTAGTTTCTGTAGACTCATAAGCTGACGAAAATTGATAATTTGACATACCTAACTGTAAAATTGGAAACTGATAAACTGGGTAAACTGCAAGACTTATTAGATGACGAATGTGGAAAATAAATAAGGACTAAATTAGGAAACTAATGAACTAGAAAAACTGACAACTCATAGAAACTGTTTAATACGATGAATTAGCAACATGACAAATTAGTAAAATGACGATTGATACCCGGACTCGCTACAAAACCAACAATCTTCTAAGTAGATTCCCTCTTGAACGGTGTTAGTGTCTTATTTTATTATCTAAAGACATATGTCGCCAGACCCTATCAACAATAAAGTGGTATCTGCAAATACACAACTACAATTTAACAGATACTCCGTTGTTGATAGGTCATGGCGATCTGATACCGAGTGATGAATTCGGATAACGATTATGTAGATTTTACACAATCGAACACACACACACACACATACACCATTCTGTGGACGTTATAACCATTAATGATTGATAAATGATTTTTCCTCGCGTATGATTTTTTGTTTTCAATGTTATTTATTCTGTAGAAATATATTCACCTTATGAATCGTTTAGATGTTTTTTTATTTAAATCTTACCGTACGTTTGCACTGAGAAACATAAAACATGCAATGTTTTACAACTTGTTGCATGATACAAATCTCAAAACTTGTTGTGTGTGCTTTTGCGTTCGCACTGCCGAAAATCGTGTTGGATTCGGAACAAATCCTAAGATTTGTTGCAGATTGCGTTCGGACTGTCTCAAAACTTGTTGTCTGTCAATGTTTTTTATGGATTTGTCAACGATTGCGTTCGCACTGTCGGCTGTGAGAGTCTTAATACATGTTTTGCAACATGTTAGGATGTTTTCGAGCTGTGTCGGATAACATTTGAAATTATGTAATGGAGAAAATCAGATACATTAAAGTTCATAGAAATTTGGCATGGAATGCCATGATTATGGTATGCCAAATCATCGGAATATAAAAATAGACAAAAACGTCGGGATGCTATCGCATATTTCTTTTTCGTCACTGGAGTCCATCACTCAACTGTAGGTCCTACTTATATTAGATAAAAGATGGTTTAAGTAGGTACCTAGTTAACAATTAATAAATCAACTAGGTTAATAAAAAACTTTAAAGGTGTGAAGAGTAACTTTGAAATAAATGTGATCATCGAAGTAGGTACCTACTAACATCATCATCACAGCCCATATACGTCCCCACCGAGGGGCTCGAGCTTACCCTATATTAGGGTGATTAGGCCTTAGTCAACCACGCTGGCCCAGTGCGGATGCGGTCGACTTCACATACATCATTGAATTTCTTCGCAGATGTATGCAGGTTGCCTCACGATGTTTTCCTTCACCGTAGGAGCGTCAGACAAATGTACATATGAAATTCGAAACGAAAAACACATTGGTACATGGCGGGTCTCGAACCCCGACCCCCCCGATTGGAAGGCAAGTGCCGAGTCCACTGCGCCACCGACGCTCATACCTACTAACATACCTATTAACTAATAAGACGTATTTCAAAAGCTATTAAATACCTAAGTCATTTTCTATACAGAGTCATTTAAAAAATAAAAAATCATAAATGTAAATGTTTCGAAACAAATCTTTCAAACAAAAAAACCAATTGACTTTTCAAATAAGAAACATGTTCATACAATATTTTTTCACATGTTTCGTCTGAAAAATGGTAAACAAACTTGTTGCGCTAAAACATGTCGTTTGGCAATGAAAACGTGTTTATAAACATTGACAGAAACATGTTTTTTTTGTAGATGTTTTGTCAGTGCAAACGCAAGGTATGTGAAACATGTTCATAATTTTTTTTTTCACAACATGTTTCGTCTGTAAAACTTGAAACTTGTTGCGCTAAAACATGTCGTTTGACAATGGAAACGCATTCATAAACATTGACAGAAACATGTTTAAAAAACATGTTTTTTTGTAGATGTTTCGTCAGTGCAAACGCACGGTTATACGAATTAATCAATTACACAACGGCTTTATCTACGACTATTAAAAAATTAACTATGTGAAAATAAAATAAATGACATTCAATATATTGAGTACTTCGACTGTTTGTTTTGTTAGAACAAAGTGGCATACGACTAAGAATCAATATTCAATTCGTGTTAAGTATAATTTTAGAATGTGATTTTGCAGTACTTTCGTTTTAGTTTTTGAAGTTACTTGTTGACTCAGAGCTATCAGCGTGAGAATTCAATTAGAGCCAAAAAATAATTAAAACAAACTACGAGTATAAAGTTGAACAAATGATAAAACGTTAAATACATAAAAATGAGGAAAAAATAGACTGAAGCAAATTAAGTACCTGAATTACAAATTACAATACCACTACATGTCATACATTTAATAATATCACTTTGAACAATCTATTTCGTACAAACATTTGTTCATGTAAATATGAGTATAAGTAATATACCTGGCGGAGATTCGGGATACTTGCTAACTTAATGAATTTGCATATTCAAGACTTCCATATTGAAACAATAAACAAGACAATTAGAGAATATCAAGTTTAGACCAGGGAGCTTATTAAAACAGAATTCCGTTTTGAAATACATGTCGAAAACTAGTGTCATGTTAACATAGATATTTTTTAAAATGGCCTTTGGAATCGAAATTACGAGTAAGATACTGACTCTTAAAAGTTAACGATCCTTCCATTATTAGCTCTGCTCATGACTACCAGACGCAAATACCTGATTCGGAAAAAACATGAAACACGTTAGACGTGCCAATAAAATTTAAAGATTTCCCTCGATTTTAATGGGATCAAATCATCAGACTTTGGTGATAACGGAACCACCTCAGAAGTATACTCTATTGAATACAAGAAGAATTTTGAAAATAGGTTTACGATTGGCGGAGTAATCAAACACACAAAAAAATAAACGCAAGGAATTGAGAACCTCCTCCTTTTTGAAATCGGTAAATGATAATAACTAGCAAGCTAGAAAAACAGACAGCGAATTGCTAGAGAGGTTGGTATTAAAATAAGCCGTCATTGTACATTTTTTTTTCTATACAAGGCTACTTTGAAACAGAAGCCAAAGTGCTTATTAAAGGGCAAGTATACTGAACAACTTTTACTACAGAACCAATCTTGAAATCACAAAAAAATCATCAATCATCTAGATGTATGAAAAAGCTGATATTTTTAGCGATTTCAAGATTCACACGCGTCTGATGAGACAATAATTGCAATAATGACAATGTGTGATGCCGCTTACGACGTGTGCGGAGGACGTGTACAGCCGACAGCCGATCAAAATCGCCATACATAAGGCGCGTTCCGTATAAGTACACATTTTTACAATTTTGGCATCAACGCGTTTTCTTTGCGTTTGGTTTTAAATTTTCGCGCTGGTCATGTGTTCCATTTAAACATTTCTGCCAAGAATAGTAAGCATCAAATACCCAGCTTATTAGGTAGATCGTCTAATACCACTTTTTGACAGCTTTTGAAATATTTGACATCAACTGTTTTCATCAAAAGGTTTTTCAGAGGATTTAAAAACTAAAGAAGTTAATTTGGTTTTGGTTGATTCTGATTTGTACTTATATTTCTTATTTTAATTTATTGGACATGCAGGAGGCGCAGGACCGATCGGTTTGGAGATCCCTGGGGGAGGCCTATGTCCAAAAGTGGGCGTCTCTTGGCTGTAATGATGATGATGATAATGAAGTACATGAAGTGACAAAATTAGGCGCAAAAAATCAGTTCCTACCGTTTCGTTAGTAACAAGTAGCGCGGCTAAAAATGTTAACATTTCTTAAACGCAAAACGCGGTTGACATTGGAAAGTAAGCACCAACAAAAACACCAAAAAGTCATAAATAATATAAGAATACATACAAAATTACAGTTTTATATTGAATTTGGTGCCAAATTTTAACTATATTAATTGTTCTTTTCATTTTTAAGTACTTGATGAGTACCAGGTGATCATTGCTTGGCACCGACTTCAATATAAAACTGTGATTTCGTATGTATTCCTATATTATTAATGACTTTTTGCTGTTTTTGAAGTCGGTTTTGGTTTTTTTGTAAAAAAAATTTTCAAACTTTTTAGTTTATAATACTTACATGTGTTTTAGAATTTGAGCCAAGGCAAACATCAGAATAACTTAAAATAAAACGTTTTTTGCTCTAAACAGTACTGAAAGAATTATTCCCGAACTCCTAACCTACCAGAAACCTTCCATCATCAGCTCGTAACATGATATGATGACTACCAGATGTAAATACCTGAATATCTTCAGCAAAAACATGAAAAACGTTGGATGTGCCTATGAAATTCAAGGGTTTCCCTCGATTTTCATGGGATCCCATCATCAGATCATGACAATGGGACCACCTCGGGAGTATACTCTTTCGATTACAAAAATAATGTTTAAAATCGGTTTATAAAATAAATACAACCGAACATAGAACCTCCTCCTTTTTCGAAGTCGGTTGAAAAGTGGTGATGCATATCTGGAACGCGCCTATACCATCAGTAACTCATAAACGTTAGCCGCATGCGGCCGACTTTATCAAATTTTCTTTTTCGTAATTCAAGTAGATTCAAACGCGAATCATTAACCAACTAAGGCTACACTCAATCCTATGTGAATTAAATTTTCATTAGAATCCAAAATCGTCTCGTAGCTTAAGCGCGTGTTTAGGTAAACAGGTGTAAAATGGATCGTTATGCGGCCATATTACCATAATGTTTGTTGTCGAAATATTCGCTCGCCAAAACGGAATATGTAATAAGCGGGTCGAGTCAGGCAGATTTTGCGCGTTTATATCGCTTGATGCTCGCCTTAGGTGTGCCAGCCAGTAATTTTATGCAGTCGTAAATTTAATTTGCACTTCACTCACGGGACTGAAGAACTCGATACATATGGAAATATGTTTTAACAAACATTTGCGGTTTTCAATTTACTTGTACGAAGTTTGGCTACCAGCAAATAGAGCTTATATAGTTTAACTGCCACTGAAATTGAAAACTCGTATATGTTAGAATCACGTAAAACACGTAACGTAAATGTAACATGTTTTTTATCTGCGTAACATGTCTGTATCGCGTCAGATAATATGTAACCTTCTCCCATTTATTCCCGACTGCGTGACGCCAAGTAGGGTCAAAAGTAATTCTCTCTCTTTTAATACGGAAGGTGGTTAAGTCTTGGCTAGGCACGAATTATCAGGTTGTCACTCTGCGGTCCTAACCACTACTTTGAATATTGTCTAACTGCTGATAACTATGTTAAATTTAGGTTATTAAGTATATCCGTTTCTGGAAACTCTTTTGGGAAGCGGGAGGATTTGTCGGTGAAGGAAAACATCGTGAGGCAACCTGCATACATCTGCGAAGAAATTCAACGGTATTTTTTGGCTCATTGCGTAACTACTGTCACTATTATTTTAATTTAATTGCTGTTGGTTTTCCATGTAAATAAAATATGTGAAGTGACCAATCCGCACTGAGCCAGCGTGGTTGACTAAGGCCTAAAATATCCCAACTTAGGGTAGACTCGAGCCCCTCGGTGGGAACATATAATTATGAGCTGTGGTGATGAATTTATTTCAGGCAACTGTGGGATAGGTAAATACGAAAAGAGGAAGAGTGCAGAAATTGGAATACAGAAATATAGGATAATAAATAGTTCAATTTATTCCCCAAAGATACACTTTCCCCATAGATACACTTTTAATAAAACTTCGCCTTTATTCTTGTAAGATACACTTTTTAAAAATCCTACAAATTTAGCCTCTTAGCTAAACTTTTAAATATTAATTTAAAAATGATATCATCCAAATATACATTGGTCCAATAAAGTTTGTCTTATTGAAATGAGCATTCCTCTTATTTGCAATAAGATAAAGTCTTCGGTTTCTACTCTGGAAATTCAATCCGCGAATCCTATTAAAATTCGAGTTCTCCACAAGCAGTCGTGGAATGATTGCATGAAGTAGGTATGAAAGCTTTTAGTGTATCAAGATTCTTCGTCTTAATTTTTTTTAATATTAGGAGCATATCGAACCTGCTTATGAGTATCAGGCTATTTAGAACTGATTTGCTCTTTTCATATTACAAAGTTTCCATACATATAAAGCGAGTCTGTGAGGATTGAGTGAATTAGATAAAAATATACAAGCTTTCAAAACACTATCAAAAAGGAGCTTCAATGAACTAAATGATTTATTATGGTAAGGGCAGATAAAGTTGAAGTCGAAAATTACAGAAGCAACGTAGGCAGGCATGTTGAATCGTACGATTTATTTTTGTTATCGTCTCATCAATTAGGCAGTACGTGAGTTTTATCACAGTTTTACAAAAAAATGGTAATAGTAATTTATAAACTAAACATAGAATGAATCTTCGTACATATTCTCAAAGAATTTCATCCATCATTAAAAAGACTCAAACTTATCAAAACTTGTAACAGAAACTTCGTATTCATCCACAAGGAACTTCAGCTTTAAGCCGGTCGGTGCATCTTTTAACAGTTATTCTACACTAACTGTGCCATTGAATTCACCCCATGGAATTTGGTTTCTCGCCGAAGTCTTTACCGGGAGCCCGCCGGGACTATATCGAGGTGAATAGGGTTGCACCTGAGGCAAAAAGTATTTGCATATTATTTTCGTAAAATTGATTCAATGCGATGACTTTATCCGTTGCTATGTTACACGCTGTCGATTTCTTTCTTAAATCGAGGTTCCCAGGAAACCTTCTCGTGCACGGCGACTACATTATTGCAAGGTAATCTCGTTGAGAATTGCATAGCTTCTGTCGCCGAACTGAAGCGTTACTTTTTACACGTTTTAATCGATTTTTGGAAAATTAAGTATACAAAATAAAAAAATGCTTTACTGCAATTTTCTACACAATGAAAATGCATGTTTATTGGTAAAACTTTTGTAATTTATTATTGTATTTTCTGATTCATAGCTCACAGCTGTTTTAAAATATTGAAGTGTTCTTTTCTATCGCTTGAAATATTATTAAAAATATTTCTGTTTTAAGGAATGTTTAGAAAAAAAATTTCATCAATATCATAGTTATACTAGCTGACCGTATGCAACTTTGTTTGCATTATAACTAACATTTCCCGTAGGAAAACTTTCCCGTCAGATTTTTCCCGTAGAAAAATTACCCTATGTCCTTCCACTGGTCTCGAACTATCCCGATACCAACTTTCATCAAAATCGGTTCAGTAGTTTCGAAGCCACACACAAACAAACAATCAAATCTTTCCTCTTTATAGTATTACTAGCTGACCGTATGCAACTTTGTTTGCATTATAACTAACTTTTCCTGTAGGAAAACTTTCTCCGTGAGATTTTTCCCGTAGGAAAATTACCCTATGTCCTTCCCCTGGTCTCGAACTATCCCTATACCAACTTTCATCAAAATCGGTTCAGTAGTTTCGAAGCCTATTCAATACAAACAAACACACAATCAAATCTTTCCAGTTTATAATATTAGTATAGTATAGATCAATTTAAGAACTCTGCTAATTAGTTACAGCAGAATCAAAACTGAACCGTTGCGGTCGCCCAATCGGAGCGCTTATATTGCAATTCAACTGTTCGATGACGTGATAATGTGGTGGTCTGATTGGTCGATCGCAACAGTTCAGTTTCGATTCGGCTGTAACATATTAGTAGAATTGGGCCTCTGTATGTTTTATATTAGTGGCGGTACAGTAAATCGAAATTGTTCGAAAACGGGAAAGAAGCGCGTTACGATTTGAGAGTTTTCTACACTCACGACGCAGGTGGCAATGAAACATAATTATGGTCTTCAATATTACATCTCTATGTTAACATTATTTGGATGAACTTTAGTGTGTAAACGAATTAAGTTTTGAAGAAAAATTAATTTAATCATGATACATTTTGCAAAAATAGTACTTGAAATAAGCGACATTAATGAACGACGTAAACAAAGTCGCGGGCAAAAGCTGGGCCCGTTAATTTTCATTTGTTAATTTTCATGAAACAACATCGTATTAAAAATATGTGAATTCACTATATGATCTTCCTTCGAAGTCTAGTGATTCAGATCACCTAGTTCTGATCAGGAGATCTACCACCGTCAGGCCCAAGCTAGTCACAGTGATTAGTACTTTCTTCAATTGTATAAGAACCAAAAAGAAGCTCGCGTTCATCTCTGGCCTTATCGCCAATTACGGGTGAGATAAAAGTCAGAGCTTCGCAGTCGTATTAAAAAAAATGTTATACAAAAAATAAAAACTGACTTCAACGACACTTTAAAGTTAAAAATAATATATGTCGATGCTAATTTTTAAGACTTTCTAGGAGATCATCGCTTGGCACCGACTTCCGAAAAGAAGAAGGTTCTCAATTCGATGCGTATGTTTTCTTTGTAGGTATATCATCAAAGTCACGATTCGATAATGGGATCCCAGAAAAATCGAGGGAAACCCATTTATTTTATAGGTATGTCCAACGTGTTTCATGTTTTTTTCCGAAGCTATTCAAGTATTTGCGTCTGCTAGTCATAAACTAAACTGATGATTTAAGGATCCTTAAATTTTAGGAGTGAGGTTAGTTTCTAATATAAAAACAACAGGCACATATTGACCCTTTGCCTTATTCTTTCAAGTTACTTCGGTGAGCTGGTATTAAATTCACTAAAAAGATAAAAAAAAAACATTCTACAAATAATAAAAACCGACTTTCAAAACACTAAAATTAAAAATAATATATCTCGGTGCTAATTTTTAAGACTTTCAAGGAGATCATCGCTTGGCACCGACTTCAATATAGAATTGTAATTTTGTCTGTATTCTTATATTATTTTTAAGTTTGAAATGTTTTTGAAGTCGGTTTTTATTTTTTGTAAAATGTTTTTAATATACTCGCTGTGCCCACGAGCTACATTTCGTTTTAATAAAGCTGAACACTATAGTTTTCTTATTTTTTTAGATAAGGATTTCTCAACTTCCAGTAGGAATTTTGAAAACTCCTTAGTGGGCGCCTTTATATGCCAACGAACCAATGTACCGAATTTCATGCTTCTAGCTCCAATAGTTTGGGCTCTACGTTGATTCATCACTCAGTCACTCACCAAAGCCTTTTATAAAACACAGACCCAGTTACAACGAGAGGCATTGTATTTTTTTATACAACCAAGTCGGCAAACAAGCAAGCTGCCCACCTGATCGTAAGTGGTAACAGTCACCTATTCATGTAGCTCCCGTGAGATTCGGAGGAAAACTGCAACCCCACAAGAACCACAGTGTACGTTGCCAACTTGTGACATCAGATGTAAAGTCACGTTATCCAGTAATTTCACTGCCATATCTTACCCTTCAAACCGGAACACATCAATGCAAGCAAGCACTGCTGTTTTGCGGCAGAAATAGGTAGGACGGAGGCACCCAAGCAGACGACCCTGGTACAAAGTCTCTCTCCGGTAATATCCGGTATAGAGTTTCTATAATTATTATATAACTTTTATTATTGCGATATATCATGATTTTGCACCAGATATAAAAGGAGAAAGACATAGATCACCTGCGCGCTTAGTGCTGCCAATAGACGGGTCACTTAATGGAAGATATCGGGACCCACGGTAGCTTTAAGTCTTTTTTGGGTCCGACCCTTAGCCTCAAGTGATTAACGCTAATGCAAGTATAAAGCTCGAACAGAATAAAATTCGGACATAACCTAGCTTTTGTGATTTATCACTTAACTTAATAAAATTCTAACATAACTTAACTTGAGGTTAAGAGTGTAATTGTTGTAGTATAGATATGTATTTAACACTACTAACGACAAAAAGGGGGATTATAATTTTAATCGATATGTGTGTATGTATGTTGTTTTTGTGTGTTCATCTGTTGCCTCATGAATTCTAAACTACTTGTTATCATTTGATAAATGAGGTGTCATTGAAACACATTGGAAGTATCTTGCTCATACGCTGTCCGTTTTGTAGGTAACGTAAATTAAATTGTACGATGGGCGTCCATAAAATAAGGTCTCCAACGTTGCCCTTTCGAACACGCAGCACTGGATGGAATCCGACAACATTGTCATATTTGTTGTTCTCCTATCCACAATTCTCTACCCAGCGAACCTCACTACGACGCTCGGTTATGGCACAGCAGCCATTCCCGATGGAGGGGACAATCGCAGCTCTTGCCAAGTGTGAAGTTTGTTCAATTATTCGATCTTAGCTCTTCAAAGTTTCCGTTCATTTCCTTCTTTCAAAGTGACTTCGCCTATTGAAATTCACTGACAATTGACCTCTGAATACGGCCCAACTGCTATGGACATCGAAATCGTCAGGAAGTGAAACTTGATTTTTAATACGAAAATGCATTCAATATTTAGCAGTAGTCGTATGCCACGTACCTATACATTGTTCATACCCTAACATAACAAAACCTTAGGTAGTAAGCGATCATGACCTTTAGGGCATATAAAATTGGCATACCATGACGGCCAAATATTTAATGCTTCTTGTTTCATACTTTCTTTAATGTGGCTTTTTTTTAAATTCTGAATTCGAATACGCTTTTAGTTCAACATTCCAACTTTACTATGTATAACTATAGTTGATATATGAACACGCAAAATTAATAAGAATTCTTAACCTCTCATACTCGTATAATTATTTCACACATTAATTAAAAATTAATTACTTTTTATTTCAAAGGAATAAATCATGTACGCTATTATACATTTTCAAATTACCTAATCGTTACTGACATCCAAATAACAGTCATTATAACGTGCCGTTTTAACGTGTTAATGGAAGCATTGCTATATTTATTTTCAAATGTTGTCGTACAGAAAATTAAGAACCATTTCAGCACCGTACTTATCTTATGAGTCGTGTTAAACGAAAAACGATGTTCCTTATATTAAAGAGGAACGGAGCGCCTGGATTGTAGCCAGGCCCGACGTATACGCTTTAACGTAGCAACACTTTATCTTCATTACGCCTAACGCTTTACTAGCGAAAAACGCCTGTAAATCTCCCATCTGCGGTTTAATACTCTAAACTAAGTAAAAATTAAAAGCACGAGACCTGAACATTATTAAATTGAACACACCATATTTTCTCCCTTTATCGCGTATAACGAAAGAAAATGTGGCAAAAATTGGCTTACATAATATTTCATTTTTACGTGAAAATATATATGAGTGAGAGCCTAACCCATTCATTAGTGAAAAATTAACTTTAATTTAAACCATAAATCAATCAACCTGCCTGAGATTGTGTAGCCTTTTAATGTCGACTATCTATAGTAATAAGTTTTAGGATATGGCGTTTACTGAAATGAGTGATTATGAATAATAATTACATTAATTCTGAGGATTATTTGAATTTGAACTCATTTAAATCATTAGAATATGCATATTATGTATGTATTTATCTATAGTATATAATTAACAGTTGTGTCTTATATTTATTATTAGAACAATGTGTCTTGTTACAAATCCTGTGCAATGACAGGTTGACTGAAAGAAATCTCTGATACAGAAATCTAAAGAGATAAGTCCACCTTTGTTACAATTTTATTTACTTTTGTGTTTCCCAAGTTCTAGTGATAAAATTTATTTCAAAAGATATTTGATGTTATATTTGAAAAAGGTATTAACAGACTTTTAAGTGCAAACTCCGGTGGCTAAAGATAGTAATCCTCCGCCACTACCAAAGACCGTATTTTTCACTAATGTCTATAAGCTCTCAAAGTGCGTTTGGAGATAGAGGCTTCATATCCTGTCTTCTTTTCATAGATGTTCTTTTTGTATTTGAAAGGTTGTTTCCAATAAAAATATTGAAGAGTGTTTCAATGCCTTTGTAATTGGTTCGCTTTAAGCTAGTTTAAGCTAGTTTCAGCTTTTAGAAACTTACCTGTCTGATAAACCATAACTTTTTCTAACCGGCTTCACTATAGGAGGTGGCTATCAATTCGATGCGTTTGTTGTTTTTTTTGTGTGTGTATATATGTTACTATTTAACAGGTTTCGGACTGAGATATCTGGTGCCAAAATATCAGTACATTTATTTATTACATTGTGTTACTGAAACTTTATTAGAAACCGATGAATTAACCCTAAGAAGCGTATGTAGGTACCCGGGTCTTCTAATATTTATCAGAATTTTAGCAAATTCACCCACAACAGTCCTTTTAAAAAAAAATTACGTCAATACAAAACTATGCATTTCAAATATTCGTAGTATACATACCACTGACCTGCCAAGTTCACCTACAAATGGATGTAGCCTCCTTGTTTAAGGGTCCAGAGGAGTAATCAGGGATAAACCCTTACAAGCAAACTTATCGTGACACTACAATTCAAATTGAAACGTGTATATTTTATGTGTGACATTAATATGGGCACTGATATTTATATGTATACCATAAGATACTAATAGAAATAGTTTTCTTAGATTTTGTATTAGATCCGACGTCCACTTGTTAGCAAGTTAATGATTCATGCATAGCACGCGTCTTTCTCATAAGGGGTTGGCAAAGATAACAGTTGTTTACTTTTTGCGATCTATAAGATCGTAAAAAGCGCTACATAGACGATAATTTGTCAACTGTACCAGGGAGCCATGAAATCGGCGAAACATCAGGGTAAAAGAGAAACTTGTGCATTCTTATTAGTTTAAAACAAACTTTATCAAATTTTAACTCGAGCAAAGGCATTATGTTCGCTCGAACTCACGCACAATCAGACTGGCTTGAAGCCAGATTTGCGTAGCAGATAGCTTGGAGTTTGCATTTAGGCCATCATTATTTTACCCACCATATCTACTTATATAATTATGTATGTATATAACAATGAAGATCAACTAACTTTTAAATCCCAATACAAACTGTTCTGGGGATAAGTGTTCATTTAACAAAAGATTGTTTATTATTAAGAAATTTCCTCCAGTTCTATGAAGCATACGCGATAAGTACCTCTGAAAACATGTAATATAATTATTTAACAGTAATTTTTGCCGCAAAGCGAGCTAATTTTCAAATTCAAATTCAAATTGTTTATTTTATCAACATACTTTACAAATATAGCTTAGTGTCTAGGAGCTTCCTTTTAAGCTAGAAAAAGCCTGTATTAGGAAGCACCGCTCCTCCATATCATTAAACATTATTAATAAAAATAGCTACCTTATTAACATGTATGAAAATGGATATTATTAGATTGAATTAGTCTAATATATTTTTTTCAGTGTGTGTGTGTGTGTGTGTGTGTGTGTGTGTTGTGTGTGAGTGTGTGTGTGTGTGTGTTATTTAAAAGTAACATTTATTGTAAGTTTAGCAATAGTGCCTCAGTTGCAGTATAATTAAGAGTCTTGAGCCAGTTAGTTATTAGTTTCTTTGCTTCAGCGTACTTTTTTGGGTAAATAGATAAAATTTTATTACTTTTATTGTATAGTTGAGTGGAACGTTTATCGTACTGAATACTCGCAAATGATGTATTAGTGTGAACTATTGCTACAATATCTATCCTTCTTTTTGACTGTAACTGTGGATCATAAATAAGGGTTCTGTGTTTCCTTAAAATTATATTTTGTATGTACAACTTGCGAACAGACAGCAAACCACTCATTAAAAATAGGTCATCCGTCGGGTATCTAATATGCTTGAAATACATCACTTTAATTAGGGCTCGTTGGGCACGTTCAACTTCCAGTAATTTATATTTTGCTGCTCCTCCCCATATTGGGATACAATACACTAAAATAGATTGGGCCAAAGATACATATAAATATTATTTAAGAGAAATTTTGTAGTGACCTGGGTTTGAATTTCTTTTTCTGGAACTATGTACCTAAGCGTCCGAAATATCCAGATAAGCCTTTTAATTCTGCTAGATACAAGCTCAAGATGAGGGTACCATGATAATCTCTGATCTACTATAACCCCCAAATATTTGACCTCCCGCACCTTATCTATCTTAGGACAATCACAATTTTTTACTGTTTTAATATCACATGAATGGATTTTGATACTAAAGTTTACAGGTTGTGTGTGATTTTTAATGCTAAAACATACAAATTTCGTTTTAGTTGTATTTAATGTAAATAGGTGATGTTTCAGCCATTTCGCTACTCTAGACATTCCAATCTCTGCAATAGATTTCACCATGTTCCAGGATTTTCCATAGAATACAATAGCCGTATCATCAGCATAGGAAAATATATTGGCGTTTTCTATTAATATTACCCAGATCATTTATATAGACCAGGAAAAGTGTTGGACCCAATACACTACCCTGTGGTACTCCATAATAAACATTTTCATATTCACTAAAATAGTGTCCCAACTTAACCTTCTGCTTCCTATTACTAAGATAATCTTCAAAAAGCTTTAGTGTAATACCCCTTATTCCAGCTCTTTCGAGCTTCTGAAGCAGTATAGGGATGGAGACGGTGTCAAAAGCCTTTTTTAGGTCCAAAAATACCGCCAGACATTTATCGCCGATGTCAATTTTTTTAGTAATCAAGGCGCTAAGGGCATTTACAGCATCCTCAGTTGACTTCCCTTGCGTAAAACCAAACTGAGATGCAGATATTATATTAAAGTCAGAAAGATATTTTTTGAGACGATTATTTAACAATTTCTCAAATATATTTTTGAAATAACGGGCAGCACAGATATTGGCCTGTAATTGCTCATATCACTCAAATCTCCACCCTTATGTACCGGAGTTATAATAGATTGCTTAAAAGGTTCTGGAAATACTCCTTTACTAAAGCACAGGTTCACAAGGTGTGTGATAATTGGGACTACTTCGTGTTTTATAAATTTCAGATAATTAGTGGAAATATTATCCCAACCAGGTGCACTATTAGGTTTTAGGCTCATATTATAAGCACTTTTTCCACCTCACCAGGATCCGTTTCCAACAATACAAAAGAATTTAACTGTGCGGGCGAATCCAGGTCAACATCAGAGTAGTTCCTGTGTATCCTCGGAATATTTTGAGCGAGCTCTGCTCCAACATTTATAAAATACTTATTTATAACATTAGCAGATTCAGTTGGACATGAAATTATATTTAGTAGCTCAGTATGTTGATCTTTACTATTATTCGAATATGTAAGTTGCTTTATATTTTTCCAAAGTTGTTTATTGTCACCGACCGATTTTTCAATTAATTTCCTTTCATATTTTCTTTTAAGTGTTTTTAGAAGATGATTGCAATAATTTCTATAGCGAGTATATGTTATTTTTAGAATTTTATTTGTGGGATCATTACGTAGCTTCTTTTGCAGCTTGTTCCTATTAATGATACAGCGCAGCATACCACTCGTTACCCACGGTTTTATTATTTTGCTTTGTTTGCTTCTAGGGATTGTTCTGATTGTAGTACTTAATTTTATGGACTCCGTCAAATTATGAACTAAGTGCTCAGCTAGCAGAATGGGGTAACTACATGACCGAAGGTCTGTGAAATTATTATTATGTAAATATTCTAAGGCCTTTTTAAAATCCATTTTTGTTACTGTTTTATTTATATGTTTGTTACATTTATGTTTTGACACAGAGAGGAATGTGGTAAAATGGTCAGTAATAGATGTATGCAGTATAGCGATAGATGCTGAAAACTTCTTTTTATCTATTTTTAACATAAGATGGTCAAGGCAGTTGGACTCTCTCGTAGGTAAAGTATGCCCGGGAAGTATACCATAAATAGCTAACATATTGAGGTAGTTTAATCTGTTTTTATATTCACAAGATGTTTCATTTAGTTTCGGCTTCATATTAATGTAAAATGTTTTAATATAAGTATAAAATCATTACTCATAGAAAACATTAATGCATCAAACATCAAAAATACAAAATTCTGATTGATAAAATCAATTCAATAAACTGAGCTATGCACGATAACCATTTGTACTGCATTTATATTTAATAATTGTATCTCAAAACCCTTTAGAGACCTTGATAAGGATGTTTCAGGGCAAACAATTACAGACTTGTCTTCTCACTTATTATTCTTATATAGCTGTTCGTCTGCAATTCACCCCAAATTCATAATGATTTGACGCAAGATCTCAGAACAAAATCTGTCACTTATTACATTCAAGGTTCAATTCAATTAGGCTGTCGCAAGATCAGTATAACAAATTAGTCATCTTAGGACTATATTAGGAATTGTTGTATCCCTTCATCGAAATTAATTACCGGCTTAAGATTTTGTTCAATCAATTTAGCTTTCCAAAATACGCGTCATAGCATCAGTCTCATTTTTAACCGACTTCGAAAAAGGAGGAGGTTCTATGTTCGACTGTATCTATTTTCTCTCTTTTTTTAATGTATGTTCACCGATTACTCTTCACCGCACTTTATTACACCGATTTTCAATTTTTTTAAATCGAAAGAGTACACTCCCGAGGTGGTCCTATTGTCATCATGTCATAATCTGATGATGGAATCCTAGGCAAATCGAGGGAATCTCTTAAATTTCAAAGACACATCCAACGTGTTTCATGTTTTTTCTTAAGATATTCCAGTATTAGCGTCTGGGAGTCATCATGCCACGTTACTGAGCTGATGATGGAAGGTTTCTGATAGTTAGTTCGGGAATAATTCTTTCAAAACTGTTTAGGGCGAGAGACGTATTATTTTAAGTAATTCTGGTGTTTGCCTTGGCCTAGATTCTAATTAGCATGTACCTATTAACTTAACTAAAAAGTATTTAAAACCCACATCAAAAACATCAAAAAGTCATAACTAACAACAATAACATAAGACTAAATACGATATCTCAGTAGTATATTAAAGTCGGTGCCAAGCAATGATCACCTTGAAAGTCTTAAAAAATATAAGAACAATTATAATATACCTAGTTGTTACTTAAAATTTGGCACCAAATTCAATATTAAAATGAGATATCGTATGTAGTCTTATATTATTATTATTTATGACTTTTTGGTGTTTTTGAAGTCGGTTTTATTAAACGCATTTTGAAGAACAAACATTTTTTATAGTTTCCGTGCATTCCAAACTTATTCAATATAGAAATAACATCTGAATTATGTCAAAAGCTCAATGGAGTTTTGTATTTTCGTAACTATATAAAATTGTACGTGTGGTAACAGATTTAGAATACACGTAATAAAAGGAGCAATAGACGTTTATTGCTTACAAACAACGCACGGACATTGAGAATACAAACAGAGATACAGGATTTACATACGTCATTATCTTTGCATGCTGCAGCAAGCAAAGGGTCAAATCTCAACAATGTTTATATCATGGGACGTAGCGCTGACTTTCAGCCATCACCCCGTAGGACTAAGCGCAGATTTTTTTTAAAATGACACACGTAAACTAATAATGTTAACAGAAATACGCCAGACTTTACATGTTAACATTGAGATCGCTCTTATGTCGCTCATAATAGCGCAGACTTTCGTAATGCAAATGTAAATCGTGACGTGTTGCTGACTGTATGTACACTGCTTATATTTCATCTATCGCCTCTCTCATTCTTCCCATGAATGTCGTAAATGCCAGCTAAACCTTTTTGAAAAGATAAACGCGAAGGTGATAAGACCCAACGCCAACTTGATAAGACCCAATATCTACCGTTTAACGAAGCCCTGTGCGATCTACCAATCGCATACAACATCTTCAAATGTAATATCAAATAGTGTAGTTCAGTAGGTATACAGTTTTTTTTTAATAATACCAGATCACGCACGCAGTAATTGGTGATTACGCTGCGGAGTCTGTTCCATGTATTTTTACATAATAATATAAACATTATTATTATGCTTATAAAACTTATATAATTATGTTTTTGTCTTACCATGATGGAATGAACTAACAGCGATGGATCGACTGCGATTAACTGGTTGGCCGCCTGCCTTATACCAACCCATCTGTCCAGCGTGATGTAATAGACCCATTCCTCCTCGTATATAAGGCGAAAGCCGTGCTCAGCAATGGGACGTAAATGAGTTGAAAAATGTGAGACAACTTTCAAGTCCAATTTCAAGCAAAAATAAGCCACAAATCCTTATAATAATCTATCATCATCATCATCATCAACAGCTCATATACGTCCCCACCGAGGGGCTCGAGCCTACCCTAAACTAGGGCGTACAGGCCTTAGTCAACCACGCTGGCCAAGTGCGGGTTGGTCGACTTCACACACAACCTGTAAAGAAATTTTTACCTCACAGGTGTGTGCAGGTTTCCTCACGATGTTTTCCTTCACCGTAAAAGCGTCGAATAAAGGTACATATGAATTCAAAACCTGAAAACCCATTGGTACGTGGCGGGGTTCGAACCACTACCTCCCGATTGGAAGGCGACAGCCTTACGCACTACACCATCGACGCTTCCTTTTATAATAATCTATACAGAAATAATTTTTCAAGTGCGCCTGTGCGATGGCCGAATCCGAAACTATCACAGATATCTAAAAATATTCAATGAGGTCTCGGGACCCGCTTTGGATAAAAACTAAAACTGCATTAATAGCTATTTGAAAAAAAAAAATTCCGAGTCAGGAAAGGAACCCACTGGATTTGAAAAAACCTGTATTATTACACCAACCAATTAATATTGTCGCTTATAAGAACCAAATTCTGGGAAGTTAATGTATATGACATTTTGCATCGTTTCAGCGATTTTGGCGTGAAAATGTCACAAAGAAATAGATACAATTTTTCAGATTTCATATTAGTAGGTATTATAAATATCAGAAGATTACTTTGTCAGTATAAAAAAAAATATGTCAGTTTACACGTGGTTTACCTTCTGTGTGCACGACGTCGCTACTTGGAAAGTTTCAAACTCATCTCCGTAAATAGGGGCTTCAAACAATCCTATACAAATAACAAAGTGTATTTATTTAATTTAAGTTGATCGGTAACTCTTAATCCACAAGAGAAGCGCTCACGAGGAACCTTCAAGGGGCTGCCATTCGTGAAACCTATTTTTATAAATATGATTAATATTTATAATGAAGAAATATAATATATTAATACTAAGAGCGTCGGCGGCGCTGTGAACTCGACATGCACTCGCCTTCTAATGGGAAGGTCCAGGGTTCGATCCTGCCATGTACCAATATGCTTTGAACGGGGGGCGTGTGCTGGCAGAGACTTCCATTTTTTGATTGACATAGAAATGAGTTACCAAATTTCTTAGTTTGCATTGGAATGCTAGGTACAGTAAGACGGTACCAGCACAGGTCAGAACGTATAGTCCTTAAAATAAAAATTAGAGGGTGGGATTCAAAAAAAAAATCTCCGGAACACTCCCCGTGATAAAGGCGATAGAATGCGCTTTCTGGCGCAATACGCAATGCAATTGCATAGATTCGAAGTTATCAGTCACCTCTTCATTGCCAATGATGCGTGTTGCGGGTCGTTGCACAAGCACAACTTAACCAAAGCATTGAGTAAGTTCTTGGCGAAGCCAACCCAGAGGTACGAGCAATATACTACACAGGACCGTACTTGCGTTTTGCATAGCAAGCACAGTTGATCAATTGTAAATAATCCTTGGCTAGAGATATGTCTGGAGACTACAGATGTAATTAACTTAATACAGATGTAATTAACAGTATCCAAAATCAATTAAAATGTTTTCGTTCGTGAGCTTTATGAAGCAAAATTAAAGCTATGCAATAATCAACCGTAATGAAATGCAATAATCATTTATTTAGTCAATCTTTTTTCACAATTAAAAAATGTACAAATGGCGGACTTATTGCCATATATGGCATTTTCTGCCAATCAACCATTGGGTTAAACAGAGATTACATGGCGGTGCAATTGTATTAATTGATCCCATGTTTAAATATAGGTGGGTACTATAATTACGCTACACTAATTTAAATAAATAAATAAAAATAACATAGGTACTATAGATATACCTTTACTATTGATCTCTTAAAGAAGTAAATTTCGTATTAAATGACGAACTCCTCCTTATTAACTAAGAACTGTCATTTCTGAAAGAAACTTTATATCCAATAATGCTACTACAATTAAAGCCGCCATAAAAAAACTAATCACTAAACTAGTAATTTATATAAAGTTTATTTCAAGGATAAGACTTAATTCGCAGACGAAGTAAATAAATAGGGGCACCATTCTATTACAAAATGCTTTATCACTCACACTACTAGAGAACTCTCCTCAGTACACTTTAAAACATTTTGTTCTGGGTAATAAATCATGTTAGATTTAATTAAGCAATTGTATAGAAATAGTTTAAATTTTTACTAATTAATAAAATCTTATTAGCAGTTAAGTCGCAACCCTACCTAAGTTTCGAGATATTGCTGGTATCTGAGGCTCTACGAATCAGCTGCTAATACCACAACATCCCAAATAAATTGATTTTCGCTAACGCTCTAGAAACGTATACGGAAGTGAGAAAGAAATAATGAATTAGATAATACTTGTTCAGCACAGTTTTCAAATGGTAAAATAATCTACAATTGTTTGTGTTTCTTGTAACAATAAAAATCTGTCTGTAACTTAAACCAAAGAGAACATCGGACACCTCTCAAAATTAATGAGTTTGTCCGTCTAGAAGCGTATAAAATGCTAGTAATTCTGCCGTCGATTTTTAGCATCCTGCTCGAGTTTACTATGCGTGATAATTATTTTTTTGTTAAAAAACTATATAGATGGTCCCTCCCTTAAAAAGTGTACCATGCTGGCCCAGTGCGTGTACGTGGGAAATCTCTTGTATTAGCTGTAAATATAATAAGCTCACTTCCGAATTTCCGAACACAGCAGGCCTATTCTCTAACTACGGTTGCTAACTAGAACTGTCACATTTGAAAGAAACTTTATATCCATTACTAGTTTAGTGATATTATGTGTAGCGGCGGCGTTCATGATAGCAGTAATGGATTTTAAGTTTTTTTCAAAAATGACAGTTCTAGTTAGCAAACCGAAGTTAGAGAATAGGTCTGTTGGTCATAGATTTTTTTAGCGTTGAATGATGTCAATAAATGTACGAGTATGTCTGTAAAGATAATCTTAAAACTTATGTTGAATAAACATTTTGATGAATTTAAATTCTTAAAATAAAACGCTGATCGTTATTTGCTGTAAAAACTAACCCCAAATTTTTACCGAATGGACAAATATTCCAATGAGAAATGACCAAACATAATAATAAACAACCACAATGCCTAGTTAGTTGTTCGCCACTAACATAAGTATATCTTAGATACAGAACTTTATTCTAATGACTAGGATTAGAATAAAGTTCTTAGGTGTTGGTGCTGTTATTCATTTGGGATTTGCCATCATAATAAATAATAGTAAGATCATGACACATGAACAACATTCATGCTGAACGTTCTATCTACTGATATAAGTATTAAATACTCCTATGTAAGAATTAAAAAGGTTTTCAAATTCCATTCATCATCATCACAGCCCATATACGTCCCCACCGAGGGGCTCGAGCCTACCCTATATTAGGGTGATTAGGCCTTAGTCAACCACGCTGGCCCAGTGCGGATTGGTCGACTTCATATACATCATTGAATTTCTTCGCAGATGTATGCAGGTTACCTCACGATGTTTTCCTTCACCGTAGGAGCGTCAGACAAATGTACATATGAAATTCGAAACGAAAAACACATTGGTACATGGCGGGTCTCGAACCCCGACCCCCCGATTGGAAGGCAAGTGCCGAGTCCACTGCGCCACCGACGCTCTTAGTCCACTGCGCCACAGACGCTCTTAAAATCTACTCATACGACATTCAACATACGACATTCAATATCGACATTCAAATTCCATTCATCATCATCATCATCACAGCCCATATAGGTCCCCACCGAGGGGCTCGAGCCTACCCTATATTAGGGTGATTAGGCCTTAGTCAACCACGCTGGCCCAGTGCGGATTGGTCGACTTCACATACATCATTGAATTTCTTCGCAGATGTATGCAGGTTGCCTCACGATGTTTTCCTTCACCGTAGGAGCGTCAGACAAATGTACATATGAAATTCGAAACGAAAAACACATTGGTACATGGCGGGTCTCGAACCCCGACCCCCCGATTGGAAGGCAAGTGCCGAGTCCACTGCGCCACCGACGCTCTTAAATTTTATTGTAATATATCAACATTACTATCTACCTATACACAAAAATTCTGTTATTTCGGATTCGTTTCAATTTCATTATAATTTAATTAATTAATGATTATATTTCATTAATATTTGTATGAACTTTGAATTGTATTTAAATGTAATAATATTGTTATTGTTTATTATATCTATCTATTTATTGTCATTACTCAAATACTATCCTTATATTTATTAAAATTAGTCCACATCATGTCTCACAAAATTACCGAGACTATTTCTATCTACAAAAAAAAATAATTTCATTTAAATAATATTTAAAATACCTAGAAAAAGCTTTTCTAAGTTTTCCTATAAACTTTTTAAAATTAGTACCCGTAATCCCACACTTGGATTAATTTTTCCTACATATTTCAAAATCAAATTCGATCAATAACTTCTATCCATTAATAATATTGTGGCGCGGTTCACATGCCACTGCATTGGAGAATCTGCTAATAGCACAACTGTGTATTGCTGACATACCTTCGGCAAATATCCCATGGACTAATCAATATACTCGAACATGCCGCTACCGTACAACAGGAGAGCATTTCTGAAATAAGTTTATGCACTATTAATTGTAATTAACTGTTTCCTCATTATTTCTTATTTAATTAATATTCTAATCGCACCAAGGTCTAGTGGTTGATGCCACTAGGTATTGATCTAGAGGACCATGGTTCGATTTCTAAGGGAAGCAGAAGTTTTTCTGCTTCTTTTGGTCGGTGGTAGTACTTCTGAGCCCGCCTAGCTAGCTATCATCATCTTATCAAATTTTGTCACCATAATATTAACGTTAATAATTGGTGTGTTTCGACAATTAGGGGCAAGTTCTTCAGTATGTCCATAGCTATTTACTAGCACGATTCACATGAATACAGTTTCTATTATTGGAAATTAAAAGAGAATTAAAAGATTTATAACAGACTAGCTGTGCCCGTGAACTACGTTTCGCCTTAATTTATTTTTTCCTGACATCTTCAACAAATATCGTTAATGTACACGCGCCATTTTGTTTTGACGTCGTATTATTATAAATAAGAAACTTCAAAATAAGTAAAAAAAACGTATTATTTGTTATACATAATATAAATATTTTTCTGTAATACTTACCTACATAATGTTGTAGTAAATATGTACCTAAACTGAAAATAAAGTATCGTGTGATTGTAAATGTTTTCTTTTGCATTTAGTCATTTCCTCGCTGAGGGGGGATGAAAAGTTACGTGTTGCACTCGAGTGCAAAGATTTTTCACCTTGTGCTCCTTTGATTCCCTCGCTCACGCTCAGGATTCTATATTTTAGAATCCTTCGCATGCTCGGTCATCAAAGTTGAGCACGCGGTTAAAAAGCAACTTTGCACTCATGTATAACAAATAACTATTGTCACTGTTGTCCTGGGACCGAAAAATATCGAACAAAAATTCAAGTTCCCATGTTTTAAACTAAAAAATCAATGTACTACATTACTTCTAGATAAAACTGAACTAGCGACATACTAGTCATTTGCACAACAGACGTAACAGTCGTGCTATCTCAATGAGGAAACTCGTAATTAAAGCGAAGTGAACGAATATTTTTACAAAAAGAGCCCCCAATTTACATAGGTTGGTGCGTCCATTTATTAAACGCAAACATCCGGGTAATCACTGTCCCACATTTAAACAGGCCAAAGCTTACCCAATGTTTTTCTACGGTCCCGCCTAACGTACTTTCGTGATTAAGACTGGCTTGGGAAAAAAACAAGTGTGCGGATATGTGCGGATATGTACCGGTCAGTCCCCCTCCAGGCGAGTATACCTGCGCCGCCGTAACTGCTGCGATAAATCTTCAAGAGTTCCGAGGAGATTTCTCTTCGGGACGCCCGCTCTTAGAAACTTTTAGTACGTGTGCTCAAGACAGCCGTCCCGTCGTCGAGGGCCTCTCAAGATTTTTGCCAAATTATGGCTAAGTAGTACTTTGCCGTGCCATTGTGCGTCTTCTCATCCAACGAAATTAAATGTTTCAACTGTCGGCTATTCGTAAAAACGACCGCAGAAGGCGAATTTGCTTCAACGAAATGAGTCGTTATTGTGCATATTAATTTCGATGAAAACTGATGAGGTTGTGGAATTTTTAGTTAAGCTTGAAAATTTTAAGAGAAAGTGTCAGAGACTAAATTGTTTCGCTGTATCAAACAAGGGGAATAAAAAAGTGTCTTCCCAAAAACAAGAACACAAGTTTACATACTTGCAAATCGCTATAAAATCCAGCGTTTAACAGTTCAATCGCAATTTCGTGAAATAAGTGCAATGTGTCGCTTGTAAAGTTGAATATTGCACGCAAAAAATGCAATAAAAAGAACGCTGAATGCAACAGCACAATTTCGTTGAGGCAATTTTAATGAAAAAATCCTGGACAACGGTAGCAATATGGATAAATGGCAGGTCAACGTTAACGGCGCATTCCAGCCCCGGCACAAACTGTTTGCAGGTCTTGCTCCAATATCAGGGGGTCTACTCTATTTCTAGGAAAACCGAAATTTCGAACGAAATTTCGCATGTTTCCTACCACGGTTCTCTTGGATTCGAATATTCGTTCGACCGCAAATAGTTTAACAGATATATTCTCCAAACCTATTCTAATTTACGAAAGTTCGAAATGAAAAATTGAATTTGACAGTTTATTTTTCGGAATTTTAACTTCAAATTAACAAACACAAAAGTGTTACCTTTTGATATTCGTAATTGTGAGTTTTTAAGTAAGTTAATGTGAAATTGCTGGTTGGAATACTTTTGCTTGAAGCTGTTTTGCGTGAGTGTAAAGAGCGTAGAAAGACCCGACGTTGCCTCGGAAATAATTCAAATTTAGCGTCGATTCCCGACTTGGGATTTTATATAAAATTACACTAAGTTGAATTTTATTTGAGAATTAAAATTAATAATTAAGCAGAGCACCGATTTCCTACGGGGTAACGGAACTTGTTATTTTAAGCTAAAATCAGTAATCATCAATATTATTTACATAAAAGCTCAAATCATACCTATTGATAAGTACCAAAAAGATTCTTACTTCCAATTTAGAATGCTTAACTTGAAAACAAACAACACAACACACAATGTACCTAACTGCGACTGAAACATTCCTTTCTAAGGAATGTGTCGCGATAGCGGACACTAAAAAAAACACTCATAAACATTGCTAAACAACTTAAAATCGAACTTCAATTTACCTTCTATTTTATCCAAACTCAATTTTCAACAAATCGTGATTGTTTTCATTTTGACAAAAATGTTTGAGATAATCCATAAATAATTTACTATTTTCTAACAAATTAACGAGAAAATCGCATATATCGAAGAAAGAAATAAAGAAATGTTTCCTTTCAGCAAAATTTGGCATCATCATTATTAAAGGTACTTTTCCTGCAACCACGGTCTTTTTTTTCCACCCTGTATACTAACCAAAAAGAAGACCAAATAATGTCCATTATTACATTGCTTTTAAAATTGATGCATTTGAAAAAATGTTTCTAACATCGCTATTACTTTTCTAACATAACTTATTTACAAGTGACCAATTACAGCATAGTCGGCGAGGTGCCGCCGGCGCACAAAAGGATAAGCAATCTGTTGAAATAAGATATAAAAATAATAAAAAGGAAAAATAGTGTTGACGTCGTGAAGAAGTTTTATTAGTCAAAAATCAAAAAGACAGTATTTAAATATCATAAAGGCATAGACATCGTTTTTAGATTACTATGGTACTAGCCAGTTACAACACTCCCCCTTAATCGAAAAATGGTATGAATAATAAAAATATACATAAATGTGTTAGAAAACTAGTCAAAAGAACAAAAAAAACACTACTATTCTAATCCCAAACTTAAAACACATCTTTTGTGAGCGACAGAGCCGAGGGGTTTCGTTAGTATATCAGCAGGTAACTCACTGCTTTTTATGTATTCTAGACATATAATATTATTTGACACTTTCTCTCTAATAAAATGAAAACGTGTGTCAATATGTTTCGTCCTGTTGTGGTGAATGGGATTATTAACTAGGCTTAAAGCACTCTGACTGTCAGACAATATCTTAACGGCACTTAATTTACCTGTTAATTCGAAAATAAAGCGTCGTAGGTAACAAGCTTCCTTTGAGGCAGATGTTAAAGCCATATATTCTGCCTCCGTAGATGAAAGTGCTACAGTAGGTTGTTTCTTGGCCTCCCATGACACTGGCGTTCCAGCCAACTTAAAAACATAGCCGGTGTATGATTTCCGATCTAATGGACAGTTTGCCCAGTCAGCGTCACTATATCCTGTTAAGGACTCTCCAGTTCTCCTGTAATTTAGAGAGTGATCCAATGTACCTTTTAGATATTGTAAAATCCTTTTTGCCGCTTGCCAGTGTTCATTTGAATAACACGTATTGAATTGACTTAGGTAACTTACAGCGTATGCAATATCAGGACGTGAAAAAACTGCTATATACATGAGGCATCCAATTAAGTTCTGATACGACAATAGAAGAGCCTTACCGTCTAACGACTTCCTTTCGAGTTTGTTCTGAGACAAGGGAGTAGTCGCAGTTTTACAATCTTTCATATTAAATTTTTCTAATACAGATAAGATGTAATTTTTCTGAGATACATTAATACAATCATTGTCACAATTTATTTGTAATCCTAAATATGATTGTAGTATACCCAAATCTTTTAAAGAAAAATAGGTCTGTAAATCTTTCTTGACAATGTTGAATGTCATATCTGATGTGTAGTAGACAGTAATGTCATCAACATACACGCCTAAAATAACAAGTTCGTTGCTAAAAAGTTTGGTATAAACACATGGTTCTGAAGGTGTTGCGACAAAACCAATTTTTAGAAGTGTCTCGTCGAGCTTTTTGTTCCACGCTCGAGGGGACTGTTTAAGGCCGTACAGAGACTTACGTAGCAAACAAACCTTATTTTCATGGCCTTTTTCAATAAAACCAACAGGTTGGTCAATGTAAACTTCCTCGTGTAGATCACCATTCAGAAAGGCTGTATCAACATCCAAATGTCTTATTTTCAACCCCAATTCGACAGACAGCGCAAATAATGTACGCAGTGAAGAATGACGAATGACAGGTGCAAAGGTTTCTTCATAATCTATACCTTTCGTTTGATTATATCCTTTTACTACCAATCGTGCCTTGTATTTTATGACGTTACCGTACGCATCCTTTTTAAGCTTGTATACCCATTTGCACGGTATAACCTTTTTATCACTTGGCTTATTAACAAGGTCCCAGGTATGAAGTTTCATTAAGGAATTGTGTTCATCGGTCATTGCCGACATCCATCTATCTGCATCCGCGGCATTAATAGCTTCATAGTATGTTGTTGGCTCATCCGAATCCAATGATGCTTGATAACTCAAGAAGTCTGGAGGATCATTTCGTTAAGCAGTTTTGACTTCACTAATGCGGTCGTTACAGTGATGTTACAGTTTTCTAAAGCCATTATCAACGGTTCGAATTTCGGCGTTAAGCCACCTAGTAATATAGCTGCAATAGATGTGTCATTTATCACAACATCAATATCGGCTAAATCTTGTGCTGTCGATAGTACTGTATTTATATACATTTCTATATTGTCGAAATCAGACAGGCTCAAACGATACAGCTTCCTCTCTAAGGCAAGTCTGCGTCCCATTCCCTTGTCTTCGAAGGCATTTTGTAAGCAATTCCATGCCTCTGAGGCAGTTTTCGCACATCTTATATGGACGATCGCTGCACCATCAACTGTTAAGCATATTTTTGCTAGTGCCTTACTATCATTCCTAGCCTTTACCAATTCGGAAGTCTGGTCTTCTTCAGGATAACCAGCTATTGTAACCCATAGATCCTCGTGGACGAGAAAATTCCTCATTTTGAATTTCCACGTAGGATAATCCTCTCGGCATTTGAGGCAAAAAGTGGGAATAGATTGTGAAAAAGGAGTCTTACATGATCCTGATCCATCTCCACCTGATTTTGACATATCCAATTATTGACTATCACAACTCACTTTCCCTTTAAAATTTGTAAAAAGAACACTTTATACTATTTATATCAGAGCCTCGTGCTGATAACGTGTTGAAATAAGATATAAAAATAATAAAAAGGAAAAATAGTGTTGACGTCGTGAAGAAGTTTTATTAGTCAAAAATCAAAAAGACAGTATTTAAATATCATAAAGGCATAGACATCGTTTTTAGATTACTATGGTACTAGCCAGTTACAACACAATCGATGTTACTTTTACAATATTAATAAATTCATTTTGATTTTTTTATTGAAGAGTTCAAAAAAATGACATACCTACATAGAAATGATCGTATATCGATTCTAAACATCGGTTTTTGTCACACACTGTATATAATGTACGGCACTTGGCCGGACTGAAAATAGACGACTTTTATCATGTTTATTTTAAACTTTTTTGTATATTTAGCCGCAGCCTAAAGCTTGCCAATCAAATTGAACGATACACCATCAAAGGATCGAAGGTTCACAGCAGTGAACATTTCAGCATTTATATGTATTCAAATACCTATAGGTACCTTGCTATAACGAGAACTGAAATAAATCATCGACATATAAAGATATATCCGCTCGATACGTTATGATTGCCTTATTAATATTTATTTCTGAACGTGTACTTAAAGCAGGCGTCTCAATTCCAGATTGTTGGAACCTAATATTGTCAATTACGTTCACGGTTGACATTCTCGTCATTTATATTATCAGGCCTCGTTATTATATGATATCGAATTATAATAATGTCAAATAATAGAGGCAACGTTTTCATGAATGTTATAGCGTTTCCTGATTGCCTTTTTGTTATAATGATATGATATCATGCTTGTTTTATATTAGGTACTTACATATGAAATTGGCGTTTTGTATGGGAGGAACATAAAGTCGATTTTTTTAAATATAATATATCTATTCAATCAATGTACCATTGCTATCTATGCATGTTTGCCATCTCATAGGTAGTTCATCAATCCCTTTACTAAAAAAAACCATTCGGACGGGAATCAATGAATTCTTTGAAGGCGGTTTGGACTGACCCATCGGAGTTGAATTTTTCCCCTTTAAGAAGTTATCAAATTTCGAAAAAAAATAGTAATCTGTTGGAGCAATGTCCGAAGAGTACGGTGAATGTCTTAGACATTGCAATTGAAGCTCCTCTAATTTGGTAGCCGTCTGTTGTGCAGTGTGTGGTCTAGCGATATCATGAAGCAGCAGTGGCCTAGAGCGATTGACCAGCCTCAGTTGTTTAGCAGCTAGCTTTTCCTTCATGGTTTGCAGTTGCTGACAATAGACATCTGCCGTAATCGTCTAGCCAGATTTAAGAAAGCTGTAGTGAATGACACCAGCACTAGTCCACCAAACGCTCACAAGTAACTTTTTTGGAGTCAATTTTCGCTTGGGGCATGGTTTGGCTGGCTCTGCAGGGTTCAGCCATTACGATGAGCGCTTCCGATTATCGTACAGGACCCACTTTTCATCACAAGTAATGATTCGATTTAAAATCCCTTCATTATTGTGCCGGTTGAGTAATGCAACGCAGCAGTCAACGCACGTTTGTTGATTTGCTTCACTCAATTCTGGGGTACCCACCTTTCAAGATTTTTCACCTTCCCAATTTGCTTGAAGTGGATTAAAACAGTTTTATCACTAACACCGCAGCCTGCAGCTAACTCGGACGTGGTTCGCAATGGATCCGCTTCCACAATAGCCTTCAATTCTTCATTATCAACTTTGGTCTCCGGCCGTCCACGGGGCTTGTTCTGCAGGTCGAAATTTCCAGAACGAAAACGTTGGAACCAAAAACGCACTATATTTTCTTTTGCGGTACCGTCGCCATACACATCATTAATCCTTCGAGACGTTTCTGCAGCACTGGTGCCACGGTGGAACTCGTACTCGTAAATAACGCGATATTTCAAGTTTTGCATTTTGTAAACTGAGTGACGTAAAGAAAAAAAACAATTGAGTAAAAAACAAGCGAATTATAATTTTCGAAACACAAATATGTATAGAATTTGGAATTCCTAACCATAAAGGAGATATTTGAGATCAAAGTGGCCAGTTCGGCAAAACGCCAATTTCATATGTAAGGACCTAATATTACACGTCATATCATACATGTAATTTGTATTAATTTATAAACACACACTTTATGTACAAAATTGTTCAAATGTGGCCTCTTAAGAATTAAAGTTGAGGATTTATATTCTCGACTTGAATACTCGAATCGAAAGGTCGTCGATTTGGTAAGCGTCCAAAAGTAAAATACTAAAAACATCTAGGCAAACATAAAACTCTGTAACAACCAATCAATGAACCATATCTGGATGCATCTAACCATAGTTTTGTCTTAATCTCAACCACTCAATTTTAAGAAGATTTGAAAGCAATCACATAAGAGACAATAAAGTGTTAATCGTATTTGAAATAAAAAACCGGCCAAGCGCGAGTCGGACTCGCCCATGAAGGGTTCCGTAGGATTTATGACGTATTAAAAAACTACTTACTAGATCTCCTTCAAACCAATTTTCGGTGGAAGTTTGCATGGTAATGTACATCATATATTTTTTTAGTTTTATTATTCTCTTATTTTAGAAGTTTAACACTTTGGACGTGTCTCTCGCGCAAACTATTCAGTTTAGAAAAAAATTATATTAGAAACCTCAATATGATTTTTGAAGACCTATGCATAAATACCCCACACGTGTATGGGTTTGATGAAAAAAAAATTTGAGTTTCAGTTCTATGTATGGGGAGCCCCCAAAATTTATTGCTTTTTTTCTATTTTTGTATGAAAATCTTAATGCGGTTTACAGAATACATCTACTTGCCAAGTTTCAACAGTATAGTTCTTATAGTTTCGGAGAAAAGTGGCTGTGACATACGGACGGACAGACGGACAGACAGACAGACAGACAGACAGACAGACATGACGAATCTATAAGGGTTCCGTTTTTTACCATTTGGCTACGGAACCCTAAAAAGGAGTTTTTAAATCACAGTTCTGATTCAATACCACAATTTACATACCGGGTGTCAGTGACGGTGTCCCATTTCTTTTAACAGTGAGTTCAGATCAATGTTGTTATTTGTTTACCGATGTTTTTTTTTTTCGGAAAGCTTTAAAAGCGAAAAAAGGAGTTTTCATGTTTAACTTTTTATTCATGTTACGCAATGTATGTTGCGCCGGCATCATTTTTGTTCCGCTCACACCGGTGCGCTGACGTTCGATGACGCAAACAGCTGATTCCGCGCGCAGTATGATGGCAATGTAATACGATTTATATTGCGATTTTTATTTTTTGTGTAATTATTGTGGTTTATTTTACAGAATATGATTTGTAAACGATAAATTTAGAAAGAAATAATAAAAAATTCGTAAAATGTATGATTTTTCCGTAAGAAAATTTCAGTGATTTTCAATTAAGAATCATGGCCAGAACTCACTGTAAAAAAAACTGGACACCATCTCTTACACCCGATATACATATACTTACATCACTGATGACTTGCTCTTTCTCACGAAATATGTTCAATGTTATCTAGCCACTCAACCTTATGAGATTATACGGTATGAAAGTCGAGTACTATTAGCAACAGCGAATAGACAAAAACAATATTTTGCCGCGGAACGGCGCGTCTCCAAATGTCACGGGCGTTCAGCGATATGAATAACTTAGTTGTCCAAATGTCATCTGAATATTCAGCGAGCACTCTGTCATAGGAAAAACGCCGGCGACCAGCTCAGAATGACCCGTTCCGCCATTACTATTAAGTCAATGGCGAACAGTAGCTGTTCATCTTGCGCGCAGGTCAGCAGCGATTCAGTATGAAACAATTTGCCAGCAAAAATATTAAATGACGATTTGTCTGAGATGACTAAAGAGACTTCGTTCTTCAGATAGGTTTGATTCGGAAACGCAGACTGTATAATTCAGCATAATAAGATTCAGTCCTACAGATTACAAATTTGAGCGTAAAGCATCTGAAAAAAGGTAGCATAGTAGGTATCTTTCAAAATATCAAAACATTATCCGCTTGAAATTTGCAAACAAAAATTGTTTCCAAACTGAAATAAACAGATAGTGGTTACTATATTGATGTTACGAAGCCAGGGCAGGTCAGGAATGCGTGTGGGATAATTTGGGACTTGATAAATATTGAAAAGGCGCAAAACGGTGTGAAGTCAGACTGCGGCAAGTTGGGGTCGGGTCGTTGTTGGGAACAAAATTAATTACGAAATAGTCGAGGAAACTTTTGGGTTGGCGTCGCGTCGTCGGAGTAATTGTTGCTAATTGAGTTCTATGTACCTGGCTTCACTGGTCGAGCGGAAAGTCTAGCCCTCAGCGAGTTGACACAACTGCTTGCACAGCGTACATGTGCAGAGACAGCTTGAAATTCTTTTAAAATTGAATTTTCTCTATTGAATTGTTGAATTCTTAAATTTTACAAAAATAACACTTACGTATCAGTGAATATGGAAATAACTTTACACAATAGCTCACTGCCAAGGCGGAGATCTCTGACAGCCAACTTATGGATAGAACTAAATATTTTAAATCCCTATACACAGCAAATATTGATAGACTTTTCAGCATTTCCTACCTATATATATATTAATAATGGCATGGTCTTTGTAGTATTTGAGGATTACCACCTACAATCAATTGACGAAGGATTACATTAAGCGGTTCGCGGCGGCTATTAATTATGATAATCATTGTTAAGAGAGAGAAAAATTTTTGTCCAGGGGCCTAATTCTGCTAATCATAACGTTGTTATCATGCATTGTTAGCCTTTCAATGAAACCGATTTTGTCACTTTTGAACACTTGTCATGGTCAAGGGGTGGGTAGTGATTCGTACTACAATTTCTTGATAAGTCAATTGTGACAAATGTTTCAATGAGTTACCAGTTAATCAACAATAACACTCTCAAAAAGCAATGCTATTGAAGCGTTGTTGACACGCCATAAATGCATTAACACTAGCAGAATAAGGCCTCAGATTGCAAGCCCAACACATCACAAGCTTAAAGTTTTCTCGTTTGCTTGATTGAACGGCGAAACATCTCACCAGTTTTGTCAAACTCTACAAATGCGGATTGCTGGCGTAACTTTTGTCATTCAAAGAATAACTTTTATTCAAGTCGGCTAAATAAGTAGAATGATCAAGAAAAATAAAAGGTAATCAGAAAAAACACTTCAAAGCAAAAAAAAATCAGTGTATTCTCAGATCTCTCTACGCTTGACAACATTGATGTTCCTTATTTATGAGCTTTTTTACGCCTGATTAAGTTAACCAATATTGTGTCTCATTCCATCTTATAAAAATTGATTTATGTTAGAAAAATCCATAGATTAGATTTCAAAAGCTTATTATTGAATGCTCTCATAGTTCACAAATACAAATACTCTCCGTATTTGGATTTATGCAATAAAATACCCATATCTTATTTATCCAACAAAAACCTCTGAAAATCGGTATTTGATCTACCGCTAAGAGTACTCGTCGTAGAATCACATATAGGCAAGAAAGCTAGTGTTTTAAAACAGTTTTTTGTTTTTTACTATAATTCGCAAGATGACCTAAACCAGCAGGTACGAATGTTTTTTTCTCCAAAGCAAGAAAGCTCTCTGAGGAACTGGCTATCTTACCTCTAAATGTCGGAACACAACAATGCTATTAACATTATGTTGGTTTCCTTGCTGGTAGCTAGCCAGGCGGGCTCAAAACAGGACAACTTCTACCCCCATGGGCAATCGAACCCCGGTCCTAAGATCTCAACCAAAAGACCACGCTACCGTCATCTATTACCAACATTCGGCAATAAACAAACTTATTAAACCTCTCCCTTTTCCGCGCAGTTTTATATACCTTATTAGAGATAGTTTTAGTCTTGCTAAAACTATCTCTAATTTGGCCAAGGCTACCTCATGGAAGCATAATAACATAACAATATAGCTACGTATATTATATAACAATACAATTTTAAATTATTCGCAGCAGAAACAATAAACATTAGTCGTGTAGCTGGCTCTCATAGAACGTCGTACTCTGAAAATAAATTCGTGTGAAGCCAACAACCGGCACTATGTTCAGGAGCCGTGAAGCTGCATTCAATTATTATTACTTTCAAGGTAATTTAATTAGATGGCACGTATTACATATTCATTAGCCATGTTAATTAGACAGCGCCGTGCCTTCGCTCCTGCCACCCCGATGCATAATATAATAGCCACCTAAATAAATTATAAATCTCCCAGGTAAATTCAACTGTGACTATCTGTCTTTGCGTTGCTTGTGGCTGCGTAGGCAAATGTATTATGTAGAGTTGTCGTGAAGAAATCAAAAATAAAATTCGCTTATATTATAATTATCACTAACGACACCCCTATATTGCTCTTGCGTCATTGGTAAATAATTGTTTTGTTGAATACAAAATTCGTAAAATTTTTATTATATGTACTATTGTCGTAAAGACAGTTAAAACATTACCTATTTACATAAAAATGTACTTTTATAGCAGAAATTCATTGAAACTTGTTGTATTAAAAAAATTCGTATTGTTAATAGATTTTTCGGTATATTCTTTCGCTCGCCTGGTACCAATTTTTTATCTAAATCAAAATTTAACAACATTAAAATTCACAAAACTTAGTAACACAAGAAGCGGCTTAAACCCAAAGCAAAACGAACTTCGTCTCACAGTGGCTAAGGGCCAAGATCCACTTGGAGCAATTAGATACAATCCTTAATCTGCCGAGGCGTGTTTCACTGGTATTACTCACAGAGCTCGCATGAGAAAGAGGAAATTCAGAATTGACGATAAGGGTTATTACAAGATACGTAACATCTATATGATTCACAGATAACTGAATCAAAGACACATACTATCCTTGAGATATGTATCAGTTAGTAAAATCTGTATAAAAATACCTACATGCAATATTACATACAAAAATAGTGTTTAAGGTTTTTACTACTCGTGCTTATTACTTTTATGTACCTATTTCATTTCTTTTAAGCATTTTTACAGATTCCCTTAATTATCTCAGTCGCGATCGAAATTATTAGGACTAGACGATCGCTCTAACTGCTATTATATTTGTAACTAGCTGTGCCCGCGAACTACGTTTCGCCATCAAAATACTTAACACAGTGTTTAGTTTTTTCCTCCATTTTATTCCATAATGATTCAACTTTATTCTGCCTTTCATGAGCATCGGCTATTTCGAAATTAGGACAATTTTCGTAGGTTCGTAATGTTTTTTTTCTAACAGTCCACAAAATTAAATACATTACATATTACTATAAACACTAAGTATTATTATTGTTTTTAAGATACATTATTGATATTAATAAATTCTTCTTCAGTAGAAAGAACTACACAGTTGCAAGAATAATCTTTATCGTATTCATGTTTCGAATAAAAATAAACAATTGGTTAATAAATTAGAACTGTATACGAATAAAGTTTAGATTTTATAATGGGTGTTGGTAACACCAACAAAATATATTTTTTAGATATGACAACTTGGCCAATTTTGATTGGTCGTACAGTAAGCTCCTTGTCAAGCTATACTGTTTGACCTTTGAACCGTTCTTATGTCGCTCGTAATACTGGCGGTTTTTGTAGAGTTAATGTTAGCATGAATGGGGGGGTTACTTTACAAATACGTTTTCCGTATTCGATATCCGATCACGGAATACAGACACGGAGTTTCTGGACGTAGCGCAGACGTTCGTTTCTTCTCATTCGGGATTTCTACCATTCTACCTAAACGTACGTACAGAACGTGTTCCGTTCGTAATAAAAACGAACGTGTGCGGCAGTCAATGAGTATTTTGTATAGATTTGATGCATTCGGATGCCCGCATTCAGAAAACGAATGCGAAAAAACGTATTTATGCGGTTAGCCTTAAAATGTATTGAGACTTCCGTTTTTGTAACATGTACTGTGCGATATAGTGTTGCTGGCATAGTTCGGTTAGCAAACTCGCCGTGATGACTAACATCCAACACACAAACTTGGAGTTATCGTTAGTTAGTTCACGATCGTTGCATTATCACGGTCTCGAAGGACACTAAACACAGGTAACATCTAACATCGAACATCCAATAGGCCCCGAAGCGGTTCTCAAACTTTTTTGGTGACGGAACCCTTTTGGAAAGCGAAATACTTGACGGAACCCTAAAATAAAACAATAGTTTTTAAAAGTGTATTCTTTATTAATAAGCATAATAAAAGTACGATCAGAGGGGGTGTTTTGATTTTTCTAAATGATTGCGGAAGTTTTATAGGGGTATTGTGGAGCCCTAGGGTTCCGCGGAACACACTTAGAGCATGGCTGCTCTAGGTACCCTTCAGGGCCTTCTTTCATTTAATACCCCTATTGCTGGGTTTGAAAAGCAACTGTTATCCGTCTTTTTTGAGCGGCGGCCATGTTGAATTTACGTCAATGTTGCTACGTTCATAGTGCTCTACTGATCAAGGCCTTTCATTTGATACCCATATTGCTGGACTTAGAAACGAACTTTTATCAGATTTTTTTGAGCAGCGGCCATATTGAATGTTGTGCTATTTTCCTAGGTTCATAGTGCTCTACTCTTCAAGGCCTTTCATTTGATAGCTATATTGCTAGGTTTGGAAACGAACTTTTATCCACCTTTTTTGAGCGGTGGCCATGTCGAATTTACGTCAATATTGCTAGGTCCATAGTGCTCTACTCTTGAAGACCTTTCATTTGATACCTATATTGCTAGATTAAAAAACTAACTTTAATCCACCTTTATTGAGCGGCGGCCATGTTGAATTTATGTAGGTATGTGTTGCTAGGTTCATAGTGCTCTACTCATCAAGGCCTTTCATTTGGTATCCACATTGCTCGGTTTGAAAACGAACATTTATCCTTTTTTTGAGCGGCGGCCATGTTGAATTTAGGTAGATTATCGTAGGTACCTAATGCTCTACTCTTCAAGGTCTTTCATTTGATATCCATATTGCTAGGTTTGGAAACTAACTTTTATCCACCTTTTTTGAGCGTCGGCCATGTTGAATTTATATCAATGTTGCTAGGTTCATAGTGCTCTACTCATCAATGCCTTTCATTTGATACCCATATTGCTAGGTTTGGAAACTAACTTTTATCCACCTTTTTTGAGCGGCGGCCATGTTGAATTTATGTCAATGTTGCTAGGTTCATAGTGCTCTACTCATCAATGCCTTTCATTTGATACCCATATTGCTAGGTTTGGAAACTAACTTTTATCCACCTTTTTTGAGCGGCGGCCATGTTGAATTTATGTCAATGTTGCTAGGTTCATAGTGCTCTACTCATCAATGCCTTTCATTTGATACCCATATTACTGAGTTTGGAAGCGAACTTTTATCCGTTTTATTTGAGCGGCGGCCATGTTGAATTTAGGGCGATTTTCCTATGTTCATAGTGCTCTACTCATCAAGGCTTTTCATTTGATATGCATATCGCTGGGTTTGGAAACGAACATTATCGGCAGTCATGTCAAATGAAGTCAACGTGGCTAGGTTCAATGTGTTCTACTCTTTAGGTTCTTCGTTCGATATCCATGTTCCTTGGGTGGATCCAAAAAAATGTGATCCGTCATTTTAGACATTAGGATCAAGAGTCCCGTCCCGTCCCTCTACGCGTAACCCAGAACATTGCAGTCAGATATTTTTTTTATTATCAATATTAATCTATTACTTTTAATAGTTTTAAATGGATGAAAGAGTTTGATTCCTTAGTCCTAATGTAAAAACATATAACACCTTTCAAAATACCTTCAAAAGAGTATCTTCATTTTTCAACATTTTAAATATTTCAAAAATTGTACCGATTTTGTGAAAATTAGTCAAGAATTAAACCAATCTACAAATTTTATGGTCACTCGATAAGTATTATCATAAAAAATGCTTTATACATTGGTTGTATGACTTGATCTTTTTGCCTTACCACCACGGTACGACATAAGAAAAAGACAATTTTGTTGGCGAATTCCAGTTGGGTACAGCCATTAACAAAAAATATTAAATTTTATTTGTACTATGTGAAACGCTTCAGTCCTGCCTTTTAATTTTCGAAATCCAATTACTTAAGATCAGGCTGTATGGCGTAGTTCCATTGCCTTTCCTTCGTGGAAGAAAATACCTTCTCTCTGTACTATGTGACAGACTTGTCAAAATAATTTCACGTGCGCCATGTTATTTTTCTACCTAAAGCCAATTCGAAAATTTTATATGGTATTTTTTCACTAAAAATAAAAAGTGAATTTCAACAAACGAAAATATGCCTAAATGTTCTTCCGGAAAATTCTAAGCATTGTGGTGTAAGCCATATCAAATTCTGTCCAGTAGTTTCGGAGATCTTTCCGGACAAACAGACAAACAAACAAACAAACAAACAAACAAACAAACAAACAAACCAACAAACAAACAATTTTTTTAAAAACTATTCTATCGTGTTCTGCTAATGATTTTAAGGCGACCTGTGTATTTTTTTTCTTAATATTTCGCAATTACAGATTTTTGTACCCCTACGATTTTATTATATATAGAGATTAGTCCAAAGTATAACTATTGTAGTAACGCCTTCTCCCAGTACTAAATACGCGAATTTTAAAGACACCATTAAAAATAGAAAAGAAAAATACACCTGGCAACTCCACCGTCACCATAGCTCATTCGTTTTTTCGCGCTCTACGCAGCTGACACATATTTTACATGTTGATGTTTTTCAAAGTGATTTAATTATCTAAATAAAACTAAAATCCAGATACGCAGTGATAAAAATGGAGAAAAAATGTCAAAAGTTGTTCGAAAGTAAAATGGTTATCTTAACACAAAGAAAATAACCCATGATGTCGAAACAGTAAGTACCTATCTGTTTTGAAGATGCGTCGTAATTTTGATTTAGCTTGGCATGAGGACCTAGATACAATTAATTTAGATAAAATTTTATAATAAGAAATATATTTTTAAAACTGCCTGCTTTCCGTGGGAAAGCGTTACCTATCAACGCAAATGAATTAGATGATGTATCTAGGTACCTACTCGATTATGAACTCTGTTCATTGGATATAGGCTAAAGCACAAATACCTTTATAGAAAATTATGGTATATACGAGTAGTTTATATTTATGACCAAGTTTACAAAGAATTGCATTGAAAAATATTTTAATTGAGGTTGCCTATGTAGATAAAGTTTCTTGAAAACTGCAAACTGTTAGATGGTCCATAACATAAAATGGAAATTCCTAATATCCTTCTAAAACTTGGGATAAATTACTCGAAAAATAAAGTCAAAGGATATGAGTTTTGCAATAGTTGTAATATCACAAGTATTGACTTCAATTTCCAAACAATCTTCTTAAAATATCTGAGTGATGTCTTTAGATTACAATGCAATAAGTTTACAATTTTAGTACACCAGGATCAGAAGGAAACATGACTATGCTTTTATAAAAGACCTAATAGAAGCTATTAAAAGCAATAAGAGGGATGAATATTTGTACTCCAATAAAAGTGTAAAATTATTTACAGTCATAAAAAGAATGATAAACATTCTAAAATATAAGCCATGTATAAAAACCTCAAAAATTAGCTTCTAGTTTGAAAACCTACCAGCAGCCTGTGTGTTGCAATAAGCAGCCTGTGCGCTGCAATAATTTCTAACAATATCCTCCTCGGAGAGGCTCAGAGACAGGGCCAACCTCAACTATCATTCAGGTCACCAATGAACATGCTCTGTTTTCAGCAGCCAGTCTCGAACCAATTATCCATAGACCCCATATTTTTACCCATCGTGGGAATAAATAACCGAGGTCAATTAATTTTAAAAGTGGATAAGAGACTATATAATACATTTTGTTACTATTTTGAATCAAGTTTATTATCCACTGGACAATAATAAATATTGTGAAATGGATAATTATACAAACAAATTAACAACTGCATAGGTAGCAGAAATGCTTGGCCCCATGCAAAGATTTCTAGAGTTTTACTATTCCTAAAAGGATGGTTTCATAGATTTATTTTAAAATAAAATAATGATTCCTTAAAATAAGTTGATAATAAGTTTATTGAAAATCTACACTTTCAAATGAAGATTTCATGTTATAGATTTGATTAAATTATTCATAACGAAGAAAATTGTTAATTTTTATGTTTGAATAATTGTATGAATACAATTGCTTTTACCATGCGGGTTAAATACAGTACATACATACCTTAACCATTTGTCTCAATTCAATTTCAGGTATTTGTATTTAAAAAAATGTTTATTTTTATATTGTAAAATATATATATATATATATATATATATATATATATATATATATATTTAAGAAAAAAGCTGAATAAAGAACATAATAATAATTAAAATTAATAAATGTTTGACGACTTGATTAAAATATTGATAAATCAATAAGAAATGTTAGTTATTGTAATTTTAAACTATAACTTATAACGGTTTACAATAGTTTTTTTAAATTATTTTTTAAATAAAAATAAAATTTTACTAATTTTATTCAATGTAAAATAATTTGTAGGTTTTAAAATATATTCCTTGGATATGACTTTAAAGATTAACACTCTTACAAATAAAAATGAGTTATACCACATTTATTCCACCCTTATACTAGGTATAGTTATACTTATACTAGGTATAGTTATACTTAGTATAAAACGAGAATAACTCTAGAATATTTTCTTATTTTCGGTATATCTATTCTTCCGATCTATCAAAATGCACAATATGGCAACAGCGCAATCATAGAGAAATGTACAGAAAAGTAACATTTTATCTGTGAAAGCTGTCAGTTTTTCGGCCGGGCGACCGTTTTGTTGATTGGTTTCATTTCCATATTATTTATACCATATTTGTTTATACTTTCGTGTAAATAATTATATTAATTTGAAAATAGTTAAATTTCGATAAAGAACTTTGATTTTTTTTTCAAAAATGCTGAATAAATCAATAAATAAATTTCGTCTCGGGCGGGGTCGAACCCGTGTCTCCAACGTACCGTATTGACGCTTTGACCACTTCGACCACCGAGATCTTATCAGCTCCGACGAAATCTTTAACTATATTGATCTCATTAATTTGGGGGAGGAGGGGTGGCGGGTGGAGATGGCTATGCTCGGAGTTTCTTTACGTGAACGATAAGTAATGATGAGATCCGTAAGAGACACCGCGTTGGTAAGCCCCCCAAAAGGTGGACCGACAACCTGATGAAGGTCGCGGGAAGCCGCTGGATGCGAGAGGCGCAGGACCGATCGGTGTGGAGATCCTTGGGGGAAGCCTATGTCCAACAGTGGGCCTGTTGGCTGAAATGATGATGATGATTGATATCATTTGAACTTTGTTAATTTTTATCAGTGAATTAAGACTACTTTAGTGTATCCATTAACTATATTTAAATATTACAACTTCAAATGACCATAGCAAACAAGCACAAATCGAGTTATACTAGGTTTATACAAGGGTGCGGGCTGGTATAACTTCGGAATAACGTTTGTATCAATAGAAATGTCATTGTTATACTCAGTATAAGTTATTCTTGGTTTATTTGTAGACAATTTGCTTATTCTTAATTTATTCTAGAGTTTAACTTTATGCCACGTTTATTTGTAAGGCTGTAAGTGCAATAGAAAGGAAATGTATCACACTATTAGTCATCATCACATAAATAAATTTAGTTTGTAATTTTGCTCAATGTTTCATTAGGAATGGCAGTTTAATTGTTTACACTTTGAGCTCAGATAGATATAAGTTTATGACTTTGAACGTTTGGGGGGCAATTACAACATGCTTATGTATATGAAAAGTATTGTAAAATGATTCTGCGATATGGAGCACTTCCTAAACATTTTCTTTAGATATTTTCTCAGGTGTATTATCAACTGACAGTAATTAAATGGTAAAAGCAAGACAGTATCAATTTCTTAGAACTGTTAGATACATAATTATGCATTAAGATGTTTTGCTGACCTTTCAAGTAGATGTGATATTTTATTAGAAATAGATAACACCACACTTTCAATACATATATTAACAGAAAAAGCTCAGTTTGATATCAATCAAATTGATCTTGCCAAACATTTGGCGGTGGTGTGAAACTAGCAGCATCTGATTTTTTGCTTAATATATAAAATTTCAAAATATTAAAGCTGATTTTAAATCTTGTAGTCTCAATGCAGATGTAAGTTGGAAACTGTCGCAGAACATAATGTACTTCTAAGATTTGTGATGCATTGATTCATTTGTAACACATTTCAATAAAAAAAAAAAATATATATATATGATTATATGATAAATAAATTATATTTTATAATATACATGTAATCATGGCATAGTCTTATGTTTCAAATGTTGATACTTTTACCATAGGATTAATATTTTTATAAAAGAAGAAGAAACTCCTTTTCTTTGATTTTGAAATTTTTGCAGAGTTATAACTGACAGAGCTTAAGGAATCTAAGTATTTCCTTTTTAGACCATTACCACTCAGGCTTACTGCAAAGAAATAATGTTTCATTCAGATCTATCCAATATTTTAATACCAAAAGTTTCTTTTTTCAAATCTTATGTTTATTTTTAAAGCAGGAGCATCACATCAATCATTGCATTTTCACTGTTCAGCTCTTACACCAATTATCTAACTATAGGCAATAGAATAAGGTCAGATGATAAAATTAAAAAATGGATAAAACGAGTTAAAAGACTATGTCTGGCAAAGCCAATGTATGTCAGCATAATGGAATGTGGCATATACAATCCTGCCATAGTTTTATATTACCTTAAGCATGGGTCATCTAGAAACCTGACATTGAAATAACCTAGACTCAAGAAAACTGACATTAAAAACTGCTATTATTAGCAAAACCACTGCCCAAAAAGTCACAAATCCTATACATTATTAGTTATGTATTAATTATAGTTTTCTCAAATTAAGATGGCTATTTTAAGAGATATTAAAAGTTCTATGACAGCGACACTTAAGCAAGTTGTCTCTTCTCTATTTAAAGATTATTCCAGATATTTTACTTGTGAGAACTTTGTTATTGCTTTAGAAGTAACAAATAATAAAGGACCATAGAAATAAACATTTGATAAATTTATTTTAGACTTAAAATACTACTACTCAATCCATTAGTAGATAACTAAAGCAAACAATGGAGGAAAGTTAATCTAATTGTTCATCTTTCATATTAATATTCTATTTATTCATCACCCTCCAAACAATATGCTCCAAATTATCATGCATATAGGGCAGGATTAACTGTTTATAATATTCTAAAGGCGAATAAACATTTTCAGTAAATCACTATTTTACATTTTCGCGTGGCGATTATGTACTCTGTCCGTGGGACAGGCTGAAGGACATATATCTTTTAAAGCACATAAATTTTTTTCTTAGGGAATCGTTAATTCTACATTTTCGCGTGGCGAGGATGTAGGTACTCTGTCCGTGGGACAAGTTAAAGGACAAATATATGTCCAGGCATATGAATGATTTTAAGGAATTGTTAATTCCACATTATCGCGTGGCGATTATGTACTCTGTCCGTGGGACAGTCCTAAGGAATTGTTAATTCTACATTTTCGCGTGGCGATTATGTACTCTGTCCATGGGACACAACAAAGAGTTAGATAACACATTGGGTGGCATATCCCCACTATTGGATGATCTAATAAATTATCGATATTTGCTAAATATTATAATATACCACGCCAGTTAGATTGGCAAAGCTTTTTGCCACGGCTGGTAGTTCTTGAAATTTATAGTTATTATATGGTTAACATGAAACTGTTAACACTAGTAAACGTTATCTACATTATGAAATAAATATTGAATGTTATTGAATACCTATTGACAGTTAGTAAATAGGTACTAATGTTTACCTATTTATCAAAAACTCTAAACATCTACAATAGTTATACCTTGGACTAATTACAAATATAATGATAGGATTAAACGAACTTACCTAAAGTGAAGTTCAATCCATATTATATGAAGTAATTAGTCCAAGGTATGGAGCATCCCACCCTTCCCTTTTGAAGTAATAAATTACTAACCCAATTATATATACCTAATACTCTAAACTAATGAGCTATGGTGACGGTGGAGTTGCCAGGTGTATTTTTCTTTTATATTTTTAATGGTGTCTTTAAAATTCGCGTATTTAGTAGCGGGAGAAGGCGTTACTACAATAGTTATACCTTGGACTAATTACTTCATATAATATGGATTGAACTTCACTTTAGGTAATTTCGTTTAATCCTATCATTATATTTGTAATTAGTCCAAGGTATAACTATTGTAGATGTTTAGAGTTTTTGATAAATAGGTTGGTTTGGATAGTTTTTATTAAAAAAAAACGTCGCCCCACACTAGGATTTTCTCCTGTGTCGTGGGTGCAGTTACAAACATAGAATATCACATGCACAATTGCACATACGCCCAGACCGGAACAAATTTCTGTAGGCCATACAAAATATTTGTACGGGAATCGAACCCGCGACCCGTTGCGCAGTAGGCGATCACTCGACCTCTGCGCTAACCGTGTCGTCAAATAAAACAAACCATGAAAAACCTAAACTAAAACTAAACCATGCACACGCAAAATTAGACAAGTGATTTTGATCTAGAAGAAAACTTGAAATCATAAAGAGTGTGTGACATATCGCCCGTAAAAGATTATTAAGATTTCTGTGATATTGTTGCTACCAGTTATATTATGGAACAAAAGACACTAATAATTCGAGTAATTTAAAATCCAACATCCAAAGATTCTCTCTCTCTCTGTCTTATTATTATTTATATTTTATTTGCATTCTGGTTGACATAGCACATTAGATACAGTAGTAGGCCCAAATGGAAATATTTAGAGTATACAATGTTAATTGCATAAAAGGACCAAATTCAAATTGAAGCACCTAGAAAATATAAAATTGCATCTCATATACAACGAGTAATTTAATAGAAAGCCTTAGAGACACTATATCCATGATATATTTTTCATCAGCAAGATTTAGCTGGGCTTCAATTAACGGTATAGCGTGGCAGGGAATGTTTTAGTTAACAGCATGGACCTACAAAAAAATACGGACGTAGTGTAGCATTAAACAAATGTGAAGCATTCAAGGTAAGACAATTTCATGTGTTAATACACGACTTACACTCACACAGATGTACCAGGTAAGACAAAAAGCTGTAAATTTTCAAATTACAAGACACGCACACATACAAAAATGTGTTACCATTTGCATGCTTCACTCGTGATTCAACAACGCTCCGTCCGTCTTTTTTCAGGACCGTGGTTAACAGATAAGAATTTGAGTAATAAGTTGACGTTTCAATGTTTTGAACCTACGACGTACCTAAGACCGAACCGATAAACAAACAAATTCCAATCGGAAACTGAAAACTGATCACAACTTTATATCTAAACGGTTGAGTTGTATTCTTGTTCATCAACTAAAAATGCTGTCCCATGCTGTGCGGCCAATGGGCGCCCGGGCCTTATTGTACGAGTGCGGCATCAGTGTGTACGATCGAATAAATTTTACACGAGAACTATTTGTAATTTTTCCCGTGCATTTGAAGCACACTTTGAGTTCGATACGAGTACACACTCACCGCCGGATAGAAATTATTTCGAGACCATTACCCCTCACAGCTGCCACTCCGAACTTTTATGTCTGCATCAAAATACACTTAGCCGCTGTTGAATACTACGTTTTGGGAGGTTCTTTTAAAATATTCACAATGTTGCAAAGGTAACGTGGGAGAAGTTTGTTGTGTATCATCATGTATCATCTTCTTTATTATTCTCATTTTTTTTTTCGTTATATTTATGTCTTAAGATATACCAAAATACTTTGACTCTCTTGTCATTTAGAATAATTCTTTAAGGTTAAATAATGTATTTTGTACTTGAAGAAACTGAGTACTTACTTGACTCTTAGTATAAGTATGTACATGTGTATATTTTAGGTTCGAATGGCATTACGGTCTGTTCCATCTTATTTGCGTAACGATAGTCAAATAAGACCTTAGGTATTCGTTGCGACGACATATTTTATACATTTTTATAAATTACCCTCATTAAAATGTTTAATTAATTATTGTGTCGTGAAATATTTGATAACCACGAACCATATTGACTTCTACTAAAATCGCATCAAGGAAATCAAATGAAACTAGCGAAATTTGCACAAGGCTTTCATAAAACAATAACGTGAAGTGAAACAGTACTGGATAAAATCTCTAGTGGACAGGTGAGAGCGACAGACATGTGGACTGAGTGCATTTCGGCGTTAAGCGCTTTGAAATAATGCCGGTATTTTGGTTTGTGTGTTTTTCGAAGAGGGGACGTGAATTCAAATGGTAAGCTTTGAGTAACACTCCACATTGAGCTTGTCCTTTAAATATTTGAAAGCATAAGTCCATGTTTGAGAGGTAACGTGTGCTCCTCCGTCACTAGTAAACGCATATAAAGCGAAGCATTCCTTTCTTACTAATTCCCGTCAAATATTTTTACCTCAATTAGCAAAAATATAAAGTTCTCGGATAATAGAAAGGCAATAACTTACTTAAATAATATGCTTATGTTAAAAATTAATAAAAAGTAGAAGAACGAAAATCGGCATGAAATTTTATATGAAGTAGCTCTAGGCTGTAATTTAAAAACCAATAAATAGGTATGTGTTTTGATATTTTTGAAATATAATTTCCCCACTTAACATTTTATTTTTGTATACGTTGAAAGCTTCTATTGTTTGATCCTACTTGAATTTTCAAAGTGGGATCAAATAGAATTTCTCACATGAAAAACAAATAAACATAATAAACATTCGATTACTGTTTTAGCTTGAAAGCAAGTAGATTTTAGGCGTTCGTACTCGTAAGTCAGTGATTATTCAAATTATCATGCGAAATAAAACTAGCATAGAAACTCAACATTACAGAGTTCAATTTTCAAATCAATATTATTTTGTGGTATAAATTCGTATTACATTTAGGTGACTCGATTGTCGTTATTTAAAGAAATCTTTTATCAAAGAAGGAAAATAAAAAGTACAGTAAAATGAAACCTCAATAATCAAAGGAAGCAAAAGTCGACATTCAAAAAATTAACTTTTGTTCTCTTGCTTCTATATCACTTCCTGTACTAAGATATAAAAACTTTATAGGAACAGTTAAAATTGACAAAATTAAAGCTAATATTAACTTGCACGTGCTTGTAAACTCAAAAATAAATAAAGTATCAAATGTTAAGCGGGTCTATAAAAAACGTAATTAACAGCTGGTTTATTGGGCAAAGGTTATATTGTTGGGTCCACAATGCGAAGAAGTCTACGAAGAAAACGATAAGTTTTCTTCGTTGTTTTTGGCTAATAATCTCATTCAAATGTCAACACCAAAGCACCCAACTCTTGTCTTTTTGGGTATAGTTATCAGTTTTTAACAACTTCAAATAATTAAATATGATATTATAACGAAATACGTTTAAATTAAAGAACATAATATTTGGTTCAACAAAATAGCTAAGCTTGGCTCTATGGTTATGACAATTTACAGTCTCAGGTATGGTAGCCCGATAGAAATGGAAATAGCCGTTCTCATCGCAACTTTGGCACAATAAAGAAGTTCCAATTCCTTCACGCTGAGGGTACAAATGGGATAAGTTTAAGAAAGCAATCGGCCTTATATGGTCGTTATGGACCACTACCTATAGAGCGCGTGAAACCGTTCGAAACTTTCCTTTATTGCTTCATTTGATATAATTCTTCTTTTATGTTCCTTTTTGGCAATCGGTGGGTATTCAGTGTGTAATTGGGCTGTGTGCACAACTTTAATATTAATGGAATTAAATTGATGTGGGTAACATTGAACTAGGAAAATTACAATCAATACTAATATTGTAAAGGGGAAAGATTTGTATTTTTGTATGTTTGTATTGAATAGACTCCGAAACTAATAGACTGATTTGAAAAATTATTTCACTAGTAGAATGCTACAATATCACTAAGTAATATAGGCCATACAATATTTTCCTATGGGAAATATGGAATTCCCACTAGAAAAACGAAGATAACGCGGGCGAAGCTGCCAGTGGAAAGCTAGTAGATTATACAGGCGCTACGTTTTATTTCGTCAGGTTTTATTGACATGGATTGGTGACGTAAAGTGAGCGTGAAGTAGAGGTATGAAATCACGGTATTGTCTGACTATGCGTTCAAGCTATATATCGACAATTTTGTTTATGAACGCAAACACTACTCTATTTTCTAGAGCAGTGAAATTCATAATGCCAGCACATGATATGGAGATAAACTTGCCGTTTGAATTAACAGGTTTCGTGAAACGTGGGTCGCGTTCTTAGAAAAATGTTAAGTTTGACGCTCTACAAAATGCCATTGATTTGAATTTTTTAATTGTATAAAGATCACATCAAAAGTTCCTCATAAGTAACGGCTTTGTAGTTGTAGTTTTATTTTACTCTTTAATTTCATCCTTTGAATGACAATTATGCCAATGCTTCACGAAATTATACTATAACACTATTCGGAACATAGAACTCTTTGTGTGGAGCCAGATACAGTAAAATAATAAGACCTTATCACGCCCATTACCTGTTTAACTACAATAACCAATTAGGTAACGACACTGTAATTGGGAAGGTCTCGTTTGAATTACAGACGGCACCGGTTGCCCCGCATATCGCTTAGGACAACTTGTGAACTGTCCCGGTGTAAAGTTCCATATAAACATAGTAAGGAACCCGTTTCCATTATCATCCCCAATTTTGTGCTCGGGAGGCACTTAAGCACTTAATGGATCTCGGCTCCCTGTAATTTACAGGGACGTTGGATTGAATAAAATCGTAAATCTTAACACTGAGCTGTGAAGGTGTTATTACGCAGAATGATTCGCGGTCTTGCTTGAATGTGCAAATCATGCCGCGCGTAAATTAGGCGGGCGCATTATGCCATCACAATTACTGAGGTATCGTGTAGATCTGGTGGAGATATTAAAATGCTTTCAGGCTAATAGGGGTCGGTTGATGGTTAATAACCAGACAATGCCGTTGTGTCGAGGAAACCCACTCCACGTGGATAATGGCCAAATCGTTAAATCAGTTGCTTCCTAATTGCTTCGTTTCGCGACTGCTTAATGAGTTATTTTATTGCTAAGCAAGCATTGGTAATGGGTTTAAGGTGTATTCCTTTAAAGATCGAATCTGTGCTATTTCCTTTCTATTAATACTGACTTGATACAAAATCAGTAAGGAATAACCAGTAAAGCCTACGGATACTTCGAAATCCGATAGACATCGCCCAAAATATCTACGAGGATCGGTCTATACTTAACGCTCTACTGCATGAGTAGCAGACAATGCAGGCGAACTGCAGCAATCCAGAAATAAATCAAATCAATACCGCTTTGTCTCTTGGATACTTCGCCATTAGCTATATAGGTAGTACATACACGGACATAAAATTTGGCGCTCGAAAATCGTATAGTGACCACGTTTTCGAAGATATTAAAGGAGATGTCTATAGGTGTTTATTTTTATTGTGATTGACAATCTGTTCCTTATAACTGAGCCTATTGATCGTTATAATTAAATCTAAGAGTTTTTTTTCAAAATTTGACAATTCCGGCTTTTATAATAGACTTGAAAAAATCTTTGAATGCAATTAGTTTTTTTTTTCTAAAAATAAAGAAATGTTGCCTTGAATGACTTTTCTCTCTCAGGGGATTATCTCGCATGGATTTCGGTCACCTAGTATAATATTAAAATGTTTTCTATCTATCTATCTGTATTTGGGGGTAGCTGTGGGCGACGGGTAGCGACCCTCAGTGAGCCACTGCGACCTGTGCAGATATATTGTGGCCAACCCCTCTTTTAAAGGTCTCCAAATAGGCCTGTACCGTTGAAATAGCCGATGACCTTCTTTGGAGTCAGAGCTTTTACCTCATAAGGTGGCAGATTAGGTCCGCCCAGAGCTCGGCTCCTTGTGTGGATAAGAGCATAGCATTCACGGAGGATGTGAAATGGTGTTTCGTCATCCTCACCACAGAATCTGCACATGGGAGCATTTGCTAATCCCATTCTGTGCAGATGTTTGTTGAGTTTACAGTGACCAGTCAAGGCTTTAGTGAGAACCTTTAGTTGGCCTCTGCTCAGTTGGAGGTGTCGCATTCGACCTTGGGTGAAAATTTCCTGATGAGCATTTTGAAGCGCAAAAGTCCTGGACTCTGAGCCCACTAGAGTCGGGCTTGTATCTGTACCCAATCCTTGAGAGCTCTGAGTCACCCTCAAAATGCCACATGCTGGTTTTGGTCCTATAATCGACTCACCTCATAGGTATCGATTTGGAAATATCGGTATATAACAACTAAGACTAGACAAACAAAATCTGTAAATACAGATTAAAAATATATTGCATAAGCTTTATTTTAACATACTATTACGTTTGTGGGGTGGGTGTTCAATAGAAAATTCACGAAACACCGACAATTATGAGATAAGATTTAATTAAGCTAATGCTACTACTAATATCGCTTGATCCGCTCGGTTCGCTCTCTTGAAAAGAACTCCCGTCCGCATTCACCCACGCGCTTATATAGTAGGGCCGGCGAATATTCGGGACATCCGCGAATGTTCTATTCTCGAATATTTTGTACCCAATAGATTGTCTGTCTTTCCTTCTCGAAAGTTCCGTGGTACCGCCTTCGCGCTTCTACAGTAGGACCGGTGAACATTCGAGGTATTCGAGAAGGTTCTACTATTTTGGCCAAAGTGCAGTTTGGGAGTCATTTGGAGGACAAAGCCAAATTGGCGAGCAAAAAACTGGGCGTCCTGAACAGAGCCAAGCAGTACTTCACTCCTAGCCAGCGGCTGATGCTTTATAAAGCACAAATACGGCCGCATATGGAGTACTGCTCGCACCTCTGGGCAGGAGCTCCGAAATATCAACTCGACCCTCTTGACTCCCTGCAAAGGCGTGCATTCCGCATCGTTGGTGATCCCAATATCACGGCCTCAATGGAGACGCTGGAGCAAAGGAGAGACTTTGGTTCTCTTTGCGTGCTCTATCGGCTCTTTAACGGAGAGTGCTCCGAGGAACTGTTTGCAATGGTGCCCTCGTCACCTTTTTATCATCGCACCACCCGCCACCGCAATAGAGTTCATCCGTACCACCTGGAACCGATCTCGTCTAGCACAGTCCGGTTTCAGCGTGCATTTCTTCCACGTACGTGCAGACTCTGGAACGAGCTCCCAGCTGCGGTGTTTCCTGAGCGCTACGATATGTCCAACTTCAAACGAGGTTTAAAAAGAGCACTTCTCTCCAGGTAGGCAGCAACTGAGCTTTGCCCCTGGCATTGCAGATGTCCATGAGCGGTTGTTACCACTTACCATCAGGTGGGCCACTTGCTCGTCTGCCACCTTTAGCAATAAAAAAAAATAAAAAAATTCTAGAACATTCCATACCCGATCGATCGTTTATCTTCTAGAAAGTTCCGTGGTATACCTTCGCGCTTCTATAGTAGGGCCTGTAAACATTCCAGGCATTCGAGAAGGTTCTATTCTAGAACATTCCATACCCGATCGATTGTTTGTCTTTCTAGAAAGTTCCATCGCATTCCCGATTATGTTTGTCTCTGTGAGCATGTTCTATCTCTGTCAGTCACCACGTTTAGAAGTTTCTAGATGCATCTCGATCTATCTTTTATCTCTGGAAGGTGCTCACTATTTTTGTCTCTTTCTTATCGTGCTATCTCACTCACTCCTATTGAAAATTTAGTCATATATCGAAGTGTTCTTCAAAGGCCTATAAGGGGTCCTGAAAACTCCTGAAAACGGGTTTTCAGGTTATGGTGTGGTTCAATAGAGGGTAGCCTGAAACAACAACTTGGCAAACTTGGGTAAAAGGACAATGTCGAAAATCGCCCCATGACCAACAAAGATTTGATTTACGTTATAATTATATGCATATTTTATAACACTCATAACAAATATTTGTATTCGACGGACAAATCAAAAATATATAAAAGTACTTTTAGAAACAAAACCAAATGAAGTAAAATATAGAAATGGTTATTGTTACCTTTGCTCGACTGAATAGAATTGAGTCGATTTCATGTAGGTATACTTTTACATTTTACATTTATTTATTTGTATAAATTAAGTTTCTCATAACTTACAACGTAAATTGAATTAAAACATTCGTCAATTGACTACTCACGCGCTGTCGCTTGTTAGTTCGTCGTGTTTTTGACTTGCTTTATAATTTCGCGATTTCTTGTTCTTTACAACGTTTTTGGGGATTGGAGTCGCTCACGTCCGTAGGTTTTACCCTCGAGACCCTACACGTGATCCCCGGGTGGTGCTAATCGAGTGACCAACTTCTGGTGGTAGGGCTTGAAAAACCCGACTGGCTAGCGACCACCGTGCGCATGATGTAAAACCCGTCAAGTGGCCATTTTTGTCCGCGTTTCGGGATCAGTCTGCGCACAGCCAGAGCTTGAGGGGTCGTTGCTGCGATTCGTATGGTTTGTGCGGGCTTCCGTCGACCCAGTGCCAGGTTGACTGCGTTGACCCTCCGCCCAGGAAGACCCGAAGAAACGGCTGTTCCGCTGGCCGCCCGTGGTATAGTACAGGGGCCCAAGCGGACCTAACCAGTCCGTGAGGCTGCCCCACCATGCCACGCATAATCTCGGGGTGGTCCGTCGTGCCGGTTGGTGACCGGACGGTGGGTCCCGGCGGCCACTTCCGGGGGGGTTCGGGGGCCCTTCCGTGCGGAGGGTCAGCGCAAATCAGCTGTCGGCTGTTCCCTGGCGAAACAGGCCTACACACATTAACTATGCGAAGCGTAGCAAGGACACCTCAGTTTCACGCCTCTCACTCCAATAATTATGGCAGCGCAAAATATTAAGACTGGTCGTACAGCGGTGCATTATCCCACCAAAACACCATTATTCGAGGTGGGGCTCGCTAACATCCGCGGGCTCCACTCTAACCTCTTAGCTGTCCACCACCATCTCGAGACAGCCCGTCCAGCAATGCTGTTTTTGACGGAGACGCAAATTATCTGCCCGGCCGATACAAGCTACCTTAATTACCCCGGCTACGCTCTTGAGGAGTCCTTCAAGGCGAAGGCTGGTGTTTGCTTGTTCGTCCGGGCGGACGTTTGCTGTCGTCGCCTGCGCTGTTTGGAGGAACCTTCCTTTTCCTTCCTTGCGGTACACGTCGATTTTGGCACTCATTGCCGTGTCTACGTCTGCGTCTACCGTTCCCATCGTGGTGACTTGGAGACAACTCGACTTTTTGAACATCTAAGTCGGGTGGCAGATGACGCGCAGGAGCGATTTCCTTCCGCCGAGCTGGTGTTTTTAGGGGACTTCAATGCTCACCACGAGTTGTGGTTAAGTTCCTCTAAAACTGACCATGCGGGTAGGACTGCCCACGCATTCGCTCTCACGCACGACCTGACACAATTGGTCACCCAGAACACCAGGGTACCAGATATTATCGGTCAAGCGCCCTCTTTATTGGACCTTCTGTTGACAAATCGCCCTGACGGATATCAGGTGGTGGTTCGAGCTCCACTAGGATCTTCGGATCACTGCCTGGTATCCGTCTCAGTGCCTCAGGCGTCACGACCGTCGCCTGTGGTTGCAGCACGCCGTCTGTGGCACTATGCGTCAGCAGATTGGGACGGTATGCGGGATTATTACGCATCTGTTCCTTGGTGGCAGCGCTGTTTCAATAGGATGGATCCGGACTCCTGCGCTACCTCTGTTGCTGACGAGATCATACTAGGAATGGAATATTATATTCCGTATTCCAATCTCGTCAGTAGAGGCAGACGTAACCTCTGGTTCAATCGCGAGTGCGCCTCTGCTGTTGAAAACAAACAGCTGGCTTACCGCGCTTGGATCAGAGGCCGAGCATCTAAGGATCCCAATACAAGCCTACTGAAAACAGCCTACAATAATGCCACCAAGTTATGTAAGAGGGCTTACATTAGAGCGGATGCTCAGCGCATTGCACAAGTGGGCCAGGAACTGCTATCGCACCCTACGGGTAGCCGTTCTTTTTGGCGCCTGGCCAAAGCTGTGCAATCAAACTTCTGCCAACCCTCGCTGCCACCGCTGAGACTTGCCGATGGCTCACTTGCTCATCAGCCGCAGGAGAAAGCCGACCTCCTGGCAAAACTCTTTGCGGCTCATTCCCGTGTCGATGACTGTGGTACACAACCTCCGAAACTGTCCCATTGTGGCAGCACCATGCCCGATATCCGTATCAGACAGCGTGATGTGCGGGCGGAGCTCCAGTCGATCGATACTCGAAAAGCAAGTGGACCAGACGGCATTCCTGCGATTGTTCTTAAGAAGTGTGCAGCGGAGTTGACTCCGGTCCTTACGCGTCTATACCGTCTGTCGTTCTCTGCTGGTTGTGTGCCGAAATCTTGGAAAGAGGCCAATGTCCAGCCGGTTCCCAAAAAGGGAGATCGTTCTGATCCGGCTAACTATCGCCCTATAGCCGTCACTTCCATTTTGTGTAAAATCATGGAGAGGATCCTTAATACACAGCTGATCCGTTACCTGGAAGGTCACTCGTTACTTAATGACCTACAGTATGGGTTTCGTCCTAAACGGTCAACAGGTGACCTTCTAGCGTTCCTTTTGCACAAATGGGGTGAATCTATCGATAAGCGCGGCGAATCGGTGGCTATTAGTCTCGACATCGCCAAAGCTTTTGATAGAGTCTGGCACAAGGCTCTTCTTTCCAAGCTTCCGGCATACGGATTACCCGCGCAGTTCTGTACGTGGATTGCCAGCTTCCTCCACGAGCGTAGAATTCGCGTTGTCGTTGACGGCTGCGCTTCGCGGTTCGTGGCAGTGAACGCTGGTGTTCCGCAAGGCTCCGTTCTATCCCCCACATTGTTTCTTCTGCATATCAATGATATGCTTTCCTTGGGAGCTATACATTGCTATGCAGACGACAGTACAGTGCATGGGGGATATCACGGAGCCTCGGGGGCTGCTCGTGGTGATATTGGTAGGGAAAGGCAGAATCTTATCATTGAGCTCAACAGGACGCTGGACCTCGTCTCCGAATGGGGCTCCAACAATCTTGTTGAGTTCAATGCTAAGAAAACACAGGTGTGCGTGTTCTCGGCGAAAAGGTCACCTTTCCTCCCCCTTCCTTCTCTTCAGGGCACAACCCTTCACACACAGAGCAACATCACCTTGCTCGGAATGAACATTCGCTGCGATCTGAACCCCAGAGACTACATCGAATCCGTCATAACTACTGCCTCACGGAAACTCGGTGTCCTGAACAAGGTGCGTAGGTATTTTGCGCCGGACCAACTATGCTTGTTGTATAAAACTCAGGTTAGGTCTTGCGTGGAATATTGCTCGCACCTTTGGGATGGCTCCGCTCAGTACCTCCTCGATGCTCTGGACAGATTGCAGCGTCGCGCTATTCGCATAATTGGCGATGTAGAGGCAACTAACACCCTCGAGCCTCTACAACTTCGTCGTGATATCGCCTCTCTTAGCGCCTTTTACCGAATGTTCCATGGGGAATGCTCTGAGGAGCTCTTTAACCTTATCCCTCCCTCTCCATTCCTTAACAGAAACACGCGTAAGGGCCTTCGGAGTCATCCGTACACTGTGTCCTCCTTTTCACACCGTACCAAGAAATTCCAAGATTCCTTCTTCTGTCGTTCATCCCACACTTGGAATTCTCTACCTGCGCACGTGTTTCCTCCATCCTACAACATGGGTTCCTTCAAAAGAGGCGTGAAAAAGCATCTTTTGGGCCGGCAAGGGGCGGGCAGGTAGGAGAGTGGATGTCGTCCCTACTCTATCTGTCAACTCATTTGGGCCTCTTTCACCGCTTAACATCAGGCGGGAGGAGGTCATTTGCCGGGCCATCCATAAAAAAAAAAAAAAAAAAAAAAAACAACGTGGCTTAATAACGTGCTTTGATTGATTGCAATAATTATTATTTTAATAATTGTATAGGTATGGACTATGTGTATTGCTCTAACGAATTAAATTGTTACCTTAACTAACCTCAAAATCTGATTCATTTTCATATTTAATTCGATTTCGAAGCTTGTCCGTAGTAATTGATGTGGATGTACAGTATTTACTAATGGCTAATTATATGAAAAACATTTTTTCACCGCTGTTGGTGTTGGGGCGAACAATGTATGGACGCAGAGCAATGTCCTTTCGATATTCTAGTATGTGATAGAGCACCTCCTGAAACGCGCTGAACTGCGTTTTCAGGCTGCTGAAAACGCTTCTAAGGCTAAGAAAATCACGCCGGAAGTTTCTTATACCATCGGCGTAACAATACTCTATACATGGATAAAAGAAGTGTTGCTGACAATATACTTATTTCTTCGGAAAAGTCCTATTTCTCATTTTTACGTTATACGCAATATCTGTGACTGTGCTGAGTGTTAAAAGTTAATTGAATCAATGATTATTCAAAAATTGATTAATCCTACTGCTTTATTGAGCCTTTAAATTGAGCTGATTTTTCCCAAAAAATTTGGGTATTTTTAAAAATTTTAGTTTTCAATTTACAAAATCAATAAGTAAATCTAAATCTAATACTTAAAAACTGGCCTAATGTAAGCTCAGGCTCTTGTTTAACAAACAGGGTTCAAAGATTTTATTTATTGATGATGGTCGATTTTGATTTGTCGAGCTCTGAACCAAAGCGTACAGGTGGGTCGATTTCATTGCACGTCAGTGTAGTTAAATTGTTGTCAATCTTCTAACAAACCCGTTGCTGAAATCTGTACAAAGGTATTGCAACATGAAAATTAAATCCCATACCTTTGACTGGTCAATCGTGTCAGGTCAAAGCGAGTGCAAATTGTTGCGTGCCAATAAATGAAAGCGTTTAGTTTTTTTTTTTGTTTTTTTTTCATAGTTTGATGTAGCTGGGATTTGTAACGTATAAAAGAGATAACACCTAGTATAGTGGAGATTGAACATAAGCTGTTAACTTTGCGGCGTTACATACGGTTCAAAAAATCCTTGTTTGTTGTTTTTAAACCTCATTTACTTCAACAAGACACTGTTCAGTAATAATAGTTTCAGAGTGAAATCATGGGCGGGCAGACATATAGCTTTCTAGGTAAGCTCGAAGGTTTTTACTTGGTGCTTTTGTTTCACTAGTGAACAAGGTAGGTTTGATAATAAGTGTTGAGCTAAAGTGATCTCAACACTAGACTACAGGCATGTGAGACATTCCAAGAAAATATTTACTAAGCTACATTTTAACCTTCGTATACCCGCGCCAATTTTTGTGTCCGTGACCGAATATTTGGAGTCCTGATTCATATTCTTTTTTAAGAAAACCTACATAGATATTATTTTATTTTAAAATAATAGGATATAATAAAGAACATTGTGGTATGCAAGAACTTTATTATTAATTATAATTATTCAACTGTCTATCAATCTTTCACAAAACAGCCTTCAAAATTGCAAGTATTTTCTTACGTACTACAAAAACAAAACAAAAACATTTTTCATAAAAAAAAAGAAACACCTTTTACACGTTGAAAATACTTATCAAACGACATTTCAATCATAAGTAGACTTAATTATCAGCCTTACCATAACAGTCAGGGCATACCATAATGACATGTTCCAAGCAAAAGTGTATTTTGCAGTTGGCACAGTTGTAGCGCATTTTACGGTCTTTTTTTTGAGGAACAATATCCACAGCGACCAATTTTATTATTGTTAGATGTTGTCGCAAACTCGGGACCATCCAATCGACATATTTCGGCGAGCCTTAGCTTGATTGTTCTAGGCAAGGATATGCTGGGAACTTGACGTTGAAGTTGTGAGTTGAGGAGATCGTAGGACAAAACTTCAAGAAAGATCCTGCGACTAATTTTCTTGCTAGGGTTAATTTGTATTATATGTATATATTACGTAGGTGTGCTACCTACCTGCTACATTCATCAGGCTATAAAAAATTACCATGGGCTATCTATTCGTGCCTAGAGTAACGTTATACGTCTCGCATATTTTTGAGGCAGGTGTTTTCCGTCCATCCCTTTCAATGTAAAACTTTTAGGGCCTTTGACGATCATCCACTTCTTCGTCAGCTTCTTCTTCATCACCCTCTTGCTCGGTATCGTATGTTTTTTCCTTTTTCACCTCTCAACAAAATCTTCCAAATTACTGTCATTTTCGTCATCATAATCAGAGTCAGAACATTTTTCCTCCGACAGTCGTTTGATTTGCTCTTGGCCCAATTTTGATTTAAAGTCTATACCTATCATGAAAAAAATTGGTCAAAAAACATACCAACGCATAACAAATCATGCAAAAAACACTAAGCAAGCGATAATGTTGAAATTTTATACTTACACCAAAAGTTACGACTAGGTATAATCGCGTCGGTCTCACTGACCAACTGGCGCCAAATACACCCACACGTGCATCATGTACAAAAGCACGTTGTGTACTAAAATGATGTTAATAACAAATCCCGCAGCTAGCAAAAACCTCAACACGCCAGCGTTTTTGAGAAAAGAAAAAAGTTGAAAAAAGTGTTTTGTCGGTCTCACAGACCAATGCGCGAGTATAGGAAGCTTAAGAGGAAACTTAAGATCGAGAGAATTCAAAAATTGGTATTTGTAAAATGTATTGCTATGGCGCTGTGTTTCCGAACAACTGAACTAAGTGCGATAGAGACAACTGCAACTGGGACCGAAAATACCTATGAAAAGTACACAAAATATACGTTTCGTAGTCCCCTGTTTTCTCCACGAAAAATTGACCGATTTAATTAATTTTTGCGTTACAATAGTATGGAAAAACGGACTGTAGGCACTACACTTACTCAATAGTTTATAGAAGATAAACAAACTACATTCTGCCAAAAGGATCGGGAATTAATGATTTGCTTATGGTTCGACATTCTTTTTTTTTCTTTGTGTTGTTAGATTTGCACAACTGTTTTCCATGTTGGCGCGGAATTTGAGTTTCATCTATTATTTAGAATAAATACAATGCTGTTTTTAGTAAGATCATATCTGGTGTGTATTGCGAATTTCATAATGGACAAAAACATCGATCAAAGAATTTTCTCTTAAATTTTGCATCGTTAATGTAACTTTTTCTTGGGAGTCACTGAAAATGTTACAGAATGCTTACGTTAAATCGACTTTATCAAAGTGGTACAAAACGTTCAAAAGCGGTCGCGATGTGATGGAAGATTTGCTTCGGTCTGGTAGGCCATCAAAGTCTTCAACTGAAGTTAACATCGCAAAAGCGAAGGAAATAGTGACGAAAAATCCTCATTTTGTCAAGTTTTTGAGCTTTCCGGGTCTCGCTAGTCGATCCGTGCCATTTTAAATAACCACTAGGATATGAAACATGTTGCCGCTCGACTAGTCCCAAAAGACCTGAATTTTCTCCAAAAACTCAAACGCATAAGAGTCACTGAGCGAGAACATGCTAGAATGAGTCAATGCCGAACCAACATTCATTAAATGCATTGTTACTGATGACGAGACGTGGGCTTATGAGTTTGACATTCAAACTAGTCAACGAGCTTTGGAGTGGCGCCTTCCAACTGAACCGAAACCGAAAAAACCACGCCAAAGTCGATTAAAGTCAAAGCCATGTTGACTGTTTTCTTTAACTATCGCGGTGTTGTGTACTCGGAATTCTTGGCAGAAGGTGAAACGGCAAATAAGAAATATTATTTCAGTATTATGTGGAGTATAAGACCGCAAATTCGACGAAAATGGCCAGATTTGTGGGAAGAAAATTCTTGGATTTTACACCACGACAACGCGCCTTCGCATAAGGTCATCATTGTGATCAAAACTCAACAAATACCATCGATCAGCCACCTTATTCACCACATATGGCTCAAGCGGACCTCTTACTTTTTTATAAACTCAAATTACCCCTTCGTGGCACCCGTTTTCATTTGATAAAAGACATAAAGGAGAATTCGCGGCGAGAGCTGAACTCAATTCCGGAAAAATCGTATGAAAATGTTTTGATGATTGTATATAGTAGTATTTACATTTCAACAAAATAAAGCCGGCTGATGTAAACGTTTCAGTTTTTTGCAGGACATTTAGGTATTTCATGTTAATGATATTTGTCTATTCTATGACATTTTTCTTCTAACAAATGGGCAAATAAATCATGGAAGAAGAAAATTGTATCAACATTTACTATAAGTACATTATATATATACCTATATTTAGCTATCATCTGAATGTCGTATTAGTACAAAAAAGGTAGTATAAAAATAACAAATTGAAAAATATCCCGAGCTTTGTCAATGTAACATTCGCTAGTAGGCGCCCCCTGGGTACGAGTGATAAACGTATTTGTAAACACTCTTTGACAGCTGCCCCGTGATAATTTCTATAGACGCGACTTTATGAATAGAAAAATAAAGGTAAAAAATTTAAGGACGCCCCGACACTCGGACAAAAGATATGTTGACAAGCACGAAGAATGAATGATATCTTTATGTAAGAAAATTTCGCCAGCACACATCTTACAATATTCAAACAATTTAAAATTATACATTCGTACTGCTAACACACTAATGCACAGAAACTTGAAAGTTTGCGAGTATTAGGATGACTGTTCATATGATAATAAGTTAAGGCCAGTATCGATGCCCCTCCTAATTTTAAAAATGTTAATTTACCAGATATAATATTTATAAATAAGTATTACTTTAGTCTTTCATGCTAGATTCTATCTTATTTTGTTGAACTAAAAATTACAAACTGCAAATTTCAAAATAGATGCCCGCATATATGGTTAGTAGCACAGAACACAGAAAGAGTTTTTTTCTGTGTTCTGTAGTTACTAGATTCACCATGAAAATACTAATAGATCGAGATCCCAGGGCTTCCAAAAATTATATTTTCACTGCCATTCAACTCTAACATTGATGTCAGGCGTATCTTGTCACAAAGTTTGATTCGTAAAAATACAAGCCATTATTTAAATTTGGACAAATTCAAGGACGAATGATCATGACATGACCCTGGTAAAGTTTCCACCTGTACTGTTAATAACAGTATTAGGCGTAGGTACTGTTTTGCACTGCATTATTCATTTTACTCTTGAATAAAAATTAATTATACTAAATATTGTTTTCATCATCACTGATGAATGGTGTGCAATGTGTGTGCATGCCTACCTAAGAAAGTGCAAATTGTTCACATAAGTACGTGTTAGGCCCGCGGTGATGCGCAGCGCAGCCCTCGTTTCAGAACGAAACTGTGAATTTCAAATTCAAATTGTCAAGATTGACACTGACTGACACATGCGCGTCACACGAAGAACACAACGTTTTTTCGTTCAGTCTTTGTTTGTTTCGTTGGTTTCATTGTTTGTATTTTTAGTGTGGAAAAGATGGAAAGTAACAATGATAATATAATACTGTTCATTTTTGTAAAATAATGCTTATTTTCCGTCTCGACATTAATAATATACTTACTAAAAAAATTGCCAACCCGAGATCCTGGCGAGGCACTGGATGCTACAATTAGTGTTTCCTTATGCCCGGTTTCCATACTCAAAAACGATTCGTCTTTGCTACGGACAGTTAAATTTTGAAATTTATTCTATGGAAAATATGTCAAAATAAAACTGTCCGTAGCAAAAACGAATCGTTTTTAACGGACTTCGAAAAAAGGAGGTTTTTCAATTCCACCGTATATGTTTTTTTTATGTTTGTTCGCGGATAACGTCGTCGTTTATGAATCGATTTTGATGATTCTTTTTGTATTCGATAGAGGATACTCCCAGGGTAGTACCAAAGTTAGGATCTGATAATGGGATCCCATAAAAATCGAGAAAAACCATTAAATTTTTACGTGTGTCCAACGTATTTTGTGTATATGTTACGCGATTACTCCGCCAATTGTTGACCGATTTTCAAAATTCTTTTTGTATTCGATAGAGTATACTCCTGGGATGGTCTCAAGGTCACCAAAGTCAGGATGAGGATCAGAGGATCTGATGATGGGATCCCATGAAAATCGAGGGAAACCCTAATTTGATACTATGGTATTATATTAGGGTTTCTTTCACTAAAAAGACTTCATTCACTAAAAAGTTAAAAATAAAAAATATTTTACAAAAAATAAAAACCGACTTCAAAAACACTAAAAGTTAAAAATAATATAAGAATAGGTACCACCGACTTCAATATAGAAGTGTGATGTTGTCTGTACCTATTCTTATATTATTTTTAACTTTTCAGTGTTTTTGAAGTCGGTTTTTATTTTTTGTAAAATATTTTTTTTAATATAGAAACGGGGCATAGACCTCAAAAGGAGTTCAACGTGGTATGTTATATAGCTAGTAAGTACCAACCATACAACAAATTTGGGCTAAATTGTCAACTATTGGTACCCTATAGTTGACAATATGTTTACACCATAAATTAAATGTATGAAAATAGGGTTTTTGGCCCTAGCTAACATAACTTAAAAGCAAAAACCCTAGAGACCTGAAAATTTTCCAAAATGTGCAAAAATAGAGTTTATAACTTTGTACCTTACCATTTAGTGAAAACCTGAAGTCTCTAGGTGACCCAGAGGCTGAGATCTCAATGAAACGAACTGACAGACTGACTAATGAGTTTTCGATAAAGAATTGATTATTTATTGGTTATTTTGAAACACCGTGTATAAGCTTTCACCAAACAAAGTTTGGATTACGCTAAAATGGACGCAAACATTATATTATTATAAACGAATTTTTACATTTGCCGTCCAGCCCCTTAGACGAAAGGTACAAATGTGCGTAATTTTTTTCTAAGATGGAATGCCCAGAAATGTTATAGGCAACATTTCATCGCTGTGTCGTATTTCGTCTCTTCACATACGTACGTATTTTATTGTCAGTATTTCCTTTCAACAATTGAAGATAAATATTGAAATGTTTACTAGAGGCCGGTTCTATCTTCCACCCCATCGTAACTCATCATTTCGTAAGCTTCTTCAGTATGAAAGAAATCTCAAAGAGAAGGTTCTTAACTACTCGATAATTTTCTTTACGCAAATAAATAAGTGTTAAATATGTAATGCTTTTTTTACATATAACAGGGAAGCTCTTGGCCTATATCACGCCTGATGGTTAGTAATGATAAGGCCGTTGCCGTAAAGGTTCACCTGGACTCCTCAACAAGTGAGGAACTGGCTATGATTTTTATTATAGCGCCAAACTTAGGTAAGACGGTCGTAGCTACCCAGGCGGGTCATCACCGGGTGATCTCAACCAGAGTTGCTGATGCAGTTTTTTACTGTATCGGCGGCTGCTGATGCTGATATAAATAAATTACTTGTATAAAACATATCTTCTTATAGTAAGTTATACTATATCTTACTTTAAATCTATACTAATATTATAAAGATGAAGTTTTTTTAATTGTTTGTTTGAACGTGCTAATCTCAGGAACTACAAACTCAAATTGAAAAATTATTTTTGTGTTGGATAGTGCATTTATCGAGGAAGGCTATAGGCTATATAACATCACCGTACGATTAACTGAGCATCAATAAAAAAATGTTGCAAAAACGGAAAAAATATATGGCGAAACGTATTTCGCGGGTACAGCTAGCCTTATAAAACTTGATAATATTATTAGCATGCGTGATATATGTATATTGTTTTCAATAAAAGACAAGTAATACATAATGGGAAGAGTTTTATGGATTTGAGTATGATTTAAAGATTACTGATTAGCGTACCTCGTAAGACACACAATATTTCACTAGCATTCAATTCAATTTACATCGAGAAAAGAATATAATGAGGGAAGAAGTGACTATTTTTTGTATGACTGTCTATTAAAACTCCACCTGATTCGTGCTAGGTCCCGCCTTTAACGAACGTTCGACTCTCGACTTAATATAAATTGCCTTATATATGTATAAAACTCGTGTCACAGTGATTGGTATCGAACTCTTACCTCCGAAACGGCGTGACCGATTTTCATGAATTTTTTTGTGTATATTCAGTAGGTCGTAGGCTTTTTTATACTCCTACGTGCTAAGAGTAGCCTTCTCCAGAATTTTTTTTGAAAATTATTATGGCGAATCGTAGTTCACTGGCACAGCTAGTATACTTATAACATACAGTTCTCGATTAGCTATGCAGTATCCTTGCAGGGTGTATGTACTGATACAATGTTAATAAAATTGTAAACACCCATAAATACGTACAAGTAAGCAAGTAAATAAATAAACACGTTGCTGAAGCTGCCCCTGAATTGTGTAACAAAAATCTTTCGCGATCGCTTACGATTTTGACACTCAAAGTGCATCCATCGCTATTTTTTATTAGACCGGCTACGCAGAGTCTTGTATTGACACCTCAATGATTGGCAAATTCAAAGCGATCGTGATAATTTTTTTCTTAGACAATAACCCCCTTGATTCTGATCTTAAAAAGAACGCTGATATCCGGCGGATACTGATTCTGATGTTGACGCTGATGTCGATACTGATATTCGCAACAACTCTGGTGGGTTATTGTCTAAGAAAAAATCAATTACGATCGCCTACAATTTGACAACCATTGCGCCGTGAACACAACACTCTGCGCCGATATCCTTTTATAAAGGAGCGATTGATGGACGACGACTATCAAATTGTAAGCGATCGCAATAGACTTTTTCTTTGACAATAACCCCCCGATCTTAACTACTAGACCACGATAGCGGTTAGCCAGGTTAAATTAACAAAAGACTGATAAAGTAAGCGCCGCCTTAAGCTATACTGATTGACCTTTAGACCCTCTTTTCGTAGCGCAAATATAAAGCATGATGTAGCATTTACTGTACTTACCTATATAAAAACAATCGCTAAGCTCTAACAAGAAACGTGGAACTCGGTAGCGTCATCCTTTCGCACCCGTTTATAGGAACAAAATCCTTTTATCTCTTTATAGGGGAAGTGCACCTTTAACGTTAATCTCGGGCAATATTAAGTCTGGCTTAACTTGAGGAAATTCGCAACCGGAGTAAACAATAAACCGGTGAGTGGAAATGTGTGTTTGGTTTCCTGTAATTTTATTCGTGAAAAACATCTCAGACGGAACGCATAAAATAAATTATAACGGCTCCCTTCCATTTACGGCTGAATAGGTTGCGAGATATGGCACAAAATTATTAATATATTCAGCTATATCAATACTTTGATAAACTCGGTTCTCGGCTTAACAACTGGCTAAGCATGGGTATCTTGCTCTTCACCTTGATGACCGAAGATTGAGGAGAGCTAAAAAAACAACAGAGGAAATTGTTTTTCAAAGGCGCCTTTTGCTGTCTAAGAACTCGCAGCAAAAGTGCTATAATTCTAACGCAATAACTGGTAGATTTTTAATAAGCCTTCCGGTGTCCTAATAATCAGTCATAATTCTAATGTAAATAAATGCTTATTTTCGTGAACCTGGCAAAGTAACAAATGAAGCTCGGCATTCTAATCGGGAGGTCCGGGGTTCGATCCTGCACTGTACCAATGTATTTTTCGTTTTTAGAATTTCATATGTACATTTATCCGACGGCTCCTACGGTGAAGGAAAACATCGTGAGGCAACCTACACATATCTGTGAAGAAACAAAGGTGTATGTGAGGTCAACCAATCCGCACTGGTTCCGCAGCGTGGTTGACTAAGGTGGTAACATAAGGTAGGCTCGAGTCCCTCGATGGGGACATTTATGGGCTGTGGTGAATAATCAACTACATCGTTATGCAATGAGGAACCCCCGTGAAAGATAAGATTTTATGATTTAGCTGACTATCCTCGCCTAAGCCTATGACAGTCAATATTACAAAATATAAGCAAACACTTCCAATCCGAACTTATAAACTACACCCTCAAACTGTATAAAACTTAATACGCTTATGAACTATTTCGATTAAGCGATAACAAGATAGTGACGTCACAATACTCCCCACACCACTTCGCTAGAGTTAACGTCAACGGGATCTGTGACGCGACTTGCGAAGTCAAGACACCAAGAAATACAGATATTGATAATGATATTGGCCGCTTCTGCCATATTTCCGTGCATATGCCTGTATGTCAACACCACCATAACAGTCAGCCTTCAGGACCAAAACTCTAAACCAATAAGACTTCAGGAAGTGTGTGACAGGATGACGCTATATCACCCAAGATATTCACAGCAGCGTTGAAGGATGCATATAAGCTTTTGGACTGGAAAGGACTTGGCACCAACATAAAGAGCAAGTACTTGATTCACCTTTGTTTTGCTGACGATATCGGTGTCATGGCCGAGACCGTGGAAGACCTAGGCACAATGTTTAAAGACCTCTATACGAGTAGTTTCCCAACAAGTGAGTCTTAAAACAAATATGGTGAAGACTAAAATCATGTCGAATTCCTATGTAATACCCGCTCCTATAAAGGCTGGAGGCTCTACACTGGAAGTTGTTGACGAACGTTTTTACCCCAGGTAATTGCTCGGTGAATTCAACTTAAAGCAAGAGGTCAATCGACGAATCCAACACGGCTGGATAGCATTTTGGTAGCTATTCAGCATATTCAAGACTTAAAAGGCAATGGAGGGTCATACTCGGGTTTTCTCTAAGTGATCTAATCAGAAAAAATGAGATCCGTAGAAGAACTAAATTAAGTCACCGAAATAGCGAAAAAAAGGTGAACGGTGAACACCGAAATAGCGAAAAAAAGGTCCTGCCCACTGCCACTTTAGGCAATGGTCCTCGAGTGGTAGTCGCGTATCGGAAGACGTAGTGACCCCCCACACAAGGTGGAGCGGTGATCTGGTGAAGATAGCGAGAAGCGCAGTACCAATAGGTTAGGAGATCCTTGGCGAAGGCCTCTGTCCGACAGTGGGGCATCTTTTGACTAAAATGATGCTAGCCATAATATTCAAGCTGTGTTGTATATCGATTTTACACACGGCAACAAGCCAGATTTTACATGTTGTAATAGTACCAGTATTCGTGGTGCAAATGACAAGCTTGATGTGGTGACAACTGTACTTAGTTGTGTATATGGGAACTAATATTGATTGACAATTATTGAGTTGTGGCTATGGGAAAGAGTTGTGCATACATAATTGGTCCATTAGGAAAGCGCGACATATAGGGGGTTAAACTTTAATTTCTAAATTTGAACCATCAACAATAACAACAACAAACAGGGCAAGCTATAAATAAAACCGTTTTAAAAATTGTGGAGCTCTTCACGTCCAGTGTTCTGATTGGTTGAGCTGTGACTACCGTTCGAGATAAGAAATAATTCGAATTTCGAATTTTTCCCTTGAGAATCAGTCCCATTCCCATGCGGCTATGCTTTCCCGCTTCACCTTAACGCTGTGTCCCCTGTATTCTGTGGACAAAGGGTACGGAGCAAATTGGATTCCCAGGTGCATCAGGCTGAAAAATGAAAACGGCAAAACCAAAGATGCACATTTCAAAACAACCTATGAGATTTTATTTAGATCACTTACATTCTTATTTTCAACTTTTTTTATTCCCAAATTTTTCTAACCATTGACATACCTTATATATAATTTGATTCACACAATTTAATTTAATATTTGTTGCTCATTGAGGCAAAATGATTAAAGCATAAGCACTTTAGGAGGATTGTGAAGCTTTAAATTTTCATACAAAAAGCGATCTGAAGCTTAAAGCCTATATTTTTCGGAAATATGATGAAATAGTTGCTGAAAAGTAACAAAAGAACAGTTCGGTGAGCATATTTTTTAATATTTTGAATTTATCTAGGAAACACATTTTGTTGGTTGCATTTTATATATAATGGGCCTCGTTTGTTTTAGGGAGTATGCCGTAAACTCGTAAACTTATGATGTAAACTTATGACGTAAACTTATAACGTCGTAAATTGTAAGCCGCAAATCTATGCCGCTAATTTGATATGCGGAATTGAAGCAAATCTTCGTTGGCTACGGTTTCACATTCGCCATTTTGGATGGGATGTAGGCTCCAAAATCTTGCTTCGTACTTATAGCCTGGCCGTTGCTAGCGCCGGCAAACACCAAATGGAAGGGAGGTAAATCCTGCACACCACACCTAGACGCCACGAGTTACACCCCGTCGGCAGGTATGAAAGCCTAAAAATAATTTACAATACATCCAATTTGTTAGAGTAGACAAAGCAACATTATTATTTTTTTTAACTAAAACTTTTACGTATTACAATTTCATAGCAAAGCATAGTTTTTTTTGGAAAATGCCTCCTTAGTGACCTTTTAGATGTACACTGTGATATCCTAAATTGTAAAAATATTTACAATATAAACGCACAACAGAAGAACATAGTTGTTTTTTTTATTTACAAGCCCCCCTTATGATTAGAATTCTCATTCTTTGCCCTAGTAGTTTCCGTGAGCTTAAGGCTGGCCTCACACAGCCGGAATGTCGCTCTGAATTCATGATCTGAATTAATAATCTTAAATTTAGGCACCTTGCCTCACATATATCTTAAAAATTCAGATTGATCAGTAGCCTCGTGATTCCCGACACATGCAAACGTCTTTATGGAAGAAGAATTATTACTAATAGCAATGTTCTTGGCTCTACATAATAAAAAAAAGAAATTCAAACGCAAATACTTGATTCATCCTTTAAATGTGAACAGAGTAAAGGAGAGTCAGTATCACATTACGGCGAGAAAATTACGACAGTATCCTGACAGATTCTTCGATTATTACAGAATGTCAGTAGCATCATTTGATGAATTACTATGTTTGCGGGAGAATAAAATCCGAAAGAAAGACACACACATGAGAAAAGCTATATCTGCTAAAGAAAAACTTACAGTTACTTAAAATTAAACAAGTTATGATAATTTTAATCAACAAGTACAGCTTTAGTATAATTTGTTTGAATCAATAAGTATAATCTATTTATTAACAGGTCGCGACACGTCCAGCCGTAACCGCTTGCAGTGTCAACTGCAATAATTCATAGTCTGATTCCAGTATGTGTGTGCCGCTCTATTCAAATGTATTGATCGCGCGTTATGAAATCATAATCTGAAATATTCCGAACCGGAATTCAGAACGCTTGTCAGTATCATTCTTACAGATCGATCTGAGAAATTCATAATCTAAAAATATCAGAATGTGTGTGGAGCATACTGACATTGTATGGAATTCTGGGCTTTCTGAATTAATAATATGAAATCAGATTATGAAATCAGACAGACATTCCGGCTGTGTGAGGCCAGCCTTAGTGTAGGTGAGTCTGGCGCCCGAGATTTATTCATTTATTTTCATTAATTTCTATTTTTGACTCATCACAACATATATAGTAAAACTCAAAATTGATGGATAATATTTTTTTTTAACGTTACAAGATATAATGAAGATCTAGGTTTGTACGTTTTGATTTTGAAGTAATATTACTCAGAATATAAATTATTAGCAACTAAATATCTATATTTTAGACTTAAAAACTAAAGGTATACTGAATCGAGACCAAAAATGTCTAATTTTGTAAAGGGGGGTAAAACCGTTATCGCTCGAAACAACTTGCCCCGGACTTTCAACTTTAAGCGGTGTGCAACAAACTGCATTTTTGAAAATGCATACTCGAGCCATAAATTGCCACTTCACAGTCCTCTTAAGCATTAGAATCGAATTATAATCCTAATTAGAAACAAAATAGTAGGGGTACCTACATCATATATTTTCAAGTAAAGCTAAATAATATGTTGTAGACTTGAGGCATAAATATGTGATTAGGTACGTGGATTAGGTATTTTTCGTTACCAGTACGTACCTAATCCATGCCGCCTAGGATTAGGTATTCGTATATCATGTTTGTTAATCGTGAAGTATAAATCTGTCAAACTATAGGTCCTGTAGACCAAACTACACTTTACGTCTAATTATTAAGTTTCAAACGTCATCTAGGATAAAATACCATAACTATTTTTTGCACACACAAATACAGCGAATCTCTTGCTGAACTAACCGTGCGTTTGTACTAACGAAACATCTACAAAAAACATGTTTTTTAAACATGTTTCTGTCAATGTTTATGAACGCGTTTCCATTGTCAACACCCCAACAAGTTGCAAAACATGTTTTATGACTTTGACAGCCGAAATTGGGAATACAATCGTGGACAAATCCATAAAAAACGTTGACAGACAACAAGTTATGAGGCGATCTAACGCAATCATCTGCAACAAATCTTAGGATTTGTTCCGAATCCAACACGATTTTCGGCAGTGCGAACGCAAAAGCATACACAACTAGTTTTGAGATTTGTATCATACAACAAGTTGTAAAACATTACATGTTTTATGTTTCTCAGTGCAAACGCATGATTAGTTTAACAAAATCATAAAATCTTTTTACCAAATACAAAAAAATTAAATCCGACTTCAAAAACACTTAAAAGTCAAATTATATAAGAATGCACACCATCACCTTTTTATTATGAAGTCGCTGCCAAATTGAAGTCTTTTTGAAGTCGGTTTTATTTTTTTGTAACGAAAATTTTTTTATTATTTTTGTAATTTAATACCAGCTCACCGAAGTAACTTGAAAGAATGCAATTTAGCATCAAAACGTGCCTATTGTATTTAAAAAACTAACCTCTAACTCCTAAAAGTCAAGGATCCTTCCATCATCAGCTCATTTCATGACTACCAGACGCAAATACCTGAATAGCTTCGAAAAAAACATGAAAGACGTTGGAAGTACCTATGAAATTTAAGGGTTTCCCTTGATTTTCCTGGGATCCCATCATCAGATCCTGACTTTGGTGACAATGGCACCACCCCAGGACTATACTCTATCGAACACAAAAAGAATTTTGAAAATCGGTCCACAATGGGCGGAGTAATCACGTATATATATTATACGTAATATACTCGCAAAAAAAACGGTAAAAAATATTAAACTTGAATCAAGAATGAAATTAAATCTTAGGACCTATTACTATTCCAATACATTCCCTAATCCGAATATTTATGCCAATACTGAAAAAATATTAAGACCCGCTAGGAGTAATTATGTTCTGTGATTAAGACCTATTACGATACTAATACATTCCCTATTCCGAATATTTTTGGTGGAACTGAATAAATATTAGGAACGGGTATTTGTATTAGGTGTTTGAAAATATTAGGAACAGGTGGATTAGGTACGGAAATTAGCTAATCTAGCCCATGTCTAATATGTTGTGATTCAAAATGTTAATGCAAAATTATTCGATATTAATATTTATATCGGTCAGGAAAGCTTGCCAAAAACATTGAAAATTATGAAAAATTCATAAAATATTTATCGCAAATTTTAATTTCATTTTATTAAGTTGGATCTAGGCCAACATATTACAATCCAACTGAATAAGTGCAGCTCCTAGTAGTTCTGTACGCCATAACAATTAACATGGAAAATTTAAGCTGAAAATGTTCATAACTTTCACACTTTATGATTGCAGTAACATTAGTGGCAGTCGAATTCTGCCTTTATTTTGATGAATCGAGAGTATGACATACTTTTATTTTAATGCACATTTCTGAATAAATATGTAGTTCAGATTACAATTTATTGTTTCTTATAAATGCACTTACAACTCCGACTGTCCGTCTGTTCGTCTATCTCTCAAGACACTTTTTCTCGGGAATGCGTACAGATGTCAAACTAAAATTTATATCAAATACTCAGATCTACGGACTTTTTTAGTTGTAAAAAATCATACTTTTAATTTAACGCGATCAAAAGATAGGTCCGGATGTAGAAAATTTTCGCATTTCGCACGATGGAATCAAAAGTTATACGGCCTTATTAATAAAAATTTTACGCCTTGGATCATCCTTGGATAAGTTACTCCGTGTTTTGTCTTGTTTCCGCACATGTCGGCTGTCATATGTCAAAACGAGACAAAACACGGAGTAACTAATCCGAGGATGATCCAAGGAGTAAAATTTTTATTAATAAGGCCGATAAGGTATTTCCCGTTGAGCTAGAATCATGAAATTTGGCAAAACCAATGGCCTACAGCACGTCTCTTTGAGGAAAGCTGTTTCACATTTTCACTGGAACTCAAAAATTCTTTGGTCATGCTTAGCTGATCATGGAATAATCTTTGACTTAGAGTTAGGAGTAGTTCTTTTAATATAATAGGCACGTATTGACTCATAGTTGTATTGTTCGTTCTCTTTCAAAATTAGTTTGGGTTGATGAAACTTAATCAAATATTATGTATTTTTATAATATAACTGTTACCCATTGTATGAATTTCTTGTATCTACGAATATTTTGTAAAAAAAATGAAAAATTAACAAAAATTTTCTAAAAAATGAACCCATTTCAAAATCATATGAAATAAAAACTAAAACGCACTCCATATACTAAAATAAAGTTAATACTTCAATAAACACATATAACAAAAACCCAAACACATTTCAAACGATGAACTAAACTTAATTAAGGAGAAAAATATTAAGGAAAAAACTTGATCTGATCTGCAGACTGATTATGTTACTGTGATTCCTTACAAGAGCTATCTCTTTTTTTACTTTATATCCATCACTGCTATAATGTACGATACCATAATAAAACTACTTACTAAACTAGTATAGTATGGATTTTTTTTTTCAAAAATGATAGTCCTATTTTGCTATTAAGGCGCATAGTGGTCCCAATGACCTTGCGTCGATCGTCCCGCACTGATTACATAGGAGTGAGTGAGTGAGGCTGAGGGGAATATTTAAGCAAACCTTTACGCGTAAGATGAATTATTTCAATAAAACGTTAATTAAGGCGAATAAGAAAAATCTAAAAAGACCATCCCCTAGAATATTGTTCACTTTATTTATTGAAATCGAAAGTATACGATTTAACCTAATATTTACGACGCGATTAGGTTTAAAGTTTTAAAATCGAGGCATGTTTGGGTCACATTTTAACCAAGTTTTAATTAATTTATCAAAAAATTAAAAAGACCATCCTCTAAAGAATGCGTTGAATAATAACATATCTTTTTTAAAGATTTTTTTATTCAATATTTATGAAGAGAACCGGTTTTTTCTGCAGTGATTTTTTATGTTTGACCTTACTATGCGCCTTAAAGCTAGATAATAAGCTCCCGCACCATCATAAGGCGTATTACCGATCTTTAAGGGCTGCGATTTTACAATTATTGCTTTTAAATCGCAAATTCGTATTGAGGTATACGTTGGATTGCGCTATGCGCTACCGCAGCGCCACATGTTTAAATTAAAAGTTCAAAATTAAAGTTTCGTCGAATAGAGTTTTAAAAGCGTTAACATTTTTGTTAATCGTTAATTTTTGATGACCTTAGAGCTTCCCCGTCTTCGCATGTATAAATTCTTCCTACTTTATTTAAGTTATAAAACTTGATACTAAAAAATATTGAAATTAATTATAAAAAACTTAAAATTAAACTAAGCGAACTTTTTCGCAAAATTTAGAAAAACGCAAAATAAGCGAGAAGACATTGAAAAGATGCTGAAAGTATTTATAAATGTAATGAAAAACCTTTATACCCACACACACCCAAACTATAAATTGAACAAAAATTACGAAAAATTCGTATTCATTTCTAAACTGTTCATAAAATTCCAAAACAAATGCCTTTCCAATGAACGACACACATATTATAATAAAAAGACTAATCCTGGTTAGTAAAGTCATATAAGTTCTCTTTACTTATGAAAAATGTTTTTAATGTTTTGGAGAAGAGTGGTGTCAAGGCTTTAATAAAACAGAAAATTAAATTTACTTCGCAAGAACATACAAGTGACAACGAATTTGCATTTTTCGCATAATTACACTTTTTGCCTCGTTCAGGCAACTGGCAAACTTGAAGGGGTGCACTTCTCTACTGGCTTCATAGTTCCGTATCCTTTAACGGGCATATTTTATTGTCAAATATATGTAGACGGTGGCATGGTAATGACGATTTGTTAGATTGATTTGTCAGCTACTGAGAAACGGTCAAACTATCTTTTAATAGAAAAATAGTATCATTTACATTATTTTTAACAGTATTATTTATTAGTTTTAGTGACAGCCTATACACGGTGTTTCATAATAACCAATAAATAATCATTGCGTTACCTAAAACTAATTATTGAAATGTGTTTACACGTAATATCATTCAACCAAAAATTTTCATGTATGTCATCATCATGTCTATGATTTACATGAAAATTTTGGGTTGAATGACATTACGGTTAAACACAATTTAATAATTAGTTTTAGATAACGCATTGATTATTTATTGGTTATTATGAAACACCGTGTTAGAATGGTTGTTGCACTCAGGCCAAATGGCGGTCCTACCGCCTAACTCACTTTTAATGTCACCCGTGACACCTTTTAGAATGTCACCAGTGACATTAAAACGATAGCGATTGCATCACTATGAGTAAGGCGGGAGTGGCCGCCGATTTACGAGAGTCCCTAACTGATATACGCGTCTAGGAAATACCCAATAAAGACCTGACACATCCACGATTATGCGAGGCTATTAAGACACTGCGTCCAACCAGATCAGCCTGTCCCTTCACTGACTTAATAACTACCTGCGTTCGTAATTTAAAAGACCATATAATAAACCTGTCTGTGGGTGACGGATGTGGAATGCACGTGCCAACGCTTCTTTCTCGTATATATCGTTAAACTCAGGCGCATAGTGGGGTCAATCATTGAAGAAAAATCTTCATTAATCTTCTTCTTCTTTTTATTTTTCTTATATATAAAAATGAATCGCTGTGTGTTTGTCTCGCAAAAACTTTTTAATGACTCGACCGATTCTTACGAAATTTTCTGTGTGTGTTTAATAAACAGGTTAATAGTAAAAAATATTATTTAAACAAGCTTTCATTTTAATGCTCTAAAAAGTATAAAATAAACTTTTAATGTAATCAAAGACATCATTTTATTTCATTTTTTTTATTAACACATTATGGTAAGTCACATTTTACAAAGTTAAATATTATGATATTAGCAGTACCTACCTACTCGCGACTCCATATTATTTGATGCTGACATAAGTATAAATTCTAAGAAAAATACGTATATAAATCTCGTGACAAGATTTTATATCATACAAATTGTCTCATGTAATAAATTGATGGGCTTGATTTAATTTAAAGTTTATTTTCTTCTTTTTGTTAGAGAAGAAGTCGGTTGACCAATTCATTAAGAATTATTATTTGTGCATTCACGTACCGAATACTGTACCGCGCAGCAATGTCACATCTCTAGTAGAATAAATAAAGAACTTCTCTTGCATACGAACCATTTCAATTAGTGAACGTTTTCACTGCCACCGTCATTTGCTATTAGCTTCTGTATTATATTCTGCAGTATTTAACCTCACATTTATAAATAGACTATCTGTTTTAATGTGTTTTAATCATTGGCGTATCTAGAGTTTTTTTAAGGGCTGGCCCATGATTTTGTGTGAAGTTATCAGTATGTTGACGTCCATCGTTGAATTTTGAATCGGTGGTCGTACATCCTGGTGTGTGCACCAGACCATTCTGGGGTGGGCGCGGCCCACCTGGCCCACCCCCTATCTACGCCTATGGTTTTAATGAAATTGGCATTACTGACCCAACAGATTTGTTCATTATGACTTAGTAGAGCACTAGCGGAATACTTACACGCAGGACCACGTAGTATAGTTTAGTAATATATAAAATAGCTTTATGTTATATATTAATTACCACTCTGTGATTTAGCTCTTGGTCTTACTAACAGATAAAAAATAAAATAACTATTTATTAAACATCAGTTGGAGTTACTGCAAATCACAAGAAACAGTGACCACTTATAAAAAAATTGTAATCAGTCGTTAACGATTAATCGTCAAATGAAAGCGGTGGCTCCCGAGTATTATTTGTTTGTATTTAATACGATTTAAAGTCAAAGTCAAATTATTTATTTAGTATATTGTTTGTTTCTTTAATTATTTACGCCATAATCTGGTGCTTAACGACAGTGTCCAGCTGTGGGCTGGTGCTGGATGAGGATATTCATCAATGGAGCTGATGCTGGGTAAGAGTTCTTAGAAGTAAGCTGATGCTGAGCATGATTTCCAGCAGTAAAATGGTGCCGGGCAAAATAGTCCAGTCCAGCAATGAGTTGGTGCTGGGCAAGATTGTAGAGCAGTGGCCTGGTACTAAGCAAAATTGCCCAGCAGTGAGCTAATGCTGGGTGAGTGTACCCAGCAGTGGGGTTGATGATGGATGGTTTATAACAAAAGTTTAAGTGAATTCTCAATATTTTTATTAATCACTAGTGGGCCCGGCGGACGTTGACCCGCCCGATTACAGCGCCACCTACCGTGTCCAACTTTACGTTTAAACTTTCCTTGGACCTATACAAACATACACAGAAATTTTCGTAAGAATCTTTCGAGCCGTTTCAGAGTTTTTGCGAGACAAACACACAGCGTTTCATTTTTATATATAAGAAGAAGAAGAAGACTAGCTGACTCGGTGGACCTAGTATCCCTTGACAGCTAACAGATCTAAATAAACAAACGTGAAGCGTAACATCATTTTCCATACAAATTACTTTATATTATTTCTTATCTTTTCATTAGGACTTTTCCTGTTATTTTTCTTTTTAAACGACCTCTGCATTAAAGTGAACAAATGAAAAAAAATTGAAATCGGTCAAGATTACAGATTACAGCGCAACCTACCGGGTCCAACTGTACGTATAAACCTTCCCTGGACCTATTCAAACACACACAGAAATGTTTCTAAGAATCGGTCGAGCCGTTTAACACTGTATGTGAGGAGTCTTTAGGAGTTTGTGGGAGACTAACACAAAGCGATTCGTTTCTATATATAAGAAAAAGATAATGGAAGAGGAAAGCAGTAAATACAGACAAAAGAGCTGAAAAAATATAAACATATTATATTTATTCTTTATCATTCGTTCATTGATTACGATTACCGATTAATCGACAAGTCCCAAATTCGCACCTCCGACCCACATTTTTTATAAGTGTGATTCTTCTCTCGATTTTGAAGAAATTATATTCGGGTTTTTGCCCGCGGCTTCGCTCGCGTCAAATTCGGGGTAAGGCAACCACCTTCCACCAGCACCTTGAACTGTAGATAAATAGATGCAGAATTATTCCTGATAACTACTCCTCTCGTCTCGCCGCGCCGCCCGCGCTCGCCTAGGTTGACGACGATCGAGATGGCATACCTAAAATGAAAAAATATACAGAACCCTTATATGGGTAATGATATTTTACGTCTGTCACGTTAGATTTTAAAATTGTTGCTGTTTTCGTAATCAGCGACTCAATAAACCACAAAAAGAATACCCATGTTGATTTTCAGACTTTCTCATCCCATTTCCCTTTTTTAGGGGTTGCATTCTGTAAAAACTTAAAACACGTGTTTACTCATTTATTGATAACAGTACTCCTGTGAAATTTTGAATTAAATAGTCTGATTTTGTTTCCTCATACAAATGTTGGTCCTCCGTTTCAAATCCTTAGAGGGTGGTTTTTGAAAAATTCATTCTTAGTTCTCATAGCCCTTAGACCTCATAAGAAACCTACCTACTTGTTAAATTTTGCATCTTTAGACCCGAAGGTTTGGGCTGTACGTTGATATGTGAGTCAGTTTCTTCTTTTCCATATTGAGAAGAAGATAGAAAACGATGATGGTAGTTCACGACCGCCAGGTTGGATTTAGAATGCGTTATTGTTTTTGTAACCAGCGACCCGATAAACCATACAAAGAATACTCATATTAATTTTCAGCCTTCGACACACCATATCCCCCATTTAAAAGGGTGAATTCTGCAAAAAACCCTAAAACAAGTGTTGACTCATGTGTGGGCGAGCGGTAAAAGAAATAGAAAGGAAAGCACCGTACCTTTAAAGCAGCAACACTCACTCTTCAGCCGGCCGGCACTATAGCTCGCTATTTCTTGTTTCTTCGATAGCTTTATTATACACACAAGTCGCTAATTATTTATTGAGTATAATTAAACACTCGCGGCGAAATCAAATAGAGATTTATCAACTTTTGCGAATTTTTTATTGCGGAGCGGTGCGTTTGCGTATAGCAAGATCGGTACTCGAGAGAATGAGAGGAAGGGTCGGGGAAGGATATTATATAAGGAAAGTTTTGTTGTGTGCGTGTGCATGTGAGGGTGCGTGTATTTAATTGCGTAAATCTTATAAAAAATCTACCGTCGTTCAACGGCGTTAACAACTCCCCCGGCCTAGAGGTTCCCTCTACAAGAAAATTAAATAATAATTAAAAATAATAAATTAATAATAATAGCATGCGTTTAAATAAATTAGAATTATTGGAGCGGCAAAGGACAAACTCTTACCACTGGACGAACGAAACTACCACTGGCAGTTCGGACTCTCAGTGTGCGAATCACATCATCTTTACCTCGAAAAACCTCCTCAATCACTCCCAAAGGCCAGCAAAGAGGATGCGTATTATTTTCTTTAAGAATAACTACAGTTCCTTCTTGAATAGGAGTAGACGGATTATTCCATTTTTGTCTTTGTTGGAGGGACGTGAGATATTCTTGGCTCCAGCGTTGCCAAAAACTATGAGTAAGTTTTGTAAGAAGCTGATAACGTGATAAGCGATTATCTTCTATGTGAGTGAGATCCTCAGCGGGAAGAAACTTAAGCGGAGTTAAATTTAAAAAATGATTTGGAGTTAATGCGTTTATATCTGAGGGATCTGAACTAAGAACACACAAAGGACGACTGTTAAGCAAGCCTTCTATTTGTGTTAAAATTGTGATAAATTCTTCATATGTGAGAATTTGGTTTCCAATGGTTTTATAAAGATGAGTTTTTACACAGCGTACATTAATTTCGCATAAACCATTGAAATGTGGGCCATAAGGCGGACTATGTTTGAATTGAATGCGTTGCTCAGCCAATTGCTGACCAATAAAATTTTTATGGGATTTCGATTCTAGCAATGCGTATATTTCGTTTAATTTGCGTTTGGCTCCTATGAAATTGGTACCTCCGTCGCTATAAATCATAGACACGGGGCCTCTGCGAGAGATAAAACGCTTGAAAGCGGCAAGAAAGAGATCAGAACTCAAATCAGTGACAAGTTCAAGGTGAATCGCTTTGGTTGTCAAACAGACAAAAAGACAAATGTATGCCTTTTGACTTTTAACACCACGGTGCCTAATGTGCGTGATATAAAAAGGTCCAGCGTAGTCAACTGCAGTGTAAACAAAAGCTTTCGCTTCCGAAACACGAAAAGCGGGCAAATCACCCATAATAGGTGTAGGTGGTTTAGGGTTCATTTTAAAACATATGTTACACTGATGAACTCTCTGGCGTATCAAATTTCTGGCACCAAGAATCCAGAATTTTTGTCTCACGAGTGATAGTAAAAGTGCGGGGCCAGTATGAAGATTTACAATATGATAATCATCAACAATTAACTGAGTGAGGCGATCCTTCGCGGGTAAAATTATTGGGTGTTTTTGACCATAACTAAGTTGAGAATGAGTTAATCGACCACCAACGCGTAATATGTTATCACTATCAATGAAAGGATGAAGTTTTAACAAAGATTTAGAGACATTTTTATTATTTTTTAATGCGAAAATATCACTAGAAAAATGTTTGCGTTGAATAAAATGAATAATATAAATCTCCGCGGAATCATAATCAGATTTTTGAAATGAACCAGAGGTTTTTAAAATTTTAATGAAGCGTAGAATATAAATCATAACGCGAAGTAATTTTTTATAACTAGATAATTTATCGACTAATTTTTGAATTGGATTATTATCGAGTGATTCAATAGTTGAAACCTGCGTATGTAATGTAATAGTTTTGGTTTCAAAAAAATCACTGCCAGTATCGCTGGGCTTGAAGGGAACCAAAGGCCAAATCGAGAAAGGTTCTGATATCCACTGAGGTCCATGAAACCAAACTAAATTATTTAATATATTGCAAGGCGTAACAGGGCGAGATATTATATCTGCCGGGTTATCATGGCCGCTTATATGATACCAGTGTTCAGCGGGAAGGTGAGTATTAATTTCAGTTATTCGATTTGCGACGAAAGTATGAAATTTGTAAGCGGGTGAATGAATCCAAGTCAAAGCGACAGTGGAATCTGAAAAGGCGTATTTTTCATCTATTTTGCAGCGCAAGCTCAATGTTTCCATAACAGAAGTCATTAATTTGCTCAAAAGAAGAGCAGCGCAAAGCTCTAGGCGTGCGAGTGAAACCTTTTTCAATGGCGCTAATCGAGACTTTGAAGCATAAAGATTCGTGGTGATTCTATTTTGTTTATAATTACAAACCCTAATATACACTGCGGCTCCATAGCATTTTTCACTAGCGTCAGCGAAACCAATTAAAGAAATGTGAGTACCTGCGGTTATACCTATATGTCTAGGAATTTTTAATTTTTGGAGATAAGGCATTTCGACGCGAAATTGATTCCACCTTTGAAGAATGCTATCAGGGACGGGATCATCCCATCCGAGATTGAGTTGCCAACACTGCTGCACTAACAATTTTAAAAAAGCGGTAACTGGGCCTATCAATCCGAGCGGGTCAAACAAGCGAGCGGTTTCTGATAAGATTGTGCGTTTTGTGCACAACTGTACATTATTATTTGGATTGACTTGAAATAATAAAAAATCATCACTAGGACACCAATGCATTCCTATTATTTTTGTGTGAGACGTGTCATCAAAGTTAACGAGATGCGAAATCTTTTTATACGACTCAGGAATTTTATTTAAAACATTAGGGTCACTGGACATCCACTTAACTAACTTAAAGCCCCCGACCCTGAACATGTCGACCATTTCTTGACATATTTTTTCAGCGTTCTCTGAACCATCAATAGAAGCTACGTAGTCGTCCATGTACATGTGGTTTTCGGCCTCATAAGCGGCGAGCGGAAAGCGATCGCGTTCGTCAGCGGCTAGTTGCCGTACGACACGCATTGCGAGATAAGGAGAACTGGATATTCCAAATGAAACCCTATTAAACTCATATGTATCAATATTTGAGTCGGTCTCAAACCTATACAAGATGCGTTGGTACGGCTGATGTTCTTTCGATAGTTTAACCTGAAAGTACATCTTTTCGATGTCTGCGGACAAAGCGATGTTGAACATTCGTAAATTAATTAAAAGTGAAAATATATTTTGTTGAAGATTAGGTCCGACATATAATAAATCATTAAGCGATTTTCCCGAAGTTGTTTTACAGCTGGCGTCAAGAACTACTCTAAGCTTAGAGGTTTCTTTGTCCGGGCGAATAACAGCCCTATGCGGTATGTAATAAGAGCTATCTTGCGGGGAAGCGTTACTTACTTTTGACAAATAACCTTTATCAATGTAATCTTGAATAGTAACGTTATATTCTAACCGTAAGTTAGGCGAAGCGTTTAATTTCTTTTCTAATGATAACAAGCGCCGTTTAGCAATACTAACAGAATCGCCCAGCTCTGTCGGCTGAGACTTGAATGGTAGCGACACAGTATATCTACCGGTATCATCACGTGAGTATGAAGAGAGAAAACTACGTTCACACTGCTCATCATCGGGGCTAACGTGTTTTTTATTAGGAACATTTTCGAGTTCCCAAAAGCGTTGCGTTAAATTATTCAAGCGTTGAATTTCCGTGTCATAAATAAAAGCGTTATTTTTATCGAGTGCAGAACAACAAAGAGACGCATCACAATCAGCCCGTCCCATAACAACATAACCAAGCGTAGACTCAAAAGCGACAACCGATGAGTTGGGCGAACTAACTTTTCTACCCCCGAGTAAGAACGGAATGAGTTCATTACCTATGAGACAATCGATACCCAAAGGCGAAAAATAATTATCATCGGCCATAGGTAAATTGCGCAAATGAGCTAACTGCGATACATCTATCGGCGCGCTAGGTAAGCGATCGGTGATGGTGTCCATCACTCGAGCTTCAATTGTGTATTGACAGCGTTCGTCATAGCGGGACTGAATTGTGAGTTTTACACATCCTAGCGAAGCACTTTTCGTACAGCCGATACCTTGAATAGTAGACGAAGCGGGAGTGATCAATAAATTCAAGCGATCACAACAATCTTTTGTTATAAAATGACTGGTCGAGCCAGTGTCTAAAAATACGCGCAGCGATTGTACCTGCCGAGCGTCATTATCAAATGCAAATGCATAGACTGATGCGGTAGGCAAAAGAACGGCTGTATGTTTATTTGTCAATTGAGTAGTGGTAACTGACAGCGAAACGTTCCTAATACCATCTACATTTAAATTTGAGTCTTGGGTACTAGGGCGATTAGGCTGGGAATCGCTTGGCGTGTGAGTTGCAACCGGTTCGCTCGACATACCCTGCCTCGAACGAATATTATTGGTGTTATGCGAATTGAAATTAGATTGCGAGTGATAATTATCAACATGTAATAAGGTATGGTGTTTGCGGCGACAAATAGAACAAACATTTTGAGATTTGCAGTTTTTGATATGATGAAAACCTAAGCAATTTATGCAAAAACTATTTTTAATTACTAAATCGTTTCTTATTTTTGCGTTACAAGATAAGAACTTAGCACATTTATATAAGCCGTGTGAAGGCTGACTTTTACATACTAAACAATTGCGTGATAAATGACTATTATATGCGTTATAGGGTTGCTGCACATTACTATCGGTATTTACAAGAAAAGAATGTGTTGGTTTTGATACTTTATATGAGCTTGAGGTTTTTGTGACATTATTATAAGTTTGTTTATTATTTGTAAGCGTACGTAAAGTGTGAATTTTGTTTTGTTCTTTGACAAATTCTTTGAGATGAGAGAACTTTGGAATTTTAACCTGCCTATTAGTTTGTTCAAAAAGAGTGAGGGTATCTTTATCTAATTTACTAAGTGCAATATGCGTTATTATGAAATCAGCAAGGTCATCGAATTCCAGGCGACGTAAGGCAGCCTCAGCAGAACAAAACTGATCTATGAATGCGTCCAATGACTGCGATTTAAAATGCAACATTTGCTCCAAATAAGCAGACCCTTGAACTCTTATGTCTTGGTATTTTTCAATGAGTGCGTTCCAAATAATTATATAATTTTCACCTGTAGGCGGAATACCTGAGCACACTGATAACGCTTTTCCTGAGAGTTTCCCTATTAAATACTGAGCCTTTTCGGCTGCAGTGAGCTGAGCATTATCATGAATGAGGCTTTTGAAGTTTTGATAAAAGACGGTCCACCTATTAGGGGTACCATCGAAGGAGGCTAACTCCAAAGGAGGCAATTTTTTATTAAAATTAGTATTGCTCTGTATGCCAGCCCTGAGTTGAGTAAGGGATTTTTCAACAACTTTGATGTTACAATATAAATCGTCAAATGCGTTAACCGTCGAGTAAGAAGGCTTGACCTCCGCATTCGACTCCATATAGGCCAAATTTAGATCATCGACAATTTGAAGAAATTCCGTTCTAGTACTTTCTAATGAATGTATGCGGGTGAGAAATTTAGATTCATTTTCGGGATCAGAAACCTTTAGGCCGAGATTGTACAGTTGTTGAACTCTTTCAAACAACGTTTCCTGTTTAGCTTCTAATAAATTAATTTTACGCCTTAATTGTGCCATCTTGCGAAATAAATTTGCGTGTGAGAATAAAATTGCGTTACTATTAAACTATAAATGCGATTATTACAATAAAAATATTAAAACGAGAGTTTAATTGAGAAATGAGTGAGTGAGAAATAAATTGAAAATGCGGTTGAGTGGAGTTAGCTGTAGTGAAGACTAGCTGAGCGTGTGTTGCTGGTTTGTGACTTCTGATGTTATTGTCACTGTACCCAGTAATTTAACTGCCTGTCTTACCCTTCGAACCGTATCACAGTAATGCAAATACACCACTGCTTAGCGGTAAGAAATAGGTAAGATAGAGGTACCCACGCAGGCGACCCAGTACCGAGTCTCCCTCTGGTGGAATGGGCAGTTAAACCGAATGTTAATGAATATGGAGTGTGAGTGAAAATATGCGTTAAAATATATATAATTATGCGAAAAATACTAAAATGCGGTAAATATATACGTGAATGAGTTGTGTAATATGAAAATGGGAGGTAGTTTTGAAAAAAAATCAAATCAGCGGAAAACGTTTAAATATTTTGAAAATATGAGTATTTGTGGAGTGTATTTTGCGGAATCCGGGGACAGAAGGACCAAGAACTTGTGTGGGCGAGCGGTAAAAGAAATAGAAAGGAAAGCACCGTACCTTTAAAGCAGCAACACTCACTCTTCAGCCGGCCGGCACTATAGCTCGCTATTTCTTGTTTCTTCGATAGCTTTATTATACACACAAGTCGCTAATTATTTATTGAGTATAATTAAACACTCGCGGCGAAATCAAATAGAGATTTATCAACTTTTGCGAATTTTTTATTGCGGAGCGGTGCGTTTGCGTATAGCAAGATCGGTACTCGAGAGAATGAGAGGAAGGGTCGGGGAAGGATATTATATAAGGAAAGTTTTGTTGTGTGCGTGTGCATGTGAGGGTGCGTGTATTTAATTGCGTAAATCTTATAAAAAATCTACCGTCGTTCAACGGCGTTAACAACTCATTTATCGATAGGAGTACTCCTGTGAAGCTTCGAATAAAATAGTCCAACTAATCTTGTTCCCTAATAATCATACAAAATTTGGAGCCCCATTTCAATTAACCCCTTAGGGCGTGAATTTTGGAAAATCTTCTATGTACTAAATATATATTCAAAAAAAAATGTAGATATAAATATATAACATACATTATTTGTACCACCTTCTTCACCGTATAAAAGCATTGGATTTGCTACTCTGGCGGATCGTAGAACGCACCTTCTCTCACGCCATATCTCAATCCTCCACATCGACAAAGAGGGAAGTCTTCAGTTATAAACTTCAGTTAAGTCAAAAATTGTGTCTAGGACCCAAAAGTAGCGAAAATAAATTGGATGAATAAGCATAATTTGGAGATCAACTTTTCTAAAACTAAAATCATGCAATTCAGACCTTATCAAAAATGTAAACTGGACATTAACTTTTCATATAATGACATTGCATTGGAATGTGTACCATCATTTACATTGCTAGGCATAGTAATTGACTCAAACCTAAATTGGAAATTTCATATCCAAAAAATTAAAACAAAACTCTCTCAATTTACATATGCGTTAAGAGAACTCAAAAAATCTACAAATTTAAATATTGCTCTCACTGCTTACTATTATACTGCTTATTATTATTCTACAAAAAAAATGTATCACGATCCTTACGAACATCCAGCAAACTGACAGCTGTAAGCCGCATTTTTGGAATTGTCCATACTTTCCCTTCCATGTATGTATATTCTGGAAATGTGCAAGTTTGTGAGAACATACTCACATATATATGTTAAGGAGAGCGATATCCCCCACCATAATATTCAGCACTACAAAAATAATCTAAGGCAAATATTATCTAAACTAGCCCTACAAAGATCAGGCACGTATTCTATGTCTATAAAAATATACAATAAATTACCCGAACATATAAAAAACGAAAAAAGTAAGTCAAAGTTTTTAAAAATGGTAAAGCAATTACTCCTTGAAAAAATGTATTACACTATAGAAGAATACCTTAGTGATAAATTTAATAAGCCTTAATTTTAATTAATGATTCATGTTGACTTATATGCGAAAGACTTGTTTTAAATTGATTTAATTTATTTGAAATTAATTAAATTTTAATCCGATATTGACACATTGACATTACATATAATTTATTGACATTTAATTTAATTTATTAACAATTCATTTTAATTTTAATTCGATATTGACACATGGACATTACATATAATCTATTGACATTTCATTTATTTTTTGACATTTCATTTAATTCATTGACATTTTATTTAATTTATTAACGTTTCATTTAATTTATAGATATTTAATTTTATTCAATGACATTCCATTTAATCAACTGACATCCTATTAATTTGATTGACATTTGATTATTCATTTAGGTACAATATTAATTTTTATTTACTGACGTTCAATCTACTTCATAAAAATTTTACTCCTGTTTACTTCCATTTACTTACCTAATTAGGCGTTTAATACTCGTAGTATCACGTTTTCGAAATAAATCTAGTAATTCGATTGACTTTATGAACGACTTAATTAAATTTAATCTAGTTTTTTTTAATTTGATAAAATTTAATTTCATTTGATTTTAATACATTGACATTTCATTTTATTCTATGGCATTCCAATTAATCTATTGTCATTTCGTTAATTCATTCACATTACTATTATTTATTGACTCTTGTTCAATTTATTTAAATTATTTAATCTGTTTATTTTCCATGTAATGTAATTAGGTACAATATCGCGCCTTCATAATAATGTAACTAAATAATTTATTTGATAAGATCTCAATTCATAATTATTTTTCAATAAATACAAGAACAAGGAAATCTAGCTAGTAAAATTAAATGTCTGCCCTTCTCTATTCATATTTAATTGTAACGCCTTAAGAGGTGTGCGTTCCCCCAGCAGGAAATTGTGTCCTAGGCTAAATTAAGTTTCATGAATAATTAGAGCGTAATTTGCTATAAATGTGCGCGAAATAAAAAATTTGTGCGCATTTCCGTTTTGGAAAAAAATGAGAAAAACGAATCCTGCTGGGGTAACGTTTTTCCAGCAGGAAGATTTTAAACGAATAATCCGAGAGATAAATAATTTATATGAGCGGATAGCTTATATTTGTGCATAAATGTGCGCCAAAAATGAAATTTGTGGGCCATCGGGTTTTACAGATATTTCGTTTCCTGCTGGGGTAACGTTTTGCTGAAACTTGTTTCTTCAAAACCATCGAATGTGCGCCCATTGAATAAAGATACATGAGTAGCTTTTAATTTGTGCCTATTTGTGACATAATTTGGTTTTCAAAAATATTAACAGTTTAGGAGTAATCTCGTATTGAAGAAAACTTGAAAAAAAATTATAGCGCTTAAATGAGAAAACATAGAAGCTCACTGAAAACGTTATTTGATTGGTCTTATTGTTTCGATCAAAAATAAAAAGTTTCATGAATCTGGGAATACACGTTTTTAAATAATATAACTTTAACTTTAATTGGTTATAACCTTAATTTAAACTCAAAATGCACGAAACTGATTAATGCTAAGTTAAATGGGTATGAATCAAAAATTAGTGCATGTTCCAAAATATATGTCATGAAAATTTCAGCTTCATACATTTATTAATAAAGTAGATATAAACAAAAAACCAAAATATGGGCTAAGTTTATGGTTATCCGACTAAATCCGAATGACCACCAAAAAGCGACGATTTCATACTTGTTGATGACATTCTATTCTTGACAGTATTAAACAACAGTTGTTGTCGATACAGTCGCGTTCATAACAGCAATTGAGTTTTTGAGTTTATTGTCATTAATGTATCATTCATAGCAATTTTAGTACAAAATAAACTGCCGTGCTATTGTTAGATAAGTTATCCAACGGACCAAGTAAAGAGCTTTGCGGCACACTAGACATAGACTTTACTGGAGGGAGACTCTGTACTAGGGTCGTCTGCTTAGGTACCTCCGTCTTATATATTTCTGCCGCAAAGCAGCAGTGCTTGCATTGATGTGTTCCGGTTTGAAGGGTAAGATATGGCAGTGAAATTACTGGGTACTGTGACTTTACATCTGGTGTCACAAGTTGGCAACGTACACTGTGGTTCTTGTGGGGGTTGCAGTTTTGCTGCGAATCTCACAGGACCTACATGTATTATAGGCGACTGTTTCCACTTACCATCAGGTGGGTAGTTTGCTTGTTTGCCAACTTTCTGCAATAAATACGTATATATACTTAAATATATTATAAATAAATACGTCCTATATACGTATATTGCCATGCAACTGTTCAATGACACGATAATGTGGCGTTCTATTCTGATAATAGGTTACAGACGAATCGAAACTCAACCGATGCGATCGACCAATCGGAGCGCTTATATTGCCATTCTACTGTCCGATGTTTTGTGGGTTATGTTGGCGGTCAAATAATACCACTGTATTTATGTGTAATCAACTGTATTCAATCTATTTATAAAACACAACTGTAATATATGATTGGTACAACTTATCAAAGCAATTATTCTGTGAGAGAGTGACAGGAAAAGAAGCGGCAAAAACCTCAGACCAAGTAACTCCATAGATAAACCAAATTTTTTTGTTGTCTATACTCAACACGATGACCTGATAATGTGGCGGTCTGATTGGTCGATCGCTACGGTTGTTTTGATTTAGCTGTAACTTATTAGTAGAATTGGGTCTGTGATCTGCGGCCATACCGCCTAATTCAAAGCGATCACTCGCTATCATTATCGTGACATTAGAACAATAGTTTTAATGTCACCTGTGACATTAAAACTATTGTTCTAATGTCACGATAGTGATAGCGAGTGATCGCTATGAATCATTACCTACTTCACCTAGCGCCGTAGATTGATGTTTTGATTCTATTACATTAAAAAAGCAGTTTCTAAGCATTTAAATAATTTTGCTGTTGAAAATTTTATGTTCATAATATAAAAGGATACTTTATTGGTTTCCTATCTATTTCTATAACTTGACCATGTTTGTGTTTGTTTGCCTACTAATATTTATTTGATATCTTTTTATTTCCACTAAAAGAGGTCTGTCTCCGCAATTGTAATATTATATAATGCTATGATTTATATAGTTGTTCACGCTCGAGGAAGAGCGAGTGGCGGCACTGCATTCTAGTCTGTGCAGTGACAGCTTTTTTGGCGGCCGGCCGCATGTGATATGTCAGTTGAGTCGAGTCGAAATGTCATGACATGCTTAGAGGTTATAAGTTCAGGCCGGAATAAAATATAATATACAATATTCAAGCAAATAGTGGTTTGCGCGGCGCACCTAATATCGGGGTGCGAAAGCCCGCTTTGTGTTGTGCGAAATCGCGTGTGTGAGTCGTGGTGGCCTATTAGGCATTTGTAGTGCTCCGGTCTCCACCGGTGGATCCACTGCAGATCTTCAGGAGCCGTGACTTCCTTCGAGCTAGCTCAGGAAGTCCACCGGCTACGGAGGAGACGGAAGGAGACAATTGGAGCCAAGGTAAGTAATACCAGCTTTCTATGAGTTGGTAGTCAAATAAAATTCAGCAATACAAGTCGGTGAAACGCCGACGTGGTGGAGTCTACTTGGGGCACCACCAATAGTATTACATAATATATAATATATTCACATAATATATAATATTACATTATTAATTATCAATAGACGCACATTAAATAAGTAGGTATTTAAGTGGAAGTGTTTATTTTTAATAATATAGACAATAAACTCAAAAAAAGTAAATAAATTCATTTTTCCAAAACAGTTTTATAGCCGAGTGTACACAGACGTGATGTATTTAAACTTGTTAGTGGGTAAAATTAAGAATGTCATCAACAAGTATGAAACCGTCGCTTTTTGGTGGTTTTTCGAATTTAGTCGGATAACCAAAGAATTAGCCAATTTTTTGGTTTTTATTTATATCTCCTTTAATACAAAATATATGATGCTGAAATTTTCATGATAAATAGTTCTGAATACGCTCAAATTTTTAGTCTATACCTATGTAATTTTGGTTTAGTCACTTTCTTGCATTGCGAGTTTACAGTGACGTTATCACCGATTAAAGTTAAAGTTTAATTATTCAAAAACGCGTACATGTAGATTCTTGAAACTTTTTATGTTTGTTAGTAATAATAAGACCATTCAAAAGTCGTTTTCAGTGAGCTTCTATGCTTTCTCATTTATGCGCTAGAATTTTTTTTCGAATTTCCTTCATTACGTGATTGCTCCTAAATTGTAAATATTTTTGAAAATCAAATTATGTCACAAATAGGCACAAATTAAAAGCTACTCATGTATCTTTATTCAATGGGCGCACATTCGATGGTTTTGAAGAAACAAGTTTCAGCAAAACGTTACCCCAGCAGGAAACGAAATATCTAAAAACCCGATGGCCCACAAATTTCATTTTTGGCGCACATTTATGCACAAATATAAGCTATCCGCTCATATAAATTATTTATCTCTCGGATTATTCGTTTAAAATCATCCTGCTGGAAAAACGTTACCCCAGCAGGATTCGTTTTTCTCATTTTATTCCAAAACGGAAAGGCGCACAAATTTTTTATTTCGCGCACATTTATAGCAAATTACGCTCTAATTATTCATGAAACTTAATTTGGCCTAGGACACAATTTCCTGCTGGGGGAACGCACACCCTTAAGAGGGGGTATAAAGTTAAATTGCTAATCGTAGATTTGATATCTACACTTGAAATTGAATAATGAACTACCCCTTTTTTTAAAATAGATATTTAACTATATTTGTAAGTGAACGCATTGAGTGAAAACATAAAATTATAATATTTTATCGATAGAAAAAAATCGCGAAGATACGTCTAATTTTCAAGCAAAATCGATTGCTTTTCAATGTGATGCATATAACTGCGTCAAATTTTTAATATATGTATAATATAAAACTATATAACCTAGGGACTGTACTAGCGATTTTCAAAAATAATGTATATTTTACGAGTAATTAAAATAAAACTAATTCGGCGCTTACAACGTTCTTATTCCGCGCAGAACGCTATCGTCTGTCGCACCTGACCCAAGGTAACAGGCATGTTTTATTTCATCAATCAGTCTTGATCGCTTCGTTGAAACGAGTAAGCTGTGCTTCTGTGCTCCAGCCCGAGAAAATACATCGACCAAATTATGGCGAATGAAAAAACCAAAAAAAATTGTCTAAAAGAACTTAAGAAGTCAAAAATTCAACTTATGGCGTATTGTAGAAAGTATGTACCTATTATTTTACTTTTATCATGTTTACGTAATATTTTTTCGTTAATAAGTAGTTTCACCTTACAATATTGACCCTTGCGCGTTGACTTTTAATAACACAATACAATGCACAAGCGCTGGTGCAACGTAGGCGCGGGTAGTGTATGTAAAACAAATTGATGCTTTTGACTACTCGCGTGCTGGACGTAGGTGACAGTATGTAAACTTTTTATAGTGCTAACATAAATTAAATCAATTTGACGCGAAACTTTGATTATATAAAGACGCGAAATTATCGCATCATAAGTACTTCGTTAAGTAATTAAAAGTGTCATTACTGTGACACTTTAAATTAAGCGACGACCGTCTGGCGCTGTGATTAGGACGTGGACCTTTGGCGCCTTAGGCGCCAACGGTCCCGGATTCGATTTCGGTCGGAGCAGATTTTTTGTGATAAATATGAATATATGTATGTGCTCGAACCATGGACGTGTATGTTTATTTATATTTACTTGTGCTTTATTCCTTTTTATTTATGTATGTATGTTTATCCGTTATCTAGTACTTATCCATACCACAAATTCTTAATGATACTTATTGGGTTATATAATTGGGGTGAATGGGAAAAAAATATTTATTATTGTTAATTATTTATAGTAATTTTGTATTTCAGAGCTGCTGCAACACGAAATATCACACAAGCTGACGAATACGATCCAGTCAAATCCGTAAGCGGAAAGCTCTCATCAAATTTGTAAGTTTATTGCAATTGTTGAACTTAGGACATTAATAAATGTTGTGTAGATTTTTCTGGGGACTGAAATCTACTTAATTTATTGTCAAAATATATTTTTATGAGAAAATCTATTTCTAACCAAAATTGCATCAAAATTTCAGTTAAAATTTGAGGCATTTCATTTCTTTAGACGTTCAAATTATTGTTTTTTTTTTTAATTACAAAAATTACAGTTATAAAATTACAGATAGATTAATAGAGAGAGAGAAAGAATAAGAGAGATAGAGATTAATATTATAAACGTAAATAGCACCATGATATAACAATGAATTAATTAACGTGAATTAAGTGGACGTGAATTAAATGAATTAATAGGACGAAAAATTTATATTGTTTTTTTTCAGATCATCTTCAACTTTAGACAATATTCCGACGTCTAAAGTCAAAAAAAAATTTTGCACAAAATAAGTTACTACCAATTTCTCTCCTAAAAATTTTGTTATTCCATACTGGTTTCAACGATGATTTTAAATACAGTTTAATATTATCGAGGCAATCTAAAGACTGCGTAAACTTGCAAATTAAACAAGTATACTGCTAACTTGTGCAAAGCAAAATGTTGCTTACTTACACCCAATTTCCGAAAGGCTGATCAAAACATTATTCAACTAACATGCTGCAACATTTGACAGCAGTGTTAAATCAGTTCGAGTTTCTGAAACAACCTACGTTTCTCGTAAAAATTTAGTAATCTTTGATCATTTTAATTTGACATGAGAATTATTTTTAGAGATGGAACTATGAACGACACAAAATGAATGATTTCAGTAATATAACTGAAATCATTCGTTTTGTGTCTTTCATAGTTAATTTTCAACTACCTACGCATAAACTCTAATTGTGTCGTCGCTACTTTTCTTGTCTTACGACATCCACAGGAAGAAAAGTAGCGAGGACGACTAAGGGAGTTTAGTGCCATGAGATACATTTATATTTCATTCTATAATTAATTTCATAGTTCATTCTAAGCTATAAACAAACTCTAGAATACACGGGTCGTCACTACCATTCTTCCCGTGTATGTCGTAAGAGACGATTAAGGGAGTTTAGAGCAATTAAGTACATTTATAGTTCATAGTTCATTCTAAACTATGAACAAACTCTAGAATACTCGTAAATGTGTCGCCACTACCTTTTTTCCCGTGTATGTTGTAAGAGACGAAAAAGGTAATTTAGTGCGATTAGGTATGCACAAGTACATATTATGTATAGTTCATTCTTGACTATGAACAAACTCTCGAATATATGAGACGCCACTACCTTTCTTTCTGTGTATGTCGTAAGAGACGACTATCTGTGTCATCCACACCCAGACTACTTAGTCTTGGTGTGGCTGACCCCAGCTAGGCCACAAAAAAAACTGGAAAATAGATTGTTTGAGTATGCCGCTATAATGTCCAGAGATAGGTATAGTATGTCTGAGTTTGTCGGCATCAGAGTTTGTCGCTTGCGCGTTTCAGAGATACGTGTGGCTCAGGTGGGGCAATGTTACCTGATCCTGAGTCACACGAATATCGAAAACGGAAAAACATAGCATAGCAAAAATTTGTTTGCTGATATAGATAGGCGGCAGTTTGTCGGAGTTTGTCAGACAAGTAAGGAATTTCAACCCTGCATAACTTCAAGAAAAATATTAACAAAAATGCTTATATCTCGAAAACGGTGCAGCGAAGTTAAAAATAACGAAATTTTTGACCCCCGTACACTCCCACAGCCAATGAGGACATACATAATAGAGTTACAAAAATGGTCAAGTGTGGGTTTGACTTTTTTTTCATCCTAAATTTTGATATTTATATAAAATTTAGTAGAGATTCCACCTAGTGTAGCAAAGGGGGTGCCAATATTAATTGAACTCATCCATACTAAATACGTTGATTTTTGAAGTGTCTGGCTCCATACAAAAATCAGTTGAAAATTTTCAAAGTTTTACTTGTTCTAAAAATTTGTGACTAAGATAATTAAGTGCAATTACATATGTACATTTATAGTTAAAAGTTCAATATAAATTATAAACAAACTCTATAATACTCATTGTACATAAGTCGCCGCTATCTTCCTTCCCATGAATGTCATAAGATACGACTTAGGGAGCTTACTGCAATTAGGTACATTCAAAGTTCATAGTGCATTCTAAACTATGAACAAAATCTAGAATAATGATCTTAATATTTTTGCACATATTGAAAGCGCTTGGTATTTTTATATTTATAAAAATTTGAGTATGAATTCATAATATAGATATTTACAAATGATGACGTGGCTGACTGTACAATCCAATCTAACTTGTAGATGAAATGACACTGGATACCTGGAAAATGAAACACAAATCAGCAAAAGAAAAAAACGATACTTTTAAAGGACAAAGCAATTTAGGAAAAAAAAATAAAACGTATTGCGATTTATATAGATTTTGTCACCACTGAGAAGTTTTATTGCCTAGTAGAAAAGTTACGATTGTAGGTGCATTCGCGAAAGTTTATGATCGGTTGCTTTTTGTCCTTATTGCTACGCGATAGAGTCGAACAGTAGTCGAGCATAAACTTTCGCGACTGTATTATAGCGACATCTAAGTGATTTTCTGATTTTAATGCCATCATAATTTTTACACTGGGCTAGATTTGTTTTGGCTCCATACTAAAAGTTATATCTAATGATAAAATGGTGCCACTATATTCACACTCAATTTTAACACTAATTATTTGATTTCAGTAACACCGAACCACGGGTTTATCGGTTAATCGGGCAAAGACGGCTTTAAAAAAAAGGAAGCTAAGGAAGCAAAAGACCAAAGTATCTATGATGCAAGTGAACGACTTATCATTCCTAGCCAAGGTATAGACCGTATTCTGAAAAAAAAAAGAATTTTAACATACAAACATTAATTATTGTAAATTAAAGCGATTCTTACGGTTAACAATTTCGAAAATTGAAAGTGACATTATAAGAGAGGTAAATAAATATATTAATCACTACCTTTTCGTATTATTTAAATCTGTACTCCAAGTATATATGGTGTTTGAAATATGTTTACGCCTATGCTTATCCGACGAGTGCTTAGCAGGTAAATGTAAATAAAGCACTTATTAAATACCTATATAAATAAATAATAATATTTATTACCTTCCTATTCGTTTTACTTATCACAAGTGAAAAGTATTTTATATTCACAGTTCAAAGTACGGATAAATAGTCCGACTCGCACTTAGCCAATTTTATCTGCCTAAGGTAGGTTATACTGTGCGCGAACATACAAAACATGAAGAGGGAGCGAACTTATCGCTGCGGGTCTTATCGGGTGAAATCTGATATTTTTCTAGCTTTATACCCGTCCTGATCTAATATGTTTCTACCTTTATACTTTTTTCTAGTCAACACTATAGCACTTCTTATAGAGCTAAAGATATTTTTAAATTTATATGCATATTTTTTTCTTGCGTTCTTCAATTTAACAAAATACCAACCCCCTCACTTGAAAAATGTTTAAAAACAAATCTCCAACAGCGATCAGCATAAAAATACAATTTCTGCCAATCAGTCGTGATGTTTATTATAAACAACCCATTGAACCTATCGCAAGTTTGTATCGCGGAAGTGTAACGGGCCCTGATGCGGCCAAAATATTCAATTGGCGTATCCTAGTTTGGCGGCGCGCCAGCGTCGTGCATATTGATGTGCCAAACTGCCAACTTTTGCCGCCGACTCAGCCATCGAGTAGTTGGCCTGACCTGCCAAACTGTGCCCTGATACTCCCACTTTAATGAACTATCTCCCAGCCGTCCGCCACGGGGCTCCACGCGAGCACTTAACTTAGCTGTTACCGCTAAGCATATTCGCGTGTGATGTCAGCTACTTTTTTCGTATGACTCCAACTTGTACAATTACAGTACACAACAGCTACAATTCTGTACAGAGTAGTCGATTATTATTTCATCTTTGAATAAAAATGTCCGGAAAAGACAAAAGTACGAAATAGAAATAAAGAAAATTGCTTCTAATACATAAAAGAATGAAAAATACTAAATTACAAAATAATACTACAAGTTCTGTTCAAAATTGTCTAAGGCTATGGTTTATTTAGATAATTTCCATGCAACTTAAAAGAAATCATGGCAGTACGTCATTATCCAGCCTTTTTAACCGACTTCAAAAAAGGAGGAGGTTGTCAATTCGGTTGTATTTTTTTTTATGTTTGTTACCTCATAACTCCGTCATTTTTAAACCGATTTCCAAAATTATTTTTGTATTTGATAGAGTATACTGCAAGGGTCACCAAAGTCAGGATCGGATGATGGGATCCTATAGAAAATTGAGGAAAACACTAAGCTGGTATTAAATTAGGGTTTCTTTCACTAAAAAGATTTTATTCACTAAAAAGTTAAAAATAATTTTTTTTACAAAAAATAGAACCGACTTTAAAAAACACTGAAAACTTAAAAATAATCTTCTTCTATATTGAAGTCGGTGACAAATTTTAACACTTTCTAGGAGATCATCGCTTGGCGCCGACTTCAATATAGAAGAAGATTATTTTTAAGTTTTCAGTGTTTTTGAAGTCGGTTCTATTTTTTGTAAAAAAATTTTTTGGTTGAACTGATTGAAGCAGAATGAAGTTTGCAATCCTTTTTGGATAGCAAACCTCTTTGCTATCCAAAAAGCTGTAACCTCTTTGGATTGACCTAACCACAGAGGTCGCATAGGTTTTGGACATTTTGGAACATGATTGATTAGGTTTACGAATGTTTCGACGACATCATTCATTTGTTTTCCAGATTTAAATTGTTTGTTAAATTTGAAACTACTTTTGAGATTACGGACAAACTTTTGATAACAAATAAACCGATACGCTATTTTGAAATGGCTGCTTTCGAATACGAAGAATACGCAGATATTTTGTTTAATTATGGTTTTTGTAATGGTAACGCCGCTGAAGCACAAAGAGAGTACCAAATCAGATTTCCTGATCGCCGTTTACCTCACGTGAGCGTGTTTGGTGCATCTTATTAGCGCATTCGAGAAACGGGCTCAGTTCAACGACGACAACGCGATGTTGGTAGACCGCTCGTTGGTAATGTTGGTGTTGACGAGGACGTTGATGAAATTATTCGGAGTTTCAGAGCAGATCCTACTGTGTCCACGAGGCAAGTGGCAAGAATACATGGCATATCACAATGGAGAGCCTGGTTTGCCGCATCGCGTACAGCACAACTGTATCCATTCCATTACACACCAGTTCAAGCCATTGAAGAAGGTGATCCGATGAGAAGAATTGATTTTTGCAGATTTTTAATCAATGCTGAGATTGAAGATCCAGATTATCTAAAGAAAATCCTGTGGACCGACGAATCTACGTTCGATCGCGATGGCATCACAAACTACCACAATATTCACTTTTGGGCCCCTAAAGGTCAAAACCCAAGAAAATGTAAAGAAAGGGCTCACCAGAGAAGATTCTCACTAAATGTGTGGATGGGGATTGTACACGATAATTTAATTGGACCTTTCTTCCTGCCCCAAAACCTGAATGGCACAACATACGAAACTTTTTTAAGAGAGAAAGTGAACACGCTTTTGGAAGATGTTCCGCTAGCTACAAGAAGAAATATGGTATACCAGCATGATGGGTGCCCAGCTCACTTTAACCGTGGTGTACGACAGTGGCTGGATGAAAATTATCCACTAAGATGGATCGGTAGAGGTGGCCCGACTCCATGGCCGGCGAGAAGTCCTGCTTTGACGCCCTGTGACTATTATCTTTGGAGTCACATGAAAGATCTAGGCTACCCCACACCTGCGACTTCCATTGAAGATCTGAGGGTGAGGATCGTATCAGCTGCTGAAGTCATTAAGACATCACTTTCAACGCGTGTGACAGTGAGTGAGGTACGCCGTAGGCTGCGTGCGTGCATACGTAACAATGGCAGACAATTTGAACAGGACTCTTAAATGTTTTTATTTATGTTGGTTTGTTGTTTAGTATTTTTCAGTATTTTGTGTATTAAAATGCAATTTTGCTTTATTTGTACTTCGTACTTTTGCCTTTTCCAGACATTTTTTATTCAAAGATGAAATTATGAATTTTGACCTACAGCGCAACTTTTTGCTAATTTCTGTAAAAACTACTAATAAAAATAAATAATATTTTTACCTTTTTTAAAAGCTTATGAAACCCGCAAGTAATTTTCGTAGTTTTTACGCCAACTGTCATACAATTTTTTTTTAATAATTGACGTCGATTTTCAGAAAGATAAAAAATTAATCGACTTAATTGTCAATAAAGACCTCTTATTTCCAAAATTATGTAAGTTTTTGACAACAATTTTAATTTAAATTAACTGCCCATTTTTCAGCTTTCCGCAATTAATTAATTTGTCATTGTAAATGGTGTAGTTTTTAAAAAAAAAATTTTTTTGGTAACATGTCGGAAAAAATCTCAAAAATTTTAAAACCGTCGTAGCTCTATAACCAACTGTTTTTGACCCCTGGTTAATTGGACTTTTTTTGTTGCTTATGACCTGTACTATAACCCCTTTCAAGGAATACGTCGTCTTTTCCTGTCACCCTGTAAAGATTTTAAGCAATTTTTGATCATATGTCATAAAATTAACACGTATTTTGTTAACAAGTATTTCAAAAATATTAGTACGAATAAGTTTTAATTAACTGTGTTGATTTTTTTTGCATATCTTTATTAAGTAATATTATATTCAAGTTAAAGGATTTACGCGTAACCACTTTTCAAACAATTTTCTATACTAACGTGGTTACGCGACGTCTTGCAACTTAACTTGCATGGATTTCGTCAGCCACTCATAACATTAAATAAATGTAACATCTCTTGTAACTAAAGGATATGATTAGTTATGATTGAGTATGCGTATTTTAATTATATTAGCGTTATTTAAGTGTAATTATTTGGAAATATTAAAATTTTACCGTGGATAGTAGAAAAGAAAAACAGTAGGCGATTAATTATTATTATGTATTTGTATTTCCATATCAAATAAAAGCAAAATGATTTTTGCTTACCTAAGTATAAAAAAAATATATATTATCACATTTTTTTTAAATCAATCAATAAAACAAAACAAACTGAGTTATTGAAGCTATTCAATAAAATAAATTATTTTAATATTGAAACTAAAAAAACGAATAATTCCTGTAGTTCAACAAAAATAACATTTATACATAAGTACAACAACTAAATTCTACAACTTTTAAGGCCTGAATATTATTTTTTTTTTTTTTTGAAAACGTTAAGAACGTGAAAGTAATTATAGAAAATGAAGTCACACATATCTGTGAAACGCGCAATCGACAAACGCTGAAACTTGCCGACAAACTCTGACAAACTCTAGAATGTCTAGAGTTTGTCAGAGTTTGTCGGCATACTCAAACAATCTATTTTTCACAGTTTTTTTTTGTGGCCCAACTGGGATTAGCCACACGCTACATCGAATGACCAAACGGTTATAAAACATGGTTACGCACATCTCCTGCAACACTAAGATACAGGAGTTTGTAATTGCTCTAAGCATGCCACGTTGATCGCGTTCATATCGCGTTCATCTACAACATGTTAAATTGGAATAGTTTGGCATATTTGACGATGTATTTATGCAAGTTGCATGAATGTGGCAAGGCTTATATTTTTAAAACGGCTTCTCGTAATGAAAAGTTCTTTTGAACATAGATAAATATGATTAAATAAATGTGAATGGCACTTGTTAGGCGTATCTCGTGCAAGTTAAGTTAAAGGACTTTCGCGTGACACGGCAGAATGATCTTACAACAGTTCGGACTTTCACCAATAACAGTTTGTAAATCTTAAGTATTACCGGTAAATCTTAAGATTTACTGTAGTTCGGGCTTTACAGTAACATATTATACACACCCACACCCATGCCAAATTACAATTTTCTAGTACTAAGAGTCTCTAAGCTAAACCGCGAACAGACAGACAGGACATGGCGAAACTAAAAGGGTTCCTTGAAAACTAGGAAACCCGAAAAGTTGATTTCTAAGATAGGACTTTTTAGAATGAAATCTATAATATATAAAGCTGTCGGGTCGTCAGTCGGTACATTGTGCGCCATAATAAACTAACTTCTTTCGCGTTAGTCTCAAATACCAAGAAGAAACTTCAATATCTCTCTTATAAAACTCTTATAAAAATTCTGAACAAGAAAACTTTGACAAATTACGATCTAAAAGAAAATTGAAAGAGAAACAAAACTGTCCCTCTCACATAATGAAATAGTATTAAAAACTATCTGTGGAGCTCTTAAAAAAGTTTTTCAATATGTCAAAGACAACGGAAGTGGGTAAACTATCCGATTTCGTAAATCGAAGATCAAATTTTTATTTGATAGATGCTTTCTCTCGTTGCCTAGTGATGGGGATCAAAAATAAAAAAAACAGTTTTGAGGTAATTGATTAATTTAATACCTACCTATATAAAAATCTCGTGCCAAACACGTGCCAAAGTGTTTGTTATAGAACACCTCCGAAACGTCTTGACAGATTTTTATGATTTTTTTTGTGTATATTTGGTAGGTTTTGTAGGTCTGAGAATAGGTCGTACGCTATTTTTGCTACCGCTAAATGATAACTCCATTTTTTTACAATTATTATAGCGAAAAGTAGTTCGCGGGCACAACTAGTTATTAATAATTGTTACTAATATGCAGATATGGACTAAAACCAAACTGAACTTAGAATCCCACCTAGAAATTCAGAATAAAAATATTTTACAAAATTAAATCTTATTTTTGGCCGATTCCTCTAGCTCATATCGCGCAACTCTCCTTTATATTGAAGTCGATGCCAAGCGATGATTTACCGAAAAGAATAGGTAAGGAAACTCCCATAAAGGACATGTTATTAAATAGCCTTAAAATAAATTTATTTTTGAACCACTATCATGTTTGGTTTTTTTGATAGAGAATTATATCTAGAATTGACCCATGAAAACTAAAAGGATATTAAAAGCACCCTTTTTAAAAATATATATCTATATTTATTTTTCTTATTTTATATTTACACAATGCTCCAAAGCAGAATAGTACTAAATATAATTTACAGAGTAAGAAAAAATCTTTTTTATCTTTTAAATGGTTTTTAACTTATAAAAATAAACCAATTATTAACTTTTTAGTACGGAGTGGCTATTCGGACCCGGGTCCCTATAGAAGTCGATTCCTATTCGGACCCGAAAGAAGCGTCATCGGAAAATAACTTATTGATTAAAACTGAAAACTAACTTAGGTTAAGTTAGGTTAGACATTGTGACCACACACAGAAACTATGTTTCATGCTCCGCCCGCAAAAATCAATTATTATGTAAAATCCACCTCGTCGCCATTTTTCCTCGCTTGGGTCCGAATAGCAATCGACTTCTTAAGGGATCTGCGGCCCTACCGCCTGTCTCATAGCGTCACTCGCTATCGCTTTCGTGACATTAGAACAATTGTCCTTATGTCACCTGTGACATTAGACTAATAGTTTTAGCTACCCGCCGTTGGCTAGACGGCGAGCATATGTGGGGCTCTCCCGGCAGAGTGCCAGGTCTACCCACTAAAACCCCCCGGTGTTCTCCCTACCCTTATGGGCGCGCTAGGTAAGGTCCACACATATTGATCACTCGCGACATTAGAATACTAGTTCAAATGTCATCAAATGACAGATTCTGTGACATTAGAACTATTGTTCTAATGACTGACGTCAAGAGCGTGACGTCATTTATTCGGTAATGACATGATATCCGAGTGTTGCCAGTAGCAATATATATCGTCGGTTGCTGTTTCTTGTTTAAAGTCATGATTGTTTAAACATCAATATAAATAGGGTCATTTTTAAAAAATGATTAAACTATAATAAAGCTTTAAAAAAATGCACTTTCAGAAAAGTCTGTTGTATATTTATTCATAAAATATTTTTAATATAACTATCACTATATCATTCCTCGTAACTTCCAGACTTTTGATCACGGTAGCCATGTTCAACATAGACTAGCAATCTGCGCGGGAGATTTTAGATCGCACAACTAGTGTCGGTTGAAACACAGGGTAATCTCTATTCCTTTCCTTCAATCGCATAGTCTGATCCATAAACAAGGATCTTCTGCTTAACATGCCTTCCGAAGCGCGTAATACGTCGGAGAAGCTAAAGTTTTTTTTATAATGTTGGTCACCCTTCACGACCACTATACCCACGGTAAACCTTGTCTTACTTTATAAATGGAGTGCCGAGAAATTATTAAAAATGAATCTGCCCAACACAGAATCTGTCCTTAACCGAATAATCGATGTCGACTGGAAAGAGCAATATCATTAACTAAAAATGCTTGTTACTCGTATGTCAATACTGAGATGGGTATAACACTAAGGAGTACCTATGTGTGTACCTTAATATACACGCAAGTATAATCTGTGAAACACCAAACCAGGCTTAGATGAGGTGTTAACACGCTTAACTGATCTATCCCAGTCTAATCCACTAACAAATCCTCTCAGGGCATTCATTTTCTTTATGCTAAGAACCTCTAATGTCGTAGTGAATTTGTCTGGACTTATTATGTTTACCATTAAAATGAAAAAAAAATTATACAAAATATCCATTTGAAATTATGTTATTTTTTACGGATTGAAGGCTGGAATTCTTTTTACTAGCACTGTCAAGTGTACTCAAATATTTTTGCAATTCATACAATTCACATCCTCCTTATTTCCTTACTAGCTTTTGCCCGCGACTTCGTCCACGTGGAATTCCTGTTTTATTGATTCACTTTATAAATCCCCCTTTACACCCTCAAGGAATGATTTCGGGGATATAAACTAATCCTTATCCTTCCCCACAACTCAAACTATCTCCATACCAAATTTCCCATTCAAACTTCCACCCTCTTTCCAAACACACAATCCCACTTTCGCATTTATAATATTACTAGTAAAGATTATATGGATATCTTATATTATAATTTGTTCATAAAGTAAGGTTTGTGAGTGTTACGTAAGATAGAAAATATTTTGCCAAGTAAGTGCAAAGACGGTGACTTGCAAGTAGTTTGCTGATCACTCATTCCCACTTTCAGCAGCTCATAAAATGTTTTAAGCATCGCGGCTTAATTTTATAGGGCTTCCATTTTTATAAGGATATATTCTTCTTTTACACACTGTGATTATTTGTATGTGTACTCGTATCTGTTTGTATATACAAACTAAGCTATTCCTGTTTATAGCTTTAAAATCATTAAGTCACAAAGCAAGCTTATCCAATTATAAATAATTTTTAAAAATTCATATGCCACTCTTGGGATCGAGAATCGTCATTGAGTATTATTGAACTACGTTTCGACAACTTTTCGAATGTGTCATATAATAAAGATATTAACCAGTTAAAGTGTGCTGGATAGAAATTAAAAGCGACACCTTAAGGGGAAGTACTCTAAATGTTGATGATAGTAGGAAATATTCCTTTTTTTTTAAATAACGCAAACTACGTTTATATGTAGACTTTCGATGAATTACTTCTATCAAAAGGAAATTCTGTACCGAGTCCTCTGTATCTCGGGTACGAGTACCTCTATTTTAGCTATGTCTGCCGCCAAGCCACTCTTACCGATATGATCTTTTACCAATGTGCGCTTTTGACAGCTCCCTTGCCATTTTACGATCGCTTATCATTTTGCTTTTTGACCAGTCTGCGCCTAAAAGGCAACGGTGCTTACCTACATTGCTGTGTTCTGGTTTGAAGAGTTAGACAGGCGGTGAAATTACTGGGTACTGTAACATGACATCTTCTTCATAAATTGGCAACACACATTGGCGTTCTTGTAGGGGTTGTAAATTTGCAAGTCTTTTATGAACCACACGTACGGCATGTGGCATGTGTACAGCACGTAGCGACTGTATAAGTATATAGCCACTTGCAATATTGTTAGCCTGCTAGTTTGACAACTTTATTGTAGAAAAATACCGAGGGTTTCGTACAAACTTTTTTTTTTTTATTTATTCTGGCAACAAACAGTCGTGTACAATATTAATGAGTGTATACAGTGCTTATCAATAAAAAGACCTTGAGTGCCTAAGATAATTATAACACATGCTTTTATAATCAAGTTGAAAAGAAGAGTTACACAGTATTTTACTTGTTGAATACGTATTTATACCAAAAACATATTAATTTATTATAATTTAAATTTTATCTTAAACAGCGCAAAGAGAAATTTTTTTTTTACATATTTTTTGCAAAAACAAAATTGAGCATTTTGACATTAATGTTAACTTATCTAAATAAATAAGTATCTAACTACTAACATTTTTTGATTTTGAGAAACAAATAATGGCTGATGTTCGTGCGTAGGCGTGGTTTGTCACCCCATTGAATACTCACGATGATATGTAAACGACCAAGAAGTTAAGCGAATGGTTTAGAGATAAGAAAACGAAAAAAAAAACAAGAATAGTAAACATTTTAATGTAAAAAATCTCGTTTCTTTTCCTCTGTTTGAAAAATTTACAATTTTTGTACCATTTTAAAAAGTTCATTCATACATTTGTTTCGAATCAATTAATATTGAATTTCAGAAAAAAAACAAAAATAAAACGCTTCAACTCTAAAGAACCTTTATTTTTAAGATATTTAGAATTTTCAACCGGCATTTTCTCTGAAAACGATTGCTAGCTTACAAGTTTTCAGAAAAATATCAATTTAGTGCCCAGAAATGAGTATTTTTTTATTTCGATGTTTATCGATGACAGGGCAGAATGCTTCAAAAAAATCTTAATACCCGGATACCGTAGAAACCGCTCATTTTTGACCTTTACAAATGTTAATTTGTTGATAAAACCTCAAATGTAACCTTCAAGGATTACGTGGAATTCCCAGTCCCAGTATATTATCAAAAGCACTGTAGAATAAATTGCCTCTCAAATAAATTTCCAACGGAATACTTTTCATAAAACAATAACGAAGCCGCCGAAAATAAACCAAGTGTAATAAATTAAAATAGAAATGAGAGAAGCCACAACTTGTAAAGTTTCACCAGAATCAGAACAACACTAAAATCAAACCACCCTCGCGTGTGGGGAGGGCCCTCGAAACTTTGCAGAATAATGATTGAACAGCACACTACGATGCCGTAAGATATCAATCGAGGCAACTTACTCCGAGGGGAGAGCTTGTTTTATCATTTCCAATAAAGTTGTTAAATTTGTAAAAGTAAACTTTGACGGTGCTCATGGCTGCTGTTAAAATTTTGCATCAGGTATCATTACTTTATGCAGCATATATATTATAGCTATGTGAGTCATTACTAGAAGAGCTATTGACTTGCATGTAAACAGGAATAAAGTTATAGGAAGAACCAATGAAGAATCATGCATTGTTTATGATTATGAGAAGTTGGAATTGCATGCAGACAATGTAAATACTGAGACAACTAATAGAGAGGAATCGAAGAAAAAACATTGTGTGCCGTCCCCATAAGTGATGGAATAATTATTCAATTTTGTTTTGTAAATGCAATAAAATTATTTACGTTTTGGCAAACTCTATTTCTGAATCTCCGTTTACCATAAGTGTGGCACCTTTTTCACGCAGTATGGCCACAGATCCATTGTTCTGCTACCCGCATTGACCTACAAACAAGTTTGTTTGTAGGTCAATGGCTACCCGTAACGTATTTCTATAGCATTTCTGTAATATCACTTTGGATAAAACAACAGTGACGAATGCTTTTATTAGTATTCTAGCTTCTTTATATTCCTTCCGGACCATAATGTTTAATTTCCAAATATTTTACACAAAACAAAACTTGGCACCGTCTTCAATTTAAGAATATTGGTGTTGCAAAAATGTAAACTTTCACAATTGGCTGGTTAGTTAAGTAGTGGACTGTATTTTTTGGCGTATCAAGTCTACTCCTAATGTACTTGCAATCACCTCAGGTTAAAATGGACGAAGCTCAATAGAGTGACACTTGGAAAGGAGGATCGGAGAACATGCGCACTAACCTTTGTATTCGGCTGCCTTCTCTTCCTTCCTTTCTATGGTCTTGGAGTAGGAGCACGGAGTGTTATCGAGAAAATATTTCTTATCACGGCTTAAAAAAGCGAGGGCGAATCAATCGATAACTAATTATTTATTGCGTCCGCTCTTAACGTACTTCGTAGATCGACTGGCTACACGGCTAATACGTGCGCATGAGGGTAAAAGGAAAAAAAAATAGGAAGGATCTCTCAAAGTTAATTGCAAGTATTAGTATGCTATATACCCTACAATAAAATACTAGATCCACCAAATGTGATGTTGTGTGTATTTTTATATTATTTTTACCTTTTTTGTGTATTAAAGTAAAATATTTTAATTCAATGTTTTAGGTACATTACTTGCATGCGTAGTTGAATTTAAAAACGGGCAAACACAAAAATAACTTAAAACTGTATCTAATTGTTAGGGAGTTGTACTTTCCACTATCAGCTCACCTGAATCACTTGAAAGAATACAATTATACGTAATACGTTATTATTTCTTAAATGTTCGTGGGATTTCATCACTAGACCCTGATATGGCGACAATAGGACTACCCCCGAGGTATACTCTTTTGAAAACAAAAAGAATTTTAAAAACCTGTTCACGATCGGCGGAGTAATCGGTAAACATACATAAAAAATGAAAAATGTAAATACAGTCGAAAATAGAACCTCCTCATTTTGAAGTCGGTGGAAAAATCAAATATATAAAAATCTCGTGTCACAGTGTTTGTTATCGAACTCCTCCGAAAAGGCTTGACTTGAAGTCTGACAATGGGCTATTTTTTTACTCCTAGGTGAAAAGATAAGAGTGGCCCTCTCCAGATTTTTTGACAATTATTATTGCGAAACGTAGTTGGCGAGCACGGCAATTAGGGGTCCTGTATACGAGTATGTGTAGTGGTTTGTCACGTCCACTGTGTTGTGAGCAAGTGTTCCTAGAAGATATTCAGGGCCCATGGGTGGGCTTTGACCACGAAGGAGCGCTCCTCTCTCCGCTGCTGTTTAGGTGCTGTATGGGACACTTGCTATAGTGAGTTTGTTTGTTTATTACTTAGGTTAAGGTACTTCTAACGTGCGATTCTGACTCCGTATATCACGAACGAAAGTACAACCCGGAGTTTGGTTACGGTTAAGGGCGAAGGGTTTTCCGCCCCCCAAACGAACCGGCCGTGTACGGAACATCTGGTTCTGTTGCAATTATGTACTGTTGCATACAGTACTTACTTTTTTTACGACAGCTAGAACTTTATTTCATAAATAAAAATACTTACAGGCATTTAAAAATAATTTCTCATGACTTCGCGCCGTGATAAAAATTATCATTCAAAACAAAGGGCCTTATTCATAAAAATATTTAAGGAATGTTTAAGTTAAATAATGTTGCTGTCACTTTCAATCTCATTACAACTCCTTAATTTGATTTTAACTTTTTTCAGGGATGCGTTCGAGGAGACACAAATTTGAGTTAGCGTATCACTGGTCATTTTCCTAATTTGTCAGTTTCTCTAATTGCCAGTTTACTTATTCGTCAGTTTCGATAGGTTGACATTTTCGCTAGTTTGTCATTTTCCTGATTCGTCAGTTTCCTCGTTCGCTAGTTTTTGTAGGCTAGCCATTTCGTAAATTCGTCAGTTTCCTTGTGTGCTAGTTTACTTATTCTTCAATTTGTCTAGGTTGTCATCATTACTATTTTGTCAGTTTTCATACAGCCTATTTCGAAACATAGAAAAAAATATATGGACATGCTTAAACAGGCTGGAAATGATCAACATTACAAGACATATGTATAAACGGACTAATTAAAAATGGCTGTAGCTGCTTTTTTAAAGAAGAAATTTATATTTAAGATTAAGGTTTTCAGTAAGTTAATTTCTATAGAATGTCTAAGAACATAATGTTAAATAAGTAAATAAAATGTTCAAGATTAAAATCTGTTTGTTTTTAACCGACTTCAAAAAGGAGGAGTTTTTCAATTCGATGCGTATGTTTTTTTTTGTGTGTATGTTACATGATTACGACGCCAATTGTGGACCAATCTTCAAAATTCTCTTTGTATTCGATAAAGTATACTCCAAGGGTGGTCCTATGATCACCAAAGTTAGGATCTGATGATGGGATCCCATGAAAATCGAGGAAAACCCTTAAATTTGAAGGTGTGTCTAACGTGTTTTGTGTGTATGTTCGCGATTACTCCGCCAATTGTGGACCGATTTTCAAAATTCTTTTTGTATTCGATAGAGTATACTCCTGGGGTGGTAAAGATCTGTTGATGGGTTCCCATGAAAAGCGAGGGAAACGCTAATTTAATACCAGCTCACCGAAGGTGTGCTGGTATTAAATTAGGGTTTCTTTCATTAAAAAGATTTCGTTCACTAAAAAGTTAAAAATAAAAACCGTTAAAAATAATATAAGAATAGGTACAGACAACATCACACTTCTATATTGAAGTCGGTGACAAATTTTAAGTCTTTCTAGGAGATCATCGTTTGGACTTTACTAGGACTTCAATATACGAGAAAAGTGTGATGCTGTCTGTACCTATTCTTATATTATTTTAACTTTTCAGTGTTTTTGAAATCGGTTTTTATTTTTATAATTATGTTAAAAAGTAGCTATGCAAAGATATGAGAGCGGCTAGGTGATACGCTAATACTAGTGAAAAATATTGCAACATCTTTATAGTCTTCTAATATACCTAGTACTTACAATTAAATCGTGCTATAGAAATGCATTTCCTGCAGCTGGACATGTAGATGTACAGTAAGCTCCCATTCAAGCTTTACAATTACACTACGAAAACCGCCACTATTACGAGCGACATAAGAACGGTCCAAAGGTCAAACAGTATAGCTTGACAATTATTTAAAATGTGTAGTTTATGTATGTTATTGTTATTTTATTAAGGTAGATATTTTTTTTAAATATTGTCACATCCCGTCATTATCATGCATTTCGAAAATTTACGTTCCTCTACCTATAGGTTACCTGATAGAGATTGCCACCTAGGTAATAAGGCCGTCTTTTGTTAATTTGTTTTACGTTTGTCCAAAAAACAACTAAGCGTGTTTTGTTAACAATAAAGTATTTATTTATTTATTTTATTTTATAGTTGGTAATAGAGTCAAGATCTGTTTAAATTATGAAATTGACGACCTAAACTACCCGACAGATAAGGAAACTAACGTGTTGAGAACATGACAAAGTAGCAATATTGACAACCTAAAATAAGTGACGAATAAAGAAACTAACGAACAAGGAAATTGACTTATTATAGGAATAGACAACTTGGTGGAACTGGTAAATAAAGTAATTGACGAATCAAGGAATTGTCGAATAAGTAAACTGGCCAATTAGCGAAACTGACAAATTAGGAAAATGACCAGTGATACACTAACTCCTGACAATCAGAATAAAGCGCCAGATAGAATATTTGACTGCCGAATATGAATGTGATTTTCGGTGGCACAGGTAGCTGGTCACAACTTCGGCGTTATACTTATTTGCGTCTAGTTCAGTAACAATGAACTAAAAATCTTCGTTAATTATTACAGTAATGAAAAGTGAACACAGTTTTTGAGGTATCAAAAGAATTTCATTTTAAAATATGGTCGGCAAGACTCTGCATAAAATTGGACGAAAAATTATTTTCGCAATATTCCTGTTTCAGTATAAGCGGTAAGCTGTTTCCGTTTCGTGCAAAGTTTACGAGGAAGAGGCTAGCAAACTTCATTGGGACCTATGCGAGTTGGAGTATTGCATTGCACCCAGAAGGCCCATCTCATCTTTCCCCGCTAAAAGCCTACGTGTGTTATGTACTTACGTTTTACCTGTCGCTACATAAAAATAATTCATTATTGTACAAAACAGTTTGAAATAGTATTATAAATTTTATTTACAAATCTGAGAAGACAATACGACAATAAATGATAAAACGGCCAATATTATTTTTAAGTCATTTTTTTCATTAGTAGCATACATATAACATTAAGATACAAGGATTCGACAATTGGGATGATGACTGAATTCTAATTTTCACGTCTTGTCATAAAATATTAAAATACCGTAGAAAAAGATACAATTCTGTGAAATTTGAATTAAAATCGGCTTAGAATACATTAGATAAAAGCATTTTAAGTTCTTAATTTGGAAGCGATAAGATAGAGAGATCCGACATCAACCGTGACGTCATTGTTTAGTACGGCTATATAAACTCCATGTAAATTGCCGTTTTGCTAGAAAGAGATGGAGAAAAATCTTTAATACCTTTATATCTTGGTTGTTGTTTTAGTTATTTGAAAACCGATTTTTTCTTTCAGTTTATATGAATGAGCTTCTATTAAAGCAAAAAAAAATTTTGTCATCTAGCCTATTGTTGGACCGCAGCGAACTGAGCGAAGGCGACAACATCCTTTTTTTTCGTGGGGAAATGCGTGACCGCACCGTATCCGCCGCCGTTGGCTAAACGGCGAGCGTACCTATGTGGGGCTCTCCCGACAAAGTGCCTGGCCTACCCACTAAAACCCCTCAGTTTTCTCCCTGCCCTTATGGGCGCGCATGGTGAGGTCCACACTGCGACTCCACTACCCACGGGCCCGAAGACGACAACATCCTGAAGGGGCCACGAGGAGTGACGAAACGCGTAGAATCTACGCTACGTTGACGCATCCAATTTGAGGGAGGGCAAGCGGTGCAACATCAGCCTGAGTTGTTTTTGACATGTTGTACACTCGAGTACAAAAAGATCGATACTGTCAAAGTTACAAAAATATGAACTCTACCTTAATATTAAGTCAATAAAGTCTGACACTCAATGTATACATATTTTTAACCGACTTCAAAAAAGGAGGAGGTTATGTGATTTCGATGCGTATGTTTTTTTGTGTATGTTACGCGATTATGCCGCCAATAGTGGACCGATTTTCAAAATTCTTTTGTTTTCGATAGAGTATACTCCTGCGGAGGTCCCATTGATACCAAAGTCAGGATCTGATGATGGAATCCCAGGAAAATCGAGGGGAAACCCTTAAATTTTATAGGTGCGTTCAACATGTTTCATGTTTCTTCCGAAGCTATTCAGGTATTTACGTCTGGTAGTCATGAATGGCGGCTAAAAATATAAATATTTCTTTAAAAAAACGCAAAAGGAAGCCAACATCTGATGTAAGCATCAGCAAATTCATTCATTCATTTATTTATCTCAGACAACAAATGACATCAATTCAAAAAATTTAAATTAATTAAAATCGAAAATAAGAAGTAAGATGTCATGAAAAATTTTTCCCTTCAGCCATATAATGTCATCTAAAATTGCAAATGTCTGTCGTAAATTAATTTAAACCATTACATAAAAAGGAAATTAAAAAGTCATCAATTCAAAATTAAATTAAGAAATAATGTCAATCGGAAATGAAAATAAAATTTAAGATGTCATAGAAAAAATTAAAATGTCATCAAAAATTATAATTGTTAAAGTTGTTATTTTTTTCTTGAACACACCTATTATTAACATTAACATGGCTAGGCTCTCTGGTCAATTAATTCAAAAGAGGGACCTCAGAATCTATCATAATCCATTGTGTTACTAACTGCCAAAGTCGGAAATATACGGACACTCCGTCAGCATCAACAATCGCAGTAGTTCGGTGTGTGCAAACCAAATGTTTTATCATTTCCACATCAGCGGGTATAGCCCTGATGATGTTCACTATTGTTCGGAGCTCCAGACTATTTGGGAGACTCTCTTGTCTGAGTGTGGTCCATTGTGCGGATAAACAAAATATCCCACTAATGCAGCGGGTGATTGATGGCAGCGGTAATGGGCTTTTAATACCAATAATAAGATTTCGTTACACTTTCTTCACTTTATTGTTATGAAGCGTTATGAAGTCAGCGTTAAGAACATTGTTATAAATAAATGAATAGATACTTGTATAATATTGTAGTTGACATTATAATTAGAAATATGCTATCAAATATTTCAATTGAATTTTACTAAGATCTCATAAACTAACTACTGAACGAATTTTCATGCTATTTTGACCATCAATTAGTCAACAATAAATTGATCATTGATTGATTGATTTTTAAGTCTTCAACGAGAATTTATTCCGGATGATTTATATATTTTGCAACCGCGTCTTCGAAAAACATATTTGAATGACTTAAGCAGACCAAATCCTAACAGATTCTTTATAAAACGAGGTAGTAGAGAACTGTAGTTCATTTAAAATACTAAAGAAAACTCCGCAATGGCGATGGCATGTTTATATCTGTTAGATACAGTTAACTCACAATAATAATTTCTTTTACGAAAACCTTAAATAAAAATGACCCTTTTTCCTGCTACAATATTTTTACTTAACGTGTTTTAGAGGAACTTTTCAAAATGCTTCTGCTTGGAATTTTATATTCAATACTAGCTGCTCGGAAAGATTTTGTTCTGTCAAAAGTTATTTATTCTGTGATTTGTATGGTAAAAGAGTATAGATTTTACTATTTTCCACGCAATTTTTATGTTTTTTCTCTCCAATGGAACCTTCCTTTTACTTTAAAGAATATAATAATATGGAAAAATACTTAGCCGAATCGGTCCATCTGTTCTCGAGTTATGCGCTTAGCAACACATTTGAAAAAACGTGGGTGAAGCTGAGTGTTTAAAGTAAGTTAAAAATAAATATATTTTAAATATAGTACAAAACTACTTTAACATTTAGCAAAAGCTTAAGCAAATTTTCATTTACAAGTTATGAAATGCGTCAAGCTTATATCATTGTTGCTGACAGCTCTGCGTGTTTGCAAACTTTTTTTGAAGTTTTGTATTTTTTTATACATGTATATTTTTCAAATTGACAATATTTTTTGGTAGTTTAGATTTTTTGTTATTTTCGATGCCTGCTTTTGACAAGTAAACGATGCTAATGCAACAGCCCTCTTTAGTTTGATTTCAATTATACCTAGTTCTTCTAGTATTACTTTGAACCAGCGCACAATCGCTCGTAACAATCACATTAGCAGTTAGCAACAAATGGATTACTTCCAGAGATTGGAATCAGTTTCGAATATTGTAAGTATAGTTGCGAAATAGATAAGTAGTAAATAAAGTTACACGGGAACGTCGTTCTCTGGAATGTGACTCAAATGCTTTGCAAAACTTTGGTAAGCAGGGTTAGAGCGCATTCCTTCAAAAGTCAGTCTACCAGCTAAACTTTCAGTTAAAAATATCCAAGCTAGTTTTTTTTCTGTCCATAGAAAAGCCGTATCACAGCCCGTGCGATTTATGACCTGTCTGTACCAGTTGCGCGGGCTGACACCGCTCGGTGACCAAATTTCGTGTAAAAAAAGTTAGGAGCTTTAATTTTTTTGCTTTAATTTTAGTTTCCCTATACATTTTAAAGAAGACTGGCATACTTCCATGCAATTGCAGACCTGCATTTAAAGGTCGCGTTCACCAATGAAACTTAGTGATATCTATAGAACACCTTTAGACTAACAAAAAAGTTAATTGTTAGTACTCTGAAAAAGTAGGGGTTTAAAAGTTATTCATTGTTGATATCGCATTAAATATTTTGAGGTTAGAAATTCATTGTGTAAATTGTGAGCATTATTGCCCTCTAAATTATCTTCTTAGATCACATGTATGTGCCACTTTGATCAAATACCTGGATAGATATCTATGAAATTAGTTTTGATTATTAAGAAATATGATTTTTTCATTTTATTGGCTGCAATTTCGCACAGTTTTGTTTTGGTAATTTTAGCAATAAAGTTATATAAGCACTGTTTTTAAAATAGCCTAACAAGTGCTAAGTCGTTGAAAAATCCACCACAAAAACTCAAGAAACAAACCGAACCACAAACGAACACAAACACAAACAAAACAAATGAAAACAGAGTGAAGTGATGAATAAATGAATTGCATCAATGTTCATGTGGCCAGAAAGCAAAGGAATCTCTGTTATACGGTCAAGTCTTTAGTTATTTTTGTGTAGTGAAGTACGAAAGTATGTTCTTCAGTAAAAACTAAGTGCAAATATCTCTTTATTCCGGTCTTCAAAACTCACGATTTTTTTTGAAGTAAATTCTATACATTCAACTTTATTCATTTTTTAGGTTTCTAAATGTAAACGGTCTATAAAAATATGAGGTCGGATTTCGCCAGTCTTCTTTGTCGGGATTTGATTCCCAGTTGAAGAAATTTGTCCTTTTGTTTATTTAACCAACTTAAAATTAGACGGATTCTACTTGACTACGTGTGCCGCTATACTCAATTACAAACAATGTATTTTTTATTATACGACAAAGTTGGCAAAGAAGCACACTGCCCACCTGATGGGAAGTGGTAACAGTCACCTATAATACATGTGGCTCCTGTGAGATTCGCAGCAAATCTGCAACCCTGACAAGAACCACGGTATTCGTTGCCAACTTGTGACATATGTATGATGTAAATTCACGGTACCCAGTAAATTCATTGTCATATCTTACCCTTCAAACCGGAACACAGCAATGCAAGCACTGTTGCTTTACGGCAGAAATAGGTAAGACGGAGGCACCCAAGCAGGCGACCCTTGGCATTATTGTTTTCTGGAAATTGGAGGTAAAGTTTTGCTGTGGTTGAACTATGTAGTTTGCTTCCATTTTCACGTCACTTATCTTCAGGTAAGTTTATGGTTTAGCTTTTCTGTATTGCATCTTACCTAGTGTAAAAGTCACAAGTATGTAGAACAAATCGCGACTAGCGCATTTGCCTCTAGTAAGAAGCTAGGAGTGAGTTAATGATTCACACATAATTTTAATATGAATATTCAACAACGCTCATATTGCCAGATGAAGCTTCAAAGGGGTTAACTGAGCGATAAATGGTGTAATTCCCACGCGACATCCCTTATTAATAAAGCTTATTCGTACAAATAGCCGTTTAAGTGGGGAACATATTATTACTGAGGTAGATGTACATACCTAGTCACTGTACTGCCTGTAGGTATACAAAATAGTAGATATTCTATGCAAGATTTGTTAATATAAGCAACTTACAATTTTACATTTCTTGTGCTACGGAAATATTCAATAATTCCAACAAATTCAACAACACATAACTTTGAACGAAATATAATATAACTAATAACCATATTATGTGTGAGATTTGATAAAATTTCCAGTATGATCAAAATTTTTTCCTTCATTGTTAGCCTATTGTGCGAACTAAATTTCAACCGTTTTTACTAAAATGGAATAAATTTACGTAGCGCGTCATAGCCAGAGAGTGGAACTTGTGTAAGATTTCCCCCTGCATAAAGTAGCTATAGTCTACTCACGAAACCACCCAATATCTATAACTCCAGTATGGAGGATATCTGTCTTCTGTATTCACCGCGCTAAATTCAATTTAAATCTTAGGGTGGATGATCATATTTTTACGTTTTCCTCATAAATTTATATATTTTCAATTGATGTTATATGCATTCATAGTAATATTCTTCGACTATTTGTTTCTCTTAAGTTTCTATGTGTGCTTTACGAAGAATCTACTACTAATTCAACGGCAAATACGCGGCTGCCGAATTCAGATCGAACAAAAGTTAGCAAACCCAATAAAGAAAATAGTTTCAACAAATGACCACAAATTACTATAAGAACAGTACAAAGTTGGATTTGAACAAAGAAAAGGGCGGACGGGGCAACAAAGAGAGTAAACAAGGGGTCTCGTCGGTTTTATTTGAAAAGTTCGGATGATCGCAGTTTACTACCTACTTCCGTTAGAAGAAAATCAGTTTTCAGTTTAAATGACGTGTAGACGTATGATCAGTTTTTTTATATATTCAATGACAATATTCAGAAAGGGTATGTAAAATTTTTACGAGTTTCCTTATTTTAAGTTCCTCGATGTGGTAAGTTAATTAATGGAAACCGATGATTATAAGAAAATGCGAGCATAGAACTAAAACAGGACTATTGTAGTGTCCCAAAGCAATTTACCTCCACAGTGATCAATAATCGTTTTTCGTATAAAAGTTTGATAATCTGTAGCATTCCGAAAGCTAATAATTAGATATAGGTTCTTTGTCCAATAATTCTTTCAGATGGCAAAATGTAGAGACAAAGACAGCGATAAAGATCTACATAGAGAGTAGACATACAATTGGTGATGACACAGCTTCAGGACGGCTCGGATAGATTTATCCGATCACTGGCGTCAGATAAGATTGTCCCGTCATTATTGGCGAATGATTAATCTTCGTCATTGTTGCCCCGGCCCCAGATCTGCTCCCGGCTGATACAACTGCTTTTGTGGGCTCCAATTTATACCAAGTTTACTTTGGGGCCTTATCAAACAAAACATTGCCGAGCGTTCACACCAAACACAATGTACTGCTGAGTAAATCATGATTTACAAATTTACAAGAAACAATGACAACTGTTCATTGTTATAATCTATCTATCGATTCCTCTTCGTTAGGCATTTTAGTATTCTGCGTGTTTAGCTGAGGCTTTAGTTTAAAAGTATATCTGGCTTTGAACAGCTCTTAATGTTATGGTAATTGATTCCAAGAGAGGGTTAAACTGAATTCTCAATATTATCAAAATTTAACTGTGTAAGTAATAAATATATTACGTTGCTTATAAAAATAGGTATTTTTTTAGATAAACGGTTTTATTGAAGTGAAGGATATCATCATCACAGCTCATTTACGTCCCCACCGGGGGGCATGAGCCTACCCTAACTAGTTAGGGCGATTAAGCCTTAGTCAAAACACGCTGGCCCAGTGCGGATTGGTTGACTTCACATAGACCTTTGAATTACTTCGCAGGTGTATGCAGATTTCCTCACGATGTTGTCCTTCAACTTAGGAGTGTCAGATAAATGTACATATGAAATTCGTGAAACGAAAAACACATTGGTACACAGCAGGATCGATCGCGGGCCTCCCGATTCTACTCCGAACACCGAAGGATAATAATGATGTAATTGTACATAATCGATTTTATCGCAAAAATAGAATCGCGGAGCGTAGCGTGACCTTAGTAAACATGTAATTAGCATTTGTAACGATATCAGCGGTTGACTGTTGTCAAATTTCACGTTTCCTGCGAAATTTTTGCGTCTGATCAAACCCCTAGATTGACGAGGAAAGTATTGTGATGACATTATCTACATCGTCATTTTAATAAATAATTCTTACCTTTTAATAAATAATTTTGTTATGATGTACTGTATTCTATTCGTCAAGCACTTTCATTTAATGCCCATATTGAGAGAATTGAAAAAAAATCTAACTATCAGCGCTCATATACAAAATTTCATGCTTCTAGCTTCAGAAATGACGAACTTACAGGCTAACCTACATACGTACTGACAACCCCTATTTCACCCCCTTAGGGGCAGAATTTCTACAAACGCTGAAACATGCGTTTACAATTTTTTTTAACCATTAGCCCATTAATAATGTTTCATGTATCTTACTTCAAAAATGAAGGATTTCCATACAAATTTTAAACCCCTATTTTACCTTTTTAGGGCTACAATTTCTAAAAACCTTTCCTTAGTGGGTGCCTACTCCATAAAATGGGGCTACTGACGCTCGCGGGACCCGCTGACGTTTACGCTCGGCGGTGATGAATGCGATGAAAATCAGTCAGTCAGTCAGTGAATCTGGACATGTTATTCTATAAGTATTGATAGACAGATATTAATATCCGCAAAAATGCGTATTTTAAGTATTTTCATCTTTATCAGTGTCATCATACATTTAATCCCTTCAACAGCAGCAGCAACAAAGCGATCTATAAAACAGGAATCCGCCAACACGGAGTCGAAGCGGAGCCGTATATCTCTTTTGTAGGCTAGATTAAAGAGGCGATGGCGTGGGCCGTGCCCATCCATCTCCGTTAATGCTGTTTCGACGCCAGCCTACACACGCTGGCACCAGCGCTAACTGCATCGACCTATCTTTGGGATCAGTCAAGCGCGACTCGCCATCATATCGTGAAACGGTGACAAACGGACCGCACAGAACAACGTGTAATAAAGTACTATCGATTTTCGTATTTAAATGCAACAGATTTTCTCTAGTATATCCAGAACGCATCTTCGCTGATGGTGGTTGTAATTGTAAGATTGCAAGTTTGAGTTTAATTACATTGTTTTAAGGGAACTGGCTATGGCATCTTATTGGGCTAAATGCTAAGTTAAAAAATATAAAATTTTAATAATAACAAGCTAAATGCCACCTCCATGTTCTCCATGGTTGAGAGCTAAATCCAAACGTTGTTGGCGAAAATTGTTCTTCTCGCGTTTGATAACTCGTAGATCTTGTTGTTTGGCAGTTTTTACTTGCGTTACTTGATTATTCATAGATGTTGTTGTTGGCAGAAATTATTTTACTCGCGTACAAATTGCTCGTAGATCTTGTTGATGGCAGAATAGTACATTATGGTACAAGTGTGTAATGTTGGTGATTACCGCTGAGGCGCATTGAGGCCCGAGCCGTGAGGCGAGGGTCTTAAGAAGCCGAGGACGGTAACCATCAATACACACGTGTATCATACAACGTTTTTCAACACACTTCTGAATAAAACAATACTTAAATAAAAAACCATAGTAGATAAAAAGTTTACTTAGAGAAACAATTAGTAAATGTGCAGTTAGTAAAATTATAATTAACTATTTTTGATGACATAGCGGTCTCATCAGATAGATTATTTATTGAAATACTTTCATGTTCTATTGTTATTTGTGATGGTTCATTATTCGTGTAGGTAGGTGAAATCCAATCATTGGACGTACTTGGTATTTCGCCAGTAGGATGCGTCTCAGAATCAAGTTTAATTCTTTTTGTGATTTTTGCACAAATTTCCTTCTTGTTTTGTATGGAATCTTCTACGTATGATTCTGCTACATTGCTAGATCGCCACCCGCCATGTCGCTTCAAAGTCATTATATCAGCTCCTGAATTTGCCAGCAATGTAGCTGAAGTTCTTCTGAAACTATGTCCAGTGTAGCTCTCAGCATCTACTAAACCCAAAAACTTAGCGATTTCTTTAGGCATAGAACCAAATTTGTTTATACCTATAGGCTGACAGGTACATTTACCATTCTGGTAATTTAGAAAGAAACGGTAATTTTTTGTTTTTGACGAACGCAAACTTTCATACTTCTTAACAATATCATAGAAAGGACCGTGTATGGTGAATGACCTAGGTATTTTATTTTTCGTGATAGGTATCTTCACTAAAAGCATCTGGCCATGGTTCTCTATATCTTTTACAGTTATATTTGTTAATTCTTGTATCCTACAGGCACCAGTTACACCAAATATTAAAGCAACCTGAAACAAAAGAAACAATAATTAAGGTCAACACACAACACAAGCTGCTATTAAATATTTAATTAAAATTAATTTAACTAACCTTTGTAGCCAAATATTGGTTATCTGGAGCATCTTTAATAAATTTTTCAATATCATCAGATGATAAAACCTTTGATTTTTTGCTTCTAAATCCATCAGATAGTCTCTTTAGATAAGCTGACAAATTCGAGTATGTTTTTAAGTCCACTCCATTCTTTGTTCGGACTGTACTTTTTAACATTGAGTAAATACACCACAAAGAGCTAGGTTTGTACTTAGAAGATAATTCTTTAAAGTACGCCATGAACACATTTTCTGAAAAAGACTGCGTATTCTTGTTGTTCTGCCATTGTATGAAATTTTGGTAGGCTAGTAGATATTTTTCCTTTGAGTTTTCTGGTAGTAAACTTTCCATAACGTTCTGGGCTTCACATCTTATATCGGGCGGTGTACAACATAAATCATTTTCTTCATAAATTGTATTTGCAGACATCTTAATTAATAACTAACTAAATAACTTCAAAAGAGAAAACGAGACGAGTTGTGAAAAATGTTTCGTAATGGCGGGAAAAATTAATCAGTTTTCCTATGCGCGCGCATCGGCCATAGACTAATAAATTTCGTAATGGCGGGAAAAATTAATCAGTTTACCTATGCGCGCGCATCGGCCATAGACTAAAAAATGAGGTTTCTTTTTTTTGGGCTTTTCGCGGATAGCATTTTAGCGCAAGTGTAAGCGTAACTCAACCAATAATATTAAAAAAAAACTATTACTCACTCGTGAATAATAGTAATGAAAAAGTCACAGTTTGATTATAGATGTCATTATGTGCCTAATTGCCATGGGATTAGAGCCACTTTATGAGGAAGTGTGTTGAAAAGTGTTTTACTCGCCTTTGGCTGCTGGTAGAGCATCTAGGTCTTCATGGCACTTACATATAGGTACGAGTATATCACTCATAACCAAAATATTTTTTTACATACACATATATTCCTTTTGTTAACAACATGTATATTCATGTAGTTAGCGATATGGTTGACAAATCCTCTAAACATGAGAATATATTAGCTTGCTTGGCTGCTTTCAGCTTTTTTTTGTAGAGTGTGATTGCCAAGTCACAAATTTTTAAGTTAATAAAACGTATATTAAATAAAGTCTTAAATTAAATAAAATTGTTTGTAAATAATATTTTCTGTTGTCAAGTGTTCTGTCAAATGAAGTTAACTATCGGGTAGTTTGTTGACAGACAGAGAAGATATCTAGAATACCTACTTGACGTGGCTCTACATTCTTATGTATGTCTCACAAATTTTGACGGCGGATGAGTGCGAGACTTAATTGGCAACTTTTTATAACATTGAATGTTTTTGATGGGATATTATTTCTATTTGTGGGTACTAGTGGGTAGTTTTCCTTCTTTTCCTTTCAGGTAATATTTCTTGTGCGCCAGCTTTGCGCTTTCTCAAAGCGTATGTACATGAGTGGCACGTACATCATACGGGTTTGGGTTCATATAACCAAAACGTAATACACCATTTAGCCTTTTGCATTCAAATAATTATATCCGCAAATGACCAAATCAGCCAAAAGCCAAAGCCGCAAAAGGCTATCTGGCCTTTTGCTTGAAAGGAAAAAATGCTAAAGCGCCATTTGGGTCAAAATGATTTATATTCATTGTTGGATAGCATTTTTTTTCTGCGTCGATCTGTCCAGGTTTCGCGTCGATCGGAGCATATTTTTGGCGCTTTAGCATTTCAAAATTTTGATGTGTTTCATTTGTTGCGATTAAAACGACATATTTTCAGTGTTTTCTGAACAGATGGTGCTTAAGAAATTTTTCCATGTCCCACTATTTGCTATATCATGACATAAGTGATTTTTTGTTATTTTACAATTTATTGATGATGTTACTTTAGCAAAGTAACCTTTCTCAGTGTTACGTTTTATTGGTCTGTTAGTAATTTATCATTACCAGTGTTAGAAACTGATTGGCGTGTAAGAAAAAGTAATATGATTTGATTTCATTATTTATGGCGCTTTAGCATTTATTCGTTTACTGTTTGTATAAGTAAGCTTTATTAAGTTAGCAAAAATATCATGCTTGTGATATAATTATAGAATCCATGTTAGAAAAAAGAAGCCATGTTTATAAAATTTTTCAGTATTTTAGCAATATAAACCTTGAGTTAAAATGTAATATCCGGTAGTTAAGTATTTAATAATACATACACTTTAAATACGCTCGTGATTATAAGCACTGTGATCCAACTCATCAGATTATGAAGCCAGAAGATAACACTTGTTATTTGGATGAATATGATTCAGTACTCATAGTGAAGCACCCATTCAGCACACCAGTGCTTCCAAAAGAGGCGGTAAGCCACTTTTGGAAAACAACGCATCTGACAAAATGTATACTCAGCAAACCATGGCTCATGGAGGCCTTCAATATGAAGAGATATCCACTCACGACACCTCGGTTCCTATACTGCTAGAACCGGGTATTGACATTTGTGTTCCTGACACGTTGTCTACCCAGCATAACTTGCATTCTGTCCACATATAACCGGTCGAAAACATCAGTGACGTGATCAAAATGTCCTCCCAGTACGCCTCGGCTCATATGCTCTTCCATTGGATACAAACACAAACCCTGCTAACAAGTTGTCCACTCAGAAAATCGCGGCACCTGAGCTTCTACTGGAAGTCATGAACACACTGGGCACAAGCACTTCTGCCCAGGTGTCCACTCAACACACCTCAGGTTGGGTGCTACTGCAATAGGGAATATGCATGATTTTTTTTTATTTCATAAACTAATGAATTACATCTTTATAACATAGAAAAAAATATAAATAGGCTTGAAAATAGTCAAGTTATAGTTCAAAGTGAAATTTAAAACATCGAATAAATTTGAGCCGTTCAAACGCCACCATTTTGCGCGCGTTTTGATGACGTCAGTGGTTTCAGTTGTCATTGGTCCCGTGTGTGTTTACTATAGCGTTAGCGCGCCCACATACTTATTTCGTGACTTAATTTCAGTTAATTGTTATACAAATCATGGAAGAAGTTAAAAAACCTTTTTACAAGTATTGTATGGTACCGCAGTGCAAAAACAATATTAATAATACACCCCATGATAGTTATTTTCACTACAAATAACTGCGAACTTACGTTTCGCCGTAATAAAAAATAGTTTACGACCTATTCTCAGACCTACTGAATATACACAAAAAATTTCATAAAGATCGGTCAAGCCGTTTCGGAGGAGTTTGGTAACAAATACTGTGACACGAGAATTTTATATATTAGATAGATAGATTAGAAAATTTTAGAAAAATGGCGCCAAATATGTCGTCGTACGAACACAGCAGTGACAAAGCAAATGCGTGATATGCTTTGCTTGTCGTGTTTTTAAAAGCAAGGTCCGGCCGTGCTTTTTGTTTTGCTTTGCTTTTAGGCATGCTTTTACAATACAAAATCTGGTAGACCAGTCAGATTATTTAGCGCAATCTTAACTTAGCATGCTAGAAAAAAGCAGGAAAAAAGCAAAATGTATGTCATTCTAGACATTTGACATTTGGTGAAGAAAAAGCACTAGCGCGTAATATACGTAGTATCTCTATATAGTTTGTGCGCGTAATGGTGGTCATCCCGGACGCTAAACAGCCCTGCAATATACTACTTTTTAAGCAACTTAAGTTAAAGTGTCTTTTCGTATTCCACGCGATGCGAAATTACGAAAAAATGGTGTAAGATGATGAGAAGGGAAAATGTATCTCCATTATCGGTTGTATTTTGTTGTAAATTTAACGTGTGCTATATTTATGTACGGCTTAGTGCGAATTAGCTATTGAGCAGTAGATGATTCGGTCTAAAACTAACCTAACTTGTACAAAAGTTCATTAAAAACTTATCTAAAGAGCTTGCTTATTCCTATTGCGGTTTTACGAAATTTTGATTTTTTATTACAACAAAGTTAGCAAGTTAGTTTCAGTTTCGATTCGGCTATTACTTATTAGCAGAATTGGGCCGCTGATCTGAAACAAACAAGCACTTAAAAACTGAAAGAAAATTTTAATGTAAATCGCAATATAGTAAGTATTTATTTCATTTTGACAAAAAGTATATAAACATATCATACTTGAGTGAGCTACTATATTACGTGTAAATTATAATGATATAGACGTAAATTAGGAGTTTAGGAACAATTTTAATGACAAATGGTTATGTAGGTAGGTAGATGGTTATGTATGGTAAAGGTTATGTTTTGTTGTAAGTATTATTTAAACATTTATGACAAAAAATCTATGTTCTGGACTTAAATATACCATTTAACATAAACATTACCATGCTGCTTTCAGTCCTTTGATCACTGCGCTCGTAAAATCGAGATTTGATGCAAAATATGCTGACATAATAAATGCATCTATTTTCGGTAGATTATCCGATTGTGCTTTGACAAAACCAGTTTCTGTCATCGTCCTAGATTGATTACAAATATATATAAGTACACAAGTAATCACACAGAAATACAGTTTTAAACAATTTTTATCACAAACACTACTAACACATGAATATCGACGCCGATAAATAAGATAAATCCATTGAGGCATTGAGGTGAATGACCACTGACGTCACATTCCGTTTCGACCAATGGTGGCGCGTTTTGTAAGTTTGAATTTCTCTCCCATAATTTTCACTTTTTATATAATATTTTTTGGGTTTAAATAACAACTAAATAAAAAAATACCTTTTAAGTATAATGTAAAAGACAATAAAGAATCTAGAAAGAAATATTTGATACAAATTTAAATTTTATGCATATTCCCTATTGGATATTGACAGCGGCGCTGCTGACGCAATAACCACTCAGCGCACCCAAACATTTTTTCTTCTTAAACCTACCATGAAAACTAACGCTATTGAGAAGATGTCAACTTAACAACTTCAGGCTTCTGAACTGTTCCGATCACCCATACACACAAGCACTCCATATGCCTTAGTAGCATACATTACTTTTGAAGCAGCAGCCAAATTTCTTGTGCTTGTTTAGACAAGCAAACTGAACAACTTTTACTATAGGACCAATCTTGAAATCGCGAAAAAAAATCAGCTGTTCCATACATTTAGGTTCATTGGATGTTCATTCCCATAGTAAAAGTTGTACAGTTTGTTTGTCCAAACAGGCACAGAAAATTTAGCTCAGTTTCGGTTTGCTTTTCTGAACAAGCACACAAAATTTGGCTCCTACCTTGTATGTAGCAGCTATGTACTAAGTTGTTACAACCTAAAACTAAAAAAAAATCTACCTTATAAACTGAGACTCCTAGTACGATGATTGACTCTACTAGATTAATACGCACCCAGCAGACTTCTAGTTTGATGCCGCTACGACCTGTTTTTGAAGCTAGTACTACTTCCAATACTATGACTATTCAACATATACAGCCCCTGAGTTCGTACAAGAGACTTCCTGAATTCAGTATTTGTCTAGAACAAAGGGATTGGAAATTTGTTTGTAGCAAATAAAAGAATTTTTTAAAGAAATTATTGGGATCGCAGCCGTATGGTCTAGTGGTTGAGACCACCGGGATATTGATCGTGAGGTCCGGGGTTCAATTCTTCGTTATTATAATTTTGCTATTGATTAAGTAAGGTCATAAGCTTTTAACGATAATTATAGCACAGATTAGCTAATAACTACGACGATTATACGAGTAGTAAACGAATAAATGTAGTTTATTGGTTTTCGCCCTGGCGTCAAAATAATGAAATCAGCAAATAAGCTGTGATTAAAAATAGAACAAAGAATTTACAATAAATAAATGCTGGCAGTAGCTACTATATCTGTAATCCTCCTTTTTAGGGAAAACCCGCCCAGCAGTAGGCTTTTCGTGGCTAGGATGTTTATGATGCGGCCTACCGCGTGCGGACCGACGCAAGGGAGGGGGCCCACAGATTGGTTGCCGCTATGGAAGGCGCAAGTGAGGAGATGTTCCGCCTATGGCAGGAGAGCCTGGGTGAGCCGGCCTCCGGAACTCTCAGGAGAACCGTTGAGGCATTGCTCCCTGTACTCAAGCCGTGGGCGGAAAGGAAGCACGGGTCGCTCACGTACCATCTGGTGCAGGTCATCAGTGGTCACGGCTGTTTTGGCCGTTACCTGCACCGGATCGGGCGTGAGCCGACCACTCAATGCCATAACTGTAGCGCTGCGGAGGACTCAGCACAGCACACTCTCGAGGAGTGTCCTAACTTTTCCTCGCAGCACAACAGTCTGCTTTCGTGTGTTGGCCCCGACCTCTCTCTCCCATCTCTAATCTCGAAGATAGTCGAGAGCGAGGAGGTCTGGGACGCAGCAAACTCCTTCTGTGTGGAGGTCATCACGCAGAAGGAGGCGGCAGAACAGGCCAGAGAAGAGGACCCAGCGGCAGACCCTTGCCACCGCAGAAGGACGGGGCGGAGGAGGCGGCAGTTTGCACGCCTTCTTCCTCCTGACGGTGACCAGCGGGATGCGGGCCCGGGAAGCCCGAGTCCTATATTGCACAGGTCGCCGCCAGTCGTCGCTGCTTCTGATGCCCAGGAGCATCGCCGGCCTTCCCGTTTTGTGGAGGTGAGAAGGGCTCGCCGTAGGCGAGCAGACGCTGACGAGGTCATGGAAGTGTTCGAAGGGGTTCCCATGGCCTTGTCCGGTGATGGGGCGTCCCTCCCCGGCGTATCCTCACCGTCTGATGACGGGGAGGATGCAGCGGTGATGGGCGTCTTTGTGCCAAAGCGTTTGTGAGGGGGCATCGTTGGGTTTTAGTTGGTAGGCCGCGGTTTCTGGCTGGCACTCTGCCCCCAGTGGCCGCAGAGAGTCCGACATAACCTCGCGTTTTCCCAAGCGCGAGGTATGCGCAACGCATTTCCCAACGTTAAAAAAAAGGATGTTTACGATGATGAGTTTCTGATTTTCTTATATTTAAGTAAATTATTATAAGGTACCAGTATGACATTAGCAATTTTATGTAACAAAATATTATACGTATTCAAATCTTTAAGTGGTATTCTTGCTGAAAACGTGTAATGAAGCTAGAGTTTAGTAATATTTGCATAAATCCTTTCTATGGGGTCGTGTATGTAAGCAAATTTTCCTGAACAACCTATGAAGGATATCGCTTCTAAAGCATTTCTTCGCTAACGTATTTGTCTATTGTGACTAGAAATTTATCTTTAACATACTTATATAGATCACTGAGCATTTTTCGTTTTTTGCGCAAGAGTTTGCTATCACCGCTTAGCACTTTTTGATCGCTAGATACTGAAATTTAAAGGAGGTTAGAAGTTTTTTCCTGAATTAAATTTTATTAGTTTTCGCAATACTTTTGCTTAAGCGACAACTATTTCACGATCTAAATAAGCTACAAACTTACAGATATACAGTAAAAATCGATAAACTAGGCACTTTTTGAAAAAACCGATTTACTTTTATAACAAAAGAGATTTGATTTTTTTTTTCAAAAAAATAAAACTTTATCCTTCATTTTTCACAAGTACAGTTTTGGCGCTTTAGCATTTTCTCCTTTCCACTGACGATATGAATAACCAAATCAGCCAAAGGTAAAAAATGCAAAAGACTAATGCGTTAAACTTACATTGTTGTTTAAGTTGTGTGAGTATAAATCACTTCTACAGAGTCACAGAATCGCATAAAATGAAACTGAAAGATGTTCCTCAAGTCAAAATTTGTTCTATTTATTTAAAAAAAGAGAATCGGTTATATGACACATATATTTATTATTAACTAGCTGTGCCCGCGAACTACCTTTCGCCATCAAAATGCTTAACACAGTGTATTTTTTTTTCTCCATAATAAATTCTACTTTATTCTGCCTTTCTTGAGCAGCGGTCATTTCGAAATCAGGACAAATTTCGTAGGTTCGTAATGTTCTAGGTACGCTTCAGGGTATTAATACTCATATTGCTGGGTTTGAAAAGCAACTTTTATCCACCCTTTTTGAGCGGCGGCCATTTCGAATTTACGTCAATATTGCTAGGTTCATAGTACTCTACTCATCAAGGCCTTTCATTTTATACCCATATTGCCGGGCTTGGAAACGAACTTTTATCCGTTTTTTTAACGGTGTCCATGTTAAATTTAGGTCGATTTTCCTAGTTACCTAATGCTCTACTCTTCAAGGCCTTTCATTTGATACCTATATTGCTAGGTATTGGAAACGAACTTTTATTCATCTTTTTTGAACGGCGGCCATGTTGAATTTATGTCAAGGTTGCTAGGTTCATAGTACTCTACTCATCAAGGCCTTTTATTTCATACCCATGTTGCTGGGTTTGAAAACGAACTTTAATCCACCTTTTTTGAGCGGCGGCCATGTTGAATTCATGTCAATATTGCTAGGTTCATAGTGTTTTATTCATCAAGGCCTTTGATTTGACACCCATATTACTGGGTTTGAAAACAAACTTTTATCCTTTTTTTTGAGCGGTGTCCATGTTAAATTTAGGTCGATTTTCCTAGTTACCTAATGCTCTACTCATCAAGGCCTTTTATTTCATACCCATGTTGCTGGGTTTGAAAACGAACTTTAATTCACCTTTTTTGAGCGGCGGCCATGTTGAATTTATGTCAATATTGCTAGGTTCATAGTGTTTTATTCATCGAGGCCTTTGATTTGATACCCATATTGCTGGGTTTGGAAACGAACTTCTATCCGATTCTTTGAGCGGCGGTCATGTTGAATTTAGGGCGATTTTCCTAGGTTCATATTTCTGTACTCTTCAAGGCCTTTCATTTCATACCCATGTTGCTGGGTTTGGAAACGAAATTTTATCCGCCTTTTTAAACGGCAGCTATATTGAATTTACGTTAATGTTGCCAGATTCATAGTGCTCTACTCGTTAAGGCCTTTCATTTGATATCCATATTGCTGGGTTTGGAAACGTACTTTTATCGGCAGTCATGTCGAATTAGGTCAACGTAGCTAGGTTCAATGTGTTCTACTCTTTAGGTCCTTCGTTCGATATCCATGTTCCTTGGGTGGATCAAAAAAAATGTGATCCGTCATTTTAGACATTAGGATCAAGAGTCCCGTACGCGTAACCCAGAATCATTGCAGTCAGTTATTTTTTTTTATAAATTATCAATATTAATCAATTACTTAAATTAGTTTTAAATGGATGAAAGAGTTTAATTCCGTAGTCATAATGTAAAAACACCTTTGAAAATACCTTGAAAATGGTATCTTCACTTTTCAACATTTCAAAAATTGTACCAATTTTGTGAAAATTGGTCGAGAATAAAGGTCGAACCAAGCTACAAATTTTATATTTGTTACGTGATATTGTCATAAAAAATGCTTTATATAACCAATGTATGGTTGTATGGCTTGATCCTTTTGCCTTACCACCACGGTAATACAAAGAAGAAGATAATTTAAACTTCTAAACTTCTTGGTTGGTGAAATCCAGATGGGCACAGCCATTAACAGAAAAGATTAATTTTTCTTTGCACTATGTGACAGACTTGTCAAAATAATTTCACGTGCGCCATGTTGATTTTCTACTTAGGCATTGTTCGAAAATTTTATATGGTATTTTTTCACTAAAAATAGAAAGTGATTTTAAATTAATGAAATTATGCCTAAATGTTCTTCCGGAAAATTCTAAGCATATAGAGATAGAGATATATTCTTGATGGTCACACCCAATAGTTCATACGGAGCGCAAAAGATAACTTTGCATACCTTTTATAGGATTACAAAGTTATTTAATGCAGTTTATACATCAAAAAAGGGACACAAAATGCGGGATGTTTTAATTTTTCCTTGCTTTATAGGCTTATCACTAATTGGGTTCAAAATTTCAAGCTTGTATGCCTTTTAGAAGTACCTTAGAGTTTTGATGATCGGTGAGTGAGTGAGTAAGAAAATTTAGGAAGTTTAACTTTGAATATTTGTTTAAATTTAATGTTTATTGATGTTATGCCCTTTTAATCAGCGGAAATTCAGACTCTAAGTTTATACATAATGAAGTAATAGGGGTGTCGAAAATGCTCTGAATGGTTTGGAGAAAAGGATAGTACGGCTTTGCCTTTTTGCTCCGCTTGGCAGGGGCAGTACCGTACATCTAGATATCTCTACATCTAGAAACAAAAAAAAATCGCTTTATCAAAAGTAGTTTGACCTTTACGTCACATAAAGTATTAAGCACCCCTGCACCCATACGCTTAGTAGAATTTGCCAAAGTAATCTAATGTATGTGGGTTTTCAATTCGAGATTTACATTTACATTACATTTGTTCTCGAGTCGGGAAGCCCTTCTTTGTAAGCTGCGACAACATTCTTAAAGCCGTTTATGAAGATGTAAATACACTCTGTATTCTTAGAAATCACTTGTGTTTCCAAAAGTATCATCTTCACAAAAGATTTTACTTAACAGAATCTCGCGTAGGCGCCCCGGGCCTTACCGGGAAACCTTGTGATCTTAAGGCTTATCAAAAAATCAGTTTGCTAATGTTTTGAAAAATATAACACAGCTAATTAATAAACATCAGTAGTCCTTTTTATACTGTAGTCTGTTTAACACTCTGGACATAGTCGACCGGAGCCGATACTACTCGTAATTTAAATATTTTTGTTGCGTAGAGCTATCTCTACGTAAGAAAAATATTTAATCTCTCGTATTTGCAGGTTTTTTCTAATTTTACCTAGAGATAGAACAATATCATAGAACAAATACTTACCATTAGCAAATAATTAAACCGTTAATAATTATATTTTACTGTTGAAAACAAAGACGGAGTGCTCATTGGGGGGAAGCTGTCAGTACGCTGACGCTGGCAGCGCTGGTTTTGGGTCCTCAGCGCACAAATGACCCTGGTGCAGTGGCATAGCTAGGGGGAGGCGGTCCACCCCTTGAAAAAAATAAAACTTGTACAAAATCATGACAATGTTTATCAATAATAAATCACTGACTTAAAGGCGATATAACCAAGTTTTTAATAAAATTACAATAATAATCATTAGTTGTTTTTAAAATGACCATAACAAGGAAGTGTATTCTTTCTTCGCTATCAGTTAACGTTTCGTAACTCTATGATTTGATTAGCTAGGGATTACAAAATTAAGTAATTAGTTTTATTATTGTTGTTAGCTCTAACCAGTGCTGCCACCTAAGTATTTTATCGGGCTAGAAATGTGATGAGCTGGTGCAAGTGCTATAGCAATTTTTAGTCCACTGACTTTAGTCTTACCCATTGTATTTTAGGATCAACGATGTTTCATATACACGGTTATTTATCACCCTGGAAAGTTTTAGGGAAAAATTGCCTCCTTTACCCCATTGTCGTCGGAAAATTTCCTTCCCCTCAAGCCTTTTTTAAACATCGTGAGGCAACCTGCATACATCTGCGAAGAAATTCAATGATGTGTGTGAAGTCGACCAATCCGCACTGGGCCAGCGTGGTTGACTAAGGCCTAATCACCCTAATATAGGGTAGGCTCGAGCCCCTCGGTGGGGACGTATATGGGCTGTGATGATGATGATGATGAAGCCTTTTTTATAACTGGGGAACAAATAAAAATGACTTGGGGCCAGATCTGGTCTGTAGGGTGGTTGGACTAGTTTTTCGAAGTCATGCGTGTTCAGAGCAATTTTCCTCGACGTGTTTCTTTGATGGCCTCCTTTAATTTTTCTAGTATCTCCGGTTATGGTCCTTTCCTTTTCTTTGTAATCAATCAGTATTATCCCCTCACAATCCCAAAAAATAGTAGCCATCAACTTTCCAGCCGACTTCGACACTTTTAATTTCTTTGGCGGTGCTGTCCTCTTTTTGTACCATTGCATGGACTCTTGTTTGGACTCAGGCTCAAAGTGATGAACCCATGTTTCATCTCCGGTAACAATCTGCTCCAAAATCATTGCAGGTTCGTCTCCACACAACTCCAAAAATTGTTTTGACGCATCGACGCGCTGCTGTTTCTGAAACGGCGTGTGCATTCTCGGTACCCATCTTGCACTGACTTTTGTCATACCCAGGTGGTCATGTAGGATTCGCAAAATAGTGGTATCTGATACTCCAACTGTTTTCTTCAAATGGGTGTCCTCCAGTACAATTTTTCCACTTTTTCGACGATGACTGATGTAGTGGCCTCAAATGGCCTTCCTGAGCGGGGTCTTCTTTAATAATTGGTAAACAATTTGTGGTGGGGGGCAACAATTTTGCTGCAGGTGAGCTCTGAAACAGTAATTCGACAAACTCTGAAACTTGTCCGACAAACTTTGACAAACTACTACCTTTCTATATCAGCAAACAGGTTTTCACTATGTCGTTTCGTTTTCGAGATCTATGTGGCCCAGCTGGAGTAACGTTACCCCAGCTGAGCCACACATATCTCTGAAACGCGCAAGCGACAACAAACTCTGAAGCTTGCCGACAAACTCTGATAAACTTTAGACGTCACAGCGGCATACTCAAATAATCTATTTTTAACTGACTTCAAAAAAGGAGGAGGTTCGCAATTCGATGCGGATGTTCTCTTTGTGTGTATGTTACGCGATTACGCCGCCAATTGTGGACCGACTTTCAAAATTATTTTGTATTTGATAGAGTATACTCCTGGGGTGGTCTCAAGGTCACCAAAGTCAGGATCTGATGATGGGATCCCATGAAAATCGAGGAATACACTAATTTAATACCAGCTAGTATAGTATTAAATTACGATTTCTTTCACTAAAAAGATTTCTTTCACTAAAAAGTTAAAAATAAAAAAAAATTAACAAAAATAAAAACCGACTTCAAAAACACTGAAAAGTTAAAAATAATATAAGAATAGGTACAGACAACATCACACTTCTATATTGAAGTCGGTGACAAATTTTAACACTTTCTAGGAGATCATCGATTGGCGCCGACTTCAATATAGAAGTCTGTACCTATTCTTATATTATTTTTAACTTTTCAGTGTTTTTGAAGTCGGTTTTTATTTTTGTTAAAAAAAATTATTAATAAAGTATTACAAAGACAAAACAATCGATTTGTCGTACATAACAAGTTAATCTCCCCAAGGCAATCCTTAAGGAGACTAACTTGTTATGTACGTGATTGATTACAAACCTATGATGATTACAAAATAAAAAGAAAATATCAAGTGAAAAACTATAGTAATACCAGTGTTTGGAAAATTTAATAACAAGGATTATTTATATCCTTTTTATGGGACACAATAAAATAATATTTATTACTTGCATACAATGTTATCGTCTTAAGTACCTACATATCTATTAAACTCTTTTTTTATTTCGTTGTAATAAACGTAGTTTCCACAGCATAAAATATTAATTTAAAAAAAAAACATTTCTGTACATTAGCCAATTACGTAAGCGTAATATAATATTTTGATACATGAAACGTTATCATACTCCTTTGATACTCGTAGGATAAAGCCCAGGTTTTTATACGTTTTATTAATGATGTTCTCAATATAATTACAAAAAAATAATTTTGCTTCCAGAATAATCCCTAAATCCCTGTGATATATACTATCTGTCTTAATTATACTAACGTTATTAAGTTGATAATCGAAATCAACTGAAGTTTCACGCTAAAGTCTATAGTTAAAAAATGACAGTCAAAGAATATCGGCGAACAACTCAATCTGCTTTTTAATGATATTAAAAAATAGATATTAAGTACCAATAAAAAGTTATACTCCAAATCACCTTTGATGTCACTTGCAGAAATACCAGGCATGAGTACAATAATTAAGCTAAGTAAACATCACATAAATTCTTTCGTTGTACTAACAGAATAATACATAATTTAGAAGTGATAAATAAAAAACAGAGATTAATTAATTATTATCATAACTTTAATTTTATTTTAATGCACACACATCAGTCGTTTGTATTATAATTCTATCTTAATCACACAGGTACAATAACAATGTTCATAAATTATGTATCACCAAATGCTCATTTACAATCCCTCTTCAATCACCAGGCACCTTCGTAGACTGGATAGCCGCTGAAAAAGAAAATTTTCGAATTTAAAAGGATTCAAAATTAAAGCAAAATTGATATCAAAACAATTACTCTTTATATATATGCAACAATTACAATTACGTTTTTTTAGTTTTTTTTTTTATGTACTGTAACTTGACATAAGACGTCAAGTTGCAGTAGGTACACTGCAATTTCGCTGCATTAGCCTGCAGACCGGAAGACAATAATGGCAGCAAAAATAGATAAATAGAGGTATCGGTGCACACGAAAGTATAAAAATGAACAATTACCCCTGGCCATAGCCTCCGTAACTGTTGTAGCCACCGTAATTGCTGTATCCGCCGTAACTGTTGTATCCGCCGTAACTGTTGTATGATGGCGAGTAGCCGTAACCGTTTCCGCCGTAGCCGCCGTGTCCGTATCCGCCGTAGCCGTATCCGTGGCCGTAGCTCCTGCCACTCAGAGCCTTAGCGGCTAGGACTCCGCCAATAGCGCCTGCGCCGAAGGCCTTAGCACCCAGCAAGCCTGCGCCTAACACTCCCACTCCTACCAGGCCGGCGGCTCCTAAGGCGCCAGCACCTATAAAAATGTTCATAGAAGTAGTCAGTATTATTTACTATTACGATTAATGGTTTTATGGTTAAGTATGGTACAAAATAAATATAAAAAATTGAGTTTATTGTTACATGACGATTGAGATTACCCAGATTGATTGCAATTACGAAGTTAATCTGATTTAAAATGAAACAAATGACATTTGCATTACATCGCTAGTACTATTCTTTATTCTTGATTTCGAGGATAAAAACTATTATGGAGATTCCCCACAGTTTGGGTTGTGGTGATTTCTGCGATAAAAGCTATCCTATATTCTTTCCTGAGATTCAAACTACGAGTAAGTCTGTACCAAATACCATCTAAATCGGTTAGTTTAGGCGTGATTGGGCAACACAGACACAGAGCTACTTTCGCAAAAAACGTCAATAGTTCTCATTATATTTTCAATGTAGCTGTGGAGATACTGAAAAATATATCGTACTTTGTTATAAATAGCTAATTAAAATTACCTAAGCTAACAATATCGTATTCATTACTACAATCCCCCCAGTCTCGGTATTTGAGCGATTCCTGTATCCAATTCCCTAATAATTGTTACGTTACACATAACACAACGTGCCACAAATCCCCGAGTGTCTACTAGAAAGTTGGTTCATCCCTCGGGATAGTCATATTAGACAAGCGTAGATCAGTCCGGCACAGCATGTGCATATCAATGGTCTCTATGGAGCCATGTTTACCTAACATCGTAATAGCACTGTGAATCAATATGTGATTTTACAATATGAGTTTACGTTTAGTTGCCTTCGAGATTGTCGTCATTGGCTCACTGTTGGACTTCGAATATCCCAAATCACATTTGCCATTTTGCGGTCTCCACACAAGGATTTAGTTAAATAGCTTTACATATACTTTGTATTGAGCCGATCTCCCCGGAGACAGTTGGGAGATAACTTAGATTGAGCTACACGGCAACTGAAGTAATAAGAAAATATTATTGCGACTCCTGAAGCATGGGTCGATTGATAGGATGAAGATGGAAGACTTTCATCAAGTATGATGACATAGAAAATTATTCCGATGGATTGTTCTTCAAATTTACGTAAAGTAAAATGGAATTATGTTCGATGGCTTTGGCTTTTTTCACATTGCGCATGGTAGCACAATAGATAACAATGAGGCTGACAACTCTGAGCTGGGCTCATCGAGCCCCACTTAAAACTTTTTTTAGCAAAACCTGTTCAATATACCGTAGTGAAAAAAATATTTGTTACTCTTGAAAATATTTTTCAGAATATCCATGTCCCCAAAACAAATTTTAATCGAAATTTCTCGTTAAAAGAAATGTCAAAAACACCCATCAAAAACAGCTTCCAGAAGAGAATTCGAGTTATTTAACAAAGGTTATTTAATGATTTTCAGGGAATTAACTCGTTACACTTAATTTGATAATATTGATGTTTCATGTCTTCAAATAAGTTACTCGTTTCTTTGAAAAAATATATATTTTGAGTTTTTCGCTCAATTTCAATAACGCACGGCTCCCGTAGTCCAGTACAAATCATGTCTCAAGGTCGTTGGCGTTACTCAGCCTCTTAAATAAGCTTAGGAAAACAATATTTTTAAAGACTCTCGGTATGTCTGCTTTTTAAATCGTATTGTATAATAATTTCTGGAAAAATATTAGTCATTTCGCAAGAAATGGACATTAAGCTAGATCTCCAATTTGAGCTATGATGCGAACTTAAGGGAACATTTTTCTAACAAACAGCTTCAGGGATATAAGAGAATATGAGAATGAGATAAAAATGTAGTAAACTAAAAAATGGTCTTGGTTTGCTCTTAATAACAATCGGCATACTAAGATCGGCGCGGGCGTTATAAAATGATATGTTTACTTTTATTCGATTTCTCAAGTGGGGTTTTCTTTTAATTTTGTCATTTTGCCAATAGATAATAAAGGAATATAAAATATAATTCAAGGATTCGGATAACATTTGTCGGATCTGCCAGTTTCACACAAAGATATAAAAAATATGAAATCAAAACAAATTGAGCTAAACTTGTCCACTAAACTAAGCAAAATACCAATGAATAAACGAAAATGCTGTTTTAAGTTTCACAACACAACTTAAAGTCTAAACTTTTCATTAGTGACTATCAGACAATATCCATTATATATTAGACACTGTTAAAATTGGCAAATTAAATGTATTTTTATTCAAAACTAATCGTAACTATGTCATTAATAAAATTTTGAAATGTTGGTCCTTCTATTACACCTCAATAAAGTGACGGATTGATGTATTTTTGGGAATACTCAACCTTACTCAACCAAAAGGAACATTCAACCCTCTATTGGATAACTCATCCTACTTTCCATTACCAGCCAAACAAATCCATAGCAACCGCCAGTTTTTTTAAACAATTTCATAAAACAAACCGATGTGGTGATTTTTATAAGCAATAGGAAAGCTCATAGCCTTCATCACACCTGATGGTAAGCGACGATAAGCCCAAAAATCGAAACGAGTTTCACCTGAACCTCTTAATAACTAAGGAACTGGCTATCTAACCGCTAATTTTCGGAACTCAAAAATTTTATTTACATTATTATAATGTCGTATCAAAAAGACAATTATTTAGTTCACTTACCTAACAGAAGATGCCTCTTCGGCCTGTCTAGGGCTTGAACGTCTGTGGGTTCTACTTCAACTACTGGAACCACTTCGACATCAGGCCGCGGCTGCAGCGCGGTCAGCAGAGGCCCGTTCTCGGCCAAGCACAGGGCACACGCTGCTAGCACTCCCGCCAATATGATACTCACCTTCATTGTGGTCTGCGAATGAATGTATAATATAACCATTAAATTACAATATAAAACTATAAGTATTACCAATAAATTACAATTTTACTAAAGTATAACCAATGAATTACAATATAAGACTATTTCTAACGGCCGCCTAAGTAGCCGAAACTTCGTAATGAAAGGCAAATGAGGAATAAGAAGTCTTCAGAATGTCTTCAAAGGAAGTCACTGAAATTAGATTAACGAGGAAGCAATTTCAATTAATCTTTGTATATTCTTTTGAATTGGATGATACGAAAACTGACTCTACATAGGGAATGTTTTACAGAATGTTCACGGCAATAATTTTTTTTACTATTTTAACACGTCCTTACTATACAACAAACGTACAACTGGCAAAGTTAATGCATATTTACCAATCAACCATTAAAGTAGCGCGGAAATTTTTCAGGCCGTGGAAGAATGAAATTTACAGAGAATTTAAGTATCTGAAATACCTATTTAGGCAAGAAAAAAAATTAATGTGTTTACCTATACAGCATAAAATCTGCTGACAACAATTCATCCCTACCAAAGCCTAAGGTACAAATTTAATAATCCTTACACTTCAAAGACACAATGATAACTTATATTTTTGTGCTCCTCCTTCCTTTACACAAATTCACCACCACTTAATGAACAATTATTTACAATCACGCTTCTCAGATTATTCCAAACGTATCTAGCCATTAATAGCACTCACATAAACCATACGTAATTTCATTTGACAATTTAAAAAATATAAGTGTTCGTACCGTCCCAAATGAACGTTTTCCAAAATCCCCCATTTACATTTCTATCTAATCCGTGTAATATATTGTGCATCACGAAACGTTTACAGATCTCGTTTATTTTAACATTATCCGCAAATCCTCGATCACAGATACCATTGCTCGCGTTTAATGTTGTCTTTGTTTTTGGCGTCCACTTTACTTTTGAATATTCAAGTGACATACCTGTTGATTATGCTAATCACCTAACACACTCCGGCGATCCTTGCCAACTGTCGGCCGAGGTTCGTCCTTTGACTTTTATAGGTCGACTATCCGGACACATGACACGATATACTCGTAATATGTCACGGCAGAAATTTTCCCCGCCAGTACCCTTGTTTCTAGTTTTTTTACGTTTTTTCAACTCTCACGTTGTTGAAGCGGTTTTCGTTATAGTCATACAGATAGATAATTTAATTCAATTTTAACATTATCTAGATTATGTCCTATAGAATTTAATTCACAATTTATTTAGAATATTAATCATATCATTTCTCAATAAAATAAAATTAAGATAAAATATAAAGATAAAATTAGGCAGCAGCTTAGTAAAAAAATTACATGCATTTATTTTTGTATTGAATATACGTGCAAAGTAGAAGTTTAATTATGTTATTTTTACAATTATTATCAATATAAAATTTTGTGTGTTCGTCACTCAATCTCATGATAAATGGCGAATTTGATGAAATAATTAACTGTGATAAATATAATAAAAACTCATCAATTTACATTTGGTTTCATTATATTTCTCCTCGTTACGTTTATTTTAATAATATTTTTATTTTACGTTTATAAGCCTCATCCTTAGTTCAGTAGTTTTAATCAAAGCAAGAAATAGACAAAACTCATACAAGCAAGATAGGCAATTTAAATTAAACTTGTTATTGATCATCATTTCAGGCCCTAGACTATTAGATTTAAGCCTCCATGGATCTCCACAACGATCGGTCTTAAGCTGCTCACATTCAGCGACTACCGCGACCTTTACCTGGAATACGGATCGAAGAAGAGGACTGAAAAGAGAACTGAGACTTATGATGGAGAAGTCAGAAGAAACAAAATAAGTTGTAAAAACAAAACAATAATGTAATGATCAAACGTGTTTAAGTCTCTGCGTCCGGCGAATAGGTAGCCATTTCGTTTAGAACAAAACATAAATGTTTATTGACCTCAGTTCAGAAAACATAATAACAAATCATCTAACGCTAGCATATAATCAATAATTAACCAAAAAAACAAGTATTTAAAAGTTACTTTTTACACATTTTAATAATGCAGAATACTAAAAGTGTACAAAAATGGAACTCTTAAGAAAGTAATCCCTTTCACGAACTTAATTCATTTTGGAACTTGATTGTATATTCTTTTTTATCTTCTCGAACATTCAACGGCAATGTAATTTATTTGACGCTCCTACGGTGAAGGAAAACATTGTGAGGAATTTGCAAAGAAATTCAAAGGTGTATATGAAATCGACCAATCCGCACTGGGTCAGTTTGGTTGACTAAGACATACACACCCTTAAATTGGGTAGGCTCGAGCCTCTCAGTGGGAGCGTATATGAGCTGTGATGATGACGAAAAATACATAAAAAAATGCTATTCGTTCTAATTACATATTCACGTCATGCTTTATTATTTGTGCAAATAAATTAACAACATGCCTTCAGAGAAAAATCTATATTGGAATATAAATGGAAATTTAGCTGTTTGTTTTTATTATATTATTGTATTTACGTTTGTTGTTATGCGTGTGTGTATAAAGTGCGATTAAATAAAGTTTATAAATATATAATTTGATAGTTTTAGTGTCGAGAGGTGGTAATAATGTAATGTGGGACTTTTTTGAAAGGAACTTGGTCAATTAAGTTGCGTGATGCAAGGTTGGGGAAAAAGTCTTTTCGCATTATAGTATGTATAAACTTGTAATAAAATCTCTTTGGCTATACTATTTGTATCTGGCCTGTTTTGGTATCATTGAAAGTTTAAATTTTAAAGAACATAATTCCAAATTCAAATTAGGAAAATGTGTGATTTTCATTTGTTTTTCGTACCGCCAAGATGAGTGAATCTAATGAAGAAATTCGATACATTTTAAAATTTTACTACAAAAAAGGTAAAAATGCAACGCAAGCCGCGAAAAAAATTTGCGATGTTTATGGACCTAGTGCAGTGTCTGTGAGAGTAGCACAAATTTGGTTTAAGCGTTTTCAATCCGGAAATTTTGATGTCAAAGATGCACGTCGCTCTGGTCGCCCTATTACAGATAAAATGGATGCCATTTTTGAAAAAGTGGAGCAAGATCGGCATGTCAGTAGTTACGACGTAGCTGAAGAACTGGGAATTGACCACAAAACAGTTTTGGCGCATTTGAAAAAAACTGGGTACACAAAAAAGCTCGACATTTGGGTACCTCACGAGCTCACTGAAAGAAACCTAATGAACCGTGTACTCATTTGTGATTCTTTATTACGACGTAATGAAACCGAACCATTTTTGAAGAAGCTGATAACTGGTGATGAAAAGTGGATCACGTACGACAAGAACGTGCGAAAAAGGTCGTGGTCAAAGGCCGGTCAGGCTTCACAGACTGTGGCGAAACCCGGGTTAACTCGCAACAAGGTGATGCTGTGTGTGTGGTGGGATTGGAAGGGCATTATTCATTATGAGCTGTTACCACCAGGCAGGACCATCGATTCTGAACTCTACTGCGAACAAATGATGAGATTAAAGCAAGAAGTTGAGAGAAAGCGGCTTGAATTAATCAACAGAAGGGGTGTGGTTTTTCATCATGATAACGCTAGACCTCACACATCTTTAGCCACTCAGCAAAAATTAAGAGAGTTTGGCTGGGAGGTGTTAATGCATCCGCCGTATAGTCCTGACCTTGCACCTTCAGATTTCCACCTGTTTCGGTCTCTTCAGAATTCTTTAGGCAGTGTCAGGTTAACATCACGAGAGGACTGCCAAAACCACTTGTCGCGGTATTTTGACCAGAAATCCCAAAATTTCTATAGCAATGGGATCATGTCCCTACCTACAAGATGGCAAAAAGTTATCGAACAAAATGGTACCTACATACTTTAGTTAAATATAAATAAACTATATTAAAAAATGTTTTGAATTTTCTTAAAAAATGCGAAGAAACTTTTTCCCCAACCTATTACTTACCATCTAAGATGTAATTGTGATAGATGTTAAGGTACTTACTCAATAAGGGGTTTGGGGTTCAAATTTAGAACACTTTCATATCAACAAGAAAATTCGCGGGAAAAGTCAGCTGAACAATAAATTGTGAACGCCACAGAGGTAGCTGGTTCCGGAGACAGCTTCAGTTTACGTCTCAGCCGCTAAATTGAATCTAGAGCGTTTAACTTCGCGCCCTGGATTCAATTTGGAATATAAGATTATTCTGCCTACAGAAAAGGGTTCAGCGACGGATATGAGAAGGCGGAGCAGAGGACGAAGACAGTGATTTTTGTCAAGGAATATGGTTTATTTTAAATCTATATACCTAATATGGTAACAAAAACACCTACCATGTTGTTTATCATCGTACCTAAGCTTATCTTAGAAAATCGGCAGATCCCAACAAAAATATTATGGTGCATAAGTGTCTGTGCAACAACTGCACTAAGTATCTGCTCTTCTCTCTGTTCGCGACCGCGTAAATATGGGTCCACATTTGTGATTTTCTTCTGACATGGCTTAATGACAGTATCAGCAACGCGTGTCTGTACTGTTGATGTCATGGATTTATTAATAAATCCATGGTTGATATGGATGATATCTGTCACATAAACGCAAACAAAAGTCACTTAACACAATCTCGGTGTGACCCGCCCGAACTCGAAATCACAGAGTGTGTGTAGTTACAGTGAAATCTGTATAGTACGTGCCACGAGCCGATCCAATTAAAGTCCGTTTTTTATTTCAAAAGATGTTTGCGTGTGCGTTATCACACGTACTTGTCACAGCTTCGGTCACAGCCATGAGCATCCTTCCAATACGACAGACAACAGGACAACACGAGGTGGTTGAAACTCGCAACTATTTGCTTGAGAGCAAATATAGACCGGCCATCTACATTATTGCTACATTGTGGGATAGCATTGTCTCGCGTAACGACGTGTGCTCCTTACATTATCGTAGCAAGCCCTATGACAAAAGACACGCAGTTCGGTCCGGCGAAATGTCACAAATGTGGACCCACCTTCGAACTAGACATCGCGACGACGTCTATAACGCTTATCTGTAATAATGATAGTGTAGAGTGTAGGGAGACTCTGTACCAGGGTCGTCTGCTTAGGTACCTCCGTCTTACCTATTTCTGCCGCAAAGCAGCAGTGCTTGCATTGCTGTGTTCCGGTTTGAAGGGTAAGATATGGCAGTGAAATTACTGGGTACTGTGACTTTACATCTTGTGTCACAAGTTGGCAACATACACTGTGGTTCTTGTGGGGGTTGCAGTTTTGCTGCGAATCTCACATGTATTATAAGTGACTGTTACCACTTACCATCAGGTGGGCAGTTTGCTTGTTTGCCAACTTTCTGAAATAAAAAAAAAAGACAGCATGTGTCACAGCAACCCCTCTTTACCATTGTCGCTGAAAAGAATATTAAAATTGAGGCGAAAACGTGATAGGCTATATGTAAATCGTACGTTTTAATCATGCTCTAAGTGATCATGGCAGTGTCCCTGATCATTATCAAAATCCCAGAGAAGCAACCAAAAATAAATAACGAGAAAAATTTTACACGGAGTAGTAGGCTACAAGTGTGGATACTGATCTTTATACTGTGCGTGAAGCACACGTGTCACGAGTAGTGTCCGACCTAATCAAAGTGAGTTCTTTCAAAAGTTCTTTGCTGCTCTTTCGCTGCTTTAAACGTGACTAGGAGTCCACGCTTGTTTCATGTCACGCGTTCAAGTACGCTGATGCTACGGTTACGGGATTGTAGCGGGTGGTGAATTCGCTGCTGCTTCCCCCCACGCTCGTCGTCGCTCGTCTGCTCATTTTCTCATTCTAGCAGGCGGATGGTTCTTTTCACATTATCTTTTTTTAATAACTATCGGTTTTATTTAAAGCTAGCTGAGCCCGCGACTTCGTCCGCGTGTAATAGTAACTTTTTAAAGATATTGATAAAAGTAGCCTATGTTATACCTTATATCATTAGCTATCTATTAATGAAAGTCCCGTCAAAATCGGTCCAGCCGTTCCGGAGATTAGCGGGAACAAATAGACAGACAGACAAAAAAAAAATTGTGTTTTTGTTATTGGTACCCGATATACATTCATACCCATTTAGTAAAAACTTGTTATATTGACATTACAAACAGACACTTCAATTTTATTTATTTGTATAGATATAGATGAAGTAAAGTCAAGAAACTGCTTTAAAACTACCTATAAAATAAAACCTATAGATAAAAAACGATCTGTAGGCTAAAGCCTCGTATTCATGGTAAACATTTGTCTGGCAACAATTGATCAACGATCAGCGTTGCTGATGAATGCCGAGAATGTTGCTAGAAACTTTGTTTAAATCCATATAGGTTGTCCACGCGCCCGTCTGCGTTAAAATGTTGCTCAAGGGAGAAATTGCATTATTTTATAATTGCTCCATACTACACGAATACGAGGCTTATAATACCTCGTATTCATAGTAAACATATGTTTAACAACAAAGTTGAATCAACGTGTTGCGGAGTGTCTTGTGGCAGTAGTGTGGAGCATGATAAAATAATACAATTTCTTCCTTGGTCAACATTTTAACGCAGCCTGGCGTGTGGACAATCTATATTGATTTCAACAAATTTTCCATCACATTCTCGCCGCTCATCAACAACAATGTTGATCAACTGTTGCTAAACAAATGTTTACCATGAATACGAGGCTACTTTCGAACCAGTTGCGATCGATCGACATTGGGAGTGTTATTGTTTTTACGCTTATTTAGCAACACCACAGATTAGATAATAACACTAGCGACAGATTGGATTCGTATGATTAATAAATTAAATAGCACTGAGTTTGCTTCACTCAAAATCTGCGCAATACGGGTCCAATTTGGCGCCAGTGTGGATACTCAAGCGTACAAAAAATCACAATCTCAATGTCGATCGATTAGAATTGATTCAGGAGTAAGACTACTGAAGCCCAATTCTGTTAATAAGGTACAGCCGAATCGAAACTGAACCCTTGCGATCGACCAATCAGAACGCTACATTATCACGTCATCGAACAGCTGAATAGCAATATACGCGCTCCGATTGGTCGATCGCAATGGTTTAGTTTCGATTCGGCTGTAACTTATTCGCAGAATTAGGCCTCCACATCCACTGTTGTGCACATTAATTTTGTAAGTGCTACGGAGTCCGGTATCACATCGTTTACATTTCACCGAAAATGCGGTAGTAGAGAAGAATTCTACACACAACCGAATATCGGCGACGTACGTCATAATTATGTTGGTTGTAGCCCGACCCTAACACTGTAACTAAGCAACTAACTCAGACTCAGACTCAAACTCAAGACATTTATTTTCACAAACACTACAACATAACATAAAGGTGGAACAAAACAAAAAAAAGAAAAGAATACAATAAAAAGCGTAAAACACAAAGAGATAATTTTGTAGAAAATAATAATAATAATTTATTATTACGCTGTAGTGTGATGCGAAAATAGGACGCAGCTCAGCATATGCTGTGGCCTACAGAACCACAGCGCTGGTTTTCAGCTGAAACCTTAACAAGAAAAAGCGTGTACTTACGCAGCTGAACGCACAGTGAGAAAATGTAAAATGCAAAATATATAAAAGTAAAGCGATGGGATGAATGATACAGTGTGTTAAGTTAAGTGTGAATGTTTGTATTTGTAAAGATTGTACCTACCTACTATAAATAAAATACATAATTAAAAGATACTTATTATATTAATATTAAATGCAAGTGTAATAATATACAGGAAATTATAAATTATACTATGTGTACAAGTATGTTGGAACAGCACGACCACCCAATGGTAAACATTTTTGTCTGTGTCTAAAAGGTATTTTTTTAGTTTAGATTTAAAGCTATTAAAAGACAAAAGGTCGCGAATGGGTGGTGGCAAGTTGTTCCAACACTTGGTGGCTGAATATTTAAAAACAATAACTCATAGTACTTTCAAGAGTTCAAGATTAAACTGGTTATGGCAATGGCCACACAAAGCAAATTTAAAGAGGATTAAGGGTTCTTAGTCAAATAATGCAATATTTGCGTGAACTACATATATCTTGAGTGATTGACATACGCACGATTTCAGAATACTTAATGAAACGATCTTTTTGAACGTCGCCGTCGCCTACTTACTAACTGTACCTACTGTGACAACCGCTATTTTGCTTTTTCATATAATCTGAATCATTCTGAATAAGCAAGAAAAATTATATATACATATATTCATACAAATAAACATTAATAACTCACAGGATTTGCCTAACAGTTATAGGACTACTCGTATCTTTTTTATAATATTAAATGAGTAAGTAATATAAATAAACACATAAATCACATAGTTCTCAACAAGTTATCCGCACTATAGGCACGCCTATGTAACATTTCTTCATCTGTTTCGGTCAATCATCATTTGATTTGTTGGAGCGTATAAGTACCTAACATCTTTTTGTGCCTAAATTTTGTTGCTTAAAAATAGGAAATAATATTATTCGATTGGTATGATATAGATATGTGAAACATTAACATTCTATAACATTCTATATTTGAAAATCATACGATTTTCTGTCATTCAATTGTTTTTTAATTGATCTTTTATAATGATGTAGATCTAAGATGTAGATACATCTTGGCATACATTGACAATAAGATAATTTTTGAAAACGATTTTCGATGTGGAACTAACGCAGCGATTTCACTCCTGAAGCTCACACCATACAGATTTAATTTAATTCAAAGAGGCCAGTATGCCAAAAAACCAACTATTTATATCATTCAGAAAGTATACTCATGAAAGAAGGAAGAGATCTTCGATGGAAGCCTATGTCCGTGGGCGTCTTTTTGCTAAAATAATAATGATAAATTAGCAAATAACTGACGAATCTGAGTATGCGGTGACGGACTTAGAATAAATGTATCGCAGATCCCTTACTTTATGCAAATGTCGTAAAAGCCGATTAGGTTAAATTCTACAATAAATATCTAATGTAATTAAGATTAAATGAAAAATCTATAATAGAATAATCAAAAAGAAAGAAAAACAAATAAAACCATACTTCAAATTACATAAGAAAAAATAAGAACAGATGCTTTATTCTCGAGTTACCTACCTATTTTTAAGATATGCTGATAATAAAAATCATTGGTGTGACTCGAGTCCAGTCTTGGCAGCCCGTGCTACGCCTGCTGCAGTGGTACATATATGTATTGAAAATGCTTGTTGAAGCTGAGACGTGTGTGCAGTGCAGGTTTAGGTGACGATTTCCAGCAACATGCATGACGCGTTTATTAATTTATATTAAAATAAGTTTCTTAGAGAATGTAATGTACAATTTCGAATGCAAGTAAGACAAATCGTAAATTATAGAATAAAAGCTATAAAAAGTAAGTGATTAAATGTCGTGGTCAACAATTAATTGGTTTTGGTAGTCTCGCACTCTTCGCGGATTTCGGCAACCCCCCTCTCGACGCATAATGACATATACGCATAATCGGTAACCCCGCACCCCCCGCTCTTTGTGACGTATGTAGCGAGTGCCGTTGTCAATGCCGTTGCCACCGTCATTATTTCTTTATTAAACTAGACACTTATAATTAATTTATTTGTACACATTTTAATGTGTATAAGCTCTGTTGAATAACACCATCATTACTTATTCATGAAATCATGAAATTCAGATTTTCCAACGTTGTTTAGTGATTCAATATGTTGATCATTAATAATTTTCTGCTTTATTAGATGCTGGGCAATAAAACGATTTCAATGCAAACAGCGTGATTCTCACCTACCTATTATCGTGTAAGGTAATCGACCTGGCTCTTGACGTAGCCGTTTACTCAAGGTTGCTAAAGTGCTAACTTTTGCCCTTGTTACGTCGCCACCTGTCTGTTTAATACCGAATTTAAAATTTCTAGAAGTCAATACATTTTCGAAACTAAACCGGTATTACAAGACATCTTTTTCCGGTGGATTTAAGTTTGAGTCACTGACAGTACGACACCGCAACAGAAAAAATCATACAATATTCATATTTACTTTACAATTGGTAAAAGTCCCTAGAACTTATATAATTACTACCGTCGCATAACATTTTAAATTAATCTGCCCGACACAGCCAAAATGGCCGAAAAGAGATCTTACAGATTAGCGACACTTTGCAGCGACAGCTGTCGCGAGCAGTCGCAAGCAGTCGCCGATCGCTGTCACGCGACCAGCAGCGATATTTTTTATTTTTTTAGACAGTAGTTCGGTTTTTATTTTAATGAATGTAGTATGGGAGCTAAGGTTTCAAAAATGGATTACTCCTTTTACTGTCACTCAAATGAAAAAAGCGAAAAAGGAAACGTCGAAATATATTGGTTCACAAAATATTGACATACAGAGAACATGAGAGAATAAATTCTTTAATTACTTTAGAATGTCTGTAGCGTCGTTAAACGAATTAATAAATATTTTAAGATATTCAGTTACTCGTCAAGTTCGTGTATTCAAAAAGTAAATTAATAAATCGATGTCTAAGTCGTTAATTTATTTCGAATATATCTATCCCTCTATATTATCCCTGTATTTCAATATTTCGTACACCAATATAGTTCGACGTTTCCTTTTTCATTTTCGTCTTCCTCTTTTGAGTGATAGCAAAAAAAGTACTTCTTCCGCAAAATCTATTTTTGAAACCTTAGCTCCCATACTACATTATTAGAAACCGAACTACTGTACTGGTATCGCTGCCGGTCGCGAGCAGTTGCCGGCAGCAGACGAATACTAGAGTGGACTAGTGCGGAGACTACGTTTGGCAAGCGGCGTGGGAATAACGTGGGATAGCCTGCAATGAAATAGAGTGATTGCGATAAATTTGCTACGGATAGTTGGAAGCGTGTAGAGGCGAAAAGCCTAGGACCAGGCTGAATGATACACATTGGATGAATCACTAGTCCAGCAGTGGACTGCTACAGGCCATGATGATTATGATAAGGGATTGATAATAAATAAATAGTATATCTGAAAAACCAGAGGGAGACAGAACAAAAGTCCTCTGCGCCTATGTGTGTCTCTTTTTCACTTATTTCTGCCGCCAAGCAGTGGTGAACTTTGGTGAGTGTCATGTCTTGATAGTGAATCAATCCTGCTGTATTTCTAGTCAGTCCTGCTGCAGATGGGCATAACCTCAAGAGTATCCCGCTGTGCGAATAAATCACTAGGTCATTCAAATCGGACAGAGATAGACTTTTTTTTTGAGGGACCTATGCTGCTAGCCGCAGATGGCTGTTACAGCTTCACCTTAATTATTTATAAGAAGGCCAGAGCTTTGGTGGGTCCTTAAGCCTCGTTTGGCAAACCAAACCTGATGGATTTCTAGAGAGGCAAAGAGGCATCACCACGGGGATGTCCCGTTCTCTGAGTAGAGTCACTAGGCGGTTATAGCCGGTGCGGGAAGCGGCTGCAACGCGAGCGCGCCTCTGAGGCTCGGACGCTCGAGTTCGCCGTGTAGTGGAGGGTGGAGAGAAGCAACCAGGCACATATCTATACCTGGTATATCACAGACTGTGTAGACCGGGCCTTCGCACTCCTTTTCTACGAGTGCGGTGTGTGAGACTAGTGCGTGGGTGTGCAGTGTTTGATAGTTGCTTGGAAAGCGGAGGGAGAAGTTCGTTCGCTCGCGTGATCGAGGAGGATGTTCCTCGGTCGATGACTTGACAGAGATGAACGCAACATAAGCACGCCTATAAAGGCTTAGACGTTTAGGTTCTTCGTGTAGTGGGGGGCGGTGAGATGCGACCAGGCCAAACGCTCTGCTGTTTGCCATTTGAACTATACTAGAATATATTATATATATATTACGTAAAGACAATAAACTTTCACTAAGTACTTTATTTAGTCGTAACATATCTCATCTCTTCTCTTTTTTTCACCATCTTTTCCCAGTTATTTCATATAATATAGTCTACCGTAGAACATTGTTAATAATAAACCGTCAAAAATAAATTCCACAACTCACTTTCTTATTTACTATGTTGAAAATATGTCTGTATTAATTATTTCTGTAAAGGAAAAGACAACACGTGCCACTCTCGTATTGTTTTCACGGAAACCTTATCTATTCGAAAACACAGAACCTCTGTAAAGCAATTACAGAAAATGTGTTATTCAAAAATGAATTTGAAATTTTTTAACATTTACAGCGTTGTATAGTCATCGAAAGCATCTTGGGTCACCGTATCTCGGTATTTCCACACAATGCTAACATTACGTTACCATGCTAACCGCATATCAAACAATCATAATCAAACAGTTTACTTCCCTAAAGACGAATACTTAGATTCAATACGTTAAAACACATAATCTTCATTAATTCACTATCTTCGGTAAAAGCAAATGAAAGATAGCAAAAATTAATGAAGCATCCTGTTAAACAGCTTCCGCTAAAAGGTTTCATGATTGCGCAGTTTTGCTTAGTTTGTATGCGTAGGGTCTGATCTATTGCGCTGAATGAGAGCCCCAGTGGAAATTCTTTGATTACGTCAATCAGTTGATAAACAGCGTGACCGACAAAACAATACAGCAAATAATGCATATAGATAGAGTAACAAGGGGGCGCGTCGGTAGTGCTGTGGACTCGGCACTGGGCTTCTAATCATGTGGTCCGTGGTTCGATACTGCCATGTACCAACGTGTTTTTCGTTTGCGAATTTCATGTGTATGTTCAACATTTGCCGACGCTTCTAGTGTTTAATAGCTCCTAGTTTAATACGAAAAACTTCATTCCGAAAGTCACAATCATGAATTTCAAGATTCCGAGTATTTCGAAAATTAGTTATCCGATCCGAAAGGTTTTTTAATAATAGGACTTATGATAAAGAGCTAGTATTAAAATACTTCCTTTCAATATTCCTAACTATAAAGATTCCGAATATCAAACATCCGAATCAATGCCGAACAACAAACGCCTTGTAAAACTGCATAAGCAGAATAAAAATACACGCTGCCCTAAGTGAAATAAGTACCTATCTTTAGTTCTGTGGTCGCAGTTCCTAACCTACCCCGACCGTTATATTTTATAATTGTTAATTGTTATATTTGTGACTTTGCATTTTCTTTTAAAACTGCCAAATAATAAAAATAGGTTGAAAATAAATCAAATATAAGAAAAAAAATTCGTCTCGGGCGGGACTCGAACCCGCGTCTCCAACATACCGTGTCAACACCCAAAATATTTTAGCAGGTATAATTTTAATCGTTTTGGTTACAGATCTTTTTTGTGGCAGGAGAATCTTTAACGATGCCAAGGAACTAGGCAAATTTCAACTAACTTGTCTTAGCCTAGGATACTCTTAGGTGGCATGCTATCACATTCTTTTGGTTAAAGACAAAAAGTGACAGCATACTTCTTAGAAGATTCCTAAGCTAAGACACGGTTGGTGACATTGACCATAAGTTGACTAGACCGCCCACAGGATATGCCGTAAGACTCGGTTCACCAACGGCTTTTCCGCTTATGTGTCTCCATACCCAGCTAAACCACCCTCCGAAACCTCTCCGCTCCCGATCGAGGTATATTCGGAATCGAACGCCAATTCAACGAACGCACCCCCTGAAGACTGGCCCAGCAATACACAAGCTGGAACTCCGCCTAGGGAGCGGTCTCCTGGTTCAACTCGTTTGTGACAGCCCAGGCAACCAGGTCAGGGCTATAATATCTCCCAGTCAGATGTCGGTCCGACTTGGCTACCCCCTACCCAGCTGCTTAGGGTGGGTGGAGAGCCTACAAAGGCACATCTAACCTGACCTTTTCTTTAATGGAAAATGCTTTATGCATACCTCAGCGTGATAGGTGACCGAGCTGTGGTTATGTGGGAATTCCCAACCATTATACCCACTTAAAACCTTCGTTTATTAATCTTCTAGATGACTCTGGCCGTACGAAGAACTTAGTAACTAGTCGTCCGCGCGGCCACACCTACAGTCAGCGTTTCAGCCTCTAACATGCCACCGTAAGGCAGGGTATACACCACAGGTGCAGTATGCTCCCTAAACTAGTAGGACGCTATAAAACAGATAAAAGGACCACATCCCAGTTTCTGTGTCTGCATGTCCCTACAAATGCGGCCTACAGGTTTGAACCTTATTTCGTAACCGCACCGTGCCCGACCGTTGGCTAGACGGCGGGCGTGTGTGGGGCTCTCCCGGCAGAGTGCCAGGCCTACCCACTAAAGCCCCCCGGTGTTCTCCCTGTCCATTTGGGCACGTTTAGTAGGTGAGAGGCTGCCCTGCCGACGCCCAACCCACTCGTCCAACACCGGACGGATCGCCTCGATCGTCCAGTGGCCGGCAACTGGAAAAGCGAGTGCCTCACCCTACGCAGAGCCTCCCTCTGCGCCTAGGTACAAATCCGCTCCACCTCCTGTAAAGTAGATCGTCCCCCCCCCCCGTTCTCGGACGGCAAGCCGCTGCCAATACATCTCCGCATAGACGCGTGCCAGGTAGAACCTAATCTACCTACCTCCCTTACCAATTCGTTGGAGCCAACGTAATTAACTTATCTAACCATTTTTTTCCTACTTAACCTGATCTAAGCATTTCGTTATATCAAATTTAATTAACTAATCTAAACTTATTTTTACATAAATTCATAACTTCAGCAATGGTTTTTCGGGGATTTAAAAATTTGAATTCGTTTTTCGGGTCAATAATAATAATAATAGGTTGGGGAAAAAGTTTCTTCGCATTTTTTAAGAAAATTCAAAACATTTTTTAATATAGTTTATTTACATTTAACTAAAGTATGTAGGTACCATTTTGTTCGATAACTTTTTGCCATCTTGTAGGTAGGGACATGATCCCATTGCTATAGAAATTTTGGGACTTCTGGTCAAAATACCGCGACAAGTGGTTTTGGCAGTCCTCTCGTGATGTTAACCTGACACTGCCTAAAGAATTCTGAAGAGACCGAAACAGGTGGAAATCTGAAGGTGCAAGGTCAGGACTATACGGCGGATGCATTAACACCTCCCAGCCAAACTCTCTTAATTTTTGCTGAGTGGCTAAAGATGTGTGAGGTCTAGCGTTATCATGATGAAAAACCACACCCCTTCTGTTGATTAATTCCGGCCGCTTTCTCTCAACTTCTTGCTTTAATCTCATCAGTTGTTCGCAGTAGAGTTCAGAATCGATGGTCCTGCCTGGTGGTAACAGCTCATAATGAATAATGCCCTTCCAATCCCACCACACACACAGCATCACCTTGTTGCGAGTTAACCCGGGTTTCGCCACAGTCTGTGAAGCCTGACCGGCCTTTGACCACGACCTTTTTCGCACGTTCTTGTCGTACGTGATCCACTTTTCATCACCAGTTATCAGCTTCTTCAAAAATGGTTCGGTTTCATTACGTCGTAATAAAGAATCACAAATGAGTACACGGTTCATTAGGTTTCTTTCAGTGAGCTCGTGAGGTACCCAAATGTCGAGCTTTTTTGTGTACCCAGTTTTTTTCAAATGCGCCAAAACTGTTTTGTGGTCAATTCCCAGTTCTTCAGCTACGTCGTAACTACTGACATGCCGATCTTGCTCCACTTTTTCAAAAATGGCATCCATTTTATCTGTAATAGGGCGACCAGAGCGACGTGCATCTTTGACATCAAAATTTCCGGATTGAAAACGCTTAAACCAAATTTGTGCTACTCTCACAGACACTGCACTAGGTCCATAAACATCGCAAATTTTTTTCGCGGCTTGCGTTACATTTTTACCTTTTTTGTAGTAAAATTTTAAAATGTATCGAATTTCTTCATTAGATTCACTCATCTTGGCGGTACGAAAAACAAATGAAAATCACACATTTTCCTAATTTGAATTTGGAATTATGTTCTTTAAAATTTAAACTTTCAATGATACCAAAACCAGCCAGATACAAATAGTATAGCCAAAGAGATTTTATTACAAGTTTATACATACTATAATGCGAAAAGACTTTTTCCCCAACCTAATACTACGCATCTTGATTCTTCGTAGTAATAAAGTTCGGAAAATTAAAATTTCATATTTATGATGTTCTGTAAATAAATTAATAAAGTATTTTTGAATAGTCGGAATATTGTTTCTTAGAATTTCTAACATTCGTTTTGAAAATCGGAATATTCAAATTCGAATTTACATAATTTCGGAATTACTTTTAATCCATCATTTTCCCTAATTCCATTCTTATTTCGCATCATCATTTGTAATTTCACGTATGTTTTACTATATATTCATTTTGGAAGCATGAAATAGTATACCTACATCCGAAGTTACAACTGCATATTTTGTGTGTTGCATTTCCGTGAGTGTTTATAAAGGTATAAATTACGTTATTGAATTAATATGGATTCATTTTGTTCGGTTAGAAACTTGAATAATCCTAACTGAAATCCATATTACGCGTGATCGCAAGCGCACATCATATTACTTAACACTAAATGTTATCGCGTAACATCCAACCAATAATTAAGAGAGCGTGGTTAATTGAAAGTCATGGTAGAGTTGATCGGAGAGCAAGTCGCACCGCGTTGAATGAGCGGCGAGTTGTTTTACTACATATTTTAGGATGTTCTCGTAACTGTTTAATGACCGCCTCGTCAAGTTTCACTAGTAAAATATGAATCGTTTTAGTTTGCATATTCAAATACCGCGGCATATAATTTTCTTTATAAAGTTCTTACGATACTGAACTGAGTCGAAAAGTTTCTGTTATTCGTGGGAGACTGATGAATATCAAGTATTAAAATTCCTGCCATGGTATTAGGTCAAAGCCCGTTTTATGTGAACCTGTCCGACAAAGTGTTTGTAATGTTCTGCCCACCTACGATACTTTATATATAAATTCTTCATTCTAGTAATCAATTTGAGCAAAGAGCTGAAATCTATTGGATAAAGGATAAATCGCCAATTAAAATAAAAAAAAACAAACACAATATACGATTTATGTACAAATTAGCGCTAGTGCGTTTGATGTACTATCAAATACATTTTACTGTAATGCTAAACTAATTAATTGGCTAACAAAATTAAGCTATAAGTGATCAATAAATCATTCAATTCTTTTTTATGATATATACTAACTAAACTTGTTTTAGGTTGAAATGAGTAAAGAAAAAAATTGAAATGTTTGGTTTGGCGATATAGTGTTAACCCACTCGTGACGAGTTTCAAGAAGTATTTGTGATCAAATATTGACGTACGTTTTTGATGTTTCGTCACATTCATCACATCATGTACGAAATATTTTATTTCGTCACATCAATATTATTAAATGTAATATTTTCAATGAAATCTTACTAACTACTAATAAGTAGTAAGAACATAAAATGTTATGCTACATATTGAAAATAATGAAATTAGAAGTAGGTGGAACTCTACACAGTAGATAGTGTGTGTGCGTGTGTGTATGATTGTGTAAAGCCATGTAACTATAAATTATTAATGAGTTTAGAAAATTATTTTGAAAATAAACACATTTATGCAGAAATAAGTAATCAAACAAACATCTCAAAATTATGTAAATTTATTTTGAAAACATAACACAACTATCTTATATACACCTAGTTAAAGACCCTTACTTGTTATAAATATTATAACAAACATGAACACCGGTAAAGAACATGACACTCTCTCCGACTCTGATATGGCATTAAGATAAAGATTTACGATATATTTACACAAACTGTTTCAATTTTACATTTTCAATATTCATTTTAGTCACACAAAACATTTGAGATGGCGATAAGATTGTTTTCTTCCCGTTAGTATGTTTAAATGGCATATAGAACTCGATCCATTAATTCACGTAATTTACAGACTTGTAATCATTTCTCTTTTGTTTGACTTCCTTTAACAAACGATCTGCAAGCCGGTGGATTGAGCGATGAAATGGAACAAACTCTTTCTTTTCTTCGCCATCAGTTTGTGGTTAATCGTATTAAAGCCTCACAAATTATAGTCTCATATTTGTCTTATTATAATAGCTATTCCTGAACGTTGCTCCTCTGAACTCTTCAGAAAATTTGCAAGTCAGGAATATGTCACCGACGATATCTTAACCGGACCAACCAGATCTGAAAAATAAATAATTACTTCTTTAACTGTTTGTATTAATATTGTGCCGCGAATTTTGCGTGTTCAGAAACCATGTACTTGTTTGTTTTAATAACAAGGACTTTTATTTTTGGTTTTTTATATTTGAAATCCGCATTCCGCGAAAACTCAAACTGCTTGGTTTTACCCATACGTAATTGAGGCGTTTTATTATGAAGACGTTGACTGACAACGCTGCCAGGTGTTAGCATGAAACCTGATTTTAATTCATTCAAATTTATTTGTTCAGTGCTGTCTTTTGTTTTACACACTATTCTCGATATTGTTTACCTTAAATTGAGCACTAGTCATTATTTAACGTTTAAAACATTACTCTGAACAATTTGATAGGAACATTGAAGATTTTTAATGTAAGTAACATCGTTAAAAGATCTATAAATTATCGTCACTTCCACCAGTAGTGCAACGAATGCTATTTCTTATGATACTAAAAGAAACTGTATTTAATGGTAAGCTGATATACTCATTAAATATTTAGCTATAACATTGCACCATTAACAACAAACACTTAAAATATTTGACATCTACTTGACCTAAAAATTACTAGTGGCCTTTGAATACAAAAGTGCTCAATTAGATTATGAATTGTGATCATGGCTCATGCGAAAATTACTACACATGGTGAATTAAGTGTAAGATTTGCATCATAGTATTTAACCGAAGATGTTGACATAGCATGTACCATGTAGTTAGGAATCGTTAATAGTATTGGATGCTTTTTTACGCTTATACTGATAGATTATAAGTACTATAATAAATTCTGGATACCACCATAATCTACTGTGAAATAACTATTTATTTACAGTGCGCAAATATAAATAAATATGATTCAATGGCATATCAATCATCATTAGTCAACCAGTCAAAGAGATTTGTGATGATTTGTGATTAAATTAACATGAAAAAATTACACTCGTAAATGACATTATAAGCAACATGAACCCAACAAGTGCATGCAATGAATGATGCGATACAATGATATATTTTCATGTTAATGAAGCAATGGAGAGCGTTTTTAGGTAACTGTTAAGTTTGGGGAAACTACTATTAGAAAATTTATATATTTATGGTACACATGAATGTAATGAAGAAAAGATATATATAGAATACAGATGTTTGATATTTTAAAAAATAAGGGTTGCTATTGGCGATGACATCCGCAGTGGGCCAGTGAGGTCGACTAAGGCCTAAACACCCTAGGGTAGGCACGAGTCCCTCGGTGGGGACATTTAAGAGCTGTGGTGATTGGAGATGAAGTGACATTATATCATTCACTATATTTAGGTGCTACTGGTGTTCAAGTGAAATGTGTAGACATGCTATATTGAATGGTTCAAGAACTCGTAAAATCAACTCTAACTCACCAATGATGTACTTCTACCTTCCAATGAGAATGGCTGCAATAACAATGACTATTAGTTTTACAAGGTAATCTTGAACAATTATAAAATTGTTTCTGTGTGGAACTATGAGATGTTCAAATTCTTACAAAAACCTATCGACATCTTCTATAAATAGATCTCATTAAGTCTTTAACCTGTTTGGATTGAGTCTTAGTCATGCAATGTTTGGAATGTGCTAGATAACGATCTCTACGTAGTAAGAATTATTATTATTTTTGCGTCAAATTCTGAGGCGTCATCTTGACTGTTGGTATATCGGAGTATAGGCCATTATAATATGTTGACCTATTATAAAAGCTTTCCAATGCTGTAGTCAATAATAATGCGTCATCCGCACGAAAATATTCGCAATCTAATGACATAGTTATTTGAAAGCTAAAATATAAAGATTATAATACAAGGATAAATGAACTACACTTCTTTACTTACAAATATGGTTGCGTAAGTTCACCTATTACTTTTGAGTACCTACTTAACACCAATCATTCCCCAACATTAATTTATAATAAATATTCCCGGTGTTGTTATCCGACTTCTAAAAACATTGTATTGTTTTCATTCAATTGTAAATGTGACATGATACCAGTTTACAAACAAAACCTTATTTCGATTCAAATTTGCGAAGCCCCAGATGATGAAAAAACTTTTCGACCGGTAAATATTTTAATTGAATTCACGCCTGCGATCGCCTTGATTCGGGATGAATATTATTTCGTTGATAACGAGGCGGGATAATTCATTTTTAAATAGTTTTGTTATTGCTTGTTATATTTATGGCAAAAATATAACGTGACTAAACTATCTTCAAACATAAAAATAACAGAATTATAGACTGTGTGAATATAATAATCGAATGCTGGAACTGATACCAAACGATACTATTATCTTTGGTATTCCGATAGTTTTCTGAAAGGTGAATAATATGATGTATGTTAGTGTATAAAAGCGTTAGTACAAAAGCTACCCGTACGGGACAACAATATGATGCTGACGGCTGTGCGAGTGCACTGACTTGGCTTTCTTTAGAGCGAGAGCTCCCACCGCTCCGACCGCTCCAACTTTGGCGGCTTTCAAGCCCAAAGCACCTAAAACAAGGACAATCATATTATTTGTTTTAGATATGACAGAAACAAACATAGCACTAAAGTACCTACTAATATTCTATGGTCACATGTAATAGGGTTGCCAGGTGTCCCAATTTGAGCGGGACGTCCCGATTTTGAGGGGTATATGGACACGTTCAGAAAGTTGGCAAACAATCAAACTGCCCACCTGATGGTAAGTGGTAACAGTCACCTATAATACATATGGCTCTTGTGAGATTCGCAGCAAAACTGCAACCCCCACAAGAGTCACAGTGTACGTTGCCAACTTGTGACATCAGATGTAAAATCACAGTACCCAGTAATTTCACTGCCATATCTTACCCTTCAAACCGGAACACAGCACTGCAAGCACTGCTGCTTTGCGGCAGAAATAGGTACTAAGGCTGTATATATGGACTCCATTCAAGCCTTTCCACACGGAAGAAGATAACAAAAAATAAACATAATATAGGTATGTATGCGCTGTTATTATCATTTTGATGAATCAACGCTTTACTGTTTTCTTAAGTTAAAATCTAGTTTTTTTTGTTGTCCCGACTTGAAAGTGATAATCCCGGTTTTTTACCAGCTTCTGCCCCGAAATTTCACTATCTAGACCTGGCAACCCTGTAATGTAACCCATTATAATTGATGTACTTACTATTCAATTTAAACTAGCTAAGAAATTAAGTAAAAACGTTAACGAAGGCAAAAATATTTCGCATGGATTTTTTTCTTTCAAAGGTTTCTTTTTGACACCTCTATCGTGATTTAGTGGTTGAGACTACCCAACATGAATCTGGAGTTCCGGGTTCGATTGCCCATGAGGTGAGATGGTTTTCCGGTTGATTTGGTTGGTGGTACTACCGCTTTATCTAATAATAATAAATGATAAATAACTCTTTATTGCACAAATAACACGTACCAAAAAGAAACAAACGTAAAAAAAGAAGAAATGTACAAGTAGGCGACCTTATTGCTATAAAACAATGTTAAGTTAGTCGCCATAATAATAATGTTAATAATATTGTTTGCCATAATATTGCTCCGACAATGAGAGATAAGATAGCCCGTTCCTTAGCTTATGAGGAATGCAGGTAAAACGTGCTTCCATCTTGGGCGTTGTCATCACTTACCATCACATGAAATGAAGGCCAAGATCTTCACTGCAGTGTATAAAAAAACATTAAAGAAACTGCTGTTGCACAATTTAAGTGCATTTAAAATCAAGAAGCATATTGAAATGTTAAACGTTCTTCGAGCGCACGCAGTTTGTTTCCCACACAATTTGCATACAACGACGCAGTATATCTTAAGATGATGTGACCATTTGTAACCATCCCGAAGTAGTTATGGAAAAAACGAATTTATAAATCTAAAAAAAAGTTGCTTATTTCATTTTAGATGACAGAGAAACGCACCAAACCGTAAGTACACATGCGCCACAGTCAATATTCGAAATTGCCAATTTTCCAGTAAAACCCTCAATTTCCCGCGGACATTGGGACGAGTTCCAAATTTATGCAATCAGTAATTATTTCTACATGCCACCAACCATTGTTATTAAAGAGCAGTCCAGTAATTTTAATGAGAGAATATTGTATAACAGAAGCTTACGAAAATGAATTTGGATTTTCATATAAAAAGATTTACGTATATTGTTCACGCATACTCCATGCCAGATTAAACTTTCGTGATCTTCGAATAAAAGACTTTTCATGAAAGCTATAATAATCTTTGATTACTATTAGTGCAAAATTTATCTATATGAACTAAATTAATAGTTTTTTAATAAAAATGCTTTGTATCTCGCTTATGAATAAACGTCATTGACCTGATTTACCTAAAACACGACAGCTAAATACATACATTTAGGTATACGAGATGAAATTGAATTGATCAATATAATTAATACGATTTCATATATAATGTTGAAAAGACAAATTAAATCATAGGAGATGTTGACGATTTTTCAGGATAATAATAACAATAGTTTATAGCGTTCCTAATGACATTAGGAAATATTAAATGCGACTGAGGTTTGTAGAAATACACTGTTCTGTATGTTTTTTTTATTCTCATGGCTAGAACCATACACATTTCTGATAGGTAATGAAATTAAGGAAATCACGAAATGTCTCGAAAAAACGGAATATCGAATGAAATTATAAAATTCGTGCCACTTATATCATGACGTTGATGGGTTAGTTTGTTTCGGCCCGTTTCTAATATAAATAGACTTTCGTCTTGTATGTCTGATTTCAGTAACTCACCAAGCAGCAGTTTTTTCTTGAGAAGGAGCAGACTCCTCTTCGGCCTTAGATGCTCTGGGGTGTTGTAGGCGGCGTCCTCAGGGATGCTGACCAGCTCTTCGGCAGGCTGGTACTCGTACTGGGTGTGCGCGAAGGCCGCAGCCACCAGGCAAGCGAGGACAACGACAGTCATGGAATGCATTTTTGTATACTGAAAGCGAAAAGGAAAATTATAATTCTGTTCTACACAGGGTTAATTTTCAAACAGGAGACAAATTTTGTGTTCCTGTACAGACAAGCAAACTGAACAAATTTTACTACAGGACCAAATTAGAAATCGCGATAAAACCAGCTGTTCAATTCATTTTGGTTCAGTGAATATTAAACATTTGTATAGAACAACTGATTTTTTTGCGATTTCTAATTTGGTCCCAGAGTAAAAGCTGTTCAGTTTACTTGTCTGAACAGCATAAAAGGCTCCTGCTTAAAAATTAACTGCCCATACCACGATCCCTATTAACAAGTTTAAAACAATATCGAAATTGAGATGGTATAAACTGCAACAGCGACGCTATATCAATTCTAAACATGCTCCTAAAAAGGTTCACAGCAGAGATTTGATTTAAATCTGTGGTTCACAGTGTACTTGCTGCATACTGTATAATTACTGATTTCATATTTTACAAAATAAGTAAATAATTTAAAAAATATATGTGAATACATTGATGATTATTCAATTAATGGATTTTCATATTAGACTCTGTAATAATAAAATAATATTGATTATTTAATGTTTCACACTTTCTCATAAGAATAGTTTTGACATAAAACCACATTTGAAATGATATAACATACGAAGAACATTATAATTACAAATAACCACAACAATACTAAAGAAACGACAAGAATACGTAAGTAACACAAAGTGACGCAGCAATACGTAACATCAAAGGAGACGTAAAGCTTTCATGTCCAAGGGCAACATAATTGATCTTAAGGTAATTAACCCCAGCCCTAAAAGGGCACTTGCGTATTCTCGCCTACAGATAAAAGTGTTACTTTATATTAAACAAGTCAAACGGGGTACTTTAGCGGGCAAGGGGACCTGAGAATCTTCGGATTCGCAAGAACAAGGTCAGTGTAAGATGACAAACTGTTGCTTAATATTTACTCAGCAAGTCCGTCAAATAGTTTGAAGTAGGCACGTAGAATTATAACGACCTTTAAACAGGCGAGTAACTACAAAATTACGAAATTGCAAAATTTTTACCTTTTAATTCCAGAAAACTTGTAACTTGGTGATTGTTTGTGCTGAAATCGCTTATTGTTTAGGCGTTCCAGTGGAACATTAAACATAGCTATAAAACTTAAGAGAGCAAAAATGAATGAAAATTCCATGTTAAGTAATTTTAAGTTAAGAAAACTACACAATATTGGAGTATTATTTTTGAGATGCAATGTAGGTGAACGAGCGATGTGATAAGCTTCCAGTATAAAATTACAGCACGAACGATACTTATAATATTGTATCCATCCCTATTACAAATCTCAAAGGAATAAATTACTTAAGGGCTCCTTTATTTTTTAACGTCGCTAAAGAGTCCTGTAACGTGCTCACATTAACAGTAGAAAATACTTCAAAAGACTCGGGAGACCTTCAGAAATGAGTTATCAATTTACAGCCACAGACAGATCCACGAACGCCATTTCACGGAGGCAAATTGAATTTAATAACGCAATAAACCCCTGAGTGAAATTATTTGAAATTTTTCAGTGAAAAGAATCTAATAATTTGCGCAAGGATACGATGCTACGGAAATTGAGACATTTCTATTTGGTGTTCGTTGAACATTTCCTGGCTATCTCCTGAACGATCCGGTTGCGGCTGGCGCGACATTCTCTAGATATCTATTGAAAACTATGTAACAGAAAAACCAACGCTGACACTGTGCCAAATATCCAGTACTTTCCGATACTATAGAGACGCTTATTCAATAGTTATGTAAACTGCCAAAGTCATTGATTAAAGCAAATTGTACTAGTCGATGTGTGGATATTGATAAAGTAAAACCATTGAACTAGGCGTAATAATACCAACTAATAAACCAAACACAAATGAGTGAGCAGTACCTATCGCGGGAACAGTAAACGATGCTCATGAACAATTACTAATTATGGTATCGATTAGGGCAGATCGTTTGAGCCGTGCCAGATTAATAAGCACACATTTACTAATTAATAATTACAATTCCCTATCTACGAGTATGTCTATCGGCGTTACATCTGCGTACAATCCATCACGCTAGAATTCGCGACTAATAATCACATCACAGTAATTCGACTGAAACCATACCTTGGCTTAAGGACCGGTAAGTGCACAACACAACACTGCAGTGTTCACTGACTCACAGATAACAAAGAGTTGTTGTCGAATTCTTATATAGATTGCAAATGCGAAGCTCGTGGGGAGGGCGTCGGGCGGTGCATGTTTGTAGTGGTACCTGCGCCGATCACGGAACGCATCGCGTTTCCCCTTGAACGGCGGAAAACTTGATTGCAGTACCAAACGAGTATTCAACTGCGGAATCGGGATCAATTGAAATTATTGTAAATCGTTATACAAGACGCTCATATAATAATCCAGATATGACACACAACTTACAACATTTCTAGGGCTAAAAGTTACTATAAATTCTTTACCGTTACTGCTTAATGCGAGCATTTAAATTGCAGATATTCTTTAGATTTTTTTTTCAAATATGATTTAATTTTTGATATGTTATACGCGGTTCTTATTCTTTATCTCACTCCATGGTGGTTGATAATAAACATCTGTGGAGTGTAAGCATATGTTTAATTTTTAACAAGATACCTTAAAGTGAAAACCATTACGAGGTTTTTCAATTTCTAACAAATTTAAGTATTTTTTCGGGTATTTGAAATGGTTATTTAACAAAATATAAATAAAATCACGAGATATGAAGGTGAAGGCTTTCAAGGAGTTATACCTTTGCGTTGTTTATTAAAAAACCGACTAAGTGCGAATTGGACTAGCTCACCAAGGGTTCCGTACTAACTTAACAATGCATTATATGTGTATCCATACTAAATGAAAGGAATAGTTGGTGTGACATGGTATTAAATCTGCTAAAAATGCTCATCTACTTTTGAACATAGTGAGGAAATTATATACTTAGAAATCGAGCTTTTTATAATATAAATTCAAAAGTAGAGGAGCATTTTTTGCAGATTTAATACCATGTCACACCAACTATTCCTTTCATTTAGTATGGCTACACATATAATGCATTGTTAATAGTTGGTGTGGCATGATACTAAAATTTTTATCTACTTTTGAAGCCGGCTGTACCTTGCTTCGTGCCAAATTTTATGATTATAGGCCAACGGGAAGTTTTATAGGTTTTGATTCCCCTGTGAAATCCCAAAATTTGCAAAACTAAGAGACATTAAATGGTTATAATATAGGTACCTAAGTATATTTTGTTCGCGTTGACTTGATTTGTTCGCAGCTTAAAGACATCGTAGACCCAAGTACTTGATATAAAGGAGATGGCTAAATACAGTATGGACGACTGCCCTAACAATAAATAAATATTTCACCTAGTAACATGTATAATGCTGAATATTTCGCGTTATTTGTTTTACGTGTTCGGAGAAAAAGGGACAGAATTGACAGACGAACGGACAACGAAATGATCCTATATTAAGGATTTGGTTATTTCCTCTTGAGGTAGGGAACCCGAAAAAAATAACGGCTTATGTTTAACTTATCACCAGATATAGTCCAATATAACAGTCAAAAATAGTAAATGATCACCAAAATTAAATCCGCATTTTATGTAAAATTATAACCAAAGTTTTTTACATTTTGCTTCCCTATTAAAGCAAATGACGTCAAACAAATCATTGTTAACCCAAAAATGGCTAATAAATACCAAACTATTAACCACTTTTAAATTTAAAATGACATGCAAATATTTAACATCTCGTTATCCTATTAAAGTAAATAACGCTAGATAAATTATTATTTACCCAAACAGTAAATAAACTTGCAAAGGTTTGACCCTTTATTATTGTAAAATGTTTACTTAGGTCTGAGCTTTTTATGACTCTAAATTGATTAACCACTACAAAAAAAAATCTTAGGCGTTTATACAACCAAATGCCTATGTTAACGGAAATGTATGTAATCTAGGAATTGTATACAATTCCTAGGAAATGTGTGTCATTCCTAAATTCGCCCGGAAATGTGTGAAATAAATTATATTTGACGTATTTCCTAGGAAATCTATACATTTCCGAAATAGCCATCGGAAATGTAATAACCTAACCTACAGTTGGAGCTAATAAATTTCTTTTTCAAGCAGTTTAATGCTCCGCTCTGTATGGTCACAATATCTAACCTAACCTACAGTTTAATCCTATAAGTTCTTTTTATTTTTCGTTGCGGGGGGCTTCGGTCCCCCGACACCCCTGACCTGAGCAGCTTGCACCCCTTGCTTGAAGCTGCTCTTTGGGATTTCATTCATAGGTATTTCGTCATTCGGGATTTCGTCCATTTGATTTTAATGGAGACTTTTATTAAGACTTTAATAAATAATATAATATGAAGATATTATATTTTTCGGTATGATTGTTATCTGATTGTCTCAACGAGTACAGTAGGCTCCCATTCAAGCTATACATTTACACTACGAAAACCGCCACTATTACGAGCGACATAAGAACGGTCCAAAGGTCAAACAGTATAGCTTGATAAGGAGGTATAGTAAAAGGTACAGTAAGTACCTTTTACTATACCTATACGAGTAAAATTATTATTCTCATTTTACAACGTGTTTTATGCCAGAAAGCATTCTTAAGAAGAATTAGTCGTCTGTAATAATGCCTTGCAATCGGGAGGTCGGGGTTCGAGACCCGCCATGTACCAATGTGTTTTTCGTTTCGAATTTCATATGTACATTTATCTGTAAATAAACATTTATAAATAAACATGTAAATAAACATGTACATTTATCTGTAAATTTTTGTAAATAAATAAATCTGATGCTCCTACGGTGAAGGAAAACATCGTGAGGCAACCTGCATACATGTGCGAAGAGATTCAATGGTGTATGTGAAGTCGACCAATCCGCACTGAGCCAGCGTGGTTGACTAAGGCCTAATCACCCTAACATAGGATAGGCTCGAACCCCTCGGTGGGGACGTATATGAGCTGTGATGATGATGATGATGATGATGAATCATAGTGGTTTATCTAGGCAGAAATAGCGCATTAATTTGCTCGCTAAGATTTGGTGATCATTTACTGCATTTGGTCTTTGAATACAATTTGAAGTGCAGTCGTGACTAAAACAGCTAGAACTATTGTAATTTTAGACTTTATTTTTTTGGTGATACGTATATATTTTTGGTAAAAGAGCTTAGGGTATGAAATTATTTTTTGGTGGTCATTATATTTAATCCCAAAAATAACTAACGTCCCTTGACTTGCGAGCAGTAGTCAAATCCACAGATAATAAACGTCAATGGGTGAATTTCCCTTGACCAAAAATTGCGTGGCATCGATGAAATCGGTAATAAAAAACATAGTTATAATGTTATAACATTTTTTCCTAGTAAAATGAAATAGTTATCTATGTGTAGCACTAAATATTTTAATAATAGGAATAATAGGTACTTCAAAAAAATTATTAAACCTCGAAATCTTTCATTGCCGTGTTTGTCCACACGTCACCTTAATGTATATTATACCAAATTGATAAAAATCTATTGATTATTTATATAGAAACTTAGTTTTATTTGATACGTGAATAGTTAAAGTATTGTTACGGAATACATTTATTCTAATATTTAAACAATACAACGAATGGTTAATAAAAATTCATTTGTCCCAGAACTACCTTTCATTGCCGTGTCCTAAACATGTTTAAGAATATTGTTTTATCCAAAGACTTGCGCCCCCCCCCCCCCCTTTTTGTGCTAAACGTTGCATACTAGTGTCGCCTAAGTGCTCGACATGGAAGAACGTACACTCGTGCATGTGTTTTCGCACCATAAATGTAAGTATTCCATTTTTATGTTACTCGTCCTTTTTTTCTTTCATCGCCGTGGATAGGTATAACTTCTATTTGAATAGGTTTGTCCTCTTGATTGAGCATTCAATAGAAGGCCATTTCTCTTATGTTTATTTGTGAAGTGTTTATTACTTCGAATAATTAATAGATTTTTTGTATTTTTTATATTTTTGCCTTGATTTTCATTGCCACGCTTTCATTGCCGTGGTTTCCGTGGTCAAAATTTGCTATGGCAATGAAAAAAAGACACGGCAATGAAAAAATTCATTGCCATGCCTTGGAACACAATTTAGTTTCATTGCCGTGGCCAGGTGTTTCATTTCCGTAACTTATATTTTGATTGCCATGGTAAGATTAGGCAAAAAAACATCTACCTGTAATACAGGTAGTGCCGAATATTGTCAGTTCAGGACACGTCAAGTTAACCCTCTGCAATACGATAAAAGATTTAAGGATAGAATTAATGAGTTTTTACTGTATAGTCAACTACAAAAAAAAATCCATGTTAACCTTACAAATTGATACCTTAAATACACACACACATACACGTACACACGCGCATCCACATACATGCACGCAAGCACACACACATACTACAGTCTGATTTTAATAATGCCGTGGATGCTTGTTTCATTGCCGTGGACGCTTGTTTCATTGCCATGCACGCATGTGTCATCGCCGTGGTACGAAATTTTTAATCTTGTATATCTCGTTTGTTTTTTAAGTTATCTGCTAGATATTAATCAAGTACCTATACATACATTATCTTAAACATTAAAAAACGCCAATATTTTTTTAACTTTAAGATAAAAAATCCACGGAAATTAACATTTTATTGGACCTGTTGGAATTTACCCCAATATTAAATTTAAATCATGGAGTTAATAATCAAAACATTTAAATTCATTTCGTCAAAGGCATATACCGCCGTCAATCCTTCAAATAGCGCATAAATAAGCTCTTTTAGAATAGAATATAAAAAGTATTTGAAAAATGCGTGTCCCTTATTCTTATATTTTATTTCAAAATATCAAATAAAATTATACGACAATAATTATGGTACTATGAAAGCTTGTCCATTCGATAATTATTGAGAAGAAATATTTTCAAAAACTTCAACATGAAAAAAGCATGTGTCTGATATATGACATAGTGTATTTATTAAAATGAATACAGGTTCAGTTGTGAATATTAAATTAAAAGTAATCATACCTATATTAAAAATTTACAATATTATAAACTACTAAGCTTATCTTATATATTTACCTATGCCATTTCATAATATTCCTGTTTCATGCATGTGAACTGTTTATGATTATGATTATGTCTTACTGTAATATATCAACAATTGTGAGAACACCAAAAAAAGACAAACATTATTTTGAAAGAATCATTTCCTTTAACATACGACGGACATGGAAACAACAATGCGACGTAGGCACAATGTGGTGCCACCAATGGAGTGACATACAATTCTTTATCTGTCAAAAGTTAACAACGATAAACGAGTACATGTATAAAAACATTACAATAATCAGTGTTATTGGTATCAATGTGACACAAATACAACTTCAAATCTATCTATCTATACTATCAACTTCTACGACTATCAGAGATGGTTGACACGTAGGTACTAGGTATTCATTCTGTTATCAATTTATATATTTCTAAATTGTGACTAAATTAATTAATTGAAGCCCGTACCTATTCATTTATAATTAATAATTATTATAAATTGATTCTTAACAAGATGATTATACTGAAGCATGCAATAGCTTTAAATGATTGTAATTTACGCTTTCCGAGTAAATAAATGACTATAATTTGAACCTTGAAATGAACGTAAATGAATTATAAATTAATACAAAATTTTCTTTCCCTTTTTAAGATATGGTTTTTAAAGATTCATACAGTATAAGTAATAATGCCTGTAAACTTTTGATGCGACATCATAAACAAGCATTACCGAAGATGTCTTAATATTTATATTACCTACTAGTGGGCCCGGCAGACGTTGTCCTGCCCGATTCCAGGGCCACCTACCGGGTCCAAATTTACGTTTAAACCTTCCTTGGACCTATTCAAACACACACAGAAAATTTCGTAAGAATCTGTCGAGCCGTTTCAGAGTTTTTGCAAGACAAACACACAGCGTTTCATTTTTATATATAAGAGATATATAAGATATATAAGCTTTATATAGTATAGACTAGTGGGCCCGGCAGACGTTGTCCTGCCCGATTACAGCGCCACCTACCGGGTCCAATTAAATTACGTATAAACCTTCCTTGAACCTATTCAAATACACAGAAAATTTCGTAAGAATCTGTCGAGCCGTTTCAGTTTTTGCGAGACAAACACAGCGTTTCATTTTTATATGAAGATATATATAAGAAGAAGAAGAAGATGATGATATGATAAGTCGCGGTCGAAATTTTGATTATTCTAAAAAGCTGACGTGATGCTGGCAAAACGTTTTTGTAACAAAAACCATTGCCAACAATAAATTAACTTATATTTTTAATATATTTAAAACTAACTATGCGTTCGTAACACCAAAATTGATTGCATAGCTTCTGTCAGATCAAACCTACCCAATCTAACACAGACCAACCACGAATCAAGGTTTGGACATTTAATCTCGTCTATTGAGAAATGTCAATACTTTGCTGAATGACATATTATTTTGGATAAGCTCAAACAACGCTCCAAAATTAATATTCAACCTTCAAGACCACACGCCAATAAATAAACTCGTCGCTACTGTTACGATCGTAAAGGATTTCTTTTTCTGGACTTTATCGCCAATCACCATACTATTTATAACCAACGACACCCAAGAAGATGCATTAAATCATTATTCATTTAGGTACTTTGCAATATGCTGTTTTACGTTTAAGGAAGCATATTGTTAAAATAAACAAAAAAAAGTTATGGCTTCCGGACCCCTCAATTGTGTAAGTTATTCGAAAACAGACCAACCGTGTCAACATAATAAAGCCCATGTGATTTCATTGATATTGATAGTATCATTAAAGAGCGACCTGCATTTATATGCAACAGGTAATGTATTGAATATTCAAAATTGTTTACGTTTTTATGCAACCACTTTTCAATATACGTACTATACTAGCTTTTTTTTATAATTATTTGTTCTCGAAGATTGTCTGGGCCGCATATAGGGCTAATGGTCAGGTTTGGTACCTGGGGGGGTTTGCGAACGGGATACAATTCCCCCGCACAGGTGACCTCCAGGGAGGAAATACTTAGGGCGTTCGAGTGATTATAGTTCGAGTGACTGATAGTATAGATAGATTGATGCCCGAGAAGTTTTTGCCGTCAGCAGTGTCGACCGTGGTCAGTTGGGGTGAGTTGGAGCTTGGGAATTTGAGTGCTGGACAGGGGCGTTATACGCGCGGATATTTATTATTGTTCAAAACACTTGCTCGTAAAGTGGGTCTTATTACCTTGCATTTAGACCCATTATTCAGTATATTAAACACGAGTGCTTTTCACTTTACATAATCGCACAAGTGCGGTAATCTTAACACGACAAATTCTAATTTGTTCAAAATTGCAAAGTAAATGTATGTCAAGTACCTACGCATTCTTAAATTAGTCGCATAATACTTTTTTTAACACGACTTAATGCGGCTGCCAATTGGAAACAAATGAACAGCCTCTACTGGTTACTTAAATATTAAATTAACAAAGACATTTAAACACAAACATTTAAAAACAATAATTAATAACTATAACTAAAATAAATTATTAAAAATTCACACAAACTTGTTTTTTAAAAACTAAAATATTCGGTTTATTTAGTTTTGAATTTTGGCCGTTTGGCCCTTTTTTGTTAGCTGTATGAAGATCAAGAGTTTAGCCATGCCCGGGCAGCGCGCGAAAAAGAAAGGCGCGCCGCATTTTCCCGCTATTGAAATTTTTTGCCATTTTGTTGTAATTGATAATTGATTATCTACAAATATGTCGAGTCCAAGTGAAGAAGAATCCATATTATTTACTCCGCCGGAAATAATTATGGAGGCGCAAAGCGCGAGTAATAGTTTGTTGCCGCCAAAGTCAAAGGATAAATACTTGGCGGCATACGATACTTTCATGCAGTGGAAGATTGATAAAAAAGCGCAGTCATTTTCAGAAAAATATTAATACCACAAGATCTTTTATTTTCCTCACAAGTGTGTTGAAAAACGTCGTATGATACACGCGCGCATTGGTCATTACGATACAATATCGCCTCGTACGCAGTAACCGACATAGCGCGCTCGTATCATAATGTACTATTATACTATACTAGCTTTGCGACCGTTGCTGCGTTGACTATGATTGACAATAATATTAAAGTGGTAATATTTTCATAATTAATTTATACAGTTGTAAGGACGTTATGATGCAAGGACGATACAAGCTGAACTGTTCTAAAATATACATCTGATAGTGAGAACAGCAAACCCGGGATGTAATATATAGCTCAACATGTAATATATTACATCCCATAGTCAAGAGCCGGCTTCACAGCCCGCCATTTATGTTCAGTTAGGAGGTTTGATTGAGCTTTAAATGAAGAACTGTTTCATCTTATAAATAATATGTTATAGCTTATAAATATTTTTTTATGTCATACTGTAAAAACATTTTCTTTTTGACGGTTCAACTGCGTGAAGCATTCAGGAAATAAAAATCTATAATTATTTGTTTGATTTAATTTAACTGTGATTTATTATGTTTCGTTGACGTTAATAAAGAAATCAAAATGTAAACGTAATATTGGCGATTATTTGTGTTTGTTTCGCAAAGCTTAAGTGGGCATCTCCACAACGTAGACAGCCCCTAACCAGCAAAATGAAGACACATTTTCTTAAATCTATTCAACGCCTTTTATCCGTCTTTATCCAATTATTTGGGGTTAGCGCAGAATGGCTTCATATTTACTGCTACAGGGATTTGATAACATTATTTGCAGGATTTCATATTATATCTCTACAGACAGCTTTAATATAGACTCGTTTTAATTTAATAATTACAAATTTTAAATACGTGTATATTAGCGAGAAATCAAATATATAGGTATAAAAATGAATCGCCGTTCGTGTATCGCTCAAATTTAAAAACGGCTTGACCGATTTGTATATGTATTTATTCTTTTTGTTCTCTTTAGTTTTACCAAAATAAAATAAAGTAATAATAAATAAGTAAAGTAAACAACATGCTCATACACACACACATGCACACATACACACACGTACACACACACACACACACACATACGTACGCACGCGCGTGCGCGCATGTGCCTCCAACTCCACTTAACTTATGTCATTGTTTTGTATTATGTTGTCTGCTTTCTTTGTATAATCTCTACTTATGATTAACATTTCTTATTTATGATTATACTTGTCTCACCTAATCAAAATGCTATATGATAATGTTATGGAAGAGCGGGGTCTTCTAACACAGGTATTTATATACTTAAAGGGAGATCCCAATCACAGTTTACTGTTTAGTACTTTAAGATAATGAATAAAGATTTTTGAATTTTGAATTTTTTTAACCCGCCTTTAGGCACGCCTCAAAAGTCGCGTATATGGTCGCGCGGGGTATGTAGCACGAGTAGCACCCCACAGTCAGTTCATAAAATAAAATACAAAATCAACTCAATTTTCAATAATATTGGCGACCATATTTGAACATGAATATTAATCAACTTTTTAAGTTGTTTTTCAAATAATTCATAAATGTTAAACAAGAAATTAAATAAATGTAAACACTAGTTATCACACAACCTGTAAAGAAATTCTTTCTTCACAGGTGTGTGCAGGTTTCCTCACGATGTTTTCCTTCACCGTAAAAGCGTCGAATAAACGTACATATGAATTCAAAATTTGAAAACACATTGGTACGTGGCGGGGTACGAACCGCTACCTCCCGATTGGTAGGCGACGGCCTTAGCACAACGCCATCGACGAAGTCGACCAACCCGCACTTGGCCAGCGTGGTTGACTAAGGCCTAATCGCCCTAGTTAAGGGTAGGCTCGAGCCCCTCGGTGGGGACGTATATAAGCTGTTGATCATGATAACTATTTATCTGCGACATAATTTTGACATACCACAATCATATGGTCACTAGGTACATTATCGCAATACTTAGAGCATTTAGTCTTGTTTTTTCTGCCCTTGGTGCCCAAACCTTTCACAAATGAACGATTATCTCGACTAAATTTTAAACGTAATACTTGTTTATGAAGCTACCTAGAAGAGCAGCGCCATAATCTCTTATTTTAAAAAGTTATAAGTCTGGAAACTTGCTTTGGGGTGTATGACACCTCACGCGCCTAATTAAGGGTTAATACATTGGGTGGTTTATAAAGAAAAATAATAGGGGAAATGCTAAAAAATGCTTAAAAATTTACTAAATTTTGCTAAGCTTTGTATGAAAATTTAGTACACTTCGTGATTGTTTATTAATAAGATTTGTCAAGGTGAAACCAAGATCATCGATTCAGCTCGTCAAAAATATATTTCGTTTGAGGTGCATTCTAAATATGCGGCAACAACTTATATTAAACCTACTTCAAAAAAAGAAGATAGGTATGTGTGTTTGCCCGCGATTATCTCGCGTTTGGCTGAATCGATTTTGATGCGGTTTTCAGGAAAGTACCTATTTGTTATATTTAGGAGAAGGTTTTGGTATTTTAATTAGGAACTAAAAAGATTGAAAAAATATTGTTTTAACAAATATAAAACCGACTTCAAAAACACAAAAAAGTTATAAATAATATAATACTCTTTATTGCGCATAGTAACTTATACTAAAAAAAATATAACAGACAATGTACACAAAGGTGGACTTATCTCTCATAGAGATTTCTTCCAGCCAACCTGTGAGTATGAAGGATATATTGTTTTGTGGGAAACACACAAGCGCGTAAACTACATATTTACTTTCACTATAAAATAACTCAAAAAAATTATAATAATATATAAACCACAAATACAACACACGTATATACATAAAAAATACATAAATTATACCAATATATAATATTATATATACTTTTACTTAAGATGATGAGGCTGTACACATTCGTTATCACACTGAAGTGGAGAGTTGAGAAAGAAAGTGCTGCTTGAGTCTGCGTTTAAATGATGGCACAGATGGGCTTTGTTGAACAACTGTCGGGAGATGATTCCACATTTGGGCAGCTCGAAAGCAGAAAGAATGAAGAAGGAAGTTGGTATTGGCGTGGGGGAGTTCGAGCATATCACCATAGCAAGAGCGCACAGAACGAGATGGTGGAGGCAACATTCGAAAACGTGATTTGAGGTAGCTCGGGGCGTTAGGGTCTTTTATAACCTTAAAAAGTGTCGTCAAAATGTGTACGTTACGGCGCTCTCGTATCGGTAGCCACTTTAAATCAGAGCGGAATTGTGAAATTCGATCAAATTTTCGAAGTCCGAAAATAAACCGAATTGCCAGGTTCTGTAGCCGCTCAAGCTTATTTAACAGATCTACATTCAGATCCAGAAAACAGACATCAGCATAGTCTAGAATAGGGAGTAGGAGAGCTTGCGCAAGCATAATTTTAGTATCGAAGGGAAGAAAGTATTGGAGTCGTTTGAGAGAGTGAATTGAGAAGTGCAAACGTCTGCTAATCTCATTAATTTGGGATTTCCATGACATGTCGCCGTCCATTAACAATCCCAGATTTTTAACCTTGTCAGTGAAAGGTAACGTCATTCCATTAAAATTTAGAGGTGAAGCCAAATTTAAATTAATCTTGGACCTTAGCCTACTACTACCTATGAGAATGGCCTGAGATTTGACTGGGTTCACAAGGAGCCCAAACGACTCTGCCCACCTCTGTATTGCCCCAAGATTTTTATTTAGTAATAAAATGGCTGCACTGATGTTGGATGGATCAAAGTGACAGTATATTTGCAGGTCATCGGCGTATAAATGGTACTGGCAAGTTAATACTGTTGAAATCCGATCTATAAAAACTGTGAACAGAAGCGGAGAAAGTACTCCACACGCCAGCAGACAGTCCAGTCCAGAGTGACACTACATCATTGTATTTAACACACTGTTGGCGCCCAGTTAAGTAGGAATGGAACCATTGGATGGTAGAAGGGGAAATATTGACAGAGCGAAGAGTATCAAGGAGTATGTCATGATCTACGGAGTTAAAAGCGCTGCTAAAATCTAGCAAAACCAGTGCAGTGAGTTTTGTGTTATCCATGGCATGACGTATGTCTTCAGTTACATTCAGCAACGCAGAGCTCGTGCTATGACAAGGACGGAAACCGGACTGGTAAGGACATAATAATTTATTTGTATAGAGAAAGGAATAAAGTTGTTGGTGAGCTGCGGATTCAAGGATTTTGGACAAAAGTGGCAATATAGAAATGGGACGATAGTCAGAAAAGGATTTAGGGTTAGGAGATTTTGGAATGGGTACAACATACGCTTTCTTCCACGATGCCGGAAAGATGTTGTTCATTAAAGAAAAGTTAATCATGTGAGTAAGAATATGGACAACATCCTCAAGCACTGGGAGCAACATACCCAGGCTAAGCCCATCACTACCCACAGCCTGTGTGGACAGTGCCCGGATACCCTTCGCCACAGAGTCCTCAGAAATTGGACTGAAAGAGAATGATGGGCAATCGGGTGGAACAAGACTAAGGAGATAATTATGAGATTTGGATTTGGTTAGAGTATCCAAGACAATTGGAGGAGAACAGAAGTGACTGTTAAGCGCATTAAGATCCACGGCACTATGAGTTGTGTCCGTGGGCTTGCCCACACCAAATGATTTTAAAAAACTCCAAATACGATTCTGATCCATATTATTGATATTAGAATGAATATAAGAGCGCTTCGCGTCTCTGCACAGTCTATTACATTTATTCCGTAACTTTTTGTAATTTACTAGGTTGAAATCATTGGGAAAAATCTTGAGTTTTTGTTTGGCTTTATTACGCTTCGACATTTCCTTTTTGATAGCAGAAGTGATCCAAGGTGCCGGCAGATGTCTAATGCGCACCGGACGGACTGGTGCATGCTTATCATATAGTCGAGTGAGTGCGGAAGTAAATTGTTCAACCATATCATCCAGACTATCAGAAGCCAACAGCTCAGACCAATCAATACTCCTCACGTCCTCTCTCAAACGATCAACGTTCATATGCTTTAAGTTACGCTGAAATAAAGTTCTACGCCTAGATTTAGGAGGACGCACTTTATAGGCAAGAAAAATAAGATCATGAAAAGAGAATGGGGCTGCCATTTGACCATGAGAAGTTACTAGGCTAGGGTTGGAAACAACGATTACGTCGATTAACGAAGGATTGCAGTTGGGGAAATGGTGTGTGGGAGATGACATCGGTAAAATATGAAGATTAAGTGAAGTTACTAAGCTTACAAGTTTATCTGCTCGAACATCAGCCTTTAAAAGGCAAGTGTTAAGATCACCCATTAGAATGATATGCTCATATGATGGGGTGAGATTTTGAAGAATATCTTCTAACGTATTAAAGTAGTCAGTCTTGTTATTTGGACTATATAAAACACCCAAGAGAATTTTTTTATGCTGAATCTCAATCTCCAAAAACAAGAACTCTAGTGAACCAGAGTAAACAGGTGCGGAGTTTGAAATAAATTGAAATAATATAAGAATACAAACAACATCACAGTTATATTGAGGTCGGTGCCAAGCTTAGAGTATAAGGTGGCAAGCAATGATCACCTAGAAAGTCTTAAAAAATATAAGAACAATTAATGTGTACTATTTAGCTAAAATTTAGCTAGAATTATTTTTGTAAAAAATAATTTTTCGTGCGCTCCAATGAGTATTATTCTATTGCACTGGGTTGTGTTTCCATATTCCAAGTTAGAAATTTATAAACCAAAATATATTTACCTATTTTGTTTGGAAATGCATGATATACTTACATAAATTAATAATTAAATTAGTTGAAATGAAAACCATTATATAGATTTTTAATTTTTAAAGCTCTGCACATTCATCGTGGATATTAAAAGGCTTGTTGAAAATGGTCTATAAGCTACAGCAAATTACTTCCTCTTTTTATATAAATATTAGTTTTTAGTCTGAGCAACTTAAGCAATCACTTTGATGAGATCATAGTAATGTTTATCTATTCTGTCTTTGCTAATTAATATCAACGACCTTTAATTGTTTGCACGTAGTGCTTATTCAAGTCGCTATCATTATCAAACGCATTTAAATATAGATTTCTTCGATTTTTTGCATGTAGTAGGCTTTTTCTCTTACAACGAACAAAGCTCTCTATTCCGTTTTTTTTTTACATTTTGGGCCGTACTTTTAAAAAACAGAGACTGTATAAATTAATGCTTTTTATTTAACATAGGAAATAGTACATTGTTACCCTAGGGGTGAAAGTAACTTATTTAGTCCCGAGACGGTGTTTGGCGCCCGAGCGTAGCGAAGGCACCAATAGTTTGAGGGACTAAATAAGTCTTTAACCCGAGGTAAACACTGTGCTTTTCATAACGAATACAAGGAAAGTAAAAATAAAACAATGAAATAGCTAAAACTCAACAACTTCTGCTTAAGCCCGCTTTCTCTTATAAAATCAGGCGTTAACTCCATACATGAATCAGATGAACACATTGTGTTAATTATTAACACAATGTAATACAAATATAATTTACAGTTAATACAAATCTCTGTTATACGGAAGTATTAACAAAACTCTACAAATGGAAAAAACAAATGAAGATCACATTGCCGCTTTCCCGCTTATTTTGTTTTTTTTTTCTGTGGCCGGCCATCTATTCAGACATTATTTATATCATTTTCATAATTTTAAAAATGGTAAATATTTGCCCAAATCTATGTTATTGTAAAGAAATAGTTGAAAATAAATTTCTTATAATAAAGTCATTTAAAAAATATATTCTTAAAATACTTAACATTATGTTATTTCAATTTTACACCGCGCTGTAATTGAGTGGCTGTATAGAAAGTCGGACCATAGTTCAATAAAAATGTCAAAAAAGAACTAGCTTCTTTTTTAAAATTTGACAGCAGCTGTCAGTTGAAAGTGATTCTCCCTAGGGCTGAAAAATATTACTTTCAACCTGTTCCTCAGGCAATTTCAGACCTACTTTCAGAGTATGAGTAATGAAAATATAATTTATTAAAATATGTACCTAACATTGTACATTAAACACATTCATTTAAATGTGTGACTCAGTAATGCAAAAAGAAAGCAGTATAATTTACCCATCAAAAATTACTTCATACAAATCTTAGATGAAGTACTAGATAGAAAGGCTTTAGGCTGGACTTAAGTTAACCGTCTGTTTTTGACAATTCTTCCAGACAGTAAATGTGAAAAATCGACGACGGTTAAGTTTTCGTGGACTTCATTCTTGAGCAGTCTTGACTCCTTATTACCCGACTGCCGAAGAAAGGAGGGTAATGTTTTTCGAGCGTATGTATGTATCTATGTATGTACGAGTATGTCCATTTCTTTGTCACGCCTTACAGCCTGAACGGCTTGACGGATTTTGACAAGCGAGGTGTCATTCGATTTGTCGTAATCTCAGAAGAATAACTAATTGTTGTTCTGAGGTCGCAATTGCGTGAGTGACACTAGGTATAAGAACTTCTAAGAAATCAGAATGGCTGAATTTTAGCGCCAAAAATATACATTTAAATAAAAAAATGCATTTAACATATTAAGCGGGGTATCAAGGTGAAGGGTTTTGAAAGACAATCCAAAAAATATATAAATATATATAAAATATTTAAAAAAATATATAAAAGGGGCTCCCATACAACAAACGTGATTTTTCATTTCATTTCAAAGTCGCCATCGTCATTGGGCCTCCGTCCTCGCAATATTATGGTATCTAAAAAGACTGAAATAAACTAAATTATTTTAAATACAAAAAACCCGACTGCAAAAATAAAACTGCAAAGTATAAATAAAACTAAAAAGTTAAAAACAAGCTCTACATTCCATTCCATTCCATAGAAAAAAGTATTGCAGGCGGGAACAAGCTATAGCTATTTTGTAAACCATGTAAAACTCGCTTGACATAGCATATTGCGCCTTTCTCGCCTGCAATATAATTTTAGTTATATATTTACCGACGAAAAAACGGAGGAGGTACTCAATAGGCTAGATGACAAAAAAAATTTTTTGCTTTAATAGAAGGTCATTCATATGATAAACAGAAAGAAAAAATCGGTTTTCGAATAACTATAAAAACAACCAAAATATAAGGTATTAAAGATTTTTGTCCATCTCTTTCTAGCAAAACGGCAATTTACAAGGAGTTTATATAGCCTTACTCAACTATGACGTCACGGTTGATGTCGGATCTCTCTGTTTAATCGCCTTCAAATTAACAACTTAAAATGCTTGTATCTAATGTATTTCTTAGCCGATTTTAATTCTAATTTCACAGGACTGCATCTTTTTCCACGGTATTTTAATATTTAAAGACGAGACGTAAAAATTAGAATTCAGTCATCATCCCAATTCGACGCGTATATATTTTTTTAAATGTCACTTTTTACAGAGAACTCCGATTTTGATGATTCTTTTTTTATTGGAAAGGGTATACCCCGAAGGTGGTCCCATATGAAAAAAAAATTCCTACCCTAAGGGTAGGAAAACAGGAAATTATTGTTGATTTACTCACTAATTGTGATCAATGACCATTGCACGCATTACTTTTTACAGAGTGATCCGATTTTGATGATTCTTTTTTTATTGGAAAGGGTATACCCCGAGGGTGGTCCCATATAAATTTTTTAACAAAAAATTGAACCGCCGAAAAAACTAAAAAGCATAAGCACTGAAAAGTTAAAAATAATATAAGAATAGGTACAGACAGGTGACTAAGGCCTGGGGTGCGATGTCAGACAACCTCCTTATGGTGCACCCTGGGCAACCCGGCAGATTCTTTGCCGCGGGCTAATAGTCTGACGAGAGGACCCCAATATGGGGCGTGGGATGGCCGGGTTCAACCCGGCGGGCCACTTCGTGTGGCCACCCGCTTCATGCGGGGAAGGGCGAAGTCCCCTCTTCTTATGATAAGAAGAGGTGTGGCTCTCGCTGGAAGCCGATCCCGGCGGCTACCTCTGGTGGTAGTAGGGACGAGGCGAGTTTCTCGCCATGGCGCTTCGTGCCCGTTGGGGATTTCCCCAGAGCTTCGGCTCACCCGCACGGCAGTGGATCCAGCGGGATCTGCCGTCGGGCAACCCGTTACCCGCACTGAGCGGGCCGGGGGCCCGGCGCACTGAGCGTCGGGCCGCGTGGAAGACAACCACAGTAAAAATCCAGTTGCGGGGTGTAGAGCGGCGCAATTCTGCGCCGCTCCACAAAGCAGCAGAGCCAGGCGGAGAGTCCGGCAACGGACATGTCACAGGCAGGGGGTCAGCGGGAATAAGGCCTGGCTGTTGTCCCCTTCCCTCTGTCTTGTGACGGACGGAGGAGCTGCTGGGGGGGTTTTTAGTGGGTAGGCCCGGGCCGGGTATTTGGGGAGTCCCGCATATCCTCGTGGTTTGGCTCGACCACGAGGAATGCGTAAATGCATTTTTCATTACTCATACTCTGAAAGTAGGTCTGAAGTTGCTTGTGAAGCGGGTTGAAAGTAATACTTTTCAGCCCTAGGGAGAATCACTTTCAACTGACAGCTGCTGTCAAATTTTAAAAAGAAACTAGTTCTATTTCCATGTTCCGAAGTTCTATACAGCCACTCAATTACAGCGCGGTGTAAAATTGAAATAACATAATGTTAAGTATTAAAAGAATATATTTTTTAAATGACTTTATCATAATTTACTTTAACTATTTCTTTAAAATAACTTAGATTTGGACAAAATATTAACAATTTTTTTTTTGATGAAAATTAAAAATAATGGCTGTATAGTGGCAATAAGTAGTGGTAATAATGGCCGGCTACAGAAAAAAAAACAAAATAAGGGGGTAAGCGGCAATCCGATCTTCATTTGTTTTTTTGAGTTTAGAATTTTGTTTATTATTCCGTATAGCAGTGATTTCATACATAAGAGAAGAGGCAAAAGCAGAAGTTGTTGATTTATTTTAAAAAAATCACACTTTTGTTCTTTAGCTGATTCATGTTTTTATTTTTACTTTCCTTGTATTCGTAATGAAAAGCACAGTGTTTACCTCGGGTTAAAGACTTATTTAGTCCCTCGAACTATTGGCGCCCTCTCTACGTTCGGGCGCCAAATTCAGTCTCGGGTCTAAATAAGTTACTTTCACCCCTAGGGTAACAATGTACTATTTCATTACTCATACTCTGAAAGTAGGTCTGAAGTTGCCTGAGGAGCGGGTTGAAAGTAATACTTTTCAGCCCTAGGGAGAATCACTTTCAACTGACAGTTGCTGTCAAATTTTAAAAAAGAAACTAGTTCTATTTCACATTTTTATTGAACCATGTTCCGACTGTCTATACAGCCACTCAATAAAATATGTGGGTGGGTGTGAGCGCGGTGTAAAATTGAAATAGCGTAATGTTAAGTGTTAAAAGAATATATTTTTAAATGACTTTATTATAATTTATTTTCAACTATTTCTTTAAAATAACATACATTTGGGCAAAATATTTAACATTTTTTAAATTGTGAAAATGAAAAATTATGGCTGAATAGCTGGCCGGCCACAGAAAAAAAAACAAAATAAGCGGGAAAGCGGCAATGCGATCTTCATTTGTTTTTTTTCCATTTGTAGAGTTTTGTTAATACTTCCGTATAGCAGAGATTTGTATTAACTGTTAATGATATTTCTATAACATTGTGTTAATAATTAACACAATGAGTTCATCTGATTCAGGTATGGAGTTAACGCCTGATTTTATAAGTGAAAGCGGGCTAAAGCAGAAGTTGTTGATTTATGTAAAAAAAAATTTACATGTGTTTTCTTTAGCTAATTCATTGCTTTATTTTTATTTTCCTTGTATTCGTAATGAAAAGCACAGTGTTTACCTCGGGTTAAAGACTTATTCAGTCCCTCGAACTATTGGTGCCCTCGCTACGCTCGGGCGCCAAACACCGTCTCGGGACTAAATAAGTTACTTTCACCCCTTGGGTAACAATGTACTATTTCATACCACCTGCTCGACAATGTTCAATTAGATCCCCCTTAACTTCAACGTAAAGCAAGACATTATATCCCAAGGGATATAATTTTGTATGAAACTCCCAAGGGATTAAAGTGTTTTAAACATGGAACATAAAATTTGTATGAAAATTTATCATAGATGCTAGCTTAGGAAGGCAAAGGTTCTACGCCCATACAGCAGTAGCGTGCATCCACTAGAGACAAAGACATTCTACCTATGTAAATAATGTTTTTATAAACTCTAAATACATAATTTCTTTACCAAAATTATAAAATATTTATCTACATAACACTGCAAGCTAAAATAAACAATTACATTTCAAATTATTTTTTATTGATAAAATACGTTTTATGCAAAAAGCGCCATCTTTTGACGGCCACCATTAACTATCGATAAAAACGAATAAAAGCAGAGTAAAGCAAGAACACTCGCTGCCAGCGGATAAACAGCATTTGGAAAAATTACGCGGCATATTTAAAAATAAAGAATGTTTCTACAATTTGTTCCATAATAATTTGCACCAACAGTATTCCCTTGTATTGTTTTCATAGCTAAAACTTTGCCGCCAACGCCACTACGTATTTCAAAATTGTAATATCTTGTTGCTTACGTTAATAAAGTGCTTAGTGGAATGTGTTTTGTGGCATCAATAATACAGTCTTGTTAGAAGTTTATTCAGTGTTTTATTGATAAATTTAAAAAACGTAAGTAGGTAAATGTCCAGGTGCTTTAGCTTTTTTTATTTGGGGTCAATAGGTTGTCGACTATTTGAGATTTATTTAGACAGTTGTGTGTAGTAATTAATTGCTGTTTCAAAAGTAAATATACAACAAAGTTGAAAAATAAAAGAATTTTATTTGATACCATTCCCAACTAGCAAAGCGGTGATAAAAAAATAGCTTTTATCACTGAACAGTGTTACTAAAGTCGCATATTAGTAACGCTAATGACAGCTTGAGATATATGAGCTATTTTTATCTCTCTTTAGCTGTATAGGGATATACAATCAAATAGTGCTATTAGGCTATGATATAAACGTTTACTGGGCTGTTTTTTACAACATATATATCACAGCTGTTAAATAAACTCACTAACGTCGTTAAAGAACAGTTATGCTGCACAATAGGACCACATGCAGCTAATATGACGCAAAATGAAACTAATGTAGCTCCACAATCACAAATATACAGCCAGTGTTATATTCATAACTGTTGAAGCTAAACTGCGATATAGTAGTATCACGGAAGCTGCAATGTCTCAAATATGCTTTATAAGAGTGTTTATTATCACCAGTGTTAAATAAGTTATACTGTTACTTTATTAACACTCAATAAATGTAATGCAGTGTTAGCAGTGCTGATATATCACTATGATATTATAACATTTCCATATCCAATATAACGCAAAAAAGATGTAAATCTGTTCATAGAAACACTATTACTAAGCTTCAGACAGAATAAAATGGGTTTCCGTCCATGGCCATTACATTCTTTTAAGTTTCTTGAAATTATTTTTATTTTTAAAACAGTCCACATTCATAACAACCACCATATTTCTAAGAAAAAAAAACATTGAGGAGGATGGAAAGGTTTATTTTACTGCTCCTGAGGTACCCTAAATATCGTCATGGCTGCAAGATGCAGTATATCGTCTGTATAACAACACCCTTAAACTCTAACTAGTTACATATGTATGTCTTCACAAAAACTTGGTAAATAAATTTATATTTATTTGATTAAATGTTGCTATTTAGAGGGGGGCATAAAAAATCATGAATGTTGCACTACTAATTTATCAATAAAATTACAAGCGCATGTGGAATTGACACACTAATGACTTATTACACCCACTTCTAAGATTCATAAATAAAATGGATGATGGAAACTTGTTATTATAAAGATTACTTTATAATAACAAGTCCTGGATCTCACATAGATTCTACGCACTCAAATTGTGAACACAGAAAAAGTGTTAATGCAGAATCACAATCACTGATATACAACTAAATAGCTCGATATTAGTGTAGCTATGCCCTTTATGTTGCTTGATTGTGATATAGTAGAACTAATATCACTGATATGACTCCAAAATGTAAGAAATAACACAGATATGTCACGAATATGTATCCAAGTAGTTCTAAGCGACGTTAAAATACAGCTACTATATCACTTAATAGCCATAAAAGTGGGGCCAAATCCCAATGATATAAGCTGTTCTATCAAACATATACGACTATTTATGTGACAGATATACAGAAATTTTTAGCACATGACTGCTAGTTGGGTTTTATTGTTAACAAATTAATATTCGTCCTGCGTGCTAGTGCGTGCTACTAAAGGTCATTGGCAGGGTCCAGCAGCTGATCGTATCGTATTGTAAATCGATATGTAGATTAAGTTCATACTTGTTATATTATTATTAAATCATCGTATGTTTTAAGTTTTTGTAATGTTTTAAGCTTTACTTAATATATAATTATTGCGTGACATATAATGTGACAGTGTTTAACCACCCAAGTAATTGGTTATAGAGCCCTGGATTTTTATTGTCTCGCAGATGGTATGAAAAGTAGAGTATTCACCTCTGGAATAAAGCAGTGTCTTCGTCTTAGGCGACATGAACCCCTCGCTTCACTTAGGACTCTACATAACTCCCTCGCTTCGCTCAGGAGTTAAATTTTAACTCCCTCGCTACGTTCGGGAGTTACTTCTAGAGCCCCTCGTTACGCTCGGGGTTCAATATGGCGCCCGTGACGTTAGACACTGCTTTAATCCCTTGGTGCATAATCTACTATTCCCCCCTCCCAAAAAAAAAAAAAAAAGGTGACTAAGGCCTGGGGTGCGATGTCAGACAACATTGTCGGATCAGACCTCACGCTGCCCGCCTTGGTTAGAGCCATGCTTACCGAGCGGGCAGCCTGGGATACCGCTTCCAACTTTTGTCAGGAAGTTATGGAAGCGAAGGAGCGAAGCGAGCGTGAACGCGAGATCGATCCCCTCGCTAGTGCGAGGAGGCGTCGGAGGGTAGGGCGGCGAAGGAGGGGTTACAACGCTCTTATTCCGCCATCCTAGTGGGAGTCGGCGGGCGACGCGGATGGGTACCGAGTCGCCTGCATTGCACTCGACCCCTGCGATGGTGGGGGCAGTTAGGGAACACTAACTGCTCCCATGCCTCTGACGGAGAGGGTAGCCCGTACCGTTCCACGTTGGGGCGGTACGGGCCAGGCCGGGCGACTTACGTGTGCTCAGCGCTTTGCGCATGCACGCAGTCGCCCAATTATGGCCGGAGAGGTGTTCCCGTGGGGTTTAGTGGGTAGCCGCGGCACTCTGCCGTGGAGTCCCACACACCCTTGCCCCTACCCGAGGGCTTGGATGGTGCGTCAAAGCATTCCCCACGTTAAAAAAAAAGGGTAGGCTCGAGTCCCTCGGTGGGGACGTATATGAGCTGTTGATGATGATGATGATGAGGTACAAACAACATCACACTACTATATTGAAGTCGGTGACAAATTTTAACACTTTCTAGGAGATCATCGTTTGGCACTGACTTCAATATAGAAGTGTGATGTTGTCTGTACCTATTCTTATATTATTTTAACTTTTCAGTGTTTTTGCTTTTTAGTTTTTTCGGCGGTTCAATTTTTTGTTAAAATGTTTTTACTTTGCAGTTTTATTTTTGCAGTCGGGTTTTTTGTTTTTAAAATATTTTTTTAAATTTATTTATTCTATTTCATTGTCTATGTTCGACGGACAAACAGGAGGAGTTTGTCCGTCGAACATATTTAATTTTTTTACCTGTATTTACATAATTCCAATATTTTCAACATCATTAAAATTAGAACCAGAAAATTTGTCACCTTAGGCAGGATTTAATTTTAATTATTTATTCTTGTTTTAATTTTAGTGCTCGCGTAGTTTTAATTTCCATTTTCAAAGAAGATACGGGGTCACAAATATTTAATTCCATTTTTAATTAAAAAGCAACCAGACCAAAAAAAGCACATCTATACATTACTTAGGCTTCTATTTTAAGGAGAGGGTCTGTGACACATGAATTTGCATAATCTATATGCCGGAACCACACTGCGCTATTTGCTACTAGTATGCGGCTTATTCAGCGGCATACGGCCTAATCTTTTATATTTGCTTTATTCGCATGCATAAGCCCGAACAGAGAATATGTGTATCCGTCGCCTTATCGCTTTTTGGCGCACATCAAAGGCCACGAATAAACCCAAAAGGCGCACCGAATGCCCACACTGACGGCCCCAGTGTTGCCATTTTTTTTTTTTTTTTTCTATGTAATAATGTTAAGTATCACTGGTACTATCATGTGATACTATCATGTTTGGGTCGCATGTTTACTTGCACCCGGTATTTTTGAGCGCATTTCAATCGGAATCGAATTATATTGCCGCTTTGGCTGAGAGTTATAACCATTTTCCGGTACTAACTGTACGCTATGGCTTAGGGATACCCGAAAACTTGAAGTAAGTTGTTGGCAATGAGTGTCTCAGAGCAATACAATGTGCAGTAGGGCTAGCACAAACATTTGCGTCAAAGTAGGTACAGCTTGGCAAAAAAGAGTTTGGAAAAAATGAGGGCACCACAGTACAGTTTCGCACAAGAAACACAAAAAATAAAAACACAATTTCAAAAAGTTAAGTAATTTTTAAATAACATTTGGAAAATTAAGTAACGACAGTCTCATTAATACACTATCTAGTTGTGAAACTAGGATATTACGGAAATCACTTTTTAGTTCCAGCTGTCACCGCTCAAAACTCTTTTTTGCCATGCTGGAGCACGTTCAGAGCCGCGGAGTGTAGTTTTCCGGTTGTTTTTTAACTCGCCCAGAGGCGTTGAACGCATCGCAGCAACCAAATCTTTTTTTCTTTCATATGAATTTTTATTTTTCTCTCTTTCTATCAGATGACATTTTAGATTATGGCGCCCAATATCATCCAATCACGTAAGAGTATTTTAGTAATACACGTCAGAGCGTTTTACAACTATCAAATGCGATGGTTGTTCGGTTGTAATTCGCTCTGATACTAAGGTCTTGAACGGGTCGGTTGTTTCACCCGGGCATGACGCTCGAAGGCATTAAACGGGGTTAGAGCGAAAAGTTGTACTTCGCGCGATGACCCTGGGGCCTTACCATGATCGCTTATAGCAAGATTAAAACGATATTGAAACAGGGACACCGCTCTTGCTGCGTATAGCGCGATCTCGCTCTCAGTGCGGTTTTAATATTGTTTTGAGCGATCATGGTTAGGGGGCTGATCGCTCTCCTGTATTCGTATCGTCATCGTGAAATATTAATATGAGAATTGTACAGCGCCCCTACAGGGTGTACTTGGAACTAAAAGTCTAATACTGTTTGTATTAGACTTTTGTTCCAAGTACAGGATGACGATACGAATACTTTGACGCAAATGTTCGTGTTAGCCCCACAGAACTTAGTAAGTCTCTCGCCAAATACTAACAAGCTACATAGGTACCTGTATTGAAGACCTTTGGGGTATGTAGTTGTTTTTCCCGACCTTATGAAGAATAGCAAATTAATACCATTATTTAAATCTAGAAATAAAAATGATCCCTCTAATTATATACCAATTTCGATTCTACCAGCACTTAGTAAAATATTCGATCTAATCAGTTAACAGATAATTTCACAAGTAATCACATTTAACATAAAAACCAATTTGGTTTTACCAAAGCTCGTTACACTACAGATGCGGTAGTTTCACTTCTCCAACATATTTTTGGCGCTTGGGGGCGTAAACAAGATATAATTGGTATTTTTTGTGACCTGTCGAAGGCTTTCGACTGCGTTAGTCACCAGACTCTTTTAAATAAACTCAAGCATAATGGTGTCTCCGAAGAGGCAAATAGACTTATTGAGTCTTATTTGTCTAAAAGGGTCCAGAAAGTTTTTATTCAACTGAGTCTGCTGGTGCACCTATAATTATGGGCGTGCCTCAGGGATCGATAATAGGACCATTGCTTTTCCTAATTTACATTATTGACCCCACATTTCACTTATAGTCTTTGTGATACAGTACTATTTGCAGATGATACTTCTTTAATATCTAAGATTGACAGATTCTTTAATATGAAAATATTGACGTTGTAAATAGTACTCTCTCTAGAGTATTGCATTGGTTCACAATGAACAATTTATCATTAAACTCAAACAAAACTAAATGTATTGAGTTCTCATTGCCAAATGTAAGGAAAGTGGATACTATTGTAGAAATGAAAAATCAAGTTTTTTCTTTATTTATTCCACAGACTCTTAGTCCGTGACCTTATTTACATTGAGTATTTTATTATATTCTATTATTTTCATTTTTAACTCCTTATCATATAATCAAGTTGTTGAATTCATTGACTTTACAAAATTGTTGGGTATTACACTAGATTCAAGGTTGCAATGGGATCCACATAATGAGTCCTTGGCAAACAGTTCTGCTGCATATGCAGTAAAAAAGATAAGATAACTAACTGAAGTTGAAACGGCAAGATTGATTTACTTTAGTTATTTTCACAATGTCATGTCATATGGAATACTACCGGGATAGGCTGCTAGTATAGAAAGTATTTTTGTTCTTCAAAAAAGAGCTGTTCGCGCTATTTATAATTTACGAGCAAGAGATTCTCTAAAAGATTTATTTAGAGAAATTAATATATTGACTTTAGCAGGACAGTATATTTATGAAAATTTAATTTATGCCCATAAAAATTATAATACATTTGAAACCATTTAAACGCAAGAAATAAACTTGCCGTTCCAACATACAGGCTTCAAAAAACCAGAGGCTCGTTTATGGGGAAATGTATAACTTTTTACAACAAAGTCCCACAAAGTGTTACTGATTTGCCTTTTCATAAGATTAAAGCGCATGTAAAAAAGACTCTAATGAGTAGGAAAGGATATTATAAAGTCAAAGATTATTTGAATGATGCCAATGCCTGGTGTTAACCTGAAGATAAAGAAACATATTGTTGTGTATAACTTTATATGTAAACAAATATTATATTTGGTAACGACACAGTAAGAAGACACATCTAATATTGTAATGGAAGTTGAGCTTAAACTTTTGCTTTCAATTGACGACTCTGTAATAATACAGGGAGAAAAAAATAGCCCTTGCTGGTTCTTTCCAGTACAAGGTCTCCCGCCGTAGACTTGTGAACCATTAGCGTAACTGCATTGATTATGTAATCCTACTTGAATAAAGTATATTGACATTGACTTTGACTATTGCTATGCCGTTAGTTGATTTGGTTTATTTATTTACACATAAAAGTTGTGATATCAAAAGTAACCAATAACTTTATTGACAGTCTCTACTAAAGTTTCATAATACCCAAATTGTATCAAATGTAATACCCAAATTGTACGAGTTGATCACGCGAAAAATACACGAATACTTCACCAGCACGAAGTATGCATTGCATGTTTGTTATTCGCCTAACAAATATTTTGGCGAATATGGAGTTAAACGAATAGCGCATAAAATAAAACACAGTGTGGTGCCAGCATAACATTATGTTGAGAAATTATACAAACACATTACAATGACATTCAGTCATACTTGCCTTATGAGTAGATTTGAATATACCTACATACTGCTCGTCTAGTTCTCTGAAGTTCGAACAGTTGCTCAAACAGTGGTACTTTTTGTAATTACATACCATGCGAAAGGTTGGATATCTCGCACTAGCGACTAAATAATATTTCTATCTTTTAAAATTTTATATGGACAGACCATACCATAGAACGTACTTATAATATTACATAGACCCAAGAAAGTTGTAATAGAACTTTCTCGCATAAGCCATACACAAATGACATATCATATCATACATATCACCAACCAAAGTGTTTGTATGTCCAACGACATTTATATTTTTTGATTCAGTCACTTATCATTTATATTATACCAGACTGTACCAGAATTGTCCGCGTCTGCTTGCATTGCTGACTTCAAGAGGTTCATTATCTAACTTCGGTTGCTAAATAGGACTATCATATTTGAAGAAAACTTTTTATTCACTAGGAATGGATGTAAAGTTTCTTTCATAAATGACTATTCTAGTTAGCAATCACAGTTATATTATCAGGCTGCTAGTCTGGAGCGTCAGTGGCACTGTTGGACTCCGCACTGGCCTTCTAATCGGAAGGTCCGCGGCTCGATCCTGCCATGTACCAATGTTTTTAGTTTTTCGAATTTCATATGTACATTTATCCGATGCTCTTACGGTGAAGGAAAACACCGTGCAGAGGCAACCTGCATACGTCTGCTGCGAAGAAATTCAAAGGTGTATGTTAAGACGACCAATCCGCACTGGGTCAGCGTGGTTGACTAAGGCCTACACCCTAACTTAGGATAGGCTCGAGGCCCTCGGTGGGGACGTATATGAGTTATAAGCTATGACGATGATGATGGTTTGAAGAGTAAGATTGCCAGTGAAATTTCTGGATACTGTGACGTTACATCCTAGTGAAACGTTAAAGCTCAACACTCTAGTTTCCTTATTTTTTGGATGGGGAGTTCTCAGCTTCCTGTGGGAATTTTGAAAAATCTTCCTTGGTGGGCGCCCACATAAACCAACGAGCCCATATATTAAATTCTATGTTTCTAGCTACAGAAGTTTAGGCTCTACATTAATACCTCAATTAGTCACTCAACAACGCCGCTTATAAATACAGACAGAAAGAAGAAGTTGGCAATGCGCATTACGCTTCTTGTAGTGATTATTTTTTTTTAAGAATTTTAAGACCCACGTTCATCTATATCTGTACTATATTATATAGAGGAAAGATTTGATTGTTTGTTTGTGTTGAATAGGCTTCGAAACTACTGAACTGATTTTGATGAAAGTTGGTATAGGGATAGTTCGAGACCAGGGAAAGGACATAGGGTAATTTTCCTACGGGAAAATATAAAATTCCCACGGGAAAACAAAAATAACGCGAACAAAGTCGCGAGCGGAAAGCTTGTATACTATAAGGTGACTATAGCCACTTACCTTCAGATGGACAGTCTGCTTGTTTGCCCAATTTTGTTGTACAGAAAAAATGTATTCGAAATTAAAACTGAATAATATCTCACTTCGATTTTAAAATGCGATTTCATCACAACGGAAAAATCATACTTATGAATATCTTATTTATGTGATGACACATAATCCTAATGTCGTTTTACCTGTTCCGTTTGAGTTCAATGACTTATCTATTTTAATCAATAAATAGTCTTATTCTTCTATATTACGAAACTTACATTTAACATCGCTGAAAAACAACATAAAAATTTTATTTGTAATTTTGTTTTCGGTCCAGATATTTATTTTGGAGCGTCGTCGGTGGCGCAGTGGACTCGGCACTTGCCTTCCAATCGGGAGGTCGCCATGTACCAATGTGTTTTTCGTTTGGAATTTCATATGTACATTTGTCTGACGCTCCTACGGTGAAGGAAAACATCGTGAGGCAACCTGCATACATCTGCGAATAAATTCAATGGTGTATGTGAAGTCGGCGACCAATCCGCACTGGGCTAGCGTGGTTGACTAAGGCCTAATCACCCTAACATAGGGTAGGCTCGAACCCCTCGGTGGGGACGTATATGGGCTGTGATGAAAAAAAAAATTATTTTGTCTATGTATTGAATAGAGAATGAATACAGAGCAATTTTAAAATGTTAAATTATCAAATAAAAAAGGGGGCCAATAAAATTTGGCATGGGATATGTCAAAATTGCATAAAGAGACAACAACACTTCGCTTTCCTCTTGAACGGTTGTCTCTACCATCTTATCCACGTCCTGGAATAGAACTTTGGCCGAGTTTGGCTTGATAATATTAACGTTGAACTATTTTAAGCTTAAACTTCTAAGGTCGAATTGACGGAGACTCTGTACCTGAGTTTTCTGCGTTGGTTCTCTATGTTACCTATTCCTGCCGTTAGCACAATGTAACACATTGCTGTGTACCCGGCTTGAAGTGTAGGATATCCAGTGAAATTACTGGATACTGCACCGTGGTCATTTTATGTCACGAGTTGACAGCGAAGATTGTAATTTCTCTAAAAGAACGCCCCACATACTCCGAAGTTAAACTATTTCTGTTGAGATCGAATGATCCATAAAGAATCCTGTGTTTATAAAAAGCTGATTTTTCTAACGTTATAACAAAAATTCTTCTGTGTTCATCATCCTTACTAATTAAGGATAAATCTTTGTAGATACATTATGCATGAAAAAAGGCCACCTATTCTGAGAACTACCAAATATACATAAAAATATATAAAAATCGGTCAAGCCGTTTTGAAGGAGTTCGATAACAAACACTGTGACATGAGATTTTTATATATTAGATTAAAAGATAATTGAAAATTATGACAAATCATTAATATATGTACAGTGTATGTATAGTGGGCGCGGCAGACGTTGCCCTGCCTGATTACAGCACCACCTACCGGGTCCAATAATTGTACGTTTAAACCTACCTTGGACCTATTCGAACACACAGAAAATTTCGTAAGAATCGGTCGTGCCGTTTCAGAGTTTTTGCGAGACTAACACACAGCGTTTCATTTTTATATATAAGAAGAAGAAGAAGAAGAAGACTTGTGGGCCAGACAGACGTTGTCCTGCCCGATTCCAGCGCCACCTACCGGGTCCAACTTTACGTTTAAACCTTCCTTGGACCTATCCAAATACACTTAGAAAATTTCGTAAGAATCGGTCCAGCCGTTTTTGAGTTTTAGCGAGACTAACACACAGCGTTTCCTTTTTTAATATATAAGAAGACTAGTGGGCCCGGCAGACGTTATCCTGCCCGATTAAAGATCCACCAATTTTATGTATAAATCTTCCCTAGAGCTATTCAAACACACAGAAAATTTCGTAAGAATCTGTCGAGCCGTTTTTGAGTTTTAGCGAGACTAACACCACTAACACACAGCGTTTCATTTTTATATATAAGAAGACGAAGAAGATAAAATGCTGTGTGTTAGTCTTGCAAAAACTCTAAAATAGCTCAAACGAATTGTATGAAATTTTGTGTGTATTTGAATAGATCCAAGAAAGGTAGATGGCGCTATATTGGACAGGACAACGTCTGCCGGGCCCACTAGTTTTTATATGGGTATATATAGGAAGAAGACTAGTGGCCCCGGCAGACGTTGCCCTGCCCGATTACAGCGCCACCTACCGGGTCCAACTGTACGTTTAAATCTTCACTGGACCTAGACTCAGAGATTTTGCGAGACTCACACTTTCCGCTTACCAATGAATTCAAATTTCCTACTTTTTATATTATCGTCATAATAACCATCTAGCTGACTACTGTGTTGAAGAAAATATTATGAACACCTTGCTAAGAAAATCAGACAAAATAACCCTCTACCAACCAATGGCGTTCTCTAACCGCTCCTTTTACCAGCACTTAATAATTAAAAGCTATTTAACTAGACAACCTTCCTTACATTATTAAGAGATAAATCATCAAACTTAGATTTCAATGAACACTTAAATAATTGCTGCCAATCATAGTGGGCACCTTTGTAATTGAAATTCTATAGTCAATATTAATGTTGACGATGTATACGAACCTTATCATCATCATCATCATCACAGCCCATATACGTCCCCACCGAGGGGCTCGAGCCTACCCTATATTAGGGTGATTAGGCCTTAGTCAACCACGCTGGCCCAGTGCGGATTGGTCGACTTCACATACATCATTGAATTTCTTCGCAGATGTATGCAGGTTGCCTCACGATGTTTTCCTTCACCGTAGGAGCGTCAGACAAATGTACATATGAAATTCGAAACGAAAAACACATTGGTACATGGCGGGTCTCGAACCCCGACCCCCCGATTGGAAGGCAAGTGCCGAGTCCACTGCGCCACCGACGCTCCTTATCTTATCTGGTTGATTGAAATCAATTAATATTTATACAGTTTTCATAATTACTAAAACTTGTATGTGTACAAATGCCTATTTCTGGCACAGGTGCAAAATCTATACAAATAAATAAAATTGAAGTGTCTGTTTGTAATGTCAAAATAACAAGTTTTTACTAAATGGGTATGAATGTATATCGGGTACCAATAACAAAAACACAATTTAAAATGTTTTTGTCTGTCTGTTTGTTCCCGCTAATCTCCGGAACAGCTGGACCAATTTTGACGGGACTTTCACTAATAGATAGTTAATTACAAGCTACTTTTATCAAGATCTTTAAAAAAATTGCCTACAAAAATCAAAATGCTGCCAAAAGTTACTATTCCACGCGGAGGAAGTCGTGGGCACAGCTAGTCTATAATAAAATAACATTTTTGATTCACAGACTTACTGACTGATTCATCATCGCCCATGAACTAAGTGGGGTCATTTTATTGAGCAGCCACCCACTAAGGAAGGATTTTCAGAAATTCAACCCCTAAAGGGATTTTAAGTTTGTATGCAAGTCCAACATTTTTGAAATTGAAAGAAACATGAAACTTTATTTTTGGGATACTGATTTAATATAAGTAAATGCCTGCTTCAGCGTTAGCGGGAATTTTACCCTCAAGGTTGTGAAAATGAGGTTGAAAATTAGTATGAAATTATGAACGTCCGTCATTTCTAAAGCTGGAAATTAGAAATTAGTGAAAATGTAAAAACTGGAGGGAGACTCTGTACCAGGGTCGTCTGCTTAGGTACCTCCGTCTTACCTATTTCTGCCGCAAAGCATTGCATTGCTGTGTTCCGGTTTGAAGGATAAGATATGGCAGTGAAATTACTGGGTACTGTGACTTTACATCTGATGTCACAAGTTGGCAACGTACACTGTGGCTCTTGTGGGGGTTGCATTTTTGCTGCGAATCTCACAGGAGCCACATGTATTATAGGTGACTGTTACCACTTACCATCAGGTGGGCAGTCTGCTTGTTTGCCAAATTTCTGCAATAAAAAAATAAAAAAAAAGCGTTTATCAAATTCCACCTAAAAATGTGAAACAGGGGTTGAAAATGTTGAGTATATCTAAGTACGTGACGTATTTCATCAAGACTGCCTTAAAAGCGTTTGCTTTATAGTTTCAATTGTTTTTACAACGACATACTTAACACGGGAAAACAAAAATAGCGCGGGCGAAGCTGCGGAGCGGAAAGTCAGTCAGTATATAAAACATTGATTTACTACCAAACGTAGATAACGCATGAACGTTCGAGAAGTGGGCCGGTGAAGAACTGCCCAATCGCGACGCGTGCAGTTCTTTTCCGTAGTTACTAAAACGTCAATTGATCTGTGGCTAGGTATGAAATGATGTAACTTCACACGGTTGTACTTAAAAAAGTTGCCGTAATAATGTAGAATAAGGTTGAATTCGATAAATACGGTCCTTTCTTTATGGTAATTTTAATTCGGGCGTGCATGTTCAACAATATATCAGCGAGTACAAATGTATAGTCGATTAGGTGACAGATTTCAAGCGCGTTTTTGTATAAAGTGCTCTATCTACGTTTGGTAGTAAATCAATGATATAATACCTTTAAGCTTCCGATCGTGATTTCTTCTCTTTCACCGTAAAAGTATTAAGCTGTTGACTCCCAATAGATTTCGAAGCCAGCGCTGATGACTGTACTAACACAAAGTAATAAGGTGCAAAAACAGTGCAAAGGCTAAAATTTAACGTGTAAAGCATAAGGCCATTAACGCGTAAAGCAAAGTCAAAACAATATTGAGAGACACCGCTGCCGCTGTAGAGAGTATTGGGGCCCAATTCTGCTAATAAGTTACAGCCGAATCGTAACTAAACCATTGCGGTCGACCAATAGGAGCGCTTATAATGCCATTCAACTGTTTGATGACGTGATAATGTAGTGTTCTGAAACAGGGTTTGATTGGTCGATCGCAACGGTTCAGTTTCGATTCGGAACTTCGATTTGCAATGTACATTGCGAATCGAAGTTAGCTCGATTTTCTGTATTACAGAGTATTCATAAGGTTCCTTACCTCAGAAGGATAAAAAGGGATACCTATAGAATCACTTCGTTGTCTGTCTGTTTGTCAAATCCCTTTTTCTGAACGTGTAGAGACAGCACACTGAAAATATCAAAAACTCGGGCCTGCGGTGTCTTTCAGTTGTAAAAAATCCAACTTGTACGAGTAAATCAACGCAATCAAAAAATATGTATTTATTTATATCATTAGCTTCTTCGTTTACAGTAAACACCAAAGCACCAGCAAACGCAATCCAGGTAAATACATAAAATTATCTTAATAATCATTAATACATACGTAATTGTAAGTATTGATTGTAAGGCTTCGAAACTACTGAACCGATTTTGATGAAAATTAGTATAGGGATAGTTCGACACCAGGAGAAGGACATAGGGTAATTTTCCTGCGGGAAAAATCTGACGGAAAAAGTTAGTTATAATGCAAACAAAGCTGCATACGGTCAGCTAGTAAAGAATAAAAAGACTACATAACAATGTCATTGAAAAAAGAAAATAATAATTAAAGTACTATTTCATACCACCTGCTCGACAATGTTCAATTAGAATCCCCTTAACTTCAACGTAAAGCAAGACATTATATCCCAAGGGATATAATTTTGTATGAAACTCCCAAGGGATTAAAGTGTTTTAAATATGGAACATAAAATTTGTATGAAAATTTAGCATAGATACTAGCTTAGGAAGGCAAAGGTTCTACGCCCATACAGCAGTAGCGTGCATCCACTAGAGACAAAGACATTCTACCTGTGTAAATAATGTTTTTATAAAATCTAAATACATAATTTCTTTACTAAAATTATAAAATATTTATCTACATAACACTGCAAGCTAAAATAAACAATTACATTTCACTTTATTTTTTATTGATAAAATACGTTTTATGCAAAAAGCGCCATCTTTTGACGGCCACCATTAACTATCGATAAAAACAAATAAAAGCAAGACGCTGCCAGCGGATAAACAGCATTTGGAAAAATTACGCGGCATATTTAAAAATAAAGAATGTTTCTACAATTTGTTCCATAATTTGCACCAACAGTATTCCGTTGTATTGTTTTCATAGCTAAAACTTTGCCGCCAACGCCATTACGTATTTCAAAATTGTAATATTATGTTGCTTACGTTAATAAAGTGCTTAGTGGAATGTGTTTTGTGGCATCAATAATACAGTCTTTTTAAAAGTTTTTTCAGTGTTTTATTGATAAAGTTAAAAACGTAAGTAAATGTCCAGGTGCTTCAGCTTTTTTTTATTTGGGTCAATAGGTTGTCGACTATTTGAGATTTATTTCGACAGTTGTGTGTAGTAATTAATTGCTGTTTCAAAAGTAAATATACAACAAAGTTGAAAAATAAAAGAATTTGATACCATTTTATTGTTAACAAATTAATATTCGTCCTGCGTGCTACTAAAGGTCATTGACAGGGTCCAGCAGCTGATCGTATCGTATTGTAGATCGATATGTAGACTAAGTTCATACTTGTTATATTATTATTAAATATGTTTTAAGTTTTTGTAATATTTTAAGCTTTACTTAAGATATAATTATTGCGTGACGTGTTGGTGCTTGAGAAAAATAATTTTTTTTTTATGGTTTTCATGATAATATTATCATAATTTTAACCATAGTTATAGTGATAGTGATAATGATAATGTGACAGTGTTTATGATGAAAATTACCACCTAAGTAATTGGTTATAGAGCCCTGAGTTTTTATTGTCTCGCAGATGGTATGAAAAGTAGAGTATTCACCTCTGGAATAAAGCAGTGTCTTCGTTTTAGGCGACTTGAACCCCTCGCTTCACTTAGGGCTCTACATAACTCCCTCGCTTCGCTCAGGAGTTAAATTTTAACTCTAGAGTCCCTCGTTACGCTCGGGGTTCAATATAGCGCCCGTGACGTTAGACACTGCTTTAATCCCTTGGTGCATAATCTACTATTCTCGCTTGCATCGAAAGTAAAACATTGGTAACGAAATGAAAAATAAAAAGTGACTAGGTAAAACGGTAATAAATAGTGCCGTTTCATAAACTGAAAAAATTCAAGTTATAAAAATGGAAAACAACTAGTTGTTTGATAACTGGCCACCCATAGAGATTCTAAATCGAGTAAACAAGACAAAAATAGTATAACAAATAAACAGATCCATGAAAGAGATAATTAATGTATTCATGAAGAAAAAAGTTAGTAATTATTTTTAGCTGTTCATTCGATAACATCAAAATGTAGACGATTCATTCATTCTTGTTTGACCTCAAAAGGCTATTTCCATCTTGAAAGGCAAAAAACATGTGGGGACAAAATAAAGTAACTTCAAGGTCAGCCTATAATCGCAGGCACGTCATCTTTTGTCTATTTGAAGCCTCGTTAAAATGCCAGCCAGTCTTTCGTTCAATATCAAATAACATTTCATTTTATATAGCAAATAGGGTTCTGTGGTACAATGCAGTTACACCCACAGTTTGAGACACCAAGAAGGCAATAATTATCATTCGGTAAAGGTTTCTTAGTACAAAGTACAAAAAGAACCTTTGTTTGTCCAAAATATCTTTATGCTGTTGTAGTCTGACTATTAAGATATTTAGCGTTGGAAGAAATTTATTAGTTTTTTTTTTTTTTACATAATGGACATTATTTTAATTGTAATTAATTTCAACCTATATTCTAATTAAATATGTACACATTAATTTTGACATGAAATGGAATAATTCAATTAATATTTTATTACATATTAAGTTTAGGTGCATTGTTAGTTTAATGACATGAAATGGAATGATTTTATTTTATGATATGATGATGATATTGTGAGTATAACTTATATAAGATTTTGATAAATGTGATTTAAATATTTGCACGCCAAATCCGGTAGAATGTAATGAACATTTAGAATTGTATTGACATCTTTCTCACTGACATTCTATGCAAATAAAGCCTATTATTATTATTATTATTATAAGACAAAAGTCCTGTTATTCAGTAGTACACTTTAAGGTAGGTATAATAACATAACCAGGCGCAGCGAACGAAACGTAGACCTTTCACTGACGAGCATGGTCGTGGCCATGCTCCGCGGCGAAGCGGAATGGGGGGCAGTCGCCTCCTTCTGCGAAGATGTCATCTAGCAGAAGGAGGCTGCGGAGGATCCTCAGGCCGCTCCCCTCCGTCGTAGACGGATAGGCAGGAGAAGGCAGGCATTCGCTCAAACAATGCCTGTCTGATGTGATGACCTTGCCTTGAGGCTTGCGTGCACGGTCGGCGTCCCGTGTGGCGGCGTACACGGGAGCCGACCGTGCACGCACGCACGTACCTGGTGTTCTCGGACAATCCCGCCTTAGCGATAGATAGCCCGACCAGTATCGCATTGTGGACCCTAACACACGCGCCCAAAAGGGAGCGACAACGCGGGCAGGGAGAAAACCGAGGGGTTTTAGTGGATAGGCCTGGCATGGCACTTTGCCGGGTGAGCCCTATACACGCTCGCCGTCTAGCCAACGGTGGGTACGGTGCGGTTACGCATTTCTCCAGCAAAAAAAGGTAGGTATAATAACGTGCCGACAAAGTTGTAATGTTGTTATATACAGGACGTCCCACGGCTATGGCACATGGAGGGAAAGTACCTAAAATACCATAGATGGAACATTTTACTGGAACCGGAAATCGAACCCGGTAGTTTTTGAGGTAATATTTGTTACAGAGATTTATTCCCTGTGATCCACTCTGTCAATCGCTATCGTAAAAATACAAAATATTATGCTTTTTTGATTTTATCGGATTCTGTTTCCGATTCAGACAGGCGATTATTTAAAAATCTCTGAATGCAGTTTGAGGCGCTTAACACATTGCCGCCGAATCCCGCTGCAGTGTACGGAGGGACGAAACCCGATTGCGGCTTCGGGGACACGGAACCATGCCACCGCACGGTTTGCTGCGTATCTCCGTCCGGAGCTGCGGTGCATGACGCCCCACATCACCGCATTATCTATGTCGAGATCTATTACGCGTATGCACGTCCTTTCTACGCAAAAATACGTACGATACTAGGCACAGTGTGGCATACCCCACGGACCGCACCGCATCACCGTCCGGGAGTGCGGTGCCGTCGCGCGCGCCGCACAACCGCACGGACATGCGGTGTGAGTGTGTTATACCCTGCGGTTTTTGTATACAAATTAAGATTCATAAATCGGTGCCCGGTGCAATGTGCTATCCGCCTAAATTGTGTATAATCAATTTTTTTTTCCTTTATTGTACAAAACATTTAGGTTTGTTGCCCGTGGTGCCACCAGTATTGCTACCAGTAGCACCACGGGCACAGATTAGATAATAGTTACTACGTAACAGATACATCACTCCCATAGAAACGCTCGAATCGTCGTAATAATAATAGCCAAAACCGACAGTCAAAAGTCGCTGCAAGAAGAAAAGGTCTCTATGAACGCGCGCCGAGAGTCGAGATTCCCGCGTACACCGCGTGATTGCGTCATCGAGCGAAAACTTAAGGGTTGTCAAAGAACATAAACAAAATAGTCAAAGTAAAACTTTAATGTTATTATTTTATTGATATACGTAGGATTATAATGAAATAGTGATTGCGAGGAAAGCCCCTGACTCAAATGTGCTTTAATTTTATTAAATGATAATAATAATAGTACTTATTTTTTTGCAAGAATATGGAAAATACATGATTGGTGTTAATCATTACATTATTCCTCACAATCTACTTCTAAATTGGCAGTGCGCATATATTTAAAAATTCAAAATAGTATATGTTAAAAAATAAGAGAATAGAATATTATTTTATCGTCATTAATACATTTAAAAATTATGAAAAATACAAATTATTAAAAAATTACCAATCCCGCCCAAGGCGAAATTTTTTCTTCCTTGATTTTATTCATTTGTCAAATTACAAATGATAAAAAAAATACGATGAAATTATTATGAAAAATACATGATTGATGTTTTTTTTCATGTTTGAACTCACGGTTATTCAATTTTACTATCGAAAATATCCTGAATCGTATGAATAATTGTGATAAATGGGCAATCTTTTAAAAACAGGAGTAAGGTGGAATATTTTTTTTTTGTAAGGAATCAAATAACCGGTTCATCGAAACTTGATTTTTTTATAAAACTAAGTAGGCAATCAAGCAGGTTGCCAATTTTTGTATACAAACAATAGGGAAACTGTTGGCTTTCATCTCATCTCAGCCGATGATAAGTGACGAAAAGGTCTAAGATAAAAGTGAGCTCAACCTGAACTCCTCAGCAAGTGAGGAACTAGACTGAGGACTGAAGATTGTTACTATGGCGACGAATTACTATCTCATCATCATCATCATCATCACAGCTCATATACGTCCCCACCGAGGGGTTCGAGCCTACCCTATGTTAGGGTGATTAGGCCTTAGTCAACCACGCTGGCCCAGTGCGGATTGGTCGACTTCACATACATCATTGAATTTCTTCGCAGATGTATGCAGGTTGCCTCACGATGTTTTCCTTCACCGTAGGAGCGTCAGACAAATGTACATATGAAATTCGAAACGAAAAACACATTGGTACATGGCGGGTCTCGAACCCCGACCCCCCGATTGGAAGGCAAGTGCCGAGTCCACAGCGCCACCGACGCTCTCGACGAATTACTATCTAATTAGTTCGAATTACTTCGAATTTCGACTATGAAAAAAAATCAAAAATTTTATTTGTCTTATAACAACGACATCCAATAGCTTCAAAGTAATGAACCACCGTATTATCAAGTTTATTAAATTAGAATTATTGTGTTTTTGTAAAACCACAATGCACGTGGAACTTTTATCGCATCAACATTTAACTGAAAATTTTCGGAAAATTATTAGATTTAGGTATAAAAATCCCGTTTTTAGTTCTGAAAAGAAATTATAAATAAAAAAAATAGGTAATTCATAAAAAACAAAAAAAAAAATAAAAACCAAATTAATATAATAATCAAAAAATCAATAAAATGAACGAAAAAAACAATAAAAACTAAATCAAAAAAATGAAAAAAAAATTACAAGATTCGATAAAAGGCGCGCGTGCGGCGTGCGGCGCGGCGGGTGTCGGCGGCCCTGTGCCGGTCGGCGCGCCGGCGCGCTACTTAGCGGTAGGTATTTATAACGCTGCATTGCGCGAGTGACGGGGGCCTGCCACGGGCATAAAAAAAAAATACCGTTGTGCTACCAAGCCATCCAGTAGCACCACGGGAAATATTTTTTTACCTGTGGTGCCCTAACATTATTTATTAATAATAAATTAAGACATGTTTAGTATATTAAAGTTTTATTCATAATATCTCTCATAGAAGTCGACGTAAAACAAATAATGTACTTAATTTACTAATTGACTAAGACCACAGAATAGATAATAGTACTACGTACAGAACGGCCACTCACCTCCTCGCACTCATTTCAAATACCTCGTCCTACCCGGCACTTCCCTGTAGACATCACTGACAAGTAAACAAGGGCGCGCGCGATCGCTCGGACGAGTAGACGCGAGCGCCGCCGGGCGATAACAGAGACAGCGCTATGCGGGTGAAAGAGAAGGCAGTCGCTACACTTCCCGCGTCATTGCGATTGATAACCGCTCACTCAGCCCTACTAGATTCCACGCACACATTTGCGCGTGTATGAACGTCATTTGTTTAAGTAGTAGTAATAGGTAATTGATTTGCGAACGTTGTATGGAGTGTCCGGGGTGTGCTAAGACTTTAAATATTTCCGATTTATTTAAAGATATTTGAAAAATCCAAGATGGCCGCCACCGCGAAATGTCAACTTTTCCAAAATGAAAAATCACGCGTGTGATTTTCGGGATTTCGGCTGATTTTTTGGATGAATTCCCTTAAAAGCGTCCTCGAGTTCCCGAATATGTTAGCCGATTCGCGAAAAACAAAATGGCGGCGGCGCCGGCGGCCATCCTTGAACACTCAAATTTTTGACTTTTTTGAACCGCATTTTCGCCAAGATGGCGGCCTTGGAGTGGGGTCAAATGTTCTGGGCGGGGTTAGAACTCGGCGCGAAGTGTTGCCAGGTGTGAAAAATTTTCTACCGTTTTTGGTTGTTTTTCCTCTGGAGGGCCAAATATTGGAAAATCGAAATAACGACTTTTCGCAATTTTTAACCCCATGCGCCCATAGAGCGTCGGGGCCTCTATGACTTTCTGGTATTTTTATTTTCCGCAACTGGCAACACTGGCCTCCAAGGAGGTTTGAATTTTTTCGTAGACCCGAATTGATCTCCCCGTTCCAGATGTGCTGGACATGTGGGGTAAACGTCATCCTGCTGCGTATATGATGTAGTTACCGGGAAAAATCCGAAACTTTGACATTTCAAGATGGCGGCTCCGCTGGCGGCCATTTCAGACTCAGACTCAGACTCAGACTCAAGACATTTATTTTCACAAACACTACAACATAACATAAAGGTGGAACAAAACAAAACAAAAAAAAAAAAAAGTAAAGAATACAATAAAAAGCGTAAAACACAAAGAGATAATTTTGTAGAAAATAATAATTATAATTTATTATTTCGTTAAGGGTTGCAATTTCGAAAACATTAATTCGCGATTTTGGCGCGGTTGCCGGCGTTTTTAGACTAACAACACCGGGTGACCTTTCGTAGTGCTCGCCAAGGGAAATCGGACCGTGGCGTAATTTTCCCCGATTTTAGGGTAATTTCCCCGTTTTGGGGGTAAACGTAAATTTCTACTTTTTTCATATGGCGGGGTGGAACGGACGTCGCTGATTATTTCTACCACCATTTAGAGCTAATGATATGGCAACACTGGTAGCTGGGGTGGTTTTTATTGTAAGATATCTTTTGCCATAAGCGTTGTTATAGGTACTTAAGTAAAATATAACATTTTTGATTTTCAGATGTCTGAGGTTACTACATCTTTTATCGACACGTCCTGTGCATAACTCGGTAACTGCCACTTGAAGAGTAATACGATTGTTTCATATTCGTGATCTACGACCATAACTCTATATGATGGACTTTGAAAAAATATACAATTATGGATATTACTCAAATTTTACAGGGGGAAAAGTGTGCATCTAAAATTCGTGAGCGCCGCAAATATACCTACTTGGTAGATCTATATTTATGCGAGGGGTGAGGCGGTGCGCTCGGGTCGGGATCTGCCACCTACTCAGTTTCGCTGCGGCGAGCGTAGCAAGCGGGAGTTTTCGCCTCTTTAAGTAAAATTATTGTTCTAATTTAGTGGGATAACCGTGAGCTGTAAACGAATGCAGTTTATGGAAAGGTTAAAATTGTTGAGATAATTGGTCGCAGTGGCGACGCGTGTGTTGAGGCAAGGGCAAATCAGATATTTATCTTAGTATTATTAAAACACGCTATATTATAGTTATTTAAAAATATATAATTATGTAAGTAATTGTCACAACATTCTTCATTATCTCGTATTGACGGATGTCTAATAATAGAATGCAATACAAAAACATTGACAGACAGACACTATGTAGTTTTCAATCAACATAACTTTGTATTTGCTACTTCAACACGCCCCTTCAAATTCAAAGTTAAAACAAATAATAAACTAACAATTCTAACCTAAGTAAAACGAAAATTAAAAATTTTATACATAATGAAATACAGCTAATATGGTTTAAGTCCTAAGCCATTAATACATCTGTTATGTTTTAGTCGAGGTAATGGTTTTGTCAACACGTCGGCTAACATGTCATTGGTGGGTATATGTCCCAAATGTATGCGCTTGTTCTCTTTTAGTATTCCTCGAATAAAATGATATTTAATATCGATGTGCTTGCTACGAGCATGAAACACTGGATCCTTCGCTAAGAAAATTGCAGACCTACTATCGGCATTAAGAGAAACTGATGCATACCTTTCAAATCCTATTTCTGTAAGTAAGCTCTGAAGATAAAGACCCTCCTTCATAGCCTCAGCAAGACTGACATACTCTGCTTCACAGCTAGATGTAGCAACAGTTCTCTGTTTTCGCGAACACCAGGATATACACGCACCAGCTAAAATAAATGCATAGCCTGAAAATGATCGTCTATCTATTTCACAACCGCCCCAATCAGCATCGCAGTATCCCTCTATCGACTTACCATTTGCTTTATAAACGAGTCCATAATTTGCAGTTCCTCGAAGATAACGCAGAATACGTTTTGCTGCCTTCCAATGTTTAGGCTCCGGCTTACTCGAGAATTGAGCTAATTTTGTCACAGAATTAGTTATATCCGGCCTGGTTGCCACACTCAAATACATCAGCGAGCCAATTAATTCTCGATATGGCCATTTTTCTTCACAAATATTTTCATTCGTTTGTCCATCTTTATCAATTGAATTCGTTTCCATTGGAGTGCAACAATTATTGCAATTACTCATTCCAAACTTTAATAATAAATCTTTTATGTATTTTTCTTGTGACAAAATTATGGCATTGTCAGTCTTACGTATGTCAATGCCCAAAAAGTATTTTGCTTGACCATAGTCTTTTAGAGCAAACTCTTTACCCAGTTCGATTTTAAATCGACTTATGCGGTCCGGTCTCTGAGAGGCCACTAAAATGTCATCGACGAAAACTAAAACAAAAAGGTGCTCATTAGCTTGTTGTCTTACGTAGAGACATGGTTCATTTAAACTTTGCGACAAGCCCATGTTCCTAAGCTTTACATCTAATCGCTTGTTCCATTGACGGCCTGCCTGCTTTAACCCATATAAGGATTTCTTTAATAAGCATGTATCACCACCCATATTTATGCTATCCAGCATAGTTCTCGCACGCTTAACAATATTTGGCTCTTCCTCTTTATTATGTATTAATTTTAAAAGACATTCCTTTAGTAATTTGGGAGTTTGCATATATATTTCTTCATCTAAGTATCCATTTAAATAGGCTGTATTGATGTCTAGCTGATGAATCTCTAGATTCAACTCCATAGCCAGAGCCATCAATAGTCTTACTGAATCAAGTCTCGCTACTGGTGCAAAGGTTTGGTCGTAATCGATTCCATAGCGTTGACTAAATCCTTGCGCAACAAGTCGCGCCTTTTTCTTTATAGTTTTATCTATATTTAATTTTGTTGTTAAGACATATCGGCAACCTACTATATTCCTATCTTCCGGTTTCTTTACAATCTCCCATGTATCCTTTTCCACAAGACTTTTTATTTCTGTTAGAATAGCTTCCTCCCATTCTGGACGTTCATCACTCTGTAAAGCATCATCTAGTGCTATCTCTGCCACTCCCACAAAATCTGCACAGTCTCTAGAATCTGTACCATCCACAGTGTTTTCAGTAAACTCATCTTCAACATTGCTTCTATCTATTAGAATCTGATCATTCCTCATTTCACTTCGTTCAGACGCAGATTCATCCACTTCTATCATTCTATAATTTTTTCTTGGTCTTCCAACTCTTCCGCTTCTCACAATTTTTGGTCTTCCGCTACCTCTTTTCAAGTTTACATCATTATCTCTATTATCTTCTACTGATTCTTCTCCTGATTGGGATTCAATATATTCATTATTTCTAGTTATTTTACACGTAGATTGATCATTATATTCATCAGTTTGTAAATTATCAGATTCTTTTGAAAAAGAAATATCTATAAATATTTTATCAGTTTCATTGACATAATGATCACTCTCAAATTTTTTGTCAAGGCTGTCATTTTTCGTATAAACAGTATTATAGAATCTGACATCTCTAGAAACTGTAAACTTTCTTTGTTCAGGTATCCATATCCTAAAGCCTTTATTTGTCTTAGGGTATCCAACAAACACACCTTCTATACCACGAGCATCAAATTTGTTCATACTTGGGCTCTTATTCAAAATGTGTACATTAGTGCCAAATTTTTGTAAATAATGAATCTTTACATCTTTTTCATTCCACTTTTCGTAGGGGATATCTCCCCCCAAACTGTTTGTAGGGCAACGGTTTCTAATATAACATGCCGTATCAACCGCCTCAGCCCAAAATCCCATAGACAAATCACAACTTAGGAGCATACACCTAGCCATCTCAACCAAAGTCCTATTCATTCTCTCCGCGATTCCATTTTGTTGCGGAGTATGAGAGACCGTTAATCTTCTTGATATTCCTTCCTGTTGTAAAAAATTATCAAATTCAGCGTTGCAATATTCGCCACCATTATCCGATTGAAAATATTTAATTTTCGATCCAATTATATTCTCAACATGTCGCTTGTAAATCTTAAATGCCTCAAGGGCCTTACTTTTGGCTCTCAAAAAATATACTTCACACCAACGTGTACAATCATCAATGAATGTAATGAAATATCTTGCGCCTGATTTCGACTCACACTTCATAGGTCCTACAATGTCAGAGTAGACCACCCGTAATTTTTCATCACAAGGTCCATTTGACTTTGTGAATGGTAATGCAGACATTTTACCTTTTGCGCAAATACTGCAATTACGCAATGCATATAAATCATTTGATGTCACATTTTTACCTAATTTATTTAACAATCGGGCGACTTGCTTACCATTCAGATGACCTAAGCGCTCATGCCAAGAAAATAAATCTGTATCAAAATCGGTTACAGCATTAGAATAACCAGCATATTCTTGCAAACAATATAAATCACCCTGTCGGTAAGCTGTCAACTTAGTTTCACCATCATGATCAATAATACGAGCAAGACTTTTCGTAAAATGTACATCATAACCAGAATCCGTAATTTTCGAAACAGAAATCAAATTCGCTCTTAGCTCTGGCACATAAAGAGTGTTTTTAAAATCTACTAAATTTATGGAACGTTCGCCTAGTGCCGATAGTCTAACTACGCCCTTACCTTGGACATCAGTGCTCATGTTAGTAGCAAGATTAAGTTTACCTTCAGTAACTTCAAGAGTATTACCAAACTTTTGTGCATCATTACATAAGTGGGACGTACACCCCGAATCCAATACCCATTGTTGTTTCAAAGAATTAACCATATTGCATCGCTGTGAACCTGGAACATTTAAGCATATTAGACCTTTATTTTCCTTATCTTCATTCTCTACATTATGGGAATAAATCTGTTTAGAATGCTGCATTTGACATTCAGGAGCTTTGTGTCCTGGTCGATTACAGCGATAACAAGTCAATACTCTCCTATCATATCTTCTTCCCATCTCATTCGCATTATTATTATATCTCATGTTATGAAATTCATTTCTTCCATTATATTGTCCACTTGAACTCGCCTTTAAAAATGGTAATTTCTTATTTCGACTAGCGTATAGCGCACCATCAGTTTGCTCATTATTGGCATTTCTAGACTCATATTCTTCCAGTATTTTAACTTTCAGTATTTCTGGATTAGGAAGTTCGTCTCTGCTCTCTATAGCGCAGCGAAAATTATTGTAGCTTCCCGGTAAGCTATATAATAGCATTATTGATAAAAGATCATCATGTATTTTTACGTCCATAGATTCCAATTTGTCAACAGTGTCAAAAAAAATTCCAATATCTTCGCGAATGTCTCTAGCTCCAGTTTCGCCCATTTTGTGCATCAAAAGCCTCTTTAAAAGTGTAGCTTTCTTTGCTGGTCCACGAGACGCATAAACAGACTGCAGGCGCAACCATACCTCCCTTGATGTGGTACATCCTCTCACATGGCGAAGTTCTGATGCACTTATGGCTAGAATTAAATCGGCCTTTGCCTTTGCATCTTCTTCTTCCCACTTAGCAAGTGCTGCCACTTCTGTTTCGGCCGGCTTTAATAATTTTCCGTTCACAAACTTCCAAACATCATTCTTTATCAAAATGGCTTCTGCCTGTATCCTCCAACTTTCAAAATTATCTTTCGTCAAAGGTTCAATTCTTATGGAGGAACTCATATTTTGAAAAACCATATACCAAAATTTTATCAATTACGTACGCGAACTTCTTGTGAGCCCTTTACTCCTCAATCCCTGGGCCCATAACCCTTGTTGAGATAATTGGTCGCAGTGGCGACGCGTGTGTTGAGGCAAGGGCAAATCAGATATTTATCTTAGTATTATTAAAACACGCTATATTATAGTTATTTAAAAATATATAATTATGTAAGTAATTGTCACAACAGTCTTCATTATCTCGTATTGACGGATGTCTAATAATAGAATGCAATACAAAAACATTGACAGACAGACACTATGTAGTTTTCAATCAACATAACTTTGTATTTGCTACTTCAACAAAAATGGCCTGTAAAACTAAAGAACTGACAAACTATGATAAACATTATGCAAAATAAAATAGAAAAACAGACGCTTGAAAACCAAAACGCTTGCTTATATTATTTGTACTTAGAAACAGACTGAAATTTTTAAAACTACTTGACAATAATTTTTCTAGGTAGGTTGTTCACGCTCGAGGAAGAGCGAGTGGCAACACTGCATTGTAGTCTGTGCAGTGAGAGCCTTTTTGGCGGCCGGCCGCATGTGACATGTCAGTTGAGTCGAGTCGAAATGTCACGACATTGTTAGAGGTTATATGCGGGCCGGAATATATAACTAACAAATTGTATTTTGCGCGGCGCACCTAATATCGGGGTGCGAAAGCCCGCTTTGTGTTGTGCAAAGGTGTCAAAATCGCGTGTGTGAGCCGTGGTGGCCTAATAGGCATTTGTAGTGCTCCGGTCTCCACCGGTGGATCCACTGCAGAACTTCAGGAGCCGCGACTTGCTTCGAGCTAGCTCAGGAAGTCCACCGGCTACATACGGAGACAATTGGAATCGGGGTAAGCCACAATGCTTTCTATGAGCTGGTAGTAGGTTAACAAAAATCAGCAGTCTAAGTCGGTGAATTGCCGACGTGGTGGTGTCTACCTTGGGCACCACCATCTCTTGGTAGCAGAGCGTGGTTTTTAGATTTGAGTGGTTGATTAGTATTGTACAATTAATATTGTAATCTTGTTGGTTGTCCAAATGGGCAATACATATTAATTGGTTTTTGATTGCTGATTTTAAACCGACTACAATCTCATTTGTGGACCGATCTCCCTAACTAGTTGTCATTGTCATTGTATATGAAAAATTGGGGTTAAATGCCTTTTGTTGTTCTAGTTAAGTTCTAGCATTTACCTATATTTGATTTTGGTTTGTTTTTTCATATCTTTGTCTTGCCCTTGAATATTTTGTTTGTTAAGTTGTAAACTTATACTTGAATTTGATTTGTTTAAAAGATTTTGCTGCTAAATGACTTTGCTGTTGTTGTAATACACTATTTTGCTGTGTTAAGTTTTAACATTTACATTTGATTTTGTTTTGTTTGCCTTTGAATATTATGTTTGTTAAGTTATTGACTTAATACTTGAATTTAATTTGTTTGAAAAATTCTGTTGTTAAATGCCTTTGTTGTTCTAGTTAAGTTCTAGCATTTACACTTGATTTTGGTTTGTTTATATATTTTGTTCTGCCCTTGAAGTTCCTCCCGATCTGTTTTGTTGTCTGCGGTTGTCGGTCTGTTTGTCCGTGTATTATTATAGTGTTTATTAATTTTGGTGCAAAATGGTCCCGCCAGTCAGCCCGCTTAGTGGTGCCCGCGCGGGTGCACAAAAGATTTTGAGATGGTTTGCTAGTGCCGTCGCTTTGGTAGACCGACCAGACCGAGAACAGGCCTTGTTAATTCGGCATGAGGGAGTACCTGCTCGCTTGAAGGAATTGGAGCAGCTTTTCGTTGCTCATCAACAATATCTGCTCGACCACCCAGCCGAGGGTGCCGCTGAGTTGCGGGCAGTCGACCAATTTAATGCCGATTATGATCAATGTTTTGAACAGGCGGATGTGATTATAAACAAGGCTCAGGCAATCCTATCCGTCCGGAGGGGTGAGTCGTGCACGCCCGGGGAGGTCAAGCCTACCCCGGCCGGCTTGCTGGGCAGACTGCCCACTTTAGACATCCCAACCTTTGATGGGAACCTGGCTTCTTGGATGGGGTTCATTAACCTCTTTGATAGCCTGGTTCACTCGAGGGACGATCTGTTCCCTAGCCAGAAATTGGCCTATTTGCGCTCTGCCTTACGTGGAGAGGCTGGTGTGCTTGTCCAGCATCTACCTGTCAACGATGACAGTTATGATATTGCAAGGGCGTTGTTGACCGCCCGGTATCCGAATGTTCGCTTGCTAGCGGACACACATGTGGCTGCCATTTTAGGGCTGCCACGAGTATCGCGGGTCTCCTCATTGAGGAAGGAGATTTTGAACCCGCTGCTAAGCGCTATTAACGCGCTCAAACGACTTGATCTACCGGTGGACCAGTGGTCCTTTATTTTGCTCCACCTCATCCTCGATAAGCTTCCCATGGAGATGAAGGGGCGCTTTGAACAAAGGTATGGGGGCAATAGTGCCTCGTACCTCCCCCCCTTCTCGGATCTCCTCAGATTTTTGGAGGATGAGTGTCGGATGACCGACCACTTGGATCTGGCTCCTATACCGGGACCGAGTACAGGCCGCTATGAGGCGACCCGGGCAGCGCCACGGAGAGAGCGCCGCCCGTACAAGCAGTATACTGCAGTGTGGCAGAACTCTCCACACGGGGAGAGGCCGATGCCTTGCAAGTGTTGCAAGCGGGATGGCCATCGTTTGCCGGCCTGTCCCAAATTTGTTGGCCTACGCACCGAGGGGCGTAGGAATATGGCCAAGCAGCGCAATTGGTGCTACCGCTGTCTGGGGGCTCATATGGCATCGGCTTGCCCCCACCCACGAGATTGTCACTGTTGTGAAGGGGCCCATCACCCCCTCTTGTGCTTTAATAATAAAGACACTCGTGAGGTGGTGAGAGAGAGGGACTTGCACACGGGCAGGGGCCCTCGTAGGTCACCCACATCTCCGAGGAGATCGGAGGGGCGTGCCACCCCTCCACGGAGATTGGACAGGCGCCCCCCCTCCAGTGAGAGGATTGGGCGCCCCACCCCCCCTACGGGCGGGGGGGATCGACGCGCCGCTTATGAGGCGCCACCGCGGGATTGGGCCGCGGTTATTAGGGAGCCACGTCGGGAGCCGATACGCTTCTCTCCCCCTCTGATGGAGAGACCCCGGTTGTCACGGGCTCCCCCAACTTTCGCCCATCATGGGCACCGCCCGGCCCCTCGATGCCGCTTTGATCGGGGCCAGTACGTGCCGGATTGGGACCCGCTCGAGCGCCTTGAGCGCCCTATTCCTCCGCCGCGCACGCATTTTTCCTTGAAACCCCCTTCCCCCCCGTTGCGGGGAATGCGGGAGGATTTTCATTAAACCAACTGTCGGCTGCAACCCCCCCACAGGAGCAGGTGCTGTTACCAACAGCCTCCGTACAGGTGTGGGGCCCGAGGGGCACCTTTGTTTTAGTTCGCGCCCTTTTAGATACGGGAGCTCAGGGTTGCATTGCCTCCAGCTGGCTGGTCCGGCAGTTGAGTTTGAACACATCTCCATACCTTGAATCGGTACGAGGAATCGGAGACCTGCGGATCCCGGATCCGATCGGTCAGGTTTTGTTCTCCTTTTCCCCCCACTTCTCTTCAGCGCCCAAAATTGGCGCTACCGCGATTGTTTATGAGAAGGTTGTTGGTCAGCTTCCGCAACAGCACGTTTTGCGCGCTGTCGTTGATGCGACATCAGGATTGACCTTGGCTGACCCTTCCTTCCACCGAACCGGTCCGATTCACTTATTGCTCGGTGCCGATGTTCTAGGCCGCGTGTATTGTGGGAAGAGGAGAGAGTTACAGAAGGGTGGGCTGGTAGCCTTATCTACATCGCTTGGGTTTGTAGTGATGGGACCAGTTAGGCATAACCCACCATCTCCATCGGTGGACAGTTACATAACTGTTAGCTCCACCTTATCGGATGTCCTTCAACGGTTTTGGGAGGTGGAAGAGCCACCTACCGTGAAGCGAGTGAACCCCTTGGACGAGGAGTGTGAGTTGTTCTACCAGAACAATACAGGTCGCCTTCACTCGGGACGGCTGATTACTCGTTTGCCCTTTTTGTCAGTTCGCCCCTCACTTGGCAGCTCCCGGCCGTTGGCCGAGAAGCGGCTGTTGTCCATGGAGCGTCGTATGAGTAGGAACTCCGACTTCAAACAGAAGTATGTCGACTTCATGCGGGAATATGAGCAACTGGGGCACATGTCGGTCTCGCGACTGGACTGGCGAAACGAGGAACATAATTTTCTTCCTCACCACGCGGTTTTAAAACCTTCCACCGGGAAGATACGCGTTGTTTTTGATGGGTCAGCTCCTACGTCTACCGGAGTTTCGCTGAATCAATGTCTGCATACTGGACCGAAGTTGCACCACGAGGTGGGTGATGTATTGACCAACTTCCGTCGCCATGCCGTCGTCTTTGTGACCGATATCCGGATGATGTTTCGGCAGACTGTGATTCACCCGGACGATAGACGATATCAGCTCATATTATGGAGGAAGGATCTCAGAGATCCCATGCTGGTCTACGAGCTGAACACCAATACATACGGTTTGCGTTCGAGCCCCTTTGTGGCAATTCGCTCACTTGTGGAACTCGCTGAACGTGAGCGGTTACGATACCCTCGCGCATCCTTGGTTCTCAAGGAGGATGCATTTGTGGATGATATTTGTATGGGCTCCTCTAGTGTCGAGGAAGCCTTGATTTTGCGAGATGAACTAATTGCTCTTCTCGGGGCTGGTGGTTATGAACTGAGGAAGTGGATGTCCAACTCACCTCAGCTTTTGTGTGACTTGCCAGACGACCACCAGCAGGAGCCTCATATTTTTGAGAATGCCAACACTCCAGATCTACTGTCTGTTTTGGGAGTGCAATACAGACCTGTCCAGGACACGTTCACCTATCGATTGGAGCTGCCAAGCCCCAAGGTCTGGACGAAACGGTTGGTTTTGTCTACAGTAGCTCGTACCTTTGACCCAAATGGCTGGATTAGTCCCGTAGTGTTTTGGATGAAGTGCTTCCTACAGGAACTTTGGTCAGCCGAAGTGTCGTGGGATGAGCCCCTCTCGGGCCGTTTGCTGCGAGATTGGGAGTCCTTCATGTCGTCTCTCCCCGATATTAACCGTGTTAGTATCCCTAGACACATACTGCCTAAGGGACGGTTTACGGCCAGCCTTCATGGCTTTTGTGACGCGTCTAAGAGTGGATACGCAGCCGTCGTATATATCCGGACGGTCGATGATAGAGGAGCTGTTAAGCTCCACTTGCTAATTGCTAAGAGTAAGGTTGCTCCACTTCGGACTCGATTAACGATTCCGAAGTTAGAATTGTCTGGAGCTACTCTTCTGGTTCGTTTGATGAACCACGTTGTTGACACCCTGGGACGTAGTGTGGACTTTGAGTCGCTATTTGCTTGGTCCGACAGTCAGGTTGTCCTATGTTGGATTAAGAACTCTGTCCACTCCCTGGAGGTATTTGTGGCCAATCGGGTATCCCAAATACAGGCCTCGAAGGCCCCGTTGATTTGGCGCCACGTGCCAGGTGAAATAAACCCTGCTGACTGTGCATCACGTGGCAGCGAAGCCCCTCAGCTTATTGACCACACTCTGTGGTGGGGTCCCGAATGGTTGTTACAGCCGTCTTGGCCTTCCACACCAGCTGTGGTGAAGGTACCAAATCCGGGCTTGCGTGTTCACGCTGTCGAGACTATGGCGGCTCCAGAGCGGGAATTTTTATTAGACCGCTACAGTTCTCTGGACAAGTTGCTCGGCGTGACCGCTTGGATAAAAAGATTTATACGAAATTGTCGACGGCCTCAGGACAAAGATTTGTGTCCGGTCCTCTCTCCGCAGGAGCGCCAAGATGCTCTTTTGCATTGGGTGCGTATGACCCAGTCTAGAGCGTTTGAACCGGAACTTAAGATTTTCCGTACCGGGACGTCCAAATTGAAGGGACCCTTGGTGCGTTTGACTCCCTTTCTGGATGATAAGGGATTGTTGCGTGTAGGAGGCCGATTAAGGCACGCTAACTTGCCTTATAGATCACGTCATCCCCTGTTGCTCCCCAAGGACGGACCATTGATGCGATTGTTGATCATTGATCGCCATGTGAAGAATGCTCATGCCGGATGTAATGCATTGACCGCGCTCCTCCAACGGGAGTTTTGGATTTTGTCAGCGCGAAGAATCATCCGATCTGTTATCTTTCGATGTCTGCCCTGCTATCGTTTACGCCCCGAGACGATGCAGCCCCAAATGGGTGATTTGCCTGCTGATCGTGTCAATGAATCGATGACCTTCTTAGGAGATGGAACTGATTTTGCGGGACCGTTCACTATAAAAACGTCGCGACTCCGTAATGCTAAGACTGAAAAGGCTTATTTGTGTGTGTTTGTTTGTTTGACCACTAAAGCCGTTCATTTGGAGGTGGTGAGTGCACTCACCATGGACGCTTTCTTAGCAGCGTTAGGCAGATTTGTCTCCCGCCGGGGACTGCCTTCTCTAATTCGGTCCGATTGTGGGACGAACTTCAAGGGCACTGATAGACATATAAGAGAAGTTTGTGAATTTTTAGATAAAAATAATATTGAGATCGGATCCACACTCTCCCGTAGGGGGGTAACATGGCGATACTCCCCGCCGTCTTGCCCTCACTGGGGAGGGATTTTTGAATCTGTTGCAAAGGCCGCCAAGACTCACCTTCGCCGCGTTATTGGGGAGACTATTCTCACGTTCGAGGAACTCGCGACGGTGTTTCATAAGATTGAGGCGGTTCTCAACTCGCGTCCGTTATGTCCGTTGTCTACCGACGCGAACGATTTGCAGGCCCTCACGCCGGGCCATTTCTTGATAGGCAGACCACTTAACGCCCTGCCCGAGTATCCTTATAGAGATGTCAATCCAGGACGCCTTTCGCGGTTTGAGTTGCTCCAGCAGCTTACCCAGAGCTTCTGGCGCCGCTGGCACCTTGAATATTTACACATTTTGCAACAGCGCGTTAAGTGGTCAGATAAGACAAACCCACCGAGGGTTGGAGACCTCGTGTTAGTGAAGGACCCAAACCTGCCACCCTTACGTTGGCGTCGCGGACGCATTGTCCAACTTACTCTAGGGTCTGATGGTGTGCCCAGGTTTGCCGAGGTCCTAGTTGGGGATTCTGTTTTGAAGCGCGCGGTCGCTACTCTTTCTCGCCTCCCCTTAGACTGATTTGGCGGACAGTCCGGGACTGTCCGGAGCGGGGGGATGTTCACGCTCGAGGAAGAGCGAGTGGCAACACTGCATTGTAGTCTGTGCAGTGAGAGCCTTTTTGGCGGCCGGCCGCATGTGACATGTCAGTTGAGTCGAGTCGAAATGTCACGACATTGTTAGAGGTTATATGCGGGCCGGAATATATAACTAACAAATTGTATTTTGCGCGGCGCACCTAATATCGGGGTGCGAAAGCCCGCTTTGTGTTGTGCAAAGGTGTCAAAATCGCGTGTGTGAGCCGTGGTGGCCTAATAGGCATTTGTAGTGCTCCGGTCTCCACCGGTGGATCCACTGCAGAACTTCAGGAGCCGCGACTTCCTTCGAGCTAGCTCAGGAAGTCCACCGGCTACATACGGAGACAATTGGAATCGGGGTAAGCCACAATGCTTTCTATGAGCTGGTAGTAGGTTAACAAAAATCAGCAGTCTAAGTCGGTGAATTGCCGACGTGGTGGTGTCTACCTTGGGCACCACCATCTCTTGGTAGCAGAGCGTGGTTTTTAGATTTGAGTGGTTGATTAGTATTGTACAATTAATATTGTAATCTTGTTGGTTGTCCAAATGGGCAATACATATTAATTGGTTTTTGATTGCTGATTTTAAACCGACTACAATCTCATTTGTGGACCGATCTCCCTAACTAGTTGTCATTGTCATTGTATATGAAAAATTGGGGTTAAATGCCTTTTGTTGTTCTAGTTAAGTTCTAGCATTTACCTATATTTGATTTTGGTTTGTTTTTTCATATCTTTGTCTTATACCACCGTAATATTTTTTTGACGAGCTTGCGTCAATTTCACATGCTCATTAACCTCTGATTGTTGTGGTAATACAGAACATGTCTTTTTGACAACAAATCTAATTTACAACGAAGTTCTCGCCCAAACATCAAACGGGCCGGCGAAACACCAGTCGTGCAGTGTGGCGTGTTTCTATAATAGAATAAATAATGGTTCAAATCTTTTTTTGAGCTGTCCTTCATTGCATTTGTTAAAAACTGCTTACAAGTTTTAACAGCGTTTTCGGCGAGGCCGTTACACTGAGGTGTATATACCGGTGACAAAATGTGAGCAATGCCGTTGTCCAAGCAATACTTATTGAACTCTGTAGAAACAAATGTCTTAGCATTATCTGTTACAATGCAAATAGGAAAACCAAACCGCGTAACAGGAACCACATGTATTATAGGTGACTGTTACCACTTACCATCAGGTGGACAGTTTGCTTGTTTGCCAACTTAATTGCAATAAAAAAAACCCTATGTACAATTAATTGTAAATTGAACTTGCTAGTAGAGTCTGCGGTTTTGACACGTTTCCAAAATAGTGAATGTTCTTTTAGTGGAGCACACTAAACCTTGACGTGGTTTTCGAGGTAGTTAATTGCCTCGGGAATTTCCAGGAAGGCCGACTGTAACCACTAACCATCAGGCAGGCCACCTGCTTGTTGACCGCCTAATTTAACAAAAGATAAAAACCTACTTCAAAAACACAAAAAGTAGGCGCGGATAATCGATAATCATGAATTAAAATTTGGCAGGGAGTTCAAAATAATAATAAAATGTTATGTGTGTATTATTTTTGACTTTGTTGCGTTTTGCAAGTCGGGTTTTATTTTTTGTAAAGATTTTTTTTATTTTATGCATTTTAGTGAATTTAATTAGTGAATGAATTTAATTATAATTGATGTTTTAAATTAGCAAACTTAGCATTGTGGCTTGTAATTACAGTATCATGTAATAATTTGTGTAATCCTTTTTTGGCCTTATTGTAATCAACTAATGTAAAATGTAAATATTATATAAATGTACGCTATTGGGTTACCTAAATAAACAAATAAATACCAGTTCACCCAAGTCACTTAAAAGAATACAACTAAATAAGGTCAATACGTGCCTAGGGTTACCATCTCTGAAGAAATCTATGCCCGACTTACGAAGTACAAATGCCGGATTTTTTAAAAAATGCCGGGTTATAAGGATAATAAAACAAATGCACAGCAGAGAGAAAAAAAACATTACTGAAGAAAATTTTTGATTTAAAACATCAATAATATTTCAATTATCCAATTTATTTATTTTAAATTTCTTCAATTTTTTCTAATATTAAGTTAAAATGAATGTCGCGTGAACTTGCGCGCATCATGGGGCATGATGCATGGCGTACGCAACCGGCGCGGAAGTTAAAAACCCCTTCAGCCATATTGATAACTGTGTGTTTGATAACTGGTTACTTTAGAATAGTGCCGGCCGGACGCCTGATCAAGTTGCTAAAATGCCTGACAAATCAGGCGAAAGCCTGGCATATGGTAAACCTAAACGTGCCTATTCTATTTAAAAAAAACTCCTAAAAGTCAAAGATTCTTCCATCATCAGACTAGACTCATGACTACCAAATAGGGAAATACCTGAATAGCTTCAAAAAAAAACATTAAAAAACAAGTTGAACGTACCTATCAAACTTCAGGGCCTGGGATCCCATTACCAGAGGGCCTATTACCGATCTCATGGTTTTGCAAATGATATGATATCATAGTGCAAAACGAAAAATACGATTTCTGGTCAGACTTTTGATCATTTGTTCATTATTTAATGATGACATCATTGAAATTATGCCATAGTGATGATATCATTGGAGATCGGTAATACGGAATACAGCATTTCATGACTTCTTTTTCTCAATACCATGTTATACGATGAAAGATCCTGACTTGCTGACAATAAGTATAACCTCTCAAACAAAATAAGGATTTTCCATTTGGAAAACTCTTTTTCAATACTTAACTATGCGATTCACTGTTATGGCTTCACGGCAAAGGCGTGCTATAGGCATAAGAACATAAATAACAACCAACACCTTTGTCGTATAGGTAACTATTACCAAGTTGATTAACAAACATTTCGCAGGGACCTTTTCAACATAAGAAGTCATCTTTATTTTTTTATATACTTAGCCATCATACTCTCCCCCTTCCTAACTCCTAAATAAAAGAAATAATACATTGGATTCTTATTTTTAGTTATTGTTTTCAAGTGTACTTATGGTGAAATGAGAATCTGGTATTCTGCGAATAAAGCGTAATCTACCCCTTTGAGGAGACTTCCCAAAAAAGGTATGTTTATACATTAGGCTAGATAATTGGTGACTGATGATAACATTTTGTATAATTATGTTATTGCTACTTGCAAGCCTTAAAGTACAATATATATTATCGTACCCACTAAACACATTGAAGTCATTTCTTACAGAGAAATGATGGTAGGTAATACATCACTCTCACCATGTAACAAGAAAGGCTATTCAGTATTTTATACAGGCACACGTTCCTACGCAATTGAGGCAATTGGACATCTCATTATCATAAGTTTTATTTAGTGCTCGCGATAAGGTACTTGCAGGTGAGCCTCCGCCGCGGCAGGAGTTATTCAAAGTCCTGGCAGGCGGCTCACGCTCCGCATTCGTCGGACAATAAAACAAATGCGCCTTATGTCACTTGGCCCACGCAATTGACGTAATTACAAATTACATGAGCATCGCACACGAAACTGATCGAACAAGGAAGCGGGCAGCGTTGCTTGGAACATGCTAAGCACTAGCCCGCGAATAATTGTGTAATAAAATTGTGCCATTTTTTATCGTAAACATCAAGCTCATGAATGGAACACTACAAGTTCTGATCAGGCTTAATGAAGAATGATTAATGGTCTTTTTATGGAGGCAACCTATTTTCAGGAGCAACAGACAGAGAGTAACATTGGATGTTTGAAATCTTGAATGAAATTATAATATAGAATTTATAAAATTTCTCAAGCCTGTAGAAGTCGTTATCTCAAAGACCTAATGATGCATGCCCTTAAATAATAAACCAAACTTTTTAACAAAACATTAAACCGAACAAACAAACTAAGCAAAAAAACTACACAAAGAGATAAAGAACTGAAAAGCAGAAAATAAATAAAGCTTTGAAGTCTTGACTATTGAGCTTAATAACATAAACCTAAACATACCTGAATTTTGAGTCAGCGCCAATCAACACACTGATTATTGTCTAAATTTTATATGTAAGTACGTAGAGGGCTAATGTTAATCATACATTTCATTATCAGCTTACCTGTTCCCATTATACTCGTAAGTATTGAAAGAACTATGCCCTCACTCCTAAGCCACAAGAAATCTTCAGTTCAGTTCGGTAATGAGATGATAATGATGACCATATAGGTACTTACCGTACGCAAATATCTGAACAACTTCAGAAAAAACATGAAACATGTTGGAAGTGCCTATGAAATTTAAGGGTTTCCCTAGATTTCCCTGGGATCCTTTCACCCGATCCTGACTTGGTGACAATAGGACCATCTCAAAGGTATACTCTTTCGATAACAAAAAGAATTTTCAAAATCGGCCCACAAATAGCGGAGTAATCAGTGATCCTTTTTTTACCGACTTCAAAAAAAATTGAGGAGGTTCTCAGTTCGTTGCGTGTTTTTTTTGTGTATGTTACGCGATTACTCTACCAATTGTGGACCAATTTTAAAAAATATTTTTGTATTCGATGGAGTATACTCCTGCGGTGGTCCCATTGTCACCAACATCAGGATTTGATGATGGGATCCCAGGAAAATCAAGGGAAACCCTTACATGTTATAGGAAGGAACGTCCAACGTGTTTCATGTTTTTTTTCGAAGCTATTCAGGTATTTGCGTCTGGTAGTCATGGATAAAAGAAGGATCCTTACTTTTTAGGAGTTAGAGGTTAGTTTTTTACAAACAATAGAGACGTTATGATCCTTTGTCGTATTCTTTCAAGCTACTTTGGTGAGCTAGTATTAAATTCACCAAAAAGATATATATAAAAAAATGCAAAAAGTAAGAACCGACTTCAAAAACACTTTATTATTTTACAAAAAATAAGAACCGACTTCAAAAACACTGAAATGTGAAAAATAATATAAGAATAGGCACAGACAACATCACACTTATACATCGAACTCGGTGCCAAACGCTGATCTTAAAGTCACCGACTTCAATATAGAATTGTGATGTTGTCTGTGCCTATTCTTATATTATTTTTAAGTTTTCAGTGTTTTTGAAGTCGGTTTTTATTTTTTACTAGCTGTGCCCGCGAACTACGTTTCGCCATCAAAATGCTTAACACAGTGTTTAGTTTTTTCCTCCATTTTATTCCATAATGATTCAACTTTCTTCTGCCTTTCTAAAGCATCGGCTATTTTGAAATTAGGACAACTTTTGTAGGTTCGTAATGCTCTAGGTCAGCGGTTCTCAAACTTTTTTGGTGACGGAACCCTTTTGGAAAGCGAAATACTTGGCGGAACCCTAAAATAAAATAATAGTTTTTAAAAGTGTATTCTTTATTAATAAGCATAATAAAAGTACGACCAGAGAGGGGTGTTTAGTTTTTTTAAATTATTGCGGAACCCCTACAGAGGTATTGTGGAAGCCTAGGGTTCCGCGGAACACACTTAGAGCATGGCTGCTCTAGGTTTATTTAATACCCCTATTCTAGGTTTGAAAAGCAACTTTTATCCGTCTTTTTTGAGCGGCGGCCATGTTGAATTTACGTAAATGTTGCTACGTTCATAGTGCTCTACTGATCAAGGCCTTTCATTTGATACCCATATTGCTGGGTTTGGAAACGAACTTTAATCCGTTTTTTAAGCAACGGCCATATTGAATTTTGTGCTATTTTCCTAGGTTCATAGTGCTCTACTCTTCAAGGCCTTTCATGTGATACCTATATTGCTAGGTTTGGAAACGAACTTTAATCCACCTTTTTTGAGCGGTGGCCATGTCGAATTTACGTCAATATTGCTAGGTCCATAGTGCTCTACTCTTGAAGACCTTTCATTTGATACCTATATTGCTAGATTTGAAAAAGAACTTTTATTCACCTTTATTGAGCGGCGGCTATATTGAATTTATGTCAGTGTTACTAGGTTCATAATGCCCTACTCATCAAGGCCTTTCATTTGGTACCCACATTGCTAGGTTTGAAAAGGAACATTTATCCTTTTTTTTGAGCGGCAGCTATGTTGAATTTATGTCAATGTTGCTAGGTTCATAGTGCTTTACTCATCAAGGCCTTTCATTTGGTATCCACATTGCTGGGTTTGGAAAGGAACATTTATCCTTTTTTTTTGAGCTTCGACCACGTTGAATTTAGTTCGATTTTCCTAGGTACCTAATGCTCTACTCTTCAAGGCCTTTCATTTGATACCCATATTGCTAGGTTTGGAAACTAACTTATATCCACCTTTTTTGAGCGGCGGCCATGTTGAATTTATGTCAATGTTGCTAAGTTCATAGTGGTCTACTCATCAAGGCCTTTCATTTGATACCCATATTGCTGGGTTTGGAAACGAACTATGATCCATTTTTTTGAGCGGCGGCCATGTTAAATTTATAGCAATTTTCCTAAGTTCATAATGCTCTACTCTGAATTTATGTTAGTGTTGCTAGGTTCATAGTGCTCTACTCATCAAGGCCTTTCATTTGGTATCCACATTGCTGGGTTTGAAAACGAACATTTATCCTTTTTTTTTTGAGCTTCAACCATGTTGAATTTAGGTCGATTTTCCTAGGTACCTAATGCTCTACTTTTCAAGGCCTTTCATTTGATACCCATATTGCTAGGTTTGGAAACTAACTTATATCCACCTTTTTTGAGCGGCGACCATGTTGAATTTATGTCAATGTTGCTAGATTCATAGTGCTGTACTCATCAAGGCCTTTCATTTGGTACCCACATTGCTGGGTTTGAAAACGAACATTTATCCTTTTTTTTGAGCGGCGGCCATGTTGAATTTAGTTTGATTTTCCTAGGTTCCTAATGCTCTACTCTTCAAGGCCTTTCATTTGATACCCATATTGCTAGGTTTGGAAACGAACTTTTATCTATCTTTTTGAGCGGCGGCCATGTTGAATTTATGTCAATGTTGCTAGGTTCATAGTGCTCTACCCATCAAGGCCTTTCATTTGATACCCATATTGCTGGGTTTGGAAACGAACTTTTATCCACCTTTTTTGAGCGGCGGCCATGTTGAATTTAGGGCGATTTTCCTAGGTTCATAGTGCTCTACTCATCAAGGTCTTTCATTTGATATGCATATTGCTGGGTTTGGAAACGAACTTTAATCAACCTTTTTTGAGCGGCGGCCATGTCGAATTTACGTCAATATTGCTAGGTCCATAGTGCTCTAATCTTGAAGACCTTTCATTTGATACAATTTCAATTTCAATTTATTTGCATTCCAAAATGTTACATACCTATATTGCTAGATTAGAAAACGAACTTTTATCCACCTTTATTGAGCGGCGGACATGTTGAATTTATGTCAGTGTTGCTAGGTTCATAGTGCTCTACTCATCAAGGCCTTTCATTTGGTACGCACATTGCTGGGTTTGAAAACGAACATTTATCCTTTTTTTTGAGCGGCGGCCATGTTGAATTTAGGTCGATTTTCCTAGGTACCTAATGCTCTACTCTTCAAGGCCTTTCATTTGATACCTATATTGCTAGGTTTGGAAACTAACTTTTAACCACCTTTTTTGAGTGGCAACCATGTTGAATTTATGACGATGTTGCTAGATTCATAGTGCTCTACTCATCAAGGCCTTTCATTTGATACCCATATTGCTGGGTTTGGAATCAAACTATTTTCAATTTTTTTAACGGCGGCCATGTTGAATTTATAGCAATTTTCCTAAGTTCATAATGCTCTACTCTTTTAGGCTTTTCAATTGATACCCATATTGCTAGGTTTGGAAATGAACTTTTACCCGCCTTTTTTGAGCAGCGGCCATGTTTAATTTAGGGCAATTTTCCTTATTTCATAATGCTCTACTCTTTTAGGCCTTTCAGTTGATTGATACCCATATTGCTGGGTTTGAAAAAGAACTTTTATTATTTTTTTTAAGCGACGGCCATGTTGAATTTAGGTACATTTTCCTAGGTACCTAATGCTCTACTCTTCAAGGCCTTTCATTTGATACCCATATTGCTAGGTTTGGAAACTAACTTTTATCCACCTTTTGTGAGCGGCGGCCATATTGAATTTATGTCAATGTTGCTAGGTTCATAGTGCTCTACTATTCAAGGCCTTTCATTTGATACCCATATTGCTAGGTTTAGAAACTAACTTTTATCCACCTTTTTTGAGCGGCGGCCATGTTGAATTTATGTCAATGTTGCTAGGTTCATAGTACTCTACTCATCAAGACCTTTCATTTGATACCCATATTGCTGGGTTTGAAAACGAACTTTTATTCTTTTTTTTGAGCGACAGCCATGTTGAATTTAGGTCGATTTTCCTAGGTACCTAATGCTCTACTCTTCAAGGCCTTTCATTTGATACCCATATTGCTAGGTTTGGAAACTAACTTTTATCCACCTTTTTTAAGCGTCGGCCATGTTGAATTTATGCCAATGTTGCTAGGTTCATAGTGCTCTACTCTTCAAGGCCTTTCATTTATTACCCATATTGCTAGGTTTGGAAACTAACTTTTATCCACCTTTTTTGAGCGGCAGCTATGCTGAATTTACGTCAATGTTGCTAGGTTCATTCATAGTACTCTACTCATCAAGGCCTTTCTTTTGATATGCATATTGCTGGGTTTGGAAACGAACTTTATGGGCAGTCATGTCAAATTAATTCAACGTGGCTAGGTTCAATGTGTTCTACTCTTTAGGTTCTTCGTTCGATATCCATGTTCCTTGGGTGGATCCAAAAAATGTGATCCGTCATTTTAGACATCAGGATCAAGAGTCCCGTCCCGTCCCTCTACGCGTAACCCAGAACATTGCAGTCAGGTGTTTTTTTTAATTATCAATATTAATCTATTTCTTTTAATAGTTTTAAATGGATGAAAGAGTTTGATTCCTTAGTCCTAATATAAAAACATATAACACCTTTCAAAATACCTTGAAAAGGGTATCTTCACTTTGCAACATTTCAAATATTTCAAAAATTGTACCGATTTTGTGAAAATTAGTCAAGAATTAAACCAATCTACTTTTATTGCTTAGACTATAGAAACCAATAGACATGAAATACCTACGAAAAAAGCGTACCAACATTTGGGTTAGTGCTTGTTATGAATCAAGAATTAACCATTTAGATATTATGGTTTTATTCAGCATTAAAATAATACATATGATATATAATGTGTAAGACCACATAAAATAATTAATTATTTTCATTATGGTAACACTACAAATGTAATGCAACGGCAACATTGTTTTTCCCTTAGATAAAGAATGAATAGATAGGACGTGACCGTATACCCGTAAGGGACAGACATAGATGACGTCATACCTGCCTAAAGTAGATGGGTATACCAGTGTTGCTTTAAGTTTTACCCTACTTTATGTTTATAGTGGCTTTTTTTACCACTATAAACATAAAGTAGGGTTGATTGATCTACGTATTTTTTTTGAGACATTTTAATGAGCGCCCCTCGCTCAATAATATGTCTCAAAAAATAAAAGTGGGAGGAAGTTGCGATTTTTTTTATTGAATTCTTCATTCAACCTTCGCCGCAGTCTAAAGTTATTTACACTTTTAAATAAAACTACACTTTTCGGATTTACTCGAGTATATTTCGTTTTAAAACATTTTACTATTATTTATTTAAGCTATTATGTAAACATCTTTACAAATATAAGAAAAAATATTAGGAATCATCATCATCATCCACACGCGTCCACTGCTGGACATAGGCCACTGAGCACGATCCGCGACCACTCGCTTTCAGCTTTTGCCAGCTAGGTACCTTGCGAAGATCGTCGCTCGATTAAGAATACAGCGGGCAATAATCATTGTTTTTTCTTTATCTCTGCAGTTTATTTAAAATCCAATTTTTACACATTTACTAAATATTTGTGAAGATTTAGAAAATGTATAATATTAAATTTTAAATAAACATTTTCTAAAATTATATTTCAATAGCACCGTTATTATCATCGAATAAAGGACTTCGGCTTACAGAGATAAAATTCACTACAATACAGGTAAAAATTCACTTGGGCTGGGTAAGTTCAAGAATTGAACTACTGATACCGCACTCAATATGGTGCTAAAAGCCCAAAGTTGGTAAGCTTGCTCACAATGTGGAAAAAAGATCTGGCAAAGAACGCTAGATGCCGATGTAGATAGCTGGTTATTCTTAGTTGCCCGTGTTGCCACCCCCAACCTCGCCCCCGCTGGCGGCAACTTGGAAATAGCGCAGGACAAGACCAATTTGTAGATCTCTGAGGAAGATTATGTTCTGTCAAGTACCTATATAATTAATTAGAAACACTTGTTCGGTGCATAGAGCTATATCTACATCCTATGTGTTCTTGTTAAATATTCAGACAAAGTAGAGATATGACTTATTTCATTTGGATTAAGCCAGATTACTAGCTATGGCACAAAATTGCTAATAAATCACAAACATTTTCTAGAGGCTGTCTACTCCTCACCACTCACCAGCTGTTTTTGGGTGTGGTAAACACGTATTAAATTGCTTACGTACAAACTCATATGCCTTTGAACTTAAAAAGTGTAAGCACAGCGCGAATTTCCTTAAAGGTTCAGAATACTTTCTTTTGTCAACTCCTAAAAATCTTTTCAGAAAATCTCTATTGGTTCCTCCTACAGTATCTAAAATGTCCAACTACTAATTTTGCATCATTAACTTACACTTCAAATCACTTTACACATTTTCAAGTGTGACTACTTTTTTTCCCAATCGTCTAAGCGATTGACGCACTGGCCGTAGTTTTTTATTTGATGACCTCGCTGATTGTTTCAAACCCAGCATTTGAAGCCGCATTTTTCTCTTTCGGGGCGTATTCAAATTTGAACCGAAATCCAACACCGATGCGTCCTGAAACAATATGTATACAGGTTAAAAATAAAAGCAGGTTCTAATTTTACAATATTAAAAATATTAATTAATACATTTTTAAACTGTATCTGTACTAATGGTCAGACTTGTTATATTAATAGAAAATGACCAAAATCAAACCATTAATAATATGTTTGGCCATATCAAAATAGTTGAAAAGGATTTGGTACCTACCCTACCCATGTTAATCCAAAACTGTAAAATAAATTTCGAAATCCCCCATAAAAATAGTTGGGTGTGTGAAAAATAAATTTAGGTTTTGGCTTGATAGGGTATGTACCTTGTAGATATAATATGTATAAGTTACTGCTCTGTAAAAAAAGTTTAGGAATAGCACCACTCCTAAGAAAAGTGCCCTTTTTTGTTGTTCAAAATGCTTAGAACACATTCGGGTATGCTTGGTTGGCTTTGGCTGCCAATTCAATCGACCAGTAGCTTTAACCCAACTGTTTTCGAGTAGTTATCTCCGAAGGAAATCTGTTAAATACAGACAAACAAGCAAATGGAAAGTCTTACTTCAAAAGAATTAACTTTGTTATCTAAAATGCTCAAAATTTTATACTTAAATATGTCAATATTAATGTAACACAGAAACTAATATGTGAGTTCCCTTTCACGTAACAAATTACCTACGAATCAAGGAAAAATAGTCGTAGCGCAACTGGTATCATTATAACCCGGCAAAATGTTATACGCGTTGGCTGTATACGTGGCCATATTGTATGGCGACATTCCTAGCTTGTTAGGTTAACAGTAACCTTACTACTTCGTTTGAAATTTCATGTTTAATCCCATAATATGATTGAGAACCATAGTAGAATGATAAAATATTGCAATATAACTTGTATTTATAATTTAAAAAATAGTTTTGGAGCTTTTTATTGACACAATTTAGGTCTTACCTGTAAAAGGTTATATTTTCCTGTTTTCTAGCACTATCACTATTACAACCTAAAACGGAGCAGTGCACCATGATTTAAATGTTCAAATAGTTCACAATTACACTAATTAAAGTGTTAAATAATTACACAGTAAGCTATAATTCACACAACAAATTTCTTCCACGTATTTGTTTAGCACCAGACGTTGGTGATAAACAATCCCCACTACCAGTTTCACCTATATACGGTGACAAGGACAAAAAAAAATGATGCCATATTCTTCTTTCCTTTGGCAATGTGTATAAGTTTATCTCTTTTCCTCATGTTTGACGGCTTTTATAGCCCATCTATTCATTCTTTATCTAAGGTTTTTCCTATCTCTCTTCCATTTTGTACGTGCACCTATTAACACACGAAAATACAGTTCATTGATTAAAATATTTGTGTTTCTGTTAAATAATCACCAGCGACCTACCAAACTTACATACTGACAGAAACATAATAAAATAATACAAATTATAGAAGGTGTAACGAAAAACGCCACGTTGTTCTGCATATTTCCGTCTTGAAGATTGCAAGTTATCGGAATCAGCATCGTGATTAAAAGAAGAGCGCAACAAAATATTCAACTTCATAAGTTTTTGAAGAAGATATATATATACGGCTGGAATTAGGGTGAATAATCAACCCGATATACCTGGCTGCATAGTTGGCGATAATAAAGCTAAGTATAGTGTGCTTAGTACGAAATCTAATGCTATAAACCAACATAAGTAGTATTATTATTGTTTTTTTTTTGTGGTGGCCAGTCCCCAATTGTGAAAATTGCACAAAAATACACCAGTGTCGCATTATTCAAGCAAGCATGCATAAGTGTCTACCTACATTCGTCAATTTTGTGTTCTATGTCATAACCAGTTCACCGTTATATACTTACAATAGCACATAACAACGCAAGCAAACGAATCGTTCGGATAGTGTCAACGAGTACGTGGTGCGAATTTTCTAATGTTTCCGAACGTGCCTTGAAGCGGATGACAAGTTCTCAACCAATCACAGAGCTCCGTACAAGATCCCGTTCCTCGATCGAAGCGTCGTTTCATTTCTTGTTTGTCTTTGAAGCCGGCTTTTGACTATGGGATATAATGTAATATATATTACATTTTGAGATATAATATTTTATCGCTTGCCATACTTTTTTACCAGACCGTTCTCACTGTGCTATAATATATATTACACCCCAAACTGTAAATATTTTTTCGCCCGACCGAGCTATATTTGAAGGCGATATATTTTACCTCACGTTCCCGCACACCGCACCTCTGCCCCTGCCTCGCCTTCATTTCGAATCGTGACGGTCATGCGCACGTACTTACATAGCTGTCCGCGTGTTATGATTTTTGGGTATTTTGGTTCGCAATCTTTTCTTTACGTATTTACCACGTATTTACCTATATACGTATTTATCCCTATAATGGAACATTTTATAGAAAGTGTTAGGTTTACGACTAATCTTGAAGAGTATAAAATGAATGAAATTAAGGATGCTGCATGGAGAAACGTAATAAGAAATTCACTATAATCTTTTCTTAAGGCCTTACTAATAACCATTGTATACGCCTGATTTAGTTAAACAGTGTTTTGTCACGTTCACTCGAATGACATTTCAAATTCGAACAAAAGAGACAAAACACTACTTAACTATACAAGGTTTATACAATGGTTATTAGTAAGGCCTTTAGTCTATTAAGATTCGATATCCAGAATCGACGTTTATTGTATTTTTTCTAAATAATGAGACATGTAAATCGAATACTGCATCATTTTCGTCTGATGAACTATCGAAAGTATCTAGCAAAACAATTTCCATATTATCCATTTAATAACGAGAGGTCAACCGTTTCAATAAAAGACGTTATGATGTAAGGATCATAGAAGCTGAACTATTCTAAAAAATATATCTGATAGTGAGAACAGCAAACCCGGGATGTAATATATAGCTGAACATGTAATATATATTACATCCTATAGTCAAAAGCCGGCTTCATTTTATGTACTTTTCTTCGCCATCTTGATTTGTGAGTTTGTGAATTATTGTGCGTTAGTTGTAATTTTTGCATGTGAACTTTTATATTGCGATAAGTATATACCGTTTATAAAGGCAGCAATCGCGAGCAATAAATATTTATAGTTATAAGTGTCGCACAGCGCAATGGCTTCGGATAAGTTAAAGGTTTTAATAAGTGAGCGTGGCTATATAAAGGGGCAGCTAACGCGTGCAGCAAATTATATAGTATCAAGTGATTTCGAATCTGATATAATAGAAAACCTAAAAGAAAGAAGGCTTCGCATAGTAAATTTATTTGATCAATACCAAAGAACGAATAAGGCTATATTTCTTCTCGACCCTACTGATGACGAGGAGCAGGAAGTATACGAAAAGAAATATTACAGTACTATTGCTACTATAGATTTCAAAATTAATAATATAACAAAGAATGAGCATCACACTTCCACTCCTAAGGGAGAGTTTAATAAATTGCCGAAAATTAAACTACAGGACTTTGATGGTTCTAATGATTTGGAATATTATCCATTTATAAACATGTTTAAGGCAGTTATACACACAGATTCTAAGCTAAGCAGGTGTGAAAAGCTTTATTTCCTACGCAGTTCAGTATCAGGAGAAGCATTTAATATAATAAAAAATTTACCACTCACAGATGAGAACTATGTAACAGCACTTGATCTTTTAGAAAAACGATATGATAATATGCCTAAAATAATAAACCATCATGTAAATAGCTTACTTGACCTGCCATCTTTTAGCAAAGCTTCTGCACCTAATATTCGCAGCATCATTTCTAAGGTACAATTGCATTTAGCCGCATTAAAAAACTTAAAGGTTCCTATTGAGCATTGGGATCTCTTGTTAATTTGCATTTTGACTAAAAAGCTTGATTCTTATACAAACAGAGGATTCCATTTGGAACGCAACACCAAGGAGATACCTACACTGAAGGAACTTCTAACATTTTTGGAGAAGCGGGCTGTAGCACTGGAGACTGTAGAGGAAAAGCAGCCTCACACGTTAGCTACCTCTACTAAATCAAAGTTAAAAGCTGTTAGCGGTGCTGTAATAATTAATAAAACAATATCCTGTAAGTATTGTAATCAAGCCCATAGATTATTTGAGTGCAACAAATTTAAATTAATAGCACAAAATGATAGACTAAATTTTATTAAAAATAATAAGCTATGTAAAGTCTGTTTAAATTCTCACATGGGTAAATGCATGTTGAGATTAAAATGTTCAGTCTGTCAGAAAAGACACAATACTCTTGCTCATGACTCAAGCTATAGTATTGAGGGGAGCCATGCAGCGGTGGTTGCTGATCCTGCTGTTTCAATGTCAGGTATAACACAATGTAAAGATGTTTTATTGCCTACTGCTATTGTCAGATTAAATAATAAGGATGGTTCATTTTCGTTTGTCAGAGCCCTTTTAGATAGCGGTAGTCAAGTATCATTTATTACAGAGAACTTGGTTAGTATAATTGATTGCAAAGTGATTCAATCTGAGCAAATAATTACTGGTGTATGTGAATCATCTAGTATGGTTTCGCAAAAGGCAAATTTCTTTATTCATTCAACAGTAAATAATTTTAAACTAAATGTTACATGTAGTATAACTACAAGGATCACATGTCACTTACCTCAAAGTACATTTAATATTTCCAGTCTAAATATACCATCATATGTGAATCTGGCTGATAAAAATTTCAATAAAACAGGTGAGATTTCACTTTTGATGGGGTGCAATGTGTTTTTCCAGGTGTTGCAGCGTGAAAGATTATCTATAACAACAAACGGACCATTCCTGGTAAACACTAGTCTGGGGTATGTTGTCGCAGGGAGTCTGCCTGTATCAGCTGGCAAGATCTCGTCTTCTAACTGTTGTATTGCAGTTGAAGGTACTGAGTTTCCTTTTATTAAAAGTGATGCACAAGAACAACAGCTCCAAAATTGTGATAGTTCCATATCCAAATTTTGGGAATGTGAAAAGGTGCCTCATATTTTCAAAGAGGCTACCACTGAACATCAATTAGCTGAGCAATGTTTTCAGAATTCAATTAAATTAAAACATAAAAAACTCTCTGTCTCATTGCCTCTTAAACTTAAATTAAATGAAGTAAAGTTGGGTGACTCATTTTCTTGTGCATTGCAAAGATTTTATAATTTGGAGAAAAGATTTGATAAAGATATTTGTTTGAGTAATCAATATCATAAATTTATTAATGATTACATTGATCAGGGCCATGCCAAATATTTTGATATATCAAATTATGATTCAATTTCTGACAATGTGTATTTTTTGCCACATCATCCGGTGATTTCTAATAGTAAAACAACCCCGGTACGTGCTGTTTTTGATGCCAGCATGAAAACAAAGGCAGGCTTATGTCTCAATGACGTAATGTTAAATGGGCCTGTCGTCCAAAATGATTTATTCGATATATTAATTTTATTTCGAACTCATAAATTTGTCCTTTTGTGTGACATTAAATCTATGTATAGAGGTATACTTGTAGATGAAGAGTATCGTTGCTTACAAAATATATTATGGCGTGACTCACAAGATCAACCAATTAAGTGCTTACAATTACAAACAGTCACTTATGGATTAAAAAGTTCAGCCTTTCTAGCCACTAGGTGTTTAATTGAGCTTGCAAATAGATATGAAAATGAGTATCCCTTAGCATCTTTTGTTTTGCGTTATCAAAGTTATGTCGATGACATACAATGTATGAGCAATAATATCCAGGAGCTAGTGCAAACCAGGAATGAACTTGTAGCTCTCATGAAATTGGCCAGTTTTTCTTTGCATAAATGGTGTTCTAATTATAAAAAAAATTTATTAGATATCCCTGCAGAGTTAAGAGCAGATAGCATAAAAGATTTTGATTGTAATAACGATATCACTTATATTAAAACCTTAGGTCTTAGTTATAATGCAAATACAGATTTTTTAAGCTTAAAATGTCCTGAAACACATGTAAAAACCCAATATACTAAAAGAGAAGTTTTAAGTTTTATCAGTAAATTTTTTGACCCCTTAGGGATAGTTGGACCTTTGTTAGTACAGGCTAAATATTTGATGCAAAAGGTGTGGTTTGAAAATTTAAAGTGGGATGATAAACTACCCCCAGAGCTTAATAAGCAATGGATTGAATTTGCGGAAGGCTTAATAAATATGTCTTGTATATCTGTTCCTAGAAATATAAATATAACCGGAGCAACATGTATTGAGCTTGTAGGATATGCGGATGCCTCTAATATTGCTTACGGCTGCTGTCTTTATATAAGAATAATTGAACCTAATATAAAAATACATGTTAATTTGCTGTGTTCCAAATCACGTATTAACCCTAAAAATAATAAGTTAACTGTGCCGAAACTTGAGTTAAATAGTGCTTTATTGTTGTCTATGTTATCTAAGAAAGTTTCAGATACTTTGTCACTTAAATATACTGTCAGAACTTACTTATACTTAGATTCAAAAATTGTGTTAGCTTGACTAAAAATAGAACCAATTAAATTAACAGCTTATGTTGCAAACAGAATTCATAATATTGTAAAATTGACATCTAACTTTCAATGGCATTATGTCCACACTAGTGAAAATCCTGCAGATTATTTATCTCGTGGTGTAGAGCCACAGACTTTGCAGTCAGAGCAGAGTAAGGCACATAAATTATGGTTTTATGGCCCAGAATACCTATCTGAAATGAACTATGTTCATTGTGATTATCAAACAGAGTCTGATTTGACAATTGTAATTCCTGAATTAAAAAACAATGTAGTAAGCATGTACAGCACTAATAATAAAGAAAAAATTAATTGGTTTTATGATAATTTGTTGGATAAGTATCATAACATAGAAAGAATGACTAGAATAATGAGTTACATTAATAGATTTATTCATAATTCAAAAAATAATATTAATAAAATTCAGGGCAGTTTGACACCTCATGAATTAACAATTGCTTTGCATACAATCATAAAAATTGAACAGGAGAGACACTTTGATTGTGATATAAAGAAAGTAAAATTAAATATAAACTTAAAGTCTGACCTAAGCGGATTAAATCCCTTTCTTGATTCCTTTGGCTTGTTAAGGGTTGGAGGTCGTTTGCAAAATGCTGACCTACCATATTCACAGTCTCATCCAATTATTTTGCCAAAAAATTCAAATGTTACAAAATGTATAATTCATTATGAGCATATAAGATTAAAACATGCAGGTCTCAAATTAGTCTTGAGTAGTTTAAGCGAGCGATATTGGATAATAAATGCAACTCGACAAATTAAGTCAGTATTGCATAAGTGTGTTATTTGCTTTAGATTAAAGGCCAAAAACAGTGTTCAATTAATGGGTTCATTACCACCTGATCGTGTCAATGTAAAACGTCCTTTTCAAATTGTTGGGACGGACTATGCCGGCCCTTTTATGGTAAAACAAACAAGAATTCGCAAACCTGTAATAACTAAATCCTATGTAGTACTTTTCATTTGTTTTGTTACTAAAGCAGTGCACATTGAATTAGCCTCCGACATGACGACTGATACATTTTTATCTTGCTTAAAGCGCTTTATTTCACGTCGAAATAAGCCCAGTAAAATATATTGTGATAATGCTTCTTATTATAAAGGAGCAAATAATGTACTGAAAGAGTTGTATGATTTGCATAATAATAACATGCAACATAAAAACTCAGTTTTAAATTTTTGTCTTACTAAGAGAATTTCCTTTCATTTCATACCCTCTTACTCTCCGGTGTTTGGCGGATTGTGGGAAGCAGGAATTAAAAGCATTAAATATCATCTGAAACGGGTAATCGGTAGTTCAGTTTTGACATATGAAGAAATGTATACAGTGCTTGTCCAAATTGAGGGGATTCTAAATTCACGCCCTTTAACACCTGTCTCTAGTGATCCTGACGATATGTCTTACCTCTCACCTGGGCATTTTTTTACTGGCTCTCCACTTACCTCTTATCCAGAGTTAAATTTAAGTGATGTCAACATAGGAAAGTTAAGTTTTTGGAAGCGTTGTACTCAGATGCAACAACACTTTTGGCATCAGTGGAAAAAGCAATATCTTGTTATGTTACAAAATAGACCTAAATGGAAAGGTGAAAAATCTAATTTACTAAAGGGTACTATGGTGTTGTTCAAAGAGGATAATTTGTCCCCATTAAGTTGGCCTCTTGGTAGAATTGTTGATATAATACCAGGCAAAGACGGAAAAGTCCGCGCTTTAGATGTAAAACTACCAAAGGGTTCAGTAATTCGCACTAGCATTATGAAGGTATGTCCATTACCTATTGATTATACTTAACTCATTGATTTAAATTTCACTCTATCTTGTTGTGCCTTAAGCCTTACCATGGAATAGATGGTAAAGTGAATAATTTATAAAATATTAGTTTTTAAAGTATCTAATAATAGTTAGATAATAAGTTCCTATTCTTGAGGGCAATTAATTATAAGATTGTTTTTGTACTGAGAAAATAATAATGTTATATTAAAAATAATAATTATATAGTATTACCTATAGTTAAAATAGTTAGAAATTTAAGCATTCTTGTTTCTTAAAATAATAAATTTTACATAATTTAAGTAAAAAACTTTGTATGTATTAGAAAATTTTGATAGATATATTTTATATATATAAATTTTTATATATAAATTTATATAAATAAATAAAAAAAAAACTTAAGATATTATTTTGATTGTTTATCAAAATTCGTTGTCATTAAATTTATTACATAGTGTTCAGAAAAGATAAACTTCAGATATGTTTTGATTGTTTATAAAATTTCATTGTCATTGAGTTTGTTACAGTTTGTTCAGAAAAGTTATAAATATTAATACTTGTATTACTGAACCAATACTTAAGACCATGTAATTAACTTTGCTTAGGCCCCCAATTATGTGTAAGACCACATAAAATAATTAATTATTTTCATTATGGTAACACTACAAATGTAATGCAACGGCAACATTGTTTTTCCTATCTCTCTTCCATTTTGTACGTGCACCTATTAACACACGAAAATACAGTTCATTGATTAAAATATTTGTGTTTCTGTTAAATAATCACCAGCGACCTACCAAACTTACATACTGACAGAAACATATAATAAAATAATACAATAATAAAGAATTAAGTGACATGACAATGTATAACAGACAAGTATGACAAACGATCTCCAAACATAGCTCTATGAATGATGACCGGTAATCGGTGTACCAAAGAGATTCGCCATCATTCACCCCCTCCAAGTTAGTAATCTTCCAGGTGGGCAGGAGGCCGCCTCGGTCTAGTAGAACGCCGCAAATCTACAGATGGAGCTCTTATTGGATTCTCGTTCTCTAGAACTACCGAGCTGCTTCATCTTCATCTTCATCTGACGAGAAGTCGTTATGGCGATGGGCAGATGGTAATGGTGCCAAATGCCTATTCGAGATCGTACCTTCGTGACTGTTTGCGTACCGAATAAATGAGTAGGTTGGGTTGCTTTGTAAAAGTTCTCCTTCTTCAACCACCGGATCAAACTTAGAGTTCCTAACGCTTCTTTTTATTAATATTGATCCCGGTTTCATGAGCCATGCTGGTAGCGATACGCCATTTGGAGTTCTTCGAGGATGGACAAACATTCTTTCATGAGGCGTGGAATTTATGGATGTGCACAACAACGATCTTATTGTATGTAACGCTGTAGGGATCACATATTCCCAATCTGTTATACTTAGATCTCTTGAACGAAGACATAATTGTATAGTTTTCCAGAGAGTACCGTTAAAGCGTTCGACCTGGCCATTTCCCTGAGGGTTGTAAGGAGTAGTCCGGCTGCAAGCTATATCGAGTGATGTCAAATACTGGGTAAGTTCTTGTGATAAAAAAGACGTCCCTCTATCGGAGTGAATGTACATCGGTGTGCCAAAAATTGAGAATATCTCGTCAAGGCATCTTATCACCGTAGAAGACGATAAATCCTTACAGGCATATGCAAAGGGGAATCGACTGAATTCATCAATAATGGATAAAATGTATTTATTTTGCGTTTTTGAAGGTAAAGGTCCCTTAAAATCAATATTAATCCGTTCGAATGGTGCAGTCGCTTTAATTAATCGCCCTGCAGTACGCGCATATCTGGGTTTCACTTCAGCACAAACTTTGCAATTAGAAGTCATCTCCCGGATATTCTTTAATGAATATGGAAGATTTTTCGATCGTATCCAGTGATTCATTCGAGTAACCCCTGGATGACACAATTTTTCATGAAAAGATTTAAGGGCATCCACGGTAGTAGAAGCGCACACTCTTGTAAGTGCATCAGCTGCTTTATTTTCTTTGCCAGGACGATAAACAATATCAAATTTAAAACAAGATAGTTCTAGACGCCATCTTTCAATTTTTTCATTCTTAATTTTGCTCGAAGTAGTTTGGTCAAACATAAAAGCGACTGCCTTTTGATCCGTAATTAAGACAAAATGACGTCCAATCAAATAATGACGCCATTTTTGCAGTGCCTCGACAATTGAAGCAGCTTCCTTTTCGATAGAAGAGTGCCGTTTCTCCGGATCGGATAAGGAACGTGAAAAGAAGGCAACAGGCTGTCCATTCTGTGTAAGTGTTGCCGCAAGTGCATTTTCTGATGCATCAGTTTCAACTACAAAGATTGCATTATTGTCTATAGCTACTAGCGATGCACCGGCAATATCGGACTTTAATTTGTTAAAAATACCTATCGCTTCCTTCGATAATGGAAAAGTATTAGCAGATAAAAGCGGTTTTATTCTTTCAGAAAAGTTATGTAACCATTTCGAATAGTGCGCAAATAGTCCGAGGACTCCCTTAGTGACGATGGTGTTTCCGGGACTGGTAAATCTAGAAGTGGCTTAAGTCGTTCAGAATCAGGTTTGATCTTATTGTTGTGTACGTTGTATCCTAGAAGATTAATGGAGTCAGAATTGAAAATACATTTGTTTAAATTCAAGGTTAAATTATATTTTTCCGCAGCCTTCATGAATTTGTCTAAGTTAACATCGTGATCTTGTTTTGTTTTTCCACAAACAGTTACGTCATCAAGGTATGTGTACTTGCCCTTAAGTTGTTCATTTTCGATAATATAGTTTAGACTTCGTTGAAAGGCAGCTACTCTATTCGTAACTCTAAAAGGGATCCTCGTAAATTGGTAGAGTTTCCCGTTTGCTTCAAAGGCAGTGAATATTTTTTCCTTCGGTAGAATACGGACTTGATGGTAAGCGCTCTTTAAATCAATTTGACTAAAGTGATTATATCTTGCTACCTTTGCTACTATAGTTTCAATGTTAGGGAGAGGAAAAGCATCTAGGTCGGTATATCTATTAATTGTGCGAGAGTAGTCGACTACCATTCGTTTCTTATGAAAACCACCACCAACAACAAGTACTTAAGCACGCCAAGGTGAAATACTGGGCTCAATGACACCATCTTCAAGTAGCTTTTTAATTTCAGTTTCAATGAATTCTTCATCTTTTTCCGTATGGCGTCGAGATTTTACAGCAACCGGTTTTGCGTGCGGTGTAAGATTGGAAAAAAGCGAGACTGGAGGCAGGGATGCTTCGATCACATTACAAATCTTCAATGGCTTCTGTGAACCCCCAAAATTCATTTCTATTGATATGTGTTTTTTCAGTATATCATGACCAATAATAATATCTGCGCAAAGGTTGTTGACGACTAAAAGAGGATGCTGCGGGTATAGATGTTGGCCTAGTTTCAATGTTGCAAAGCAGACTCCTTCTATAAAAGAAACATAATTTAAAGATGCCAAGTTAACAGTCTACTGACGCGGCTTTACTTTTAGCTTCATAAATTTGACTAGATCGCTATTAATAAAGCTTAACGAGCTCCCAGTGTCGATCAGTGCATCAGCTTTATACTGATTTATGTCCACTGATATGGTTGCTTTGCAGAGACTCCCAGGTGAGGCGGCCGTGATAGCGGACGTTATGCTTCCTTGATGCTCCTGATAGTTATCGCTAGGAATAGCAGCAACGGCTTTCTCAGTGTGACTGCTTCGGCATACATTTACAAAGTGTCCCTTTTTGGCGCATAGCTGACAGTTTTTATTGAATGCTGGACATTTAATTCTTTGGTGTGCGTCCCCGCCACAAAAGAAACAGCGTCGTCTGGTATTCTGACGAGCAGTTCGACTAGTAGAGGCCGTACTTTGCCTCGTCTCAGGCAAGGCATTGAGAACACTAGGCAATGGCCCATGGCTAGAGTTAGAGAATGCTAAAGTATTTGTTTCAGCGTCCTCTAATGAGATAGCGAGGTTAGCTGCTTCATCGAAAGTTAAGGTAAGTTTTTCTAGCAATCTTTCCCTTATTTTTTGAGATTTTATACCAGCTATAAAAGAGCCTCTTATCGATTCATCCTGGTGTTCAGTAGCTGATACTGCTTTAAAGTATCAGCTACTGAACACCAGGCCTGCTGCCACCTGCTGATCTTGACTTAATAATTTGAGTGCTTGTATATACTGTTTTACCGATTCACCAGTTTCCTGCTTGCGAGTAGCTAACAAGTGTCGCGCAAGGATTTCATTTTTAGGCTTAACAAAAATATTATTAAGAATTTCCATTGCGTCTACAAAATTAGTACAGTCGCGTATGTAAGTAAAAATAGATGGGGATAAGTGATTTACTAACAGTTTTAATTTTATTGGTTCCGGGGTATCCTTTTCACACTCCTCCGCTAAGAAATTTTCAAATGTGTAACGCCAAAGTGTCCATTTTAAATCTGCTGATTTTGTATTCGGTTCCACTTCAAATCGATCTGGACGTAAGTATCGTGATAATTTACAATTAGTATTTATCTCTTTGTTAGTCGACATTTCGAACGTAGTTTATCAGTTAGGACTTCAAAAATAATGCTGAATAAATTGTTATGAATCAAGAATTAACCATTTAGATATTATGGCTTTATTCAGCATTAAAATAATACATATGAAATTATAAAGAATTAAGTGACATGACAATGTATAACAGACAAGTATGACAAACGATTTCCAAACATGAGAAACTATGAATGATGACCGGTAATCGGTGTACCAAAGAGATTCGCCATCAGTGCTCTAAGATGGCGGAAAAAAACTAGGTACGCTGCATGCAAGATTCTACACTTTTTATGTTTTTCTTTATAGAATTCATTTAAAAAATCAATAAAAAACGTATAACTGTAAAATGCACTCACAAATAATGCTCACCGACTGATATTTTAGCACAACAACAAACACGGTAATCTGAGTTTTATTGTGACTCGATATTATCATAAAAATGCTTTATACATTGGTTGTATGGCTTGATCCTTTTGCCTTACCACCATGGTACGACATAAAAAAAAGACAATTTGGTTGGCGAAATCCAGATGGGCACAGCCATTAACAGAGAATATTAAATTTTATTTGTATGTGTAACACTTCATTCCTGCCTTTCAACTTTCGACTTCCATTTACTTACTTAAGATCAGGCTGTATGGCGTAGTTCCATTGCCTTTCCTTCGTGGAAGAAAATACCTTCTCTCTGAGGCGCGTTCAGAGCCTTTGGGTGTAGTTGTCCGGTTGTTTTTTAACTCGCTCAGAGGCGTTGAACGGATTGCAGCAACCAAATCTTTTATCTCCCTCTTTCACATTATTGTTTATTTCTCTCTCCTTCTAGTAGATGACATTATAGAATATGGCCGCCAATGTCATCTAATCACGTAAGAGTATTTCAGTATAACCACCTGTCAGAGCGTTTTTTACCCCGAGGCTCTGAACGGGTCGGTTGCTGTCAGAGTGCACTCGGAGTGCACTCGAGCGTAGGCTTTCCGCTGCGTTCAGAACCTACGCTCGAGTGCACTCCGAGTGCACTCTGACAGCAACCGACCCGTTCAGAGCCTCGGGGTAAAAAACGCTCTGACGGACGGTTAGTACACTCTGTGCCCGTTCAGAAGCTTCGAGTGATGCAACCAAACAACCAACTCGAGCGTAGGGTGAAAAACACTCTGACAGATTTTATGTCAAAGTCGATGTCAAAAATACGCTAATTATTTATTATTTTATTAAATAACACTACTTTGAACTCTTTTAAGTCTAAGACAAGGGAAATATAGTGATTTTTATGTGTTGTAATTATTTTTAAGCAGAGAAATGGATATTGACTTTTAATTTCATAGTAAGGATTAATAATATTTTGTCCTTTGCTTGATCTTGATCGGCAAGATACAAACTAAAAAAAAGATAGCAACCGACCCGTTCTGAACCTCGAAGCGAGTGTGAAAATCACTCTCGGTTGCATTACTCTGACCCTCGGAACGCAACTCTGAACGCGCCTCTGTACAGCGTTGCCAGATGGGTACGCAATAGTACGCACGGCGTACTATTTTATGGTCTTGCGTACTCGCGTACTCATCCGTCAATTTGCGTACTATTTTTATATTTTAGCTCCTGACAGCCTAGTGTTACTCCACTTGACGGAAAAAATATTTTTTAGGTTTCCGAATAATATTATTTAGGAACGCACCCAAAAAATGTTAACTAGATAGATTATCTGTGGCTGTCGCACTGACAAGCAAGTGACAATGGCCACGCTCGCTAGGCGAGTTTACAAATTCAAATGACATTAAGCCACCATAATAGTCAATGCAAAATCGATCATAAAGTTGATATTTTACAGTTTAATTTAATTTGACTGTACTGTATGATTATAACTATTATAAGTCAGCGCCGCAGTTTTGAATGTTTTGATTGATTTCAATGATTTGGTTTGCGCGCGCTTTGCTGTTCTGCTGTTGGCCTATCGATCAAAAAAGGATCAATCGTAAGTATTACTATACATTATTCTCTTTAATTTGATTGGATGTTAACAGGTGAATTATAGACATAACACACCCTGCGTTCCAGATAAAGCACTGCTACTTTCTGAGGCTAACATCTGATGTTAGCCTCGTTTTGCGTTTCTTATAAGAAATGTTGACATTTTTAGCCGCGCTAATTGTTACAAATGAAACGCAAGGTACTGATTTTTCGTGCTGAATTTTGACACCTCACCTACTTAGTCCAGCCACTTAAAATTTTTTATAATATAAATCAGAATTGGCTAATACTATAAATATCTTTCAATGTTTTTTTTAAATCCGCTGAAAATCCTTTTTGATTCATGAAAAAAAAATTCCAAATGTCAAATTTGAAAGCTGTCAAAAAGTGGTATCAGAGGACCCATCTATTAACATGGGTATTTGATGCTAGCATTTCGTGTTAAAAATGCTTAAATGAAACGCATGACAACCAGCAAGAAAAACTAGCATCACCGGCTAATGAAACGCAGAGATGCTTAAAATGTTGGTATTTATGGCTAAAAATGCTTATCTGGAACGGGCCGACAGTTTAAAACAATAATAAAACTTTTCGCGTAATACGCCATTTTACACTTGTACCTGTAACTTGGTTTCGTATCATACATTTTCAGCTTACAGTAAAACGGGGTCCTACTGTATTTCTATTGCTTAAAAACTAAAATGCGTCTGTGTTTGTTATAGGCTTGCTCACTAGAGCAAAAGTCACATTTTGAAAAAGGACAAAAGGTAAGGACAAAAGACAAAATGTACTGCGTACTCAAACTTGAATTTGCGTACTATTTTTAAGAGCTGTGCGTAACGGAACGTAAAACCCATCTGGCAACACTGCCTCTGTACTATCGGCCCGTTCCAGATAAGCATTTTTAGCCATAAATACCAACATTTTTAGCATCTCTGCGTTCCATTAGCCGGTGATGCTAGTTTTTTTTGCTGGTTGTCATGCGTTTCATTTAAGCATTTTTAACACGAAATGCTAGCATCAAATACCCATGCTAATAGATGGGTCCTCCGATACCACTTTTTGACAGCTTTCAAATTTGACATTTGGAATCTTTTTTCATGAATCAAAAAGGATTTTTAGCGGATTTAAAAAAAATATTGAAAGATATTTGTAGTATTAGCCAATTCTGATTTATATTATAAAAAATTTCAAGTGGCTGGACTAATTAAGTGAGGTGTCAAAATTCAGCACGAAAAATCAGTACCTTGCGTTTCATTTGTAACAATTAGCGCGGCTAAAAATGTCAACATTTCTTAAAAGAAACGCAAAACGAGGCTAACATCAGATGTTAGCCTCAGAAAGTAGCAGTGCTTTATCTGGAACGCAGGGTGTGTGACAGACTTGTCAAAATAATTTCACGTGCGCCATGTTGTTTTTCTACCTAAAGTATTGTTCGAAAATTTTCGGCCCGTTCCAGATAAGCATTTTTAGCCATAAATACCAACATTTTTAGCATCTCTGCGTTCCATTAGCCGGTGATGCTAGTTTTTCTTGCTGGTTGTCATGCGTTTCATTTAAGCATTTTTAACACGAAATGCTAGCATCAAATACCCATGCTAATAGATGGGTCCTCTGATACCACTTTTTGACAGCTTTCAAATTTGACATTTGGAATCTTTTTTTCATGAATCAAAAAGGATTTTCAGCGGATTAAAAAAAAATATTGAAAGATATTTGTAGTATTAGCCAATTCTGATTTATATTATAAAAAATTTTAAGTGGCTGGACTAATTAAGTGAGGTGTCAAAATTCAGCACGAAAAATCAGTACCTTGCGTTTCATTTGTAACAATTAGCGCGGCTAAAAATGTCAACATTTCTTAAAAGAAACGCAAAACGAGGCTAACATCAGATGTTAGCCTCAGAAAGTAGCAGTGCTTTATCTGGAACGCAGGGATTATATGGTATTTTTTCACTAAAAATAAAAAGTGAATTTAAATAAAAGAAATTATGCCTAAATGTTCTTCCGGAAAATTCTAAGCATTGTGGTGTAAGCCATATCAAATTCTGTCCAGTAGTTTCGGAGATCTTTCCGGACAAACAGACAAACAAACAAACAATTTTTTTTAAAACTATTCTATCGTGTTCTGCTAATGATTTTAAGGCGACCTGTGTATTTTTTCTTAATATTTCGCAATTACAGATTTTTGTACCCCTACGATTTTATTATACCGGGTGTAACAGAATACCGCAATAATATTTAAGGTTGTTGATTAACAAAAAAAAAATGTTTTATGACTATTCTTTGTATTTTTATTATATGCCTACTTTCGATTCAATACGCTGAACTGTTAAGAGTATTAAATCGAAAGTAGGCATATAATAAAAATACAAAGAATAGTCATAAAACATTTTTTTTGTTAATCAACAACCTTAAATATTATTGCGGTATTCCGTTACACCCGGTATATAGAGATAGAGATAAAATATTTTTTTATTTGTAACTTTTTAGTGAAAGAAGCCCTTTATTTTCACGAGATCCCATCATCAGATCCTGACTTTGGTGAACATTGGACCACCCTTGGAGTATACTCTATTGAATACAAGAAGAATTTTGAAAATCGGTCTACAGTTGGCGGCGTAATCGCGTAACATACACACAAATGAATAATATAAATAATAAAAAGTCGGTTAAAATTCCCTATCTTAAAAACTACTGAACCGATTTTGATGAAACATGCAGTATTCCCTAAGTTGAACAATACCTAGTACAACAAAAAAAGAATTACTTAAAGCGGACTTGCAGTTCCGGAGATATGCGAACACAAACATAAAAACATACATACACTTTTGAAATTTGGCACATTTGTTCAGACGCTGATATAGACTAACATATACGAAAATCGACCAATCAGAACGCCACATTATCACGTCATCGAACAGTTGAATGGTAATATATGCGCTCCGATTGGTCGATCGCAACGGCTCAGTTTCGATTTGGCTGTAACTTATTAGCAAAATTGGGCGTCAGGGGAAGTCCCTGGTCTGCAGGTCCCTGGAAGCAGCCGAAGTAGTCCGCGAAACCACCCGAAAAATTATAATTAAGATATAACAAACAACCCTTCACTCTAGGTATATTGATCTACAGTTGATGGTCCATGGCTGAACAATTATTTGTAAAATGGCCCCTCTCTTCACTAAATGGTTAAGAACCGCTGTTCTAGATCATCGTTTGGCATCGACTTCAATATAGAAATGTAATGTTGTCTGTATTCTTCGTATTCTTATATTATTTTTAATTAACCGACTTCAAAAAAAAAGGAGGTTATCAATTCGACCCGTATGTATGTAATATTTCCAGAACTGCCCAGTTTTCGTATATGTTAGTCTATATCAGCGTCTGAACAAATGTGCCAAATTTCATAAGTGTATGTATGTATGTTTTTATGTTTGTGTTCGCATTATCACCGATTTCAATATGGAAATGTAATGTTGTGTGTATTTATATAGGTTTTTTTTGTGTTTTTGAAGTTGATTTTTATTTTTTGTATTTTTTTATGTCGTTAAAAAATTGAAGTGTATTTATTTGTTAGTTTTATTTAATGGACTTCAAAAAGGAGGAGATACAGTGTTCAACTTTACTTACCTGTTTCTACTTTCTTTTTTGTTTATGTTCATCTATTTCTCAGTCAATTTCAGGCCGATTTTCAAAATCTTTTTCCCTTTTTGGCAAACTGTACGAACAAAATCATCATACTCTTCTGAATTAACAGCTTGTCTAGCTAGACTTACCTCAGCCGACCCACAAAAACCACAAAACGTATATGGATAAAAAAGATGGAGATTTCTTGCAGAAATAAGCCCGCCCTTGTACACGTAATTTCTATTATAATTGTTTAATATTTGTTTTTTGTACAATAAAGAATCTACAGGGTGACAGGAAAAGTCGACGTATTCGAAGTCGAAAGTACGTATTCCTTAAAAGGGGTTATAGCACAGGTCATAAGCAACAAAAAAGCCCAATTAACCAAGGGTCAAATAAACAGTTGGTTATCGAGCTACGATGGTTTTAAAATTTTTGAGATTTTTTCCGACTAGTTACCAAAAGAATTTTTTTTTTAAAACCACCTTTTACAATGACACATTGGTTAATTGCGGAAAGCTGAAAAATGGGCAGTTAATTAAAATTGTTGTCAAAAACTTACATAATTTTGGAAATAAGAGGTCTTTATTGACAATTAAGTCGATTAATTATTGAAAAAAAATGTATGACAGTTGGCGTAAAAACTACTAAAATAACTTGCTGGTTTCATAGGCTTTTAAAAAAGGTAAGAATATTATTTACTTTTATTTGTAGTTTTTACAGAAATTAGCAAAAAGTTGCGCTGTAGGTCAAAATTCATAACGTCGGCGTAGGTGGAGAACTAAATAATTGCGATTTTGGCTAAATAAACTTTTCACCAGTTTTGTAACACCCAAAAAATTCCGCATATTTTGGTCTAACAAGCATTTTCATATCTTGTTCCATTTCAAAAATATAGCTATTTTTGTATTACAAATGGAAAAATAAATATGTTCAAACCAACACTAAATTGTAGAAGAAAAAATAACTAACTCGATAAAAAAATCAATAACTATTATTTGTGAATAGATGAGTGTCGAAAGACTTAAATAAAATTAGTTGTTTAATTTTCCTTCCACTCAAAATGCTGTAATAAAATAATCCTATTCAAGGAAAACTAAATAATTTGAGTTGTTCAATTCATACATATTTTAATTCTAACGTGAAGTACTGCGATTTATGAATAAGTGCTATTGTCTATTTCTTCTTCAGCAAAATATGAATTAAAAACTGGTTGCTAGGCAAATATAATTCAATAACTAAAGTTATTTATTTCTGGTATATAAGAACATAAACGTAGGTAAAGTTATTATCCTAGTATGCCAATGAATGATCGGGAATGGTAGTAAGTTGGAGTGCGCGTTTTGTGGAGAGGGTAAAGCGCATGCAGCAGGGATGCACTCATCAGATCACTGTATTGTTATACCCTTCATTTGTGTTGACGTCTGAGTAATTACATTATTATCTTTACGTTTATGTAAAAAACAAGGCTCTCTAATTAGAGACATAAAATTTATTATCATTAAATCATATTCCATAATTTCGATTGAAATAATCGAGAAGACGCATAATAATACACCGGAAGCAGAATGTAAATAAGCATAATATTGTGTGGCAGAAAATCTTTTGCCATAAAGCATTAAAATCCATAAACTCGAAACAGAACAACGCGATGCTTTATTTTTAAAGCATAATTAATGCTTAGCATATTTATTATAACGAATAATATGTTTACGCAGAATTTCTCAAGGATAAACTTGCACGTACGCATGCAGCATGTAAGCAAGCATGCAACATGCAAGCAAGCATGCACCACGTAAGCAAGCATGTAACATGCAAGCAGGCATGCACCATGCAAGCATGCACCATGCAAGCAAGTACATGCATGATTTCTGTCACGGCTCCGGCGCTGCGGGGCTCCGGGCGGTTCCATGCGAGCTTGTCGTTGCAGATGGTTTTCGCTCACCACCGCAGCTTCGGCTTGCTGGCCGGCTACTACCACAAAGAAATGTCTACCTTTACAAAAACAAAGAAGCTCTAGTAGGGAATACGGATTTTTTAAGAATCAAACGTCTTTTGAGCGTGTCTGCAAAAGCTTATGAAATAGATGCCAAAAAAACAAAACTAATACGTCTATCCAAAATGAGTACAGTCCACATATACAGCGAAAAGAGGCTTAGTACAGGTCTATAGAGCTGGATAAAAAAAATCAGAGGATGGGTCATTTTAATATGTGACCATGGACTTGCAAAGTCTTTTACAGATTCCATCAACTGCAGATAGTCTAATGCACTATTCCAGAAAGTTAAAATTATATAATTTGTCTATTTACGAGTTTCCACACCCACACAGAATAGTGTTCATTGTATGATATGGACAGAAATAAACAGTAAAAGGGACAGCATCGAAATAGCTTCTGCTATTTACTTATGGATCATGAAACTTCCTGAGGTTATTACCAATATATAGCAGCATTTTTACTGCACTTAGTGCAAATGCATGATTATTATTATTATTGTTGTACGGGCTTTCGCCTTGTAGACCTTTTCACCTCGACCTAAAAAATCTATTGTGAATTATAGCACCGTTAGAGTATCTCCTTCATCTCCTTCAAGCCCTCTATGAAACTGAGGATTTTTTGGGTTAGAAGAGTTTGTATTTCATCTGGTCTCATGGTGTGTCTTCCCAGATGAAGGCTACGCCGATGAATCAGTGGGCTGCAGTCACACAGAAGGTGTTTAGAAGTTTCACGCTCCTGATTGCAGAATCTGCAGATGATCAGGGGCAGCATCGAAATAGCTTCTGCTATTTACTTATGGACCATGAAACTTCCTGAGGTTATAACCAATATACATATAGCAGCATTTTTACTGCACTTAGTGCAAATGCATGATACAATCAAAGTAATTAAGCAAAACTATCCAAAATTGTCGTATGAAGACATGACCGACGTAATAACACTTGCTTCAAAGATAATGAAAAAAAAAAGTATATCGGAGGGTGGAGAGACAGTCTGCTAGTTGAAAATAAAATGTCTAAGACTTTGCCTGGTCTTATTAAATACCGATACGATTACGATGGACCTTATAATTTACTACATACGCTTTGTAAACCAGGAAGATCGACTAGAAGAATACCAACCTCTCAAATGCCTACAATAGATCCCGAAGATAATATTCCCAGAGCATACAATCAGTGTCTTTCTATAACAAAACAAAAAGTAGGATCTGTTACAGCTTTGTAGAAAAAATATTATTCCCAAAGAGCTCCATGTTTGGTACGAAAGCTTACCATCTTCAAACGACGGCCAGGTTAGACCACCTTGCACTGATTCATCTGATGTTGATAAATAAGTTCATAGGTACTTACTGTGATTTTTAAATACCTAAATAACATGATACAAAATGATTATAATTATAATGTTGACTGTGATTTGTAATTACATTGTGATATTGATTTTATAAGGTTGTGTTTAATTTTTAAATAATGTCTGGTTTGTTTTGATGCGAACAAAATGTTTATTTTCAATTAGTTTCAGTTTTTATGTTTGTTATTTAATGTTTTGTATGTTGTAATTGGGTTATTTCTGTTACTTTGTTGTCAAATAATTACTTATCTGGAATAATGCTCGTACCTGAGATGTAACTAATTTATTGTCCTTTGAATAAATATGTATTTTCTTAAAATAAAACATGTTAATGAGTCAAATAAAGCTTTTTATTTTATGTGATACCACTAATCATTACTAAATTATATAAATTTATTTATATCCAAAGTAGCTACTTCTATCTTTATGAATAACTCGAAGTTGACAAATTCAATAACTGCACTTATTTAACCTTATTTTATTCTACCATATGCATCTAACGCTTAGGAAAACTAAACAACTAGGCTGAATAACTAGCTAATTACAGTAGACGTACAATATTTAGTTGTGGCAAAATTAAATAACTTATTTTTTATGTTTTATTTTTTTATACTTTATGATAGAGATTAGTTTCTCTGAGCATAAAATAAAAGGCAAGGAGACCTAAAACATATAAAATTTCCGACAATAAAATTTTTCTCCATTTGAGAATTACGACCCAAATTGAACAAAAAATACAGTTAATCGCGATTTTCTCGAAACTATAAAATTTGAATTATTTAGTTCTCCACCTACGCCGACGATAATTACATCTTTGAATAAAAATTGTCTGGAAAAGACAAAAGTACGAAGTAGAAATAAAGAAAATTGCTTCTCATACATAAAAGAATGAAAAATACTAAATTACAAAATAATACTACAAGTTCTGTTCAAAATTGTCTGAGGTTTATTTAGATAATTTCTATGCAACTTAAAAGAAATCATGTCATTATCCAGCCTTTTTGGTTGAACTAATTGAAGCAGAACGAAGTTTGCAATCCTTTTTGGATAGCAAACCTCTTTGCTATCCAAAAAGCTGTAACCTCTTTGGATTGACCTAACGACAGAGGTTGCATAGGTTTTGAACGTTTTGGAACACGATTGATTAGGATTACGAATGTTTCGACGACATCGTTCATTTGTTTTCCTGATTGAAATTGTTTGTTAAGTTTGAAACTACTTTTGAGATTACCGACAAACTTTTGATAACAAATAAGCCGATACGCTATTTTGAAATGGCTGCTTTCGAAAACGAAGAATACGCAGATATTTTGTTTTATTATGGTTTTTGTAATGGTAACGCCGCTGAAGCACAAAGAGAGTACCAAATCAGATTTCCTGATCGCCGTTTGCCTCACGTGAGCGTGTTTGGTGCATCCTATCAGCCCATTCGAGAAACGGGCTCAGTTCAACGACGACAACGCGATCTTGGTAGACCGCTCGTTGGTAATGTTGGTGTTGACGAGGACGATGATGAAATTATTCGGAGTTTCAGAGCAGATCCTACTGTGTCCACAAGGCAAGTGGCAAGAATACATGGCATATCACAATGGAGAGCCTGGTTTGCCGCATTGCGTACACCACAACTGTATCCATTCTATTACACACCAGTTCAAGCAATCGAAGAAGGTGATCTGGTGAGAAGAATTGATTTTTGCAGATTTTTAATCAATGCTGAAATTGAAGATCCAGATTATCTAAAGAAAATCCTGTGGACCGACGAATCTACATTCGATCGCGATGGCATCACAAACTACCACAATATTCACTTTTGGGCCCCTAAAGGTCAAAACCCAAGAAAAAGTAAAGAAAGGGCTCACCAGAGAAGATTCTAACTAAATGTGTGGATGGGGATTGTACACGATAATTTAATTGGACCTTTCTTCCTGCCTCAAAACCTGAATGGCACAACATACGAAACTTTTTTAAGAGAGGAAGTGAACACGCTTTTGGAAGATGTTCCGCTAGCTATAAGAAGAAATATGGTATACCAGCATGATGCGTGCCCAGCTCACTTTTACCGTGGTGTACGACAGTTGCTGGATGAAAATTATCCACTAAGATGGATCGGTAGAGGTGGCCCGACTCCATGGCCGGTGAGAAGTCCTGATTTGACGCCCTGTGACTATTATCTTTAGGGGTCACATGAAAGATCTAGTCTACCCCACACCTGCGACTTCCATTGAAGATTTGAGGGCGAGGATCGTATCAGCTGCTGAAGTCATTAAGACATCGACACTTTCAACGCGTGTGTGTGACAGTGAGTGAGGTACGCCGTAGGCTGCGTGCGTGCATACGTAACAATGGCAGACAATTTGAACAGGACGTATAAATGTTTTTATTTATGTTGGTTTGTTGTTTAGTATTTTTCAGTCTTTTGTGTATTAAAATGCAATTTCCTTTATTTCTACTTTACAATTATTATTCAAAGATGAAATTATGAATTTTGACCTACAGCGCAACTTTTTGCTAATTTCTGTAAAAACTTCTAATAAAAGTAAATAATATTTTTATCTTTTTTAAAAGCTTATGAAACCAGCAAGTTATTTTAGTAGTTTTTACGCCAACTGTCATAATTTTTTTTTTCAATAATTGACGTCGATTTTCATAAAGATAAAAAATTTATCGACTTAATTGTCAATAAAGACCTCTTATTTCCAAAATTATGTAAGTTTTTGACAACAATTTTAATTTAAATTAAATGCCTTTTCAGCATTTTTCAGCTTTCCGCAATTAATCAATTGGTCATTGTAAATGGTGTAGCTTTTAAAAAAAATTTTTTGGTAACAAGTCGGAAAAAATCTCAAAAATTTTAAAACCGTCGTAGCTCGATAACCAACTGTTTTTGACCCCTGGTTAATTGGGCTTTTTTTGTTGCTTATGACCTGTACTATAACCCCTTTCAAGGAATACGTCGACTTTTCCTGTCACTCTGTATAAAGATTTTGCGGTGATCATTGCCTCTATATTTTTATACTTTATACATTTATTGATAAAAAAATCACGTCAAACGAATAAGGTATGACAAGTTTTCAAATAATAGAAATCAACAAAAAAGGGCCCCTCCGGGATTTGAACCCGGGACCTCCTGCACCCAAAGCAGGAATCATACCCCTAGACCAAGAGGCCGCTCGTCTGCAGTGTCGAAAGTACTATTGATATAGGTACATATAATGCAATGATTATTATTATTTTTATTTATATAATTATACACTAATTATATCTAAATTATAACTATAAATTAGTTTGTATTTAGCGGATTTGTTATTTTAATTTTGTGTAGACTTATTTTCTTAAAGTAATTGCAAATTAACGCCCTCTATTAGATATTATATGAACTATGTGGTTATTGTTTGTGCTCGAATTCTCACTAAGCACTGTTTTTGAAGCAGAGCACATTGCTAAAGTGGTGTTATCTAGAGTATGCTATGAAAACTATTCTTACTACAAACATTTTCCTCATAGATGGCGATAGTATAGCAAAACAGCTGTTTTATGATGATGTTTTGCTTTTCGTTTGCTGATAACTTCATACCTTTCGTTCATTCGCTTCGCTCTCTCAGAAATCAGCCAGTCAATAAAATGCAGTAAGATTTTCACGTTTGCTATTAATACTTGTGATACGAAAATTTATTCCTGATTTCAAATTGTTATTAAATTTGAAAACTAGTGATAACTTTCTGAGTTTATTTGCTGTTACTAGTGATACTGACGTGTGCATCAATCAAGAAAGTTTTAGTGCTTGAAATTTTTGTGGCTCCTTTCACAACACAAAGGATAAACGACTGACTATTTTCATCGCATTATTCTTCATAAACGAGGCGTTATTCACTAGAGAAAATGTAAGTACTTCGAATTTACTCTTCTCTAACATTCAAATGAAATGTAACGTTATTTGAAATACATTTCCTAGGTATCGATTTGTTGTTGTGAAAAGTCAACTTAATTTTCGTTATTACCCAAGAATCGTGGAAAATTCATTTAATTGATCATGTATTGGCATCATTTTAGAAATATTCATAATACCAAGATTCCTCTTGATCTAGACTATACCATTTCGAATCATTGATATTCCAACACTCTTGTTATAGAGAAAACATTTTCGATGTCCGCAAGGTCAGTATAGTAAAAAAAAATCCCTTTTAATTACAATCAGTTAATAAATGCATTTCTTTGAGTAGTAAATAAACATGACCAGACATACTTTGTCCATGGATGCAAGGAATAACTTGAAAAATGTAATTGAGGAAACAATAAGTGAATCAATATAATTTGATTTGTATAGTTCCTTATTAATATTAATATACACATACATTTTGAATATTCTACAAATAAATTGAAACTAAACCTCCAATGGAATGTCCTATTCAACCAATCTAATTTGTAGGTACCCTGATCCTCGAATCTTTCCTATAGCAGTGCTGGGGCCACGAAGCAAAACCTTTTTTCACCAGTACTAATTGACAAACAGACTGTCCATTTTATGATACAGTTACCTATAGTACTTGAAGCTCTTGTAAAATCAGCAGATCTGCAACTCCTACAAAAAGCACCACTACATGTTACCACCTTATGATATATAACATGTCAAGTCACAGTGCTCAGTAATTTCACATACTCTCACTGTTCCTCAAAATGGAACTTTGCTTTGCAGCAGAAATAGGTAAAATGTGCCCATGCAGGTAACTCGGTAACCACTTCCTTCTGGTATTTTTCTAATGTATGATTCACTTTTATTAAATTGTGGTTTCTTAGCGCAATCAGCCCCCAGTTCTATTGCCTGATTGATACCTGTCACCATCTGAGAATAGTCATAGGGCAGTTTGGGTCGTTTAGAACAAGCACTTTATTAAATGCATTATTTAGACAATATGTGACCACTGACATTCACTATTGCAGCATAAAACATCATATCACATAAACTACAGTACTGATACTGTTAAATATGTTTAAAGTAACGAGATAAAACTCACATTAGTACTTAGCTCCCATCAAATAGAACCTCGAATGTGGCCATGTAACTTCTGTGATGATTTTATGTATAATACCAAAATGATTTTATTGTTTTCTTATGATATTAAGGAAAACATTTCTTTTCACATTTAAAATAGTTTTTTTTTTTATATTACATTAAACAATAACGTATTGTTGTAGAAACTGGAAATTTTTTTTTTCTGGAGACATTTCCTCAAAATAAGGTTGTTTTTGTGTGGATTATTTATGAAAGTAAACTTTAAGTAGGTGCCTGCTATTCCAGAAGATCTGTCATAGCCTTTTGGAGCATACAATTCTGTACAGTACTTTAAGATAAATAATGGACATGGGCTAACTTCGTGTTTCCGAAGATGACCAAATGAGCAGCTCTATATGATGAGATTGATTGTAAATGATTTTTAGGGTCAAACTAGTTTTTATCAATTGTCTTTGATAAGTTAGACGATTGTTTCTGATGTTTTCCAATGCCCATTATTGATCTTGATACGCATACAGTACGCTAAAGTTACATTTCACTTGTAATTCTGCTTTTATTGTGTCAATGTTAAGTCCATTTCGTTGAGTTGTGCTTCATCTGGTCAATGATAATAAACTAAATATATTCTTTTTTAATTTTGTAGCTGACATATTCATGTTTAAGCTGATGTGCTGATTACGAATATGCCAGCTGTAAAATTTTATAACACTTTTTAGTCGACCAAACATTTTTTTAAGGTTTGGACGATATAATCCAAAAGCGCAAGGTGGCTTGATTTTGGTGTCCCGGAGTGTATTTTGAAATGGTTTGTTTGTGATTTTGGGGGGATGTTCATGACCCAAATGACACCACTGTTAAAGTTTGATTTTTAGTGCCACAACATAAAAATAGCAACTATGTAGGTAATTCATATATTGTTCAATATCTTGATTGTCTGCCAGTCAGTTTGTCTATCTACCAAAAACTTACAGATTATGTGGATATACACGGTGTTTCAAAATAACCAATAAATAATCAATTCTTTATCGAAAACTCATTATTAAAATGTGTTTACACATATGTCATTCAACCCAAAATTTTCATGTAAATCATAGACATGGTGATGATACTATGATTTACATGAAAATGTTGGGTTGAATGACAACATCGGTTAAATATAACAAATCTCATAATAATGTCTTTTTTTTTCATTTTGCCATCAATCATGCTGACTATAAACAGAAGTGTTACTGAGCTCTAGTCACGTGGATATATTTTCTTCAGCAAGAAAAAACTCCAAATTCCAAATTACTGCCTATTCCAGGCTGTCTCATTCAAGGAATCTGAGTTTTTCGAGTTGTATCAAAGATTGTGATAATATAGTCATCTAGACAACTAGTTGGTTCAGATGGTGGACCAATGAACCCTGTATTTTGTGTTTGCAGCTTGTATTTCTGCCCTTATTATATTATATATAAATATATAATACGGTTTTTTGTATATTTAACTAGTAATCAATCAAATTTTAAGGAAATTAAAAGTGGACCTCCTTAATAACAAACTTCACTCTTAAAAGCTTACAAAATGTAAGTACTGTTGCTATATATAAATGTCAAGTAATAACACAAGTTATCTTTTGTATGCATCATAAAATTTTATTTAACTATTATAGTGATTAGTTGATAATAATAACACCTACATTTGTTGATAAAAAGTTTATAGTTAACCAATGAATTGCTGGGAGGGACCTGAACTGTAAATCTCCATTAAGGTCATAAAACTAAGCAATTTAACTATGCTTTGTTTCTCTGCTAATAATTTGATTTAAAATATGAGTACAAAGGTACATACTCTGTTCAATGAATACAGTAGTGAGTAAAAATATCAGCTGCATAAAGGCTGGATATACAGTTAGTATAAATTGCATGCTTGCTGCGCTAACTAATTCACCTTAACATATTTCACACGCTAGGACGTGCGTGTTTATATTTTTTGTTCTGTAACATCCATTCAATCCACAGCTACCATAGTAGAAGGATACAAGTACGCCGACTCGGTCCCCGTGCGCAAGGCTCGGAACCGGTTTGAAATATACCGGCAGGCCCCCGTCACTCGCGCAATGCAGCGTTATAAATACCTACCGCTAAGTAGCGCGCCGGCGCGCCGACCGGCAGAGGGCCGCCGCCGTCACCCACCGCGCCGCCCGCGAGCCTTTTATTATTATCAAATCTTGTAATTTTTTTTCATATTTTGTTTTTATTGTTTTTTCATTTACTTATATTATTGCTTTTTTGTTTATTATTAATTTAGTTTTTAATTTCCTTTAGTTTTTTATCAATAATTTTTTTTATTTATAATTTTTTTTTCAGAACTAAAAACGGGATTTTTATACCTAAATCGAATAATTTTCCGAAAATTTTCAGTTAAATGTTGATGCGAAAAAAGTTCCACTTGCATTGTGGTTTTATAAAACCACACAATAATTTTAATTTAATAAACTTGATTAACAATACGGTGGTTCATTACTGTGAAGCTATTGGATGTCGTTGTTAAAAGACAAATAAAAATTTTGATTTTTTTTCATAGTCGAAATTCGAAGTAATTCGAACTAATTAGATAGTAATTCTTCGCCATAGTAACAATCTTCAGTCCTCAGTTTAGTTCCTCACTTGCTGAGGAGTTCAGGTTGAGCTCACTTTCATCTTAGACCTTTTCGTCACTTATCATCGGCTGAGATGAAAGCCAACTGCTTCCCTGTTGTTTGTATAAAAAAATAGGCAGTTTTATAAAAAAACAATAAAGTCTCGATGAACCGGCCGCAAGTACTTTATTTGATTCCTCACAAAAAAAAATTATTCCACCTTACTTCTGTTTTTAAAATATTGCCTATTTATAACAATTATTCTAACGATTCAGGATATTTTCGATAGTAACATTGAATAACTGTGAGTTCAAACATGAAAAAAAACATCTTTCATGTATTTTTCATAATAATTCGTAATTTTTTAATCATTTGTAATTTGACAAATGAATAAAATTAATAAAGAAAAAATTTCGCCTTGTGCGGGATTGGTAATTTTTTAATAGGTACTTAATTTGTTTTTTTTTATAAAATAATTATTAAATGTATTATTGACGATAAAATAATTTTATATTATCTTATTTTTTAACATAAACTATTTTAAATTTTTAAATATTTGCGCACTGCCAATTTAGAAGTAGATTATGAGGAATAATTTAACACCAATCATGTATTTTACCATATTCTTGCAAATAAAGTACTATTATTATTATCATTTTATAAAATTAAATCACATTTGAGTCAGGGGCTTTCCTCGCAATCACTTTATTTCATTATAATCCTACGTATATCAATAAAATAATAACATTAAAGTTTTACTTTGACTATTTTGTTTATGTTCTTTGTACAACCCTTAAGTTTTCGCTCGATGACGCAATCACGCGGTGTACGCGGGAATCTCGCCTCTCGGCGCGCGTTCATAGAGACCTTTTCTTCTTGCAGCGACTTTTCTCTGTCGGTTTTGGCTATTATTATTACAACGATTCGAGCGTTTCTATGGGAGTGATGTATCTGTTACGTAGTAAACTATTATCTAATCAAATATTCTTTATCAAATATTCGTTACGTAGTAAACTATTATCAAATCTAAACATTCTTTCGTATGTAAAACTACTCAAATTCTTTTTTCCTAGTTGTCATTACCTAAAACAGTCATAACAAAGGAATGGTTGTTTGGGCACTAGGAATGCATGAACCATGAAGACCGTGGTGACCCGTGATCCCTCTTTGCGAATCTAGAGTGAAAAACCTCTTTATCGACTCTGCTATCCTGGTACCTGGAACCGACAAATTCATTTAAGTCTGTCAAAAAAACATATTTTGCTTTAACTCAAGTCGTGTCAAGTCTGATAATACAGGGTGTCTCAGAAACAATGGATAAACCTTTAACTGTTGATAGGTTTCGTCGAGACCTCTCTAATCTCAAATTTTGACTTTAGTAAAAATATCTCGGTTTTCAAGATATTTGATAGTTTATGATTTTTTTTAAAAATGCCACTTTTGGTTGGTTTTTAATGTGCCATTTTTACAAATACGGACTTTTTCTGATTCAGGTTTTTTTAGCTTCTAACGGAATAGTTCAGCTATCAATAACAGTGGTTAAAATTGAGCTAGCTAATCACGAAGTGCTTGGAAAAAACAATGTTCCAAAAAAAATTAAACATGAAATTATTTTTCTTCGTGTTTGGTCTGCTACCATGTAAAAAAAATGTATGACGCTCATCCTGCCCATTATCTTAAAAAAATGCTTAGTTATTCTAGTTTCAAAAAAGGTATGATAAACTTATGCTTAATGTATCTTTGAACTTTTATTACTGCTTGAATAGCAAATGGTATGAAAATTTTAAAAAGATTGTTTGTCGGATTAATTATTTTTCGGATTAATTTTATTCGATTAATTTAGTTTTCCAGTATTAAGTTTATACTTTCTTGACTTTCTGACTGGTTGAATAGCAAATAAAATGAAAATTTGAAAAAAAAGGATTTTTTTCCACTAATAAGCACTTAAAGCTTATTTGTAAACATTCGTTTGCGAGTCACAGAGTTGAGAAACGTGTTTTTTTTTTTGTGGCCCCTGCCTGCCACATGTCTCATCCACTATGCGCAATCAAAAAGAAGCCTTATCATTAAACGCAACATGAGTCATAAGCATTTGCAACCTTACCTGCTATCGAATTTCCTGGAAGGACTTTTTTTACCTGCGTCTGATCATTGGGTTCTTTGTTACGATTGTTAGTGTCCTTCTGAACTCCGGTTGTGACCCACGCGTGTTTTCTGTATTCGAGAGATTCGATAGAGCTTCGATGATTTTAAACGACATTTTGCTGTGATTTTGGACTTGACTAGCTTTGCGATTCGGATATTGTTAGTGCTGTGAAACCTATTGACAACTGGTGATCATATGGACTTGGCTAGCTTTACGATTTGGATATTGTTTGTGCTGTGAAACCTAACTGACAACCAATACATAACACTGAACATGCCTAGACATCAGTACACGTCGCGCGAATATGCAAACATGCATTTCGTTTATGGCGAATGTCGAGGAAATGCTAACGCTGCTGCTCGTCTGTACGCAGAGAGGTAAGATTATTTATTTTCTCTTTAATTCAATCAATCTTATTTTTTTTAAATCACACACATTTATTGCAACTTTAGTTAAACGTATCAGGATGGGTCTTACATTATGTTATCCTTCTAAAAATAGTCACACGCCGTGTTTAATTAGATTTTAAAATTAAATGAATTAGTAAATTTAATAACGTCATTTTTTGTATTAGGTACCCCAACGCACGTCACCCGGACTATCGAGTTTTTGCTCGGGTACATAATTCGTACTGCGAAGGGAGGCTTCCAGGAAGAGGCATTGGTGGTGCAGGGCCAGGAAGACCAGAAAGAAACGACGATGAAGAAGTAGTAGTCCTCGACGAAATAGAAGAAGATTCAACACGTTCTGTGCGTGGAATTGCACGTCGAACCGGCATTAATAGAAGCAAAGTGCATCGCTAATTGAAAAAATACCTTTTGCACCCTTTCCATATTCAAAGGGTCCAAACTCTACAGCCTGCTGACTATCCGCGCAGGATTGCATTCTGTAGAATCATGTTAAATAAAGTAAGGGAGGACCCGCAATTTTTCAATAAAATTTTATGGACGGATGAATCCTCATGCCGGAGAGATGGATATTTCAACATCCACAATATACATAGCTGGCAAGTTGAAAACCCACATTTGATGAGGGAAGATCGGTCCCAAGTTCAATTTAAAGTTAACTTGTGAACTGGGATTATTGACGGACAGGTGATCGGGCCATATGAACTTCCAGCTACACTGAATAGTAAAATTTACCTTAATTTTTTACAAAATGATTTACCCGGCATGCTAGAAGATGTCAATTTAGAAGTGAGGCGGAGAATGTGGCTTCAAAATGATGGGTGCCCAGCTCACTACGCAATAGTAGTAAGAAATTATTTAAATCAACACTTCCCACAAAGGTGGATAGGCCGGCTCGGCCCTATTTTATGGCCGCCCAGATCGCCGGATCTAAATCCCTTGGATTTTTTTTATTGGGGATGTCTGAAAGACCTTGTCTACGCGAGGCCAGTATCCTCAATAACAGAGTTGCGTACTCGCATACAAAATGCAGCTGCACACATAAAAACGTCTGGTTACGCGCGCCGCATCAAACTTTCTTTTATAAAAAGATGTAGGGCGTGTATCAGAGCGCAAGGACGCCAATTCGAACATTTATTGTAAATTTAATAAAAAATTAAAATTTCATGTTGTTTTATTTCAAATTCTTTATTCAAACTAAGAATTAATAACTATTCCGAAAAAAATCTTTTTAAAATTTCATACCATTTGCTATTCAAGCAGTAATAAAATTTAAGAGATACATTAAGCATAGGTTATCATACCTTTTTTGAAACTAGAATAACTAAGCATTTTTTTAAGATAATGGGCACGATGTGCGTCATACATTTTTTTTTACATGGTAGCTGACCAAACACGAAGAAAAATAATTTCTTGTTTAATTTTTTTTGGAACATTGTTTTTTCCAAGCACTTCGTGATTAGCTAGCTCAATTTTAACCACTGTTATTGATAGCTGAACTATTCCGTTAGAAGCTAAAAAAACTGAATCAGAAAAAGTCCGTATTTGTAAAAATGGCACATTAAAAACCAACCAAAAGTGGAATTTTTTAAAAAAATCATAAACTATCAAATATCTTGAAAACCGAGATATTTTTACTAAAGTCAAAATTTGAGATTAGAGAGGTCTCGACGAAACCTATCAACAGTTAAAGGTTTATCCATTGTTTCTGAGACACCCTGTATATTTAAAGTAGGTTAACATTAAATTTGTTAGAATGTTTCTGTAGGTGACTGTACGAGCGAGTTGACAACAAAAAAATATTTTTGCACTCGCCAGTTGACGAATAAGTCCCCTAAATAAACCGGTTTAATCGTCAATCGGCGGATGGTATCGTGTTGTTTGACTTGAAAATGCTTACGGTCGCTTAGCAATGTGACACGGAGACGGACTCTGCTGGCTCATCTTTGGCAGCATTAACACATAAAACGCGCTCGCGCTCGGTGCGTATGTGTGAAGATGACTTACTTGTTTGCTTCTACTATGCAACTACTGGCATTTGTTTCGCCCGGAGATAAGTTTTGTGGGTCACACACAATGCATTTCCGCATCGGCACTCGCTCACTCGGATATGTTAGCACCTTGCCAACTGTATTTCAATAGTGGAAGACGCTGACTCATAAATATTGCTTTTTATCTTTTGATCGCGATTCGCGACATAATAAGCATAAAATAAAAGAAAATTTAATAACTCTTACTCTCACACTACATAATCTAAAATAGGTTACTTTACTATTTCTCGTTGACAATTAAAAATACTTTTCTACACTTGAAACAATCTTGGAAACGAAACTAATTTGTTTGAGGTTATAAGGATGGTTTTCAACGATAACTAACTTATTGGGTACCTACATTTTATTTTATTTAATACAAAACTGAAAAGTAATCATCCTGTTTTAGGTTTACCCAGCCTTTATATCTCTAGCTAACATGAAAATTCTGTGGCCATTACCTTTAAGAAAAGTCACAATATATTTTGCATTGCACACATTTGTGCATTATGATAAATCTTGTTTTTGAAATCTTAGCCTAGATCAGGGGTCTCCAAACTTAGAAGCCTTAGAGCCATAACGATTTCTTCAGTATGTTCCAAGGGCCAAAACAGTTTTAATTTTTTCACCCTTGACTATACAAGTTTATTTTTTAATTATCACAAAAAAATTGTGTGCTTGTTCAGACAAGCAAACTGAACAACTTTTACTATGGTACCAACTTTGAAATCGCAAAAAAAAACTGCTGTTCCATACAAATGTTCAACATTCACTGTACCTAGATGTATTATTCGCAGAGTGCGCGACTTAAGTAAACATAGACTTTTTTTTGCATTTCAATTATTATTTCCTCCTTAACTTATCACAGCAATAGTCGTTACTATTACTAATATTATAAACGCGAAAGTTTGTGAGTATCAATGTATGGATGTTTGTTACTCTTTCACGCAAAAATTACTGAATGGATTTGGATGAAATTTTGTAGGTAGACGGATTACGACAGGAGTGAACATATAGGCTACTTATTATCCTGGAAAAGTAAGTAGTTCCTGCGGGAAAGTAGATTTTCAGTTTTTTCTTTGAACTTTTAATGCGAAACATAGAGTTCGCGGGCCGGATTGATGGCATTGGCGGGCCGTAGTTTGGAGACCCCTGACCTAGATGATCACGCACGACTAAATCAGTTCAGTCAATTAATAGCGTAGTGTCTTAATCAAGTACAACATTAAGTTAATATTAACTTGTAATTGAAATGTAGACTGAACAATAAACCTATAACGCGTTATAATAATTAGATAAGAATAGAATGTTTTCTAAAATTGGCGTACGCAGTTAATGTCCTAATTAAATGAATGAGTCTTATAATAAATGCCCGCGAACTACGTTTCGCCTTAATTTATTTTTTCCCGACATCTTCAACAAATATCGTTAATGTACAGTAAGCTCCCATTCAAGCTATACATTTACACTACGAAAATCGCCACTATTACGAGCGCCATAAGAACGGTACAAAGGTCAAACAGTATAGCTTGAAAAGGAGCTTACTATACACAGAAATAAAAACAAAAAATTATATACTAAAACCTTCCTCGAGAATCACGCTATCGAGTGGTGAAAACCGCTTGAAATTCGGTGCAGTAGTTTTTGAGTTTATCGCGAACAGACAGACAGACAGGCGCGGCGGGGGACTTTGTTTTATAATATGTAAGGATTGGATAGGATAAAGAGTATGTCACGAACAACTAGGGTTGCCAACTTTTTTTGAATCATATACAAGTATTTTAAAAGCTCTCACCTCTAAAAATATAGTAGATGGCAAAAAATTTAAAACAAATATAATAGTATGACCAAAATCTAAACATAATTTTTAAATTCAATGCTGCTTATATTTAATTTAAATTGGCCCGATTATGCTCATCTCACCAATTATTTTTAAGTACCTAAATGCGGAAGTTGCTGGTATTGGAAGAAGAAATTAAATAGGTAATAATCTTTAAAACATTATACAATTCTGACTCCATTCTCATCCGACTCAATTTGAAATAGATAGGTAAGTAATTAGAAAATACATATAAGTAGTATTTGCCTTCTATATTTTTTTGAAAATATAGTATTTGACCGACAAAATATAGTAGGATACTATATTATAGGGTTGGCAACAACCTACTTTTTCACCCAGACCCGCAAGTCAATAGAATGAGAATTCTTATCACTATTAGTTATATGTCAGATCAGCCTCGAGTCTTTGCTGCTATAAATTCAAACTAAAATAATCAAATCAATCTCGTCAATCGAGAGTGGTTGAGGCGAGAGCGCGCGGAGCCCCGCGGTGCCTGACGCAAGCTGTGATGTTGTGCAACAACTGACAGTGCACAACAAAAATTTCAATTCAATTCTTCCTCACTCCATCGCCATCAGGCACTCATCAGGCAAAGTACAACGAACGGATGCACAAATTGTCCCCGAGCTGTGTGATACGATGTAAGTTGATCACAACAATGGCTAATTCCGGCTTGACATTTAATACGCGACCCACTCACCGACACTGCTCTTATGAAAGTCACCACTAACAAGGCCAGTTTAGCTTTGAACCGTGCGCTGCATAGGAAATCGTGTTGGAAATGGACACAGATATGGATCAACGTTTTTTTTTGACAAGATGTTTATCCAAATTTGGTTTCGTACACGTATCGTTTATTTGAATAGATTATTTAGTGCCTACTCAATGCCAATCTGAAGAACTTATTTATTCATACTTCTTATGTATGTCTATACACTTTTCCTTCTTCAAAGCGATCTGCGAGCGAGCAATACTCCAATGATAGTTTAAATTACAACGTCAATTAACTTGGGCTACTTAGAAAAAAACAATTAAACAGAAACAGCTGAGTGTTTTAAAATTGCTTAAATTGTATAACGCGAAGATTAACTCAACGGAGGTGATTATCTGGTGATAACATTAAACTTCTTGTGCAACCCATTACGACGAAGAACTAGATGCTCGTTACATCATTGCGTGGGTGTTTGTGTGTGTGTGAGCGTTATTCGGAGCACACCAGGTTACTAACTGCATTATTCTTCTTTGCAAAAAAAAAATCTCTTCTCTTTTTGGCTGTTAATTGTTTCACTGGGAAAAAAGTGAGCAGTCTCTGAAACGACAAATCACTTTCGCCTATGTTACACAAAAAGTTTATACAAATCGAGTCGTTTTCTCCGACAGAAAAACTTCAAATACAACAGTGGCCTTATAATTACCTACCTCCGAGCCAAAGTATCTGACTATTGTGCCGTTGTGGACGGAAAACAGAGCAGACATTCGCCATTCAATTCATATTCAGGTACAGTTTGTGAAACAATAGACGGGGCAAGGGCGCTACAAGCACAACTGGTGGAACGCCGTTGCGTGTGTTATATATTAGAATTTTATAAAGGGTAATAATAAAAAATATAATACTCATATAATTATTTCTAAAGCTGTTTTCATTATTATCTTGTTTATTTACTTAACTTAAACATGTTTTAAAGTTTAAATCATAATAGTTTCTAGAGTTATCAAAATATTGATTATACAAACAATAACTATATTTATTTTGTAACAATACGTATACCCCTGAAAAGGTTAGAACCTAAGAAGAGTAATAAGTAATGTTTAACATGTATAATTGTATGTCGTATCTGTAATAACCTATTGTAAATAAGTAATTAAGATATTTGAGGGTTATGCAAATCTCAAATTGATATCATTTGACAAAATAATGTGTTTGTATTTGGGATTTCATTTAGGTATTTATTGATGAGAATACTCACGACTTCGTCTGTCTTATTAATTAACATCAAAAGGAATTACATTCAATATTACACGTAAGCGAAACAGCTAAAAGTCGACCGATAAACAAGCACTAACCCATTACAATATAGGTTGTAATTATTAAAGCCCTTCAAAGCTGTATATATACTACCTAATGTTTGTACCTATATACAAAGTTTTGGTAGGCTGGGGAAAATGTAAATTATGGCGCAAAGCGTTGCGGTGTGTCGACCTTGCAAGGTTTTTGCTTTTGCTTCATAAGCCTTCATATCATTTCCATGGTATAATAGCCATGATCATTACGTATGGCTAATTTTATATTTCGCTTCATATTTCAAAATAAATTATAAGATAGGTACTATAGTAACAATTATTGCTTAAATGTTATTTAAATTTCTTTTTAAAATCATAACATTTCCGTAATTTATAATATGTTATCAATTTCAGTATTGTTTTTATGCATTCGTAACGGTTGTGCAAAAACACAATCAAGTTTGGCATCGGATATGCGCATAGTAATGTGATTTAAATGGACTGATTCAAAGCAAACAAAATCAAGAGTCGACCAATGAAAGATGCAGTTAAGTAGGTTAGTTTACTTCATTAGTGTTATGTCAAAAACTTTCACAACGGTAAACGAGGCATGAATTTCGTCAACTTAAATTGAGACTACAATAAACTGATTCCCGATTCTTTGTCCTTTCGGTGCTAGAACTGTGAATGGGGATGAAGACTGAATTCTAATTTTCACGTCTCGTCATAAAATATTAAAATACCGTAGAAAAAGATGCAAACATGTGAAATTAAAATTGGCTTAGAAATACGTGAGATACAAGCATTTAAGCTGTTAATTTGGAAGCGATTAGACAGAGAGATCCGACAACAACCGTGACGTCATTGTTTAGTACGGCCATATAAACTCCATATAAATTGCCGTTTTGTTAGAAAGAGATGGAGAATTTTTTTTAATACCTTATATCTTGTTTGTTTTTATAGTTATTCGAAAACCGATTTTTTCTTTCTATTTATTATATGAATGAGCTTCTATTAAAGCAATATTTCTTTTCGTTCATCTAGCCCAAAGACATTATAAGATATCTCTTATAATGTCTTTGATCTAGCCTATTGAGTTCCACGCTTGAAACGTGGGTGACGTGTACCATTCATTACGTTAACGTTTGTGGAGTATCTGTTAAATCATGAATTTATGGTATCGATTTCCATATAACTAGAAAAAAATGTAGTCAATACCTTGCGCGTTTTCGATAGGTTTTTAACGCTCAGTCTCTAAATATCATATTAAAGACTAAAACACTCCTATAACCAATTTTAATTTACTGTGTTTTCGCTATAGGGGTGCTGTACAAGTATTTCATAGTCCATATCTTCGAGCTACTGTCTTCAATGTTTGTTGCTGTAACAATATGTATGTGGAATATAACACTTGATATGTTCCACCATTACAAGAGAGCCAGTTTCTGTGTTGAGGAAACCAGGTGAAGCTCGCATGCCTTGTCGTTGTTTTACCCTGAGGTAAAATGAAACCAAAAAAGAAACAAAAAACGTCAAACTCGGTACTATTATATGTGTTGTTGCAGACTCTTTAAATTTATGCTACTATTATAGTCACAAATCGGTAGGTCGCATAGAATATAACCGGAAACACCAAATCTCTATGACACTCGCCTTACATTGAAAACGCAAAGATTCAAACAGCATTTTTTTCTGTCGCCCACTTTACGTTCTCACTTGATTCTGAGTAGTGAATCTTTGCAAACAGTACTTAGTGCTTTTTCTTCGAACCAACTAAATGATCGAGTAAGACAGAAAAATCTAAATACAAACACATAATTCCTTAATGAGCTGTGGACAGCAGCAGAACTTCGAGGGTGACTGATGAAACACGAGTTTAGTCCATTGTGATATTGCACAGGCGTGGCAAAATGAATGTGGCAAAAATGGCCTTGGCGTAGTAGCTTTTTGTAGCTGTCTTATTGATTTTAGCAATAACATTATTTGTTATTCTTAATTAGGCAGAAGTAATAAGCGCTACCACGCCTTGTTTTGGCGGCCTTGTTACCTAATTCACCAGATTCATTTTATTTATTACGCTTGGCAAGAATTGAAAATTGTCTACTTAATCTCATCTAAGTATGTATATTCGAAATATAAGTAATTATTAACACTTTACTCTTAAATATTATTTTTAATTAGTCTATATTTAGATGTAACGTTTATTGGAAAATCATGAAATACTATCATGTACTTTTTCTCTTTCAAAAATTACGTTAGTTGGATGTGTCCAAATAGATTGCCAATTATTTATATCTACTACCTAGTTGTGCAGAAGTTCTAGTTATTGCGCAATGCGGTGACAAAGCGAGGTCGACGGTTCCCTGTGAACTGATAAAACGGCTTCACGATTGACCTCCGTCGGTTCTAAAAAAATATCCAAAGTTAAGTTTCCTACTTTTCCTATTGGTTGTACCAGGCATTGGCTCTATCACACACTGAGTGCTAGTTTATATCGAATGAGGTTCAGCTTAATCGACATTGACCCCGTTATCATAATGATAATCCAAGCATGACATTTGGTACTTAGCATGTAAAACATACTGATATTGTAAAGAAATCTATTGATTTTGGATTGTCTAAAATTCCACACAACCATAGATTTCTCATGTTTTGAAGCTTTGCTTGAGCACGTTTTTAAAGCGGCTATATATAAGTCTCGGCATTAGATATTATATCGGCTTCAACGGTTTCGATTGGAAAACGATTTTGACATTTTCTCGCTACACTGAAGTCTAATATCAAATCGTTTCTAACACGAAAGCAAATTTATTATATCTACTAGTACATGCCAATGCCGAAATGCGATCATGAAACTCAAATAACAAAATTAGTAAAATTCGACATTTATCGATGCTAGATACATGGAACTTCGTATGTCGATTAAACGACATTAGACAAATTTTATCGAATCGATCGATGAAAACTCTATCCTATCAAAAACATAAATGTGAAAGTAAAGCCAAGTTCAATATATAGGATATGCGTTAATGTTGACTTCGCCGACAAAAGAATTGATGTCTATATGGGTGCCAAGTTCAGACTAATAATTTACAGAGAATTATTTACACAATGTATTTATTTCACTTGGGATGTAATTCAAGTTCAGGATTTGAATTGGCTAGTTTTATCAATAAACCAAATTTCAATAAATTGTAGTACTATAAGACGTACATAAAGGGAGAAATCTGAAATTTGAAAAATTATTCTTCACAACTCAAAACCTATTTAACCTATAGGCTATAACATGAAATTTGGCACATTTATTAAAGCTTCTTGGCTCGTCCAGAATCCAATCCAATTTTATAAATGTAACTCAAATAGTTATCGATATATTTACGTTTAAAAATCGGCATTTTTATGACTGAATCACTAACTTTGCAATCAAGAAACCTAACCAGATGAGTTAGAAACTTTAGATTTGTCATCGAAGTAGACTATTAGGCGTATACATATAAATGAAATAATATGAAAACTGAAAATAATTGCTGCCGCGTGTCTAGATAAACCTAGAATGAAATTTGAAATGACAGAATCTATAGTATAATAAATATCGGTAAATATGGCAAATTTTGTCGTGTTTTAATTTGGCGTCGATAAGATTATAACATTATTTGTTTGTGATTACAGTGTGAATATGAAAGTCATTATTAATGGATTTCGGACGGAAAGATCAGAAAAGGCAACATCTTCCACAAAATACCTATGTACTTAAATACCCAGTTGTAATTTTTATGCCATTTTCCATAACCATTAGTTATGAAAAAGTTTTTTGAAATTACAACTGGGTTATCAAGGTAAGGACTATTTGGTTAAAACAGTACTTATCCTGGTAGCCCAGTTTTACTCAAATTATTAATTACTTTAAAGAAGTATACAATTCTCAAAAAAATCCTACTTTTTTAGCTTCTGATTGACGTTTAGGCTATCATCAAGATCATTATCTCATCAAAATGATCAAAAAAAACCTACTCTCGACTAGTGCAGACGTGCTGTTGATTGTTTAAAATCTCAAAATAAATTTAGTGCCTCTCATTGTGATATTGAGTTACTAAAGTGATCTACGAGTTCCAAGTTATCAGTGACAGTGTTATCTTGAACTTGCATTACGAATTATTTGCGTAATTCAGTTAATAAAACATTCATACGGCCCTAAAAATTCTCACTCTACCCCCACAAACATTTGTAACCTCAAGTGTCAACTGTCAGTGTCGACCCTTTCACTTCTTAACAATACCATAGACAATAATGTTGCCATTGCAGAATTTTCCTACAATTTAGTAACTTTGGTAATTCTCATTGGGCATCGCCACAAAATAATGACGTGCCTTGGGAAAGTGCTGTATTACTGTCCCAGCCTCCAATTAAAAGAGCGATTGTGGTGATAATTTGCTATGTGCACCGGCTGATTCCCGGCGATTACACGTACCCAGTCCTGGGTGTGACAAACCGGCACCCGAAGACTTAAATACAGGAGTCAAAGATAATATCAGGAATAAGAAACTTGTGCAGCAGGCTTTTCATCCGAGCCTCTTTTCAAGCAGACCAAGAAGCAATTCTTTGGGCTACGATGAAACCTCTTCATCTCATGAAGTACATGCCTCCAGCAATACAGTAATCACAACACTAAGAACTGAAATTCAGAATAAAGCCCCTCCAGTATGGCAGAAAGTACTTGCACCTAGGCAGTCAAAAAAACGGAAATTGACAAGTCCTCCGCTGGCAGCTGATAGCTTTCAAACCACAAATAGATATAGCCTGCTAGCGGCGGACTGTATGGATGAAGACAATCCTTAACCCAAAGAAAAAAGGCCTACCAAACCTCCTCCAATTGTTTTGTATGGTATTGAGAATATACATAAATAAACAGAGTTATTAGAGACAGTGGCAGAAAGATCTAAATTTACATACAAAATAGTGAACAAAAATCAGCTGCGAATTGTTAGCGAAGACATTAACACCTACAAAATACGTGAAAACGGACTGATAGGCCACACATTCAACCGCAAGGATCAGAGACTCTATAGAATAGTAATTAGAAACCTCCATCACACAACACCACATTCAACAAATAAAGATGCCATAGAAAATACAGGCAACACTATCACTGGTGAGATAATCAATGCCAAATATGGACCTAACAAACTGCCAACTTCAACCTTTTTCGTAAACTTGATTCCTAGCCCTAATAACAAGGCTGTAAAGCAAATAAAGACAATTTATCATCAGTCCATTACAATAGAGGATCCCAGGAAGAAAAAGACCATAGTACAGTGCCAAAGATGCCAACAATATGGCCACTCAAAAAACTATTGCTTGAGACCAGGTTAGGGGCGTTTGGTCATAGTTTCGTTTCGTCATTAAGAAAAACTGGTGGCGTTTCGTCATTGCTACTTAAAATTAATTATTTTTAGGGGCGTTTGGTCATTCGCTTAAAATACAGTCCGCAATGAAGTTTTATTATCAAAAATGCATTAATTTAGTTACACACCATAAAAAAATTAAATGACTCGATTGACTCTCTATCGCTGTTATACAGCTCGCGGTATGTTCGCGCATACGAACGTACGAGTAACTTAGACACAGCGCGGAAAGCAAAGTTCGTTCGATGAACAGATTTTTTGAGACAGAGAGGCTTGTTAATATTAAGAATTTCAAAATTTATATGATTACTAATAATCAATCTTCATAATATTTTTATCTGTAAACCTTTTATTTATAGTTTTTATTTCTATAGGAATTAATGTTTCTATACATCATAGACATGTCTGTGATTGATTCTGTGCTTTTTAATTGTTAATTTTAAAGTGTCAAAAATTTTTGTATTTTTAATTTTAGCCCAATACTTATTAGATAGATAGATCTATCTGTGATTGATTCTTTGATTTTTAATTATTAATTTTAAAGAGTGTTAACAATTTTTGTATTTTGAATTTTAGCCCTGTATTAGATATAAGATCTGTGATTGATTCTGTGATTTTTAATTGTAAATTTTTAAGCAGTAGTGTTAAATATTGTTATATTATTAAATTTTGCCTAATTAAGGAATAGTTGTAAAAAATACATATGATTTTCAGACCTGTTCATATTGGTTTCATTTATTTACATAGTTTGTTGACTGTACAATATTTTAAGAGCAGATGTACAAATGACGAAAGACCACCAAATATTTTTAAATTAAATCATTAATGACGAAACGACACTACATCAATGAAAGTTAAAAACTATGACGAAACGAAACTATGACCAAACGACCCTAACCCTTGAGACCCTACCGTTGCGTCAAGTGTGCGAAATCACATAAAACCTCAAGAGTGTCCTAAAACGAATCGTAGCATCCCCGCCACGTGTGCACTATGCCTAGGGCCACATCCGGCTAATTATAAGGGATGTGAAGTCTACAAGGAAATACTCGAAAGAAAATCCTTAAAGCACATGCCTTTAAAAATTAAAAACAAGACACCGCAACAGGAACCCAACAAAGATAAAGCCTATACAACTGAACAGGATAATAAACCACACAATGAATTATATGCAGATATACTGAAACCTCAAAGCAATAAGATGGAAGAACTCGGAACAAGTACCACAGTAAACAATATGTATACCTTACCAACTACCTTAGAACGATTGCTAATAAAACAAACAGAGCAGTTTGACCTAATCATACAACAAATGAATGCCTTAATGAGCCTCATTACTTCCCTTGTCAATAAATTACCAAAATGACTTCTTTAAAAATATCAACATGGAACATAAAAATGGATTATCTCCCAACAAACTCGAACTTGAAATCTTACTAAATCTTCATAAAATTGATATCATGCTCATCTCAGAAACGCATTTTACTGTCAACAGTCACATTAACTTAAAAAACTATAACATCTACAGTACAAACTACCCTGATGGCTCTGCTCACGGAGGAAGTGCAGTGATCATTAAGTCCTCAATTAAGCATTGCGAGTTACCACAATACAAGAAAGAACATATACAAGCAACAACTGTGATGGTTGAGGACAAAAATGGTAATTTTAATGTGTCGGCCCTCTACTGTCCTCCTAGACACAGAATAACCGAAACTCTGTTCTCCCAGTATCTGGAAACTCTTGGTGCACGCTTTATAGCGGGTGGGGATTGGAACGCTAAGCACGTGCACTGGGGCTCAAGGTTAACAACAACACGAGGCAGAGAACTCAAAAAAAGTCTAGATCGACTTGATCTCAAATCAATTGCAACTTCGGAACCAACTATTTGGCCGACTGACCCCCATAGGCTCCCGGATGTTGTTGACTTTTTTGTAGTAAAAGGCCTCTCTCGATTCTTTTTTAAAATAGAGCCATGTCAAGATGGATCCTCAGATCACACTCCAGTATTCCTCACCATTAGTACTACAGTTCTAAAGCGAGTTAATCGACCAACACTATATAACTATATAATGGAAGAACAGACTGGGATTCAGTCAGAGATCTAATAGATAAAAACCTGAAGCTCAAAATATCACTAAAAACAGACCAGGAAGTCGAAATTGCCACCAAAAACTTAATGACTGTCATTCAAGAAAGTTGCTGGAAGTGCACACCGGAGATCCATGATATGAACACTAATCACAAACCATATGATATCAAACTTCATATCCTAGAAAAACGAAGACTTCGCAGAGTATGGCATACCACTCGCCATCCTGCAGACAAAACTGCCCTGAATAAGTATACCAAGGAATTGAAAGCACTAATCGCCAACGCTGCAAACACAACGACCGAGGAACACATAAATCGCTAACTGCTTCAAGCGTTACCAACTTCTCGTTATGGAGAGCATGCAAGGGTTTAGACCGGCCAACAATTCACAAACCTCCACTTAAATTAATTGGTGACACCTGGGCTAGAACAAGCCAAGAAAAAGCCGACGCATTTGCAGAACATCTGGCTAAAATATTCACGCCCAGTGAAAGAAAATCTGGCGTCAGTGACTCTGGTGTGGATGAGGTTTTCAGTCAGGATTTTCAATTGGATTTTCCAATAAAGACGACTACACCGCAGGAAGTGTACAGAGTAATCAAAAACCTTGACAACAATAAAGCACCAGGCTTCGATTTGATAGACAAAAAAGTGTTGGTAGAACTACCCCGAAAAAAGCTCTTGTTTACTTAACAACCCTCTTCAATGCTATGATCAGGATTGGTTACTATCCGGCACCATGGAAGGTGTCTCAAATAATCATGGTACAAAAGCCGGGCAAGCCAATAAACAACATAACTTTATACAGGCCTATAAGTCTATTACCAGTGTTGTCTAAAGTATTCGAAAAAATATTCCTTAAGAGACTACTAAACGTACTTAAGGAACGTTCAGTAGTTCCAGAACACCAATTTAGGTTTCGCCAACAGCACTCAACAATAGAACAAGTTCACAGAGTTTGCCAAACTATAAGAACTTCATTGGAACAGAAAGAATATTGCTCAGCTGCATTTCTGGACATTCAGCAAGCTTTCGATAGGGTATGGCATAGAGGTCTACTGTATAAAATAAAATCAAAATTACCGCATACATTCTATTGCATTTTGGAATCCTACCTAGCAAACAGAATATTCCAAATACGTGAAGACGACTGTATAAAATAAAATCAAAATTACCACATACATTCTATTGCATTTTGGAATCCTACCTAGCAAACAGAATATTCCAAATACGTGAAGATGATAGTTCTATGACGTCAATGCAGGGGTACCCCAGGGTTCGGTCCTTGGGCCGGTTCTGTACACAATCTTTACGTCAGATCTTCCGAACAATTCTGAAGTTACAGTTGCTACATTCGCTGACGACACGGCAATACTAGCGAGTAATAGAAACCACATAGAAGCTTCGCAAATATTACAAAACAGTCTTGATGAAGTACAAAACTGGCTGGACAAATGGAGAGTCACTGCAAGTGCATCAAAATCCTCACACATATCCTTCACACTAAGAAGAGAAGACTGTCCCCCTGTGCATCTAGGAGGTCAACAGCTACCACACAGAGAATCCGTAAAGTATCTTGGAATGCATTTAGATCGTAGACTGACTTGGAGAAAACATATAGAGACCAAGAGAGATGAACTGAACTTCAGGTATCGGGGGCTCTACTGGCTTATTGGTAGGAACTCAAAGCTATCAGTTGATAACAAGCTCCTCATTTATAATACAATATTGAAGCCAATTTGGACATATGGGGTGCAGCTGTGGGGATCGGACTGCGACTCAAATATAAGCATGATACAAAGAGCTGAAGACTCAATACTCAAACACCTTGCCAACACACCATGGTTCATCAGAAATGTGGATATTCATGAATACCTACAGATCGCAACAGTAAAAGATGAAATCCGATCACATGCGTTGGAATATAAAACACGACTGATGTATCACCCAAATCCCTTGGCTGTACAGCTCACAATTCCTGACACTTTGAAACGCCTAAAGAGGCGAAAAATCCAAGACCTGGGCAACTAAGATAAGTTGTCACACTAAAAGAATGTCTCCAATGGGAGTCTTCTCCACATGCCTTATAGCCCACAACTTATCTGCTTAAAGTCACCAGACTGACCGCAAGATAAAACAAGGAACAAAAAAAAAAGTTACTTTGTAAAGATTATACAAACAGATTCTTCCTATTATGTATTGGATAATTATGTACCAAATTAAGGCTTCAAAGCTAACGACCTTGTATACTAGATTCCTTTGCATATCTTTATTCAATACATCAATGAGTGAAGAACGAATGATCGATATAAATCGATAAACTTTTGACATTTCGTTAAGAAGTCGAGCTTACTTTCATATTAGCGGTTGGCGACAAAAGTTGGATAGATAAAGTCTGTTCGTCGATCGATAAATATGTTGATGGACAAGTTCATCCTTGCACTACCGTTATATGTCATTGCCTCGCCCCACAAAAATTGACCTCCACAAATCATTTCATCCTTCACGATAGCATGCATTGCATAGCAAAACTAAAGTATTTCATGGAATACAATTCTCCTAATGCTTACTCACTACTCGCATTCAAATTCTCTTTGGATCAATTCGAACAACAAATCACTACAGTATTATCGAAATATAAACGTAGTTTATTCTATCGTAACAAAATACAAACTAAATATACGAGTAAGTTAATGCAGTAGTGCTTGATCAATCATCCGTAATTTGCCCTTCCTTGAATAGTGTACTTTCGCACAAGAATTCTATTCAACATCAATTTGTATTTAGTTTGCAAATACGAGTATGTACAACGTATTTAATTTGATTGCTGAAGGACGAAAACATAGCCGTTTGTTTTTGGTTTCGAAATTCTATCAATGTTTTGCTTTAAAATATCTTTCAGTCAACAAACTGTGACATGGCTAGTAATCGTTGTGTTTACGCGTATCTTCTTTATTAGGTTACTTAGCACTACTATTACTACGCACAATACATGCCTACTGTGCGCCGCGCCGCCACCAATATGGATCCGCTAGTTTGTTTTGCTAGTAGTAGGTCCAGAATGATATGGTAATAGGAAGGAAGTTAATTATTCAATTGGCACGCATAAACGGCTTTGTAAATGTTGCAACTGTATCATTATGTCGTAAAAATAATGTTTAAGTAGACATCTTATTTTTAATCTTGTCGTTTCGATACTCAACACTAACACAAGCAAGCAATGGAACTCTGTAATTGTTATTATTAGTAATCATTTGATGCGTAATTTCGTGGGTTGGTTTTGTAAAAAATTGGGATAAGTTCATAATCATATAGCTCAAAGTAAAGTTATTTAGAAAAAAAACTAATGTTTTATGCTATCAAAAAAATTGATTGTTACTTGTTTTGTCACAATAGCGACATCACAAGATACAATGCCGTGCGCCAGCTATCTAGTAAAATATATAACTTTCTAGATTTCGGTAGTTCCTAGTTTCTCTTTATATAACTTTAGAACTATAAAAGATGCTATGATAAAAAAGAAAATTACCTATTTACAAATAAGAGTTTGGTGAGCATATCAAACCGTAAATAATTGTAGGTCACTATGACATAAGAATTATGAAATAAGAAAGTTATATAAAGATTTAATATTAGGTTACTTAGCATTATTAGGTTACATTATTAGGTTACTTAGCACTACTATTACTACGCACAATACATGCCTACTGTGCGCCGCGCCGCCACCAATATGGATCCGCTAGTTTGTTTTGCTAGTAGAAGGTCCAGAATGATATGGTAATAGGAAGGAAGTTAATTATTCAATTGGCACGCATAAACGGCTTTGTAAATGTTGCAACTGTATCATTATGTCGTAAAAATAATGTTTAAGTAGACATCTTATTTTTAATCTTGTCGTTTCGATACTCAACACTAACACAAGCAAGCAATGGAACTCTGTAATTGTTATTATTAGTAATCATTTGATGCGTAATTTCGTGGGTTGGTTTTGTAAAAAATTGGGATAAGTTCATAATCATATAGCTCAAAGTAAAGTTATTTAGAAAAAAAACTAATGTTTTATGCTATCAAAAAAATTGATTGTTACTTGTTTTGTCACAATAGCGACATCACAAGATACAATGCCGTGCGCCAGCTATCTAGTAAAATATATAACTTTCTAGATTTCGGTAGTTCCTAGTTTCTCTTTATATAACTTTAGAACTATAAAAGATGCTATGATAAAAAAGAAAATTACCTATTTACAAATAAGAATTTGGTGAGCATATCAAACCGTAAATAATTGTAGGTCACTATGACATAAGAATTATGAAATAAGAAAGTTATATAAAGATTTAATATTAGGTTACTTAGCATTATTAGGTTACATTATTAGGTTACTTAGCACTACTATTACTACGCACAATACATGCCTACTGTGCGCCGCGCCGCCACCAATATGGATCCGCTAGTTTGTTTTGCTAGTAGAAGGTCCAGAATGATATGGTAATAGGAAGGAAGTTAATTATTCAATTGGCACGCATAAACGGCTTTGTAAATGTTGCAACTGTATCATTATGTCGTAAAAATAATGTTTAAGTAGACATCTTATTTTTAATCTTGTCGTTTCGATACTCAACACTAACACAAGCAAGCAATGGAACTCTGTAATTGTTATTATTAGTAATCATTTGATGCGTAATTTCGTGGGTTGGTTTTGTAAAAAATTGGGATAAGTTCATAATCATATAGCTCAAAGTAAAGTTATTTAGAAAAAAAAACTAATGTTTTATGCTATCAAAAAAATTGATTGTTACTTGTTTTGTCACAATAGCGACATCACAAGATACAATGCCGTGCGCCAGCTATCTAGTAAAATATATAACTTTCTAGATTTCGGTAGTTCCTAGTTTCTTCTTCTCTTTATATAACTTTAGAACTATAAAAGATGCTATGATAAAAAAGAAAATTACCTATTTACAAATAAGAATTTGGTGAGCATATCAAACCGTAAATAATTGTAGGTCACTATGACATAAGAATTATGAAATAAGAAAGTTATATAAAGATTTAATATTAGGTTACTTAGCATTATTAGGTTACATTATTAGGTTACTTAGCACTACTATTACTACGCACAATACATGCCTACTGTGCGCCGCGCCGCCACCAATATGGATCCGCTAGTTTGTTTTGCTAGTAGAAGGTCCAGAATGATATGGTAATAGGAAGGAAGTTAATTATTCAATTGGCACGCATAAACGGCTTTGTAAATGTTGCAACTGTATCATTATGTCGTAAAAATAATGTTTAAGTAGACATCTTATTTTTAATCTTGTCGTTTCGATACTCAACACTAACACAAGCAAGCAATGGAACTCTGTAATTGTTATTATTAGTAATCATTTGATGCGTAATTTCGTGGATTGGTTTTGTAAAAAATTGGGATAAGTTCATAATCATATAGCTCAAAGTAAAGTTATTTAGAAAAAAAAACTAATGTTTTATGCTATCAAAAAAATTGATTGTTACTTGTTTTGTCACAATAGCGACATCACAAGATACAATGCCGTGCGCCAGCTATCTAGTAAAATATATAACTTTCTAGATTTCGGTAGTTCCTAGTTTCTCTTTATATAACTTTAGAACTATAAAAGATGCTATGATAAAAAAGAAAATTACCTATTTACAAATAAGAGTTTGGTGAGCATATCAAACCGTAAATAATTGTAGGTCACTATGACGTGAGTTTTATGAAAAGGCTGTGTATGCTAATTTTGACATCGTAGCGTGTGGTAGCGTACTGATTAAATTAATAGATATTATACAAAATGGAACTGACTAGTATAATAACTCCCGACGTTACTAATTAGTAACAACTTACTAGGTACACCAGAAAGACTATATCTGAGTCGTCTGTTCAGATACCTATGGCAGAAATATATACTCAGGGACAAATTTAGAGGAACGATAAAAATTCATTTCTAGTTTTGATAACGCTGTGTATTTCAACATACGAAACCATATTTAGTTTTAACAGCTTTCTAGCCATCGGATTCGCTACAAAAAAAACATTCACCGCGAAAACCAAGTTGTACGATTGTGATAAAAAAGACCCCCATTAAAAGTTACCGTTCTTCTCCAGGTCACAAATGGGAAAATTTTGTCATTATCCGATACGGCCTTGGTCATGAATCCAGGATAACAATCAAACAAACGCATTAAAAGTCAATCACACATCGATATGATGTTGTAAAAGTAGTTTGAATCTATGTAAAAAGTGTAGTGTTCCTCTAAATTTGTCCCTGAGTGTAGTTCTGCCGCCAAGCAGTGAGTGCTTGCTTTGTGTCCCGCTTTGAAGGATAAAAGACAGGCAGTGGAATTACTGAGTACTGTAACTATACCTACATCTTATGTTACAAGCTGACTCCATGTCTTACAGATTGCATCTAAGTAGATTCTAGATATAAAAAAATAACTTTATTGAAACCTTTGGGAAATATTATTTTGTTGTTCTTGCCGCATTCGCTAAATAGAATTTCTAAGCAGAGCGTGTGCACTTGTGCACGTTGCACCTCCAGATAGCTAGGTTAGCTAGGAGGAGGAGAGCCAAAATAAAATGTATAGGAAGTATGTACATCTACTATTTTACAAACACAGGATGTGTTTATGTACTTTCCATTATACATAATGTTTAATATTTTAACCCGACTTCAAAAATTATTGTTGTATTCGAAAGAGTATAATCCTAAGGTGTTCGTTTATATTCGAGTGCAAACCACAATGTTATTGCAGTCAGTGTTTGTCGTATTTTTTTTGTTTGTTTAAGTAAAAACTAGCGTAAATAAAACTCGAGTGCACATGAACATACACCCTCATACAATTAGACAGAATTTAATTTAGTGAAGAAAGTAAAATATGTTTGAAGTATGCGGGAGCGCAAGTTCAGTACGCATACCTGTGAACCCTGTGGTGGCACGCGCAGCATGCTCGTCATAATTATGTCATTTCCATTGTATTTTTTGTACCGTGTTTTTTCCTCTTTAGAACTTAGAATTTAAACAAATTAAATACACGTGTCGAGAGCGGGGAGAGGTGTTTTGCTTATAATAATATGTAAAAAGCTGGCACGACGACGCGACGATTATAACGGCCCCCCAGTAAAACTAATAGACGATCTAAACTCTATTCAATACTATAAGTACATCCATCTTTTTATAATTTTTGTAAAGGAGTTCAAGAATATTCCTTAGGTGTATTTGATTGTGGTTTCCTTAACGTTTGGATTGTGTTAAAAAACTGAAAGTGCGCATTGTTTTTCTTTCTGTCATAAAATGAAATTTAATGATTATGTACCTAAAAGATACTGTGAGGTTCGCGTCGCAGTAGACAATACGTCGCAGCGTGTTTCATTGCGCAACAACGAGATGAATCAGTCTCAGCGGCGACTGGCAGGAGCGCGACGTTGACCCGCGCTCGGTCGCTCACCTCTTCGCCCGCTCCTGCGTGCCGTGCGCCAGCGCAGCCACCAGCCGGCATGGACTTGGCATTCGCAGCTCACCTTTGGCTACGACGATATAATTTTTTGAACATGATTAACGGCTTCGTTGTATATTTACAATAAGATATAGCCGCTAATTATAAATATTTATAAACTCAAAATAATTTTGTTTGAATAATGATGTTTCCTTGTCTCATATCTTTCCTAAATATGAAACCCGAACTACACCTTAAACTAAATCTAGCATAAAACAGTGAAAAGTAATAATCATACTCTACGTAGAGCCGAGTATTTGTTAAAAAAATCAGTTTTCCCGACAAAAAGCAACGAATTGATCCTATAAGGGTTCCTATTTTTTTCCTTTCGAGGTCCCGAACCTTAAAAACAACGAATCATGCGTAGCCGTTACGTCTGTATGAATGATAGCATATAAAATGTGCAATTTTGTTTAACAGAGCCTAATTATATGTAATAGGTAAATATGTTCTTATTTTGTTTCTTAATATTTGGCACATCCGCGTTGGCGTATGGTGCGCAATGTGATTTGACTTTTTAAGTTTGGGCCTTTAATGCAAGTAATTACTGTACTGTTACAATCGTTACATCATTTTGGTATTCTAAATATAAATTTTGCTGTTGTCTCATTTCTTCATCTACTGCAATATTTTCTTAACATTTTGTAAAGTACTGTAAATTGTGTACCTAGCAAAAATCACATGTTTGATTTAGATTTAGAATAGATATAGCTCAAGAAAAGTCATACATTGATGAAAATACACTCAAACTAGCGAAGTTTTGACATCTTGAACCAAACTAGAGCCGGTTCCAGGTTTTCGTGTGATGACGTTGAAAATAAGCGATGAAAATGATTTGTTCAAACGATCAAATACTGTGCAATAATCCTTACGCAATGAGCGTCGGTGGCGCTGTAGCCCGACATCACCCCGAGTAGAATCGGCAGGCCCGCGAACGATCCTGCCATTGTACCAATGTGTTTTTCGTTTTACGAATTTCATAGGTACATTTATCTGGCGCTCCTACGGTGAAGTAAAACATCGTGAGGAAACTTGCATACACCTGCGAAGTAATTCAAAGGTGTATATTCAACCAATCCGCACTGGGCCAGCGTGGCAGCGTGGGCCAGTTTGACTAAGACCTAATCGCCTTAACTAGTTGGGGTTGGCTCGTGCCCCTCGGTGGGGAGGGGACATATATGAGCTAAATGATGATGAATCCTTACATAATAACAGGTTCACGGATTCTTTATCAACTACACTATAAAATTATGAAATCATGTTACTCTCGTCCGGCGCATGTGTTCCCTTCCTCCTACAACCCAAGGTCATTAAGGCGGGGCGTGAAAACGCATCCTGCAATCTACGGAGTGAGGATGACAAATTGTAATACCGGTTCGTGTAATGGTGCACTTGTCAACCCCATAACTTGACCGCATGCCATGAAGCGATGTGTGAGAAGTCCAATTAAAAGCAATAGTTAGAGCCGACCTGTCTCCCAATTCTACCAATAACAGCTGAACCGAAACCGAATCGTAGCGATCGACCAATCGGAGCGCATAGACTGATTTCCGAATGTTCGATGACGGCTTCGTTTCGGCTGTGGTTTATTGGTAGAAATGCCCTTCTGGTGGTAGTTGGTTGCAGTCGTCTATTAGTACTTGTGGTGCCGGTAAGAATTGCAAATCTGCAACCTCACAGGGATCCTTATACGTTTCCAACTTGTGACATAAGATGTGAAGTCACAGTGCCCGGTAATGTACCCTTCAAACAGGAACACAGCAAAGCAATCACCGTTGCTTAGCCAGAAATGGGAAAGATACTAAAGAACGACTCTACGTAGTGCTGAGTCGCGCTTTTGTAAATAGTAAACCTCTGAAATTTTCGGTTTTATACAAGGTTACTTTTGAAGCAGGAGCCAATGTTATGGAGCAGCAATTTTCTTTCGTGATTTCAAGGTTCATCCCATAATAAAAGCTGTTGAGTTTGCTAGTCTGAACAAGCACACAAAATTTGGCTCCTGCTTCAAAAGTAGTGCTTCAAAACCCTGTATATTGAAATATTTATATTAACTTTTTTTTATTTGAACAGTACAGTAATAACGTCTCTAATACTCATTAAGTCCAATTAAAACAGTAAATCTTCCAAAGCCGTGTTTCCGCTAACTCTCGCTTGTAGGTATTATCTATTTGGATTGGATGACGAAAAAGGTCTGACTGAACATGATGGCGAACTGACCTAGCTTTCATTTTAACAGCAGCATTTATCTCGAATACATACAAAAGGTTCTGTCCTGATTGAGTCATAATTGCGGAGTCGAAATCACGGAAACCGAACCATGAAATTTAGATATTAGTTTCCAGTTATGATATAGCGACTTATACAGTGGGCATCATGAAACTAGCCATTTTTAAACCAAAAATTTTAATTCAAGTTGATATTCGGTGTTGGAATATTGAATTGCATTAATATTTGGAATAATTGTAGAAATTAGGAGTCAGGGCTTTACATAAAAATCACTCAGCAAGAAAACGAAATATTTTAACGTAGGTATCAAAATATTTTTTTCATCCCGTCTTTTCGAAAAGAGGCGAAGGGTTCCTCGATAAGTGCGACCAAAAAGGGTAATTCCGGCGCACTTAATAATAAGTGACGAAATTACTTTTAAATTTGAAACACTATTTTAATTCAAAAGTTTGAACGCAATTCGCTTCGATAAAGTCCTGGCCGGTGATAAAAAAAACGCGCCTACCGACGCGGCATTGGCCAAATCAAAAAAAAATAAGCGGGATCTTCTTATTCGATATTTTTATTAGATTTTAACAAAATAATTAAAATAATTTAGCTAAAAATTTTGATTTGATTGAATAAAAGATAAGGTCTAGCAGTGTATAAATTAAATGCGGAAACTGTCATAAACAATTTACTACCAAACAAATCGAAAGAAAATAAATTTGTTATTTGGTTATGTAAATATTCTTCGCTCTGGATTCAAACAATCGCCCTCGTCCTCGAAACATTTTGGTCCCTTGTGACACAATCTACTATTTCTTTTCGCAATATGACAAATATTGATAAATTCTGTTGTAAACATATGAAGTGGATTTATACATTCAGTTTAAAAGGCTGTTTTCCACTGCCCATCCCGACCTGGAACAGCTGGCATCGGCAAAATAATATATTTGAATGTCGTGGCGTAGCCCGCGCCGGCCAGTGAAAAATCGTGATATATAACTTCATACGTTTTTGCTTCGCCGGTATAAGTGCCGTTACAGTGAAAAAACAATCGGTAAAAATAACTTGACATTTTGTATTTACACGTATAATCCCACGATTTAGATAAATTTCTCATCTTCACTGAACGTGCAAATTTTTCCAGCAACTTTTTTGTACTTACTTACTGTATTGCGCACTGTACGCACCGTACAGCGATACAGTATTAATACTAACGTCTTAGAATAATAACTAATTATTCTAAGACTAACGTATTGAAACTAACAATATTACATGGTGTAAGCTACTTCGAAGAAACTACGTGCTTAACTTAAAGTACTTACATATAGCAAAATATTAATATAATGTATACAATTTGAGCTGTATAATACCTACACTTATATTTTCTGTACTTTAGTAGCACAACAGGCGCAGTAGATTACAGAAAATAAATTTATCGGAGATACGCGACAGATGTTTTGTTACGCATTAGATCCTCGCTACTATTAATAATGTGAAAGTAACTTTTTGTTACCGTTTCACAACTAAATCGCTCAGGCGATTTAGATGAAATTCGATATAGACTACAAAAACACAGACTACAGCAAGTGAACTAGAAAATAAAATTTGAAGGAGGTGAAATACGGGTTTATATACAAGGAAATCCAAAGTACTGAAAAAATCTCGTATTCACTCTATCTATCGTAGTCATCATAATCAAGTAGTCAAATATTATCCTCATCGCTTTGACTAAGTAATCTTGCATCTCGGGCAAAGTAACACAACCATACACTTTCAAGCAACCATTTTTGCAATCATGCTGCGGCAACATTATCGCGATAAGAAGAACGTTGTAACGAAATTGCCACACGTTTGGCCAAGCGATCTAAGTATGAAAAGAAATCATCAAAAGACTCAAGTCAACACGTTCTTCGTAATTTTTAGGGTTCCATACCTCCAAAGGATAAACATAACTAACCCTTACAGGACCAATTCATTGTCCGTTCTCGGGAACGCGTAGAGATATCAAACTGAAATTTATATCAATACTAGAGTCCCTTTCAGCTGGGAAAAAAATCAAACTTGTAAGTCAATGCAATCAAAAGAGACCGTTTATGTCACATATTTTTCAATTTCCCAAGGGAATAAAAACTTATAAGTACTTCCCTTTAACCTATAGTCTTGAAGGAAGCAATGTCTTACAGCACACGTAATGGAAAAGTACTTAGATAAGATTGTACGGAACTCTCGGTGCACGAGTCCGACTCGCACTTGACCGGTTTTAATAAATTGAATTTAAAGTATTTAAAAAATAACATATACTCTTCTTAGAAAAAAAACTATGGGGGAGGCCTTTGTCCAGCAGTGGGCGTCTCTTGGGTGAAATGATGATGATGATGATGTTGATCCTAAAAAAGGTGTGAATGCAGTCATTGAGTTTTTGTAGGTCAATTTTATTGCCTTAACAAATAAAAAAAAAAAATCAGTTATGATATTGCTACAACTTTCAAAAATGGATAACAAAGACATTCTTATTGTCAGTCCTACGCTACCCAACTATGCTGTTGAACTATTTTAGGGACTTCATTTACAATATTGATTTGTTAATAAATGTATTAACAAATTATCAAATTCTAATAAAGTATATTATTCAGGATGACCAAACCACCAAATGGTTTTATAATTTTCGAATTGTATTTTTTCAAATGTATTCAATTCGACATGTCGCGACGACCTTGATAATACTGTAGCATCATCAGAAATTATCTTTAGCAGTCACTCTAAACTAATTTCTGGCTGATTTCTATCCCAAAACAAGCCAGTAGTATCAGTAACGGAAACTGCTTCTGGCAATGTGTTACGCCTTGTACGCTTCAGAAGTTCAGAGATGTAAAACTTTTACCATATAGGTATTAGGGAGGTCTTTCGAAACATTATGAAAATATGCAATATTGCTATATACATTCCATCCTGATTTTTATACAACGATTTGAGTATAAAATTATAAGCAACTTTTCACTTCTGGCAGAAATTTAAGACGTTAAAAATAAAAAAAAATGACGGGTTGCACTCCGGGAGTGCCGGCAGAAGTGAAAACTTAAGTATTAACGTTGTGCGTTTTGGATATTTTGGAATGGTTATGGAATAATTTTGCACGAATTGCTTTAATTATCAGAATAAAAGTACTATCTTTTATGTGGTAGAATACAATATTTATTTATTGCGCTATTGTACACAAACATGACAATTTATATTACATTAAAAAGTTTATCCCTCAAAAAAATCAACTTCCTGTTGTAACGTTGTGCGTACATAATTATATAACTAGTAATAATGAATCAAAATATTTACAATTAAATTAAAAATATGATCAAAACAGACATTAATATAATATACTTAAAAACGTAATTTTATAACAAATAAATAATATTTAATTTATACTAACTTACCAAATTAATATTTACAACAAAATCAAATAAAAGCACAATTTAGATTTTTCCTAACAAAGTAAATAAATTGATTAAAACTGTCTCAAGTGACGTGTGACTTCCAGTACTTTTGCCAGCCGCTATTGTTCACGGCCGGCTTACGTGGACCCCTCACCGCACCTCGACAGTTCCTGCGGCCATTTCAATTTTAATTGGTCTTACGAATTTTCGATCAGGGTCACGTGTCCTGACGGTCACGTGTCCTGACGCGAGATTAACATTTTTTACCCATTACAAAAAAAGTGTACAACGCCGCTAAAGAAGTTCTCACTTCAATAATATTTACGTCAATCATTTCTTACTAATGGTCCATGCTAATGTTTGTTAAAGTTGTATGATAATAATGATATGGTAACGCTACTGCGTTACGTATACTAACTACTATACATACTTATTAGCTTTCGGGCTAAACTCAGCGCTAGCAATTCGATAAAAAGAAAATAAATTTTATCATAGTTTACCTCTTACCTCATTACATATGTTATCTTTTGTGAAAAATATATAATGAGAATTGTGTTGTATTTTCAACATACTTTATAAATATCTAGCTTTATATTACGCGGCTTCGCCCGCATTGCTTTTGTTTTCCCGTGGGAATTGTATATTTTGTAATAGGAAAAATATTTTTGTAGCCTATGTTAATAAGGGATAATGTAGCATTCTAATGGTGGAAGAATTTTTGAAATCGGTCCAATAGTTTTTGAGTTAATTCGTTTCATACAAATCTTTCCTCTTTATAATAATAGTGTAGATAGGTAGATGTAGAATAATGTAGATAATCGATTTATTGACAAATTGTTACTTGTTACTACTAGACCCAGAGAAAAAAATTCTTAATAACGGAATCTTAAATTAATTTCGAGGTATTTTATTTCTTTCGTTGCAAAGATTGAAACCACGATGCTGGTAAAACGAGAAAAACAAATCTCTACAAAACATTTTGTTTTATGCGGACATTCTGTTCTATATCCGCATAGCATTTGCAGTTGACAGGCTGACCTATGATTCACTCTTTATTGTGTCCATATAGATGTGAGCGGGACTATGTAGTTATTACGCACAAGAACATAATGTTACCAGCTTCAAGGTTTTTTGTATCAATTTTGAAAGTTGTTCTATTTAGTTTTTGTTTTGATTGTTCCTGGTTACGTTAGTGCCGCAGTAACTATAGTATTGAGTCTCAAATGACTAACTAATACCATTAAATAACTCTAGTCTTATGAATTGACTTTCTATAATTTATCGTTTAGCAATGATCTATGTATGTTCTGTATGCGAACGAATGATCTCGCTTAACAGTATCGTAGCGGAGTTCACTGACTTGATGTTGATTTGTAAATAATTTCATTTATTACTTTGCTCTTGTGAATGATATTTAATTTATTATCTTGTGAAAACATTGCGATAAACAATGTCGCTAAAAGTAGGCAAAATCATATAAAAAAGAATCGTATAATCAGAACATAATTTTTTTCTTTGGTATTAAAAAGAACGAAAGTTTAGTACTTTAAGACACCTTAACGCTTGACAAACCAATTTAGAGTCTTATTCAAATTGTGATAAGTATATATTTTGTCATTTAAGTATTAATGTTCTTAAAAGTAAATTTTAATATGATATTTTTTTCGTATTATTGTTTAAGAACAACCTAGATAATGTATAATCTAAAATAGCTGATCTCATGTAGATCATCCTTAACTTAATATATCCTGAATATATTAAGTTGTAACGGAACGCCGAAATAATATTTAAGGGTATCTATCCATCAGAAGTGGAGGTTCTGTAGAAAAATATTGGGGCTATCAAGCTACTTTTTTTTAAAAATAACTAAATAAATATTTTTTTTGATCCTAAGTGTCGACAGCCCTACATCTGCGTAGCATGTCAAGCCCCCGTCACTCTGCAATGCAGCGTTATCTATTCCATGAAGCAAATACAAAGAGGAGATGTTATAAGCATCTAGGTCCAGCTCCTATCACCAAAGTCCTGACGTCACGCATTTTTACTTTTAGCTACTTAACGCCAGAGGCGCTGACATCAGTCGATCTTTTTATCTGTCGGATTAGTACGTCGTACGCTCTTCTTTTATTTTAGTTTTAAATTTCCTAAATACAAAATGAAATGTTGTATTCTATCGTGCAAAAGTTACGAAGACGACAGAAACAAAGTGAACGAAAAAAAAATCTCTTTCCATTTGTAAATACATTAAACAAGCATTATTAATTTATTACTTGACGTATTGCTTCTAGAATGTTCGACGCCACATGGACGCTTCTGTCTGTCCCGATAAAGCACAAAAGGCCCTCTAGTGGCGAGTAAAAATACTAACGAAAACGTAGGATGTATTAAGGGCGAAAACAAAACACGTGAATTAATATAAGCAGTTTTAACGATTTTTATTTTTAGATTATATTGACACAGCACCTAATAAATTATCTTTCTCCTACGAATGTATCTTTTAACATAATTATCTTTCTCCTACGAATGTATCTTTTACTGCCACCTAGTAATATATAGCGGAACTTTTATGTTAACGTCAATAATGCTGGCATTTTAGTCAGTACTAGCACTGCTGCCACCTAGTAATGTATAGCGGAACTTTTATGTTAAGGTCAATAATGCTGGCATTTTAGTAATTCTACTCGCTACAAGGTGACAGTGGCGTCGCGCAACCCTCCCCCCGCACCCCGATTTCCGGCTTCACTTGATTTCATACGGAAAACGCGATAGGGCACCTCCTCTTTGTATTTGCTTCATGATCTATTCCTACCGCTAAGTAGCGCGTCGGCGCACCGATCGGCAGAGGGCTGCCGCGCGCATGACTTTTATTATAATTATCGAATCTGCGACGCGAGTAAAATTGAACGCGTAGATACGAATAAACCACACGTTTCCCGCGTAAAACTTACGTTTCTTTTTAATTTAATTTAATAAACATGATTAAATGACGATACGGTGGTTCATTACTATGAAGCTGTTGAAATTTTTTTTTTCATTCTTAGGCCATTTCGTCACTTACCATCGGATGAGATGAAGGCCCAGAGATTCCCTGATGTTTGTTTAAAATAATTAGGCAACCTGCTTGATTGCCTACTTAGTTGTATAAAAAAATAAAGTCTTGCTGAACCGGCCGCTAGCACTTTATTTGATTCCTTATAAATAAAGTGCTAGCGTATTAATCCATCTTTCCCTTGTTTTTAAAAGATTGCCTATTTATTTATCAGAATTATTCATACGATTCACGATATTTTCGATGATAAAATTTAATAACCGTGAGTTCAAAGATTTCAAAAATCTATCATTTTATAAAAGTAAATAAAGCACATTTACGAGTAAGTCAAGGGCTTTCCTCGCAATCACTTTCTTACATTGTTTTATTTTATATATCTATACATATAAATAATAAGTTACTTTGACCATTTTTTTATTTATGCTCTTTGTACAACCCTTTACTTTTCGCTCGATGACGCAATCACGCGGTGTACGCGGGAATCTCGATTCTCGGCGCACGTTCATACAGACCATTTTTTCTTGCAGCGACTTTTGTATGGGCATGATGTATCTGTTACGTAGTAACTATTATCTAATCTGTGACCATGTTTCTGCATTCAGTATTTAATTAAGACTGTGGTTGTAACTTGAGAGTTCTTGCTTTCAGTTTAAAGTCGATTAACAAGGAAAGTATTATAGGTTTCCAGACCTAAAATAAGCACCTAGGGTCCATCTAATATCTAACCTACTGGCTGTGCCCGCGACTTCGTTCACGTGGATGTCGGAAAATAACAACATCGTATGTTATTTCCTCGATAAATGGACTATCCAACACAAAAACATTTTTTCAGTTTTAATCAGTACTTCCTGAGATTAGCGCGTTCAAACAAACAAACAAACTCTTCAGCTTTATTATAATATTAGCAAGTGTTAGTACAGTAAGTATTTATAATATTAGTAAGTAAAATAAGCACCTAGGGTCCATCTAATATCTGACCTACTGGCTGTGCCCGCGACTTAATTCACGTGGATGTCGGAAGATAACAACATCGTGATGTTATTATAGCCTTCCTCGATAAATGGACTATCCAACACAAAAACATTTTTTCAGTTTTAATCAGTACTTCCTGAGATTAGCGCGTTCAACCAAACAAACAAACTCTTCCACTTTATTATAATAATAGTGGGCGCGGCAGACGATGTCCTGCTCGATTCTAGCACCCGGGTCCAGCCTTACGTTTAAACCTTCCCTGGACCTATTCAAACACACACAAAAAATTTCGTAAGAATTGGTCAAGGCAAGCCGTTTAAAAGTTTTTGCGAGACTAACACACAGCTTTTTATTTTTATACAGGGTGACAGGAAAAGTCGACGTATTCCTTGAAAGGGGTTATAGTACAGGTCATAAGCAACAAAAAAAGTCCAATTAACCAGGGGTCAAAAACAGTTGGTTATCGAGCTACGATGGTTTTAAAATTTTTGACATTTTTTCCGACTTATTACCAAAAAATTTTTTTTTAAAAAACTACACCCTTTACTATGACAAATTGATTAATTGCGGAAAGCTGAAAAATGGGCAGTTAATTTAAATTAAAATTGTTGTCAAAAACTTGCATAATTTTGGAAATAAGGTCTTTATTGACAATTTTTTTTTTTTTGGAAATAAGGTCTTTATTGACAATTAAGTCGATTAATTTTTTATCTTTCTGAAATAATTGACGTCGACGTCAATTATTGTAAAAAAAATGTATGACAGTTGGCGTAAAAACTACTAAAATAACTTGCTGGTTTCATAAGCTTTTAAAAAAGGTAAAAATATAATTATTTACTTTTATTAGTAGTTTTTACAGAAAATAGCAAAAAGTTGCGCTGTAGGTCAAAATTCATAATTTCATCTTTGAATAAAGGAAATTGCATTTTAATACACAAAAGACTGAATAATACTAAACAACAAACCAACATAAATAAAAACATTTATAAGTCCTGTTCAAATTATCTGCCATTGTTACGTATGCACGCACGCAGCCTACGGCGTACCTCACTCACTGTCACACGCGTTGAAAGTGATGTCTTAATGACTTCAGCAGCTGATACGATCCTCGCCCTCAAATCTTCAATGGAAGTCGCAGGTGTGGGGTAGACTAGATCTTTCATGTGACCCCAAAGATAATAGTCACAGGGCGTCAAATCAGGACTTTTGGATAATTTTCATCCAGCCACTGTCGTACACCACGGTAAAAGTGAGCTGGGCACCCATCATGCTGGTATACCATATTTCTTCTTATAGCTAGCGGAACATCTTCCAAACTTCCTCTCTTAAAAAAGTTTCGTATTTTGTGCCATTCAGGTTTAGGGGCAGGAAGAAAGGTCCAATTAAATTATCGTGTACAATCCCCATCCACACATTTAGTGAAAATCTTCTCTGGTGAGCCCTTTCTTTACTTTTTCTTGGGTTTTGACCTTTAGAGGCCAAAAAGTGAATATTGTGGTAGTTTGTGATGCCATCGCGATCGAACGTAGATTCGTCGGTCCACAGGATTTTCTTTAGATAATCTGGATCTTCAATATCAGCATTGATTAAAAATCTGCAAAAATCAATTCTTCTCACCGGATCACCTTCTTCAATGGTCTGAACTGGTGTGTAATGGAATGGATACAGTTGTGCTGTACGCGATGCGGCAAACCAGGCTCTCCATTGTGATATGCCATGTATTCTTGCCACTTGCCTTGTGGACACAGTAGGATCTGCTCTGAAACTCCAAATAATTTCATCATCGATGAAATTATGAATTTTGACCTACAGTGCAACATTTTGCTAATTTCTGTAAAAACTACTAATAAAAATAAATAATATTTTTACCTTTTTTAAAAGCTTATGAAACCAGCAAGTTATTTTAGTAGTTTTTACGCCAACTGTCATACATTTTTTTTACAATAATTGACGTCGACGTCAATTATTTCAGAAAGATAAAAAATTAATCGACTTAATTGTCAATAAAGACCTTATTTACAAAATTATGTAAGTTTTTAACAACAATTTTAATTTAAATTAACTGCCCATTTTTCAGCTTTCCGCAATTAATCAATTTGTCACTGTAAATGGTGTAATTTAAAAAAAAAATTTTTGCTAACTAGTCGGAAAAAATCTCAAAAATTTTAAAACCGTCGTAGCTCGATAACCAACTGTTTTTGACCCCTGGTTAATTGGGCTTTTTTTGTTGCTTATGACCTGTACTATAACCCCTTTCAAGGAATACGTCGACTTTTCCTGTCACCCTGTATATAAGAAGAAGAAAACTAGTAGGCCCGGCAAACGTTGTCCTGCCCGATTCCAGCGCCACCTACCGGGTCCAACTTTACGTTTAAACCTTCCTTGGGCCTATTCAACAGTATTCACACACACAATATTCACACACAGAAAATTTCGTGAGAATCTGTCAAGCCGTTTTAGTTTTAGCGAGACTAACACACAGCGTTTTTATACAGGATGTCCCAAAAAATAGTGTCAAGCGAAAGTCCAGATTTAGAGCACCTCTTGGAGTACCCGAATCACCCCCATGTATGTTCCGCGATTATTCGTAGTTTTAGAGTAATAATTTTTTTTCTGACTTTTTGAAAATTTCGATCTAAAGAACTTAAAAATTTTTAATAAAAAAAAGTTGAACATATTTTAATGTTTTTCTTTATGCCACTGAATTAACTTTAGTGCTTCTTTTATGTCTAAAATAATCAGCTTCGTAACTTTAGTGGAAATTTAGAAAACAGTAGTGTAAAGTCAAAATTTGAATGTTAGTGAATAATTACTTAAAAATTCATCTTTAAATTAAAAATCTAAACAGGCGAATTCATGGTTTCTAAGTATGTGTAAAAACTTCTCTAGACTCTCTGCTTTCATAATAATTAAAAAAAAAGTACTTAATAGGGCTACTTTGGTTTAAATCGGCCATCAAAGACAGCAAGGTGAAAATTTCATAAAACTCGACTTCTGAATATTTTTTTTTTTAAATTCCAATTATTTATTAATAAACCAAAAATGATTGTAGAAAAGCTAAAAATTTATTATTTGAAGGTCAAAAATAACTGTTACTGCTGCCATCTTTAATAACCTTTGAAGGTTTATTATAACTTATTAAATGAAACAAAACATTATTTTCAAAGTATTTATTATTCGATCGCTTAAAGAAAGTTTTCAAAATGACGACCTTCGTGCTCAATACATATTCTACATCGTCTAAAAAAGTTTTCTTTTAAATTTATAAATGCAATTCTGTTGTTTTTTATTGTTTCTTCCGCTTGTCTTAATTTTGTTCTTAACACTGTGACGTTTGTAATGTCCTTGGCGTATACTAATTCCTTGTAGTATCCCCAGACGAAAAAATCTATGGGGTTCAAGTCGGGGGACCGTGGCGGCCACGCAATGGGCCCTCCACGACCGATCCATCTGCCTGGAAATGTTTCAGACAAATGTTGTCTAACATTTCTAGCAAAATGGCATGGAGCGCCGTCGTTTTGAAAAATCATATTTCTCCGCGTTAATAGGTCTACATCTTCTAATAAGACGCCGAGATCACGTCGTAGAAATTGCAAGTAGGCCTCGCTGTTCAGTCGGTCCGGTAGTTCGAACGGACCAATCAGCTGTCCGTTTAGGATGCCTGACCACAAATTGATACTAAATTGTTCTTGGAAATTAGATTCCCTTGTGAGGTGTGGATTTTCAATACTCCACGAATGGTAGTTATGCGCATTAAACACCCCACATCGCTTAAAATGTGATTCATCAGTCCATAGAATATTTTTAAAGAAATTTTCGTTTTCAGCTTGTCTCCGTAACATTTCCTGACAAAATGCCACCCTTCTCGGGTAGTCTGCGGGCTTGAGCTGCTGAACTTTCTGGATGTGATATGGGTGAAAACGCTCTTGATGAAGTATTCGATGTGCTTGTGATTTCGGAATTCCGATTCGACGTTCTATTGTTCTTACACTAACTGATGGATCTCTCACCACTTCTTCGACCACTGATTGGACAGTATCTGGGTCACTCATTTCAGATGGGCGCCCCGATCTTCTACCTGGTAGGCGTCCTTCCATGTAAGAGTTATGTACTCTTAAAATCATGCGATGATCAGGCCAAGTTTCAGGCTGAGGTCCACCTCCATTTTGTACTTGCTGCCGGAACAACCTGGCTGCTTCAGAAGCATTTCCTCTTGCATATCCATAAAAGTAATGCATACGAGCATATTCTTGCGATGAAAAAGACATCACAAAATGAAGAGCTTGAAAAGTCCGTTAAGAATGCCAAATTTGTCAAAATCCCGTATTCACACAAAACCAAATCGTAATCGCACTCAAGGTCCGTAAAGAAAGCAAAGTTCGTCAAATAATCACAAATGAGCGTATCGTACGTAAGGCGCAAACAAAAGCAGGCAAACGACTGGCGCCAGAACACAATAGGCGCTCGGACTACACCCCCCACCTCATCCCCTTGTCACAAAGAATAGCATTCCTCAGTTACAGTTATCCATTTCGCCAATGAGAGTGAGAGAGATAGCAATAATGCGGTCTCTTTCATATCCTCTCACTCGGGCAATTTTTTAGCAGGTAAGTACTGCGTTACATCCAACACTACAACCATTGAGGTAATATGTACTACGTACTAGAGAAGCTATCTTCTGCAAAAATCGTGCTCCATATTGATTTGAATTGTATTTAAAGTTCGCTGCAGCGCTGAAACATTAATAAGCAGTTTTAGTACGTTATAAACACTCAGCGCTAAATCACTTCTAAAGTGCAGATTTCTCGCGACTAAAATGTCGTAAAAGCCGTGTTTTTCATGGCGCTTACGCCTAACGTTCAACGTAAACAGCAACATGCGACTCTTATAGACTAAGCGACCCGTGTAAACTACCGAACAAAACGGAAAATAGGTATAATATTAACTTTATGCATAGGAAGCTATTAAAAGTTATTAAAAATGCAATCAAGGAAATATATTTTACGTTAATTTACGAGTAGAGTGTAGGACTTGAAGTTTCCATGACACATTTCACTTTTTACTTAAATGCTATTTTTGCTGGTTACTTTTTTTCGAAATTTTTTAGTTTCCTTATTTAAGGTGGTTTAAATAGTTTAAATTTTATGAATTTCACCACTGGTTAAATATTACTTTTTCTATAATAAATCATCCTTAAACGTAATCAAACTTTAACCACTTAGAAACGAGCTATTATTAAGGCAAATAATAAAAAAAATGTATTTATAAAATAATTATAAGTAAATTTTATAGAATGAAAACTTATCGAGAGTTTACGCTGCGAAATCGTAGCAGAACTGAGGGAAATTTCGACGCGTAAGCTCTCGAAAAGTTTTGATAAAAAAACTAAAAACTCTCGAAAAGTAAATATCATTGTTGAAGATTTGTGAATAAATGTATACTGAATATATTTCATGTTTTGATCATATTATTTACGTAAGGAGTGCATGAATATGCCCTTAAACGCGTGGAATGTAAATATGAGTATGTTAAAAGCCTTAAAAAGACATTAAAAATAGCATTTAAGTAAATAGTAAAATGTGTTATGGAAACTTCAAGTCCTACACTCTAAATTAACGTAAAAAGTATTTCCTTCATTGCATTTTTAATAACTAAAAAAATATATTACTTCTCTGAATATTGTGCTAGAACACCGATTATTACAAGACCGGGCCCTTAACATATTTTCTGGTATAAACAGAAACGTCAAGTATCCTACCTACATAGAATTTCTGCATATCTTAATCTATGTCAATGACACAATATGGCGTCGCCACAATATTTTGTGCGTATTTAATTTTAAATCGATTATATTTAGATACTTATCGGTGAAAAGTTATTCCTTTGCACTTAGTCACATTCCTTGAATTATTAGTGCAATATCTCAACACACAACACGGCATAATTAATGAGTTTTTAGTTAATAGATTATAAATAGTCACGACCAATGGCACATAAAACATCTAGCAAGCGACTGAGTGAAGTGCGGCGTGGTCGCCGCAATCGAACGGAACACGATTGTAACATGTGGCGTCTTCTCTATACGTAGTATTATTACCTCAATGACTACAACCGATGTGATCCGCGAGAAAAATATTTAAATATGGGTTTCATGTAGTTAATTTTTGCTAAATTGTAATTAATCTGAACCTTAGAAATTATAAAAAGACCAGATATTTTTTTTTATCATCTGATAGGAATTTGGTAAATTTTATGAAATTTTCACCTCGCTGTCTTTGATGGCCGATTTAAGCCAAAGTAGCCCTATTAAGTACTTCTTTTTTTAAATGATTATGAAAGCAGAGAGTCTAGAGAAGTTTTTACACATACTTAGAAACCATGAATTCGCCTGTTTAGATTTTTAATTTAAAGATGCATTTTTAAGTAATTATTCACTAACATTCAAATTTTGACTTTACACTACTGTTTTCTAAATTTCCACTAAAGTTACGAAGCTGATTATTTTAGACATAAAAGAAGCACTAAAGATGATTCAGTGGCAAAAAGAAAAACATTAAAATATGTTCAACTTTTTTTTATTTAATTTTTTAAGTTCTTTGGATCAAAATTTTCAGAAAAAAAATTTATTACTCGAAAACTACGAATAATCGCGGAACATACATGGGGGTGATTCGGGTACTCCAAGAGGTGCTCTAACTCTGGACTTACGCTTGAAACTATTTTTTGGGACACCCTGTATATATAAGAAAGATTAGTAAGTATTAGTACAGTAAGTAATTATAATATTAGTATAGCAGCTGTACTATAGATATACGCCCGGTAAAAGTGAGTTAGTCCACCCCCCTAGCCCGATATCTCTAGCCGCGTATTGTCTGCTGCGCGTTCATGATAAGCTCAAAAACACCGACAATCTTTCTATCCGGTTTTCTCCATTGGACAAAAAAGTCAACTCACCAAAGTTTTACATAAATTAGATGAAGTAAGTATGACGATGATTGTTGGAGATGAGGGAAAAAAATCATTACGACGAAGTTTTTCTGCTACGCGTCAAAAGAATTTGGCATAAATGCTACGCGCGCGAACCCGAGACGTGTTGATATTTTGTTGGCTATTGAATCATTGCTTCGTCATTTTCGTAACGAGATAATGTGTTTGTATTTGGATATCTTTAGGGTTCCTTTGTTGTACGATAGCAAACAGATGGCTAGGTCACGTAAGTCGTAACACGGACACGAAGTTATCGATTGTTATGCGTGCTCATAACTGGAACGCTACACACTCGAAGCTCTCCCAACAGTATTATAGTCAATCCATACAAGACAACATATTATTTTTATTGTTGTACATATTTTAATGGCGTAATGTGTTTGAATTGTTTCAGATTCGAGAATGACAACAAAGCAAGGCTTCAAGCAAACGTAGTAAAGGTATGTGCTTGGTTAAATGTTTACTTTTGATAAAACTGACTGATGTTTTAAGTTAAAAACTCTGTTGTTTCTCTCATCGAAACCATACCCTGTCTGATATCAAAGCTAACCATATTTTTGTCCGTATTTCAGTGAAATACTCGTTGTAGGTAGGTGCGTTTAATGATTAGCCGAAGTTTTATTCGTTATAAACAACAAAAGGAGATCATTTATGAAAATTGTATTATACAAATTAGTAAGTACATTAAAGTAAGAATATGTTAAATAAAAGTAATTTATAAAAATAAAATTCTAGATTCAGTATAAGCATATTTATTACTCCAGATCAAATATTTCATTGCACACGCACCACATATCGTTAAGTTAGTGATTATAATTTCAATACTGGCTAATGGGTATTAATTTTCGATCGCTGACGATAACATGAACCACGTAAAATTACAATAAATCAATTCGTTTTCGTAGCAACATGCGCAGACATTAAAAGGTGGTTTCAAAAAGTTAGTCCACGACTCAATGAATTTCTGGGCATGACTCAACATCGCTGTGTTTTCATCCGGGGCCTTATGTTTGAACCAATCGTTTGACGTTGTATTTGTCAATCAGCTTAAGTTATAATAATCTCTTCACCATTCTCATGAATCTTGCTTTCCGTGCATTTTTGTACCCTTGTTTCCAATATTGGTTTCTGTATTATCTTAACCACCTTACTAGGTGTATGCTGGACAAAGCCTTCCAGCAGCAAGGAAGAATTTTGAGAGACATTGCTAAGATACCCAAAGTAGTACGAAATGTAAACGTGTTTTGAATGTTATCCGTTACTTGCAGAAGTTGCAGAGAACAGTTAAGTTTTTTTTACAGCAAAGGAATCGATTTGTGACTTGATGTACAGAATCTCATATCTTGTAGTGAACGCTGCTAGATCAACGTGACGTTTAATTTTTTCCCGCCATCGCCACGTTACAAATCGTTGCAGTCGAGTGATTCAAATTACAGATTTCTCTATGTCGAACGAAAAGTAGAAATCGAGCGCTTGGTGTGGAAAGAACTATTCAAAGATAAGTCCCCCTGTCATGTCGGGTGGTTGACGCGTGAATCACGATCGGCTATTCCCACCCCTCCCGCCACGTCTGCCCCTCCCCTCTCTCCCTACACCATTAAGTTTGAGGTGGAAGGTAAACAATAATCACTCTTCTATCCCAGCCCCTGAGAATGCTTATATTCAGAGCATGCGATAATAGAACACACGTCGTCTTGTTGCACAACTCCTTATCGCAGTATTATTTATATTTCCCTAACTACTAGTGTACATTATCTGTGTAAACTAAAGAGCTTGTACCTATGGAGTTAGTTTTGTAAAATAATTTTCTTACGATACTCTTGATAGTATTACTATTTTTAACATATACTTAATCAGAGTGCTGGAGGAAGTCTCAGAGATCAACCTGCCTATATGAAACATATGACAATATTGCCCTACGTACGAAATGTTTGTGCAGAAAAGTGCATTTCTAAAGTTCCCCATATTTTGATGTTCCGTATTATTTTGAGATTTAACTTAATTAATGTTTAAACATAAAATGTTGCAATCACGAAAACAATAATATGTATATAACTACACATGGTCTGCTAACAGGTCTCATGAGACTGGTGTGGCTGTGGCTATGTACCTAATAATTGAAAAATACCCTCACGAAAGAAAATTAATACATTGCTTTTTATAGAATGAAAGATTAATTGCTTTGGTTGTGAAATATATATTTTTAGTAAACATTTTTTTTCGTGAGAGTATTTATACAAATTTTCATAGCGTGACGTCACAGCGGTCGCATGCGACCGCCTGGTTCAGTGATAAGGCGTTGGTCCTCATCTCACCACATTGCTCAATGTTCCCCTACTTTATCAGAGCGTGTTGCGGTAGTAAACAGAGGGTTTTAAGTGATCAGTGATAAACTGATAAGCAGTTGTGATGTGACACAATTGCTATAGTAGAATTGCCCCCCTGGCTTGTTATACCTACCTTGCGTTACCTTGTCGCGGATACAGTAAATGAGTAGACACTGCTCAAGCTGTGAGCCAGTTAACAAAAAGCAATTGCGATTTCATCGCACACGTGCTTGTTTTCACAACTATCATTGAGCTACTGACCCTCACCCGATAACCCTATTCTCACTGTTATAAGCAAACCTAACATTCTCATGCCGTAGCGTAGCCGGTCGCGCGCGCCATGCCGCGTCGGTGGCGCTGTGGCCTCGGCACTGGACTGTGCTCCGAGTAGAATAGGGAGGCCCGCGATCGATCCTGCTATGTACCAATGTGTTTTTCGTTTCTCGAATTTCATATGTACATTTATCTTACGCTCTTTTTTTTCTATTTATTTGTGTAATACATTGGAGCATGTGATCAAATTATAATGGTATCTACTTTGTTACAATCTAATATCAATACTGTGCCAGAGATAGTGACAGCGCGACCGGCATACGCTGTCAACCATGAATTACTGGGAGAGAGAGATAGGTTCTGTCCTAGGGTAGCGCAATGCGTGGAGTTGGAGATATGGCTAGTAAGATATAATAGATAAGGCTAGATTCAGTGGGATACTTGTGGTTGATTAGGTGGAGTAACAGGAATAATCAGTGGGGTGTTGTGGTGGCGGAGTTGAGAATAAATACAAGTGATAAATTTGGCGAGGGAGCGGAGACAGTGAGGCTTCAAAAGAAGGTCAGAGATAGAGAAGGGGGAGATATTGTGAAGATGGCTCCTAAGGTGAAGGAAAACATCGTGAAGAAACCTAAATACGAGTACACCTGCGAAGTAATTCAAAGGTGTATGTAAAGTCAACCAATCCACACTGGGCCAGTGTGTTTTGACTAAGGCCTAATCGATCTACCATAACTGCTTAGGGTAGACTCGTGCCCCTCGGTGGGGACGTATATGAGCTATGATGATGATGATGATGATATACATCATTCCGGACCTCAAAAGGACTGCAGCAAGTACCTTGACATAGCTCACGAGGTTATCGCCATGTGGGATGGTGGACTCGACAGTCATTGTCCCGATAGTCATGGTTAATTGCGAAGGTCTAATAGCGAAGTCTTGACCAACATCTTGAGAGACTCGCGCTGGACGGTTGGATCAAGGGCCTGATTCTCAAGGCGGTAACGGCACGAATAATGAGGAGGTTCCTCACTCTGTACCCCTAACCACTGGTAGTTTGAACATTGCATCGCTGCCGATAGATACGCAAAATTGAGTTTTTTTTTATTATATTTTAAACGAAGTTATATTAAAGAAAGAAGTTGAATAAAGAAAGTCGTCTAAATATAAAAACCTCGTGACACAGTGTTTGTTATCGAACTCTGAAACGGCCCCTTGTTACTCGTACATAACCGAGTTACATTACCAGCGATGTACAAGGAAAAAATATTCTTCGACCGATTTTTATGACATTTTTTGTGTATATTTGGTACTAAGATTTGGTAGGTCTGAGAATAGGTCGTAGTCTATTTTTTATACCCCTAGTTGATAAGGGTGGCCCTCCAGATTTTGTGTTGATTTTTTTATATAATTTGGCATAAAAAAACACTTATTACCCTAAATTTTCACCCTTTACCACCAACCCCCATTTTAAAAAGCGATATTAGGACTTTTACTGTCGACACAATTCGCGAGCATAGCTAGAACTTAATAAAATAATGCATGTTTTATATTCATATATATAAAAATGAAACGCTGTGTGTTTGTCTCGCAAAAACTGAAACGGTTTGACAGATTCTTACAAAATTTACTGTGTGTGTTTAAATAGGTCCAAGGAAGGTTTAAACGTAAAGTTGGACCCGGTAGGTGGCGCTGCAATCGCGCAGGACAACGTCTGCCGGGCCCACTAGTATAAAATAATTAAGGACTTTGAAACCGGTCGTAAGCTAGCACTTACAATAAGGTTATTGAAAAACTAAAGAGTGCTAGCTGGCTTACAATCGGTTTGAATATCCTATCTATCTGTGAATTCGTTCATTGGAGATAGAATTTTGACGTACATTTTGTATGGAGCTAATATCTAATACCTATCCCTGGTAAAGAAATCCACAGATAGATAGAATATTGAAACCAAACACTAGTTAACTGCGTTGGCGCTGCGACACCGCACTCCGCAGTCTGACGGTCTACGTCACGAGGGAAAGGCTCGAGGCCGCCTCGGCTAGCTTGTACCGTAAGCGCCGCGTCAAGATAATATACTGTTTGACCTTCGGACCGCATTTATGTCGCTGGTAAAAGTGGCGATTTTCGTAGTGTCAATGTAAAACTTGACGGTGGCGCTTACTGTACACTATGACTGTATGTACGGTATAATCTAAATGTCACACATTACACGCTCGCTCCTAACAAAATTACAAACCTCTAAATGCTTGATTGTTTTGTTGCAGCGAAATGTTAAAATTTTACTTGCATTATTATATCGTCAGACGTCACGACCTAGTTTCGTTCTTTCAATGTTTGATAAAACATGACATTTGTAGATTTGGGACACATTTACTCGACGATTTTCTTTAATGAAATCAAATTAGTGTGAAAAATAAAATATATTTTCTTCATTTTAATAAACAACATCAGAGATGGTAATCGTAATTGATGAACAGGTGGTGTCGTGGTGGATATCGACCGAACGCAATCGGCTGCGAGTCGTCGACATTAACCTTGGACACACGCCCCGGTTCACATTATACACCCCCCTAACATTAGCTCTAAGACATACCGGAACACGGATGGCCTTAGTTTGATTGACTGTTAATTCGGGGCCAATTGCATTCATCAGTTATCACGCAAATGTTAAAAAGTTGTAATTGTATTTGTTTGCAAACATGAAAAATTAGCAAACTAGTTTAGACTTACGTGTATGGATGGAACAACAACTTTGTAAACAGCTGATAAGTAGGGTTGCCATGTGTCCCGATTTGAGCGGGACGTCTAGATTCTGAGACGTATATGAACACGTCCCGCTTTAACTATGATCGGGACGCAAAATGCCCCGAATTTTGACAGCACAAAAAATTTTTTATTTTCAATAATAAAGTAGTGACTAAATCATCATCTTCATCATCACAGCTCATATACGTTCCCACCGAGGGGCACGAGCCTACCCTAATTAGTTAGGGCGATTAGGCCTTAGTCAAACCACGCTGGCCCAGTGCGGTGATTAAATACTATGACTGAATTGTCTTGGAATATTTATCCCTACAATATTTGGAATGAATACATATAAGACTAGGCTGTATGGGAGTTGCATTAAAGTTAGGCCTCGGTCTCCTATTAAATGCTATATGCAGCGTCCGACTTCAGCGTAAACGTTGCGATCGACGTCTGAACGCCAGGCATAGCGTCAGCGGTCAATACATCTCATACGCGAACGACGACAAACAGCGCTCGCGCGTAGTCGAGTCATATAAAATGGATATAAACGCGACACTTTTGACTGCGCTTGTGTTACTTGAAAAGGAGGTATAAAACAACCGCTTATGAAGAAAACTTAGGGCAACAAGGCACCGATTATTTATAAAGAGAAAGAAAGGATGTTTCCAGATTTTATTAATGAAACACTTAAAAGACAACAATACTAAATTTATGGAATATTTTTGTATCAATCAAGAACAATTCAAACATATATTAGAGCTTTTGCAATAAAACTGCCATCAAAAAGGTATCCTAATCCCATATCACCTAACGAAAAAGTTGCTGAAAACATTTGTGTTTATAAATATTATTTTCATGTTCCTGATCACTTTTATTGTATAATGCACTATAACATTGGACTGATTCAATCAATAATTTGTCTTTTTCTTTATCAAATTTCGACATTTTGTACTGACGCCAAATAAGACGTTTACGCTGCAATGGTTCGAAATAACTAGAGACGCGGCGCAAAGCGTTTCAATGTCGCCTACGGCGTCCACACGCCCGCGTCAGCGTATGAAAGAGACCACAACAGTACATTTCTATAGTAAGCATCGAAACGCAGCGTACGGCGTGACGCTGTACGCGACCGACGGTGTTAATAGGAGACCATAGCCTTAAAGTCTTCTTCTTCTAACTTTTTTAAGGTAAAAATCTATTTTTTTAACAGTCCCGACTTGAAAGTGGTAATCTCGATTTTTACAAGCTTCTGCAACCCTACTGATAAGTTTCTTGCGCCCATACTTATCAAATAAAGACGGCCCGAATGTTACAAAAATAATAATGGTACAAAAAAGTATTTGAAATATCGGACGGTTCAAAGGAGCTTTTTATCAAGACATATTTGAATACAGAATACTAGCTGTGCCCGCGAACTACGTTTCGCCATATATTTTTTCCCGTTTTTGCAACATTTTTCATGGATGCTCAACTCTTATTAGTCGTAACGTGATGTTATATAGCCTATAATAGCCTTCCACGATAAATGGACTATCATACACGAAAAGAATTGTTCTATTTGAACCAGTAGTTTCTGAGATTAGCGCGTTCAACCAAACAAACAAACAAACTCTTCAGCTTTATAATATTAGTAAGTAAGTAAGTGTAGATTATATATATTTTTTGATAATTAGTTTGGATTTAGCTTTGAACGTTTTGCAATAAACTGAAAAATCTTTAGAGGTCACTCTCCCCTAGTCAACCCACCTATCTGACACGGCCACATGTGCGGCAGTGAAATTTTGGCAACGCTTCCATTCTCTGCAAAGGCGTTGCGTAACAATGCAGGTTTGGGCGTACGCTAATCCTGGATGCTACGATGATACGCGTACGTGACGACATGACACCGCACCGTGTCTAATAATACGTTTAGCTGCATTTCTTACAATCTTCACCTTTTTACGAACACTCCGCATTCGCAACATGCTTCGTAGCGAATTGGCACAGAGTACGGCTCGTTTCATCGCCACCTGTCAAAGCGCCGACGTAATGGAGGTTATACCGCTGCTGATGGAACATGAGCGTTCTGTGCTGTGATCCCGTTAATCGCCTGAGAACTATTGAGGTCGTCTCGATTTTTTGCGATATAGTGACGTCCGTGCTATTTAGTTATTACGTATAAGATAATAAAATAGGTGACGCAGGCGTAACAAGCTTAAGCTCTTCGAATAGCCAAAACGTGTAAGTTATTCTGTGAATTAACACAAACATCTTTTTTTGGTATCTATCTATCTATTACCACTATTACATTAGGAAATCTCTCGGCTTTTATTTACTCAGGGTTACAAAGTAGGTAAGGCAAACATAAAAAATTGCATTGACCTCGATTTTTTTTTATTTAATAATTAAATATTTTTTCTTACAATTTACTACTCGCCGCAGACTGATGGACCAGTTTGTTAGCGAGATACAACATAGACATTCATTACGCTAAATAGATAAGATGTTACTGTATCTGGATAAAGATTTCTGAGTATTCTAACCAACTGTAGTATACGAGTAACTAAGATGCTCTATACAGATGCAAAAAGAAAAAAATAGAGGGACGCTACACACTATACCTGTTCGGTAAAAAAGCCTTCGCGAAAAACTCGAAATGGTTCAAATCAACTCATTATCATTCTCATTTTTATATTCTTTGTTGTTTATTGTTTCGTCACACGCTACTATCTCAATTTTTGTGAAATGCTGCATGCACACTACAAAAAAAAACGAATAAACTATACAGTAATAATCGTCTAAAGAATCGTTAGCTACGTTTAACTTTTTTAGTTAATATTCGTAGGAATGCCATCAAAAAAGTAATTCCTTGAGCCGGTGCCAGTTATGTTAATTGCAATGTATACAAAGTTTGACCGCTAACAGTTATATCAATATTTTATATTAAATACTGGTTTTGCTGTCTGTGCATGTTATATTTATTTATGAACCCAAACTAGCCTAATAAATGTTATTGCCATCATGTGCCCCTTATCACCACATTATTTGTCTACTGAAATAAGTTAGAGAACATGTCATAAACTTTTGCATTAAATCTTTTAGCAACATGACATAATATCCAGACAGGCAGCACTGAGTCCAATATTTTGGTCACAAGTAAAGTAACCCTATTTTGCTTAGTATTAAAGTATATATTGCTGTCTTACAAAATTACTATAACAGCAATCCGTATCGACGAGTACCATCACCACCAGCGCTCCTCAATTCCTAATCTCATTCAGTCTCACCTTGCCAGATATTTTTTTACACACACAGGGAAGCTCTCATGGCCTTCATCTTACCTGATGTTAAGAGACAATAAGGCTGAAGATGAAAGCAAGCTTCACCTGGACTCCTCAACACCTGAGGAACTGGCAATCTTATGTCGGAACACAACAACGTTATAATCATTGTTAATATAGCGACAAACAAACTTAGGTAAGTCGGTGGTAGCTAGCCAGGCGGTATCGGAAGTCCTACCACCAACTGAACCAAACAGAAAAGCTTCTTCCCCATAGGAATGGAACCCTGGACTGATAAAATATCAATACCGGCTCGTATCGACTACGGAGGCGGTTTATCTTACGAACTTGAAGAAGTTGAAATCGTACGAAATTCAAATGTTCTTCATGTTCCACGTCTAGAATTGCGTTTTTTTTTTGTAGGTATGAAGCATCGTGTGTCATTCGACTCGTATGTCTTACTTACTAGCTGAGCCCACGATTTCGTTCGCGCGGATTTCCGAAAATAACAACATCGTGATGGTATATAGCCTATAGCCTTCCTCGATAAATGGACTGTCCAACACAAAAGGAATTTTTCTATTTGAATCAGTAGTCAGGAATTAGCGCGTTCAACCGAACACACAAACAAACTCTTCAGCTTTATAATATTTGTAAAGATTAAATTAAGAAAGAAAGTCCTCCCCGCCGGTAATCCGTCACTTCCTCCCATCTACAAGCAGGCAAAGTCTAATTTTACGAACACCAAAGTAGGTTTGTAGAATAAAGAACTTGGAATCTATAGTTTGTTTATAAACATTATTCGCTTGAAAGTGTACAAACCCCTTTAAAAATGTGTATAAGTAGCATAAGTAAACTGACAGTCACCAAAAGAACGGTAATAGTATTACTGTGACAAAAGCAACGTATTTTGAATCTCATTCGTTCAAAATACATCACTTTAGTCGGAGGATAGTTTACTTATGCCTTGAAGCTAAATTTTCTTTTTTTAAGAAAAGCTGTCGATTGTTTGAGAGTTCGCGATATCAAACCTACATGTTACATAACGCTGTAATTGAATATTTGAGACTGCATTTTCTTTTAAAATTACAACATAATTTCAAACAACTTTACATCAATGCAAAAAAAAATTCACCTCGTGCATGACTCGAACCGGACCAGTATGATCCCTTTCTAACTAATTACGCTAAAGTATCCAATGTTTAATAACTACGTATCCGATCGATATCCAAATAAGACATGTACAGAAATCGTGAAAATTGGTTGAGGTAACTTATAAAAAATAATTAGAAAATAATAAATACATTTAAAAAAAAAGCACTTATTTTTTGTTGATTGTAATCAGCTTTGTAATGTCATCTTTATTTAATGATGTTGTTTATTAAACGTGTCTCGATCACAATATTGCCACACTCCTTTTGCGATGAATCCATGCGGGGGGTCCGCGCCACAAGCGATATTTTTATATTAGTTTTATAAATATCCAATAATAAACGTTGCAGCCCTGTGGGGGATGTAGCTTTATTAGATCTTGTATCACGTCTATACATGTATGCTTACCTATTCTCTACGTGATAAACGGTTTTGTATTTGTCAAACAATATGGAAGTAATGATAGATATGATGCGAAGATAAGATACCTACAACATTGTTACGTGTCATATAATGTACCTAATAGTAGATTATTCCTAGAATTGTAATCCAGTTTCTACCAGTGTCTTCACATGCATAAATATCTTCATATTATTGTGAAGCTTTACAACGGCATAAGAGCAATTTTAGCTGTAACCGCGATACTATACATATATAATAAATAATATATGGTGAATGAAGTCTGTGAAATGAAATTTTGCGTTTTTTAATCAAAATGGATCATTTTGGTGAAAAAACAGACCTTTGTCATCGTAGTACAAGCGACACGTTTTTAGAATTAGGACATTTTAAAAATGTGTCGCGTGTACTATATTGACATTTTCAATGAAATGCGAAAATGAAAAAAAAAACAGCTCCATTTGCGAGAGGATACTCTTTAATAACCCATCATAATTTATTGTTTAACTATCCTTTTTCCTTATGTTTTGTTGACTTTATTTAATATTATATTCAGGTACGTAGCGTTAAGCTCGTATTTCTTTAATTTATTAACCTTAAAAATCACCCATAGAGAACATAATATGTTGGAACGCAATATAGCAAAAAAAAATATTTTTCATATCGATAGTGTTGATTATTTTCTGTATTTTATTTATGTTTATTGTTAATAAATAAGTAAATTACTCAATAACAGTATTCATGCCAGCTTTGGACAATTAAGTCGCCATATTGAATGTTAGCATCATTGATTCCTAATAGAATCATTTTAAAAGACATTAGACAAACCTCATACAGGCTTACAGATGCTACTGTAATATTACCATTTGATTTTTTATGTAGATAATAAATTAAAAAAAAAAGACGTAAACGTCTATATGCCATGTTACAATTTAATAATATTTTCATCATAAACGGCATTGTATGCGCACTTAGATTGTGTAAAGAAGCAATATATCAAAATAATAAATTGAAAAAGTAGTAAGATCCTAGCACTTATGTCATCATCAGCCAAGAGACGCCCACTGCTGGACATAGGCCTCCTCCTTAGAATAATAAGCCTCCCCCAAGGATCTCTAAACCGATCGGTCTTGCGCTTCCCAGCCCACATCCACTTATCTAGCGCCTTTTTATTTGAATACTAACTTTCCGCTCGCGACTTCGTCCGCGTTATTTTTGTTTTCCCGTGGGAATTTTATATTTTCCCGTAGGAAAATTACCCTATGTCTTTCCCCTGGTCTTGAACTATCCCTATACCAACTTTCATCAAAATCGGTTCAGTAGTTTCGAAGCCTATTCAATACAAACAAACAAACAATCAGATCTTTCCTCTTTATAATATTAGTATAGATTTCTGAATTTGTGAACGTAAATATAAAATCGGTGAACCTAACATCATTTACAACGTACCCGCAACATACATAGCACTAATCCTACCACGTTTCCTTTTTATACATTATTGTTATATTTATTGTTTGAATAGAAAATTAGAAACTATGTTCCGAAAGCTCACTTAACCCACTTAGTTAATCCTAAGCGGGTGTCTATTAATAATTACTTACTACAAAGATACCTCAATTTCCCGCCCACTGTAAAATCGATATTCGCTAGAACTTCGTAAATAATTTTCGTGCGCCCAAAACATCCACTATTCCCAAAGTTTGTCACTATAGATTTATATTAGTATTTATAATAAAATGTTATAGAACAATCAAAGGATGATAATTCTTGGCACTTAGTCTGCACGACTGCAGGTGCAGAGTGAGGAGTTGTATTTATATGTTCCTCAGCATTGTGGCATTGTCGAACCTTTTTTGTAAGTGGAATACTTTGCACTTTTACCATATTTTTGGAACTCACCGCATAAGGGAGAGGAGGGCCCTTACCTTATACTCCACAAAGATTTTCGCAAAATCTATTAAACAACTTCGGTGTCCAGTCCAACGAAATTTTAATTTAACGAAGTGATAGCACCTTCTGTCAACCCTAAAATGGTCGGCTGTCATTCTAGTACTGAGTAGAACTAGAGCCTTAAGTTTTTAAAAATATAATTTAATTGTTTAGGTGGAGAAGCTCATTGACGGGTGGTATGGGCATGCGGTGAGACCCATCGTGCTTCACCGACATGACGGAGGGCGACCGACAACAGAACACGGGCGGCACCAATGCCGCCCCACAACACAGGAAAGGACACAGGTCAGTGACGCCCATTTTTGTAAAAATACCGCAGCCAGGAGGATACATAGTGTGCACGGAACTCCCCAGTAGATGACGATGTCTACCCACTTAACTACAGGTTTCTGTCTAGGTGGCATCATATTGGTGGATTTAAAAAAATCATTTGTTTTATACAGCTAGGCTGGCAAATAACTAAAATTCTGATCTGATGGCATGTGACTACAGTCACACTCTGTAGTGGTTCTAGTGAGGTGTACAAACTTACAACCCCTATTTGTCGAGGTGTAATAATTTATAGCGATAGCAAGGGGATAAGATAACTAGACGGTCAACTTGGATATACCGTAGGTCTGCTCCGCTGGCTTCCCTATAGCCGGCTGAACCCTCCGGAACCTTCCGCCCCCTATGCGGAGACGTGCGGGTTCAGACCGACCCAATTCACCGAACGAAAACTTGCAACCCCTACTCGCTCACAAAACCCACAGTCTACATTTTCCCTTAACTTGTCATGTAAGACCTTTGGACACAGTACCCAGTAATTTACTAGAAAACATGGTTGCAAACACCAAGTAGACGAAAGTTTTTTAGAAGCTACTACGAGTGCTTTAAGGGATTCATTAGACGACAGGTTTGGTTGTCAATCTTGCCGTAGTCACACTGTGACTAACAAATAACCTGTTGTCTAATGTGGCGACTGACGTTTTCATGAAATTGATTTCTACATTCTATCAGCCACCATCTGCAGGCGTAGCACGGGCTGCCAAGACGGGACTTGAGTCACGCATTATCTCACAATTTCAGTGACATAATATTTATGTCTTAAAGAGTAGCACGGCGGTGCGTATTGAGGCTGCGGTCCGATAACAGCGCTCACAGTGCTAACGATAATAATCACCTTGTCCAAATTAAAGAGAACACTGAAAATGCTATCAGCATGCATACGATTTGGGTCCGGAAGAACAGGTACATTCATTTTGAACCGAAAACACAATTATCGAACAGTCAGTCACCATATCAATCGTCAGACTGTCAGTTCGCATAAAGTGATTTCACTCCAGAGCATTAGCGCCGTAAGTTCTATATGACGTTAACGATGACGTCCAGTATTCCAATAGTCAATTAAAATACCGTACTAAATAGTAATGTTTTTATTCGTAAACCTGGCGAAGCGAGAATTAAATGTTTGCAAAATAATTAACCATATGGCAATGCAATAATAAACCCACGTAAAAGAGTGAGCAGCCCCCTAACCAAGATCGCTCAAAACAATGTCAAAACCGCACTGAGAGCGGGATGGCGCGATACGTAGCAAGAGCGGTGTCCCTGTTTCAATATTGTTTTAACCTTGCTATAAGCGATCATGGTAAGGCCCCTTAGAGCATAGGTTTAATGATCTAAGTAAGGCCCATGGCCTGGCCTTATTTTGTTTTTTTTTTTGACAGAAAACATTTCATACAAAACTTTTTTTAAACTTAATACCTAATAAAGGGTGAATTATGCGAACAATAAATTATTGTAGAGATATGTTGCTTAAATCAAATACCTCAACATAGATTAACACTGAATTAGATATCGACGCATGTGTCTGTGCGGTGTCAGACGGACAGACGTCTTACAGCACAGGGCTAATTTGTAGTCAGCTAAGGGAGATAGTTGATAGAAGAGATGGAATAGTCTAACCAAATTCCTATACCAACCCACTTGGCCAGCGTGATGCGTACGCATCACGCTGTCCTGCAAGCATTAGCCCTGTCATGCATAGCCCTGCCTTGTAACATCACTGCCTGCTAACATCACTGATGGTAGCACGTCAATTCATCCTCCTCTCATCGAGAGACCCGTGCCCAGTTGTGGAACCTAGGTACACCTATACATATACAGGTGTAACCGAACACTGTAATAATATTTAAGGATATGTATTCATCAGAAGTAGACATTTTGTTTTCTACAAAAATAGGGCTAATTAAGCTACTTTTTTTCATACAAACTAAATATATACAGGATTACTTTTTTATCATCCCGGATAAATTGTAAGGGACGCTTCAGGGCACATCCATTATTTGGTAAAAAATACTCTTGCAGTATTTTTTGGATATTTTAGAAAATTTATATAAAATTAAATAGGTGAATTAGTTATTAAATCATTCTACTACCGTGTCCTGAAGCGCCCCTTAAACTATCCGGGGTGATAAAAAATAAACCCTGTATAATTTTTTGATCCTGAGTGTCGACAGCCCTACATCAGCGTACCTTGTTTTTTATTCAGTGTTTACATTTATCTTTTGTGTTAATTCCATAGTCGGCTGGACTATGGTTGAAAATGTTTTCTTTCAATTTAAAATCGATTAACTCGGAAAATATTAAGTTTTCAGATCTAAAACCAGCACCTATAGTCTATCTAATATCTAACCTGCTTGTCCCTTAAATATTATTGCGGCATGCAGTTTCACTCGGCATATGAGTTGAAGTGAACGAGTGATCCTTTTTCTGACATGCTTCAGTAAAAGGGCTATTTTGGATTGTGCTTGTTGTTATCCTGTTTCGAAAGGAAATAATAACGCCGGCAGCTAATTTCGGCTGTGATGCGACGGCTAACCGCAACAGACGTAGACATCTGTGCTGGAGATAAAACACAGAGACACGTATTTACAGTTTTTAACGACGCTGAGGATTATATTCGTCACGTGGCTGGTGCAATACTATTTTTAAACGAAAAATGGTTCGCAATTCCATATATTTAACGTTATTTTTTCTTTTTTTGTTCTTCAAACATCTGAACATCTACGTCTTTAGAGTTTACATGCTACTCTACTATGATAATGGTTCTAAGCTTTCGTAATAATTCAATAAATAACATTCATAATTCAATGCGGGTAAGACAAGACTAGGAAATCTTTGCTATATGAATGTGCATAATTAGACTTAGTTACAAAATATTTCAAGATCGCGTAGTCATGTGTCCTACGTCCATGTGATAGCTAGTAACCTACCTATGTAAAATAGTTAGATTACTAGCTTTCTGTCTAACGTTTGTTTTTTTTCTTGGTTTTTCAAAACAATAAAGAAACTATAAAAGAAAGTCACGTCAGAATAATGAAATGTTAAGTAGTTTTAGTATAATTATCTAGTTAAAAAGAAAACAATGTTTCTAATCAACCCCTATTTCACCCCCCTAAAAGAAAATCTTTAAATACCTTCACTTCATTTCTCATTATTAGCCTAAATAAGGCTATAGGCTATAACGTCCATAGTAACATAACGAAGTTGCATTTAAACATTACGAAGCTTTTCCCTAAGTGCTGAATTACGACAAGTCATTTGTATTGTAGTAAATGTAGGCGCTATAAATGAATGACATTTAATTTTATTGTAGTAAATATAGGCGCTATAAATGATGGAAGGCTGTCGCCTCCTTCTGTGAGGATGTTATCTCGCAGAAGGAGGCTGCGGAGCGGGCGCGAGAGGATGACCCTCTCCTCGCCGCGCCGCTCCGGCGCAGGCGGTTGGGGAGGAGAAGGCGTGCGTTCCTGGACGCGCGCCACCAGCTCCCCTAGCAAGCTGGGGACTGAAACGGCTCGGCCGGCTGACTACCGGTCGAGAGACACTTTTCACCCCTAGCTTGGCCGCCTGGGGGGTCGAATTTCTCAAGATACTTGTCGACTCCCCCGTAGAGGTAAGTCCTGGCGCGTGTGCCAGGCAACCCTCCAGGGGGCACAATCGGGGAATGGCTAACGCCGATACCGATTGTGTCTCTACGGAGGTAGAAGTATCTAGAGGGTTTTTAGCCGGTATTGGGTCTTCTACCTGAGTCCGGCATATCGTTGCGGTGGCCTAGTCAGCTCAAGTCCCTTGTTGAATACCGTAAAAACTGTATCTTCCCTCTATAAAAAAAGGCGCTATAAATGAAAGACCTTTAATTTTAATGACAACATAACATTCTACTTTTTGTCACTAGTTAGATTTTATTTTACCTAATTGTGAGTAACTATTTCTCCAAACAGGAAGCAAGATTCACCTATCACAAAGATGTTGTGTGGTACATAACAAAACTGTAATGGCGACAAAAGACAGAGAAAATATTAAAATAAGGAAGTCGAAACAGCAAACTCAACGGATCATTACCGTGTCATTACTGAGCAAACGTAATATCAATAGCGTAATAACCAGTACCTACTGGATAAAATTCGTTTTGATCTGTCTGTTAGATAGAACATACAATACATGTATCGTTTATAAATAGAAAAAAGGGCAATATGCTCATAAAAACAAATAGGTTTAACCCATATCTTTCTACTTACAAAGCGATTGAAACACAGTAATTGGTAATTGAATAGCAATAATTCATTCTCCGTCCGTATACGGCCGAGCGTCCTTATTTATGGACGTTCACCACTCCTAACTAAAATGATTATGACCTACTTACTGCAGCGCTGATTTGAGTCTGACTTAAAGAGCCCGTTCAAAGTAGGTTTAGTGTCGGTGGTACCGAGAACTAGTACTTTGGTTTCTGTTACAGCTTTATTTTTAAGCATTTCGGCACAGAGCGGTACATGCTCGGCTGATTATTTATTATAGAAATGATTGCTGTTGTTGTAATGGGTAACCAAAAGTTAAAAAATAATTCATGTCAGTTGAATGTCGAAACGATGCGTATACGACTGAAGGAATAGATACCACACCTGTGTATACTCCCACTTGTGTATACGAGTATCTCGCAGAAACACTTGGTTAGTCATTGCTGTGTGTGTAATTCATGATACCATAGATAGATATGAAGGTTTGGTGGGCTGGGCTAAATTTAGTTTATCTTTGATTTTTAGGCTATCTGCTCTTGATACGGTTTAGTTAAAAATATTTTTGAGTCTCGGATCGCAAGTCTATTTTCTATTTGGTTCTCTCAACAATCACGTTTTTTTTATATTATGTTCGAATCGCGTATGGTCACTTTGCATCACAGAAATATAAGTCTGTGCTTTGCGTGTATGTGGATCCTATTTCCATCCCCGACCAGTGTGCCCTCAGTGTCAGTCCTTAGCGCGTTTAATCTACTAAAGTTGATCAACTATTATGGCATCATCTCAGTACGTATAGCGTGACGCGAACATAAAAAATTGGTTGCGTGATCTATTACAGCTTTTGTTATGTCTTTTTCAACATCAAAGTTACGATTGCGGCGTTCTATAAGGAAGCCCTATACCATGTGTAATCTGTGTCTAATTGGATTAGTGACTTTAAAGGTTATAAATCTCGTGAATGAGGGGTGTCTTTCAACAACTAATTGGGTTGGTGAATCAAATGATACTTAAAGTGTCAATAGAGTACACTTATCTATAGATACTTATGTAGAGTAGTACCCCACTTGAAGAACATGAAATATTGTCGACACGTGTCCAAACCCAAACCAAGGACTTTGCGCTGCAGTGACTCAACTACCAGTTTCGATTTACAATTATACATATTTACACAATTGGTTACATTAGTGACTTGTGTACATGGACAAGCGTATCTCTATAAGAGAACTCTACCAGCCAACCCTAACAGATGTTAAAAGATTTGATTTTTAGGGTTTCGTACGTCCGAATAAAAAAACGGAACCCTTATAGATAGGATCACTCGTGTGTCCGTCTGTCTGTCGGTCACGGTCAATTATCTCCGAATCTACTAGACCGATTAAGTTGAAATTTGGTACACATATCAATTTCTGTGACCCAAACTCAGAGGTGTGACGTGAATAGATGAAATCTGTATATGGGAGGTCATTTTTGGGGGGGAAGGTGGAAAATTTAAAAAAAATGAAAACTGCATCGTGTGACAAATCAAATGAAAGGTCTTGTTGTGAAGATCTTAAATGTATTTTTTTTGTCATTTTAAAATGACTAAAATACATAATAAATACATTATAAATGGCAAATCACTCAATATTGTGCGTACCAACTTAGATTTGCAGGTGGAATGTGTGGGAGAACATATTTTTCAACTCCAATGTTAATTTATCTAGTCAATGGTACGGAACTCTTCGTGCGCGAGTCCGACTCGCTCTTGGCCAGTTTTTTTTATATAACTATGTTGACAAACAAGCAGGCTGCCCACCTGATGGTAAGCGGCTACAGTAGCATATAGTACCTGTGGTTCCTGTAAGACTTGCAAATCTACAACACTACCTACAAGTACGCCAATGTACAGTCGAATAAGTTGCCGGTCTACCAGTAGAGTTTTTTTGGTCAGCGATATTTGAAAAAGTAAAAGCGTTACAACAGGTTTTAATATTATATAAAATAGAAGTATTTTAGGATTTTCATATATGATTTAAATGATTGCTTTATACCTGTTATTGTTTGAAAAAATGCTTCCCGAAAAAACTCTACTGGTAGACCGCGAACTTTGTCGACTGTACGTTGAACTCTTATGGCATAAGATGTCAAGTCACAGTACCCAATAATTTCACTGCCGCTCTTACCCTTGAAACCGGAACACAGCAATGCAAGCACTGCTGTTTGGCGACAGAAATAGGTAAGACGGAGGTTCCCAAGCAGAGGACCCTGGTACAACTTTGACGATGACATGATAAATTAAAAGTCAATCCACTGAATAGATTAATTTCAATTGAGTACGTTTTCATTTCATTTTTTGTGTACTTTGTATTTATTTAGGTTTATAAATGGTTTATGTAGGTAGACGTAGCAAGTGGAACTATGGTGGAACACTGCCGATTTTCAGTTTATGCTTGTTTGCCAACTTAGTTGCAATACAACAAGACATGCAGTACAAGCACAAAGTAAATAGATAATGTGGTACAAGATTTGTCAACTTTTTTAATACTCAGAGAAAGGTTTACAAAAAAATATCAACATTTTACCGCTTTTGTATAGAAAATCAAACCGCCAAATTTATGCTACAGTCAAAAGTTATCTGAGGATTGCAATATTGGCCCACCCCCATTCCATGATCGCTTAATATAAAACCGTAGTGAAAACGAGATAGCGCTACACGCTGCAATAGCGCTCTGTCTCTGTTCCATTATGGTTTCAAGTTGAAACCTTCAACTTTGCTTTAGTCTAAGCCAGGGGTCTCCAAACTACGGCCCGCGGTCCAAATCCGGCACGCGACAGCTTAAGTAATTAATTGAAATGCAAAAAAGCGTATGTTTGCTTAGGTCACGCAATCTGCGACTAGTCTAGAAATATAGTTAAGGGTAGAAAAAATAAAACTGTTTTGGCCCTTGGAACATACTGAAGTACCCATTATGGCTATAACATTAAGGCTTTAAAGTTTGGAGAAGCTATCGCCGTATAAGGCCCCAAGAGATTAAAAAGACATTTCCATACTTTTATAGCCCATATAGTCTGCGTGTTAAGAAATCGCCCTTGTCTTGAAATCGAAAAATGATTTCCGTTGGCTTAATTGACAGTTACGAAACAACAAATTGAATGTAACGCCATGAAGCAGTTCATTGTTCTAAAATTTTACATATACCGGGTGTAACGGAATACCAAAATAATATTTTAAGGTTGTTGATTTACAAAAAATGTTTTATGACTATTCTTTGTATTTTTATTATATGCCTACTTTCGATTTAATATGCTTAGCTGTTAAGCGTATTAAATCGAAAGTAGGCATATAATAAAAATACAAAGAATAGTCATAAAACATTTTTTTTTGTTAATCAACAACCTTAAATATTATTTCAGTATTTCGTTACACCCGGTATATATCATATTGCGAAGTGATAGAATTAAACAAGCTATGGCTAATTTCACCAACCTTATCTTAGCTTAGGAAACTCCCGAGACGTATGCTGTCACTTTTTGTCTTTAATGAAAAGAATGTGACACCATGTCACCCAAAACTATCCTAAGCTAAGACAAGATTGGTGTCTGGTGAAATTATTCATATGTCTTTTTTATTCTAAGTCCAACAATTTACGCCAAATTCGGTTCCGTATTATGGATTGTTTGTGTAACAGATGAAACTGTTCCTTAATCAGAATCTAAACACAGTGAACTATATACCTCATAGCGCAGAGGTTACCAAACCTCCACGTGGGTGCCACGGAGAGAGATCAGGGGTGCCAAGAAGCGCCCCTGATATCTGTGCTAAAAAGAAAAATGCCAAAAAGTGTCAGACAAAAATATATAACTAATTCATTTGTATAATAATAATAATAATTTATTTGTCATTAAATGTGATATTACATATCGATGTTGGTTATTATATAGTATATGTTGTAAAAGCTCTCACATTTAGCTTCAGTTAGCATACAAATATAAAATATTCATATAAAAATGTCAAAATGTCATATTTGATAATTTCACCCATTAAATAAAATATTAATTACAGAAATGATAAAATAACATTAATGTCCTTATAATTTAAGTATTGGTCAATATCATAGAATGCCTCATGTAGCAACCATCTACGTAGCACCCGCTTAAATCGAAAAAATGGCAACTCTTTTATCAAATTAGGAACCTTATTGTAAATTTTTATGGACATGGAATAGCAATTTTTTTAAAAACAGACGGTTCTAGGAGTCACCTCCAAAACAAGTCTGTTGGGATTTCTGGAATTTGTCCTGTAGACGTCCTTCGCTTCAGTAAAAATGTTAAAGTTTAACTTAACAAATGTACAAATCTCTAATACGTAAATGGATGGTACTGTTAATATCCCTAATGATCTAAAATAGTCTTTACATGATGTATCAGATGGTATACCACATATAGCTCTAATGCATCTCTTTTGTGCTATGAATTGATTTTTTATATCTACACCATTTCCCCATATAACGATATTGTACCTTATTACCGATTCGACATACGCGAAGTAAGCCATTTTAGCTATATCTTTGTTCGCTAAGGATGTTAGTTTATATAGTGCAAATGAGAAACTGTTAACCTTAAGGCACACCTTCTCGACTTGCAATTTCCAACTTAAGTTTGTGTCTATTATAGTACCTAAAAACTTTACGTTGTTTTCGCATTTAATTATTTGTCCATTATGATTAACATTCACGTCTTTTTCTTTGAAGTTATTAAAATTAACAAATTTTGTTTTATTTATATTGATTTCTAAATTATTATTATTGAGCCAACTGATTATTTTTGTCAAAGTTGTGAGAATATCATTGTTATGACTATCAACAGGAACATTTGCATCTGAAGTGATTATAACCGATATGTCGTCAGCAAACAATATTACCTTGTGTGTTAGGACATCAGGGAGGTCATTAACGTAAAGTAAAAACAAAAGAGGTCCCAGCACACTTCCCTGTGGAACGCCACAGTTTTTATGAAGAAAGTCTGACTTGTATGATTGAACCAAACCTTGACGGTTTGTTCGTGATATTTCTACACATTGTTGACGATTTTTCAGATACGAATGTAGCCAGCTTAAAGCCGGTCCTCTTATACCAGTGTAATCTAATTTTGTGAGTAAGATGCTGTGTGATACTAAGTCAAAAGCACTGGTCATATCCAGGAACAGCACAGTCGTATATTTTTTTATGTTGGTATTTTTTAGAATTTCATGGACCGTATGAAAAGTAGCATGACTTGTAGACTTTTTCTTTTGAAAGCCATATTGTTCCTGTTTTATAATTTTGTTGGTATTTAGGAATGAGGTTAGTTTATCTTGCATAATTTTTTCGAAGATCTTTGACAGGACCGGTACAAGGACGACCTGTCGGTAATTTTTTGTATCAGTACTACTTCCCTTTTTGTGAAGAGGCTTCACAATCGACATTTTCAATTTTTCGGGAAAAACTCCAGTTTCTAAGGAAAGGTTAATTAAATATGCCAAAACTGTGCTAATTTCCTTTCTACATTTTTTAATAATTTTTGTGCTAATACCATCATATCCTTCTGACGCTGTGTTATTAAGTGAAGCTATAGTCTTTTCTATAGTCATAGCATCGGTGGGGGTTATGATGAAATTATAATGAAATTTCAAAATTTGCCTCGTTTTCAACATGGGATATTTCTATTGGTCAAAATAGATAATGATGAAAAAGTTTAATGTCGTACGTCTCGTAACAATGTCGTACGTTTAGTACAATGTTACTTGTTAGAATTTTTCTTAACAACTGACGGCAATACATAGATTAGAAATGTCGCGATGTCACGCCTTAGTACATTTGCTGTTGGATTATGACGTAGCCACCCCCCACTCTCTGAACTTTGATTCGCAATATCCAAGTAGTTTTTATTATTTGACCCGCAAAAAAAGGTGCCCATTTTTATTATCCAAATTCAGTAAAGGGACTAACCCGTAAGGGCAGAGGGACACAGGGACAAACAGGAGAAAGATTTAAATAACTTGTAGGGAGTCAAGAAGTGTGCGCGGCTAGAGTGCGATTACACAGGTTCCGCGCACATCTCCCGCTGTTTCGGCCCGTATAACCACGATTGGTTGAGGTAGGGCCATGGGTTGGTGGAGGGTATCCTAATTCAGTTTCAATTTTCACACCCAATCATCATGCCTAATGTCGCCAACAAATACAAAACTCATGAAATGTATGAATGAACGGCAGGAACGTTGAATAGAAACATTTAGAAATGTCCTTAACATATTCTACCGTGCTTCTACACAAGTTCGTAGTTCAACTTCAAACAATGCGCATTGTATTGTTTCCCGCGTTTCCCTTAATGCTTTCTATTCATGACTCGAACTATTATTAGTTTTTACACTTAAATAACCTTTGCGCTATTGTAACGAATGGTAATTATGTTTTCTTGTCGTGCTTGTACAATTTCCGTGGCAAATATCATCTCTCGTAATACGTTGTTTCATACCTTGAATAATCCTCTTAAATGTAAAAGCGACGCCGGCTTTACTTCAATGACAGCCTTGCGTAATGCGTTTTAATACATAAACTTGTTTATAATCTCGTTTTAACGACAAAAATGTGACTATGTTGCTCTCAAGTATGTGAGATATTTAATAAGATACCTATCTATATTAGAATAATAACTATATTATGATGTGACCGAATCACTTTTGCCCAATACTTCTCTTCTGCCTGTAAGTTTCCATACCATACATACGTATCCATAGAATTGGACCTTCGCCAGGATAAAAAGTGTACAAATAATGAAGTACCTACGTACGTATACCTACTAATTGTCTGCTGTGCTTCCAACTCCGTTTGACTTTTTCTCTGTCTTTCAATTACGAGTACGTCACGTACAATACAAACAGAGATTTTTTTTTATATATTGATATCGGTTGCATAAGCTTCATATGACAAACTCCTACGGCCAGCGCAGGGTTGTCGAGATAATTCAATGTTATAGAGATCGCATATGAAGAAATCTCAAAATCTCAATTTTAGTGTAAGTCAGAAGACATTTTTTTTCTCTTTATAAAACTTGTGTGATAAACGTGTTTTTTATACTAGCTTAAAGACAAACAAGCAAGCAAGATTTTCTGTGACGTCTACCATCTATGTTATCAGAAGGGGACTTAGTACTGCGTCTGCGCGGTTGCCTCTATCTAACTAACCTACTCGTACCTGTGCAAGTAGCATTGCTGCTTTGTCCCGGTGTTGTCGTGATCTTTTGTCTGTGTATGTGTGTATGCGTGCGTGTATGTTTGTGCCTGTGACCATTCGCGTTTGTATCGAGATGAAATCATTCCAGCAACCACTGGACTATGATCAGGCGTCTAGCCTAGCGTCACAGGTTCTCAGTGGGCCTAATAACTGGTTGGTGAAATTACTGAACATCTTTGCAACGTACACTATGGTCCTTGTGGCGGTTGTATTTTTGCGAAACTTACCAAGAACTTCATGTACTTTAGCCACCTTATCTACTCATCATGTTAGGTTACCAACTTTGGTATTTAAAAAAGTGTTACCTATGTCGGCCCTCACAACGCTAAACCTTTTAAAAATATAAAGTATATTTTGTGTCTAATTAAAGTGTTCATCCTATCCAGGAGACAAGAATCCATGTATGCAATGACGGGGCTGTATGCAGAGTCAGGTTGTGCCGACGGCGGGGACGATGCAGCCGGTCCCAGCACTCCGCCGCCCCCGTCGCACCCTCCGCGGGAGCCCGGCAAGTGCCACAGCCGAAACCCTTCAGCTGGCATTTGCGACAGGTACTTTCTACAAAATGTTCGCCTGCTCATTTGCTTCCGAATTTATTTGTTTATGTAATGCAAAACTGAAGTGTCAACTATCTAGCCATTTAACTATGTAGCCTTAACATTTTACGTAATATGAAAACATTTTGTAGGATTTACGACATCTGTGTTTCGAATATAAAAGACGCGTTCCAGATAAGCACGGATTTGTAACATTTTTTTCAACATGTTTAGCATCAACGCATTTCATGAGCTTTTCATGCTGGTTTTGTGTGTTCGACTTAAACATTTTTTGCCACGAATAGTTATCAGCAAATACCCATGCGATTTGATGGGTCCTCTAATACCAATTTTTGACAGCTTTCAAATTTGATATGTTAAATTAAAAAAATTCATGAATTAAAAAGGTTTTCAGATGATTTGAAAATGAATCGAAAGTTTATATAATTTTAGCCGATTCTGATTTGTACTACTTATAATTTTAAGTTACTGGACTAAGTAAATGAGATGTCAAAATTCAACATGAAAAGTGCAGCTAAAAATTCTAACATTTCTTAAAAGAAACGCAAAATGCGATAAGCGTCTGATGTAAGCACCAAAAAGTGGCGATGCTTATCTGGAACGCACCTACGTGTTTTGTTCGTTGCAGAGATCGCGAGAGGGAGAAAGAGAAACCTCGTCAGATGTTTCCAGAGATATTAGACATTCCTCATGACGCAAGAGACTGCGGTATCCTATCGTGGAGGCCGCTTTTTATTCAGAGATTTTCTAGTATTAAAGTGAGACGATTTTCCTTTTCATTAATTGCAATGTGGTATATTTAAGAGAATGAATTGTAACGTTCGTGTTCTGTTTTTTAGGTATTTGTATTTTTTCTTTCGTTCCTGGTGACGCTGCAACAAGCGCTAAGCTCGGGATACATTAATTCTGTGATCACAACTATCGAGAAACGCTTCGAAATACCTTCGAGTCTTTCGGGACTAATCGCCAGTAGTTATGAAATAGGCAATGTCATCACTGTCATCTTCGTGTCGTACCTGGGCAGCAGAAGACATATTCCAGTGTGGATAGCAGTTGGTATGTATAAATGAAATAGATATGTTTTCATCTACATATATCAGGACCCCCACTCGTGTCATTGCAATTGTGTAATTCAATCATTGATCACTTTGAGAACCCTTTTCGTCACGTGACAAACATCACGCAACCCGTATGGCATGGGATGTCGGTCGAGAACTCGAGAGTCAAGCGGTGTCAATCAACATCGCTGGACTATCTTGGCACGGAACGTTTTATAAGCATGTGATTAATCGTATTATTTGTATATTGCACGCGCTACGCTACTGTTCAATGTGCATCTCGTTATCTGCTGCAAATGACACTAAAATTCATTGTATGATGTCGATTATCATTCTCGTGATGACTAAACCATATTGATGTTGCTTACAACAAAGAGAAAGAACATATTATAAGCAAACCTTTAACATTAATGTTAAAAGGAGAACAGCATATAATGACAAACACGATCACCGCCGCATAGGTTCCCTGAGCGTAACAGACAACTTTAAGAACAGCAGTTGTTTTTAATTATGTTTTAATTACTATTCATTTGGGTAATCAACAAAATCATTAGTCAAATAAGTCAATTTTATATCTTTAATACTCGGACTCCACATTTACAACCCACCCTTAGTTGGCTCCAAAAATCGAAGAAAACATTTTTACCGTTGTTATCCGCACATTCTGTTTTGTTTGCCATTATCTTTATCATTATACAGTAGGTAGGTAACGACAATGGAGTATTTGTATAGTATTTGATAACTTTTCACTTGACTTGCCCCTTGAACAATACGTCTTACTGGCTTGTCCCGTAGTGAATATGCGACCCCAAATTGTCAGTGATCGACCACTATCAAACAATCGCAACAGCAGAATCGTCGTCGCCCCGACGCGTTCATTTGACCTCCAGTAATTTACCGTCCCTGTTGTTGCAGGTGCCGTTATAATGGGTATCGGGTCGTTAGTGTTCGTTGTGCCCCATTTCATAGCGGAAGTGAACAGTGAGACGCTGGCGAACAATAAGTCCGATGACAACATCTGTCGATTGCCCAGGGCTCTCGAACAGGATATGGGGGGGCTGGGACGCCTGTCCCAAGGCTTACCGCCGAGTAACCTGAGACCGGACAATTGTATTAAAGTAAGTACGGCTTGGAATGGAATTATATTTTTTTTTGTGTATTAAAATTTTATGTCTTTAGTGGGAAGACTAAATAGGAATAGTTTTGTATGAATTTCTGATTGATCTCGTATATGTCCACTTAAATCATATAATTATAAACTCTTGTGAATAGTAGAGCCGATTTGCTCAACTCCTAATCTAATTACTTACTTATTAAACAGTTGCCTTATTTAGGAGTTGGACTCCAGTAAAACAGTATATAAAAACTGCAAAGGTGGTCGGTACACGCCCACCTTTAATTCTAATGACAATTTTGTATGTTCAAATAAGCTCAGGCCGCCGCCACAAAATGGCACATTGCATTTTTTTTCAACCCCCTCAGTACGGGTATCTAATGAAAGAGCTTATCTAGTTGAATACAGTAACAACCTAAAAAAATAAGTAATGGAATAAAAACTAAAAAGTAGTACTTACACAAAATTGATAAGAACGATAATAATGGTAAATAAATGTACTAAAATGCTAAAAAATAATTCAGTAGGTCCTAGGCTAGGCACCAGTCATTACACAATTCTCCCCATCAATCAAGGCCATTGATCAGGCACGATAATAAAATCGTGGGGCATAATATTTAATAACCTGGGTAAATATGTAAATAACATTTTGTTAAAAAAATGAAAAACCAACAATACATTAATCAAATAGACTTTTTATTTTAAATCACAAAACCTTGATTGAAAAAAAAAATTACAAAGTGACATAGAGGAATCTAGAAGAGCTGTCAACCAAAAATGTTAAACGACATAATTTGGTGGGAGACTGAGGCGCATTCAGTAATAAGATGCATCAGTATATTTTCACTAACTGTAGAAATTTTACGCATCCCGTCTTTCTTTTCAATAAAACCATTGAATTAAAAAAATACCTATTTTTTAATAATCTTCATGTCGTCCATTAAAACTTTAACCTGCCTTTCTGGATAACCGTGTTTGGTCAATACCCTATCAAACCGAAACCTACCCATGTTAACATAGTCATATAAATGATATGGCGTCATTGAAAATCCAAAATTGTTAAAATTAATTTGAAAGCACATACAAATAGTTGGGTCTGTGAATAAAAATGTATGGGGAATTAGGAAATTAATTTTACAATTTCGAATTTTCAATGACGCCAATTTTTTAATGACTACATGAACATGGGTAGGTTTCAGCTTGATAGGGATATTGACCGAACACCTTGTATAGAGTATACCTACATATATTCGAACCTCATCTACGACAAAAACGTAGCTTCCTTGTAACATTGTTAAAATTCTGTTTGAAAAGCAATGATATTGACAAATACAGATTTATATTCCACGAGATCGTGCTTGTTGCTTTCATCAACAGCTCATATACGTCCCCACTGAGGGGCTCGGGCCTACCCTACACTAGGGCGATTAGGCCTTAGTCAACCACGCTGGCCAAATGCGGGCTGGTCACACACAACCTGTAAAGAAATTCCTTCTTCGCAGGTGTCTGCAGGTTTCCTCGCGATGTTTTCCTTCACCGTAAATGCGTCGAATAAACGTACATATATACGTGGCGGGGCTCAAACCGCTACCGATCGAACCGATTGGAAGGCGATGGCCTTACGCACTACGCCATCGGCTTTAAAAATCTTCAAATCGAACGTATTTCCACAGAGCACGCCGAGCACGTTCATGCCTGTGATGGTGTTTGTGGTGGCGCAGCTTCTCCTCGGCTGCGGCGGCTCGCCGCTCCTGACACTAGGCACCACGTACGTGGACGACCACGTGCGCCCCGAGTCGTCCAGCATGTATATAGGTAAGGACGCTATGCTTTCTGCGGCTTTTTTTTTCAGAAGCTAGCTCGTGTGAAAATGTGTGTGTGTGCTTGGTTGTAAGCGGCCCGTCATCTTATCATTAAAAATAACTATAGAGTTGGCGTTCCTTATTAGTAAGGTGCAAAATATAAAGCCAATCTATAGATATGTCATCATCATAATAGTTTCAGGAAAGTCATTGATACACAGAGGCCTTCTCCAAAGATCTTTGAAACGATCGGTCCTGCGATGCAGTGGCCTCCCGCGGCCTTCACCAGATAGTCGGATGGTATATAAATTAATTTTAAACTCGATGAAGTACCAGCACCTCTTGCCTGAAGGTGAAAAAAATAAATCTTATACCCTCATCAAATTATGATTTCATCGTTTCTAGTTCAGTGAACTTTTATACGATGGAACATAAATTGCAAGATTTTATTGAGTGACGTGTGACGGCCGTAAATGCGTAATGTCCTACTCGTAAAGTGAAAATAATGCGATACGAGGTGTCACTGACCCGTATCGGGCCGAATTGCCTTTATTTTGGGTTCATCTTTCAATTTGGGTCACATTGCCACTGTAAAAGGCAGGCACTGTGGCTGCATTGAATAATAGATGACGTAGTATTTTCAACAGGAACAGGTCGATAAAACGAGTGCAAACCCTGTTTGCACAATGTAACAAATCCGTTTGCGTTATTATGGATCGGTTGTTTCGGTTAATAACAACAAATGGCGCTGTTACAAATCGTCATATTAAGTAAGATAATTTAGCTTTAAAAGGGCATCGGAATGCTTGTTTTTCAACTTTCATAAGTGATTAAAATTACACTTCAACATTGTGTTTGATTTGATGATTGGCGGATTCTTAAAAGGATGCAACTATGAGCCTTGTGTGTAGTATGCTAACAGTAAACTATAATTATATAAATTCTCTTTCTTATAATTATTATAATTGCGATGAAGGCCTATGAGGGTGGCGCCATTTTTGTGTGGTAGCAATTTTGGAGAATATGAATTTGGTAAATATTTTTGAAACCCATGAACGACTCTTTGGAAGAAGCTATAATTATTATTTTGCGAAAATAATTTGGAAATCGCAGAATAAAATATGTTTTTAATATCTAAAATATCGCAGAATAGAATAAAAAAGTTTTATATTAATTCAACCTGCGTCCCTGCGTGACCATGAGCGCCCAGTCCGCCACAAAATTGCAGGACACTTAACTACGTACACAAACATACGAAACCATCATGTAGGCTGTTGAACTCAATATTTAGTACCTAGTCGCATGTTGTTACTGTTCACCCACTCTTATGCCTTTGTTTAAACAATTACTTGGGTAAATGTGTAATATTCAGTTGTGTGAAAATACAAATTAAATTTACATAATACGCAATCTGAAAATTGTATTGGGTGATGTATTTCTTTTCACGTTGAATTACTATAATGTCATGTACGTCCTAAAGTTTAAAATCGGTTGATCTTAAACTTTAGGACGTAACTCTTCCTTTCACTGATCTACTACCTCTCAGTATAGTAGTATATGGAAAATCTTTGAAAAGTATGAATTTGTTTCAAGATTGGTTTCTCAACTAATATTGCATCAAATTTATACTTTTCAAAGACTTTCCATTAAAGATTCTCAAAGTAGGCATATGGATATTTACCATGATTAGTGAATATACTACTACAAATAGTAATTTTAAAATGTTGTACAAAGACGGTACTTGATCGACCGGACCAGAGATTTGTGACGCGTTTAATGAATACTTTCATTCCGTATTTGTTGCCTCTGATGAGAGACCTGTCTCACCTGAATGTCAACGCCAATCTACGTTAGATATTAACTCTATCAATAAAAATATATCCCGCGTTGTTAATGCATTCAAACGGGTCAATATTTATAAGGGAGCAGGTCCAGATAATATTCATCCAATTATAATTCGCGAATGCGCCCATGAACTTGCCACGCCACTCACATAAATCTTTCTAACATCTCTGGATACTGGTCTTTTTCCTGCCAGATGCACGGCTGCTTTGGTGACGTCTATTCCTAACAATAATAATAAGCACCTAACAGAGTATCGGCCCATCTCAAAGCTATGCATTCTTGGTATTTTTTTTTAAGAAATGGTGACTGCTGATATTGCTTATGCAGCCCGTAGTCTCATCTCACCTCAACAACATGGATTTTTTAAACATAGAAGCGTGGAAAGTAATATGGTAACTTTTACTGAATTTTTGGCGCAAGCAATGTATTTGTGACTCTAATTTACAGGTGGATGCAGTGTACACCGACTTCTCCAAGGCTTTCGACAAAATAAATCACAGCATACTTATAAATAAACTTGTAGCAGCCGGTGTGCACGGCAACCTTCTGAGGTGGGTCCAATCATATATTAAAAAAACAGGAGACAGGCAATGTGCATTAAAGCTTACTGTTCCCAATTCCTCCCAATTCCATCTGGAGTTCGTCAACGCTCACATTTGGGCCCTCTTCTCTTCATATTGTACATAAATGACATCGGGGAGGTATTTGAACACAGCTACCACCTACTTTATGCAAACGATACAAAATTGTATAGAATTATAAAATGTCATGATGATTGCTTAAAATTACAAAGTGATATAAATGCACTACATAAGTATTGCCCAAAAGAATCAACTATTTCTTAATATTAAAAAAATGACACGTTATCTCTTATACATGCAAAAAGAAAAAACTTAACTTTGATAATTACATTGAAACTAATGTTATTTATCAATAGAGTAACCCGCATAAGAGATTTGGGGATCATCATAGACTCCGAGCTTACATTTAACCATCATATTGATCACATTGTCGGTACTGCTTTTCGTCAGTTACGGTCATATTAATAAAAACTTTACTCCTAGGATCATCCTCGGTTTAGTTATTCAGAGTTTTGTCTTATTTTGACATATGGCAGCTGACATGTGCGGAAACAAGACAAAACACGGAGTAACTAATCCGAGGACGATCCAAGGAGTAAATTTTTTATTAATAACGCCGTTAGGGTTTATTTTTAGAATTAGCAAACCCTTTAAAAACATAAACACACTAAAGATATTGCTCATTTTTTCGGTCTATACTTGATTTTTGGAACACGGTCTGGAATCCCAGCTATGGTGTTCACATCAAAAGACATGAAAGGATCCAAAAGAAATTTATTAAATCCCTCAATTATCGCATGAGTGATTACTCCAAACATTCATATGAAGCTGCACTTATTAAGCACAAATTACTTTCTCGGGGCGACCGTCGAAAATACTTTTATATAATACTTCTATACAAAATCGCAATTTTCTTTGATCGATTCACCAGAGTTACTTAGCTTCGTTCGGTTTATAGGTTGTGCTCATCTCTCCGTACGCTCCTCACGTAAACTACCACTGTTTGTAACCCCGCGTCGCCATAAAAATTACACCCGAAACTCATACTTTCATCGTTCCACCTACATATACAACAAAGAATTTCATGAAGTTGATCTCTTTGATATTTCACTGCCACGATTAAAGAAATTTAAAATTCTCCCTACGAGCTCGATACATGGAAGACTATATATTATTTGTATTATAGTTTTCATCTTATTTTGTAACTATTTCATGTAAGAGTTTGTTTTGTTTGTAATTGTAGTTGATCATGTTTGATCTAAGTTTATTGTACACGTAATCTTGGGCACTGTAGGTCTTTTATCGTGACAAATGTTATAGTATATGTGAATGTTAATTGAAAATGACTGTTTGATGCCAAAGTAAATTTAAAAAAAATATTGTATATACCTAGTGAACATTAAAAATGTTCTCATCTCAAATTACATTTTGGTGTTTGGCTCGAACTAGGGCATCGGAACCGGGTTTTCCCGGTTCCAAAAGAACCGGGAATTCCCGGTTCTGAGGGTCCCTGAAAGAACCGGTTCTGTAAATCGGAGAACCGGTTTTTTCGATTCTTTCGGTTCTTTCTTAAAATAAATGTAGAAACATCTCTTTATGCTAAATATCAAGTTATTATAGTATCATATCATAATATTATTATTACTTGCCTCTCCCACATGATGGCATAAAACTTATTCCACGAGTGTGGATCTAGCCACATTTGTGGATTCAGTTTCAACGTCGCATTATACCAAACGACAATGTATCAATTTTGGCACTACAAAAGTCATCAAAATTACCATTATTTCACTGTTAAGTTAATAAATAACGTTATTATATTAATATAAGATTCGGCAACGTTAATAATCGCTGGTTGGCAAAACTGGCAGACGCGCTGTGAGTGGGGGTGTTATTTTATTGACGCCGATGTGTTAAGTGAGTAACTTTAAATATTATGCATATTGTTATCATTATTTTAATCAATCAATTGAGAATATTTATTGTCATTGCAATCAGTTAAGTATTACGCTTTCACTCTTGCGGGGTAAACATATTGGACGGAATAGAATAATAATTACACCAGACTTGGCTGGACACGCGCCCGTGTGTCTTGCTCGATAACTTTCGTTGTACCTATTTATTTCTCTTTTCTCTCATTACTTTTGTTTTTTAGCATCCAAATGATAATTGTGTGATTTGAGTTGTATTATCGCAACTACGAAAAGACTGATTTGAAAGAAGTCATTCATCATTTCAGCCAAGAAACGCCCACTGTTGGACATAAGCCTACCCCAGGGATCTCCAAACTAATCGGTCCTTCGCCTCTCGCATCCAGCGGCGTCCCGTGACCTTCACCAGATCGTCGGTCCACCTTGTGGGGGGCCTACCAACGCTGCGTCTCCCGGTACGCAGCCGCGACTCGAGGACCTTTCCGCCCCAACGGCCGTCAGTCCTGTGAGCTATGTGTCCTGCCCACTGCCACTGTTGGCGACCGGCTCATTTACTCTATTGGCAACACTGACTTATGTTAATATTATTGTATGTGCGGTCAGTTTGTAATTTTAACATAACGGCAGTCCGCAGCTAACCGCTAGCCGAGACACACGGTTGTATTTTGTCGCGTTGTACATATTTGTCAGTTTTCCGCAGTAAAGTTAATTGTGTTCCACTTTGGAGTTTTCTTCCTTGAACCCTAAGGGAAGCCCTATTCAGAAGTTACAAAGTGGTCTTCGAGCCGGATAAAAATGTTCCACACGCCAGCAAAGATGGAAACACGCAGTGTGAAAGCGCGTCGGGAACAGGAAGAGAAGCTTCACAAACAGGAACATAAGGTTTTGGAAAGCTACCCTGGCATCAGCAACCCCAATAGCCGCATGGACAGTCTTCCAAAGCAGGTTTTGGACCAGAAAACTATTGAGGGTAGCGTGAAGTCAGAACCAACAGCGCACGCTTTTTATGAAAAGCCACCGAGATCGTGTCTCACCAAAGCATCTAGCAGCAAGGGCTCACATAGATCGTCAGCATCAAAAGAAGCGAGAAAGAAGCAGCTACTTCTCGAGGCTGCTAAACAAAAGGCTGCGATCAAAATGGATCTGATTGACAAAACTCTGCAGGCACAATTGGCAGCTTTAAGTGACGAGGAGGACCTAGAAGAATACAGTCCACAGATTGAAATAGATAACCTTTCTAGTCGCGAAGTTGCAGAGTGGGTGGAGCATCAGAGCTGTCACGTAGAAGCGCAGCAGTCAACTCACGATAATGGTTTAAAAACGGGAAAACTGCACCACCGTGAAACAGCGTCAACGCCAGTCCCCGGCCCAGCACCGCGCGAGTTCGCGCTGGCCCCGCAAGCGCCGCCAGTGCCCGTGCCCGCCGCACCGCTGCCGCCGACCGACGGTTCCGTCACGGCGCTCAACAACGCTGTTCAGGTACTCGCTGGAGCGCTTAAAGACATCTCCACCACTAAACTCAATCATGTGCCAGATACCAGCTTGCTCAGTCGCATCAGCACACCTAAGGACTTACCAGACTTCTCCGGTGATCAGTTTGAGTGGCTACAGTTCAAACAGGCCTACGATGAGTCAACAGAAATCTGTAAGTTCACTGATAGAGAGAACCTGTGGAGACTGCGAAAATGTTTACGTGGACCGGCTAAGGACGCAGTCGCAGCATTATTTATCAGTGCCACGTCCCCTGCCAAAGTAATGGCGGCGTTGGAGCTACGGTTTGGCAATCCTGACTGCCTTATTGCACGCATCATTCACGACATTAAGAAGTTACAGCCTCTGCACCATGATTATCACCGTGACATCATCACTTTCTCATTGAAAATTCAAAACTTTGTGGAAGCAGTACGAGCAGTTCGCCGGGAGGAATACCTACAGGGAGTGGAAGTAGTGACCATAATTTTATCCAAGCTTCCCACTGTGTTGATCTCGAAGTGGTCCGACTACAGTTATAATCTGATAAAAGAAGGTACAAAGTCAAGGCTTATAATTTTATCAGAGTTCCTTAATGACGAGGCCATGAAGATATCTACCACTGCAAGCCTTTTCTCTGCTCCAAAAAGTGAGTACCCAAAAAGCAAAGCTCTAGACATACCTACACGCTCGCATTCTATATTGCTTCAAACAGATGACAATGACAAAAAATGCCAATTTTGCCATAAGTACATACATAACCTACAAGAATGTAAACAGTTCAAGAAAGCGCTACGAAAGGTACGTTGGCACTTCATAAGAAAAAATGGCCTTTGTTACAAGTGCTTATCATCGAAACATGAGCGAGATAGTTGTCAAGCCCCAGCGTGCGATAAGGACGGATGCGGAGCGGCGCATCATCGACTACTGCACTACAACGCAAACAACACACAGCGCGCACCGGCGCCGGCGTACGCGCCAGCGCGTGCAGCTCCGTGTTCTTCAGCTCCGGGCAGTGCGATGTTGTCAGTGCCGCGTAATGCCGATTCAGTGTCCGTTCCCGAAACGATAACAAACATAAACGCGAGTGATCAAAAAGTGCTCCTAAAAGTAGTATCAGTGCGCGTTCGGGGACCTAATGGCGTTGTGGACAGTACTGCGTTACTTGACGATGGATCTTCGGTGTCGCTTATAAGTGCGAATCTTGCGCAGCGTGTGGGCTTGCGCGGCCGCACGGCAACGCTGCGCGTGCGCGGCGCCTTCGCTGACAACGAGTTGGTATGTGAGTCGACGATAGCGAAAGTGAACCTTACAGGTATGGACAATAAGGTACATAATCTAACTATGCGTTGTGTAGAAGAGTTAAATTTACCATTGCAATCTTTATCTGTCTTAAATTTAGTTAATTATTCATATTTAAATGACATCAAACATATGTTATGTGTTTCTGATTCTGAACCTGAATTGTTAATTGGACAGGATAATCACCATTTATTGTTACCTTTAGAAATAAGATTCGGTAAAATAAATGAGCCGTCCGCCACTCTCACCCCCCTAGGCTGGTGTGTACACGGTACGATCTCAGTACCACGACTGGAACGCCCTTCTAGACGACCTCTATCCAGTGCCGCCCACACTAACTTGTTACTCTTGGAAGACGAGACGGAGGACAGTGCACAGAGGGATGAGTTATTTCTGCGGGAGATCCACGAGGAAGTACGTAAGTCGTTTGCCTTGGACTCCTTAGGAATAGCTGTTCGTCCCCGTCAGAATGCCGAAGACGCACGCGCTGTGGCCCAGCTGGAGCGCACAGCGACGCTCACTGATGGGCGCTGGCACGTAGGGCTGCCGTGGCGTGACGAAGACTGCACCTTACCCGATACCCATCCGAACGCGGTAAGTAGGATGAAAGGAATAGAGAGGAAAATGGTCAGAAATGAGGGTTTCGCTGAAAGATATCGCGAGCGCGTGAGTCATTTATTACAAAATAATTATGCTAGGCAGCTCACGGACACCAAGGTCACATCGAGAACCTGGTATCTTCCCCACTTTGGCGTGGATAACCCAAATAAGCGAAAGCTACGTTTGGTGTTTGACGCCGCTAATAAGGTAAATGGTCGCTGTCTAAATGATTATTTACTCACTGGACCTGACTTGTTGTCATCCCTGTTTGGAATTATGCTCCGCTTTAGGGAGCATGAAATTGCAGTAACGGGTGACATCAAGGACATGTTTCTTAGGGTGAAAATCCATTCCGAGGATCAACACGCATTGAGATTCTTGTGGAGGGACAATCCGGGGGATGAAATAAAAACGTATGCAATGACTTCTCTCATATTTGGAGCAAACTGCTCACCCTTTGTTGCTCAGTTCATTAAAAATAAAAATGCTCGGCGTTTTGAATCAGCCATGCCGGCCGCTGTGGATGCTATCATAAATTCACATTATATGGATGATTATATTGACAGTATGACGGATGAGAGTACAGCAATCGATATGGTAAAAAATATAAATAGCATACACACCGCTGGCGGTTTCGAGATGCGGAACTGGACTAGCAATAGTGTTGCTATTTTAGAGAGCGTTCCAGAAGGGGCCTTAGGCGCAGCGGCCGTAAAGTTTAAAATCGGCCACGAGTACGGCAGTGAACGTACACTCGGCCTTATGTGGTTTCCCGCTGACGATACTCTGGGATTTGACTTATCGCTAAAACGGGTTCCCGATAAAATTCTAAGTGGCGAGGAACGGCCTACGAAACGTATATTGCTCAGGGTCATAATGTCGATATTTGATGTTTTAGGGTTTTTAGCTCCGTTCACGATACAGGGTCGCATTATGCTTCAAAACACTTGGCAATTGAATATCGGATGGGATGATTTAATTCCTGACGATATTTATACCAAATGGCTAAAATGGATTGACCTACTTAAAGTTGTGAGTGCAATGCGTATACCTAGATGTTACAAAAAAACATCTGGGCGCAGTGAAGAAGGGTACAGCGCTATGATTGGGGTGAGTGCGAGGGAGATGCAAGACCGGCCGATCTACGAGTCCGTAGCCGTGCTGCCGTCGCCCCTCCCACACGCCTCACTGCCCGCGTCTACGCAGCACGCTACGAGCGGCTACGACTGTGTAGCACCGGCGAGGGCCGTTGCTACGAAGTCAGATTATAACGATTTACAGTTGCATATTTTTAGTGATGCATCTACTCAAGCGATGTCTGCTGTGGGTTATTGGCGCTGGCTCAGCGAGGGCATTATTAGGGTCGCGTTCATCTCATGTAAGTGTAAAGTTATGCCTTTAAAAAAACTTACCATTCCCAAAGCTGAGCTGCAGGCTGCATTGTTAGCTGCGAGGTTAGCTAATAACATAGAAAAGGAACACAGGGTTACGCCCGCGCGTCGATTCTTTTGGTGCGATTCGACTACAGTCCTACACTGGATTCGCAACAACACGCGCTCATATAAAGCGTTCGAGGCGAACCGCTTGGGTGAGATCGATGAGTTAACCCGGGTACCCGAATGGAGGTACATTCCCACAAAACTGAATGTGGCCGATCTAGCTACTCGGGAAACCTTTGATCAAACCCTACAGGGTGAATGGTTTGCTGGTCCCAGCTTTTTATATGATGATGAATCTTTATGGCCTAGAGACGTCATTACCCCGGCTGCGGATACAGCTGTCTCAGGGGACGAAGGGGATTGCCTAGCAACAATACAAGACGCGCCCGTGTCTCTTCCCGTGCCGGAACCACAGCGTTTTTCGTCATGGTTGCGTTTGTTGCGGGCTACTGCTTCGATGCTTAAATTCGTAGCTAGATGCAAAGGTCAAGTAGGTGATATTGACCGTAGTACAATGGACCGCGCTGAAATTTTGCTATTAAAATACGCACAACAGGAAAGTTTTGGTGCGGACATAGTAAAAATAAAAAAGAGCTTACCTTTGCATCGTAGCAGCAAATTGTTGAGGCTGACGCCGGTACTGGACGAATGGGATCTTCTTCGCGTGGGCGGGCGCATTGATGCTGCAGTACAAACAGCATCAGATGTCAAAAGGCCAGTGATACTTGACGGTCGGCATCATATAGCTCAGCTTATTGTTAGATATTATCACGTAAAGGCGGCCCACGGAAACCAGGAAACTGTGGTCAACGAGGTCAAGCAAAGGTATTGGTTGCTACGACTTAGGCCTACAGTTAAATCTGTCACATCCCGATGCATGTTGTGTAGGATTCGCAAATGCAAGCCGCAAATACCAAGAATGGGTGACTTACCGAAGGCCCGAGTAGCACATCATCAGCGACCGTTTTCCTATTGTGGGCTTGACCTTTTTGGTCCGATGGAGGTCACCGTGGGTCGAAGGAGAGAAAAAAGGTATGGGGTATTGTTTACCTGTATGACCGTACGTGCGATTCATCTCGAGTTGGTCAGCTCACTTACCTCGGACTCTCTTATCATGGCGCTTCGTCGGATGGCAGCACGGCGCGGCTGGCCTCGTCACCTTTTCTCCGACAATGGTACTAACCTACGGGGCGCCAACACCGAGCTGCAGCGATCCATGCAAGCGCTGGATATTGATATGCTGAAAACTGAAGGCATTAATAGGGGAATGGATTGGTCCTTTATCCCGCCCGCTAGTCCCCATTGGGGTGGGGCGTGGGAAAGGCTGATTCGCAGTGTGAAAACGTCACTTAAGGTGATTTTAAATGAGCGCGCACCGCGAGAGGAAGTGTTGATGACCTTAATGGCTGAAGTTGAGAACATTGTCAACAGCCGTCCTCTGGTTCACGTCTCAGTAGAGCCAGGAGATGTGGAATCACTCACCCCCAACCATTTCCTCACAGGGTCTTCATCGAACTTGCCGGTCATTGGAGCCTTTGATGACTCTGATCTGTGTTTGCGCAAGCGTTGGCGAACAGCACAGAGACTCGCCGATATGTATTGGCAAAGGTGGGTGAGAGAAGTTTTACCGGATCTCGTTCCTCGTTCGAAGTGGCACGAAGAGCATAAGTCGCTTCAAGTGGGCGACTTGGTGCTAGTGGTGGATCCTAACTCACCTCGTAACATATGGCCAAAAGGTCTCATTACAGAAGTTATTCCTGGCAAGGACGGACGGATACGTTTAGTTGAGGTAAGAACAAGTAGTGGTACATGGCGGCGTTCCGCGGCTCGCGTTGCTCTTATTGACCTGCAGGATGAGTGCTGAGACAGCACTGGGGTGGGGAATGTTGGCGACCGGCTCATTTACTCTATTGGCAACACTGACTTATGTTAATATTATTGTATGTGCGGTCAGTTTGTAATTTTAACATAACGGCAGTCCGCAGCTAACCGCTAGCCGAGACACACGGTTGTATTTTGTCGCGTTGTACATATTTGTCAGTTTTCCGCAGTAAAGTTAATTGTGTTCCACTTTGGAGTTTTCTTCCTTGAACCCTAAGGGAAGCCCTATTCAGAAGTTACAGCCACGGTTTGCAATTCTTTGGGCTATGTCGGTGAATCTAGTTCTTCTACGGATCTCTTCATTTCTGATGCGATCGCGTAGAGAAACCCCGAGCATAGCCCTCTCCATTGCCCTTTGAGTGACATTAAACCTTCTGATGAGACCCATTATAAACGGCCACGTCTCAGTTCCGTACATCATCACTGGCAACACGCACGAATTGAAGACTTTCGTCTTAAGGCACTGCGGAAGATTGGCCGAGATTATGCTGCGTAGCTTCCCGAATGCTGCCCAGCCGAGTTGAATTCGTCGATTCACCTCTTTCTGGAAATTAGACTTACCGAGCTGGACTATTTGCCCCCAGGTAAACATATTCGTCAACAATTTCCAATGTAGAGCCTCCAACGTTCACAAGAGTGGGTACTTCATGGGAATTCACCATGATTTTGGTCTTGTCCATGTTCATTTTATGACCCACTTGTTGGGAAACTACAGAGGTCTTAGAGCATTGGGCCTAGATCTACGACGGTCTCAGCCATGACTACGATATCATCGGCAAAACGAAGGTGAGTCATGTACTCGCCGTTTATGTTGATGTCGAGTCCTCTCCAGTCCAAAAGCTTAATACATACATCAATACATCCTCCAATGCAGCTGTGAACAGTTTCGGCGATATTACGTCACCCTGTCTCACCTCGTTGAAGTCGCATTGGTTTCGAGTTATGATCCTGAAGGCGAACTGACATAGTGGCGTTTTCGTACAATGACTGCAACACTTGGATGTACCGGTAGTCTATTTGGCACCTCTGGAGTGACCTAAGCACAGCCCAGGTCTCGACAGAATCAAAGGCTTTCTCATAGTCCACACATGCCAAGCATAGTGGCAGATTATACTCCTCTGTCTTCTGTAACCTGCCGCAGCGTATGAATGTGGTCTATGGTACTATAGCTTTTACGGAATCCGGCTTGTTCGGGAGGATGGAAGTCGTCAAACCTGCGCGCGAGACGATTCGTAATGACTCTCAAGAACAGCTTGTATACATGTCTCAGGAGCGCGATGGGTGTAGTTCTTCAACTGGGCCCTGTCGCCTTTTTGAAGAAAAGTGCCACCACACCGCTGTGCCATGCTTTAGGCGTTTTGCCCTCGAGTATGACGGAGTTAAATAAAAAGAAGTGATTATTGCTAAATAATTCTAAAAACAATTTTATATAATTAATATATCACATTATTTATTTCTTATATAATTTTTATATCACATTAGTTAAATAATGTGATTTCCAATAAAGTGTGTTTTATTAAGATCCATTCTCCTTTATTGATTTTGATTGTAGATAATCTATATAATAGATTGCATAGCTTATCAACTAGATTTATCAAAAAACCGAAAGAACCGAAAAAACCGGGTACCTGGTTCCGGATTGAGTTCGGAACCGAAAGAACCGGTTCCTAAAATAGGGCCGGTTCTCGATGCCCTAGCTCGAACCAACTAAATAGGGATGTTGGCATGAATCGCGAATATATAAAAAGTTGTGTTTATTCCATAGAAGGGAATATTAAAATGCTAAAAATCATATTTTGCAAGTGTAAATGTGCGTTATAAATTAATTAAAAATGTTTTTAAATACGCCCAGTATTGTGATTGCAAACGCCAATCGGATAGGTGACGTCACGGTGTGGGAAAAACTCCGACACCATGGTACAAATTAAGCTATTCAGCACTATTGATACTGATAGCGTGCAAACAACCCGGTGGGTTATTGTCTAAGAAAAAATCTATCACGATCGCTTTATAATTTGACAGCCATTGCGGCGTGAATATAAGACTCTGTGCCGACTTCCTTTTATAAAAGAGTAATGGATGAATTACGACTGTCAAATTGTAAGCGATCGCGATCGATTTTTTCTTAGACAATAACCCCCCCGGTCCAAATTGACCGGATGCGTACCAACGAAAGTAATGTGACGTTATTAAGCGGTGCAATCAGTGCTCACGAAAAATAGGTACCTAGTGCAGTGTGTGCGCAAATGTCAAATTCTAAACTACGTACGCGAGAAAAGTACGCATGGCAGCATATCTTGGCACAGCGAGCAACAACTCCTCTATACGTCAAGATAAAGCGCGGCAGAAGCAGAAATTGTGTCCTACGAATGCCACATGTTGCTGCCGCGCATAATCTGTTTGGTCACAATGACAATTGTACAGTACGTTGTGGATTATATTTGTATTCTGAATGAGTTCTACAATAAATAACATACATTCCACATTGATACAGTAGTCCACCGTTCTTTAATATTTAGAACCGGACTTCATCTGAAATGCATCCATATACGTCAAGATAAAGCGCGGCAGAAATTGTGTCCTATGAATGCCGCGTATTGCTGCCGAGATTTGTTTGGTCACGATGCCAATTGTACACAACATTCAGATTTTTTTTATTCTGAATGAATTCTACGATAAATTACATACTTTCCACACCACATTGATACAGTAGTCCTATCCACCATCCATATTAATATTATAAATGGGAAAGTGTATGTGTGTGTCTGTTTGTTTGTCCGTCTTTCACGAATTGACGTGATTTTTTAAGTGAACATAGTTGAAGGGATGGAGAGTGACATAGGCTACTTTTTGTCTCTTTCAAACCCTCCCCCCCCCCCCCCCCCCACTTCCCTAAAATGGAGGGTGGAAGTTTGTATGGAGCATTCCGCAATTTTCAATGTAGAAAGCTAAAAATTGGTACCTATGCGGACTATTTGTGACTAACAAAAAAAAGGTGCATAATTTTTTTTTATCTGCCCCCAACCCCTTAATAGAGTGGGTGAAATTTTATATGGGACTTTTCGCAGTTTTCAAGGTAGGGAGCTAAAAATCAGTACACAGACTCTTTGTTACCAACGAAAAGTACCTTCCTTATTTTATTTTTTTGGAAATCTACCGTGTTCCCCCGAATTTAACGCGAGCGAAGCCGCAGGCAAAAGCTAGTTCGTTAATAATTAGAACCGGACTTTAAAAATCCATATACTTTTTAAATTGGACAGAGTGAACGAGACAAGACTAAATTGCGAGTATCTTTTGTATGGCGACGACGGAATAGGAGTCATTGTTGATTTAAACACACTGTCACAGTGCTTTGTTGCAAAACTACATTGCCTAGTACCTATAGGTAGGTAGTGTAGTAGGTATGGTAGGTACGTGTTCGACGAGCGTATTTCTCGTTAAGAAATCTAAACGATTATTGTGTAAGATTAGCAAACGAGCGTGATGTATCTAGCTTTTCGAACGCCAATTCACGCCGGATCAAGCCGAGCGTGATTACATTACAATGGAAACAAACATTTCCCACTAATGCGGAACGTTACGCCGCTTGAGCGATATTTGAAATAATAACGCATGTTATGCCCTTTGTTGTTCATGTTTTGAGAGTATTTCAGAGTATTTACGTATTGAGATATTAGATTTTTAAATGTACCCACCCATTATTTTTTCAATCGAGTCTTTCGTTTTTGTCGTCTCGTTGTCTGTCGTCTTTTAGATTAGTTACCGCTGGTGTCATTTTTAAAATAAATTCTCGCAAATCTTATTCAGTAGACTTAACTCAATTTTATTTGCTTTTTAAGATATACCTACCGAACTTTCTCTGACGATGCTTCGACTGACATTTTTTCTGTTACGTTGTATCTTTGTCTTACTTCTTTTACTTTACTAAATCACTTTATACCTTTTTATTATTATGTGTGTTATTTTAGTAATCATTAAAAAACCTACCAATTTTGGTATTGATAATAATTTCTCTTGACGATAAAACAGGCGTTTCATATATTATACCTATGCCAAAAGGTTTACTCATTAGTGTTTGAAAGCGACATTCTATGTTTAGAACATAAGGTTTGTTTGCTTAGTCTTTGGCATAAACGTGCACCCATAAAATCACATTTAAAACGATTATAATGTATGCTTAATCTAATAAGTAATGCCTTTTCTAATCTTGTACCATTTAATTTGTTTAGTTATTCATTATATTTTACTTAAATTATAGAAACGAGTGAAAGAGGCTTATAAAATATTCGGACAGACTTGCCTGGTCAATTCTATCCTAGCACAATATTGAGTACAGACTGATATATTCTGGCAGCGCCCTTGACCTGTAGCCCAGCCAACAAAACGAACGATGTTGAACGAAAAGAACTAAGCACGCTATGTCAATCCTCGAGAAATACCTCGTTAACAAAGCACCTGGAAGCTAGAAGTGCAGAACACTTCAACCAGGAAAATTGTCTGACTTATGCAATAGTCTGTCATTACAATTGATGCGCCGACAGTCGTCACTCTGTCTGTGTTGCAACGTAATGATTTTCATTATCGCTTAGAAAATTTTATCCACTTGGTACGGTTATAGATTGCGGAATTTGGATTACGATTTTGTTATAATGTCCTGCCCTGTTAATAAATTTTTATAATGCTTTGTTGACAATTAAAGATAGAAGAGTAATAGAGTATTGTAAATGTTTACATATTGCTGATAAAAATAATATGTAGTAGTAGGAAAACTTATCAATAAGTAATAAGTAACAGAAAAGGTCGTGCTCACAATTGTAGTTAGGGCCATATGTTTGTACAAATAATCATCTCAATCTTTAATCTCCTGATGTGCCCTTTAATTACAAACCTTTTTAACATTTCTTAATGCTTATATACACTATTGTACTTGATCAACAACATGTGTGTTTATTTGTCAGCTTACAGACAAACAAAAGATTTGGAATCGTATATGACCATTCTATAAACGTTGACTTATTTATACTTCTAACATTACTTCTGGGTAAAGTTCGTGTACTATTTAAAATAACCCAATATTCACTTGACATCCTTTGACATCAATAACTTCTGAATGTACTTTCGTTTATCACAAGTATTGATTCGCCCCAATTACAGTACTCTGTGCTCCGATCGTCATACGAGTATGTATAGAGTGCAATGTTCCAGCATTTAACGCATAATTTTATTGTACAATGTATAATTTTTTTGTGTTGAAATGGATTTTTTGACATCGTGCTCAGAGGACCGGACCAAAATTAAATCACAACCTAATCAATCGCTTAGGAACTCGTATAGAACAAATGTATGTAGTTTTCTATTATCTTTATGTTAACTATTCCTTTTTATATGAATATAAAGGAGAAACGTATAATGAAGGAATCACAAATATATTCATATTGCGTTGCATAAAAACAAACTTCATAAGGGGCAAATTAAAATAAACAAATACGTGACTGTATTGTCTTTTGCCTATAGAAATCCAAGCTCTCATTAGTGGGAAATTTGATTAATCTATCCGATGTGGTTGTTGTTATGCTCAAGATAATAACATTCTTCGATTTCGCAATTTTCGAGACGTTTGGACCTCATCACCGGGTTAAGGATCTCTTGAATAAGTTTTATTTGCTAATTTATTTCAAATTGATCTCATCTGAGTAATGAATCTATATTTTTACTAGTTTCTGCGAGTGGTTTCGTCTGCGTAACTACTAAAAGTATACTAGTTTTTAGTATACATTAGTGGAAAATTTCATTAACCTTGCAATGTGGTTGTTTGTTATTCTCAAGTCGGCTATCGAATACAAAAATAATTTTGAAAATCGGTCCACAATTGGCGGCGTAATCGTGTAACATACACACAAAAAAAACATATTCGTCGAATTGAGAACCTCCTCCTTTTTTGAAGTCGGTTAAAAACTAATCGCACTAGGAAATTTTCGAAAAAATTTAAAACAAATATCTCTGAAACCGTGATATTTTAACTAAGGTCAAAATGTGTGGTAAGGGAGGCCATGATAAAGTCCATCTATAGTTACAGGTTTAGAGACAGACATAGAGACAGAGTGTTTTAGAGACATCCTGTATAGTATGCATAATACGAAAATAGAATAGCTATCGGTTATCGCTTGGTTTTCGAGTAGGGACTAGGTGCCCCAGTCCATCGCGTGCCTATTGTGCCCAGTGGGGAAGAGGGGCCTGAAGCCTGCATTGAGCGTTGCCCGAGCGAAACCTTTCTTTTCTCATTGATAAAGTACATAAATCGTTAATTTTGAATTAGTTTTTTTATAAACATCCAAATAATTTTTCCTTGCTGCCCGCGACAATGATTGAAATCCGTTTGTGGCCCTTTATAAAAAAAGGTTGAGTATCGCTGGACTATAGAATGGTGAAGCATGCGCACATTGTTTGACCCTCCTCTTACATATTGAACATTCGGTTTGAATGACCACGTCAAACTGGTGTGGTTATCAATATGATACTGTTATCTAGCATGCATGTTTGCATTGAGCTACTGCAAATATATTGCGTTCATGTTATATTTGTGACTTTGTTTTTTCTTTTAAAATGCTAAATAAATTTTACAGTAATGTTACATAATTATTAAGTCGGCGGCTTTAGTGGTAATTTCGTCAACACAAAAGGTCGATGTGGTTTTTCTATCTTAACTAACATCCAACATCAGAAACCGATTGCTTATACCCAACTAAAAAGTCAAGGTGAGATTTTAGCTATCACCTTACAATAGCGAGAATGCTGACTCGGCGTTCGACGGAGATCCTGCGGTTCAATGCATACAATACTATTTTTGGTTCGTTTCGACGATATTATGAGTGCTGAATAAAACCCACTGTTATATTGACGAAGGGACTAGGAATAGGGATACCACTTACATAAGATTCGCATAAAGTCAAATCTACAATACCCTAGAGTTTGGTGTCCTTGTATCAATAAACGAAGGAAAATACGAGTAGTATTCATATTTAAGGAGCAACAGGCCTATTATGGATCTTTCACCGTATGACATGGTATAAATTTAGAGATAAAGAAGTCATGAAAAATGCTTCATTTAGTTTACCGATCTCCAATGATATCTATAATCACTAATCACTATGGCATAATTTCAATGATGTCATCATGGTATAATGAACGAATGATCAAAAATCCGACCGAAAATCTTATGACATGTTTTGCACTATGATTTCATCATGATAGGTATCATTTAAAAACCATGAGATCGGTAATAGGCCTGCGGGCATGAGCCTGAACAAATGGAGATTTTCGTGTCTACTGCTGATCCAGACCAGAACCGAGTCAATGGTTTGACATAACCTGATGATCAGAGGGGCCGCTCAGCTTGAATGGACAAATCGGCGCGTCTGCGTACGCAACGGTTACGATTGATGTTTATTTCCGAGCTATGACCCGTTTAATCCGATAGGATTTCTGTGAAGCGCAAGATATTTTAATAAGGCTGCCGTCGTCGGCGCCCTCACCAGGTGCGGCCGGGCTGAGAGCCCTCGAGAACTCACTCCCGTCGCGTTCCCGTCTCATTTTAAATGTCAAGGACGATACAATCTAATGCGACACTTTCCAAATTAATATTCGTCCGCCAGCACACTTGACTCGGCATTGTTATGATTCATGAAGAGGGGAAAACATAATATCGTCGTGGAAAGTACGCTTTCTAAATTATTGTTGTTCTGGTGTCAAAAACAAAGATGTATTCGTTTTATGGTATCATTAAAGGGAAATGTTAAGCTTTACGCCGGAATAAACCTTTACATGTAAAGGTTTATTCCGAAATAAACCTAAACATTTTCCTATCATCTTCGGCATGGTAACTGACTATTGACTGTTGGTGCATGAAATCGAATATAATAATTTATGCCACTAAATCGATCTTTACACACACGGCAATATCATCCCCGGCATGGTAGTTAACTGACAATTGACTGTTGGTGTATATAATGGAATATAATTATTGTCATTAAAATCGATCTTTACACACGCACGGCAATATTGATCTTCGGCATGGTAACTGACTATTGATTGTTGGTGCATAAAATCGAATGTAAATTAATAATGTCATTAAATCGATCTTACTTATATTATACAAGGGATCCCATAATTCTGAAATGCAAAAGCGGAATACTTCCGAAAAAAATTTACCACAGGGTATGGTAAATAAAACTCCAAAGACGCCAAAGGACGAACCATAGATAAAGGGCGCTAAGGACACTCCAATGATGACAAAATATGTATGAACTGAGAATGTGATAGATAAAGGGATCTAAATCTAAACACACTAAGTGTTATTGGTAGGTAAAACTTCTTAAAAAAAGTGTTATTGATATTTTTAAAGCGGAACATTTTCGGGTACCGGGCGACAGCGGGACATGATTTCTAAAACGGGACTGTCCCGCCAAAATCGAAATGGATGGGATCCCCATATTATACTTACTAACAGATCGTTTTAGGACACTTCAGGAAATGTGTTGTGTTATAAAACAAATCCTCGGTATAAGTTTTTATTTGTAAGGCCGCAAGTATGTAAATGAAATGTGCTACGTCGAAATGACAGAGAAATGACCATTGACGTATATGTCAATGGAAATGGCATTATAATCTCATCATTAATGAGATTATTAGCATTAATCGTAATCAGCTCTACCTTTCGCACTAATTCTTTCTTAGTAGATTCCTTTTAAAAAATCTAAATATCCATCCGCATACCGAAAGGGGTTCAAGGGCGCCAACAAATTAAATTAAAAATTAATGGAGAACGGGAGGTACGGCCGCCGCCGCCGTCACGCGACGCGGTAAGTTTGGCAAACCATTAGTCAGCGTTATTCGCTGCGAGAAACAAGCAAGAGTGACCTAGTTTGCGGCGCGGTATCCGCAAGTTACGTTGCTACGTTGCCAGTTGCCGTATGCAGGTTGCAGCTTTCGTCCCTCCCTGGCTTGGTTTGGTGTCGTACGATCGCTCGCTCGCTGCGACAACTGCAGCTACACGAATTAAGTCTTTACGAATTATTGCCTGTCCTCGTTTGTGTTTCAAATGATACGATTTCGTATAAGCATTTAAGGTACATATCTTGGCATTATATGTTATGTATATAATAGCGCAAGCCATCTGACAACCTAACGTATTTTTATTATGAAAGAATTATATGAATAATTAATATTAAAATATTTTTTTTGTTTTTGTTTTGTTACATTTTGCAAATTTTAAACACTTACGAAGTTGCGGGGCGCGCGCGGGCCGCCCATAAAAGATAAAGACGATAGAGTTAAGTAAATTCAAAAAGCTGCGTGGTTGGAAATTTTTTTGTTGGATAAAATTTGACCAATACTTTTTATTAGTGGAATTGATTCTGAACAAAATTATTTCAGGTTTTGCTCAATTTAATTACACGTTGTATGGGCTTTTGTGATGATAAGGCTGAAGATAGAAGTGAGCTGTACCTGGACTCCTCCACACCTGTGGGCCTAGACAAAAGCCACGCGCTTATTTTGCCGCAGTCGTTCTGGAGAAAAAATGTATGTAGACGACATTAGCTGCGAAAAAAATTGCGTGTAGTTGTCACAGGCTAATGTCATTTCCATACATTTTTTAACTGCGGAAAAATAGCGTGCGGTTGTCACAGCAAACTAATGTCATTTCCATTCATTTTTAGCTGCGGAAAAATTAGCGTGAGGTTGTCATAACAAGCTAATGTCATTTCCATACTTTTTTTATGCGGAACGACTGCGGAAAGATAAGCGCGTGGGTTTTGTCGCTTTCTCACCTCTATTGACATATTGCACCCTTTTTAGGGTTCGTCATGTCTTTCTGTCTGTCTGTCCGTCCGGATGTCAAAGCCACTTTCCTCCGAAAATATAAGAACTACACTGTTGAAACTTGGTAAGTAGATGTATTCTGTGAACCGCATTAAGATCTTCACACAAAAATAGAAAAAAGCAATAAATTTTGGGGGTTCCCCATACATAGAACTGAAACTCAAAAATTTTTTTTTCATCAAACCCATCTATGGATAGGTCTTCAAAAATCATATCATTTTTTTCTAAACTGAATAGTTTGCGCGAGAGACACGTCCAAAGTGGTAAAATGTGTGTGGTCGTCGTCCCCCCCCCCCCTGCAACTTCTAAAATAAGAGAATGATAAAACTAAAAATATATATATGATGTACTACCATGCAAACTTCCACCGAAAATTGGTTTGAACGAGATCTAGTAAGTCGTTTTTTAATACGTCATAAATCCTACGGAACCCTTCATGGGCGAGTCCGACTCACGCTTTGCCGGTTTTTTTTATATCTGACTTTGCATTCCTGTTAAAAATCCTAAATAAGTTGAAAAAATTTTGTTACAAAAAATTAAACCGACTTCAAAAACACTGAAAACTTAAAAATAATATAAGAATAGGTACAGGCAACATCACACTTCTATATTGAAGTCGGCGCTAAACGATGATCTCCTAGAAAGTGTTAAAATTTGTCACCGACTTCAATATAGAAGTGTGATGTTGTCTGTACCTAATTCTTATATTATTTTTAAGTTTCCAGTGTTTTTGAAGTCGGTTTTATTATTTGTAAAAAAAAATTATTTTTAACTTTTTAATGAATGAAATCTTTTTAGTGAAAAAAACCCTAATTTGTTACAAGCTCACCTTCGGTGAGCTGGTATTAAATTAGTGTTTTCCTTGATTTTCTATGGGATCCCATCATCAGATCCTGACATCAGATGACGGAGTTATGAGGTAACAAACATTTAAAAAAAAATACAACCGAATTGATAACCTACTCCATTTTTGAAGTCGGTTAAAAAAAAGTCACTTTAGCCATAGACGAAGAATAATATAGACTGCCAATGTCATACAACTATAAGAAAGGTCCTATTCCCGCCTTATATCTAGATGGCGCTGACCTATAAGGTTGCTAACTTAAATTTTGTTTATAATTTATACTGAATCATGCCAGAAAATTAATAAAAAGTTGTTTTAATAATAGTAAATTACAAATAATTCTACAATATTCCGCCAGAACAATTTTAATCTTTATCAAAAAGTTTAATCCTATTACACGGTTTCTACGGTTTCGCGCTAGATGGCGAATACAATTAAGCACGGTGCGGTCAGTGCGGTGTTTAGATTGTTATAATACTTTTTTACTAGATGGCGCTTAATTTAATGGATAATGTTACATTCAATAATATTTTTTTTAATTCTTTCTGTGTATATTATAGGAATTGTAAATGATATCTCATGTACACAAATATAAGTTCTATATTGAAGTCGGTATCAAACGATGATCCAGAAAGTCTTAAAATTTGTCACCGACTTAGAATAATAACGCATATAAGGATAGTCCGGTACTGAGCGCGATGATTAAAGTGAAGCAAAAATGACACCGCTGTGTGAAGTTGTTTACGCGCGACACACGCACACTTACGATATGACGGGGCTGCCAGTGCGCGCCACCGAGGAGTTGTTTTCCCAAAATGAGGGAACTCATCTTGTGCTCATGTTGTTGAATGTCGCAATTGTCGTACCTAATCTATGTCTTTATGTTTTTATGTAAAGACAGAAATGAAATGAAAGTTGCCAAATCTCTGTTTATATAAGAACTAAAAAGCGTATATTTTAAAAAGAAATAATTGTCATGTCATTGTTAATACTTTTCTTGAAATATAATGAAAGTTGAAATCCTATCCTACTAATATCCTACTATCCTACTAATATTATTAAATAATATTATAAATGTGAAAGTGTGGACGTTTGGATGTTTGGATGTTTAGATGTTTGGATGTTTGTTACTCAATCACGCAAAAACGGCTAAATGGATTTGCATGAAATTTGGCATGCATGTAGCCTTTGACATGGAAAAGAACATAGGCTACCTTTTATCCCGATTCCTTAAGTAGTTCCCGAGAGAAAATAGAAAATCCTAGTAATATTATAAATGTGAAATTGTGGATGTTTGGATATTTGGATGTTTGTTACTCAATCACGCAAAAATGGCTGAACGAATTTGGATGAAATTTGGCATGCATGTAGCCTTTGACATGGAACAAAACATAGGCTACCTTTTATCCCGATTCCTTAAGTAGTTCCCCAGGGAAAATAGAAAATTGTTCAAAATTGAAGTCCACGCAGACGAAGTCGCGGGCAGAAGCTAGTTTCTTCTAAAAAACAGTCGAAAATAAGTCCTGGGCTTCTTACAAAATACGGTGAAATTTTTCTAAGTGCTGCACTCCCTTTGCTACACCCTAACCTTTTTTCTTTTTTAGGATCAATATGGCTTGTATTAGAAATCCCAATCGATTCTCTAGAAAATAATCATACGCATCGCGTCTCGCTCTTCGATGCGTTGTTTTTTTTAACTTCAAATTAAACCTATATTATAAACAGGATAAGTGTCGCCTAGATAAGTAGATACCTAAATATTTTTCATATTAATCATAACCTGTTTAGTCGGTTAAATTGGGACATTTATGTTTCCAAACTGGCAATACAACGATTGAAATGAAAAGTTTCGTATACTTAATTTATCTTATATGGATAAAATACTAAACAATTTTTAAATCTTTGCTGTGATAACAATGTTATTACACTTTATAATCTTTTCAGATGTCTTGTGATACCATTCAACTGCACAAATCATCATTATTAATTATTTTACGAGAGATACATTCGAAGCACATTGACCTTGACCACTGCGGAGCTGTCCGGCGTAGTGAGCCATTTATGGCTTAGTTTTAGTTGCTTCAACTTGTGCGCGCCGATTGGGTTTCTATGCGTTATTATTCTAAGGTCACCGACTTCAATATAGAAATGTGATGTTGTCTGTAACTATTCTTATATTATTTTAAACTTTTCAGTGTTTGTGAAGTCGGTTTTTATTTTTTGTAAAATATTTTTTATTTTTAACTTTTTAGTGAATGAAATCTTTTTAGTGAAAAGAATCCTAAAATAATATAAAGGAAATTTGGGATTTCCCTCGATTTTCATGAGATCCCATCATCTGATCCTGACTTTAGTGATCTTGGGGCCACCCCAGGAGTATACCTACTCTATCGAATACAAAAGGAATTTTGAAAATCGGTCAAAACACGTTGGACACACCTAAAACTTTAAGGGTTTCCCTCGTTCTTTATGGAATTCAATCATCAGATCCTAACCATGGGACCACCCTTGGAGTATCCTCTATCGAATACAAAAAGAATCATCAAAATCGGTTCATAAACGACGAAGTTATCCGCGAACAAACATAACAAAAGCATATATACGGTCGAATTGAGAAACCTCCTGCTTTTTAGGGTTCCGTAGTAAACAAGGAACCCTTATAGATTCGTCATGTCTGTCTGTCTGTCCGCGCTTTTACTCAGAAACTATTAGTACTAGAAAGCTGTAATTTTGTATGGGTAATGTATATTAATCATGCCAAAAAAGTGGTAGCAAAAAATATTGAAAAAAAAATTTTTTTTGTGGGGGCTATCATACATAGTATAGTGGGAGTAACATTTTTTTCTCGACTAACCCATCGTGTGGGGTATTGCTGAATAGGTCTTTAAAAAACAATGTACGGTTCAGAATACCATTTTTCGATTTAGGGATTCGTTTCTGAAATATTTGGTTTTAAAGTGCAAATTTTTCTTAGAGGTAAGTGTCCCCCCCTTGCGATTTTTAAGTTGGTCCCATAGTGAAAGTGTTTCAGTTTGCTTGTCTGAACAAGCACACCAAATTTTTGTCATAACTAAAAAATCAACTTGTATAACGAAGTTTAAAGAAAACTATCAGAGTTGAGTATTAAGTACAAACTAAAAAGTTATAGACGAAAAATTAGTATAAATTTACGAACCAGGTGAAGTTAAGTAAATATAAAATCATTGGAGCTTTAATCATAATAATAATTACTAATTTAATAGCAACGTGTTGTGAGGTGTGATGTGAGTGTGAACTCAAAGTTGGCATTTGCAACTACGGAACCCTACACTGCGCGTGGCCCGATACGGTTTTTTTAGAAGTCGGTTAAAAAAGGGTTTATTTTTTGCCACTCCTAAATTTTTTAGTAGCTCAAAAATAAAGAAAAGAGTTTTTGTGTTTTGCAACGCGAACTTGCTTTATTTTACAACTGTTCTGCGCAAAGCTTTACTTACTATTTGCAAACTTTAACTTCTAATGCTCTAAGCTTCTACTACATAAAAACGAAAGCCAATAATCACAGAACAATCATCAGGCGAAAATTACTCCACTTTGCTTCTCGAACGTTATCAATTATCTTGTTCTCGAATGAGAGGGAATGTCTGGCAGAAAGTGCCAAAAATGTGTATAGCGCCATCTATCGTGCTCTTGTATAACTACATAAATCTATGTAATCACTGCTGTGCACCCTAGGAGCGTGTGTGCTTTGTTGCTTTTAGAAATATCGACAAATTTTGGATTTGATACAGCTCGCTCCATCTATTGCTCGTGGTTATAACTAATTTTAGAAATGTTAGACATTGACAATCCTTTCTTTATATCATCCTTGCTTTAGCTTAACAAACAATAAAGAAGATCAATACAGCTAAAAATTTTAGTAGAAGCTCGGTGGCCGAAGTGGTCAAGGCGTCAACACGATATGTTGGAGACGCGCGAGACGGTAACAGCTGACTTAAGTTTGTACTTTGAAAATTTGGCCTTTAATTAAAAATACTTTATACTCGGAAATTATTAGGTATTTGTCTTAAATTAGCATGTAAGGAATGTCTTATTGGCCAAATTATATGTCCCTGAAATGTCACTTCACCTGTATAAACATATTTTCATTACTCATACTCTGAAAGTAGGTCTGAAGTTGCCTGAGGAGCGGGTTGAAAGTAATACTTTTCAGCCCTAAGGAGAATCACTTTCAACTGACAGCCGCTGTCAAATTTTAAAAAGAAACAACCTAGTTCTTTGTTCACATTTTTATTGAACCATGTTCCGACTTTCTATACAGCCACACAATTACAGCGCGGTGTAAAATTGAAATAACATAAGTATTTAAAGAATATATTTTTTAAATGACTTTATTATAATTTATTTTCAACTATTTCTTTAAAATATTAGATTTGGGCAAAATATTTACCATTTTTTAAATTATGAAAAACAATGGCTAAATAGCTGGGGCCACAGAAAAAAAACACAAAATAAGCGGGAAAGCAGCAAATGCGATCTGCATTTGTTTTTTCCATTTGTTGTTTTGTTAATACATAAATTTAACAGTTAATACAAATCTCTGCTATACGGAAATAGCAGAGATTTGTATTAACTGTTAATTATATTTATATAACATTGTGTTTATAATTAACACAATGAGTTCATCTGATTTAGGTATGGAGTTAACGCCTGATTTTATAAGAGAAAGCGGGCTAAAGCAGAAGTTTTTGATTTATGTAAAATAAAATTCACACGTTTTTTCTTTTGCTAATTCATTGTTTTATTTTTACTTTCCTTGTATTCGTAATGAAAAGCACAGTGTTTACCTCGGGTTAAAGACTTATTTAGTCCCTCGAACTATTCGTCTCGGGACTAAATAAGTTACTTTTCATTACTCATACTCTGAAAGTAGTTCTGAAGTTGCCTGAGGAACGGGTTGAAAGTCATACTTTTCAGCTCTAGGGAGAATTACTTTCAACTGACAGCTGCTGTCAAATTTTAAAAACGAAACTAGTTCTATTTTCCCATACAGCCACTCAATTACAGCGCGGTGTAAAATTGAAATAACAATGTTAAGTATATAAAGAATATAATTGCTAAATGACTATTATAATTTACTTTCAACTATTTTTTAAAATAACATAGATTTGGGCAAAATATTTACTATTTTTTTAATGATGAAATTGAAAAATAATAGCTGAATAGCTGGCCAGCCACAGAAAAAATTAAATAAGCGGGAAAGCAGCAATGCGATCTTCATTAGTTTTTTCCATTTATAGAGTTTTGTTAATACTTCCGTATAGCAGAGATTTGTATTAACTGTTAATTATATTTGTATAACATTGTCTTAATAATTAACACAATGAGTTCATCTAATACAGGTATGGAGTTAACGCCTGATTTTATAAGAGAAAGGGCTTAAGCAGAGGTTGTTGATTTGTGTAAAATAAAATTTACACGCTTTTTTCTTTAACTAAGTAATTCATTTTTTATTTTTACTTTCCTTGTATTCGTAATGAAAAGCACAGTGTTAACCTCGGGTTAAAGACTTATTTAGTCCCTCGAACTATTGGTGCCCTCGCTACGCTCGGGCGCCAAACAACGTCTCGGGACGAAATAAGTTACTTTCACCCCTGGGGTAACAATGTACTATTTCCAAATCCCAATTTCAAATCCCTAGTTCGTAGTCACTTCCTATCTACAATTCCTTAGCCACTATATTGTTAGATATGTAATTTCCTTCCCTATGACACAAACGATTTTTATTTATTCCCATTTCTGCACCCTTCCCTTGCTAATTCCTTTCCCATATTTCCTATCTTAAGGTTGCCTGGAAGAGATTGCTTTATAGCAATAAGGCCGCCTACTTGTACATTTCTTGTTTTTTTTACATTTGTTTCTTTTGTTATATGTTTTTTGTGCAATAAAGAGTTTATTATTATTATGATTGCGCAATTATTATTTTTTTTTCTTCCCGGTCCCTCGACAAATCGAAGGAGGGGAGATCACCCCTCGGCAGAGGAGGCCAGACGGCCGAGGGTCAGGGCGACAAAGAGAGGAATCGGCGGACAATCCTAGCGTTATCGAGCAATACCGCACGTTGAAGCCTCGCTATCAAGGGTCCGTCACACAGTCCCAATCTCTTTAGATGGTCATGAAGAGAATTTGGGACGAGGCCGTTAGTTGAGACTACGATTGGTATGATCTCAGTGGACGCCACCCGCCACATGTCGGTAACCTCGTGTGCCAGGTTCAGGTACTTAATCTTCTTATCTGATTCAGCCTTCACAAGGTTCTCGTCAAAAGGAATAGTGACGTCCACTAAGAACACACGTGATTCCGCCCGGTCCATCAACACGATATCAGGCTTGTTGGCGGGAACTGTCCTATCCGTAATGATGGACCGGTCCCAGTATAATCGAGCGCGGTCGTTTTCGAGCACTGGCTCCGGCGAGTACTTGTAGTACGGTACCTTCTATTATTATTATTATGATTATTATTATTATTGTTACACTCTGTATAAGCGAATAATGTCCACATTTGTCCACAGGTTGCATGTACAGTATGGCAGCGTTCGGTCCCGTGCTTGGCTTCTTGCTTGGAGCCTATCTTCTCTCGTTTCACATGGACTCCTTCTCCGGTGCTATTATATCTATAGGTAAACATATTATGAGCTGCTGCCACATTATACATTTATTTAATTATTTCATGGGGACAGTATACCTACCAGGGGTGTTACGGATATTCGCATCCGCATTATTGCCTCAAAATATTAAAATTTAATCGATGTTCATGTATTTGTGTACTTAAAATTGATATATCTTAAAAAATACTGAAATCCGCATCCGCAGATGTGAACCTCTAGTAATCCGGATCGGCATCTGCGGATTTTGATATCCGCGGATATCAAAATTTTTACATCCGTAACAACTCTAGTACCTACACAGGTGCTTATATTTAATAAGATATGTTTATCTTATACATTTTGTTAGCCAATTATGAACATCCAACAGTTTGAATAACCGGAACAAAAGAATACCTACATATCTATTTAGTTTGTGATGTTATTCCTGAATAAACATAGCAACACACATACGTATGTATGTACACAAGCATGCACGCAAATTACACATGTAAATTAACAGATTAAAAAATACATTTAATCCTTTAATCCCTTATTTATCACGAAATTCAATTGAATTTTCTTGCGGGGATAAATAACAATGTTTTTTATTTACTATTTATGTTTATACTGAAACCGTTCTCTTGCAGTGTTAGCGCTCATTATCGACTAGTGTTTTCTGTTATTTTCTTCACGAAACTTATATATTTTTATGTCATTAACAGTAACTGCTATTATGTATTTTTTTCTCCGTTTAACCACAAACGGACAAAGACAATTGCTTGATATTAATAAACATAGCTGTACAATTCTTCTCTACAGAACGTCGAACACTAAATAAACTTATGACATATTTTATCACCTAAGTTAGAGCATTGAATGTTCTAAGTTTATAATACTTAAGTTCTGGAATTGTTTAGTTGGAGCAACAATTGATTTTAAAATTATTTTAACAAAAGCAATTGTTTAAGTGAGTTGTGATCTTTAACTGTGTCGTCTTCCAAGGCGAGTGTTTTGATGAGATTTCTCCAATTTCAGATCCAGGCGATCACCGATGGGTGGGAATGTGGTGGGGAGGGTTCCTGCTGTGCGGTCTCCTGCTGATACTGGTAGCGATACCATTCTTCTCGTTCCCCAAGGTGCTGGTGCGGGAAAAAGAGAAGATCAGGCTGGTAGAGAAGGCTGCTGCTGCGAGCGGCTCGTCGACAGCCAAGCCGAAACCGCAGAGCGATATCAAGGACACGGGATATGGGAAAGATATCAAAGGTTTTTATTTTCTGTTTAACTAACGTTTATATATCAGTTTAATATTAAGTACTTTGTTAATAAACGAATATTCACCACCAGTTATGTTGAACAACAATTAGCTCTTTGGCAGTTTTCAATAGTATAGTTTAATGTTTACGCAGTCTTATTTTATACATCTATAAACGATATTTATTAGGAATTATTTTGTTTTCGCTACCCCTTACTGGATGTATACATTTATCTACTTTGTTATTTTGAGAGTCTTCATTGTAGCCGCACTGTCTAACTTTTTAAGTACTTCGAACGTTTTTGCATATGCTTGATTTTTTTTAATATACGACATGGAAACTTGTCCTTCATCTCACTTAAGTGGTAAGTGACGATAAAGCCAAAGGTGGATGCGAGCTTTACCTGAATTCCACAACAACTGAGGAACTGGCAGGACTGGAGGACACATTGTTATTTTGGCAACAAACTACCGTCTTACGGTGGTAGCTAGCCAGGCGGACTCAAATCCCTCCGCCAACCAAACCGAGTAGAAAAACTTTTGCCCCCGTTGGTATTCGAGCCCCATACCTCCCTATCAACACCCGGTGGCCTAAAACACTAGACCACGGAGGCGGTTAAAAATCTAAAATCTTTGTTACATTAATATTAGCTTTGAAGTCCCACAAATAGGGAAAATCAAATAGCCAACTATTTAAAGCTATGCGAGGCGAGTATAATATAAGCCAACTATTTAAAGCAATACATAACTAGAGGGAGACTACACTGAGTGGTCTTCGAATAGAAATACGATTCTACCGTAAATCAGTGGTACTTATACAACTGATTTCTGGTTTGAAGATATCCTATATGTCACAAATTCAGTGTTCATTGTGGTCTCTGTAGAGTTTGCATTTTTGCGAATCTTACAAGAACCATTATTAAACTACAGATAAGGTGTGGCAGTCCGGTCGATCACGGCTATTAGTCCAGTCTATCGTCGCAAGGCAATAACATAAGTTTAATAATAATATTTATAGTAAAAAATATGTACAGTAAACTCCTTGTCAAAGCTATACCGTTTGACCTTTGGACCGTTCTTATGTCGCTCGTAATACTGGCGGTTTTCGTTGTGTAAATGTAAAGCTTGAATGGGAGCTTACTGTACGTAGAATTTAACTTTTCAAGATGTATGTTTTTGGTAGACACAGGGCAGCACACAGGGTTTAGTTAGTAAACAATTGATCTTGGTTCTATTCAAGTTGGCCATCCCTGCTATAGATAATTTGATAATACTATAAATAAAGCCACTTAAAATCAGTTATACTGTCTGCTTGTTTACCGACTTAGTTGTATAAATAAAAGTTTTTATTGTTTAATCTTGTTACTTGACAAGCAAACATATTATGTAGAGTGTCAGAACGACAAATGAATCTTATGTACATGAGCCCGTATGGGAGAACTTACGTCTTGCAGAAGATTACATAAATAAAAATAGACTTTTACTATTTATAAACATCTATATCTATTATCTATATCAACATATCAACATCCCATCTTTATATCACTTTGAACTTTCAGAAATCGTTACTAGGTTGCGGACTCTCTTAGAGATAATTTTAGGCAACAAAACATGCTAATACTTTATTAAACAAATTTAACATTAAATTTATGTCGAGTAGATTAACAATTTAAATAATGTGTATAATTAAATAACTAAATATTATTTTTTACTATAAACACAGTCGTACGAAATCTTTTGAGAAGTGTAATGTAACAAAATGTAAAAAGCTAGCTACAAGTCATCTGAAATGTTTCAGACATACCTGTGTCAATGTGGCGCCTGCTTAAGAATCCTGTGTACGTGGTGACCTGTCTCGGCGCCTGCATGGAGCTGATGATAGTGTCTGGCTTCGTTGTGTTCTTGCCCAAGTACCTCGAGACACAGTTCAGTCTCGGCAAAAGTCAGGCCAGCGTCTTTACAGGTTTGTATAGACTTAAATTAACGAAGTATATATTATAAGAATTTCGTAAATAAATAAATAAACAGTATTTAACATAACTTGGTTGATATTTGAGGTTGTATAATGTTTTCCTGCTTTTTATCACTGACAATTAGGCTTACCAACTTTTTTAAAATCGTATATGTGTAGTATTATTGAAACTTAATAGTTGATGGCAGAAAAATTAAAACAAATATAATATGACCATAATCGAAACTTTATTTTTAAGTGAATAATTTTTGTCGCTCTGCGCCTATTATTCTTTAAAAAAGATTCATATGGGCCATAACATTCCATATTCAACTTCATAAACAAGATCAATTTTGCGGATAGGCCCATGAGGGGAGAGTACCACATAACCGCAGGCGGGCCCCACCCCCCTTTTTTTTTTTTTTTTTTTTTCGGGGGGAAATGCGTAATCGCACCGTACCCGCCGTTGGCTGGACGGCGGGCGTGTGTGGGGCTGGCCCGGCAGAGTGCCAGGCCGACCCACTAAAACCCCCCGGTGTTCTCCGTGCCCTTATGGGCGCGCATGGTAAGGTCCACACTGCGACTACCACTACCAGCGCGCCCGGGCAAGCCCGACCGGGGTCGGGCTATCGCCAAGGGGGGATTGCTCGAGAACACCAGGGCAATCCCCAGACGGAGGGCCTTGCGGTGGCACGCAGGCCTCCACGGCAGGGTCATTAGACGGGCATTGCTTGTGCAAATGCCCGCCTTCGCCTGCCGGGCCCCACCCCCCTGTGGTCGATACCAAATCTTTTCACCGGATAAAAAAAAAGTTGGCAACCCTACTGGCAATGTCATTTTGATGGTTATTTTATAACAATGCCCGCGACTTCGTCCACGTACAATAGTTACTTTGGACAACATTTTTAATATCTCAGGATACTTATTTTGCGAATAAAACTCAAACAAACTGCTGTGGTTTTCTGTAAAAAGCTTATTTTATTACATTTTTTTAATTAATTTGATACGTTTTTTCCATTACCCATCTTTGTTAAATCATAAAGATTTTATGAGTTTGATACTCGTGCGCAATGTGTTTTTAATGTACACCTGCAACTTTTTGCGTCTGTTTAGCTTTGTTTATTTTCATTGCAGTTAGTGTAATAAGACTAAATAAATACAAATCATCAACCTGTTAAACATTTAAATTCTGCTATTGTACACTGTTGTCCCATAAAAACCACATGAACCATTTTCCTGCAGTCACATACTATGAGACCATAGTCATTCCAGCAGGCCTAGCACGGTGCGTGGACTATAGAAGAGACACGGTGCGTGGACTATAGAAGAGACAGTTACTAACCCTCGCCCCATCTCGCTAGATTGTTATATGAGAGAGCGAGAAGAAACGTCTTATTTGTCTCTTGTCCCGTTTTGTCCACGGTCCGTGCTACGCTTGCGCTAGCCTGCTAAACATTTAAATTCTTTGACTGTACACTATTGTCCCACAAGAACCACATGAACAATTTTCCTGCAGTCACGTACTATGAGGCCGGCAGATAGCAGTCTGCCCCATCTTTGTTGTGTTAAAAAAAGTAAATGTATGTAAATTTTTCCCCAGGGTCCATAGCCATTCCGGGCGCGTGTATCGGCATCTTCATGGGCGGCTGCCTGCTGAAGCGGCTGGAGCTGCGGCCCAAGGGCGCCGTGCAGTTCGTGCTCATCTCCAACACGATATGCCTGTCCTGCTACGCGCTGCTCTTCTTCCTCGGCTGCGACAACATCAAGATGGCCGGCACCACCATCCCGTACACAAATAACAGGTGAGTTGGAGGCTAAGTCACCACGGAGATCAGGGACTTTTTTGTGCAAAAAAGTATATATCTCTGAAATATTCTCTCTCTCTCACATACACACACACTGTATGTGTGTGTGAGAGAGAGAGAGAGAGAGTGTGTACATTTCTGTACATGTTTGTAAAAGTGTAGTTACATTGTTAGCTAATTCTTATGTATTTTTTTAGTATTACCACGGGGACCCATCACGAACAAAAGTAAAATAATTCGATAAAATCATCAATAGATGGCGCTACTTCAATCGATTTTTGTAATGACTTTTTAGTGAATTTAGTAAAAGTCAACAAGGAGATTCAGAAAACTATTGATTATATTTGAAAAATCACTTAGCACGTGGAAAGTATCAAAATACGTTTTTAAGTCATGCTAGAACGGTTTAACATTTCTTTTTACAAATTTATAGCACTCCTAGCGACAAATTGTCTGAACTTCCATGTATCTTTCAAAAGCATAGCTCAAAGTAGCACGCAATGTCTGCTTTAACTATTTGATTACATACTGCTCACTCATAGATGGCACTACTTATGTATGCTTGTTCGTATGGTCACAGATTGAGTTGAATTATTTTATTTTATTATATTACCTACAAGGTGTTTGGTATGTAGGTATTTTGACATAATCATAATAGTAATGGCGTCATTGAAAATTCGAAATTGCAAAATTAATTTTCTAATTCCCATACATTTGAAAGTGTAATGTCGAATTACACAAAAACATGACATCTTAAATTTCACCACTTCCAATAGGTCAGGATTGGTCTACTCGTTAGATCTTCGTTTTTAAATCTGTGTGGCAGTGGTTCGATCCTGTCCTGATGTAGTTATTTTTTAAAAAAATTGCTTGTTTTATTATTTTGTTTTTCTTTATTGCTTTTTGTTTATTAAGTATATCAATTCCTTTTATTTATATCTCAATTTGTTTTTTATTTATAATAATAATAATATACTTTATTGCACACACATTACAACATAAGTAGTCGGGATAACAGACATACACGAGAAGGTACAACTGGCGGCCTTATTGCTAGTAAGCAATCTCTTCCAGGCAACCATCAAACGATAAAAATTAGAGACAGTAGGTACATGACGTTAAGGGTAGTGCAAAAAAAAATTAAAATCTAGGTTTAAATTAAAAAAAAATAATATTGAACATAATATACAAAAACCAAAAAATACATAATATACAACAACGAACAATGAAAACACTAAGAATCTAGTGATAGATAGTGGCTCCGTACCAAGTTCTTAAAAATATTCAAGGATCTGGCCCCTTATAATTTTCTTTTAAGAACAAAAAGATTTAGTTTAGGATTAGAAACGCGATTTTAATAAGTAAGAACTTACCCTATTAAATATTTTTTCGGAAATTTTCAGTTAAATGCCTACGAACCGAAAAAAAAGTTTCACTTGCATGTTGGTTTCATAAAACCACAGTGATTTTTTCACTGACCTAACTATTTTGTATGGGGGATTTCAAAACTAATTTTACAAATCTGAATTTTTAATAACATCATAAGTATTATTCAACTATGTTAGGTACATACATAGTCATAGATAATATAGGTAAGTAATACGTAAAGTACAGTCAGCAACACGTCAAGCTTTACATTTGCATTACGAAAGCCCGACATAAGGGCAGTCTTAAGATCAACATTTAAAGCCCAGCGTGAGTATTAATCCAAGAAAAAAGAAAGAAAGAAAGAAAATGGTTTATTCAATGGCACTAACACAGAATAACAAATAAAAAAAGGGAAAACACTAATAGATGTGCCACGGAAAGGGTATCTACTCAGCATAATGCCGAGGCGTCGCAGACTCCCCGGCGCTGGTCTTCCGTAGACACCCTGAAGACGCTCTAAGAGGCACCACTATGGCACACACACACTAAGCTATAAACAACAACAAAAGTCTTAATATCTACGTAATACACTCAACATGGAATAATAGAAATATACAAATCAATACATATAGGTACATAAAGCTCCACGTATATACATTGTATCAACAGCATGACGTGTCATAAATTGTGACAGGTTACATAACATAGTGTCAGTAATACAAAAACTTAGAGGTAGTTTACAAACACAGCAATATTTTTTCTTTACATACACAATTTCTGTAAGTTTAGTAAATACTTTAATGGACATAAGTTTCCTGACTATAAAAAAATAAATAAAATTAATGTAGGTACTACTTGAATTATTTTTTAATCTCAATGGTGATTAGGTATATTTTGAATTTTGCCAAATAAAAAATTATAGGTACAGTGTTTTATTAGATTTTACCATTTACAAATATTGTGGCAAGCGCGACTTACAATAGACGTCACATAATTTAAATAATAGATTCGAAATTTCATCACAAAATCTAAGTGAACAGATGGCTCATGCGGGAATACTGCGAAATTATTAAGCCATACCGCTAGAGGTCTGTGGTTCGAACCCGCATTAATTATCTTTTGTTTCAATGATTTTTTATCACAGAATTAATAACAATATTCTTAAAATAAAACAGAAAATTAGATAACTAGTAAGAAAGAACAAGGAAAAATAAAATTTTGTTTAAAAAATAGTACTAAATTATATAATTTCGATATTTGATAAAACAGTCGAATAAATTAATTTCAGCCGGCTATAAGAATATAAATTTGTCAATTATATTTTATATTATAAAAAAATATAAGTAATTAAGAATTAAATTTCTCAATGATATTTTATATTATAAAATATCACTGAGAAATTAAAGCTTAGTTTTTTATAGGTAAGTATGTATAAATATAAAAATAAACACTTATTTTATATAAAAAACAAAAATCATAAACTGAAAAATCTTGTCAAATAAAAATTTTAAATCACATTTTAACAAAATACAATAGGTATTATGTGACTTTGATTTTCTTTAAAAATACTAAATAAATTGAAAAAATGATGAATAAATCAGTGAAAAAAATCGTCTTGGGCGGGATAAAAAAAGGTCACATATAAAAAATTTGCAAGTTTGCTTTATTCTTAACCAGTTTTTTGAATTTGAAGTTACAGATATAATAGAAAGTACCCACTACCAAAATGACTTATACCTCCAATGATATCAAATTTATTTTACAATTACATCTCAAATGTATATAAAATGTATGACATAAATCGTATAACCATGGCGGAATAACCCCTTAGGTATAACATTGATTTATACGTACATTTTTTACCAAATTGTAACACATTTAGCTTGTTGCAGCCGGCCGTAAGCGTATGATGTTTTACAAGACCTATTTACGCAGTCATGAACTAAACAAAGCATAATAAGCATAGCAGTTCACAAAGTGCTATCTGTTGAGTGCGTGCGAGAACTACTGAGTCCAATGTAGCAAAGGCTGGATGGCCCGAGCTTGCTGGTGCGTCATCTCGCGGTGAAATGGTGAAATAAAATAGTTCGAAGAATAGCCCGATTTAAGCAGGTCCCATTTCGTTGTATGGGATGGGGCATCTGTACTGTAGTATTATATTATCTGTGGTATTACAATTTAAAACACAAGCTTTTTAGTTATTTATATACGAGAACTTTTTAATAGTCTATATGTTATTTTTTTAAGAAAAACGATGCCCCACCGTATCGTGTTGTGTCCAGAGCGGACTAGTCACAATCTGTAAACAGTCATAAGCTCCTAATTTTTAGGACAATAGGCTAGATGAATGAAAAAAAAATATTGCTTTAATAGAAGCTCATTCATATAATAAATAGAAAGAAAAAAAACGGTTTTCGAATAACTATAAAAACAACCAAGATATAAGGTATTAAAAAATTTTCTCCATCTCTTTCTAGCAAAACGGCAATTTACATGGAGTTTATATGGCCGTACTAAACAATGACGTCACGGTTGTTGTCGGATCTCTCTGTCTAGTCACTTCCAAATTAATAACTTAAAATGCTTGTATCTAATCTATTTCTAAGCCAATTTTAATTCTAATTTCACCGCAGGATTGCATCTTTTGCAACGGTATTTTAATATTTTATGAGGAGACGTGAATTGACACATTGACGAAACAATCAAATCTCCTCGTCAACAGCAACCTGGAGCCGTTCAAGGTGAACCTGACCGCGGCGTGCAACTTCAACTGCCTGTGCACGGAGACCGACATGGAGCCAGTGTGCGGCAACAACGGGCTCACGTACTTCTCGCCCTGCCACGCCGGCTGCGCGGCCTTCTCCTCGCGCTACAACTTCACCAACTGCGCGTGTGAGTGCCACTGTACCTTGTATGGGCGGCGATGGCGAGGCCCTCTCCCCTCCCACTTTACGTATTTAAACAAATTTATGAAATAAAATTTAAAAAAAACCGGCCAAGCGCGAGTCGGACTCGCCCATGAAGGGTTCCGTAGGATTTATGACGTATTAAAAAAACTACTTACTAGATCTCGTGCAAACCAATTTTCGGTGGAAGTTTGCATGGTAATGTACATCATATATTTTTTCATTCTCTTATTTTAAAAGTTACGGGGGGGGGGGCACACATTTTACCACTTTGGACGTGTCTCCGCGCAAACTATTCAGTTTAGAAAAAAATGATATTAGAAACCTCAATATTATTTTTGAAGATACGTGTGGGGTATCTATCCATAGATACCCCACACGTATGGGTTTGATGAAAAAAAATTTGAGTTTCAGTTCTATGTATGGGGAACCCCCAAAATTTATTGCTTTTTTCTATTTTTATGTGAAAATCTTAATGCGGTTCCGTTTTTTACCATTTAGCTACGGAACCTTAAAAAAAGACTGCATAGAAAGTAAACATTGAATAAATACTGAAAAAAAAGAATAAACAAGCCCAATAATAGCAGTCATGACTCATTTTAATCTAGAAAAGCTCAAATATTCCTAATTTATAATAGTTTTCAATTACCTATTTAATGATACCACTCATGATGTAGTTCAGCGAATTTTAATTTTTCCTTTTTTTCTAATGTGGCGCCTGATGGTCGCCATATTAGATTTCGATAACTGTCATGCCATTAGTCACAATCGCAAGATTAAAACAAGGTTTAATTTTTGAACCCCGACCCGATTTTACCAAAACTTATTAAATTCAACGCCATCCAAAACGGGAAAAAACAAACTTCCAATTGCGGTAATGGTTGGTTTAGCACAAGATTTGCTTTATTTCTAGCAAAAATGGTTAAATACGGTATTCTATCCTAGATGGCGCTTGAGGACTTTTAAATGAATTTGAAAGTTTGTAATAACAGTATAATTAAACAAATTGATATTTGACGATAAACGATCATGGAATATGAATACCTATACCGTGACGTGGATTAAGTACGTACTGGTAACGAAAAATACCTAGTCCACGTACCTAATCACAAGGAACAATGGTCACATTCTTAGAGCGATTTTCACACAAAAAATCAAAATTTAGAGATATTTAAAACTTGTTTAACTTAATGTACTGGTTGAAAACTGACTTCGATATCATTGCCATTCGGAATGCACCTAAAATGTACCGTCAAATTACAGATGCGTTCAAGCTCTCGGAAATTAGTAATCTCTGTTTAATAGTATCATCATCATATGTATGATTTACATGAACATTTTGGGTTGAATGACATTACGCGTAAACACAATTTAATAATTAGTTTTAGATAACGCATTAATTATTTATCGGTTATTATGAAACACCGTGTATACACGGTAATTTTTTATCACCCTGGAAAATTTTAGGGACAAAACCACTTTCCCATACTAAAGTCTCAATCAGCTAACCTAGTTTGTATGGAGAAGTGTTTTTTTTTTTGAGATATCGATGTTGGTCCCATACAAAAAGTTGTTGCATCTGAGCACTAGAATCAGCCCCTGGGAGGTTGTTGGTTCATTCAAAATGACCCTGTATAGTATATGTATGCAAGTATAATTTAATAATTTCTATTATATTGTATGTATGTATGCAAGTATACAGTGGCGGTCACAAAATTAAAGACACCAGTCGATTTTCATACAAACGAGGTAACTTTGAAGCCTTGGTTCTCCGCCAGGGATTGACCTAGCTGTGATCAAATGATGGCCATCTAGGGAGTGAATGGAGGAGATTCAGATCGCTATACACACCCAACTGATCTGATCAGCATTCTAAAATATATACGGATATGTTTAAAAAATCCGCAAAATTAGCATAGAATTGTATGGAAAGATTGTATATTGTATATCCAGAAACTGAAAACTCTGATTCTTATATCTCTAAGAACGCTGATCAGATCAGTTGGTTGTGTATACTAGATCGATCTCAATCTCCTTCATTCACTCCCTGGATGGCCATCATCAGATCATAGCTAGGTCAAACCTTGGCGGAGAACCAAGGCTACAAAGATACCTTGTTTGTATGAAAATCAACTGTTGTCTGTAATTGGGATGATGACTGAATTCAAATTTTTACGTCTCGTCATTAAATATTAAAATACCGTAGAAAAAGACGCAGTCCTGTGAAATCAGAATTAAAATCGGCTTAGAAATACATTAGATACAAGCATTTTAAGTTGTTAATTTGAAGGCGATTAAACAGAGAGATCCGACATCAACCGTGACGTCATTGTTGAGTACGGCCATATAAACTTCATGTCAATTGCCGTTTTGCTAGAAAGAGGTGGAGAAAAATCTTTAATACCTTATATCTTGGTTGATTTTATAGTTATTCGAAAACCGATTTTTTCTTTATGTTTATCATATGAATGAGCTTCTATTAAAGCAAAAAATTTTTTTTTGTCATCTAGCCAATTATATGACCGCCACTGTATATGATAATATTATAAGTTATATAAGTTAGGTCATAACATCTTTCTTGCGCCTAATACATTCACTTTTTAACGTCCCGTTCGGTTGACTGGTAGAGAATGCCTCGTTGCATTAAGTCCGCCCTTTGTACCTTTATAGTGCAATAAAGATTAACGGCCTTATTCATAATAGCAGGCGAAGTTATAAGAAGCTTATAAAGTGTTTTGCTTCTGTCACTCAATATGAAAAATTACAAAGATAATAGTAGATTTTACAACAAGTGCACAAAACAAACCATTTTTATCCGAGACTTTTAGCAGCCCGAGCCGAAGGGCTGATAGTAATGTCGAGGATAAAATGGTTTTGTGGACGAGTTATAAACTCTGCTTTTCACTTCGATTGCGAGGAAATAAAACAGTAGTAAACAGTACATATCATTTTTTAAATTAAAATTCAAAGTAAAATTAGTACAGTTTTGAATACTGAAGGAAATTGTTTTTATGTCTTAAAAACATAACATAAGGGAAATACATTAAAGTAAATATAATAAAATAACAAATTCTATCTATGAACTTCTCATTGTGTTTGGCTGTATGGCTCATTTTCTTTGCCTTAATATAGATACATCTATGTATGAGTAGATAAGCACTTTGTGCACTTATGCACAAAATTCGATTTTGTGCAGCCTATATCCTGCACAAATAAGCACTTTCAGAGCATGAGAAGTGAAAAACATATTAGGGTACGTTTGAAAACGAGTAATATTTACTCGGGGTAGAGTGAATTTCACCCGATAGCGTTCGAGAACCACCCGAGTGAAACCGAGGGTAACCGACCAATTACTCCGCTCGTATTTCTGAACGCATTAGTGAAGAGTAATTTTCGCCTGACAGGGGTGAATTTCTCTCGGCCCCCAGTCAGCGTTAAATTTTACCTGACATTGACAGTTGACTGTTCTGTGATCTGTGGCTATTGATTTTGTTTTTTCGTCGAAGTTAAAATCTACAAATGTGAAGTAAAGCTTTGTGTAATTGTAAAATAACGCAAGTTCGCGTTGCAAAACACAAAAAGTCTTATTATCGTTTTAACTAACAGAACCCGTTTGAAAACTCGTGTAGTGCGAAAATCACTCGCTAGCGTTTGAAAACCAGTTAAACTTCTCTTTCTCGCAATATGTCTATCCTTTTCTTTTTTACCGAGTGAAAACCTCACGGGTTTTCGAACGACCCCTTATAAGAGCGTTATAGTTATCGAAGGTTTATAGTATGATTATGAATAAGACCGTTAATAAATAAATAAAATGTGTTGTGAACGTGCGTCGCGTCGTTGTCGGCCGCAGGCGTCCACGAGAACATCGGCGTGGGCGGCGCGGCGGCCGTGGTGGGCGGCGCGGCGGCGGCGGCGCTGCGCTCGGGCGGCGCGGTGGTGGGGGGCGCGGTGGGGGGCGGCGTGGGCCCCCGCGAGTACGGCGAGGTGACCGTCGTGCCGGTGGCCACGGCCGGCGCCTGCAACCCGCCCTGCACCACCATCTTCCCCTTCCTGGTGCTGCTGTTCTTCATGACCTTCGTGGTGGCCGTCACGCAGATGCCGCTGCTCATGATCGTGCTCAGGTACGCGCGCGCGCGAAACTGTCACCTTTTCTTCTTTTTATACAGGATTGCTTTTTTATGAGCCCGGAAATTTTAAGGGACGCTTCGGGACACATCCGTTATTTTATAAAAAATACTGCACTAAACTAGTGCAGTGTTTTTGGGTATTTTAGGAATTTTTTTTTGTTATATTTTAATCGTTCTACTTGTAATGTCGCTTTGCGCTATCTATCTCATAGGATGTTCGATGTTCGAGGACTTATCTATCACTTTACTTATAGAAATTTCACTCTTATTTTGTAAATATAAATCTGTCCATGTTTATGTTCGTATTCTACACATATAATAACTACACTTCTACTATTCTGCGCTTACTGCAATTTAGTGCAATGCATGTACAGAGTTCGAGTTTTGGGAATATTGAACACCTCTAGTAAGTCGGCATGGGTTGCCCTAGGAAAGTGCTCGCCAGACCCAACTTGTACATATGTAGGGATACACTGGAGGTACTCCCTCGCAACACTGCCGTAAGTGGTAAGCTCGCCGGACTTGGATTATATTTAGCACCATTTTTTTTTGAAGAGTTCAATTTTTTTATACAAACAAACACAGACTTTATGAAAAAACACAAACTTTCTCAACAGTATATCTTAAAATAATGTATCTTACTCAGTGACAGTGTAAAAACGGCTCATCCGAGTTGGATCACAGAGCGTGGTGTTGCTTAAGAATAATTCAGATGTATGTGAAATAGTCGATCGCCAAAAAGTGGTACATTTTGACAAATCTTCACATGTAAACAAAACATCATTAAGGTGACCTTAATAACCATCAATCAGGGTGGGTGGGGGAAAATTTTTATTTTGTGATATTCTCCTTGTACATCCAAAGTTCGTGGTAATGGTTCGCGATTAGTAGTCTGGCTAATGAAAGATGAACCTGACATTTTTTGAAGTAGCAACACTGATACAATGTCCCCATGTAATTTAGTTCAACATGGTGATTTTGATACTTTGTAATAAACAATTTCATAATATTTTTTTTATTAATTTCTGTCGAAATATTACAGATATTAAGTAATTTTAACATTCATAAAATCCAAATACAGCGATTTCTTATAAAAGGTTCATTGTTGGAAGTTCATTGAAACTAAACATTACCTAATATTTAATTTTAAAAAAAGTATCAACTCCTTTTTTTCGTACTTTATTCAGTAGAATATAGTAGGAAAAAAAGACAATCCTTTCACAAATTTAACATTCTAAATTACTACATAAATAAAAAATATTAGAATATTTCAAGTATTAAAATGTATTTTACCTTCTGTAGACAGTATTACCTGATGGCGCCTAAAGTCGACGCAACCAATTCGGCGTTTCGCCGATTGTTTTATGCTGATTTTAAGACCGATAATAGTACTTACCCCTAATCCGGTTCGGTCTCCGTATATAGCCGGTGGACTTCCTGAGCTAGCTCGAAGGAAGTCGCGGCTCCTGAAGGGCTCCTGTCAATCCACCGAACCACGACCAGAGGGGCATTCGCACTATTTTCCAACGTTTGAACCAAAACCAAATGTTTACTGTTCCCATATGATATGACATCTGACACCTGTCAAGGTGTTGTCAAAATGTATGGGAATAGAAACTTTTCTGATTTGGTTCAAACGTTGTAAATAGTGCGATTGCCCCTCAGATCACATGGGCCTATTAGGCCACCACCACTCACTAGCTCACTTAATCAGCGGACATTCGCGACAATAACTATTTCGGAGAACACTCCTAAGCGGACTTTCGCAACCATAATAATTAGGTGCGCCGCGTGGTAACTAGTTCAATGACATTACAAATTCATTCATGTCACAGCGGCCGGCCGCCACACCGCATGTGCACAGACTATTAACAGTGTTGCCACTCGCTCTTCCTCGAGCGTAAACATCCATAGCTAGAATTTTTGATTGTGTCGCTTTTTTCCAAGCTCTTGTTTCGTGTGCCAGACTCTACCCTCAAGCATAATATCAGTAGCCCTAGGCCACTATTGATTTTAAAATAACGTGTGTGTGGCGTCTGTTTCAGGTCGGTGAGCGAGGAGGAGCGCTCGTTCGCGCTCGGCATGCAGTTCGTGATATTCCGCCTGTTCGGCTACATCCCGGCGCCGATCGTGTTCGGCAACCTGATCGACTCCACCTGCCTGCTGTGGAAACAGTCGTGCGGCGGCGAGAAGGGCGGCCGCTGCCTGCTCTACGACATCGAGCAGTTCAGATATAGGTGGTTATCTGTGTACCTACTCGTGTATTGCAACCTCATCGACTCCACCAGGAGCGTGTTGAGTACCCAGAAATATACAAGTTTATTTTTTAATTATCACAAAAACATTATGAAATCGCAAAAAAAATCAGCTGTTCCATACAAATGTTCAACATTCACTGAACCTAGATGTATGGTTCCAAATCCAGTAGAGCACACGCTTTACTCATTTATAAAGCCTCTTTAAAATTAAAGCCAGCAAATAAATTATTCTATTTCATGTGTTAATAAAACTCGGAAGGGATATACTGGGATGAATATTTACGAGTTGGTATGAAAAATATAATAAGAAGAGTCTCAGTGAAGATTCTCGATCACCCAATTGAGCTCTAGTTTCAGCATTTTTATCGACAACTAGCTGTACTCGCGAACTACGTTTCGCCTTAATTTATTTTGTCCCGACATCTTCAACAAATATATTTAATGTAAACAGAAATAAATACAAAAACTTAACAAATTAAATACTAAAACCTTCCTCGGGAACCACGCTACGCATCGAGTGGTGAAAACCGCTTGAAAATCGGTGCAGTAGTTTTTGAGTTTATCGCGAAAAGACAGACAGACAGCCGCGGCGGAGGACTTTGTTTTATAATATGTAAGGACTTTAGGACTATCGTCTTGACTCTCGTCTCGTTCACAGATACGTGGGCCTCTGCGGCGGTATAAAGATAGTGGCGCTCGGCATCTTCATGGCGGACTGGTGGCTCGTGAGGCGGCGGCGCAACCTCGAGACGGCCGCGCCTCTCGACCCGCACAAGGACATCGCCGGCTCCATCATCAGCCTCGACAAACGTGAGTGGGGACCGCTATTTTGCGACAAGGGTAGTTTTATTCACACATACGTCTTGTCACCGACGCACAGTATATTATTAAACCCATTTCTCGGATTAATAATGTAGCTTGGAAACGCCCTAGGGCGGTAAGTAATTAAAAAAACACTTCACTATTTCAAAAAGTTCGCGTACATCTAACCATCATACTGGCAATAAATTACTTACAGCCCTAGGGCTTTTCTAGCTACATTATTACCCTAGAGCGGTAATTGGTCACCTACAAGCACCATTTGGGGGTAATAAGGACCTACTTACCGAACATGAGAGATGTAAAGAAATATTATTAACATAAATATTAGTAACATTGATCCGAGACTGACTACGTATGCATGCGCGGAAAGCGCGGCTTATTGTCGAGCTTTTGTTGTTGTCGAGTTTAATCAATCGTCAATCGCCGCAGTATTCGAGGAGCTGCCGTCGGCGGACAACGCGAGCGCCTTCCGGTCGGCGGTGACGTCGGGCGCCAGCTCGGCGGCGACCAGCCCGCTGGAGGCTAGCGAGCCGCACGACAAGGCCTCGCTGCGGCGCACCGACTCGCAGCACTCGCACAACTCGCACCACTCGCACCACTCGCAGCCGCCGCGGGCCAACTCGCGCGTGCTCGTCGCCTCCAGGCACCTGCGCAACGACTCGAAGACGATCCAGCTGGAGGAGACGCGCAGGGAGAGGCCCGCGCACTCGCGCAGCCACTCGCGCGACTTCAAGACGCACTCGCGCTCCAACTCGCGCGACCTCAGCCTCGAGCAGCTCAAGCAGCTCGCGCTCAAGAGCATGGAGAGCCTCGACCTCACGCTGCCGATACCGAAGTGCGTCGACGAGGAGAGCAAGCGGCTCATCGAGGGGGGCGTATTAAGGCATCGGCGAACCGGATCCAGGGACCTCAAGCCTGAGACGCGCCACAAGCGAACCTCATCCCACCACATCACGCTCGAGCCGGAGCTGAGTCTTCAGCTTCAGAAGGGACGCAGCGTCGACCACCTCGCTCAGCCGCAGCCGGCCCCCGATCCGCGCGCGTGAGCTGATCCCTCGACAGTTTTAACATAATTTTTTTTTAATTGTTCTCTCGCGGGGAACGCTCTCGTCCCCGACTAGCAAATTGAAGTGATTTGAGTGATTACGAATCATATCTTAGTGTAGTCTTGACGCTTTCGAATAGTTTTATTAGATGATCACTCCTCGACGAGTACGCGCAGTCACTGTAGGCGATTGCGTAAGATTTATTTTGATTGCCCGATCTTAAGAGTCAATTGTAACTAATTAATGTTCCGTTGGATTAGTGACAACACACCGAAACGATGTCTTAGTAGTTGAATTCACGGTATGTATGTCAATCAGATAGTGACTTTTAAATTAGCTCTTAGCCTTCTAAGTTGTAGTTGAAGAAAAATATTGAAATCTCAAATATAAGTTACTAAAGATGGGTGTAAAAAAATTACCTATGTACTTAAATTTACGGACTGTAAACGTGTAATTGGCATTCGTGCAGTGGAGTAGGTTGGTGATCTTGCCTTAAAACCTTGCTTTATGTCTATCGTATAAATATGACGATTCAATATTTTAATCATGCTAAGCATGGCACATTTTGTTGACTTTAACCAGGCTCATCATTAGGAGAGCTCGTAATCCGATTCAGTTTTCAAACCAGTTTAGGCTATCGACCTGAAACCGAAATTCATTGCGGTAAAGGTTTTGTTTACTGGTTAAAGTGGGGAAACCGGTTTTTACAAATATCGATCCTCCTGTTCAGTGAAATTATCCGGTTAAATTTGAGTTTCAAAAACATTAGTGAATACCAAGTACGACATCGGTAAATAATATTATGTATGTGTATATGAACGGATCCTTCGTTGACTTTTTTCGCCAAATCGCGTAGGCCGTGCGGTATCCGCGTATCGCGCGGTGGTTGTTACGAGTTTGACTAATTAATTCAGGTCAGCACGAGTCTTTAAACGACGTTCTCTGCTTTAACCGGCTAACGCGAATTTTTCGTTATAATAAATACCGGTTTGTTTATTAACCGGTTAATAAATGAGCACAATTATAACGATCTGTATAATTGTGCTCATTTATTAACCACAATAACCGCGATTTCTTAACCGGTTCCGAGCCCTGATCGTAAAAAAGTGTTTCAGTCAAAAATATTTCATAATGAATATTTAAATAAAACTTTTGAAGTACAATCTATTATTCATTAAATCCTTATGGTGCACCAAGATTTCTTGTAATGTTGTAAGTTCAGATTTGTTGTATAGTTATAATAATTATTGAAAGTAACATTCCTTTAGTACATATTTTTATACAATTATGCACAAAACCCATTTGCTATCATAAGAAATATAAACATTATATAGAATGATTTTTCTGTGTTTTATATATGATCTCAAAATGGCAATAATTTATTTATATGTCGCATGGAGAATGGTTGTTTAATGTTGCAAGTACAATTTGTAAATATTTATTATCAATACATGTTGTTATTTTTTGCACCATCTTGTAAAAAAATGTAGATGTTGCATTTGTTCAGGGCTGTTAGAATAGTACTATTGTGCCCGCAACTTATGTAGGGAAATTGTAAATTTGTTGTTTTAAAAACCAGGTAGTTTAGTTTATTACATAATTTTGAGCCTTAATATGTCTATTACATCACATGTCATTATGTGACACCCAAAACAAATCATTTTCAGACTGAAATAAGGGTTGGATTCAAAAAAATTGGTTATGTTATTAAGTTATTATATAATATAGCTACAACAAAAGTGATACTACTAATCAAAAATAATTTAGTAAAAAGGTGATTTATTATATCAATGCTACCACTAGCAAATTGATTTTGTGAAATGTTAGGCTTTGATACACATAATAAATTGTATTTTTAAACTGTCAATTCTTCAGAGGCTTTTTAAATAAGCACCCAATTAATATTTAAAAACATTAGGGCATATTATATAATAATTATGTTTGAAGATGTGAGAGCCCTAATAATTTTAGATTAAATTTTGCACATATACTATAATACAAAAAGCAATATGTCTACATCAAATTTTAACATTGAAAAGACATGAATTTGTCGTGTAAATTTTTGTCATGTATATTTGGTAAGAGAGATAAATAGTTTGATATGGATGAGAATGTTTTATCTAAAAAATGCCTTATTACAATAGGTCATAAGACTTGATACTGACTTAGCTGTAAAAGTTGTTGCGTCAGCTTGGAACTCCCAAGTGCGTCAACCACGAATAACTGTTTGACGACAGCAACTCCCCTAAACTAATTTGTTGCATTTAGTGAATAATAAAATTGCATACTTATTTTATTTGATAGTTTTATTGATAAATATTATGAGAATATCTTTCAAATCCAAAATACCTGATTCTAGCTACTCTAATGGCTTCCATCTGATTGGGATCACTGATGATTTGAGCCCCATTAAACGAAGCTTTCGAGCCTTTAGAGACGCACACGTTTAAACGACAGATTCTTGATATAGCAGACCCTATTTTGGCAGATTAATTTACGCCAGCAGTAACGTGACTAAAAATAAATAACACATTTATGTCAAGCAATAATTGTAACGAAATGCCAAGATAAACACATCCTTCAGCACTCTTGTTTTTAAGTCTTTGATGGCTTGTTATTAGAACTTGAAAGCCCTGATGAGAGATTCACAAGGAATGTTGAAGTTGGTTTTGTATCCGGTCCATAGTTAGCAATAATTATTCCTGTTGTTTCGATAGCCTCCTGAAAAATTTTGGATTATTCCCGGTGTCCACCACCAATTTGTCCACCACTGGTGGACAGAGAGACAAATTATGAAATTATGTTCCGCTGTCCCCCAGTGGTGGACAGAGCAACATATTTTGAAAAGTTCTGACACCGTTCACCAGGAGAGCTATTTTTGAATTACGTATGCGACTTCGAAATCACCGATGTGACTAATAATCACCGATTTTCAATAATTCTTATTTTTGAATATCACTTATGTGACTACATTAGTCACGGATGTGATTTCATTACGAGTGCCCTCACCCACTCGTAAACAAGTCATACATAACTGTGGAAACGTTATCTGTGTTTTGTTTAGAGAACATATTGCCAAGTTTGAAGTTGATGTGCGTTGATTTTCAGTTGGATTTAAATTTTTTAAAATTTGTCAAATAAGTAAATATACACGGTTATTTTTTATCACCCTGGAAAATTTAAGGGACGCTTTATGACATGGTATTAGAATGCTTTTAAGGGACGCTTCACGACATGGTATTAGAATGATTTAAATATATATTAAAAAAAAATAATTCACTTAATTTTTTTAAAAAAAGTACAAAAAATGCATTTTTAGAGATTTTTTTAGTTTTTTTTATATAATATTGGATGTGTCCTGAAGCGTCCCTAACATTTTCCAGGGTGATAAAAAAATAACCGTGTATAAGTTTAAAATCTTTTAAATTTGTGTCACAAACAAACTTAGACTAGTATTTTCTTATATTTTGGCCTAGTTGCAATAAATTTTTAGCCGTATAATAACCGGTATATACCGAAAACGGCTACATTCTGCGTGGAACCGAACCCTTACGTATGTGTGTACTTTATCTATGTTGGCAGCTCTGCGTTCGACTTTCAAAAATAGGATGTTTAGGAATTCGTGACTATCGCATACGTAATTCAAAAATAGGTCTCCAGGGGTGGACATAGGAACAACTATTTATAAACATTTACTTTAGCCACCGCTGGTGGACAGCGTCATTATTTATACAAAAACATTCTCTCTGTCCACCCCTGGCGCATGGGCTATTTTAATCAATATCTTACCTATTTTGGAAAGCTGAACAAGAAATTGTTTTCGGTGTCAAATTTTGCAATAATTATTCAGTAAGTAATTATGAATTTTTACACTACTAGAAAATCATAGGTTACCTACATTAGACAAATAATATTATGTTATTCCTACAATATCTATATTTATTGATTAATATTTTCCTCATATTTTTGTTCATTATAGAACAGTCAAGTTTAAATTACCTATCAAACTGCCTATTATCCTACGAAAATGTAGAAAACGTTCCTTTCCTAAATTAACCCTACCGGGAATCGAATATGTCGGACATGGCTGGGCTGGAGGCAAGGGATACACTAATCAATAAGTAATGTTGACTATGCACAACAAAATCAAAACTACCCACTAAATCGACTGTTTTAAAATATACTCACTTGAGCGGACACTACAACATCCTTGTTGGTGCAGAGAATAAAGTGTGCGCCTTTAGCTCCTAAAGTTCCTAACTGCCGAGTTCGATTCCCGGTATATTGATTAAAATAGCCCATGCGCCAGGGGTAGACAGAGAGAATGTTTTTGTATAAATAATGATGCTGTCCACCAGAGGTGGCTAAAGTAAATGTTTATAAATGCTTTAGGACACATCCATTATGTTATAAAAAATAAATGAAATAAAATAAAAAAAATACTGCACTAAAGTAGTGCAGTATTTATAAGATATTTTAGAAAATTAATATAAAATAGGTGAGTTATTTTTTATTAATATTTTAGTCATTCTACTACCATGTCCTGAAGCAACCCTTAAATTATCCGGGATGATAAAAAGTAACTGTATATTACAATAACTTGTTTAACTAACACATGTTCTTATTAAATATTTATACTGTGGTGCAGATGACTGGAATGAAAACTATGAAATAATTTAATTAAAACTACAATCCAATAACTTTATTATTATTCACAAATCAGTGCTTAAATGCTACTACTAAGTATCTACAAAAGTTAATGTATTGAGAACAACCAGCATAACTTCATTCAGAACTAGACCAATTCACCACACTCATCTATCACTATTTTCTTAGAAGGTTTCCCACTCTTAGAGCCCAGGCTCTCCATTTTTTTTACAACATCCATTCCTTCCACAACTTCACCAAATACCACATGTTTTTTATCTAGCCAGGGAGTTGGTATAGTGGTTATGAAAAACTGTGAGCCATTAGTATTGGGACCAGCATTGGCCATTGACAAAATGCCAGGACCTGTATGTTTAAGTTTGAAATTTTCATCTTGAAATGTTCTTCCATAAATGGACCTCCCACCTGTGCCGTTATGATTCGTAAAATCACCACCTTGACACATAAAGTTTGGAATAATTCTGTGAAACAGTGAACCTTTGTAACCAAAACCCTTTTCCCCAGTACACAGCGCCCTGAAATTTTCTGATGTTTTCGGTACTAATTCGGTATTTAGCTTTATGATGATACGTCCTAGCGACTCTCCATCTGCTGATAAATCAAAAAATACTTTTTTGTCAGACTGAGTGGAAGCAAACCGCAATGTCGCTGCTGAATACAGTGTTCCATGTCGTATTATTCGCCCCACAACTGCACTTAAAGCCATAATTCGTTGTTGCTGTCTTATATTGTTCAAAGTAAAAATTTAATCAATAAATAAAGACATCTAAAAATATATTTTCAAGAAATTCTTAACGACAAAACCAAACTTTTAAGGCGCGTTCCAGATAAGCACGGATTTGCAAGCAAGTTGCGGTCACAAATTATATTACTGTTACAGATAGGAATCAACCCCTCTAGCGGCCGTTTCGTAGTGAAATGACAGCTCCGTAATGATAGTGCTGCAAAACTATCGACTGCTTATTATCGACATACTGAAAATTATCGATATAAATTTACAGCCCTAATCTACTTTTTTAATTCTGATAATATTTTAGGTTATTAAAAATCAAAACAACGAAATGCGATTATCTTTTTATTGAATTTAACATACAATATGACAAAAACGTACACAATGGAACTTATTAGAACCCACAATTCTCCGCCATGCAACGCTGTGCTTACTCTGCGATTCTGAAAAGATAAATAAGCATTTGTATAAAGTGTGACGACTCTAAAATGAAAAACAGTGAAAAACCTAGTAAAAATAAATAACCTGCCTCTCCATCTGATCTTAGTCTCTCCACTTCTCAATATCTGTACACCTGTTGATACAAAAAAGATAATTATATAAGACATTACTTTGTTTTTGAAAATAATTTTGTTTTATTGATTATTTACAAAACTTCAGATTGAAGAATTGAACTCTGCAGACAATGGCAAATAGTTTAAAACGTTTGAATACATTTTGAAGAAGTTAACATTAAAAGCAATTAATTTTATAGTAGGTAATCTAACCAAACAAATCAATCTAGTTTTTAATTTTGATGAATATGTTAAGGTCAATAAGAAATGTTTTCCATAAATTAATGATATTCATTCATATAAATGATTTTAATTAGAGTTTGAAAAAGCATTTAAAAGGAATGGCATACCCATTCCTTTTGTAATGCTTTTAAAATTATGTTTATCAAACTTTCACATTCTCTTAAATAATTGTGTCAGAGTTAAATGTTCCAAATTGGTTCACTAAACTCAAATAAAACTAGATTTATTAAATTCTCATGGCCAAATGTAAGGAAAGTGGATACAATCGAATCGTTGAACTCATCAATTGTAGTTACAAAATTTTTGGGTATTACACTTGATGCACGTTTGTGGGATCAACATAGTCCTTCGCGAACAGACCTAGTTCTGTTGTATATGTAGTAAAACAATTCAAGCATGTTACTATGTTGATACGGCAAGATAAATTTACTTAGTTATTTTCAGTGTCATGTAATTGGCTATTACTGCTGGGTTTCGGCTGCTAGTATAGAAAGTATTTTTGGACTTCAGTTGGTGCTATTTATAATTCACAAGCAAAGGTTTCTCTAAGAAATATTTTTAACTAAATTAATATATTGATTTAAGCTGAACAGTCTAATTATGAAAATTTGATTTGTCTATAAAAATTATAAAACCTTTGGTACCAATTTTCGATTTCATAATCTAAACACAAGAAATAGAAAGCCACTGTGAACAAGTGTGTATTGATCTGCTCATCACGTTCTAGTCATTTTCTGATATAACCATAAAAAGTAGGTGTTATAATAGCAACGTAACATCCCATTTTTTTTTTCGTCGTGACTATTGTGATTTTCAAAGCTTATTTACTCGCAAACTATAAGACTTGAGAGAAAATTGACATGAATAAAAAGTGTTAATTTTAAAGCTATTCTATATGATACAACCATAAAAATTAGGTGTCCTAATATCAAGGCAACATCCCAAAATATCCCATCCAGTTAAATATAATTATTTATAATTCTGATAAAATATTTGTTTAATTAAGTATTTATTTGAGTCATGAATCGGAACTTATACTTTACACAAACATTTTATTTTTAAACTTTAGAATTATAATTTTATTTAATTAGGCTGATATTCTTGTTTTTATTTAATGTGGAATTAATTATTACATTTTTGATAAAAATAACCTAAGGAGATAAATTATTTTTTTCATCACGGAAATTAGTATGCATGAAACGGAAAAAATCGATTTGTCAAGGGAACTTTCTTATCTTGAATGTACTATATTTAATTTTATCACTGATTAGCCTTTCAGAAACAAGGGGTTAATAAGCAAACATATTTATGTCAAAAACAAATTAATCACCTTTTGACAGCCCACTTTCTGTTATTCATGTCCTGTTCATTGCTTGTGCAGTGGCTTATGTTCTTAGCATATTAATAAAATTGATAAAATGAAATTCAGGTCCATGGTGAGTAACCATAGCTTCTAACATATCGAGCTTCTCTATGCTTCCGAAGTCACCTTGCGCCCAGACATGTGCACCATCAGAAGATCAATTTTAGCAGAGCTTTGCTACTCTTTTTGAGAAGAAGTGTTTTTCATTTTCATTCAATCTAAAAAAAAATTACATGTAATTTTGAACAACAACATAGTGTAGGTTATTTAATGGAAAACATAATATTAAATTAATTTTAAACTATTGTTTATTTAATGAAAAAAATATTACACAACTTTGCTCACCTATCATTATTGGATTTTTAAGTATTCCTGAATTTATTTCACTTGGAGGAAGTTATTTATTGCATACTCAACTCAAGATATTCATCTTCAAGTATTTGTGTTTCAAAATAACACTAGTTTTTCTGTGTTCATAAGTTGTTTTTATCGATTTCAAAATTGATGTGCATCCAGAAATGTAACCTCTGTTGAAGCCGATGGTCTGTAAAATATTTTAGTGGATTCATAACAATATAAAGTTCGCTCGTTTTTTAGTATGGGAAAGTTCAACTTCATACATTTTGGTAAATAACTATTAGGCCAAAGATGAAAGCGTTCTTCACCTGGATTTGCCTACAAGAGAGTTGCTGGATGTCTGATTATCAGAGTAACAAGTTGTACTCTGCACAAGTTGTACTGTCACCATGGTGATCTGATAAACTTAAGTAAGATTATGGTAGCTAACCAGGTGGGCTCAGCTATATTAGCATGAAATAGTATGAAACAATGAAAGGTCAAAAAGTTATTAAGTTTAGAAAATCACAAGCAAACAAACCGATAAAACTGCCGAATCCCTTCGTACACACAGGTACTGTTATTGAATCAAGAACAGTGAGTGTCAAAAATCTTAAAAAACATGCTTAAAACACATAAAATCTGAAGATTAGAGATTTAAACAAACCAACAATGTAATAATGAAAAATGAAATGCAAATGTGTGCGTTCTACTTCTATGATGAAATGACACGACACGACACACACACATGCACCCAAAAGCAAAATGGCGTCAAAAAAAATGGCGGAGACTGTCTCAGAGCCGCTCCACTAACGACCCGCTAGTTATAGGGGTGATTCCAACGCCTGAGCTGCGTTCAGAACCTACGCTCGAGTGCACTCCGAGTGCACTCTGACAGCAACCGACCCGTTCAAAGCCTCGGGGTAAAAAACGCTCTGACAGGCGGTTAGTACACTCTGTGCCCGTTCAGAAGCTTCGAGTGATGCAACCAAACAACCAACTTGAGCGTAGGGTGAAAAACACTCTGACAGCTTTTATGTCAAAGTCGATGTCAAAAATACGCTATTTACTTATTATTTTATTAAATAACACTACTTTGAACTCTTTTAAGCCTAATACAAGGGAAATATAGAGATTTTTATGTGTTGTAATTATTTTTAAGCAGAAAAATGGATATTAACTGTTAATTTCATAGTAAGGATTAGTATATTTTGCCCTTTGCTTGATCTTGATCGGCAAGCTACAAACTAAAAAAAAAGATAGCAACCGAGCCGTTCTGAGCCTCGGAGCGAGTGTGAAAAACACTCTCGGTTGCATTACTCTGACCCTCGGAACGCAACTCTGGTTGCGGTTGCGACACTTCGGAGTGGCTATTCGGACGTAGGTACCAATAATTCACAGACCACAGACATCTAAATAAATGTCTGTGCTATAATTTTTTTTTTTTTTGTTAATGGCTCCGCACGGCTTGTGCATTAGCCACGACAAAAGTTTGGGAAACGTTTAAATAGGAAAAAGAACACGGAATCGGAATGGGATAATAGGATCAAGATAAAAAAGGGTAAAAAGGGGCAGGAAATCCAAAAATATATAAGAATAAATATATTATTATGCTATCTACATCAAAATAAACTATGTATAGGTCAAAATTTAATATTGTTTGAACATAAAAAAGAGGAAATAGATTTATATATACTACATATTTATGTTATTTTGAGCCATGAGAACCGGAACTGAAGTCGGGAAAGGAACATGAAGGGATGATAAGGATTCAAACAATATAGAGTGATCGTAGGAAGGGCAGGAAAAGATAATGTGATTTACATCTCCTACAGCAGAACCACAATCACATAAATCAGAATTAATAATTTTAAACTTAGCCAAGTGAGCAGGGGTAGAAGTGTGTCCAATCCGTAATCTTATAATGATTGATGTTGCTGTTTTACATAAAACCATACTAGTAAACCATGACCTTATAGGAATAAGAGGTTGAATGGATTTATAGTATCTACCTTTAAGTTCTGAGCTTTTATTCCAATCTTCTTCCCAAGAAGTTCTAAGCGAAAGTTTTGCTCGGGCTGTCAGATCGCAACAGTAATTTTTATAAGGGAATGGATCTCCACAGGTAGAAGCAAGGTTAGCTAATGTATCTGCTTTTTCATTACCGGCTATATTACGATGTCCAGGAATCCACGCAAATTCTACGTGGAAACCAGGAGAGAAGCATTGGTAAAGTAATTTACGGCAATCTATAATGATAGGGTGTATACAATTAGTTTTAAAAGGAAATTTACACAGAGCTTCCAGAGCACTTTTAGAATCAGAAAATATAATCGTCTTTTTTAATTTAGCTAATAGAATATACTCTAAGCATTTAAAAATACCAAAGCATTCTCCGGAAAACACTGAAGACTCAGGGGGAAGTTTAACTTGTTGTATGATATTGTATTGGGTGTGATAAGTACCTACACCCACGTTACTAGAAGGAGAAGTCTTTGACGCATCACAATACATATGATGCCAATCTTTCCAAGTGTCATGTAGTAAGGCCAAAAAACTGAACTTCACATTTTTATCACATTTCCGAATATCAGAAACGAAGTGAATTACGGGGTCAAGGATAAGAGTTTCATAGCTGCAAGAAAAAAGAGGGAGAAAATTGGATCGGTGCATTGGGGCTTGAAGTTTTCGAAAACTGATAATAATACATGGAAGGGATTTATGTGACCAGTATGAGGATGAATTTATTAGTTCAGATAGTAGGGAAAGCTTTGTGTAAAGAGGATGGTTTAAAGACTGAAAGACACGGAAAATATATCTATCAGATAAGTATTGGCGGCGGAATTTTAACGGAGGTTCACCACATTCTACCTGAAGAGCGTTAATGGGACTGGATTTCATAGCGCCAGTAATTAATCGCAAAGACTTGGATTGGACTCCGTCTAATTTTTTAAAGCCTAGTAAGCTACACGGTTCCAAAAAATATGTACCATAGTCCAACACACTCCGTATTAATGCATTATAGATTAATTTCAAAGAAGCAGGATGAGCTCCCCACCAAACTCCTGATAAACATCTTATTATGTTAAATATCCGTTCACATCTAGCTGCTACATAATAACAGTGAGATAGCCCAGACATTTTACTGTCAAAAATAACTCCTAAAAATTTTACCTCACTATTAGTGGGTAAACGCATATTATCATACATAACATTAATAGCAGGAGGAAATCTTAACCTAGAAAATAAAACTAAAAAACTTTTTGAAACAAACAATGTGAGACCGTTATTATCTAACCAACTTTTAAACATGTTTAAAGAAGCAGTTAATGAAAAACATAGTTGATTAATATCTTTACCACTTAAATACAAAAGCAAGTCATCTGCGTATTGTAATACATTAATATTCCCAAGGGAAGAATCTAAATCATGTGTATAAATATTATATAGTAAAGGGCTCAATACAGAACCCTGAGGTAAGCCCTTCCAAATTACTCTTGATTGAGTATTATTATTTTGAGTAATATTTACTGATCTCTCTGACAACAAATTCATAATGAAATTAATAAACATTTTTGGTACTAATAGTTGGACAAGTTTACTCTTCAGAATACTCAAAACAACATTATCATAAGCAGCGGAAATATCAATAAAAGCAGCTAAAAGGGATTCGTTGTGAGAAAAAGCTAGGCGAATGTCCGTTGTGAATATGGCTAGGCTATCCATAGTGCTTTTACCTTTTCTAAACCCATATTGGGTCGAGCTTAATAATCCCTGAGTTTCAACATACCACTCTAATGGATTTTTGACAAGATGTTCTGCTATTTTTGTCAAAACAGATGAAAGAGCAATGGGTCTATAGGATGTTGATTCATTAGAGGGTTTGTTAGGTTTTAAAATAGGAATGATATCTTGCTTTTTCCATGAAATAGGAATATTACCATTTTCCATTATGGAGTTAATAAAGGAAAGAATATAATTTAGACTAGAATCACTCAAATTACTCATAAATGAGTAAGGTATTCCATCATGACCAGGAGATGAATCCTTAGTATAAGATAAAATACCTTTCAATTCGGAAATACTAAAAGGAGAACAGATACCGTTTTCTTCGGAAAATGCAATTTTTTCACAGTCGGGTCTGAGAGGGACAAAAGGGGGAGCAAGATTATCAAGAAACTCGCCAACAATTGGATCAGGAATGAAAGGCGATATTGATTCTTTGAATGCACAACGGAATCGACGAATATTATTCCAAACGAGAGAGACCGGTGTATCAGGTGAAATCGATGAACAAAATTTTCTCCAACTCTCCTATTTCTTTTGTTTGAACAGCTTTCTAGTGCTTTTAATTAGTGTAGAAAGGATGTTATAGTTTTCATCAGTTGAATTATTCTTGTAAGCCTTTTCAGCATCTTTCCTTTTTTTATTTGTATCGAACACTCATGATCCCACCAGGGCTACGTTCCAAAACATCACCCCAGTGCACTCGATCACCCGAAGTATGTCCTGAAACATTTCGGGTGCACTCGAGAGTGTTGGAGTGGCGTGTCCTAAAACGCTACGGAGTGCACTCGATCGAGTAGAATCTCACCCGCTTAATATAGCAAGGTGTAATTTCACTCGATTGGATTTGGCGGGAAATTGTGTGGATTTTAAAGTTGTGTGTGATTGTGATTACAAAGATTTCATATTCACACACAATTTATGCATCTCGGAGAGCGAGGATGCGCTTCGTAACGTCGACAATAAGTTAATTTTAAATTCCAAAGACTATAGGTATCGTAAGTGACACGATTGTAAAATTGGCCTTCATTTCCGCTGAAGCTAGGTTAGGCCGCGATTTAACAGAATTCATATTCTGTTGGTTTTAGCATTTTCGTAGATGAAACAGAGGAATGTAATCCATGCATTAAAGCAAACGGACGCGCCGATGAATTATATATTTTCTTATTTTTGTATATTTGGTTATGTAAACAAAGCAGACAACACTCTTGCCGTTCTAAAACAACCAACACTCCGACCACCCTAACCGGCCACTCTCCCCCCACCACCTACTCACTCAGGGCTACGTTCCAAAACATCACCCGGAGTGAGTAGGTGGTGGGGGGAGAGTGGCCGGTTAGGGTGGTCGGAGTGTTGGTTGTTTTAGAACGGCAAGAGTGTTGTCTGCTTTGTTTACATAACCAAATATACAAAAGTAAGAAAATATATAATTCATCGGCGCGTCCGTTCGCTTTAATGCATGGATTACATTCCTCTGTTTCATCTACGAAGATGCTAAAACCGACAGAATATGAATTCTGTTAAATCGCGGCCTAACCTAGCTTCAGCGGAAATGAAGGCCAATTTTACAATCGTGTCACTTACGATACCTATAGTCTTTGGAATTTAAAATTAACTTATTGACGACGTTACGAAGCGCATCCTCGCTCTCCGAGATGCACAAATTGTGTGTGAATATAAAATCTTTGTAATCACGATCACACACAACTTTAAAATCCACACAATTTCCCGCCAAATCCAATCGAGTGAAATTACACCTTGCTATATTATGCGGGTGAGATTCTACTCGATCGAGTGCACTCCGTAGCGTTTTAGGACACGCCACTCCAACACTCTCGAGTGCACCCGAAATGTTTTAGGACATACTTCGGGTGACCGAGTGCACTCGGGTGATGTTTTGGAACGTAGCCCCGGGTGATGTTTTGGAACGTAGCCCTGGGAGGGGAGGGGATTCGACAGCTGTCAATGTCACCTGATTTTATTGGGAATACTTCGTCAGCTGATTTGATCAACAAAGAAGCTAAAGCCGAAGATACTTCCTTAAGATTGTTGTTCTGAATATTAGGAAGAGTAGTTATTAATTCATCAACTTTTTCTTTAAATAAACTCCATTGGTCTCTAAGTAATTTATGCTTTAAGCGAGGTTGACGTTTATGTGGGCGAGTACTCGTTATAAGTGGAAAATTTATAATTACAGGGAAATGATCGCTACCAAAAAAAGATGATAATGTGGACCAATTTAAAGAAGAAGCAAGACTTGGAGAAGAAATTGTTAAGTCAGGGACACTATTACCTTCATGTGGTTGAGTTCTACGAGTAATGTTACCGGTGTTTAATAAACATAAATTATTGCTATCAAGAATGTCAAGGACTCTTTGACCATAGTAGTTAGATACAGAGCTTCCCCAAGACACATGTTGTGCGTTAAAATCGCCCATGATCAAAAGGGGGCGAGGGAGAGAAGAAAATATAGAATCTAGTTCGTCATATATATCAGAAGACGGATGAGAGACATAAACTGACACAAAAGAAATATTTTGTACTGAGATTGCAATTATAGAATATTCATTATTGTGTTGGTTGATTGAAATGTGAGAAAATGTTACACAATGATTCACAAGGAGTGCAACACCCCCATATCCATCCGATCTGTCCTCTCGGACACATGAAAAACCTGGAATTCTAAAGTTTAAATTAGGCCGAAGCCATGTCTCTTGAAGAGCAATAATAATAGGATTGTAATTGTTAATTAAAAATATGAGGTCACTTCTTTTGTTACATATACTTCTACAATTCCACTGGAGAATTTGATCCATTATTTACAACTGTATTATTTTTAATAATCTTATTTAAATCGGCAACGTTGGACGGTACAGAAAAAAAATTATTTTGCACCAAAGAAGAATATAATTAATTCTTTGGTTGAAAGTTCAGATAAATTCATATTTTGATTAATATTTAATGCACACCCATCTGCGGGTGTGGGTAACTTAAATTCACTCAATAGATCCCGATGATAAGTTTTATCATAACCTCTACTAGTTTTAGGAATATTATCTCTAGAGGTCGGTTTTAAGAAAACTGTTTTGTAGGAAGTATTATTATTTGTTTGTCTGTTGATGGGTAGGTTAGGACTATGTTGTTGTTGGGAATGACTATAATTTAATGGAGATGGAGAGGTAAGAACATCAGAATACAACTTAGTAATTGGTGGATGTAATTTTATTGCCTCAGCATATGACATGCAGTTTTTCGCCATACTTTCCTTAATGCCTTTTTGTCTAGAGAACTCTGGACATTTTATACTGCTGGCCATATGAGAACCCGAACATAAACAACAATTGTAAAATTCTTCGTCTACAGAACAACTGTCTCCTGAATGATTAGCCGAGCACTTAAAACATCTGGGAGTAGACCTGCAATTACTTTTAATATGACCGTATCTGCAGCAATTGAAACATTGTATTGTGGGAAAAATGTAAAGATCGACTGAAAGAGCATTGTAGCATAGAAAAACACGTTTCGGAAGTACTTGACCATCAAAAGTAAGTACAACAGTTTCAATAGGAAGGAACTCAATTTTGCCATTAATAGGGACTCTTCTTTTTAATCGCCTTATTTTAATAATATTACCACATCCTATTGGAACTGTCATATTACTCATCACTTCCTCGTCTGTCCACTCCGAAGGCACACCCCTTACTATACCCATCCGAGTAACATTAAAAGATGGAATAAAAGCTTTGTAATTTTTGCTCTTTAAAATATCATTAGACAGAAAATTGTTCACATCTTCAAAATTTGAAAATGAGATAGCTATTCTGTTACGACCAATTTTCTTAAGGCTACCATTAATAATATTTTTAAATGAGTTCCGCTTCAAAAAATGACCAAATGTTACTGGATGTATGGTATTATGTTCATTTGCAACCTGCTCTTTTTGAACATGAATAACATAAGGTGCAGAGTCAGACATGTGATATAATACTCTTCCTATTGGTTGGAAAGGCTTAGGTAATTCTGATCTATCTGAGGCGGCTACTTGCTGTGATTGTGAAAATGGTATATCAAGTTGTTTTTGGGTATTGTGACTATGTAGTAATTCATTGTCAATTATTTGTGAGTTGCAACGACAATCTGTATCCGTAGAGTTGACTATGGACTGTTTGTTCTGATTACTTCGCTTCTTTTTGTTACAATTTTTACAGATTTTCCTTACATATGCCCTTTTGCGTTTAGCATTATAGGAAGTTGTATCAGAACAGTCAGTGAAAACAGATCCTTCAGTGTCCATTCCCTCGACATTTTCGGCATTATTAATTGTAACATAATGAGGCATGTGCCCCCAGGGTCGTCTGGTTCATTCATAAGCCTAGACTACTATTAAAATTGTGATCACTTACCAAATAACAGGAACTCCACTACAATAATAATATATGTATACACTAATAATAAAAATAAACTATTTAAATACTTATCAAGATCCTATTTGTTAAATTACTTTATATTTTAATAAAATTGAAAAAGACCACCCGCCAATTTCGACGTTTCCCGCGCTTTTTTGTGCAATAATTTTTTTATTTTTTTTTTCTTTCTTCTGGCTTCGCACGGTTTGTGCATTTTAGCCAATGTCGAGTTCAATTACGGCTTGTGTTGTGCATTAGCCAATGGTGTCAATTCTGTTGCATTAATTGGAATAGACTAAACTAAATTTAGTTTTAGTGCTGTCAAATTGTGTTTTTTGTTTGAAAATTTAAACTGAAAACACAATTTGACAGCATTAAAACTAAATTTAGTTTAGTTTAATCGAATTAGTGCCAACAGAATTGCCACCAATGACAGCATTATTTAATGAACGAAGGTTGGGAAACGATAGGATATGAATAGGAAAGGAATAAGATGCGACGGACAAAGGATCAGGAAAGTTGTGTTAAAATTATAGTAATAATAAATAGGTATTATATATTGATGTTATTATTGGAAATAAATAATGATATAGTATGGTAGATATCATAGTTGCTAAAGGATAATAAGGAATTAATGGACTGAGGTAAAGGGACATGGAGAGATAACAAAGAGGAAAGGAAAGTGTTATGGTCCTTTAAACGGCAAGCAAAAAATAAATGGTTTAAGTCTCCAACATCCTCACCACACTCACAAAAATTATTGCTTACTATGTTAAGTCTTGCTAGATGTGAAGGAGTACAAACATGACCGATTCTCATTCTTACAATAATACTAGTAACTTTTTTCCCTAGATTCATACGTAAGAACCAAGGCTTAACAGGAATGCACGGCTGAATAGTTTTATAGTTCCTGCCCTTCAATTGAGAAGAGCAGGCCCACAACACATCCCATGACTTGTGAAGATCAGTTTTAAAATTTGTTATTAAATCAGTACAATAATTTTTATATGGAAACAAATCACCACACATCACAGCATCTTTTGCCATTTTATCTGCTTGAATATTTCCCATAATAGAACTATGACTAGGTATCCAAACAAATTGAACATGCAAACCATTTAATAAGCATTTATTCAAAAGAGTTCTACATTCAAATATGACTGATAAATTAGAACTATGCTTAAAAGGAATTTTTTCTAGTGCTTGAAGAGCACTTTTGGAATCACAGAAAATAACTGTTTTTTTAAGTTTCATGATTAAAACATATTCTATACATTTAAAAATTCCAAAGCATTCACCAGTAAAAACAGAAGAATTAGGGGGCAATTTTATCTTTTGAACAATTTTGTATTGATGATGATAGACACCAACACCGGTACAGCTATTGTCACCATTCTTCGAGGCATCAGAATAGATATGATGCCAATCAGGCCAGTTTGCATCCAACATGAAATTAAATTTTTGTTCAGTAAATGAATCATGTTTAGATAAATTTAAATCATAAATTACAGATGGAGATAAAATTAATGCATCAAAACTGCAGCAAAATAAAGGTAAAAATGATGATGAATGCATAGGAGCTTCTAAGGACAGGAACTTTTGGAAACTTATAATGATGCATGGAGTTTGTTTATGAGACCAATATGAGTTGTTAATGAGTTGCAGAAGTAAATGTAGTTTCGATCGAAGTGGATGAGATGAGAACTGAAGAGCCCGAAAAAGAAATCTATCACTTAACAGTTGTCGACGAAGTTGAAGAGGAGGTTCAACACACTCCACTTGAAGAGCATTAATAGGGCTAGATTTCATAGCACCAAGTATAAGTCTTAGGGCTTTAGATTGTATATTATCTAACTTTTTTAGACCAACTACACTACATGGCTCCAACAAAGCTGTTCAAACCTGTGGCCCTACCACAGAATAAAGAATAGTACTAAAGTATAGTCCATTGAGATAGACATATAGAGATGCCCCGTTAAACTGTTCTTTGAGATCTTGACACGAATCTATCAAATATCGTTTTGTTTCTTTCTTACAAAAGTGAAAATACATTTGTAGAAAGAGATGCATACTGTTTCGTCTGTGGCATGTATTTTCTGTGACGTCACAAAAATTGCCTACCGTGACCAGTCCGCCATTTTAAGTGCTGAACGAACGTGTGAATTTTGCTTCGGATTTTGACTATTTTCCATAATCTCGAAGTAATTTACAGTAATATTTTAACAGTGCGCCACAATAAAAGACTACAGAATGCCTTCTTGCAATATTATACAATGCAGTTCGAGAAAAAACAAAAATACACCGCAATTAACTCTTCACAAATAAGTAAACAAAATTGTGAAAAATATAATTAGGAATATGTAGTTAAGGTTTCATATTCTGATTTCGTTTGCCAATTTACTTGAAGAAGCGTTCAGCAGTAATATTTTTCTTTAATTGTGTAAGAATTTTTATATTTTTGATAATTTACGTACATTATTAATGGGCGATAGTGAAGATACCTAAAGAGAAAATTTAATTAGTCTATCGATATATAATATTAAACAGACAGACTTACGTGCCTAAGCCTAGCTCACATGCAGTGACTAAAGTAATAGGAAATTATTATTAATTAAAATTGGAAAGCTTAATAATTGATGAATTATTATCATTGTCAATTAATTTTAGTTTTTTAAAACCTCAATTTTTCATAATATTTGAACATAGACAGACAAACTTTGTCGTAGGAACCTTATGTTCCTACGACAAAGTTTGTCATAAACTTTGATTAGTAACTTACCGTACAAAACTAAAAAAAATATTTAAATTACACCCAAATTATCCTACCTACTTGAAAGTAAGTACTTATCGCCTCCTTAAAATATTTTTTTACAAAAAAAACTATTCCTATTTATTTTACAATAACATTTTCTCGCACTTATTTATACAAAGAAAATACACGTCTATTGGTGTAACTTTATAGTCATACTAGCTGACTCGGCGAACTTTGTACCGCTTAAGTTAAATAGTGATCTTTAATAAGTTTTTCTTAGAATTTGCGTAGTTCTACAATTTGAAACTGCCTAAATATTTCTGAAACACGACTTTTCAATCAAATTATTACAATGTAGGTCCGTAATGTGCAGCCCCCCTATACAAGATGTCTTTCGATAATCGCTAACGCAATCGCTAAATGGACAATGTATGAGATTTGACAATTGCGCTCGAAAGCTAAGCGAGGGCTTATTTCAAATCCCATATATTTTCCTACTAGCGATTGCGTTAGCGATTATCGAAATGCATCTTGTCTAGGAGGGCTGTTCAGCTAAGATCTATTTCCCTAGATATGTCGTAGATAAGTGGATTGATGAATTTGTTTAAACTTAAATTTATCGATATTGCACAACTAATATTGAGTACATCACTAGTAAAGGTAGCCATTTTATGTGCCAAAGTTTTGTAGGTAGTCACGCTGATTCTATAGGTAGGGCCGGTCCATGTATTTGTTAAGTCATTGGTATAGTCCAAGAGCCCATTCGCCTAGATAGTGTCAGTAACATCATCATCATCACAGCTCATATACGGCCCCATCGAGGGGCTCGAGCCTACCCTATGTTAGGGTGATTAGGCCTCAGTCAACCAGGCTGGCTAAGTGCGGATTGTCAGTACACCCGCACACAATTTGTGGTCAACGTAATATAATACGAATATAAATAATACACATAACTAAAGTAGCAAAGAGAATTTTAATGAAAAATATGAGTAGGTACACGTTAGTAAAGTAAAATGAGACACTATTCTTCATCACTCGTAAAATCACAGTCATTACCACCTATATTTATTATAGGAGATCCAACATCATCACGTTCCGAATCTATACTAAAATAAAATATTGGTTCTTTGGTGTTGATGGCCCCGTTTTTAATATTGATTCTTGGTATCCCTACCATTTTTGAAGTGTCTATGATAGGTGCAGACACATTTATTTCAACACAATACCGATGGACATTTATATTATAAATTGTTTACAAGTTTACCAAAACACCCGTCTTTTTTTATTGTTTTTCCACAATTCACATAAAGTTTCATCTTGAGGCACTTCACTGTCCTTCCAAGATGTTATGTACGAACTCGTAGCACCGTGTTCACTGGTGTCATTGATTTACTACCAAACGTAGATAGAGCACTTCATACAAAAACGCGCTTGAAATCTGTCACCTAATCGACTATACATTTGTACGCTGTTAAATAGGTAGTTGAATATGCACACCCGAATTAAAATTACCATAAAGAAAGTACCGTATTTATCGAATTCAACCTTATTCTTTATTATTACGGCAACTATTTGAAGTACAACCGTGTGCAGTTACATCATTTCATACCTAGCCACATTAAACTTGACGTTTTAGTAATTGCTACAAGAAAATATCAACTTTATACTCTCAAACATAATGCTCAAAATTGCTTATCGCGATGTAGCTCCAACGCATGGAAAAGAACTGCACGAGGCCCGATTGAGCAGTTCTTCACCGGCCCACTTTTCGAACGTTCATGCGTTATCTACGTTTGGTAGTAAATCAATGACTGGTGTTCACATCGACGCGTTCACTGAGTGGCCGCCAGGCCGCGGGCGTCTTGTGCTGCGTCTGGACCGCTAGGAGTAATTATGTTCTGTGGTCTGGACGCTGTTCCTGCCTGCAGAGCAGGGGCGGTCGACTTTTCTATTGGCGCAATAGCAGGCCATCCACCTAAGTTCTTTCCATACGTCTTGTCCTTTCGTGCAATCTGTGCAGAAACGCGGCGGGATAATTTAAACCCGTCGAGGCCACTAATTAACTGTGATTCCTACATTCTTTCCTGTGATTTTATCATGACACGCCAGTCCAAGAGGAAAGTCAATCCTGTGATCACCATACACACGAATTGATGCAATCCTGCTATTTTGTATCTTGTTAATAAAATTAAAGGATTGTATGTCAGTGGATGGTTATTATCCTGTTGTTTTATAAAGATTGTTGTCATGTTAAGGGAATGCGTGTCATTTTGTGTTTTCTTTAAGGAATAATATTTTATTATACAAACATGTAGGTATAATCGTGAGAAAAAAAATGCTATTGCTATGAGTTTTATTACTAATATCTATTTAAACCTAAAATAAGACACAGGGTTTGGGTAAAACAAAAGGAGACCTTAAACTTTTAAATTGTCATGCAATGAGCCCCATGATTTTAAAAATTATCTACGGATGGATGTTTCAATATTTGAGGAACTGCTCATGAGGCAGGATGAGATTGTATGCAGCAATCAATTCTTTAATTACCTAACATGTTTGTCACTGGCGTAACTTTAACATCTGAGGCCCGTGGCAAATTCTTTGGAGGCTTTAAATACTTCTGACATTGCCACGTCCTTTTTTTGTTATTCAACAAGCCTTCCTCGCAGTTTTCAAACGACGATGTTGAAAACTTCTCTCAAATATCCGCGAAATTATTTTATGAAACTGTCTATCCTGGCACTTGACACTAGCAGTAATGGTTGTTTTCCTCTCTAACAACCAAATGCTACAATAAAAAAAAAGACAGAAAAGACCCCTGTTAAAGCGGTAGCGGTTATGTTCACAATAAAAGAGATAACACTTCTTTGAGTTCTATTAGCCTTACTGCAAGAACATAAAATTATAATAGTCTCTAAATTCTGTAGATTAAATATCATAATGATAAATGAACTTTCGCTCATAATATTTTCTTTTTCAGATGTGAAATGTGGGCCAAGTATTGTTTTCCAAATGACAGTTGGTCATCTGTGGACTTCCAACGTAAATTATATGCTGAGCAAAGGATTATAAGATTATTTAAATACTATTGACTTTATTAATGTTGAAGAGAAGAGATTATCCAAACATGCTGTTCCAGATATGATTGGTTTTGACAAGGTGAATAAAAATAGCTTTTATATATATCCTACCTGTTTATATCTGTGTTAAAATAAATATTTCTAGCATTTTATGCATTCAATGTGTGGATGCTGAGTCCTGAGAGTGGACTCCATCCTAAGACTTGTGATAGTTATATGCCGCCTTTAAAGTGCTCTTGTTGCATATTAATAATGATTATTTAGACAGTTCAGTGGTGTGACTATGGTTCATTTATTGATTGATAATGCCAAATTTTTAACATTTCAAATTGAGACAGCATACTTTATCAATAGTGCTTGCACTCCATCCAAATGTCCGAGTCTGAGCACTATGGATAAAGTCTGTATTATTAATTTCAATTGCTATGCAGGCTGTACTATAACTAAACTACAACTCCTTACAATCATCATCATCATCACAGCTCATAATATATGTCCCCACTGAGGGGCTCGAGGCTACCCAAGGGTTAGGTTAGGGTAGTAAGGCCTAAGTCAGCCGTGCCGGCCTTGTGCGGATTGGTCGACTTCACATACACCTTTGAATTTTACCATAGATGAATACAGGTTGCCTCATGATGTTTTCCTTCACCATAGGAGCATCGACAAATGTTCATATAAAATTCAAAAGACACATTGGTACACGGCAGGATCGAACCACGGACCTCCCGATTAGAAGGACAGTGCCGAGTCCACAGCACCACCAACGCATCCATACTCTACTCCTTACTGTACTATAAATTAAAAATTTGGAACTCAGTTAGATATGAATGAGCCTTATTTAAACAATATACAATAAAAACTTGTCTAGAAGATATCAATTAATATAGGGAAAAAATCCTTGGTTTCTAAAAATAGTTCTATTTCTTTACAGGCATTGCCAAGTGGAGTCACATTCAAGACTTATGAACGAGATAATGTAAATCCAAATTTCGTGTTTGCTCCATCACTGAGGAAGGATCACCTTAACCCTAATTGCAAAGAAAAGATGAAAGTTAGCTCAGGCAGCTCAGGTTTTGAGTCATTCGGTGGCTGCAGACATGTTTGCAAAAATATCCCAAGGTAAACTTACCTACATAATAATTTATATTGTTATATCAATTAATCTGAACCTGAAAATTTATAAAGATTTGATATGAATACCTAAAAATGTCTAAACTAAAATTTATAGCTCAGAGCAAAGAGTTCTGATTAAGAAAAGCCGTGGGTTCGATTCCCACCCCAGCCCCCATAGCATGAACACTGAAACAATAATTATGATAAAACAATAAATCAATATGAATGATAAAGCACTAAACTGTTTTATCATAGTGTGTTTTGTTGATCATACTATGGGGCAGGCCTGATAAATTTTTTCTAGTTTAGTTTAATACCTTGAGATACTTAAACAATCCTACAAAGTTCATAAAAAATTAACAAACAGCAGCTGATTTTAACTGAAAGTAATATTTATAAAAATATTTCATCCAGATGTTGAAATGTAAGATTTCTAATTGTGAGGGTGAATACTGGCTAACAATGCAAAATAAGGAACAGCTAGAAGAAATAAGTCGATTGAGTTGTAGTGTTGGACTGTCGGATGGCTCCTAGGAAAAATATTGCCTGAATTCCTAGTTTATATATTTCTATAGTTTTGACAATTTTCATTTACATTTTCAGGGGAACTGCCTGCAGGTGCAATTACAACGGTGGAACTTGTCGCCGTAAATAGCGACTCTGCTGATTTGAGGAGAGGCAAACCACACTCAACAAACATAACCATGAACTCGCCGCATTTCAAACATTTTGAACTAATGAAAATTTTTTTGAGGAAGTAGTTTGTTGGATGCCGGAGCCCACCACCCACCACCTTCGAAAGATGGGTGGGTCTGGACTTTAAGAGGTATTTTGCAAATATTTAAAATCTTAAAGAAAAACAGGATTAAATCTCTGTCAACCTGTCGGGTACAACAGGATGCAGTGGAAAATTAATTTGGCTCAATCCAGGCAAATTGTGCAAATTGCAATCCTACTGCCTCACAATTTTATAGGTGGATTGAAAACATCTATAATTTCTAACCCACATAGAGTCAGGAAACTGTGAAACAGACATTTATTATACAATAATAAATAATTTCAAGGACATGTTTTCTACACCACACACAAGCCAACAAGTAAAACCCCTAGAAGCCCCTGATATTGTGATCAATATGCTAGCTTCAGTGGACCACACTTTTGAAGCAAGCATGACTGACTCAGCTGAAATGCAAGCTTGTGCTTATTATGTGGGTTTATTATAAAAAAAAACTGAAGGTGACTTGTGGTGTGTTTGAGAAGATATTAAAGTTGACAAAAAATGTACATTCATTCATAGAATGTAAAGAGTATGTCGACATTAAGAAGAAATTAATTTATGCATCAAGAAATTTAATTAAATGCATTGAAGATTGTGCTACTCTATGCGATAATTTCTATTTAATGTCATCATCAATATTGGATTTAAAAACATTGTTATTAAAAAACCTCTGTGCGGATATAAATTTCACCTTTTAGAAACAGTGTGAGAAATATGTCTCAATTAATGTAAAAATTATTATAAATAGTGTTTTTCACATAACTATTAAAAGGTATTGTACATTAAACAACCGAGAATATGTAGAATCTGCTTCAAAACTAGCAATAAAAAAGAAGATGAACACAATAAAACATAAATAAAACTGTCATACTTTTATTTAATTTTTACCTTTACTATTCTGCGAATTCTGACGTGATTTATGGAAACTAGAAAATAATATGCAATGATTTATAATTAAAATCATTGCATATTATCTAGTTTCCATAAATTACGATTACAATAAAAAATTAATATTATACTGCTTTTGAATTTTACCGCGTAGATAGTGCGTGGGGCCACAGTAAGATGGCAGCACAGTCCAAATTTGTCCAACGTGTTTTTCTATGTAGTTGTCATTCTTCCCTTGGGTATATGAGGCGCGTTCAGAGCCTTCGCGCGAAGTACAACTTTTCGCTCTAACCCCGTTCAATGCCTTTGAGCGTGACAACCGGGTGAAACAACCGCCCGTTCAAGACCTTTGAGTGTTGGCGTGAGTTACAACCGAACAACCATCGAATTTGATGGTTGTAAAACGCTCTGACGTTTCTTACTGAAATACTCTTACGTGATTGGATGATATTGGCGGCCATATTCTAAAATGTCATTTGATAGAAAGAAAGAGAAATAAAAGTTCATGTGAAAGAGGGAGATAAAAGATTTGGTTGCTGCAATCCGTTCAACGCCTCTAAGCGAGTTAAAAAACAACCGGACAACTACACCCAGAGGCTCTGAACGCGCCTCTGTGTTCTGTGCTGCAGAGTTTGCACGCTGCACGCAACGTTATTGTTTCTGATTTTGATGGTATTTTCATGATGGCGGATACAAATACAGAAAGAATAATCAACGAAATTAGCAAGCATCGTTTACTTTATCACACTGAACACCCAGAATACAGAAAAATTAGAAAGAAGGATAGCATTGCAAGTGTAGAAGTAATTGTGGATTGAATTATTAATTTTATTATGGATCCAAATCCTATTCTTTTTCCTAAAAGAAATTATCCTTTTCATTAGACAAATGAAAATATATTTTTCCTAAAATATTCTGACAGAACCCTCTAATACTTTCTTCATCTTCTTCCCTTTATTACTTTCTTCATCTTCTGCAATAGCCGCTAGAACCCGTTGGGACCCAGCCGTACTCATATGAGTACGCGGAAAATATGCCCCAAGGCCCACGACATCATATGATGACAGAATTTCTCGGCCGACTTTTTACGTTATTGTGTCACAAGTAAGGCTTTATTTGGCCTGCTGTTTTTTTTGGCATATAAACTACTAAATGCTCTTTGAAATGGTACCAAATACTCGTTAACCATAACTTTAAACTTTTTGAAAATAAAAAGTTTAGAAACGTCAAAGCGTTCACTCATTTTGTGTCACAGAGCTGCGTTCAGAACCTACACTCGAGTGCACTCCGAGTGCACTCTGACAGCAACCGACCCGTTCAGAGCCTCTGGGTAAAAAACGCTCTGACAGGCGGTTAGTGCACTCTGTGCCCGTTCCGAAGCTTCGAGTGATGCAACCAAACAACCATCTCGAACGTGGGGTGAAAAACACTCTGACAGATTTTATGTCAAAGTCGATGTCAAAAATAAGCTAATTATTTATTATTTTATTAAATAACACTACTTTGAACTCTTTTAAGCCTAATACAAGGGAAATATAGTGATTTCTATGTGTTGTAATTATTTTTAAGCAGAAAAAGGATATTGACTGTTAATTTCATAGTAAGGATTAGTAATATTTTGCCCTTTGCTTGATCTTGATTAGCAAGATACAAACTAAAAAAAAAGATTGCAACCGACCCGTTCTGGCCCCCTAGCACGTACACCAAAACACGATACGATAAAGCCGTTTATCGCGGTGAACTGTCAAAAGACAATAGGGTTTCGTCGTAATTTGATAGTTCACCGCGATAAATCGCGTTATCATATCGTATTTTGGTGGACGTGCTACGGGGGCTGAACCTCGGAGCGAGTGTGAAAAACACTCTCGGTTGCATTACCCTGACCCTCGGAACGCAACTCTGGGTTACAACGTTAGTGAACGTCAGTTAGGAATAAATTGGTTGAAATCGCTGTTTTTTTATCGTAAAAGGTATGTAAAGTGATATTATTTCTTTTGTTTACAGTATTTCCAGTAATAATTAGCATAAACAATTGTATTTCATTGTATATTTAGTTTATAAATCCCAGGGGCGGTCGACTTTTCTATTGGCGCAATGAGACATACCTACTAGGGATACATCGAGTGTTACCTCAAAAAACATGTTTCTAAAAATCCTAAAATGGTAGTAAATAATAACAAAAGATTCATAGATGTTAACCATATTTTCTGATGACAAACATCTTTTAAAACATAAAGGACATGTCCACTTTTTGTATGGAACGTGGAATTTTATTCTGAACCTTTTTTAACCAGTTTAAAAATTTATGACGGTAATAGAACTTTATGAGAAGGATGTTTATCCATGAATATTAAAAATATTAAGGCCTGCATTTAGGAGAAAAAAATTAAAAATGATTTTTTTTATTGTTTCTTTAGCAGGGCCACATTTAGTTTTTTTTACTGGCAATTAAAAGGATGTCATTGTCAATATGTCAATGCCACTGTAGCTGTCGTTTTGACTTTTGTTTATTGTTTGTGTGTATGTGTGTAACCTTCCTTCCTTTCACAAAATAGTATCTTTTATTTTCTACAGCAATGCTCAGGTTCTTGATTTTACATGTGATTTAAATATTGGCTTGCTAACTGGACTAAGTTTTCTCGTAATTTGAACGTACGAAGTAACCAGACCCAAGAATTGAACAACAAAATGTTATACTTCCAGGTTACAGTCGCACTCCTAATACAACTTCTAATATTTTTTGTACCAGAATGCTATAATTTGGAATGTCGAATGGTACCATTATATTTAAGAAAGAAGATCCTCGGGGATTGTAAAATATTCGTAAAGTAATGCCAGAGTCTGTGAAAATCACATGAGTCAATATGATTTTGCATTTTTACGGTAATATAAGTTCACTGTATTGTTTACACTAAATAATTCATGCTTGACTTACTAACAATAAAATCAAAGAACAGAAACTAATTGAATTTGAAAATATAGAAAATTCCACTGATATAGTATGTAAATACTGGACAGGTTTAACAGTCACACAATTTGTTTTATTGTTCTCTTGCTTAACTCAATTAGGTGAGGTTTTTTCAAAGCCTAAAAAGGCCTTAGGTTTATATTAAGTCAGACTATGGGCTAAGGAATCCCTTTGCAGAATTGCTTCTCGGGTATACATTTCAAAAACTCATGTTTACTTATATAAAAAAGTGTTATTGCTTCAAAAATCAATATGCACCTTTACATTTAGGTATAGCCCATATAAGCAGGGAAAACCTGTCCAGTAGAAATCTAACTATACGTTATACTCTTTGGGTCTGATTCAAACAATTTCATTGTTTTATTAGAGGTTACTAAAATTGTACTTACAAAAGTCCTCTAATTACCTATTTCAAAAGAAATCTTATAACTTACACTGCTAGCTGCAGTAAGCGACCAACCAACCTGGTGGTCAATCTATTTTAAATAGGGCATTAGAAGCCATCTTTGTACATATTGATGCTTAAATTCCACACTTGAATGTTCCCCAGAATGAAAATATTCAATTTAATTTTAATCAGTCTTGGAACATATTCAATTAAGCAAGCTAAGTCATATTTTGGAGAACATATTCAAGAAAATGATCTATCACATGAGACTGCTGATAAGAGGAAAAATCAAATGAAATCCATGAATTTAGGATGGGCTCCGCACCAAACTCATATAACACCACTGGCTCAATTTTGAAATGACATACTAATGAGGGAAGATGTTGAAATTGAATAAATAAAAATAACATAATTTCTGGGTTTTATTTCATACCTGCAACCAGTTTCTATATTACAACTCTTTCACATAGTTTCCACCATTATAATTATTCAACACTTCATATTACATATTTAGTACCCATGATAAAATCGAGGGTATGTAGTCATATAGAAGTAAATATTTACACTTTGAATTAGCATTATAGTAATCTTAGAGAATTTTGCACTTAGTTCATTATAATGACTTCATTAATTAGCATTTGTTTTGTAAAAAATCTTTTGTTATTGAAATAGTAAAACTGTAGCATTCTTAAGAACAGACCAGTATATTTTTTTTATGTTGATATTTCATTACTGTGAGGTAGGTGCTTATCCTAAGAGTAGGCAGAGTAAAACAGGTATCACACACTAGACACTACAGCCAGGGGCTCATCCTAACAAATGCTGCACAAACACACTGCTACAAAGTAAAGTATAGAAGTCATCTGCCACCAACCAATGCATTTATTGTGCTAGATTTCATTTTAATAGCATGGACCTATTGATTACATGTATCATTTTTTTAGTCAGAGTCAGAGATGCTTGTTTGTTACCAGCAGTGACCTGCAATGCTGCTATTTTGCAATCCAATTCAATATGTGGTCACCTGGGGGTTTGTTGTCGAAGGAAAATCTATAACGTCTGCGCTGCCTTTAATTTGACAGTCATTGCGGCAACAACACAAGATTGTGCACTTCTTAATAAAAAGTATTGTGATGTATTGTGATTGCTTAGATTTTAAGCGATCACGATCATTAAAATCACAAAATTAGACGAGGCTTTTTTGACGCTGTCACTTCTGCAAGAGAAGGCAAAGGGAGCTAAGTTCATACAGCCATGTTTTTCGTAAATCTTGATAAAACATTAAAAATGTAATTTATGTGAATTTTAGTCAGAAAGTCACTCACTATCACATCGTTTGTGCGCTTTTGTTACTTATTTATTCGTTTGTGACACGTTTCAGTAACTTGTCATTGGTTTCCATACAAAAATCGCTTTGTTTTACATACTATGAAAGTCAATCATAAAATTGCTGTTTTTTTGAATTTGCAGGCCTAAAAAAACCTAAATTTTATTCTAAACCCTAGATTTTTGAGTACTCTTTACAATAATACCTGAAACATGTTGGTTAATAAATAATTATATTCTTAGCCCAAAAGTGGACATGTCCTTTGCGAAGTATATTTTGTTTAAAATTATCCAGAAAGACTTGAGATTGAAGATTATTTATTAAATGGATAATGGATGTAAAGTCAATGTTAGAACTGGCAACCAGCGTTGCCAGATGGGTACGCAATAGTACGCACGGCGTACTATCTTATGGTCTTGCGTACTCGCGTACTCATCCGTCAATTTGCGTACTATTTTTATATTTTAGCTCCTGACAGCCTAGTGGTACTCCACTTGATGGAAAAAATATTTTTGGAACGCACCCAAAAAATGTTAACTAGATAGATTATCTGTGGCTGTCGCACTGACAAGCAAGTGACAATGGCCACACTCGCTAGGCGAGTTTACAAATTCAAATGACATTAAGCCACCATAATAGTCAATGCAAAATCGAACATAAAGTTGATAGTTTACAGTTTAATTTAATTTGACTATACTGTATGATTATAACTATTATAAGTCAGCGCCGCAGTTTTGAATGTTTTGATTGATTTCAATGATTTGGTTTGGGCGCGCTTTGCTGTTCTGCTGTTGGCCTATCGATCAAAAAAGGATCAATCGTAAGTATTACTATACATTATTCTCTTTAATTGGATGTTAACAGGTGAATTATAGACATAACACACCCTGCGTTCCAGATAAAGCACTGCTACTTTCTGAGGCTAACATCTGATGTTAGCCTCGTTTTGCGATTATTTTAAGAAATGTTTTTTGTGCTGAATTTTGACACCTCACCTACTTAGTCTAGCCACTTAAAATTTTTAATAATATAAATCAGAATTGGCTAATACTATAAATATCTTTCAATGTTTTTTTTAAATCCGCTGAAAATCCTTTTTGATTCATGAAAAAAAGATTCCAAACGTCAAATTTGAAAGCTGTCAAAAAGTGGTATCAGAGGACCCATCTATTAACATGGGTATTTGATGCTAGCATTTCGTGTTAAAAATGCTTAAATGAAACGCATGACAACCAGCAAGAAAAACTAGCATCACCGGCTAATGAAACGCAGAGATGCTAAAAATGTTGGTATTTATGGCTAAAAATGCTTATCAGGAACGGGCCGACAGTTTAAAACAATAATAAAACTTTTCGCGTAATACGCGATTTTACACTTGTTTTCGTATCATACATTTTCACCTTACAGTAAAACGGGGTCCTACTGTATTTCTATTGCTTAAAAACTAAAATGCGTCTGTGTTTGTTATAAGCTTGCTCACTAGAGCAAAAGTCACATTTTGAAAAAGAACAAAAGGTAAGGACAAAAGACAAAATGTACTGCGTACTCAAACTTGAATTTGCGTACTATTTTTAAGAGCTGTGCGTAACGGAACCTAAAACCCATCTGGCAACACTGCTGGCAACATACATTCACAAAAAATATGGCCGAATTTATATTTCAGGCGCATGAATTATTTTCCTTTTGTTTCTCCATTGCGAATTTACGCAATAATATCGAAGTGTGCTTGCTTTTGAGATAACGACTTTTCTTGATAGTGTCTTTTTGTGTTTTTACGTGAGAAATAGACTCGTTTGGAGACAGTGACTTGTTTTGATTTTTGTGTTAAACTTGAGTTCTTTTTCGTGTTGTTACTTAGATTTAATTGCTTTTCCTGAGACAGTGACTCTAAAACGTGTCAATTTGAATAGTTTGTCAGGGAACATGCCTGATAACCTGAAGAGAAAATGTCTCAAGTGTGGAATCTCACCACAAGATGATGCAATTGCAAACATTATACTATATCGCTTTCCAAAGCCAGGAACAACAAATATTCGACGGTAAGTGTTGAAATTGACCAGTTGAAATACTTCTGACATTGCCACGTCCTTTTTTTGTTATTCAACAAGCCTTCATCGCAGTTGTCAAACAACGACGTTGAAAACTTCTCTTAAATATTCGCGAAATTATTTTATGAAACTGTCTATCCTGGCACTTGACACTAGCAGTAATGGTTGTTATCCTCTCTAACGACTAAATGCTACAATAAAAAAAAAGAGAAAAGACCCCTGTTAAAGCGGTAGCGGTTATGTTCACAATAAAAGAGATAACACTTCTTTGAGTTCTATTAGCGTTACTGCAAGAACATAAAATTATAATAGTCTCTAAATTCCGTAGATTAAATATCATAATGATAAATGAACTTTCGCTCATAATATTTTCTTTTTCAGATGTGAAATGTGGGCCAAGTATTGTTTTCCAAATGACAGTTGGTCATCTGTGGACTTCCAACGTAAATTATATGCTGAGCAAAGGATTATAAGATTATATATACTATTGACTTTATTAATGTTGAAGAGAAGAGATTATCCAAACATGCTGTTCCAGATATGATTGGTTTTGACAAGGTGAATAAAAATAGCTTTTGTATATATCCTACCTGTGTATATCTGTGTTAAAATAAATATTTCTAGCATTTTATGCATTCAATGTGTGGATGCTGAGTCCTGAGAGTGGACTCCATCCTAAGACTTGTGATATTTATATGCCGCCTGTAGAGTGCTCTTGTTGCATATTAATAATGATTATTTAGACAGTTCAGTGGTGTGACTATGGTTCATTTATTGATTGATAATGCCAAATTTTTTACATTTCAAATTGAGACAGCATACTTTATCAATAGTGCTTGCACTCCATCCAAATGTCCTGGCCTAAGTCAGCAATGCCGGCCTCGTGCGGATTGGTTGACTTCACATACACCTTTGAATTTCTTTATAGATGAATACAGGTTGCCTCATGATGTTTTCCTTCACCATAGGCGCATCGACAAATGTACATATGAAATTCGAAAAACGAAAGACACATTGGTACTTGGCAGGATCGACCTACGGACCTCCCGATAAGGACAGTGCCGAGTCCACAGCACCACCAATGCATCCATACTCTACTCCTTACTGTACTATAAATTAAAAATTTGGAACTCCAGTTAGATATGCATAAGCCAGTTAGATATTATTTAAACAATATACAATAAAAACTTGTCTAGAAGATATCAATTAATAGAGAATTGCGGGTCTGCTGGAAGAAATTTCATTTATGAAATAAGCAGATCCTTTGTACATTGTGTCTTATGTGTTGTTTGTGCTGTCTAGTTTTATGTGTACAAAAATTGTTAAATAAATAAATAATACAGGAAAAAATCCTTGGTTTCTAAAAACAGTTCTATTTCTTTACAGGCATTGCCAAGTGGAGTCACATTCAAGACTTTTATGACTGAGATAATGTAAATCCAAATTTCGTGTTTGCTCCATCACTGAGGAAGGATCACCTTAACCCTAATTGCAAAGAAAAGATGAAAGTTAGTCAGCTCAGGCAGCTCAGGTTTTGAGTCATTCGATGGCTGCAGGCATGTTTGCAAAAATATCCCAAGGTAAACTTACCTACGTAATAATTTATATTGTTATATCAATTAATCTGAACCTGAAAATTTATAAAGATTTGATATGAATACCTAAAAATGTCTAAACTAAAATTTATAGCTCAGAGCAGAGTTCTGATTAAGAAAAGCCGTGGGTTCGATTCCCACCTCAGCCCCCATAGCATGAACACTGAAACAATAATTATGATAAAATAATAAATCAATATGAATGATAAAGCACTAAACTGTTTGATCATAGTGTGTTTTGTTGATCAGGCTTTGGGGCAGGCCTGATTAATTTTTTCTAGTTAAGTTTAATACCTTGACATCATTGATTTACTACCAAACGTAGATAGAGCACTTCATACAAAAACGCGCTTGAAATCTGTCACCTACTCGACTAAACATTTGTACTAGCTGATATATTGTTGAATATGCATGTGTGAAGTTACATCATTTCATACCTAGCCACAGATCAATTGACGTTTTAGTAACTATGGAAAAGAACTGCACGAGTCGCGATTTGGCAGTTCTTCACCGGCCCACTTCTCGAACGTTCATGCGTTATCTTAGTTTGGTAGTAAATCAATGCTTGACATACTTAAACATTTCCTACAAAGTTCATAAAAAATTAACAAACAGCAGCTGATTTTAACTGAAAGTATTATTTATAAAAATATTTCATCCAGATGTTGGAATGTAAGATTTGTCATTGTGAGGGTGAATAACAATGCAAAATAAGGAAAACAGCTAGAAGAAATAAGTCGATTGAGTTGTAGTGTTGGACTGTCGGATGGCTCCTAGGAAAAATATTGCCTGAATTCCTAGTTTATATATTTCTATAGTTTTGACAATTTTCATAATTTAGTTTTTATTACATTTTCAGGGGAACTGCCTGCAGGTGCAATTACAACGGCGGAAATTGTCGCCGTAAATAGCGACTCTGCTGTTTTGAGGAGAGGCAAACCACACTCAACAAACATAACCATGAACTCGCCGCATTTCAAACATTTTGAACTAATGAAAAATTTTTTGAGGAAGTAGAGTTTGTTGGATGCCGGAGCCCACCACCCACCACCTTCGAAAAATGGGTGGGTCTGGACTTTAAGAGGTATTTTGCAAATATTTAAAAATCTTAAAGAAAAACAGGATTAAATATCTGTCAACCTGTCGGGTACAGCAGGATGCAGTGGAAAATTAATTTGGCTCAATCCAGGCAAATTGTGCAAATTGCAATCCTACTGCCTCACAATTTTATAGGTGGATTGAAAACATCTATAATTTCTAACCCACATAGAGTCAGGAAACTGTGAAACAGACATTTATTATACAATAATAAATAATTTCAAGGACATGTTTTCTACACCACACACAAGCCAACAAGTAAAACCCCTAGAAGCCCCTGATATTGTGATCAATATGCTAGCTTCAGTGGACCACACTTTTGAAGCAAGCATGACTGACTCAGCTGAAATGCAAGCTTGTGCTTATTATGTGGGTTTATTATAAAAAAAAACTGAAGGTGACTTGTGGTGTGTTTGAGAAGATATTAAAGTTGACAGAAAATGTACATTCATTCATAGAATGTAAAGAGTATGTCGACATTAAGAAGAAATTAATTTATGCATCAAGAAATTTAATTAAATGCATTGAAGATTGTGCTACTCTATGCGATAATTTCTATTTAATGTCATCATCAATATTGGATTTAAAAACATTGTTATTAAAAAACCTCTGTGCGGATATAAATTTCACCTTTTAGAAACAGTGTGAGAAATATGTCTCAATTAATGTAAAAATTATTATAAATAGTGTTTTTCACATAACTATTAAAAGGTATTGTACATTAAACAACCGAGAATATGTAGAATCTGCTTCAAAACTAGCAATAAAAAAGAAGATGAACACAATAAAACATAAATAAAACTATCATACTTTTATTTAATTTTTACCTTTGCTATTCTGCGAATTCTGACGTGATTTATGGAAACTAGAAAATAATATGCAATGATTTATAATTAAAATCATTGCATATTATCTAGTTTCCATAAATTACGATTACAATAAAAAATTAATATTACACTGCTTTTGAATATTACCGCGTAAATAGTGCGTGGGGCCACAGTAAGATGGCAGTACAGTCAAAATTTGTCCAACGTGTTTTTCTATGTAGTTGTCATTCTTCCCTTGGGTATATGTGTTCTGTGATAAATCCGCGGTAAATTGCTCCGCGGTAGAACAAGACGCCAATTTATTTTCAACATATAATTTAAGTGAAACAACACAATAAAACTATAAATAACCATACATATTATTATAGCCCTATGTTTAAAGATTTTTTTGATATACAATAGTTTTGGAAATATTTTTAATGAAAAAAAAAATGAATTGCGTAACCCTTCAAAGCGCGCGCACTTAGAATTAAAAAATTGCATTAAATAAATTATAGTGTCTACAATAAAATAAAAAATACGTATGGATAGCTAATTTAATAAGGAATGAACTTATAATAGTTAATTAGATAAGGATTCATAATTAAATTAATAAAGGGCGAAAATGTTCGGTAGGTTGCGCAAGACCCAAAGAAAACATTTTTTTTTTCAAAAAAATTTTTTAAACATACAACACTATAAAACAATAAATAACCATATATATTGTTATAGTTGTAATCTTCAAGATTATTTTGATATGCAATAGTTTTGGGAAATATTATTAATGAAAAAAGAAAAAAATTAAAAATTCCTTCTGTGACGTAATGCATTACGCAATCCGGGCGCGCGCGCGCAACCTCACATTTAAAAAATTGCAAAAAAATAAATTATTGTGCCTACAATAAAATAAAAACTACGTATGGATAGCTTATTTAATAAGGAATAAACATATAACAGTTAATTAGATAAGGATTCATAATAGGGTAGTTGACTCATATCAAAATTTATTAAAATATTGTTTATTTCTAACAGTATTTGGCATAAGGTTTCACAATATACCGATTTTAATAAATAACAATGAATAATTACTGTAAAATTTTAATTTGAAAATGCTAGAAATAATATTTTTTTATCTCACGCCGTAAACGCTTTGATATCCTGTGGTCAGGGTCGTGACGTCACTCATATAGTAAACAAAGAAATGTCAAATTTGATTCAACAACTCGTCGAGTTGCACTATTCTTTCCTAAAACTTGCAAAAAAATCGTCCAAATCTTCGTTATTATAATATGTGTAAATGTCGTAAATTATTTGTATTAATAGCAAAATCAACCATTGATGTTGGATTTGTGAGAGCAGGAGACCTATTTTTGAATTACGTATGCGACTTCGAAATCACCGATGTGACTAATAATCACCGATTTTCAATAATTCTTATTTTTGAATATCACTTATGTGACTACCTTAGTCACGGATGTGATTTCATTACGAGTGCCCTCACCCACTCGTAAACAAGTCATAACTGTGGAAACGTTATCTGTGTTTTGTTTGAGAACATATTGACAAGTTTGAAGTTTATGTGTGTTGATTTTAAGTTGGATTTAAAAAATTTTAAATTTCTCAAATAAGTAAATATGCACGGTTAATTTTTTATCACACTGGAAAATTTAAGGGACGTTTCACGACATGGTATTAGAATGATTTAAATATAAATAAAAAAATAACTCACTTACTTAATTTTATTTTAATTAAAAAAAAATACAAAAAATACTGCACTAGTTGAGAGCAGTATTTTTAGAGATTTTTTATATTTTTTTAATTTTTTATTTCATTTTTTTATACACGGTTATTTTTTTATCACCCTGGAAAATTTTAGGTACGCTTCAGGACACATCCAATATTATATAAAAAATAAAAAAAATTAAATAAAAAATTTAAAAAAAATATAAAAAAAATAAAAAAATCTCTAAAAATGCTGCTCTCAACTAGAGCAGCATTTTTTGTATTTTTAAAAAAATTAATATAAAATTAAGAAATTAAGGTTATTTTTTTTATTTATATTTAAATAATTCTAATACCATGTCGTGAAGCGTCCCTTAAATTTTCCAGGGTGATAAAAAAATAACCGTGTATAATATTGGATGTGTCCTGAAGCGTCCCTAACATTTTCCAGGGTGATAAAAAAAAACCGTGTATAAGTTTAAAATATTTTAAATTTGTGTCACAAACAAACTTAAGACCATTATTTTCTTATATTTTGGCCTAGTTGCAATGAATTGTTAGCCGTATAATAACCGGTATATACCGAGAACGGCTATATTCTGCGTGGAAACGAACCCTTACGTATGTGTGTACTTTATCTATGTTGGCAGCTCTGCGTTCGACTTTCAAAAATAGGATGTTTAGGAATTCGTGACTTCAAAGTCATCGCTGACTATTTAGTCAGCGGTGATTTCTAAATCGCATACGTAATTCAAAAATAGGTCTCCAGATAGTACAAATCTTCCGAAAATCGACAGATTGATGGTCAAGAAATTCTTTGTGTATCGCTCTAAACAATATAAGTACAGTTTCAATACTGAGGCGCGTTCAGCGCCTCTGGGTGTAGTTGTCCGGTTGTTTTTTAACTCGCTCAAAGGCGTTGAACGGATTGCAGCAACCAAATCTTTTATCTCTTCTTTCACATGATGTTTTATTTCTCTCTCTTTCTAGTAAATGACATTATAGAATATGGCCGCCAATATCATCCAATCACGTAAGAGTATTTCAGTCATAAACGTCAGAGCGTTTTACAACCATCAAATTCGATGGTTGTTCGGTTGTAACTCGCGCCGACACTCAAAGGTCTTGAACGGGCCGGTTGTTTCACCCGGTTGTCACGCTCGAAGGCATTGAACGGGGTTAGAGCGAAAAGTTGTACTTCGCGCGAAGGCGCTGAACGCGCCTCTGTAATCGGCCCGTTCCAGATAAGCATTTTTAGCCATAAATACCAACATTTTTAGCATCTCTGCGTTCCATTAGCCGGTGATGCTAGTTTTTCTTGCTGGTTGTCATGCGTTTCATTTAAGCATTTTTAACACGAAATGCTAGCATCAAATACCCATGCTAATAGATGGGTCCTCTGATACCACTTTTTGACAGCTTTCAAATTTGACATTTGGAATCTTTTTTTCATGAATCAAAAAGGATTTTCAGCGGATTTAAAAAAAATATTGAAAGATATTTGTAGTATTAGCCAATTCTGATTTATATTATAAAAATTTTTAAGTGGCTGGACTAATTAAGTGAGGTGTCAAAATTCAGCACGAAAAATCAGTACCTTGCGTTTCATTTGTAACAATTAGCGCTGCTAAAAATGTCAACATTTCTTAAAAGAAACGCAAAACGAGGCTAACATCAGATGTTAGCCTCAGAAAGTAGCAGTGCTTTATCTGGAACGCAGGTATAATGAAGAACAGGTTACAAGTGTACTTGTCAAGATTGTCACACGGCAGAAGAGAGTTGCAAACATGCATTTTTGGTGTGGATGCACCATCACAGGGAGGAGCTATTTTGTACAGCAGTTGAATGCTATTGGATAGAATTTATCTCTCAAAAGTCCAATAAACACTAAAAGTATTTACTTGAAGAAAAATGTTCAAAAGAAAACATCAGGATCATGTGTGTCAAATACTAATGTAGTGCCTACTGCAAGAATTTGTAAATGAACATAAAAAGAAAAAATTGGCAGTTGTTCATTTGTCAAGCATGAAAAAAATTACTGGGAGGAAAAATATATATACATTCACAGACACAGATTGTGACATATTTCTTAAAAAATTAAAGACCTCTTCAATAAAGAAAGAATAAAGTGCATAGAAAACTAAACCAGGAATGATCAATACAGAAGTGCTCTTTAGTTCACCTTCGTTATGAAGAATAACAGCTTCCATGTGCTATGAAGTCAGCCAATGCATAAGACATGATGGTTCTTTCGTTGGGAAAATTTTTGGTGAGAAATTTTGCAGATACCTATAATGAAATGTGGATAAAAGTTGAAAGATGAAGATTTGGGTTGAAATTTGCGAAATGTGGCCTCTTCATTTCTGATTAATACCCAGTAATAGTCAGTTCAACAAACGGTATCCATAAAATTAGATTAATACAAAATTGTCATGCTCTTTTACTGAAGAAAATGCTGTTCAGTAAAATGCTTTTACTGAAATGCTTAACTCAAGTATAGATGCAGACGTTTTGTGCTAAAGCAAAACTTTTACACTTTTATGTTGCTGGCAGTAATTTAAAACACTCCAAAGGTGACAATATTAGCTATAATAGGTATTTGTTCTAACAATCTGTATGTCAAAAAACTTATTGATCAAATAGTGCCATTTTGGAAACTATACTAAATTTTTACTAAATTATAAATCTCTGTATGAAAGTATTACTTCATAATAAATCACTTTACTATTATTTTGACTTTTATTACTGTGATATGTTAATAATAAGAGGTCTTTATATTTATCGTTTATTGAGAACACTCGAATCTCATACAAGTAATAACATGCTTGTCCTGTCAAGCTACAACCAACCTCTATCCTATCAAGTGTTGCCACGTCACAATAACTCAATTAATGTTGCTATCAATTAATGACTATCTACTACATCTCCCTTTTCTAAGATGACTATGACATTTATTACTCAAGTAACATTAAGACATTAGTACAATTATTCACTTATCAAATTAATCAACTCATCAACATCTTTACTATTCGTCATTTTATAAATTGTTAATGAATTACATATACCTACTTATTCTCTCCTTTTACTTTTCTCTAAAAAATCATAAAATGTTTAGGAATTTAACTCTTATTAATACCAGTCAAATAGTTTCTTCATAGTAATCAATTGTTATTCAATATCATTATTATACAATCATTTAACTAATGAGGTTAATAATTATATGAGTATTTGCTTACAGAAATAAATATTAACATAAACTTTATTCTGTTCTATCATTTTTCTATGACATAATCATTAAAATATTTAGGAACTTTAATTTCTCTATTAGATCTTCGCAGCTGTGGTGGAGTGGAAACCAGGGGCACTTCATTCATTTGACCTATTCTGGAATCGTTGATGACTCCGGAACAGGTTTTAGAGTCATTATTATTGTGTGTTGAGTTAGACTTCCCAGCAGGTTTAATGAACCAAGTATTTCTAGTTATAAATGTATTATTTTCATTGTCTTTGACAATTAGTGAACGAGGGTTGTCATTTAATTTATGAATTGTTCCTGGTTGCCATACATTAGTATTTTCATCCTTTTTGTAATAAACATTCTGACCAATATGGAACTGCCTTTTTATTTTAGATCCTCTGTCATAATATTTTTTATGTCTTAAAGTATTTTTAAGTAACTGTTCACTGAAATTATGAATTAATTTTGGTTTTAGTAATTCTGATTTAATAGGTAATTTGGTGCGACATAATCTATTAAACAAAAGCTGTGATGGTGAGTAGTTTGTCCCACACACAGGTGTGTTTCTGTATTCTAATAAGTAACTATGAATGTCCCCTTTTGTATCATTACATTTTTTTAACATTGTCTTACATATACCTACAGCCTTTTCAGCTGCACCATTGCTTTGATGGTAGTGTGGACTTGAATATATAATTTTGAATTGCCACTCTCTACTAAATTCTGTAAACTTATGTGAATTAAATGGAACATTATCTGAATACATTATCATTGGAACACCATGAATGGAAAATATCACCCTTAGTATGTCAATAACAGCATCAGCAGATTTATTTTTTAATTTATGAAGTTCAATCCACTTGGAGTAATGATCTACAAGTGTTAAATAATCATTTCCACCATATTGTAAAATGTCAACAGAAACATATTGAAAAGGTAATTGGGGTTGTTCTCTAATAATCATTGGTTCCTTGGTGTTATTTTTAGAGTGCCTTTGGCAAATATGACAAACAGATATATATTCCTCAATATCTTTTAGCATGTTTTGCCAATAAAATAATAATTTAGCACGAGCTTTTGTTTTTGTCATGCCGAAATGGCTTTCATGAACTTTTTTTAATATTACACTTTTTATTGAATTTGGAATATATATTTTTTTGTCCACAAATATTAAATTGTCTTCAACAGTTATATAGTTTCTATAATTATAAAAGTGTCTAACAAATGGATCTCTAATTTTAGTGATTGAAGTAGGCCATCCGTTTAGGTGATAGTAGTATAATTGCTTAGCAATAGAATCTTGTTTAAGTTCAAATTTAATCCGTGCTAATAAGTCATCTGATACATTAACAGAATGAACAACATCATTTAGATCCGGGTCACAATCTTTTTCAGCATGTATGCATGCCCTACTAAGAGCATCAGCTATATGCATTTGGGAGCCAGGTACATACCTTAGTTCAATATCATATATACTTAGTTTTAATTTAATCCGTTGCAGACGAACTGATGGTATTTTACTAATTTCCTTTTTCATAATAGAAATTAATGGAAGATGGTCAGTTAGCACAATTATTTTTTGCAAGCATATAAAACAGCAAGAAATTCCTTTTCAATTTGACCATAATTTATTTCCGCTACAGTCAGTGCTTTAGATGCATATGAGATTGGCCTATTGTTTTGCAGTAATACACATCCTATACCAGTCTTACTGGAATCTGTTTGAATGGTAAGTCCAATGTCTGGATTGAAAGTATGTAACACTGGATAATTTGCCAAAATATTTTTTATTTTATTAAAACAATTTGTGTGTAATAATGACCATGTGAAAATAACATCTTTTTTTAGTAGTTCACGCAAGGGTGATGTAATCTCTGCTAAATTTGGAATATACGGTCTCAAGTAATTAACTAATCCGAGCAATCTTTGTAAATCATGTTTATTTTTAGGTTGATTATTGAGATGGTGGCTTAGCAGAACAGAAATAACACGCAGTAGGATATCGAATCGGTGTTTAATTAACTTTACTCACAATACAATAGTTATACCGTTAGCGTTTACCGAGGAGCCATATTTTTCTTAAGTACATCACAGACAATTCCGGCACACAACATAGAGTAAGTATGTCTACACAACACCATAGAGTATACAACCTTTTTACCTTTTCTATATTTAATGGCATTGGCCTATAGTCATTGTTACATAACACCGTCCCTCAATGACAATAGGTTCATGATTTATTACATAACACCGTCCCTTAATACCAAAGGTTAAATTAGTTTCTAAAATATTTTTAACACAACACATCTATTACCATTTAATAACTATGTTTAATTACAACAAGTTTATTTCTCTTTTAAAATTATTAAAATTAACTTTTGCCAATGGTTTTGTTAAAGCATCTGCCACCTGATTATTAGTGTCAACATATTTTACTACAATTATGTTTTTCTGAATTAAATCTCTAATAAAATGCAACCTTATATCTATGTGTTTCATTTTCTTATTAGTAATTGGATTCCTCGCAAACTTTATACAACTTTGATTATCCTCAAATAATTCTACAATAATATTATCTTTTATTTTTAAATCAATCAATATCTGTCTATACCACATAGCTTCTGTGCCTGCTAAACTTAAAGCTATATATTCAGCTTCTGTGGAACTTAGAGCGACTGAGTTTTGTTTCCTAGAACCCCAACCTACAGTACAACCAAAAACCTTAAATAAAAACCCTGAAGTAGATTTACGATCAGTTAAATCACCTCCCCAATCAGCATCTACAAATCCAATCACAGGTTTAGCATTAAGATCCCTATTAAATACTAAATCATAGTTCAAGGTACCCTTTATGTATCTTAATATTCTTTTTAGACAGTCCCATAATTGATAACTTGCACATGTTTGGAATCTACTCAATATAGATAAACTAATACATAAATCCGGTCTAGTTCCTAACATTGCATATAACAACGCGCCAATAAGCTTTCTACATTTCTTTTCTATTTCTTCGCATTCAGACCTATCCCTTTTTAACATATCATTTTGAAATTTAGGATCCATGGGAGTTGCGATACTTTTACATTCTTGCATATTATACTGACTTAGTACTTGCTCTAGATAAGATTTTTGATTTATTTTTAATATTCCTTTTTCTATATCTTGCTCAATTTTAATTCCTAAGTAATTTTTAGCCATTCCCATATCCTTCATTTCGAAATTATTTTTTTAGTACTTGTTTAATCACTTTTATATAATTTTGATCCGTCCCTACCAAAAGCAAATCGTCTACATACAATAAAAGGTAAGTATAATCTCCATTAAATTCTTTAATATATAGACTGTAATCAGACTTACATTGTTTAAAACCTTCAGCTAAAATAATTTTATTAAATTTTTCATTCCACCTTTTTGGTGAAGCTTTTAACCCGTACAATGACTTTTGAAGCTTACAAATTTTATCTTCTTTTATATCTATCCCCTCTGGTACAGTCATATATATTTCAGAATTAACATCTCCATATAAAAAAGCACTTGTAACATCCATCTGGTACACAGGTATTGAATATTGATTAGCTAATGCAAGTAATGTACGCACCGTAGTTAGCTTCGCTACTGGAGCATAGAAGTCCTCACTCTCTAAGGTACTCTTCTGCTGGAATCCACGAGCCACCAGTCGCGCCTTGTAGGATACTTTACCTGCTGAATCAATTTTCTTCCTAAACACCCATTTACTGTCAATTATTTCCATGAGGTCTTTTTTATCTACAACTGTCCATGTCTTGTTTCTTTGTAAATTATTAATTTCAATTTCAATAGCTTCCTTCCATTGCTTAGCTTCACTGCTTTCCATTGCTTGCTTGTAAGACGTAGGTTCATTTTCAAAAACCATAAAACAATGAGCATCCTCATATGAAGTTTCATGTTCAAACTCCTCAGTATTATAATCTTTCAACCACACGGGTTTTCTTATGTTCCTCTTAGGTCTTGATTCTATATTTTCAAAATTTAAGTCTGTAGGTTCTATTGAAGTGTCACACTGTTCAGTCTCTTCCACCTGTTCAAAAACAGTAATGTTATTTTCCTCTTCCTGTTCTTGTACATCCTGAACTTCTTCCATTTCCTGAATATCCTGTCTGACTTCTTCGTTTTCAAATAAATTATAATATGTTTCATTCTCCTTACTTATTCCATTAATTTGAACTGAGTTCATTTGTTTTATAAATACTATATCTCTTTTTATGTCTATTCTATTTTTTTCTGGGAAATATATTCTGAGTCCTTTTGACTCCTCTCCATAGCCAACAAAAATTCCATTTATTCCCTTCACATCCCATTTTAGTCTTTTTTCCTTCGGAATATGAACGTACACCTCAGATCCAAACACTTTTAATTGTGCAATATTATAGTCTTTTCCTGACCAACATTTATAAGGTGACATTTCTCCTCCTCTATTTCTTCCAGTTCTATTTATTGTATAGACTGTATAATTTATGGCTTCTGCCCATAAAGCTTTAGGTAATTTCTTTGCACATAGTAACGTTCTTGCTCCTTCCACTAATGTACGCATGTCTCTTTCGGCTCTGCCGTTTTGTTCGGGTGAGTATGCTACCGTTTTTTCATGTTTAACTCCTTTGGACTTTAAAAAGTTTTCTAATTCTTCGTTACAGAACTCTGTTCCTCCATCTGTTCTCAAAATTTTTAGTTTATGTCCTGTTTGATTTTTGGCCTCTATTATAAATTCTTTAATTTTATTTGAAGTTTCTGATTTACGTCGAAGAAAATATACTTTCCTGAAATTTGAGTAATCATCTTTTAATAAAAGAAAAAATCTTGAACCTCCTATAGAGTCAACTTCCATTGGTCCACCAATGTCTGCATGAACCAAGTCTAATGGAGCTACTGTTGTGCTTTCACTTCTTGGAAAAGGCATTCTGTGAATTTTACCTTCAATGCAAGCCATGCATTGTATATTTTCATCTTTATAACTGATGCTATTTTCTTTAAGTACATCCTTTACATACTTCATATTCTGATGTGCTAATTTTTCATGCCACTCATATAGTGTAGGGTTTGCATAATAAGTTATTTTGACCTTTAAGATATAAAATTGATTTTCCTTCTCAGCAACACCATATATTTTATTTCCTTTTAAGAATGTGCATCGATTTCCAGTCATCTGAACATGACATCCTTTTTTAATAGTAGAGTTCACAGAAAGCAAATTCATTCTAAGGCCAGGCACATACAACACATCCATCAGTGTAGTTTTTATATAGGACTTTCCATCATACACATCTAACTCAATGTTGCCCACTCCTTCCACTGACAGTTCTCTTCCGTCACCAATTACCACTGACCTGTTAGTATCCAGTCTCTTGTAGGTACAGAAATAACTTTTATTATGTGTCATGTGCTCACTCGCACCACTGTCTACAATCCACTTGTCCGATAGATCCTTTGTTGAAAATAAGGCTGTTGAAATAAGTGCATTTCCACCCTTTTCCTTAGATTCTTTATTTATACGGAACCTGCAGTCCTTTTTTAGATGTCCTACTTTGTTACAATAAAAGCATTTTCTCTGTTCTTTCCTTTCTTTATACCTGTCATGTTTTTTTGTATATAGCGCTACACTTTCTTCTTGATTTTCACTGTTATTCATTCTTTTCTCCTCTGTTAACAATCTTGCAGTTAAATTATTAAGAGTTTGTTTGTCCTCACTAGTTGATTCCCAAGCTGAGATGAAATGAGAAAACCTTTTTGGCAGTGACATTATTATTTTTGTTATGGTTAATTGTTCCGAGATTGCTTCGCCCATTTGACCAATCCTATTTGCATAGTCCTGAACTTTTGATAGAAACTGAGAAATCTCTTGCCTTTCTTCACATTTAAGTTGGAAGAACTCCTGTTGTAGAATGTGAATATTTGTCACACTTTTCTGCTCGAAAATACTGTGCAGTTTTTGCCACATTTCAGCCGCCGTTTTACATGTCAAAATATGAATCATGACATTTTCAGATATTCTTGTTACAATAATTGATTGTGCTTTGGCATCTTTCTTTGACCAGTCTGCCGTCTTTTCCTCTTGTGTTCCTTCCACGACCTCGAATAACTCTAGACCGCGTAGTAAAATTCCGACCTGAAACCTCCATGTGTTCCAGTTTGAGCCGCCTTCCAACAAACGAAATGTATTGGAGTTTCCTCCCACCGATCCCGCGATATCGCCCATAACCTATTGAGATGGTGGCTTAGCAGAACAGAAATAACACGCAGTAGGATATCGAATCGGTGTTTAATTAACTTTACTCACAATACAATAGTTATACCGTTAGCGTTATGGCGTTTACCGAGGAGCCATATTTTTCTTAAGTACATCACAGACAATTCCGGCACACAACATAGAGTAAGTATGTCTACACAACACCATAGAGTATACAACCTTTTTACCTTTTCTATATTTAATGGCATTGGCCTATAGTCATTGTTACATAACATTGATCATAATTGATTATAGCTTTAATGGATTCTTGATCTGGTGACATCGTACCATCTTTGAATATATGGCCAAGATAAGTTACTTCAGACACCATGTACTGAAATTTGTCTTTATTGAATTTAATGTTGAATTTTCTAGCTCTTTCAAAAACCGTTTCTAGTGTAGAGATCATTTGTTCCTGTGTTTTACAAAATATCAACACATCGTCGATGTAATTTACTACGTTTGGAATGTCAAATATTTCAGAAAGCATTTTTTGAAATACCTCTGATGCTATATTTAATCCGAACGGTAATCTGTTAAATTTGTATGTTCCGAACATGGTTGAAAAGGTGCATAGTTTGGAACTGATTTCTGTTAGAACTATGTGCCAAAATGAATCTTTCAAATCAAGAACACTAAAATACTTACTATCTTTTATCTTGGAAGATAAGTCATTTAAAGTGGGAATGGAACAATAGTCTTTAACAATTGCCTCATTTAAATCTTTTGGATCAAGACAAATACGAATTGATCCATCCGATTTTTCGACAACTACCAATCTATTTACCCACTCAGAAGGTTCATTCACTTTTGATATTATGCCTAATTCACATAACTTATCTAGTTCTATTTGTAGTTTAGACCTTAACTTAAGAGGAACACGGTATGGTGGTTTTGATGTTGGTTTGGCAGTGCTTTTATTGAGAACACTCGAATCTCAAGGTGCCTCCAGACTCACGCCGAGAACCCCCGAGAACACCCGAGAAGCGTGAATGTGATGGGTTTCTCGGCTTCTCGTTCTCGGGCTCGCCTGTTCTCCGATCGGTGTCGGTTTTTTTGCCCGCTTCAAAGGGTTTCTCGGGCGAGAAAAGAGAACACTATCACACTCTCGTTTGTTCTCAGTGCGACTGCGACCGTGGCGTAGATCGCATGTTATCTCGTGTCAATTATTCTATAAAAAAAATACTTTGTGGTGTCTGATGCATATCAGTATCATTTAGATAACTTCACAGTTATTGTATACTCTTTCATTTAACATAGTCTCTCATCTGTGATATCAGTGCTTAACAAAATAATGTGTAATAAATATTAAGAAAATAATTTGAATTCACGAAGATTTTAATTGTTTTGAGATATTTCGTTAGTCTTTATAGTTCAGTAATTTTAGACATACGAGTAAAAAATGTGGAAAAATGAAACAGAGTTAAAGTTTAAATAATATTTTCACACAGAGCCCATTTTGTGGGAAGCAAAACGTTTTCTATAGAAAAGTACTTTGTCAATAACCACCATCGTTTGAGCCATTTTTTCTCAATATTATTTTTAATTATTTAAATAACGCACACAATACCAAGGCAGTAGCTAGCACTGTCGTCCATTCCGGATCACGACCGAGAATGTAAATGAGAAGATCGCTGAGTGTGGATAGCTTCTCGGTTCTCGCGCAAGTTCTCGGCGAGACTTCTCGCCGAGACTTCTCGCGTGAGTCTGGAGCCGGTATCATACAAGTAATAACATCAGGGGGGGACACTTCCATACAGTGAGGTATTTCCATAAAGAAACTGGCGCCATCTACTTTTCTTAACTTGCAACTTCATTATAATAGTGATGATAGATTTCAATAGATGTCATGCTTCTCAGACCGAATTATTTGGAAGCTCTTAAATTATACTAAGAACATGATTTTATTAGAATTTAGAGTACAAATATTTTATTTATGTTCGAATATTATCTAAAATAATAAAATAACTTATTTACTTAAGTCGTAAAAAATCAACAAAATATAAATTATAACATGGCAACAAACAAAATGGCCGTTCGTCTTGTTTCGGAAGTTTACGAAGTGTTTTGCGAATTTTGTGTTTTGGTGATATTTTCTGTTGAATTTGTGTTTCTATGATTCAGTTTTGTTGATATTATCAAGCTACTCCTTTTTCTGTGTGAAGACTGTCCGCGAAGTCAATTTTCATTATCTTCTTTCGTATTGTTTGCGGCAAAGACGCTACTTAGTTTGTAACTTTGTATTGTGAAAAAAAATTGCGGTATATTTTGTGTGCTGTTTGTAAAAAAGTCCTTTTTTACGATGCCTCACCATTGTGCATTTGGATGTATGGCCACAGGTAAGATATTAAGTAAATTTTTACAAGTTAAATAGGTATATCTAAATGACTGCCAATAAGCTAATAGTAGCCGATGGAATTAGGTAGGTATAACAAAAAAAAATCTTGTTGGGTGATAATTTGCAGTTTTATTAAACATGCGACACCCTAACCAAATATTAGTTTATCATACAAGCTTGAAAAACAGTTAGCACTTGTTTTATTTTATGGTTTTGTATTGTCATTCATTTTAGATTAATTCAATTGGTTGCACTAACTAATAAGAGATGACAAGGGGGACTTGAAATATAAACAACTTTTTACCTATTCCAATCTGGATCTGTGCAACAGATGAAAGGTTGTTGCTTATGTCTTATTATTATTTCAGATACGGTGATGCATGTCTTTCCAAATCCTCAAAAGTTTCCGGAACGTTTTTAAACATGGGTCAGTCTCGTTGGTGCAGGTCTAGCTTCTGTTGCATAACCGAGTATAATAATAAAAGTCTTGTGTATTTACTTGTATTTATTTTACCTCCACTCAAGTATTACAAATATGCATGCCACGTCCACAGACTCTCTAACGTCACCCAAAAGCCCGGTAAAGTTGACAGTCACGTTTCGTTTCACGCATATCACAACATCTCTCCCTTTTTCATAAAGACTATACATGTCATAATAAGTCATAATACAATCACTTGTTATTTATAAGTAGTAGGTACAATACAAAATTATTATATTGAATCATTTAGTACAGTAAAAACAAAACATTGTTTTAATTTTATAAAAACGGAGTACAATCACCCATCTATAATCATATACATTTCCAACAATAACCGTTCCCTATTGAATCACAAATCACATACATAATCATCTAAATATCTCGGCCTCCTCACAGATCTTTCAGGTCGTAAACGCTCCTGCTCACTACTATTATTGCTATTTACTGGAGATGTCAGAGTGCTTTGGGAACAAATTGGCAATTCCTCCTCTGAAAGATTTGTGAGTGGACTTTCATCTGGATATTGAGTATCATAATCATTATGATATAAAGTGGTGCCATTATTCAAAATGTTTTGATTTCCTTTTAGTGTCATGTTAGGTGGAACAATATTAAGATGAAACCGATTTCTCCTAAATTTCCCTCTATCTGTTTCTATAACATAAGAACGTGGTTCCTCACATTTGTTTAATATTCTACCATACAATTTTAAATCTGTAATAAAAACTCTATCATTGGGTTTAAGCTCCGGTAAGTCTACAGTCTTGTGTCTCCTATTGTAATAATGCGCATCTTTAATCTTTTTCTCTATCTTGCTATCTTTTACTTCCTGCCCTATTATCACAGGTGTGTTTAATTTACTGGATATCATAGGAAGAGTGTCTCTAAGTTTTCTATTGAACATCAGTTCAGCAGGACTATACCCATGCTCTAGAGGAGTATTTCTATAAACTAACATAGCCATATAAATATCCTTGTTTTTTTTCAATAGAGATTTAGCTATTTTAACTCCTGATTCTGCTAAACCATTGCTCTGGGAATAATAAGGACTACTAGTAATTAATTTGAACCCATACTGTTTTGCAAATAGACAAAATTTACTTTTAAATTGTGTCCCACAATCACTTCGAACTACTTCAGGTATTCCGTACCTTGCAAATACTGCTTTACACTTAACTATGACAGTTTCTTCTGTAAGATCTTTTAGTTTGGAAATTTCTAAGAATCTTGAATAATAATCTATTAGAACAATATACCAGCTATTTTCAAATTTAAAAAGGTCTATTCCGACTTTCTGCCAAGGCCTATTTGGCACAGGATCAATAACCATCTTTTCTTTACTATTTTTATGTGTTTCTATACATTCAACACAGGTTTTAATTTTATTTTCAATTTGCTTTGATAATCCTATCCACCACACAGCTTGTTTAGCCCTTTCTCTGCATTTAGATATCCCTAAATGACCTTCATGGATTTTATTCAATATAACTGCTTGTATATTTTTAGGTATTACTATTCGTGAATTATATAAAAGAAGTCCATTTTCTATTGAAAAATTGTTCCTATACTGAAAGTAATCTTTAAAATTTCCTAATTTATTTTTACTTGGCCAACCTTTAACCGTAAACTGTTTTAATTTAATGCAAATAAAATCTTTTTCTTGTTCCTTAATAATATTACTCAACAATTCATCAGATACTGTGTCATTAATAAACATATTTAGCTGTAATTGTTGTTCTATTTTATTTTCTGCATTTTCAGTTAGTAATAATGGTTGTCTAGACAATGCATCTGCTACACATAACTCTTTTCCTGGTGTGTACATTACTTCATAGTCAAATCTCATTAGCTTTAACCTAAACCTGAGCAGTCTAGGGCTTAAATCATCTAAAGGCTTTGATTGTAATATTTGCAAAAGAGGTTTATGGTCCGTCTCTAGCACTACATGGATGCCTACTATGTAATCTCTAAATTTATTTGCTGCCCAAGATAGAGCTAAACATTCTTTCTCAATCTGAGCGTAATGTTTTTCTGCATTTGTAAGAGTCCTACTAGCATACATAACTATATGTCTATCCCCTTTCTTATTTTCTTGCATTAATGCTGCGCCTAATCCGAAAGAACTACTATCAGCTGAAACAATTATTTTTGAGTTTGGATCATAATGTGCTAATATAGGTGCGTGATAAAGTTTCTTTTTTATTTCTAAAAATGCATTTTTCTGTGGTTGATCCCATACAAATATTTGATTATCTCTAAGCAAGGAGTGAAGTGGTTCCAAAATATGTGATTTATTATGTATAAAACGCCCCACAAAGTTGATCATACCTAAAAATTGAAGTAATTCTTTTTTATTAGATGGTTCCCTAAATTCTACAATAGCCTTTATTCTTTCTGGATCTACTGTAATTCCTTCTTGACTAATTTCATGACCTAAATAATTTATTTTTGTTACTCCAAATACACACTTATTTTTATTTATAGTTAAGCCCTCGTCGTGTAATCTTTTTAATACTTCCCTTAGAGTTTTGTCATGGGAGGCCTTATCAGCCTCGTAAATCAAAATATCATCAATATGGATTGCTACCTTAAGGTCTTTAAACAATTTAGAAAATTTCATACTGAAATATTCGGGTGCGCAATTGATACCAAAAGGTAACCTATGATATATATATCTTCCAAAGGGGGTAATGATGGTAGTGAGCATTTTAGAAGGTTCATCTAACTTTATTTGATGGAACCCTGATGTAGCGTCAATTTTTGAAAAGTATTTCGCCCCATGAATATTTGCTAAAGTTGTCTCTACCTTAGGAATTGGATACACAGGACGCAATATGTTTTTATTAACTTCGGTGTAGTCTCCACAGATCCTTACCTTTTCATTTTTTAACACTACTACAATAGGCGACACAAAGTCTGTAGGCTCTTCTATTTGACTAACAATGCCCAAATTTTCCAACCTATCTAACTCAGCCTTCACTTTAGGTAATAACGGAATAGAAACGGTTCTAGGTGATGCTTGTACATAAAATCTAGGATTGTCAATTAATTTTATATGAAATTCGTCTTTAAATACACCTAACTGATTAAATATATTGGGAAATTCTTTTTCTATATTCAAAGTTTTTGGGGCTAATTGTGACATTGAACAAATAGTTATAAGATTCATTACATCAATAGAAAGTCTACCTAATATAGCTGAGCTTAATCCACTTATGACATAAACTTTGCCTATATACTCACAATTTTTGTATATTAATTTAAGACTCACTATGCCTGCAACCTTCAGCTTTGTACCATCTGCTCCCCGTACTGTATCCACACATTTCACTAAAGGAAATTTGTACTTAATTGCTACGCTTTCAGGTATTGCAGTTATGTCTGCTCCTGTGTCAACAAGAAAATTCAACTTATCAATATACAAATTGCCTTGATAAATATTCACTTCAATTATATACTTTTCTTTTCTGTTACACAAACTAACCTCCAACTCTTTAGTTATTTCTTCTTCCACTTTTCTGACTATACGTGATCTACAGAGTTTGGCAAAATGCCCTGTCCTCTGACAGTTGTGACAAATTGCTTTAGATGCAGGACATTTATTACGTTGGTGTCTTTCTAATCCGCAAAACCAGCATTTGTTTTCTTTCATCACATTTCGCTTCTTTTCTTCTTTTATCTTACTAATTTCTATTAATTCTGATTTATTTCTAATAATTCTATTTTCTTCGTTTTGAATCTCTGCTTGCTTTCCAATGAGAGTAGCTTCTTTGAGTGTTAAATCATTTTTTAACAACATCCTTTGACTTGCATCCTTGTCTCTCATGCCTGTGACAATCTTGTCTCTTATTAATTCTTCTTTTATTTGACCAAAATTGCAGTACTCTGCTAATTTGTAGATACTTGTCAAAAATTCATCAAATTTTTCATGTTCTTCTTGAACCCTTATGTTGAACTTGTAACGTTCATAAATTACATTTTTTTTTGGAGAAAAAAAATTGTCGAAGCGTTCTAGCAGAATGTCATAGCTGGTTACTTCTTTAAATTGAATAAGTATATCTTCTGCTTGTTCACCCATTGAATATAACAAGCAGTCCATTTTTTCTTTTTCAGGCATGTCTTCATTACCAGAAAGACTCATATATCGCTGGAACCTTATTTTGTATTTAGTCCAATCTTCAGGAATAAAACTGAATTGCCCCGGAGGCGAAACTTTTACTGATTTTAAGCCCTGTTGAGCGACTGACTTCTGTGTCTCCATTGTTTAGTACTTACTAACTGAATCTTCTTATTCTAACTGAATTTCACTTATTTTATTGTTTTACCGCTGCCACCATGTTGCATAACCGAGTATAATAATAAAAGTCTTGTGTATTTACTTGTATTTATTTTACCTCCACTCAAGTATTACAAATATGCATGCCACGTCCACAGACTCTCTAACGTCACCCAAAAGCCCGGTAAAGTTGACAGTCACGTTTCGTTTCACGCATATCACAACAGCTTCCTTATCAAACCTTGAAATTTACTAAAAGAAGAGGATTTGTGACGTTCATTTTATCAATGACCATCGCGATCGATTTCAGCGTTTGAATGCATTGGCTGTACCATCTCTTCATTTACCAAGTAAGTTTGAGAATTTTTGTAAAATAATTAACAGACTGCAAGATTCTTAGAGAGTGTTATCATTTATAGATTTGTTTCTTTTTATGGACACAGATAGTTACAGTAAACAAAGACTAACAAATTCACACTACATAAACCAATAAAATGTCCACAAACAGCTCATATATTTCATTCTGAACAAACAATAAAGAGGGACAAAACAAAACAAAGCACTTTCAAGCAACATCTGAATACAGAACAATACATAGGAATCATTTACAAACAACAATTAATGTAACAATTTAATTAAGTTTTTATTTCGGTAATACTTTAATTGAAAACTAGTATATCTGCCTCTTGAAAATTCGTATTTTGTGATTGGTGTGCACAGTACAAAAACACATTTTAGCATATTTGATCCTGTTATCGGGTATATAAAATACATCCTTACAATGAGTGCTTGGGCGAGGACATCTTAACTGATATTTAATAATAAGAATAGCCTTTATTTCACTGACCACAGTTTTCCTTAATTAGATACTTAAAGTTAACTTATTCCTAATATCAGTCAGGTTGTTGATTGTCCAAATAACGCCACACCCTCCTGTCACATTTCTGTTCCAGTTGTTGCAAGTTTAGGTATTTTTTTAAATTAAAATTACCATGCACTCAAACTGAATTAGACAGTCAATGTATGTTGTAGTCTCAATTTAATAGTAATCTCTATTTCATACTAAGCAGTACTTAGTATGAAAATAAATGATTGATATAAGAATGAGAAATAAATTAATTAACATTATAATACTTTATTATATGGCAAAACTGATAACAGTATACAGCAAATATAAAGTACAAGGGCGGACTTATCTCTAACAGAATATCTTCCAGACAAAGCAATAGTTAGTCCAAAGAGTTGAAAATAATGAAACTATTAACTATAACTTTCAAATAAAATACTTTTTAATAGTAAAAAATTAATTCATATAGATGAGTGCCATAATTTTATTTGTTTTTCATTTTCAGGTGAAACTCACAACACTGCTGCAGAAGTGAATACTTTAATGGAGCATAATTATAGTAAACCCAGACCGAAAACATCTGTGCAAGGTAAGATAACAGAAATAATATTGTTTTGAGGTTTTATTAGACAGCAAAAGCAAGAGAAATATAACTGAAACATTTTTTAATTTAACATTATTTAAATTTGAATGTATTTGTTTTTCAGGTACTTCTGAATGTCTGTATCTGAATCTGTGCATATGCTCAACCACTTCAAAAGAGAATTTGAAATCTGGGAAACGAAATAAAATGTTTGCGATGAAAGGGCAAATTATTTAAAGAACGGGTGGCTAATGCAGAGAAAATTTCGAAGAATGTTGCATTGCAACAAATAGTCAAGTATATGACCACACCAGCTCAACTGTTCATGCATATGCAACATGCAACAACAAGCAAGTAAGAAACTGAAAGGAAGACATTTCACTATTGAAGAGAAAATATGCTATCCAGTTGTTACGTAAATATTTTTCACTTCCTTCAAATAAATCAATGAATGAAATCAATGAAGATCCTTCAAAACATTTGTGTAGCCTTATATTCAACGAGATGTCAATCACACCACAAATTTCTTTGGAAACATTAGGAGTTATGGTGCTAGGAATATTGCAGCTAACACAATGTGTATAAGAATACCTCTCGCGCCTACTTCTACCGCATATAAGTGAACATAATAACCGTTTTTTGTGATATAGTTAGTAAGATCGTAGTATCTATTCAATTTAAATGTGTGGTATTGAGAATGTTATTTTCCAACGGCACGTTGAGTTCGATGAGTAGTACGCCATTTATTACCGGGAGTAAAGTAAATGTCTGGCCTGGATGCAGTAATCGCTACGTCAGACGGAAACTTGTATTGTTTATCATACGTATCCATCATAAGGGTTCAATCCGGTGCCGAGCCTATGATCAAATAGGTTTTATTTATTGGTTTTGTTTTAGAGCCCTCTTTGGTGAATTGGATGAGTCTTGTGGTTGTTGTCATCCCTTTCTGGGCTCTTGCGACCGCTTCACTGACAGCTTCCCGTATGATTCTCAAAACCTTATCATGACGTCGCGAGTAATTACCCTTTTCTAAAAGAACTCTGCATCCCACCAGTATGTGCCTAGCTGTTCCAGGTGCTTCGCCACACGTATAGCATGTTTTTTCTGTTGCTATTGCCCATCTTGTTAGATTACATTGTTCTGGGAGAGTCACCTGGAAGGCGTTAAGATAGAATTTCAGACTTGCAGGCGATCAATCATAAAGTAGTTTTCCACTTCAGAGCTGACGGAATGCAGAATTCACCGATAGTTATCCAGTCATTTCCATCTCCAAGTTCATTGCAAATAAAGGCTCCTAGTGATTCCGAAGAAGTGGATATTCATTTTAATAACCGAATTTGCTTTGAGCAGCCCCATCAAAATGATGCTGGTCAATGTAATAATGTTTATCGTTGGGTTATATAATGATGTACTGACATTAGTGACTGTAATGACATAAAAGGGTGCAAAGACTATAAAAAAAATTTGCTAGACATAATAACAATGATTTTAAATGCGCAAGAGATGTAAAAATAAAAAGTGGTTGTGTGTGCGGATAGAAATATTTTTCAAAGATATGCAAAATATGACTATTACTTTCCTTAAGAATGACGTGCCAAAGAAATTAAACAAACTATCATATCATTCGCAGAGACATTAATTGACATAATGACTCATTTGAATTTTGCATTCATAAAATAAAATTAAACAATGTTTTTGTTAACACAATGTTTAATGTTCTAATTTATTTGGTGTGTAGTTGGCGTCGATAGATTAATCGGATTTTATTGGGAAAACTTACATACAATGGAGATGATGTAACTTAAATAGCAGCACAAAATTATTAAACATAAAAATTTAAAATAAAAAGCAAGTATTTGATTTGATTTGTTTTATTTCAAACATATTACATATTTTGTGTTTATTATCTAAAGATTTTTTCTTATCTGGATCTAGTTTACTAAAAAGAAATTGAAAAAAGCATTACAAACAAGTTCAAATTAGATAACTCTATAAAACAGTCTTTTCGAGGTGCAAAACCTCAAAAAACCCCTGCCTTTATATTAACGGTTTTAAAAATGCGGTCTTATTACAAAACTTGGCCTAAATTTAGTCTTGGTTTAAACTAGATGCTCTTTCACTTGTTTTAAAGTAGATAAAGACAGCATCAGGTTTAAACCAAGTCTAAACTTAGGTCATGTTTTGTAATAAGGCGGCAATTTAAGCCACCATATTTTAACTATATAGGTAGGTATGTATATGTACGAAGTACCAGTTAAGAAATTCAGATGGCGCTAGTTGACATATCAAATGTAGCATGCATAAAAATGCCACGAGAGGGCTCTCTATTCCCGTAGTATTACTATTCTCTTTGAATAACATGCTTGTCCTGTCAAGCTACTACAACCAACCTCTATCCTATCAAGTGTTGCCACGTCACAATAACTCAATTAATGTTGCTATCAATTAATGACTATCTACTACAATTACCTGCGACCCTAATGTCGCATTTACACATGCGTGTTCGCCATTCGACGAAACATTCGACGAAATATTCGACGAAACATTCGACGAAACATTCGTGTGGCGTTTACACATTCGTGTTCGCTATTCGCCTCGTCATTCGACGAAACATTCGTACCTACGAGTGCCACCGCGAACTACTGTTCACACATTCGCGGGTGATTCATTTTGATATTAGCACACGAACACGGAGGACGTGAAAATAATGGCGGCATGCGTGCTACATTTTAGTTTTTAATAATTTAAGCTTTAATGTTACAAACATATGGCGGACTTAGCGATAAACATCGCTCTCTACCAGTCAACCATTAGGCTAAGGAGAGAAAGTAAATGACGGCATAAGAAAATAAATGTAATAAATGACAATAATTGTTATATTCAAATAATATGATATTAAGAAAAAAACATACATACACGCACATAACACTCACATATACATATTGTATATGTGTGTGTGTGTAAGTGTTATGTAAGTAATGTGTATGAATGTGTTTATATATACACATACATACTTGCATATATAGCGCGCGACAGAGCGTCGGTGGCGCAGTGGACTCGGCACTTGCCTTCCAATCGGGGGGTCGGGGTTCGAGACCCGCCATGTAGCAATGTGTTTTTCGTTTCGAATTTCATTTGTCTGACGCTCCTACGGTGAAGGAAAACATCGTGAGGCAACCTGCATACATCTGCGAAGAAGTTCAATGATGTATGTGAAGTCGACCAATCCGCACTGGGCCAGCGTGGTTGACTAAGCCCTAATCACCCTAATATAGGGTAGGCTCGAGCCCCTCGGTGGGGACGTATATGGGCTCTGATGATGATGATGATGATGATATTGAAGTCGGTACGAAACGATGATTGATCTCTTATAAAGTCTTAAAATTGACACCGACTTCAAAATAGAAGTGTGATGTTGTCAGTACCTATTCTTATATTATTTTTACCTTTTCAGTGTTTTTGAAGTCGGTTTTTATTTTTAACCGACTTCAAAAAGGGTTCTTAATTTCTTAATTCGGTGCGAATGTTTTTTTTGTGTGTATGTTATGCGATTACGCCGCCAATTGTGGACTGATTTTCAACATTCTTTTTGTATTCTCTGATAATGGGTTCTCATGAAAATCGATGGAAACGCTAATGAAATACCAGCTCACTGATGAGCTGGTATTAAATTAGGGTTTTTGTTTTTACTAAAAAGATTTCATTCACTAAAAAGTTAAAAATAAAAAATATTTTACAAAAAATAAAAACCGACTTCAAAAACACTGAAAAGTTAAAAATAATATAAGAATAGGTACAGACAACATCACACTTCTATATTGAAGTCGGTGACAAATTTTAAGACTTTCGAGGAGATATCGTTTGGCACCGACTTCAATATAGAAGTGTGATGTTGTCTGTACCTATTTCTTATATTATTTTTAACTTTTCAGTGTTTTTGAAGTCGGTTTTTATTTTTTGTAAAATATTTTTATGTGTAATTATGATTGCGATGTTTTGGGTTCCAAATGAGCTCTTCTCTATAATAAAGTTCTAGGAATTCTAAAATTCGCACTTTACTCCACTCTAATTTGTCTACACGTTCGGTTGGGTCGGGCGCTAGCAGTCAACTAAATGCATGCGAATGTGTAAACAGTAAGTTCGTGTTCGCCATTCGTGCCCTTTGATTCGCGTCCAAAAAACCGCTCCCGACGCGAACTCACGAATCGCGAGGCGAATGGCGAGACGAATAGCGAACTTACTGTTTACACATGCGTGTTCGTTATTCGCCTCGCGATTCGCGCGAATGTGTAAACGCGCTATTTCGCGCGAATCTCGAGGCGAATTGCTAGGCGAATAGCGAGGCGAATAACGAACACGCATGTGTAAACAGCTAGTTCGTTATTCGCCTCGCTATTCGCCTCGCGATTCGCGCGAATGTGTAAACGCGGTGTGAGGCAATATATGACAAATTAATAAATTTGATCTAACTCTATTCAAACCTATTTGTACTTTTGGAACATATATATTTGAGTAACAATGATAAATATGAAAAACAAACCTATAAAATATTATAAATATTTTAAGGTGTAATGGAAAAATAAAACACATGTAGGTATTTCAAATTAAAAAAAATTGATTCAACCTAAACCTTTATTTTTTTTGTGAAGAACATAATGTAGTACAAAAATTTGTTATGTCATCTTTAGATGTTAGTTATGTATAAAGTAAAGAAAAAAAATTTATTTATATTATTTATTTAATAAGAGAAGTCTTGTAAATTAGGAAGAGCACAGGCTGACAACACAGCAATCACATTTAATATATTTGGATACGGCTTTAAAATGGATAACTTGCATATTCTTGTGTAAGCTGTTCTGAAATTTACTTCAACTTCAACTTCAACTTCTTATATTTTATGGCAATTGGTCGCGGTCAGCAACCATTACTGCCAATCTCCAGTTTCAGATAAAATACTGCTTTTAGAGTTTATTTGTTTCCAAGGTTGCCAAATGTGTCAAAGAATTTGTTTTGGGTTACCTGGAAAAGGGATAAAACAAAACATCACAACACAGAACACAAAGATAGCATACAGTATTATGTTATCTGTGGCATACATACACTATACATAAAGCACAGTACGGTTATAGTTTGATGTCGCAAGTGGAGATATATTTACAAAGGATTTTCATAATGGGGTAATTTAACATAGCTAAAAGAGACTTGACATTTATAGGGCGAGGAATAAAGGGAGGTAATACATCATATAGGGAATATGGATTTCGTGGACAGTTGAACAGAATATGGTCAGTAGATCCTTCCTCAGTGCCACAATCACATAAGGGAGAGTCCCGAATATGAATTTTATAAAGATGGAGAGGAGTGCACGAGTGTCCAAGTCTTAATCTGCTTATGATCGAGGTAGCGCGTTTGTCAGTAGAAGGGTAATGGAAAAACCAAGGTTTCGGAGGTATGTCAGGTTGGATGTCACTGTAATATTTACCCTTGGACGTTTTAGATATATCCCAACATTTTTTCCAATCCGCCATAAGGTCTACTCTAGCCAATGGACAAAGGTCGTGTAAATAGATTTTAAAGTGATCGTTGCAGCCAGTCAGAACCGCATCCTTGGCAGCAGCATCAACAGCATCATTACCATCTATACCTGAGTGGCTAGGGATCCAAATTAGAGTGATAGAAAGGTTATTCTCGTGGCAATCAAGCAACAGCTGTTTAGTTAGTAAAATAAGAGGGGATCTGATGTTTTTGGAAAAGAGGTTGGAGGATAGTGCCTTGAGGCAACTAAGGGAGTCTGTAAAAATAATTGATTTTTTGAACCTATGGGAGTGAATGAATTTGATAGCCTCATATACTGCCACTGTTTCACCAGTAAATATAGAAGTTAAGGGTGGACATTTAAAATTTAAAAATATGCTTTCCAAATATGTTATGCTTTGGGAAGAAAACAGCAGCACCGACACCATCACATGACTTAGAAGCATCTGTAAAAAGAACTTGCCAGTCCCTCCAATTACTGTCAATTTTCTCCAGAAGTAAGGCATTGGCACCAGAAGAATACTTATTAATACCTAAATCTAAAAAAACTTTTGGTTTATATAAAAGGGCTTCAAAAGAAACTGTTGTTAAAATTTGAGAATTAATTTGGTGAAAATTATAATTTAATTTAAATAATTTATGAAGACTTTTTATTAGGTTTGGATAATCTTTATTGGACCAGTAAGTGTTTTGGGGGATTACAGAGTTCAATTGTTTTAATTTGGGAATCAAGGGGTGATTAAAATTTTGAAAGGCCTTAAAAAAATATGTGTCAGAGAGAAATTTTCTTCTCAGGCTTAGTGGTGGATCGACAGCTTCAACTTGTAGAGCATTGGTAGGAGACGATTTCATTGCTCCAAGTATCAAGCGTAATGCTTTAAATTGAACTCTATTAACAGCTAGTGAGGCTTCTTTGTTGCAGGCCTCTAAAATTAGGGATCCATACTCAAAGAGACTACGTACTATGGCATTGTACAGAAGTTTCTGTGCACGAGGATGAGCTCCCCACCAAACTCCTGATAGACAACGTAAAATATTAAGGGATTTTTCAGCTTTATTTTTTATGTAATTTAGATGGGGTTTAAAGGATAGGGTTTTATCTAAAATAACGCCTAAAAATTTAAATTGTGTACTACTTGGAATTGGCTGATCACAAAATTTGATAACAATATTTGGGAAGGATCTTTTTCTGGTAAAGATAACTGTGCTACTTTTGTCGACTGATATGCTGAGACCATGGTTGAGCAGCCAGTCTTTCAAATAAAATAAGGCCTGGTTGAGTTTTTTAGCTGCATCTTCTAAAGAGTATGAAGCAGTGTACAGGACAATGTCATCAGCGTATTGTAGAATGTTACAGAAAGAGTCCACACATTTGTCCAAATCACAGGTGTAAATATTGTACAGAGTTAGGCTCAATACTGATCCTTGTGGAAGTCCTTTCCATATCTGTCTTGGAGAGGAAAGATCACCATGGGTACGAACTTGAATTGATCTATTCATAAGTAGATTGCATATAAAATGTGTAAGCCTCTCAGGGATACTCAGCTGCTGCATTTTCTGCCTGAGCACCGGAAGAATCACATTGTCGTAAGCTGAGGAAATATCTAGAAATACCCCGACAAGAAATTGGTTTTTAGATAGAGCAGTCCTGATGTCAGTGGACACAATAGCTAAATTATCCATGGTGCTCATTCCTCTCCTAAAGCCAAATTGGGTGGTGCTAAAGATGTTTTTACTCTCCACATACCAGACCAATCTTCTTTTAAGTAGGTGTTCCATAATTTTACATAGCGTAGAGGATAAAGCACACGGTTAGCGCAGAGGTCGAGTGATCGCCTACTGCGCAACGGGTCGCGGGTTCGATTCCCGCTCGGGACAGATATTTTGTATGGCCTACAGAAATTTGTTCCGGTCTGGGCGTATGTGCATGTGATATTCTATGTTTGTAACTGCACCCACGACACAGGAGAAAATCCTAGTGGGGCGACGTTTTTAAAAAAAAAAATAAAAAAAAAAATAATAAAAAAATAATAAAGCTATTGGTCTGTAAGATTCTGCTTTAGAGGGGTCTTTTCCTGGTTTTAAAATGGGAATTATCAGTTGATTCTTCCAGGACCTAGGAACATTTCCTGAATCATAACATTTATTTAGGAGTTCCAAAAACATTTGTTTAGTAAAATCCCCAGCATTTGAAATAAAGGAGTATGGAATACCATCCAAACCAGGGGAGGAATCTTTTAATTGTTCCAGAACCGAAATGAGTTCTGCCATTGTAAAGGGATTGTTAAAAGGATGATGAGGAAATGTTGTAGGGAATGGAGTTGGAAAGCAGTCAATATTTGGAATATCGGATGGGGCCAACCTATGTAAGAAATCCTCAACCCAGATACTATAATCATTTGATTCTGATGGAGCAGAAAAACCCCTAAAACCGTTTGATGAATCTCCATATAATCGTAGCTGGAGTACGGGGGGATAGGCTTTCACATAGATTTACCCATGCTAACTTTTTCTTTTTTTTAAAAAAACGTTTTGTAATGGCTGTTACTTTTTTTAAATTTATGTAGTTTTCAACTGACATGGCATTGCAGTACTTTGACTCAGCCTCTTTGCGGCGCTTTTGCATCTTAGTGCATTCAGAGTCCCACCAAGGTGGAGAGACTTTACCGCCTACCTTATCTTTTTTTAATGGGATATTTTGATTGGCTGCTTTTTCTAATGAGGAAATAAATAGGTCATATTGTTCTTGCAGACTGTTGGAGTTATCTTTAGGTATAGATAATATATTAATGTCGGAATCTGTAGAATAAGAATCCCAATTGGCTCCACTGAGTTTGTATTTCAGTAATGGAGGTACAGATCTACGTTCTGCTGATGGGATGGATAGTGAAGCTGAAATCACATAATGATCACTGCCATATGTTTCAGGAAGAACACTCCAGGAAAATGTGGAAAACAGATCAGTCGAGCACATTGTGAGGTCCACTGCACTTGCGTTAGCATTTGGAGCAGTACATCTGGTTGGGGAACCATCATTCAATAGACAAATATTCATTGTGTCCATTAGGTCTACTAATTCACAAGCTAAAGGGTCGTAATGGGAGCCACCCCAGATAATATGGGAGAGGTTAAAATCCCCCATTATTATAAATGGGTGGGATAAATTGGAAAAGAGACAATGTAAGTCAGAAATAGAAATTATATTGGGATCGGGAATGTAAATAGATAAAATCATTAAATTGGAAACTTTTGCTGCAACAGCATTAATACCCACTGGAATATTTGGGAGAGGGATGCGTGAAAAAGTTGAGTTCCTATTTATTAAGATAGCTGAGCCAGCATACCCGTCATCTCTGTCATCCCGAAGACAGACATACCCTGGAACTCTAAAATGAGATCCAGGGGAAAGCCATGTCTCAGAAATAACAAAAACAGCAGGTCTGAATCTATTTATCATTTCAAGAATGTCATGTTTTTTAGGGCGAATGCTACGTGCATTCCATTGTATTAGATGGAATTTTATAAATAATCTCCATTAATTGATTGAGTTTGTGAGCAACGTTGGGCGGTGGAGAGATGTCATTAAACTTGTCCATAATTTTCAGAATGGTTGTTAATAAGGAGTCTAAATAATGTACAGATTGGGGAGATATATGAGGATTTGTAGTTGTAGGGGATTGTGACCTAAACATTACCCCATTATTGGGTTCTGGGGGATTATAATGGTTTGTTAATGAATTGTGAAAATCTCTGTCATAACCTTTATTTTCTAAATGAGTGCTACGTTTAGGAGTGACTTGTGTACAAGATGGATGATACTGTGGACCACGGGGAGTGAGAGGGGAGTAAGGAGGATGGGGAGGTGTACTAACAGGGGAAAGAGATTGAACAGGGGGAGTGTTATTTAGAAGTGATTCCCTAACTATATTTGAATAAGATTGACGAACTGGAGGGAAAAGTGCGGCAGCTTCAGCATATGACTTATTGTGTTGTGACATTGTAGTTTTAATTGATTTTTGTCTGGTGTACTCTGGACAAGCTCTGTTGGTTGCGAAGTGTCTTCCTGAGCAGAAAATGCATGTTGCTGACTCTTCAGAGACAGAGCAATCCATGCCTTGATGAGACTTGGAGCAACGGTAACATCTAGGTTGGGAACGGCATTTATCTTTAACATGTCCAAACCGACAACAGTTATTGCACTGAATAGTTGGGAGTTCATATAGTTCAACTGTAAGTGCTGAATAAAAACAAAAAATTTTTAATGGAAGAATTTGACCGCTAAAAGTAATTACTACTGTGCGCGTTGGGATCCACTCTGGAGCCCCATCTTTAAATGTTTTTCTGTTGAGTCTTCTTGCCTTAAGAATATGACCACAACCTTCTGGTATTTCTACAGAATTAACAAATTCTTCCATGGACCACTCAGTTGGGACACCACGAACAACTCCCATGCGAGTGATATTGAAAGAAGGGATAATGGCAGAAAATTTCTTGGAAGCCAGGATCGGATTAGAAATGAAGGCATTGGCATCATCCCCATTTGTGAATTGTACTGAAATGCGATTTCTACCAACATTTTTGTTTGACAATATCTTTGACATTTCCAGTAACTAGTAATTTTCCAAAGAGAATAGGATTGATTGTGGTTCCAGCCTTGGGATGCGGTTCTGTCCGGGAAACATGTACCAAAAAAGGACCTTTATCTAGGTTGGAGTATTTCTTAACATCAGTCAAACTTGGGTGTGTATATACATGCTGTATTGACTGAGATGGGTTATTACCGGATGAATTTACTTTAGTAGGAATAGCAGACGTGTCTTCTATAATTGATCTTTTTCGACTAGTACGGGAGTCACATTGGACATCGTTGGAAAAAACTATTTCCTCACTGATGGTTTGCGGCACCAAGTCCGGGTCAGGGTCAGGCGGTTCGGGTGAGACCGACGACATAGTCGTCGATCTCACCTAGGAGGAAATAAACACACAAAAAACTTACACAGGCAGAAGTACTTCACAAATAAGCCAAAGGTAACACAAAAACACTATTAATACTAATGTTGATTCTGATAATTTCGAAATAAACTCAATCGCACGTATTTACACTTTGACAACCGAGTTGACAGTCCTGAAATTTACTTTCTTCTTGTAAGTTAATATCACTAATATTGCTTTCATATCCTGTATATATTTAGCTGACTAAACCATCATGTAGTCATGCTAATAAATATTTAATAATATTTGCTTTTTTATACTCTTCTTCTTCTTTTTTAATATGTGGCAATTGGTCATTGGAGAGAACTTTTTTATACTCAGGCCAAGTTAGTGCTTGTTAAATGACTTTATTGGGTTTTGAATGTCATTTCTTAGCAATCTATGATTACCCTTTTATACTTATGGTGAAACACTAGAAGTAACTAATAAAAGGTGAAAGTTCACTAAATTTCTTCCTTCTTTTCTTCATAAGTTTCCTCGAGAGCTTTATTTCTTTAGACATAATATATCAACTATTAAATAAAGTTCTTTAGGTATCCCAATGTATATTCTTGGTTTGTGCCTTATCATACATAAAAGTACTGTCCAGATTTAATTTTTGGTTATTGTGATTTTTCCTTTTTTATGTCTTCAGTTGTCCGACTTGATAGCTTGATGGAGAAGACTTAAGTAATGATCCAACTAGTGAAGGTATATGAAATGTCATTATCATAATTTTATAATAATTTTTAATAATGTCTGGCCAATATAGGTGGTTTGCAGCACTTTACTTCAGACAATTTATTGGGAGATGTTACAGTTGATTGGTGGTGGGCAGCAGGTTTAATCAGTGAAGATATAACATCTTTCAGTTTTACCAAACTGGACCTATTTACTTCTATGGTGCTTTGGTATATGAATACTTGAGTTATTTTGTTGACATAATGTTTTTCTAGTTGACGGGCCACATTTTGGTGGCTGAGCATGCACTGCTTTGTATTATGTTGCACAACTTTTACTGCCTTATCAATCTCGTTGTCAAGAGGAGAACAGGATAGTACACAATAGTTCTCATTAAGTAACCTCTGAAAGCAACAAATTTTAATTAGGTACTCTGTAAATTCAACTAAAAGTTGTTTAAATAAATATATTCATTATTATGAAACTGGGATAGTTTGTATTACATACTTTTTAATTAATATTCAATTACATCATTATTCAAGTGGACATAAGTACATATTCTTTTCTTTGAAACAGCATCTAATGTCAGTGTATAACTTAGATTAAATCAAAAAGGCGTGAATGGTCAAGTTTTCTCTACGTCTGGCGTTAAAATTTGGTTGGTCGGCTGTAGTCAGTTTTCATTCTAACTGAAAGATAAAAATTTAATTAATGATTTTACATACAACCTAAAAACTTCTATTTTGTTAAGTTGAAACTGAAGTACCTACACAGATTAAGTTATTCATTTATAGTGGTACTTACATTAATGTGATTTTCGCAAAAAGTACATTTGAGTTTCAGTAGATAGTTATTTTACTTGATTTCTATAAGCGAGTGTTAACCAAATATTTCGCATGTCTATATCACTGGGTACGTCTAATCCACAGCTTTCCTGGAGTCTTTGAAGAGGTAATTCTATATTTCTCTTCTATTTTCCCGTTCCATATACAGTTTTACTATATTTTGTGATATTTAATAGAACGCATTGTTTTTGTGAGGTTATTTCGCCTCGGTGCTTTGTTTACTATAAGACTGACGTCTTTTGATGTATGCCACAGATAATCAACAGACCATCATGGCTGACCGTGTTTTCGGTCCAAAATTAAAAATGTTAATTTAAAATAGATTTTTTGCACTTTTTAGCCATTGAAAAAAATAATATTCATGTGCTATGGTCTTATACAACAATTATGAACATTTTAAGCTCTACTTTAAAAAAGGGTCAACTAGCCTTACGAGCATTTTATTATTTCTATTTTTTGAACGTAACAATGGCCGCTTTGATCTCCGATAACTAATAAAATAAGTATCGGAATGCTTTCAAACATAGATAAGTTTTTAGTTTGTTTCAATAGCTTCTCAGAAATGTAGCTGTGATACCCTTAATCCTAAAAATTTGATTTCAAAAACAAAAACAAAAGCCGTAGGTGCCGAGCGCGGCAAAACCTAACGGCGCGGCTGCGAGTCGCGGGCGTCCGTACAGACCGCCTGATTAGGGGCCCGGGTCCCCACGGGTTAACAGAGTCAATAAACACAACCTGGCGCTTCGATGTAAATTGCCAAATTCACTAGCGGCTGTGCGCCCCACGCGGCATCCTTTGTTTTCCTTTCATAAAAGCCGCCAAGTGCCTAGGCGGCGCAGTACAAATGCGACCGTATCTAAGCGAATGGACTTTACAGAAGGATCATTTTCGAAGAGAAGCCAAGTTTAGGTATGAAAATTTACCTACTCTTACGACCTTCATCTGACTGCACGGGAAATTGAAATTTATTGCATGGCACGAGTGTTCCAATTCCATTACTCGTCGCTGACCCGATAACAATTTGGCGATAAGAGCGCAGGGTTCCCACTCACCGATATGCAGTTATCGTTACCGAAAATAATCTTAATTATTACGTGCGACGCGGCCAGGCAGCGTGCGAGCCGAGCGGCAGCCTTTAGCTATAGACCGCCCCGCCGGTGCGCCGGTCAAACATACCTAAACTGCAGAGTGAACCCCCTGGCCCTACCGCCCATCTCATAGCGTTCACTTGAGGCGCGTTCGGATAGCGTCAAGGTGGCAAAAATAACTGTTAAAAATGACAAAATTGACACAAGGAGCGTTCGGTTAGAAGAAATGTGAACAAAAGTTGCATTTTTATCTGTTTACGTCAACCGTTCGGATAGCTGAAAAAATGTTAAAAATGGCATTGTGAACTGCCAATTTCGCCCCAGCTATCGAAGAGGGTCAAAAGTGGCAGTTTTTGACATTTAAGATTTTTGACGTTTACTAAACGTAAAATTTTTGACACGATTGAATAAGTTTTAACGAAATAAATTTTATTTTCATTATTTATGGAAATTAATGATCGTTAATCATGAAGCGAGCTTATTACATCATAATACATCCAGAATCTGGAAACTGAAAATAAATTTAGGTTATAATAGCTTATGACTTTGACATATTGATAATGTAGCGTTCGGTTAGGGTGTGGAGCAAAAATGGCAAAAATTTCATAACCTTCTAACCGAACGCTTTACATCAACGCCAATTTTGATAATGCTAAAAACGCCACCACAGGCTACCCGAACACGCCTTTGCTATCGCTTTTGTGTATCGACATTAGAACGATAGTTCTAATGTCACCTGTCACATTTAAACTATTGTTCTAATGTCACGAAAGCGATAGCGAGTGATCGCTTTGAGATAGGCGGTAGGGCCGCCGATATAAGCATAATCAAAAATAACTTATGGGATAAAACTGAAAACTGTAGGTTAGGTTAGACATTATATTATTTGTGTGGTCATAATTTATGACCACACAAAGAAACACTGATACTGCATGTTCCATGCTCCGCTCGCAAAAATCTTACGTAGAATCCACCATATTGCCATTTTTTCTCGACTATACCGCCTAACTCAGCGATCACAAGCTATTTACACTACCCTGTCCCTGCCGACAGGGTAGTGTAATAAGAAACAGGGAGGCAGAGTCCCTAAATAGGGCGACCGACCTCCTTGCCTCCCTGCCACAGTGTAGATCATGTACGGAGCTCAGTCGCGTGGCCGCGAGCGCAGCGTTTGTTTACACGTCGATTTAAATTGCTACTGCGTTTAGGGTTGGAGTATAATTTTTATTTCGGGGATTTTATTTATTTTATTGAAGTTTATAGGGATACACCATATCTTTGGAAAAAGAACATACAGACTACTCAAATAGAGATATGAGAAGCGATGGCTTTAATGTACACTTCAAATATATAAAAAAATACAAAATACTGCGTATTTGAATATTTGACAGTTTTTCTCTTAGCTGTAAATATATTTTGACCCACATTTTAACCGACTTCGAAAAACGAGGAGGTTCTATGTTCGACTGTATCTATTTTTTTATGTATGTTCACCGATTACTCTGTCATTTGTAGACCTTTTTGTAATCGAAAGAGTACACTCCGCAGGTGGTCCCATTGTCACCATGTCATGATCTGATGATGGAATCCCGGGCAAATCGAGCAAAACCCTTAAATTTCATAGGCACGTCTAACGTGTTTCAAGTCTTTTTTTCTTAAGATATTCATGTATTTGTGTCTGGTAGGTAGTCATCATGTCATGTGACTGAGCATGACATGAGCTGATGATGTAAGGTTAATAATTAATAATTCTTTCAAAGCTGTTTAGAGAGAAAGACGTTTTATTTTAAGTTATTATGGTGCTTGCTTTGGTTCAAATTCTAATACGCATAATATAATAAATTGCTAGTGCGTTAAGGTTTGGAGTATATTTTTTTTCGGGGATTTTATTTATTTTATTTTATTGCAGTTTATAGGGATATGCCATATCTTTGAAAAAGAACATAAAGACTACTCAAATAGAGATATGAGAAGCGATGGCTTTAATGTACACTTCAAATATATAAAAAAATATACAAAATACTGAGTATTTGAATGACTGTTTTTCTCTTAGCTGTAAATATTTTTTGACCCACATTCTCCTTTTTAACCGACTTCGAAAAAGGAGGAGGTTCTATGTTTGACTGTATTATCTATTTTTTATGTATGTTCACCGATTACTCCGCCATTTGTAGACCGATTTTCATTTAAGTTATTGTAGTGTTTGCCTTGGCTCAAATTCTAATACGCATATAATAACTTAACTAAAAAGAATGATAAAAAAAAAATTCACAAAAAATAAAACCGGCTTCAGAAACACCAAAAAGTCACAAATAATGTAAGAATACATCGCAATTTTATATTGAAGTCGGTGCCAAGCAAAGATCACCTTCAAAGTCTTTTATTTATTTATTTAATATTCGTACATTGACAAATTACAATCATTACATACTCTATTTATATAATTCAAAAACTAGGCTAGATTGTAATCCCAGATTAATGTACACAGCATGACGGAAAAGTTGCGATGACATGTTTACAGTTATTAATTATCTTAGGTCTAAACATCTGCAGTATACTTACCTACACAGATATTATACATATTAAATTAAAATTATTATTTTTTTGTCTTAAACTAAATCTAAACTATGTATGTCGAGAACCATAGAATTAAGGACATTTAATTTTGCCTTCCAAAAGATCACTGATCATCTTTTTGTACCGGGCGAACTTCCCCACGAATAATGTCTAAGTCACTGTTACTTCGCGTCAACTCATTATAAGATCTGCACATTCTTACGAGAGGGTTGTAATAAGATTTGTTATTTTGATATACCCGGACAGCAAACGTATTAGGGAACCGCGTTCTATATTGAGTCAATATGTGCAATGATGACAAAAGTGCCAGAGAGTCAATATATGCATGTAGAATTTTGTAAAGGCAGAGTAGATCATATCTCTCACGATGAACAGATAAAGGCATTACGTGAAATCTAGACAACCTATCACTGTAGCTATTCAACAACCGGCCAAACATATACTTTCGGCAGACGTATCTCATACATGGCCTCTGTATTCTCTCTATTCTGTTGATGTGGATCTTATAATAAGGAGACCAAATAGGGCAACAATATTCCAAAACACTTCTCACTAGGCTGAAAAAAAGATTTAGAGGGCTACTCGGTTTTTTGAAGTCTTTAGTTGACCTAATAACAAAGCCTAAGAGTTTATTACTTTTCTTGATGATATGATCGTAATGCGGTCGAAAAGATAATTCCTTTCTTAAAAAATATAAGAACAATTAGGTAATATAGCTACCTAAAAGGCACCAACTTTAATACAAAACTGTGATGTTGTATTATTCTTATATTATTTATGGCTTTTTGGTGTTTTTGAAGTCGGTTTCATTTTTTTGTAAAAAAAAATGTTTATTCCTTTATGTAGATTGCACGGTAGCGACAGCCAAAGTCACCGCTAAAGCAATTTTTTGGGATTTTGATAAACATAGTGCTAGACGTGCAAAACGTTCGACGTTCGACTTTCGCCAAGAAACGCAGTTTGCCAACCACATGCGGAGTGGAGGTGGAGAATCCCTCATGGATACCCGCACGGCCGGCCGCACGGGTTATGCCGGTCTCTTACCGGCTAAACTCCACCTTGTGCCTTTAACCATACGGTCATCAAGGCTTCATCGGATGGCGACCGCCCCTTAGGAGAGGAGGCGGTGCAGTAGAGCGAGTTAAGCAGGCAGTGCTTTTATAGGCACATACAAACAGGGTCCGAGAAATCGTGTAATGTAATAGGCCACGCGCCAGACAGGGCCCGATAAACAGGGTCCGAGAAATAGCGTAATGTAATAGGCACTTTAGTTATTCTTTACTTCCCTTTCCTTTTTGCATAGGTACTCAAAATAATAGGTACCTAATTCTTTAAATAAACAAACCCTATTTTTGACACTGGTAGAATTGTGACTTCAAGTACATCATAGACGCCATTGAACAAAAAATTGAATTGAATCCCTATTTTTCATATATTACCTATATTTTATGTATGCGATAAAAATACGATAATTTTGTGTTTGATTTGAGATGATTTTGGATTTGCATGTTGATGTTGGCAGTGTTCGGAACCGTACGATAATTATCGTACAAATACGATAATTTCATGCCTACCTACGATATACGATAACATACTATTATCGTACATGCCCAAGGTGATATTTCACAAATCCAATATGCCGCCAATTTGGATATTCCTTTAATGTCAATTACATATTGTTGTTCAAATTTGGACTTTATTTCTCTGTGAATAAAGACTAAACACTTGATAGTGCAAAAGTGTGCCGAGAGAGATCGCAATAACTGTACCTTTTATCCCTTTCCCACAGTGTTGCTACTGTTGTATATTTTATAATTTAGTAGTTATGAAACAACTATTGGTAGATGAAGATTTATTTTAATTACTTTTAACGCCCAAAATACCTAAATTGTTTTTTTTTGTAATAATTATAACATGAAATAAGTTAAATTACTATGTTAGCCTACTATTAATAATTATAACACTGATTTTACGTCCAGGAAATATTCTAGTAGTAGTATTCAAAAAATGTTATATTGCACCAACGATTCTTTGTCAATATCAGTAATTTTCGTTGTCATTGTAGTAGGGTGACCACATGGTATGTACCTAACCTAAATTTTATAGCAATTTTTAAATTTTTTTTATAAAAGTAATTTATATTATTTATTGCTATACTTACACGATGCGCTGTTAAGTTATTAGAAAAAAGGAATTGGCATTAACATTCTGTTCAAGATATTGGCGAAACCACAAAAGTTTTAAATATTGTTGAAACATTTCGACTCACACTGATGTGTTTTTAATTCTTTTCTTCTTTAAATATTACTCATTCTTTTACTAGGTATGTATTTAAATATTACAGAGAGATTTTAGTGTTGACTCATTTTTGGCAAGTTGACATATGTATTTGATTATCTGTTACGTGGCAGTGGGTTCAACATAATATACCGATTGGAAAGATCCATCTATTGAAGACAATCATTGACATTCATTATTTTTTAAATTATTATTATGTTAATAAAACCTATCTTGTATTTAAAAGCAGATATAAATTTTTTTGCGCAACCCATTTTGAAATAATAGAATAGAATATAATATTTCTACCAACCAGTTTAAAGTCAACTTAGAAATAATACACTTAACACTAATTGTACAAAGGGCGACCTTGTCGCTAAAAGCGATCTCTTCCTCAACAGTCGTGATTATTAAGGTAAGCATATTATGATTTTCAAAAGCATCTTTCAGGTTGAATGTTAGTTTAAGAAAATCCCGATTTTGTAGAATTTGTGGTCACAAACTTACGAAAGAGACAAAAGGTACAGTTATTTATCCCTCGCTCGGCACACTTTTCTAAGCAAGAGCTCATTCCTGTTTGAGTAATAATTCCATGAGTAACAGTAATATGGTATCTCTATTAAGTCTGTGAATTTGTGATTTTGGATTTTGTGCTCTAATCCTCAGAACAATCACTAAAGCATAGAAGGAAGATTAAAACAAGAATCAATTGTGTGCTATTTGTCTCTTTCTAACATACGGCACAAAACTGTGTAAATGTAAGAGATGAGTAATATTTGTCTTTTGGCATATCACAAGGTGGTCGTTGGACTCAATTCTATGTGCCCGCCGTCTAAATAACCTAAAACTAAAATTTCTAAATTTAAACTTAATTTAAATGGCCGGTTAAGCAAGTGCTATTCTACGGTGACAGGCCAACTAAATTTAGGCAGAGCTTAAGCGTAATTCTAAAATGTCTAAGATTAGTTTTAATTGTGTTTTTTTTTATTTTTTATTTATTTATCTTTTAAAATACATCGATACAAAAAAAATACAACATAACATTTAATAAACCAATGAGGTTTGTGACAAATGTCATTATTATTTATTCTAAGGTTTGTAACATATTGTTTAAAAAATGATACTTTAACTTAAATTTAATGTTGTTCGGTCTGACATTGTGGATGGAACGCAATTCCGGAGGTAGATTATTTATAAGCCGAGGAACTAGGTAAGCAGTCGTTCGCTCGCCATAGGTATTGTTCATACCGGTCATCGTACGTAACTTCAGTTCATTCCGAGCGGCCGCTCGCGTGCATACAGGATGTTGGTGCTTTATCTCTTCTCTATATTTTTCATTGAAAAATTTTTCTTTGAGAAGCAAATATTTTAATTGGATTTCTACAGGTAAAATCTTACAATAGTTAAAAAGGCCATTATCATTGTCGTAAAATTGCTGCTTAATATTAGGGGACACTAAAGTACGAAGAATTCGACGTTGAAAGTTAAAAATATGTTTGAAGTATGTACTATAAGTGCGACCATAACTACTTAGTCCGTATTGGATGTATGATTCTGCTAGGGAATTGTACAACATTATCTTGACCTTAAATGGTATACGGTCCTTTAAAATAATTAAATTGGCCAAGAATTGTCGAAGCTTATCACAGACATGTTCGATATGTGGGCCCCAGTTCATCCTGCTATCAATAATTAAGCCAAGATATTTTTGTTGCTCAACATTTTCTATTGGTGGACACTTGCAATTCCGCGCATGAGTCACATGCAAACAGCTGTGGTCATGGGCAATTATATCACTATATGGAGAATGTTTAAGGTATGGGGATTTAATACAAAGAAGTTTGGTCTTATCTGCATTCAACTGTAAGCCCCCATCGTGGCACCACTTCAAGAGCAAATTAAAATCAGCCTGCAGACGTTCGCTCGCTGTTTGAGGGTCTTTGTCAGAAGCTATTAAGCATGTATCGTCGGCAAACTGATAACAAGTGCAAAAATTGAGACAGTTGGGCATATCATTCACATACGCAAGAAAATGAAGAGGACCGATTACAGAACCCTGTGCCGTTCCCTCCATAACCGTTTTGTAGTCACTATACGTGTCATTGACTTTAACTGTAAATTTACGATTATGAAGGTAATTCTCGCACCACCCGAGGAGCGGTCCACGTACACCAGATTGTTCGAGTTTGTTGATCAACTCTCTATGATTTAGAGTGTCAAATGCCCGGGAAAAATCAATAAACAAAACCAGTACGTGCTTCCTGTCATTTAGGTAATTGTTGATTTCATTACCAAAATGGCGAATTTTAGCAAGGTTCTAATTTTAATCGGGATGATTTTAGTCGCCGCTAAAATTAATCAGTTTAGGAGGTTTACGCGTAAAAATCTCACGTCTGGAATAGCGTTTGGACGGCTAAACCTAAGTTGGATTGACCGTCTAAAATTAGAAACGTCAGATTCAAATTAGCAATGTCAGTTGAATTTGACAGATACCGTAGAATAGGAAAATGGTTTAGCGACACCTAAATAAAATTAGGAAATTTAGCGGCCGCTTCAGAATTGAGTCCAGTATATGAATTGATTGAATTGTCATTTTGGTTAAAAATATTAAAATTGGTTAAAAATATATAACACGGCTAAATTCTATAGTACCTTGTATCGAAGATAGACCATCCGAGTTTGAACTATTTGAATTGTTCGTATAATATTTGTTTGTGCGTCCCGTGGCTAGTAATATTTTGATGATATTTTATTAATATTTAAGTGATTAGAAAGCAAGAATTCTTTAGTTATTCACAAATAGTGTGTATTTGTGCACTCCGTAACACAATGTCTTGTGTAGTTTGGGGCTGCAAGTCTCATTCGTCGCGAAAGGAAAACAATCAAAGTTTATTGACCTTAAATTGGCATGTTTTCTCATATTGTTACTTGAATGTGAGCTAATAAGTACACTTATATACATATGAAATATCGCTGAATCATTTTGTAGAAAAACAATACGTAATATTAACTTCACTTTTATGTTATAGCGATTTTTAGAAAATTACTTTGAGGTTTTCTTGATCATGCGTAGTGTTGTAAAATTTTGTCGATATTTTTATTTTACAGATTTCCTAAAGACAATGTATAAAAAAATATGGATAAAGTGTATTGTCAGTCCAAGAAAGCATAGTCAAATTTGCTCCATATATTTTCCATCAGATTAATTTTGTATGTACTTAGTAGTAAAACTATGAAATGGAGACGTCATGACGTAAGTCAAGTTATTTAATGAAAGGAAATTTTTTAAACTAAAATAATATTTATGAAAATAAAAACGTATTTAATTACTTAACTATTTCTTTAAGGAATCCTTGACACGGATGCCAAGAACAACCAGTTCAGATGATTTTTTTCTAAGAGTTAAAATATTAGATCAAGAAAAGAACAGAAAGAGTCAAAAAGGTAAAATATCAAAACGCCGCCTTCGGAAAATGTACATTCTAACTAAGCCCGGCCGCACATCAAGCGTAATAAATCTATCGAAAAATGTCTTAACAATAAAGTATGGTCAAATGTTAATGTTTTTAGTTTAATTTCCAAGCATATGTACAAATAGTAGTTTTAGCATTCACGAATTTATCCAAGGTTCAAAATCCATGAGGGTTAAATTTTCGAGTAAGTAAATTAAATATGAGATTAACCTCAAGTACATCTAAGCGATGCGATAAAAAATGAATTAAATCTAAGCGATGAAATAAAAGCAGTGTGTCTTCGATTTCCTTCCTATAGAATTTGTGAATCTCTGCAATAGAAAAATTCCAACATTTTAGATAACGGGAAATACCCGTCACTTAAATAGTCCAAATTTTAGGGTTCCGTACCTCAAAAGAAACACTGAACCATTATAGGATCACTTTATTGTCCGTTTGTCTGTCAAGACTATCTTGGAAACGCGTGAAGGTATCGAGTTGAAATTAAAACGATATAATTACTCAGTTCTACACTAACAAGTTCTAGTCCCTTGAAGATGTGAAAAAATCAAACTTCTAAGTTAACAAAAAAAGGTACGGCCGTTTATGTCGCCAAAAACGTATATTTCGACATTCTCACGGGCATCAAAATGTATAGGGTACTTTTCGTTGATCTAGCTAGAACTATGAAATTTGTGAAGTTATATAGTCTTACACTACAAGTCAGGGAAAATCTCAAACTCCACATTTGTAATTAAATCATAAAAAAATTTAGTCTCTATTTAAAGTATAACCTACAATTTTATACGGGACCCTCGGTGGGCGAGTCCGACTCGCACTTCCCGCTTTTAGTCTCATGAACGGCCAGCCTGACCATACCAAAGAGACACAGCAGCTATTAGCTGGATAAGTTACATAAGAAAATCATGTCAAAGTGAGTCAAATATATTAAGTTCAGTAGCTATTTTTGCTAGGTTTCCATGCTTTAGTTATTCTTCTGAGCTCTAATCCACAAATTATATTACTGTTCTCCATGGCAGACAATCTTCATACAACGAAATTTTATCCGTAGCGCCATTTTGTTTTAGTGTTATGTGACGTTTCTTTTTTTTTAATTTACATGACAGGATCGATTCCGGATTTCCTTCCGGTCGACCATATTTGTTTTTAGGTTTGTTGTGCTTAACTTCACTTTTTAATGAATTGAGTTTACAATTGTTTCTCGTAATTTTACGTAATTTATGGTGATACTACGAGTACTGTGTGTACAAAAGGTCGCGACAGGACGCTATTACTGGGCTTTGAGAAGCGACGCAATGAGTGGTTAGTGTCTGAACCCGGAATGATTTGAAGGAATTGCTCCAAGAACAACTTTGATAACTTTCGTTTGCCAAAAGCACTTTGAAAGACGATTCTTCGCAAAATCATGTCTTACGGGCGTTGCTTACCCTTCTTTGTTTACTGAGGACGAGATTATAAGTGGAGTACTTTCTCGACATAATAGCGGTAAGTCTACATTTATTAGAAAAGTAGAAGCAACCGTAGTTTGCCCTAGTATTAACGTTAAAATTACTACATACCTCTTTCATTTTAACTTAAATTAACCTCTAAACATTGTCGCGATAAGGTGTGTTGAATCTCCAAAGATTCACTATGGCTCTTTAGTTTGTTAGTTGCTGAATATTTTTTTCAGTTAGGTAATTTTTGACAACAGTATAGAACAAAACAAACTTCCTATATGCTGCATAGAGTCTCCAAAAAAACTGCATTCGGATCTAAAGATCAGCACTCCGAAAATGTATAGTATTAGTCATTACTTTTCATGCAGAAAAATGCTGTTTTTTTGTACGAAATGCAAATTTACCTTAGCACCAAAAGCAAAAAAGGCTATCAATTTTCTTTGCAAGAAAACTTGATTGCTTTTGTGTTAGTACACAACCTACACTCACACAGATGTACCAGGTAAGACAAAAAGCTGTCATTTTTCAATGAACAAGACACACACTCATACAAATGTGCTGTCATTTGCATGCTTCACTCGTGATTCAACAACGCTCTGTCCGTCTTTTTTTCAGGTATGTGGCCATAAGGCTTTAAATTTCTGCAGATAATATTTTTCTACCGTCCAGGATAACATTAAATAAAATGGTGTCAAAACTCAACATCCAAACTGGAAGCTGTCCTCAAGTTTTTGAAGTGCTGACAAAAGAGGTAAATCCTATATTTTTGAACTTTTCACTGTTAAAAAATGCCAAATAAAATTCTGTGACAAATTATAAATAAGTAATTAATACAATAAAAATTTAAAAATGTAAAATAAACCAAGAAATCAACACAAGAAAAATTTGGCTTTGGCTTCAACAAACTGAGTTCGTGTGTTGACTCCATTTCCATTATGCTACCTAGTACCTACTTATCTGATCCAACCAAAATTTCAACTATGTATATTGAACAACTTTTATTTATCTTATTATATTTGTCACTTGGCATTTTCTTTGAAAATGCTAATTATAACAACTTTTCAACCTTTATCTTGCTATGCCAAGGTAAACTTTATTCATTTTGATATGTATTTATCAATAGTGAGCTTACTGTAGAATAAAAGAAAAAAGCTAATTCTTTAAAGCTTTAAATATGCCACATTATCTAGGTTGATTTATTAAAAGAAAAGAAACAATTACAATTGAACTTATTTTCAGGTTGCAGAATGCAGATGAAACTGACTTATGATAAAAAGAGGGACTCCATTGTTTGGATGTCAATGAAAAGAAACAGCAATTTGTCGAACACTCTGTCGTTCTTATGTTGAGAGGGGCCATATATAGATGGCAGCAACCAATTGCTTTCTATTACTATGAAGACACTACCACAGGCATAGAATAAAAAAAATATTTATTTTTAAGGAGGTAATTGCTGCTGTTGTGGATTATCAAATTATTAAATTGTGATGTAATTTTTCTAAATGCCTGATTTTATTGATGTTAACTCTACACATATTATAATATGTATAATATTAATTTACAATTTCAGATGACACTGTTACAGTAAGTGCATATTTAAATATTGTTTATAACCCATATCACCTAATTAAAGGGTTAAGAAATAACTTCCTCAATAAAAATATGAAAATGGATGGAAAAATATCAAAATGGAATGATATTGTTGTGTATCAAACAGACTGCAGTCACACAGAGTTTAGATAACTACACAAACAAACAACATGTTGTTCCTGAAAAGATAAAGAAAATGAAGGTATGTTCCTCTTTCTTTCTATTTATTTAAATTTTGCTATCCTAGTATGGTTTCACTTCAATATTACATATATTTGAATTCGATTAACATTAATATTTTGTTTTTAGGTGAAGAATTGTGTGAAAGTATAGCAGTACCTGGCAGCATTATCATGCAGTCCAAAATTTTGTAAGTATTATATTAGTAGCTTTCCGCTCGCGGCGTCGCCCGCGTTATTATTGTTTTCCCGTTGGAATTTTATATTTTCCCATAGGAAAAATAATTTTGTAGCCTATTTAAGCCGGGATAATAAATTTCAGCGTCGGTGGCGCTGTGTACTCAGCACTTGCCTTCCAATCGGGAGGTCGGGGTTCGAGACCCGCCATGTACCACTGTTTTTCATTTCGAATTTCATCTGTACATTTGTCCGACGCTACTACGGTGAAGGAATAATCACCCTAACATAGGGTAGGCTCGAACCCCTCGGTGGGGACGTATATGAGCTGTGATGATGATGATGATGATGATGAATAAATTTCATAGAAATTGGAGCAGATTTTAAAAATTTTCCATAGAAACTTTCAACCCCTATTTTGCACCCTGAGGGGGTGAATTCGAAACACGTGTTCAATGAAATATTTTTAAGAACATGAATCTCAAGTTTTATCAAAATCGTTGCTAATTTTAAGATTTTTCCATACAAACTTGCAACCCCTATTTCATCCCTTTATGGTATTTTTTTTTTAAATTCTTTCTTAGTGTGCGTCCACATTTTGAATTAAAACAACTGTCCAAAATACCCGTTTCTACCATTAGCGGTTACGGCTGTGCGTGCGTCTATAGATGGGAACACCTCCTTTTATACACGGTTATTTTTTTATCACCCTGGAAAATTTAAGGGACGCTTCACGACATGGTATTAGAATGATTTAAATATGAATAAAAAAATAACTTACTTACTTAATTTTATATAATTTTTTTTAAATATACAAAAAATGCTGCACTTGTTGAGAGCAGCATTTTTAGAGATTTTTTATTTTTTAAAATATTTTTTTAATTTTTTTTTTATATAATATTGGATGTGTCCTGAAGCGTTCCTAAAATTTTCCAGGATGATAAAAAAATAACCATACATTTAATCATAGTATAATTTAATACACGGTGTTTCAAAATAATCAATTCTTTATCGAAAACTCATTATTAAAATGTGTTTCGCGTAATGTCATTCAACCCAAAATTTTCATGTAAATCATAGACATGATGATGATGATGATACTATGATTTTCATGAAAATTTTAGGTTAAATTACAAACGTGTAAAACGTGTAATAATGACTTTTCGATAAAGAATTGATTATTTATTGGTTATTTTGAAACGCCGTGTATATAGATTAAAGAAACACAAGAATTGTAGTTCAAGTATGGATGTGAACCAAAGTATTTGATGTATTTCCCTTTCGCTGATTTCATCTTAGTATAATGATTACACAATCACCCAGATCACAGACATTAGCTAATTGTATAATCTTACAATGTGTAGACTACCCCATAACAATAGGAGAACGATTTACAAAAACAAAAAGGTTTTTTTTGACGCTTAATGTCTTATTTTTTCAGCTCTAACTATGCTGATGGAAAACTGATGGATGCAGTAAGTAACCCTAAAAAAACTGCAATAACAGTTTTACTTTTTGATCAACTATTTGACAGTTTGAGTGGGATAGCAATTTATTGCAAAGAAGCTAAGGGAAGCCTCTACGGACAGCTGTTACTACACCATAACCTCATCTCATCATGTATTCTGGGATGAAGCCATAAAATAATTACAAAAAAATATGTATGTGCATTCCGCAGAAAACGAAAAGTCAGTGCCCATTTTGAAAAAAAAATCTATTACAACATTAAAAAGTTACTAGAGGCTGTAGCAGTTTTTTTAAAAAAGAAGGAATAAAAATAATGCAGCTAAGAGATTTAAATTCAGATCCAATTGAGAATTTAAGTCAGTTGCGGGTATACAATTATAGAAATAATAACCCAAATTGCCACAGTCTCAACTGCACCTTTAAGTCATTATTAACAACTAGAATTATAAAATTTCTTTAAGAAATTTAATTGTGAAGATGAAAGTAATTACTTTACAGACTGTAACAACATTTTGCATAAAGCTACAGACATTATTCAATAACACTGATGATGTCATGCTTGGTTATCTCAATACAGAATATATCTTGCAACAGGCCCATCGAGAACGAGTATGTGTGCACTCACAGGCCCACACATTTGGGTGGGTAGTGCGAAAAGTATTAATGAAATTGAAAAATAATTGCAGCTCCTCCAAAAATTGCCTCACTACAAACGAGGAAATAAACATGACCAACAGAAGTTTTTTACAAGGAAAAACTTGCTTGCACTACCCACTCGAAGGTGCAGTGAAGTGTTTCGGCACAGTAATTACTGAATCAAATGAACACCTGGAAAGAAAAGCTCATGAAAAAAAAAACATATGCCAAAATATAAAAGAGCTAATAAAGTCCAAGTATTTAGTTGATTTTATTGACTGTGCCAAACACACAAAAACATTATCCTAGATCATTTTCTCTGGTTACAAAATTTACGATTGTGAATTGGTACAAGAAATAAAATCTGAGCACTGTAAACACAAGAAATAAAATCTGTATTTAGTTTGAGAAATTGGAATTTACCATTAATGCACAAATGACTACAAAAATATGATAAAAAAATAAATAAGTTTTTGTCAGTCCTTTTACTCGAGTGGCCTGTGGGTAGAATATACGCGGCGGGCCTATAACGCTTTACGTGTACAGTACAACAATGGCTTTAGGATGCTGTTGCGGCTGCCATGGCGATGTAGTGCTTCAGGGATGTTCGCCGAAGCTCGTACGGATGGCTTCCCAGCTATCATTCGCAAAAAGGTGGCATCATTACTACAAAGGCTACGTAGTAGTTCGAATAGCATTCTAAAGATCATTGCTGATAGGTTGGACTGCCCTATACAAAAACATTGGGTAGGTTTGTTGATAGGTCTTACCAAGGATGATATAAAGAAAGGATTGTCAATGTCTAACATTTCTAAAATTAGTTATAACCACGAGCAATAGATGGAGCGAGCTGTATCAAATCCAAAATTTGTCGATATTTCTAAAAGCAACAAAGCACACACGCTTCTAGGGTGCACAGCAGTGATTACATAGATTTATGTAGTTATACAAGAGCACGATAGATGGCGCTATATACATTTTTGACACTTTCTGCCAGACATTCCCTCTCATTCGAGAACAAGGTAATTGATAACGTTCGAGAAGCAAAGTGGAGTAATTTTCGCCTGACAGGAGTGAATTTCTCGTGGACCCCAGAAAGCGTTAAATTTTACCTGGTATTGACAGATGATTGTTCTGTGATTAGTAGCTTTCGTTTTTATGTAGAAGTTAAAGTTTGCAAATAGTAAGTAAAGCTTTGCGCAGAACAGTTGTAAAATAAAGCAAGTTCGCGTTGCAAAACACAAAAACTCTTTTCTTTATTTTTGAGCTACTAAAAAATTTAGGAGTGGCAAAAAATAAACCCTTTTTTAACCGACTTCTAAAAAAACCGCATCGGGCCACGCGCAGTGTAGGGTTCCGTAGTTGCAAATGCCAACTTTGAGTTCACACTCACATCACACCTCACAACACGTTGCTATTAAAATTAGTAATTATTATTATGATTAAAGCTCCAATGATTTTATATTTACTTAACTTCACCTGGTTCGTAAATTTATATTCAGTACTAATTTTTCGTCTATAACTTTTTAGTTTGTACTTAATACTCAACTCTGATAGTTTTCCTTTAAACTTCGTTATACAAGTTGATTTTTTAGTTATGACAAAAATTTGGTATGCTTGTTCAGACAAGCAAACTGAAACACTTTCACTATGGGACCAACTTAAAAATCGCAAAAAAAACTGCTGTTTCATACAAATGTTCAACATTCACTGAACCTAAATGTATGAAACAGCAGATTTTTTTTTGCGATTTCGAAGTTGGTGCCATAGTGAAAGTCGTTCAGTTTGCTTGTCTGAACAAGCACACATTTTTGTCATAACTAAAAAATAACCTTGTATACATATACTACTGTTGTAATTTTTTTCACGTGTCCATATAGGGTGGGTGTACCAGTCCCAAACCAGTTAAGGTCAAATTTTGACTTTGAAATGCTCTGTATTGGAATGTTGTAGTTTTAATGTCGAAATGTATATTTGAAGTTGTATATTCTTTACTAACGCTGCAATATTGATAATTTATTTGAATCCAAATATTTTAGTTTTTTATAGATTTCATGAACAATACCAAAAACGGGATTGTGCCTAAGTTTGACCAGTGCGCTCCAATAAATGACCACTTTTGCACCAATAGTTGACCACTGACAACTAATGAAGAAAAGATAGCTAATAAAATAAAACACTATTATTTTAAACAAATTTACTTTCTTAAATTTATTAAAATATTATCTTGACTAACATACAACAGTTTTCAATGGCACTGTGAAAGGTAGGTAGGTTGTACCTACTTAAAATACAAATATGAAAATCTTATACGAACTCTTCAACCTTATACGAACCTCTGGTATTATAGGAACAGGTGCTTTTATAACTTCAACGATGCTGTCACTATTATACCATATGGTATCGTCTTTTTCAGGCCATTTAAAAGTGGTCGCCGAAGATAACACCATAGTACTGACTTCAGCATTACATCCATCAATGTTTTTGATTGTTTAGATTTTGTCTCATTTTCACTTTGTTTATAACAGTCGAGTGATTTTTTTTTATTGCAGAAAGTTGGCAAACAAGCAAACTGCCCACCTGATGGTAAGTGGTAACAGTCACCTATAATACATGTGGCTCTTGTGAGATTCGCAGCAAAACTGCAACCCCCACAAGACATAAGATGTAAAGTCACAGTACCCAGTAATTTCACTGCCATATCTTACCCTTCAAACCGGAACACAGCAATGCAAGCACTGCTGCTTTGCGGCAGAAATAGGTAAGACGGAAGTACCTAAGCAGAAGACGAAATTTGATATTTTCGACATGTTGGCCACTTATCATAAAAATTGAATTGAATTGACTTTAGCACCTTTAGTAATTTTGTCGAGACACTTCAGTAGATCTTCCTCTGAATATTTAAAAGATGCCCATCTTTCATCTAAAACAAAGTGAAACGAAGTTAAACTGTAATCTGGTCATCCATAGGAACACTTTTATTTACTTCTATGTACCAATAGCAAACCAGTGGTCAATTACTGGCACACTGCATACGATTTTAATGGTAGGTAGGCTTAAAGCTCTTAATTGTTTTACAAAAGCATCGCTTTGAAAAAAAAGGAAAAAAATGAAAACACCATAGACAACCAGTCGCAAACCAGATGGTCAACAATAGGAACCCAGTACAAGGTGTGTTCCAGTAGTTAACCATCTTTCAAAATACTTGATAATGACATTTTGTACAAAAATAAGTAGTTCATACCACTTAAATAAACACTAAATTTTAAAAATAATACAACTTCATGACAATAATTAGGAAATAATATGTGATTAACAATGATTTAACTTACCTCGTCAACTTGCACTTCTAACTGTAATGGCGGCTGGAAGGCAAGTGAACGAGACACTGGTCTGACAAAAAGAGCAAGGGAGCTATATTCTTTGTTCCTTCTCGGAAAAATTATGTTTCGAAGGTTGGTAACAGTCTACGCAACATAACAAAACAATAAGATTCTTAAAAAATGCCCGCCTTTTCTTAATTTATTCAATTGAACATGCGAGTGGTCAACCACTGGTACCTGGTTTGGGACTGGTACACCCATCCGGTTATTTTTTTATCACCCTCGAAAATTTAAGGGACGCTTCACGACATGGTATTAGAATGATTTAAATTACCTATGAATAAAAAAATAACTCCCATACTTAATTTTATATTAATTTCCCAAAAAATTCAAAGAATGCTGCACTAGTTAAGAGCAGCATTTTAGAGTTTTATCTAATTTTTTTCAATTTTTAAATTTTTATTTCATTTTTTTATTTTTTATATAATAATGGATGTATCCTGAAGCGTCCCTAATATTTTCCAGGGTGATAAAAAAATAACCGTGTATAACCGTTTAGCAGTTAGAGGGGGGGGGGGACACTTACCTCTAAGAAAAATTTGCAACCAAAACCTTTAAAACCAAATATTTCAGAAACGAATCCCTAAATCGAAAAATGGTATTCTGAACCGTACATTGTTTTTTAAAGACCTATTCAGCAATACCCCACACGATGGGTTAGTCGAGAAAAAAATGTTACTCCCACTATACTATGTATGGTAGCCACCCCAAAAAAAACTTTTTTTTCAATATTTTTTGCTACCCCTTTTTTGACATGATTATTTTTTGATATGATATATTATACATTACCCATACAAAATTACAGCTTTCTAGTACTAATAGTTTCTGAGTAAAAGCGCGGACAGACAGACAGACATGACGAATCTATAAGGGTTCCTTGTTTACTACGGAACCCTAAAAAGGAGGAGGTTTCTCAATTCGACCGTATATATGCTTTTGTTATGTTTGTTCGCGGATAACTTCGTCGTTTATGAACCGATTTTGATGATTCTTTTTGTATTCGATAGAGGATACTCCAAGGGTGGTCCCATGGTTAGGATCTGATGATTGAATTCCATAAAGATCGAGGGAAACCCTTAAAGTTTTAGGTGTGTCCAACGTGTTTTGACCGATTTTCAAAATTCCTTTTGTATTCGATAGAGTAGGTATACTCCTGGGGTGGCCCCAAGATCACTAAAGTCAGGATCTGATGATGGGATCTCATGAAAATCGAGGGAAATCCCAAATTTCCTTTATATTATTTTAGGGTTCTTTTCACTAAAAAGATTTCATTCCATAAAAAGTTAAAAATAAAAAATATTTAACAAAAAATAAAAACCGACTTCACAAACACTGAAAAGTTTAAAATAATATAAGAATAGTTACAGACAACATCACATTTCTATATTGAAGTCGGTGACAAATTTTAAGACTTTCTGGATCATCGTTTGATACCGACTTCAATATAGAAGTGTGATGTTGTCTGTACCTATTTGTAGACTTTTCAGTGTTTTTGAAGTCGGTTTTTATTTTTTGTAAAATATTTTTCTATAGTGAAGAACGCAAAATTGTTTCAATTTTTGATGTGCCTCATTTAATAAAAAATATAAGAAATAATGTTTTAACTCATAATATCATTAACAAAAAAAATGAAGTCTTTTAAAGATATCATCAACTTATCATTTAGACAAAAATAATAAAAGTAGGTCGCTTCTAAAAATAACCGATCGGCACATAAATTCGAACGCATTCCAAAAAAAGACTAGAAGCCTTGCAACTCAGCACCTAAAAGTTTAGGTACCTACCGTGCATAGAATCAAGATAGAATTAAAATGTATCGGAGCATCGGGTATAACGAAGTTAATTTCTCCACGTGTATTTTCTCTTTTTTTTACAGCTTAAAATACACTTTTTGTTACTTCTTTTAATATTTGTGTACATGAGATATCATTTACAATTCCTATAATATACACAGAAAGAATTTAAAAAAAATATATTATTGAATGTAACATTATCCATTAAATTAAGCGCCATCTAGTAAAAAAGTATTATAACAATCTAAGCACCGCACTGACCGCACCGTGCTTAATTGTATTCGCCATCTAGCGCGAAACCGTAGAAACCGTGTAATAGGATTAAACTTTTCGATAAAGATTAAAATTGTTCTGGCGGAATATTGTAGAATTATTTGTAATTTACTATTATTAAAACAACTTTTTATTAATTTTCAGGCATGATTCAGTATAAATTATCAACAAAATTTAAGTTAGCAACCTTATAGGTCAGCGCCATCTAGATATAAGGCGGGAATAGGACCTTTCTTATAGTTGTATGACATTGGCAGTCTATATTATTCTTCGTCTATGGTCTTACTAACAATTAGTTTATAAGTACTTAAATTGTTACTAACATATAAAATGTATGAACTCTTGTATGGTCTGAAATAAAGTTGTATTATTATTATAAATTATCTTGGTTTTTATTTAATTTCCTTAGTAAGTTTGAAATAATATGAAATAAAAAATAACTGGCTTATAAGCTTACAAGGTACGCAGTAGAAAATTTTTGGCTGTATATCCTCCCACTTCCTTTGCCGCTTAGCTAGAGATGAATTAAAAAAGAACAAACGTCATACAACACTAATAATTCCTGGTACTACGGTAAATAATCTTTCTAGGGCAGTCGGCAGTCTGATACGTAGTATCTCTAATAAGTCTGTGCTGTTCTCTAATCTGTGAACACTGGTTGGCTCTAATTGTTATTTTTCAAGTGTTTACTTATTGTACCTATTCACATCTATTATATAAATAATTAATGGAAGAACGAGTTTCATGAAATAGATACAATCTTAGCAGATTCATAGAATTGACATTGTAATTCATACATCTTTATAAAAGACTACTATGTTTTGCTATAGGTTATGTGTAAATTTCACTAGAAACCATAAAAAAAATTTCCTTGATAATAATGTATTTAAAAAACTTAAGCCATCTACTTTGCAACCTTATCGAAAATTAGTAAACTCTCTGGATGATTCAGGTAAACAAGATTACTGAGATAGATGAACCCCTAGAAAGTCCATTAAGTATACCCTCACGATTGTTTTTGTTGCTATGGACTTGTAAATGAAGCAAAAATGTGTTTTTAGATACAATGATTCAGCAGTTGTGTAAGGGTGACGAGATTATGGAGAAAAAATTACGAATACTTATGCTGGAAGTAGAAGTTATGCGACAGGATGGTCGATGTGCACCAATTTCAATTAATATAAGTCAGTGGGAGCATTTAATGCAGTTAAGGAGCAGAAATCAAAGAAACAATTATCTTTTGTACTTATGGAAAACAGAAAAATCAAGAGAAAATCAAAAGGTGTGTTTAATAATATTAACCTAAGTTTATAATGTGTTACTTCTAGGTAAAAGATTTAAAATTTTAGTGATTTAAATTTAGGCAAAAAAAGAAGCAAGAAAAAAGGAAATGGAGCTTATAAAACCTGAAGAAAGTAAAGAATATCCTGATGACCTCCTTTATGGCTTAAAACACCAATCATTGTTCCTAAGGATAAGAGATCAGTCAATGAATAACTTTGACAACTATAAGTAGGTACTTTAGATTTGATATAATTTAATATTTTAATGAAAAATCAATATCTTAAGTCAGAAGACACAACCATCTGGTATCTCTGGGGTTTTGTATAGTCTGCCACAAAAGTGTTTCCCCACTTATGAATTAATATTGCACGTAAATTAAGTATTGATAATGTTATCTTAGTAACTGTGAGTATATCATTTTGGGCCGACTGTGCAATATGAGCCTATGCATTCAATAGATCTCTACAAACTTTTTATTGTTGACCAAGAAAATCGTTTATCACTATTAACTGTCAGTATGTCATTGCAAAGGAAAATCACCTGGAGCGCGTTCAGAGCCTCTGGGTGTAGTTGTTCGGTTGTTTTTTAACTCACTCAGAGGAGTTGAATGCATTGCAGCAACAAAATCTTTTATCTCCCACTTTCACATGAATTTTTATTTCTCTCTCTTTTCATCAGATGACATTTTAGATTATGGCCCCCAATATCGTAAGAGTTAACCATCAAATTCGATGGTTGTTTGGTTGTAACTCGCTCTGACACTCTACTAAGGTCTAGAACGGGCCGGTTGTTTCACCCGGGCGTCACATTCAAAGGCATTGAACGGGGCAAGAGCGAAAAGTTATACTTCACGCAAAGGCTCTGAACGCGCTCCTGTGTTGTTTTATGATGTAAAACTGAGTTTCAACCTTAAGGTGTTTTATCAATGCTATTGTATAAAACTGAGTTTCAAACACTTTTGATTGAATATACATCTCTGTGAATCAAACAATATTTTATTTTAGGTCCTTACAGGCCATTCAATGTGGGCAACCCATCGTTATAGACTGTTCGTATGAACAGTATATGGTATATAGAGAAAATGTGAATGCAGCCAAGCAGATGACATTTGTGTTTGGTGAAAACAGGATTCACAAGGAGCCATACAACATATACATGTGTAATGTGAATAACAATGGTGAATTTATGAAACAACTAAGAAAAAACATACCATCAATAGATGAACCATGGTTTCCATTACATATACAAAGTGAGAGCTACCTTGATATCTTTCCAAAAAACAAATTAGTTTACTTGACTCCTCATTGTCGTGAGGAGTTAACAGAATATGATCATGATGCTATTTATATTATAGGCTGTATGGTAGACAAGGTAAGTAACTTGATTTTTAGAACTCAACAGTCTTACTTATAAAACATTGTTTATTGCACATTTCCTACATTTCAGTGTTCTTTGCCAAATTTAAATTGGACGCTGTCTTTAACTACCTTTATTAACAGAAATGAACTTAGACGACTGTAAGACAAAGTTTTGTAGTAAGACTGGGTTTTTCATATCAAAAATGAGAAATTAAGTCAATAATCCCTATATTTTTTTAAGGTAAACAATGAACCACTTTCATTGGCTAAAGCCAAGCGGGACGGGTTAAAAATGGCAAAACTACCTCTTGATAGGTATATTGAATGGGGCCCAGGTTCGAAAAAGAACTTAAATATCAATCATATGGTTCAAATTCTTTTGGATTTAAAATTTACTGGTGACTGGGATGTCGCTCTGAAACATATTCCAAGAAGAAAATTAATGGCAACAAAAATTATGGCAATGCAGTATAAAATTAAAAACAAAACATTAAGAGAAGAAGTATTCAAAAACTTACAACATGATACATTAAAATTTGAGAGAAATGACTTCAAAAAAGCACCACGCAAAAGTAAAATTATAAATTTACGAAAGACTTTATATGATGATGATAAATTTTAACTGAAATAAAGAGAATTTCATTGTACATTCATCTATTACTCCACTGAGCGACAGATTTTTTGCGTAAGAGACATCAAACTGCGAGCAGTAAAAGCACCTTTTTAAACCCCTTTGACACTACAATTTTACATAGAATTTGAGAAATCAACCAAACCAACCAAATTAAATTAAGGCGAGGATTTCCCAAATTTGCCGATCTTAGAACGTCTAGATCTGGATTATATTAGAACCCACAATTCTGAAATTCACACACCTTAAACTTGAAGATATAATCTAGTGAACTGTGAGGCAGAAACACGATTTACTCCATTTCACTCGATAGAAAAAAAATCCAAACATAGGTCTAAATCAAAAACTAAAACCACGATTTGAAATCGAAATATACATAAAACAGTATAAAAGTTATACCAAAACATGTAGTTCGTTATTATCTAGTGAACTGTGAAAGCAGATTTTTTGATGTCATATAAAATATTTAGGAAAATGTCGAAAATTCTATAATTTGCTTCGCTCGCTTGGTTGCGATCGCGCTCCATACCTTTAAGGTGCGTCCCCACTACCACCAGCTTTTTGTGTATATTTTTATCGCATTCTCACTATAGAGCTGCGCGGCCCAGTGTGGCCAGATTTTGAAGAATTATTTCCATTTTAGTAGAAATGTAGTTTTATTTCAGTTAGGTTGTTGTGCTAGAAATGTTTTGAAATTCTACTATTCATAAATAAAGCGGTAACTACTGCATCTGTTTTGTGTAAAAAACGAAACTAACAGATAATATTAGAAAATTCCCATACACACTTTGTGAAAATTATCTGTTGTTTTGTGGAAAGTTTCCATGTTTTTCTATACAGAACAAGAGACACGGCTAAATATACAGTGCGAAAAATTGTTTAATGAATGTAGTTTTTCAATTTTTGTTTCTATTAAAAAAAATTATTTCAAAATATTTCTTTATTTTTTTTTAATTTATCATTCATCGTCATCTGGTAGACGATTGTTTGAGTAATAAAATACGTGTTCATTGTGAAGAATAGGAATGATTTTATTTACAAATTGGAGCTATAATATCATGTTTAAATAGAATGGCTGCCGTAGGTGTCTGTCATGTGATTTTCTGTCGTTGTCAATGTCTAAAATTTTGCAGGGGGGAGGTGAAAAAGATGTGCAGAAAGAGGAGGACTACCCCCCGATACCCCTTTCCCCTCTCGGCGATGCATAGTTTTTGTAATATTAATTTTTTGAATTCATTCATACCTAACCACAAAATGTATGGACTAGTAAAATGTTAGTAAAACTGTACATTGTAGTTTTTTTCTTTATTGCAATGCAACTAAGTTGGCAAACAAGCAAACTGTCCACCTGATGGTAAGTCTTACATCTTTTAATAAAAGCGTAAAGCAACATTTCCTTCAGCTCTGACACCCCCTTCCATACACATCCCCTGTCATAACGGCCCTTTAGAATTTGTGTAGGTACTTACAGTATGGAGTTGTTATTATAATTTTGTTTGTTGTACTTTTTTTATTAATGTTATTTAATTTGTTTCTATTTTATTTTGTTTAAAATATTTGTATTTCATTAATGATTTTTTTTTTCTTTTATTAACCACCAACCTAGTATGGATATCATATATAAAGGCTGCCTGGCAGAAATCTGATAAGCCCGCCTTTTGTTATTTTTGTATTTATTGTCCAATTATTTGTTATTTGTTCTATCGCGAGGAGATGACAGTAGTCGTATAATAGTGGCGGTAGCAATAATGTTCACATTTATTTGTAACTAGCTGTGCCCGCGACTTCGTCCGCACGGAATAGTAACTTTTGTTGAAGTTAATAAAAAAGGAGCCTATGTTATACCTAATATAATTAGCTATCTATTAGTGAAAGTCCCGTCAAAATCGGTCCAGCCGTTCCGGAGATTAGCGGGAACAAACAGACAGACAGATAGACAGACAAAAAATTTTAAAATGGTGTTTGTTATTGGTACCCGATATACATTCATACCCATTTAGTAAAAACTTGTTATTTTGATATTACAAACAGACACTTCAATTTTATTTATTTGTATAGATGTATAGATAATAATGAATCATAACATAAATTTTATACAAGTTTATTTTTTAGTTATGACAAAAATTTTGTGTGCTTGTTCAGACAAGCAAACTGAACAACTTTCACTATGGGACCAACTTCGAAATCGCAAAAAAATCAGCTGTTCCATACAAATGTTCAACATTCACTGAAAAATGTATGGAACAGCTGATTTTTTTGCGATTTCGAAGTTGGTCCCATAGTGAAAGTTGTTCAGTTTGCTTGTCTGAACAAGCACACAAAATTTTTATCATAACTAAAAAATAACCTTGTATAATAGCAGAACATCGGCGAACAGCTGGCAGAATGGTAAGTTCAATTTAAAGTTGACTTACGGAATACAGTGGGGGTAATTCTGAAGTTACCTGCACTAAAACTAAAACTAAAATTAAACATATAATTTTAAATTAGTTTTAGGTAATTCGTATTCTGAAACGCCGGACTCTCTTAATTTAAACTGTATTTGACAATTTCTTAAATTGAATACACAGATTATAAATACACCTAGTGCTGTGGAAAAACGGGATAATTTAGAAACATTAAAAACAGCTATATTCTACTAATTTTACTATCAGAAATTATTAATTTAAGATTTGATCGTATTTGTAAATAACAGAAAATAAATTTTATTTTTTATCATTCATTTTATCACAAAAGAAAAATTATTCGACATTTATTCTGCGATTGTGATGGCTTCGCGCCTATGCCATGAAATAAACAAAATTACGTGGTAGTCTGTAGTTGTATAGATAGGTACTTCGTGACTTCCTCTGAATTTTAAAATTGCGTATTTTGTTTCATTAGTAATTTTTGTTTTCTTTTCATAATAACCGCTGTTATTTATTGACAAATAATAGTAATTGCTAGGCAACAAATTTTAGATAGGCATACTTCTATCTGCAGATAGAAGATTAATTTCTGTTGTAAGAGTAAATACATACATACATAACCTACCTATCATCTAAATGTCAGTACTATTAGACTACTTGGGAACAAACAAATTACAACTCACGACTTGGCAATTGATGCTATAAAAGCCTTTCCTTATAAATGCCATAACAACCAATTCATCATCCATTTGGCAAGTTGCACAAAAAAAATTGACTTCGGTAATGTTAGAAAATCGTTAAAAGTAACAAGATAAATTTAGACGGCACCTAAAAGTTCACCTCCTAAAATTAGTTTGACATATTTAAAATTATAGAAAAAATTAGATTTAGGAAGCATGTCAGAATACGAAAATAACATCTAACACTAAATTGAGTAGTTTAGTAACGTCACTCTTAATTTTAGAGTTAACTTGTGAGTTCTGAATACCAAACGGTGATTGACATTTCTATCTCTAATTTTATTTAGTTAAGGCGCATAGTAAGGTCAAACATAAAAAATCACTGCAGAAAAAACCGGTTTTCTTCATAAATATTGAATAAAAAAATCATTAAAAAAGATATGTTATTATTCAACGCATTCTTTAGAGGATGGTCTTTTAAATTTTTTGATAAATTAATTAAAACTTGGTTAAAATGTGACCCAAACATGCCTCGATTTTAAAACTTTAAACCTAATCGCGTCGTAAATATTAGGTTAAATCATATACTTTCGATTTCAATAAATAAAGTGAACAATATTCTAGGGGATGGTCTTTTTAGATTTTTCTTATTCGCCTTAATTCATTTTTTATTGAAATAATTCATCTTACGCGTAAAGGTTTGCTTAAATATTCCCCTCACTCTCACTCACTCACTCTTATGTAATTAGTGCGGGACGATCGACGCAAGGTCATTGGGACCACTATGCGCCTTAAGTATAGTTTTAGGTGGTCGCTTCAGAATCACCCCCATTAACCAATAAATATTTTATCGTTATCTAAAACTAATTAATTAATTGTGTTTACCCGTAATGTCATTCAACCAAAAATTTTCATGTAAATCATAGACATGATGATGATACTATGATATACATGAAAATTTTGGGTTGAATAACATTACGGGAAAAACTATTTAATAATTAGTTTTAGATAACGATAAAATATTTATTGTTTATTATGAAACACCGTGTATATTCACATAAATACTTGCATATATGCATACATACACAGATACATAAATATATGATTAACTACTATGTACTAAAATAAATATTCAGATGAAGCTACATCTTTGATATTTATACAATTTTTGAGATAGCCCAATCCCATTCTAGTTGATATACGGTTTCATGCATTGTTTATCTTTTCTTTATTTTTATCCGACTTCAAAAAATATATTTTACAAAAAATAAAAACCGACTTCAAAAACACTGAAAAGTTAAAAATAATATAAAAAATTATATATTGAAGTCGATGTCAAATTTTAAGACTTTATAAGAGATCATCGTTTCGTACCGACTTCAATATACAAGTTTATTTTCTAATTACCAAAAAAATTTTGTGTGCTTGTTCAGAATAGCAAACGGAACAACTTTCATTATGGGATCAACTTCGAAACCGCAAAAAAAAATCAGCTGTTCCATACATCTAGGTTCAGTCACAGATAATATAATACTGTTCAGTGAATGTTGAACATTTGTACGAAACAGCTGATTTTTTTGCGATTTCAAAGTTTGCTTGTCTGAACAAGCACACAATTTTTTTTTGGTAATTAAAAAATAAACTAGTATATTGAAGTCGGTACGAAACGATGATCTCTTATAAAGTCTTAAAATTTGACAGCGACTTCAATATAGAATTTTGAGGTTGTCAGTACCTATTCTTATATTAGTTTCAGTGTTTTTGAAGTCGGTTTTTATTTTGTGTAATTATGATTGCGATGTTTTGGGTTCCAAATGAGCTCTTCTCTATAATAAAGTTCTAGGAATTCTAAAATTCGCTCTCCACTCCACTCTATTTTGTCTACACGTTCGGTTGAGTCGGGCGCTAGCTGTCAACTAAATGCATGCGAATGTGTAAACAGTAAGTTCGTGTTCGCTATTCGTGCCCTTTGATTCGCGTCCAAAAAACCGCTCCCAACGCGAACTCACGAATCGCGAGGCGAATGGGCGAGGCGGATAGCGAACTTACTGTTTACACATGCGTGTTCGTTATTCGTCTCGCGATTCGCGCGAATGTGTAAACGCGCTAATTCGCGCGAATCGCAAGACGAATCGAGAGGCGAATAGCGAGACGAATAGCGAGGCGAATAACGAACACGCATATGTAAACAGCTAGTTCGTTATTCGCCTCGCGATTCGCGCGAATGTGTAAACGCGGTGTATGAAATCAAGTGAAGCCGGAAATCGGGGTGCGGGGGGATGGTGCGCGACGCCACTGTCGCCTTGTAGCGAGTAGAATTACTAAAATGCCAGCATTATTGACGTTAACATAAAAGTTCCGCTATACATTACTAGGTGGCAGCAGTGCTAGTACAGACTAAAATGCCAGCATTATTGACGTTAACATAAAAGTTCCGCTATAGATTACTAGGTGGCAGCAGGGCTAGTACAGGGCCTCACTAAGGGATTTAATAAAATAAATCATTCTAAAAATAGATAATCTAGTTATAAAATTTTCTATCATTTACAATGCATTCATTATTTGTGAAAACTTATAAATGGACTTCAGTTTATTTAGCTGCAATAGTAGTAGTTTTGTAGTTTCTTGTGACTTTTTGTTTTCTTTGTGTAATATATGTGAAATTAACTAAAATTTGGGATTTTTGGAAAATAAATAATAGAAAAATATTTTTTTAAAATAATATTTTTTATCCTTTTTACAATTTGTAAAACAACAAAACTAATCTTTATAATAATTTTCTTCTTAAAACGAATATTAAGTCTTAATTATTAATTTGAAATCTTAGGAAACACGCATATAGGTTCTGCATAATATGAAAGGTCTTATATTATCTATATCTATACATCTATATATCTATACAAATAAATAAAATTAAAGTGTCTGTTTGTAATGTCAAAATAACAAGTTTTTACTAAATGGGTATGAATGTATATCGGGTACCAATAACAAAAACATAATTTAAAAATTTTTTGTCTGTCTGTTTGTTCCCGCTAATCTCCGGAACGGCTGGACCGATTTTGATGGGACTTTCAACTAATAGTTAGCTAATTATATAAGGTATAACATAGGCTACTTTTTATTTTAAGCCATGTATTTCTTAAATTAATATCCGATGGAAATCAATAAAACACCAAAAAAAATCTTTTGGTGTTTTATAGATTTCCTGATGTTATGTTTTCATATAAACAATAAATCTATGTTAAAAGATACATTCGTAGGAGAAAGATAATTTATTAGGTGCTGTGTCAATATAATCTAAAAATAAAAATCGTTAAAACTGCTTATATTAATTCACGTGTTTTGTTTTCGCCCTTATACATCCTACGTTTTCGTTAGTATTTTTACTCGCCAATAGACGGCCTTTTGTGCTTTATCGGGACATTGACAGAAACGTCCATGTGGCGTCGAACATTCTAGAAGCAATACGTCAAGTAATAAATTAAGAATGCTTGTTTAATGTACTTACAAATGGAAAGAGATTTTTTTTTCGTTCACTTTGTTTCTGTCGTCTGTGTAACTTTTGCACGATAGAATACAACATTTCATTTTGTATTTAGGTAATTTAAAACTAAAATAAAGGAAGAGCGTACGACGTACTAATCCGACAGATAAAAAGATCGACTGATGTCAGCGCCTCTGGCGTTAAGTAGCTAAAACTAAAAATGCGTGACGTCAGGACTCTGGTGATAGGAGCTGGACCTAGGTGCTTATAACATCTCCTCTTTGTTTTTGCTTCATGACTGCACACGTGTAAAGAAATTCTTAGGTTGTGTGTGAAGACGACCAACCCGCACTTGGCCAGCGTTGATGATGGTAGCACATCAAAAACAGGTTTGAGCTTGTTTCGAATTCATCTAATAATAATATGATGACATACCTGCCAGAGATACCTGTCACAAAAATTGGGATATAATTAAAAACAAAAATACTATCGTTTTTGATGCTTGCTAAGGCAAGGATAAAAATAGCAAGATAGTGTGAAAAAATAATGTTTTCGATGTACGCCGCCTGATCGGCCGAGGTGATTTCGGAAAAGTCTTAAAAGCTTTCGAGCTACCAAGGACGCTTAGAAAACGACGCCAATACCGCGTGGAAAATCAGCTGTTCCATACAAATGTTCAACATTCACTGAAAAATGTATGGAACAGCTGATTTTTTTGCGATTTCGAAGTTGGTCCCATAGTGAAAGTTGTTCAGTTTGCTTGTCTGAACAAGCACACAAAATTTTTATCATAACTAAAAAATAACCTTGTATAATAGCAGAACATCGGCGAACAGCTGGCAGAATGGTAAGTTCAATTTAAAGTTGACTTACGGAATACAGTGGGGGTAATTCTGAAGTTACCTGCACTAAAACTAAAACTAAAATTAAACATATAATTTTAAATTAGTTTTAGGTAATTCGTATTCTGAAACGCCGGACTCTCTTAATTTAAACTGTATTTGACAATTTCTTAAATTGAATACACAGATTATAAATACACCTAGTGCTGTGGAAAAACGGGATAATTTAGAAACATTAAAAACAGCTATATTCTACTAATTTTACTATCAGAAATTATTAATTTAAGATTTGATCGTATTTGTAAATAACAGAAAATAAATTTTATTTTTTATCATTCATTTTATCACAAAAGAAAAATTATTCGACATTTATTCTGCGATTGTGATGGCTTCGCGCCTATGCCATGAAATAAACAAAATTACGTGGTAGTCTGTAGTTGTATAGATAGGTACTTCGTGACTTCCTCTGAATTTTAAAATTGCGTATTTTGTTTCATTAGTAATTTTTGTTTTCTTTTCATAATAACCGCTGTTATTTATTGACAAATAATAGTAATTGCTAGGCAACAAATTTTAGATAGGCATACTTCTATCTGCAGATAGAAGATTAATTTCTGTTGTAAGAGTAAATACATACATACATAACCTACCTATCATCTAAATGTCAGTACTATTAGACTACTTGGGAACAAACAAATTACAACTCACGACTTGGCAATTGATGCTATAAAAGCCTTTCCTTATAAATGCCATAACAACCAATTCATCATCCATTTGGCAAGTTGCACAAAAAAAATTGACTTCGGTAATGTTAGAAAATCGTTAAAAAGTAACAAGATAAATTTAGACGGCACCTAAAAGTTCACCTCCTAAAATTAGTTTGACATATTTAAAATTATAGAAAAAATTAGATTTAGGAAGCATGTCAGAATACGAAAATAACATCTAACACTAAATTGAGTAGTTTAGTAACGTCACTCTTAATTTTAGAGTTAACTTGTGAGTTCTGAATACCAAACGGTGATTGACATTTCTATCTCTAATTTTATTTAGTTAAGGCGCATAGTAAGGTCAAACATAAAAAATCACTGCAGAAAAAACCGGTTTTCTTCATAAATATTGAATAAAAAAATCATTAAAAAAGATATGTTATTATTCAACGCATTCTTTAGAGGATGGTCTTTTAAATTTTTTGATAAATTAATTAAAACTTGGTTAAAATGTGACCCAAACATGCCTCGATTTTAAAACTTTAAACCTAATCGCGTCGTAAATATTAGGTTAAATCATATACTTTCGATTTCAATAAATAAAGTGAACAATATTCTAGGGGATGGTCTTTTTAGATTTTTCTTATTCGCCTTAATTCATTTTTTATTGAAATAATTCATCTTACGCGTAAAGGTTTGCTTAAATATTCCCCTCACTCTCACTCACTCACTCTTATGTAATTAGTGCGGGACGATCGACGCAAGGTCATTGGGACCACTATGCGCCTTAAGTATAGTTTTAGGTGGTCGCTTCAGAATCACCCCCATTAACCAATAAATATTTTATCGTTATCTAAAACTAATTAATTAATTGTGTTTACCCGTAATGTCATTCAACCAAAAATTTTCATGTAAATCATAGACATGATGATGATACTATGATATACATGAAAATTTTGGGTTGAATAACATTACGGGAAAAACTATTTAATAATTAGTTTTAGATAACGATAAAATATTTATTGTTTATTATGAAACACCGTGTATATTCACATAAATACTTGCATATATGCATACATACACAGATACATAAATATATGATTAACTACTATGTACTAAAATAAATATTCAGATGAAGCTACATCTTTGATATTTATACAATTTTTGAGATAGCCCAATCCCATTCTAGTTGATATACGGTTTCATGCATTGTTTATCTTTTCTTTATTTTTATCCGACTTCAAAAAATATATTTTACAAAAAATAAAAACCGACTTCAAAAACACTGAAAAGTTAAAAATAATATAAAAAATTATATATTGAAGTCGATGTCAAATTTTAAGACTTTATAAGAGATCATCGTTTCGTACCGACTTCAATATACAAGTTTATTTTCTAATTACCAAAAAAATTTTGTGTGCTTGTTCAGAATAGCAAACGGAACAACTTTCATTATGGGATCAACTTTGAAACCGCAAAAAAAAATCAGCTGTTCCATACATCTAGGTTCAGTCACAGATAATATAATACTGTTCAGTGAATGTTGAACATTTGTACGAAACAGCTGATTTTTTTGCGATTTCAAAGTTTGCTTGTCTGAACAAGCACACAATTTTTTTTTGGTAATTAAAAAATAAACTAGTATATTGAAGTCGGTACGAAACGATGATCTCTTATAAAGTCTTAAAATTTGACAGCGACTTCAATATAGAATTTTGAGGTTGTCAGTACCTATTCTTATATTAGTTTCAGTGTTTTTGAAGTCGGTTTTTATTTTGTGTAATTATGATTGCGATGTTTTGGGTTCCAAATGAGCTCTTCTCTATAATAAAGTTCTAGGAATTCTAAAATTCGCTCTCCACTCCACTCTATTTTGTCTACACGTTCGGTTGAGTCGGGCGCTAGCTGTCAACTAAATGCATGCGAATGTGTAAACAGTAAGTTCGTGTTCGCTATTCGTGCCCTTTGATTCGCGTCCAAAAAACCGCTCCCAACGCGAACTCACGAATCGCGAGGCGAATGGGCGAGGCGGATAGCGAACTTACTGTTTACACATGCGTGTTCGTTATTCGTCTCGCGATTCGCGCGAATGTGTAAACGCGCTAATTCGCGCGAATCGCAAGACGAATCGAGAGGCGAATAGCGAGACGAATAGCGAGGCGAATAACGAACACGCATATGTAAACAGCTAGTTCGTTATTCGCCTCGCGATTCGCGCGAATGTGTAAACGCGGTGTATGAAATCAAGTGAAGCCGGAAATCGGGGTGCGGGGGGATGGTGCGCGACGCCACTGTCGCCTTGTAGCGAGTAGAATTACTAAAATGCCAGCATTATTGACGTTAACATAAAAGTTCCGCTATACATTACTAGGTGGCAGCAGTGCTAGTACAGACTAAAATGCCAGCATTATTGACGTTAACATAAAAGTTCCGCTATAGATTACTAGGTGGCAGCAGGGCAGGTACAGGGCCTCACTAAGGGATTTAATAAAATAAATCATTCTAAAAATAGATAATCTAGTTATAAAATTTTCTATCATTTACAATGCATTCATTATTTGTGAAAACTTATAAATGGACTTCAGTTTATTTAGCTGCAATAGTAGTAGTTTTGTAGTTTCTTGTGACTTTTTGTTTTCTTTGTGTAATATATGTGAAATTAACTAAAATTTGGGATTTTTGGAAAATAAATAATAGAAAAATATTTTTTTAAAATAATATTTTTTATCCTTTTTACAATTTGTAAAACAACAAAACTAATCTTTATAATAATTTTCTTCTTAAAACGAATATTAAGTCTTAATTATTAATTTGAAATCTTAGGAAACACGCATATAGGTTCTGCATAATATGAAAGGTCTTATATTATCTATATCTATACATCTATATATCTATACAAATAAATAAAATTAAAGTGTCTGTTTGTAATGTCAAAATAACAAGTTTTTACTAAATGGGTATGAATGTATATCGGGTACCAATAACAAAAACATAATTTAAAAATTTTTTGTCTGTCTGTTTGTTCCCGCTAATCTCCGGAACGGCTGGACCGATTTTGATGGGACTTTCAACTAATAGTTAGCTAATTATATAAGGTATAACATAGGCTACTTTTTATTTTAAGCCATGTATTTCTTAAATTAATATCCGATGGAAATCAATAAAACACCAAAAAAAATCTTTTGGTGTTTTATAGATTTCCTGATGTTATGTTTTCATATAAACAATAAATCTATGTTAAAAGATACATTCGTAGGAGAAAGATAATTTATTAGGTGCTGTGTCAATATAATCTAAAAATAAAAATCGTTAAAACTGCTTATATTAATTCACGTGTTTTGTTTTCGCCCTTATACATCCTACGTTTTCGTTAGTATTTTTACTCGCCAATAGACGGCCTTTTGTGCTTTATCGGGACATTGACAGAAACGTCCATGTGGCGTCGAACATTCTAGAAGCAATACGTCAAGTAATAAATTAAGAATGCTTGTTTAATGTACTTACAAATGGAAAGAGATTTTTTTTTCGTTCACTTTGTTTCTGTCGTCTGTGTAACTTTTGCACGATAGAATACAACATTTCATTTTGTATTTAGGTAATTTAAAACTAAAATAAAGGAAGAGCGTACGACGTACTAATCCGACAGATAAAAAGATCGACTGATGTCAGCGCCTCTGGCGTTAAGTAGCTAAAACTAAAAATGCGTGACGTCAGGACTCTGGTGATAGGAGCTGGACCTAGGTGCTTATAACATCTCCTCTTTGTTTTTGCTTCATGACTGCACACGTGTAAAGAAATTCTTAGGTTGTGTGTGAAGACGACCAACCCGCACTTGGCCAGCGTTGATGATGGTAGCACATCAAAAACAGGTTTGAGCTTGTTTCGAATTCATCTAATAATAATATGATGACATACCTGCCAGAGATACCTGTCACAAAAATTGGGATATAATTAAAAACAAAAATACTATCGTTTTTGATGCTTGCTAAGGCAAGGATAAAAATAGCAAGATAGTGTGAAAAAATAATGTTTTCGATGTACGCCGCCTGATCGGCCGAGGTGATTTCGGAAAAGTCTTAAAAGCTTTCGAGCTACCAAGGACGCTTAGAAAACGACGCCAATACCGCGTGGAAAATCAGCTGTTCCATACAAATGTTCAACATTCACTGAAAAATGTATGGAACAGCTGATTTTTTTGCGATTTCGAAGTTGGTCCCATAGTGAAAGTTGTTCAGTTTGCTTGTCTGAACAAGCACACAAAATTTTTATCATAACTAAAAAATAACCTTGTATAATAGCAGAACATCGGCGAACAGCTGGCAGAATGGTAAGTTCAATTTAAAGTTGACTTACGGAATACAGTGGGGGTAATTCTGAAGTTACCTGCACTAAAACTAAAACTAAAATTAAACATATAATTTTAAATTAGTTTTAGGTAATTCGTATTCTGAAACGCCGGACTCTCTTAATTTAAACTGTATTTGACAATTTCTTAAATTGAATACACAGATTATAAATACACCTAGTGCTGTGGAAAAACGGGATAATTTAGAAACATTAAAAACAGCTATATTCTACTAATTTTACTATCAGAAATTATTAATTTAAGATTTGATCGTATTTGTAAATAACAGAAAATAAATTTTATTTTTTATCATTCATTTTATCACAAAAGAAAAATTATTCGACATTTATTCTGCGATTGTGATGGCTTCGCGCCTATGCCATGAAATAAACAAAATTACGTGGTAGTCTGTAGTTGTATAGATAGGTACTTCGTGACTTCCTCTGAATTTTAAAATTGCGTATTTTGTTTCATTAGTAATTTTTGTTTTCTTTTCATAATAACCGCTGTTATTTATTGACAAATAATAGTAATTGCTAGGCAACAAATTTTAGATAGGCATACTTCTATCTGCAGATAGAAGATTAATTTCTGTTGTAAGAGTAAATACATACATACATAACCTACCTATCATCTAAATGTCAGTACTATTAGACTACTTGGGAACAAACAAATTACAACTCACGACTTGGCAATTGATGCTATAAAAGCCTTTCCTTATAAATGCCATAACAACCAATTCATCATCCATTTGGCAAGTTGCACAAAAAAAATTGACTTCGGTAATGTTAGAAAATCGTTAAAAAGTAACAAGATAAATTTAGACGGCACCTAAAAGTTCACCTCCTAAAATTAGTTTGACATATTTAAAATTATAGAAAAAATTAGATTTAGGAAGCATGTCAGAATACGAAAATAACATCTAACACTAAATTGAGTAGTTTAGTAACGTCACTCTTAATTTTAGAGTTAACTTGTGAGTTCTGAATACCAAACGGTGATTGACATTTCTATCTCTAATTTTATTTAGTTAAGGCGCATAGTAAGGTCAAACATAAAAAATCACTGCAGAAAAAACCGGTTTTCTTCATAAATATTGAATAAAAAAATCATTAAAAAAGATATGTTATTATTCAACGCATTCTTTAGAGGATGGTCTTTTAAATTTTTTGATAAATTAATTAAAACTTGGTTAAAATGTGACCCAAACATGCCTCGATTTTAAAACTTTAAACCTAATCGCGTCGTAAATATTAGGTTAAATCATATACTTTCGATTTCAATAAATAAAGTGAACAATATTCTAGGGGATGGTCTTTTTAGATTTTTCTTATTCGCCTTAATTCATTTTTTATTGAAATAATTCATCTTACGCGTAAAGGTTTGCTTAAATATTCCCCTCACTCTCACTCACTCACTCTTATGTAATTAGTGCGGGACGATCGACGCAAGGTCATTGGGACCACTATGCGCCTTAAGTATAGTTTTAGGTGGTCGCTTCAGAATCACCCCCATTAACCAATAAATATTTTATCGTTATCTAAAACTAATTAATTAATTGTGTTTACCCGTAATGTCATTCAACCAAAAATTTTCATGTAAATCATAGACATGATGATGATACTATGATATACATGAAAATTTTGGGTTGAATAACATTACGGGAAAAACTATTTAATAATTAGTTTTAGATAACGATAAAATATTTATTGTTTATTATGAAACACCGTGTATATTCACATAAATACTTGCATATATGCATACATACACAGATACATAAATATATGATTAACTACTATGTACTAAAATAAATATTCAGATGAAGCTACATCTTTGATATTTATACAATTTTTGAGATAGCCCAATCCCATTCTAGTTGATATACGGTTTCATGCATTGTTTATCTTTTCTTTATTTTTATCCGACTTCAAAAAATATATTTTACAAAAAATAAAAACCGACTTCAAAAACACTGAAAAGTTAAAAATAATATAAAAAATTATATATTGAAGTCGATGTCAAATTTTAAGACTTTATAAGAGATCATCGTTTCGTACCGACTTCAATATACAAGTTTATTTTCTAATTACCAAAAAAATTTTGTGTGCTTGTTCAGAATAGCAAACGGAACAACTTTCATTATGGGATCAACTTTGAAACCGCAAAAAAAAATCAGCTGTTCCATACATCTAGGTTCAGTCACAGATAATATAATACTGTTCAGTGAATGTTGAACATTTGTACGAAACAGCTGATTTTTTTGCGATTTCAAAGTTTGCTTGTCTGAACAAGCACACAATTTTTTTTTGGTAATTAAAAAATAAACTAGTATATTGAAGTCGGTACGAAACGATGATCTCTTATAAAGTCTTAAAATTTGACAGCGACTTCAATATAGAATTTTGAGGTTGTCAGTACCTATTCTTATATTAGTTTCAGTGTTTTTGAAGTCGGTTTTTATTTTGTGTAATTATGATTGCGATGTTTTGGGTTCCAAATGAGCTCTTCTCTATAATAAAGTTCTAGGAATTCTAAAATTCGCTCTCCACTCCACTCTATTTTGTCTACACGTTCGGTTGAGTCGGGCGCTAGCTGTCAACTAAATGCATGCGAATGTGTAAACAGTAAGTTCGTGTTCGCTATTCGTGCCCTTTGATTCGCGTCCAAAAAACCGCTCCCAACGCGAACTCACGAATCGCGAGGCGAATGGGCGAGGCGGATAGCGAACTTACTGTTTACACATGCGTGTTCGTTATTCGTCTCGCGATTCGCGCGAATGTGTAAACGCGCTAATTCGCGCGAATCGCAAGACGAATCGAGAGGCGAATAGCGAGACGAATAGCGAGGCGAATAACGAACACGCATATGTAAACAGCTAGTTCGTTATTCGCCTCGCGATTCGCGCGAATGTGTAAACGCGGTGTATGAAATCAAGTGAAGCCGGAAATCGGGGTGCGGGGGGATGGTGCGCGACGCCACTGTCGCCTTGTAGCGAGTAGAATTACTAAAATGCCAGCATTATTGACGTTAACATAAAAGTTCCGCTATACATTACTAGGTGGCAGCAGTGCTAGTACAGACTAAAATGCCAGCATTATTGACGTTAACATAAAAGTTCCGCTATAGATTACTAGGTGGCAGCAGGGCAGGTACAGGGCCTCACTAAGGGATTTAATAAAATAAATCATTCTAAAAATAGATAATCTAGTTATAAAATTTTCTATCATTTACAATGCATTCATTATTTGTGAAAACTTATAAATGGACTTCAGTTTATTTAGCTGCAATAGTAGTAGTTTTGTAGTTTCTTGTGACTTTTTGTTTTCTTTGTGTAATATATGTGAAATTAACTAAAATTTGGGATTTTTGGAAAATAAATAATAGAAAAATATTTTTTTAAAATAATATTTTTTATCCTTTTTACAATTTGTAAAACAACAAAACTAATCTTTATAATAATTTTCTTCTTAAAACGAATATTAAGTCTTAATTATTAATTTGAAATCTTAGGAAACACGCATATAGGTTCTGCATAATATGAAAGGTCTTATATTATCTATATCTATACATCTATATATCTATACAAATAAATAAAATTAAAGTGTCTGTTTGTAATGTCAAAATAACAAGTTTTTACTAAATGGGTATGAATGTATATCGGGTACCAATAACAAAAACATAATTTAAAAATTTTTTGTCTGTCTGTTTGTTCCCGCTAATCTCCGGAACGGCTGGACCGATTTTGATGGGACTTTCAACTAATAGTTAGCTAATTATATAAGGTATAACATAGGCTACTTTTTATTTTAAGCCATGTATTTCTTAAATTAATATCCGATGGAAATCAATAAAACACCAAAAAAAATCTTTTGGTGTTTTATAGATTTCCTGATGTTATGTTTTCATATAAACAATAAATCTATGTTAAAAGATACATTCGTAGGAGAAAGATAATTTATTAGGTGCTGTGTCAATATAATCTAAAAATAAAAATCGTTAAAACTGCTTATATTAATTCACGTGTTTTGTTTTCGCCCTTATACATCCTACGTTTTCGTTAGTATTTTTACTCGCCAATAGACGGCCTTTTGTGCTTTATCGGGACATTGACAGAAACGTCCATGTGGCGTCGAACATTCTAGAAGCAATACGTCAAGTAATAAATTAAGAATGCTTGTTTAATGTACTTACAAATGGAAAGAGATTTTTTTTTCGTTCACTTTGTTTCTGTCGTCTGTGTAACTTTTGCACGATAGAATACAACATTTCATTTTGTATTTAGGTAATTTAAAACTAAAATAAAGGAAGAGCGTACGACGTACTAATCCGACAGATAAAAAGATCGACTGATGTCAGCGCCTCTGGCGTTAAGTAGCTAAAACTAAAAATGCGTGACGTCAGGACTCTGGTGATAGGAGCTGGACCTAGGTGCTTATAACATCTCCTCTTTGTTTTTGCTTCATGACTGCACACGTGTAAAGAAATTCTTAGGTTGTGTGTGAAGACGACCAACCCGCACTTGGCCAGCGTTGATGATGGTAGCACATCAAAAACAGGTTTGAGCTTGTTTCGAATTCATCTAATAATAATATGATGACATACCTGCCAGAGATACCTGTCACAAAAATTGGGATATAATTAAAAACAAAAATACTATCGTTTTTGATGCTTGCTAAGGCAAGGATAAAAATAGCAAGATAGTGTGAAAAAATAATGTTTTCGATGTACGCCGCCTGATCGGCCGAGGTGATTTCGGAAAAGTCTTAAAAGCTTTCGAGCTACCAAGGACGCTTAGAAAACGACGCCAATACCGCGTGGACATCATGAAGTAAAAATAAAAACACCACAAAGTCAAAAAGTATATATAAGAATACACTAATATATACAATAATATATGAGAATTACCGGAGGGAGACTCTGTACCAGGGTCGTGTGCATGGTCGTGTGCTGATTTGCGGCAGAAATAGGTAAGACGGAGGTCTTACCTATTTCTGCCGCAAATCAGCAGTGCTTGCATTGCTGTGTTCCGGTGTGAAGGGTAAGATATGGCACTGAAATTACTGGGTACCGTGACTTTACATCTGATGTCACAAGTTGGCAACGTACACTGTGGTTCTTGTGGGGCTTGCAGTTTTACTGCGAATCGCACAGGAACCACATGTATTATAGGTGACTGTTACCACTTACCATCAGGTGGGCAGTTTGCTTGTTTGCCAACTTAGTAGCAATAAAAGAAACACACAACATTACATTTTTATTTTGAAGTAGTTTTTGTTTTGAAGTGGTGTTGGTATTTTTGTAAAAAAAATATTTTAATTTTTTTCGTGAAATTAATAATAGCTCTCTAAGTCAACTTGAAAGAATATACCTAACTGAGAGTCAATACGTACCTTTTATATCTAATGACTAACCCCCTAACTCCTTAAATATAATTAAGGATCCATCGTAAGCTCAGCATAGTGGAAGAATCCTTGAGATGATGTCTTTCAGACGCAAATACCTGAATAGCTTAAGATAAAAAAACAGAAAAGACGTTGGACGTGCCTATTCTCTCGATTATCTTGGGATTCTAATACTAGATCCTGACTTGATGGCATGGAACCACTTCGGGGGTATACTTTTCTGAATACAAAAATAATTTTGAAAATCAGTTAATAAATGACGAAGCTATGAGGTATGTGTTACCTCATAACTTCGTGAAGTCAGTGAATTAACAAATCAAATCGAAATAAGTTATAGTACTTATTTATTCAGTAAGGTATTAAAATACCTACATATATACAGGGTGTCCCAGAATCCGACGTCAAGCCGAAAGCAGGTGATAGACTAACTCATATATGTTATGAGAAAAATATAAAAAAATCTAAGTCACCTATTTAAAAAAAAATCTAGCATTAAAAAAAATAGATAAAATTTACATCCTGTGACGGTGTAACAATTAAAAAGTGTCCATATTTACATACAAGTAAAGATACAATAAAAAATAGCAATGAAGGCATAAAGCTGTATCTTTATTGGTTGTATTACTGTAGGTACTTACCTCAGTTTATAAATCAATACTTATTTGTAACCTAGCAAAAAGTATATTGCATACGATATAAAACGTCCTTGTTGTACTGTTATATTTTTACTGTGCGGCACATGATGTTGGCGCCTGTTCAGTGGCCGCGTCTCAGCGCTAACGTCATGTACAAATGAACGGTGTGAAGTGCGGAACGTATATGCTTGCACGTGGAAATTCCTCGCCTTTTAAGAGGAAATCACATGGGCCGTTTTTCCCATACGTAGTCCCCTGTTTCCATGGATAATGAAAATAGTTGCTCTGTTTTTCCAATAAAATATATGGCATCATTACTAAGTTCATATGTTTCTTTTTTTAATAACAGAGACCAAATTAAAATCTGGCCAATTTTTTAGGTTTTTGAAGACCTAAAAAAAGGCAAAAAATTGACAGCCACAAACCAATGCAAACAGTAATTAAATTGGTCTAATCCTAGAGAAGAAAACATGGCACTACAAAGTGTGGCTGACCCCAGCTGGCCACAAACAAAAAATGAAAAATAGGTGCGGCTGACCCCAGCCGGGCCACAAAAAAAAAACTGTGAAAAATAGATTGTTTGAGTATCTCTAGAGTTTGTCGGCAAGTCCAGAGTTTGTCGCTTGCGCGTTTTAGAGATCTGTGTGGCCTTCTTTTTTTTGTTTGGGTAAATAGTCTAGGAGCCTGGACTCCTGGAGTCCCAAATGTGCCAGGTTTCGTTATTTTTTATGTTTTATGTACTTACAATGAGAAGTTAATCTAAAATAGTTAATTGAATTCAGTGATGAAACAGTAACCGTTAATATTTAAATTAATGTAAATCCTCGATGAGTGATTGATATATTTTAAATGTATTATTTAAGCAACATTTGGCATCTGGTCTCCTTGTCTATCTATATCTTTAAAAAATCGATTGTTACTGTTTCATCACTGAATTCAATTAACTATTTTACATTAACTTCTCATCGTAAGTAAGTACATAAAATATAACGAAACCTCGCACATTTGGGACTCCAGGTTCCTAGACTATTTACCCAAATAAAGAATTCTTTCGTTCTTTGGAGTGAGGTGTTGACAAAATCTGAATCTTTGAAGAATGTATCGACAAATTATTACCTTTCGTTTTCAGTAAGCAGATTTTTGCTAGGTCGTTTCGTTTTCGAGATCCAGGTGGCCCGACTGGGGTAACGTTTCTCCAGCCGGGCCACACATATCTCGGAAATGCGCATGTCTCAAACTGTGGAACTAGTTCGACAAACTCCGACAAACCACCGCTTCACTATTCCAGTAAACAGTTTTCTCTACGTCGCTTTGTTTTTGAGATCTAGCTAGCTCAGTTGCAGCAACTTTGCTGCAGGTGAGCTCTGAAATGGTGGATCGACAAACTCTGAAACTTGTCCGACAAAATCTGACACACTGCCGCCTATCTATATCAGTAATCGGATTTTCGCTATGTCGTTTGGTTTTGGAGATGTGTGGCCCGGCTGGGGTAACGTTACCCCAGCTGGGCCACACAGCCCCCTTTAACGTGAGCCCGATGAAAACTGAAACTTGTCCGACAAACTGCCGCCTATCTATATCAGCAAACAGGTTTTCACTAGGTCGTTTCGTTTTCAAGATCTGTGTGGCCCGGCTGGGGTAACGTTACCACAGATCTCTGTAACGCGCAAGCGACAAACTCTGAAACTTGCCGACAAACTCTAGACATTATAGCGACATACTCAAAAGTAGTTTGCGTGTTTCAGAGATATGCGTGGCTCAGCTGGGGTAACGTTACCCCAGCCGGGCCAAACGCGCAAGCGACAAACTCTGAAATTAGCCGACAAACTACTGCTTTACTATTCCAGCAAACCGATTTTCACTACGTCGCTTTGTTTTCGAGATCCAGCTGGCTCAGTTGCAACAACTTTGCTGCAGGTGATCTCTGAAACGGTAGATCGACAAACTCTGAAACTTGTCCGACAAACTGCCGCCTATCTATATCAGTAAACAGATTTTTACTGTCGTACTGTTCTCGAGATCGGTGTGGCCTGGCTGGGGTAACGTTACTCCAATTGAGCCACACATCTCTGAAATAGTCCTGTATATATAACGTGCGCTGCACTGTGTTCAACGCTGGTAGATGACGCATAACATGACCCTTAATCGTACTATTCATTCGTTCATCGTATACTACACTGCCAAAGCGTTAACGGTTGATGAGGTACGAGTAAGCGAGGTAACATGCGCTGCAATGTGTTCAACGCTGGTAGATGACGCTATTATGCCATTCAGCAAAAAACAAGGAAAACTTTAGCTTTTTTTGTATGGACTTCTCAAAAAATGGTCGTGTGAGTTTGACTTTTTCATACTAAATTTTAAATTGATTAATATACATACCCATACCAAATTACAGCTTTCTAGTATTAATAGTCTCCGAGTAAAACCGCGGACAGACAGACATGGCGAAACTATAAGGGTTCCTTGTTTACTACGGAACCCTAAAAAACAATGAATTTTGGTCAGGGCGTGACATGTTTTATAAACATGTGTAGGAATGCACTATATCGATCATAAGCGAGTCCAGACTCCGGCTCGTAGTTGGCCGATTGCGATTTTCGGGTGGCTGTGACCACAACCTTTTTGAGGGGTGGATCCGCGCCTATCGGTCTGATTTTTTCTACAGAGATTCTACAGAGATTTGAAAAAATGGTCTCAAAAAAAGTTTTGTATACATATGTTATTTACTGAAAAATATAATCAACATACACTTTTTATGCATATAATAATAATTGAAGTAATTGATAATTACATCAAATAGTTAAACTTTCCATTAATTTCTGTAACCTTTTTATACTTTTAAATTGGAAAGGGAGATTGGCAGTGAAACGCTTTATGAAAATGTTTTTTTTTTTTTGCATTATTAAGTAATTTTATAGCTTTTTAATGATGATATTATAAGTTTTTATTAGTAAATTTGTGTAATCAATCGGTTGTTTGTTTTTTCTTTTTTTTTATTTATTGATCAAAGCATATGACAAACTATATTTTGCACAATTTATACCCTTACACGAAAACCTGAAAGGTTTATCTGTGTGGGTGAAATCTTTTGAAAAATAGATTATGACACAAAATTAAAAACTTGTTAAACTGATTCTATCCCACTTAATATTTATTACTTAACTAATAAAACGTGTGATAATTTATTTTTAGGATAATAGAGTAAAAACGTTACAGAACTAAGTGAAAAATTTAACTTCAAGTGCATAAAAAGTGTGATGATTATATTATTAAGTAAATTACCTATGCAAAACCAAAGGTTTTTCATTTTGAGACCAATTTTTAACGGAAATTCCAAAAAAGGAGGAGGTTCTCAATTCGATGCGTATGTTTCTTTTTTTTGTGTGTAGTATGTTACGCGATTACGCCGCCAGTTGTGGACCGATTTTCAAAATTCTTTTTGTATTCGATAGAGTATATTCCACGGGTGGTCCCATGGTCACCAAAGTCAGGATCTGATGATGGGATCCCATGAAAATCGAGGGAAACGCTAATTTAATACCAGCTCACCAAAGGAGAGCTGGTATTAAATTAGGGTTTCTTTCACTAAAAAGTTAAAAATAAAAAATATTTAACAAAAAATAAAAACCGACTTCAAAAACACTGAAATGTTAAAAATAATATAAGAATAGGTACAGATAACATCACACTTCTATATTGAAGTCGGTGCCAAATTTTAAGACTTTCTCGTCGTCGTTAATCGTCGTTTGGCACAGACTTCAATATAGAAGTGTGATGTTGTCAGTACCTATTCTTATATTATTTTTAACTTTTTAGTGTTTTTGAAGTCGGTTTTTATTTTTTTCCAAAGCTCTAGTTATATTTAAGCTAGGCAGCCCAGCAGGTTCTATTTATAACTAATTACATTTTACACTACAAGAGTTTTTGAAAATTCATCTCACAAATGGGGTGAAATAGGGGATTGAAAATTAGTTTTTTTTTGTTAGAATACCACACTAAAACTACTACGTGTTTTATGGTGACTTTTTTAAGTTCTGCATTACACTTTTAAAGATTTTTAGTACAGGAACGTATCAAATCTCCAGCTGGAAAAACGCGGTCAATGCTGCGGGCAGCAAGCTAGTAAAATAAAATCAACACTAACTTGTAATACCTATTTATTTCATTTTATCATAAGTTTATGACAAAACATAAAATAATTTCATGGCAATATTCTAAGTAGATAAAAGTACTACGATTTTTTGTACACTAAGTTTTTAATTTTTATATACAGTGTAAATGTTTGTAGTAAAACTAGGTTTTGCTATTCATGGCTTGTTATTGCACATTATAGGTCTATATTGTACAAAAGATACTGCAATTTTAGCTCATACCTTGTTAAAACTTTAGTACGAATACTCTTATTGCCTTTTTCTATGAAGGATCTTCAACAATTTCCGCTTGGAAAGATGTCAATGCAATATCGACTATATTATTAATAAAATTCAACTTACAAATTATATTAATTTTATATTAAAATTTTTAAACTATATGAAATATAGTACTGCAAGCTATGAAATATGCAATCTTAAATTATGCCTCTGTGCTCCCAATAGATATTACTATAAACTAATAACTTCTCAACATTGTACATTATAATTGTTGTAAACCAAAAATAGAAGAGATCACCTAAATAGTTGAAAACTAGCTACGCTTATCATTTCCATAAAATAATGTTAAGAAAAATGCCTTATTTTATACTAAACTATATGTACATAAATATTTTAAAGGGACACGAATAACGCAGATACAAAGATACAAGTATTCTACCTACATTGTGCTTATTACTATAAACTTCTTACATCAATCTTCTCATGGAGGTAGAGCGCGCATGTCCACGTCCTGACTGGATCCTGGTTCGGACCTTTGTTTGATGGTGGCGAGAATTTCGTGCAGATTGGAAGGCAGCGCGATATCCGCCAACGGCACCGCCGGAGGTGGGGTCATCGGCCGAGACGGAGAGTAAGCTTCGTTCTGCAATCAATCATGTAAACAGTCTCCGTAAGCGCTAATTTTCTCGACTTATAATCTATACTTACTAATATTATAAAGCTGAAGAGATTGTTTATTTGGTTGAACGCGCTAATCTCAGAAATTACTCATTCAAACTGAAAAAATATTTTTGTGTTGGATAGTCCACTTATCGAGGAAGGCTGTAGTGTAGGCTATACCGGGTGTAACTGAACACCCCAATAACATTTAAGGGGCACATAAGTTAGAGATACTAAATGGACCTTCGGTGCTTGTCTGAGACCTCGAACCCGAATACTTTCAGAGTTATTTGATTTTAAACTGAAAGCAAAAACTTTCAAGTGACAATCATAATTAGCTCTTAACACAAAAGAAATTTAAACACACAATTACACGTGACATACGTGAGCGTAGTATTCCTCGTACGCTTTCGTAGGACTGTCGGCACTTAACACCAAAAAATTATTTATTTAGTTTGTATGGGAAAAAGTAGGTTTTTTTGCCCTAATATTTTTCCTATAGAATCTACTTCTGATGGATACATACCCTTAAATGTTATTGGGGTGTTCAGTTACATCCTATCACGCGTTCAGTTACACCCTGTATAACATCACGCTACGATTAATAGAGCCTAGCATCAATGAAAAATGTTGCGAAAACATAGGCACCGCTAGTTATAACATAAGATTCGAGTATGCGGCACTACACCTGCAATTGTGTGCACACTCCATTAATTTATGGCACAATGTACATAACGTAATAAAGAGTTACATGGACGTTAAGCAAAGCTTTGGATACTGATGAATATCCCACCTCGCCCTCTGCTGATGAATCGGTTCTAGTCATCTTCAGTATCTGTTGCTTTTGCTCTTCTATTTGTCTGTTCAGTTCTTCCATTTTTGTTCTCAACGTGTTAGATGCAGGTTGCATGGCAGAGGTTGGTATACTGCCACCACTACTCGAGGAACCGGGACTGTACGCCTCCTCGTCATCCGCAGCAGCTAGACGAAATCAAAAACATTCGCAAAATTAACATATCAAAGCATTACTTAGCGTCAGCGGCCGCGTGTACGTCTTTTTTTTTAAAAAAAAAAACGTCGCCTCACACTAGGTTTTTCTCCTGTGTCGTGGGTGCAGCTACAAACATAGAATATCACATGCACATACGCCCAGATCGGGACAAATTTCTGGAGGCCATACAAAATATTTGTCCCGTACGGGAATCGAACCCGCGACCCGTTGCGCAGTAGGCGGTCACTGGACCTCTGCGCTAACCGTATCGTCAACATTTTAAAGTCTCAACATTTTAAATTAAGTGACAGATGTTTGGGAATTTTGATACATAATAAATCGTTTACTAATGTTTCCCCTAACGTTACTTGCAAAAATTATATTAGCCATAATATCTTTTTTTTTTATTGCAATTAAGTTGGCAAACAAGCAAACTGCCCACCTGATGGTAAGTGGTAACAATCACCTATAATACATGTGGTTCCTGTGAGATTCGCAACAAAACTGCAACCCACACAAAAACCACAGTGTACGTTGCCAACTTGTGATTTAAGATGTAAAGTCACGGTACCCAGTAATTTCAGTGCGATATCTTACCCTTCAAACCGGAACACAGCAATGCAAGCACTGCTGCTTTGCGGCAGAAATAGGTAAGACGGAGGTACTCATGCACACGACCCTGGTACAGAGTCTCCCTCCGGTGAATCTATACAAATATCGTTTAATTTGGCATAACCAACAAATCACATAGCATTATTTTCAGATTTCATAGGTCATAAGCTCAAATGACTTAAACAAATGGCATGGAGGCAGCTCAGGGTCTCTATATTTGACGTCAGACGTTGAGTGCTCGTATCAATCATATATTCATTCACAATAGAAAATGAGGTGACCCATCGTACAGCTCGTCAAGCGACGACGTCTGCGTTCGATGCGAATTTTAAACGGAAACCAAAATTAAACTGATTTTCATCGCAAAAGTAACGAAAATCAATAGAACTCGAGCACTGGCGACGCTCGATGCCAGACAAGTAATTGAAAAATATGGCGATCCCGCGTGTGTTCCAAAACAAAAAGGCTTTTCGGCGGATTTAAAAAATTCATTGAAAGATATTTATAGTATTAGCCAATTCTGATTTATATTATTAGAAATTTTAAGTGGCTGGACTAAGTAGGTGAGGTGTCAAAATTCAGCACAAAAAATCAGTAAGTACCTTCCGTTTCATTTGTAACAATTAGCGCGGCTAAAAATGTCAACATTTGTTATAAGAAACGCAAAACTACTGCTACTTTCTGAGGCTAACATCTAATGTTAGCCTCTAACATTAGATGTTAGCCTCAGAAAGTAGCAGTGCTTATCTGGACGGAGGGAATATGTTTCATTTTACACCGTCCAAAAATCGGTCACCGTTTGTCGGTCGTGTGAGTTCGCACTTAATTTTCGAGCCACCTTGCTCTACTATGGGTAATCTTGGTTCCTTGGAGTGATTCGGATCTCTAAATCTAAAAAAATATCGGAATCCAATCCTTGTTATCGACTCTGAATTAAGGCTTTCAGTTTCGATACATTTTCGAGTCCCGCGAGACTAAAAAATCGAGACTCGGTCCAGTCTCGAAATTCCCGGGAAAAACGAGAGTTTCGGGACTGTTTAAATGTAGGATTTTCATTCAGCTTTACGCAACATCGCAAGCAACTGTAATTCAGACCACAGACCCTAGAGCCAAATTGACCTGGCACTACACTGAAGACATCCCAGACGTCAGCCTGTACGAGATTAGTGTTTCTCTCAAACAACTTAAGAGCAACAAGGCGCTGGATGATGATGGAGTTACAGCACAACTCCTAACAGCGGAAGGCGAACTACCAGACCGGAAGGCGCTGCTGCGGCTAGAAATGTTGAAGAACTATATCATCATGCTCCTGAGTCGTGTTTACAAGTTGTTCTCGGGGGTCATCACGAATCGTCTCGCACGCAAGTTTAACAACTTCCATCCTCCCGAGCAAGTCGAATTCCGAAAAGGCTATAGTACCATATACCACATCCATATGCTGCGGCAGGTTATACAGCAGACCGAGGAGTATAATATTGCCATAATAACAAATTGTAGTGATTAAGTAGATTTTTGACGTAAGTCTTGAAAGTCTCATTAATCCCGAGATAGCAGTCTCGAAAATATGGAAAAATAATTGAAATTCTCGAAATTTTGGAGACCGGGATGACAGCCCTACTCTGAATCCTCTTTCCTTTAGATTAGTCGCACTGCGCGCATGCATATCGTGTTCTACGTGGGTATTTGTGTTATACGAACCGGATTCGTAGAAAGGATACTAATGAAAAAAAAAGTTTTTTTTTTCAAATAAAAACAATCTTTAGAGATACAAATTAAAATAACACAAAATTGATTTAGGGCACGCACAACACAAGATAGTCCGAATTTGACCATAATGAACGACCGATCATCGCCGAAAACTACACGGATTCGATACACGATTCTGCTCGAAACTCAAAAATCTCTATTCAATATAGGCGTTTTATAGGCACTTATTATTGACGTCAAACAAAAACACAAATAAATTATTAATCGGGTCGGGATAGAGCGTGGTGAAACACGGATTACATTTTAGGAAACTATTATTATTACATGAAAATATGAAGATTAGTTTACCTAAAGAAGCTGCAATTTTATCCTTGACCGATGAGGAGAGAGCTGGTGATGTGTAGGTCGGCAAAGGTAGTGCTGTTCGCCTGCGGGGAGACGTCGGAGGGGTGTACGAGCTCTTGTTTACTATAGGCGGAGTGTAAGACCTCTTTCGTGATCCTCGAGCAACCTGTTATGAAATTAACATTAATCTTTACAATACTTTGTAAAATAGTATATTTAGGACGTAATGTAGACGAAACGAAATATAAAAAGCAACGTTTCTCTAAACATAACTAAAAATGAACTGATTGTATAATATAAATCTTGATTGCAAAGATGTTGTAACTATCTTTAAGAAAGACAATAATGTTGCGAAATGCAACTAAAATAAAAGATAAATGAATTTAAAAAAAATCTTGCTGTGTACTATATTGAAAAAATACTTTCATGTCTCAAAAAAGATGGCAACCCTAGCTAAGATATACATACATAATTATAAAGGCAATTGATTGGACAAGTATCGCTGCTGAAAGTTAACTTTTATATTTTGGCCTCCAAAATATGAAAAACGGTCAATTAAGTCATTTTTACTTACCTTTGCCGGAACGACTTCTTTTGGTAAAGGTGCAGCCACACGTTTCTTTCGTTGCCGTATTACAATAGCGATCAAAAGGTGGGTCTTTACATCGCCAAGACCTGGCCCATCGAATGGTAATAGTACTGCAGGAAGCGTAGTATTCGCTGGCAGAGGAACGATGTAAAAATCTTTAACAGATGTCGTATTTGAAACCTTCACTACACCTAACCTAAAATGTTAAAACCATTTAAAATTATTACACTTAGTGCAGAAGTTTATATCGGCTAATAAATATAGGTAGCAATGTCGCCAAAGCATAATGTCTAGGCAGAACGTTATTCACAATACTCGTTTCCTTCCAATAAAATAACCTATTTTTCAAAATTACATTAATATAGTTTTGTTTTGAGATATTCCACACAATACTAAGTGTATTTTTAACAAAAGTTTTCTATTAATAGTAATATTATGAGTAGTGTGATTCCAGGCATTAAAGTATCATAAGATTTTCTCAGAGAAGGGCACTTCTTTTGTGTATTTAAACATCTTATGTCCTCAACAAGCATTGTGTGGGATAAGCTGGTTTAGCTGGATCCAAGCAATAAATGAGTAGGCATGGTAGCTACTTTATTGTAGTTCTTATTTCTCGTGTAATTTTCTGATATTTTGGGAATAGTTGAAACCTATATTTCTTATTTATACAGTTTCGTCTGAATAAACAGCTTAGTGGGCAAATGCAATAACAGCATAAATGTAGAATAGTCTTCCTTTGATAATAGCCACAAAAACTCTATACACGGTTATTTTTTTATCACCCTGGAAAATTTAAGGGACGCTTCACGACATGGTATTAGAATGTTTTATATATGAATAAAAAAAATAACTCGCTTACTTAATTTTATTTTTTTTTAAATCCAAAAAATGCTGCCTTAGTTGAAAGTAGGATTTTTAGAGATTTTTTATTTTTTTGTAATTTTTTTTAATATTTTTTATTTTTTTTTTATATAATAATGGATGTGTCCTGAAGCATCCCTAAAATTTTCCAGGGCGATAAAAAAATAACCGTGTATATCGCGTCATACATAGGAAAGAAAGAACTAAAATTGATTTCAAACAAATATATAATTCTACGAACCTATTACGACTACTAAGATAACTATATAATGCTATGTATTGCATTTTCTCTTCATCGTTTGCTGCTTGTAACTTCAAAATTACAATGTCTTTGTTGCTGGCTCTTTTCATTTTAGTAATATAATCCCACACAGTATCTGGGTTTATTCTTCCGACAATGTCAAGTTCGGCAGTCAAATCTTCTTCCAAATCTGATGCACTGCCGGACACCTGTGAATTACGATACATTAACAATCATTAAAAATGAAATGACGGTATGAGTTAATTTTATGCATGTGATATTTATAGTTGCCAATGGAAGTTACCTCATGTGCAGCTACGTAAAATCTTGCCACATCAACCATATTAATGCAGCCATTCCATGCGATAGCTACAGAATTGTCCACCGTGCTACTGGGCTCTTGGTCGCTTTCAGGTTCTGAAACATTTTAGTTTATTTTTCATGGAAAAATAAAGGTCTCTGCATACGTAACGTGCTTAGAACGTGGACGGAGCGAGGACGGCACGGAGACGGGACGTGGTTTAGAAAACCCTGACGTGGAGTTTAATGCATACGCAACGTGACAGTGACTCGTAACTAACGTGCTAGTGTTGTGAATAGGAAAGATGGACTTTTCATTTGAAGAATTTGCTATAATTGCTATTGCTTTAAATTACGAAAAAGCTATGGCTGCCAAGAGGAAAAGGAGATTTTCTGTACATCTTACATGGCAAACAAGAGAACAAGAAGAATTTAACAAATTTTTGAGCATAGTTGTTGTCGAATCAGCCCTGCGAGCATGGACTTGTCGATCGACATATATTGATCGACAAAAGCATATGTCCTTTTCACTCCTTAGGAATATCTGTCAAATTTTGTTTATCTAAAGTTCCATGCTCGAAAGGCTGAATCATTTTTTTTTCGCTTAACAATATTAGATGGGTTTCTATCAAAATTTAAGTATTTTTGTGTTCCAAATAGAAATTAATTTCATTCATCATCACAACCCATATACGTCTCCACCGAGGGGCTCGAGCCTACCCTATATTAGGGTGATTAGGCCTTAGTCAACCACGCTGGCCCAGTGCGGATTGGTCGACTTCACATACATCATTGAATTTCTTCGCAGATGTATGCAGGTTGCCTCACGATGTTTTCCTTCACCGTAGGAGCGTCAGACAAATGTACATATGAAATTCGAAACGAAAAACACATTGGTACATGGCGGGTCTCGAACCCCGACCCCCCGATTGGAAGGCAAGTGCCGAGTCCACTGCGCCACCGACGCTCGGCAATTTATTTAATTACTAGGGAAATAATGAAATTCAGTATAATATTATATCCCTGTTTTTTAGAGGCTCGAAATGAGTTACTTCACATTGAGTTTACATGACCTAGAATTTATAAATCTTGAGCGGATGGTGCGAAAATATTATAAATAAAGTTATGAATGCAGTAAAAAAATTAAATGAAACTCGTCATTTTCAGTGAGTGATAATTCGACTGCAATTTTACGACACAGAAAATTTTTATGCTTCGTGGCTAAATACTTTGCGTCTGCAAAATTATACAAAGCTGGATATGTTACACACGATTAGTTTTTCGTTGTTCATTTTCAATTCTTGTGGCATCACTATATAAGTATCTGAAGCGAGCGGAGTGAGTGTGCATACGCACGCAGCGAAACCACGGACGGGACGGGGCACGTGCGGGGCGGGACGTGCTAAACTTCGTCGCCGACGATATTTTTTCCGTCACGTGGGCGCCACGTTCCCGTCCCGTCCGTGTGCTCGTTACATATACACCATCGGATACATTTTCTATAAAACGATATTTCTAAAATTTCCCGTCCCGTTCCGTCCGAGTAAAAACACGTTACGTATGCAGAGGCCTTAACAGTGCTACATATCTATACAGTTCTAAGTATTAGTTTAAAAACACTAGAAATTTATAACTAATAAATAATGGCTGAACAACAAAAAGTCAGACCACAGGAGCGTGAGCGGGTGCTTGGAAATTCATAACTAATGTCTGAACAACATAAAGTCAGACAAGAGCGTGTGCAAGCGCTTGGGTCTTGGCAAGAACCACCAAACACGCGCAATGAGACTACGAGTCTCATTCCGTGTGTTTGGTAGTTGCTCGAACTGTTGCGTCGTTGAAGGATGGAGGAATACTTTATTTCACTAACGAAAAAAATCTTATTTGAATTTTGAAATGAGAATTACAAAATGTGAAGTTTGTTTTGTGCCCAACAGCGGGACGTATATGGGTTGAGGTGGTGGTGTCGAACAGTGGGTCCACAGAGCTCGAGATAGAACCAAAGAGTATTCACCTAGCGTGCCGCAAAATAGGCCTAGAACCCCTCATTCAATAAATTATTTCTTTTTGGATTTTTAGCTCAGAGAGACATCACCTGGGGGTGTCCCGCTCTCTGAATAAAGTCACCAGGCCGGTGCGGGGAGAGGCTGCAACGCGAGCGCGCCTCCAAGGCCTTGTTTACGGAGACGCGGGGCGTTGCGCGGCGCGGTCCGCTCAGAATTCAAATATATGGCGTTGTATGAGTGCGTTTACGGAGAAGCGATTTTACACGCCTTTGCTTGAAATGGCGCGTTTTTTACGGCCGAGCCCGCGGATGGCACCACCGCGTCCGTCGGTATTCCCGTCTCGCACCTCTATGAACAACATCGTATATTGCCATATGTTTGTGTTTACGCGTGCGATTATGAGTGCCGCTTCACGCGCCGCCCCACCGTAAACAGAAAAAACGTCGGACGTGCCGCGAGACGCCACGCCACACGCGACGCGCGACGCCCCGCGTCTCCGTAAACGAGGCCTAAGGCTCGGACGCTCGAGTTCGCCGTGTAGTGGAAGGTCTCTCTTGATAAAGTTCTGTAAGTGGGATGTATTGAGATTTTGAATCCGAGCATAAGAACATACATTGCTAAAGGTGGTATATGAATGGATTGAATTAGTTATGCTCAGTCGTGTCGTGGGACATCTGAGTTGAGGTGAAGGTGCCAACAGCGGGACGCATATGGGCGAGGAAGTAGTGCTCATTAATGAAACGTTTATGGCTTAAGGCTTATATCAGGGGTTCCCAAACTTTTCCCCCTCCTGTTAAAATGAAAATCTTCCCGCCCCCTGATATAGTAAATTTTGTGGGTATGTGTAAAATAAAGCAAGTATTACATTGAAAACAAAGCATGTATTTTGACTATCATCATAACATTATAAGTTTCAATTTAGAGCAACATTGAACGCTAAACATTTGATATGAGATGAGACACGTCTACACTCTGATTATATTTTTGCAATAGAATAACATGTTTTATACGAGTGGATTGTTAAGCTTCCTAAGCATCAAGGTTGATTTTAAAAATCTAAAACCTAAAATTAGTTAAAGAAATGTATGGATTTTATTTACTAAGACATTTATATTTTTCACTGTTCTCGTGCACACGCCCCCTCTGATATGTCTTCGCGCCCCCTTGAGGGGGTGTGCTCACCAGTTTGGGAACCCCTGGTTTATATCATTATTTCCATATAAGAGCACTGGAGTACTATCTCGTACCTTGTGGTGTGATTATTTATGAAATATATGACATATATGGGTTGAGGTACAGGTGCTCAGCACCAGCAGTGGGATGCATATGGGCCATGAAGAAAGGTTGACATCATTAATTCCATATTAGAGCACTATCTCGTACCTTGTGGAATACTTATTTGTCAAATATACAACCTTTATTTCGCAAAATTTATAATTCTACCAACATAACAGTAATGTGAAACATTATAAATATTAATGAATCAATACTACCTGAAGACTTTTCTTGTTTTGAAATATATTTCGGTGATGGTATTATTTCACTGGAATCAATCACAAATGATTTCGAAGAATCATAAACATTGCTGTCATATGCTGTAACTTCGGATGTATAATCTTCGTATATGTCTTCTCTGGACTTCCTCAAATCTTCTTCTGAGAATGCAGATGTTATCATGGGTTCATGAGGGTCATATTCAGGATGCACTTCCTTTAACATAGCCGATTTAGGCCTTTCTATTGAGTCAGAATCTGTGGAGCTAAAAAAATAACCAAAAATTTTTATTACATTTCTGATATATTGAAAACTAGCTGTGCCTGCGAACTATGTTTCGCCTTAAAAGTTCAAAGAAAAAACTGTAAATCTACTTTCCCACGGAAACTACTTACTTTTCCGGGATAATAAGTAGCCTATATGTTAATCTCCGTCGTAATCCGTCTACCTACAAAATTTCATTTAAACCCATTCAGTAGTTTTTGCATGAAACAGTAACAAACATCCATAGTTCCATCCATACTCACAAACTTTCGCGTTTATAATATTAGTAAGGATTTCCTGTTTCAAAACAACACGCTTGAAAAATTTTGGTTAATTTGTAACCCAATTTTCATACCTGGTAACTATAATTGTTTTCTTAACCAAAATTTTTTTTAAATATTCAGATATGATAAATTATAATTTGCTTTACTGATATCTTTTAAAGAAATATGGTTTGAAAGGTTATCTAACCAGTAAAGGGAAGTACCAGTAAAGGGATATACCAGATTGAATGTAATGTTTCCATGTGAGTTCTTCAAAAGATCCCAGCCAGTATTAATTCTGTCCGAAGGAGGCTAGTATTATGTTACATAGTACTTTGAAACCTAAAATAAAATCGAAAATACTTACTCATTCTTAGCCTTACTATAGGCATTATCTTGCGACCTAGATCGATGTTTATGTTTCTCTTCAGTATTATCATGATGCTTAGATCTGGACCGCCTTCTGTGTTTCGAGCTTCCTGGTGAATGAGACCGTCGCTTTGACCGTCCACGCGAGTGAGATCGATCGCGGCTGTGTGAATGTGAACGGGATAATTCTCGAGACTTCGATCTTTTTTTAAATTTACTTCTAGATCTTGATCTGTGATGAGAGTGGTCACTGGATCTTGATCTGTGATGCGAATGGTCACTAGATCTTGATCTGTGATGTGACTGGTCACTAGATTTGCCTTTTGGCTCCTCTGATCTATCCCTTGATTTTGTATTGGTCCTGCTTAACCTTTTCTCTGATCTTCTTGTTCTTCTCTCCCTGGATTGCCTGTCATTCACATCCGACTTACGTCTCGATGATCTAGATTTACCGCTGTCACTGTTGCGTCGAGATTCATGTTTTTCTTTTTTTGTATGTTCATTTGTATAGCTATCTTCTTTTCTTCTTTTTTTATTGGCACCATACTTTTTATTTTTACGATCATTTTTACTATCCCTAAAACAATTCATATTGTAGATGTACAAAAATAGTAGGTTTTAACATTTTATACTAAAAGAGAAAAATACTCACAATTCTTCAGAGTTTGTGTCTTTAATCTCATCACTAACAGGAGTATCATTTAATGCCGTTACCAAGTCTTCAACAGCCACATTTGGATCCAGCTCTGTTGAGACAGATTCTTTTGTCTCCATAACCTATATTATAATGAATTATTAATAACTTGCTACTTCCAATGACTTCATCTATATAGGATTCAAATTTCATTCATCCAAACTTCTAGAGTTTGTTTTCTAAACAAATGTTGGAACAACTTCCATACCTAATGTAGCCAAGCAATGGAGAACTTACATACTGCATTTTATATTATTACCAGTATGCTAACATTTAAGGAATACATAAAGATGCAAAAATAAGATATTAAATGAAAATAAAAAATTTGGATTTCAAAAGTTCGCGGAAAATAATCAGTGGATTAAGGCTGATTCACACATATCAGTGAAGTCACAGATCTGTCACTGTGATAATTAATCTTTCATACATGCTCTATGAATGTGACTTACTCACTTACTGGTTAGGTTCATAGAGAATGTATGAAAGAATATTTATCACGGTGGTGGTATTGTAGCTTTTAGATCTCAATCGAAGGAGCGTTAAAAAGCGTTGCGTTACATCCCGGCGTTAGCGCTTTTATAACGGATACGATACTCTATCTAAGCTCAACGCCCAGCATTGAAAATACAACACTACTCGGTAAAAAAGCGCTGCCGTGTGAACATATCTACATGGGAATTTTATTTGAACGCTTTTTTAACGGATGTTAGAAAAGCGGAAGCGCTCGTGCGAACGAGCTCTTAATGTAACACGGAAATTATAGTTTCAATTTCATTTAACATCATAAATCCCACTTCATTACATTGTACAGTGATCAATTCTATCAAGTTTCTTGACAAAGTAAATTTGTTACTAGCTGTTGTCCGCGACTTCGTAGACGAATTCAGTTATATCGCGAGTTCAGTTCTATCATACATTTCCTGGAAAACTCATTAAGCGTCGGGAAAAAAGTAGGCTATATCCTTCCTCAAGATTTTATGATAGTCTAAGAAAATACCTTAATCTTCTTAGACTATCATAAAACTTCTTTCATTCTTTCAAATAATAAACTTTCATTGCATGTTGCTTTGTCCTTGATTTACAACTTTTGAAATCGGAAAATTTTATGTGAATCATCCTACAGAAATTAAATTATTAAATAATCATTTTTTTTCTGCCGTAATGGAAATTAAAGTGTAAGGGCTTTACCATAAGTTTCTCAAATATAAATTACTTTCATCGCCTAATAAACAAGCAAAAGTCAAATACCTCTTCACCCTTATGTGTTTTCAACACATATGTTTTATTCGCAGCTAGTAAATCTAACTCGGATTTCTTAATTAATTCTAGTTGATGTTTAGCCTCCTGATCTCGCCATTCAGCTAACTCTTGACTGGCTAGTTCTTCTGGAGATAAACGCACCTGTCAAAATAATAAATAATAAAGCCTAGAAGAATTAAATACAAAAAGAAATATATTGCCAAATATGTAAATGACATAAAAACATTAAGAAACATTCTGTCAATCTGTGAACACATCTTACCAGTTGTTTAGGAGTAATTGAGCGGTCACAAATTTTTTGCCAAAGGGAAAGATTTTTACGGTCTTTAATATTGAACATTAACGATCTATATTTGGCTTTGTATTTCATTCCAACGTCTCGAAACAGTTCATGTAGTTCAAACTCGGTATCATTTGAAAACTGCTTGATTTCATTTTCAGAAAATTTCTTTTGTCCTGGGTTTTCAGCCATTCTTTGAGTTAACTGTTCTTGGAGAGCTTTCCTTACATTTCTGCGAATTATTTCAGAAGAATCCACTCTACATTTACTAGGATCTAAATTGTCTTTTCGACGCGATGTAGTTGGTGAAGGTGATGGAGTCTACAAAAAGTTATAAACATTATTTTAATCAATAACATTCTTTTGCATTGTAGTTTAATTGTGTAAATAAACTTAATAACCCAGAATTCCCAGTTCACTTGTAATTTGCTCGTAACCAAAGAACTCATACGCATAACATAACAAATGATGACATGTCCGAACCGAAAACAAAATCATAAAATGGACAAGGCAAAAAAGCTCATTGCATGGACTTAAGTAAGTAATTTGTTTCTATTGTTTGAGGACCACGCTACACAGGCGGTTCTTTTGCCACAGAAAACCGCTCCAGGGGCGCATTCAGTCTTCGCGCTAGATACAACTTTTCACACGAAAATATATGAATGACCACCTGAGTTGTCCACTCAGTTGGCCAGTTAGAATTAAATATTCCTAACCACCCAACTTATCCATCTGGTTTGTCAGTAAGCAAAGATACTAGCCGACCACCTATGTACCTATTAATAAAACTCGGTTCAGTAATATAATCTTACTTTATCATTTGCTGCTTGTGTTTTGCTTGCTGAACGAATCAATTTTCTGGGTTCATTTGTTATCTTAGCTGTAGATGTGCTAGCTTTTGGAGTGTCTGGATACTGAGCTGGATGTGACCTAGTAGCTATAGGTGTTTTAGGCTGAGGTGCGACTTTTACATCCTCCTTTGGAACAAATTTTGGGGACTTCTCTTGCCGCAAAGCCCTTTGCTTTAAGTCTGATGGAGTCTTTGTTTTAGTTTCGGGCAAATTGCCTGGTGCATCTGATTTCAACTTTAGAGTCTTAAAGTCAACATTTTTCGTTTTTGTTCCCATTTGTAAAACCTTAGTAGAAGTAGGCTGTTCTGAGGATTTTCGAGGTATTCTTTCAAAATTCAGTGTCGTTTGGATTTTAGGTGCTTCATTTGGAGTTTTCTTTTTTGAAGCATTTGGTTTTATTGCCCTCAAGGATCCAGGACGAATAACTTCAAATGTAGGATTTTTCTGTAACCAAGCTTTAAGATTTTCTGCAGTAGGTGCATTTGGACCAGCCAATAACCTTTTTGTTTTTCTTTCATATACAATAATCTACAAACAAGAGTGAAATGGTGATTAATTATAAGATAGTTCAATAACATGATATAATTGCTATAAAAATATTATAATAACATATATATTAGAATTATATATAATCATACCCTGGAATCTGATTTTAGTTTTGTTTGTGGTTTATCAGATTCACTATCTGCTCTACTAGGTGATGGTTGACTGCTCAAAGAGTCTTGAGCATGTTTCAAAATGCATGCATCACTGCAATAGATACTGCTAGCACGGGCTGCTTTCTTGCATACAATACAACTTGTTTTAGATGCAGAGTCCTTGCCAACAACATGAGGTGTACTTACTGTTACTTCTTCAGAACTCATTTGCACTGGTGTATACTACAAACGAAATTACACAGTATAATTTCATTTACACCATTTTTAATTTTTTTAAAAATTATAGTGTTTTTGCATTAAGAAAATTTGTCAGCTAAAGGAAAAATCTGTATTCACAGACAAGAATAAGGGCTAAACATATTAAAATGATGAAGGTCGGTCTTGACTATGACTATTTTTATGCAAATAGGCTATAATGTCTACTTCAAATTAACATACTTTATTTAACATCTTTGGTGAAGTTGCCTTGGTTTTTTTTATGCAGTTTGGACATCTCCACTCAATACCTTGTTCTTCCATTTGCTGACCCATTGCTTTTGTAATATTTACACATTTACCATGAAACCAGTCCTCACATCCATCACAGCAAATCATGAAGCGATTGTTATGTGGTTGCTTACAGATGCACCACAACCTGTAATGAAATAAATGAATTCATTTGTTCAAATATCATAACATTATATAACAACGCCTTTCAAATTGAAGTCACCATTTCAGTACCTACTTCATTATAAATAAAGATAAATACCTATAAGGATCGTCTTCTGAATTCAAGCTTTCTTGTGATTCTACTGTCACTTTATCAGGGATTTGAGGCGGGGGCTCTTCTTTTTTACTGGCTAGTTTTTTGTTTGCATATTGCTTAGAAACTGCCAATACTTGTGGTTCCGGAGAGTTTACAGGGGGTGGAACTAATTCTGGGACTGGTTTTGGTACAGTATCTAAACTAGTGGTAGACTCTATCTGACTCTTACGTTTTGATGCTCTAGTCGCAGGTGCTTCTATTGGTGGTAAAGTAATAACCCTGCCATCACGACGGACTATCTCTATGGGGTCTTTTCGGGTAGATACGTTTTTAGTAGACTTTGTAACCGGTTGACTATACATATTGTTGGCAGTGTTTTGTTGAAATGCCTGCATAGGTGTTTTGTTTGGAGTAGTATCCACTTTCCCTAACACTTGTTTATCAATGACTTCTTGCAAGTTCTCTGAACTTTCAACTAATTGTGCTACATGCATCAAAAAATCTTCTGTCAATCCTTCTTCTTCTGGTTGCAAGCCACCAAGCAAATCCAATGTAGGTGATAAAGGACCTGCAAGACTTGGACTGTTAATATTACTTCCAGTCGAAATGCTTGATTGAGTCTTCAAAGTGTTTGTTGTAATACCAGATGTGTCATGAAATATTTGTGCCAAACTAGCTTCATCAAGTTGAGGTAAAGTAGCTGTTAGTTCACATCCTTTAGATGCTTTATCAGTAGAAACATTTAACTTGTCTTTGTGATTAATATTTTTTAAAGTAATATTATGTTTTGATTTTTCCAAATTAGTCTCATTTGGTAATTGAGTGTTGTCTGGTATCTTTAATTCATTAAAAGCCTCAGATGCTTTGACTGCAGAAGAATCTTTTCTGTCTATGTTTGTGTCATTTTCTAGTTTCACAGGTTTATCAGTAGAAATACGCCTTATAACATCTGGGGTCGAAAATAATGAAGTCATGTCAGACAGCAACGCTGTAACATGTGATGGTTTTTTCTTCTCCTTTTTCAGTGGTTTTGGAGTTGTTTTAATTAGACTTTTATGTGGTACATTACTAGTTACTGCTCCTACTGTAATTTCAGAAGTTGGTATAAGTGTTTCAATATCAATAGCACCACCTTTTTTATCATAAATACCTTTTTTATCAAAAACATTTACAGCAACACCTTTTTTAATGGATGTGTTTATGATAATGGGTTTCTCCTTGACCTCTTTCTTTAATAAAGTTTTGGCTGTTTTAAGCCTGGAAGCTATTTTAGGGTCTAATTTGGGAGGTTTTGTGATGGTCAGATTTTTCAAAATGCGTGGTTTGAGTTTTGGTTTTTTAATTTTTAGGGTACCACTTTTATCTTTTCTGTCCTTGTAATCAGAATCCGAGTCTCTGTCAGGAATACTATCTCCCGAGCTGATTGATGAAGATTCTGATGTTTCTTCAGATTTAGGTGTCCCAGACTTTTCAAGCTCATTGGTGTTTTTGGGCTTTACAACAACAGGCAATGGTTTTGTGAGAACATCTTTTCCTTTTAATATCAATGGTGCTTCTCCTGACTTGAGTTGAATTTTCTTTCCTTTAGGAATAACTTGCTCCTCTATAATAGTAATCTTCTTTGAAGAAGGAATAGGTTTGGGGGGAGGTGTGTGAGTTATTTCAATTATAGGTTCACCATAAGTTTCACTAGTTTGTGGTATACTTTCATTTGGTGGTGTAAAAGAAGTATAGCAGTGATCATTCTGGAATCCAATCAAACTGTTCTCTCTTGTTTCAATTCTTAATGATTGCAACATTTCTGCTCCACTATCTAAAAAAAAAAACACTATTATTAATAATGAACTAAAATTGCAACAAACCACCAGTAAATAATTTGTCAATGTTTATATTGTTTAATAATTACTCTAATGAAGGGGTTACCTTTTAATATGGGTAACCATTTCAATTAGGAATCCCAAAAAAATATAGTGCTTAATCAGAGGGGTAAATGCTTACCGAAACTCTTTCTTGGTTTCGGTTTCCACTTTTTAAAAGGAATCATAATTTTAAATTCATTATAGATTTTATGTTTCATTATCATTAAATCAAATAATACAGTGTGAGTCTTCATAAAGTGCGCATATTGAAATTGGGGATACTATGCTTAATTTTATTGATGGAAAAAATAATTTAAAACATTTCATCACATCATCATCATCACCACAGCTCATATCACCACGTCCCCACCGAGGGGTTCGAGCCTACCCTATGTTAGGGTGATTAGGCCTTAGTCAACCACGCTGGCCCAGTGCGGATTGGTCGACTTCACAATCACATACATCATTGAATTTCTTCGCAAATGTATGCAGGTTGCCTCACGATTTGCCGAACATTTAAAAATCTTTAATTTTTGATACAATTTTTATAGATCTTGCTTGCCACAGTGACCTCCTTGTAAACAAATGGGTATAACTTTTAAACTAAACGAGCAATCACAATGAAAGAAACTTACTATACTGATTGGAAATAACAGGGCTTTTTTATGAAATGAAAATTACAGGAAAAGATATGATCTTAATTAATAATTAAGATATGTTTTGATCGAAAACCTGATTTTTTCTTATAAATTTTTCCAGTAATTGTAAAATTTCTCAATAAATGCTCCCTTTATGTTACTATATTATTACTTTAACCCTTTAACAGGCAAAATATTTTGTGAGATAGTGAAAAGTTTTTACGTGAGGTTTTGTTAAGGACTCTATATGGATCTTAAAAAATGGAAAATTGACTACGTGTGTTTCGCAGTTTTGTCTGTAGGCCATGGCTACATGTAACCGTGACCATTTAGATAATAACACAAATGGCTACATATAATTTATAAATTGTGTGCCATAAATTAAGTATGGGTATTTAGGGTCATTACAAAAAATCTAATAATTAGACATGTTTTCAATAAAAAATCTAATGTTTATTAATTTTACTATAATAGTAGAGTAGCACATGCAAAATCAATATAAACACTTATGCATTAGGCAGTCTTGAGTTTATCAGTCAGATTTTTTATAATTTAATTAATAATAAAAAAATATCAAGTACTTATAGTATAATGTGTATTGTAGAATATAGTCTTTAACATCTTTACCCAAAAACTTCAAACTTTTCTTATATATTTATCTCAAAATACATAAAAAATACTGTCCAAAAACAATAAAATCACAGTCAAAATAATATAAAAGAGAATTATATGATTCAATTATTATGAGTCGAAAACTAACTTAAAAGTTGCCTAGACATACTTGTCATATTTAACTCATCAGAATTTTATTGAACAAAGGTACATATAAGATTTATATATCAAATTAATGGAACAATGATAAATTATTAATGTATAATACCTTGAATTACTCAAATGCAACTATTTTTTATTGAAATATGCGGAGATCACTGTAGGCATACATGTCGGAATATCTAAATGAAGAGAGGGTAAGTATTTGGCTCCATTGCGAAAAACATTTGCAAGCTTTAGTCGCGTGGCTGTGTAATTATTCCATTCAGGAATGAATCAAAAAATACGTAAGAGTTATCACAAGGGTAACAGTTTCATTAAAATCAACCTCACGGTGAGACATGTGATGTAGTTACAGCCGCCATAATAATTTTGCTTATAGGGCATAAGGGTTTAGATAATCTACATTGTATTAGCTAACGTTTCCTATCAACTATGACACTAAGGCCCTCCGGATATGCCATTACTAGCTGTGCCCCCGACATTGTTCGCGTGGATGTCCGAAAATAACAATATCGTGATGTTATATAGCCTAAAGCCTTCCACAATAAATTGACTAACCTTCACAAAAAAAAATTCAGTTCGAACCCGCAGTTCCTGAGAATAGTGCGTTCAAACAAGCAAACAAACAAACTCTTCAACTTTATAATATTAGTATAAGTAAGTATAGATTATTCTTTCAAGGAAGCGTTTATTTGTGTTTATAAATAATACAGGAGAGTTCAATTAAAATAATTTATTAGTTTTACATTAAATATTAGTTCTTTAAAATACTAACATTCAGTTACAAAATGTCTGCTAATGCATAAGATTTTCAAAGTGTCCACTTCTTTGTTGTAAACACAAAGTCACGGACAACACAATTAGTTGTGTGACTGTCCTTATCACCTTGGGGTCATTACTTTTTTTATATTTCTTTCATTGTGATTGATCATTTAGTTTTAAAGTTATACTGATTTGTTTACAAGGAGGCAAGCAAGTAGAGCGGTTAGGACCCTTTCTAAATTTATTTATTTAATTATTAAGAAAACCAACAGCATTACAATTTCCTTTTACATAATGGTTTTATAACAATAAGGCCAATAATAGTTTTCCATTAAATTTACAGATCTGATACAATGTCCTACAGTTACAAAATCATGTATGATAAAGTAAATAGCTACCACAATTCTTACGACAAACGATAGTGCTGCGGCCGAGAGCAGTGGAGAAAACGAGAAAGAGATTGGATAATTCATTCACTTAAGGCAATTTCGGAATCAGGCTATGTGCTGCGTGGTTCTTAAGCTTGCGCTTTGCAAAAATGTTGATATCCTTAAAATATTAATTATAGTTACGAGGCAACTGAATCCAACCTGTTCTAACTGTGATTACACCTTCCTGTTTCCTAATTAGGATTTCTACTAATTGAATAGTGTAATCAAATCATAGTATCATCAAAGATTTACTGTTTTTCACCAGATTTTGTCAATATATAATTTATGCTTGTGTTGATGTAAGCTATCTATTTATGAAGGTAGCATTCATGGCCAAAATTTAGAAAAAAAAAATCTGTGGTGGAGAGCCCCTACAACAAATGTGATGTTGATGGTCAAAAAAAATTATTTGTTAATAGTTAAATAAAAATGTCAGATAATTTTAATGGTTGAAAAAATCAGTTAATATTTTTATTCAGACACAATATATTGATATCTTTATTAGCACCGTGGCGGTCAATATTTTATTAGTTTGATGTGTGATTGAAATTATTAATTACGATATCAGTTGGTTACATTTATCTATATGAATTAATATTGCTCTTGAATTGAATGAATATTTTTATTTGATATAGTTGAATAGTTGATATATCTTGGCTTATGATACATTCTGGGGGGGTGTGATACATTTTGGGGTATACAATTGAAGGGTAGAATGTCTTAGCATTCAGACTTCTGCTCCATGTAGATATAAACAAAATTCTTACCATATTTTATGATACTATTGGGTTCATCATAATAACTATCAACAGATAGAGTCACATGAGGTACTTTATCATCTTCAGTTTCAGAATCTGTTGCATCTTCTGGCCGTCCTTCATGTCCCACTCTCACTACACTTATACCAGCTGCTTGAGTACCATCAGTTCCTAGTCCAATGATCAGAAAAATGTTAACAAATGTGACTAACAATTTTGGCGCCAAAATAAATGTGAGACAATATTATAAAAATATAAGAGAAATAAATAGAAATTAGCCTAAAGAAGTCGTTAAGCTTCATATTAGTATTAAATGTATTAAGATTTAAGCTCATTTTCTTCGTAAATTAAAAATAATTCTTAATGTTTAAAAAAATGTTTATTATGAACGTCTTATGAGATCACACTTCGTTTTAAAAGAATTTACCTCTGTCTCAGCTGGACTAAAATAAAAACAGGCGACTTACCCATCAATGTACCAAGCAATTTCTGATCAACCGATAGCGATCCATCCTTGTTTACAATAACAACAACAGAATTGTCGGCTTTGGTTGACGGCCCGTTAAGGTCAGTGTAGTTTGTAATAACAGTGTTTGACATTTTATAAATTTAAATCAAAAATAGGACCACATCGGCGCTAATAATAGTCATTTAAATCAGAGAGGCACTGTTTCTATTTATGACGCATAGTCCTACAGCAAGCCTGACGCCATTTTAGAGACCAATCAAACCGCGCTGTTTAATAACGCCAATAAAATATACAGTAGATCCTAAATTATCATCACAATTAATGAATACCAAATGATTTAATGTATTTGCATCTATATGAGAGTTTATGCCATTCCAATAATTGATATAACATTATTAAAAATCACAAACAAAATTTTCATCAATGTGCGCAATGACATGACCACAGACTACATCACAGAACCCCAACATAGAACAATAATATTTTTATTGGCTACGGGATACAAGTCCTTTAAGCAGACTACATAACCATGGAATTGTTTGAATAATAATTCCATGTACATATCATAATTATAATAGAATAGAGAATGGTGGCAATTCTGTTGGCACTAATTCGATTAAACTTAACTAAATTTAGTTTTAATGCTGTCAAATTGTGTTTTCAGTTAAAATTTTCGAACAAAAAACACGATTTGACAGCACTAAAACTAAATTTAATTTAGTCTATTCCAATTAGTGCCAACAGAATTGACACCATTGTAGGCGTATTTAGAAATTCAAAATTTATCACGATATTTATATAAATACCATTTCAATATTTATTGCTGTATTTCAAACGACCATACACGTTCAATAAGGATTGCGACAATAATACAGAGTGAGTACAGTGCACACATAAACATTTCCGAAGCCGCAGCAGACGCCACGTGGACGCCATGTTTAGCTTTGTCAAAATGAGTGACAAATGGCGTCGTGACATTGTGTTTTAATGTTTTGCTTTCTGATTATAAAAAAAAAACTGCTAATCGGACAAAAACAATGGTAAAGTGCTGTGCCCCGAAGTGTTCTAACGCATGGACGATAATGGAGCATGGACTTGTCGATCGACATATAGCGATCGATAAAAGCATCTGTCCTTTTCACTCCTTAGGAATATCTGTCAATAAGGTTTCTTATTACATTTTGATAAATACTTCATGTAATTGTTAGCATACATGTAAAAGTATGAAAGTCATTGTCCATAGTTCAACGTCTGCCCCCCTAGACAAATACCACATGCTACTCTGCGGAATATTGTTATTTATAACAGTATTTAACCCACTTACCTTAACCTTGTACCACAACATAATATCTGATACAGGCACACACATAATACAAACAACATAGCTGCTGCCTTGCACAAATTATAATAATTGAAGAAGAGACGATAAGGAAGAAAGAAAAATGAAGATTGAAATAAAAAATTACCATCGGAAGATACATACAAGGAAAGGAACGACAAAAGAATGACCAAAGAATTTGCTGTATGAGCACAAACCCCTTGCCTTCCCTGAATAGGAAAATGAACACAACACAACAAAGAAACAAACGCGCACTTATCTCGACAGTGAAAAGCTTACTAGGTACTTTTTTAAACGAAAAGCGTGGTTGCCCTGCGAGCATGGACTTGTCGATAATGTCACGTAAGCGATAGCGAGTGATCGCTATGTATGAGTTAGGCGGTACGGCTGCAGATTTGTCATCGGCCTTAATGTATTGACTAAACTTATAAGAACAAGATTTGGCTGTATGGTTTACTACCTTTGCCTGGCCTTAAGGACTAAGGTAGCTTGCTACCATGGAATTATTACTCAAACAGGAATGAGCTCTTGCTTAAAAAAGTGTGCCGAGCGAGAGTTACATAACTGTACCGTACTTCTTAAAATCAATAACATTCAACCTGAAAGATGCTTTTGAAAATTATTATATGCTTAATAATCACGATTGTTGAGGAAGAGATCGCTTTTAGCGACAAGGTCGCCCTTTGTACATTTAGTGTTAAGTGTATTATTTATACGTTGACTTTAAACTGGTTGGTGTTGTACAACAAAGAAATATTATATTCTATTCTATTATTTCAAAATGAGTTGCGCAAAAGAATTTTATATCTGCTTTTCAATACAAGATAGGTTTTATTAACATAATAATTATTTAAAAAATAATGAATATCAATGATTGTCTTTCAATAGATGGGTCTTTCCAGTCGGTATATTATGTTGAACCCACTGCCACATAACAGATAATCAAATATGTCAACTTGTCAAAAATGAGTTAACACTAAAATCTCTCTGTGTTATTTAAATACATACCTAGTAAAAGAATGAGTAATATTTTAAGAAGAAAAGAATTAAAAACACATCAGTGTGAAGTGTGAGTCGAACTGTTTCAACAATATTTAAAACTTTTGTGGTTTTGCCAATATCTTGAACAGAATGTTAATGCCAATTCCTTTTTTCTAATAACAATAAAAAACTAATATAAATTACTTTTATTAAAAAATGTTAAAAATTGATGTGACCGATAGGTTTGAAAATTACAATAAAACACACATTAAATAAGAGGTATGGTTATGTACATGTCAATAGTTTTTGTTTCATTAAAATCGATGCAGTATTTCCAAAGTTATTAACGCCGAAAGTTACGGTCGCTATTTAAATTTTTAAGTACGCGCGCTCTAGGTGATGTATTAGATTGTTGTGTCAATGTCAGTAAATAAAAGAGGTATGTGTCTATAGTCTTTAGTCTGTGGAGCATTACGCTATTCTATTACCTATTGTATGTATGTGATTTTGAGTTATGAAAATATAATTATTAATTTACAATTTGCAAGTGGTTTTTCTTCTTGGAAATGGAAAATATAACATGGCGCAGTCGCCAACACTAAATATGAAGTGTTTGTAATAAAAATATTTCGAAGTTTAAATGTAAAAACTAAGATTACCTACGATACGATTAAAATGGACAAGGTTAAGCTTCCACCTAATTTCGACATTAGATCACCCTCTGCAGCCGAAGAGTGGTCGTCGTGGAAATGTATGCTAGAGGATTATTTTATTGCTACTGGTAAGGATTCAGAATCCGATAAAATAAAATTATCGTTACTCAGAAATATGATGGGACCAGAGTCAACAAAAGTTGTTATGTCTTTAAAGCTCACACCAGAAGAATTTCAATGTTACAGTACAGTTATTTCTGCTATTGATGCCTATGTTAATCCAAAGAGCAATGAAGTGTTTGAAAGATATAAATTCAACGAGAGAAAGCAAAGGGATGGAGAAAGTTTCGAAGATTTTTATACTGCATTAAGGCAATTAATCTCTACTTGTAATTATTCAGTTAAAACAGAATCTCTTGAAGATCAATTATTGAGAGATAGACTAGTACATGGAATAAGGGACAAGTCACTTCAAGAAAATTTACTGCGTGTTGAAGGATTAACACTAAATAAAGTAGCTAATATCTGCAGAGCAAGCGAGATCAGTAAATCACAAGTCAGAGAAATGAACCCAAGTATTGAAATTGATGCGGTAAACAAGAATAATTACAGAAGCCTAAACAGAAGCCCAATTCACGTAATCATCATTCACCAAGATTGAAAGTTGACCATATTGAAATTGTATTGTGAATTAATCAAAAATTGGTATTCTTCTAACTAAATGTTACAATCAAATCACGTTAAGATTTCAATATCATCTCGATATAATCTCATAATAGTCAATTTTTGAACGTATTTCGATTCTCAGTTACCACAGATTATAGCACAAGAATGTGCGTCGTAATGTTGGCACTACGCTAAAAATCTTGTATGGCCTATGCTAATAACTGGCTGAAAAGACTTATGTTCGCGCCAGAAAAGCATTTTAAAACGTCAAAAGAATTGACAAATTCAAAACTTTTCAACTGAGCTCGTTTGTTTTCGCGCGCTTAAGGTCAACGTTTAAAACACAAACTAATAAGTGACAAGTTGTTTAAAATGAAAGCGACGTCGATGAAACAAATAGAGGTGTTGTTGGACTTTTTAGACGGGCACCGCTCTCTAGCGCTGGGACGAGTACGCGGCAAAGAGGGCAGTGTACTGTCTCAACGATTGTGGAGGCAATGCGCTGATAATTTAAACAGCGAGTTAGGTGGTGCCATAAAATCCCCTCAGGAATGGAAAAAAGTAAGTAACATAAACTTTTCCTAAGTTCTTTAATATATTTTATTACATTTGTTACAAGCTCTATGACATTTTCAGTACTACAACCAATATAAAAGTAGAGTGAAGGCAAAAGCGAGGGCTATCAAAGACGGAATTAAGAGGACAGGCGGAGGCCCTGCCGAATCAGTTGAGCTGACTCCTCTCGAGCAGAGACTCCTTTCAATTTTAGGAGGCTGCAGTTCACCTCTTCCTGTTAGGCAAAACCCTCTGCCTAGCTTGGTAAGCATTCTACTCAGACCAAGCTAACAGTAAGAATAGATATTTCAACCATTTGTGAAATAAATCAATAAGTATTGTTCTTTATTCACAAATCTGCAATATTACTTTAACACACTGTGAATGAAGCATAGGTACAATTTCTTTTATCCAAAGATGCTCCTTTCTTTTTATTATTTTGAATTAAGACCATACAAATTATTTTCAAGTAATTTAATGTGTAGTAAAATTTTGGATAACTTCATTTATTTTAATTTATGTTTACACAGCATTTTGTTCAATTATTTATCTCATACTCATAGAATGAAGATCACAATGCAAAATATTCTAGAGAAGAAACCAGGCATGACCATAATTATGTGGAAACTTTGTGAGTACAGCACAACTAACTTATAATGTGAAATGAAAAAAATAACCAATTCAACTTCAACAGACATCTGAGACGTTACTTTGTCATATTATAACTTTTTTTACATTTTAGATTCGATGAGCATGTTACAATGTAAGTATGAAACATAATTTAAATACCTAATTACCTGACTATCAATCTAAAATAAACATATACAATTATATCTTGACGAAACTCATAATTCACCTAATGTAGGTGAATTATGTAATTATGTTATATTTTAATTTATTACATAATTCTGTAATTAACATATTATCTTTATTACTCAATTTTTCCTTTGTGTTTTCAGTGAGCCTGGAGATTTTTATGTTCACCCACTGGAGAATTCATTTGAGTAAGTTATACATTTGTAAATAATAGTAAAAATATTATAACAAGCTTATGATCCTTAAAAGTTTGACACTAATAAGAAATATTTTTGTCTTTATAGGAATATTGAAATTGAAAACAGTTTAGAAGCTAAGTATGATCAATTAATACTTTATAATTATATACTATCAGCCTTATTCATAAAAATATTTTTGTCATATTTAAGTTAAGCAGTGTCTGTCACTTTCAATCTCATTACAAAAAAAATGACATCGAAAGTGATACCAACATTGTATAACTTAAACATTGGGGAATGCTCTGAGGAGCTCTTTAACCTTATCCCTCCCTCTCCATTCCTTAACAGAAACACGCGTAAGGGCCTTCGGAGTCATCCTTACACTGTATCTTCCTTTTCACACCGTACCAAGAAATTCCAAGATTCCTTCTTCTGTCGTTCATCCCACACTTGGAATTCTCTACCGGTGCAGGTGTTTCCTCCATCCTACAACATGGGTTCCTTCAAAAGAGGTGTGAAAAAGCATCTCTTAGGCCGGCAAGGGGCGGGCAGGTAGGATAGTGGATGTCGTCCCTACTCTATCTGTCAACTCATTTGGGCCTCTTTCACCGCTTAACATCAGGCGGGAGGAGGTCATTTGCCGGGCCCTCCATAAAAAAAAATTGTTTAAATATTTTTTATGAATAAGGCCATATATGAATATAAGTACTATAGGGTACTGTTATCGTATATAAACTTAAGTAAAAAATACATATTGTATTTTAGTGACAATAGCCGTGATTCTCTTATGGCTGAAATGAAAATAACGGGGAACCCTGATGCTCTAGCAACAGCAAGACTTCAGGATGGACAGACGTGAGTAAATTTAATTTCTACTTAATATAGAAAAATTATCAAATTTTTAAGATTTACACCACACCCATACTTAACATAATGACACATCACAGCCAAATAAAATTACTTTAACTGATGTGTTTCTGCAGTAAGGTTGTCAGATTGAGACAGCTGGTGTTGTATTGGAAGCATCGGGGCCAGTATCTTATTCTGTCAATGTAATAGTTCTTCTTCTTCTTCTTTTTTAATATGTGGCAATTGGTAATGTAATAGTTCCTCTTGATTTTATTAGGTGTAAGCAAAGAGTGACTTATGCCAGGTGTTATAACCACCTTTAAGCTACCCACACGGGTATGGCCAGTGGTGTGGTGGGTTTGCAGTGCTACACCACCACACCACCATTCCATCTTCTTAATGGTATCGAAGAATCAAAAAGTAAACATTGTTTGCAGTCAGCAGGCTGAAAGGTCTCGCAAGGAGCAAGCTGAAAGGCTTCGCGAGGAGCAGACTGAAAAGCCTCGCGAGGAGCAGACTGAAAGGCGCGAGGAGCAAACTGAAAGGCCGCGCAGGGAGAAGGCTGCAAGGCCGCGCAAGCGTCGCCGCCTGCGATCCCCTTCACCTAAACGTAATTTTGTTATCTTAAAATGTTAAGTGATTTATGGATTTGTTATTCATGCAGTTATAAATTGGTTTTGCAGAAATGGATGCTTTCCAAGAAGCTGGGCGGCATCTAGCTGTGGTAGAGGCTGAAGGGGTAGAGGTTAACAGACAGTTAGTCTGTGCTACAAATCGACAGGCAGCTGCAATAGAGAGTTTTGTAGCACAGTTCAAGAGGTTTGTTGACCTCTATGCCCTTAATAATCAACCTAATGCCACACTTTAAGATATCTTACGGCTTCGATTTAACAAATGTCTTATTGGTAAGTTTACAAAAAGAAAGTTTTTGATAGAATTACCTTTTATTGCAATATTTTTCAAACCCTAAAAATATTTGTACTTTAGTTTTTAAAACTTTAACTATTAATACCCACTAAAATGGTGGATATGTTAGTCATAGTGATTAAATAGCTATTATACGTAATAGCTGCCTATTATAATATGATAGATAAATTTTATTAATCACTTTATCCAGATTTTATTCATAATAGCAGGTCAAAGTTAGTTAAAGTAATAAATAAAGTTCCAACTTGCATCCCCTCCCGCTTCTTATTCCACTACAGATATTAATAATCTTTCCTTTCGTCCGGTCGTCTGTTCGTTCCATCGAGATCTCGGTTCCTGACCCAGGAGCAGAGTGGCGAGGTGGCTCAGGAGTTTTAAACCACCTAGAGACTTTTAGTTTACTGCTAAACCTCCCACCGAAATCTCACCGAGCCAGAGATGTTAGATAATAGTTACTCATCTAGCTTCCGCTTAACAATAGTGCACGAAATTTCGATTTCATCCCCAGTTATAAGTAAAATAGTATCAAATGTAAGGGAAATTTATTGTATAGCTGTAACCGGCATGCATTGCAATGCCTCGTAAATGCCATTTTTTGCTAGGGATCCTCACGGGCGTCCCCAGAACACTACCAAAGTTTCATTACAATCTGATGAATAATTTCGGAACGCATAGAGGACAAACAAACATTGTACATACATTGATTTTTATTTATATAGATTATTTATAACACATTAACTCAAATATTAAGAAAATGTACAATAAAAAAATATAATTAAAACTATTTAAAATAAAAACATTATTATTGCTTCACATACAAGTATAGGTTCACCTATACTTCTTTTACTACTTTATCCACTTTCGCTGTAACAGATATATCCTTAATTGGCCCTCATATAACGCTCTAATGAATTTATTGTTTCTGAAGATATCCTCCCTTAGCTTCAATGAAGAAATGTCTTCATATGAATAAACCAATTTTGAAATATGGTAGATCCCATGCCTGTCTGGTCTGTTTAGATCATAAGGCGTGTATAGCATCTATGCTTTCGTTGTTCACAGCGGTAGACGGACGACCATCACGACATTCCATCACTTAGATTGACACAACTGCATTTGAATTCTGCAAACTAGCTATAAACAGTTGACTTGTATGGTGTTTAATAGCCAACATCATTTTGTTTTTTAAATATTGGTCTTTGTGACCAAATTCTGGAAATTTGTTGTGCACCCTATTTAATTTATATTACGGTTTGCCCACAGATTTTCTATAAGTGCGTTTTGCACGGCTCTGCCCTGTTGGAGCGGTACGTTTTGACGGCGGCGAATTGCGGGTGCTGCCAATTCGGCCGGTAATGTTGAGGGCGCAAGGGCAGTTTCTTCGTGGCGCAATTGCAGCTGCTGGCGGCGCTCATTCTCACGCTCGAGAGCAGACAGCTCGGGTACTGCGAGGCGGGCCCGGTTGGCAATGTTGTGAAGTACACAGCATGCGTTAACAATTTTGCCTGCCATTACGGGCTTATAGTGTAGCTGTCGCGCAACTAAGAGGCACCTGAAACATCACAAATTAAATTGTTTTTTAAGTAACAACAGTTTTTTTTATTGATTTTAATTTTATTTGGCCTGTCTGTATAAATCTTTGTAAAACACACACACTGAACGACTGAAACATGGAAGATTACCTACTTTTGGCTATTGGTCCATGTGCTATTGTTTGTTATTGAAATCAAAGCTCAGCAAGCTGTTTCATTTATGTCAACAAGCTCCCTTCTACCCACAGTAATTTAATTAAATAAGCAACCCACCTAAATCTTGATTTGAGGACTCCTATAGTCCTCTCTACCACATTTCGGGCCTTCACATGCTTATTATAATAATAAGCTTCGGGAGTGCCCTCTGCTGCATTTAATATTGGGGTCATTACATTTTTTCTTAGTGGATATCCGCTATCTCCTGTAACAATAGAACGCTTTTTGTTGACGTAATTTGAATTTCTGTAACATTTTAGCAATAATAGCAGCAATAATAAGTCAAAATATAATGGATTGACTTTGAAGGGCTAACATAGAATTTTCCTTGCAGTGAATGTACCTACTTATCTTTTTTTAGTGCTAACTATACATTAGACTATAAATATAGATCAAATTTTTCTGCATACCCAAAAGAAAATTTGTTTCTCCACTCTCATTTAAGTCATTGAGATAACCATTTAGTGGATGGTGACTCCAAACTGATGAGTCATGAGTACTCCCAGGGTTCGAAGGGTCCACAGAAAGAATGTTAAGATTGGCATCACATATCTGAAATGTAACATTGAATTCTTAACTTCAATACATAAAATTGTTTGCTTACATACAAAACAAGGTAAGTTTCGCGCTCTTCTGGGTATTCCTTTAGTATCCTGCTGCACGCGGAGCACGTAGGGGTCGGAGGGGAGTCGAGGGAAGTCTCCCTTAAAGAGGGGAGATGCGAAAACTTAGTTAAAAAAAAATAATTCTGAGGTTAGGTCTGAAAACTGCTTACAACTTGTCCGAGACTAAATTTATAGCCTGCAACAAAGACAACAATCAGTAGAAATTGTAAAAATGAGACAAAAATGTGTCTGACTGGAATTGGTTCTGATAATCTAACCGACTTTAAAGTGCCCCAAGTCATTTCTGTGTGGTCAAAAAAATTTACCTATCTGCATCTGTTTGAGGTGCCCCGTAGCGGGTCTGGGTGGTCTTAAAAAAAATAAAACCTAACCAAACCAACTATATTTGAAGTGCTCTGGGTGTCAGTCAAAGTCAGTTCTGGGTGGTAAAAAAAATCTTTACACATAATTAAAATTTGCAGATTTCAAAAATGACCACTTTCCGCACTAAAAGCTTTTAGATTGATTGATTTGTGGCATTAATACCTTTCGATTAAAGCCAAACAGATACTAGTGCAGCAGGATACTAAAGCCAACCCCTCTTGTTCTGAAAAAAAAATTCTACTTACTATCATCACATTAAGTGAGTGATATCCTTTACGGCAATAAAAAGCCTCTTCCCGCTCTGACGGCTTTATTATGCTGACATGTGTGCCATCTATGCAGCCAAGAACTCCGGGAATACCAAAAGCTGAACGAAACCTAAAATTCACAATATCAGTGTCATATTTTTGTTACAATAACATATTTAACAACTAGTAATAGTCTACCTTCTTCGGAGTGTTTCTCTATCCTCTCTTGTTTGGGGGAATTGGACATATTTCCCAAATATGTTACTATTGTTTAGGGCGCATGCAACTTGTTTCACAGCTCTGGACACAGTGGGTTGTGAAACAGAGTGTAATGCACTTTGTCCTACCAAAGTTTGGTAGGAGCCACTTGCGAAAAACGCAAGAGTAATTAAAACCTGGAAAAAGAATTGCATTGAAGAGAACATAGCTAGTCATTGTCACCCCTTGTTTAGATAGGTAATAATCTTACTTTAGAAGAGACATCTAATGCATCATTTCTTTTTGGATTTCCAATATATTGACGAACTTCTTCTATAAGAATTTTAGTTAGATTCTTCGAGAGCCTGTAGGTTTTTTTAAATTCTCGCTCACTGAGGCTGAAGGCATCTGCAGCAAGACGACGATTGCGTTGGGTACGTTGTCGTTCCCTGGCTCTTCGTGTGGCAGCAGCCATGGCAGCTCGGTGCGCCGCAAACAAATAATGCCAACGAAGCCCGGAATCGCTCATTTTAAATGGTGGAAGGTAGAAAACAAGAAATGAGAATCACAGAAAACCACAAGAACTGTACAAAAACTAATTTGTGATAGCTTCAATACAATCTAATGTCAGTATGGTTACGATCAACTTTCAAGCTCAATTTTGACATTAAATAATTTTCAGAATACCAATTTTTGGCCAGAATCCATGTCATTATTTGCTTTTTTTTAGCAGAATGCCGATTTTAGCCTAAATCATGTTTCGGTTGCATTACAATCTAGTTGCATTCTTTGACAGATCAACGTCAAACTTTTAGTGTACGAGAATGCCATTGTTGATGCAAATGATATCGAGACTAGATCGGAACTGTATTTTTATAAAATTTTAGTTACGTGAATTGGGCTTCAGGTCTTGTACAAAAGGAATTGAAAAGAAAATTGTTAATTCAAGAACATTTTTGTGTCGGAGGTGTCAGCAACAACATGGTCCAAAGGAGTGTCCCGCTTATGGGCGAAAATGTGCTAAATGTGGTCTTCTCAACCATTTCGCGGTGAGCTGTAAAGTGAGAAGAGTGAATAAGGTGAATTATACAGAGTCAGGGGTATCTCAAGAAAAGGAAGCTTACTCTCCTTCAAGCTCTGAAGATAATTTTTACTGTGGTTCCGTTAAAAAAATTCGGAATATAAATAAATGTGAGTGGACTGAAAATATTGCAATTGAAGGTCAAAACATTAAATGTAAATTAGACACAGGAGCGGATGTGAGTATCATGCCTAAAAATATTTTTGATAAAATTAACAAAAGTTTGAAATGTAAATTATATGATACGGATTTAAAAGTTGAATCTTTTGTAGGGGAGAAAGTACAACCTATTGGAATCATAAATTTTAAGTGTCAATTTAAAGAGAACGAATGTTATGAAAATTTCATTGTGGTTGATTGTAACACTATGTTATTAGGATTACCTGCCTGTGTATCATTAAATTTAGTTAAGCGAATTCATTCAGTGGAATTAAATAATGATAAAGAAAAGTTTATAGAGCGACATATTAAAGTTTTTGAGGGTATAGGTAGAATGCCAGGACAAGTCGACATTCCTACTAAGTTTACAGAGGAACAAATCTGTCACCCTTCACCTAGATTACCATCTTGTTTACTTGAGCCATTAAAAACTGAGTTGATTAGGTTAGAAAATAGGAAAGCTATAGCAAAAGTAAATGAAATTAACGAAATTGCTTGTGTAAATAGAATGGTTTTGGTTGAAAAACCTAATGGAAGTGTAAGATTGTGTCTAGATCCATCAGACTTAAATAAAATAATTGTAAAAAAACCCAAGACCTTGCCTACGTTAGAAGATTTGAGTTTTAAATTAAAAGGTAAGAAAATTTTTTCCGTATTAGATTTATCAGAAGGCTTTCATCATTTATTTCTCTCGGAGAAGGCATCCTGGAAATGTTGTTTTGCTACTCCCTTTGGTGTGTTTAGATATCTTGTCTTACCGTATGGTCTGATGAATGCGCCAGAATTATTTCAAGATGTGCTTGAAAATCACTTCGGGGACATCCCTAATGTAACTATATGGGCTGATGATATTTTGATCATGGGGTCTAGTGTATCTGAGCATGATCTAGCACTATTAAGTGTAATAAAGAAAGCGGAAAAACTTGGCATAGTTTTTAATAAGAATAAATTCCAATATAAGCAATCAGAAGTTCATTATGTAGGTCAAGTGTTCAATGAGCACGGAATGTCTTTAGATAAAGAAAGAATTGAGTGTTTAGTAAGCTTGAAAGAGCCTAGCAATAAAGATGAACTTCGACAAATTTTAGGTTCATTTAATTATGTACGCAGATATGTGCCAGACATGGCAAATCTTATGTCGCCATTTTTCAAATTGTTAAAAAAGAATAATGAGTTTATTTGGTTACCTGCTCATAGATTGGCATTTGCTGAACTTAAAAGAAAGGTATGTACTGCACCGGCTCTTACTCCATTTGATTCAAAAAAGAAGAGTATATTGCAGTGTGATGCGTCTAAAAGTGGAATAGGATGCTGCTTATTTCAAAAAGATGTTAATAATGTTTTGAGATTGGTAACTTGTGCATCAAGAACTATGAATGACTCCGAACTCAATTATAGCCAAACGGAGAAAGAAATGCTGTCTATTTGTTATGCTGTTAAGAAGTTTCATCGATTCATATATGGATCTCAGGCTGATGTACAAACCGACCATAAACCTATTGTTTCAATAATGTTAAAACCTATTTGTAAGATAGGCTCTCCTCGCTTGAAAAGATTACGACTAAAGTTGTTATTGTACAACCTAAATGTTTATTATGTTCCAGGTAAGTTGTTGCATTTTGCAGACATGTTGTCAAGGAACAGCCTTAAGCATACTGAATTTGATAAATCAATGTCACAGGTTGTTCATTCTGTTAGCATACACTTACCTATGTCATCTGAAAGAAAATCTCAATTTAGAAATGAAACAAAGTTCGATTCCATCTTAAGTTTATTACATGAGTATTATTTAAATGGTTGGCCTAATGAAACCAGGATACCCAAAGAATGTAAAGAGTACTGTAAATTAAAAGATGATATATATTTTGAATGTGGATTAGCATTTTTAAATAACAAAATAATTGTACCTAAGTCTCTAAGGTCTTATGTGTTAAATTTAGTACATGAGGGACATCCTGGCATTTGTAAATCTATAAGTAAGGCCAGACAGTTATTTTATTGGCCAGGGATGTCAACTGATATAAATAAATATGTTTTAGAATGTCGTACTTGTGAAAAGTTTAGATCATCTAATTCACATGATAAGTTACTACCACATAAAATACCTAACCGTAGATATGCTAAAGTTGGTACAGATATCTTAGATTTTCAGGGAAAATATTACATGGTGGTTATAGATTATTTGTCTCATTGGTTAGAAATTTTAACTTTAAATGATAAGTCATCTAATTCCGTCATAAACGCGTTTCAAGAATGTTTCTGTAGATTTGGTTTTCCGGATGAAATAATAGCTGATAACAATCCATTTAATTCGTATGAATGTCACAATTATTATAAGTCTAAGGATATTGTGTTAACTTCCAGCAGCCCCCACTATCCAAGAAGCAATGGTATGGCTGAAAAAGCTGTACATATTAGCAAAAACATATTAAAGAAAGCTCATGAGGATAGGGCAGATTATAGAGATTATTTGCTTAGCTATAATAATACTCCTTTAACAGGACTAGAAGTTTCACCTTCACAAATCTTAAATAGTCGAAGAGTTAGAACTCTTATTCCTACCAACAATGTGTTGTTAGAACCTAAGGTAGAAGAAAATGTATATAATCTACTAATGTTAAGACAGTCCATTAACAAAGATTATAAATATATAAGAAAGAAAGAAACTAAATTTAATATTGGAGATGAGATTGTTTATAAAACAGATAAGGAGAAATTCTGGAAAAAAGGGAAAATAATAGACAAATGTAAGGAGCCTAGAAGTTTTTGGATTAAGGGGAAGGAAAATAATATAATAAGAAGGAATATAAAACATTTAAAAAAATCTTACTCACAGAATAAATATGTAACTAATAGGAATTTTATTGATGATTATAATTGCATTGGTATTAAAGAGAAAAATAAATATATAGAGATAATTGGCAGTGATAATGAGATAAGCAGTAATAATAATAGATCTGTGTTGCCCGATTTATCTTCTCGAATTAAAACAAGAAGTGGCAGAATTGTTAAGCCCAGAAATATTTTAAATTTGTAAATTGAATCATAGCAAAATTTTAATTTGCATTAAAATCTAGAAGGGAAGGTGATGTATTAGATTGTTGTGTCAATGTCAGTAAATAAAAGAGGTATGTGTCTATAGTCTTTAGTCTGTGGAGCATTACGCTATTCTATTACCTATTGTATGTATGTGATTTTGAGTTATGAAAATATAATTATTAATTTACAATTTGCAAGTGGTTTTTCTTCTTGGAAATGGAAAATATAACACTAGGTAGGTGACGTCACAAATCGACAGCCGGCAGCCGCTCGCTCGCTAGTCGCAGTTGCTCTGAGTTTTGTGTCGTACATACCTACTGCGCTCCGTGTAACTTGACTTTTATTGTTTATTAGCCTTTTAATTACAACAATGGAGAAAGGATTTCCACATGGTCAATCAGATCATCATCATCATCACAGCTCATATACGTCCCCACCGAGGGGCTCGAGCCTACCCTATATTAGGGTGATTAGGCCTTAGTCAACCACGCTGGCCCAGTGCGGATTGGTCGACTTCACATACATCATTGAATTTCTTCGCAGATGTATGCAGGTTTCCTCACGATGTTTTCCTTCACCGTATCAATCAGATAATTTACCAAAAGTAGACAGTTTTATGGTGACTCAATATTTTTCCAAAAATAGTGATTATATAGCAGCGGAAATGCGAGGATTCAAACCGAATTTCCTCAATATGTTGGGAAGTGATCGGATTCGGTATATCTTCATGGAATAGGTATCTTGTGAATCAGTTCTTTTTGCCTACATTTTTGCACTACAGATCGTTAATTTTTTTATACTGTCTTTTGCTAACAAGAAAACTTAAGAGGGCAAGCATCTTTTTTTTAGTACTAGTCTTCCTCCAACCAATTTATATTTGACCTAATTTTCCATGTCATTTTCAATCTGAAATAATAGTTACATGCATAGTTATTTTTTTTGTAGCTCCTACAAATGTATGTTCTACGACTCATGAAGTTAAACAGTTTAGTATACATACCTACAATCAAGTTTATTTTCTGTGGTATTGCCTTTTTTTTGAGGCGGAATAATGCGATTATCGATACTGGCACAAAGAGTGACGAGCCCCGTGTACCCGTATGCCGGTCTCCGGTTCGCCGGTGGCTAATTCACTAATTCAAAGTCTCCGCCGGAATATTTACGCCCCATATGGTAAAATAACTCGGGATTGGGAAGGTCACTTCTCCGAGCCATCAGACCGGGGACGATCCTGGCGGACTAGCCGCCAGGTTACGCCAAGGGGAGGCACCAGATTGCCAGTTGTGTTCTGTGGTATTGCCTAGGTTGCGCTTAGCAACTTTCATACAAAAAATGTCAAGGCCAAATATTTACCGATGCTTTCGGCAAAAAATGGCCAATGGTTTGAAAGTTAACAAGTTTATGAAGTTACAATAAAAACTAATCAACAGAATAGATACGTAGGTGTCACCTATTTAGGATTAGGTAGGTAGGCAAACGGTGTCCACGGCGCAATCACCGCCATGGACCATCGGTACCGTTTACCTACCTCTGGACCTCCGGAGACAGAGAGTACATTCAAGGGGTTTCTACCCGGGTAGGCCTTACTCTAGGACGAGTCCTTTTGGGTGGAGAACCCCAGGAGATCTCGTCGTGCACCCAACGGCGGGAGAGTTATTATAAAGCGTTCAGCTTGGTAAGAAAAACAGCTGGGAAATGGTAAATACTATAGACGTACCTAGGTATATAGGACCAACAAGCAAATCAAATACCCACAGGTCTAAGATACTCATTCAAAAGTTAGTAGGTGCCTACTAACGGGTGAGTGTCTATAGGTAGGTGTACATGTTTAGGTAACATGAATCGTATCCTAATCCCATCTATACTATAAATGCGAAAGTGAATTAGTTTGTTGATTTATTTTTGATACTTTTTCACACCTAAAATGCTTAACCGATCATCCTGAAAGCTTGCATATACACGTTGTCAGAGGTACCTACAGAAAAAGAGATTTCATCCAGCAAAAAATTATAGTTCCATCAGGATTCACGTAAAACACTCAGCAGCTCAGCTACTATTCATCGCGTCGCCAGAAGGCGCTGCTGTGGCGCGATAAAGAAACCAAACACCAAGCGGGCGAAGCCGCGGGCGGCCGCTAGTTTTTCTATAAAATTGGGTGCCTATGTTGACTTTTGTTGACGGTAAAACCTTTTGTGACCTTCATTTTACCGTCAACAAAAGTCAACATATTTTAATGATACATACCTATGTGGTTTAAAAAGTGACAAAAAGAAGACATTACACCAAAATACCTCGTAATACAACTTAGTTATAGGTTATTTTCTAGTAGGTAATAGGTACCCCGAAGCTTAGAATATCAAATTACATATTATAATAAAAAGAAAAATAATAATGTAGCATGTATAAATTTATTATGAAAATGTTTTTATTATGTTTATTATCTAAGTATTTAATATGTTTATTTAGTTTGATTTAATCCTGCGTGGGTGGAGGGCCGGAATTTTGTCACACAGGCTTGTCATTTAAATAAAATATACTTGTTAGAGAATAAGATGTAGTACCTATAATGTAAGCCATTGTGAAGATAAAAATAAAAAATATTATTATTATTATTATTTTACTTACATCAAAATGGTCATCACAACAAAATCCAACGGTCTTAGGGCCCGTTTCATAACGTTCATCCACTTTTTACGCCTTTTGGCATTCAATGGCACTTCAAAAAATAATTTTGTAGGCGTTTTAATAGTTGAATTTGTACACATAGGTACTACATAGTATTTATTATATGACATAATGTTGATTCACATCTTAGAGCCACGTAAAATCGCGCGCATCAGTAGCACAGAGCTAACGAAGTACGTCAGGCCGCGCGTGCCTCTCCCCGCTGTCGATTTGTGACGTCATCAACATTCCGCGACTCGCTTTATAAATCCGGACGGCACGGCAACTTTGAACGCTTATAACTCGGTCACTTTTCAAGATATCAAAAAAATAAAAACACTGTCGTATTTGTCTAGTGACCTATATTCTGGGTATATCGTTAACAAAAATCGATGGTCAGATTGATTGCGATTATATTTAGGTTAGTACATACCATGTGGTCACCCTACTACAATGACAATGAAAATTACTGACATTGACAAAGAATCGATGTTGCAATATAACACTTTTTGAATACTAACACTAGAATATTTCCTGGACGTAAGATCATAGTGTTATAATTATTAATAGTAGGCTAACATGGTAATTTAATTTATTTTATGTTATAATTATTACAAAAAAAACAATTTAGGTATTTTGGGCGTTGAAAGTAATTAAAATAAACAATAATAAAAAATCTTCATCTACCAATAGTTGTTTCATAACTACTAAATTATAAAATATACAACAGTAGCAACACTGTGGGAAAGGGATAAAAGGTATTGCTATCTCTTTCGGCACACTTTTGCGCTTTCAAGTGTTTAGTCTTTATTCACATAGAAATAAAGTCCAAAGAACAACAATATTTTGAAGAGCTCATTCCTGTTTGAGTAATAATTCCATGCTTGCTACTAATATAGTACTCTGTGGACTAAGGCCCGATTTCACCAACAGGAACGCAAATCTAGAATAACTATACCGTGGATTTTATACTCTACATTTATTCTCGGATAATCCATTTTACGTTTCACCACATTTGGTTTAACTTTGGCTTAACTCTACATTTATTCTCGGATAATCCATTTTACGTTTCACCACATTTGGTTTAACCATTCTTGCAAATAGTGTTTTATATTAGCTATGTGAACGAATGAATGATAATGCTGCGAAATTAAATAGTACATTCTCTCCGTAAATCACATAGCCAATTAGCTGTTTTTTAAACTAGTAGGATTATACGTCAGTTACGACTACTGTCACTTTAGACAGTTTGCCAATCAGGTGTTCATTAGACGCCATCTTTCTTATTTATTCTAGTATTAAATCTGTTATACCGTCAAATTCGACGGTATAAAACCTATTCTCGGATAACGGCTTTATTCTAAGTACAAGTATTTGGTGAAATTAAAATTGTCCTATCTGAGAGTAACTCATGACTTTATCCTTGGTATAAAACTTATCTGACTTTGGAAAAATCGGGCCTTAATAATCTATTCTTTTACTACTTGACAGTAATATAATTTGTTTGGAGGTTAGTTTCCTGCTTTTCAACTTTCGACTTGCAATTACTTAAGATCAGGCTGTATGGCGTAGTTCCATTGCCTTTCCTTCGTGGAAGAAAATAACTTCTCTCTCTTGTGGTGCGTTCCGAATTGCGATAAAAGCGATAATTTTGCGAAACCGGTAAACGATAAAAGTCATCATTTTATCGTTTTACGGAACGAAGGGTTGTTTGGAGCTGTGTGGTTTGGAGGTTAGATTTGGAGCAATTTTTGTGTGCTGTTTGTTTCATAGTTATCTACCAATATTTTAAATATATAAAAAGAAAATGAGTTACTCTAAATTTGATCTTACTTTTAAAATTGGCCAATATCTGGATCGGCACCTTGTGTTTCCATTATTAGAATTCTTAGCAGCGAAACAGGTAACAGTACTTCGTCATCAGTAAATAAGTAAGTCTAAATATTTACATTAATGTTTCATTATAATAATATGATTAATATCTCTTTACAGACTTATGACCAGTCTGAACTTTTGCAAGCTAAGTTGGAAATTTTAAGTAAAACAAATATGATCGATTACGTTATAGATATTCGTGGAATACTATATCCTGATGAAGAGACACCAGAGGTCAGTAATTTTATCACCTGTGTGTCTTAAACATTATCCCATTATAGAGAATGGCTGTTGCACTATAAAGAGTTTATCAATGTATGGGTTTTAAAGTAAACCAACCAAATTGTGCTCATTTCTATGTTGAAGGTAGCTAATAGCTATAAAGAATAATGTTAAACAGAGTGCACAGGTTTTTTCTTTGTATGTACAGTCAGTAACATGTTAAGCTTTACATTAGCATTATGAAAGCCTTTGCTATAACGATAAGAGAGGTCTCTAGGTGAAAATGTAAAGTCTGGCATGTTCCTGCATGTTACATCACAACCATATCAAGAAATGCCTGCTAATACAAGAAGAAAAAAATCTTTACACCTGTTTGGTTGGGGGAAGGAGGTTTCAAAACGGTCTAAAACCTCACGTGATTATTGGAAAATCCCTTAGTCAAATGTTTACCATGAACTTGGGATAAAAAAAATTTAATAATGACCCATTATTGGGAATATATAATCTAGATCTAGATTAATGGGTCACAATTACTAGAATTTTAGAAAACTAGGCTTTTTTCTTCTTTTCACTTTTATTCAATGTTTGGTTTTTATGTTGTCGGGTTTTTAATTTTTTTTGGGTTCCACATCTCAAAAAGAAAAAAAAAATGGAACCCTTAAAGGATCACTTCATTGTCCATCTGCCCATCTTTCTGTCTGTTAACACCTTTTTTGTTAAGAACACAGAATTAATATCAAACTGAAATTCATATTCAGGTTGACTTATCATAAATTAAAGAGCAGTTTCATCATCACAGCCCATATACGTCCCCACCGAGGGGCTCGAGCCTACCCTATATTAGGGTGATTAGGCCTTAGTCAACCACGCTGGCCCAGTGCCGATTGGTCGACTTCACATACATCATTGAATTTCTTCACAGATGTATGCAGGTTGCCTCACAATGTTTTCCTTTACCGTAGGAGCGTCAGACAAATGTACATATGAAATTCGAAACGAAAAACACATTGGTACATGGCGGGTCTCGAACCCCGACCCCCCGATTGGAAGGCAAGTGCCGAGTCCACTGCGCCACCGACGCTCAGTTTAATATAAGAATATTCTCATACTTCTCAGGAAATAAAGTCACGCAGAGGTGTTGTTCTCTCCCAACTACAAGTGCTACAGGATGCAGTGGAACCAGTTCTAAGACTAATGCAGAGAGATGATGTAATGAAAACAGTAGAAACAATGAGAGACCCTAAAACTTTGATAAATTATTTAACAACTAACAAGGAGTTTGAGGTAATTTTTTTAAGGATTTTATATTTATTTGCTCCACAGACAGTATCATGGTTAATAAATAAGATTAGTATAAAGCTTAGCCCTTCAGCAAGCAAAACAAAATTATATGGTAATTTTAACCTCACAACAGGACTCACTTAAATATGTTAAGTCCTGCTAAGCGTGTTTAAAATATGTTCATAAGTATTAATTGTTGATAGTGTTAGCAAGCTACAAGTTGTTTATTTGTCTGTTTAATAATAGCAGATTGTATCATAAGGGATCAGACTAATATTTTTACAGCGAATATACATCACTGGAGGTAAACATAATTTTACAATAGTCATATAAAAGCAAAAGCAACAACATCCATTTTTTTTGGAATGGCAACTGTGAGTGCAGTCTGTTAGTCTATTACCATATTGATATATTTGAATTAACAGTTCCCTGTAAAACCAGTAACATCCCCTTCAAAATCGTCTCTAAAAGCTTAACCACAAAATCAGCAACATCCCTCTCTACCAATCAGGTGTCGCCATTGCCCGTAACTTAATATGGGCAATTTAAAAAAAAAAAACAATGCTACCATGCAGCTTATTGTGCGATATTATCAGAATAAATTAATATTTCTTTCCAAATGATTATAAAAATAGCAAGACCGACTGTGACCCTACTTCTGTGGATAATAATTTTAATAGGAAAAGAAAAGATAAATCTGCAAAATGGAAAAGAAATTTGGCCAAAAAACAGACCTAGGTAAATTGTAGTGATTATAGAGTTTCCATGTAAGTTTGATTGTTTGTCATTTTTATCCGGATGCTGCAGGCCTGATTGTATTTAATAGTTATGTAGTTCATTGTATTTGCTGTTAAGTAATAAAGTGTTAACCAAAAAAAAGTAAAAAAAATGAGTTTTTAATGTTTCATGGAAATATACATATTCATGGAAATACACCTGATGCAAAGAAAAATGACACTTTGACACTATTTAAAAGCCATTAGGGCAATGGTTGGCAGGAAAACGTAGAATTATCTTTTTTAGGTATTTGTTAAATGAGGCTGATGGTAAACCCTGCGTTCCAGATAAAGCACTGCTACTTTCTGAGGCTAACATCTGATGTTAGCCTCGTTTTGCGTTTCTTTTAAGAAATGTTGACATTTTTAGTCGCGCTAATTGTTACAAATGAAACGCAAAGTACTGATTTTTCGTGCTGAATTTTGACACCTCACTTAATTAGTCCAGCCACTTAAAATTTTTTATAATATAAATCAGAATTGGCTAATAATTTAAATATCTTTCAATAAATTTTTTAAATCCACTGAAAATCCTTTTTGATTCATGAAAAAAAGATTCCAAATGTCAAATTTGAAAGCTGTCAAAAAGTGGTATCAGAGGACCCATCTATTAGCATGGGTATTTGATGCTAGCATTTCGTGTTAAAAATGCTTAAATGAAACGCATGACAACCAGCAAGAAAAACTAGCATCACCGGCTAATGAAACGCAGAGATGCTAAAAATGTTGGTATTTATGGCTAAAAATGCTTATCTGGAACGGGCCGAAAGTTGAAGAGTCTGGTGACATAGAACAGCTATGTGAACTGCAGGAAGAAATAGGTGACATACATGTTAAATTTTTTATTTTTGAGAATTATATTGAGGAATCAACGAAATATTCTAAGATTTATGATTATATAGTCAAGTGCCATTAAATTTAGTTTTATTTACCATTCCGTAATATTTCCTTGTAATGAGTACCAAGAATATCCAAGAATATTTATACATCCTACACCCAAAACACATGAACTGCAAAAACAGCAACATACTAAACGAATTGTATCAAAGGTAGCAATATCCTGGTATTGACTTCAAAAACAGCATCATCCAAAATTAATTATTATTTTCTGAGAAATATATTGTTATAAAGTAAAATTTTATTGAACAATTCATATTGTACGGTAATTCCTCATTTAGAAATGTAAAAAACATTAGCACATTACTTGCAATATTCTTTATATTTAAAAAAAGCCGTTACTGGAATTTCATTTAAGATGGATGTTGCTGCCTTTTTTTTGCTTTTATATGACCTCTTGGCCGATTTCACCAACCATAACTTAGCTTAGGAAGCCCCTAAGACACATGCTGTCACTTTTTGTCTTTAATGAAAAGAATGTGACAGCATGCCACCTAAGAGTTACCTAAGCTAAGAAGAGGTTGGTGGAAACGGCCATAAGTGATACATACTACTTTTCATCTTATCTATGACAAAAGAAATTAGGTGTATTCTGATAAAACTACGATTTTAATATATTTTTTTAAGGAATAAAGCGGCCCACTGTGTTCCGCGCCATCATCGACAACCAAAGAGGTTGAATGAAGTATTTTTTTATATTCAATCTTGATTTTTTTCCAAATTCAAATGCCTTCTACAATAATCTCTTTTTACGTATGTATCTCGTTGGTACGTCGTACCATGTACGTACCTATACGTTGTATGTACGTACATACGTATGTGTGGGCAGACCAATCAACGCTTTTTATATACACGATAATTTTTTCATCACCCTGGAAAATTTAAGGGACGCTTCACGACACGGTATTAGAATTTTATTATTTAAATATGAATAAAAAAAATAACTCCCTTACTTAATTTTATATTAATTTTCTAAAAAATCCAAAAAATGCTGCACTAGTTGAGAGCAGCATTTTTAGAGATTTTTTTTATATTTATATTTAAATTTTTAAATATAATAATGGATATATCCTGAAGCGTCCCTAAAATTTTCCAGGGTGATAAAGAAATAACCGTGTATATGGGATCAAAACTATTATTCATATGATGAAATTAATTAATGAAGCTATTTCCATTTTATGAACAAAGGACAATACCTTTGTATTAGAATGTCATATATTATTTATTTATTTTCAGTTTAAAATCGAGATGATAGACAGCATGTACCGCCTTGCCAAATATCGCTATGAATGTGGAAACTATGTAGAATCCGCATCATACCTTTACTTCTGTCAGCTTGTTATGTCTCCTACTGATAAGGTAATATATTTATAAGGTTGTAATGTTAAGGGTTTTGTTGTTTATTCTATGGTTTTTCGTATGTGTAAAACAGGTGGGTTTGACGTGGTTTACCTACCCTTTTTGAACCACCTTCTAATCTTATGCGGGAGTAACGAGGTTTTGGTCGTGACCATCGCGTGAAAACTGCGACACATTTTTTGGTTGCTATATCTGCTCTAGTAAAGTAATTGTACTTATAACCCAATAGACATTACCTTCAAAAAAGGAATTTATTAACAAAAGTCAACTGTTGTAGAGAGAGTGAAATATACATGATTTACTTGGAACAGTAAATCTCTTGGTCGACACCTTACCTGGAGCATGGTGCGTGGACAATAGAATAGAAAGTAACTAACCCGCGTCCCATATCGCTTCATTGTTATATGAGAGAGCGAGAAGAAACATGTTATTTGTCTCATGTTTCGTTTTGTCCACGGTCGGTGGTACACCTGCTGATTGTAAGTAACAGTAAGGCTGAAGATGGAACCAACTTTCATCAATCTTGATGAAACTACAGACCATGAAACCTCAACAATAGAGTAAATGGCTGCCTTATCTCTAATGGTCGGAACACGACAATTTTATCAACACTGTTATATGGCGACAAACTGAGCTAAGATGGTGATATAGCGAGGTGTTTAATCAATCAGTCACATTTATCCCTTCGGAGCATAATGTACAATACGCAAAATGTGCACGACACGCAAAATGAGCAAAACGCAGAATGTACAACTCGCAGAATGAGCACCACACGCAAAATGAGCAAAACGCAAAATGTACGAGACGGGCCTAAGGCCTTATTCACGGCGACGATGACGACGCAAGACAAAGGGGTTTTATTTTCATGTTTGTTCTCTGTTTTATTTGATAGGAGCGAGCGTCTGTATATGTGTAGAGTCAACTTTTTTTTTTCATTCCTACTTGTATTTGCAGACATCTTGAGTATATTCAGGTTGTATGCACATACAAGGTTAATATGATTTCTTTAAATTAGATTATGTTTTGCTTTATTTTGATATATGATTATGTTTTGCTTTGTTTTGACGTCAATAAGTGCCTGTAAAGGCCTATGTTGAATAAAGATTTTTGAATTTGAATTTGTGTGCTCTTGAGTATGAGTAACTGCCTCTACTTTACCCCGAAAGGGATTACAAACTTATGTTTGTAATCCCTTTCGGGGTAAAGTAGAGTTGCAGATATTGTATATTCTATACACTAATGAATCTAATAACTCTTATTAAACAATGGAGTCCGATAAGATTTTTGTTAAGTTGGTACTTACATAAGATAAAAATTAATTCAATAAATTTGTTTTTGAAGTTAATTCGGGTTTTTTTATATCCAAGGGTTATGAATTGGAACTGTGCCAACTGCCGAGAAGACGTGAACACAGCTCCTCTTGTACATTTTGCGTTTTGCTCATTTTGCGTGTGGTGCTCATTCTGCGTGTTGTACATTCTGCGTATTGTACATTTTGCGTTTTGCTCATTTTGTGTGTCCTGCACATTTTGCGTATTGTACATTATGCTCCGAAGGGACATTTATGAAGCCTGGAAAAACTCACATGATGCAGTAAGTTTCTCTGTGACTTGTCTCAGGCTTTCGATTGTGAATATCACAAGACTCTCATTAAAATGTTGGCCCACAATGGTGTAACTGGACCCGTTCTCGGCCTTCTAATAAAAAAGAAATTGGAATTCATGGCTTAGTCATTTATTTATGCAGTCCGTAATTCCGTATGTGCATCCCACAGGGTTCTATGCTTGGACCTTCTATTTTTTAACCGACTGCAAAAAATTAATGATGAATCAAGCAGCTCAGATGAATCAGATATGGGTGTTGAATATTTGGCAAGTGACTTTTATTACAGTGAATAAAATAAACTATTTCCATTAATAAAATGGAATCTCCCACACAATCACAAGTTGACTGGTAGAGATCTCTTTAGAGATAAGTCCACCATTGCATCTTGTTTTTTACTTGTGTTTCCCCATGTCTATTTTTTTGGCAATAAAGAGTATATACACCAAAATTTTCCAGGGTGATAACTTTTTGTACCAATTGACTTAAGCCTTAGTTTTCAACATTTCATAATATTTTTTCTTAATTTCTTTGAAATATGACAGAAATCAGGTAATTTTAATTTTCAATAAATCCAAATACTGCGTTTTTTATAATAGGTAGGTAGTTGGTATTTAATAAATAAAATTGAATAAAACCATTTTTTTTCTATTTATTAAATTTATTTTTTACTCCAAGCAGAGGCAGAAAAACATGTTGTAATCTACATTATGATCGTGCTTCATCTCCATGTCTCATATGGTCTGCTTTGTCAATTATGCAAAATTTTAGGTAATCGGCAAAAATAAATGACAGGATTTGTGAATATTGCTTTATTTATTTCTTAACTAACGGTCATCCTACGATTCAAAAATCAAACCTAACTACCGCAATCAGACGTCGGGTTCTTTTTTATGCATAAAGTGGGGTCGTCTTCTACTATTATTATGGATCACCTAACTTTAATAATGACCTAATGTAATGTAAGTCTTCGAATGTGGTACGTATGTAATTTAATTAAGAATGCAGTTAAAGTAATCGATGTAATTACGAATACCGTAATTTAGTGTAATTAAATTAATAACGAATTCGTGTATGCCTGTAATGATGAAGTATTAGTAACTAATAATAAACAATCAATAAAGTAAAATCCTATCTGAATTATATGTCTGCAAGGTATTAAAAGTATCTTACTTAAAATTTCTGAAAAGTTATATTTTGATAAGGGTGACATTGATTTCTATGTTCTTGGAGTGACGATGTAGTTGAGAAAGTTTCACCACATGTTTCACATTGATAATTGTATCCTAATGAACCATTAACTTTCGCCGTAAAATGTCCAACCTTGTATCTGGAAAATGTATTAAATTTATATGAGTTTTAAACTACACGATATTATAATTTGTAACTTGCATCCCACTAACCTGTGACAATACAGTTGGTCATAACTCCTAAATTTTCTATCACATGCATTGCACAGTAGATGTTTTTGTAGCGAAAAGTTGTAATGTTTTCCAAGCCACGGGCATAGTAGCCAGTGTTCTTCTGCAGCTTTATATGATTGAAATGTTACTTTACATGTGTTACACTCGTAATTTTTGAGTGTTGAATGTGTCATAGAATGTCGTAGCAATCTGGGAATACTGGTAAACACCTTCTCACAAAACTCACACTGTAGGAGTGATGATGTTTTAATTTCGTGCACACAATCTGTGCATTCTAAATTGCAACATTCTTTTGAATGCGCTAGCGCGATTTCATAATGCGGCCAAACCTGGAAGCACTCTGCACATGTCCAGACGATTTGCCAACTTGGATGAGAAACTAAGGCCGCATGTCTCATTGTGTAATGCTTTCTTAGTCCAGTTTCATAAACAAAGCACTGTCCGCAGTACTCACAGGAGAATGATCGCATCGATTTGGTACAAACAACGTCAAGTTCTTTATTCTTTGTGTAACTTAGAGTTCTATTTAGCATATGAATATTTTTCATGATGCGAGCATTATTTTCCATTACTTTTTCTAAGCTGTACTCAAGGGGAGTAATTGTATTTACACAATCGATGTTTCGGATACTACTCATATTTTGTAATTCTTCTTCATTTTCAGCAGCAGCAAAAATTGTGTTCTTTTGTTTATTATAATGAGATTCATTTCGTGATTGCGTCCCATTAGATTGAGATTTTTCGCCGTCATTTTTATATATTTTATTAGCAATGTTCATGTCGTTATGGTTAATAAAGTCAGCACATGAATCAAGATCGAAATTACAAACCTCATCTTCCGATGTTATTTTTACCACCAATCGAGATTTCTCGCTTTTCTTTTTCCGATGAAAACTATTCCCATCCAACCATTCGCTAAATTTAATCTCGGGAAAATCATTTTCATCCTGAAAAGTAATTTGTAATGATTTGAAATCAAAATCAGTCTCAAATTTGTGAACTATTATTTTTGCAGTCATTTTTGTGCTTTGGCATAAATATGTCAGCGTGACATTCTCGTGACTTTAATTGTATATATTTTTTTCCATATGAAAAAGATTATGTTGTATTGAAATTTTCAGAATTATCTGTCAGCTTTGTGGGGTAAGCTGGCAAGTGAGATATTAGTACAGAATTGGGACGGTGCTCTTGACGATCTTACAAAACTACGAGAATTCATCGACAACGGTGGTGCTGGCGCCACTGCAAGTAATATGCAAGCACTCCAGCAGCGGACTTGGTTGATTCATTGGTCGCTTTTCGTATTTTTCAACCACGTTAAAGGTCGCGACCTTATAATTGAAATGTTTTTGTATAAACCTTTGTAAGTGTTTTTTCATACGTTATTATTAATTTCAAATGATTGATTTTTTTTGCTAAAATGGCAATGGGATGAATAATACACTTTTAATTTGATTCAAATATTCTCAAGCGCTATTTTAAGAAAAACGACATACAGTATGAGTAGGTCTGGTGTTTGGTTAAAATAAAAGAAACTGATTTTAACTTCTAGATACTTAAATGCAATCCAAACAATGTGCCCACACATTCTACGTTACTTAGCCACAGCAGTTATTATAAATCGATCGAGACGAAATGCTCTTAAAGATCTGGTTAAAGTTATTCAGCAGGAAGCATACACGTACAGGTACGTCCCCACATGTAGTGTTCTCATAAAATAATTTGATTTGTGGTTTATTTAACTAAAATAAACTAACCATTTTCAATCGCAATACTATTTATTTTCAGAGACCCTATTACAGAGTTCATTGAGCACCTATATGTTAACTTCGATTTTGACGCAGCACGACGCAAGTTAAACCAGTGCCATGCTGTTCTATCGACAGATTTCTTTTTGATTGCGTGCTTGGAGGAATTTGTTGAAAACGCGCGGCTTATGATTTTTGAGACATTCTGCCGTATCCATCAAGTAATTAGCATAGGGTAATTAATTTCATATTTTATAATTTAACCTTAAAACTACAAAAATAGTATAAGGAGCTAATTTGATATTTTGTTCATTTCAGCATGTTGGCAGAAAATTTAAGCATGCAACCAGATGAAGCAGAATGTTGGATTGTAAATCTAATTCGTAATGCCCGTCTTGACGCGAAGATTGATTCAAAATTGGGCCACGTTGTTATGGGTGCTCAGCCCCTGTCCCCATACCAACAACTTGTTGAAAGGATCGACACCCTCGCCGTTAGGTCCGAAGCTTTAACGTCCTTGGTAGAACGCAAACAGAAAGCCCGAAATCAAGATGTAAGTTTGATCAATGACTATGTGTACTTCTAGACACGATCATCATGTTACACCCCCCCCCCCCCCTTTCCTCCTACTCCTTTTTCTATCGTACTACCAATTTCGAAGGGGACGCGTTGGCCGGCGCTCGCTGTTGCTCTGATACAATTTTAATTGTCAACAGCCTTTCTGGTTGTTAACATAGATATTTTTACAAAGGACATTGAGATACAAATGGTACTTAGGCGAACACTAAGTAGGTGACGACAGCGTATATGAGCATGCATTTTACAAGACGTTTCAGTTATAAGTGTGCACTCAGAAGGTACTTACAGCGGTATAATGTGGCATGCATAAAAGTACATATTTTTTTCTATTAATTTGTCCATCCTTAAGGGCAAAAAATGCTATTACCTGATTCGGTAGCAGAAGTAGTCCGATAGCAGAAAGTGTTACTTTTAATACACGTTGTTGTCAAATTAAGTCTCTCAACAAGGCTCGCCTCAGTGTGTTACAATCATTAACCTACGAACGAAATGGAGTTCACGACCGCGTTCCAAAAGTGGCTCAAGAAAATCAGATCCAAAAGTCAAATTCAGTATGATTCAAATCCAATCGGTCGACAGATGGTGAAGAATTGGTGAAAGCGAAATAGAACACCACAGAGGCGCGTTCAGGGCCTTCGCGCGAAGTACAACTTTTCGCTGTAACCCCGTTCAATGCCTTCGAGCGTGACAACCGGGTGAAACAACCGGCCCGTTCAAGACCTTTGAGTGTCGGCGCGAGTTACAACCGAACAGAACAACCATCGAATTTGATGGTTGTAAAACGCTCTGACGTTTATGACTGAAATACTCTTACGTGATTGGATGATATTGGCGGCCATATTCTATAATGTCATCTACTAGAAATAAAAAATCATGTGAAAGAGGGAGATAAAACATTTGGTTGCTGCAATCCGTTCAACGCCTCTGAGCGAGTTAAAAAACAACCGGACAACTACACCCAGAGGCTCTGAACGCGCCTCTGTAATTTAATAAATTAAATTCTTTATACATGCATTGACGTTTCGGAATTTTTCGGACACATTTTTCTTGAAATTTGTATTAGACCTGGTACACATGTCTGTAGGTCAATGTTTAGAGTACATACCTTTACCTTGTCGGTATACCGTTTACTGCATATGCTATTTTTTCGCAAACACAACATGACACATCATTATCGCTGCTTAATTGAAAACAATGAATGTTATCCATGATGACTGAGTTTTACACTGCGTATTTAGTAAACTAACGAGGCATTATTTGGGTTCAGGTTGGAAGGTTATCCATATAAAGTATACTATCTACGTACCACATAGTGTAAATATGATTGTACTAAGTATGGTTAAATTACTCCACTACATTTTGCTACACCTGTTGACTTCCAAATGTTTAATAAATAGTATAGTAATAGTGTAAGTTTAATAATAGGATAGGACGAAGGACATTGCCGTCGTTTAATCACGAATTTTAATGAGTTCCCTGGGGAATGTGTGATATGATCGAACTCGCGATATAATTGAATTCTAATCGAATTGTAAGCAGACAAGCAAGAGGTAATTTATAGCTATCTATCCCAAACAGACGTTGTTCTGTCTGTAATAGCTTTTATTTTTGACTGACGTGTTGGAAATATGCACAAACACACACGAAAAAAGATATCTTGTTTCTTTACGCACGTGAGGAGACGTGAGTGAGGGGAAGGAGGCGTGTAACGTCACTGGGAGCGGCCGGCGCGACTATCGCGAGCCAACCGCTCTCTTCCCTTCGAGACTCCACCGGCGTCGGCCCAAACATTTATCAGGGTGTCCACATTCTGGAAAGTCAGGGAAAGTCAGGGTAAAGTCAGGGAAGCTCAAGGCAGTCAGGGAAAGTCAGTGAAATCGAGAGGCTACCTGGAAAGTCAGGGAAAAATTAGGATTTTACACTGTTTGGTCCCCAAATTTCCCAGTGATTGTCAAATGAAGAATATGTTTACTTCATGCTTTTTGTAGAATGATTTCTAATCTTGACTATCGAATTATTTATGTCCAGGTTTGCACATTATAGCATAATTTTGGCAGACAAATCAACCGAGCAACCCTTAACTCTTGAGTTCAAATGCAATTTCCTTCAAATGTATGAATATAATTTCGATAAAAGTGGCATAGTTAAGGTGCGTATAAACTACGCGCGGCAGCCGCGCGAGCCAGTGTTCAATCAAGGTAGACGTTAATTTGCCGCGCTAGCCAATTTTTAGATAATAATTTAGCAGAACGCAGCTACCGCGCGCGGCAAGCGATCCAGCTCGAACAGCCCGCGGCGGATTCATTCTTGTAAACTTATGAGTCGTCCGTTTTACGTAAGTACCTATGCGCTGCGCGAGCCAAATCCCCGAAACAAAACAGAGCGTCCCAACTGCGCGCAAGCGGACGACTCGAGCTCCTTTGCGGTCTCAAAAACCGACAAGAAGCGGTTCGTCGCGCGGCACGTTCGACCGCGGCAATGCTCGAGCTGCCGCGCGCGGCGACCCCGGCCACATAGCGCGCGGTCGCTGTGCGAGCCAATGTTCGAGAGTTTGCCGCGCATAGTTTATACGCACCTTTATGTTGTTAATTTTATAGGCTTTATATTGAAAGTAAATTGTATGGCGTTAAGACAATTATTCTGCTCTAGAGTGAAAAGTCATTTGAAACAAAGTTACAATAAAAAACATCAGAAAACAATAAAAATCAATGAATAAATAATGTGTGTTGCTGCCTTCAGCTTGGATAACTGCTTGCATATGTGAACCTATTGATCTTACCAATCTTACAATGATATCTTGAAGAATGTTGTTCCATTCCTCATCTATCGCCATTCTGAGCCCATAAGGTTTGAAGAAGCCGGATCCCTATCTTAGGCCCTGTGCTTTAATTCGTCCCAAAGATATTTGATGGGGTTCAAATCAGGGCTCCGTGCGGGCCAATCCATGACACGAATGCCAACGTCCCGGAGTATAATATTGCGTATATGGTCTTGCATTATCATGCACATTAGAAACATCTCATCTTAAATACTTCCTGATTAAGGTACCACGAGATCTTCAAGAACATCAGGGATATATTGTTCGGATATGGATTCGATATAAACCAACTCTGTTCATGCTGTTAGGGAAATGCCGCCCCACACCATTATGAAGGCTCCATAATGGAGCCATCATAAGTAACAGTTTTTTCGATACAGCACTGAGCGTAACGTTTTCTAGGGCAACGGGACAGTCTCTGTCTTCGATTATTTCTGTAAAGACACTCTTGCCTCGCCAGAAAAAATAACATGCGCCCATTGATCCAGTGTCCATCATTCTTATATGCTCACGAGCAAATTGAAAGCGTGATCTGCGGTAAGCTACAGTTAATTTTGCTCGGCTAGTTAGTAGGCTAGCTCGGCAGTTAAATTGCGCTTGGCTAACCTTCTCCTGACTGTACACGCGCTTATGGCCAGGCCACTCCACGTTCCTCACGAAGCTGTTGTTGGACCTGCACTGCGTTCTGACGCTGATTCCTCGGGACATTTAAATGCATGTATCGATCATCTGCGGAGGATGTAGCCCATTGCCTGTCAGTTTCTGCGCGTTGAACGAAGGCTCCAGTCTTTAGGTATCTTCTATAGACGCGCTGCATCGAAAAACGCCTTAACATTTGAGCAACCCGACGCCAACTAAGCCTCCATTGAAGTAATGCGACAGCTTGAGCATAGCTTTCTGGAGCGGATTATCTATTTTAAGAACAAAAATAACCGTAGGTAGTCTGAAGACTTAAAGACAAAGTAAGCAACTACGCAGAAAAGTCATTAAAGTCAAGTGAAACTCCACCTTTCCGATCGTGTTCCTATTAAAAGAGGTGTGCGACAAGGCGACACAATCTCCCCTAAGTTGTACACGGCGTGCTTGGAAGATACATTTAAGCTCATCGACTGGTCTGGGGTATGAGTATCAACATAAATGGAGAGGAATTAACTCATCTGCGATTTGCGGATGACATCATTTCTGCTAAGACGGCAGCAGATCTTCAGCTGTCGGTGGGCCTTCGCATGAATACCTCAAAAACGAAGATCATGGCCAGGGATCCGAACATAGGACCCATAATGATTGCAGGAAACGTGGTTGAGCACTTTGACCACTACATATATCTGGGGCAGCTACTTACTCTTGAAAAAAGTGGGCAAACACAAGAAATAGAACGCCGAATAAAACTAGGTTGGGGCGCGTTTAGCAAAATGCCCGTTAACCGCCGAGCTTTCGAGCAATGCTCGTGTTAGGGGCTGAGACCTAGACCTTAACTAGACAACATATACACGCCCTACAGGTAGCACAAAGAAAAAATGGCTTAGGGTTTCTCTGGGGAACGGATCTGGAATACGGAGATACGCAAGCACACCAAACTGATTGACGTGGCTCGTGTCGTTGCATGTAGAAAGTGGCGATGGGCAGGGCGCGTGGCCCGCAGGACCGACAACCGGTGGAGCAATAAGATCATCGAATGGGAGTGGCTCCCCGGAACAGGACGAAGGAACGATGGTCGACGGCCGGCTCGTTGGTCAGACGACATAACAAAGACAGCGGGCAAGAACTGGACAAGAAAAGCCCAACCCCGTAGTGAATGGCGCAGAATGGAGGAGACCTATACCCACCAGTGGGTGGACATAGGTTGAAGAAGAAGTCAACCCCAAAAGATTAATGAAAAGCGATTGTGTTTATTACGAGTATCTTAGTATTCAAAAAGAGCCTTTTGCATTTTTTATTTAACAAAGGTACAAACACTTGAAGGTAATTGCATTTGAACTCAAGGGTGAAGGGTGCCTCGGTTTATTTTTTCGCCAGTGTACTTTCTACAGTGTAAAAATACTGTGCCTAAAAATATAAATTATGTAGGTACTTAAAAAAATGAAATCTATACTAATATTATAAAGAGGAAAGATTTGATTGTTTGTTTGTTTGTATTGAATAGGCATCGAAACTACTGAACCGATTTTGATGAAAGTTGGTTTAGGGATATTAGACCAGGGAAAGGACATAGGGTAATTTTGCTACAGGAAAAAAATTCCCAAGGGAAAACAAAAATAACGCGGGCGAAGTGGCGAGCGAAAAGCTAGTTTTAGATACAATTTGGTCTGAAGATTGCAACAAAAATACAAAATATTTTCGAAAAAAAGTTTTCTATTTTATTTTTCTGTAAAATGAATATATTTGGTCAGGGAATTTTGAAAAATGGTCAGGGAAAGTCAGGGAAAAGTCAGGGAATTTTTTTGAACATTAGCAGTGGACACCCTGTTTATGTAAAGCAAACATTAAAACAGTTTATAGATACACTCCACGTCTCATCTAAAGTCCCCTTGGATCATAACATTGATCTTTCGAGCCGGATCAGATAGTAACAAAAGATATAACCGAATTGGTCCAGGTGGTCTCCAATTTTGTGCCCAGCAACATATTTAGCAAACCATAGTTCAATGATCTAAATTACTAACTATATTATTTTATTTTCAGATACGTTGGGGTACTCAAGAATTTTGAGTTAAGTGAAAGAATTTCTATGGCTCAAAATTATTTTATTTGTTCATACAACTATTTGTACGATATAAGTATATGTATTAAAAATTATAATTCCTCGATGCAATTTGTGGTTTTATTTTAATCGATAAACAATTGACAGTCTTTATTGGAATAGGGCAAAGTGCCCTAAGCATGGCAAAGGGTTGTGGTAGCACTTTTGTTCAAAAAGGGTGACAGGGTCCAGTTGAAGAACTACAGGCACTTCAATTCACGCTGCTGAGGCATGTTTACATGCTGTTCGAAAGTCATCATGGAATATCTCGCGTGCAGGGTTGACGACTTCAAGCTTCCCGAACAAGCCGGAGACGGACAAGGTCACACACACACGCTGCAGTAATACAGAAGATCGAAAGGTAAAGTCGACTACAAAGTAGACTTGCAACGAATATTCGGTTACTATTCGCGTATTCGGCTGCTTTTATTATATTCGGCCGAATACCGAATACTTAAGTAATATATTTAGATTTTTATTATAGTGAGATAATAAGGTAAAACGAAAGAAAGTATTGATTAATTTTATAATATTTTGATTTCTCTTATAATCATCAAAGTAGTCATATGATATGTGAAGTTCTACCGTGTACTGACATCTTGGACCAATGCATGTTGAGGGAGATCCAAATCTTTTTGGATAGAACGCAGTTTTTCGCAGTGCCAGAATGATTAAAATGAATTACGAGCTAACTGAATCTTCAGAAAATCGTTGGTAATTTAATTGGGGAGTATAAATGAAACAACGCGCTGAGGCCAACTCTTTCTAATAGCTTTTACTATATTTCGTCCATTATCATGAACAACGATATGGCAATTTCTGTACTTAACGTATTTACGATATGCACAAACTAAACTTGTCAAAACAAGTAGTTCCATTGCAATAGACCGCGCGAAGCAGCATGGGGTGTGAGGGCATAGACTGAGAATCTACATTAGTAGAACAAACGAGCGCTGAATCAATAATGTCGATACAACTTTTGGCGCCACACACCGGCCGAATATTTTTGCCTAATCGGCTATTCGACCAGGAAGCTCGCCGAATATTCGGTATTCGGCGTATGGCCGAATATACTATTCGTGGCAAGTCTACTACAAAGAGGTTGGTCAAAGTTACAAAAATATGTACGAGAGGTCAAAAAGTTGGCGGTTGTTGGGGGTTGGTTTACTGTTCCAGGTAGGCAGTAGTTAAGCACCTCATTAAGAGTATAGTATATACCAGGTTTGAACCTAATCGGGTCATTAACGTTTGAGTTGGCGACTAGGAAAACATTCACGTTTGGCCTCCTGTACACGTATTACGAAGGTAAAATATGTGGCGTGTAGCTTCGTACCACGTTATATTTATTTATTTATTTATTAATAATGTACATTTGTGTACAAAGGCGGTTTTAATGCCTGGGGCATTATCTGCCAGTCAACCTTTGGGCGATGCAGAGAATTCAGAGGTAGATGTACCAATTCCAAAAGAAGTGAGCAACATCATCTTAATTAATACCTATATAACATAAATATATACCCATCAACATATACGAGGGTGGGTCAAAAAGTTCGCGGAATGAGGGGTATGGAGGGGGGAAAGGTGACTCTTTACTACCTGCACTAGTTGTGACACTCATTAAGAGTATAAATACTAAGTTTCAAAAAAATAGGTCATAATTACCTGAGCTACACATCAATCAACAAGTCAATCCGGAAGAAAATTTGCAACATGGAGAAAATTGAGTTTCGCGCAGTCATCAAGTTCCTTACCAAACAAGGAAAACCTCCCCAAACTATTTTGGAAGAGATGTCTTCTGTTTACGGGGACTCTTGCCCTGGTAAAACCATGGTTTACAAGTGGCACAACCTGTTTAAGCAAGGCAGGGATTCGATTGAAGATGATCCGAGGCCAGGGCGGCCTGTCGAGGCAACCACGGCAGAAAACGTCAAAAACTTGAAAAAATCATATTGGAAGATACCCGTTTAAAGAAGAAACAGCTTGCAGAAATGATTGGAGTATCAGATACAACCATTTTGAACATCCTACACGACCATCTTGGCATGTCATGCAAGGTGTGTGCAAGATGGGTGCCGAGAATGCTCACGCCACACCAGAAAGTTGAGTGTTGTCGCGAGTTTTTAGCGCTCTGTGGTAAACAAAAGCATGAAGTTTTGAACCGAATTGTGACTGGAGATGAAACTTGGGTTCATCATTATGAGCCTGAGTCCAAACAAGACTCCATGCAGTGGCACAAAAAGGGCACACCACCTCCGAAAAAATTGAAAGTGTCTCCGTCGGCTGGAAAACTCATGGCTACAGTTTTCTGGGATTCAGAGGGAATCCTCCTTATTGATTATAAAGAAAAGGGTGTCTCTATCACTGGAGAGTACTACGCTGCACTATTAGAACGTCTGCGACATGCTGTGAGAGAAAAAAGACGGGCAAAATTGACTAAAGGTGGTAATGAAGTAGTCAATAGTTAACATTGAAATTTATTTTCTTTATGTTATTTGTGGGAAATATGTTTAATTTAATGTCCTTTAAAACGAAGTAACGCAGTTATCTGCCATAACACACGTTTACAAATTAGTTTCAGTCAAAAAAATAATCAAAATAATTTTGGCCAAGCTGCCCCTAGTACAGGATCCACCGTGCGCCGTTATTAAGTTCCTTACCAAGCAAAGAAAATCCGCTCAGATTGTTTTTCAAGAGGTGTAAGAGCCCGTTCCCACGTATCCGATCAGTCTGTTTTGCTGGAAGGTCGGTGGTTTTGCTCGCCGTTTACGTTTGTATTTCGTACGCGATGGACGGCGACGATGATGTTCTTATATTGTGGTGGTATTTGAGACGAATGAGACGAAAAAGAAGTAGAAAACGAAGACAACATTGGGTGCATCCTATACTTCGATTTTCAACAGGGACATTTGAAACATTGATGGGTGAATTAAGGAATGATAAGGGCAAAGTTGTTTAACTACTTTCGAATGTCTTTTTCCTCTTTCGACGATCTCTTTCAATGGACATAAAATTACAAGACACAAGATTTAGAGAGTGCATTTGTCCACAACAAAGGCTGTCCATATGTTTAAGACATAGATGTACTCGTCCAACGGTTTGTCCCACAATACGTGTTTATTTTCGACTAGTGATATTAACGCGCAAGCGTCCACGTCCACTTTGCACGAGCACTGACGCCAAATGAGACTAGCGACGCGAGTAAGGGCGGGGCGGAGGGGGTCTCGTCTTCAGTCTTGAGTTCTAAGTGGGAACGGGCTCTTAGCGGTTTACGCGGACACTGCCCCTGGTAAAACCATGGTTTACAAGTGGCATGGCCTTTTCAAACAAGGAAGGCTCTCCATTGAAGACGGCCCCCGCTCCGGACGGCCAAAAGAGGCCAGCACACCGGAAATCGTCGAAAAAGTAGAAAAACTTGTATTGGAAAATGCCCGGCTGAAGAAGAAACAGCTCGCAGCAATGGTTGGAGGTTTCGAATAAACATTTTAAATATTCTACATCATTATCTTGGGATGACTAAGGTCAGTGCAAGATGCATTAGAGCTGAAGGAAGACAGTTTGAACACCTGTTGTAAATCTTGACATTTAAATAAATTATGTTAAACAATTTTTGTGTATTTAATTTATTTCACTATCTGTCTCTCTCACACTTCGTAAAATGACTCTCTCAGGTCTCACTCAAACTAGAATGTTAAAGTTACGGCCTTAAACCAAACCATGGGTACATTTGAATAAATTTTAAGTACGTAAGAAAAATTTGTTCAAAACTGCCTGTTTTTGGAAAAAAAAATTGTCTGCAATCGTAGAAATTATCTACCAAGTATCATACCATTTTGGAATCCTTATTGAATGCGCCATCTTTTGCAGTTACTTGCCAAACTCGCATAGTACATTTTTTTTCAGTACAGCTTGTTAAAGCTATGCGAAAAATTAATTTTGAATATTTAATTTAGATAAAAATGGCATATTCTTCTAATTTGGAGCAGCTGGCTTTAAATTTTAGATGAGAGTATACAGAAACATTATTCAGGATTACAAAACAAAAAAAAATGTTTAGAAAAGTCAAGAATTGTAGCAACAACAGTGAAAAGGGTGTAAATTTTATCAATTTTTTTAATGCAAGTTTTTTTTTAAATAGGTGACTTAGATTTTTTTAAATATTTTTCTGATAACACATATGAGTTAGTCTATCACCTGCTTTCGGCTTGACGTCGGCTTCTGGGACACCCTGTATAGGTATTGTAAATAACAATATCAAACCTTGTGAATGCAAAATAATGGTACTGAAACACCTACCTAGTACTTTGTTTGCAAATAACACCCCTAGTTAAACAGGATATTATTAAAATGCATTGATCCTTTTCTATCACAATTTGGTTTGCTATAAATATTTCTAAAAAAATAAATAAATGAGAGAAATGACAATAAAATTTAATCTACAGGTTTAATAGTTATAAATCTAGATAGTATGAAAGCAACCATGACTGTGGAAAGTATAAAAAATACAACAAACACATAAAATGTATCTTCAGAAAATATATCGGTAAAGGCTGGAATTTGATTGTATATTTCCTCGACAACATGCATATTGCCTTTGACTGAGCGTGCCATTGCAGATTATTTCTTCCTTTTCTTTTTCTCCAATTTTGTTTGAACAGTTGAAGCAGTTTGATCAACAGGGGCTAAAGAAGACACATGCTTATTAAGAAGCTGCAATATTTCTAAGCATGTAAGATTTCCACTTTTGAATGTCACCTTAGAAACTTTTGCTGTTTCTAAAACAAGATAAATACATAAGTCAAAAGCCTGTGTTATCATTTAACGTTAAAATTATGGTAAAGATAATAACTTACCAGCTATAGCTGGTACAATTGTAATTTCTACGGTAGGGTCACTGCGATCACAAACTATCTCAGTTTTCAGGGAACAATTAGAATTAGTCAAACTTATTTTAGGTGAGCTTAGGTAGTGCAGGAAATTCCTGAAAAATATGAGAATGAAATGTCACACAGCAGTTACTAAGTCATGTAAATAGAAGTGCATATTAAAAAGACATCTTTAAAAACGTGTGACAAATGATTGAAAATCAAAGATATTTCAATTATAAATAAAGTAGAAACTCCTAGGAGGTAATGCCGAAAGAACAATGGTCCTGCCAGAAAATTAATTTTAGTAACACCTTGTATGAGTAACGTTGTCACCAAATGGATCAAATTTCACTGCGATTCTTTTCGCTGCTTTTAAATTCACTGCCCTGAGTTGTTTCCCTATTGCTGAAACAACACCCCCCGACCTTCGTAATGTACCACTGTACGGGATAGACATTTTTCAGATTTTTTCAGAACCCGAAGCGAGTTAACATTTGACATTGACAGAATTGACAGATCCACAGATGTTCCGTTTCGGGCCGGGTTCCGTTTCGCGATGAAAGTGACCATCAGCACTGTGAGCGCGCTAACAGGCGACCCGTTTCGCGACAACAGCGTTCACGTTGGATGTGATGACGTCATTGATTGCGTCACAAACCATTTACAGGAGCGCGTTCAGAGCCTCTGGGTGTAGTTGTCCGGTTGTTTTTTAACTCGCTCAAAGGCGTTGAACGCATTGCAGCAACCAAATCTTTTATCTCCCTCTTTCACATGATTTTTTATTTCTCTCTCTATCTAGTAGATGACATTATAGAATATGGCCGCCAATATCATCCAATCACGTAAGAGTATTTCCGTAATAAACGTCAGAGCGTTTTACAACCATCAAATTCGATGGTTGATCGGTTGTAACTCGCGCCGACACTCTAAGGTCTTGAACGGGCCGGTTGTTTCACCCGGTTGTCACGCTCGAAGGCATTGAACGGGGTTAGAGCGAAAAGTTGTACTTCGCGCGAAGGCTCTGAACGCGCCTCTGTGCTCAGGCCGAATTCATGAGCACCGTGAGTCAAATGTCATTGTCGAGTTGACATTTTGTTTTGGTTCGCTAATTCGATGGCTGAAAATTACTCTTTAATTGAATTGAAGGCAAAAATAACCCAAATATTCTAAAAATTGATGATTGATTGATTGATTAAATATAAGGATAAAATGACGACATTAGAATTACCAGTTTTTGTTGAAGAAGAAAACAAAGTAGTTTATTTATAACTGTCCCCTGAAGACACTCAAAGAGCAGAAAATGGTAAAGATATAGGTACAAGGCAATGACAAACTGCTAAAGCTTGAATATCACAGAAAACAATTGAAATTACGAGTTAAATTCTTTTTGAGGTTATGTTTGTTTTGATATTATTGACATAAGCGCGCTCACGATCGTTCCGAGACGATAGCATGCCATTGGCATCATTATCGCACGCATAGTCGTGAGTAGTGTAATCTCGAAACGGAACAGCCCCCCTAGACAAGATGCCTTTCGATAATCGCAAACGCAATCGCTAAATGGATAATGTATGAGATTTGACAATTGCGCTCGAAAGCTAAACGAGGGCTTATGTCAAATCGCATACATTTTCCTTCTAGCGATTGCGTTAGCGATTATCGAAAGGCATCTTGTCTAGGGGGTCTGGGCCTCGAGATTACACCACTCACAATAGGTACTCAGATTAACTAAACCAATGGATTCGCAATGTTATTATATGTCTCAAACACATTTGCGTCCAGTTCAGTCCGCCATTACAAAGCACCGTGTTTGTTGTTGTGCTAAAATATCAGTCGGTGAGCATTATTTGTGAGTGCATTTTACAGTTATACGTTTTTTATTGATTTTTTTAATGAATTCTATAAAGAAAAAACAACTCAAATGTTGGCACGCTTTTTTCGTAGGTATTTCATGTCTATTGGTTTCTATAGTCTAAGCAATAGGTACGAGTCATGGAATTATTACTCAAACAGGAATGAGCTCTTCAAAATATTGTTGTTCAAATTTGGACTTTATTTCAATGTAAATAAAGACTAAACACTTGAAAGTGCAAAAGTGTGCCGAGAGATCGCAATAACTGTACCTTTTATCCCTTTCCCACAGTGTTGCTACTGTTGTATATTTTCTATTTTAGTAGTTGTGAAACAACTATTGGTAGATGAAGATTTTTTATTATTGTTTATATTAATTACTTTTAACGCCCAAAATACCTAAATTGTTTTTTTTTAAATAATTATAACATAAAATAAATTAAATTACTATGTTAGCCTACTAATAATCATTATAACACTATGATTTTACGTCCAGGAAATATTCTAGTTGTAGTATTCAAAAATGTTATATTGCAACAACGATTCTATGTCAATGTCAGTAATTTTCGTTGTCATTAAAGTAGGGTGACCACACGGTATGTACCTAATATAAATATTATCGCAATTTTTAACATTTTTTAATAAAAGTAATTTATATTAGTTATTTATTGCTTAGCTTACACGATGCGATGTTAAGTTATTAGAAAAAAGAATTCTGTTCAAGATATTGGCGAAACCACAAAAGTTTTCAATATTGTTGAAACAATTCGACTTACACTGACGTGTTTTTAATTCTTTTCTTCTTAAAATATTACTCATTCTTTTACTAGGTATGTATTTGAATATCACAGAGAGATTTTAGTGTTGACTCATTTTTAACAAGTTGACATATTTGATTATCTGTTATGTGGCGGTGGGTTCAACATAATATACCGATTGGAAAGACCCATCTATTGAAAGACAATCATTGACATTCATTATTATTTCAATAATTACAATATTACTAAAACCTATCTTATATTGAAAAGCAGATATAAAATTCTTTTGCGCAACCCATTTTGAAATAATAGAATAGAATATAATATTTCTTTGTTGTACAACACCAACCAGCTTAAAGTCAACGTATAAATAATAAACTTATTAATAATCGTGATTATTAAGCATATTATGATTTTCAAAAGCATCTTTCAGGTTGAATGTTATTGTTTTTATGAAAAAATCCCTATTTTGTAGAATTTGTGGTCACAAATTTACGAAAGAGACAAACGGTACAGTTATTTATCTCTCGCTCGGCACACTTTTTTAAGCAAGAGCTCATTCCTGTTTGAGTAATAATTCCATGGTACGAGTGCGGTCCCAAGGAAGTTTTATATTTTTTAGCTAGAACTTCCTTGTGCGGTCCATAATTTGCACAGACCTACCACAAAATATAGACTCGCAACGAGCGTGCCCACTTCAGTCCTCACTCGCTCAGAAGAATAACTGTTCAGAAGCCCAATTCACGTAATCATCATTCACCAAGATTGAAAGTTGACCATATTGAAATTGTATTGTGAATTAATCAAAAATTGGTATTCTTCTAACTAAATGTTACAATCAAATCACGTTAAGATTTCAATATCATCTCGATATAATCTCATAATAGTCAATTTTTGAACGTATTTCGATTCTCAGTTACCACAGATTATAGCACAAGAATGTGCGTCGTAATGTTGGCACTACGCTAAAAATCTTGTATGGCCTATGCTAATAACTGGCTGAAAAGACTTATGTTCGCGCCAGAAAAGCATTTTAAAACGTCAAAAGAATTGACAAATTCAAAACTTTTCAACTGAGCTCGTTTGTTTTCGCGCGCTTAAGGTCAACGTTTAAAACACAAACTAATAAGTGACAAGTTGTTTAAAATGAAAGCGACGTCGATGAAACAAATAGAGGTGTTGTTGGACTTTTTAGACGGGCACCGCTCTCTAGCGCTGGGACGAGTACGCGGCAAAGAGGGCAGTGTACTGTCTCAACGATTGTGGAGGCAATGCGCTGATAATTTAAACAGCGAGTTAGGTGGTGCCATAAAATCCCCTCAGGAATGGAAAAAAGTAAGTAACATAAACTTTTCCTAAGTTCTTTAATATATTTTATTACATTTGTTACAAGCTCTATGACATTTTCAGTACTACAACCAATATAAAAGTAGAGTGAAGGCAAAAGCGAGGGCTATCAAAGACGGAATTAAGAGGACAGGCGGAGGCCCTGCCGAATCAGTTGAGCTGACTCCTCTCGAGCAGAGACTCCTTTCAATTTTAGGAGGCTGCAGTTCACCTCTTCCTGTTAGGCAAAACCCTCTGCCTAGCTTGGTAAGCATTCTACTCAGACCAAGCTAACAGTAAGAATAGATATTTCAACCATTTGTGAAATAAATCAATAAGTATTGTTCTTTATTCACAAATCTGCAATATTACTTTAACACACTGTGAATGAAGCATAGGTACAATTTCTTTTATCCAAAGATGCTCCTTTCTTTTTATTATTTTGAATTAAGACCATACAAATTATTTTCAAGTAATTTAATGTGTAGTAAAATTTTGGATAACTTCATTTATTTTAATTTATGTTTACACAGCATTTTGTTCAATTATTTATCTCATACTCATAGAATGAAGATCACAATGCAAAATATTCTAGAGAAGAAACCAGGCATGACCATAATTATGTGGAAACTTTGTGAGTACAGCACAACTAACTTATAATGTGAAATGAAAAAAATAACCAATTCAACTTCAACAGACATCTGAGACGTTACTTTGTCATATTATAACTTTTTTTACATTTTAGATTCGATGAGCATGTTACAATGTAAGTATGAAACATAATTTAAATACCTAATTACCTGACTATCAATCTAAAATAAACATATACAATTATATCTTGACGAAACTCATAATTCACCTAATGTAGGTGAATTATGTAATTATGTTATATTTTAATTTATTACATAATTCTGTAATTAACATATTATCTTTATTACTCAATTTTTCCTTTGTGTTTTCAGTGAGCCTGGAGATTTTTATGTTCACCCACTGGAGAATTCATTTGAGTAAGTTATACATTTGTAAATAATAGTAAAAATATTATAACAAGCTTATGATCCTTAAAAGTTTGACACTAATAAGAAATATTTTTGTCTTTATAGGAATATTGAAATTGAAAACAGTTTAGAAGCTAAGTATGATCAATTAATACTTTATAATTATATACTATCAGCCTTATTCATAAAAATATTTTTGTCATATTTAAGTTAAGCAGTGTCTGTCACTTTCAATCTCATTACAAAAAAAATGACATCGAAAGTGATACCAACATTGTATAACTTAAACATTGGGGAATGCTCTGAGGAGCTCTTTAACCTTATCCCTCCCTCTCCATTCCTTAACAGAAACACGCGTAAGGGCCTTCGGAGTCATCCTTACACTGTATCTTCCTTTTCACACCGTACCAAGAAATTCCAAGATTCCTTCTTCTGTCGTTCATCCCACACTTGGAATTCTCTACCGGTGCAGGTGTTTCCTCCATCCTACAACATGGGTTCCTTCAAAAGAGGTGTGAAAAAGCATCTCTTAGGCCGGCAAGGGGCGGGCAGGTAGGATAGTGGATGTCGTCCCTACTCTATCTGTCAACTCATTTGGGCCTCTTTCACCGCTTAACATCAGGCGGGAGGAGGTCATTTGCCGGGCCCTCCATAAAAAAAAATTGTTTAAATATTTTTTATGAATAAGGCCATATATGAATATAAGTACTATAGGGTACTGTTATCGTATATAAACTTAAGTAAAAAATACATATTGTATTTTAGTGACAATAGCCGTGATTCTCTTATGGCTGAAATGAAAATAACGGGGAACCCTGATGCTCTAGCAACAGCAAGACTTCAGGATGGACAGACGTGAGTAAATTTAATTTCTACTTAATATAGAAAAATTATCAAATTTTTAAGATTTACACCACACCCATACTTAACATAATGACACATCACAGCCAAATAAAATTACTTTAACTGATGTGTTTCTGCAGTAAGGTTGTCAGATTGAGACAGCTGGTGTTGTATTGGAAGCATCGGGGCCAGTATCTTATTCTGTCAATGTAATAGTTCTTCTTCTTCTTCTTTTTTAATATGTGGCAATTGGTAATGTAATAGTTCCTCTTGATTTTATTAGGTGTAAGCAAAGAGTGACTTATGCCAGGTGTTATAACCACCTTTAAGCTACCCACACGGGTATGGCCAGTGGTGTGGTGGGTTTGCAGTGCTACACCACCACACCACCATTCCATCTTCTTAATGGTATCGAAGAATCAAAAAGTAAACATTGTTTGCAGTCAGCAGGCTGAAAGGTCTCGCAAGGAGCAAGCTGAAAGGCTTCGCGAGGAGCAGACTGAAAAGCCTCGCGAGGAGCAGACTGAAAGGCGCGAGGAGCAAACTGAAAGGCCGCGCAGGGAGAAGGCTGCAAGGCCGCGCAAGCGTCGCCGCCTGCGATCCCCTTCACCTAAACGTAATTTTGTTATCTTAAAATGTTAAGTGATTTATGGATTTGTTATTCATGCAGTTATAAATTGGTTTTGCAGAAATGGATGCTTTCCAAGAAGCTGGGCGGCATCTAGCTGTGGTAGAGGCTGAAGGGGTAGAGGTTAACAGACAGTTAGTCTGTGCTACAAATCGACAGGCAGCTGCAATAGAGAGTTTTGTAGCACAGTTCAAGAGGTTTGTTGACCTCTATGCCCTTAATAATCAACCTAATGCCACACTTTAAGATATCTTACGGCTTCGATTTAACAAATGTCTTATTGGTAAGTTTACAAAAAGAAAGTTTTTGATAGAATTACCTTTTATTGCAATATTTTTCAAACCCTAAAAATATTTGTACTTTAGTTTTTAAAACTTTAACTATTAATACCCACTAAAATGGTGGATATGTTAGTCATAGTGATTAAATAGCTATTATACGTAATAGCTGCCTATTATAATATGATAGATAAATTTTATTAATCACTTTATCCAGATTTTATTCATAATAGCAGGTCAAAGTTAGTTAAAGTAATAAATAAAGTTCCAACTTGCATCCCCTCCCGCTTCTTATTCCACTACAGATATTAATAATCTTTCCTTTCGTCCGGTCGTCTGTTCGTTCCATCGAGATCTCGGTTCCTGACCCAGGAGCAGAGTGGCGAGGTGGCTCAGGAGTTTTAAACCACCTAGAGACTTTTAGTTTACTGCTAAACCTCCCACCGAAATCTCACCGAGCCAGAGATGTTAGATAATAGTTACTCATCTAGCTTCCGCTTAACAATAGTGCACGAAATTTCGATTTCATCCCCAGTTATAAGTAAAATAGTATCAAATGTAAGGGAAATTTATTGTATAGCTGTAACCGGCATGCATTGCAATGCCTCGTAAATGCCATTTTTTGCTAGGGATCCTCACGGGCGTCCCCAGAACACTACCAAAGTTTCATTACAATCTGATGAATAATTTCGGAACGCATAGAGGACAAACAAACATTGTACATACATTGATTTTTATTTATATAGATTATTTATAACACATTAACTCAAATATTAAGAAAATGTACAATAAAAAAATATAATTAAAACTATTTAAAATAAAAACATTATTATTGCTTCACATACAAGTATAGGTTCACCTATACTTCTTTTACTACTTTATCCACTTTCGCTGTAACAGATATATCCTTAATTGGCCCTCATATAACGCTCTAATGAATTTATTGTTTCTGAAGATATCCTCCCTTAGCTTCAATGAAGAAATGTCTTCATATGAATAAACCAATTTTGAAATATGGTAGATCCCATGCCTGTCTGGTCTGTTTAGATCATAAGGCGTGTATAGCATCTATGCTTTCGTTGTTCACAGCGGTAGACGGACGACCATCACGACATTCCATCACTTAGATTGACACAACTGCATTTGAATTCTGCAAACTAGCTATAAACAGTTGACTTGTATGGTGTTTAATAGCCAACATCATTTTGTTTTTTAAATATTGGTCTTTGTGACCAAATTCTGGAAATTTGTTGTGCACCCTATTTAATTTATATTACGGTTTGCCCACAGATTTTCTATAAGTGCGTTTTGCACGGCTCTGCCCTGTTGGAGCGGTACGTTTTGACGGCGGCGAATTGCGGGTGCTGCCAATTCGGCCGGTAATGTTGAGGGCGCAAGGGCAGTTTCTTCGTGGCGCAATTGCAGCTGCTGGCGGCGCTCATTCTCACGCTCGAGAGCAGACAGCTCGGGTACTGCGAGGCGGGCCCGGTTGGCAATGTTGTGAAGTACACAGCATGCGTTAACAATTTTGCCTGCCATTACGGGCTTATAGTGTAGCTGTCGCGCAACTAAGAGGCACCTGAAACATCACAAATTAAATTGTTTTTTAAGTAACAACAGTTTTTTTTATTGATTTTAATTTTATTTGGCCTGTCTGTATAAATCTTTGTAAAACACACACACTGAACGACTGAAACATGGAAGATTACCTACTTTTGGCTATTGGTCCATGTGCTATTGTTTGTTATTGAAATCAAAGCTCAGCAAGCTGTTTCATTTATGTCAACAAGCTCCCTTCTACCCACAGTAATTTAATTAAATAAGCAACCCACCTAAATCTTGATTTGAGGACTCCTATAGTCCTCTCTACCACATTTCGGGCCTTCACATGCTTATTATAATAATAAGCTTCGGGAGTGCCCTCTGCTGCATTTAATATTGGGGTCATTACATTTTTTCTTAGTGGATATCCGCTATCTCCTGTAACAATAGAACGCTTTTTGTTGACGTAATTTGAATTTCTGTAACATTTTAGCAATAATAGCAGCAATAATAAGTCAAAATATAATGGATTGACTTTGAAGGGCTAACATAGAATTTTCCTTGCAGTGAATGTACCTACTTATCTTTTTTTAGTGCTAACTATACATTAGACTATAAATATAGATCAAATTTTTCTGCATACCCAAAAGAAAATTTGTTTCTCCACTCTCATTTAAGTCATTGAGATAACCATTTAGTGGATGGTGACTCCAAACTGATGAGTCATGAGTACTCCCAGGGTTCGAAGGGTCCACAGAAAGAATGTTAAGATTGGCATCACATATCTGAAATGTAACATTGAATTCTTAACTTCAATACATAAAATTGTTTGCTTACATACAAAACAAGGTAAGTTTCGCGCTCTTCTGGGTATTCCTTTAGTATCCTGCTGCACGCGGAGCACGTAGGGGTCGGAGGGGAGTCGAGGGAAGTCTCCCTTAAAGAGGGGAGATGCGAAAACTTAGTTAAAAAAAAATAATTCTGAGGTTAGGTCTGAAAACTGCTTACAACTTGTCCGAGACTAAATTTATAGCCTGCAACAAAGACAACAATCAGTAGAAATTGTAAAAATGAGACAAAAATGTGTCTGACTGGAATTGGTTCTGATAATCTAACCGACTTTAAAGTGCCCCAAGTCATTTCTGTGTGGTCAAAAAAATTTACCTATCTGCATCTGTTTGAGGTGCCCCGTAGCGGGTCTGGGTGGTCTTAAAAAAAATAAAACCTAACCAAACCAACTATATTTGAAGTGCTCTGGGTGTCAGTCAAAGTCAGTTCTGGGTGGTAAAAAAAATCTTTACACATAATTAAAATTTGCAGATTTCAAAAATGACCACTTTCCGCACTAAAAGCTTTTAGATTGATTGATTTGTGGCATTAATACCTTTCGATTAAAGCCAAACAGATACTAGTGCAGCAGGATACTAAAGCCAACCCCTCTTGTTCTGAAAAAAAAATTCTACTTACTATCATCACATTAAGTGAGTGATATCCTTTACGGCAATAAAAAGCCTCTTCCCGCTCTGACGGCTTTATTATGCTGACATGTGTGCCATCTATGCAGCCAAGAACTCCGGGAATACCAAAAGCTGAACGAAACCTAAAATTCACAATATCAGTGTCATATTTTTGTTACAATAACATATTTAACAACTAGTAATAGTCTACCTTCTTCGGAGTGTTTCTCTATCCTCTCTTGTTTGGGGGAATTGGACATATTTCCCAAATATGTTACTATTGTTTAGGGCGCATGCAACTTGTTTCACAGCTCTGGACACAGTGGGTTGTGAAACAGAGTGTAATGCACTTTGTCCTACCAAAGTTTGGTAGGAGCCACTTGCGAAAAACGCAAGAGTAATTAAAACCTGGAAAAAGAATTGCATTGAAGAGAACATAGCTAGTCATTGTCACCCCTTGTTTAGATAGGTAATAATCTTACTTTAGAAGAGACATCTAATGCATCATTTCTTTTTGGATTTCCAATATATTGACGAACTTCTTCTATAAGAATTTTAGTTAGATTCTTCGAGAGCCTGTAGGTTTTTTTAAATTCTCGCTCACTGAGGCTGAAGGCATCTGCAGCAAGACGACGATTGCGTTGGGTACGTTGTCGTTCCCTGGCTCTTCGTGTGGCAGCAGCCATGGCAGCTCGGTGCGCCGCAAACAAATAATGCCAACGAAGCCCGGAATCGCTCATTTTAAATGGTGGAAGGTAGAAAACAAGAAATGAGAATCACAGAAAACCACAAGAACTGTACAAAAACTAATTTGTGATAGCTTCAATACAATCTAATGTCAGTATGGTTACGATCAACTTTCAAGCTCAATTTTGACATTAAATAATTTTCAGAATACCAATTTTTGGCCAGAATCCATGTCATTATTTGCTTTTTTTTAGCAGAATGCCGATTTTAGCCTAAATCATGTTTCGGTTGCATTACAATCTAGTTGCATTCTTTGACAGATCAACGTCAAACTTTTAGTGTACGAGAATGCCATTGTTGATGCAAATGATATCGAGACTAGATCGGAACTGTATTTTTATAAAATTTTAGTTACGTGAATTGGGCTTCTGAGCTCACTCGAATATTGGGTGTTGCCACATTAAAAGGATTTCCCTGCGTTATAGTTAATCTACCTGCCCCCCTAGCACGTCCACCAAAACACGATATGATAAAGCGGTATATCGCGGTGAACTGTCAAAATACAATAGGATTTCGTCGTATTTTGACAGTTCACCGCATTGATTTACTACCAACGTTTGGTAGTAAATCAATGGTTCACCGCGATAAATCGCTTTATCATATCGTGTTTTGGTGGACGTGCTACGGGGGCTGAGTTTTAACTAGCCCGACTACGTGATATATGTCTATGCCCTAAAGCTTAACAATGATGGCCATATTTTAAAGCATTTAGAATTTATGTACCGACGAAAAAACACACTTTAATTTCAAGAGATGTACGAGTTTTAAAGAAAATGTTTTTGATGATAATAGCACTAATAATTCTGAGAATTTTAGCTTAGAAGAAACTGACACAACATCATCAAATGAAAGTAAACTAAAAATTAATTAATGATGAAGCACTTATTCAAAATAATACAATGATAGAAGCTCAAACAGAAACTGATGAAAATGAGACTTTCGAAGACACTAGACGAAAATATAACTGAGGATACAAATTCTGAGTCTGAGGAAAGAAATCTTCATGACAGGTTATCCCCCCAAAAAGATGGCACTATTGAGCGATATAAGGCAAGAATTGTAGTCAAGGGTTTTTCTCAAAAAGGAATCGATTACGAGAAAACATTTAGTCCTGTTGTACGGATAAGCACAATCAGAGCACTTTTGGGAATTGCTGCACAACGTAATTTAAAATTACAGCAATTCGACGTATCATCGGTTTTTCTCAGCGGTTCGGTCAAGGAGGAAATCTATATGAACCAACCTGAAGGATTCAGTGATGGCCCAGAGAAAGTCTGTAAGTTGAATAGAAGCCTTTACGATTTGAAACAAGCGCCGTTATGCTGGAACACTTGTATATCTCAATAAATATTTAATTGAATCTGAATTTAAGCAATCAACTAATGATCCTTGCCTATACTTTCGAAACCAAGTCCTGATTGCACTATATGTAGATGACGGGTTGGTGGCATCCATTACCGAAGTAGCAGGAGTAAACTTTTTAAAAGAACTAAAGCAGCGCTTTAGGATTAAAACCAAACCAGGCGGCTATTTTCTTGGACTAGAAATAACTAAAACTAAAGATAACTAAAATAACTGTCTTACACAAAGAAAATATTAGAAAGATTTGGAATGGCTGATTGTAAAAGTGTTCCATCTTCGGCAATAAAAACACAGGAAGATGATGGCAAAGAAGCTAATATACAGAATTTTCCGTATCGTCAAGCGGTAGGCGCTCTCGCATTGCCACGAACATGTCAAATGAGGTTGGCAATCGACAAATATAATAGTTACAGTTTACATCTACATTCTAATATTGTAGTGACAGTAGTTCATGATATTTGTTTATTAGTTACTCTGCTGTGGCTCTGCCGTATAATTCGTTTCTTAGCTGATATATTTTTACAGTTTACAACATGATTATAAAGTCTTGTGTCATCATTAAAGAATAAGTAAGTATTCTTATAATGGCAAAGGTTTTTTATGTAAAAAAACATTTTGGCAGCGTCACGTCAGCTGATAATATACGGAAAGATTATAAAATATATTAGGTGCTCAACTGGGCGATCCGCGGCCGTACCGCCTAACTCAAAGCGAGCACTCGCTATCGTTATCATGACATTAGAACAATAGTTTTAATGTCACAGATGACATTAGAGCTATTGTTCTATATGTCACGAAGCGATAGCGAGTGATCGCTATGAATTAGGCGGTAGCCCCCCCGATCCTGAAACAAAGGAAAAATATTGTTACATTACAGCCTAATCTACAATGAAATCTATATACAATGAAATGAACATACCAATTACAATATTTACTTATTTAAGATTACTTTAAAATAGATAATCTGGAAACAACACTATCCACCTTAAATGCTAATGTTGTTACTAATTATAAAAGAACTAATTATATTAATAGTTTTTGAGTCCAGCTTACATAAAATAGTCTCAAAAAATTCTATGATCATATTTTGTACACACAAAGAACACATGATTAGCATCTGCCTCCCCTAGACAACATTCACAGAGAGATGAGTTTAAAATTCTGAGTTTTCTCAAATGCACAGGGAGACAGCAGTGACCCAAACGTAATCTAATGATTATAGAAGATATTTTTCGGCAAACACGAAACCTAAAAAACCACAGTCTTATAGGAACCTCGGGTTGGAGCTTTGCATAGTATGACCCCTTACTTTTACTACTATACATCCATCTTTTGGACCATTTAGTCCTTAAGAATTCACTGGGCAAAGCTAATAGGTCAGGAGAATAAATTTCAAATGGCACTTTATCACCACATATTATAGCTTCTTTGGCAATGGTATCTGCCTTCTCATTACCGTAAATACCACTGTGCCCAGGAATCCACGCAAGGGTTACTGTGTAGCCGAGATTAAAACACTGTAAAAGTAAATGTTTACATCTAAAAACTAATTCAGTTCTAAGACGTGTTTTAAACGGATTACCTTCCAATGACTTTAAAACACATAGACAATCTGAGAAAATTACAGACTTTTTTAACTTGAAAAGTAATATGTAATTAATTGCTTCAAATATGCCTCTACACTCTCCTATGAAAGTAAATGTTCCAGGAGGACATTAAATTTTTTGTACAATATTATAATTTTCATGATAAACACCCACACCAACATAAACCCTTCCGCACATTCTTTTGAAGCATCTGAGTAGAGGAAGTTCCACCCCTCCCAATACTGATCCAACTGATCCTTCTTCACTAAGCCTAAGGAAAGACATAAAAAAGGTTTAAACAGTAAAACATCATATGAAAATTCATAAACTGGGAACTTAGATGTCCTTCCAACATGATATTTTAAATGCTGCAAGTACTGGTAACTTATGACCAGACAAGTAATTTTTTTATGAATACCAATACCTAGAAGATAAAGTATACCTAGACAACAATTGTAATTTCGGAAAAAGTAGATGGGAAGATAGCTGAAAAGCCCGATATAAAAACCTATCCGACAAAAATTGCCGTCTCAGATCAAGAGGGGGATCGACACACTCCACCTGCAAAGAATTAATTGGAGACGATCTCAAGGCACCACAAACAATTCTTAAGGCTCTGGATTGAATACCGTCAATCTTTGATAGATACTGCTTGGAAACTGTCTCGAAAAGAAACGAGGCGTAATCAAATACACTTCGAATTATAGCATTGTACAAGAGCTTTAGATAGAAAGGGTGTGCTCCCCACCAGATGCCCGCTAAGCACCGCAAAATATTAAGATTTTTCTCACATTTCGTCAAAATATATTCAAGGTGAGAGACAAAAGAAAGTTTTGAGTCTAAGATAACACCTAAAAATTTACATTCATTTCTAACCGGGATTCTAACTCCTCTAACCACAATATCAATACGAGGTCTTAGTTAACAATTGAGCTTTTTTCGGGGGATAGAGACAAACAATTAGAGTCTAACCACCCAACAAGGGATATAATACCTTGTGAGATATCATCAGAAGCTTTTTTGATATCTTTGTGCCAAGAGAAAAGGTCTAGATCATCAGCATATTGCAGCAATCTACAAAAGGGAGAAACATAATTGAAAAGGTCATAAGTGTACAAATTAAATAAAAGGGGACTCAAGACAGACCCCTGTGGGAGGCTCTTAAATAGAGTCGTGGAGCCAGTAATTACACCATCAACCCACAGATGAACAGAACGCCCAGAGAGGAGGTTACAGATGAAGTTGACAATTTTATTTTGTACGCACAGTTGAAATAACTTTGATTTTAGAATGGGTAGGCAGACGCTATCGTAAGCAGCAGATATATCAAGGAATGCTGCAACATTAGAGTCGTTTCTGGAAAAGGCACGCCTTGTGTCTGTAATAAATAAAGCAAGACTATCGATAGTGCTTTTACCTTTGCGAAAGCCGTACTGACACTTTGGTAAAATTCCCTTACTGTCGGCAAATCGTTTATGTGTTAACTCCTCTGACTGAGTCAGCGAGTTGCTTTGCCCAAAACACGACTTGTCGATAATTGTAATGGGGTTCGGTACTGCATTACTTTGACTCACCTGTATAATATTGAGCTTCGCAATGGATGTAACGGGTGCTTCGCTTTGTAGACCATCTGTGTTCCTCCTGTTACCCGTTAACAGTTACAAGCCCTCGTTCATCTCCGACCTGTAGGTATTAAACGAACATTATTCCCATGTAATGGAATCTAAGTGCATAGGTTTACCTTAACACAACATAAGTACTGTTTGTTGTTAGTAAGTACGATTGACCGTCGTCACCTAAAGTTCGGTGATATGGATATGATGCTGTGCACCACGAACAAGGCCCCTGCTTCCAAGTTCGCCGTAGGTTGGGTATCCCTTCTGCCGGCAGGCCCCACACAAGTTTGGGGGTACAACGAGACTCTGTACCTGTAGAAGAGCTACCAGGTATCAGTCATGGGTGCAAGCACCTTTTCAGAGTCCTTCATTATGAGTGTCTAAGTTGGTTCTCTCATAATCTGGTCATCATACCAAGTCCCGCAGGACACACACACAAGTTAGATAAGTAATAGATTAACCCTAGGCACTTAGCTTTCATCAACCCGTCAGTCCGGTCAGCTGCTCAAGTTAACAACTATTGAGCACTGATTCTACTTTATTAGACTTTCACAAGCTAATCAGAATCAAACTACATGAGTTACCCGCCATAATGTACAATCGACGCTTACTGCACTGACGTATGCTTAATATGGCTGTCATAAGGTCGGATGATGAATGAAGGATGTATAGATTACATGTTTAGATTACATACATTGTCTTTGCTTACCTTGTACAAAATATCAGTGTTGCTATATACAATATATATTTCGTGAAAGTGTCGCGACACTCCTCACAAAGTTGTCATCAAATTCTGCGTCCACTCCCTTATCTTCCCAAGGGCTCGGACGGCAGCAGCACGTTTATGTCTCAAATCTCTGCTTGACGTATCATTGTCCATCATGTCATTTGAAAGATCTCTCAAATCATTACTGTCCATTCTATCAGCGCTCTCAATTTCAACATTTGGTTCGTTACTTGTGTCAATCATTGTATCATCTGTCATTTCCGTGTCTACTATCTGTCTCGTTTCCTGATCAGGTAATGTTTCATTCTGAGCAACTTCTGTTTCTGTGATAGCACGTGGGGAAACAACTAATTCATCAGAAATTTCTACAGGTAATTGAAAAGGTTGAAATCCTTCTTTAGTTTCTTGAGTTATTGTATCATGAATTTCGTTATCTTCGATTTCTAGAGGATATAAATGTGCAATAGAACGCGTAAAGATCGTATTCCCTACCCTTACTCGTGCTACTCTAATCAGACCATCGGAACCTTTTACTAAGGAAACTATTTTTCCCATCTTCCAGCCTTCTCTATTTCTATCTCCTTTTATCTGTACTATTTGGCCTTCTTGTGGATTAAGATTTGAAGTAATACGTGGTTGTTTAGGTGAATGTCTATATCACTCTCTTAAGCTAGGTAAGTAGCGGTTTTGGAACATTTCCTTGAATTCATCTAATATTATTCTAGCCTTCTTCCAACCCATAATCAAATTGGTTTTTGTTGATGTTCCTTGTAATAAAACATCATTTTTTGCAGTCTCTAGAGTGACACATCTGCCAGGTTGAAGAAAATCGGATGGTTTCAAAATGTGTTCAAGTTCTACATCAACACATGTTAAAGGTCTGCAATTTACTATAGCTTCGATTTCCTTTATCATTGTTAGCAGTTGACTATCTCTTAAAAGGTGTTTATGGAATGTTCGTCGCATACAGTGTTTAATCAGTCCTACCAAACGTTCATAAAATCCTCCATGCCATGGTGCAAGTTCAGGTATAAATCGCCATTTTATTTTGTTCTCAATACAATATGAATTTGCTACTATGTCCGAAATTAATTTGAAATGTAAGGCATTGTCAGAAGTTATGAGATTTGGAATACCTCTGGTTGAAATCCTTCGCCTTAAGGCGAGAAGTCCTTGTTCAGCTGACAGATCTTCAACCACTTCGAGGTGTACGGCCCTTACAGCGAGACAAGTGAATAGGCATATCCATCTCTTACTTGTTCCCTTTTCTGATTTGACTAGTATCGGCCCAAGGTAGTCGACACCAGTAAAAGTAAATGGCTTACTGTAATTGACTCTTTCAGGTGGCAGCGGAGGTGCGACTGGTAATTTAAATGGTCCACCACCATGTTTTATGCATCGAGAACATTTACTCAATGTTTTCTTAACTTGACTTTTCCCTTGAGGTATCCAATAAGTTTCACGAATTATACTCAGTGTATGGTTTACGCCAACATGATAATTCCTCTCATGTGTGTCTATGATCACTTTAGAGGTAAATTCGCAATCTTTCGGTATAATCACTGGGTATCTCTTGTCAAATGCCCAACCCGCATACTTCAGTCTACCTCTGCAACGAAGAATACCGTCAATATCCTTGAAGAGTCCTAGATTTCGACTAAGACTAGTTTCTTTTCCTTTTATTTCGTCTCCAAAGTACGCTGCTTGTAATTTCTTTCAATATATTGTTTTCAGGTTTCCATTGTTCTGGTAATTTGTCTGGTAATTCTTGTGTCTGAGTCTCCTCGGCCATTTTCTTACATATTTTTTCTTCTTGTGTTATATTCATGAGTGGACTTTCTGTATTCGGCAGATCCTCCCGCGCCAGAAGAGTAACGGTATTTGATGGACCAACTGGCCATTCTGTCTGGTCCTCCTTCAGGAATTCTGGCCCCAGTAACCACCTTGACCTCTCTTCTTCTGAAGCGTATGGTCTCGTTGCCACATCGGCAGGGTTTTGTTGTGATGGAACGTGTTTTAGTATCAGATCCTTATTCTGTTTCACTTCATCCAATCTCCTTGCTACAAATGGTGCAAGTAGTTTGTTAGAATTATACCAGTCTATTACAATTTGGCTATCTGTCCACAAGATCTGTCGAGTGACCCGCACTTGTAAGAATCTAAGAACATATTTGATCAGTCTACTGCCAATAAGTACACCAAGTAACTCCAATCTGGGTATACTTAAATTTTGCTGATCTTTTATTGGTACGAGTCGTGACTTTCCTATTAAGAAATGTATGTTCCTTCCTTGCACCAAGTAAACCACTGCTGCGTAAGCCTGCAAGGAAGAATCTGTGAAGCAGTGTAGTTCAGCTTTATTCTCGTTTAAGGTACTAATGGTTCTGAGGGGTATGCAAATATTCTCGACGTCCTTCATTTCCTCCAAAATTGTCTTCCATCGTTCCATGGTTTCATTGTCTAGGAGAGTATCCCATTTCACTTTTTTCTTCCATAGATCTTGTAAGAGAATTTTTGATGTTAGCATGATAGGTATACTAAATCCGCAGGGGTCGTAGACGGCTGCTATTGTTTTCAAGACTCCTCTTTTTGTGTATTCATTATTTTTGTTTATCTTCACTCTCAGACTTAGTGTGTCGTCCTCTAGATTCCAATCTAAACCTAGTACTTTCACCGTTTTGTCAAGGCATACATCTGCGTCTGGAACATGGTCTATGAATCTTTTAGAGTTAGAACTCCACTGTCTTAAATTCATAGAGATCTGATTAAATGTATTTTTCAAATTATTGTATAATGTTAAGGCTTCTTCAACACTGTTAGATCCAGTTAACAGGTTATCTACATATATATCGTTAGCTACTCTCTTAACACTTTCGTTTTCTGAACATGTCAAATGGTGCCTGACAGTTGCATTTAGAATAAATGGTGACGATGTAAGACCAAATGGAACACGGGTAAATCTAAGGTGTATGAGGTTGTGATCTGTTACTGGTTTGTGAAAGTCCTTTAACCATAAGAATCGTGTCACATCTCTATCCGGTTTTTTAAGAGCAATTTGAAGGAATGCCTTCTCAACATCTGCTGTTATACCAATAGCGTGACATTTGAATTTAATTAAGAGACCAGTTAAGTCCTCTAATAACAGAGGTCCACAATAAAGGTGCTGATTTAGACTTTTACTGTCTTTAACCCGTGCTGATCCATCATAGACTATACGTAGTACTTTCCCTGGTGCAGAGATGCCGTGATGAGGAATATAATGTATTGCATGGTCTACTTTTCCATTAGGAACTTCTTCAATTATTCCTTGATTCCATTGATCTTTTATTATCTCATCATATGACGTTAATGTAGCTGGATCTAGTCTTTTAAGTAAACTTTTTAGTCGTCCCAATGCCAGCCCAAAGTTGGATGGCAGCCCTGTAGGACTATCACTCAATCATCTATCATGGCCAACTGATATAATACCTTTGATCTTTAAATTCTGTTGTTTCGTTAAAATGCTTGATAGCTTCTTCATCCCTATTTGCTTTTGGCGAGTCTGTTATACCTATAGACTCCAAGTCCCACAGGCATTTTAAACTTCCACTATCTAGTGGTGGATCTAGTTGATTAAAACTGACTTCACAAGAAGTTTCAAAATATGTTAATACTGATAACCGTTCGATGCTTTTGTTTGCAGGTATTCTACCAGAAACTATCCAACCAAAATCTAACTGTACCAAGTACAAGTCCTGTCTAATTTGTATTTTATCAGTAGACATAATAGTGTAATAATAATCATTGCCTATCAATATGTCAATGCGGTCAAGTAGGGAGCCATTATCAGCTAACTGATATCTTCCATCATTCCTCCAGCCAAGTAAATTTTCATTTGGATAAGGCACTCCTGGAGATATTGATGGTACTATGTTGGTAAACATTGTTTTGACTATGTTATTTTTTGTTATAATGTTTATCTTTACTAGTGAGCTTTGTATCTCTCTAGGATGTTGAGATCCAAATGTAAATATAGCGAGGTTGTTGCGTTCTTCTTCTTCTTGAAGATTCAGCTCTTTAGCCATAGTTTTTGTAATATAGCTTCTCCCACTTCCAGTGTCTAACAATATCCTGCAGGTCCTTCTGATGTTATGATGACCTAGTACTTCAACAACTGCTGTTTGCAATATTGTAGTCTCCTTCCTGCGTATATGCATTACACTGGTGGATTCTTTTTCTTGTTTAGTCCTTTGTTGGAATTTGTTGGGACATAATGCCTGATTATGAACCCCATGCTTACCACAAAATTTACATTTCCTTTTTCGCTCACATTGCAATCTGCCATGCCCTGTTCTAAAGCAGATGAAGCATCTATATTTCAGTTTTGCTTTCCGTTCATTAATGGTTTTGATTTTGTCACAATTTGCATTGAAATGATCTTCATTGCAAAAAATACAACTCCAACGTTTCTTCCTTTTTTCTGAATTATGGATTCCCCGTTCTCTAATTTGATCAAATTTTCTCTTTAAAGGTTTTCTATCCTTTGAGTTCCAATTATATCTCAATTTGACATTCTGTTGATGTTTCTTAAATGGTTTTGCACCATTAGTGAAATTGTTCTTGGATGGTCTGTCTAGGTTTGTAGCATCCTTTATATGCAAAGTCTCTGTAGTGTATGGACTTTCAACTACATCACTCTTACTAGGCTGTTGAGTTATTCTTATAGCTTCCTCTTTAGTAGAGATTATCAAGGATAGATGTTTTAGAATACTTTCCACGGTAAGTGTACTGTCAGAACCAAGTCTCATTTTGGTGTCATAAATGATATCAGCAGGAAACTTTTCCATAATCAAAAATCTCATTTGATTTGTATCTGTATTTTCTCCCATGGATTGCAGTATTCTCAAATGACGTTGAATTTCATCCAACGTAGTTCGACAATCATCAAAGTTTTCAGCCCGTTTCACATTATTCATGGCTCGATGATGCGCATGAATAACTTCATGTTCTTTTCCATATCGAGCTTTCAAAGTGTCAACAGCAATTTGATAGTTCTTATTGGTAGTGTTCAATCCTTCTATTAACCGAAGAGCATGGCCCTTGACTGAGCTCTTGAGGTATAATAACTTATCCACATCACTTAGTTTTCTTTGGTTTATACTTGAATTAAATTGATCCCAAAAGGAGCACCATTCAAGAAGATTACCTTCGAACTGAGGTAAATTAAGATCTGGAAGCTTGCCGTATGATGAAGGTTCCTTGGCTGGTAGTATCACAGTTTCACATTTGTATTTGATCTTTGCGTCTAGTTCAGCTAAAATCTCTTCCCCTTGAAGTTGATATGTGGTAAAGTTAGAGATCTCGTCCGGATCAGGATTCTTACAAATGTTAAAGTAGTTATATAATTCAGATGAGAAGCGTGTTAGAATTGATTTGAGTTTTGCTGACTGGATATTAGCCTGTTCTAAATTGTCATTGTTTAAGTTCTTTGAGAGATCATACGCTTGCGTTGACAAAGATTTAATTTCTTCAGTGAATTTAGACAGATGGTTGATTAGTATTGTTTCAATTTTAAGGTGTCAATTCTGAAAAGTGTTTGTTACTATACACTTGTGTACATGTAAGTAATTTAAAATTTTAACTTAATCTATTTTATTTGATGGTGTAATTACTTAATTAACATGGCCTTAAGCTAGACTTCACCTTAAGTTTAACTTGATTTTACAATTCACTTGGCCTTAAACAAGACTTCGCCTTAAGTTCAACTTGAGTGTAACTTGGCCTTAACATAAAAAATATTCAAACATGTTCATTAGCACAAAAATAAGAAGAGTTAACTATACACTCTCTTTCAATCAATTAACTTTGTGGAAAATCATTTAATGTGAATACCCATTTGTGTCAAATATTCATTAAACTATTACCACCACTTATAAATTTCCTTGTAAAAGTACTTAGGTGGCATGGCATCACTTTAATCATCAATAAATTCATATACATTTACTAACATCTTCCTATAAATGTTTATTAATAATTAGTTTAATGAAACATGAATTGTTAATTTATATTCAAAATTCTTAATGTTACCTAGAAATAACATTATCAAATTTTCATAGTAACACTAAAACAATATTTGAGTTATAGATTACATAAGTACTTAAATATTATCTGTTGATTTTGAATAGAATCAAGGCACACTGATTTAATTTGAATTGCAACATGGGTAGAATATATTCTGAAATTAAATGTATCAAAAGTAGGTAGGTATTAATTCTTTCACTTATGAATAGACATTTAAGTGATTTTATGTAGCAATTGACTTGGTACAACTGAATATTATGTTCCCACCTAAACATTACTTCATAAAGATAATACAAGTTGGTATGACAATATAATCGCATATTCTCAAAAATTAAAACAAACAAATTTATCTAAAGCGTCCCCATTTTCAATAGGAAAGTTCAACAGTAAAGTATGAGTACTTCCCCAAGCAACATAATCATGAATACCTATATTGTATTGTCCAACTATGAAAGGAAATCATCAGAACAGGCAACCAAAACCCTCCAATAACCTTCGTCATGCATCTGCCACATATGGTAATTTAAGCCTTTGCATTTGCTTCGTACATCAATCATAGATAGATCCATTTTGATTTGAAAAACATGAATTACCATGTGCATCAAAAATAGCTACGGATAGCCGGTTTAAACCCACGTCATGCGGCGTAATCGAAACAAAATGTTTTAACAGTCATATAATCGTTACTATTCTTACCTTAAAGGGTTCTTTCATCACAATGCATATATGGTTTTCTCACAAACTAAAAGGTTTTATAAAACAAGCAACAAGTGATCAAAAATTCAGCATGTTGATACTAATTATGACGAGTTCTGATAAAATAGTATTTCATAATGCTTGGATATTTTTAATACCTATTAGGTGTAAATAATAAATCAAATATTGAATATTGTACAAGTAAATATTCAATCCTGTAAATAAAATACATATAAAACGAAATTTGTTCTAGATTTTTTGCAAGTAGCAGATATGAGTGCTATATCTATAAATATAAAATTCTCGTGTCACAGTCCTAGACCATAAATCAGGGATACGTAGCGAGTGCGCGATCGGGATGGAAGTTAATTTTGTATTAAACTCGAAAGTTCGCGCAATTGTAATATGCGACGAACGAACAACTATTTCAACAGGATTACAATTTTATTATTAAAGCAACCAACACAGTACATATTAGTCAGAGGCGCGTGAATTTAAATAGGTAAGAATATCTAAAATATTTAAGTAAGTATTGTTGTTATATGTAATTCTTATGCCTAATTGTTTTTTCTTATTTGCTTCATATTACCATTTTTTATATATTTCTATAATTAACGTTAACATTGTATTTGTTCTTAATATCAGCAGAGCGAGCAGAGTATTCGTCGCGAACGACAGTGTCTTAACCACACTCCGGAAACAGTTTGAACAAAGTTTTATAAAAAAAATCGTGTATATTTAGTAGATCCAAGAATGAATCACATACTACTTTTATGCCGCTAAGTGATAATTATGGTCAGCACAAAAATGTTACTTATGGCGAAGTGAAGTTCACGGGCGCAGAGTAATATGTAGTCCAACTAGAAACTTCAAAAATACCATCAAGTTATTTATGAAAACACTCCTTATATAATATTATTGTTATTTAATTCTAAATACTGTCAAAATTATACAGACATGGAAAATTACCAAAGTGTATTTTGTCACCGGCGTACTAAATGCTCCGTGTGAAAACAGCTTTAACACAAGCTTCGCGAGTGAGTTGCCATAGACCGTTCACTCTGAAGTGAACGAATAGTCAAGATTCGTTTCTTTATAGAAACACAGATGGCGTTACGTGTATTGAATGAAATACACCTTGCAATATGAAATCATGATTTCTACTTTTCTAAGCCAAAGCAATCATCACCAAACCCATGGATTCATCACAATCAATTTAAACCTTATCCCAGCACCTCCATCATGTCGGCATATCGTTTATGTGTTAACTCCTCTGACCGAGTCAGCGAGTTGCTTTGCCCAAAACACGACTTGTCGATAATTGTAATGGGGTTCGGTAATGCATTACTTTGACTCACCTGTATAATATTGAGCTTCGCAATGGATGTAACGGGTGCTTCGCTTTGTAGACCATCTGTGTTCCTCCTGTTACCCGTTAACAGTTACAAGCCCTCGTTCATCTCCGACCTGTAGGTATTAAACGAACATTATTCCCATGTAATGGAATCTAAGTGCATAGGTTTACCTTAACACAACATAAGTACTGTTTGTTGTTAGTAAGTACGATTGACCGTCGTCACCTAAAGTTCGGTGATATGGATATGATGCTGTGCACCACGAACAAGGCCCCTGCTTCCAAGTTCGCCGTAGGTTGGGTATCCCTTCTGCCGGCAGGCCCCACACAAGTTTGGGGGTACAACGAGACTCTGTACCTGTAGAAGAGCTACCAGGTATCAGTCATGGGTGCAAGCACCTTTTCAGAGTCCTTCATTATGAGTGTCTAAGTTGGTTCTCTCATAATCTGGTCATCATACCAAGTCCCGCAGGACACACAAACAAGTTAGATAAGTAATAGATTAACCCTAGGCACTTAGCTTTCATCAACCCGTCAGTCCGGTCAGCTCCTCAAGTTAACAACTATTGAGCACTGATTCTACTTTATTAGACTTTCACAAGCTAATCAGAATCAAACTACATGAGTTACCCGCCATAATGTACAATCGACGCTTACTGCACTGACGTATGCTTAATATGGCTGTCATAAGGTCGGATGATGAATGAAGGATGTATAGATTACATGTTTAGATTACATACATTGTCTTTGCTTACCTTGTACAAAATATCAGTGTTGCTATATACAATATATATTTCGTGAAAGTGTCGCGACACTTACTTTCCACAAACCACTCTAACCTATTCTTCACCAAATGTTCAGCTACTTTGATAAGCATTGCTGTCGATAGCTGTCAACACTACCAGGGTCCTTACCAGGTTTTAGAATGGGAATGACAATTTGTGTTTTTAAGCCTTCAGGGATAAAGCCAACATTAACAAACATATTAATAAGTTTTAGATACTCCAAAAACATCACTAGATTTCACCCATCCAATCCAGGAGATGAATCCTTTAAAGTTGGAAGGATTAAACGCAATTCATCCAGAGTAAATTGATCTATTGAATCAACATCTGAATGGGACAAACAAGGTAGATCCTGTAAGTTAGGAACAAATGGAGGCGCTTATCCAGAAACCTATCAGAAAAATTGGCATCTGTAGGACAATGTTCTGTAGGGGACATACAAATGAACCACGAAACAATTTTATTTTCTTCAAGATGAGTGAAGGGCATATTTCAGGAGTGATTGACTCACAGAAATTTTGCCACCCCTTCCGTTTTTTGGAGTGGAGAAGATTTTTGGTTCTGGTCATGACATTTCGTAAGTCAGAAAGATTTTCTTTAGTCATGTTCTTACGATAAGAGCGTTCAGCCAACTTACGGTTTTTAATTGCTTCAGAGCACTCACTGTCCCACCATGGCGGAGATGGCTTTTTATTTGAAATAACAGATTTTAGAGAAAATGCTTTGTCCGAAGCATCAGTCATACCATCAACAAAGCATTTAAGGCAAGTGTCTAAATTATTTGTGGTTGGCAGAGGAAGAGATTTGCATAATGAGTCTATAAGGTCAGAAAATTTATTCCAGGTAGATTTGTCGTCAAGCTTGTACTTCATGAAGGGCTTAATAGTTTTGAATATCGGTTTGGTAAAGGGAATTACAATGGGAAAATGGTCGCTGCCAAATTAACTGTGAAGAACCCGCCACGCCGTATCCGGAGCTAGGCTGGCAGAAACAAAAGTTAAATCTATTGCACTTATCAATTCATTAGGTTTGGTACGGCGTGTTGGACTACCATCATTAAGGATACATAATTTATGATTGTCCATCATCTTGAAAATTTGGTCTGCAAGGCTATCCTTTTTTCCACAGCCCCATACTGGGTGGTGAATGTTGAAATCACCCATTATTATGATGGGGCCACTCAAATTAGAAAGTATTTCACACAAATGAAAAATAATAGCAGCACAAGGATGGGGAATTACAATGAAATGAAATTAATGTATTTTACTTTCGCACAGACAACGTAAAAGTTTCAATCGGAAGTTAGATTTATTTTCAATGAAGGCAACAAGCTACTAATGAGTAAGGCAGATCCACCATACCCATCAGAGCTGTCATCTCTGAAACATACATAACCAGGAACCCTAAAAAGAGAACCTGGCTTATGTCTTGTTTCTGAGATGGCAACTACAAGAGGAGAAAATTTGCTTACAATATAGAGTAAATCAGTTTTTTTGGCTTGCACACTTTGGCAGTTCCATTGGATTGCCTGGGCCATTTTGTACATGAATAGGAATATAGTTGTTAATAATAGCTGCGTTGGACGGTAAACTGAAAGTGTTAAGAAGGCTTGTTAAGGCCTGAATAATATCAGATAGAGAAGAAGAGAATAGGGACGGATTTGAATTTAGAGCTACCCCATTTGTAATGGGAAGCGGAGGGTCTCGTACAAGATTGTCATGAACAGTTCGGTCATATCCTACCCGAACAGGAGACATTCTTGGTTTGACTTTATTTGGTATACTTGTTTTATACGAGGTAGAATATAATTTGATTGAGAGACTGGAGCTGAATGTTTGACGACCTTTTAACTTTTTGCAACAGGACCATGTAACTTAGAGGCTTCACCATAAGAAATATTTTTTTTAGCCATCGTTATTTTTATACACCTTTATCTCGCATATTCTGGGCAGGGCATATTTGTCAATGGCAAAGTGTACACCCGAACATGAAATGCAATGTGCCCTTGACTCTTCAACACCACAGGTATTCCCACCATGATCCATACTACCACATTTGTAACATCTTTGCCTTGATCTACAATTTGACACATGTCCAAAACGGCAACAGTTATAGCACTGGACTGCAGGGTAATAATATTTCTCTACAGCCAGTGAATGGTGGTAGAAATTGTCCATCAAACGACAAGACACATAATTGAGATGGCTTCCAAGCTGTTATACCATTAGTCACTACTTTGAAATTTAACCGCCTTACCTTTACCACAGGGCCACATCCATCTGGGACCTTAATATTCTCAATGATTTCTTCCCCACTCCAATCTGTCGGTATACCCTTTACCAACCCGAGCCTGATAGTACTGTATGATGGAATTAATGCTTTATACCCATTATCTATAACAACCTTGTTATTTAAAAATTCATTTGCTGTAATCGCACTACAGAATGTAAGGGTCACCCTATTTCTTCCGATGCTCTGGACACTACCATTAATAATGTTAATAAAATTATTTTTTGAAAGGAAGCGACCAAAATTTACTGGGTGTAGATAGGAAGCAGATGACTCACCATCCGTCCTCTGAATATGTACAACATAAGGACCTTTATCATATTCTTTATAAACTTGGCGTCCAGACGGACGCTGAAATGGTAGAGAAATTGTTTGTGGAGGGGACTGGTCCGGTGACACTAATGAGTCCGTGATGCCCGAGAAGACTGACTCAGGATTTACTCTTTCCTTCTGTCCTAGTGGAATTTCTGATGTCAGCTGTGACTTAGCAACATCTACTGCACTGTCACAATCAAAAGAGTCCAGCTGTGGTCTCTTTGACTCTTTATGTTTTGTAGACACTTTTCGCTTTTTCCCTGCGCTAAGGAGAAAGCATGATAAGAAACAAGAACTTGACTATCAGTGTCACTGGACGATGATGATCTATCATCCCTCACTGTCTCAAACCCACCAGGGGACGGGATTTCATTGACCTCCATTTCATTCCCGACACAACCAGCTTCTATATCCGGGGGTACCTTACCCCCAGAAGTAGTCGCCATAACTACATGTAAATGGGGCAGTCAAATCAAGTGAAAAACAAGTGACTATCAAACTAATTCGTTTTAAATTACCAAATTTACAGAAAATACTTACATAAAATTACTATAAATGATGTAACTACACTATATTTAAACAAAATTACATAAATGAAGAATGGAACTACTCAAATTAAAGCACAAAAAATATTTTTCCTTCAACGAAATTTGTAACCGACCGCGCAGCTGATGATCAACCAGGCAAAAAAAACTGTCTCAGTTCATTAAAGAATAAATAAGTGCCAAATGCCCCTCTGACTTTCATTCAACACTTTTCAATATTAAATTCCATGACAGTCTGTATTTTTTTTCCGATATGTCGGAAGGAACTTTACTTCCTACGTCAAATAAAATGATTTCAGCATGCAGTTTCGCTCTCAGTTCTTAGTTCAGTTCAGAGCCTTCGCGCGAAGTACAACTTTTCGCTCTAACCCCGTTCAATGCCTTCGAGCGTGACACCCGTGTGAAACCTCAGAAGAATGATTGTTCTGAGTGTGAAACAACCGGTCCGTTCAAGACCTTCGAGTGTCAGAGCAAGTTACAACCGAACAGCCGTCGAATTTGATGGTTGTAAAACGCTCTGCAGGCCTATTCGCTAACTATGGTTGGTAACTAGAACTCTCGTTTTTGAAAGACACATTAGCTGTTCCATTTAACCATCACCACTTTGCTGGTGCTGACATCTGATGTTAGCCTCGTTATTTTTTTATTTTATTTTATTTGGAAAGGGAAACAAACAGCTTGATATAGAGCATATGAGTGAAAAATAATAGGTCGATACATAGGCCAATACAGTTTCCACTAAAAATTAATACTAAACAGTTGAGCAAACACTAAATTATAACAAATTCTTTCTAAATAGAAATTGTGAAAATCGACGTACATGATATGTCGTTATTATAACAGCTTATTATTTAATGACATTAATTAACATTGGCAGCTGGAGAACGATGGTTACAAATACACTTTTTAAACTTATGAAGACTAAGAGAAAAAATATCAAATTGTTGATAACACTCATCATATGAATAACAAGATCTTACAGAAAAACGGTTCTTGGCGTAGTTAGTGCGACAGAATGGTGGAGCAAATGTTTTTGTGGATCTCAAACAAGACCTTTTGCATTTCAGACATATTTTATTAGTAAGATAAATCGAATCTACCATATTGTGTATAATTTTGAATAGAAAGAATTGATCGCGATGCTCTCTTCGTAGTTTAAGTGGTGTGATTACATCCGTACAATATTCGGGATATCTATATTTCATCCGTTTAATGAACTTATTCTGAATGCGTTCAAAACAATCAATATGCACCAAATACTGGGGATTCCAAGCCGTTGAAGCATATTCCAAGATAGATCTCACAAATGCATTATATAACAACAGCAATGTACTAGGATTCTTAAAATCAGAACCCTGACGAAAGATAAAGCCTAACATCTTTTTTTTTATTTTTTATTATTACTATTTTAACACTCCACAGACTCGTGGTCCGTGCTCTTTTCATGGAATCTTCTCATTGTGATCTATTTTATTATAATATATTATATTAAGACTTACGACTACTTTTTACTCCTAATCTAAGGTGAGTTGCGCAACTCAATCAATTTAAAAATTTTAATATATATCTTAATAATATCTATTTATACTTATATATACTTAATTATACTCAAATATATATCTTAATAATATTATACTATATGTTAATAATTTATGTATGGACTATTTCACAATTTTTGGATCATTATAATTATTATGCCAGTATTCCTTTTTTTTTTTTTTTTTTTTGGGAGGGGGGAAAATGCATTTACGCATTCCTCGTGGTCGAGCCAAACCACGAGGATATGTGGGACTCCCCAGTCCATACCCGGCCCGGGCCTACCCACTAAAAAACCCCCCAGCAGCTCCTCCGTCCGTCACAAGACAAGGGGAAGGGGACAACAGCCAGGCCTTATTCCCGCTGACCCCCTGCCTGTGACATGTCCGTTGCCGGACTCTCCACCTGGCTCAGCTACTTTGTGGAGCGGCACAGAATTGCGCCGCTCTACACCCCGGTTGGTTTTTTATTGTGGTTGTCTTCCACGCGGTCCGACGCTCAGTGCGCCGAACCCCCGGCCCGCTCAGTGCGGGTAACGGGTTGCCCGACGGCAGACCCCACTGGATCCACCGCCGCGCGGTGAGCCGAAGCTCAGGGAAAATCCCCAGAAGGTGCAAAGCACCATGGCGATAAGAATCGCTTCACCTCCGCAAGCCGAAATCGACTTCCAGCGAAAGCCACACCTCTTCTTAACACAAGAAGAGGGGACTTCGCCCTTCCCCGCATGAAGCGGGTGGCCACACGAAGTGGCCCGCCAGGTTGAACCCGGCCATCCCACACCCCCCCTCTATGGGGGTCCTCTCGTCAGACTATTAGCCCGCGGTAGAGAATCTGCCGGGTTGCCCAGGGTGCACCACAAGGAGGTTGTCTGACATCGCACCCCATGCCAGTATTCCTTTTTTTTTTTTTTTTTTTGGGAGGGGGGAAAATGCATTTACGCATTCCTCGTGGTCGAGCCAAACCACGAGGATATGTGGGACTCCCCAGACCGTACACGGCCCGGGCCTATCCACTAAAAACCTCCCAGCAGCTCCTCCGTCCGCCACAAGACAAGGGGAAGGGGACAACAGCCAGGCCTTATTCCCACTGACCCCCTGCCTGTGACATGTCCGTTGCCGGACTCTCCATCTGGCTCAGCTACTTTGTGGAGCGGCACAGAATTGCGCCGCTCTACACCCCGGTTGGTTTTTTATTGTGGTTGTCTTCCACGCGGTCCGACGCTCAGTGCGCCGAACCCCCGGCCCGCTCAGTGCGGGTAACGGGTTGCCCGACGGCAGACCCCACTGGATCCACCGCCGCGCTGTGAGCCGAAGCTCAGGGAAAATCCCCAGAAGGTGCAAAGCACCATGGCGATAAGAATCGCCTCACCTCCGGCAGCCGAAATTGACTTCCAGCGAAAGCCACACACTCTTCTTAACACAAGAAGAGGGGACTTCGCCCTTCCCCGCATAAGGCGGGTGACCACATGAAGTGGCCCGCCAGGTTGAACCCGGCCATCCCACGCCTCCCCTCCATGGGGGTCCTCTCGTCAGACTATTAGCCCGCGGCAGAGAATCTGCCGGGTTGCCCAGGGTGCACCACAAGGAGGTTGTCTGACATCGCACCCCATGCCAGTATTCCTTTTTTTTTTTTTTTTTTTTGGGAGGGGGTAAATGCATTTACGCATTCCTCGTGGTCGAGCCAAACCACGAGGATATGTGGGACTCCCCAGACCGTACCCGGCCCGGGCCTACCCACTAAAAACCCCCCCAGCAGCTCCTCCGTCCGTCACAAGACAAGGGGAAGGGGACAACAGCCAGGCCTTATTCCCGCTGACCCCCTGCCTGTGACATGTCCGTAGCCGGACTCTCCTCCTGGCTCTGCTACTTTGTGGAGCGGTTCTGCGCCGCTCTACACCCCGGGACTGGTTTTTTATTGTGGTTGTCTTCCACGCGACCCGACGCTCAGTGCGCCGGGCCCCCGGCCCGCTCAATGCGGGTAACGGGTTGCCCGACGGCAGATCCCACTGGATCCACCGCCGCGCGGGTGAGCCGAAGCTCAGGGTAACCCCCGGCAGACGCGAAGCGCCGTGGCGAGAAGTCGCCTCCATTCTGCTACCTTCAAGGTAGCCGCCCAAATCAGGCTTCCGGCGAAAGCCACACCTCTTCTTAAAATAAGAAGAGGGGACTTCGCCCTTCCCCGCATGAAGCGGGTGGCCACACGAAGTGGCCCGCCGGGTTAAACCTGGCCATCCCACACCCCCCCTCTATGGAGGGTTCTCTCGTCAGACTATTCGCCCGCGGCAGAGAATCTGCCGGGTTGCCCAGGGTGCACCACAAGGAGGTTGTCTGACATCGCACCCCATGCCAGTATTCCTTTTTTTTTTTTTTTTTTACGAGGGGAATGCGTTTGCGCACCGTCCAAGCCCCCGCAGGGGCAAGGGTGTGTGGGACTCCGCAGCAAGCGACTACCCACTAAACCCCTCGATATGCCCTCTATGGCGCCTGGCGCAGCCACGTCCAAAGGACGCGCCGCTGCCGAACGAGGTCGTGGGAACCCTTACAGACCGACCATAACCCCGTCCGCGGCACCTGCCCACCAATGGCGGGCCCCTCACGCCCTCTCCAAGATGGAGATGGAGAGGAGTTCCCGGGGCATACTCCGGGTGGTCATTTTTTACTGTGGTTTTCTTCCACGCGGCCCGACGCTCAGTGCGCCAGGCCCCCGGCCCCGCTCAGTGCGGGGTAACGGGCTTGCCCGACGGCAGACCCCACTGGATCCATCGCCGCGCACACGAGCCGAAGCTCAGCGGCGCCAAAGCGCCGACCCACCGCAAAAAGCGGCCACGGTGGCCACACGAGGTGGCCCGCCGAGTAGCACTCGGCCATCCCACGCCCCCCTCATGGGGGCCGCACAAGTGTGCCGAAGCCACACGTTGATCGGGTCAGCCTCAGTCCTTGGAACAACGACACGCCGGAGCTCTACGAGTCTCCCAGCCTCGGAACAACGACATGCCGAAGCTCAACAAGGACCCGCACCAACCTGATCAAAGGGGCAACAGCACAAGGCGCAGCGCGCCATGACCCGCGAGCGGGTCCCCAGGCGACACACAACCCCATCTTCAAAAAGATGGGGAGGTGACGCCCCACATGGCCACGTGAAGTGGCCCGCCGGGTTAAACCCGGCCACACCACGCCCCCTCCACGGGGCAGCTGTCAGACTCTTAGCCCGCGGCAGAAAATCTGCCGGGTTGCCCAGGGTGCACCACAAGGAGGTTGTCTGACATCGCACCCCATGCCAGTATTCCTGGGTAACTTATGCTAACAAGATTTGGTCAGTTAATATACTCGTATTTGGCATAATATATGTTACGTGTTTTTTTTTTTTTTTTTTTTTTTTTTTGTTACACCAAGGTCGCTCCGCTTGATAGGGCCCTGAGCACCATTTTTTTATTGTATTCCATGACCACTTCATCTGTTGCTATGCTGGGAAGGGCAATGAGACGTCTAATTGCGTCGTCCTCCTTCAACTCCCGGTAGAAGTAGCTGCAGGATACCGTGTGTCTGGTAATGGCAACCACCGCGTGAGGGACACTATCGTGGACAGGGTTCTTCCTTTCTGCTCCTCTGAGCACAACCACGTGATCGTACGTTAGTCCCTGTGCTTCGTGGATCGTCAGCAGTCTAGATTGTTCTCCGGTGCCGAACCCTTCCCTCCCATACGCTTCTTTCTCGTCTTGAGTAAAGGTAAGGAAGAGAGTATTTGGGTTGCCCCTTCGTAACACCGCCTCCGATGCCATTCTGCATGTCATGGACCTCAGCACTTGCCGTGATGTGTAAATACCCTTGTAGATGTTTTGGAGGGCATACACCACATCCATCGGACTTCGGTGTGTGCAGAGGAGCTTTTCTGTTACCGACGTGATGGCGGCGGAGCTTCCATTACGCATCTCGAACAGGTTGTCTCTGTCTATGAAGGGGATCTGATTTGTATCGGTCATTAGTACCAATTCTCTTGCCCCGGTCAGCCTTGTTGCCATGATGATAGCTCCAAAATGGACTAGGAGAGCTTCGTCCACCAAAAGGCGTTTTGATGCTTCCACACCATTGATGAGAACTGAGGCAATGGTTCTTATTTTCCCCTTCACGACCGCCCCGAATCGAGTCGTCACTTTGTCCAACAGTTCTTTTGCCGTCTCGAGTGTGCTAGTGATGATCATATCTTCCTTCATTTGGAAGTTATTGAGGAGCCACGTGGTCTTCCCGCAACCCGGCACACCGTCAACCCATCTGATTGCCAGTTTACCCCATGGTTCGGAGATCCAAGTTCCACTCACGGATTCCGCCGTTTTTAGAATTCGGTCCTCCAGCATGAAGCGGGTGCACTTGGCAATTACCACTATTGGGTCCTCGATCGGTGTGCAGAATGTGATTGCTCCCCTTTCGTCAGTTGCTTCATGATCCACCAGCACCATGCCTGACGTGCCACTGTACGCCGCCATCTGCTTTTTATCTATAGGGCGAGTTCCCGCCACCACAGTCCCGGTGTCGTTGTTATAGACCACCGCCCTCGCCCCGTCCAGGAGTTCCTGTAGTAACTTGCGGGCGTTTATCTGAAATGCCTCAAGTATCTTGCTGCAGGTGGTGTGTTTTACCTGCAGCGTCGCCCGCAGTGTCCCCAGGTACTCTAGATAGGCGTTGACTAGGTCATCTCCGTCCCGGTCAGTGACTATTCTGGATGGCGGTCTCACCCTTCCCATGTCTGCCAGTGTGGTTTTGGGTGAGGAGACCGTTCTATGTTTGGGGACCGAGTCCAGTACTGTCTCACTGCTTGTTCTACGAGGACGAGCGTGGCCCAGGGCAACAGATATGCCCCTGACGAGGTCGTCTGTCGGGGATTGTCTTTGTGATTGGAGGCGTCTTCTTTCGTTTGCTTCTTGCATCGCCTCCTCGTGTTGCCTTTGTGCCCGGGCTGAGCCACTTTCTGTTAGTTCATTGCGTGGAGTCTGCTCGTGGTCTTTGAGCAGAAAGTCGAGGTTTTGGCCTCTTCCCTCGTACAAGATAATTTTGTGTTTTCGGGAGGCCTCCAATAAGGGAGTGTAATCGGACACTTTCCCTTTCTCGAGATCTACCTTCATGACATCCACGCTGATGACTCTTGGGTCTCCGTCCATGTTTAACAGCAGTTCCCCCGCTATAGTAAAGGACGACTTGTCAATGTGCCAGTCCAGGAGCGGGATCGACTTATTCCTGAAACGTACAATCCGGCATTTTTGCCCTGCGAGCATCACCTCAGGCATTGCATCAAACACTTTTCTTTTAATGGTCGCCCTGGTAGTGCTGCCTTTTAGCAGGACTGCTAGGCCAGGTGATATGGCAACGTGCTTCCTTGTTCTGGACATACAGAAACTAATGCCAATCCTTTCTCCTGCACTATCCATGAACAACGCCACAGCCCTTGTGAGGAGACCCACTGTTCCTTTTTCTCCGTCGCTCAACCACTGCATTTGCGTTATCGTTGGGGCCACGTAAGGTTCCCGCGTTCGTGGTGCCATATTTACCGACCCATCATCACCCCCCTGCGCTGGTGGAGTACAGTTCTTGTTTCGCTGTGTTGCCAGATCGGCTGCTATTTGTATAAACTGCACTAAGGGTGGTTTTGCCTTTTTATCCATCAGTAGCGCATGGATATTCTCTTTCCTTATCACTATCTTGCCTAGTCTATGATCTAAGTCATGGCGGGCACTGGCAAATCTGGGACAGTCCAGGATCACGTGCCATACCGATTCAATCTCCCCGGGGTCACATTCACAATATGGATTGTCCTTGAGTTTGAATCGGTACAGATATTCTGCGAACCCCCCGTGCCCCGTGAAGACTTGTATCAGACGAGGTGATGGTTTTTCTTTCCTGACCCAGCTATAGGCTTTCGCCTGATCTGGAAAGAACCATTTGGTCACTCCTCCTGTGGAGGAGGTAACGTACCTATCCTGCCATTTTCGGATCGTCTCTTCCCTTATCTTATTCTTCACGAACGACACGGGGATCTCACAGTAGTCCCGCGTTCCGTTTACCACCCGCGCTGCTTTTTTGGCTAATTCATCTGCTCTTTCGTTTCCCGCTGTGCCTACGTGTGCTCTCAGCCAGAACAGTTTGACCTCTCTACCGTTCCTTCTGATACTTCTGATGTCTTCATGTATCCTCTGCACTAGATGATGGCCTGCTTTGGGGTTCGTGATAATCTCCAATGAGGATCTGGAGTCACTCAGTATTGTTGCTGAGGTGACACCCTCTCTCCGGACCATCTCTATCGCCCTATGCAGAGCATACAGTTCAGACTGGAAGACCGTACAGGCGAGATCGAGACTAAATGTGTAATTGGCGGTTTCTTTTCCCTCTACCCACCACGAGACGGCGGCTCCAACCCCCTCATCAATTTTACTGCCATCTGTGTATATTTGTGGGTCTTGGATTTTGTGCTTCCGTATGGTCTCTACGGATGTATCCTCTACACATTCATATTCTATCAGAACCCGCTCGGATGGATGAGGTCTCCCAGAAAATGATGTTTCCTTTTCCAGTATACTGCCTGGTGGTAGGTGGTCTCGGCAGTCCCTTTTTTTTGTTCTATAGAGGGATGCTGTTTCATGTACTCGCAGGTCAATCGGGAGCAGTCCAGATAATGTAAGAGCGGACGTCAAGGACACTGTTCTATAAGCTTTGCAGACTTTTATTGCAAAGTTCCGTTGTACCGACTCTAGCTGCTTTTTGACGAGTTCCAAATCCGTGGCCTGGCTCCATGCTCCACTGGCGTACAGGATAATAGGTTCAATGACCGCTAGATATATCGTCCTGATGATTTCACTATTTAGACCCCATGTTACTTTCGCCGTGCGTGCTAGTTGTTTATATATATTAGTTACCTTTCTACACTGCTCTGACACATGCTCGGCGAAGTTCAGGTTTCTGTCGATCGTGAGTCCAAGCACTTTAATTGCTGTCACCAGTTCGATATTCACTCCGGACATCGTCACGATGGGGGGGTCGTACTTCAATTTCTTCGTTATCACCATGGCCTTGGTTTTGTGCGGCGCGAAGTTAAGTTTATTACGTCCTCCCCATTTCACCACTCTGTCCAGGATCTCATTCGCGGTCTCCTCCACTTGTTCGCCTGTTTCACCAGTGAAAACCAGAACCACATCATCTGCGAAGGCCTGGCAGTGTACATCCCTCCCCTGTAACTGTTTGAGCAGGGAATCCAGGATTATGTTCCAAAATGTGGGACCTCCTATTGATCCCTGGACACATCCCTTGGTGGTCTCTTTCCCTGCTTTTTCCCTCATGTAGTTAACCTCCACTTTTCGATCTCATAGGTATGATTCGATCATGAAGTAGAGGTTTCGGGGACATTGTTTAATTATCAGCTGTTTTTTGAGCGCTGGCCACCAAGCATTATCAAAGGCGCCCTCTATGTCAACTAACACCATTAGGATTAACCTTTTTTCTTTGAGCTTCATCCTTATGTGCTCGACCAAGTCACAGAGGGCGTCTTCAGTTCCGCGTTGCGGCATGAAACCGTATTGGTTCGCGCTCAGTGTAGGGAGAATATGCCACTGCAGTCTGGCGATTACTAGTTTTTCCAGTATTTTTCCAAGCACCGACAGCAAGCCAATTGGTCGGTATGACTTAGGATGCGTATAATCGTCCTTTCCCGGTTTTCTTAGGATGATAACGTGTGCCACCTTCCATTGGACGGGAAAATGTCTCAGGGACAAGCATTTATTCGCTATGCCCAGGAACACTCCCCCGTCGTTTCGGATTGCTGCTGTGCACACATCGGCTGTTAGTCCGTCCGGCCCTGACCCCCTAGACAAGATGCCTTTCGATAATCGCTAACGCAATCGCTAGAAGGAAAATGTATGCGATTTGACATAAGCCCTCGTTTAGCTTTCGAGCGCAATTGTCAAATCTCATACATTATCCATTTAGCGATTGCGTTTGCGATTATCGAAAGGCATCTTGTCTAGGGGGGCTGGTGCCTTCTTAGGGTTTAAATTCCTTAATACTGACTCCAGTTCGGCAGTAGTAAACGGTGGTTCGTCCGGTCCTAGCCGATCATCCCTCCAGCTTTGGCTCTCTGTCACTGCCCGGATTTTTGTGTGGTACGCTGTGTCGGTCTCAGGTGTGTCGTCTGCATAGAAAGTTGTTGTAAGGAGTTCAGCGGACGTAAGCGGGGTCAGTGCGCTACCGTTATGGTCTTTTAGGAGTACATCCTCTTGCCTTCCCGATGTTTTCCTTAAGATTCTGTACACTTTGTCCCACATCGTCTCTTTTTCTTGCGTTGTGCAGAACTCCCTCCAATTTGTAGTCTGTTCACAACTGCCCATTTCTGCGTATTCGGTCTTTGATCTATGGTAGTCTTGCCAGACCTGGTTTTTTCGGTGAGGGGCTGCGTTCCTTATTTTGCGCTTCATCCGAAGTACCTCCCTCTTTTTTGATTCCAATTCTTTTGTCCACCAAGGAGGGGTTGGTTTCCCGTTTTTTATTGCTATTTTTGGGATAACCTGATCGCAGGTGTCCTTTATCAGCTTGATGTAATCAGTTACTATAGCATTCAGATCTTCTTCAGAGTCAGCTAGTGAGGGGTCCATATTCACTGCTTCTATATTAAATTTAAAAGTCTTTATAAAATCCGACCACTTTGCTTTAGCAGTGTTGTAAATCCGGGTGGTAATGGGTTTTAAACTGCCTATAGGGTTTGTTAGGCCTACGGTAAAGGTAATTGCATTGTGATCAGATGTTGTTAGATGTCTGTCCACTTTCCAGTTGGTGATTTTCCCTAGCAGGGATTGGCTGCACGCTGTGACGTCTACGTGGCTTTCGTAGAGTTTACCTGCTCTGTATGTTTCGAAGGTGGGTGTGTCCCCTGTGTTCAGTATTTCTAGGTCCATTTCATTAAGGAACGCTGCGTACTTTTCACCTCTCCGGTCCTCAGATCTACTGCCCCACCACGGGCTCCATGCGTTTATATCTCCCGCCACGATTAGGTCCCTAACACCGAGTTTATGAATCATTGTGTTAACCCGATTTATGTTAGTGTCTATTTCTTCATTCCCCTCGAAATAAACAGATATAACTCCAAGCCGCAGACCCCCCGCCTCCAGCCACACAGCCACCTCGGTTTTCGTGGCAAGCACAGGGTCTTGTATGACCCTGAGTCTGTCACCGAAGACGATAATCGCCGCTTTCACGGGTTTGACCAAGGTGCCGGTGCACTGTATGATCTTGGTGCCAGGATAACGTTTTACTGTACCTTGATTTCCCACATAAGGTTCTTGCACGATGGCAATGTCTACTTTGCGTTGGTCCGCAACCTGAAGCAATTCTGCCGTGGCTGTTTTGGAGCGGTGCAGATTTGCCTGGATGATATGCAGTTCTCTGCTCGCTCCGAGGGGTATCAGTGGCATGCCTTTAGCAGTACGTAACTTTCTCCCTGGCTATGGCATCCCATTTTTGCCACAAGGGACAGTCATGGCTAAATGCGTTGTGCTGGCTATCTTCTGGTTTGGTACCCTTTGTCTCAAAGCAATTGAGGCATTTTGGCGGTTTGCCCTCTTTACGGACTCTGCAGTCCGTCCATCTGTGTTTATGGCCACAATGACTGCATCGGTCTTCTGTTTCTTTGCAGAGCATTTTTGTATGGCCATAACCTAGGCACTTCGTGCACTGCACCAGTGGGGACAGGTCGAAGACCGGTCGCCTTTGGAGGTCCAGGTACACAACACCCACCTCCAACAGTGCTTTATGGAGCGGTGGTGATACCTCTAGCACCGGGTGGCATTCTAGGCTGTTTCTGGCACGTTTCCTGTATCTGACCTTGATCGTGGCGTCCTTCACACCTATATCCTTAAAAAGATGTTTATTTTGCGAGGCCAGGAACTGTATTATGTCTTGGTCCTTGTGATAGGCCAAGACATCCTTAATAATTACTAGAGGGTTTGATGGCCTTGCCACCTCCACCATCAGGTTCCGATGGCTTTTAACCTTCTCCCTAGCCAGGCATAGGTCTTCTTTTGTGTTGCAGCTAAGTATTACCTTGCGGTTCCTAGCTTTCCTGACCCGTTCTACCTTAACGCCGGTATTCTTGCTGTCGAGAGCTGTCCTGATCTCTTCAATGACGTCCTCACCGGTTTTCATCTCGTCCACAGATGAGATGATCAGTGTATGGTTTGAGTGGGGCTTGGGCAGGGTAGGTTTTGTGGGCTTGGCTGTCATAGTAGCGTATGTTGATGTCACTTTTTGTATTGTCGCCGCTGGTGGTGGTGAAGTAACCTCAGCCAGTTCCTTAGCCAGGGATACTGGTGGTGGAGACATCGGTACCCGCTTCTCCTCTCTCATCGTTCTGAGCTCGGACCGAACTGCCTCTAGGGTCTCCCTTATTGGCTGCAGGTCCTCGCTGACGTCACTTTTCTTCTTCCCGTTGGCATCTAACGCACCCTCGGTGAGCATGTGCGTCAGTTTTGCCAGTGAGCTTTGGATGTGTTTGAGCTGTGGCGTCAGTTCTGAACCTTTTGGCGAAGTGCTGTTCTCGATATGCTCTAAAACATTTTGGACTAGGTGTTGAATATTTGCCGTACACAGTCCCGCGTTTGTGCACGTTTTTAATATTTGCTCGAGTTTATTTGAGCTAAGCTGTACGTCCCTACGCAGATTGTCTAATGTGTTTTGAAGCACGTCGATTTTTTTAACCGCCTCAAAGTAAGCAGGGTCTGGTGCTGATGATTTTATCTCTGTAGTTTGAATGTTCTTCAGATTTGCCTCTACTCTACCGAGGGCAGCCTCTATTTTGGAGGATTTCCCGTACACGTCTTTTAATTGATCCTGCGAGTCACGAGTCTCATACTGCAGCCAGTTGTCTATTCTCGTGAGCTGTTTAAGAGTCTCCTCACTCTTATTTTGTTGACTCTCTAGAGACGCTGTTATTCTGGCCGTCATTTCGACCAGCGCCTTATTGTGGGCTCTCTCCATTCGCACTAACTCCTGAGCGTGTCTTTTTGACTCTCTCTCCAGATTGAATTTATGTCTGGAGCGAGAGTCAGACAAGGAGAGCACTGTTTCGTACAGCATCTGTAGGGATTCTATTGCTGTGGCCCTGCATTCTTTTTTAATGTTCCCGGCCATTTCGAGTGCTTCCTTGCCCCTTTGCCACATCTCATTCGCTATTTTAGTAGCCATATCCATCTCCACACCTTTCCCCTTTCCTGACTTCGATGGCATCGCGAGCATACTTTGTCTGCCCTTTTTTGATGTTCTTGCCCTTTCGGTATATGAGGAGAATGAATCGGAGTCGTCATCATCCTCAGATATGACTGGGCGGGGGGGAGCTCCTCACAGTCCCATTCTCGAATTTTTGCCATTGTTGACAATGGGTTCAGTAAGCAGGAACCATCTGAATCACTGTCATTGATGGTAATTTGGGAACGCTGTTGTGGTTGCTCTAATTGGGTGTGGGTGGGTGGTGACTTGGACCCCCCAGGAGGTGGTGCCACTGGAGTCATTTATGTCCCTGTTTCGCCCCTTTTCACCACGGCAACAATGTCACTTTTTGCGGTCTTAGGGTTTGCTTGGCCTTTCGTCAGAACCCTCTCGCGGAGCGATCTGGGTGCTTTTGTCGTTTTGTGTTCGGATCCCGATGCGGTAATTTTTGACGACATTCTGGTTTGTTTTAAATATATACAATTCAATCAAATATAAACTCTAGAATACACAAGTCTTATACTATACTTATAATACTAGCAAATATAATAATACCAGCTAATTACAATAATACCAACTAATTACAATAATATAAATAGCAAAATGAAACAATTATAGTTGCGCAACTCACCGCGGCTGATGTAATTGCCTGTGCCTGTCCGCGCTGTTAGTGCTGTGGCGTCGGTGAGGAGTAAGTCTGCTTCGCGCGCGCTGCGGAATGATCTGCGTCCGCAGTGTGCTGTGAATAGCTCTGTCGTGGAGAGACGTGTTGTGAAGAGGCCTGCGATAAGTGACCAGATCGGTGCGACGTTGAATTTTTCCAGATACTTCGCAGAATTCTTCTTAATAAGGGGCTGTTTATCGAGCTAGCTTAAACTTGTCCGGGGTCCGCGATGAGTTCAGTCTTCCCCAGATGAGTGCTAGCACCAGTAGATTGCTGTTGGTAGTTCAGCAGTTAGGTCTGATGAATGTTTCCTAGAGGTGTATGGGAGCAGTCGTATGGTGACTGTGGTTTCCTGGATATCTGTTTTCCCTGATGTGAGTCTTTGAGGATGTGTCCAAGCCGTTCGTGTTTGTGGTGTTATCTTCACGATGTTCAATCCTGTCTATAACTTATCTATAGGTTGTCCTCGGGAGTTCTCGAGCCGTGTTCGCAATCGCCAGTTTTGCATGTAGGACGTGTCAAACGTGACATTTGCGTTATCGCAGATTTTATCGAGTTACTGAACGGTACGTGTCGTCAAGGTTTTCTTTGTTTTATTCAAATGTCTAATCTCTGATGATTGAAACTTAATAATTCCCGAAATCCCGAGCGTCTGGAACTAGGAAACCGATCTTGTTGTCTTTCAAGGGCACTGTCTCTGTGCTTGTTCTGGCTTGAGCTTCTCTATGTGGATCACTCACCGTTAATAAGTTATTGAATTCCGAGTTTGCAGTTCTGTGTATCCCGAATCCTGCTAGCACTGGTGTTGCCTTCACTATTTTTCGTTCCCCACGCTACACTTTCGCGCGCGCACTCCACACAACAAATATATATATATATATATATTTTTAATTAATAAATATCTGTTCGCGGAGCTACGTGTGTTCTTTATCGTATCGCTGACGTGACTAAGCCTAACATCTTGTATGCTTTAGCAGTGATTTTATTTATATGGGATGTAAAATATAGCTCGTTGTCAAGAATAACCCCTAGGTCACGTATCTCGGTTACTCTGTGAAGACAATTATTAGAAAAATTATAATTATAAAGTATGGGTCTCTTTTTCTTAGTATATGATATTATGTGACATTTGTCTACATTTAATTTTAGTTTATTAATTAAACAATACTGTGCTAAGCGATCCAAGTCAGCCTGAAGTAAGTCACAATCGGTAAGTGATTTAATTTCACGAAAGATTTTTGTGTCGTCGGCAAAAAGTAATATCTTTGAATTTTGAAGAATGCTAACAACATCGTTAATGAATATATTGAACAATAATGGACCGAGATGTGACCCCTGAGGTACGCCTGATGTTATAGGTACATAAGTAGAGGTAAAACCTTTCACTGCAACAGCCTGCGTTCTATCACGCCGTGTATACCGATGTTTTCAATTTTGGATACCAGTAAATTATGTGATATTTTGTCGAAAGCCTTAGAATAATCGGTATACACGGCATCCACCTGTGACCCACCATCAATGGAGGCGAGCACGTCTTCAAGAAACTCACAAAGATTAGATTCTGTCGAACGCCTGTCTATAAATCCATGTTGCTGTGGAATTAACAGCGGCCGAATGGCAGGGAAAAGTGTGTCATAAATAATTTTCTCAAACAGTTTAGGAATTACAGATATTTTAGATATTCCTCTGTAATTTCTAATATCGTGCTTATCTCCCGCTTTAAAAATAGGCACAACTAGAGAACGCTTCCAAGACACTGGCATTACACCATTCGATAATGAGGATGAGAATAAATTTGAAATTGGTTGCGCAAGCATCTCTCGACATCGTTTCAGAAAGACTGGATGTATACCATCTGGACCACTTCCCTTTGTTTCGTCTAACCTAGAGAGATATTTTTTAACTATTTCCAGGTTAATGTCAACATAACCAAGCACAGAGCCACCAGACACGGGAGACATTGCAGTGGGAACAGCAGAATCGGGCGATGGTTTTTCAAACACCGAATGAAAAAATATACTAAATGCACGAGAGATTTCCTGACCACCCGACACAGTATCGTTGTCAAGAAACAGAGAATCCGGGATGCCGGTATTAGCTTTTCTGCTCTTGACGAATGCCCAGAAAAATTTTGAGTTATATTTAATATTGCTCTCAGACCTGTCAATAAACGTTTCATAACAAGAGGCTTCAAGTACCCTGCACTGCTAGGATAGAGAAAGATTCGTAATGTGCATAACCACCATAGATTTTCCATTTCTTATGCATTTTATTCTTTTTTTTTATTAAACGAATCAGTCGCCTTGAATACCATACAGGATATTTATAATCCTGATAAACAACTTTCCATGGTACATATTTATCTATTAAACCATTGATTATTGAATAAAAATTTGAAAGTGCTAATTCTATATTATTTGATGGCAAAAACTGACCCCAATCAATTTTAAATAACTCATCATTAATTTTTTTATAGTCAGCTGAATAAAAACGCTTAATAACCCGAGGTGCAGGTTTCAAATAATGTTGTAATTGATTAATATTTATATTAATACTTAATGAAGGATGATGTAAGTCCTCCGGAATTGCTAAAGGAGAGGCTCGCGTGACAATACACTCAGAACTAGAAAAGACCAAGTCCAGACACCTATGATTATGATTATATATTGTATTATACTGATGCCATGAAGTAAAATTCAAGAAATTAGACAATTGTAATGTAAGTATATTATCGGCCGGATTACTCATATAGCTTTCACTGTTAGTCGCGTCACTAGATCTTAAGCACCACTGAGCCTCTGCTACATTAAAATCTCCCATCACTATAAAGGTATAAGTGAGGAACTGAACACTCAATTCGGCAACATAATCCAGGAATAACTGTTCTGAAGTAGCTTGACTATTGCCTTGCGGAAAATAACAACAAAACAAGCAAACTTTTGTTAAGGTAGTTCCATCTAAGATAAGTAAGTTAACAGTTGTGATATCAGCGCGAAGTAACGAAGGCGGTGCTGGCGTCTCAGGACGGACGTCAACTCTTAACTCCCTACGGACCGCGATTAAAGTACCACCTCCCATACTCATTCCTAATTTTTCGTAATCTCGATCGGTTCTATACACATTATATCGATGATCGAACAACTCATTGTCGTAGATAGCCGGCAATAACCATGTTTCTGTGAGACAAACAATATCGTAATCCGCATTTAAAACGTTAGTAAAAAAATCTTTTGTTTTAGTCCTTAAACCACGGACGTTTTGATAGAAAATATTTAACACTGTAAAGTCAAAGGTGAACGAATCCGAAACAAATACTTATTAACGAATGAGATTTTTATCAAAAAACAATAGTTGTATAGGACAACCAAAACAGCGGATAATCGATATTTATCCAAGTTACTATGCCTCCTGTACTGTGAATCACCCGAATACTTTTTATTAATATTAATGTTTGATGTTCCATTACGTTCCTCAAACAAAATGTAATACCATTTTAAATAAAAACGCTTAATTACTGAGTATATAAATAAATGGCGGTAGAATAGTATTACTTCTCGTTCAAAACACGCTCGTAAAACATCCATAATAATAACTCTCGATGAGTTATTTTGATAATAGAATAGATAACCTCTATTATGTTCACAACTCAATACGTAGTCACCTGCGTAGCCACTACATACGACAAGAGAGCAACGGTCAATGAATAGCGTTCTAATACTTACCACTGCCTGTCGTCGACAGTGATGATACATGCAATAGAACACGCTGACAGCGACAATACAAATATCTAGTGCTGGGGTGCACAACCTGCGGGCCCTGCGGCCCGCTAACAAAAACAATGGTCGAGTCTTAAAAAAGAAATCACACCAAATGTCACACCAACTTAAACCAAAAGGCTGTAAATTATATGTCTTGAAATAATAATTAATAGTAATTAAAAATATGAAATAACGTTTAACTGTAAAAATATGTAAGAATTGAACAAAATTTATAAATGAATCTACAGCGATTATAAAAAACTTATAAATCAAAGTTATAGCGCTTATGATATCTTCTTTAAAGCCTCTTCAGAGGTTATGTGCAGCACAGGAGATGACTCTGAACGCCGAACCATTATTGTACAATTACGCACCCAACAGTATTTATAGTCCTTCTCTTTAGCTCTCTGTTTGGCTTGCTGGAGTAAGCTTTTGTTGCGGCTAGATAGATGATCATTTACATAAATTCTTCGTTTCTCTCCTGAAAATCCCAAATCGCTTGTACTTATTTCCTTTAGCTTTCTGAGGGCGGCCAAGAAGTCATCTTTTTTATAGCGTGATTGCATTTTCAACACTATAGGTTTGACTTTTTTATTGTCTGCGTTATTCATCACTGCAACTCGGGTGATGAAGTCAACGTCTGTCCGCACATCAAGTGGAAAACTACCCAATTTTGCCAAGGATTTAACAACTTCCATAAGATTTTCGCCCTCCTTTTGAGGAACTCCGTTGATCTGTAAATTGGACCGTCGCACCCATTGTTCATTGTGAGCATTCTTTTCTACGAGTTCGGTGACAATCGCTCTCAAATCTTTCAATTCTTCCTTGGTAGATTCAAGTGAACATACCCTGGTTTCGATATTCGACACTTTATGGGCTATTTCATCCATTCTTGCGTCCAAAGTGGACCTTAAAACGGCTATATCGCTTACTACTTGTTTTATGTCAGTTTGCATGGATTGTATTGACGCAAACTTAGTTTCCATACCAGAAATCTTCGCAAGAATAAGCTTCACGACATCAGCCGTTTCAGAATTGAAATCAGCCTCCACCTTCTGTTCTTCATCCTCCACATTATTCTTAGATTTTCGCAAAGAGGGTAATGCGCTATCGCGGCATGAAGCGCATAACCAAGTCTTCCTGTTGGTACCAAGTCTGTCGAATCCACGTTCGGTGATTCCACTACAGCCAAAGTGAAATTTGCTGCCACATACCGAGCACTCTGGACCATGGCCTACCGCTTCATAACATTTTGTACAACGTGAAGAAGCGAACCCCGTTGCCATTGCACTTGAGCACCCCTGAACAACAAAAGATCGGTGTAGTATTATTCGCTTGAAGACACGTGTCTACCCTTACGGAGTACCGCGCGCGACTAGTTATGCGTTTCTTTTAAGAAATGTTAACATTTTTAGCCACGCTAATTAGCACAATTGAAACGGTATGAACTGATTTTTCGTGCTGAATTTTGACGTCTCACCTACTTAGTCCAGTAACTTAATATTTCAAATAATATAATTCAAAATAGGTCAAAACTATAATATCTTTCAATTTAATCATGAAATCTACTGAAAAATCTTTTTGATTCATGAAAAAAAGTGTCCAAATGTCAAATTTGAAAGCTGTAAAAAATGGTATCGGAGGACCCATCTATTAGCATGGGTATTTGATGTTAACTTTTCGTGGCAAAAATGTTTATGTGGAACATACGAAACCAGCACGAAATGTTAACACCAAAGGCAAATGAAATGCGTTGATGCTAAAAATTTTGCAAATCCGTGCTTAACTGGAACGGGCCTTTTATATCCATTACTGTAGGCCTCAGAAGAATGATTGTTCTGAGCTGTAGGCCTAAATAGGCCGAACCGAAGTTACACAATATTGTGTAACTTCGGTTGCTAACTAGAACTGTCATTTTTGAAAGGAACTTAACATCCATTACTGCTATCATGAACGCTGCCGTAACACAAGATCACTATACCAGCCCAGAGCTGCGTTCAGAACCTACGCTCGAGTGCACTCCGAGTGCACTCTGACAGCAACCAACCCGTTCAGAGCCTCCGGGTAAAAAACGCTCTAACAGGCGGTTAGTACACTCTGTGCCCGTTCAGAAGCTTCGAGTGATGCAATCAAACAACCAACTCGAGCGTAGGGTAAAAAACACTCTGACAGATTTTATGTCAATGTCGATGTCAAAAATACGCTAATTATTTATTATTTTATTAAATAACACTACTTTGAACTCTTTTAAGCCTAATACTAGGGAAATATAGTGATTTCTATGTGTTGTAATTATTTTTAAGCAGAAAAATTGATATTTACTGTTAATTTCATAGTAAGGATTAGTAATATTTTGCCCTTTGCTTGATCTTGATCGGCAAGATACAAACTAAAAAAAAAGATAGCAACCGACCCGTTCTGAACCTCGGAGCGAGTGTGAAAAACACTCTCGGTTGCATTACTCTGACCCTCGGAACGCAACTCTGCGAGCATGGACTTGTCGAGCGACATATATCGATCGACAAAAGCATTTGTCCTTTTCACTCCTTAGGAATATCTGTCAAATTTATCGATTTTTGTCGAGTATGTCGATCTTAGCTGTCAAATTTTGTTTATTGAGAGTTCCATGCTCGCATGTCGATTGGATAAAGAGTGTCTTTCAAAAATGACAGTTCAAGTTACCAACCATAGTTAGCGAATAGCCTACTTCCATTCCTGCTCTCTTACATGACCTAAACTCCAAATGATATAAAAATTTAATTAATTTTAATAAAACACCAATATCTATTTATTTATTTTTAACATATAATTATACCTTCATAACTACTCACCTGCAGTCCCTTTCCAAATTCCGTTTCTTTTTTCTACATTTTCTCTGATTTGTAATCCGTTTCCTACCTTTAACTATTACCCACGTAACCCATAACAAAAACCATACCCCTAAGTTTCGATTATCGATAAATATTTATCGAATCGCTTTCACTCCATAATCGAAGATAACTCGCATATGGCAAATGGCAACACCAGCCTTCATGCCAATAAAAAAGAAGAAGAAGAAGAATAGGTCTGCTGGTTTTCTAAGTTCCCTTAAAAAATGACAGTTCTACAGTCTGATTTTTAATTCGACGGAATTCTGACAGCTGTCATTCATAGACAAATCAGATATAAATAACCTTTTCTGCTTACATTATTTTTAAAATTTAATAACAAAAAAGATAAAACAGAATTAGATGAAGTAATGACATTGTAAATAGTGTTTGTTGTGTGCACTCAATGCACACTAGCTAGAATGTAAATTTTTAAGTGCTAAATGGACAAACAGAAACAACGTATTTCTCAAATAAAAATATTTATTCATCACTTTTATTATCATCATTGTCGTCATCATCATCAACTCGGATTATAAAAGAATCACACAAACTATCTAGCAGATCATTAAAAGGGCACATTTTGTCCTCTTCTTTAATAATATGGTTTATGCATTTTTGCCATTTTTCAGCTGTGGTATTATATGCCCTCTATTATTAGTTGTTTCACTTTGCTCAACTCGGACCGCGGTGCATGACGCGGCGTAAATAGTTTTTTAATTTTAGATTTGACATCTTATTGGCTATTAGAAGAAGCAAAAGCTATATAAACGAAGAGGTTTTTCTAAAGAAGGTTGGCAACCTATGGATTATTGAATAGGGATCCCAGGAATAGAAAAATAATTACCTTAACAATTATTGTAACTTCAATAATATGATATTAAACAATATAATTACCATTTTAAAATTATTAGTAATTTTTTAAGTCTTAGTAAAGGTTTATTTTTTTCAATGTTGTCAACACTTCTGAAATGTTAGAATTAATATTAAGCTGTAACCGTACTAAGTTAAGATTTGCGTGCTTCTATGTTGTAATGTTATTGTGACGTCCTGTTTTGTCTTTTACAGGTAACCCAAAACAATCTCATCTCACTTTTGGCCATTTTTCAATAAGTAAACCTATTCAGTATTTTATCCAAAACTCGAGATTGAAATGGTTGTCATTACGACCGATTGCCACATACAAAGAAGTTGAAGTTGAAGTTGAAATTCCGTCGAATTAAAAATCAGACTATAGTTAGCAACCGAAGTGACAGAATAGGCCTGCTGACGTTTATTACTGAAATACTCTTACGTGATTGGATGATATTGGGGGCCATAATCTAATGTCTACACTACATTATCGGCGATGATCGTTGATCATGTGATCGTCTATAATCGGCACGATCATCAGTAACATATTAAAACAGGATAAAATACCTATTCATCATCATCATCATCATCATCACAGCTCATATACCCACCGAGGGGTTCGAGCCTACCCTATGTTAGGGTGATTAGGCCTTAGTCAACCACGCTGGCCCAGTGCGGATTGGTCGACTTCACATACACCATTGAATTTCTTCGCAGATGTATGCAGGTTGCCTCACGATGTTTTCCTTCACCGTAGGAGCGTCAGACAAATGTACATATGAAATTCGAAACGAAAAACACATTGGTACATGGCGGGTCTCGAACCCCGACCTACCAATTGGAAGACATGTGCCGAGTCCACAGCGCCACCGACGCTCTCAATACCTATTCACTTAACCCCAATCATCATCATCATCATCACAGCCCATATACGTCCCCACCGAGGGGCTCGAGCCTACCCTATATTAGGGTGATTAGGCCTTAGTCAACCACGCTGGCCCAGTGCGGATTGGTCGACTTCACATACATCATTGAATTTCTTCGCAGATGTATGCAGGTTGCCTCACGATGTTTTCCTTCACCGTAGGAGCGTCAGACAAATGTACATATGAAATTCGAAATGAAAAACACATTGGTACATGGCGGGTCTCGAACCCCGACCCCCCGATTGGAAGGCAAGTGCCGAGTCCACTGCGCCACCGACGCTCCCCAACTAACCCCAATAGCACATTTGAATACCTTTGCACAACACAATACCCAAATACAATGAATAATCAATTCAATTAATTGAAATACAGGGTTTGATAAGACACACTAAGAAAACATGTATACACCAAAATCTACTCTTTTGCATTTAATACTTTTATTTTTATTTTAATATACCTAATACCATGCAATCAGTCAAATAGACCAAGAACAAATTAATTTATTCATGTTAACATTGTAAAAAAATTGTGTACATGATATTTGGTTTACAGGTTCATTATTCAAACTTGTGTCATATAACTTCTGCTTATACTGATTAAGTAAATGTAAGATTACTCAGTTAGTTAGTAAGGTTAATCAGTCTCATTTCTCGTAATCGCTCGTAATCACTCGTAAATCCACACAATCGTCTGTAGTTTGTCGAACGGCAAGCGTCAAGATGGACGTGGAGTGTGTTGATGCTGCAACCATTTATTTATTAGCGGTGCACAACCATTTTGTTAATGTGGTTCAACGAAAAGTTGTGAAAAAGAGTGAAGAAAAAGAAGATGGTGGTCTTTGACCATTCATCGTAATAGAACAAAGTTAACATGAGCATGAGCATTAGAACATGAGCGGCGATCATGTGGACACTGGACACCTCAAAGCAACCACCAGGCGATTCCCTTTGATGCGTGCCCGAAAAACCGACAATTTATAGGTCGCAGGCGATTATAGACGATGATCGGCCGGTACAGCCGAGTACAGCCGGGTATACCCTCTACACAATCGTGCTCGCGCGTAATCGTCTGTAATCGGTGACAATGAAGAGGAGCCATAAAATGTTATCTGATAGAAAGACAGAGAAATAAAAATGTATGTGAAAGAGGGAGATAAAAGATTTGGTTGCTGCAATCTGTTCAACGCCTGAGCGAGTTAAAAAATAACCGGACAACTACACTACACCCAAAGGCTCTGAACGAGCTCCTGCACATGATAATATATAATGTGCGAAGGATCAAAAATCTGACCGAAAATGTTATTTTTCTTTGATTTCATTATGATATCATTTGAAAACCATGAAATCGGTAATAGGCCTGTTGAACGGTGTAGCGTAAAATATGCACGTTTCTGAACGCTCCCCTAATTTAAAAAGAAGTACCTATGGGCTTTTATCCCTTTGTTTTTAAAAATGTGGAAAAAATACAGAACATATCTCTAATAAGTCTGTGCAGAACATATTTCGTTTCGTCTCCGACTATGTATTATTTCTCATTTTAGCAATTTGAACACGAGGGACTAAAATTTAAATATTTAAGAGTTTTAATCGTTTAAGTAAATTAATTACAAGGATCATGTTCCCCGTTGGTCAGCGTAAGTATTCCTATATTAGCACTAAAGCTATTGGATACGATGTGCATACGAGCATCATCATTTCTTTGTGCCCTAAATAATTCATTTATTGTATTGAATGCTATAACTAGAAACCAATAAAGTTTCTTGAATATGTTTTTCTGAAATTTGCTTTAATTGAGTGACGGAGTAAAATTTTAACTTTTATCTTTGGTATTAATATTTTTCCTATTTCATAAGTTAAATGCACTGTAACCACAATTTAACAGAAATATATCCCAAAAATAATCTATAAAGCCAACTTAATTGTAACTAACAGCATTTAAAATTATTGTATTTCGTTTAATCACTTAAGAAATAATATTAATTTTCCTTTTATCTTCCTTGATCCCCTTGTATAAAATAAGGTTCACTTGCATATTTTATTCCTATCATAGTAGTGTTTTATTGTACATAATGTGTTATGGCGTTGATTCCTCTTGCTTATACAATTGTTTCTCTTAAAATTGTTGTAGCTTATCCCAATTGGGATGATGACTGAATTCTAATTTTACATCTTGTCATATAATATTAAAATACCATAGAAAAAGATGCAATCATATGAAATTAGAATTCAAATCGGCTTAGAAATACATTTTTCTTTCTGTTTATTATATGAATGAGCTTCTATTAAAGCAATAATTTTTTTTCATGAATGAATGAAACTAGCATATTATATATTTTTGAAAATGAGACTGAGTAAACCTTACTAAGTTACTACATCTTACATTTACTTAATCAGTATAAGCAGAAGTTATATGACAAGTTTGAATAATGAACCTGTAAACCAAATATCATGTACACAATTTTTTTACAATGTCAACATGAATAAATTAATTTGTTCTTGGTCTATTTGACTGATTGCATGGTATTAGGCATATTAAAATAAAAATAAAAGTATTTAATGCAAAAGAGTAGATTTTGGTGTATACATGTTTTCTAAGTGTGTCTTATCAAACCCTGTATTTCAATTAATTGAATTGATTATTCATTGTATTTGGGTATTGTGTTGTGCAAAGGTATTCAAATGTGCTATTGGGGTTAAGTGAATAGGTATTTTATCGTGTTTTATTATGTTAGTGATCAAAATAATTTCACTGCATGTATTGTTTCTGAATAGAATTAAGCTCATATTTTAATACAAGTTGTCTTTTATTAGCCCCAGCGGGGGAAACAAGTGCTGGAGCAGTTGGGGTTACCGCAACAGTCAGTACGGCTGCGGGCACTACAGCTGCAACTCCTGGTGCACCCAGTACTGCTCCAACAACAGGGGCTCCTCCTACTGGAACACCAACAAATGCTGGTCCAATGTCTCTGGTGTCACCTGCTGCAGCTCCACCCCCTGATCTACCTGTACTCACTTGTCCCAGAAGACCTAATCTTGGTCATGAAGGACGACCTATAATGCTTCGTGCAAATCATTTTCAAATATCAATGCCCAGAGGATTTGTTCATCATTATGATGTTAACATACAACCTGATAAGTGCCCGAGAAAGGTAGAATTTATTATTTATTTAAAATTTTATGAATGAACTAAGCTATGGATAACTAAATAGCTTATTATTGTGTTTAAAAATTACTGTAAAACAATCTTTTTCTTTTGAAACTAGGTTAATAGAGAAATTGTTGAAACAATGGTTCATTGTTATAACAAGATATTTGGTGCATTAAAACCAGTGTTTGATGGTCGAAATAATTTATACACAAGGGATCCCTTACCTATTGGAAATGATCGAGTTGAATTGGAGGTTATATTGCCTGGAGAGGGTAAAGACAGAGTGTTTAGAGTTACCATCAAGTGGGTTGCTCAGGTGAGACTGCATTGTTTCTTCAACAAATTTAGTGGAGCTTTTAAAACTAACTAACTGTATAATGAAGAATAAAATTCATCATCATTGCAGATTATAGTTATAATAATATAAGCAGGACAATCTTATGACACTATAAAAATATTAAATGGACATTAAATTATCACAGGTTCATCTTTGTTGTAATGCATTGTAACTAATCTTTACAGGTGTCACTTTTTGCTCTTGAAGAAGCTCTAGAAGGTCGGACTAGACAAATTCCATATGATGCAATACTTGCTCTTGATGTTGTTATGAGACATCTACCCTCAATGATGTATACTCCTGTTGGTCGATCATTTTTCTCATCACCTGAGGGATACTACCATCCTCTTGGAGGAGGTCGGGAGGTTTGGTTTGGTTTCCATCAGTCAGTAAGACCAAGCCAGTGGAAAATGATGCTCAATATTGATGGTATACACTTTGATATATTATCTTTTCTGTTTGAAATATTATTTTTCCTATTTCCTGGTTATAAATGTTAGCAGTAACCTATCATTCACTTTAAACCTGTTTTTTTACAGTTTCTGCTACTGCATTCTATAAAGCACAGCCAGTAATTGAGTTTATGTGTGAAGTTCTTGATATTCGAGACATTAATGAGCAACGAAAACCATTAACAGACTCACAGCGAGTCAAATTTACAAAAGAAATTAAAGGACTCAAAATAGAAATTACACATTGTGGTACTATGAAAAGAAAGTATAGGGTTTGCAATGTTACTAGAAGACCCGCTCAAATGCAATCGTAAGTGGTAAAATTATTGTACAGAATTTTTACCTAAAAATGCGGCTTTCAGTGGTGGCCTACCGTGAGCGCCAGCTCTAACTGCTGCGACAACAAACCACCAGAGTCACAGTGGCGGCTTGGATCGCCTTTAGTTATAATAATGCCTCTTCTACGCATTAAGAGAGTATCCGCAGTTTGTATCTGCTCACCTGTAGTAGTTTTAGTATCAAGCGACTCATCCGCCACTATTTGTAAATTTTTTGCATTGACAGTACATGCGTGATTAGTTCTTTTAACAACCCTTCTGCTCTTCATTTGCACTCTTGGATAAATAGCTAATTGAAAACGCTGCTACAGTATACACATCTATTGTCATGACAACATGTGTCTTTCAATGTTGTATGTAAATTAAATGACACACAGATTACTGCATGTGTATTTGCTTACCCACTGCATTTGTCGATGTGTAATAGATGCATTAAAATATTCAAATTTAAAATTTGTTGACTGTCAGGAGGTGGCAGAGAGGGCGGGACACACGGTCAGCTACTTGCAGGCCTGTCAGCTCCTTGCAAGCCAGTCAGCTACTTGCAGGCTGCTTCATGGTCTTGCTTATTGGAAGACTCACATTGCATGTGAATACAGCTGGCCACCACTATGGCCCCCACTAAGCCGCTTCTGACTGGGAGACTTGATGGTTAATTTAAATCTGTGCTAATTTTAACCTTATAGGTTTCCACTACAATTAGAAAATGGACAAACTGTAGAATGTACTGTAGCGAAATACTTCTTGGATAAATACAAAATGAAATTGAGGTACCCCCACCTACCATGTCTACAAGTGGGTCAAGAGCACAAGCATACATACCTTCCATTGGAAGTGTGTAATATTGTTCCAGGCCAAAGATGTATTAAAAAATTAACAGATATGCAAACTTCAACTATGATTAAAGCTACAGCTCGCTCTGCACCTGATAGGTAAAACGAAACATTCATTATGTTATTTTATTTTTTATTACTGTAAGGGTGGCTCCACACTGAACCACCAATTGGTTACCACTCAATGTGACAATCAATGGCACAGCTTTTAGATGCGCTACTAGACCTGTCCACTTTTATTATAGCGTTTTTGGGTCCAGTAGTTGCAAGCAGGGAAAGCCGACCATTGTGATTTAGTGTATGCGGGACATGTTTAAATAACTGCGGTCACAGATAGTGAACACTGATCCCAACTGCAGTTTTTTGCTGGGGTGCTCTGACTACTCTCAACACTCAGTTTGCTGTGCTGCCATACAAAATGTATGAAAGATGTAATTTACAACATGTGGTAGCCATTGGTGGCATTACTGTGTAATTGGTGTGTTGCTGTATTGTGCCGCCAATAGCCTGACTTGCCCAAAAGTAATTGTTTTTTATCAATACTAAGGTCACAATGGCTTCAAAAAGAAAGCTTGTGCAATTTTAATACCAGTTATAAGGGACGGTGTCCCTTTTATTTTAAGAGTGAGTTCACGCCGGTAGCACACCTCCGCCGCGGAACTGTAGTAGCGAAACCGCTAAACGATTCTCCCGCATTGTCGTTTGTACGGCGCGCGAGCTCAGGCGAGTTTGACTGCTCTAACGCGGATATTTCACTATGGCGCTGTCTCTGTCGCGCGCGGTTCCGCCCGATCTGCTCAGACGCCGTCTACACCTCTGCGTTTGATTCGCCGTTTTGTTTGTTCCTGACTATGCTACGCGGTTTCGCCTTGTTAGTTTCGCGGCGGAGGTGTGCTACGGGCATCAGACCAATGTCTTGTCAATTTGTGTACAAATGTTTTACCCGGAAAAGCTTTTAAGCGCAAAAAAGGTGTTTTCATTTTTAATTTTTACTCATGTTACGCAATGTATGGCGCGCGGCATCATTTTTGTTCCGCTCACACGGTGCGTTGACGTTTGATGACCCAAACAGCTGATTTCGCGTGCAGTATGATGGAAAAATTATACGATTTACATTGCAAAGTTAATTTTTTGTGTATTTATTATGGTTATTTGACAGAATATGATTTGTAAATGTTAACTTAGTTATATGACACCACAAAATTTTGAAGAAAATATAAAAAAGTCGAAAAAAATTATGTTTTTTCCGGGAGAAAATTTCAGTGATTTTCAAATTAGGATTTACTAGTAATTAGGATTTTCAAATCCAAATTAGGAGTAACTCACTGTTAAAAGAAAAGGGACTCCGTCACTTATACCCTGTATATTGAAAAAATAATATAAATTCTTATTTGTACAGGGAGAGAGAAATCAATAACCTTGTGAGACGAGCAAACTTTAATACAGATTTATATGTGAAGGAATTTGGTTTGACGATATCCAACAACATGATGGAGGTTCGCGGACGGATTCTTCCACCGCCCAAATTGCAGTATGGAGGGCGCGTCTCGTCTCTTGGAGGACAAGTAATTTTTTCACTGTTTATCTTATATATAAAAATGAATCGCAAAATGTGTTGGTAAGCGCAAATCTCAGAAACTACTGGTTCGAATTGAGAAACTCTTTTACCATTAGAATGCTACATTGTCCCTGATGGTTATAGGCTATATTATAATTTTTACCGCGGGAAAATATTTTATCGTATTTTTTCTTGATTTGAAATCCCTTTGATGACATAAAACTAATATAATTTCATAATCCTACTCAATACTCATTTAAGGATTAAATTGCTGTCAACTATTATTTTACATTTTCCTTATTGTGTTTACACTGTTGTAATTATTATCAAATGAGCAATTATTATCTTTGTTCATAGCAAGCTCTACCGAATCAAGGAGTGTGGGACATGCGTGGTAAACAGTTTTATATGGGCGTCGAGATAAGGGTGTGGGCTATAGCTTGCTTCGCTCCACAAAGAACAGTCAGAGAAGATGCGATGAAGTAAGTCTTGTTTATAAAATAAAACAAATCAAGGTATGCTTCCAATTCAAAGTTATTAAAATCAAAGTAATTATTTATTGAATGTATGATTGTGTTCTATAATAAACAGGTGTAAGTCGAACCTTTCCTAAAAGAAAAGGTAGTTAAAATAACAACTTTTTAATGGAAATATACTAGAAAAACACCTTTAGAAACGAATAGTTAAAAAAATTGTAAAATATAAGAAATTTGTAAGACCACAATCAGTTGTTTTGGATAAAGTATGTAGATAAAATAATCTAAAAGCTATAAACGTCAAGTCTCTAGTTCCCCAGGAAACTCATTCCAATTTAGGATGGCTTCGTCTGCCTGGAATTCTGTTATAATGCGAGGTCCCCACGGAACCCACTAAAATCAGGGAACTCAAAAAAAAAAAACCATTTACCAAAGAACAATGGTTGGCTCCCATACAATGTCTTACCTGAAATCCATATAATGTCTTTGTTGGAAAATATGTTTAAATCATAATAGTTTCATTACATGTCCTTAAATAAAAAGAATTTCATTTTAATTATGACCCGAATTTAAATTATTAACATTATTTTGACCTTATATCAGCATTGAAATAAATACTAAAAATGTTTTCCTTTTTTAAGTAGGTACCAAAAAAGGGTTTGTTAGTAGCTACTGATCACAAATCACGGCTTAAAATAACAGTAACTGCTATAAAAAATCATTAATATTCCTAAAAAATAAACACTCAGGTTAATCATAATGTAGGTAATGTCATCAGTTGTAGTTTTGTTATAGCAGGGGCTAAAAGGTCCAATTCTGCTAATAAGTTACAGCCACATCAAAACTGAAGTGTTGTGATCGACCAATCGGAGTGCATGGATTGACTTAATTCGTCCGATGCCATGATAATGTGGCAGTCTGATTGGTTGGGCAATGGTTTACCTGTGGCTTATTAGCGGAATTGCCCTTCAGCAAGCGTTAGTTAATCGCTGCATGAATAAAGTCACCAATATTAGACGTTTGTATTTTGACTTATGATTGTAAATCGAAAAACTTGTCTGTAGCTATGTTCGACGTTTCCTCATTAATTTCTCATAACCTGTGCAGAAACTTTACCCAACAACTGCAAAGGATCTCCAACGACGCGGGTATGCCGATCATTGGGCAACCGTGCTTCTGCAAATACGCCACTGGGCCTGATCAAGTGGAGCCCATGTTCAAATACCTCAAGGCTACATTTGCTCAATTGCAGCTGGTTGTGGTTGTGTTGCCGGGAAAGACTCCTGTTTATGGTTAGTATAATTTGAGATTCGAATTTGGTGAAATTATTAACTGCTTTTCAAATTATATTAACTAATAACTTTATGTTAACTATACTGGTTTACATTTCAACGAGCAGTAAAAAATACTGGAGCAGTACGATATTTTCAACACTGTTGAAGGTTACTCACTGGGTCTAAGTGGGAAGGTAATAATTATAATGTGATTGAGGAGTATTTTGTTTTATGCTTCATTGCTTGAGGCACTCATTAGTCATGTCTAGTTATGTTTGAAGTTTACATGACTTAAATCTGGTGTCACACTCCTACTCTAACTTTGTATCCTTTTCGAGTAAAAGTATATCCAATAAGGCCCCGTTCGCGAAGCAGGGTTATCATTTTCTTGTATTCATCAGTATTAGTAACTCAGAAGATTCTTTTTGGCAATCCTTAAGTTGAAGGTTTTCTTATCATTAACAGTTTCAATATGTTTTTACAGCTTATTCACATCCTCGATGCTATATAAAACGATAGGTGGAGGTTTGCTTATTGTTTAAGTAATAGGTGAACCCCCAATCACAATCTGACAAATTCACTGCAAGTTCATTAAAGCAATTTCATGTTGAAATTGAATGGTTAAGATAAGGTGACGAGTTGGCACCAAATGGCTCTAGGTTCGGTTGTCATTTGTATTTCAGTCATTATAACAAAAAAAAGCGAATAATCCGGGTTTAAAGTATTCCAATTAATGTAATTGTTATCCCTATTCCCTATCTCTAAAATAATACATTTCAAATTTGGCTCCCGATTGAAATGTAACCCTCGTATTACTTGGCTGAGGTTATTTTTGATTCATACCAGTAGTAAATTTATTGATCATAAATTGGATGTGTTATACACAGCTGAAGTCAAACGCGTCGGAGACACAGTGCTTGGTATGGCAACGCAGTGTGTTCAAGCAAAGAACGTCAACAAGACTTCTCCACAAACCCTCAGTAATTTATGTCTCAAGATAAACGTCAAGCTTGGAGGCATTAATTCCATTCTAGTACCATCGCTTCGACCAAAGGTCAGTCACTTTTATGAAATTCATTAAATATGTCAGCATGGTAAACAGACAAATGGTTCTTAATTACATAAAAAATACTTTTAATTGCTTATTATTTACCTAATCAATTATCGAATAAGTGCATTTTAAAACAATACAATTTGCCATTTCATGTAATATTTGCTGATTGACATTGTTTTGTTATTGCTTATTATTACAAACCGATTTGTTTCGTGGTGGTTTTGTGTTACTTATGCTTTGCAGTTTTCCGTTCTTTTTAGTTATTGTATCGATTTTCGCAGCTTATTACTTATTAGATGTGTTTTTATGTCCCTTAACTTTTTGTCCTCCAACTTTTAGTTCCATGATTTCCAATATCTTTGGTATCCCATTGAATGGATCTATAATTTTCTTATTCCTGGAATCTGTATATTTTGATACACAAAACTGGCTGGAAACCATTAGTGTATTGGTTACATTGATTACTACCAAACGTAGATAACGCATGAATGATCGAAAAGTGGGCCGGTGAAGAACTGCTCAATCGCGACTCGTGCAGTTCCTTTCCATAGTGAGTGATTAGCTGTCGGCACGTAAACATACCGCAGTGCGCATTCAAAAGTTGTGGTAACAATAGCCAGAAACGACAGAAAAAGAAGGGATTTCATATTTTGCGTAAATAAACTCATTATACATTTAAAAAAAACCAATCAAAAACAATTATTTTAATCATAAATATTTTGCTTCGCGTCAGTGTCAGTACATCACAATCGTCTCGCTCGCACGGGCGTCGTATCACGATGTGTTATCTCATTCATGCGTTGGAGCGACAACGCGATAAGCAATTTCAAGCATTATGTTTGAGAGTATAAAGTTGATATTATCTTGTAGCAATTACTAAAACGTCGTTTGATCTGTGGCTAGGTATGAAATGATGTAACTTCCTACGGTTGTACTTAAAATAGTTGCCGTAATAATGCAGAATAAGGTTGAATTCGATAAATACGGTACTTTCTTTATGGTAATTTTCATTCGGGCGTGCATATTCAAGTATCTATCAGCGAGTACAAATGTATAGTCAATTAGGTGACAGATTTCAGGCGCGTTTTTGTATGAAGCGCTCTATCTACGTTTGGTAGTAAATCAATGATTGGTTATGCCAAAATCCAAAGAAATATCGCCAAGATCCTTTAGGGAGGAGAATACATAAAGAAATTAATGAATGACATTTTTTTTGCAAAAATGTCAAAGTAATTACAATAAAGTGAATCGGTTATATTAGGGTATTAGAAAAATCGCCCAAAGGTCTACAGTAAGAACGCCAGCCAACCAGCGTGGAGGATAGGGTTTTGTCTGTGGTAGCATGGACACGTAGGTGTGGTGCGAGCACTGTTTCATTTGGGATGCAGAATTTTGTATTGACCTCGCAGTGTGCCAAAGTGACTTGATTGATAGATTGAACACTTTATTGTACACGAAACATACATAAACAGGACATAACAATATAAGAGACACAGTAACAATAGGCGGCCTTATTGCTAAGGTATCAATTTCTACCAGGCAACCTTGGGGTTAAGGAAAGTTCTTGCTAAGGTAAGTGACGGGAATAGTGCTATACAGTTCTAAGTAATTACAGGTGAAGGCGATTGTGACAAATGTAGAAGGAGTTACACATAAGGTCTTTATTTTTATGGTAACGTAGGTGTTCAACGAGCCGGTTATATTTCTGGGCGTCGACGTAACGCACCCACCGGCGGGCGACAACAAGAAGCCGTCGATCGCGGCTGTGGTCGCCTCCATGGATGCTCATCCGTCACGATACGCGGCGACTGTGCGCGTGCAGCAACACAGGTATCCTAATTAAATAGATAGAACCACTGCATACGTTCAAAATAATGGGACAGCTGCTTAAATGAAAAAAAAATGTTAGTGGACTGGAATTTTGTCATTATTTAATTACTATATTATAAGTTATGTATACATTGTACTATTTAAGCAGCAGCCCCATTTTTTGTACACTTGTATAGCGCTTTTTGATATTGACATTGGTGTGGCAACGTTATTAAAAAAATGAAAATGGACTGAAATTTTAATTAATTAGGACTATGTAGAGGAAATTTAATTACTATATAAGTTATCTATGCTTTATAGCACTTAATGCTATTTAATCAGCAGTGTGACTACTGCTCGTACATTTGTTTAAGTTATTATAACTTTTATTTCGCCAAAATAGGAACAGGTGTAACAGGTTCCTTGTTTTGCCTGTTGTAGATCATTCCTACTTACGCTGCTACACCAATGTCAATAGCTTTTGAGAATTAACAAACAAAACTTGAAGTATTGTTTAACAGTTTCAATTCAACCTGTTCCAAAATAACAGCCTGTTCTTTTTGCATTATAGTATGAAAAAAGCAACTATTCTGATCCGGTTCAATGTATGTTCCTGATCCTGAAATAAGAACTCTCCTGCATACTTAACAGGCTTAGGACTGGCAGCTTGATTTCATGTTTCATTAAAATTACATAAAAAGCTTAGTTTAGTATGTATATAAACAGCTGTGAACCACATACTTATTTTATTATTTAATAGCAAAAAAGTTCGGATACATATATAATATGCATAAACGCAATTTGAATGATAAACGCATCACAACACTCACAAATTATATTTTCTTCATTCCTTAACAAGGCACTGTGATTACTAAAAATAAACTTTTATGTATTTACATATTTACTGTGTGAACAATGCAATTACTTCTATATTAGCTATTAATTAAACGTTTAGAATCTGTTAATTCTCTCTGGCAAAAATTTTGTACATCGAAATCTGTATGTTTCCGAACTTAATAACACATCAGACAACAGGCAAGCAGAGAACAGGAACAGAGAACAAATGAAACAGATGCTTTCTCTTTCCAACCAAGGTAAGCTGCTTTAGCTAGAAAAGAAAAGAGTATGTTCCGCCTTTACTTTAGGTTGATTGGGGCTGTTGTGGAACGGGAACAGTTTCTACAAATTAGTGCAAACGCACACGACTGACTATAGGTGAACAATTTTTGACCGATTTTTTTGTGCGTTAACGTATACAGGGTAATTTTGAGTTACCGGCAACCTCGCAGTATTAGATAGCTAGTATCATTAACTACAATGTTTGTTCTACGACTTTTGATAATTCGTTAGATTTTACTTTCATAGAAAAATAAATATTCATTTAATATACCTCTAGAATGTTTGTTACTCTACGCGCACAGAGCGCGAGCGTAGCGTTGGCTTCCGTCTTCGTTTATAAATGAGACATAGACTTATCAATGTCACGACAGTGCTATTAAAACTTGAAAATTTTTTTTTGTTCAATGTATTAAGTTATCTTAAAACTCGTAAAACAAACGTTGTAGTTAATGATGTTAACTATCTAATCCTGCGAGGTTGTCGGTATCTCAAAATTAACCCTGTATATTTACGAACGTTCCATTTTCCATCGATAATAGGATCGGCCGGGATTCTGCGATTTTTTGTCCGACTTTTTGTAGTTCGTGTGCGTTGCAACATAAGTTTCATTTTCCACCATCAAAAAATCGGTCACCGATAGTCGTTCGTGTGTGTTCGTTCTTAGAGACAACACTTCCACCTTCCACGTTGTTCCACAACAAAAACTGTTATTTATGACTATTTCGATATATTCGCCGCACTCCTAGGCGTACGTGTCCCTGAATTAGCAGGCGTCATGACGTGATGACACAAAAATTACAAATGTTGGAATAAATCTTTTACTAAGTGTACATGTTACGTAAAATATAAATATTCGAAAACGTGAAAATGAGAAGGTGGTTGAGAGAATGTACTAAAACGTATATTTATGAATAGAGAAAGTCCAGTGTATCGTAACATCGTGGTAACATGTAGTAAGAGTACTGTGTAACCATATTTACCCCAGGCAAGTTAAACTAGATATAGCCATACTTAGTGGAGTGCTCGGACTGGTGACCCTAGCTAGCGCAATGCTTAAATTTTCTGCCTGGACTAATGGTGTTGGCCAACATCGTGTGAAAGATGGGAACCCCCGTCACGGTATGGAGGGAAGGTAGGAAGGCGCAGGCGGCTGAGTGGAAGGCTGAATTCCTTTGTAAACACTAACTCCATAAGCAACGGAGATGGGTTAGCCCTGAGTCCCAGTCAGACTGACATCTGACTGGGAAACATGGCCCTGACCTGGTCGCTCGTCTAGGGGTCATAGACAAGCTTAAAACCTGGTGACCCCTCACTAGGCTAATACTGCTAGGCCTTTCTCCGGGGGCATGTTCGGCTTATTGACTCATCCATAAAGGAAGTCATGAAATGATTCATTTTTGGTATTACCGATTTCCAATGATGTCATCATGATATAGTGTTGGACAAATGATCAAAAATCAGTCCGAAAATTATTTTACTTATTTTTCGTTTTGCACAACGATTTCACATTGATATCATTTGAAAACTATGAGATCGGTATAAGCCTGCAGAACGTAGCCTACATCTAGGGCAGAGAGGTTCCGGGGGAGGGTTAGGGTTACCCGGGTCACCAGTAGAACGGCTGGGGGACCAAAGTCATACGGCATAATTTTACTACGACTTGTTAGTGGTGCTTCGCATTGTGTCATAATAAATTTTAATAATAAAGTATTTTCTTTTGTTCCCAGGCAAGAAATTGTACATGAAATGAGTAGTATGGTGAAAGAGTTACTGTTGATGTTTTACAAAAGTACGGGCGGGTTCAAGCCGCTCCGCATCATAATTTACCGGGACGGCATATCTGAGGGGCAATTTATACACGTTCTACAGCACGAACTTACTGCTGTCAGAGAGGCGTGTATTAAGGTAATCCTGTCAAAATATAATATACTATCAATATTAAAGGTGGTTATACATATATTAAAATTTTCCTAAATATGAATGTTTTATGGTAAGTTTTCAAAATGCTAATATTACACTAATGTTCTTAGGGCAATCGATAATTAAACTAGTACTACCTTGACATTCGTGGTTCGCCCTCGTGGATTACTCGATTTTGGACTTTTATTTCACATTCTTGCTGCGATATCGCAAATTTTAAAAACAAATTAAAATTTTCTCAAACAAATTTAAATTCCCCGTCTTACCTCTATTGGGGATGGAGGTCCCTAAATACTACTAACTACTACCACATTCTGTCTATTTTTCTGTGTAATCGGAAGCCTAATTACCTACTCTCATATTTACACATTCAAAAGTATTGATTTGCCAAACCCATCCTCACTTTCACTCCTCTTTACTTTTGGTTTTTTTATGTAAAGCTAGTTACTACTATACTATAGCTTTTACGTATACAAACTTTTAGACTTAGTGCAAAAATGATGGAAGTTTCATACAAACTTCCAGCCTCATCTTACTCTTTTAGGGGAGAGTTCAAAAAGATTTTGACTAACATTTCATTTTCTTCCTCCATGATGTTCATATGTTTTGTCGTGGAATTTTCAAAAACCGTTTAATCACTTCAACTTCCTTCTAATTATTTGCATAAATACAAATTTGACTCTTGTAGCATCAAAAATAATTATATCTCTATAAACTTTGGACTCCTATTTTACTCCTATATTGTTTAAAGTCATAATTTATTATTATCTGTGTGTTTAATAAATTGAGTTGTTGTTCAGCTGGAGGCGGAGTACAAACCTGGCATCACGTTCATCGTGGTACAGAAGAGGCATCACACGCGCCTGTTCTGCGCCGACAAGAAGGAGCAATCGGGCAAATCCGGCAATATCCCCGCCGGAACCACCGTCGATTTGGGCATAACTCATCCCACGGAGTTCGACTTTTACCTCTGCAGTCATCAAGGAATACAGGTGATAATTATTTAGATGCCAACACCTCAAAACTAACAATGTGACAGGTAGACAACTATGACAATTTCTAATGTGGGTAAATAATGAGCCAGTATTAGGGTAGTAAGGCAATGCCCTATCTGTGAAACGTTTCCTTTGTTTAAATTCATTCATCTCCTTAATGGGTAGTTCCAATTTTGAAATCCCCTGTGTTCCGGTTTGAAGGGTAAGATATGACAATGAACATTCAAAAGCACTAATCAAACCGTACTCTCGTAAGCGCACTGACGAGCTATTGAAGCTCAATAAGGGCAACCTGAGCATGATGATTAGGGCTCTGAATGGCCACTGCCAGCTGAACAGGCATCTCAACATGAGACTAAAAGAAACTGATGCTTGCAGATTCTGTGAACAGGAGCGTGAAACACCAATGCACCTCCTGTTAACCTCTTATTCACAAAAGAAACCGAGAACTGGGGTAAAACATTCTCGACCCAGACGATATAAAAACAATCCAAGCTGGGAATATCTTATCATTATTAGACAGTGCCCAGCTAAAGTCTTACTTGGACGCTAGTCACATTACATCTTTGTAGGTCACAGTGACGCAAATAGCTCCGAAATAACAAATAATAATAATACCACTTACCATCGGGTGGGCAGTTTGCTCGTTTGCCAACTTATATATTTGCAATAAAAACCAAAAAAAAAGGTAGATGGGAACAACAACATCAGAATCAGTCGTCTCATTTACGTTTAGAACACGATGAACTAAATAGAATCCAACTAAACTCGAACTGTGCAATACAATCGCGCCGTTCACGTTCAGGGCACGTCGCGGCCGTCCCACTATCACGTGCTGTGGGACGACAACCACTTCGGGTCGGACGAGCTGCAGTGCCTCACGTACCAGCTGTGCCACACGTACGTGCGCTGCACGCGCTCCGTGTCGATCCCGGCGCCCGCGTACTACGCGCACCTGGTCGCGTTCCGCGCGCGCTACCACCTGGTGGAGAAGGAGCACGACTCCGGCGAGGGCAGCCACCAGTCCGCGTGCAGCGAGGACCGCACGCCCGGCGCGATGGCGCGCGCTATCACCGTGCACGCGATCACCAAGAAGGTGATGTACTTCGCCTAACCTCACGCCCGCGACGCGCGCGGGACCACTCGGCTCGTACTCGCGGCGAGACTTTTTCGTTTGTGCAATACGTGAACGTGACGCGCGTGCGCATCGTGCGCGCGCAGCTCTCCGCTCGGGGTCGGCGGCGATCGACGCGTCCTCGTCTTGTTTCGGCTCGCGGTGAAAATTTTTCGTTTGTGCTGGCGGGATCGGGTGTGGACGATATTGACTGTGTTATCAACGAGCTGCAGTTGGGAATGTACTGTTTTCAGATGCTTTGCGTTCGCCGGGAGTTCTGTGTTCGTGTTGCGTGCTACGTTTAAGAGACGTCGCAAACGTGTACCTTGCTTGACCGCCATTGTTGTGAGCTCTTAGTAATCTCTATAGTTAAAGTTATTCATGAGAGCACACTTCTACAAGAAACTAACATGCAAGCTACGAGCACAGACCTCTCGATATCTTTTGTTGCAGTAAAATAATATTTATTGTTTTTGAGTACTTTCAAAGAGTACTATCAAGAGTTCTGTGATCAAGTTTCGTGCTGTGTTAAAGTGAAGTCCGCTCGTCTTTGTGTCCATTGTTGCACTTTTAAAAGTACGTCACCTAATTTTTCATGCAAGTATAAATATTTTTAACAGTTTCAACAAATAAAATTTCCTATTATGCACAATCATTGGGGTGAAACAATTTCGTCCGAGCAATACGTTTAGTGCAGTACATACATCTGCTACTGGATTTCGATATTACTTTTTTAAAGCTTGGAAGTGCATGATGTGTTCATTATTTTTTCGTTTGCAATAAATTTATATGGTGTGTAAACTAGTTCACACATCTACTGTAGTGCAAATCTCACCAGAGGCTCCAACCGCTCTTTCGAGGCTTAATCTAATATTCTGTGGTCAGTTTACTGGTAAAGATCTTAAGATATTGCTCAAAAGCTCATTAATTCTAAGGACGTACAAAAGACGCGCAAGGACCAATTGCCAACCATTGATTAGTCAATATTCGACTTAACAAAAAAAATCTTTTAAATACCCATTTACAATGATATTCTTTTGATATAAGTGAGTTTGTTTCTTTTAATGAAATACACAATCGTGGGGGTGTATTTTACCTCTTATTAACATGCAGTATCTGCGTTGTATAATTTTTCATTACAAACAAACAGTAACCTTGTACTATTGCTCTGTCGCGGCGTTACTGACGTGGCGTCACTGACGCCGGAGCCGCGTTGCTCGGAATCCCCCCTTAAGCTGCCTGGAAATAAGAGGTCATAATAAGCCCCCATGACTTTGAATTTGAATTTATATTATTTTTATCTGCTATACGATACGATCGTGAGTTTTATTGAAGGAATGCAATTATGGAACGTCTTAATTAGTGGAGTTGAGTAATTCTAATGAATCCAAGTCTTTTAATAACTTTGAAGACTGCGAGTTTCAAATAAAATAAATTTTTGACACATGCATAAATGGATTCACTAATGGGGCGTCTCTCGGCGTAAATGATGATGGTACTTGGATGGTGAAGGATGGCTGAGTAGATGCAGATGTTGTTGTAATGCAGATTCTAAAAATGTTATAATTGTCGAAATTAGGGTGAAAAGTATTCCATAACACTTCATCATCATCCCAGCCACAGTTCATTACACTTATTCAAACTAATTATAATCCAAAAATATTAGTATTTGGACCATGTAAATACTTTTAGTATTTGGGGATCATTAAATATAACGAAACTATTAGACAGTTTGGATGTACCAAAAAAACAAACAAAATTGTACTTAATTCAATCAAACTGTGTGAAAGTAGAATAGTAGCAGCACGAATTCCAAATCATCAAGTGAAAATCTTGTTATTATCGATTTTGACGGCAATTGCTTAAAAGCAAAATGCAATTTATAACTAACCTTTAATATATTTTTAATTCCTGTGCAGTATTTTTTGATCACCGTGAGTTTTACTTATCAACTTATGTAAATTTATTTTGATTGGTAGAGTACTCATGGGCTTTTAGACAATTTAAAGAATAATCCAGCTTATTGTAAGAAGAGTTAGGTAAATGTAATAATATCTCGTATATTGTTACAGTAGGATATGGGCCAAGTAATGTTAATTTCTATTTAATAGGTACATATAGCGATACATGCCAATATAAGAGCATATATGAATTTATTACTCACTCGTAGAAATCATGAAGCCTTTGAGTATTCTATCGAGAATCTATGGTCGGGATTATCTTTACATTTATGTTTTACTTAGGTACATATCACATTATTTGTTGTATGATATAATCATATAGAATTTTATTATTTTTCAATTGTCTGTGAATGCTTATTTTCCGTTAATACTTTGTTGTAAACTTACCTCCTTTAATTAAAGATGGATCTCACTACTGACAAACGCAGCAGATAAATCTTATGCTATTAAAATAATAAAGAATGTTAGGTACCTACTGAAGCAATTTTCAACCGTCTTAGTCTGTTGCATATAAGACAAAGCCATCTACGTCGTAATTACTTATCTGTTACTAAAAATTTTCATTATTTATGTGTTATTAGGCTGTTCGGTATTGATCTTATTGTTTTCTTCAACATATACTTCGACTTTTTTTTACCTTGACTCTAATTACCAGAAGGCCTAGTTAATGTCCATAATATGTTGCATTGCATTAAAACTAAAAGAATTCAGTGTATGAAAATGACATTTTCGGCCATGACTCAAGTTATCTGTACATTTATAAGAATTCCGTATATTGCCAGTACGTTTTGTTAGCGTTACTAGAGGTTTATTGTGACTTTGGATAGAGATTTAGGGCTATTCATGTACCTAATCGATAATTGTCATTTGTGTCTGTTGGTCGTCGTTTACTGCTGCGTGGGCTAAAACACAATTAATTTAGACATGTTATCCAAATATAATTAATATACCCAAAGTTCGTATACCTACAGGTATTTCGCAAATTATTTTTGATCTAGAAAGTTGCTTAAACTAAACATATACACGGTGTTTCAAAATAACCAATAAATAATCAATTCTATATCGAAAACTCATTATTAAAATGTGTTTACACGTAATGTCATTTAATACAAAATTACTTGTAAATCATAGTATCATCATCATGTCTATGATTTATATGAAAATTTTGGGTTTCGATAAAGAATTGATTATTTATTGGTTATTTTGAAACACCGTGTATTAATTAATTATTGTTATTAGACGTTTGAACTTCAGAAGATGTAGACAAGAAAGCGTGATGTGAAAGTGAAAGCAGTGGCTACAGGTAGGGACTTACGCCTATATACCGGGTGTAACGGAATACCGAAATAATATTTAAGGTTGTTGATTAACAAAAAAAAAATGTTTTATGAGCATTCTTTGTATTTTTATTCTATGCCTATTTTCGATTTAATACGCTTTACTGTTAAACGTATTAAATCGAAAGTAGGCATTTATAAAAATACAAAGAATAGTAATAAAACATTTATTTTTGTTAATCAACAACCTTAAATATTATTTCGGTATTCCGTTACACCCGGTATACACCGTGAATTTTGAATTACCCAAAAACATAAATATAGTGTGAACTGTTATAAACAGAAAACGAGCTACACCCCCATACAAAAATATTGATTTATTATATAAACGGCGCACATTTGTATACAACATCGTCTCGTAATACGTTACGTTTGTTTCTCTATCAATACCATGCTAGACTAGAGCTATCTCAGTCATGCACTCTGAAAAATGGCAACACTGCAATATGGCGGCTGCGATTGCGCGGCGAATCATTACAAATTTTTCCATAAATAATACTTTTCCGGGCTTAGGACCGGCGAATTTCCTTATTGCAATAAATTAATCATACTTGCACTGTACGATACTTCAGCTCAGATAGTGAGAAAGTATAAGTATAAAATGGACTGTATAATGAAAAACGATGATGAAAACAAATAATTGCTATGTGTAATAAGATGATCGATTCTTGTGCTCTAAGGACAGTAAGAAGGCACCACTAACTTGATGCCACATCAGAGCAACCACCACCTCTTTTGTTCCAGGCACTGTAATCCTTGTTTGTAAGCACAGCACAGCAAAGCAATCACTTGCAAAACGAGATCGCTAATTAGGGTTCAACAATATGACGCAACCGTGAGTTAGTAGATTGTTCCATTTCCCTCCAAATAAACACAAGAATCGGACACGCACCATAAGCGCATATTCTCTATTTGAATATTGAAAAGCCGAGAAGTATTCTGCCTAGTGCAGAATCAATCTACTAGTACTTCCCGCCCGCGCCGCTCTTCCTGCAAGCTAATTTACGTTGCGCCTACTCACGTCACGGCGGCCGACGGCCAAGCGAAAGGTGTGAAGTACGGACGGATCAAAGCGTTTATGCCAACTTTGTTGCTGCCGACAAAGATGTCAATAGCTATCTGTCTAAAGAAAGTAATCGGTTTCATTCATATATATGACCTCTAAGGAATTGCACAATTATATGAATAACTTGGAGACACATTTCGAAATAGTTAATTATTAAAGAACATGTATGTTTTTTTTTCTTCAGAAATATTGCTTCTGAATGCGCTATGATATTTTCTAAGGTAATTCAATATTCATGGTGTGTAGAGAGTAAATTATTCGAGTAAGTTAATTGCTTATGCAAAATATTATGGTATAGTTTTGGTTAAAGTTTGATTTAGGGCAGTCAAAAATATTTATCATTTCGTAGTCAAGCCATAGTCACCATTTTTTTTTATTCGTGCAATTGCTTACAAGACATTGCTCTTAGCTAAGAAGTATAAATTTTGTCAGTTTTAAATCAAGCCATTACTTAGTACCTTCAGTTTTTACTCACGTAATCACTTTGTCTTTGATTTATTTTACACTTTTTACTTTATTTTTGTATGTGATTTGGGAAAAGTACACACCAAACTACGACTACAGAAATCTTGATTGTCGACTATAGATCAACCCTTTGGATCATTATTGATCAGAATCAAATTAATCTTCATTCAAACAAACTTAATCATTTGGCCCCAAATTTGTATGATACCGATTAATATGGCTTTAAACTGATGGTAATTATTAATAATAAATAATGTGTAAACTCTTAACCATAAACATAAGTAGTAACAATAATACATTAAGTATTTGCAAACAAAATAACTGTCATAAAAGGGGGACATCAATATGTGTAAGTTATGCAGTAATTTATATTCCGCCTAACAGCTAAGCTCTGATAGATTTATAACTTTGTGAATATTATATGTGACTATACAAGTCATTTAGATATGCCAATAATGCTGTATGTAGAATCGATTCAATAGTCGTATTTCGTATAAAAGCAATAATATAAAATATTAATTAATAGATCGTCATTGCCTTTTATAGTTAAGCTCTTATTACAATGCAGCAAAAAGCACAAATATACAGTGCAATTGATTTATTATTTACAATTACATTAATATTGTTAATATTACGTACGACAGAAAATTATAGCAAAAGAATAGCTATTATTAATAAACATAAATGATATAAATTGCTACACAAATAGAAAAGGTATTACTGAACTTAATACTTACTTGTAATAATATTGAAACTGCATTCGGTTGCCTTAAATAACAGTAGTATTATGTTATCTCTGCCTAAACTAAATGTCAAAAATAATAATTGTTTATACATAGATAACGTTATTTCTCCAGTAAATTATGTCAATAATTCAATAACTACAGTAGCCATAATTAAATTGGCATAGTATATTCCCATCGACCGATAGACCTATAACGGGTCTCAAAGACTGCTTGTTGTGTCCTTCGACAAAGTTTCGTGACCGTTTAATGTATACTTCGAGTATACGCAAATAAGTCGTTCCCTTAACACTAGAAAGCTCATGCTGAAGACTAAGCTCATGCTATATTATACAGCGAACGACGGTTCCCCAATATTACGGTTATCTAACATCGAATATGTACGTTTTGGTCCGTTTTAACAAGTTTCTTTGGGAACAAATTGAAATATCATTTTCAACACACTTGCTTGTAAAGTGGATCTAATTTTACCGGTTTGTGATACATAAAGCAGCTCATAAAACACGCGTGTTTTATAGCCGAGGCACGCATCACAGAGTCCGGCAATGCTGCAATTGCCGGCCGCGCCAGTACAATTTTTTTATAAATATACTACATGTACAAAATAACGAACTACGTGATTTTTCAAATGATTATTTTCATACCTATGTTTAGTTTGTCTACAAATTAACAATGATTTGTGTTATTTAATTAAAAAAAATTAAGTTTATTAGGTATTTCTCCTCACAAGTGTGTTGAAAAACGACGTACGATATACGTGCGTATATTGGTTATACACACTCGGCTCTATTACTCCCTCGCTTTCGGCTCGGGCTAAAATTCCGCCTCGTGAGTTATAACCAACATACCGTACTTATATCGTAATGTACAATTACAAGAGATTTCATTGGTCGGTCGGCATAAGGGCCCACGCTACCTGAATCAGCAACCTCGATCTCACGTTACTTGTCAATTTTGAAAGTGGAAAATTAAAATTGTCTTTCTAGACAGCAAATATTCTTAACATTCCCACCGGTGTAACTGGAACTTATAAACATTCGCGAATTAAAAGCAGTGGCATTGCTCATTGCAGTGGCGTGTGCCCTTTAGGCGTGCTTCTGCAGTAATAATGTTTGATTTTTATAAATATAAGCATAATAGTGTGTCGCGATTATAATAATGAATTGTTACGAATGAATTGTTGGTATATTGAAATGTAATACAAATTATCAACTTCAAGTAGTGTTAATAAATCACGAGCTTTATGCGCAATCATTCAATATATTCTACATTAGGATTATGAAGAAATTATATTTATCAGATATCTATATTTAGATACGACACGTTGTAATCGGCTACGTTTGCCAAAAATGAAAAAAAAAATTGGAGCAGCAAAATTGTTAGGCAGCATTTTGCAGGTAGCTCGTCCTTCCAGTTTTATTTAATACAATTATTTCCGCGAATACTGCAGCTGTATATAAGCTTGAATTTTGAGATAATATATATAAAAATAGTCGCCGTTATAGCTTTTCTGGAGTTTCAGATTTTTTTTCTGACTTCTGTCTTCAATTAATTGTGTCCGGATACGATTTGAAATTAGAAGTGTATGTCTTCCGATCAATTGATATAGATGATTGAATTTATGAGTAAAAGCAAATTGAGAAGTAGGTACTTATGTTTTAAACAAATTGATTTACTTAATAAAACACAAATACTTAAAAATTGCACCCTGCAAATCAGCTCGCAATTTTATTTGAAATATCCTCTTATTTCATTCCATATGCTTCAATATGGTAGTCTATATAATAATACGGTACTTTTGCAACTAGTGAAAATTAGCTCAAATTGTGTTGTCTAAATGAAATTAATATTTTATTATTGACTGTTATCATAATTTTGTAGCCCCACTGCCCTTAGCAAGCATAAGTCCATTTATTTAAATGTAAGTATATAATTAGGCAATGGGGTCATTTCTAATTCTAATTAATGTTCTAGAAACAATAGAGATTGAGTTTCAGAATGGAGGTGTGAAAAATAGGTATTTGGTCTTACAACAGTGTCCGTTTGAATATTATTATGTACTGTAATACAATAGAAATAACAGAATAAAGTATAGTGCAATAATATAGTAGGTACAGCGTAATAATAAAGTACAGCGCAATAGGAATCTGTAAAAAAAAGTGTTGCCATTTTTAGCGTAGTAAGTAATTTTCTTTCTGACCAGTAGGATCATCATCGCGATCCATCAGTGGATTGAATAGCATGCTGAGGTTCACTGTGACCCATCATTGGTCTGGGTGGATCCTGTGAGGATATCCTACATTCGAGAGATTTTAAATAACACTCACTGTTCATTCTTTCTTCGTTGTGATCAGTTGGGGACCTAAATAGTTTGTGAAACCATTAGAATCGACCCCAGTGTCTATTTGTCTGCAAATATGTAGGTAGATGTAAGAAATATTTTATATATTAGCAAATAAAGGTAACTCCACCAAAGTAATACAAATTTTGTAAACAAACTGCTAAGTACTTGAATTTTTCCACGAATTAATTGATATTTACTTATATTTCGTGTAATATCCTTAGTTTAGATTTTTGTGTAGGACCACACCAATTCGACACAAAAATCAAAACTACGTTAAGAAACACATGCAACGTGACGTGTGTTCGTGTATAATTGTTATTGGAATATTATTTGTACTTAGCTGTCTGAAAATCAATAAGGCACAAGTAACTACTATGTCCTTACTAAAATGTCTAAAAACCATTACAATTATTGCTACGAAATTAAGAAGTCAAACACCCCCCCCCAAATGACATCCTAGATCCTCAAGCCCCCTAAACGAAAATTCGCCACTGAGTCAGGATTTGTAAATTGTCATCAATTCAAAGACAACTTTACTGTATTATTTTCTACATAACTATTTTATTATTTTAAAACATTGACTTTAAAAACATTTCAGATAATACTAATAAACATACAATATTTTTTGTAATATAGATGTAAGGACAAAGATTTCTTAAAATATTGTGCCGTGTGCCGTTATCTGATAAATATTGTCCAGCTTATTTTAAAGTTTTGCAATAGATTAGTTTGATAAGTAGTCAAATTTATTGTGAGCATGGCAACTGCAGTTGTTTTAATCACTTAAACGCGCAATTTATATGGCAATCTCATCCTCCGGGTGTCTGCTTTCTTTTGTACATAATCCCCCTTTTCCACTTAGCAACACCATTTTTCGCGCTTACGAGTACACACCATGTTTTGCGTTTTTTAAAGTCTTGTTAACATTTTAACCGCGGTGTTTTTACAATGGGAACCTTAGGCAAAAATACTCATATTTAACAGAACGCATGAAGTCAACTATGCTGACGTCAGGAGCTAATGAAAACCGTTTATAACCGAAATGTTGAAAATGCTGCGAATCTGTGCTTCAGTGGAACGAGTCTAACAACACGTTATTAAAATGTGTACTATTAAAATATGTATATTTTTTCCTTATAGCAACCTTCTTCCTCTTATAAAAGAAAGTGGACACTTGAAACAATTGGTATTGTAGTAACATACGTACATATTGCGTGCTTAAGCGTAGTGACACAAAACTTGTCGTCTTATAATGTAAGCGACGCAACTTTAATTAATAATAATTTTCTACAAAGAACTCTATTACAATTACGAGATCAATTAGCCTTCTAACATAGTTGTGGGAAGTGTAACGCGTAGTGTTAGTTTTGGTCGCTGTTTACGTTTGTAGTACTGTGCTATTCTTGTTATTTTATGCCTACCAAATATATTATAGTTTTAGAGAGTTTCAGCTGCACCTACAATTAGTGTAATCTGTTTTATATGAATAGGCATAAACCAATGCGTATTAAGCTATTTAATATAATTATGAATCTAAACAAGGGACATGGATGTATTAGTTGTAAGTTCATATTAAAATCCAACTTATCAGATTGTATATTTAACGATTGTAGTTTAAATGTTATCGTGGCTGACTCTGACACGACAGACTAAACCTAGAATTAAATTTGACATCCTGCAATGATACAAATTTAATTTTTGTTTAGTTTTTCTAGTCAGAATTGGTAGTATTGTGTATGTATTTAAGGTATGTATGTCCTTCCTAGAATAATCATTTTCATAATTTTATTTGTTATAATTTTGTATTGAGCCATATTTTACTTTATGTACATTAAAAATATTTAACACTAAGTTGTGCTCAGTACCTATTGCACGCGCCAACAGGGTATTTTCCAATGGTTCGACTAGTTATTTAATTTAGTGATTATTTATACTTATAGTTGTTTTGGATAAATCATTTCGTTAGTAACTCTGTATATTTTGTTATATCTTGTAGGGTAGTATCAACAAATTGAGGTAACAACATTAAATAATAATAAAAAAATTGGTTAAAAGCTGTCCGTTTGCAATTCGGGATTATTTTGTTTTCTTTTTAACGCATTTGGAAAATACCCTAGTGTGCTAAACATCAAGTAGGCAACTGAAAATAATATTGTGTCTAGCATCATTATTGTGGTTATGTGTGTTATATTATGTGCATGGTCTGTTAAATTGTTCAAAATTCATGTAACACTCGCATTCATTCATATCATATTCTTTTATTATGGCATTATGTAGTTCTAACGAATGCGTGTATTGCTCGCCAAGTTGTAATAATAGTATTATGTGCGGTTTAGTTTGTGTAGTGTTGTTATTGCGAAATTGTTTCCGAGTCCATCGTCTATCAAGGTGTCAAAACGTTTTCTTAGAAACACTTACCTTAGTTTTTATACTGTGGGTATCCGCAGTATAGTTATGTAAATAAGTGGGCCGATTCGAACCCCTTGCGCGCGTTACTACCTAGCCTCGAAATGTCGAAACGTGAGCATTCTTTCAGCGGCCTGGAAAGGCGATGCGGCACTGCCGCACACACATACAAACCGCACTAGGCGCGTATGTTTGAAGATAGCCTACTTTTTTACTTAAACTATGCTTATACCCATCCATACAGGCCAAAAGCTAATACTCAAAATGATCGGAACACCTGTAGTTTATTATTAAAGATATCTCAACGACAAATAACCTAATATGTAAGAAATGCAATAATGTTTTCTAGCGAATACTTATTATTTGTACACACGACAACGCGTCAGACTTACTGACCTAGAGATCGCCCTTATGCCGTTAGTAAAAGCGGCGGCTTTCGTACTACAAGTGTACAGCTTGAAGTGTTTGCCGTCTGTAAACTGCAGATCCCCACGAGGCCAAAAATACGGTTTTGCCGCCTTTTAGTTTATAAGTTTTAATTGTTTGATTTACTTCAATCGCCTCATTTGATGGAAGCTCGAACAAATAATTGTAAGTTAGCTTTTAGTAGGTTAAGTTTCGGAAAATATTTAATTTAGTTCAGACCTAATAATATATTGATTCTCTACTCTAAATAATTAATCGTTTCGAGCTTCTTTAAAATATAACTTTTAAGATGTACGGTTTTTAAAATCTTATTCGTGTTGTTTAGTGCTTTATTTTCAACGGCCGGTAACATGCTTTGAATGTTCGTAGTATATGTGTAATATAATTTTATTATTGTGCACTATTTGCTTTAATTGTGTAGAATCCATCAGTAAGATTTTGATAATTATTATTATAGTATAAAATAACATAGTATCCAAATTCTTCGTGCAGGGTAATAAATCGTGTCACTAATCATATGACGTCTTAATCAATCGTGATGTATGGAAGATAAATTAATAATAAAGATCAATTGCCGAGTGAATTATTACTATTGTATAATGAAATACTGTGTCACGTGTTTTCCCAAAAATATTCGTTTATTTTAATTTATTTCTTGTCGATAGTCCTTTAAATCATAACTCTAGTATTCTGGTAGTGGTGACTAATTTAGATGAATAGAGATTACTTTCAGTTGTTTTAAGCACATGCACTTAAGGAGTGCACATACCACTGGGGGCGCCATTACTTTGCTTTAATATCTGCCACGGATATAAAGGACTCCTTCCTTTTTTCAAGATATTTGACAATTTCATACACACACAAATATCATACATATGCAAAAAGGTTACACTTGCACAAACTACTTCATATTATATAAAAAAAACTCATTCCCTAAATCATAAAACAAATAAGACTATTCCAGTGGTATGTACACTAAGGTCCTAAGTTCAAGCCTGTATGCACTTTTCAACCCCGGAGCTAACCGTCCTAATTGGATCAGTAAAATATTAAATTATCATTAAAACAATATTGATAAAATTTACAAACATGAAGTGTGGTAATTGTAGGTACCACTGATTTATAGATTTATGGAAAACTATAGACACGATTTTCCATTATTCAATCCATTGAAGTGATAGGCGAATTATGAAAATTCCATGTTATTGTAAATTTTCGGGACATCCCGAGATCCTTAGAGTCGGTGCCTTTGTCTGAAGCATTTCGAGATTAAAAACTTGTTGAGTTTCTGCGAACTAGCTTCATATTATGTGTAAAAATGTGGATATTTTTAACGTCCACCGCGCGGCTGTAATTCTAATCACATTAATGCTACCGATTCATTATACTCATAATTTAATCCCATTTATCTCGTACTGTCTCCTTAGAGAAGAAAGAATTGGCCTACTACACGTGAGCCAGAAGGGTTCGTGACGGGTGTTGTATATCTTCGCAGTGGTATAATTGCGGGTAATTCCCCTAGTCTGCTCTTACGACAACCATAGATAAGTACGATAGATTTAATAAACGTCCTATATCAAACCCTTAACTTTAATTTGTCCTGGCAAGTAATTAATGATATATTCGTGAGAGTCTGTGGGTATTAAGGTAATTTGCCAATATTAATAACATTCATTGAAGTATGTATTATTATCATATACTATTATAGTTTTATTCTATAAAATATTATTAATATTAGAGTTAAATGCACACATTATTATTAATATACAATTATAATAAACCTTTCTTTTTTAATGATAGAACTGCAATTCAAATACTGGATCACAATTTGCTATTCGATGATGTAATATAATCCTCATCCAAAAATATGTTGGAGTAAAGAAAGTTAACTATATTAAAGTAAACAGTACAATGAAATAATACTCTGCCCAGATAAACCTGTAGCCGTTGAGTATTTTTTTTATATTTAAAAATTAATAGTATCTCACGAAAACAATGATCGTTAAGACAGTCTTATTGCTATATTTGTAATGTGTTTCAAAGGCTCCCTGAGTAGTATGTGGCCATTTATGTATATAATTATGTAGCTTTAAAAATGAAAAATAGGCAAGGTCACAAAGACGTCATACTAATTGTTAGTTTTTATTCTAATCCATAATACAGTAATACATACTTTAATGAGTTAAACGTGGCATTATCGATTGTAAGGTAGTTATTTCAATTATGAAGGCATCAGTACATCAGATAATTCACCCAAAATCGTCTCTCTCTCTCTTTTGCTTAAAAAATAGCCTAGAAGAGTGTAGCGAAAATACTTGAGGTTTACGCTTTATTATTTGCTAATGCAATACGTTGAAATTGCACGTAGAAAGTTGATGACTTTTTAGTTAACATTTCGATCGACTTTGGACTCCCATTTGATGAAGCTGCGGTATGAACGAGGGAACTACTGCCCCTTGATAATAGCCACACGCTGATAAAAGCCACACGCTTAATTTCCCTTTGTAGACGTTTCGCAGCAAAAATATACTTATTTCTTGTTGCCTGTTGTTTTTTTTTTCGTTTAATAGGCAACAGTAGTGGACATGTCCAAAAAAATTAGCATCCATTTAGGGCGTCTTAATTGAGTTACAACAACACAGTTATACAAAAACTTATATCACGACGTTATGACCAATGAGTGTACGAGTGTAATTATTATATTCATGATATTTAAGCCTACTAAAATAAATTAAAAACATCTTTAATAAAATATAATTAAGACAAGTGTTGCAGGAAGTGAATAATTTAATTGCAACGTAAGCTGTTCTTTTGGTGCTTATGACCATTAAGTACTATAACGATAACATTTTTGAGCACAAAAACAGAGGTTAGAAAAAAGGAATTTCATTATGAAAGTTGTAACGTTTACTTTTGACCACTACGTAGCTTTTTTCGCACACTATTATCGACTTCATTTTACGAGTGCATAATAGGTTTTAAGCGCTTTATAAAGGTAATCTGATGTGCAGTTGACTGTAATGCGGTTTAATTATTATTTTTCATAACACATTGCTAACGTTAATTACAAGCATAGAATATTTTGGGAAATCACTACAAACATTCTGTACCTACATAAAATAAAATTAATGAAATTGGCAAAAAAGACAAACTGAAAATATCATTATTTTTTATAATATAAATTCAAGCATTTTATCGCAAAATGATTCAAAATGGAAGAATTATGTGTATGGGGTTTAATACAAACTTGTTTACTTAAACATTGGTGTCTTTATTTCATCCTCACCTTTCGACATTGTCTAATATCGAGCGAACGATAAATACAATGCTTCAAGAAATTGGCGAAGGCTCTGAATGCGCTCCAGCACTGTATAGGAATGATTACAAAACCACCTGACTTATGTCACAGAATAGATAATAGTACTCTTATGTCATTTTCGTATTGTGTCGATCTATGCGTTTTTTAACGTATTGAACACGTAGGTATGTATTGGCTAGAGTGAGGCTCGGTCGGACTTCAATGAATAATGGAGGATAAAAATTGCCGAGAAATAATTTATGTTTGTAACTGCACAGTTTAACAATGCATTGTAAAACTGTGGTAACTGTGTATCTTTGGAATCATTCCGCGGAAGCGCTATGCCTCCATGTTTCGTAACTGAATATGTTTTTTACATACGACAAGCTCTTGGCCCTCATCTAAAACCTGCCCCCCTAGCACGTCCATCAAAACACGATATGATAAAGCGGTTTATCGCGGTGAATTGTCAAAATACAATAGGGTTTCGTCGTATTTTGACAGTTCATCGCGATAAATCGCTTTATCATATCGTGTTTTGGTGGACGTGCTACGGGGGCAGATGGTATAAGTGACGATAAAGCCGAAGGTGGAAGCGCGTTTCAAACCGGACTCCTCAACCACAGAGGATCTGGCTATTTTAATTTTTTTTTTTATTTATTGTAGGTATTGTGAAGGATTGCCCCGTGATCAAATTTGACGGCGGATTGGAACACGGCCAAACCGAGCAGAAAAACTGCCCCCATGGGGAATTGAATCCCGGACCTCCCGACCAACACCCGGTGGTCTTCTTAACACGAATACGGAGGTTGTGATTGTGTGGATTAAATCCATAACGAAGATCGCTATCCCAAGTAGCATTGTAGTCTGTGAGACGACATATTAAGGTCGCCAGAGACGTAAAAGATGTCGGTGAAGACGTCCTAGGATACTCTATACGTCTGTGCTCTATAATGACGGTCGTATGTCACAGCCTCACGACGTCATATATAGACGTCTGACGACTTTTCATGACGTTTTTAAGACTTACCACCTGGGACGTCCTTACGAAGTCAAGCAATGAAGTGACATGAATGAAAGGGCGTGACTTGTAAAATACAGTACACCAGGAAAAATAATATGGCGGTCATTTATATTACACAAAATGAAAATTTTATTGAAAATATATAAGATAATAGTGTAGCGGCGAGTGGGGCGAGAATGAACAGCGCACTCGAGTTGCAAAGAGTTTCTTCTCGATCTCCCTCTGGGGAGTCGGGGTGATCGTTCGGGGCAACGGCTCCTTTCGGTGGTATCATTCGCCATCCGTTGAGACGGATGGGTCATTTGGTTGGGCGGTTTAGCCTCTTGGTTATTGTCTTGACTTCAAGTGGTGCTAGTGTGCTCCTGGAGTCGGCGAGGCTTTCGCCTACAAGTCGCCTGATGAGAGTGGGGTGACTATGGGTGTCCTATGTCGCCGGCGAGGGTCGTGTAATAGGTCGCGCGGCATGGCTCTCTGATCGGGTGGTATGGTGCGAGGTCCCAGATGTGGGGGTGCTGGGACTTAGCAGCGCGTCCAAACATCGTAGTTGCTAGGTGGCCGTTGAAATTGGTAATGGACTCTATTTTGAGGTCCCTTTGGATGACGTCGTTTCGTACATAGCGGGGCGCTTTCACTATAGTGCAAAGAGATAGTGATTGTTGCGCTCCTATTCGCTTTCTATTAGTTTTCTTTACAAGCGCATACCAGGCTGGGGCTGCTTAGGCGGGGTCTGATGTATGTCTTGTATATTCCCAATTTGATTTTTATAGGGAGGTGGGTTGGAGCATTGGTCTTAGCAGCGCTCGTGCTGCTCGGGCTTGGTTGATGATGTTGTCGATGTGGGGTGCCATGGTGATTCTCTTGTCGATGATCATTCCATTATCATTCACTTATTCATTTATTATAGGTACTCATAAACATAGGAAGTTACATTGATATTAAAATTATAAGTTCAGCCATGTTTAACCTTATTGGCATACGATTAGCTTAGACGAGTAAGTATATAATAGTCTGAAATTAATAGTTATTCTATGACCAGAAATTAAAACACATTACATTGTCACAGATTAAATTACAATAAGATACCCAATTACTTATAAAATGATTGTCAAGAATTATAAATAATACAATATAATGAAAGATTAAAAGAATGTCAACTTAAAACTTAAATAAATATAAATTAAATTCATTAATATTACCTAGCAACGAAAGGCGTGGCGTCTTCTTGTGTCGGAGGCCAAGACTCATTTTGGGTCGTTGCGTCAAGTTAGTAAGTATAAGTAATATTACCTAAGTCGAATGTTTAAATAATAAAAAATGCCAATTTGAGGTGCATCATTACATAATTGTTAATATTAAACTTATGCTTTGTCAACTAAGAAATTATTGAAAACATGATCAAATTCAGCCGTATTATTTATATCTCTTATGTAAGACGGCAGCTTGTTATATTCTCCCTAGGGCTGAAAAGTATTACTTTCGACCCGCTACTCAGGCAACTTCAAACCAAGTATTAGTAATGAAAAATAATGATTTGTATTCGTGTTCGAATTCAAGATTCACTTCTTATGATTCAAAAATGCATCTCGTGTTCTTTTATCCATTGACAGGTTGACTTACCCCCAGGAATTGCCCTAACCAGGAACCAGGAATTACCTAGTATATATTCTAAGCCTATGCCCTCACCTACTTTGTATTACCTAATATCGATGGAATAACTTATAGGGACTTTAAATAATACAAGTAACTAAATACATAAATTTATTTCTCTTTTTCAAAAGTAATTAATGTAAATAGTGAAAATATGTAATAAGTAAAGGAAAGCTAAGCATCTTATAAAAATATAATTTTTCGACCTATCAGGCATCTGCATTTAGCGTTTTACACAATTCTATAAACGTCAAGGCTTCTCTGTGTCTGTGTGTGATGAACATTTCATGGACCATGTTACACATCTTAACGATATTTTCCATCTTAGTTAAACATTAATAAATGTAAGCTCTTCGCACGATAGAAACGCTAACTTGCAACAATAGTGTGTCAATAAAAATATTTTGGAATGCAACACTTAGGACAAGTAAGAATACGGTGCTGAACATTTTAATAAGTGTAAGGAATTAAGCTTCACTGAACTTCTAATGTTTCAGCAAATAATAATTGAAACCACGCAGCAATTATATTCCTATCTTAGAAAAGACAATAAAACGCGCAACGCATTCACAATATCTAAAACTGAAACATAGGTAGCCTAGCCTTAAAGAAGCGATTATAACGATTTTCGCTTAAATGACTTAACACCCGACGCTATTTAGCACAAATTAAATAGAAACTAATTCCTAAATTTCATCTTAAAAAATAAGTGGTAATTTTAACGAAAAAACACGGATCAGTCGTCGGTACGTCGGTCGGAGGAACTTAACGAAGTCCAGAACGATTAGATTTTATTGTCCAATAAAATATATCTTTGTAAACCCTTAAGTACAAAACGTTAGATACGAGCAGTAACATCGCCAAGGGGCTCTCGAGTCTTGGTACAGTTCAAAGTCGTGGTTAGTGGAGTGGGCGGCGTGATGTGCGGCGTCTAAGGCAGGGGCTTGTTCTCCGGGATGGTGGGGGAGGTGGCCCCGCTGGCCGCGCGGCTCGCGTCGCGCAGCGCCTCGTCGAAGCTCTGCGTCGAATTGGACCGCGACGCCACTTTACCCTGCCGAACAGCACGTTCGATTTTAATGAATGAATAACTTTTATTGTTATAATAATACAGTTTAGAAGTTTTTTTTTAAAACTAACTCTTATCAACAAATTGCCAAAGTGGCAATCTCTACAAGGCAACCTTATGAATAAAAATTTTACTCCTTGGATCATCCTCGGATTAGTTACTCCGTGTTTTGTCTTGTTTCCGAACATGAAAGAAAGAAAGAATCTTTATTTGCAAGAATATGGTAAATATAGGTTCTTACAGTTTGGTTCCATCATATTCTGTGGAATTCATCAACGTGCAAATGTCATGGGTATTATGTCGGCGTTAAAAATGTTATAATTATTGTTAAGCAATGTCAAAAATAAATCAATGCTATGTTACAAATGTCAAAAATATAAATTTTATGTCAGAGATAAATGTTTGTCAATTCTAAACCCAAGCAATATCAAATTAGTGTTCATAATAACATTTTAAAGAATTCAAACTAACGGCAATGTCAATACAATAATAGTCAATAATGAAAAAAAAATTTAAAACTGTTCAGATAAGTACTCTCCAACACTGTAATATCCTTTAGACAACAACATGTTAAATAAAGCCTTTTTAAATTTCGAGAATGTGAGATTTGTGATATCCGTCGGTAGTTTATTGAAGATTCTGATCGCCATACAATATGAATTTTTAGAAACGATTTTTAACCTTTGATATGGTGTATATAGACTATTACCTTTTCTACCTCTGTACACGTGTAAATCGCAATTCATTTTAAATAAGTGAATGTACTTTTTCACAAATAAACACATCTCAAAAATGTATAGACTAGGAAGTGGCAAAATTCCCAATGCCTTAAATAATGGCCTGCAGCTAGTAAGAAAGTCTATATCGTATATAGCTCTTATACATTTTTTTTGGACTTTAAAAAGGACGTCTAGATTTACTGAGTTTCCCCACAGCACGAGACCATAACGCAATAGTGACGCTACGTATCCATGATAGGCAGATATTGCAGCCTCTTTTGATACAATCTGTCTTATTCTTCTTAGGGCAAATACAAATCTATCAAGTTTGATTGCTATCATGTCAATATGAGACTTCCAGTTACAGAATTTGTCAATGGATATACCTAAAAATAAAATATTTTCAACTTCAATTAATTTTTCGTCGTTATATTTAATATTAATATTTACAGAATTGCTGTTAAATGTTTGAAAAATTAAATATTTGGTTTTATCGATATTGATTTTAAGGTTATTCTGTAATAGCCATGTTGTAATCTTATCAAAATTAGACTGTGCAATACTTTCAATATCATTTAACTTCTTACCTTTGACCAGAACTGTAGTATCGTCAGCAAAAAGAATACAATTTTGATCGATACAGTCCGGTAGATCATTAATATATATTAAGAACAGCAATGGCCCAAGAACGCTACCCTGTGGTACTCCACACTGATTTAATTTATAATCAGAATTAAACACTTCCTTGGTTCTATTAACAATTTGCGTTATTTCTACACATTGTTCGCGATTTGTGATGTAGCTTTTTAACCAGTCTAAAGCATTTCCTCTAATCCCGTATCGTTCCAGTTTACTTAGCAAAATTTCGTGAGAGACAAAATCAAAAGCTTTACTCATGTCAAGAAAGATAGCCAACATATTGGTATGTTCGTTAAAGCTGTTTGTTACCTGATTAATAAGCTCAAAACAGGCAAGAGTTGTACTGCTCCCCTTTCTGAAACCATACTGTTCCCTTTTAAGCAAACCTTGCAATATCATAAATGAGCTAATTTTGTCAGCCATGGTTTTCTCCAGAATTTTAGACAATGTAGGTATAAGTGTAATGGGTCTATAGTTATCAACATTGTCACGGGCGCCCTTTTTATGTAATGGTTTTACAAGAGACCTTTTAAGCCGGCTTGGAAAGTGACCTTCAAGCAATGATAAGTTTATGATATGAGTAAGAGGAACAGATATAAATATTGCACATTTAATTAATATTTTGATATTAAGATCATCATAGCCAGTTGAGTTAGTTTTTTTAAATTTTTTTATAATTTTCAATACATCATGATCATCTATAGGTGTCAAAAAAATACTATTAGAATTAAAAGATATGTCAGAAACCGTTTTTAAGTCATTACTAAAATTATTTGTCATGTTAATAAAATGTTCATTGAATTTCTCAGCTATAGTTTTTGGGTCAGTTAAAATCACATTATCTTCCAGCTTTATCTCTCTTACTTCATTGTGTGACTGTTTATTATATAAATTGTTTTTTATTACTTCCCAAGAAGCTTTGCATACGTTTTTAGAATTTTTGATACGTTGTGTATTTATTGATCTCTGAGCCTGTAATATACATTTATGCAATATCTTTGAATAACTGTAATATTTTCTTTGGTTGATTTTTTTGTTTGATTTCGATTTGCGATACAACAAATACAGGCGACGTTTTTTGACACAACAACGCTTTATACCTTTGGTCAACCACTCATTTCTTTGTTTCATGTCGGCTGTCATATGACAAATTAAGACAAAACATGGAGTAACTAATTCGAGGATGATCCAAGGAGTAAAATTTCTATTAATAAGGCCCTAACGGTCTTATTACAAAACCTGGTTTAAACCTGGTCTAAAGTTAGTCTTGGTTTAAATGTAGTGCGCTTTCACTTGTGTCAATATACATAGATAGAGATAGCGTCAAGTTAGGACTAACTTGACGTATAGGAGAAAGTTTAATTTTGGAACATAAATGACGGGACTGTGTTCTGTTACTTATTTGAATTATTAAAAAAATACATACTGTTATAAGTAAATAAATACGCCTACACTATAAGATACATAAAGAAAGGAAAATACTAAAATCCTAACTGCAGAAAATGTGATTTATTGCTCGCTTGAATAAATCTTGAGATGGTGTCACCCACCACCTTTAAGGGTGTATAATACATATTTTTTAATGCGCGTCTGGTAGATTACTAAAAAATATTGCACGCATATTTTTCCTTTTTTGACGTAATCAAAAATTCGCGACGATACATTTTTTTTATTGCTAACGGTGGCAGACGAGCAAGTGGCCCACCTGATGGTAAGTGATAACCACCGCTCATGGACATCTGCAATGCGAGGGGCAAAGCTCAGTTACTGCATACCTGGAGAGAAGTGCTCCTTTTAAACCTCGTTTGAAGTTGGACATATCGTAACGCTTAGGAAACACCGTAGCTGGGAGCTCGTTCCAGAGTTTGCACGTACGTGGAAGAAATGAACGCCGAAACCGAACTGTACTAGACATGCTCGGTTCCAGGACGTACGGATGAACTCTATTGCGGTGGCGGGTGGTGCGATGGTAAAAAGGTGACGAAGGCACCATTGCAAACAGTTCTTCAGAGCACTCTCCGTTAAAGAGCCGATAGAGCTAGAGCACGCAAAGAGAACCAGCCTCTCCTTTGCTCCAGCGTCTCCATTGAGGCCGTAATGCTGGGATCACCGACGAGGCGGAATGCACGCCTTTGCAGGAAGTCAAGAGAGTCGAGCTGATATTTAGGAGCTCCTGCCCAGAGATGCGAGCAATACTCGCATATGCGGCCGTATTTGTGCTTTATAAAGCATCAGCCGCTGGCTAGGAGTGAAGTAATGCTTTCAGGACGCACAGCTTTTTGCTCGTCAATTTGGCTTTGGCCTCCAAATGACTCCCAAACTGCACTTTAACAGAAATTTCCACACCGAGGATCCCTGGAACTAAGGCACTACGATAAATGGGTCCTTCTTCGCAGTGAATGCGCACACTTGTGTCTTCGTGGGGTTCAACTTAACTAAGTTCATTCAGAGACTCGCCCTAGAGAGTCCTCGACTTCAGACACAAATTGTGACCGCCTTTCTTGCAACGAAATCCGATTGCATTGTTCCGAGATGTCGCATGACGACATACGAGGGTGAATTTTCTACTAACTTGTGACGTAGCGAGCATCCACTATTTCGCTTTTCTGTTTTTTAATATTTCGACAAAGCAAAAAATACGTGTCTGATATTTATTATCTGACGGACGCACTAATAACATTTTTCGATATTTCATTCTCAATCCGCTTTCGTATTGGTGCCTACAAAATGAATTATGCATACGAGTACATCAATATAACATTATGTATTAAGACTGGAACATGTTTTCCATAAATATGCGTCAATCAAATGAGACCCTTCTATTAAAAGTGGTCACTTTTGTACGAGTATATGGATGATGAAATTATTATCAGTCAGGCACTTGAACCAAACTGCCAATTTCTCCCTACAGAGGGCGAATCGTCGACACGACCATTGTTTTGTTTCGTTATAGGATGTGTGTTCCACATAAGTATCACCATTTTTTGGTGCTAACATTTGATATTAACCGCGTTTTGCGTTTCTTTTAAGATATAGATCGTATTATACGAGAATTAGTAGTTGAGGCCAAATAGAAAGTTAAAAAAACAGCAACCTCAGCTTTGCGCGTGGAACCTCATTGACACTAATTTTTGAGTTGCCATTGCACTTGAGAAATTTCTCCTGGATTAAAGAGGTGGAACGCATTTGTAAGCCGGACGAATCGTGGTGGGAGTGTGTAACTCTCCCGTGGAAAGCGAAGATTATTGTCTAAATCACCCAGTGTGTGTGACACCACTTTGGGGTGTCCCGGTCCGAGACATGCTTAATTTACTGAACTACCCGATATCTGATTCTGCGACATCACCTTTTCGCAGGAGGCGGCGCTTCTACCGAATTCTGCTCCAAGCTTGCGACTTTTAATCAAATCACGATTACCGTACGAATTTTCTATGACAGTAATACGTGACTAGACGTGACTACTTCAGATTTCGCTTTGGATAACGATCAAAGAATGTTGGTATTTAGTACAAAACTAACCAAAATGAGCTTCCTTAGAGTCGCACAAAGAGAGCTGTCCTCTAAAAAGTAAGATGAACAACAAAGTACCATGATGGAACGCAAAACTCAGTAAATTAAGAGAAGCACGCAGGCTGTTCAATAAGGCTAAGCTGACCAAAAACTGCGGTTTGTACTTTAAAGCCTTAACTGCCTACAATATAGACATACGGAGGGCGAAAAGACTCATGGAAAAAGTTCTGCAAGAAGATTACTAAACTCCCGCAAGAAGCTCGAATCTATAAGGTTCTTGCAAAACAGCCTACTTTATGAATATGTTACATTGCTATCGATCTGACCTTGCTGACGATCGCAGTGTATATCCACAGGGCGATTTTTGGGTTAATGCTCCATTTCGCTCCTGCCAAACGACAACATATTCATACAGCATTTTTTGCCTTTTGGATTATATTATGAATGTGACTACTCAACGTCAATTTCTGGTCGATCGTAACGCCCAAGTATTTGACTTCTGTAGAAAAGGTATTTGAGTCCCACGTTAAAAAAGGATTGACCAGCTTCCTTAGTTTTTCTAGTAAAGGGCATTATTATCGTTTTGTTTGGGTTTACCGACAATTTGTTCTCAATGCAATGCACCATCTATCGATATGCCTGCGTGGTCTGGTGGAAAAAAGTCAAAAGTGACAGTTATCAGCAAGCTAAGCGGTCTACAAGAAACAGCAAGTCTTATGATAACCGGCGCCATGTCTACAACCCCAGGAACTGCGCTAAATGCTCTGCTGAACCTACTGCCCCTTCATCTATTTATAGTGAAAAAGGCGAAAGCTAGCATTTATAGAATAAAAAGCACTGGAAAGGTAAACTGGTACTTTAAAGCAATGAGGTCACTCCGACAAACAGTGCTTGAACAAAAACAACTAGCCATGGCCAGTTGTTTTTGTTCAAGCAATGTAGGATGCGGGGTATATGGTGTCAGACCGAGCGTTAATCTCGGTCAATACGCAACTATGTTCCAGGCGGAGGTATACGCCATCATAGAATGTTTGGAAGCTAATCGCCAACGAAACTACAAAAACCAAACCATTTATATCTATTCAGATAGCCAAGCAACTCTTAACGCCATTCAATCGAATATTTGAAATTGTTGACAGACTGCGTAGCTAAATGACCTGGGACAACAGAACAGAGTTATTCTGAAATGGTACCCATTTCAGAATAACTCTTAGGACATTCAGGTGTTGTCGGCAATAAAAAGGCCCATGAACTTGCAAGGGCTGGAGCGCAGGGTCAGCACATAGGTCCAGAACCTTTCTGTGGCATCCCGAAAAATCATGCCATGCAACTCCTTAAGGTAAACCTTTTATGCGAATCAAAAAAATACTGGCTAAACCAACCATAAGGTATAGTACACGTTAAAACCTTGATAGAAGGATACTCGCAAAAACGAACTACTGAACTTTTACAGTTCAATAGGACGAACACCCGTGCGATTGTTCGAGCCTTAACTGGTCATTGCAATCCCAACAGACACCAATATCACATGAAATTAAGTGAATCTGATATTTGTATCTGAGATCTGTAGATCATATTGATTATTAGCACATGTTTGTGCTATAAGATTGTACTCAGTTTTGTAAACCTATTAAATAAATAAAAAATTTAAAAAAATTGCAGATTTTGCGAACGTGAGATACACCAACACCTCTTGTGCGATTGTGGACCTACTTTGTCACAAACGAAGCATCCACCTGGGACGACACTTATCAGCCCGGGGAACTGTAATCTCTTAAGGCCAGGGCCATCCTGGATTTCCTGTAATTTGGCGGCGAATCACAATAGGTCTTTTAGGTCGCAGTGACTATAGCCTCATTGAAGCTGCATAGCCCCAACAGAGCAAATAATAATAATAATAGGTTTATAGTGCTCTACTCTTCAAACCCTTTCATTTGATACCTACCTATATCTCTGTGGCTGAAAACAAAATTTTATCCGCCATTTTGAGTCACGGCCATATTGAGCTTAGAGCAATATTGCTAATTTAGTCTGCCATTTTCGAGCGGTAGCCATATTGAATTTAGGGCACACTTTACCCTCCACCAACCCATGGCCCTACTCAACCAATCGTGGTTATACGGGCCGAAACAGCGGGAGATGTGCGCGGAACTTGCGTAATAGCACTCTAGCCGCGCACACTTCTTGACTCCGTACAAGTTACGAGGGTCTATTGAAAAGTAATGCCTCCACCCCTCTAAAACCGGTTATAGCCGACAGAAGTGAATGAAACACATCTTAAAATGTAGAAAAAAGTGTATTGAATACAATGGAATAATCATTTTTCAACATAGTCGCCGTTAACACTAATACATTTCTCCATTCGTGAAATCCATTTTTCAAACGCGTTGGCGTAAAATTCTGGACTTTTTTTTCGAATCCAATCTTGAATAAAATTATTCACGGCATCGTCCGAATCGAAATGAATGCCTTTCAGGTCTTCCTTCATCAGTGGGAACAAGTAGAAATCCGAGGGGGCTAAATCTGGGCTGTAGGGAGGGTGTAAAATGCATTCGCAGTTCAGGCGCTCGATCTTGGCATTTGTCTGTCGGCTGCAGTGGGGTCGCGCGTTGTCGTGGTGAAGCAGAAATCGCTTGCGTTTCGGTCGAACGCGACGAATTCGGGTTTTCAACTTCCCCAAGGTGTCACAGTAACTGTTAGAATTAATTGTGGTGCCTTTGGGGGCGAATTCATGGTGGACAATGCCTTGGGCATCCCAGAAAACGGTCATCATGATCTTGCCGGCGGATTTTGCGGTTTTGAACTTTCTGACGCGCGGAGAAAAAGGATGGCGATATTCCATCGATTGCCTTTTGTTTTCTGGATCATAATGAAAAACCCATGTTTCGTCTCCCGTAACAATGTTGTGAAGAAACCTTTTTTTTCGCGCCGATATCGTCACAGAAACTCGTTACAGGCATCCACCCTTTGTTGTTTCATTTCGTCTGTTAGCATGCGAGGAACCCACCTGGCGCAAACCTTTTTGAAACCGAGGGTTTGAATAATGTTACTCACTCTTTCCTGCGAAATATCAAGCATGCTGGCGATCTCATTTTGGGTTATTCTTCGATTTTCGCGGATTAATATCTCAACCTTCGAAATCTTCTCATCTGTGGTGGCTGTTTTTGGACGTCCCGATCGAAATTCGTCAGAAATTCTTAATTTACCGGAATCACTCTGTTTGGCCAACGAAATCCACCGTCTAACATTGCTAATGTCGATGGTTTCATCCCCGTACACCGCCTTTAAACGATCGTAAATCTCTTTCGGTTTGCAACCTTCGCACGTCAGGAATTCGATAACCGCGCGTTGCTTCAACCTTGACGAAAATCCGCCTACCATATTTCGCTGTAAAAATCGAACGCGTGCGCCGATCGCAACAAAACTTCGTATACTGGTTCAGAATTGTTTGCTGAACACGATGCCGCATCGTACGACTCGCTATCCCCACCCGTTCCGAAGTTATAGAAGCGGAGGCATTACTTTTCAATAGACCCTCGTATTTAAATCTTCCTCCTGTTTGTCTCTGTATCCCTCTCCCCTTACGGGTTGGACAACACACGTCACGCCTTCGGTGTCTGCCACCAGGTCGCCGTGTGCCCACCGTTGTGGTACCACTGGCTTCGTCTACCTTTCGCCTCCTGTTCTTTCTTCGGGCGGTTGCCCTCTTCTTGCTTCGCCTCTTCTATCGAACCCACTCCTAATCGAGTACCACCGTCGCGCGAAGTCCCGTAAACGCTGGAAATTCGCCTCCGTCCCCACGAGATCGCAGTAATAAACCGGACCCGTCTCAAGCGCTTTCACCTTATCGACCAAGTTCCTACGCGCCTCACTGTACATGAATTTAGGGCAATGTTAACTGGTATGAGTTTAGAGCAATGTTAATTGGTAGATTCATGGTGCTCTATTCTTCAGGCGTTTTCATTTGTTACATAGAAAAAAAATTGCCATTTCTGAGCGGCGGCCATATTGAATTTAGGACAATGTTGTAGACTTAACTACAAGTTTGTATCTACTGATCGAGACAATGTAGTTGGATTTCCTTGCTGAACCACATTCCCACTCCATCTATACCTACTGCTGATGTGCAATGTGTTTGTCAAATATTAGTATTAGGCCAATGTAGCCTGTCGAAGCAATACGAGTATCATCAAAGTAACAGAAACATCGAATCAGTATCGATCAGCAGTAAGTTACTGAGGAATTGAGTATCCCGCAGACTAATTAACACTAGCATTAGATACAGGTTACCATATCATGGAAAAGCGACCAAATTTCAAATCATTGGGACCATGTACCACCAAATGTAGAATCGGTCCATTCGTCTGGGAGCTATGATGCCCTCTTTTTCCGTCGGGGGTTAAAAAAGTGTTTCTCAAATGAGACAAAGAAAAACGAGAGTATAGATCAAACCAATGTCCCATGGGCCCCCATGGGACATTGGTTGGAAGTGCCTTAAATACAGCAGATAGAAAATTTTCATAATAATTATGAAAATAATAATAATTCTGCCGATGTGGTCTTTTTAGATCCGCTAGTCTGCGATTCTGTGTATGGGTATTATATAGACAAAGTATTGCACAAGTTCATAAGTATTGCTCAAATATCTAATCAAAAAAGTTAAGCAGGTCTCTTATTAGTCCATACATACCTTGACGTTTTCGTAAGCGGTGCCCACGCGCTCCTCGATGGAGCGGAACGATTCGGAGTTGCGCATCTGGCCGAGCTTGTGTGACACGCCCGCAGTGATGCCGCCCAGGATCGACGTGGTCTTCTCCGCAGTCGATTTTATCACAGATTCTGTTTTTTGGTATCTGGCGATGAACAAAGTTCATTTATTGCATATACATCTATTAACAATCTTTTGTAACAACACATTTTAATAAAAAATTAAAATTGATAAAGTTCGTGCGTAGACAAACGATAGAAAGAGTTGTGGCATATACTGTATTCACAGCTCTGCATTACATCAATAGACAACGATAAATTTGGCGAATCCTGTATATACAACATTGCATTATACACAATGAACAACAACCCATCTCTCGTTTGTCTATGAAAGGACATTAGACTTTATGTGGGTAAAATATCGAAATTGCAAATAAATTATAGTTAACACCATGTTATGGGGCTTTGAATTATAATACTTAAAAAATGCAGTATGCAAGCCATGGATTATTTATTATGTACACTTATTAGTCGGAGAATAGGTTAGAAATCGGTAATTATTTTAATTACTTTAACAATAAACCAACACCGTTATGAACAATGTAAATATTGGACGAGAATAATCTTAGGACCAACAGTACGATTTCTATAAACTACACATGCGACAAGCATATTACTAAATGTTATTATAGATGTCTATAAAATTGAGTCTCGGATGCAAATGCAGTAAAATTGCCAGATTACAAAATTCTACCGGTAAGCGTAATAACTGTAAGCATTATTTCCGTTATATCAAATTGAGACATTATAAATGTGAAAGTAGCGCTCTCTATCCTACACCTTTTCACAAGTATACTAATGAATTTATTTAAGCGGTATTCCTATTTATTTTAGAGGACTTCAAGGAAACTAAAGATATTAGGCATAATTTTAATGTTTCTAAGCTTTGAGGGTGGTATTTTTTGTTTTTATTTTACGTCGCTAAAACAGATAAGTATAATCTAATCTCATTTTTATAAATGTAAAAACTAACTAACTAAATTACGCAGTACAGTAAAAATACTCAATGGTGTGTACGGGCGTACATTAAATGAGGGTAATTTTTATAAGAAAATATAATATTGAAAAGAGAACAATTGAAATGAGAACACACGTAAAATATGATATAGGCGTACGTGAAGTTGACGCGGAGCGACCATAGTGAAGTTGAGAAGTTGAGAAGCGCGCGAACAGAGTGCTTAAAATAAGTTGTACCTCTTATTTAGAACTTGAAATGTGTGAAGTCCAGAAAATATTACAACTAAAAAATGGGACATTATACCTACAAATAAACTGGTCATATAAAACAGTTAAAAATATGAAAATGAGCTTTAAAATGCATGTAATTTGGCTTGGTGTATATCGCGATACTTTTAGAGTAAAACATACATGTTGGATATAGGGGTAAATTGCTTTAGGTATCTGTACCGAATTAACCGCCCGCTCTGTCCTTGTTATGTAATCTATAGTCTATATTTTTTCTAGGCTCCCTTTCCTACTGCTCTTCTCAATATGGTGTCAATAAGAGTGATTTACAAAAAGTGTTTGTTAAAATAGAAAACAAATAATTAAGTAATATAAAGTCATCTTTTCAATGATAGCCACAAAAAATATCAAAAATACATAATTTACAACAGTCTAACATTCACATTACCTTCATTATTATTTTTTGTCCTGTGTTGAGTCAAAATAAATATTGTTCTGTTACTATTGCGTTGTTATACAAAGGTTAAAAATTATTGTACACAAAAACTTTTATTACGTATTAATGGCTACTAACTTACTGCCAGTAAGTCGACAACACATTTGTTAGAGCAACTGCATGTTAACTACCTGTGCACAGTACATGAGTACTTACATTGGTGCTTGCGTCACAGCCTGTGTAAGTGCAGCCACGCGACTTTCTATTGATTGATAGCTGTCGTACAACAAATCAAATATAAAATCATAATAAACTTAACATAGCACGCCCACCCACCGGTTCAATAGCATTTCTCAAAAAGCTAAAGCAAAAATCAAAACACCACTTTAAGCAAAGACACAATCACCACTAAATACAATGAGTCGGGAAATAAAATTGCAAGGTGAAAATTTAATGCGATCTAGTGCAATAAATGTGCAAAATCAAATAAGAAACACTTACACTTGGCTCTCTTTCACATTTTTCAAACCCTGATTCACATCTTCGGTGATTTCTTTCCACACGGTGATGCCAAGTTTTCGTTTAAGCTCGGAGCTTTGGCGAATCTGCGAATTGTAATTATGACATGTTATGACATTATATCTTATGAATGAAAGAGTAAGTGCTCCACGTCATTGTTATACTGGTTAACAACAATTTTTTTAATGAATTTTTCATCCTGATATTTTTATAATCGTGGTGATATGAGATTTACTAACATCTTTGACAGGACGAAGCACGTACAGAACACAGTTCTGTGTTCTATGGGACGAAGCCACACGTATCATCACCATTCTTATACGACAGTGATTTATTTACGAGCAGCGCTGCGAGCATAGAACTCTCGATAAACAAAATTTGACAGCTAAGATCGACATACTCGACAAAAATCGATAAATTTGACAGATATTACTAAGGAGTGAAAAGGACAGATGCTTTTGTCGATCGACATATGTCAATCGACAAGTCCATGCTCGTAGGGCTGATATGACACATATCGTCACAGAACATATTTTATCAAAATATTTAATCCTATTGGACGGAGAGGTCAGACTCTTATTGATTCCTGGTACTCATCGGTCACTTGTTTAGACTCACTCGAAAGGTCTATTGACAAGACGTAGGTAGTTTTCCAATTACAGCACTAGAGCGCATTATGCGGCATAATGCTTAACGTTGAATGTTCCAACTACAGCAACACTTCGCACAATCGAGCACTCTCAAAAGCAATGTTTTCGTGTGATGCGTGCAATCGATACCAACTCAGTGACAGAAAATTAACAAGTGTTTTTTCTTTAAGTTGGCATTGATCGAAATGTTTTATTTATATATAATCGTTAGTAATATTATTTTCTGTTGAAAAATTTTTAAAGCTTTCGTTTCATTGTAGTTTTTTTGAAATAATCAAAGTTAATTCAAACTGTGTTAAAAAATAAATATAAGTATGGATGAAGGTACAAAAATTACTCAAAACAAAAAAATGGTAATGAAATAATCAAAATCCAAATTACCTAAAATAACCGTAAATAGTTTTCAACCAATTATTATGTATACCATATTATTTACACATTAATGAGGTTATTGCTAACTCTATGAATATTTCTTTTTTTCAACACTGAACTTAGCGCACTCTGCTGGTGCATTTGAAAACTAATTCACGTTCCAATTAAGCATCAGCATAATTCAGCATTGTGCGCCACTGAGTCGCATTATGCTCTGTAATTGGAAAACTACCGTAGATTGTCGTTTAAACTAGATACTTACTTTATTTCAACGTAATACGACTTCGAAATCAGTAAATGAGCGCAGGAAACTTATTATCAGCAGGGTGATGAAATTTAATAGATAATTTTATAGTATTACACTCATAGTTTAATTTCTTATTATTATCATTTGTATGTCTATATCTTCGTGCTACAAATCACAGCAGGACTGATAACTTTTATTAAAATCACATCAATTTTATGTGTTAAGTTTGTGATGACTAATCACTATGCGTTCCTAAGCCATTCATCAGATTGTAATGAAGCTTTGGTAGTGTTCTGGGGACGCCCGTGACGTGATGGTTCCTAGCACAAAAAATTGCCATTGCAACGCATGCCGGGTACAGTTAATTTAAAAATAAATAAAAAATATTTGTTGTCCCCGACGCCGATGAGCTGGCACTCAAATACGAGACTAATATATCAGCGGCTTTATAATACAAAGCAGAAGCAGATGAATCACTGATAATACTAAAACAATATCTGAGTAGTTTAAACTATTTATAGTTATTATATATAACTTATAATGCCACATGGCGATGACATTAACAGGGACGTAAGAAATCGGATAGTTGCAGGTTGGGTGAAATGAAGACAGAAGACTTATTGTTTCAAAAATGTGTCTCCCTGTCGTCATGCATATTCGCATTCGAAACCGTGAGATTCGAATACGAATATCCAAATTCACTATTTTTGAATGTTCATGTCGTGAATTCCGCAGCGAGTGGTCCTACACACGCGTTTTTGATTTATTTCAATAGTATACGCAACGTACATATAATATGTTCCGTTTTACGTGTGATTCTTTGCGGTTTTTAATTGAATGAGTTATTGCGTACCAATTTTAAAACGGAATCTAATATAGAGTTTGTTTTTAATGGCAAAACATAACTCGAATGTTTCAAAAATCTTTAAAATTGGAAACAGTAGCAAATGCCACGCGTTAAGTTTTTCGCAGTCGTTCCGCAGAAAAAATGTATGGAGATGAGAGATGACATTAGCGTGTGACAACCTCGCGCTATTTTTTCCGCACCTTATGTCATCTCCATACATTTTTTCTGCGGAACGACTGCGGAAAACTTAACGCGTGGCTTTTGTCTAAGGGGTCTGGTGTCTCAGGAACCTATATTAGAAATATTATAGAAATCTATCATTAAGTATGTAGCAATGTTTGGAGACAGATGAAACAAGAGTTCACGTAGCGGAGATAAGAATGTTAATATGGGTGTGTGGTGTTACTAGAATGGATAGGATTAGGAATGAATGAGAAAGTTTGAAGTGATAGTTTGAATATGAGGAAGTTTAAAAGTAACATCAGTGGCATGGTTGTTAAAAAAGTTAAAGGTTAACATATTATGGGCATTTAATGTGGAAGGATGGAGGAATTGTGGATAGAAATAACGGTAGAGGTAGATCCGCCTCCGTTCGATTCCCCATGGGGCCAGAAGTTTCTCTTCTCGGTTTGGTTGGTGGTAGGGCTTCTGAGCTACCCTACGTAAATTAGTCGCCATAATAACAATATTAATAGCATTGTTGTGTTCCGACAATTAGAGGTAAGATTACCAGTTCCTCAGTTGGTGAGGAGTTCAGCAGGCGTAGCACGGGCTGCCAAGACGGGATTTGAGTCACGCATTATCTCACAATTTCAGTGACATAATATCTACGTCTTAAGGCCTCTGCATACGTAACGTGTTTTTACTCGGACGGAATGGGACGGGAAATTTTGGAAATATCGTCTTATAGAAAATGTATCCGATAGTGTATACGTCACGGACACACGGACGGGACGGGAACGTGGCGCCCACGTGACGGAAAAAACATCGTCGGCGACGATGTTTAGCACGTCCCGCCCCGCACGTGCCCCGTCCCGTCCGTGGTTTCGCTGCGTATGCACACTTACTCCGCTCGCTTCAGATACCTTTATAGTGATGCCACAAGAATTGAAAATGAACGACGAAAAACTAATCGAGTGTGTACGTTCATATCCAGCTTTGTATAATTTTGCAGACGCAAAGTATTTAGACACGAAGCAAAAAAATTTTCGTAAAAATGCATGGCGTAAAATTGCAGTCAAATTATCACTCACTGAAAACGATAAGTTTCATTTAATTTTTTACTGCATTCATAACTTTATTAATAATATTTTCGCACCACCTACTCAAGATTGATAAATTCTAGGTCATGTAAACTCAATGTGAAGTAACTCATTTCAAGCCTCTAAAAACAGGGATATAATATTATACTGAATTTCATTAATTTCTATTTGAAACACAAAAAATACTTAAATTTTGATAGAAACCCATCTTATATTGTTAAGCGAAACAAATAATGATTCAGATTCGACAACATATGCTCAAAAATTTGTGAAATTCTTCTTGTTCTCTTGTTTGCCATGTAAGATGTACAGAAAATCTCCTTTTCTTCTTGGCAGCCATAGCTTTTTCGTCATCTAAAGCAATATCAATTAGAGAGATTACGTATGCAGAGACCTTAAAGGCCTCTGCATACGTAACGTTCTTAGAACGTGGACGGAGCGAGGACGGCACGGAGACGGGACGTGGTTATGAAAACCCTGACGTGAAGTTTAATGCATACGCAACGTGACAGTGACTCGTAACTAAAGTGCTAGTGTTGTGAATAGGAAAGATGGATTTTTCATTTGAAGAATTGGCTATAATTGCTATTGCTTTAGATGACGAAAAAGCTATGGGGCTGCCAAGAGGAAAATGAGATTTTCTGTACATGGCAAACAAGAGAACAAGAAGAATTTCTCAATTTTTTGAGAAAATGTTGTCGAATCATTATTTCTTTCGCTTAACAATATAAGATGGGTTTCTATCAAAAGTATTTTTTGTGTTCCAGATACAAATTAATTTAATTACTAGGGAAATAATGAAATTCAGTATAATATTATATTCCTATTTTTAGAGGCATTAAATGAGTTACTTCACATTGAGTTTACATGAACTAGAATTTATCAATCTTGAGTAGATGGTGCGAAAATATCCTTATTATAAAACAAAGTCCCCCGCCGCGTCTGTCTGTCTGTCTGTTCGCGATAAACTCAAAAACTACTGCACCAATTTTCATGCGGTTTTCACCACTCGATAGCGTGATTCTCGAGGAAGGTTTTAGTATATAATTTGTTAAGTTTTTGTATTTATTTCTGTGTACATTAACGATATTTGTTGAAGATGTCGGGAAAAAATAAATTAAGGCGAAACGTAGTTCGCGGGCACAGCGAACTTTTTTCACTGCATTCATAACTTTATTATAAATAAAGTTATGAATGCAGTGAAAAAATTAAACCAAAATTATCGTTTTCAGTGGGTGATAATTCGACTGCAGTTTTACGCCACAGAAATTTTTTATGCTTCGTGTCTAAATACTTTGCGTCTGCAAAATTATACAAAGCTGGATATGAACGTATACACTGGATTATTTTTTCGTCATCCATTTTCAATTCTTGTGGCATCACTATATAGGTATCTGAAGCGAGTGAAGTGAGTGTGCATACGCAGCGAAACCACGGACGGGACGTGACACCGACGGAACGGGACACGTGCGGGGCGGGACGTGCTAAACATCGTCGCCGACGATATTTTTCCCGTCACGTCGGCGCCACGTTCCCGTCCCGTCCGTGTGCTCGTGACGTATACACTATCGGATACATTTTCTATAAAACGATATTTCCAAAATTTCCCGTCCCGTTCCGTCCAAGTAAAAACACGTTACGTATGCAAAGGCCTTTAAAGAGTAGCACGGCGGCGCGTAATGAGGCTGCGGTCCGATAACAGCGCTCACAGTGCTAACGATTATAATCGCCTTGTCCAAATTAAAGAGAACACTGAAAATGCTATCAGCATGCTTGCGATTTCGGTCCGCAAGAACAGGTACATTCATTTTGAACCGAAAACACAATTATCGAACGTCAGACTGACAGTTCGCATAAATTGATTTCCCTCCAGAGCGTTTAGCGCCGTAAGTTCTATATGACTAACGTCATGTGGCTCTTCATGCCGGCTAACATTAGTGCGCTCACAACATTTCGGGACGCGTTTGAGCGCGCTAATAGTGACTCTTATTGATTTTCGGAACGCAGCCTTGGTTGACAGACATGATAAAATTTCTTGACGTTCCTCAAGGGATACGTGTTACTGAGTCTTATCACAAATTTCTTGGCAGCCCGTGCTACGCCTGCAGGTGGAGATCGCTTCCATCGCTATCTTATCGTCTCTTACAATTAGGTGAGATGAAGGCCAAGAGCTTCCCTGCCGTATGTAAAAAAAAATATATTTAAGCACGTTAAGAATAACGTACAGAAAACTCCATTTCGAGCTATACTGATTGACCTTTGGACCGTTCTTATGTCGCTCATAATAGTGGCGGTTTTCTTAGTGCAAATGTAAAGTTTGAATGGGAGCTTACTGTATTAAGTTCTTACTGTATTAAGAATGGAGGAAAATGTATTTCGCCGACCCTACATAAGAATGGGGAAAGGGCAGGGTGATGATGATGACACAAATTACCTTACGTACTTATCTTGTCGCAAGAAGCGTGGAGAAAATACGAACTGAACGCCATGACAGTCAATTATGTTGTTATCTATTCTACAAGCAGTTGAGCACCGCTAACACTCGGTATAACTAAAACATTTATGCAGAAATAAAATTCACAGTGTTTCTTTTTTATTTCGTCATCTTCTGCCGAATAGGTCTACGAACATAATTAATGTGGACGTGAATCAAGGAAATGGTACTTATTAATGTTTACGATGAAGATGTTTATCATAATGACCTAAATAATTGTCTCAATCACAGCAGCTATTCATTTACTTCTTTGGTCTAATTTCCAGACCGCTTTGGGAATAGAATTTACGCTGACTAGTTGTGCCCTTAATTTTGTTGTTCTCATCACAGCACCTATTTTAAAATTCAAACAAATTATGTCATATCTAAAAAAAAAACGAAGTGATAACATACTCTTTGATCTCAAAGTAATGGCATTTATAAGCGATCAGAGAGTATGCATGTGGCGGATAAATGTTATTTAAATAACTATCACGAATTGTCATTACTTTTAAAATATATATTCCAAAGATATAGCAAAGCAACCACGGTTGCGCTGCTATCTTTATTATTCGCACTTTGCACTTCGTATACGGCGATAAGTTTCGTTTAGCGCAACTCTGGTAAAATAGATCTTAGTAAAGTGATATTTCGGACATACAAAACAAGACTGTACGCGATGGTTTGCACGGTTTCCGTTTTTATAATAATACATTACTGCATCAAGGGTGGAGGTGGGCTCTACTATAAGAACACTCCACTCCACCTTCGTGTATTAAAATTCCACAATACGCATCTAGCGCCGCTCACTTACCAAGCTGGCGCATTATCGGTAGCACATTTTCCCTCACATAATATGTTGGTTAGGTAATTTACTAACCTTGCTTTGAAGAACAGTTCGCAGTGTGGCTATTTCGTCCTCGACGCGTGCGAGCTCGCGGCTCCACTCGGAGCGCAGCTGCTCGGCCTGCTCTGGTGTGAGGCCGATCAGCTCGTCCGGCGTCTGCGCCTCGCTGGCTCCCGGCGCCGGCATCGCTTCTTCAGCTAGACACGAGAACGAAATGTGCGTGTGGTGTGAGAGCTCTTTTTTCAAAAGATATAATATTTCTACGAAATCAAGGAAGAATTTAGGAAATACGAGTAATTGTGAAAGCATCATGGTGAAGATAAAAAAATTGTGAAGTCAATAGGGAGAAAGTTCTGGTCAATTAACTGGAACACTCACTCTGCCAACCAGAGAAAATACTGTAACTCCGGTCTCAAAATATATTACATATAAATGTTCAACATTTTTATGTGGAATAATTGTGTTGAATTTGTGAAACCTATTCACAAATATTCAAAAGATTTTAACGGTTTATTAGGATTTGGTAAAGGTTTATTTGGAACACTCAATTCTCTTATGGTGCAGACGGAGTGTTCCAAAACTTACCAACTTTAGGTAAATAAATAGTTAATATTCTTACTCTGTTTTACGAGTATAACACAGAGTCAATTTGTGATTCAAAAATTTTGACGTAAAACATAATACTATACTATTCGTTCGGTACTATACGGATAGAAAAACGCCTGTCTATGCATGTTTCCTGGACCTGTCCAAGGCATTTGACTTGGTCTCATACAGCATCCTGTGGGGGGAGTTGGCGGGGTCGGGTGTGCCTAGCGAGGTTGTTAATCTTTTTAAGTTTTGGTATGACCATCAGATCAACCATGTGAGATGGGCTGGATCACTCTCGAATGAATACAAACTGGGGTGTGGAGTGAGACAGGGTGGGATAGCATCACCAAGGCAGTTCAATCTATATATGAATCGGCTGCTCGTTGAGCTGAGCAACACACAGATCGGTTGTCATATTGACGGAGTGTGTATCAACAACATAAGTTACGCAGATGATATGGTGCTGCTCAGCCCATCGATCGCGGCGCTGAGACGTCTATTGTCCGTCTGTGAGGGGTTTGCGGATGCACGTGGCCTTAGATACAATGCAAAAAAGAGTGAGATAATGGTCTTTAAAGCTGGTAACAAATGTTATTCTGTGACACCGACGGTGACATTGCGCTGAACTCCTCTAAAACGGGTTACAGCATTTAAGTATCTGGGCCATTGGGTCACTGAGGACCTCAAGGATGACATGGACATAATGAGGGAACGAAGGGCGCTGGCTGTTCGATGCAATATGTTGGCTCGTAGATTTGCACTGTGTACACATCAAGTCAACGTGACGCTTTTCAAAGCATACTGTCAGTCTTTTTACACCTGCAGTCTATGGGTCGACTATACGCGGAAGACATACAGCGTACTTCGTGTCCAATACAACGACGCGCTCAGGATGTTGTTGCGGAGGCCTAGACATTGCAGTGCATCAGCAATGTTTGCAGAGGTTCGAGTTGATGGCTTCCATGCTGTTATGCGTAAGCGCTGCGCCTCGACGCTGGCGCGTCTGCGTGCCTCGCGCAACTCCATCCTGAGAACCGTCGCCGACCACTGGGACTCGCCTATCTTGCGCCACTAGGTTCACTTGTATGCTTCCATCTAGCCACCCCTTGAGCCGCTGTAATTATAATCTGTAAAATAATTAATTATAATAAAATTTATGTTATATTATAATCAGTTAATAATTTATTGAATAATTTGTTTTGTATTGTGACATGTAATTTGATTGTATTTTAATAATTTTAATTTAATTAATTTTGTGATATAATGTACTAACCTAGCGTTTAAGTTTCCATTGTTACTAACTATTATGAGTCTTTGTTTCTCGAAATAAATAAATAATAAAAAAAATAATAGTTAGAGTAAATTAGAAATATACTTTCTTTACGACATCCCGTGCGAGAGCTCCGTATTTTAGATTTTATTTACATAACCCGAACTTAAATACAAACGGAGGCCACATCAGAAATTGTGAAAATGTTATCACTAAAGTTTTGACTCATCGGCAATGTCACACTCGTCAAGATAACAGAATAGTGCATTGTTGTTTTCCGACAGAGAGGCCAGCAGAGCCAGTTCCTATGTGGTTGAGGTTGAATCCAGGTAAAGCTGGTTTCCATCCGACTTGGTTATAAATAAGCAGCAGGTGAAGGGAAGGTTTCCTACTTCCGACTCAGATTCGCATAATGTTTTGGAGCTTAGTAACAAAATAAGGCACAGCAACAGAATATCTGCAAAGTTAATTTACCATCTACAGTGCGACCAGCAACACGATTTATATAAAACTTTTGAATTATTTCTATTAGAGCGCCACTATCTATACGGATCACTTGTATCATTAGCACATATTAAGAAATTGTATGAGATGACCACATACGGTAAGTTAATAGCTCTCATACCTGGGACAAGTGTTACCAGGAATAAAAAGTTTAATACCAAAATAAGTCCTTTTATTTTTTTATGCTGTACTGTATTAAATACGTTAAATACGTGACCAAATCATATAAGGTCAAGTCTTTAGTAACAATTGTAGTCTATTACGAGGTAAATACAGAGGGGTAGTCACAATTTATTTGCATTTTCGACGCGCACACACTCGTAACTACATGTACCTAATTAATATGCGAATAGAGGGCATCACCAATACTAATTGGCGCATCAGTATAAACTTAGATAGAAAAGAGATTAGATTTAGAATAGGATAGAAATTGTTTATTCAAACACATAAACTCTCTTACACGCACACATACATATATGCAAGTATTTAAATATACACATACGCACACACACACAAAGAGAGAGAGAGAGAGAGAGAGGGTAATCGTTTATTGAGCACAGGCGATTACATTGTAAATATAAGAGATATTAAAAACTTTTAAACTGACACCCGAAAGTATGTTAGCCAATGAGTAAAAAAACCACATTAATAATGACTTTTAAATACAAAAATCTAGAAATATGCAAAATGTTAATTTTGAATACACCCATGTGACGTTCATAAAGAGGCTTGACTTTACCTGACTATACTAATCAGTCATCAGAAAATTGTTTGGCATAAACCTATGGAAAGTGATGACAGGGAACATTATGCTGAATAATAAAAAAATAATACCTACTATTATGTCATTTTCAGTTTTTGACGCGAATAAATGCAGTTTAGATTTATTTTTTTTAAATATAACCCTTTTCTACGTGTGTGATGCCTTATAGGTCGTCTCATTCGAACATTTTGTGGACTGATATCGAAAATTGCCTCTTAAAGCTGGGGTTCATTCGAGTATGCCCGGCCAGGATTCGCGCAAATCTAAAGTAAAAGACACATGAGTTTTTTAAAAAGGTATTCGGGTTTTTGGACATCATACAACATGGAAAACAAGGCAGAACAAGTGCAGGCGACATCGCGTTTCCATCCCCATCCTCAACTTCTATTTTTTGACGACGGTAAATTCGCGGCTGTAAATCTTTCACCAAAAATCTTGATTGACATGTCATAGCGTAGAGAGTAGGTACGTCATTATTTTTATTATAGATATTTAGTTCAATGAGATGTAAAACAAACGCGTCACCGTTTTGGTAACAAACAAATTAACTAGCTGTACCCAGCATACATTGCAGCGCTATTGAATTTGTATTATACGTATTAGGAAAAATAAGTGTATTTCTTTAGTATCCCCGGGGGGGGGGGGGGGGGTTGGCATGGGAGGTGGGGAAGATGAGGGGAGGTGAGGGGAAGGGAAGAGGTGCGGAAACTTAGTTTTTGAAAAAAAATCGGAGGTTAGGTCTATGAAAACTGGTCAAAACTTGTCCTAGTCTAAAGCCCGCAACAAAGACAACAATCATTATAAATTATAAAATTAAATTAACAACCTAATCAACTGTATTTGAGGTGCACCAAGTCAGTTCTGGGTGGTCAAAAAAGTTTACATACATAATTAATATTTGCTGATTCTTTATTACATAATTTGTGTTATTTTTTCAATAGATAAGTAGGTATGATATAATTTTTAAGGAAACTAACCACATAAAATTAAATTAAGATTTCTCAAATACAACGCTTTTTCGAACAAAAAGCAATTAAAAGATAGATTATGATTTAGTTAGGGCATCACTGCCGATTGATTTAAGCCGAAATTAGGCAGATACTATGTGCAGCAGGATACTAAAGCCAACCCAAAAAAGTTTAAAAGAGCGAAAACAAATATCAACTCAATAAAATATCTTATACTGGTAACTAACCTCCAAGGGTAATACCTAAAAACTTTTTGTAATTCGTGTGACTGGAGACTTTGGCAAGGTATGGCTTAGATAGATCTTGAAATGTAACTCGAACTTCACGCATTTTTTTCCTAAATATTCTTAAACGCCGACGTCTGTTGTCCATGTAGAACTCCGTCTCTATACATAAAGCCGACTCCGCAAGCTCTGGAAGCGTTCGCCAGTCAACTTCGGGATCATCCTGGGGCCAGTTAGTGATCTCCTCCAATTCGTCTAATTCGTCAACAGCCACGTCAAAGCTAGGCGTCGAGTCGTCATCGGGTGGCATGAAGTAAGGGTCTTCCATGTACTCCAAGCTAGCAGGCTCCGCGCCGCCACTGGACGCCCCATCGCTAGCCATTCCCCTCCCGCTATCTGCCTCGTATGCCGCGATAGCACAACATATTTTAAATGTACTTAACCCACCACTATTATAATATTTGACATAAATGGGAACACACAAGTAGTGAGAACTCAAACCGAACACCGATAATGTACCGAATATTACATGGCAATAACAAAAACACTGTCACTTCAATAACAATGCGACTTTTTGACACATTGAGTCGGAATATTGTGTGCACAGCCGGCGCGGCGTGCGATGGTGTCGGCGTCTTCCGCCACGTCGGGCTCGCCAAGCGCCGCCCGCGCCCGTCTCGCGCCGCTGCCCGAGTGCTCGTGTTCGCCACTTTCACCGACAATCATGCGAGCCAATCTTTACAATCTCGAAACACAATCATGACCTCCAAATAAATATATTTGCAAATGAAGAAAAATTAACATATTTTACTTTAATCGGATAAATTTAAAACGTCAATGAACTGAGGTGTTCATAATGCCAGTTTATGTTGCCAAAAAAGAAAAAAACATGAAGGCGAACTCACCTTGCGCGGACAAAGTTTATTGACAGCGCTTGCGGCGATCGAGTGGCGCGAGGCTGCTGAACCAACAGTTACATCACTCCGACAAAAGATAAAAATGAGACAAAAAATATATGGCGATAGTAAAAAATGCTTTATACTTATGTGAGTCACGATCAAAGAAGTCTCAAATACCTAGTTTGACGGCGCAGAAAAGATCTTAACAAAAAGCTGTCGTCTTATTTCGACATGGTTGGCGCGAAAAGATTCATTATCTGAATTGCAAAATCGTTGCAACCTTACAACATTCGGCAGTGCAATTTACTCTTCGGTTATGGAACAGCACTATCACTGTTCTATATAAGTGTAGATACGGTTTTGCAATAATATCAATACCATTCCAATCAAATGGAAAATTAAAGTCATTCAACATGTTATCATTGTTATTGTTAGGTATCGCAACCACAACATTCAAAGAGTTCACCGTTTGCATTAAGAAACATTTAAAAGTAATTAGATCTGTTTCTGTGCCTTTGTTTTAAAATGGTGATGATATGCTTGAACATTTATTTATTCACACTATCTGCCTGCTTCTTATTACGCTTGAAACAAACTATTGTGTCGTGTTGTCTTGTGACGCGTCAGAAGCGTATCGGTTTCATACATTTTATATGGCTAGAAACACATTAGCGCCACGACACAGCACACTGTAATAATGTGTTTCTAGCCATATGAAATGTATGCAACCGATACGCTTCTGACGCGTCACAACACACCACGACACAATAGTTTGTTCCTGCCTTTAGGAATGAAATTAGAATAAGTATTTCAATTGCATTGCCCTGTCTTTATTCATCCATGCCGCTGATTGAACGTTTATTTGAGTTATATCCCATTCACACTTTCTATTTGTAATTATAAAATAATATATCCTTTTTTATACAACTGAGCTGGCAAACAAGCATACTACCAACCTGATGGTAAGTGGTAACAGTCACCTATAGCACATGTGGTTCCTGTGAGATTCGCAGCAAATCTGCAACTCCGACATGAACCAACGTTGCCAACTTGTGACATAAGATGTAAAGCCACAGTACCCAGTAATTTCACTGCCATATCTTACCCTTCAAACAGGAACACAGTAATGCAAGCACTGCTGCTTTGCGGCAGAAATAGGTAAAGACGGAGGTACCCAAGCAGGCGATCCTGGTACAGCTACAGTCTCCCTCCGGTAATCTTTATGACTGACTCGTAATGAATAGTTTGTTACACATTGAAGCGAGAATAATACGGACAGACATCTTAGATAAGCCTTAATTAACACAGTGGAGAACAGCTGGAGTGATTTACGAGGGATAAATTACGAAATATTGTGATAAGAGTGGAGTAAAAGATGTAGTGACAAGGATTAAGAAAGAATTGGTAAAGTGGCATATTGAAAGGATGGACGGAAGACGACTGTGTGATGCCAATTTTTGTATTTGCGAGTAAGGCCTCAATTTTACAGTTTCAACGCCTACTCGTGGCTAAGCAAGAGGTGAAGTTATGGGCAAACAACGAAAAAATATTGAAAATTCATATAAATGTCGTAATAATATTTAGGAAAAGAAAATTCCGCTTAGATTTCTGCAACCTAACGACTATTTCCACCTTCCACCAGTGTGGTTGAAGCTCTACAATACAACCTACATGGAAAATATCAGAGATTTAAATCGTTAGATGCGCCCTTCACATACATAAGTCGCTCGAAAATGTGTCAACGTTGGGAAGAGTGAGCTCACTCATTCCGTCGTAGTCTGTGACAGAAAGCACCGAGCGTTGGTCGTCAAATGCATTTTATCTTTTCCCTAATTTCAAGTGTAAAATGATAAAATATGCCTTCCTGTGCCTTTAGAAAGTGTTTTAATAACTCGAGGAATACCAACGAATCTAAGGGAATTACATTTTATGCGTAACTACCTATTTATTAATTATTTTCATCATTTCCCAAATAAATCACTTACTTAATTTGGCGTCCGGTACGTGTTTGTACGAGCGAGACCGAACAATACGTTCGTGAGCGAGATCGATATACGTGTCATTGTTTTGTCGTTTAAACCAAATTAGCTTGACCCCTTGCATAATACACCATTAGCGATTTTAGGTGTCAATGTTTTATGGCGCGTCGCGTTGTTGTGGAAATTTGTCATTTAACGCACACAGACATAAAATGTAGTCACTTTTTGGAAGCGCAAGGCGCATCTAACGATTTAAATCTCTGGAAAATATTAAATCCTTATTAGCGCTCCACATTCTCGCGAGAATCTCGCGAGAACGCGAGAACACGAGAAGCGTGAATGTGGATCCGATTCGCATGTTCTCGCGTAGTTCTCGCGTAGTTCTCCGACTTTTGTCGGTTTTTTGGCGCGAGACAAAGGCGCGAGAACTATATTGAGAACCTTAAAAAATCCAATTAATCATGATTTATTGAATAAATCCTAATTGATCATGATTTATTGAATAAATCCTAATTGATCATGATTTTTTTGATTTTTTCGTTTTTATCGTTACTAATTTTAATAAGTAAGCAACTATTTTTCGGAAACGAAAGAGGAAGAGGAAAAATTAAATATATACCCAGTTCTGAGGCAACTATTTGGAGCGATAGCCTCCTCAGCATCAGTGGAAAGTTTTTTTTTACATTTGGCATTGTTCACTCGAAATTACGTAACAGACTAGGGAGCAAAAACCTGGAAAATTAGTTTTTTTAATCAAGAATTACAATAATGACACTGAAATATGAAATATCTGATTTACTCGGAAAATAGATATTCATAAATATACATTTTTCTTCACAAAAATAAAGAATTTTGATTTAATCACTGATTTTGTGCCAACCCTGCCTTATACCTTCTCGCGAGAATCTCGCGAGAAGTGTGTACCCAAGAAGTTCTTGCCGAGGTTCTCGCGTAGATTCCTGCCGAGACTCTCGCCGAGAATCTCGCGTGAACTCATTACACATATGTGTAATGAGCGCTATGAAGTAATCATTTTATTGAACTGGCCATTTTGATCTCGAATCTGGTGTTTGGTCAGGAATTCTAAATTCAAATTTATTTTAAATTTAGACTCGTGTATTTCGGTTGCGAATTTATTGATCCCCTTAGAATAATAACGCATAGAAGGTTAGCCCGGTAAAGAGCGCGATGATTAAAGTGAAGCAAAAATGACACCGCTGTGTGCAGTTTTTTTACGCGCGAAACACGCACACTACGATAAAAACAGTATGGAGCTGCCGGCGTAGTGAGCCATATATGGCTCACATTTATGGCCGGTACACACTTTGTTTAGTGTTTAGTGCGAGTGGCTTGTTTAGTGTTAAGTGTTTAGTAAAAAACACGTTCGGACAGCTTCTGTTTAGTGTTAAGTGTTTAGTGTTAGCGAATAGGAACACGTTCTATTTTTTCTGCGAGTCGCCCCTCCCGTTCTCCCGCCTTCACCCCTCACTTGCAGCTAAACAGTCACTAAACACGTCTGGACAGATCTGTTTAGTGTTTAGTCCATATAATGAACAAATAAACTAAACACCGTTTACTAAACAGTATATGGACAGCACCTACTAATCACTTAACACTAAACAGTCTACTAAACACTAAGCACTTAACTAAACAAAGTGTATATCGGCCACATTGGCCGATATACACTTTGTTTAGTTGATCCCCTTATTTTCGCACTATTACATTTTTCTTTGGCAGAGTTTTGTTTACAAAATGGAAAACTTAAAATATCGAGTTGACGAATATGAATTCCACCACGGCACCACCGCTGCAGATACAGATATTAATAATATGTACATACCTATAGAGGAGCTAGAGGAGTTACTGTAAAGTCCAGTTGAAATACATTGTTTTAGTGTGATACGCAAACATAATAAAAACCTATAACCCCTATTTCGCAAAAAAAGCTTTACATTATGTCAAGAAAGTAACGGGAAAAGGTCAATAATACACAAAATGTTAGTTAGTTATTCCTTGTGCGAAGGCGCATTATCGTGGTGCAAAATCCAAGAATTTTCTTTCCCCAAATCTGTCATTTTTCGTCGAAATTGCTCTCTTAACACTAGAGTACACGCGTGGTCTACTATAGTAGACCAGGGTGACATTTTAAGTGATAACTTTTGAATTATCCACGCTGGTGCGTTGGAATTTTAGGCTAGCCTCGGCCATTAAATTTTTCAGCGAGCCAGTAAAGCCCGCAAGGTCAGCACATAAACACGTTCCTGCGATTTCCCACCAAAAACGTTGGCCTACCATAGTAGTCCGCGCGAGTATTTTGAGTATATATGAGTTTGACAAAAGGTAAGTGCTATTTGTTTCGATTTGCTATTTATTTTGTTCGAGCAACCATGGAGACTCTTCCTCGATAGTTGAGATGTAGAATAGAAATGCTAACGGGCACAGCTCAAGCCACACAGTATGATGTTACCCTCAAGATGGGACGGCTCGGTCGATGCGCATTTTGCTCAAGAGCCAGAAATCGATCCACAAACAAATGGTGCAAGACATGCAACCAATGGGTTTGCTCTGATCATCAAGCTGTGTATGCCTTGAATGCTATGAAAAATAAGGGACTGATTGAATATATTTTTCATTTCTGTAGGAATTTTATTCATACGTAACCAAAAAACAAATTGATAGCAATTATAAAATGGTATACCATACCATAGTAGGCCACGCGTGTACTCATGTAAAAAAAAAGGAGCGCGTGTACTCTAGTGTTAAACGTTTCATCGCCAGTAACAATGCATTTAATGAACGTTGAGTTTTAAAAAAGAACTAAAGGAGAATATTATAGAGTTTAAAGGTGTCTGAAAGAATCGCTATACTAAACATTAGGCTACCTGGCTTCAAAAGCAACTGGTCCATTGGTTCGGTTCTCGGCTCGGTTGGTGCATAAACCTGTACGGTTTATGCACCAACCGAGGCTTCAGAAGACGAATCCAAAAGCAACTTCTACACAAAATTAAACAATGCTCTCAAAACATGCTACAAGAATGTCATTGTCATGGGAGATTTCAATGGCAGAATCGGTAAACAGCATCCTGGAGAGGAACTCATAATAGGAAAACATGGAAAAGGAAATAGAAGCCCTAATGGAGAAAGGATATAGTGACTCTGGCCCTGGAACACAAATTAAAGATAATGAACAGCTGCTTTAAGGAAAAACTCTCAAAAAAATTGACCTGGTACTCACCAAACGGCTCTTACCGCAATGAGATAGATTATATTTGAAGCAACCGTCCCAAAGCATTCCATGATATCAACATTATCTCTCAGTTTAACTTTAATACCAACCATCGCATGGTCAGAGCAGAAATACATTGCACAGAGCAAAGAAAAAGCAGGAAAGAATTCAGGCAACAAAAATACTATGAGGCAGCTCAACCAATATAACAAGAACTACAAACACAATTCAAGAAACATATAATAAGGAAATAAACAGTATGTATAAAACAACAACGAAGAAAACTACAAAAACAGAAACATTAAGCGCAACCACGAAAACACTAATACAGTCAAGAAAAGATATGTTGAAGGGAAATAAGAAAGATAAAACAGTTTTAAAAGAAATCACCAGAATTAGCAAAGAAATAAGCAAGAGTATAAAAAAGGACAGAGCTAGAAAGAGAATGGAATGCATCAACTATCACAAATAGAACGGGAGGGATCAAGAGAGCACTGAAAGAACTCCGAGAAGCAAAATCATGGATACCCACACTAAAAAACAAAACAAAAAATTCTGAAACTAATAGAAAAAATATCTTAGACATTGCAACAGACTACTACAGAAAATTATACAGCACAGAAAACAAAGGAAGTAACATAAACATAACAGAAGAAAGCGAAGAGATTATCCAACTTATTTTAGAAAGTGAGGTAGTTCATGCCGTAATGTCACAAAGAAATCACAAATCACCGGGTCAGGACTATATCACCAATGAGATCCTGAAAATAACACTACCAGACAATCTCCAAAAGTTTACCAAGCTTTATAATTTTATCTTGAAGTCTGAATGTATTCCTACCCAGTGGACGAACAGTACTATAAATTTAATATACAAAAAAGGTGCCAAAGATGACATTGGAAATTACCGCCCTATCAACCTAATGTCAAATGTATATAAGGTATTCTCAAAAGTAATCCTAAACCGTATCACCAAAACACTAGATTTCCACCAACCAGTGGAACAAGCTGGGTTTAGATCTGGATTTTCAACAACAGATCATATGCACGCTCTGAAACAAATTATTGAAAAATGTCAAGAATATGGACAACCTCTGTACTTGGCATTTGTAGATTATAATAAAGCCTTTGATTGCATAAAACACTCACACATATGGAGAGCTCTGAAAAACCAAGGTGTTAAATTGAAATATATAAAGATTACCAAAAATATCTACCTTAATAGCTCAGCACAAGTTAAACTCCAATCACTTGGAGAGAGTTTCCCAATCCGAAAGGTGTGAGATAAGGAGATCTCCTCTCACCTAAACTGTTTACCGTGGTTCTGGAAGAAGTTATCAAAGCCATGGATAGGGTGAATTGGGAATTAACATAAACGGCCAAATCACCTAGGTTTGCCGATGACTTGGTACTAATTACTGACAACTGCGAAACATTGCAATCAATGCTACAAGACCTTGAAGAGATGGGGCTGACACTTAACAGATTGAAAACCAAAGCCATGACAAACAGATTGGAAACCGACATCTATGTCAATGAAGAAAAGATAGAATATGTAACATCTTATATCTACCTAGGACAACTTATTAACTAGGTTGTCAAACTTGGGCCACAACACAAATGCTACAAAACAAACTAAAAACCTGTCAGAGAAGCATGGAGGGAAGCATCCTAGGGTACCGCAGGATAGACAAGAGGGCTGCTGACATTAGGAAAGTCACTAAGTTTGAGGATGTAGTTCTGAAAATTAAACATCTAAAATGGCAGTGGGCAGGTCATATAATAAGAGAAACGAGGGAGAAATGGACAAGGAAGATCACAGAATGGACCCCGAGATTCAACACTAAAAGTAAATGTGGGAGACCACTCAAAAGGTGGTTGTACGACATACGGAGGGCAGCAGGAACTCTCAGGGTGGCAAGAGACAGATCTGAGTGGAAAAAGCTGGAGGAGGCCTATGTGTCAATAGGACACGCTGATGTGGTTACTGATGTGCTATAAATTTGGTATTCTAACTATTATAATATCAGCAATAAAGGCTTTTGAATTTGAATATGTAATAATTGACAAGTCTTCTTTTCAAGTCGACGTTATGTTCTTTATACTATGAGAAGTTTATTATTATTAACACTATTATCCACTTTTTTCATAATTAGTACCCCTGATGTATTTGTTTTTTTTTGTGTAGACAATGCATGTAATTGAACAAAGTGGGTCGTCACAGATGATTGATTGTTCATAAAAGAAGTCAATTCGTAAGAAAATGATAAATTTTTCTCTTAAGGACACTGTAAAAAAGTCTATGGAAGTAAAGCAAGCTTAAAATACCTTACATATAAGGTTGTATTACAAACAATGAAAGAAATGTACATATAAGGTTGCATTACAAAGAATGAAATAATTGTATGCATTATGAACTCATTAGAGATTCTCACACAAAATTATTTTGAGAAAACCAAATCAGTGGAGGATACACGATCATAAGCTGATGTTATATTAGAGTCCTATAATAACAAACAGGACAGTGTTAGTGAGAAAGAAAAAGTAGATAAAATTCATGCAGTAATAATAAGAGAACTAAAAATTATAATTATGCTGTGTATACTATACCAGCTGCAGTACGCCAGCAGAAAAATCAAATTCAGTATACCAAAACAAATAATCAAGATCAACATGAAGATAGACATTCTAAAAATGAAAAAAAAAAAAGACAGATAAACTCAAACTCAAAAATCTTACTTCATCATAGACCTTTACAGGTTTAAGAAACTAATTAAAAGCTAATTTACTAGAATACTTTTTAATTAAATTACTTAACTTTTAAATTCCTCATAATAACATCCTATTATTAATTAAACTATTAATTAGCCTATTAATCAAATTTTTCATGAGTCACTAATGTATAAAAAATTTGAATTACCATTATTTAAAGTAAATTGTGAAGAAATTTTATAAATACAAGTTATGCTAAATGCTAAACAGAATTAACATTATGAAACATAGTTGTGTTGTGATGAACTTAAGCCATGATGTCATGTCAACATTTTTCATAAGAAAAATCTGTTGCACTTATTTTATGCTAGTCCAAAAATAAATGAAAAAAGGAAAAACTAAGACCAAACTTACACAATGCAAAAGACAGTGTTTTAAAATCTATGTCATTATTTTGAGTGAAACTTACCTGTTTGAACACCGCTCATTTTTGTTCGGGACAGTCACAAAAGTATCAGTCTTTGATTCCCAAATAATTTATTAACTTGTTTTTTGAATTAAGCCCAGTAGCTTCAGACAAAATTACCTTTGTAGGTATTTTAAAGATAAGCAACTAAGCAAATTCTGCCTGGCTGGCTGTCAGCGCAAAAATCACTTGTCCACAGAACACAGATTAACTACTGGTATTGTGTTCTGTGTACTTGGGTCTTTTTTTATATATTTTGGCTTGGCTTCTAGGCCTTTGAGCCATTTCTTCATTCTTCTTTTCAGATGCTTGTTAATCTCAGACCCCCTAGACAAGATGCCTTTCGATAATCGCTAACGCAATCGCTAGAAGGAAAATGTATGCGATTTGACATAAGCCCTCGTTTAGCTTTCGAGCGCAATTGTCAAATCTCATACATTATCCAATTAGCGATTGCGTTTGCGATTATCGAAAGGCATCTTGTCTAGGGGGGCAGACTATAGAAAAAAAGAGGACTCGGCATAACGAACGTAGTTATAGGAATGTGATGTATTTCGACGGCATAGTTACTGACATATTGGCATCTCTTTTTAACTTATGAGGATAATCATAAGTAAAAAAGGACAACAGTAGTTTTATCATTACCAAAAATGGTAACATTATCTTGGCTACGTCACAGAATACCTCACTGCGGCCGGTCGCCATGTTTTGTCACAGTACTCACAATGAACAACAAGTACATCAGTTGTCATCGCGACTTGTTTGTTTCAGTGTTTTGAAGAAAATTTTGTTATTAGGCGAAAATTGTGCTTGTTTAAAGTGTTGAACTTGCATAATACTGCATTTATTATGGGTAAGTGCAGTGTGTTAGGCTGCCGCATGAGCAAGCAAGCCGCCATCTTTGTGCCAGATTCACATTTAGGTATGCACGTTTTTTTCGTAGGTATTTCATGTCTATTCTTTTTTCCTTAGTCTGAGTTGTTAATGTTAATTATAAACTCCCAAAAGTCATTTTAATGTATTTAAATAGCGGCTGGTAAGTTTCTTCATGTTTTAGTAAGTCTGACAAGCGGCGGGAGGAACTATTTTCACTGAATGCACTTAGATCACTAATTTCACTTGCTAAAATTAAACGGTCCACTGCATAGATCGGACAGTCAAATATCAAATGGCTGACATCGCAGAACTCAGAATCACAATGTAAACACTGGGCATCGGCAGTTTGATTAATCTTTAATCTCGCTAAATGAGCAGGTGTTTTCGAGTGGCCAAATCTCAGTCTATTGATAACAGATATAAACTCCCGGCTTGCTGTCTTCAACTTGTGATACCAAGGTTTGTTAGGTATCATAACCTGGGGGGCTACCGCCTAACTCATAGCGATCACTCGCTATCGCTTCGTGACATTAGAACAATAGCTCTAATGTCATCTGTGACATTAAAACTATTGTTCTAATGTCATGATAACGATAGCGAGTGCTCGCTTTGAGTTAGGCGGTACGGCCGCTGTATACTACCATACCACTTTCCTTTTAATTCTTGATCTTTGTTCCAAAATTTCATCCATAAGCTCTGAACATCTTTATTGATAACTGAGTAACAGTCTGTGAATTGTATGCCAGTTACATCTTTAACATCTAACTGATTAATCCCCTCAAATGCAGTCTTATCGGCTATCTCGTTTCCAGATATTCCTCTATGTGAAGGAAGCAACTCTTTAATGTTATATACAATATAATTTTAAAGTTTTAAAGTGTACCTTATTACTCTCTAAACTTTTAATTAAACTTAATGAATCAGTTAAAATCAAAAAAATTCTGTATCTACTTATAGTACTAATTCTTTTAATTGCTTCAAAGACTGCATATGCCTCAGCAGAAAAAATGCTACAATTACTATGAAGAACAAAACTTTGAGAGAACTTTATTTGTGTATCATATACGGCACTTCTTACATTGTTGGGTCTTGTCTCAGAACAATCACTACTATTCTTCTGAGGGTCTTGCTTAGACTATAGAAACCAATAGACATGAAATACCTACGAAAAAAGCGTGCCAGCATTTGGGTTGGTGCTCTAAGATGACGGAAAAAAACTAGGGACGCCGCATCCAAGATTCCACACTTTTTATGTTTTTCTTTATAGAATTCATTAAAAAAATAAATAAAAAACGTATAACTGTAAAATGCACTAACAAATAATGCTCACCGACTGATATTTTAGCACAACAACAAACACGCTGCTTTGTAATGGCGGATTTTATTTGAGTCATATAATAACATTGCGAATCCATTGGTTTAGTTAATCTGAGGCACAGAACATAATTACTCTATCTGAGGGTTCTTGTCCTTAGACCTTAGACAATAGATACCAATAGACATGAAATACCTACGAAAAAAGCGTGCCAACATTTGGGTTGGTGCTCTAAGATGGCGGAAAAAAACTAGGGACGCAGCATCCAAGATTCCACACTTTTTATGTTTTTCTTTGTAGAATTCATTTAAAAAATCAATAAAAAACGTATAACTGTAAAATGCACTCACAAATAATGCTCACCGACTGATATTTTAGCACAACAACAAACACGGTGCTTTGTAATGGCGGACTGAACTGCAGGCTGATCACGTAACTCTGTTGCTAACAATTCTCGATTGAAATCAATGAAATTGTTTCTTTCAAGTGACTTTTGCGATCATCTATGGATGATTTGACAGGTTCAGTTGCTAACATTGTGCGATTGCAATTGAAACCGAAAGAACAATGGCAGAAAAATGTCTGGATTTTTTTCTAGCGTCCCTAAATCTCCTATATAGCAAGGAAATTAAAATAATTTTCTAAGGTTTTTGAAATATACACTTATTTTTGTACAAGCCGGAGTTCCTTTTGTTTTCATAAAAGTATATCAAATGTTAACTACTAATTAAATGGCGCACAATGTATGGCGTATGCTAGACGTTCAATATTTATCACATTCCGTTTCAATATTTATTGATGTTTCTCGAACGAACCTACACGTTCAATACGGGTCGCGTCAGTATCACGGAGTACATAATCACTGTCAGTATCTCTCTAATCTGTGGATGTGTAGATACGGAAAATATACGTAAGCCATGTTCCATCTACGCAGATTTGCAACATTATCAACATTTTTAGCATCATCGCGTTTCATTAGATTTTGACGCTAGCAGGGCTAGCATCGTATGTTAACGTAATGCATTCCATTTTGAGGTTAGGTTCTCTTTGTGAAAAATAGCGCGACTAAAAAATGTTCACATTTCTTAGAAGAAAAGCAAAACATGGTAAACATTTGATATTAATGTGAAAAAACGGTGACGATTAAATGGAAAACGCGGGATCGCGATAAATATTGATGATAAGGCTACACAATCAATAAATATCGCCATAAATATTAAGGAGTTGGATTTCAAAATATCTAGAAATTCTGTGATCCGTATTTATTCTGTGATCAATATTTTTCACGATATTTGGATCACGATCCAGGATCGCGACATTTATTGATCGTGTAGTATATGAACTTGATGGACCGCGTTCCGCCAACTTCATATAAACGATTCCGTCAATATTTATCACGATAAATATCGTGATAAATATTGAACGTGTAGAATACGCCTATAAGTTATTTTTCATAACGCTTCTATCGGGTCCGAATAGCAATCGACTTCTTTAGGGGTCCCGGTCCGAATAGCCATTCCGTTTTTTTAATTTGTTTATTCCCGTAATTAATTAGAAAATATAAATGTATTTAGATAAAATACCATAGCCATAGATAAAATAACAAAACACTGTACCTACCTACGTTATAAAAGAGCTCACAGGTGAATAATGCGGTGCATAACCTAAAAAATATTAAATACCAATATCTCTTTTTTCCGGCTTTATTGAATAAAAATTATTTTACATATAGATTCTAAAATTGACGCCGAATCTTTTAATACATTTTTCATTACGGGACGCTACAATTTGATCCCAGACATTTTCTTCTATGGAGACCTGCCATTGTTCTTTGTCCTATCGATAGAAATTTTTCGTATGAAACACCGATTATGTAAGGTTGTTGCAATCAAAGTGACAGCTCCCATTAGCAACAATTCTCATTGCAATTGAAACAATTAGAAAGCTGTTTCTATTGACTTCTATGCAGTTTCTAATTATCAAAAACGTGGTTAAATTGTGATAAATTGTATTAAACCTTTGTTATTTCTTATTCTCCTACCTTCTATACTTTTTCTTCTACTGTTTTGTGCAATAAAAAGTATTATATTATTATTCTGTGATCAAAACCTTAAAATGTAAGTATCGGAAATAAATATAACGTTATTTTCTATATTTGTATATTAAGAACAAACTTTTAAGTAAATAAATACAACTCAATTGCAGCAACAAAGGCTGGCGCAATTTTGTGGAGATACATGGAGGAGGAAAGGCGTAAAAGAGAGCCGAGTAGCTGACTGAAAATCAGTTGGTTGGCGTCCCACGAAGGACAGCAGCAATCCTCTAGTACTACCGCAGAGGGAGTTGTGGCGAAGTTCCCCTTTATTAAAGAATCTTTTGGTGATTTGGTGAGCTATATCGCGAAATAATGCCACTTCTGAGAGTTCCCAAAAGAAGCACTATAATTCGTGATAAGCTTCGTCGTTAGTTAGAGTCGTCTTTATCTATCTCTAGGTACCTACCTACTTAAAACACCGACATAATTTGTTTTGTTTCATTTTTGTGTAGGTCCTTGCAGCCTTGAGTTTCCTTAGACGTGATTCATATCTTTTTCCACAACAAGTCATAGACACGAGTTATGTACTAATTCACTATATAGAAGATGTTACAAACAAACGCCTTAAACTCAGCATCAATTTTAAGGAAATAGATTGAGTCACAAAGGCAAAGAAAGGAGACAACAATGACAGAGAGAGTTAACTACTGTTCATAGTAGGTACCTACCTACATATAAATTTAATGTACCTGTATGTATAGGTATGCAAATGCCACCAAAAAATATGTATTTACCTACATAAATAATTAAATAAAAGAATAGATAAACTAGAAACAGGATTAGTTTCAAAAATGATTTTTTATTATGAATTTAAATAGGTACCTACTTAAGTACCAATCATGTAAATAAATGTTTTTATCCTTTTCTTCTAGTTTTATGAACATCATGGAAATGTCTGAACCAATTGGGTGCATAAGGGACCCATATTGCAATTATTCAGCCAGCAGCGGTCCACAAGAAGGCATAATAAAATATTCCTCATCAAAAGATTTTTTTTTTACAATTTGGTAAGCTTTCATAAAAGATTAAGGTAATAAATTGAAGAAGAAAAAAAAACACCAAAATAGTTTCATCACATTTATTCAATTTCTTAGGGGTTGTAACCTATCCAGTAACATCAACATTAATACAGTACATTTGTTTCAGATATGTAATATGTTTTAAAATATAATGCACAAAGTTGCTTCATATGGGGAGAAGCTCATGAAAGTTTTATTTGGGAACAAAGCAAGGAGAAAACATTCATGAAACAACTGTGTCAGAACAGAGAGAGATGCTGGCTATTGGGTATGTAAATGTGACAAATGAAGACAGAAGTGATAGTGAGACGGCAATAAGTGACTGATGTTATTGTTTGTTTTAGGTGATTCCAGTTTTGCTTAAAGCCTGTGACTACAGTTTCACCTTTGGACCGTTTGTTGTTGGCTGTAAAAATAAATAGATGACAAAGGTCTTTAATTAAAAGAGAAGCAAACATTTAATTTAAATTTAATTGTTACTATTACCATCAATAATATAACATCTATATGTATAAAAATTACAAATAAAATGCAAATATTTTTATAAATTGAATTTATGGAATGTTGATATAACAATAAATGTATTTGTTAAAATTGTTGAGTGAAAATTTGACAAGAATATTTTCTAAAACGTCAAGCTCCCAAAAATTTCTTATTCAAGCTGCACAAGCTATTGCAGACATCCTAATATGGCTTGGTCTATTGCTCCCAAACCAGCAATCTCTTCAACCAGTAATTCTTTGACCACGATACGCCACTTTGATAGTTTGGGTGCAACCGGCGGCAGCCAGGGGGTCGCCTAGATCTGGAGAAAAAAAACATTAATTTTTTACTGTAAGAGTGCTAAATAGAAGACGGCACTTGGAGACGCCTGCGCATAAAATTTAATAATTTACTTTCAAAATCAAAATACATATTGTGGGGGTTATTTGGAAACAAAGTAAATTCTGGGTGGCTCTGGAAAGTATAACACACATTTATTTATTGTAAAATAGGGGTCAGTGTCTATAGATTTTATCTATACATCTATACAAATAAATAAAATGTAATGTTAAAATAACAAGTTTTTACTAAATGGGTATGAATGTATATCGGACACCAATAACAAAAACACAATTTTAGAAATTTTTGTCTGTCTGTCTGTTTGTTCCCGCTAATCTTCGGAACGGCTGGACCGATTTTGACGAGACTTTCACTAATAGATAGCTAATTATATAAGGTGTAACATAGGCTACTTTTTATCAACTTCAACAAAAGTTACTATTCCACGCGGACGAAGTCGCGGGCACAGCTAGTTCAGAATAAAAAAAAACAAAACTATGTAATTAAACTTTTTGGAATAATTCCAAAAAGTTTAATTACATTGGTTAGGTATACTTGACATGAGGCAATGAGTTTTATTAAAAATTGTCAGTGTACCAACCTTGTGCAGCAGAAGATGCTGTCTTGGCAGGAAAACATCTGCTGATATTCCATTCAACAAACTCCTGACATTACATTTCCTCGCTCTCCAACAAAGTATCCACATTCAAATAATCCAGCCCAATCTCCATTCCTATTAAAAAGATTAAAATAACATTAGAAATACAAAAATATAGCTTATTTGCCAATAGAGTTATATACATTTATATACTAATAATATTAAAACTCAACAATGGTGTCGATTAAGACACACAATTAGACTAAACTAATTTGACAGGTCTAAAAACAAAGCCGTCACTTTTAATCCTTTGGAGAAAAAAAAAGATGGCAATAGTTTTAATCCTGTCAAATTAGTTTAATTGTGTGTCTGAATCGACATCAATTTATATTTAAACTGGAACAACCAGTTAGTTTCTATAAAATATTCATTACAATAAACATCAAATGCATACAATGAAAACATGAAGCATGAGCTGTAGACTGGAGCTGTGGCTAGATTGTAGTTTCTCAGTTTCAGGTTTAGGTGCATAATGACAGAAACATGAAATAATTTGAATATTGATTTAAATTAAAAAAAAAAAAAAAATTACCATGTTTTTAAGATTCACAATTCATACATGGGAATTTTTTGATAAATATATCAATCTACAATCAAATGTTTGTTGTTTTTCACTTTTATATGTGTCAATATAATGTGAACCACAAGCCCACTACACAATAAATCATAGTACACACACATGAGTTTAAAACATTAACCTAAAACATGTTAGAATGTTGGAAATTAGGTTAAAAGTAGGATTCATTCACCCTGAAAATTCACTGAATTGAATAACAACAACAATACATAGGTACCATACATATTTGAGAAGCAAAACCAAATGGACAATAGCTCAGACACACACAACACAATTTTCCTAGCAGTTTCATAGATGAAAGAAGCAGAAACTACTTACTCGTTTCCTGGAGTACTTACTCGTTTACTGGAGTTTTAACAACACTCCCACCAATGGCATTGAGTCGGTGGGCCAGCTCCTCCCAAGTCTTCTTGGTTTTTTGCTGAGCAAGGGGTCCCTTGCCAATATTGTCTTAGGGTTTTGGCCTGTTTGCTTCGGCAAACTATCAGCATTTCAAGCTGCCGGTGCCAGACATGGCGAGCCTACAAACAATGCAAGTTAATCTTTGAGATGTGAATGATTAGTTGACACAACAAAAAATTACAAAATAGTACACTTACTTTTACTGTATTGCTGCTGTAGTAGATTTTAATAAAAATGTAAAAAATAAAGGTCCAAATCAAGTAATTTTTTTTTTTTAATTTTGTTTATCCCATTTGGGAAAGGCAAAGGCGTCAACCATACAGCCTAGTCTGTATGCAATAAACTATTGTTATTCATTATTCTTTTGAATTCACAAATCGCCAAACATAGAGGTTACATATTCATAAATTGCTTCAAAGCATTTTTCAATGGAAAGAAGTTTTTGTAAAGAGCGCGGTAGATCTTGCTGGTGTTTCATTATTTTTGAAATTTCTTCTAATAAAATGTTTCTTTGCAGGGCAAAAATTGGACATTCATAAAAAAGGTGATGCAGAGATTGAGGTAAGGTGGTGTTGCACCAGTTGCACGATGGGGAAGAAGTCATGCCTAGCCGGTACAAATGGTCATTGAATCGACCGTGCCCAATTCGCAAACGGCAAATAATAGTAAAAAATCTTCTGTTTATGTAAATGTGTCTATTGAACCAGGGTTGTTTTATTTTATTATTTATTTCTCGATACCACTTCCCTTTTATGAGCAAAGTACTATTCCAGTGTTCTTCCCATAGCTTCAATATTTCTTTCTTGATTAGAGCTGTACAATCAGTATATGAAATTGATATGTTTTTTATAGGTACGTCTAGAGTGTTCATAGTTTTGGCCAGTTTATCTACTTCCTCGTTTCCATATACACCGATATGAGCTGGAGTCCAAAATAATATAATGTCTATTTGATAATTTATTTTTAAATGATGTATCTGATCTCGGATATTATATATTAAATGATTTGTGACTGATGAAAAGGAAGGATTTCTCAAAGCCATCAACACACTCATGCTGTCAGTAATAATAATCCATTTTTTGTATTGGCTGAACTGTTGAATGTAGTTAAGAGCTACAATTATAGCATTCGCCTCAGCAGAAAATATGCTGGCATTTTGGCACATTTTAAAACTATGTCCAGTTTTACTACCTGCATCATACATAGCTACTGCAACACTTACATTCGTCTTTGAACCATCTGTATAAATTGATCGATAATCATTATAAGCCTGTAGACTTTCGTAAACATCATATTTATCTTTAAAATCTTTATGTAGGACAATATGAATGTCACAGAATTTACTAGCATATGAGCCACTATAACAATGTAAAGTAGTACTACAAAATATATTACATTGTTCTTTTAAACTTATAAAATGTGAGAAATTCTTTGAAAGAAAAGTGTTAGTGGAACATACATTTAATTTATTTAAAAGATCATTATTCGAACGTGATAAGAGTTTAAAAAGAAATTTAAGTTTTAAAAATTCAAAGCGAATAACCATTGGTGGTAAATGACATTCGACCTGCATAGAATTTATTGGGGAAGTGTTCATAGCACCTAGTATTAATCGTAAGTTCTTATTCTGTATTTTATCAATAATATCTATGTATTTTGGATCGGAAGCGTAACAAAAGAAAGCATACTCAAAATGACTTCTGACCAAAGCTTTATAAAGCATTAACACAATTTTAGGATCAGCACCCCATTTCAATCCAGTAACGGACCTAATTACATTAGTGGCTTTTAAAGCTCTGCTCACCAAGCAATCAACATATAAATCCCACGTAAGATTTTCGTGAAAAATAACACCCAAGAATTTAACTGAATTATCAATAGGCAAAGTATGATTGCTGTATGTAATATTAATTAGAGGTAGAGAACTGTATTTTGGGCAAAATATTACAACTTTACTTTTTAAAAGGCTAACATTTAAATCAAGTTCTGAGAAGTAATCTGCCAGCTTCACTAGATTATTATTTAATGTTAATTGAATATCTAATACATTAGTACCTTTACAATAAATGACAAGGTCATCAGCAAACTGAAGATTGTTGACTAAATTATTATTAAGAATGGAATTTAGTTTTCTTATATACAAAATATACAGAATAGGACTCAAGATGCCTCCTTGACATACACCTTTGCTCGAAAATCTAGGGCCTAAAAATTTATTATCTATTTTGACATACACTTTTCTATCCGTGAGAAAAGCATATATCCAATAAGCAATTTTTACAGGTAAGAAAGATAATAGAGATTCAAACAAAATACCATGATTAACGTTATTAAATGCACCTTCTATATCAAAAAACACTGCTATTGTATACTCCATATTCTTTTGAGCTGTAGTGACGTCCAAAAAAAAATGTGCTAAGCTTTCTTGAGCCGAAAGTCCTCGCCTAAACCCAAACTGGTTTAAAGGTAAAATTGAGTTCTTTTCTATGAAGAATTCCAATCTTTGTTTGATTAGCTGTTCAAATAATTTACCAGCACAAGACGTTAAAGCGATAGGACGATAAGAATCGGGATGAGATGCAATTTTTCCAGGTTTTAAAATAGGAACCAAGCAGTCCATTTTCCAATTAGGAGGAATTGTGCAATCTTGCCATAAAATATTATAAATTTGTAAAAGCTTATAAAGATTGTCAGTGTTAAGTAGCTGAAACATCTTGTACGATAAACTATCTAATCCACAAGCAGTGTTTTTTCTAGATTTCAGAGCTGCAGTTAATTCGTCAAAAGAAAATGGATCAGTGAGGAATGACTGATTATCTGGTAAACTATTGTCCTTCACAATTGGCCTGTTATTTTGCACAAAGTCAGGCGTGTATTTACGTAAAAAATCACTGACCCACGAAAAATCACTATTTTGCTTTTTATATGTTTTATGTGTAAGTTTTCTCATGTTACCCCATACTACTGAAACTGGTGTCAATCGATTTAATTTTGTACAGAATTCTATCCAACTACTTAGTCTTTCTCTCTTAATGGTAAGTTTTTTAGCAGCTTGTAATCTTTTGAAATTAATATATTTTTCTTGAGAAGGATTATTCTTAAAATCAAGATAGGCTTGCTTGCTTTCCTGTACAGCTTTAGCGCAATTACTATTCCACCAAGGAACTGTTCGATATTTTGATTTTAAGTTTTGAGTAGCAATGTTACGTGATTCGGACCGAGAGGTACGAGAGGGAATTGACTTTTGTGCAGCTGTCAAAATGATTTGACAAAAAGAGTTGTATGAATCTATTGGATTACTAATAGGGTTACATTGAAAATTATCTAAATCCTTATTAACAATTGAAGAATACAACTTCCAATCAACTAATCTATGATTAATGCGATTGTTAAAATCATTTTCATCCTGAAAATTGTTTTGAGAGTTAAAACATTGTGAACTACTATTGAATGTAATCTTAGTAAATGTTGGCAAATGATAACTGCCCAATGGATCGTCGTGTACTGACCATTCGCAGCGAAGAGCTAATGAAGGAGATACCATAGTCAAGTCCAAACCATTGGGTCTCCAAGAATGAGAACCGACAGTTGTGACCTGACCATCATTCAACAGGACTAAATTGCATTCATCTAAACACTCAAGAATATCCTTACCTCTGGAATCCGATAACGGACATCCCCAAATTGAGTGATGAGCATTGAAGTCACCAGCTATAATCGTCGGCCTATGGAGAGAATTCAAGAAATGTTTAAACTTATTTTTAGAGAAACTGGGAATACAATTTGTTGGACAATATATACTGGCTATTGAAATAGTGTTCTGATGTAGTTCTAAATGTATTACAATTGTTTGAAGAGAGTTGTCAAAATAAGATGTTACTTTTTGATATTTTAATGATGTATGGATTAAAATAGCAACACCATTATGCTTGTTGCCACAGTCATTACGTTCAATATGATAACCTTTGATTTTAAACTGCTTCTGAGGCTTTAGCCATGTTTCACATATAATTGCGATATGAATAAAATGGTCATAAAGAAATTTCGTAAAAATAAGTTGATTGCTTAATAAGCTTTGAGCATTCCACTGTACGATATTCAATTGATTGGGGGTGAATTGTGGGGATTTGATTGCTTACCAAAAGTATTTTTTAAGACCTCTAAAACACTTTTAGAATTTATAGAAGTATTTTGAGTATTATGCAAAGAAACACATTTAGTTATGGTTTCAACTAATAATGAGAGACACTTGCTGTCAGTATTGAGCAGTGTAAACAAATCTAAATTATTTTTTGTCTTACTTTCTAATTTGGGAAAATTTAAAGGATTTGTAATATCTGCATAAGAAGCAGGCTTATATTTATTTCTATTTTCAATGATTTTCTGTTTTTTAACTGGGCATATTGGAGACACACTAGTATGATTGCCATCACAATGAATGCAAGTAGCTTTTTCGATAGAAACTGTACAAGTCTTATAGTTATGATTTTCTTTACATATACTACATTTTTCAGAATTTTTACAATATTTTGCCAAATGTCCGTATCTCAAACATTTGTAACATTGCTTAACTGGTGGTATATATTGAGACACATCATGTCTCCAACCACCAATATCTATATGATTTGGCAAAATGGAAGTGACAAATGTCACTATTACTGTAGTTGTAGGTTGTAATATAAAACCCTCAGTCACATTTATTTTTTTCATTATTCTTTTTATTGTTATTATTTTTTTTGTACTTGTTATCATAGTAAATATTCTCTTGTTTGATATAATGGTAGGTACATTTCTTATAACTCCGGACACCTCAGTTGTAGCAGCAGGAATACTGGCTTTGAATTTGTATTCTTTCAAGAAGGTATTATTATTTAAAAAGGCATTCGCCAAGTCTGGTTTTTCAAAATAAATACCTATCTTAAACTTATTGATATTTCTTAAAAATTTGACGCCTTTGTTAAAGCGCTTTAAACAAGTTGACAAAGAAAGAAGATCTCTTGTTCCAATTGGTTTCTGGATGTCTGATGACTCAACAAAAACCACAAATTCAGTGCCGCTAATTTCTTCCGGATATCTGCGTATATAGTCAGTAACATAATAAGGCTTGTACCTATCTGCATTGCTTATTTCTTCATCACTGTCCGAAGAGGACATATCCGTTTCTACCAACCTTACCTCATCTGTCTCCCTATCTGCATCACCAGACTCCGGTTCATCCTCCTTTTTTTTTCTTTTTCTCGAACTCCGCTTCCCCATATCTGCTTATAATATTATTTAATGCCTATATGTTATATACCTCTTTTGTTTGTGTTTTATTAAGTAACTGACTACAATTAAAAAATTACAAATAAAATATTTTAAAGAGCCCGCCTTTTTTTTTTTTTTTTTTTTTTCTTCCTTCTGGCTTCGCACGGTTTGTGCATTTTAGCCAATGTCGAGTTTGAATTTTAATACATTTGGTAGGAAGCGGTAAAAATTTGGGAAACGAGAATTTAGGAATTTACTTCGGATTTCGGAATAGGAAATGTGTTGAGGAGATCAGTAAAGTATTCTGTTTTTATTGATATATATAAAATGGACAAATAACTGATATTTGTTGATATTAAATGATAATATTATTTATGTAATATATACTATTTTATTATAATTTTATATCATTTAAAAGAATAAATGAAGAAATACATTTATAAACGCTGGTATTTTTGCCGTGTAATAGAGAAACTATACTGATCGGGAACGGAATTTTTAAGGATAAAAGGTCGTTAAGGAATGTATCTCTTTGGTATTTAGGGCAAGAAAAGAAAATATGATTAATATTTCCCGTATCCAGTCCGCATCCACACATTGGACTATCAATTATGCCTAGCTTTGCAAGGTGAACAGGTGAACATGTATGACCTAATCTTAACCTAGTAATTATAGTTGTTTCTTTTTTACCTAGCCTTAGAGACCAAAACCAAGGTTTTAATGGAATATCAGTTTGTATTAAAGAGTAGAATCTACCCCTAGTTTGCTGTTCAGTATGCCATACTTCATTCCAAGCTGTTTGTAAGGATAATTTGGGAAGGGCTAATAAATCTTGACTATAATTTAAAAATGGATAAACATCACCACTGGAGACCGCCTCACTAGCTAATCTGTCCGCAGTTACATTACCTTTGATGCCTGAATGACTTGGAATCCAAACAAATTCGACTATGCAACCTCTCAAGTTACATTTATATATTTCACTTCTTATATTAAAAATTAAAGGAGAATATGGCTTTAGTTTAAAAGGAAATTTCAACAATGACTGAAGAGAACTTTTAGAATCAGAGAAAATTACAGTTTTTTTAAGTTTTAATAAATTAATGTATTCTACAGCTTTTAAAAGACCTAGATTTTCACCAGAATGTACCGATGACTCGGGTGGGAGTTTTATTTTTTGAACTATATTATATTGAGGGTGATATACTCCGACACCCACACACTGCTCAGAAGACTGTTTAGAGGCATCACAGAATATGTATTGGTAGTCAAAAAATTTTGATTCTAAAATATGTGTAAAGTTGACAAGTACATTACTTTTATTACTGTCTTTTTTCAATAAATCTAAGTGAACCACTGGATTTAGCACTAAGCAATCATAGTTAACATGAAACATGGGGAGAAAAGTGGATTGATGTATAGGAGAGGTAATATCCAGGTATTTTCTATAGCTAATAAGTAGACATGGAGGTGACTTATTACTCCAATAACTCGAAATTGATAATTGCTCGTTCACTTTATACAAGATTTTAAGAAGTGGGTGATTAGAAAATTGTAAAATACGGAATAAATATCGATCACTAAGTAATTGCCGTCTTAATTGCAAAGGAGGTTCTGAACATTCAATTTGCAAAGCGTTAGTTGGACTGGACTTCATTGCCCCTGTTATTATTCTTAGGGCTTTGTATTGCATTTTATCAAGTTTCTTAAAAGCTGTGGTATTACCAGGCTCTAAAAGAAATGTACCATAGTCTAAAACACTTCTTATTAAAGCGTTATAAATAAGTTTTAATGAATATGGATGTGCACCCCACCATACGCCAGATAAACATCTTAACATATTTAATAATCTTTCACATTTATTTACAATGTAGTCGCAATACATAGCTCCAGATAGCTTACTATCCAGTATAACTCCCAGGAATTTAATGTGATCTTGTACTGGTATGATAATCTTATTGTAGTATAACTCGATATGAGGGTGTATGCGCTTACGTGTAAAAATAACAACTACACTTTTTGATGGTGATAAGTCTAATCCATTGCTATCCATCCATATTTTTAGTTTAAGTAATGACTGTGATAGGACTAAAATTGCGTTGTTAAGTGGCTCAACACAGGTGTATAATAAAAGATCGTCAGCGTATTGTAACATTTTAACATCAATGTTATTGCATACCTCAGACTGCAAATCGTAAGTGTATATATTATATAAAATAGGACTAAGTACCGATCCTTGCGGTAAGCCTTTAGAAACAATTCTACTGAAACTACAATTTGTTAGGGAAAGATTAATGATACGATTTGATAATATTTTCATAATTAAATTGATTAATATAGGAGGTACAGATAAGACTTCAAGTTTCTTTTGTAATACATCTAAAAGCACATTGTCGTATGCAGCATTAACGTCTAAAAATACGGCTATTGTGGAAGTATTTTTTGAAAAGGATAAACGTATGTCTGAAGTAAGTATTGCTATATTATCGAGCGTAGATTTGCCTTTTCGAAAACCAAATTGGGTTTTAGATAACAGCCCTTTGCTCTCCATGAACCATTCTAACCGATTTTTTATTAAATGTTCCATTATTTTCATTAGGACCGAAGACAATGCAATGGGACGGTAGGAGGTAGCATTAGATGGTAATTTATTTGAGCCCGCCTTTACTATGTGAAGTTCCCGCGCTTTTTTTCCAAATCAAGTAATTTAATGACAGATGCAATTTCAAAACAATAATGAGTACTAAAACCAAAGCTTCTTGACTAAAACACTGCTAAATTTAATATTTCCCTTCACAGACTAATTAGAGATACATGTTTCCCCTATATTATATGACAAAGTACGCACCACAAACTATAAACAACCGACTGTATGTAACTTTCTAAATCAGTCGGACTATCCACATTTCGCGGCAACTTCACGTCAGTGTTTTATCGATAGCAATTGCAACAAAACTTTCGGAATACCCTTACGTGATCGCACTTCATCGATTGAAATTTTTCTCTGTTAGCAACAAAACTTTGATTGCAACAATTTCAATCAAAGTTACATAATCAGCCTGCTGGACGCAACAACATTGCGAATCCATTGGTTTAGTTAATCTGAGCCTTAGACTGTAAGGCTTGTAAGATCTGCCCCCGTAGCACGTCCACCAAAACACGATATGATAAAGAGATTTATCGCGGTGAACAGTCAAAATACGACGAAACTCTATTGTATTTTGACAGTTCACCGCGATAAGCCGCTTTATCATATCGTGTTTTGGTGGACGTGCTAGGGGGGCAGGGGGGTTATTGTCTAAGAAAAAATCTATCGCAATCGCTTACAATTTGACAGTCGCAGCTCATCCATTACTCCTTTATAAAAGGAAGTCGGCACAGAGTCTTATGTTTACGGCGCAATGGCTGTCAAATCATAAGCGATCGTGATAGATTTTTTCTTAGACAATAACCCACCTGCAGGCTTATTCGCTAACTACGGTTGGTAACTAGAACTGTCATTTTTGAAAGCCACTTTATATCCATTGCGGGTTTAGTGATCTTATGTGTTACGGCAGCGTTCATGATAGCAGTAATGGATGTTAAGTTCCTTTCAAAAATGACAGTTCTAGTTAGCAACCGAAGTTACAGAATAGGGGGGCTGGTCACTGTCAGTAACGTCACAGACTATAGAGGATGCGTTCCGTTGAATAATAATAGCGCTATGAGCACTCACAGCGCTCACAGCCACTCCGATATCGCGCTATATTTAACGGAATGGCAAATAGACGCGCTCACGTCACTCAAATCAAAACATAACCTTTACGTGTTTTGGTGATTTTTTTATTTTCGTTCGTTTGTGGAATATTTTGAGAATAAAATATATATTAGCAACTATTGCAAACCCTTATATATGTACTATCGCGCGCAGTTCCGCCTGATCACCGCTACGCTCATTTTCGTTTGCACTAGCGCTCTCTAGCCCCACCCCGTCGACCTCGAATAGACATGGAATAATGAAATAAAAGATTCTTCTTCGGCCTGCCGCCGAGCCGCCGAGGAACCCCCCAACGCCGATTAGAGAGAGAAAGAGTATTTCTTTTCTAATAGGCCAAAACTTAAGGGGGCGTAGCACGGCGCTTCCGCACGATTCAAACGAATAAATTTTTAAATGGTCAGGCGGAAGTGCTCGCGATAGTACATACAATGATGATTTCATGCCATTTTTCATATATTTGCAAAATGAAAGCAGCAGCAGCAGCAGCAGCTACGACGATCAAGAAGCAATTTTATCTGTAATTGCGTGCCGAACCAGAGTAGGACTTCGAATTTACTTTAAAGATACGTCTTCCTTTTTTCTGTGAAATGCGGGAAATTCGAATTGATTTGAATTTCCCGTCATTTGTCAATTTTGACAGATCGTTCACAGCGACCATGCTCGGTAGCTCGGTAGCATGGGCATTGTAAGAGCAAAGCTGGCGGCGGTGGAAATGTCAACGATGACAATCATATACGCGATAACGGTTCTACGGACCACATTTGTGAGCTGAAATCGATTTTAGTGTTCAAAGGAACGCAGGGATTGATACTACGTACGTATGCTGTCAGTGATTCCTCTGCAGGCCAATTATGGATCTTTCATCGTATGACATGTTATAAAAAGAAGTCGTGAAATGCTGCATTTCGTATTACCGATCTCCAATAATATCATCACTATGGCATAATTTCAATGATGTCATCACGGACCTGAAAAAAAGACGGACGGAGCGTTGTTGAATCAAGAGTGAAGCATGCTAAAGATAGCACATGTTATGTGTGCGTGTTTTAAGGATGCCATATAAATTATAAATTTGCCTATTTTTAGATTCAGTACATTCAAATAATGCTATTTTTATATTTCTACTACATTGCTTAGTTTTTGTTAGATTATAAGATGTAACAGTATTACTTTTAAAATAAGTTAAATATAAGGGGTAAAGAATAAGAATGTGATTTGACGAGACACTTTTCTACGTGGCTATAAGTGAATTTAATTCCACTTGCGTTAAAATAACCAGCTAACTACGGTTGGTAACAAGAACTGTCATTTTTTAAAGACATTTTATATCCATTACTGGTTTAGTCATCTTATGTGTTACGGCAGCGTTCATGATAGCAGTGATGGATGTTAAGTTCCTTTCAAAAATGACAGTTCTAGTTAGCAACCGAAGTTACAGGATAGGCCTGCCGGATGTAAATTTTTCATATATTTGTATCTTAATTTTCGTATTGCTAAAATACAAAACAGTTCTTCTTTAGCGATGCATAAATTAAAAAAACATTTTCAAGTAATAGTAATAAATAATGACTGCATAATGCATTTACATATCCCTTTTTCAGCGGAAGTTGCATATTTGAGCAACAATTTTCGAAATCATGCATCTTTACGTTCGATCTCATTCATCGTTTGGATGGCTTACATAATGACAAGCGAAAACCGATCACTAAGCAAAGGACATGTCCACTTTTTGTATGGAACGTGGAATTTTATTCTGAACCTTTTTTAACCAGTTTAAAAATTTATGATGGTAATAGAACTTTATGAGAAGGATGTTTATCCATGAATATTAAAAATATTAAGGCCTGCATTTAGGAGAAAAAAATTAAAAATGTTTTTTTTTATTGTTTCTTTAGCAGGGCCACATTTAGTTTTTTTTTTACTGGCAATTAAAAGGATGTCATTGTCAATGCCACTGTAGCTGTCGTTTTGACTTTTGTTTATTGTTTGTGTGTATATGTGTAACCTTCCTTCCTTTCACAAAATAGTATCTTTTATTTTCTACAGCTATGCTCAGGTTCTTGATTTTACATGTGATTTAAATATTGGCTTGCTAACTGGACTAAGTTTTCTCGTAATTTGAACGTACGAACGTACGAAGTAACCAGACCCAAGAATTGAACAACAAAATGTTATACTTCCAGGTTACAGTCGCACTCCTGATACAACTTCTCATTTTTTTTGTACCAGAGTGCTATAATTTGGAAAGTCGAAGGGTACCATTATATTTAAGAAAGAAGATCCTCAGGGATTGTAAAATATTCGTAAAGTAATGCCAGAGTCTGTGAAAATCACATGAGTCAATATGATTTTGCATTTTTACAGTAATAAACGTAAGGTTTTACGTTTACGGTACGGTTTAAAAGAAACAAATACTTGCATTCACACATATACACATAAACATTATTATTACTTATCAAGTCAATATGATTTTGCATTTTTATGTGTATTAGACATTAACTGTATAGTTTACACCAAATGTAATAATTCATGCTTGACTTACTAACAATAAAATCAAAGAACAGAAACTAATTGAATTTGAAAATATAGAAAATTCCACTGATATAGTATGTAAATACTGGACAGGTTTAACAGTCACACGATTTGTTTTATTGTTCTCTTGCTTAACTCAATTAGGTGAGGTTTGTTCAAAGCCTAAAAAGGCCTTAGGTTTATATTAAGTCAGACTATGGGCTAAGGAATCCCTTTGCAGAATTGCTTCTCGGGTATGCATTTCAAAAACTCATGTTTACTTATATAAAAAAGTGTTATTGCTTCAAAAATCAATATGCACCTTTACATTTAGGTATAGCCCATATAAGCAGGGAAAACCTGTCCAGTAGAAAACTAACTGTACCTTATACTCTTTGGGTGTGATTCAAACAATTCCATTGTTTTATTAGAGGTTACTAACATTTTACTTACAAAAGTCCTCTAATTACCTATTTCAAAAGAAATCTTATAACTTACACTGCTAGCTGCAGTAAGCGACCAACCGACCTGGTGGTCAATCTATTTTAAATGGGGCATTAGAAGCCATCTTTGTACATATTGATGCTTAAATTCCACACTTGAATATGTTCCCCGGAATGAAAATATTCAATTTAATTTTAATTAGTCTTGGAACATATTAAATTAAGCAAGCTAAGTCATATTTTGGGGAACATATTCAAGAAAATGATCCATCACATGAGACTGCTGATAAGAGGAAAAATCAAATGAAATCCATGAATTTAGGATGGGCTCCCCACCAAACTCATATAACACCACTGGCTCAATTTTGAAATTACGTACTAATGAGGGAAGATGTTGAAATTGAATAAATAAAAATAACATAATTTCTGGGTTTTATTTCATACCTGCAACCAGTTTCTATATTACAACTCTTTCACATAGTTTCCACTATTACAATTATTCAACACTTCATATTACATATTTAGTAACCATGATAAAATCGAGGGTATGTAGTCATATAAAAGTAAATATTTACACTTTGAATTGGCATTATAGTAATCTTAGAGAATTTTGCACTTAGTTCATTAATTAGCATTTGTTTTGTAAAAAATCTTTTGTTATTGAAATAGTAAAACTGTAGCATTCTTAAGAACAGACTAGTATATTTTATTTATGTTGATATTTTATTACTGTGAGGTAGGTGCTTATCCTAAGAGTAGGCAGAGTAAAACAGGTATCACACACTAGACACTACAGCCAGGGGCTCATCCTAACAAATGCTGCACAAACACACTGCTACAAAGTAAAGTATAGAAGTCATCTGCCACCAACCAATGCATTTATTGTGCTAGATTTCATTTTAATAGCATGGACCTATTGATTACATGTATCATTTTTTTGGTCAGAGTCAGAGATGCTTGTTTGTTACCAGCAGTGACCTGCAATGCTGCTAATTTGCAATCCAATTCAATATGTGGTCACCTGGGGGTTTATTGTCGAAGGAAAAATCTATACCGTCTGCGCTGCCTTTAATTTGACAGTCATTGCGGCAACAACACAAGATTGTGCACTTCTTAATAAAAAGTATTGTGATGTATTGTGATTGCTTAGATTATATGCAATCACGATCATTACAATCACAAAATTATACGAGGCTTTTTTTGACGCTGTCACTTCTGCAAGAGAAGGCAAAGGGAGCTAAGTTCATACAGCCATGTTTTTCGTAAATCTTGATAAAACATTAAAAATGTAATTTATGTGAATTTTAGTCAGAAAGTCACTCACTATCACATCGTTTGTGCGCTTTTGTTACTTATTTATTCGTTTATGACACGTTTCAGTAACTTGTCATTGGTTTCCATACAAAAATCGCTTTGTTTTACATACTATGAAAGTCAATCAGAAAATTGCTGTTTTTTTTAATTTGCAGGCCTAAAAAAACCTAAATTTTATTCTAAACCCCAGATTTTTGAGTACTCTTTACAATAATACCTGAAACATGTTGGTTAATAAATAATTATATTCTTAGCCCAAAAGTGGACATGTCCTTTTCGCTTAAAATGTAATAAATTAATACGTTTAATATTATTAACAGTATTAAAAAAGCGATTGTAAACACAATTTGTCTACAGAACATCTAGATCTGTGGGGTAATTCCGTTGATGTTACTAAATCCGTAATTGAAACAATAGCTCCAATACTTGCTAACATTTTTAATGATTGCATTGACTGTGGTGTATTTCCTGATCTAATGAAGCTGAGTAAAATTATTCCTTTAATTAATAATTCTTTTAGAGGCCTGTGTATGCCAAAAAATTAATAATTCTTTTAGAGGCCTGTGTATACGTTTCTACAATAAAATCCCAAGTTGTATACAAGAACTTAGCTTAAACAAATTTAAAGTTGTAATCAAAGATGTACTTATTAAAAAAGCATAGTATAAAGTGTCTGATTACATGACGGACAAAAAAGCTTGGGTTTGAACTCTCAATTCTAATATTTAACAATGTATTGCGTTTTGTTTCAAAGAAACGTTCAGTGAGAGCAATTTATAAGCTAAGTTCACGCACTTCTCTCAGAGATAGCTTATATAATGTGAATTAACACATCTATTCTTGTTGAGCTCAAACTTTTGCTTCGAGGTCTGCTTCCGATTGACGATTCTGTACAAACCAAAATTGTAAATGGCGATTTAAAAGAGGGGATTAAAAAATTTAGACCTTTCGAGTTTTTTGCCTGTTCTTCTCGAAAAGGCTCTCCCAATTTCCAAACAGGTGTAGAGTCAACTTATTTTTTTTTCATTCATACCTACTTGTATTTTCAGAACTCTTGAGTATATTTAGGATGTATGCACATACAAGGTTAATATGCTTTCTTTAAATTAGATTGTTTTGCTTTGTTTTGACTTCAATAAGTGCCTGTAAAGGCCTATGTTGAATAAAGATTTTTGAATTTGAATTTGAATTAGAACAGTAAATAAAGTCGTACAATAACAAAGGTAAAATTCAATGTTATATAAAATCAAAATCAATATATTATATTCAAATAAGTATGACTTGATAGAAATCTCTTTCGAATCATTCAAATTTCAAGCTTACTACCCGTTCAGAACATCTTTTAGCTGATAAGAAGAATGGCCGCAAGAAACTTATCAGCTTTATCAGAAATGTACCGAAATTTACAATAAAATATGTCGACACACAAATATTTCTTAACATAACCTGCGACAGAGACGGTAGCGTGCTTATATGTCGGCTATTGATTTTTTGCTACTTGTTCTTTTCCTCTTAATAAGAGTTTTAACGAATTAAAAAATTGTATTGATAAACCATACCAAAAATTACAAAAAATGTGAACAAACAGTTAGAGTACCTACCCAAAAATTTAAAATGAGTAATTTAACTGTTATCTGACCATAGTTGTAACAAGTACAGGTTTCCCCATTTTAGGGAGATTTTCCCGTACAAAAAAATGGTATCATACTATTGATTTTAGATTTAAGAGAAATAAACATCAAAGTAAAAATAAATATAAAAATCATGAATAAAAATTGCTTACGCATGGTATGTAATTCCTTGTGATTTTTTATGTTTCTTTGTGTAATTTTTACATGATTTCACTACACAACACGGTGACAATACGATGTTATTTATTAATTTTCTTGACGTAAATTTTATGTCAGTCTGTCACTGTTGCTCATCAATAAATGACGGCGGTTTGTCTTACCTGCCCTGCGAGCATGGAACTCTCGATTAACAAAATTTTACAGCTAAGATCGACATACTCGACAAAAATCGATAAATTTGACAAATATTCCTAAGGAGTTAAAAGGACAGATGCTTTTGTTGATCGATATATGTCGATCAACAAGTCATTGCTTGCAGGGCTGTGTGAGTGTAGGTCGTGCACAAACACATGAAATTGTCCTACCTTGCATGCTTCACATTTGTTTAATGCAACACTATGTTCGTATTTTTTGTAGGTCCATGGATGTCATCATTAAATAATGAACAAATGATCAAAAAATCTGACCGGAAATCGTATTTTTCGTTTTGCACTATGATATCATATTAAAGTCTGGCTATCGGTTCTCTACACTGATTTTTTTTTAAATCTGGTCATGGATTTTTGAACTGTCAAGTCATATTATTGTTTTAATTTTTATGCAAATAAATACTTGAGTAAACCCCTAAATTCACTATGTCAATAAATTAAATAAAATTAATTGAATGAATAAACTTGTAGTAAAATGAAAGTATCAAAATAATTTTTTCCGTCAATGGTCAGTGTTGTTAGCTCTTATTTTTTTTATTTACCGCTCTTTTCTTGTGCAGAGAACCGATAGCCAGACTCTATGATATCATTTGCAAAACCATGCGATCGGTAATAGGCCCTCTGAATAAGGAAACCAATTGAACTGCCATACCTACGAAAAATCGTGCATACCTCAGAAAAATAACTAAACCATAGAAACCTAGCTAAAACAGCTACTGAATATATATATCTGAATATAATATATTTGACTCACTTTCACATTAGGCGCTGCTAATAGGAGTTAGACAAAGACACGTACATATGCAAGATGTTTCGAAATTTTGTAGGTCGTCACTAATTCTCGCTTGTCAGTTCATCTCACTCACCTAGTTTCAACGTCGATAATTATATTATGTAGGTATTTAATAAATCCCTAATACCAAAATGTCTTCATTACGAGAAATATAACATAAATAATTAAGGGTAGATTTTCTTATGTAACTTATCCAGCTAATAATAGCTGCTGTGTTTCTTTGGTATGGTCAGGCTGGCCGTTCATGAGACTAAAAGAGACTGAATGCGAAACTTCGTGAAACGAAACGTGATTAGTTATGGACGTCAAGGTTTGACATTGACAATCAGTCATTGTTATGGTCGCTTGATAATATTTTCACTTATAATCTTCTTCTTATTATATTTATTAAAAAATCTGGAGTTTGTAATGTGTGTATGCCAAGTTGCCAACATCTATTGCGATCACTTACAAATCACCAGTAATTGTGAATTTGATATGTCAAAACAATACACATCATAATGACTTTTCATTTTTTTTTGTTTTATTGGGTGTTGTTTGCCAAAATCTGCCAAAATAAACACCATACCACAGACTATGTGACACTTATTAAAAAGATTTATAACTTCGGAATATGGATTTACGAGTTTTATTGTAATATTTGTTATAATTAAGTAAAAACCCTATTTTTATTATTTTAATAGTTGGATAACCTTTACAAAACAGCCCTGCGAGCATGGAACTCTCGATAAACAAAATTTGACAGCTAAGATCGACATACTCGACAAAAATCCTTTTTTGGGCCACATATTTTAAACACCACAACTTAATATTTTTTGTATGGAGTTCTTAAAATCTTACACTTTTAAGAAAAAATTAGACCGTTTTAGCCCTGCAAATCAGAGAAAAAATTAATTGTTTTCAAAACTAACGTTACGTGAAATGGAACAGAATTTGTCAAATAGTGTGTAAAGAAACAACAAAAAAAAAAAGCTATGGCACGAATGTGTTTGGCCAAATGGGTGATACCAGAGCCGTAAAAATAGTAAAAAAAAGTGAGAAAGGGCGGGAACTCTCGAAAGAAAGGCGCTAAATTAATTTAATTTAAAAATTTTATTTTCATTTTCATTATATACTTACTTGAAAGTAATACAGAATCCACAATAAGGACGTAAACGAACGACATGAGAAATGGGGAGGCATAAATCGGGAAAAAAACGAAAGAAAAATGAAAGTACTGAAAAAGAAGATTTGGACAGTCAGTTACCTGAATCTACCTCTTCAGAATCTGAAGAGGAAGGGGAGGAGAGCTCTTATGTCCCATACTATGTCACCGATTACACCCGGCTTTATCAAGAGGACTCTATTAGTTCAGAATTTGTAGTTTTTGTCGAGTCGGCAGACTCACAGAAACCAATTGGCACTAGAGATTTATTGTCACTATCGACTTGTCTACGTCGATACAATAAAGGAGTAAAATATTTGCGTTCACTCAATAAATACAAAATTGGTGTATATTTTGAAAAATCAGCACTAGCAAATGCTTTCCTAAACAATAAAACTTTCCTGCTAGACAACAATTTTAAAGCTAATATTCCAGCCTCATCCACTGAGGTCACTGGGATTATACGAAATGTTCCTATCAAATACAGTAACAAAAAAATTTATACAATGATTGCAAGCTTCAAAAAAATCATAAGTATAAGAAGATTTTTTAGAAAAGTCATTAATGACACTGGTTTTTCACGACAGCCGACACAGACCATCGCAATCACATTCGCTGCCACACAACTTCCAGACTACATCGACTTGGATGGATGGAGACATAGCATTGTACCGTATGTACCACCAGTAAAGCAGTGTTACCGTTGCTTGAGGTATGGACATATTTCTAAATATTGTAAAAATACAGAGAAGTGCTCGATTTGCAATAATAATCACAATTATAAGGAATGTACTACTCCTAAGGATAAAGCTGTGTGTGCCCACTGTAATGGGAATCATATTAGTATTTCTGCACAATGCCCGGTTAAGCAACAAAAAATTTTAGAAAACAAAATTAAACATAAGCCATCTTCTTATGCTAGCTTATTTCATAAGAAAAACTTTCCAGAATTAAAATCTTCTTTTTCTCCAATAAATAAAACTGAACCTGAAAGCTTTATGTCTATTCTAAGTTCTGACTCAAATTGTATGGAAGTACTTATTGAATCTATTATTAAACTAATCACTTTAAATAAAACTAAAAATACTGCGATTACTTCAAAAAATATATTAGAAATTGTTAATGAGACTCTTAGTAATAAGAATAGAAACCTTCAAAATTCACTTATCAATTAAAGCTTATGCAATGGAATGCTCAAAGCATATCATGCAGTCGACATTTTCTTATTAAATTTTTATATGACAATGATATAGATATAGCCGTTATATCTGAAACATGGTTGAGACCCGAAATTAAATTTAGAATTAAGGGTTATAATGTTGAACGCAATGATTGTGGTAATAATCACAATGGAGTAGCAGTTATTTTAAAAAATAAATTTAATTATGAAAGAATAATAACAAACTATGATGACTCTTTGCAAAATTTAGCTATCCAAGTAAAAATAAAAAACAAAACACTGACTATTGTCTCTATTTATTGTCCAAGCAATACTTTACCAGGATTCCACATTAACAAGTTCATCAATCTTATAAATAATTTACCTAAACCAATTTATGTTGCTGGTGACTTCAATGCGCACCACACAATTTGGGGCTGCAATAATATCGATGCTCGAGGCAGAGATTTATTAGATTCTTTTGATGATTGTGATTTAGTTTTGCTTAATGATGGTCAAGTCACCACAGTAGGAACAAACATATGGAGGCCAAATGGTTTAGATCTGTCACTGGTTAGTTCTAGCATTGCTTTGAATTGTGATTGGAATGTTCATGATGATCCGCTTGGTAGTTACCATTTACCTACGTTAACAAACATACAGCTTGTTATCAATTTGTCTTCAAGTTATTGTTCACAATATATTACTGGTCTAACACATCATTTTAACTTCCGTTTAGTTAATTGGGATTGTTACAAAAAGTTGGTAAATGATATGTTGAAAGATTTTTCTGTTGGAACTGATCCTCTTATTTCTTAGATAAAGAATGAATAGATAGGACGTGACCGTATACCCGTAAGGGACAGACATAGATGACGTCATACCTGCCTAAAGTAGATGGGTATACCAGTGTTGCTTTAAGTTTTACCCTACTTTATTTTTATAGTGGCTTTTACCACTATAAACATAAAGTAGGGTTGATTGATCTACGTATTTTTTTTGAGACATTTTAATGAGCGCCCCTCGCTCAATAATATGTCTCAAAAAATAAAAGTGGGAGGAAGTTGCGATTTTTTTTATTGAATTCTTCATTCAACCTTCGCCGCAGTCTAAAGTTATTTACACTTTAAATAAAACTACACTTTTCGGATTTACTCGAGTATATTTCGTTTTAAAACATTTTACTATTATTTATTTAAGCTATTATGTAAACATCTTTACAAATATAAGAAAAAATATTAGGAATCATCATCCACACGCGTCCACTGCTAGACATAGGCCTCTCTAAGTGCTCGCCACTGAGCACGATCCGCGACCATTCGCTTCCAGCTTTTGCCAGCTAGGTACCTTGCGAAGATCGTCGCTCGATTAAGAATACAGCGGGCAATAATCATTGTTTTTTCTTTATCTCTGCAGTTTATTTAAAATCCAATATTTACACATTTACTAAATATTTGTGAAGATTTAGAAAATGTATAATATTAAATTTTAAATAAACATTTTCTAAAATTAGACTACTTTTTTTCCCAATCGTCTAAGCGGTTGACGCACTGGCCGTAGTTTTTTATTTGATGACCTCGCTGATTGTTTCAAACCCAGCATTTGAAGCCGCATTTTTCTCTTTCGGGGCGTATTCAAATTTGAACCGAAATCCAACACCGATGCGTCCTGAAACAATATGTATACAGGTTAAAAATAAAAGGAGGTTCCCCGAAGGAAATCTGTTAAATACAGACAAACAAGCAAATGGAAAGTCTCACTTCAAAAGAATTACCTTTGTTATCTAAAATGCTCAAAATTTTATACTTAAATATGTCAATATTAATGTAACACAGAAAGTAATGGGAGTTCCCTTTCACGTAACAAATTACCTACGAATCAAGGAAAAATAGTCGTAGCGTAACTGGTATCATTATAACCCGGCAAAATGTTATACGCGTTGGCTGTATACGTGGCCATATTGTATGGCGACATTCCTAGCTTGTTAGGTTAACAGTAACCTTACTACTTAGTTTGAAATTTCATGTTTAATCCCATAATATGATTGAGAACCATAGTAGAATGATAAAATATTGCAATATAACTTGTAGTTATAATTTAAAAAATAGTTTTGGAGCTTTTTATTGACACAATTTAGGTCTTACTTGTAAAAGGTTATATTTTCCTGTTTTCTAGCACTATCACTATTACAACCTAAAACGGAGCAGTGCACCATGATTTAAATGTTCAAATAGTTCACAATTACACTAATTAAAGTGTTAAATAATTACACAGTAAGCTATAATTCACAGAACAAATTTCTTCCACGTATTTGTTTAGCACCAGACGCTGGTGATAAACAATCCCCACTACCAGTTTCACCTATATACGGTAACAAGGACAAAAAAAAAAGATGCCATCTTCTTCTTTCCTTTGGCAATGTGTATAAGTTTATCTCTTTTCCTCATGTTTGACGGCTTTTATAGCCCATCTATTTCATTCTATATCTATGTCTTATTTCCTATCATGAATTCTGTGAAATTATCCAATCAGCCGCTAAAAAATCACTCCCAACCAAATCACAAAATAAGCAAAACAATGCACAGATTAACGAAGGTAATGATGACTTGCGTTCTGTTCATGCATCGATACAAACTCAGTTGCACAACAAAGCATTCAAACATCCTTCAGTACCTTGGTGGAACGCAGAGTGTGCTAGAGCTGTACAAATCAGTAAAGATGCTTATATTAATTTTAAAAGTAATCCATCCCTTGAAAACTATATTAAGTTCAAAAAATTGCAAGCTCAGAAGAAAATTATAATAAAAAAAGAAAGATCAAATAGCTGGAAAAAGTTTTGCTCAAACATTAACAGAAATTCGCCTATTTCATTTATGTGGAAAACTTTACGAAAGTTTAATAAAACTTTTGTTCCACGGTGCGATCAGTTTAACGACAATTTCACATGGGTTAATGACTTTCTTAGAAAATACACACCTGATTTTGTAGAGCCACCACGATCGTTTTTATTTTCTGATCGCAACGCTAATACGAGTAGTAATAGCACACATTCATACTTAGTCAATCCTTTTAGTTTAACCGAATTAAATTCAGCGATTAAATCGAGAAAAGATACATCATGTGGTCTTGACTTTATATCATACAAAATGTTAAAAATGTTAAATACTGATAATTCTAAGAAATTTTTAGTCCTCATTAATGAGCTTTGGTCAAATAATTTAATACCACTTAGTTGGAAAATAGACTGCTTAGTACCAATTTTGAAACCTAATAAAAGAAAAGATTGTCCTGAATCATATCGTCCCATAGCATTGACTTCCTGTGTCGGCAAAATATTTGAAGAGTTACTAAAACAACGTTTAGAATTTTATATTGAAAGTAATAAATTGCTTCCTAATAACCAATTTGGCTTCAGGCGTGGGCGTTCGGCTCGTGAAAGTGTCGCGTGTCTTTATACAGACATAAATAAAGCACTAGATAATAATAATATCTTAGTGGGTATATTTTTTGATATAGTAGGGGCTTTCAATAATATTAATTTGTCAATTCTTGCTTCAACTTTACATTCTTTAGGGTTTCCTGATAAAGTAGTTGCTTGGATATATGAATTTCTTAACGGACGTAAAATTTATATAAAACATAATAATAAATTGTATGGTCCGAGGCTTTCTTATAGAGGCGTGAGTCAAGGTGGAATTTTAAGTCCATTATTGTACATTTTGTATATACATAGACTTAACGAAATTTTAGGCCCTGACCTTTCTATTAACAATCTTCAGTTTGCAGATGATCTAGTCATTTATTCGAATGGATCTTCTATTTCTGACTTGGAAGATAAATTGAATCTCGCTTTGTGTAAATTACAGCGTTATTTTCAGTACTTAAATTTAGAAATAAGTCCCTGTAAAAGCAAAGTTGTAATTTTTACGAAATTAAGAAGGCAGACTAGAATTAAAATTTTGTATAATAATCAAATCCTTCCTGTAGAACATTCAGCAAAATTTTTAGGTGTTACCTTTCAACAAAATTTAAGTTGGAAAGAATATGTCGATTGTCTGACAGATCGAGCTTTGAAGGCAACAAATATTTTAAAATCTCTAGTTGGTCTTAACTGGGGGTCAGACCCTAAGCTTTTATTTATAATGTATAACGCCGTAGTAAGAAGCCATTTTGAATATGCTTTTTTCTGTTTTGCTTCCAATAAAAAAATTATGGACAGCCTCGATAAAATCCAAAATAAAAACTTACGAATAATTTTAGGCTCTATGAAAACAACACCAATAAATTCCATGCAAATTGAGTGTAATTTACCTCCATTGACAATTCGCTTCGAATTTTTAAAATCTAGATTTTTATTAAAACTTTTATCTATTAATGATAATTTACTCATTAATAAATTAAGAGTTAATAACTGTCCCTTATTTTTGATTCATGATATAAATAACGTTTCTAAAATGTATGAAAGTGATTATGTATATAGTAGTGATAGCTTACCTTGTTATAAAGGTCGCTTTAGTAGTAAATATTTTGAAATGAAGATAGTTATTAATAAGAAATTAGATAGTAAATATGATGTTTATAGCGAATTAACCTCTTGGGCAGAATATAGACAAGTTTATACAGATGGCTCAAAGAAAGAAAATGTTGCAATGGCTTTTTATGATTCTCAAAGTAAAGTTGGGCATGGAATAAAATTACCAAAAAAAGCTAGTATTTACACTGCTGAGGCTGCAGCTATTCTCGCAGCATTAGAGTATATTGAAAAGGTAGAAGATTCAAAATGGATTGTTATCTCAGATTGTATGAGTGTTTTAGAATCGTTAAGAAATCCAATTCTGTCATCTCAAGCCAACTACCTCATTTATGAAATAAGAGAAAAATATTACAATTTAGTAATAAATGGGAAAGATATTGTATTATATTGGACACCTTCTCATATTGGAGTAAGTGGCAATGAGAGAGTAGATTCTTTTGCAAATTTTATTTCCAATACATCTCATATTGTACCTATTAAAAAAGTAAAAATTCCGGAATCAGATTGTGTCGTCACCCTTAAAGAAAATTTATCAACCAGTTGGACTCAAGATTGGAACAAAACCTTACAGTCAAAAGGAAGATGGTACTACAATATCAACTCAGAAATAAAACAGCCGTGGCTTCTAAAAGGACATTTTAAAAATAGAAAGTTTTACACAACGCTTTGTAGGTTACGTATGGGACATGGTCGCTTTAACGAACATTTGTTCAGAATGAACATGATCTCTTCCCCGTCATGTACTTATTGCAATTCTGCCACTCCACAATCTTTGGATCATTTATTTTTTGAGTGCTCTACCTTCTCTACCCAAAGGACACTTCTTTTCAATCATCTTGCCAAGATTTATAAAACTGAAGAAAATATCCCGTCGACTGTTCAAGATATTTTGAAAAATCTGCAAACATATTCAGCTTTGTATAATTTTATAGAAAATACAGTTCAAGACATTTGAAGTGAAATGAAAACTCCCAGTCAAGGCTGTATGGTGTCTCAAGATACCTTTGCCTTTCCCATAGGTATGGGAAGAATTATACAAAAAAAAAAAAAAGTGATAGCTGACATATGACAACTGACAGTCTAAGAAACAAATTCAAATCTGACTGATTTTTGATTTACTTTTTGCAAATTATAAATAGTTGCAACGATTATCTAATGCATAATCTTATATATCAATCTATACAAGAGACGTTAAACCTAAATCGTAACTTACCGGCACCTCTGTCTTATTTAGTTTTGCGTCTGTTATTCTATTAAATATGTAATAAACTGGGTCGAACACAACATCTGGACTACACATCCCACCGGATGTTCAGTCCCACCCTATTTGATGTTCTCACAACGTATGTGAAATATCCACGGACCAAAAGATGTAAATCTACCATTCGTTCCTAACCGGTAGCTGGTGCATAACAGAAAGGATCGATTGTATGCGGTACTCATATTGAATTAAAATAAATCACTCACAAGCGCGGATCCAGCCCTCGTAATAGGTTGTGGTCACAGACACCCGAAAATACATACAAAACCATTGCCCTGACAAAGATTCATTGTTTTTTTTTGTATTAGCAGGGTGTCCACTGCTAATGTTAAAAAAATTCCCTGACTTTTCCCTGACTTTCCCTGACCATTTTTCAAAATTCCCTGACCAAATATATTCATTTTACAGAAAAATAAAATAGAATACTTTTTTTCGAAAATATTTAGTATTTTTTGTTGCAATTTTCAGACCAAATTGTATCTAAAACTAGCTTTACGCTCGCGACTTCGCCCGCGTTATTTTTGAATTCCCGTGGGAATTTTTTTCCTATAGGAAAATTACCCTATGTTCCCCTGGTCTACTATCACTAAACCAACATTCATCAAAATCGGTTCAGTAGTTTCGAAGCCTATTCAATACAAACAAACAAACAATCAAATCTTTCCTCTTTATAATATTAGTATAGATTTAATTTTTTTAAGTACCTAATTACATAATTTATATTTTTAGGCACAGTATTTTTACACTGTAGAAAGTACACTGGCGAAAAAATAAACCGAGGCACCCTTCACCCTTGAGTTCAAATGCAATTTCCTTCAAGTGTTAAATAAAAAATGCAATCCACCTTTGTTAAATAAAAAATGCAAAAAGGCTCTTATTGAATACTAAGATACTCGTAATAAACACAATCGCTTTTCATTAATCTTTTGAGGGTTGACTTCTTCTTCAACCTATGTCCACCCACTGGTGGGTATAGGTCTCCTCCATTCACTACGGGGTTGGGCTTTTCTTGTCCAGTTCTTGCCTGCTGTCTTTGTTATGTCGTCTGAGCAACGAGCCGGCTGTCGACTATCGTTCCTTCGTCCTGTTCCGAGGAGCCACTCCCATTCGATGATCTTATTGCTCCACCGGTTGTCGGTCCTGCGGGCCACGTGCCCTGCCCATCGCCACTTTCTACACGCAAGGACACGAGCCACGTCAATCAGTTTGGTGTGCTTGCGTATCTCCGTATTCCAGATCCGTTCCCCCAGAGAAACCCTAAGCCATTTTTCTTTGTGCTTGTAGGGCGTGTATATGTTGTCTAGTCAAGGTCCAGGTCTCAGCCCCTAACACGAGCATTGCTCGAAAGCTCGGCGCTTAAGAGATACAGGCATTTCACTCCAGAAAATGTGAGACATTTTGCTAAACGCGCCCCAACCTAGTTTTAATCGGCGTTCTATTTCTTGTGTTTGCCCACTTTTCTTAGCAGAAATGATAATGTCATCTGCGAATCGCAGATGAGTTAATTGCTCTCCATTTATGTTGATACTCCTACTAGACCAGTCGAGGAGCTTAAATGTATCTTCTCAGCACGCCGTGTACAACTTGGGGGAGATTGTGTTGCCTTGTCGCACACCTCTTTTAATAGGAACACGTTTGGAAAGGTGGAGTTTCACTTGACTTTAATGACTTTTCTGCGTAGTTGCTTACTTTCTCTTTACGTCTTCAGATTACGGTTATTTTTGTTCCTAAAAATTGATAATCCGCTCCAGGAAGCTATACTCAAGCTGTCGCATTACATCAATGGAGCCTTACTCATCGTCGGGTTGCTCAAATGTTAAGGCGTTTTTCGATGCAGCGCGTCTATAGAAGATACCTAAAGACTGGAGCCTTCGATCGACGCGCAGAAACTGATAGGCCATGGGCTACATCCTTCGCAGATGATCGATACATGCATTTAAATGTCCCGACGAATCAGCGTCAGAACGCAGTGCAGGTCCAACAACAGCTTCGTGACGAACGTGGAGTGACCTGGCCATAAGCGCGCGTACAGTCAGGAGAAGGTTAGCCAATCGCAATTTAACTGCCGAACTAGCCTACTTAACTAGCCAAGCAAAATTAACTGTAGCTTACCGCAGAGCACGCTTTCAATTTGCTCGTGAGCATATAGAATGATGGACACTGGATCAATGGGCGCATGTTATTTTTTCTGGCGAGGCAAGAGTGTCTTTACAGAAATAATCGAAGACAGAGACTGTACCGTTGCCCTAGAAAACGTTACGCTCAGTGCTGTATCGAAAAAACTGTTACTTATGATGGCTCCATTATGGAGCCGCCATAATGGTGTGGGGCGGCATTTCCCTAACAGCATAAACAGAGATGGTTTATATCGAATCCAATGCTCTTTCACGCGGATTTGCTACAGAACTTTATATCCCTGATGTTCTTGAAGATCTCGTGGTACCTTAATCAGGATGTATTTAAGAAGAGATGTTTCTAATGTGCATGATAATGCAAGACCCTGAGTATAATACGCAATATTATACTCAGGGACGTTGGCATTCGTGTCATGGATTGGCCAGCACGAAGCCCTGATTTGAACCCCATTTCCATCTTTGGGACGAATTAAAGCACAGGGCCTAAGATAGGGATCCGGCTTCTTCAAAACCTTATGGGCTCAGAATGGCGATAGATGAGGAATGGAACAACATTTTTCAAGATATCATTGTAAGATATCTTGAAATTATAAGTTATCCAAGCTGAAGGCAGCAACACACATTACTTATACATTGATTTTTGATTTTTATTGTATCTTTATGTTTCAAATGACTTTTCACTCTAGAGCAGAATAATTGTCTTAACGCCATACAATTTACTTTCAATATAAAACCTATAAAATTAACAACATAAAGGTGCGTATAAACTATGCGCGGCAAACTGTCGAACATTGGCTCGCACAGCGACCGCGCGCTATGTGGCCGAGGTCGCCGCACGCGGCAGCTCGAGCATTGCCGCGGTCGAACGTGCCGCGCGACGAACCGCTTCTTGTCAGTTTTTAGACCGCATCGCAAAATTATGTTCATACATTTGAACTCGGTTAAGGGTTGCTCGGTTGATTTGTCTGCCAAAATTATGATATAATGTGCTAACCTGGACTTAAATAATTCGATAGTCAAGATTAGGAATCATTCTACAAAAAGCATGAAGTAAATATATTCCTCATTTGACAATCACTGTGAAATTTGGGGACCAAACAGTGTAAAATCCTAATTTTTTCCTGACTTTCCAGGTAGCCTCTCGATTTCCCTGACTTTCCCTGACTGCCTTGAGCTTCCCTGACTTTTCCCTGACTTTCCCTGACTTTCCAGAATGTGGACACCCTGATTAGATATAGCGTCATCAGCCTATAGTTCCTAAAAGACCTTAAAAGTGTGATGTCACAAGTATTTTTCTTTTTTGTTTGCTTGTGGGTTAAGTGTTATTAACATTATAAAATTAAACAATGGTTTTTTTGCAATGTTTATTTTAATCAATTCAATTTATTCCAAACAAATAACTGACAATATCTGTATAAAATATCTAGATCAATAAATATGAATGCTTAAATACAAAACTAAAAACTGTTTTAAAAGCATGAAATTCCTCATTTGAATATGGAATTAGTATCTATATCTCATGAGTTTATTTTATAGTGGAAAATAACAATGATTCTTTTCTGCCATTTATTTAACTTGAACCTGGTTTAATTTGCACAATGTTTAATCTGGCTTTTTTGCTAATGTTGCTACGAAGGATCACCAACTCCTAGATAAATCATTTTTAACATTGAATTTGTAGCAGACAGTTCCATTATCTGCTACATTGTTGATAACAGGAAAAACAAAAGCGAGGCAATGCAATACTGACTATACTTATATTTAAAATAAAAATATTACTGTAAATAATCATCAAGAGATGATGATGGCACACTTTTGCTTCCCACATTGTCACAATTAGGCACAAAACAATGGGTTGATGTATCAGAAGTGCGCCTGTAGTCTTGAAGTGTTAAAGTGTTTGAAACAGATTTAACATCAAATGTATCAAAGCTAGGTTGACTAAGGTCAGGAACAGAGCTTGACCTGCATTCTGATAAGCCGCCTTCATCATTAAGTTCAGGTCCAATATGTTGGTGAGCTTTGCCAGCATGCATTACAAGCACGAGCATTAATGGAAACCTAAAAATTATCAGTTTTATTAGACTTTACTATAGACATAAACATAAAATAAATGCAATATTGCTTTTTTGCTTAAATGGTCGATAACAGGTGCTTCATTCTAGAACAAGTAGGTATAGTAAGTGTAAGAATATGAATAAAATTGATTAAAATAATTTTATGTTATAGTGAATTAATGCAATGATTTATACACGGTTATTTTTTTATCATACTGGAAAATTTTAGAGGCAGCTCGGTAGACGCTAGACGACTCATATCAATAAAAAAAACATGTGGTTATATTTTTTAAATTTTATCCGCCAATAATATTAAATTATAGACATCGTTCTTGTTTACTACAAGATAAGGTAAGATTATGAATGAATAAAGCATTTACTACTACGGGCTTAGGAAAATGCGGCAACGTCGCGTTATTAATTCAAGCAAGATCAATCTACAACTCGTTTGAAATAAGAGTTATTATTGCACTAGACACTACAATAGCGAAAGACAGAGACAGTCGGCGCCGGCGCCGAGCGCCGGCGGCGGCGTTTTGTTGTTTGCTGTCGTTTGTCGGCACGAGCCGGCCGGCTTTCAGTGTTGCCAAATTCAGAGGATTTCCCTAAATCCTAGGGGTTTTTGCAGGTCTTTGAGGTTTTTTGGAGGTTTTGATATCACGAAATTTATCTAGGGGATTTTCTGAAGGTTTTCTACTATTCTAACCAAATGGCAAATTCCTTTTTATAACAGACAAGACCGACAATTTATTCACCAAATAGAATGAATGGGACACTAAAACTTACGAGTATTAGCTGGCAACACATTATGTTACCATTGAACTGTCTTGTTTATCATAATTCCGGCTAAAAGACTGTTTTCCACAGTCTCACACAAACATTTATAAGGAAAAATCCGAATCGACAGACAAACGGCTATGTGAAATAAATTAAAATAGGTAATTTGAAGAAAACTTCTAAGTTTTTTATTTTCAATATTAGAAAGCTTATGTATATGACATGGCCAAAATAGTCAGAGGTTTTTTATCAATCAAACTGGAGAAACTAGGGGTTTTTTAAATGTATTTGGGGGGGAAGGTGGAAAAAATCTGGCAACACTGCCGGCTTTAGTTCGCCTTTGAGCCCGGCGCGTGTGAACGTATCGCGATGTCGCGCCCGCGCCTGACGCGCAGCAATCGGGCGCATTCGGAATTTTAGTTTCAATTTAACACATCTCGCGAATACACAGACCTTACTCCGGTAGACCGTAGACTTTTACTTGTGAAGTGAAATTAAGTGTTTGGTGTAAGAAAGTGAACCCACAAACGTAAGACTTGGAAGCAAAAACTGCATTTCGAGACGTTGAACACTAACCAAAGTGATATGTTGTTGTGGTCATACTCATGTATAGTTTTAAACGTGCACGACTATGTATGAGTTAGAGGACTTCCTTTAAATTAAGAACTCTTTTGTTATTAGAACTAAAGTTGATTTAAATTGTTTCTTAGGTAGGTAAGTATTTAAAGTTGATTCCAATTTTTTAACTACGCCAAAACAATCTACCATAACCGTAATACCTACCTAGTACTGTTTGTTTTCTTTAAAAACTTTGTTTTGTCGGTCCTAAGCCCGTAAAGTAGGAAGGTGAAATTGTGATCAACTCAGTGATGACTTTGAATCGGCGACGTTGTTGCCAGTTCGCGTTCATTCAATGTTTTGCCTACAACTTCACTCAGTGTCCATACCAGTGCAGTATTTTTTGGATATTTTAGATAATAAATATCTAATTAAACAGGTGAGTAAATTTTATTATTAATGGTTAAATAATTCTTCTACCGTGTCCTGAAGCCACCCTTAAAATAACCAGGGTGATAAAAAAATAACAGTGTATAAGGATGCTGATAAAATAAAACTTACCAGATGTGGGTTAATTATAGTTACTATAAAATGTATTCAGCCGTCCCAATGTGTCATCATCATCATCATCATTTCAGCCAAGAGACACCCACAGCTGGACATAGGCCTACAGGCATAGGCACATAGACAATGTGTACATAATGGCAATGATTGTCAGCCTATTTGCCTTGATATTGATATTCTACAACATATACAAACTGACTGGTGCCCTATTTGTCAGTCTCCAATATTGCATCGACCTCTGATAGTTAATTCTAATTACAAATATTCAAAGCACTCTTGGCATAGATGATTTCCATCTACTACCTGAAATATAGGTTATTAAGAGGTCAATTAAAAGAAAAAGCTAATAGAATTGCAAATAAATTAAATTTTTGTTTACTATGACATTACCTCACGCATGTTCAGTCCATTTTTCAATAATGGATACATATAGTCTTGGCTCATATCCATTACATTGTAATGATAATGTTGATTTGAAACATTAATATTACAGATAGTGCAGTGTGCCATAGTGGAAATTGCCTGAAAAAGTTTATAAGCATTAGGTAATAAAAAACTATAAATTATCTTTAATTTATTATTTGATATAACATACTTTCTACGTTGGCTCGAATGATGGCTCAATTTGTATTTTGTAGTATCGGCAATACTCACATTCAATTTTCGTTCAGGTTAACAGGTTATAAAATCAAACGGTATCCAAATCGAAAAGATCTATGAGAAAGCTAATATATATCCAGTTCATGTACGAAATCGAGAAGTCCATAAAGAATAGCTAGGTATGTGTAAAAGAGCATTAAAATCACCAAAACGGTAAACACAAAACAACCACCAAAATAACAACCACAACAACAAACCTTAATTGTATTTAATTAACCTCAAACATTTTTTGACATTGACAACGACGCGACGTCAAAATGTTTTTTTTTACTGTGCTTACATGCTATAAAATTCGTGCAGTGTTGCTGCTATAATAAGAAAAAAACGAATATTCAAATTCAATTTTTGAAAAAATGCAGGGGTCTACAATTTTTATTTTTGTGGTTTTACTTTCTTTTCATAAAGTTTAACCCCTCCTTGAAAGTTGAAGTTGTTTAGAAACTTAAATTTATAAAAAACCAGGCTCCATACAAATCGAGGACATCTCCTTTGACAGATATTCCTAAGGAGTGAAAAGGACAGATGCTTTTGTCGATCGATATATGTCGATCGACATGTCCATGCTCGTAGGGCAGGTTTGGAGAATACACTACGCTAATACGCTTTATTTAATATTGATGTTATGTTGCCAGTAATCAAAATGTTTAAGACATAATTTCAGGTGGTACAAATGGTTTAAAGAAATTATTTTTATTATTTTATGAATTTTTAGATTTTTTTACATAGAAAAATGCTATAAAACCCGAGGTACATGTTTTGGGCATAGTTGTATGGAAGAAAAAATGGATCCTTTCATAGTTCTAGCTAGACATACATTTTGATGCCCGTGAGAATGTCGAAATATACGTTTTTGGCGACACCTTTTTTACGTTAACTAAGAAGTTTGATTTTTTCACAACTTCAAGAGATTATAGACCTGGGTAATCTTATCTTAGAAGTGGGGTGGCCCAAGTAGTGAGCCTTTGCACTTCGACCCACTCTGGATCTATTGTGCATCCCCAGGTGTTAGTCCCTAAAGCCATCACCATCTTCGGTCCAGTTCACCATGTCCATGACCTTGATGATGTCCTTTGGTGGCATGGCCTTGTAATCTTCCGGTTTTGGATAACCAACTCCCGTCAGCATTAGCCTCCTGCAGGCAAGAGCATCGCAATGGCACAGCAAGTGTTCCATGCTTTCCTCTTTATCCTTGCAAGCCCTACAGATTTTGGACCTGGCTAGCATGATCCTAGTGCCAAAATGTCCGGTGAGAGCACCGAGCATTAGGCGGGTCTGGGATCTGCTAGAGCTCAATGTAAATTTGAGCCAGTTGTCCATGCCCATAAAGAGCTTGGCGTGCTTCATTCCATTTTGTTTGGCCCATTCTTCCTGGTGCCTCCTTTGTGATTGAGCTCTTAGGCCTGTACTAACTGTTTTTGCGGTAATTCCGACAAACGGTTCCGGCCCAACAAATTGTGTTTCCGATCCCTTTCTTGCCAGATAGTCAGCCTTTTCGTTACCATCGAAACCCTTATGGCCTGGAATCCAGACTAGACGTATGGTGTCGTCTTTACCTAGTTAGTTTAGTGATTCAATTGTGTTCATTACTAGTTTGGATTCCACCTTATGTGACAGAAGCGCTTTGAGAGTCGCTTGGCTGTCGCTAAACGGACCACAAAGATCTGAATGGATTATTTCTAAAGGTTTATTCGCACATCGTCTTTCAGATTGAAAATGTAATCTACAAAACCAAGATTGTGTACAGATTTTGCAGGTGTCGACTTCCTTGTCATTATCTAAATTCATACCAATAACAATTTTGTTAGTTTTTGATAAAGGTGTATGAGCCAATGCACGATGCCAAAAAGATTTTTTTTCAGTAATATTAAATGCAAGAGGAGCATTGACTGACCTTATAGCCTCTTCATACCTTACGACTGCCTTAATCCGGATGTAGTACAAACCATCGTCTCCAAGCTCTCCAGTTAACAGAGGAGTCGTACATTGCTGCTAGTATATTTCACAGGTTCTTCTGAAAAATTTAATTTTATAATTATTTTCGGCAAGCTTCGAGACTGACATTAAGTTCTTCTTTAATTTTGGAACGTACAAGACATTATTAATATTCATGTTTTGAGATTTACATTTTATGCGGTCAATTATATCGATAACATGAGAATTTCCATCTGCTGTCATTATTTTGTATGCACTATTCCTTGTATTTATAAAATATGATAATTTATTAACAGTATGATTCGTGGTACCAGAATCAATAATAAACTCAATGGTTTCTTCTGGATCTCCTGTTATTTTATTATTATATAGTACTGTAGTGTTACTAAAGTGTACCTACATAACAGTATGATTCGTGGTACCAGAATCAATAATAAACTCAATGGTTTCTTCTGGATCTCCTGTTATTTTATTATTATATAGTACTGTAGTGTTACTAAAGTGTACCTACATAACAATTAGACCTTACCGAGTTGTTTTTCTTAAAACAAAATTTGCTGTAGTGAGTATCACATTTACAATGGTGACAATTGTATTTATTTCTACATTCCGCGCTCCTACGTCCTGTCTTCTCGCATTTAAAGCATGTGTTGAAATTTTGATATTTTTCTTGAGGAGTCTCGCTACTTCTACAATATCTCGCAATGTGTCCCATATTACTGCACTTAAAGCATCTTTTGGTTATGAAAAAGGCATTTGCTGTGGTCTTTATTGGTTCGTCACTCTTTTTGGTTCTAAATTTTACCTCTAAATTGATTCTTGACATTAAGTTTGTTAATGTTTTTCCGTTGAGCTTGTTGCTTCCCTTGCAGTTCTAAGATTTGACATCGGTTCCGGTAAGCTGCTTAGAATTTTTGAAATTATTTGGATATCCTGAATTTGAAAGTCTAAAAAGATCGTATTTTCGTTGCAATATTTTTTATCTCACTGACATCTGTCATGACATCTGTCACTGACATCTGTCCTTCTGGTGGACAGGCGCGTCACCAGAAGGACGCCCGACGAAGAGGACACTTTGCGTCGGGCGTACAGGGAGGCGAATAAGGCCCTCAAGACGGAGATCTCGAGGGCCAAACCCGAGTCGTGGAACGCTTTTATAGAGCTCCTCGACTCCGACCCCTGGGGACGGCCGTATCGACTGGTGAGGGGGACTCCTGGGGACACCAGTTGGACGAGGGACTCGTGCTAAGGGTTCTAGGGTCGCTCTTCCCCGACCCTGGACCCTTCGAGCCCCCGAGTATGGTCGCCCCCAGCGCCTCCCTCGAAGTGGAGGAAGCGGGCCCTCCCGTGTCGGACCTCGAGTTCGACGTGGTGAGGGAGTGGTTCCGGCGCAAGGGGAAGGGGAAGGCGCCGGAACCGGACGGGGTGCCAGCGAGGGTTCTGTGCCTGGCACTGGGCCCCCTGGCATGGGCGCCGGCAGGGGGGTGCCAGGGGGTGCACTTGCACCCCTTGGGAATCTCGGGATCAACAGAAATTATTGAAATAAAAAGCCGTCTGTTGGAAATTATTTTGTCTACCGCCCACAAGGGGGCGTTATCGCCCACTTTAAAGGATGCGTTCAGAGAAGTAATGGAAATCGATTATTATCGATCCAGGTACTCCTGGCCCACCAACTTCGAATGTTTAAATTTCGATCATCGCGAACAAATAGGTGTGAGCCATGACGACTGGGTACCTATAAAATAAATTCATAATGAATAGTCAGAAATTTGTAAATGTCTCGAACATAAAATATACCGGGTTTCAGATGTTTCCGAATAAATTTTAATTTTTTTATTAACAATCATATACGGCGAAGATTTTAAGGAAACTAAAATCTGCACCACCTGGAAATTATTTCTGCCGGCGCCCATGCCCCCTGGAGGAGCAGTTCCGGGCGGTGCTCAATACGAGCATCGCCTCGGGCCGTCGCTCAGTGCTGGAAGGTGGAGCGACTCTGCCTTCTGCGGAAGCCGATTCGCCCCGCCGATGCCCCGTCGGGGTACAGGCCGGTGGTGCTGCTCGACGAGGCCGGGAAGTTTTTTGAGAAAATTCTCGCTTCCCGGCTCATTGAGCATCTGTAGGGCCCGGGACCGGACTTGGCCGAGTGCCAGTACGGTTTCCGCACCGGCCGGTCTACCGTGGACGCGGTGGCCCACCTCAAAAGGTGGACTGAGGGGGCCACATCGGCGGGGGAGGTTGTCGTTGTGGTGTCGTTAGACATCCGCAACACATTCAACAGCCTCCCCCACGAATGCATAGAGGAGGCACTGAGTTTCCACGGAGTGCCCCTCTACCTCCGCTCCCTCATCACCGATTACCTCCGCGGGAGGGAAAGCGTGTATGCGGGGGCGGACGGTCAAGTCCACAGGTGGTCGATGGGGCGGCGGGAGTACCCCAGGGTTTCGTGCTGGGCCCTCTGCTCTGGAACCTGGGGTACAACTGGGTTCTGCGGGGCAACCCCCTGCCGAACATGGAGGTTGTCTGCTTCGCCGACGACACCCTTGTCGCGGCAAAGGGGTGCACGTATGAGGAGGCGGTCCACCTGGCGTCGGTTGGCACGACGATGGTCGTCCGGCGCATCCGCCTCCTCGGGCTGGACGTGGCCGTCGAGAAGACGACGGCCATGACGTTCAGGCCGCCGTGTCGCCGCAGACCCCAGGCGGGGCTCCGTGTCCGAGTAGAGGGGGTCCAAGTCCAGATCGAGAGCTCCATGAAGTATCTCGGTCTGGTGCTGGACCTCCGATGGGATTTCGAGGAGCACTTTAAGCTCCTCGCCCCAAGGATGTCTGCCGCTGCGGCAGCCCTCAGACGGGTCCTCCCCAACGTGGGGGGACCGGGCGCAGCGAGCCATCGACTTTATCAGACGGTGATAAGGTCGATGGCGCTGTACGGAGCACCGATTTGGGCGGAGCGTCTCGCCCCCCCCGAACGGTGGCCCTCCTGCGCAGGCCGCAGAGGGTCATTGCCACCCGGGCCGTGCGGGCCTACCGCACGGTCTCTTACTTTCTTGAGATGTCGAGGCACGCGTCCTTGCGGCCGTGCACCAACATCGGGTGGCAGCGAGAAGTCGGGGGGAGCGGCCCCTCCCGCAGGAGGTGGCGAGCACAAGGCACCTGGCGCAGAGGGAGGCTCTCCGCTAGTGGGCCGAGACGCTCGCCCAACCAGCTGCCGGCCACTGGACGATCGAGGCCGTTCGTCCAGTGTTGGAGGAGTGGGTTGGGCGCCGGCGGGGCGGCCTCACCTACCGGATGGTGCAGATGATGACCGGGCGCGGGTGCTTCGGCCATTATCTGCATCATGTCGCACGGAGGGAGCAGACGCCGCAGTGTCACCATTGCGGCGCTCCCGACGACACGGCCGGACACACCCTCTCGGAGTGCCCGGCCTGGCGACCCCAGCGCGATGCATTAGCCCTCGCGCTGGGCCTAGGTAGGGGTGCGCCCGTCGCGCTGGCCAGCGTCGCACGTGAGATGCTGACCAGCGCAGCGGCGTGGGTGGCTGTCGCCTCCTTCTGTGAGGATGTGATCTCGCAGAAGGAGGCTGCGTAGCGGGCGCGAGAGGATGCACCTCTCGCTGCACCGCTCCGGCGCAGGCGGTTGGGGAGGAGGAGGCGAGCGTTCCTGGACGCACGCCACCAACTTCCCTAGCAAGCTGGGGATTGGAATGGCGCGGCCGGCTGACTACCGGTCGGGAGACACTTTTCACCCCTGGCTTGGCCGTCTGGGGGGTCGAATTCTAGCATACTTGTTGACCCCCCCCCGTAGAGGTAAGTCCTTTTATTTATTTTTTACGTTGGGAAATGCGTTATGCATACCTCGCGTTTGGGACAGCGCGAGGTTATGTCGGACTCTCCGCGGCCACTGGGGGCAAGGTGCCATTAGGAGACCGCGGCCTACCGACTAAAACAACGATACCCATCACACAAGCCCTGGTGCGGGCACGTCCATCACCGCCGCATCCTCCCCACTAACAGATGGGGAGGACAAGCGCTACCAGACAAGGCCATGGGAACCCTTTCGGACACTTCCATGACCTCGTCAGCGTCTGCTCGCCTATAGCGAACCCCACTCATCTCCCCTAAATGGAGAGACCGACGCTCCTGGGCATTTGGAGCATCGACGACTGACAGTGTCCTGCGCAATGCAGGACTCGAGCTTCCCAGGCCCGGGTCCCGCTGGTCACCGTCAGGAGGTAGAAGGCGGAAAAATTGCCTCCTTCTTCGTCCTACCCTTCTGCGACGGCATGGATCTGCCTGTGGGTCGTCTTCCCTAGAGCGCTCTGCCACCTCTTTCTGTGTCATGACATCGACACAGAATGAGTTCATCGCGTTTCAGGCTTCCTCACTCCCGACCATCCTCGAGATCAAAGACGGGAGAGATTGATCGGGGCCGAAGCACGACACCAGTGTGCTGCGCTGGGATGAAAAGGCAGCACACTCTTCGAGGGTATGCTGTGCTGAGTCCTCAGCAGCGTCACAGTGATGGCACTGGGGGGTCAGCTCACGTCCTATCCGGTGCAGGTAACGGCCAAAGCAGCCGTGACCGCTTATGATCTGCACCAGATGGTATGTAAGTGACCCATGCTTCCTTTCCGCCCATGGTTTTAGCACAGGAAGCAGAGCCTCTACGGTCCTCCGGAGAGTTCCAGAGGCCGGCTCACCCAAGCTCTCCTGCCAGAGGCGGAACATCTCGTCCCGTGCCCCTTCTAGAGCTGTGACCCGCTCTCTCGGAGCCAACCTACGGGCCTCGTCCCTCGCTTCCACCCGTACACGGTAGGCTGCCGCCAGGACATGCGCCACTAGTTCCCACGGGGGAGTGCCAGCGATTATGCAGGCTGCCGTATGGGACGCCGTCCGGTAGCCTCTAATGACTCTTAGCGCCATGGAGCGCTGCGCTCGTCGCAGTGATGCGATGGCATGGGCACTGAGGCGGTCAGCCCACACCGGAGTAGAGGTAAGTCCTGGCGCTTGCGCCAGGCAACCCTCCAGGGGGCACAATCGGGGAATGGCTAACGCCGATCCCGATTGTGTCCCTACGGAGGTAGAAGTATCTGGAGGGGTTTTAGTCAGGTATGGGGATTTTACCCGAGTCTGGCATATCCTTGGGGTGGCCCCGTCAGTCGGCCCCTTGTCGAATCCGTAAGGATTTCCCCTCCTAAAAAAAAATAAAAGGGGCGGGCTGGATCATGATCCAAATATCGTGATATAATTGAACGTCTAGCATACGCATCACATACGTATATTATACGTCTGTGGGTACTATTATGTATACGTAGTATCTCTCCTTAGTCTGTGTATAACTTTAGTCTGTGGTACTATCATTTTCTTTGGTCTGTGGTTATTCAGTGATTGGCAAAATTATTTTAACTAATTATTGATTATTTGTTAATCTTTTACATCCTGCAAATTATTTAAATAGAAGAAGATCCTCTAGACAGAATAAAATTTCAAAGAGTTCTAAGTAGGTATTTAAGTGAGAAATACAATCTCGTTCGCTTGTCAAAACTTCAAGAGGAGCATCCTATGGATTCATATTCCTTCATTTATGAAGCATTTTCGGCCGAAATGATGTCAATTCGTTATTTAAATGTAGCTATTGTACGCAAGTTGTTTCCTTAAGTAATATTTGTTACTTTCCAGGATGTCAGCTACAGCATTATTTGGAAATTCGTCTGCTCTTGGCGGAAGCTCTGGAGGTAACAAACACTTAGTTGAATTTCGTGCAGGCAGAATGACATTGAAAGGACGTATGGTTCATCCAGACAAGAGAAAGGGCTTACTCTATGTGTATCAAGGAGAAGATTCATTAATGCACTTTTGTTGGAAAGATAGAACTACAGGGGAAGTGGAGGATGATTTGCTTATTTTTCCTGATGATTGTGAATTTGTGAGAGTCAATGAGTGCACAACTGGCAGAGTCTATGTTCTGAAGTTTAAGTCTTTCTCGAAGAAGTATTTCTTTTGGATGCAGGTATTTATGCAAGATGTTGATTTAAAAATTTATGTGTAATTGTTATCAAACTTTTTTAACTTTTGGTTTTCTGAAGGAACCAAAGACTGAAAAAGATGATGAATATTGCCGTCGCATCAATGAAGCTCTGAATAATCCACCTACTTCGGGTGGCCGAGGGGGTTCAAGTAGTGGTGCACAGGAGGGGGAATTACAAAATTTTCTGAATAATATGTCTCAACAGCAGCTAATGCAATTAATTGGGGGAGTTGGTCAAATGGGTGGACTGACATCCCTCCTCGGAGTGGGGTAAGTTTCTGGCTCTTTATTATATCTTCACAATTTTTTCAGTGAACACAAATGAAAGGGTGTCATAATTTTCTAACAATTTTTCTCTTACACGTGGTTGTATTTTTATACAAACACCACCACATCCTTTCGGTTCCTTATGTTCTATTACCAGAATGTCCAGTGGGTTCATTAGGTCGGTTTCCTTTTACATCCATTCCCTGAATGCCCACTTACCTGAACATCCACTTCCCAAAACATCTATTTATGTGAATGTCTACTTACCTGGATATTTGAGACCAGGTGGTATAGAATTTAGCCGTGTTATTTTAACCAATTTTACTAAATGACAATTCATCTTGTGACCACCTTGTGACATGCCGAAAAGACAAATATTACTCATCTCTTATACTTACACAGTTTTGTGCTGTATGATAGAAAGAGACAAGAACACAAAATGAATTCTTATTTTAACCTTCCTTCTGTGCTTTAGTTATTGTTCTGAGGTCCAAACACTGACGTGACATTTTTACCCGTAAACATTGTAAACTGACTATATTTAGCGGTGACTAAAATCATCCCAATTAAAATTAGAACCTTGCTAAAGTCCACCAATTTGGTAATGAAAAATACAAATCCAAATAACAAATGAGGTAGAAGATTTAATTTTGCCCACATTGATTGTTTTGGCCTTAAATGAATAGGAAAATAAAAATAATTTTTTAGTAGTTACAATTATATTGTTTTTTTTTTAAAAAAAACGTCGCCCCACTAGGATTTTATTTATTTGATTATAGACGAGCAGCTTATAGCTGATGTGTCTATTTCAGGCACTGTTAAAATTTCTTTGTCACTTCACGTTTCACTGAATGTTCTTGCACTAACTATAAATGTTTAAGAGTCACATTATTTGTGCGTAGCCAATTATCCAGTCTATTTTTAAAAGAATTTATAGATGTGGCAGACACTACTTCCTCAGGCAATCTATTCCAATTGTGAACCACTCGGTTGCTTAAAAAGTGATGTGCAGTGTTGGTTTTGGCGAGTTCACGGTTTATTTGATTGTGGTGGTCTCGTGTTGGTTTTAAGTTTGTCTTTAAATTATATATTTTTTGTATATCAGGCAAGTTGTAACCGGTTGTCAGGATTTTGTATGTTTCGATAAGGTCACCACGGAGACCTCTTTCTTCCAGTGTAGTGAGGCGCAGTGCGCGAAGTCTTTCTTCATAGGACATAGTTTTAGTTTCTTTAACAACAAGATCCATCCATTAATTTACTTTTAATATTTTTACAATAGCAACACAAACACAATTAAAACTAATCTTAGACATTTTGGAATTACGCTTAAGCTCTGCCTAAATTTAGTTTGCCTGTCATCGTAGAATAGCACTTGCTTAACCGGCCATTTAAATTAAGTTTAAATTTAGACATTTGAGTTTTAGGTTATTTAGACAGCGAGCGCACAGAAATGAGTCCAATATCGATCTATTTAAAAAATCTTACGATTTAGCTCCTTAAGAGGAGACTAGATGGCATTACCCGTCTTTTAGAAGTACGCCAACAAATCAAAACGCAAATAATAGGAACATGCTACGTTACACAATGGAAAAATTATATTTAATTAGGACAATAGGAAAACTGTCTCATAGAAAAAAATAAGTGTGATATCCGAAATATTGCAATTAAAATTAATTGCTTTCTTATAATGTAATCTACAGTAACAACAGCAGTGGAAGTAGCAATAGCGGTTCCAAGCAGTCTGGTGGCAGCGGCAACAGTTCGCGTGGTGGCAGCGCACCGCGCACCACGGAGGCTTCCCGCACCCCGGCTCGAGCTCGTGACGCTCCTGCACCCACAGCTACACCCCCTAATACCGCAACGGCCACTCAACCGAGAAGTATGTTTGATTAGCAATTAAAAATCGTAGGATACAATACATATAAGTTGTGTCGTCATTAATTTGATCAAGGCTTATTGCTCTATGGATGGAAGAAAGGTGGGCTATAATGGCAACCCAATGGCTCTACATAGCAAGGTTTGAGTGCTTGGTTGGTTGACAACTGTACAAAGGCCTGGGGATGTGTAAGACATCCATTTTCTCACAACTACATTCAGTACATCGAGTGGTGAAAGAATGAATACTTTATTGAACAGAGAAACTTAATTACATATAACAGAAACAAACATAAAAGTCGACCTTATTGCTAAAATAGCAATAACCGCTGCTATTTAAAAAAAAAAACTCATTGTGTGGTTTTATGAAACCACGATTTAAGTGAAACTTTTTTCGGATCGTAGGCATTTAACTCAAAATTTGTTAAGGCCATATTGACCTTGGCTGCTTTGCGAGCGCTTTTCGCTTGTCTTTACCTACTTCGCGGCCGGCTGTAATGCGACATGCGATACATGGAGGAAAAATTTTGAGGCGATGGAATATTGGCTAGACGGCGAGCGTGTGTCTCCCGACAAAGTGCCTACCCACTAAAACCCTGCTGTTTGCGTCGTTTTATTGCCCCGGCATGTGGTAGGGTCCACAATGCGACATTAATTTAATCCATTAATCTGAAATATTGAAAAATACTACAATACATACTAAAAGTATGTAGTTCAGTCTTTCGAATCGGCGACGTTGCCAGTTTTTGTTCATTCATTGTTTTGCCTACAAATTCACTCAAAGTAAATTAAACCTATTTAACTACGTAGTTTTAACTATTTGAAAGGATCCGGTCCCCATACTGTCCGTGGGCAAATCACTGTTTCTGATTTTTATTTAAGGGGAATAGCATAATTATCTTTATTTTTATTTAACAATTTTTTAAATTATTTATTTAGCGATGGACTTAATATTGCGAATGCGTTGTAGTTTTGATATATTGGTCGCATGAAAGGACAATTCTCTGCTTCCATACATTGTTCGCACCAATGCCAACAGCAATGAAAAACCATTATAGTAAATACTCGTATTGTCTGTCGTCGTACGTCCATATCGATTACTACTGATAAACTTCGAAATCGAATAACAAATCAATACCAAGCAGATTTTGAGGTTAGTTAAAGCAACACTTTATATTGTTAGATCAATACACAGTCCATACACTTAGTACCTGTTGTTGTATATTTCCTTATTGCAAAATTCATACAAAGCACAATAGTAACAAAAATGGTATAACAAAGGCGAGCTTGTACCTGTATGGGATTTCTTCCAGCTAACCTTTCATAAATTACACAGGAATTGTTTAAAGCGGCGATAGATACGTAATTTTTTGAAGAGACAATTAACGATAAGTTATTTTATAGGAAAATCAACAATATAAATAAAGTAACAAAAATATATATAACTAAAATATTTGAGCGAGCGACGTACAATCTAAAAATAATAAGGACGTAATTTATGAACGACATATTAATAATGCCATAGATCATATTTCGAAATAGGCACAAGTCAACAATCTACCTTTTAATCGAAATTAAACATGCTAGGTATATATGTATTTCAGAAATGATGGTGGATCTGATATAAATCTTAACATTAACTGTAATGCTGTTCCAATCAATAAAGCAAAGGAAACAAAATTTCTTGGGGTATTGCTGGACTCTCATGTAAATTGGAAAGCGCGTGTAGAAAAAATATGTTCAAAAGTCAACAGTTACGTACATATACAGGTTAAATTTTGAGGTACCGGCAACCTCGCAGGATTAGATAGCGAACATCATTAACTACAACATTTGTTTTACGAGTTTTAAGATAACTCAATACATTGAATAAAAATCAATTTTCATGTTTTCATTGCACTGTCGTGACATTGATAAATCTATGTTTCATTTATAAACGGACGACGGAAGACAACGCTACGCTCGCGCGCTGTGTGCGTAGAGCTACAAACATTCTAGAGGTATATTAAACGAATATTTATTTTTGTATGAAAGTAAAATTTAACGAATCATCAAAAGTCGTAGAACAAACGTTGTAGTTAATGATCCTGCGAGGTTGCCGGTATCTCAAAATTTACCCTGTATATGTTAGGTAAATTAAGAAAAAATACATCACCACAGACAATATTGAAGGCATATTTTGCGTGTGTACTCAGCTATTGCCTCATTGTCTGAGTAAATAGTACAGACAAAAGCAGAGCGCTTATTGGACAAAAGAAAGTATTCGAGCTATGTACGCGTTGGCAACTGATGAACCATGTCAACCATGTAAACCTTTTTTAATAAATATCGAATTCTGCCACTACCTAGTAGGTATGTATTTATTAAATTTGGTGTGTTTTGTTAAAGTGAATCCTATGTTATTACCTAACCTTCAAGACATATAAGTATCCGAGAAACCGATGGCATACACATAAGCTAGCATAAGCTACATAAGCTCATGCTGAACGACCAAAGATTGCTTTATATCAGAAGAAAATTGTTCAGCAATGTGTACTAAGGTATTTAATGCTGTACCAAATGATTTTCATTTGTTACCTCTTTCAGGCTTTAAAAATGTGAAATTATGGCTATTAGAAAATTGTTTTTATTCCATTAATGAGTAATTTAGTTTTGTGAATGTAAGGATGGAACATCATAATCGCATCGGCAGTTGCTAGACTTTTAGGCTTATTTTAAATATTTAATTATTTACTGTAATTTAATATGTTTACCAATTAATGTAATTATGTTGTTTGTCACTGACGTGACTAAATGTGTTGGATGTGAAATGACCTAATAATCTTTTTGTACCACATTTCACGCAATAATCTTGAATCAAAATACCACTGTTGACCGGCGACAAACTCGTAAACATAATTTTATTCTACGCCTGTTAAAAATAAAAGCAAATGAAGTAATTAATGTATGTTGCTCTCATATTTTACAGGCGCAAGGGGGTTTTAAACAAATATTCTTCTAAAATAATACTCTAAAGAATAATATGGTCTGGGTTTATACATTGTGAAATAAGCAATACATAAGCAATTTTTGGCCCAAGAAAATTTCAGTAATTCCAAATAGTTACTGCTCTACAGAGATTGACCAGCCATTCTGACATCAGAATGGACGGTCAACCTTAAATGTTTTATTTCTTTTATCTTATGAAATAAGCAATTCTCTCATTATGGTAAGCAAATATAAGCAATTGATAAGTAATTTTTGGGCACGTTTCAAGTCATAATACGACTATTGACCGGCCATTCTGACGTTCACGTGTTCGTGGAGCACAACAATCTCGGCCGGCGCGCGGCGTGACACTGCGCCGCTGTGCCGTTCAGAGCATGCTTGGCGGCCGTGTAAACGACGTTTGTATGTGTGCGAGTGCGTGCGCCGATTCGTCTCTTTATATATGGAGGCAACGTACTGTATCGTTCTCCATTTTCGGCCCGTTCCAGATAAGCATTTTTAGCCATAAATACCAACATTTTTAGCATCTCTGCGTTTCATTAGCCGGTGATGCTAGTTTTTCTTGCTGGTTGTCATGCGTTTCATTTAAGCATTTTTAACACGAAATGCTAGCATCAAATACCCATGCTAATAGGTGGGTCCTCTGATACCACTTTTTGACAGCTTTCAAATTTGACATTTGGAATCTTTTTTTCATGAATCAAAAAGGATTTTCAGCGGATTTAAAAAATTAATTTAAAGATATTTATAGTATTAGCCAATTGGGATGATGACTGAATTCAAATTTTTACGTCTCGTCATTAAATATTAAAATACCGTAGAAAAAGACGCAGTCCTGTGAAATTAGAATTAAAATCGGCTTAAAAATACCTTAGATACAAGCATTTTAAGTTGTTAATTTGAAGGCGATTAGACAGAGAGATCCGACATCAACCGTGACGTCATTGTTGAGTACGGCCATATTGATTCCTTGTAAATTGCCGTTTTGCTAGAAAGAGATGGAGAAAAATCTTTAATACCTTATATCTCGGTTGTTTTTATAGTTATTCGAAAACCGATTTTTTCTTTATGTTTATTATATGAATGAGCTTCTATTAAAGCAAAAAAATTTTTTTTTTCATCTAGCCAATTCTGATTTATATTATTAAAAATTAAGTGTGTGGTGGACTAAGTAGGTGAGGTGTCAAAGTTCAGCACGAAAAATCAGTACCTCGCGTTTCATTTGTAACAATTAGCGCGGCTTAAAATGTCAACATTCCTTTTGAGAAACGCAAAACGAGGCTAACATCAGACGTTAGCCTCAGAAAGTAGCAGTGCTCTATCTGGAACGCAGCGATTGTGGTAACGCGCCGCGCGATTGTTGCAGGCAACCAGATAATCCTGTCGGACCTGCAGCAGTACTTCTCCAGCTTGGGCAACGCGCCGCCGGGGTCCGGGTCCGGGGCGGGGGCGGCTCCGGGCGCGGGCTCGGGCTCGGCGGGCTCGGGCTCGGGCTCGGCGGGCTCGGGCTCGGGCTCGGCGGGCTCGGGCTCGGGCTCGGCGGGCTCGGGCTCGGCGGGCTCGGGCTCGGCGGGCTCGGGCTCGGCGGCCGTGGAGCTGGCGGCCGCGCTGACCGCGCCCGAGACGCTGGCCGCGGCCACGTCGCCCGCCGGCGCGCAGCGGCTCGCGCCCCACCTGCCGCCCGTGCCGCCCGCCACCGCCGCCCAGGACGATGTAAGGACCACACTGCTCTCACCGCAGTTCGCTCAGGTGAACCCTCACGTATTGCGCACCTGCTTCTGCGCGCCGACCGCCGATAGACTCGCCCCGCTCGCGATCTCCGATCCATTGGAAATATGTTCGCCGCGAATTGGGATGGTGACTGAATTCAAATTTTTACGTCTCGTCATTAAATATTAAAATACCGTGGAAAAAGATGCAGTCCTGTGAAATTAGAATTAAAATCGGCTCAGTAATACATTTAGATACAAGCATTTTAAGTTGTTAATTTGAAGGCGATTAGACAGAGAGATCCGACATCAACCGCGACGTCATTGTTGAGTACGGCCATATTAACTCCTTGTAAATTGCCGTTTTGCTAGAAAGAGATGAAGAAAAATCTTTAATACCTTATATCTTGGTTGTTTTTATAGTTATTCGAAAACCGATTTTTTCTTTCTGTTTATTATATGAATGAGCTTCTATTAAAGCAAAAATTTTTTTTAGTCATCTAGCCAATTGTAATAGTTATGATAGTTTGTTCGCGGGACACTATTAAAACTGTCATGTAAACGAATTTTGCCGTGTATGGCAAGGACATCATTTATAGTGGATGTCGACACTTTTGATGAAGCTGACAGGTTCCTTGGGCCCATTCTTTTTATCAGCTAAGTCTCCTGAATGGATGGTGGGAAAAAAAAATTGATCGATTCAAAAGAGCTTTCTCAGATTACCTATATTGATTTTGACACTTAATGAATAATTTCGTCTCGAACGCCTCAAGTATCTGTCAACCCCTTATTTACTCAATTCTTTGCCAATTTTGAACTGTCATTTCGAAAGTTACTGGTTTAGTGATTAGTTTGGTTATGGCGGCATTCATTTCAACTGGATATAAAGACTATATAAAAATGTCAGTTCTACTTGGTGACTGAAGTTAAAGAATAATTTATAATGTCCCTGTACATTTTGACTAATGAACTTAATACAATAGAATAGCAATGCGCGTCCTTTACCTGTGGATTAAAAATATTAATAAAAATTCCAAAATATTTCTGAAGAATTTGATATTGGCAGTTATAAATTAAACATTTTTGTCTTATCTATAAACTTTTAATTTTTTTACTGAACAGAATAACATGATACCTATTTTTTTTGCAAGGAAAACCATTGTTAGTATTATTCATATCGCTATTGGTAACTTTATGTGTCAAAAAGAATGGACTATATATTTTCCACAATTCTTATGAATCATGGAAAGCACACGAACATGATTTAAGTTCGTCCATGGTGGACGATTTAGTGTACGGATATAATTCCTTTTTTGCCAGTCTATGACAAGTTTGTATGAAAGATACAGCTTTATTATTCGACGTACGTGCAGTCTATCGGTGGTGGTACGTTTCAGACCGCGCCTCGCCGGCCACGTCGCTCGCTTAGGCTTGTCACGGTCGCGGGTGTGCAGTAGTGAATGCTCTCTTAATTTTTTTGCCTTTGCATGTTTCGTTTTATTTTATTTTTGTTGCGGTTTTGTGCATTATAGTGATCGCACTGCATAATTGATATGTTCATTACTGCCTTTCTGTACACATTGCAAGCTATCAATCGGGTTGATGTGAAATAATGTTATTTCATTTTAAAGAAGATGATACTAACTGTTTCCGTTGAGGTGAGATAAAATAACATTTTCATGTAACTTGCTTGATCATCATTCAGCTTTAGCTATCATCAAAATGCTGTATATTTTGTACCTACTTGTTTGAACATACTGATGTTTCCAGGCGGCGAACCAGTTTTCTTCCGCACTATCTTCTGGACAAATGGGTCCTGTTATGACACAGTTCGGCTTACCTGCTGAAGTGGCGTCTGCTGCTAACTCGGGCGACGTGCAAGCATTCTTTAAAGCCTTGGAGAACACTGCAAATGCTCCGGATAGTAGCAAAGCTAAAGAAAGCGATGATAAAAAGAAAGATGACAAGCCGAAAGATGATGGCAAAGACGGCAAAAAAGATGGCGATTCCGAAATGTCTCTGGATTGATAAGGCACATTATATTATCGTCTTTGCAGCTCTGCAGCATTGAACGTCGTTTATTAAGAGTTCAGTGGTATATTTAATAGAATATATTAGATGCTTTAGTCCAAAAGGACAGTGTTTAAATAATGCTTATAAAAATTATTGAATAAATTACTTTGCCTATTTATATATTGGATTTATTTCACAATAACCCGAATCTTGCATATTTTTCAACAATCTCCTTAAAATTTCCTGGTCTGGTAATCAATTACTAATCATCTGTTCTTAGGTACATATTGTTATTTTAGGTAGGTATTTGAACAATATAAGTGCGATTTATTTGAGTCATTTTAGTGTTATTTTTTCTTTATTATATATACAAAGTAAAAAAAAATACAAAGGGATAAATTACTTTGCTAGATTACGTTGGGACAGTACTCTAAATATGGATAGTATATTTTTATTGAATGGAAAGATTTTGTTTTTTTTAAATATGTAAAACTGCAAATCATGGCTCGGAAATCGCAACTGGTAAAATTCGAAAAAAAGCTATCAGTAACAATCAATAGGGCTAATTACAACTATGAACTTTTTGAAGCTATATAGTAAGTATCTAAATTCAGGCCCTATAGAGATAAAAGATTATTAGTCAATGAAAACACTATAATTCGTTTTCGAGATCCAGGTGGCCCAGCTGGGGTAACGTTTCTCCAGCGCATGTCTCAAACTGTGGAACTTGTTCGACAAACTCCGACAAACCACCGCTTCATTATTCCAGCAAACAGTTTTTCTCTACGTCGCTTTGTTTTCGAGATCCAGCTAGCTCAGTTGCAGCAAGCAGCTCAATCCACCATTTCAGGTGAGCTCTGAAATGGTGGATCGACAAACTCTGAAACTTGTCCGACAAACTCTGACAAACTTCCGTCTATCTATATCAGCAAACAGATTTTCGCTATGTCGTTGGGTTTTGGAGATCTGTGTGGCCCGGCTGGGGTAACGTTACCACACACATATCTCTGAAACGCGCCAGCGACAAACACTGAAACTTGTCGACAAACTAGACATTATAGGGGCATACTCAAACAATCTATTTTTCACAGTTTTTTTCTGTGGCCCGGCTGGGGTCAGCGACACTACAACAACCTCGACCTGCAGGCGGAGCACGGGCTGCCAAGACGACTTTAGTCACGTATTATCTCCCAATTTCAGTGACAAAATCTATGTCTTAAAGAGTAGCACGGCGGCGCGAATTTAGTGTTGAAACAAAGGAGGTCGCCAACAGTCCATACATTTTTGCCCATGTGTGTACCTTGAGGTACATGTGTACCAAAATGTAGAGAAAAATTCGAGGCTTCCGAAAAATATATTACTTACTTTATTTATTTAGATAAAACTACGTAAACAACAAATAAAAGTGCTCAATTGCGTTTAGTTTCGACTTCTGCAAAACCTGTAGGGTTTACGAAATATTTCTTTTTAGTTAATTTTTGCTTATGTTTTAATGTATCGTGCACTTAAACAGAAAAAAAAACATATCTAAATGGGATTACAACGATCAAAAGTTAAATATAATAATATTTTAACTTTCAAATCAACTGTCTCTGCGCAAGTAACAAAACGCCACAAAATGTTAAAATACTATCTATGGTCACGGTGTAGCGACACAGGAACAATCTTTAAATTAGTTCCACCCAAAACTAGATAGATGGTACAGTACAGCTTGTGTTAAACGGGAATTTAATAAATTATTGACTCATTTTGTAGAAATAAAATAGTAAGTACTTAATGCTTTAGTTTAAAATAAAAAATTGTTTTCGAACTAACTTTTTCAAATAAAACAATGAAATTCAAAATCGAGTCTGCTGCAAAAGCATATACAGTGCTTATTAGTTGACCGCGTCATAAAAGTTGAAAAATCCTACAATAGTTGGCAGCAATTTATATTGTTATAGGTATATGAAGCATATGTAATCTGTGTGCAAGATCTATAACACGGTGTATTTTCTTACAAATAAAAGCAAAATTTAATCGTTTCCAAATAACCAGAAAAAATAGGGTTGTTATATTATTCAGCGTATTATAGAGAATTTATTTATTATTTCCATTTATAGTGTACCTCGGTACATCGATTGGGCAGATTTTTGGCGACCTCCTTTGTTGGCATGTCTGTGCTCCGACTGCTGTAGTTGTATTGTAGCAAGAGCTTTAATACTTAGCAACAGTCCGAGAGAAGAAATTTGTGATAAAACTCAGTCAGACGTGTCCCTTGACGAGCGTCAAGAAATTTTTATCACGTCAGTTAAACTAAATACACCCCGCCGTGCTGCTCTCTAAGACATAGAGAATATGTCACTGAAATTGTGAGATAATGCATGACTCAAGTCATAGGCGTAGGTATAATTTTTCGATGGGGAGGGGGGTCCAGATTAAAACTTCAATTTGTCTATACTTTATTCCAGATAACATTAAAAAAGAAGCAGGGTTTCGAAACCTTTTCATGTCATGTATAATGATGAAATATCATAATCATATTTGATATTATCTACTTTTTTTTAAGTTATAATCACCACAGACTCGTGGTCCGTGCCTTTGTTATTTTCATTTTCTTATTTGATCTATTGTGTTCTTATGTATTTCCGACTACTCTTATACCTAGGGTGAGTTGCGCATCCCCTAAAATTAAACTATTCTACATGTTCTTATGTATATAATCAAACATATACAGATACACACACATATATGTACATACACATATATACATATAGATACATACATACACAAAGATATATATATTCACATATTCCCAAAACGTTATATACGGTACATTTATTTCTCTATGGATATATCAATTTTAACTATTTAATTAACTATGTCTATACTTGTATAAAATTTTAATCTTTAATCTTATAACTTTGCTAAGGTTGTGGCTAATGGGACTACCTCTAGAGGGATTCGGGTTGAGGCGGTTCATTTTCCGCACCTATGTCGCTGCGCGTGTCTGGGCTCTGACAGCCATTTTCATGTTATAATCGACGACCTCGTGATCCATTGCCGTTCTGGAAAAGGCAATGAAGTGTCTAATGGCATCATCCTCTTTCAGCTCCCGGTAGTAATAGGTGCAAGTCACCGTGTGCCTTGTTATGGCGACCACCGCGTGAGGGACACTGTCGTGGACTGGGTTCTTTGGTTCCGCTCCTCTGAGCACAACCACGTGGTCGTACGTTAGCCCCTGTGCTTCATGGATCGTGAGCAACCTAGACTTTGCTCCAGTGCCGAATCCATCCCTCCTGTGCACTTCTTTCTCATCTTGAGTGAAAGTCAGGAAGAGAGTATTGGAGTCACACCTTCGCAGTTTCGCTCCCGAAGACATTCCGCAAGTCGCAAGTTGCCGGGATGTGTAAATGCCCTCGTAGATGTCTTGGAGAGCGTACGTACACCACATCCATCGGACTTCGGTGTGTACAGAGGAGCTTTTCGGTAATGGACGCAATGGCAGCAGGACTTTCGTAACACATTTCGAATAGGTCGTTTCTGTCGATGAAGGGGATCTGGTTAGTGTCTGCCATCAGAACCAGTTCCTTTGCTCCGGTCAGCCTTGATGCCATAACTATGGCTCCAAAATGGACCAAGAGAGCCTCGTCCACTAAAAGGCGCTTTGAAGCTCTCGCCCCATTGATCAGGACCGAGGCAATTGTTCTTATTTTCCCCTTCGCGACCGCCCCTAGACGACTCGTCACTTCGTCCGACAGCTCTTTTGCCGTTTCGAGTGTACTGGTGATGATCAAGTCTTCCTTTATTCGGAAGTTCTTGAGGAGCCATGTGGTCTTCCCACACCCCGGCACCCCATCCACCCACCTGATTGCCAACTTACCCCATGGCTCTACGATCCAGGTTCCGGTCACGTTTTTTGCCGTTTCCAGAATCCGGCTCTCCAGCATGAAGCGAGTGCACTTAGCAATCACCACTATTGGGTCATCGATCGGTGCATAGAATGTGAGGGCTCCTCTTTCTTCTGTCGCTTCTTGATCCACCCGCACCATTCCCGACGTGCCACTGTATGCCGCCATCTGTCCCTCAGTTATGGGGTGATTCCCCGCCACCACCGTCCCGGAGTTGTTGTCATAGACCACACCCCTGGCCTCGTCTAGAAGCTCCCGCAGCAACACACGGGAGTTTATTTGAAATGCTTCAAGTATCTTGCTGCAGGTGATATGTTTTACCTGCAGCGTCGCCCGTAGTGTTTCCACGTACTCCAGGTAAGCGTTGACTAGGTCGTCTCCGTCTCGGTCTGATGATAGTCTTGGCGGCGGCCTCACCCTTCCCATGTCGGCCAGTGTGGTCTTTGTGGGTTTGAGTATCGAGGGTGCTCTATTTTTGGGGTCCGTGGTCGTTGCTGTCACGCTCCTTGGTCCCCGAGGATGGGCGTGGTCCAAGGCAGCACATATTCCCCTAACGAGGTCGTCTGTCGGGGATGGCCCTTGAGGCTGGAGACATATTATCTACTTATGTTTTTTTTTTTATTGCTAAAGGTGGCAGACGAGCAAGTGGCCCACCTGATGGTAAGTGGTAACCACCGCTCATGGACATCTGCAATGCCAGGGGCAAAGCTCAGTTGCTGCCTACCTGGAGAGAAGTGCTCTTTTTAAACCTCGTTTGAAGTTGGACATATCGTAGCGCTCAGGAAACACCGCAGCTGGGAGCTCGTTCCAGAGTCTGCACGTACGTGGAAGAAATGAACGCTGAAACCGGACTGTGCTAGACGAGATCGGTTCCAGGTGGTACGGATGAACTCTATTGCGGTGGCGGGTGGTGCGATGATAAAAAGGTGACGAGGGCACCATTGCAAACAGTTCCTCGGAGCACTCTCCGTTAAAGAGCCGATAGAGCACGCAAAGAGAACCAAAGTCTCTTCTTTGCTTCAGCGTCTCCATTGAGGCCGTGATATTGGGATCACCGACGATGCGGAATGCACGCCTTTGCAGGGAGTCAAGAGGGTCGAGTTGATATTTCGGAGCTCCTGCCCAGAGGTGCGAGCAGTACTCCATATGCGGCCGTATTTGTGCTTTATAAAGCATCAGCCGCTGGCTAGGAGTGAAGTACTGCTTGGCTCTGTTCAGGATGCCCAGTTTTTTGCTCGCCAATTTGGCTTTGTCCTCCAAATGACTCCCAAACTGCACTTTGGCCGAAATTTCCACACCGAGGATCCCAATACCACCGGACATACGAAGAGTAACTCCCTGGAACTGAGGCACTACGATAAATCGGTCCTTCTTCGCAGTGAATGCGCAAACTTGTGTCTTCGTGGGGTTGAACTTAACTAAGTTCTTTGCACCCCATTCGGAGACTCGCCCTAGAGAGTCCTCGACTTCAGACACAAGTTTTGACCGCCTTTCTTGCAACGAAATCCGAGGGACATTCTGGTGGTCGGTATACCGCACATCACCCGTACTATCATCTGCATAGCAATGTATGTTCTCAATGGACAACATGTCATTGATATGCAGAGTGAACAGGGTTGGGGAGAGCACCGAACCTTGTGGAACGCCAGCGTTTATGGGCATGGTTTTGGAACAGCAGCCGTCGACGACGACTTTAATGCTCCTACCGTCCAAGAAGCTGGCTATCCATTTGCAGAGTCCCTCGGGGATTCCATAAGATGGTAGCTTCGTGAGAAGAGCTCTATGCCAGACCCTATCAAACGCCTTAGCAATATCTAGTCCCACGGCGAGAGCCTCACCTTTGCCCTCCAAGGTTTCCGCCCAACGGTGGGTCAGGTAAACTAAAAGATCACCAGCTGAACGGCCGTGACGGAAGCCGTATTGTCGGTCGCTAATCAGCTGGTGCTCTTCCAGGTACCGTAGGAGGCGGGAGTTGATGACCCGCTCCATAATCTTGGAGAGCAAGGACGTTATTGCTATTGGCCTGTAATTTGACGGGTCGGATCGGTCACCCTTTTTGGGAATTGGGTGGACGTGAGCAATCTTCCACGAAGATGGAACCCTGCTGTTCTGATAGGAAAGGCGGTAAAGGCGCGTTAGTACGGGGGCCAGCTCAGGGGCGCACGTCTTCAGCACCACTGCTGGGATGCCATCCGGCCCACTCGACTTATGGACGTTCAGGAGCTTAAGCTCCCGCCTGACCGCACGTTGTGTAATGCGTATTACAGGCAGTGAGCTTTTACACCGAGGGATGTTAGGTGGTGTGGCTCCTCCATCGTCCATTGTCGAGTTAGAGGCAAAGAGTTGGACCAAGAGATTGGCCTTCTCTTTTGCACTGTGGGCCAGGTTGCTATCAGCTACACGCAGTGGTGGGAGACTGGACTGGCAGAAATTACGTTGCGCAGCTTTGGCCAGCGACCAAAAAGCACGACTCCCACTGGGATAGCTTCCTAGTCGCTCGCCAACCCTGGCCACGTGTTCCGCCTTGGCTTCAGCAATAGCCTTCTTGTTGGATCTAGAAGCAGCGTTGTACTGTCGCTTCTTCTCCGTCACGTCAGGATCCCGACTTTTTCTGGCATTGTCCCAGGCGATGTACGCAGATTGCTTGAGGTGGGCAGTTTTCCTGCAGGTATTATTGTACCAGGGACGACTGCGACCGCCAACAGGTATTTTGGCGTTGGGTATGAAAACTTCCATTCCCATCAGCACCGTTTCAGTGACGCAATCTGCGCAGGTATCGGGATCTTCGGAGGCGAAGCAGAGCTGCTTCCAGGGGTAGGATCCGAAGAATTCTCGGAGTCCATCCCAGTCTGCTGACCCATACCGCCAAACTGCACGATTGCCAGCCGCAGACACGCGATGGGGTCGCGCAAGACTGGCAGTACTACGGACAAGGCAGTGATCCGATGATCCAAGAGGAGCATCGACCACAACCCTGTATCCGCTAGGTCGCGTAGTCAGCAGTAGATCCAACAAGGAGGCTTCATGGCTCTATATCTGGGATACGGGTGGGCTGTACCACCAGTTGAGAGAAGCCATAGGCCGAAGCCATGTTGAAGACAGTCCTACCCGGGAGGTCAGTGGTCCGGGACTTCAACCACTCTTTATGGTGAGCATTAAAGTCACCAAGGACCACCACCTCCGCAGATGGGTACTGCTCCAACGCTCGGTCAATCCCCTCTTGAACGTGCTCATAAAGCTGAGCTGACCCTAATTCACTGGCATGGGACCTGTAAAGGCACGCGTAAATTCGGGTAAGACCCCCATGGTCCACGCGCAGCCATAGTAACGACAGGTCCCGATGCTCGAGGCCCCGAAGGCGGCGACAGAAAACATCACCCCTGACGTATACGCACACCCCGGCTTTACGTAGGAATGCGTGTTCCAGTTCGTAACCCGGGTATTTCAGGTACGAAACATCGTCAGGGGCAGTAATTTGCGTCTCCGTTAAGAAGAGCAAGGCAGGCCGAGCCGTCTCAAGATGGTGGTGGACGGCTTCGAGATTACTGTGTAGACCCCTGATGTTGCAGAAATCCATTTTAAATGTGGATTGGGTGTCCGCCGTAGTAGCTCGCTTCTTCTTATTGTTGATCTTCATATTGTTATATTGTTGTTGAGCATTTTGGGGAAGGGATTAAATGTGGGGCTGAGTCACGGTGACAAACGAAGAAAGGGCAGAACGTAGTACAAAGTGGGGGCGCGGGTTGTGTGAAGAGCTGACACGCGGCACGGAAGGGCCCCCGGTGCCCCCCCGCACGCAGACATCGGGATCCACTCCGGTCTCCTACTCCGGCACGATGACCGCATGACGGGATTTTCGCCGGTTGTGCAGGACAGCCTCCCAGGCAGGATATTCCTGGGTTCGGGTCCCCTACTGACTGGCAGGTGGCCGACGGCAACCATTTCCACCGGGTCTCCCTGTACCGCGCGTCAACTCTTCACGCCCAACGACCTCACTGAGACTTTAAACTCTACTAGTTTCGATTATCACCGCGACTCCACACCACAAAAGGGACGGGAAAGGGGCATGAAGGAGCGGCTGTCTCTACCCTTCAATCGAAATGCAGGTCTGCTTCACTACCAAAATAGGCAGAGTGGTGGTACCAACCCGCACAGTCCCGGCATTAAATAGGTAATCCTAATTAGTACCGAGCCTTACCACGACTGTAATGGGAGAGGGAGGGAAGGAGAGGGACATCGACACTGCGGAGACGAGAGGTAAACGGCATCGAAGGCTCGAGAAGCCAGGGTCGCGCACCCGAGTCATCTGAAAAAGCAACCGGACAAGCCGCAATTAGATGACCTCTGACTTATGTCATCTAATTGCGGCTTACACTCAAGAGTATGTATTACCAGATACTCTTGAGTGTAATGTTAACTATTTATTATTATTTGTGTGGCTATCCACAAATATTGAAACTGGGTAAAATTACACAACATAATAAAAATATTATTTTTTTATTATTATTTCCAACATAAACTACGTTTATCAAGTATAAGTATAACTTGATAAGTAGATTAATTTTAAATTTTTTCTTCAGATGAGGACGATGAAGATAATGATGATTGCCCCATATTAATCACAAATTGCTCCACCATATTATCGATGACATTATCCAACTGACATAATCTATCTTCTTCTTTTGTGAAATGCAGGCTTGCCATTTCTCTGGGGTTATCGTAGATAATGCTTCTGGTAGAAAATCTTTAATTTCATTGAACTTGAACATTTTAATTTTACTGGCTACATAGCCCTTAACTTGTGCCCATATGAGCTCAATAGGATTGGGCTAACAATAATATAATGGAAGAAGATATGTAACTCCCTTTCCTTTTGCCATTTCAACCACAGCATACCTTACTCTGATACTGATTTTTATTTTCCTTTCCTTTTAACAGCAGTTGAGCTCTTACTTCAGTGTCTACAAATTGTGTATTTTTTGACGTTAACCATGACGTTCTATTTAATGGCTTGACAGCCACTAGGGCCCGCACCCGGATCACTTATTTTTTAATTAAAAACAAAAAACAACTACAACTGTAATGAGAGAGAATGTCATGATTGTCAAACAAGGCGCGTTCCTTGATGACAAGCGACACGATGATCCATCCAGTTAAATCAAAACGTCATAATTTCGCCAACTGTGTGATCGAACGTCGTTACTTTTAGTTTGGTCGCATTATACGTAAACGTTCCAATCTATGCAGGTTGCAAACCTCCGCTTCTTTGGGTTCTTTAACAGAGCCATTTTGTGGTTTGTAGTAATATTTTATATTTCGCACGAGACTTTTTATAATATAAATAGTAAGTTTATTATTTTGTAGGTAATTGTTTAGATGGCTGTGCTTGTACAGTTTACGCATAAATTGACAAAAGCATAATTAAACATTTATTAACACAATGAGTTGAATATGTGCACCTTTAAAAGAACCTTTTTTTACTTCTTTTTAATGTTATCTGGAATGAAGTATAGTGTATACTGATACTGATACATACATGATTTTCAATGGGGGGGTGTCCAGACCCCAAGCCCCCCCATACCTACCCCAATGACTCAAGTACAGTCTTGGCAGCCCGTGCTCCGCCTGCTGTCATGTCGAAAAAGCAAAGTCGTTGTTTACGGACTGTGCTCGGATTCCATGCTTATAATTTCCCCAGGGATCTATGTTATCGCCGCCAATTTTTAACCTGCACATCTATACTAATATTATAAAGAGGAAAGATTTGATTGTATTGAATAGGCTCGAAACTACTGAACCGATTTTGATGAAAGTTGGTATAGGGATAGTTCGAGACCAGGGGAAGGACATAGGGCACCTAAATTTCCTACGGGAAAAAAAATCACACGGGAAAACAAAAATAACGCGGGCGAAGTTGCGAGCGGAAAGCTAGTTAATAATATGCTGCTAATAATATTTTTGCTACGCGGATGATAGCACTGGTGTTGAGCGATACACAGGCCGTGCTAATATGCCTTCCGCATTAGAACAAAGAAGCAGAGAGATATTAGTACTGGACATAGACACGTCCTTAGAACAAGGTTCGCAATGGGGCCGAAAAATCTCAGTAAGCTTGCGCGTTTCAGTTTCATTTCGAAAACCAAAAGACAGCGAAAATCTTACATTTATAATACAATTATATAGGGACCCGGGTCCCTATAGAAGTCGATTGCTATTCGGACCCGATAGTGAATTGTTATCGAAAAAACTTATAGGATAAAACAAAACTGTAGGTTAGGGTAGATATTGTGACCACACACAGCGGAGCGAGCGAAGCATGAAACTATGCTCCGGGTCTGAATAGCAATCAACTTCTACACTGAAAAAATATTATTTTAGCAGAGTACCTTTTTGGCTCGGTTACAATCATATCGGTAAATTTTAACTAAGACTTAACTAAAAATCTCTAAGTGAACTTGGTATAAAGCAGACCTGTGGGTATTGCTAATATTCTTGTCTAATAACAAATAAAACATTAATTATTAACAAATACCTTAATTGGTAAATTTTAACACTTTCAAACATGATTCAAAACTATTAAGTGATTTTGTCAACACTTAATAAGTATGCTGTTGTTTTTGAACAAGTTATTTCAATTGGTTGATTTTTACTAACATTTTTAATTAATAATAGATGAGTAGAACTTATTTGATTCCAACCTAATTGTTTATTGATTTTAATCGAGTAATTTTTGGTTGATTTTAAGACATCAACTGATCTATTGATATATAAGATGAGTTCATTAATTCGAGTCAAGTTACTTATTTCCTTTTAAATGAGTAAATATAATCGGTTAGTTATAGCAAACTACATTATTGCTAAACTATGTAACAACCGAGTTACCTAATTGGGAATAACCTTTAGAGAAATCAAAAAGAGGAATAACCGCTCTGCTCAGCTAAAACAACAACACAACCACGGTAAATCGATCTCGCACCCACTCATAACCAGAAACTCACTCGCGCTAGTCACTAGTGTTTTGTGAAAGAAGATCTGTAAACATCAACATATCTGAGTCATCGCTGTATTACACGAAATTGGAACATCGTGCCGTCATAAAATTCCTCGGACTTTTAAAAAAGGGGAAAACGGCAAAGGAGATTTTTGAAGAAAAGTCTGCAGTTTATCCAGAATCTGGACCATCGTCCTGCCACAGTCAAACGTTGGACAAGTTGAAAGAAACCGTCACAGACGAAAAAAAATTGTACTGGAGGACCGTCGAATAAAAATGTGGCAGATAGCAGAAGAGTTGGGCATCAGTAATCCTTTGCACATGAATAAAATTAGAGCACGTTGGGTTCCAAAAATGCTCACGCCGCTCGATAAACAGCGTCGAGTTGAAACTTCTATGGAGTTTATCGACTTGTGCAATGACAATTTGGACAAAATTTGTAACCGTATTGTCACCGTGGATGAAACGTGGATTCGACAATATGATCCAGAATCTAAACAAGGGAGAGAAGCCGCCAAAGAAGTTTAAGGTCGAAAAGTCGACTTCGAAACTCACTGCTACTATTTTTTGGGATTCGGAAGGAATGTTCCTCATTGACTATTTACCAAAAAAAACTACAATGAACGCCGCGTATTATGCAGCACTTATAAAAAAAGTACGCAATCTTATTGTGGAAAAAAGAAGAGGGAAAATTAGCAAAGAAATTCTATTTTTGCAAGACAATCAGTCCATACGGCGCGAATTGCGAGGCAAGCCCTTCGAGAAACTGGCTTTGATGAAGTGTATCACCCATCCTACAGTCCAGGCCTAACTCCCAGCGACTTCTTTCTCTTGAAAAATTTGAAAAAAGACCTTCGGGGAAGAAAATTTGGGAATGATGAAGAAATTAAAGCTGTCGTGAACGAGCATTTTGACTTCAATGATTCATCTTATTTTTTTAGTGGGATACAAGCAAATTGACTGAGAAAACCGAGTAGCTTTGCAGCAGTTACCGAGTGAACTGGTTGTAGCAATCCAATAAATTGTTTGAGAAAACCGAGTAACTTTGCAGCAGTTACCTAGTGAACCGTTAGTAGTAACTCAATAAATTGGCTGAGAAAACCGAGTAACTATGCAGCCGTTACCGAGTGAACCGGTTGTAGCAACCTAATAAATTGTTTGAGAAAACCGAGTAACTTTGCAGTTACCGAGTGAACCGGTTGTAGTAGCCTAATAAGTTGTTTCAGAAAACCGAGTAACTTTGCAGCAGTTACCGAGTTAACCGGTTGTAGTAACCTAGTAAAATTGGCTAAATGCAGTCGATTTTACTTTGTTGTTACTAATGAATGCTACTATGTTATCAATAAAGAAGTGTTATTAACAAATTGTAACGGTTAATACTTATCAAGTAATGATAACAAAGTTGACATATTTGATTTTAGCTACAAACTTTGCAGGCGTTATATTGACAAACATGCTGGGTTATTTTCAACAGTATTTTATTTATTTTTAACCCTTACGTTTTTTCCGTGTATTGGGACCCGCGTCCGAATGGACACAGCCTTTTAATTATAACAATTTATAGGAGTTCAAGTGAAGCATTTTTAGAAAATGGAGAAAATCGAGCAACGTGCGGTCATTAAATAGTTGTTGTTAAATAAGAGATTCACGATGAGATGGAAACAACGTTAGAGGAATTTGCTCCGTCGTATATAATGATGAAAAAGTGGGTTGCAGAATTCAAACGAGGACGAGGGAACATCGAAGACGACCCTAACTCCGAAAGGCCTACAACTTGTACGACTAAAGAAAATATCGATAAAGCGTGTGATCTTGTAATGGCAGACCGAAGATTGAATATCAGGGAAATTGCTGACGTTCCAGGTATCATAACGAATACAAAACATCACCGTCAATGAACTAGGATTTTCTAAGGTTTCTGCTCGGTGGGTCCCCAGATTGCTTTCAGTTGAGCAAAAACGAATACGACTTACGATTTCACGCGACTGTTTGGACATGTTTGAGGATGCGGAGGAGCCAGATTGTTTTTTACAGATTTGTGACAATATATGAAAATTGAGATTATCACTATACTCCGGAATCAAAACAACAATCTAAGCAATGGAAAAATAGAGATGATCCAGCACCAAAGAAAGCGAAGACAATTTTGTCGGCTGGCAAGGTGATGGCATCAGATCAGGTTTTTGGGATGCTATGGTGGACTTTCATAAAAAAGGAAAAACAGTAAACTCTGAGTTGCACTCTTCTACGTCGTTTACGTGAAAGAATAAAAGAAAAACGCCTCGGATTACTGAGAAAGAAAGTGTTGTTTCACCAAGACAATGCTCGCGTTCACACGTCTGTCGAATCATGGCTTAAATTGGTGATTATGGTTTTGAATTACTATCTCATTCAGCTTATTCACCAGATTTGGTACCTTCGGACTTCCACCTATTTCCAAATTAAAAAAAAAACCTTGGCGGGCAAAAATTTCAATCGCCTGAAGAGGTCGATAATGTTGTAAATATATTTTTTTGAAGATTTTGAAGAATCTTTTTTTAAGAGTGGCATAGAAGCTTAGAAACGTAGGTGGAAAAAATGCACAGAGCTAAACGGAGATTAGATACGTCGAAAAATAAAAATTATTTTTTTCATTTTTAACCGACTTCGAAAAAGGACTCCTCCTTCTATGTTCTCTGTTCTATGTTCGGCTGTATCTATTTTTTATGTATGTTCACCGATTACTCCGCCATTTGTGGACCGATTTTCAAAATTCTTTTTGTAATTGAAAGAGTGGTCGTCCCATCGTCACCATGTCATGATCTGATTATGGGATCCCATGAAAATCGAGGGAAACCCTTGCACGTCCAACATGTTTCATGTTTTTGCTGAAGATATTCAGGTATTTGCATCTGGTATTCATCACATCATATCATGTTACTGAGCTGATGATGGAAGGTTTATGGTAAGTTAGAAGTTCGGGAATAATTCTTTCAATACTGTTTAAAGCGAAAGACGTTTTATTTTAAGTTATTCTGGTGTTTGCCTTCTAAAAGTCCGTGGTCTCATCTGGCGGGTTGCTATCAAGGTCTGCATTGCCCATGCGCTAAAACTACCGCAATCGAAAGTTGAATGCGCTTTAAACGGTACACATTTTAATATTTTATCGAACATGCAGCATGCAAGCGAGCATGCGGCAAGCAAGCTTGTGTGCAGAATACGAGCAAGCATGCAGCAAGCTAGCGAACGCGCAGAATACAAGCAAGTATGCAGGAAGCAAGCGAGCGTGCAGAATTTAAGCAAACATGCAGCATGTCTTCTTTCAAGGTTCCGGTGCTGCGGGACTCTGGCGGACCCACGCGTGCTCATGAGGATCTGTACAACTATCACAAACTTGTTTGAATTAGTATTCACATTATTTGTTATGTTATGACATACGAACGGTATATGTTATTGAGTTATTTAAATTGGACCATTAGTAACCGATATAGAGTTTTAAACCTAGACCCGTGTAGGCGGTTAAAGCCGTGTGTCGAGAATCCACGGCACACTGCCGTGGAGGCTTACGTGTATGGTTCTCCGACTGAAGCTAGCACAGGCGCGTGGGTAGTGGTATTGCACTCTGGATCCTACCAAGCTTGCCCATAAGAGCAAGAACACCGGGGGTTTAGTGGGTAGGCCCGGCACTCTGCCGGGAGAGCCCCACACACGCTCGTCGTAGAGCGAACGGTACAGTGCGGTCACGTATTCCCCTGAAAAAAAAAGGTTGGGTAAGCATCCAGAAGATGGCGTTGTATTTCAGTTTTTTTATGCATCTTTCCATTCTACTCGGATGTTGTACTCGTATAACGTTGATCCGAAATAAGAAACATACTATAACTACTGAACCACAGCAACGCGTTGCTGGGTCAGCTAGTTCAATAGATGGTTTGTCGTAACTCGTTGAACTGGATTTTTGATGCCGAGTATGGAAATGCTGATACTAGCACCTACACCTAGGCTCACACTCAGTCAGGGATAAGGATCACTAGGGCTAGGAGTTCCTGATCATAATTACCAAAATAATACCATAATATGGGTATCAATGGAAAAGGCCTGAAGAAGAGGGCACTATGTACCTAGCAATATTGTTTCTTTGTGTTCAACCCAAGTGCAACATCGCTCTAAATTCAATATGTCTGCAGATCAAAAATGGTGAGTAAAATTTCATTTCCAACCTCAGTAGTATGGGTATCAACTATCAAATGAAAGATCTTGAAAAGTCGAACATTATGACATTATGAATATAACATTATGAATATAACATTATGAATGTAACATTACTTTTAATTCAATATGGCCGCCGCCCAAAATAAGCGGATAACATTTCGTTTTCACAACCAGTAATATGGGTATCAAATTTAAGGGGCAGACTACTATGAACCTAGCAACATTGCCTCTAAATTCAATATGGCTACCGCATGAAAATGTCGTAGCACATTTTATTTCCAACCCCAATAATATGGGTACCAAACGGAAGGGCTTGAAGAGTAGAGCACTATGAATCTAGCGACATTACTCTTATATTCAATATGGCGGCCACAGTATGGTCATCCGGTAACGCCCATTTAATGAGTTTTAAAACATATTTTATACAACTAAATTGACAAACAAGCAGACCCATCTGCTGTTAAGTCGGCTATACAGGATGGCACATTTAGGCCGGTGTATGGGCAAGTCAGTAACTATAGGACATACAAAAATCTGTTCTTAGGAACCATGTGATCGATTTTAGTGGCAAGAAAAACTGCATACATAGATTTAAAAAAAAAACTTGCAAGTTCTCAGTTTGGAAACCCGGTCGTATTGAAAAATAAAACTTACATTATATCTATTTAGATGTCGATTGTGTAGGTCATAAGCAGTAGGGGTGCGATGTCAGACAACCTCCTTGTGGTGCACCCTGGGCAACCCGGCAGATTCTCTGCCGCGGGCTAATAGTCTGACGAGAGGACCTCCATATGGGGCGTGAGATGGCCGGGTTCAACCCGGCGGGCCACTTCGTGTGGCCACCCGCTTCATGCGGGGAAGGGCGAAGTCCCCTCTTCTTATGTTAAGAAGAGGTGTGGCTCTCGCTGGAAGCCGATCCCGGCGGCTACCTCTGGCGGTAGTAGGGTCGAGGCGAGTTTCTCGCCATGGCGCTTCGCGCCCGTTGGGGAGTTCCCCAAACTTCGGCTCACCCGCGCGGCGGTGGATCCAGTGTTACCCGCACTGAGCGGGCCGGGGGCCCGGCGCACTGAGCGTCGGGCCGCGTGGACAACAACCACAGTAAAAAACCAGTTGCGGGTGCTGCTTCACAAAGCAGCAGAGCCAGGCGGAGAGTCCAGCAACGGACATGTCAGCGGGAATAAGGCCTGGCTGTTGTCCCCTTCCCTCTGTCTTGTGACAGACGGAGGAGCTGCTGGGGGGGTTTTTAGTGGGTAGGCCCGGGCCGGGTACGGTCTGGGGAGTCCCACATATCCTCGTGGTTTGGCTCGACCACGAGGAATGCGTAAATGCATTTTCCCCCCTCCCAAAAAAAAGGTCATAAGCAGTAAATGTTACTATGAAACATGGTTCTAAAGAACAGAACTTTGTATATCTTACGTATCTTATTGTTACAGACTAGCCCGTACTGACCAATCTAAATGTGCCACACTGTATAGTAACATGTAGTTCCTGAAGGATTTGCGAATCCATCACCCCTGCAAGGACGAATGTAATGTTGCCAACTTGTAACGCAAGTTTTTAAGGCACAGTACTCACTCACGCAGTAATCAAAAAATTTCTGGACAGTTAAGTCGTGTCCGTTCTTTCTTACTAAAATGACACATTGCCCATGAAAGCTATTAAATAAACATTACCTGTTGTTAATATCGATTCACAATAATGACATTTTATATAATTAATGAGCTAAATGACCAGCTTAAATATTTTTTAGAAAGCAATTTTTGTAGTCGCATTTCTAAAACCGACCCTGCATTATGTTCTCCGAAAACAATGGGCTACATTGATTTACTAAGGCACTTGTATTAAATTGTATAGGGCTCCAGGTAACAAATAAAATACGAAAAACATCCTTTGAAACGACGTCGTCCTACAATACTGTTTGTAAATTGATGCGCTGATTGGTTTGCTAAAAATTTGGAATTTTAACAGGTAAGTACTTACTATGGCGGAATGTCAAAAAACTAGATTTTTAAATGTTTAGGTTTTGTCATTTCGTAATTTTTACTACGGAATCACATCGAGATCATTTGCCACGTTATAATTCCAAAGCGAATCAAATGTCCGTTCCGTCTGTAGTGTCAGAGTGCCTTGTTATGTGTAAATATTAAATGTTATATGAAAATCAGCCTTACGCTCCTAACATAGGCTTTATTATTGTACTATAACGACACTACAGACAGTCGATGATTTCTGTTTTGTGACTGTGTGTTGCGTAAAGCATAGGTGCCGGAGCTTGTGTGCGTAATGTGTACATACTTTCGGTTGACAAGAGAGCACCTATTCATTCCCCTTCTGTTCGTGATCCGCACGTATCGTGTGGCCGTCTATTAGTTTTGTATTTCTTTTGATTTGATTGATAACATAGTTGATTGACATTTTTTGGGTTTTGACTAATAAAAAACTGATTATTTTCGTTAGAAATTGTGGATGTTAGTGAAGTGTGATAATTATGTAAACAAATGTTTGAAATGGTGTAATGGTACGGGTACAGGTTTTGCAAGATGTATGAGTAACCAATGACCGCAGGGCATCCCTGCGAGTCAGGCAGGGCGGGGGAAGGGAAGATCGGATTGCTCACTTCACAACTCTCGGCTCTTGCTTCGTCTCGGAAAGTAACAGAGGACAATGACAAGTGAGTATAATAAGTCTATTAAGCAATTATTGCGTGCTTACGTTCGATTGATTAGTGTTATTTTTTTACTATAATGTTATTGTGCGTGCGTATTCTCATACTAGATTTACATCATTCGGATAATTATGAAGGTTAAAAAATTATTATCGAAATCTGAACTACATAAGGTGCTACATATCTACCTAAATGTTAAATAAAACTTTTTCAACCAATCATAATAAAATTATATAAAAAATATTAATATTATTAATAAAAATATGTATTTATATGGGCTGGGCACCTGTATCAAACAAAAACAAAAGGGTGCAAAGCTGTTGCCTTTTAGTGTAGTGTAGGCACACGAAAATAGCAGAACTGGTCACTTCCAAATCTGTCGCGTCACTCATTCGCATCGAAGGCAAGGCACGGACCGCGGTTGTTAAAATGCAAATTGTAACGAGTTAGTGGGGATTAGGCATTCGCGGCAGCAAGGAAAGGCACGGGTGCGCGGTGACCTCGGGCGCACGGCGGAGGTGGGCGGGCGGAGTGCGGGGCGCTGGGGAATCCTTCTGGCGCCAGACCGGCATCGGCGTCTGCCCGCACCCCGCGCCGCGCGCCCCGCCCGCGCCGCTCACCGCGCCGCACCGGCCAACTCGAAATAGATGCACGGTGATTTACGCCTCGGGCGTATGAGTAAATATGTTGCTTGCCTGCCTGCCTTGGCACGTCCGCCCGCCCCCGCCGCATGCCGATTTTCGCCTCGACTCTCGTGCCGTCCACCTTCCCGGTACAAATATACCAAGGATAGGGAATTCTTGGTGACGTGTATCCTTCGATGCATTTATAGAACGCAAACCTCGGTAACCGTGATGTTGGCTTGTCAATTTAGTTTATTACTAATACATTATGAGGAAGTGAAGTAAAACTACTGATTTAATGTTTTTTCTTTTTATTTTAAGCTACTAGCTGCGTCCGCGAATTACGTGTCGCCATTATAATCATAAAAACACCCTTATCACTTAGGGGTATAAAAAAATAGTTTACGACCAAAGTATTCTTAGATCTGCCGAATATATTTCTTAAAAATCGGTCAAGCCGTTTCGGAGGAGTTTGGTTCAAACACTGTGACACGAGAATGTTATACATTAAGATATACATTCTAAATAATCATATCATACTATAATTTTCCAAAACATTTTAAAGATAATATGTAACCTACACGCTTTGTTATCTATAATATAATCCGACAAGTGCGTCACACAGAAATTGCAATTAGTACTTATATTGTTTCAATTTGCCACCGATTCGTGAATTCCCATTCAATGTAACTCTCAATAATTAGGTACCTACGAGACCTGCCAACAGAATCAGGGAGCAAAAAGCGTTGCCGTGAGACCGGTCCTACGGGTTCTGAGCTTTGCACTCGCTACTCCCTCCCCATTCATTACACTAACTCGAAAAGTACGTACATAATTTTATTCCTGGTTTTCATAAAAGCTAGTGTGCGTTATCGAGACTAAAGCCTGACTCGCAAACGATTGTTATACCTAAATAAAGAAATAAATGAGGGTCCAAATGCCCAAGTCCTAGAGTTTATAAAATAGTCCCTACCATTCTACAGGTATCGCGTGTTAATTTTATTATATTGTATTATAATTTAAATTATAAAAATCTATGAACATACATAAAAAAGATATACAGCCGAACATAGAACCACCTTTTTTTCTGAAGTCGGTTAAAAGTAGGAAGCAGGTAGGTACCCTACCTATTTCAAAAATGGCAATTATTCAAAATTTTTAAAATAGATATAGGTATTAATATACGCCAAATAAACAATGCATGCTTCATTTTGAAAATCATTGCATCAGACTTAATTTGATTATTATCTTATTGTGACTAAGCGAATAATTTTTACTTCGCTTCGCACCTCAAAACAAAAAAAAAAGCAACAAAAAAAAAGCAAGAACCTTTTTCTCAGGGACGCGTAGAGATATTAAACTGTAATATACAGGATGTCTCAGAAACAATGGATAAACCTTTAACTGTTGATAGGTTTCGTCGAGTCCTCTCTAATCTCAAATTTTGACTTTAGTAAAAATATCTCGGTTTTGAAGATATTTGATAGTTTATGATTTTTTTAAAAAATGCCACTTTTGGTTGGTTTTTAATGTGCCATTATTACAAATACGGACTTTTTCTGATTCAGTTTTTTTTAGCTTCTAACGGAATAGTTCAGCTATCAATAACAGTGGTTAAAATTGAGCTAGCTAATCACGAAGTGCTTGGAAAAAACAATGTTCCAAAAAAAATTAAACAAGAAATTATTTTTCTTCGTGTTTGGTCAGCTACCATGTAAAAAAAATGTATGACGCTCATCGTGCCCATTATCTTAAAAAAATGCTTAGTTATTCTAGTTTCAAAAAAGGTATGATAACCTATGCTTAATGTATCTCTTAAATTTTATTACTGCTTGAATAGCAAATGGTATGAAATTTTAAAAAGATTTTTTTCAGAATAGTTATTAATTCTTTTTTTAATAAAGAATTTGAAATAAAACAACATGAAATTTTAATATTTTATTAAATTTACAATAAATGTTCGAATTGGCGTCCTTGCGCTCTGATACACGCCCTACATCTTTTTATAAAAGAAAGTTTGATGCGGCGCGCGTAACCAGACGTTTTTATGTGTGCAGCTGCATTTTGTATGCGAGTACGCAACTCTGTTATTGAGGATACTGGCCTCGCGTAGACAAGGTCTTTCAGACATCCCCAATAAAAAAAATCCAAGGGATTTAGATCCGGCGATCTGGGCGGCCATAAAATAGGGCCGAGCCGGCCTATCCACCTTTGTGGGAAGTGTTGATTTAAATAATTTCTTACTACTATTGCGTAGTGAGCTGACCCATCATTTTGAAGCCACATTCTCCGCCTCACTTCTAAATTGACATCTTCTAGCATGCCGGGTAAATCATTTTGTAAAAAATTAAGGTAAATTTCACTATTCAGTGTAGCTGGAAGTTCATATGGCCCGATCACCTGTCCGTCAATAATCCCAGTCCACAAGTTAACTTTAAATTGAACTTGGGACCGATCTTCCCTCATCAAATGTGGGTTTTCAACTTGCCAGCTATGTAGATTGTGGATGTTGAAATATCCATCTCTCCGGCATTAGGATTCATCCGTCCATATGCGATGCACTTTGCTTCTATTAATGCCGGTTCGACGTGCAATTCCACGCACAGAACGTGTTGAATCTTCTTCTATTTCGTCGAGGACTACTACTTCTTCATCGTCGTTTCTTTCTGGTCTTCCTGGCCCTGCACCACCAATGCCTCTTCCTGGAAGCTTCCCTTCGCAGTACGAATTATGTAACCGAGCAAAAACTCGATAGTCCGGGTGACGTGCGTTGGGGTACCTAATACAAAAAATGACGTTATTAAATTTACTAATTCATTTAATTTTAAAATCTAATTAAACACGGCGTGTGACTATTTTTAGAAGGATAACATAATGTAAGACCCATCCTGATACGTTTAACTAAAGTTGCAATAAATGTGTGTGATTTAAAAAAAAATAAGATTGATTGAATTAAAGAGAAAATAAATAATCTTACCTCTCTGCGTACAGACGAGCAGCAGCGTTAGCATTTCCTCGACATTCGCCATAAACGAAATGCATGTTTGCATATTCGCGCGACGTGTACTGATGTCTAGGCATGTTCAGTGTTATGTATTGGTTGTCAGTTAGGTTTCACAGCACAAACAATATCCAAATCGTAAAGCTAGCCAAGTCCATATGATCACCAGTTGTCAATAGGTTTCACAGCACAAACAATATCCGAATCGCAAAGCTAGTCAAGTCCAAAATCACAGCAAAATGTCGTTTAAAATCATCGAAGCTCTATCGAATCTCTCGAATACAGAAAACACGCGTGGGTCACAACCGGAGTTCAGAAGGACACTAACAATCGTAACAAAGAACCCAATGATCAGACGCAGGTAAAAAAGTCCTTCCAGGAAATTCGATAGCAGGTAAGGTTGCAAATGCTTATGACTCATGTGCTGTTAATGATAAGGCTCCTTTTTGATTGCGCATAGTGGATGAGACATGTGGCAGGCAGGGGCCACAAAAAAAAAACACGTTTCTCAACTCTGTGACTCGCAAACGAATGTTTACAAATAAGCTTTAAGTGCTTATTAGTGCAAAAAAAACCTTTTTTTTTTTCAAATTTTCATTTTATTTGCTATTCAACCAGTCAGAAAGTCAAGAAAGCATAAACTTAATACTGGAAAACTAAATTAACCGAATAAAATTAATCCGAAAAATAATTAATCCGACAAACAATCTTTTTAAAATTTTCATACCATTTGCTATTCAAGCAGTAATAAAAGTTCAGAGATACATTAAGCATAAGTTTATCATACCTTTTTTGAAACTAGAATAACTAAGCATTTTTTTAAGATAATGGGCAGGATGAGCGTCATACATTTTTTTTACATGGTAGCAGACCAAACACGAAGAAAAATAATTTCTTGTTTAATTTTTTTTGGAACATTGTTTTTTCCAAGCACTTCGTGATTAGCTAGCTCAATTTTAACCACTGTTATTGATAGCTGAACTATTCCGTTAGAAGCTAAAAAAACCTGAATCAGAAAAAGTCCGTATTTGTAAAAATGGCACATTAAAAACCAACCAAAAGTGGCATTTTTAAAAAAAATCATAAACTATCAAATATCTTGAAAACCGAGATATTTTTACTAAAGTCAAAATTTGAGATTAGAGAGGTCTCGACGAAACCTATCAACAGTTAAAGGTTTATCCATTGTTTCTGAGACACCCTGTATAGGATAACTAACTGTGCCCGCGAAAAACGTTTCGCCATAATATTTTTTTTCGGTTTTTGCATCATTTTTTATTGATGCTAAGCTCCTTTTAGTTGTAGTGTAGCGTGATGTTATAATAGCCTACTAGCTACTAGCTTTCCGCTCGCGGTTCGCCCGCGTTATTATTGTTTTCCCCGTGGGAGTTTTATATATTATTTTCCCGTAAGAAAAATAATTTTGTAGCCTATTATATAGAAGACTGTTATTTGGGAGCTCGGATAATAAATTTTATAGAAATTGGAGATTTTAAATATTTTCTATCGAAACCTTCAACCCCTATTTTGCACCCTAAGGGGGAGAATTCTAATAAACCATGAATCACGTATTCAATGAAATGATTTTTAGAGCATGAATCTCAAGTTTTATCAAAAACGTTGCTAATTTAAAAAAAAACATACTTACAAACTTGCAACCCCTATTTCATCCCGTCGGGATTAAATTTTTTTAAAATCCCTTCTTACAGCCGGTTGCACCAAAAATTCATTTACAAATTCGTTAAAAGTAACGTATAAAGTAAACGTATATCGCAAAAAGATGTTGCCCCACGCTTTTGCGGGTTTCGTTTCGGCACCTTCTCATTTCTGCACCCTTGGGTTGCCGAATTGGGAAGGTGTCGAAATGGGAAATTTAAGTGCGATAAATTCCCATTTCGGCACCCAGTCATAATTTACTAAGAATTTCATACTTCTAAAGTACAGTCCCGTTCATAAAACATATCTGTTTGGTTTCCGTAAAAATTCCTCATTTGAGATTTTGCACTCTTTTTTTTTATATAACACTGATTTTATTAAAGGATCAATAAATGAATAAGGAAAAATAAATGATCGATTATTTACAGAAAGGATTATGTTTGCTGTTTTGGGATGTGGTTTTTTCAGAGTAATATAAATTATGCTAAAATTAAATAGTCAATTGGCCCATCCGCCGTCGCTTTCTTTAAATGAATCACCCGGCGCACGTGATATTTTTTAACCTTATCCTTGCTTGCAGTGTGACCGTTTTTAGTATGTTCAGTACTAAATTGGTATAATTGAAGCCTCGCGGAATTATATTAATATAATTTTAGTACGTTGCCTAATTTTAGTATAATACTGGTAGAATTTTAACTTTTTCAGTATTTTATTTGTTATTTTTACCTGACAACACTAAAAAGAGTAAACGAAATTGAATTCTACTGATAGGACTTACTACCAGTAGGACCACAGGCAACAAACGGATCTCTTTGTTACTGTTATCAACGATTTCCTTCGAAGATGCCAAAGCTGTTTGATTGAATTATGCACTCAACTTAAACGTAGACCGCCTATTAGAGGTGGCAATAACGACTATTTTTCTATAATGAATAACAGTGTTGTGTTATTCTATAACAACTTATTATAAACTGTTGTCTGTTATCCTGTTATATCGCTGTTTTTCCAAACGATGAGGAACGAACTAAGTACGTTGCAATTATTTCGTGTATTATTTGTTATTGTTAATCGTTATATCATAACAACTAACGATAAATTAACTTCCCTTCATACTTTTCACAGGCTTAGGACTGTCAGAATTAAAGTGTTAGTGTACATAAATACATATTTATTTACACTAACACTTTAAACAGCAACAGTTTATACTTTATTTATTTACACTAATATTAACACTCACAACAATAGTAATTACTTAGGTACAATAATTACTTTGCAATTATTATGCTCTACGCGAAATCTCGAATGAGGAATTCTTACGGAAACCAAACGATATGTTTTATGAACGGTACTGTACTTTAGAAGTACGAAATTCTTAGTCTGGGTGCCGAAATGGGGAGGTGCCGAAACGAAACTAAACCCTTTTGCGATACATTTTACGGTTACAATACGGATACTTTTTACGGAGCTCACGCCCTGCTCATAACGTAAAAGTATACATTTTGACAGTTCGCTCGTATTTGTAATTCATGTTTAAGGTTAGAAAACGCGTTTAAAATACAATTTAAATTCTCTTTTCACTACACAATTCACTATCCGACAGTGATATTGAAAAATTATCAATATTTTGGATAGTTGCCGTCGTCGAAGAACCAATATTAGAGTAGGTCAATTACTCACTGAAGGCAGCGAATTTTACCTATACCTATATGATGCATTATAAAAATTACTCAGGCATAAAAATATAAATCACCACACAACAAAGCTTTCTCTTCTTAATTTAGTAGCTTTGACGTTTTTACGAATTCAACCAATGTCATGAATGTAGTATTGTTTCAATTCAATTTTTGTGGTAAGTGGCTTCTGTCATTGATTTTTTTTGATCTCCTTTTATGGCAATTTGTTAATTATGCCAGCGTCAAGTGAAAAATAGATACGTAACAAAAATTACGAAAAATTTTGAAAGAATTGTTCACCAATAATATTCTGACTAATGATTCTGATGATTGTTAAGGATCTCTGAAACAAAAAGAGATACACTATAACCTAATTACGAAATACTTACACAACTATATACATAATAACCTACAGCTTAATATTATTTTTAATAATAAAATCACCAATAATACTAACTACAAATGGATTCAAAGATGAGAGCAAAATGTCAATGTGAGAAGGAAATGGATAGGAATGTTCTAATAGTGAGTCAATGAAAGAAGAACGATCATAATATGGGCATGAAAAAAATTTATGATTTAAGTCTTCTGCCAAACTACATGAACCAACAAGGGGTATTTTTTCCCTACATTGTTACAGAATCGTCAGTTGGAAGCTGAACTCAAAGGCAAAAGTTTGAGCTCAACTTCGATTGCTTAGATGTGTCAGTTCTCTTCTTACTACGAGTATGTCGTTACCAAATACAACAATATTCGTTTACATAAATAGTTATAAAACAACACAATTATTTACATTATAACGAATAATAACTTCAAATTAACACCAGGCATTTGCATCATTTAAATAATTGTTGACTTTATAATATCCTTTACTCATTAGTTTCTATATCTTCATAAAATAATTCACGCAACCATTGACGTGCCAGAGTTACTGTCTGCGATGAATATTAACACACGATATAGGTCTCGCTGTCCCAGTACCTTTGCAATACAGGTCTACAAAAACAACACGTCCTTTTATAATCCAATTGTAAGAATGTGCCGTACGTACAATGATTTATCCCGTTGTTGTGATGAACTGGATATATTTGATAAATTTAGTACTTACAAAAAAACTGTGACAGACATCATAAAGAAAGAAAATGTCCTCAGCCCTGCTTAGGAACTTTTTGTTTTAACTTTTTGTCTTAAATTTGGTTGTACAACATTCACAATGTTTTAAATTTAAATTTTATCTTTAAGGTTATATTTGTTATATACAATAAGTCTATAAACATGCTGTGTACACTATTTTTGGATTGCTATCTAGGTATAATTACATTGTTCAAATATGATAATTTTTGTCATGATAGTAATCTGTTTGTGTACCTTTAGTAAATAAATAAATAAATTAGTATTTTTTACATGCGCATTAAACTTATCAAAAGGCAAGTCAGTTACACTTTGTGGAACTTTGTTGCAAAAACTTATACATTTCCTCCATAAATGAGCCTCTAGTTTTTTAGAGTCAGTACGTTGGAACGGCAAGTTATTTTTTTTTGCTTGTGTTTAAATGGTGAATTTTGAAATTGGTTTTAAATGTAGGTATTATAATTTTTATAGACATAAATAAAATTTTCATAAATGCTCTAGTTTCTTGGAGTCGGTACGTTGGAACGGCAAGTAAATTTTTTTGCTCGTGTTTAAATGGTGAATTTTGAATTTGGTTTTAAATGTATTATAATTTTTATAGACAAAAAAAATTTTTCATGAATGTAGGTACTGAAATGGATAGGAATGTTCTAATAGTGAGTCAATGAAAGAAGAACGATCATAATATGGGCATGAAAAAAATTTATGATTTAAGTCTTCTGCCAAACTACATTTACATAGAGAAGAGTCTAAAATCTTTAATTTACGACGAACCAAAACGAAGTCGGCATATTGTGGCGGAAATATATCTATTTACATTAACTTATAAAACCAAGGCTTGGGTGGAATATCTTACTGGATTTTGGAATAGCGAAAACCTTTATATTTACTACTTGAAGCCCAAAGCCGTGACCAGGATTAAAATATTTGCTATTTTGGAATAAGTAAAAGGTCTTGACTGTAATTCATAAAAAGAACAATATCACCACGTAATACTGCAGTCTTAGCAAAGAGATCAGCTTTTTCATTGCCAAATATGCCGCTATGACCAGGAATCCAAGCCAAGACTACAGTATAACCCAGCGACTTGCATAAAAATAATTTCTGCTTTATATGGAACAACAATAAAGAACCTCTACCAGTAAACGGATTAGACTGTAAGGCATAAAGATTACTCAGGGAGTCAGTAAATATAATGGAATATTTTAGCTTATAAAGTAAAACATAATTCACTGCCTCAAGAATTCCTCTACCCTCTCCAGTGAATACAGAAGTTTCCGGAGGACATTTTACCATTTGATGAGTGTTATAGTCCTTGTGATAAATACCGACACCCACACAACCCAAGGGGTCGCACTTAGATGCGTCAGTGTAAATGGAGTGCCAACCAGACCACTTCTCACTCATAATACGGGCAAAGTTCCTAGGAGCAAACTTGTCATCCTTTTCAATGCCAAAATTTGTTAAAATGGTTGGAATATAAACTACCACAGCAAAGTCATGCATAAAAAGCGGGATCTTGAGGCTATTATGGGTAGGATTTTTAAGGCTACAAATCTTTACAAAACTTTTGACTAAACAAGGGACATTTTCATCAGTCCAAGATAAAAAGTTAAAAAATTTTGATAACTCCCTTAGCTTTTAAAAAATTGGATGTACAATAAATTGCCACCTCTGTATTAAAAACCTATCTGACAAAAATTGTCTTCTAAGACACAAAGGGGGATCTACACATTCCACCTGCAAGGCATTTATGGGCGTGGACCTCATAGCTCCAGAAACAATTCTCAGAGCACGAGATTGAATACAATCAAGCCTCTTCATTGAAATTTTACTACAAGGACTTAACAGAAATGAACCATAATCTATCACACTACGCACTAAAGCATTATACACCAATTTTAAAGAATAAGGGTGAGCACCCCACCAAACCCCAGCTAAACATCTCAAAATATTAAGATTTTTTTTCACATTTCTTAATTATATAGTCAATATGCTGAACACCCGATAATTTAGAATCTAAAAAAACACCCAAAAATTTAACACTGCTAACGGTTGGAATCCTAACACCATTTAAACAAATATCAACCCTAGGTAGTAACCTTTTACGGGAAAAGATCACTATAGAACTTTTCTCTGAAGCAATTTGGAGGCTGTTATCCAACATCCAGAGAGAGGGAAGATAAAGCCTTAGAAACTGAATTGGTACAAGAATCAATAGACGAACCAGACGAGAACACAACAATGTCATCAGAGAGATCGCCGTAAGAAATAGGATCCGAGGATTTTCCGTACAAAATGCATGGGAAATGTTTTTGGCGATTTCTGTCGTTTCTAGTACTCATACCTTAAATGGTCCCATAGAGTCTTGATCCCTACATGAAATAGGATCGATAGGCATAAAAATTTTTTTTTTGCTATCTCAACCTTTTTTTGTTGACTGTAACTTTTTTCCAAAATCTGTGAATGCAGATCAGAATATCTTAAAAAGATGGTTGCCTAATAATATTTTCTTGTAACTATAACGGTTAATGTACCTGCCCTTAAAATCCCATCTCAAAAATCCATCCTGTATAGATAAGATATAGATAGCTTTCCTCGGTAAATGGATTTTCCAACACAAAAATAATTTTTCAATTTGAATCAGTAGTTCATGAGATTAGTGCGTTCAACCAAACAAACAATTAAACTCTTCAGCTTTATAATATTAGTAAGTATAGGTAAATACTCGGGTCTAAGGTCTCTTTAAGCTGTGAAAAAATCAAATTTGTAAATCAACGCGATCTTAAGATATCTATGACGTTTGTCGCATATTTTTGCATAATATTTTGCTATTTGACAAGGGCACCAATACCTTTAGTATAAGGCTCGTATAGGGTACTTCCCGTTGACTTAGAATCATGATTTGGCAAGAAGCAATGTCTTACACCACATGTCATAGGAAGAGATTTATCGACCTATAAACATTAATCTTCTATACAAATAAATAAAATTGAAGTGTCCGTTTGTAATGTCAAAATAACAAGTTTTTACTAAATGGGTAAGAATGTATATCGGGTACCAATAACAAAACCACAATTAAAATTTTTTTGTCTGACTGTCTGTCTGTCTGTTTGTTCCCGCTAATCTCCGGAACGGCTGGACCGATTTTGACGGGACTTTCACTAATAGATAGCTAATTATATAAGGTGTAATATAGGCTACTTTTTATCAACTTTAACAAAAGTTACTATTTCACGCGGACGAAGTCGCGGGCACAGCTAGTTGAAATATATAAACGAAGTCATAAATGTATACGATAAAAGATACGTGTTAGTTAAATCTGTATTCTTCTTAATATGTTACAAACACGACACTACCCACACTGGATAAACGTGAAAGTACATTTAATACATAGATATACAATATAATTAATTTATGTAAGTATTGCGGAGGTGAAACAAACAATGCGAAATGACCCTTATTGAATTTTGTTTACTTCAGTAAGCCGCCCATTATCTATAGGACCAATGTGAGCATACTATATAGTTAATTTATTATTGAAGATCATTGAATATGTAGTTTTACCTTAACCAGGGTAAATCAATGCATTCATTATTCCCACTTGAAAGTTTTAATTTAGTGATTGATTTTCACAGCTAAATAAACTTATACACGGTGTTTCATAATAACTTAGCCGTCAATATTATTTCTGGAAGAGATTTGACTTTATTCAAAAATTAAGTAGTTTATTCAAATTTTTCAATATTAACTATTATCACTTGGATTCAAAGTCAATATTGTATTCAAATTGGATTATTACATAATCACTTTTGCACATCAAAGAAGCTACGCCAATGGTTAACAAGTCTACGGCGGAAGACCTTGTACTGGAAAGAACCAACAAGGGGTATTTTTCCCCTACATTGTTACAGAATCGTCAGTTGGAAGCTGAACTCAAAGGCAAAAGTTTGAGCTCAACTTCGATTGCGTAGATGTGTCAGTTCTCTTCTTACTACGAGTATGTCGTTACCAAATACAACAATATTCGTTTACATAAATAGTTATAAAACAACACAATTATTTACATTATAACGAATAATAACTTCAAATTAACACCAGGCATTTGCATCATTTAAATAATTTTTGACTTTATAATATCCTTTACTCATTAGTCTTTTTTACATGCGCATTAAACTTATCAAAAGGCAAGTCAGTTACACTTTGTGGAACTTTGTTGCAAAAACTTATACATTTCCTCCATAAATGAGCCTCTAGTTTTTTAGAGTCAGTACGTTGGAACGGCAAGTTATTTTTTTTTGCTTGTGTTTAAATGGTGAATTTTGAAATTGGTTTTAAATGTAGGTATTATAATTTTTATAGACATAAATAAAATTTTCATAAATGCTCTAGTTTCTTGGAGTCGGTACGTTGGAACGGCAAGTTAAATTTTTTGCTCGTGTTTAAATGGTGAATTTTGAATTTGGTTTTAAATGTATTATAATTTTTATAGACAAAAAAAATTTTTCATGAATGTAGGTACTGCCCTGCTCAAGTTAATATATAAATTTATCGAAATAAATTCCGTGAAATTAAAACAATAACGATTCACTCGCTACTGTTTTAATTTGACGGAGTTTGCTATGATACGCGGTACGAAATCACAAGATGAAGTCGTAAAAGGAAGCTAAAACGATAGGGAGTGACTGTCTGTCTAGACGGCTCAAAGGTTTTAAATGATTTTATCTTGTTACAGTCGAATTACAACATGAAAATATATTGACATTACAATTGGCTAGATGACTAAAAAATTTTTTTTGCTTTAATAGAAGCTCATTCATATAATAAACAGAAAGAAAAAATCGGTTTTCGAATAACTATATAAACAACCAAGATATAAGGTATTGAATATTTTTCTCCATCTCTTTCTAGCAAAACGGCATTTTACATGGAGTTTATATGGCCGTACTCAACGATGACGTCACGGTTGATGTCGGATCTCTCTGTCAAATCGCTTCAAAATTAACAGCTTAAAATGCTTGTATCTAATGTATTTCTAAGCCGATTTTAATTCTAATTTCACATGATTGTATCTTTTTCCACGTTATTTTAATATTTTATGTCGAGATGTGAGAATTAGAATTCAGTCATCATCCCAATTGATATCATTGTAGGTACCTACTTTAATTCAACTGAATGGATCCAAATGGTGGACATAAAATCCAGATAAATCTCCCAGGGAAGTGTAGCGTTTAGGATAAGACTTTTTGTATATTTATTTGCAATGTATAATTTAAAAACTGTTATTTTAGTTACATTTACCATAGATAACGTCGGCCAGATTTTTATCTCAAAATATCGGGATCGGGACCTCCGCGGTAAATACCATAGGGGAATGACTAGTCTATACTAACATTATACTAACATTGTATTGAATAGGCTTCGAAACTACTGAACCGATTTTGATGAAAGTTGGTATAGGGATAGTTCAAGACCAGGGGAAGGACATTTTCCTACGGGAAAAGTTAATTATAATGCAAACAAAATTGCATACGGTCAGCTAGTAATTGATAAATGAATACTTGTTAGGTACGAGTACCTATTTAAGAATCGTTCGCGCTTGAATTCCAAACGTGTAAAGTGCGTACACCGGCCTATTCTGTAACTTCGGTTGCTAAGTCGAATTGTCATTTTTGTAAGGAACTTAACATCCATTACTGCTATCATGGACGCTGCCGTAACACATAAGATCACTAAACCAGAAATGAATATAAACCTTGCGTTCCAGATAAGCACTGCTACTTTCTGAGGCTAACATCTGATGTTAGTCTCGTTTTGCGTTGCTTAAGTTATAAGAAATGTTGACATTTTTAGCCGTGTTAATGGTTACAAATGAAACGGAAGGTACTGATTTTTTGTGCTGAATTTTGACACCTCACCTACTTAGTCCAGCCACTTAAAATTTCTAATAATATAAATCAGAATTGGCTAATACTATAAATATCTTTCAATGAATTATTTAAATCCGCTGAAAACCTTTTTGATTCGTGAAAAAAATATTCCAAATGTCAAATTTGAAAGCTGTCAAAAAGTGGTATCAGAGGACCCATCTATAATGTGTATTTGACGCTAGCATTTCGTGTTAAAAATGCTTAAATGAAACGCATGACAACCAGCAAGAAAAACTAGCATCACCGCTAATGAAACGCAGAGATGCTAAAAATTTTGATATTTATGGCTAAAAATGCTTATCTGGAACGCGCCCAAAGTATCTTTCAAAAATTAAATACAAAAAACCTTTTTAAAAACAAGCTTTTATTAAAATGCGCTAAAAAGAAAAAATAAACTTTTACACTAAAACATTTACTTATAACGTCATTTCACATTTGACACAATTTAGGTATATGACATAAAAGCTTGTCGCGAGATTTATTTGTGTGTAGTAACTTAAAAGTACTTAAAGAGTACTTTTAAGTACCTACTCGTATTTACTTAGTTTGAAAATTCTAATGGATAAAATTATTCACATCAAATTATTTAATTTACTTGTTTATCTACAAAAGTAAATCTCGCGACAAGCTTTTATGTCATATACCTAAATTGTGTCAAATGTGAAAGGACGTTATAAGTAAAACTTTTAGTGTGAAAGTTTATTTTTTCTTTTTAGCGCATTTTAATAAAAGCTTGTTTTTAAAAAGGTTTTTTATATTTAATTTATTTATTACTTTTTAGTTATCACTGGACACGTTTCTCAGTCTGTTCATTTCATTCAACGCATCATTGTTGCAAGGTCGTTTGCCGGAACGTCTATACAGAATTTCAGCTCAATCGGTTAAAGATATCTACTTCAAAATTATTTTTTTAGGTTTAGAAGTACATACGCCATATTAGATTAATAGTGACATCACTTTATTTTTCAAGTTATTCTTAGCAAGACCTTTTATTTGATAAACATATTGTAGGAGTGCATTAAAAATAATTGGTCCGCCATCTTGGGTATGTCGCCATCTTGGATTTAGAATGACGTCACACAGTCAGCCATGCATTGTCATCCAAACTGAATGTGTATACAAAATTTCAGCTCAATCGGTTAAAGATATCTGCTTCAAAATTGAGTTGCAAGATTTCACCCGAATATACTTACATACTTACATTGCAAGTTAAATAAAAGCTTGTAAAATGACAGTTCTAGTTACCAACCGTAGTTAGCGAATAGGCCTGCTGAAGAGTGGGAGACTCAATCGAATAGTTCAACTGTATTCGAACTAATTTGGAGGCATAGTATGAATGAAAATAAAAATAGGAACTCTTTACATAGATCGGAATGTTCATGTATCGGTTATTTGAAAATTAACACAGCAAATATTGCAAGTTTAGCCACAACAAATTTACACTTTGTAATTTTTATTATTGATCATTTTTAAATGTTATCAATAGGCTACATGAAATAGTTTAATAATTACGAAATTCTGAACAAACTGTCATCACACTTTTTTACCTCTTTATATGGACGAGTATCGAAAAGATTACCACTTTAATTTTTTTAAATTAATATCAACTCCCATATTAATAACATAAACATGTTGAATTTCTTATTATGCTAACCTACGTTATTGTAACTCCATAGGTATCAAAAAATATGTAGTTCCATACAGAACTCCATCTCCCATTCTATCCCTTTAGTTAGGGGAAGATTTTCCAAAAAACCCGTTTAAAGATGACGTCTCCGACTCATTTTTTATCTACCACAGGTCAACTATGTATAAGATATCGTAATCAATCAGTGAGTTAATGATCTCCTTTTGCTTTTATACAGGTTAATTTTTTTATCACCCTGGATAATTTAAGGGACGCTTCAGGATACATCCATTATTTTATATGTATAAAAAATATCCAATCAAATAAAAAAATATCCAAAAAATTAATTAATATTTAAATAATTAAGTAGGTGAGTGATTTTTTTATTAATGTTTAAATCATTCTATTACTGTGTCCTAAAGCGTTCCTTAAATTATCCGGGGTGATAAAAAAGTAATCCTGTATAGGTACATTACATTAATATTGCTTATCTTCTTATTAGTAGAATTAGTTAGATCAAAATGTGAAGTGAAAAATAATATTCTAAATATGGTTGATTATCGTTTTCGTTTACACTTAATAATGTCAGTGGATAAGTTTACTGAGAACTCAGCATTCAAAAACAGCAATAAAAAATAACACGACGCCCTTTCAATTTAAAAATAACTCTTTAGCGCTAGCATCAGGCAACAAGGGGACTTCCTGGAAATATTGGAATCCTAAATGTGAAAAAGCTTGACGCGGCGCAGCCGTCGAGTAGCGGCGCGTGCTCGAGGGTTTTCCAAGAAACGCATGCGTTCAACAAACAGTTGAATACCATTGTGTATTGCAATAAAAACCACGTTTCACAATTATTACAATTTCTTTTTTGTACTCACAATACTAAAGTTCACAATTCCCAAAAAACAACGAGACTAACATTAAAATTAAGGCTCATGCCAGCGTTACCTTCATTACTGTCGGGAACTTTTTATAATATTCTGAGAAATAACGTTATGTTACATAAATTAAATAGATTCTGAGTAAAATGAAAGGTCTTCTGTGGCCATTCGGATAACCGTCGCTCTACTAAGGAGAATTTAAATTTTTTTTAAGCTTGCAAAAAGTTGAAAATGGCACACAGCAAGGCAAATGTGTGTAAATTTGATCTTTGCTCTATTTATTAGTACAAACGTTATTAGTGCGGCGATATTTTTTTGGAATTCTCATATTATTATGCGTTTGCCCGTTGCAACCTTTTGTTTGACAATGGCCACAATTTTTACCAGTGTCAAGTTGCTTATTACTTAACTAAGACGCTCTATTAAGAGAATATTTGAATAGGTATTAGCAACATTTTGTGACAACAAAGTTTTTTTATTGGTATCAAATTATGTTTTACTATAATTTTGTATATTTACAGATTGTCAATATGGTGGGGCTAGCCGCTTGTCGAGCACTAGATGACAACTTGATTAAGTGAATGCATTCTACTATTTGGTAAGTTTTAACTTTTTCTTATCCATCTTAATTAATACCGAGAAGGTGTGTCTTAACGCCTTATATTTGAGTCTTTGTATTATGTTCAAAAATTACAAATAAATTGTTTATGACAAATTTTATAAATAACATAAATATTTACCTACATCAAAATTTAACTTCGACGACACCAATTTTCACAGTACAGATAAACTAAAGCATCTGAACAGATAAACTAAATTGGATGTTCCTAGATACCTAGATCTTCTTAATGAATGTCTAAATTTCGCACGGGTTGGACAAGTCCCCGGTACTTTATGGTCATGGCTCAAACTTTTGACTTGTTTTCATAAATCTTTTTTTAGTTCTTAGTAGTAGGTACTTGATTAGTAAATCAGTTTTTATATACGATTAGCTTTCCGCTCGCGGCTTGTAAATTAATCGTATTACCAATCTGTTTTGCGTCCAACAAAGAGTTTTTATAGGTAAAATTTTAAACGGCCTTACCATACGCGCCTATTAGGGCAGTGAGAACACCGGGGGGTTTAAGTGGATAGGCCTGGAACTCTGCCGGGAGAGCCCCACACATGCTCGCCGTCTAGCCAACGGCGGGTACGGTACGGTGCGGTTACGCATTTCCCCCCGAAAAAAAGGTAAAATTTTAAATAGACGTTTACTGTTCATTCTCAGTTGGATACGAGCATTCTTATTCTTTCATCTTCTGATACTAATCAAAGTATGTTCCGACGGTTGCTTACTGATAATGATAACCAAGGATTTTTACTTCTTTTCACCTAATTTATATGAAATGCGATGATTTAGCACTCGCAGATATTTTTTTAACAAAAGTTTTCTATAAAACTTTACATAGCTAGCTAGCTATCTTATTGCTTATCGTGTGAAAATGTTATCACGATGTTTTTCTTGATATGAAAGAAATTGAATACAGTAAATGCCTGTGTGAAAAATTAACACAACAAACGTTACGTAGGTATTTATAGTATCGCTGAATATTGTTAATGTGAATACCTGTTTATCTTTTATATTTATAAAATTATTTTCATGTGCTGTATAGCGATTGTGTGGGTGTAGGGAAAGCATATTGGACGGTATCCAAAGGTGATTCCAGATACATTATTCGTTAGTACTGATGCAAAAATGCTTTTTTAACCCAAAAATATTATACGGTTTAAAACTTTAGGCTATCAGTAAATTACATGCATTTTGATCAAATAAAAATCTACAATTACTTTAATAATTGAAACTTATTCTTTTTTGCGAAGGATGTTGTCGAAGAAAGACTCGGTAACAATGAGCATTTATTTGGTCAAGTGGTAAGGTTTTGTCTGACTCACGAGTATTATTGTCACACCTATACATATGGCGTATTTCGGTCGTTGTTACAAGAGAGAACGGCTGAATTTGAAGAGAATGACGCCATTCTCTTGATACAAGTGTTGCTCCTCAAACATGATGTTTTAGTATCTCGTGATCGCAAATTAAAACGAAAAGATTAAAAGTAGCGATCAGCTTATACTTACTAATCTAATTGATTAAATTATTAGATTATATAAACCTATACTATAAACCAAATGTACCTACGTGATTCTACGATCCTAAATAATACATATACGAGTATACCGTACAATCATATTTGTTACATTAAAAATTCAAAGATCGTGTCTATTTGCTAGCTATCACTTGAAATGACTCAATGGATTAATAAGGGGCAGTGAAGATTAACAGCCAGTGAATGGTGGTGGTATTTAGCTTCTTTACTTGACAATCGGTCCTTGAGTTTTAAAGTTTTATTGTAGTAAAATTTCAATTAATTATGGGGAGTCCTGCATAATATTGGAACTAGAAAGCAGATGCGCGTGATTTGTGTGGTAGTAGCTGGAAATTATGCTCTCAATAACAAAATAATAAAGGATTGGAAGAAATTAAAGATTTCTTCATATCTGACATATGGAGTTTTGGGATATTTCAATTTAACTAAACGTTTTAAATTCGCTGAATTTATATGTGTCTAGCTACTTCGTTTTAAATTTCTATTGGTGTTGGGCACAGGGCTAGCCTTTCAGCAATTTTTACCATATAACCAACGAGAATTTCCTCGAATTAATAAAAATACACTTGCTCAGCGATCCAAAAGCGACTTAACAATCCTTTCTCTTTTATGAACGGACACAAACCCTGTACCTATAACTGCGTAATACCTTGAGTTGATTTTTGGTGTAGAAAATTATAGTAGATTTTATATTTTTATATGCGAGCACATGATGTCTCTGCTCAATACAGCGGCAACGTAGACATTGGCATTCCACGGTCAGTTGAACGGTGTTTAACGAACTTTTAACTCGCTTTCGTTCTTCAGCTGGAGGGCACGCGACAAACAAAAAGTATGCACCGTAAATACACACAGAAGCATAGATCATTTAGTATAACAGATAAATACAACAAGGATTTATTATATAACTTGGTACAACCAAAAGTAAAAATAATAAAAATAATTATGCACTGTTAGCTATAATTGATATTGTGTTATTATAATACGCTCATTATGATTATTTTTAAAATACAACAGGAGAGCTCTTGGCTTTTATCTCACTTGATGGAAAGTGATGATGGTAATAATTGAGAAAACTGGTTATGTTATCTCGTATTGTCGGAAAATAAAAATGTCAAACTTAGATAAGACGATGGTAGCTAGCCAGGCGGGCTAAGAAGTCCAACCACCAACTAAACCAAGCAGAAAAACTTCTGCCTCCTAGGGAATCGAACCCCGGACCTCCCAATCAACACCCGGTGGTCTCAACCACTAGACCACGGCGGTGATTATTCATATAAATGCAGCATTAAATGAAGTAAGTACTACTATTATTAGAAAATATGTCAAAAATCGCTCAATTTAAACAACTGTGATAATTGAATGTTACGTTAAAAGTAAAAAAAAAAAAAGATTTTTTTTGTAGATCAAATCCGGATTTCCATTTAAGCATCACTATTTTTTCACGCTAGCATCAAATGTAAACCATGTTTTGCGTTTCTTTTAAGTAATGTTAACATTTTTAACCGCGCTATTTTTCACGAAGGGAAACTAGCCAAAAATCAAGGATATTTTTTAAATGAAATGCATTACGTTAACGTACAATGTCTAGCGTCAAAAGCTAACGAAACACGATGATGCGAAAAATGTTGAAAAATTTTGCAAATCTGTGCTTAGATGGAACGCGCCTAAAATGTTTAAATTCCACTTTAGTCAGAGATTTATCCATTGGAAATATTTTTAAAAACAAATACAAATATATTCTGAGTTATATCAAACCCCATCTAATACGGGTGAAATTTTTAGTCACTTGAAACATAATTTTGCATTTTTAAGGAGTTTTTTTTCTTGTAGACATATATTTTACCATTTTAAGGGGTTTCTGTTGGAGGTTGTATACCTGTTATGGGACAGTGATCTAACAGATGTCTAATTTAAATTTTGAAATTTAGTTATCAATAAAACATTTACAGCAAACATTACTTTAATTCTTTATAATAATAATAATTTATCTAATTCAAGTTTATAGTTGTCGGTAAAACGTCTTACAGCAAACATTGCTTTAATTCTTTAATTTATAATAACTTATTATATTAAATATATATTTTAACATATATTTACATTAGGTTCCGTACATCAAAAGGAAAAACGGAACCATTATAACATCACTTCGTTGTCCGTCTGTATGTCTGTCTGTCACTACCCTTTTTCTCAGAAACGTAAGGAAGTACCCTATCTTCACATGCAGACATACAACGAAGAGTCAAGAGATCCTATAAGGGTTCTGTTTTTTCATTTTGAGGTACGGAATCCTAAACATTGTATAATATGTTCAGAAGTGGGTTTACTCTCGTTTTAGAGTTTTTTTAAAATTATTAACGTGTTGTGATTAAAGTAAAAAAAGAGATTGAAGTTATTTAATTCTTATTCTGTTATAAGTAGACCATGTATTGGGTTTTTAAGTAGAAGTGAAATAAATTATAAGAAAAGGAGAATGTGTCTTATCTTGGTCGGTAGGTTAGGCCTCTATGGCCTTATTAATAACTAGCTTCTGCCCGCGACTTTGTCTGCGTGGACTTCAGAATTGGGTCTAAAGCTTCGCTCGTTAACAATTTTTAATCTTCCCACGGGAACTATTTGAGAGATCATTATGGAATATAAAGTACATGTCCTTTTCCATAGCATAGGTGACACGCATACTTCAAAGCTGTCTGCCCGCGGCTTAGCTCGTAAACAATTTTCAATGTTCCCTCGGGAACTACTTAAGGAATCGGGTTAAAAGGTAGCCTATGTTCTTTTCCATATCAAAGACTACATGCATGCCAAATTTCATCCAAATCCGTTTAGCCGTTTTTGCGTGATTGAGTAACAAACATCCAAATATCTAAACATCCAAACATCCACACTTTCACATTTATAATATTAGTAGGATAATTTTACTCCTTGGATCATCCTCGGATTAGTTACTTCGTGTTTTGTCTTATTTTGACATATGACAACCGACTTGTGGGGAAACAAGACAAAACACGGAGTAACTAATCCTCAGAACTAATCCGAGGATGATCCAAGGAGTAAAATTATTATTAATAAGGCCGCTAATGTAAGAAGTGTGGCGTATAATAATAATTGAGAATTTAATTGGTTAAGCCCATTTTTGTTTCACCGTGACATGCCTATCTAAATCAAATCCGGTTTTACATGTTTATTTACAAAAAAATATCGTTATGTGGCATTGGGTTTATTGTACGAAATTGTAAATCGACAAAAAACTCCGTCGAATGATTCACGTGTTTCTTTCACATTAAGAATGTTTATCCGGTCAATATTGAAGTAATAATGGTAGTGTAAGGAGGTATTACTTTAATACACGCATTTGTAATATGCGTTGTGGAATGTCACGACTTATAGAAAGCTTGGAGTGGAAATAGAATTGGTGGTTGAACGGGTGCGGCTTGTATCGATGTGCGGCGTCCGTCGTTGGCATAGCGGTCAGGCCGGCCAGGCGATGACCCGGTTCCAAGGGAAGTATCAGAAAAGTGGGGGGATATTATACGCTTTAACAACTGCTCACTTGTTTAGTCAACTTTTCATTTGAACTAGCAACCTTCGTGTAAAACGTACCTATTGAGTATTGTAATATATACTTTTATCGTTTACAATTTGTATATATATTTTATTACTTATTAATTAGTAATTAACGAAATAGGAAAACGCATTCAATACGAATGATTCAAACGTTTAAAAATAATATTGAGAAATCGCCGAAATATTTTAAAGTTTAACAGAATTTATCTAAAAAAATGTGTAAATTTGTAACGTATCTACTATATTTTGAAAGTTTAACAGAATTTATCTTAAAAAATGTGTAAATTTGTAACGCATGTTTGAAAATTAAAATATTTTTACTACCACTTTGCATGATTTTGACGTAGTTGTTCGTTTGGCAGACAACGTTGCCGCTGCCACCAAGACGGGTTTCCCGCCCACTCGACTTTATGGCGCCCTTCTACCCAACTGCTTACATTATTTTGTACCATTATGTATTCCGTTTAAAATGATAGTATGTAAACATAGAGGATGGAAATTAAAGGGGGTCGCTAGCTTTATGGGCTCTTGTTTTTAAGATACTATGTTGTCGAATAAAATTGATGTGTTACATACAGTTTTACTTCTTTTGAAAACGAAGTAATATTTTCTTTGAGTAAAATTTGCTATACTTAATCAATATTAGGGTACCTCCACTCCAGGGACCGTTTGTTTTCCATATATCGTTATATATTTAAGTATGAATTTTAATCTGAACGGTTAGCTCTAGCTAGATTATAATGCTTTTATAGATCGTATCAGTTTGTAAAATCTTCACATTTTATGTTGAATATAAATCAACATCTAACCGCCCCGTGGTCTAGTGGTTTAAAGTAGACCATCGGGTGTAGGTAGATCGGCGGGTTGGGTCGGGATGGGGTCATTGGGAGAAGTTTTTCTGTTCAGTTTTGTTGGTGATAGGGTTCTGAACCCGCCTGGCTAGCTACCACAGTCTTTCCTACGTTTATTACTGTAATCCCAATTTAAATACTTATATAATTTATAAATTAATTTGAAATAAATATGAATAAGCATTGTGTTCCGACAATCAGAGGTATGATAGCCAGCTCCTCGGTTGTTCGGGAGTCCAGGTGAAGTTCGCTTCCACCTTCGGCCTTATCTTCACTTATCATCAGGTGAGACGCAGGCCAAGGCCATGTACTATGTAAAAAAGGAAAAAAGATGTTGATATGATTAATTAACCAAATGATGATGTAGAAAGAGTATAGAGACTCCCCGTGCCGCGTAGCTCAAGGCCGTGGTGTGACGTATATACTCGGCAACAGGCGAGACCGCCAACCAAACAACGCAAAAAGTGCTCCGCGCCCCCGCTCCTCACATGCCATTCGCGAAACAGCTGTCATATAGCATCACACTAACATTTGTTTATGATATTTTCTCTCGAAATGACCGTGCCAATGTTAATCAAAGATAATACGGTACGAATGTTTGCATCCAAACAAATTATGTACCTACCTACCTACTGATTATATTCATAGCTGTTTTTGAGAAAATATTGTTATTAAAAAGGGCACGTAAATGGAGACCAGTAACGGCAGGTCAGTGTATCGCATGTTTCCTGCAAGTTGTTCACAATCGACGACTGGTTCCTATCAGTAAAACGTGCGTCATCGCCTCCGCACTGCTGATAAGCGCCCACCAATTATCATTGCAAATATAATGGTACAATATTTATACATTTGTATCTGGAGCAAAACAATTTTTACAGAATATATCGGGGAGTAAAATATGGAAAAAATATATTATTATAAATGCTGGTGAGCATTGAAGCTTATTTGTCGGTAGGCAAAATGTTGGATATTTGATAAAGAGGTCTTGCCGATAATAAGTTCACGAGATAAGTTTTAAATATAGGAAAGTAAAATCTTAATGAGAATACCTATACTTTGTGCAGCTGTAATTTTTGACTCTAATTTGACTGACTGAAAAGCCCAATTTTAATCACATGATATTATTTGCTATGACGCAAAAGTGATAATGTATTTTATGATAGATTACGAATCATAAAACGTTTGATTGTCTGAGTACAAATTCAATAACCGTTTTCTAGGTGGGCGCAACCGTTACGAAATCAGTGCTGCATGAAAATTATACCGCGTTGATTGCATTGCCAGCCAACATAGGAAGGCTGTCCTGACTTGGCACAAAACTATATTTCCATAATTAAATAGAAAAACAGGAAATTTTAGGCAATACTAACACAATAAATGTATTAATATCAAGTATAGAGAAATAGGTGAATCATAAACACAACCGATATTTTGAGAGCCTCCAGACACATTTCCTAAAACGCAAGGGTAACATTTTTTGAAATTAGGTTGTCGCAACAGGGAATGGAATACAACACCTAAGCTTTTCCGTTTTCTGAGTCATTATGGCTTATACCAAGTGTTGATTTGAATGGTTAACTATCAAAGATTATCTTAATGCTTCTAGCTAGAAATTGGCAGTATAATCGCGAGGCGGTGTTAAAGTCCGTGCATAGATACGTATAAATAGATTACGAAGAACGACCGATCCGGTTGCGGTGAAGGAGAGAGATAGATAAAACGCGACATGAATCACTACTCGCGGGGAGCACAGTCAGAACGGCGCGCGGGTGATGCGCGGGTGGCGCGGGGACACCAAACGGAACTTAACGAACCAACGACTCGACGGGTACAAACAGTTGTACAGTCATCCGCGGCGCGAAACCCTGTATGTTTTGTTGCGTTATTCGACATGAATGTACGGTCATTACATACACAATACACACTTGTTAAGAAAATATATAGATATTTATCTATTTATCAGTACTTCGCAGCGTTTATAAAATTGTGATAAAATAGTTTGTGTACATGAGCGACAAGTGAGGCGCGAATGACGACATTACAGGTGTGTTTGTGTGAGTGGTGTATATGCGGCGTGGTACGTCGCGCAATTATTAACGATGATTCACTTACGCGCGGGTGAAATGCAGCCCATTGGACTTGTTGACATTTGTTCTGGAAGCATAAACAAATGACTGTAATTCATTATGAAAATTAAATAAGGTTAAGCTGATCCATTAAGCAGAGGTCAGAGATTTACTGTCGTAAATAGGTACGCTAAGGAAATGGTAATTATTAAAACCATGAAAACGCTCTACACCATATTACATACATATTTTAAGATATTTTTTTAGTAATGAGCGATATTCTTATAATTGAAAGAGAAGTATTCTTTATAAGGATTCTTTATATTTTTTATTCTTTGTATCATTCTGAATACCGTGCTCATATGAGCGTACTATTTATGAGAGAACATAAGACCAACTATTAGTGCGTTCATAATTGAAGTAGGTAGAGTTCGTGCGACAGTTGACTCAGAATATTAATTATTATTTAACATCAAACATTCGAGTATATTTAATTATCACGATAACACGGGCACTGTCAACAGTGTACTGTGACATCATCAACAGATTAAAATCAATACATACTGAATCACGAATACAAAATTGAGAGCATTGATACCTACATAAGATTCGTTTAATATTCAGAATACTAGAACATAATAAAATAATGTTTATGTCAGGTGAATGTGGCGGAAACAATTGATATTAATAGTTTTTCGTGATGTTTATTCATTTAATTACCTGGCGTAGGCAACGTTTCTCTCTCAAGTTTAGAGAGAGTGCAATTTATGTTATAGGTGTAGGTTGGCGGCGTGCTGGCGGTCGACACAGGCGTCACCAGGGCCGCCTGGCTTGGCGCCAGGCCGGCGGGCGGCAGCCGGCCGCCGGGATTCCTTTGTTTCATTACACCACTAGTATTTTGAACTGAGCGGCTGTCGATCTCATTAAATTATTAAAGAAAAAAAATATAAGTAATCGAGCTTTACTTTCTATATAACATAGAGGAATTGAATGAATTGAAATTAAATGATTATTATTGATAATTATATTATAAACGTATACTAACGAAAGTTTTGTCCTCAATGAAAAAATATTTACCTACATAAAAAAGTTAAATCAATTAATCAACAAACTTATATCTTCCAACGTTACAGGAAATGAAGTATATTTTGTGCTACCAATTTTATTGTTTATCTAATTGTGAGACGTATAGTAAAACACAGCCATTTGTTGTTTATTCGCGTAGGTAAATAATTTCTACTAATAATAACAATTTTTCGTACCCTCGTAGCGTCACCAGGATTTGAGCTACTAGAATTACATTAGTCTAAAATAGACTTTATTCAGTATTATGTAGTATTAGGTTCTATGACAAAATTATAATATAAATGGATTGTCTTCGAGTGTAAATAATTTTATTACCTATATGAACCTACCTTCTTAGGTAGCTCAACTATTAGCTATCATAATGTTGTAAAAAACATTAAAAATTTTACGTGACAAAATATTTCGTCGAATTCTACGTTACGTTACGTGTACATGTATACCTAATTATTTAGTAACAAAATGTTATTAAAGGAAGTTTACTTATCTGTGATTTATTTAATAAATGTGGCATTTTCGGAACGTAAAAATTATAATCCGACCCCAGACGACTAGGTGACCAAAGTGCATCAACGTCGTATAGTAGAGTAGAGTAGAGCTTTAATGAATTTAAGGAAAGGACCGTATCTTTGATCTTGCCGTTTAGTGTTTAAGCAGTTTGTTATTTATTATCAATTGTTATTGTATGAAAATAGGAAGAACATTTTGTAATTATTATAATAGAAACAGTTAAGTAGATGGGGGCATCCTGCTTGCTGGTTAAGAAACGCCCGCCCATTATCTACGTCATGATGATGTCACATAGTAAACCTTTAGACTCGATATTACACATGCGCATTGCGTCAAAATCTCTCGTAGACGCTTTTTTACTGCGATCTTTTTTGATATTTAGTATGTTTTTTTCTTATTTTCAGGTAGCACAAGTGCGGAGAAAATGCCGCTTACTCAAGAAAAACGTCTCGACAGTTTTTCCAACAACAATGACCAGAGCTATCTTCATAAGAAGTTTAAAAAAATGGCATCTACTATTTCTGTATTTCCGGTCAACTCAAATAAGTCCGGAGAAAGTGTGCACAAAGAGACGAATGTGGTACAACCTGACTGCAATACATTAATTTCAAACGGAAATATAACATCAGGTCATCCTGAAGAAAATATTAAAATAAAACAGGATCCGAATATATGCGCTGAAGAAATAGATAAAAATGTACAAACTAATTTTAACGATGAAAATATTAGGATAAGTAACGTAAATAATAATATAAAAGTAGCTGGTCAGACCAGTTTTACTGAAGAATTTTTTAATAAGACTGAAAATCTTGAAAACGATTTTATCCGGGAACCCTATAATGGTGGATTAGGGGGACGGTATATATGCCCTTATTGTAAGATATCTTGTGCCAAGCCTTCCGTTCTTCAAAAACATATCAGAGCCCATACAAATGAGAGACCTTATCCTTGTGTACCATGCGGATTTGCTTTTAAAACTAAATCTAATTTATATAAACATCGTAGGTCAAGAACTCATGCGTTAAGATTGCAAGGATCGGATATAACTTCTGCATTAAATGATGAAGACTTATCAGGTGGCTCTGAAAGCGATACGTCTATGCCACTAACGCCGGTTTCTGACTTTGGATCAGAGGCCACTATCTTAAGGCATGAAATTTCAAAAAACCGAGAATATTCCTCACCTGAATTAAGTATGGACAGCTTTGCATTGTCAAATGCCAACACGTCTAGTAATGAAAACATAAAATCAAAAACTATTTATAAACCGAAATTTAGAGTAGCGTATCAAGACTGTAATGAAAAGGAAAAGAAGAAAACGATATCCCCAAATGCAGATTTTCTTACTGAACATATATCTAAAATTATATCAGATAATGAAGCTATTGTGGACGTAATTGAAACTCCTTTACAAAAAAAATATGGAAAAATAAAACAGATTGCGGAAAGTAAACAACTTCAAAATGAATATACTGAGTTCAGAACTGACGCATCACCATTAAATTTAACAAAGAACAGTAATGACTTTGAACCAAATTTTAGAAAAAGATCACATTCCGAGAGCTTTTCTAATGCTGATCATCAAAAGCACCCTCTTAATCCAGAAGGATCCATAATTAAAGATCTCTTATTAAAGACAAAGGCAAACGGGTTGGCTCCAGTTAATAATGATATGATTGATGTACAAGGACATCTTTATGTATGCCCTTTGTGTCAAATAACGTACAGGAGTGCAGATAATTTGGAAATTCATAGAATGCATTATTGTAAAGGAGCTATAGTTACGTCTTTGTGTACTACAAATAAATCAAATAGGCCTGATTTTGTTAGAAGTAATTCTATTAATGTTCGTTTGCCAGAAACACAAACATCATATTCTAAAACGAATATTTCTGTTAAAACGTCGTCTTTTAGAGTGAAACCCGATAATTTAGTAATTATGAAGTCAGAATCAAACGATACAGTTACTCCATTACCATCTCCAGGCCCACTGCTAGGCAACACGAGACTTGTAGATACAAAAAATACGAATGAGGTATCAAGAAATATGATGATCAAGCCTGTAGCTAGCCCTAAAAGAAAAATAGACAGCAGATCAGATAACTACAGTCCCAGATTAATAGATAATGTCTCTCCACGATCTGTAGAATTATACCCGCAATCCAAAATAAGATGTATCGAATCAAATAGTACTGGAGTAAGACCAATTGAAGAAATTTCTCCACATAATATGAGGCATAATTCTGCATCATTGCAAATGTTCGGCGGTGAAGTGAAAATTGTTGATCACTCTGGGGGTACAACAACATTGCGAATAGAGCCAAGTAAAAATCAGTTATCTCCCATATTGATTCAACAATGTCTTTCTCCCTCAAAAATGTCTATTGACTCAGAAGCGAGTAGTGTTGTCGTCAGATCTGGTTTACATTCAGGGGGTACAATTGTACATAATCCGCCTACCCCCAAAGAATCGCTGGGGACACCACAGCCTCAAACTCCTAGAATTTCTATTTCAACTGCTTCTGGTATATCAAATCCAAGTCTTCCAAATATACATGATATTACTCATTTCCAGTTTCCACCACTTAGCGCTATAACAGCGTATAATCCACTTACATTACCGCCTCTAAGTCCGTCATCGTCGCCAAACGGAGCAACTACAATTTTACATGCTGGAAAACTCATTCCTCATGTTCCAGGAATGCCTGGACCTAATACACCTGGCGTATACGTTGGTAATCCTACAGTGCCATCAAAATCTTTTACTAGCATCGAATCTATCAAAACTTCTACAAAAATTTACCGTGATGATTTATCATCCATGAATATGCAATCTGTAAAGAATATATCTTCGGCATATGATCTGTTTTCTAATAGAGGAGTAAATCTAAAGTCTTCAAATTTGGAACAAGAACAGCAAGAGCACTTACTTAACGACATTACCCAATATACTACAGCAGTTCCTATTATAAAGGTGAAAAACGTTGATGAATCCGACCCGGTTAAAACATATTTACCAAGCATAGTGAAGTCGGTGAGTTCTAGATATGATATAACCATAAAAAGAAATCCTGAAGGATTACCAAAAACTCCAATACTGAGAGAAAATTCAAATTACTTATCTAATAAATTAAAGAGCAAGGACAAATTAAACATAAACAGTGCATCGAAATTAATCAATTCTAATAAGCCGGAAGTTGAAGGGAAGAACTTTAATTTCGAAACACTAATAACGAAAGCAGAAATATTCAACAATCAAATCTCAAATTCAGTAGAAACTCAAAAAGTTAACGACACGCAAGAATCGGGAAGCGTTTTTCACATTGAGCGCTCAGAAACGTCATACTTTCAAAAGAATATTGGTACCAAGTCAAGCACAGAAGAAAGAAAAACCAAGTTCTTGAGACCCACAACACTGCCTTTAAAACCTGGAACTTTCACACCTAAAAGACATCATGGTATTACTCCGAACGCGAATACCATGCCTTTAGTATCACCTGAAACACCTCGACCGGCCAAAGCTTATGGGCAACTTTATTTAAATGGGAATGCTTATACATATTTAGGACTGAAGTGTTCAACGAAAGTATTCTATTGCACAATTAACCGCCCCCAACCGACATATGTACCTAATCAACATTTCCTCTCGATGTATAGCAACTGGCAGGTATGCATTTATAATACTTTTAATATTTATTTTGGAACTGAACATTTTTATCACTGTACTGAACATTGCTGTCACAAATAATATAACTATTCTCGATTTTTTTTCAGTTATTATCTGAACTAACACCAGATCCTCTGGGACTGACAGCGTCCTCTGCAATGTCGCTTTATGATTCACGGCACCGACCTCAAAATATGTCAGTTTCGAGTCTTAAACAGGATCTTATTTTAACACATTCTTCGCAATGGAATAAGAACATGAAAGATAATAAACAGGTTAGTGGCATTTATGGTTTACCTATATGTATAATTATCATATCATTAAATACAATGTAAAATTATTGCAATTCTTTAGATTAATTTGTGCGGATTATATTTTAGCAAAAGTTATGAACTGTGTGCTGAAGTAATGTTAATTGAAAAAAAAAGCAGTCCAAAAAGTATTTTTTTATTTTTATTATAAGAATAACTACAGCCAACTTACGTCTACTTTGGCATACAATTATTTAAACTATATTTATTAGGCCAGAACCGTTATTCACAATATAGAGTTATAATGTACTGCTTTTCATATCAAACACAAAACTTGGTTTAGCAATTAAACATAAATATCAGTAGTAAAAGAATATAAGTGTAGTTAACATAATATTAAAGTAACCTAAATACCCCTTAAAATTGAACAAAACTACCTAACAGCCACATTGTTATTCTAATACGAGTAAGTATTGCCAATTATAATATTACCTACCTACATATGAACACTTACCAATTTTTTTATTATTATTATTATTTTTTAGTATTACCAATTATAATATTACCTACCTACATATGAATACTTATCATTTTTTTTTTCGTTTTTTTATTATTATTATTTATTTATAGTTACTTCTTTAATTTATTACGTATATTACGCGCATAAGTTAAATATGTTTAAAAAAATACTTTCATAAAAAAGTGAAATTAACTCTTAAACTCTAAAACCATTTATACTTCCCACGGGGGCAGAAGTTTTTTCTGTTCGGTATGGTTGGTGGTAGGGCTAGCTACCATGTGCATGTAGACTGAGTGATCCTCTCTTCAATCTTGACCAAAATTAAGGAGGATTTAGTAAAAAATAGTAAAAAACGGTACAGTGAATTTAAACATTTGATAAAAAAGATATGGTCAATGAAGTGGATCACTCACACGGCGCACTTTACGAAAACGCTAATGTAGGTATATCTCAGAATATAGCCCTTGCACTTCTCATGAAAATATTGAAAAATTGTAAAAATTTGTTAAAACCTATTAACAATTTGAGAATTCACTAGCACGTCCCGTTCCAAATTTTTTACGAATAATTTGGATCACTCATTTCAATATATTGAAAAAATCATTACTAAATATTGAATTAAAAGGTATTATTTTTGCTGTGTTATTTTGTTAAGATTGAATTTGTAAAAGAACGATTGTGACAAAAGTCCTAAGTTGAAGGAAGAAATTAACCTGTATTTTTTTCCCCAATATGCCGTCTGAGTGATCCATACTTTCCGTATACTTTGTAGGCAGATTGAAATTATAATTTTTCAAAATTGTTAATTATTTTTACTAAAACTTGATATATCTTTTTTAACTGCTATATATTAGCAGCTTTGTTGTATTCCGACAATTAGAGGTAAGATGTCAGTTCCTCGGTTATTGAGGAGCCCAGGTGAAGCTCGCTTCACCTTCGGCCTTATCGTCACTTATCATCAGGAAAGCTCTTGGCCTTCATGAGATGAAGGCCAAAAGCTTTCCTGTCGTATGTAAAAATACTGCTCTATTTTTATGAAATCTAGTTTAACTCTTATAATGAAAAAACCTGTTTCACAAAACAAGTGTTTTTTAAATGTTATTTTTAAACAAGAATTATTTTTTTTGCATTTTTTCTGCAACACAATTTTTTTTCAGACCGTAATGCCTATGGAGATTAAGAAGTGTGATGAAAACAAATCATTTTCTGAAAATGCAAACCCTCTTCGAAAAGAGTTAAAAGGAGGATTTGAGAGTAATGAAGAATATACGTATGTGCGAGGACGTGGAAGAGGGCGCTACGTATGTTCGGAATGTGGGATTCGATGTAAAAAACCATCCATGCTGAAGAAACATATTCGAACACATACTGATGTCCGGCCATACACTTGCATTCACTGTAATTTCAGGTATGACTCGAAATATTACCAAATTTTATAAAAGAGAATGCCGAAACCTGTACTCATTGCTTAAAAATGATTTTGATTCCATAAATATCTTAACATTTTTATATTACTTTTAGCAAATTATGAATAATTATTAAATCCGGGTTATAATTATAAATTTAAAAAAGATAACCCAAATTCCTGACTTCCGGCAGTTAAGAATTCGATAAAGTATGTGCATTGCCATAAATAAAATTGGAATCGTAGCAACGAAAAACGAAAAATCGACTCCAGAATAACAATAATTAATTGGACGACGATCGAAATAATTTTTCTTTTGATATATGTTAATATTATGACTAAAAAAACCCGTGCGATTAGGTATTATAAGTTTAAACATGTAGTGATCTAGCTGCTCATAACTTTTATCGGTTTTCAGACCGCAGCCTAAAGCTGACCTTTATACTCTGTGATATCCGGTCGTCGCTTAGCTACGCATAAGCATCTTTTGTGTTTTGTTTGGATTTGTTATATTTTGCTGTAATTTCCGTATATAATGAACTAAACTGATGCTAAAAATGTTAATAATTGTGGCTAAAAATGCTCATCTGGAACACGGTGGGTATATTTGCTGTATTGCTTATTTTAGGCGGGCTTTCTTGAAAATATAGTTTTGCGAAAAAATCTCAGCACTGCGGATTCGAAAAGAAAAATCTTTGATGACGGTGGTAATATTAAACGATACCCTGACCAGTAAAGGTTATTTCATCTAAAAGCAATGAGTACAGGTTTCCATACAAAAACCGGCATTCTCCTTTATTTGTGGCATACATTTCAAATCACACGTCAACTACATTAGTCGAGAACTCAGCCGCAGTTATTAGTGCTCACTGCGAATAATTTTTAAAAAGTACAATTACGGCCGATTGTATGTACTAAGTTTTGAAAAATATTTTTTTAGGGTAGATTGGTGATGAAACGGACATATTTTAAAAATAGGATTGAAAGAATAATGTCGTGTTTTTTAAAAAAACCTCTAAAATTTTTCTTAAATGCTTTTTTTGTTTGTTTTGCGGAATAACTTTTTTGTGCACTGTGTTTACATTTGAGGACAAAGGTGACGGTTTTGTTTGGCTAGTCATGTATCCAGCTACGTGAGAAATAAAATCAAGGCTGTATCTATGTTTCTGGCATCATTATACACAAAAATGACGTGAAAGTCAGAAACTATTTAAAAAATCATAACTCGAAAACTACAAAAAATCGTAGAACATACACAGGGGTTATTTGGGTGCTCTCTGGGCTTCAGCTTTACCATACTTTTTGGGACACTATATAAAATTACCGCCTTACATTTGACGTTAGACTTAAAGCATAAAGTAAACCTAAAATCGTAAGACATTTTGGTGAAACCGCATGTAAGTTTTACTTAGTTGTGTTTTTGTTATGATGTATAATGTTAATGTAAGACGTATGTGTATACTACATTGATTTACTACCAAACGTTTGGTAGTAAATTAATGGTATACTACTAGTCAAGTTAGGAGTCAAAATTACGGGCGCACTGTGAAATGTGGGAGAGGGTAAATAGATAAAGCTATTTGCTTCAATAGTTACGAGTAAAGAATAGATTAATATGTATTTAGGAAATACTTTATTAAAATCAAGAAGAAATATAGTTACAAGCTTTTATTTAATGTAATGAAATGTGTCGCTGTATCTGTAATGAAATCTTGCAAGTTAAATTTGACCCACTTCCCGGTCTCTGATTGAGCTGAATATGTAAATCGCATGACTATACAATATTATGATGATATGAAAGCTTGTATTTAAAAAATGTTATTCTATATTTCTATTTTTACAGCTTTAAAACAAAAGGAAATCTAACAAAACACATGAAAAGCAAAGCGCATTACAAAAAATGCTGCGAGTTGGGTATAAACCCAAACGAAGGAAATGACGGCGAGATTATTCAATGCACAGGAGAAACAGACGATGAAACAGAATCTGATGGGGATGAAGGAAATGAAGGCGAAACGGAATCTAGTGGTAAGCAACATCTTAATTGCTATGAACTATGACCTATGTTCTACTACTCGGCCATTGTCTTTATTTATTTAAAAAAATCCGATCTGCAGCAATGTTTGGTGCCATCTATATTAGTACAGTCACTATATTCATGCAACCAAGTCTACGCTAGTTAGTAGGGTAGTTTTCAAACTTAAAAGCCTTTTATGAATTTCAATAGATGGTGAAATTAATTAAAAGTACAAATTCCTTAATTAGCTTAAAATGGTTTCACGGAATCGTGGTTTGAAATCCAACTCCTAGATATGTATCGCGATATTTATTGATCGTGTAGCCTTGTCATCAATATTTAACGCGATCCCCGTTTTCCATTTAATCGTCACCATTTTTTCACACTAACAAAAATGTTAACCATGTTTTGCTTTTCTTCTAAGAAATGTTAACATTTTTAGTCGCGCTATTTTTCACAAAGAGAACCTAACCTCAAAATAGAACGCATTACGTTAACATGCCATGCTAGCGTAAAAATCTAATGAAACGCGATGATGCTAAAAATGATGAAAATGCTGCAAATCTGCGCGTAAGTGGAACACGCCTTACGTATATTTTCCGTATCTACACATCCACAGATTAGAGAGATACTAACAGTGATATGTACTCTGTGATATTGTCGCGATCCGTATTGAACGTGTAGGGTCGTCTGAGATCCATCAATATATACTGAATGGAATTTGATAAATATTGAACGTCTAGCATACACCTAATAGTTGCGTTGCGGTAGTCTATCTATGGCTATACTTGCGGAATAGGCTAGTGTTTTAATAGAAGCTCATTCATATAATAAATAGAAAGAAAAAATCGGTTTTCGAAAAACTATAAAAACAACCAAGATATAAGATATTAAAAAAAATTCTCCATCTCTTTCTAACAAAACGGCAATTAACATGGAGTTTATATGGCCGTACTAAACAATGACGTCACGGTTGTTGTCGGATCTCTATGTCTAATCGCTTCCAAATTAACAGTTTAAAATGCTTGTATCTCACGTGTTTCTAAGCCGATTTTAATTCTAATTTCACATGATTGCACCTTATTCTACGGTATTTTAATATTTTATGACGAGACGTGAAAATGAGAATTCAGTCAATTATTCAGTTATTTAAATGGATCTGAAATCGATTAAAAATATTCAATTGACTTTTTTCAATCAAGTAAATGTAACTACTCGTACTTATTTTTAAACAAAAATCAATTTCAAATATTATCAACTTATATTTGTTTTACATAATCTATAAATTTTTAAGTAAGTAGTCACATTCACGCAATCAACGTCAATGTGACTACTTACACGCATACTATTGTTAGTTTATTTTGTTTTTTTTTACATTGTTTATAATTTTGGAATTTCTTGTTCTTTCTTTACTATAACCTAAATATTAAACTATAGTCAAATATAAATTTTTCCGCAAAGTCTTACCTATACAAGTTTATTTTTGAACCTCCTACAAAAACTGTCCTACAAGAACATATTGTTTTTATTTCATAAATTGATTTGTATTACCACTACTATAGACTAACAGGATAAAATTTGGCGAGGGGGTCCATAAATAACCCTGTATACTAAAACATTAACATTAACTCATGGTCCTATTAAAATTATTAAAACCAAATTAGAAAAATAGCAAAAAAGTAATTACAAGAGGAAGTAACAATTTCTACGAAAAAGAACAATAGCTTATATCTTTTCACGTCTGTCCAATGGTCTACCTGTACAGTGCCCTCAAAGTAAAGGAAACAACATTAAAATTTTATGTTTGCGAAAAACTGATAGATCGATGTAATAAAACAGTGGTTGCAAGTAAAATTGTGGTATCGCTCTTATTGGTAATTTATATATTATACATTAATTACGAAATTTAATAGTTTTTATGATATGTTCTTCAATATCTAGAATATATTTGTTTTGGAACTACCTTCCCCAGTCAAATTACTCACACTCACATACAAACTACAATATTATCTTTATTTTTTAGATACTGAAGTCGGCAAGTCACGGCTTCCTGAACACGAGGCTGCACATTGTTTACTATCACTAGGCAGTCCGAGGGCCACAACGTCCGCCGCACCTGGTCTTTTAACGAGCGCTAGACCCACAACTTATCCTTATACACCGACTGTCTTAGAAAATTCCGTAGAAATAACTCCAGAAAAACAACTTACAACAACAAGTTCATCCGCAGATTCCAGAATAGAACTTGAAAATGAGCCAATGGATTTGAGTAGAAGTGAAACGAAAACATCTCTCATTACTGAAATACCAACTGCTCACGAATCAAGCGTTCTTGCTTCACTAGCTTCAAATACTGCAAAACTACCACAATCTCAAACTCAATGGTCCAATGGCGAACCTATGTTACATACATACTTAACAGAGAGAGCACTCCTGGATTCAAAAATAAAACAAAGTCAACTAACATGCAATTTACCAAAAACTAGAAAAATGGACTTAGATAATGCTATATATGTGGAAAGTAATATAAGTGCAGAAAGTGAACATAAAAACGTAACAAATGCAAAGAACGTTGATACTATTACTGTATCATCTCTCAAAACCGTTAACGATCCAAATTTATCAACAGATAAAGATGAGACAATTAAACAAACTATAATCGCAAAAGATGAAAATAATCTTTTAAAAGAATCAAAGTCTTCTAATATCAACCTTGATCTAAAAAGGACGCATGTGGGAAATAATTCGAATGCAGAAAACGCAAAGCATGTTGTTTCAGAATATTTAAAGCAAGCTCGAATCAATCTTATAAAGGCACAAGATGAAGTTTTTAGTAATACAGGAGATAGTATTGACGAAAGTAATAATATCAAAATGAATATTGATGAAAGTATGAAGAGTGATGATTTAAATAGTCCTGAAGCGGAAACAAAAAAATTGCCATCATTAGAACATGATCCAGTTGCACGTAAAGTTGTTATTGGTGCAGGTGGTGTTGCCTTTAAATTCACCAAAGGAAAAGATTACGAAGTCGCTTCTAATATCCCACCAGGACGACTAATGGAAGATGGTCGCAGAGTTTGTGATTTTTGTAATAAAACTTTTACAAAACCTTCTCAATTAAGGCTACATCTAAATATACACTATATGGAGCGACCTTTTAGATGTAGTGTTTGCGCTGTAAGTTTCCGAACAAGAGGTCATCTTCAGAAACACGAAAGGTCTGGTTCTCATCACAATAAAGTTTCGATGACGTCAACATTTGGAGCAGCTACATCTTTCAACCCACGACCGTTTCGATGCTCAGACTGTAATATAGCTTTCCGAATTCACGGACATTTAGCTAAACATCTTCGAAGTAAAATGCATGTCATGCGACTTGAATGTTTGTTTAAATTGCCGTTTGGGACATTTACTGAAATAGAGCGGGCAGGTGTTAGTTTGACCGATATCGACACAACTGACTGTGCAAGTTCACTTACCAGCTTACAGACACTTGCAAAAAAATTGCATGAAAAAGACCCTACCAAATTAGAGTATCGAGAACCTACGAACTCAGCGATGCCCGGTGTGTCTGCCGGGAAGGACTCTTCTGAAGATGATGACTTTACTACTAATTATGACAAAACTAGTGATGGTGAAAAAGACAGTGAAATGGTGACAGCTGAAAATAGTGATAATCGGGATAATGAAACAAGAGTTAATTATAGTGCCACAGATAATTAGTGCCAAAATAAATTAAGTAGGATATAAATGTGCAATTTTGTTTTTGTTGTTTATTTTAAGATGTAATTATTCTTAAAAGGGGTTTGACTCGGATATTTAAACAAATTGATGCGCTTTAATCATATACATTTGTATTGTATTTTGTTTGAATGTAATTTTGCAGTGTCTTGTAAATATTTTAAATTTAAATAGTTTTTAATGTTGTTAAATTTGCTTCCATTATTATTACTAGAATTAAGCATGTTTGTTATTAGAGTAATCTTTAATATTAAATATAAATAGCAAAGATTACTTTGAAACCTGGATAGAAGTTTTTACAAACTTCTTACGAATTGTTAAGAGAACGATTAAATGAAAATATGTGGTCCATTTTGAAAATGAATACTTAAAATATCAATGAAACATATTCCAAACTTTTAACAAATATTTCTGAGTAGGTACCATAATACGTTTTATATGTATTTTATGATTATAATAATATATATATTAATATAATAAGAATTTATAATGTGTAAAAAAAAACAATATATTTAACTAAAAAAATTGGCATATCAACATCCATAAACGGATTTAGATATACAGATATACACTTACATCAATATCCTAGTGAGTCTTCCATATCAAAAATAGTTTTTGTGCTATATATTTAACTACTCTAACGGGTGAAAACTAACCAGTTTGGGTTGGATGCCTAAAATATATCATTGTATTATCGAAATATAAAAAACATTTTGACAATGTTTATTTGAGTCTAAACGAGATTTCAACAATGTTCATACCTATTATCGTGTACGTAATGTAAAGTTGTATAGCGTGAATATCAATGTGAAAATTTAAAAATAGTCGTTAGACACTTCTATTTTTATAAAATGCGAAATATAAATAAGTTTCAAAATGTTACTTTATAATTAAACTTCGTAACAATAATATTTGATTTAAATATTATTGCAGTTTATATATTAGTATTGAATGTATACTTGTCGATAGTTTTTGGTCTCACCGCTGTTTATTATGGTACGTTAATTAAGTTTGAATAAAAAAAATACAACTGGGTTTCAACATTTCTTTTTATCCCACATGATGATCAAACTGACAAAGTAATGAAAGAATTATATAATTACCCTCACATTTTGCTTCATACGTTCAAACAATCATGCGCAGATTTTTGAGTTTTGTGGCTTAATGGTAATTGTACAGTAATGTTAGTATGAAGTTTTTTATACTGTGGTGATACTTCAGTAAATTTTTATGGAAGTGTGTGTGGGGGTTTCGAGTAACATCCTATGGGACCGATTTCACCTGCTCGCGGTACATCCTACAGATCAACGGACATGACCAGGGGCACGCGCACATTGGATCAAGATAGTGGGATACAGTCTAAATCTCCCTTTTCAGGGAGGCCCTCGCCTATCAGTAACTGCATTGTGGTTGGAATCAATATTTTCGGCAGATTTCGGTTTTGTCTTAACAAACGTGATTTAGGGAATATTTGATCACGATGTCTTATCGCTTGATCATAGCTAGCGGCGTGATATCGTGGCTTGCGACTAGACGCTGAGAAAAAAATTTAGAACCTACTAACAACTACAGTTATTCTACCAACGTGTACTATGCGTGTACCCCATAGCTTAAAAATCAAATCTAATAAAATAGCAAATCTTAAAAGTTTAAGAACTAATTTATACTAATATTATAAAGAGGAAATATTTGTATTTTTGTATGTTCGTATTGAATAGGCTCCAAACTATTGGACCAATTTGAAAAAATCTTTCACTAATAGAATGCTATGTGCGCTCCACACTTCGCGCGAGATTCTCGGCCAGAACCTCTTGGGTACACACTATTAAGGTTCTCAATACAGTTCACGCTCGATAACGATGGACGCAGAAGTAACTGCTGCGACAAGAAGGCGACAAGCTTATTACTAGTGGTTATCTTATTACTTTTTTATGTACATACTTTGTTCAAATTAATTAATGGTTATCAGAAAGTGCTTTGCGCTTTTTAGAATTAGTAATTGGACATAAAAGAAGTGATAAAGTTACTTAAGTATAACCACCTTATAATCTACAATGTAATATGGTATCCATACTATACGTCGAAATTAAAATATTCAGTTCAATTTTATATTTATTTTAGTGGGTAATAAAAATCGGCAACTCGCTTGAGAAACGCAGGTATAGAGTCAATACAAGTTCTCGTCTGTTCTCGCGTTCTTAGCTCTTTTGTATTGCGCCAAAAAACCGACAAAAATCGGAGAACAAGGCAAGAACCTGCGAAGAATATGCGAATCGGATCCACATTCGCGCTTCTCGTGTTTTTCTCGCGTTCTCGCGAGATTCTCGCGTGAATGTGGAGTGCCCTCTACAATTCTAAATTGTTAATTTACTTGTACGAACAGTTCAGTTAGTAGTAATAATGTCGGAGTCGACTTCTAAGCAAAGGTTATGCCTGTATCAGATATCATGTTGTGTTGTGATACAAGGTTAATAAGGTAAGTGAGTTAAATACTATTCTAAATAACAATATTCTACAAAGTTTATATGTGTGTGAGTGTTTGAGTGTGTGTGTGTGTGTATGGTGTGTGTGTGTGTATAAGAGTGCGTGCGCGTGTGTGTGTGTGTGCATGTGTGTTTGCCTTGGGATCGCGATCTAGAGCAGATTCCAATCACAAAGCACATCAACTGAAGTTTAAGCCAGGGGCTGTAGGAATTATTCACATGTTTCATAATTGAGTTCTTTCAGTCAAGTATAGTAAATTTACAGTCATGCAGTGTCTTTGTGTATATTTGTAATACTATGTTCAATTTATTGTACAGATAAATTAATCTTTTGTACTGTCCTTGTAAAAACAGTTCTAGTTTTATGGGCAGCTATAACATTGTGTTTTTCTTTTATTTGTTACATCAGGTCGTATCTCAAAGTTTTGAGTTTTTAGTATTAAATGCAGTATGTATAGCTGTTGCTGGAAAAATCTTTAAATTAGCAACGAGTTTGATAAAACTTGAGATTCGTGCTCTTAAAAATATTTCATTGAACACGTGTTTCATGGTTTATTGGAATTCACCTCCTTAGGGTGCAAAATAGGGGTTGAAAGTTTCTATGGAAAATATTTAAAATCTGCTCCAATTTCTATGAAATTTATTGTCCGAGCTCACTATTACAGGCTACACAATTATTGTTCCTAAGGGAAAATATGAAATTCCCAAGGGAAAATATGAAATTCCCAATAATAACGCGGGCGAAGCCGCGAGCGGAAAGCTATAAGCTTTAAGTAGAGTACCGCAGCTTTTTAAAATACATAATTTTAGGGAGGGCTCTCTATGCTCGTTCTATATCCAAAAAGTGCGTTAGGTACGTACCTCCAAAGACAGGGATACAATATGCTATGATTGATTGTACAAGAGCAATGTAGATATTATTTAACAGCATATTTTTAGGGGTAATACTATCAGATAACTTTTTTGGAAATACATGTCCTTGTGTCTTAAATAAAAAACATCCATATAAATTTTCTTATTCTTCCACTTAGATGTTCAATTTGAGGGTACCACGATAGTTTTATATATCTATATTTATGTATATATCCATTTATATTTATACTTATTTATATATTTGCATATTTAGTATTCATTTTATTTAATAGTAACAAAGAGTTTGTAGCTTTTATTATTATTTTTCCCAAGTCGCACACCGTCAACAAACATTCTCACATTTTACGGGTTGACTGGTAGAGAATGCCTCAGGCATTAAGTCCGCCTTTTGTACACTTGTTCTTATGTTGTACGAAAAAGCTTAAATAAATAAATAGTCTTTGATCTATTAGGATACCCAAATATTTAGTATGGCGTACCTTATTTTTGATTGGGCAATTTTTATTTGGAAGTCTCGATTTGGTTGAGCAAGGTTGAGCGTTATTATAGATACCAAGTTATATTAGTGTTCATTGTTAGTATATTACACTTTAGCCAATTAGAAATCCGGGCCAAACCATTTTCAGCATTTCTTCCAGCGACCTCCCAAGAACTTCCAGTGAAGACAACAGCGGTGTCATCAGCGTATGAAAAGATATTCGCATTCTCAATGCGCATGTTACAGAAATCGGACAAGGCCGGCCAAGTGCGAGTCGGACTCGCGCACCGAGGTTACCGTACAAACCTGTAGGAATAAAAGTAAACATTTACGGTTTTCGCAATTTTTCCTTTATCTGTGCTATAAGACGTTACTTCGTACCAAATTTCAAGATTCTGAGTTCATGGGAAGTACCCTGTAGGTTTTGATTCCCTTGCAAGTGTATAAACGGCTGTATCTTTTGATTGCGTTGGCTTAGAAGTTTGATTTTTTCACAGCCGCAAGGGACAGTAGACCTGAGTATTTGATATAAATTTCAGCTTGATACCTCCACGCGTTCCTGAGAAAAAAGATCTTGACAGACAGACAGACGGACGAACGGACGGACAACAAAGTGATCCTATAAGGGTTCCGTTTTTATTTTAGTTAATACTATTTTTCATTAAAATTGCGGATGAAAAATACGTGAAACGAACCGCATCTTGGTCAACCAATCAGCGACTAGTGACGTCACTCGTGTTTTATGTCCCGTCAGATGTAAAGCTAAACATTATTTTTACGAAAATTATTTACATTTTTAAGTTTAAAAAAATGGTAGTTGGTTGTATAAAAATAGACCCCAGAAACCTACCGAGAGTTAGTGTCGACATGGTAGTAACTTTTTTGTTAAAAGTGCCGAGTTTTCGAGTGCAGAAATGAAAGGAACTAAACTTTTCCGGTAGGTGTAAAGTATTAAATTACAGTAAAGTTCAAGTGTTTTATTAAGATCATAAAGTACGAAAAGAAGGTTATCGTGTTACAATAATTTTTTTCAACTTTGGATCAAAAGGTCCAGTTAAAAACAATTTATTTGGGAACTTCTTTGAAGTCGATGGACACATTGGTATAAAACATGAATCCAAACGTCTTTTTTTTAGAGCAATAACTGCATTTTTCTGACTATCTTATATCTTATAGTGATGGATAGTCCATTTAAAATACGTAATTTGAAACAAATGGAAAATGATATTTGAATTGAATGTTAGCGACGAATGAGTGACAGACAGGAGTGACGTCATCAGAACTGTAGGCCCGTTTTAGCGCGAAATTTTAAACTGTTAGTTTCAGACGGCATTTTATTGCAATTTAATTCTTTTAATTTTTATCATACTTGTGATCTATTCTACATGGGATTCTTTACAATAAAGTCAAAAATAAAAATATTGCATGTTAATTTATGAAGCAGATATCTTTAACAGATTGAGCTGAAATTTTGTATACACGTTCAGTTTGGATGACAAAGCATGAGGATTTGAGCGTTCGGATTGCATCGCGATGTCAAAAATAGCTGTTAAAAATTAAAAAATTGACACACGCAGCGTTCAAGAAATGTGAACAAACCGTTCAAACGTTCGGATAGCTGAAAAAATGTCATAAATGGCATTGTCAACTTCCAATTTCGCCCCAGCTCTCGAAGAGGGTCAAAAGCGGAAGTATTTGACATTTAAGAGTTTTGACGTTTACTAAACGTATAATTTTTGACACGATTGAATTAGTTTTTACGAAATAAATGTTATTTTCATTTTTTATGGAAATTAATGATCGTTAATAATGAAGCGAGCTTCTTACGTCATAATACATCCAAAATCTGGAAACTGAAAATAAATTTAGGTTATAATAGCGTATGACATTGACCTATTGATAATGTAGCGTTCAGTTAGGGCACATGAGTAGAGAAACGGAACAGAGACAAAGCTTCATAGAACCGCGCCGTTCGCAAGCTACTACTACAAGCATGAAGTTTTGCTTCATGACTATAAGCATACGGCGCACGTGTGCGTGTCAACTAGCCGCTGCGTCGCGTACGCGCCGCCACTGGATGGTTTTATTCTCGGTTTACACTCACTCGCACTCGGCTAGTGGACAAACGGAGGGCCTGCACAACGGACGTTTTCCTATTTGTTTTGTGCTCCCGCGTATTTCTTACGAAATTGTTTACGTGAAATAAACCGTAAATAGTCATAAAAGTGTAAATAATTAGTTCTGGACTTGTAAAATGGTTGTTTACTGTACTTACCGTTTGTATGAATTATAAGTTTCATTTGCCAGAAAAAAATGGTTTACTATATGTTTTTGGGCTATATGTATAAAAAGTGTCTCGAAAATCACAAATATGACAAAATAAAATTATATGATAACAGATCTGAGCAACCTACGAGTATTAACATGGGCAAAGATTCTTTATTTAGTAATTACAAAGATTTTAATGAAGGTAGTCGGGATTTTTAATAATACCTCCTGACAATTTTGTCGCATTTGTAGAATCGCTTGAAAAAAAATTTCGCGAATATTTTGATCTCGATATAAATATTGGCAATGATATTTTGAAACGGGTACAGGATTGTAAATTTAATATGCCATGTGATTGCTTCCTAATTGATTACCTACTTGAAAATACTTTTTTCAACACACTTCCTCATAAAGTGGCTCTAATCCCATGGCAATTAGGCACATAATGACATCTATAATCAAACTGTGACTTTTTCATTACTATTATTCACGAGTGAGTAATAGTTTTTTTTTAATATTATTGGTTGAGTTACGCTTACACTTGCGCTAAAATGCTATTCGCGAAAAGCCCAAAAAAAAGAAACCTCATTTTTTAGTCTATGGCCGATGCGCGCGCATAGGAAAACTGATTAATTTTTCCCGCCATTACTACCAGAAAACTCAAAGGAAAAATATCTATTAGCGTACCAAAATTTCATACAATGGCAGAACAACAAGAATACGCAGTCTTTTTCAGAAAATGTGTTCATGGCGTACTTTAAAGAATTATCTTCTAAGTACAAACCTAGCTCTTTGTGGTGTATTTACTCAATGTTAAAAAGTACAGGCCGAACAAAGAATGGAGTGGACTTAAAAACATACTCGAATTTGTCAGCTTATCTAAAGAGACTATCTGATGGATTTAGAAGTAAAAAATCAAAGGTTTTATCATCTGATGATATTGAAAAATTTATTAAAGATGCTCCAGAAAACCAATATTTGGCTACAAAGGTTAGTTAAATTAATTTTAATTAAATATTTAATAGCAGCTTGAGTTGTGTGTTGACCTTAATTATTGTTTCTTTTGTTTCAGGTTGCTTTAATATTTGGTGTAACCTGTAGGATACAAGAATTAACAAATATAACTGTAAAAGATAAAGAGAACCATGGCCAGATGCTTTTAGTGAAGATACCTATCACGAAAAATAAAATACCTAGGTCATTCACCATACACGGTCCATTCTATGATATTGTTAAGAAGTATGAAAGTTTGCGTTGGCCAAAAACAAAAAATGACCGTTTCTTTCTAAATTACCAGAATGGTAAATGTACCTGTCAGCCTATAGGTATAAACAAATTTGGTTCTATGCCTAAAGAAATCGCTAAGTTTTTGGGTTTAGTAGATGCTGAGAGCTACACTGGACATAGTTTCAGAAGAACTTCAGCTACATTGCTGGCAAATTCAGGAGCTGATATAATGACTTTGAAGCGACATGGCGGGTGGCGATCTAGCAATGTAGCAGAATCATACGTAGAAGATTCCATACAAAACAAGAAGGAAATTTGTGCAAAAATCACAAAAAGAATTAAACTTGATTCTGAGACGCATCCTACTGGCGAAATACCAAGTACGTCCAATGATTGGATTTCACCTATCTACACGAATAATGAACCATCACAAATAACAATAGAACATGAAAGTATTTCAATAAATAATCTATCTGATGAGACCGCCATGTCATCAAAAATAGTTAATTATAATTTTACTAACTGCACATTTACTAATTGTTTCTCTAAGTAAACTTTTTATCTACTATGTAAAATGGTTTTTTATTTAAGTATTGTTTTATTCAGAAGTGTGTTGAAAAACGTTGTATGATACACGTGTGTATTGATGGTTACCGTCCTCGGCTTCTTAAGACCCTCGCCTGACGGCTCGGGCCTCAATGCGCCTCAGCGGTAATCACCAACATTACACACTTGTACCATAATGTACTATTTCAACACACTTCCTCATAAAGTGGCTCTAATCCCATGGCAATTAGGCGCATAATGCCACCTATAATCAAACTGTGACTTTTTCATTACTATTATTCACGAGTGAGTAATAGTTTTTTTTAATATTATTGGTTGAGTTACGCTTACACTTGCGCTAAAATGCTATCCGTGAAAAGCCCAAAAAAAAAGAAACCTCATTTTTTAGTCTATGGCCGATGCGCGCGCATAGGAAAACTGATTAATTTTTCCCGCCATTACGAAATTTATTAGTCTATGGCCGATGCGCGCGCATAGGAAAACTGATTAATTTTTCTCGCCATTACGAAACATTTTTCACAACTCGTCTCGTTTTCTCTTTTGAAGTTATTTAGTTAGTTATTAATTAAGATGTTTTTTATTTAAGTATTGTTTTATTCAGAAGTGTGTTGAAAAACGTTGTATGATACACGTGTGTATTGATGGTTACCGTCCTCGGCTTCTTAATGCGTCTCAGCGGTAATCACCAACATTACACACTTGTACCATAATGTACTAAAAAAGTATATTACTTAATACCTTAATGTATTAACCTAATGCCTGATCTTCAGTATATCCCTAATAAAAAGCACATAAATGTTTATTTTATTTTATTCTCATTTGCCAGCCCCACAAGAATAGGTAAGAATTTTGCACGTTCCTTAGAAGGTTTGTCTCTGTTCCGTTTCTCTACTCATGTGGTTAGGGTGTGGAGCAAAAATGGCAAAAATTTCATAACCTTCTAACCCAGGGGTTCCCAAACTTATTTTGTCTACTGCCCACTTTGAGAATAAATTATTTTTTAGCGCCCCCATTTTTTCACCTACTTTAAAGCCACTATAATTTCAAATTAAATTAATTAATTATCGTGAGCTATATTAGTGAAGATTAAACATTCATTTTAAACGAGACTTTTACTCAGCGTTGCCGACTTCCATGGTCTGGATTACCCAAAAACCTATCTGAAAATCCCCAATTTTGGGGAAAACATAATTGATAATCCCCACATTTTCCCCACAAGTTTTCAGCAAAGAAATTAAATTTAATATTACTTAACTTAAAATTAAAAATAAACACGAAATAAAACTTACTGTAACAAATATCAATCGAGAAATACGTCAGGTAAACAGGTGAATATTGGTTTTATAACATAATATATCTTAAAATAATCGTCGTTCTTATTAACTTTCTTTTTTTTACATTTTAACTACCACTTATCCATTGTATCTTTCTAATTATATTACATAAACAACAAGTGTGAGCAATACACAACAAACAGTATGTGTGAACTCGAACACCAAATAACGCTCAAAAGTTCTCTGCCAGTCTGCCATACGCATACGTACTCTATCTATAGGTATAATTCTTTACAAAGCTATAGTAAACAACAGGGACTTCCCCGATAAACAATAAAGGTTGATGGACATAAATGCTGCTATAAAATAAACTCCAAAACCTTCCAACCGGATAAGTTGAGTTAAACTTGAGTTAAAGTATAAATAATGTATAAATTATACTCACTTCTATACTAATTTTATTACTTTTAAGTTAAGTCCTAGCGTAAATGTCTAAATTCCCCGCATTTTCCCCACATAAGCGCTCGCCCCACAAATTACCCAATTAGACTGAAAATCCCCACAGTTTGGGGAATTCCCCACAGATTGGCAACGCTGCTTTTACTATAACCCGCAAGAGTTAACTTGAGACCAGCAGCCTTATCCACTGGAACGCTCGCCACGCGAAGCGTGGTGGGTTTCAAAAGCAAAAAGTAGTATATCTCAAATATCAAAGGTGCCGCCATTGCGCAATGACTCACCCCGGCGCGTACGGAGTGTTCAAAAAATTGCGGAAAGTGACATATACTGTCTACAAGAGAACAAAAAATACGTATGGAAAGGTAATTTAATATAGAAGGAACTTATAACAGTTAATTAGATAAGGATTAATAATTAAATGAATGAAGCGCGAAAATGTTCGGAAGGTCGCGGAAGACCCGTTTTTTTTTTAAATTTTTTGCACAAAAACTATTTTATAAAACTTTAAATAACTATATATATTATTATAGCCCTATTCTTGAAGATTATTTTGATATATAATAGTTTTGGGTAATATTATTAATGAAAAAAGAAAAAAATAATAAAAACGATTAATTACGTAATTATATACGCGAGATGCGCACGCGCGACCTCAAATTTAAAAAAAATGCAAAAAATAAATTATTGTGTCTAAAATTAAATAAAAAATACGTATGGAAAGCTAATTTAATAAGGAATGAACTTATAATAGTTAATTAGATAAGGATTCATAATTGAATGAATAATGACGAGAATAGTAACTAAAGTGCTTAAAATTTCAAAAATACTCACTTTTTGAAAAAAACGTTTAGTGTGGCAATATAACACTCTACACTATCATAAACCATACATAATAATGTAGCCCAATTCTTCTAGTTTATTTTGATATAGAACACTCTACGAAAATACTAATACAGACTAACTAAGTACGCAATAAATCTCATCGGTCATGGAGTAAGAAACGTATGGATACGGCCAAGTAAGTTAAACCGCAGACTATGACAAATTTATTTCAATCTAAGACTAAAAATAAATTGGACATGACCTGTCAACTTATGAAAGAGACTATTGGCAAAGGAATAAAGCCATAGAGAAAATATTTTATTTTTCGCGATTTTTTTATCACACCGCGCGGTTTTACGCAAAGGGAACTGGGTACCATAGTACCCAGGTCGATCGAGAAGATCGAGATTTTGGGGACTATAGTCCCCACGGACGTTCCAGTGGTTATTCGCTAATTTGACAGTTCGAAGTGACCAACTGTTTATAGTTGTCCACCGTCCAAAGTGGACAACCCATCAAAACTACTAATTGCTATTCTGTAAGGCATTTGAATCACGTGGTCTATCGGTGTACAACGAAAGTTCCCTAGTGGATATCGATAAATCACAACACGTCACTGTGCATTACCCGACTAATTTTAGTAGCCTTAGTTACCGGACTTTCCCCAAAAGAAATCAGTAGCTTCGTAAATTGGCTCGTTAATTCTGTCATTGAACCCACAGATAATATAAGACTATCAAAGGAGCGTTCCAGATAAGCACCGTTTTCAACATTTTTAGACTAGTTTCGTGTGTTCCACATCAACACTTTTGCCACGAAAACTTAGCATCAAATACCCAGCCCCCCCTAGCATGAACACCAAAAAGAGGATATAAAGCATTTTATCACGATGAACCGTCAAAATACTTAGATACAACCGCCATTTTGAAATTTTGTTGAAACAGCGAGCATATCCAAGCCGGTGACGTTACTTTGATAAGATACGATGTGATAAGGAGATGAGCAAACATTTCCGCCGATCACTGTTGAAATTTATGGTTATTTATCGACGACGATCAAAATGCATGATATATTGAAATAAAAACTGCTGTTCTTGAAAAAAAAATATATACTTACCTAAGACTTACCTATACATATTTTCAATTCCCTGGCGAAACCACAACGGTAAGAATATTTTACAGAATTGTCGTAATGTGAATATATATTTAAATACCTATATGGACTTACTTTTTTTAGTTACACCAAATATCGAAGTCCTTCATCAGTAGGCCCGGACACTCCATACAACGTTCGCAAATCAATTACCTATTACAACTACTTAAGCAAATGACGTTTGTACACGCGCAAATGTGTGCGTGGAATCTAGTAGGGCTGAGTGCGCGGTTATCAATCGAAATGTCGCGAGAAGTGCAGCGACTGCCTGTTATCGGCCGGCGCTCGCGTCTACTCGTTGAACGTGAAGTGTCGCCGCGCCCGAGCGATCCCGCGCGCCCTTGTTTATGTGTCAGTGATGTCTACAACGAAGTGCGGGGTGAGGTATTTGAAATGAGTGCGGAGAGGTGAGTGGCCGTTCTGTATGAAGTACTATTATATCTTCTGTCGCGTGAACTATAGCAGAGAAAGTGACTAACCCTCGTCCCGTCTCGCTTCCTCGTGATACGAGAGAGCGAGAAGAAACATGATATTTGTCTCTTATCCCGTTCAATCCACGGTTCGTGCTACGCCTGCTGGACACCTTTCTTCTCTCCTCTAATGAATTTTGTAAAATTACAAAGTGTCCATATAAATACTCAATTATCTGCGTACGGAGCTAAATGAAGATTTGACTCCTCGAAGCCCTAAATGAGTCAATTTGTTATAATGATAAAATCATACTCGTCGAAGTATCACAAAAATATGATGTTTCGAAAAATATAGTTTCAAGAAATATATAATTTCAAAATTCCATATAGAATATCGATGTAACATACTAGTTTTGATTTAATTGAACCAAATTAAAAATTCACTACATTAAAAATGTTAATAGTCCTACTTTTAAGCTTGATAATTAGAGCGGATTAAAATAAAACACTGCTTACCAATAGTGATTAATCGAACCTACGGTGACTTTCACTATAAGGCATTCAAAACGTCAAACGTTAGACACTGAACGATACAGAATACCAATTAGGTGAAATATCGATGAAAATTGTCGTTCGGTGATTATCAATACAACCCTAGTGATTAACAGTGAGCCTAGTGATTTTTCGTTAGACACCGGTGTTAGTGAATACCAAAAAAGGCTTTTTGGTTAGCCACAGATAAAAAACGTCATGTTTATAGATGGTTAATAGCCATTTCCACTTGTCAGTTAAGTTAGTGAATAAGCCTGCTGAGCGCAGTAGGTAGTACCTACACAACGGCGCTCAGGTCTCAAGTTAACTCTTACGGGCTACACCTGCCAATGAGAATGATTATTGAAACGCAACTTTATAGTATTCAGACAGAGTAGGTATCTTTTATTTAAAATAAAACAAACATAATTGATTCTTATATAAAAACTAATGTGAAGGATGAATCTGATGCTGTTTAATAAGTTTGTTGATATCAGGTTCCAATTTACTCAAGAACAGCCGCAAGTCGCCACGTTCGGTAACATGCAGACGATTTCTCTTTTTAGTAAGCAGCGTTGCTACAGCACTAAATCCACGTTCACACAAATATGAGGATGGGAATGCTATCAAGAATCGTTGAACGATTGACCACAATCCAGGGTACAATTGCGGGATCGGTTTTTCTAGCCAAAATTCTTCATAGCCATTTTTGAACTTGATTTTTATTTCCTCGTTTGTTGTCAATTCTATACGTTCTTCCAGCTGAGGTGACATTGCTATGTTGACATTTGAAAACGGATCCAACACCCAGTCTGGTATTTCCAAGTTCAAAATGTCCTGGTATCGTTCGGTGAACTCAATGTGGAGGTTTTCCAAATGTTGGCAGTAGGCAAACAAGTCATCGTTACTGCAGGATACTGATAATTTCGGAAAATTGTGTAACTCACGTCTGCCCATATTCTTTTTGTGTAGAAGCAGTTTGGCTGCGAAGGCAGCAACGATATTTTTTGTTTTAATTAAATTTAGTTCATCGCCTTGCAGTTGGAGATTCATGTTGTTGAACAATTTATACAGGTCTATTATGTTAGCTATATCCCAGCAAAAACATTCTGTAAAAAACTAGCCAAATCTCGATGGAGCTGCTTGTTTATCTCTAAAAAGTAATGAAATCTAGACAAAGTCGTGCCAAGTCTAAGGTTCCTTACTGCGATTTCTATATATATGCGATTATTATAGTTAATGTTGTGTGACTTGGCCGTTGATTTGTACCCACTAACGTATAAAGAATGTTACTACCATTTTTCAAAGCAATTTTGAAAAATGCAGACAAGAGTGGTATGCTGATAGATAAACAGCATAGAAAAATAGTTAGACTTACCTGTAATTTAGCCCTGTTGCCCTCCAATTTCATACCCGAGGCGTGGCTATACATTTTAAATAAAGCAGCAGACGATATTATGACGAAAAATTTCGTCTCATATTTTAATAAAAACTGGATGTCAAAGATATGCTCTAACATGTGGTGTTGTTCAAGCGAGCGGCACAGAACAACCAATGCATTAGAAGGGTGGCACTTCCATGTAAACAAAAAAAAACTGGAAAGAGCACTCTTTTCAGTTATATATTTTTTTTAAGAAAAAATCTGGTTTCTTTTTGAAAAAAATTAAGAAGGAACAAGTTTCTGCTGAGCCTAGGGCGAGGCGATCCAAATATATATGAAAAGATTGTGAAATTGAATAAATAATTGATGACTTGTTAAAATGAAAAATAACACCTGGCGAGTGCTTGACTAAGGCCCGTATTACAGAACGCAACTCAAGCAGCGTTTGAACTCCAATCACGCAAAGCTAGTTTTGAGTGGAGATCACTACTTGAGTGTTCATCTGATTATAAGTGGCGTTTTAGGTGACGATCAACTGAAACTAGATTCAAGATTTGGATTACGTTTGGTATTTTATTTTATAACGTCGTTTGTGCGGCCTCGGCATATTCGTCGGTTAACATAGCTGCTAGCTAGCACTTTTACTCAGCACCAGGTCACTGCTGGACAATCTTGTCCAGCACAATCCAATGCCCAACACCAGCCCATTGCTGAACAATCTTGCCCAGCACTAGTCCACTGCTGGACAATCTTTTCCAGCACAAGCCCACTGCTGGGAATAATGCCCAGCAACAGCCCACTGCTGAACAATTTTTCCCAGCACCAGCCCACTACTGAACAATCTTGTCCAGCACAAGTCCACTGCTGAACAATCTTGCCTAGCACAAGTCCACTGCTGGGAATCATGCCCAGCACCAGCCCACTGCTGAACCATCTTGCCCAGCACCAGCCCACTGCTGGACAATCTTGTCCAAGCACCATCCTAGTTTTGGGAATCATGCCCAGCACCAGCCCACAGCTGAACAATCTTGCCCAGCACTAGCCCACTGCTGAACAATCTTGCCCAGCACCAGCCCACTGCTGAACAATCTTGCCCAGCACCAGCCCACTGCTAGACAATCTTGTCCAGCACCAGCCCACTGCTGGACAATCTTGTCCAGCACCAACCCACTGCTGAACAATCTTGCCCAGCATCAGTCCACTGCTGGACAATCTTGTCCAGCACAATCCCACTGTTGGGAATCATGCCCAGCACCAGCCCACAGCTGAACCATCTTGCCCAGCACCAGCCCACTGCTGGACAATCTTGTCCAAGCACCATCCTAGTGTTGGGAATCATGCCCAGCACCAGCCCACAGCTGAACAATCTTGCCCAGCACAAGTACACTGCTGGACAATCTAGTCCAGCACAAGTCCACTGCTGAACAATCTTGACCAGCACAAGTCCACTGCTGGACAATCTTATCCAGCACAATCCCACTGATGGGAATCATGCCCAGCACGAGTCCACCGCATGACCATCTTGTCCAGCGCCATCCCACTGCTCGGAATCATGCCCAGCATCAGCCCACCGCTGGACAAACTTGTCCAGTACCATCCTACTGCTGGGTATCATGCCGAGCACCAGCCCACAGCTGAACAATTTTGCCCAGCACCATCCCACTGCTGGAAATCTTTCCCAGCACCAGCCCCATTGATGGACACACTCATCCAGCACCAGCCTACAGCTGGACACTCGCCCAGCATCAGATTGTGGCGTAAATATCAACTTTATTTGATAACATAATATGAATTTCTTTTCTCAAGAGTGGTTTCGACCATACTTACGTAATCAACGATCAAATCTTTACTTGAGCGTATAACGCACTTCTATAATAAGCAATTACTCAGATGAACAACGATCAATGAAACTCGTTTCAAGAAACATTCAAAAATTAAATCTCATCTTAAAACTAGTTTTAAAACTAGATTCATTACTGAGAATCGTTTTGTAATACGGGCCTAAGTAATGTTGGTTTAAGTGATTTATTACTTTTTATCATTTTATTGGCAATATGTTTTTAAATAAATAATTCGGGATGTTAAATAAGAAGCATCTCTAACAGCATATTGTGATAATAGTTCATGTATTCACTTTTTTATCAGTCAGTACATGTTAGGAGAATAGCGAATTTGGAAAATACACATATCGGAATATTAGGCATTCGGAAAATTCGGAGAATTAGGTCTCTTAAGAATATGTACTACATAGAATTTGTAAAATATCACGTGTGGAAAATTCAGAATTAGGACTGAACCACCAGCACCGGGATTTCACTTCTTTTTGTAGAAACGTGAGCTTATTGATTTATTTTATTAGATTTTCTTATTTGACACAGTTTTTTTCTTTTCAGGGGTAGTTTTTTTTATTATTACAAATCTTTCTTTTCTTTTTTTCTTTTCTTTATTGGAAGCGGCCCACCAAGTTGAATATTTTTTGTAAAGGCGGTATGTCGATATCTCTAATAGTTTGGTTGGGCTCTTGTGTTTTCTAATCAGGGTCACCAGGTACTCCAGATCTTCGATTATCCTAGTTTTTATGGTTTTCCCTTTATGTGGCCATTAAACCCTAACTCTGAGTTTATGGGAAGTACTAGTTCTATTTTGATGATCATGAGTGAGTGAGTGAGTGAGTCTGTCATAAATGCGAAACTTTGCTTTCGCTTAACTTCGGAACTAAATGACCTACAGACTTGAAATTTTGGATTTTAAGTATGTGATTATAGCTTACTGGATGACGAAAATTTCTGCGTTCTGGTCTTATCCAGAGGTTATCAAATAGGGGCCTGAAAATGCGGCGAAATGGTTCCAGTAAAGGATGGTACGGCAGTGTTTGCTTCCGCGCTCGACTTGGCGGTTCAGATCATTCTTTAATGTAATGAGCTTGTTGCGCAATTCTGTATCTTTAGTTTCCAAGAACTCAATCACAGAGACAAACAGGTTGTAAAATCGAGTCAGACAATTGCCTCTTGATAGCCAACGAACTTCAGTATGAAGCAACAAACGGTTGAAATCTTCGTCATTAGTAACACAAAGCCGATGAAATAATCTATCATTCAAAGAGCTGTTACGGATTTTATTGACTGCTTTGATGACATATTGCAGTGATTGAAATAGTCGTTCACTTAAGTTTCTAGCAACCAAATGTTGTCTATGAATAACGCAATGTACAGCAAGAACATCTGGAATTTTATTTTTTAAGTATGCTATGAAGCCTTTATGGCACCCTGTCATAGCCGGAGCGCCATCCGTAGTAACTGATATAGGTAATATGTTTCAAGGTTTCCAATCACAAAACTTTTCCAATATAATAATAAGTATTTTTGTGTAGGTTGTGTTCATTTAGATGTAAATTAAGTAGATAGTAATTGTATTTTTCCTTTGTTCCAGATCTTCAAGTTCTTCAAATGTTCATCTTTTTAATTTTTCGTTCTTTTTTAACAAACAAAAGCTGATGTGACGCTGGCAAAATGTTTTTGTAATAAAAACCCTTGCCACTAAAGACATTAACTTAACTTATTGAATATGGTTTCGCCTTTTGTATCGGTCTCTAAATTTCTAGCAAACAATAGTTCTTCACTAATTTTCTCATCTTTAATAAACCTTACGTAAGACAGCAACAATGCTTCATTAGTTGGTAAAGTGGACTCATTGAGCTGAATTGAGAATTGACTAGTCCTTAAATGATTGCACAATGATCCTTCAATGTTCTCAGCCATTTCATCAATTCGTCTTTGCACAGAATTATTACTCAAAGGAATTTTTCGGATAATATCTGCGGCCGGTTTATGAAGCACAGTAGTTATTACATCCTTTATTGCTGGCAAAATTAACTCTTCTCCGATGTTGTGTGGTTTGCCTTTTTGAGCAATTAAGAAAGAGATATTGTACAACGTTCGAAGTCCGTCGTCATCTTGCTTAGCAGCTGCCGAAAATAGTTTTGCTATACTTGGCTGAGTATTATGCTTCTTCTCTAGGTCTTGAAAATATGCTACATTCTTGTCTTTCTTATCTGGATGCATTTTATTCGAATGCTCCTGCAGTCTTGAAGGCTTCGTTGCTTCATTCGAAAATGTTTTTAGACATAGAAGGCACAAAGGCGACGATGGGTTTGTGGGATTTTCAATGCGTCCGAATTTTATATATTCCGCACAGTATTGCCGTCTCTTCTTTTTTACTTCCGACATTGTTTTGTTTTGAGAAATACGTAAGTAAGTGTTGAACTTAAGTACTGCTTATCTATTACGCGCGAAACCGCAAATGAAAATAATATAAACATTACGTTGTTTATATAGGATTGCATAAGCAGCACGCACCGACAGGAATAAGACAAACATGCATAAACTCGTTTATCTCATTCGACGCTCAATCGTACTCAACAAGTAAGAACAAGTATTCTATGAACAAGCCGATTGATACAGGAATGCACAAATCGGGTTATTTAACAAAACCTTTTAAAATTATTATTATCTACGAAAATTAGCTATCTAGCAATTCTAATAACTATTAAAATGCGAAAGTGTGTCTATTGCCTTTTTATTTGTTCGTTTGTCTACTTTCATTTCGAATCGGAGCAACCGATTGACATGATTTTGCTTTTATTTATTGAATAAAACAGAACATATACATGAACTACGCGGAGACAAATATCGAACCGAATTTGAGCAATCTCCTAAGTAATATTAGTTGATGTTCACAAGTTGTAGTCGAGAGTCGAGAGCTCAGTCGGTGTCTAAGAGTCTTTCTAGCTAGATGAAATAACAAATCACCCCCCAAGCCTCTACACAACGCCCCCACTTTTTTCTGGGTCTCGTACCGCCCCTCTTTAAGCCTGCAGCGCCCACAAGGGGGCGTTATCGCCCACTTTGGGAAAGGTTGCTTTAAGCACACATAATTGTACCACAAAGTATCGATACTTTTTTCGTGTCTCTATTTGTCAGATGCGCGATCGGGCTGACAAGCACCCGACAAACTAATGATAATTATGTCAGGCCGACGGCCGTACACACGTACCAATTTGGTCGGGGTCGGGCGGTTCGGCTCCGACCAAATCAGCCCTGCGAGCATGGACTTGTCGATCGACATATATCGATCGACAAAAGCATCTATCCTTTTCACTCCTTAGGAATATTTGTCAAATTTATCAATATTTGTTGAGTATGTTGATCTTAGCTGTCAAATTTTGTTTATCGAGAGTTCCATGCTCGCAGTACTGGTCGCCTGTTACGGCTTTTACTTTTCTGTATTCAAATAGAAAAAACCACAAAAATACACTTATGGTTCCTTTATTAGGTATTAACTTAATTAATTTTTATAAAATACATATACAAATAACAGTTCCCATTCTTGTCCTTCTGATATGTACAGCATTATCGCGCATCGAAGACGACCACTGATGTTTTTATTAAGGAATATTCATCAAGTTCTGCATTTAGAGTTGACACTTGGCATAATTGATCTTCGTGACATGCTCCAGTAATACAATGTTATATACAAGCTAAAACAAATCATGGACAAATGAATAAGCAGAAGCAAATGATTTTTGATGTCATAAAAATAATATCTACTATTTTGGAGTCAAATTTTTCTAAACATGTGTTGTGTCAGGAATGTCACACACTCTTATTATGGTCATTAGTCACCCATAAAAGGATTGATCAATTACTTTCAATTCCGTGCGTGAGGCCCTTCAGACCCATAGACTGTGGGTCTCACATCGCCCACGCCTATACCGTTTTTTAAAAAGAGTGTCTCAACAATTTTATTCATCAAAGTATGCCAATTTCGTTTTATTGTATTTTGACAGTTCATTGCCATAAATCACTATCATATAGTATTTTTGTGATCACGCTATGGAGGCTGAGTGCAACAGTAGGGCAACATGAGTTGTGTGTGTGACCCATTTCTCTTCTTTCTAAATAAATTCTTTATTCATAAATGGTTAAGAAAGTATTGAATTAGTAAAGAATAAACCCGGTAACAAAAACAAAAATAGCAGATATCACACAGAATTCAATATTAAGGGAAATAGGTTACTTACTTGAATGCAAGCAATATTAGTGTGAAAAAGGGTATAGAATTTGCATTATAACAAAAATGTAAAATGTCACAAGATTAAATTAAGCCCACAGAACACAGAAAGAGGTTAGAAAGGCAATCATGCACCGTTTGTACGGGAACCGCTGTCGCCAGTTTTGCTCCCACTTCTTTTCCTTGCACCGCCCATGCAAAGTCGCGCGAAATCGGGCTGAACCAATCACAACGCTCACTGGGCTCCCCATTCACAGAAATTCACTGACGTCCGGAGCCGCGTGTACAAATAAAATTATTTTAGTGATTGACATCGATTAATAGCTATCGATATTAAATATTGCCAGCAATTTAACCATTTGAAATATTTAGAAAAATAATTATTACTTTCATTATACGTTTATAATTAATAATATTCAAGTAATATTTTGTTTCTATGTAACAAAATTAAAGCTTTTTAGCTCAAAAATGTTGTAGGTTAGACGTAAAATAAAAGAAAAACTATAATACACCGGTCTGAAAGCATAAACTAGAATGGATAATCTGACAAACGGACGTGCGGTAGTTTAGTTGTTAGGATATTTTAGTTGGATGGAGAATTTACCTGTAAATTTGTTTTTTTTAAAGTACTCAAATCTTCATGTCTTGCATGGCCACCTACCTATGCTAAAATAGTCATATAAATATTATGGTGATATTAAAAATTCTAAGTTGTAAAGTTAGTTTAGAATTTGCCCATAATTTTTTTACTAATCGAACTAATTGTATCGTGAAAATTGAAATTAATTTTGCAATTTTAATCTTTGATTACATCGCCGTACTTATATGAATAGGATGTTAGAAAGGGTAGGTGTTAGCTTCGCCAAACATTCTGTATTATCGATAAGTAATAATTATTATTATGGCATTTTAAGTGACAAATAATATGTTATTTTTACTTTATACAAATATTTTAAAATATACATTTATCGATAAAATGTAATGCGTGCGTTTTTTGATTAGCACGGCACTATCCCTTGTACTACGACTACTGCGTTAATGCTCATTAAGCCAAATGCGTCACTACCGAAAGCAGTGTACTACATTACTTTATTTTTGCCATATTACTCTAAGTAATATGGCAAAAATCGCGGGCGTACATTGCCAGTAATGTATATTTTTTAGAAAAATATTATGTAACTTATCGTTATGATCAGTTTTGGTGGATTTTGACATTATGATCTATGGAATATGGTCATTATGATTAATTTACTACTTACCGATGAAAAGAAATTCCTTCTTTAGCTACACTTGACACCTGACTTCTTGTTTTACAAGTAATTATAGCACAAGAAGGCATTTTTTTATATTTATAGCGCCGCGCTTCACGATACACTCACTGTAGTTGTCCGTCAGTGATTAAACAACGCGTTCGCGTTGCGGGGCCACAAGTATGAGCATTTAGTCATAGTTGTGGCTACGCGTGCCCCGCCCACATAGCCCTTCTAACCTCTTTCTGTGTTCTGTGATTAAGCCTGACAGACTGATGTTGGATGTCATTTGATTTCACATGCCTATTTTGTTTAATTCTGGGATGGCGAACAAATGGCATGCGTGTCATTGATGGCACGTGACACAATATTTTAGGCACAATACCGATCACAAAATTCACTAATGGCCAATTTCACTAACCTCGTTTTAGCTAAAATAATTCTAAGAAGAATGCTGTCACTTCTTGTTATAATAAAAAGAATGTGACAACATGCCACTTAAGATCATCGTAGGATATGACAAGGTTAGTGCAATTGGCCATAGAGTTTTGAGTTGGTAATGTTTAGTATTAATATTTTCCCAATAATCACAAAGTGAAACTTATAAGACGGCACATCTATAGCATCATTAAACATTTCTTTAGAAAAAATGACACTTTAATACATAAAGTTTCGCCACCCCTGGTTTAATAAAATTGGTCATAAAATTGCATTGCTAAAACACTTTCAAACCATGACAGAAAGAAATATTTACTAATAGTACTTACCAAGCTTTAGTGATATTTATTTCGATAAATGTCTTGCAAACAGCATTACAAAGCACAACCATATATTAATAGCACTGTGTTGGTTAATGGCATGCGTAGTGAAACAAAAAAAATGGTTTCAAAATAACAAAATAATTGTAGTGAATTATAATTTAAATTGATTTGTTTTTGTAATCTGGATTCCAAATTGTTTAAATAAAGAAATTTTCAAACAGTATAAATTTAAAAGGATACATCTCTTTGTTCGTTTCTTGTACATGATGCGGTAACCACATTCTCTGCATCGGATAGGATCTCTAGGTTTTATTTCATTTTCTCGATGGCATTCTGTAAAGCAACATAATTATAATTACAAGCTTGCCAATGTTTAATCTGTGTTTTAAGTAAAATGTAACAAGGAACACGTCATTCCACATTAAAATAACCATATTATTGTCATGATATGTTATTATCAAGTGCATACCTAGTTCATTTGTTGGTGACTGAAAAATAATGTATTATACCTATTGTTTGTTTCATTGCAAATATTAATATTTGAATGGAATAGGACCAATGCAGGTAAAAACTTTAACCAGATAGTAATAAAAATTAAAACCAAGTGGCAATAATACAATAGGTGCCTAATTCAAGTTCAATATCTTATAATCAAATTGGATTGTTACAATCTCTTTTGAACGTCAAAGCAGCTACGCCATTGGTTCACAAGTCTACGGCGGGAGACCTTGTACTGGAAAGAACCAGCAAGAATACCAGCAAGGACTATTTTTTTCTCCCTGTATTGTTACAGAGTCGTCAATTGGAAGCTGACTTTACAGCAGAAGTTTGAGCTCAACTTCCATTACAAGATTAGATGTGTCAGTTCTCTTCTTACTACTTATAACCAAAAATAATATTTGTTTAAACAAATAGTTATACATAACAACACGATTCATTATCTGAAAAATTAACACCAGGCATTGGCATCATTCAAATAATCGTTGACTTTATAATATCCTTTGCTCATAAGTCTTTTTTACATGCGCTTTAAACTTATGAAAAGGCAAGTCGGTAACACTTTGTGGAAGCTTATTAAAGGTAATATATTTCCCCATAAACGAGCCTCTAGTTTTTTGAAGCCTGAATGTTGGAAAACTATAGGAAATTAAGATTAATGGTACATGGTTTTATCGGTACAGGTCTAATCAAATATAGAGGAAAAATTAATGGTTATCATACCTCCACAAACATAAATCATTGGAACCTTTGTTGCAGATTGTTCTCGATTGCTTGTATCCGCCATAATGAATTGAATTTACTCAGTGCCGAATGGAATTGCTTTCTATTATATACACAAACAAACTAAAGGCAGGTTTAAATTGGCATAGAGGTTATTAGCATACCTTTGGTCATCATAACATAAATATACATAACCGCAAAAAAAAAAGATAAAAGCACAGAGTGTAGACTACTAGAGATAATAAGGGTGCGTTTGAAAACGAGTAATATTTACTCGGGGTAGAGTGAATTTCACCCGATAGCGTTCGAGAACCACCCGAGTGAAACCGAGGTTAACCGACGAATTACTCCGCTCGTATTTCTGAACGCATTAGTGAAGAGTAATTTTCGCCTGACAGGAGTGAATTTCTCACGGCCCCCAGTCAGCGTTAAATACCTGACATTGACAGTTGACTGTTCTGTGATCTGTGGCTACTGATTTCGTTTTTATGTTGAAGTTAAAGCTTACAAATGTTAAGTAAAACTTTGTGCAGTTGTAAAATAAAGCTAGTTTGCGTTGCAAAACACAAGAACTCTTCTTTTCGTTTTTAACTGACAGAACCCGTTTGAAAACTCGTGAAGTGCGAAAATCACTCGCTAGTGTTTGAAAACCAGTTAAACTTCTCTTTCTCGCAATATATTTATCCTTTTCTTTTTTACCGACTGAAAACTTCACGGGTTTTCGAACGGCCCCTAAGTTTTCACATTCACTTTGTAGCTTTGTAGGGATGTTAAAAAATAATCGATTTTTCTTTTAATCGATTTAATAAATTACGCGATTGTATCGATTTTCACCATCTACGCGTCAAAAATGAAAAATCTTGAAATAAGTTATTACTTAAAAATTATTTTTTTATAAACAACGGCGCCATCTGTAGGTGTGTATCAGTATGCATGTAAAGTGAGTGCTTAGAGCATTCATACGGGAGACGGCAAGGCTGGGTGAACCCCTCTGCCAATTTACGTTAACCATATATGACCATACATACATACATGTTATATAAAACTAGCTGACGCGCGGGCGCTGCCATTTGGTGTCGTTTTCGTGTCGCAATAAGAGCTCCAAAAAAATGGTTAATAGTGTAGTTTCCTCTTGCAAAAGGCGATCCAGCTACTCAAATCTTCGAGATCATGGCGTTTTCTATCACATGTAAGTATAAAATATACATTAACCTGTTTTATTTGTTTTCAATTTTGAAGTATTTTAATACTAGTCAAATGTAAAATAGGGCTGGACATTTATGACTATAATTATTTTTAGTTTTGTTATTGTTTAAACTACTTTAAACTAATGATTTACGAAAGAATTGTATTTTTGTTTTTGAGACCATAACGTCGTCGTTTAGTTTTTTTAATTGTTATTTTAAAACTAGTAAAATGTAAAATAGGACTGGACATTTGTGACATTTTTTTCATTTGATTTATATTTTAGTTTTTGAGATAAGTTTGTCATTTTGTTGGGGTGCTCATTTCATTTTTTTATAATAAAACGTTGAATGATACTGAGAATTGGTATGGTATCAATAATGATATTTGGTTTCATTATTCCTTACCTTGAAAGTTTAAAAGAACATTAATTTGCTTTGATATTTCGTTTTGAATTGGTTATTTTTTTATTCATATTAGTTTATTTCATGTTTGATATGAATCTCTTAGGTTTATAATTGGATTATGAAAAGCTGTAGGATTTTAAATAATAGAAAAATAATCGATTTTTTCGCAAAAATCGATTATTAATTTTTATTAAAATCGATTATTGACAAATTGATTAATATTGAATAATGAAAAATCGATTTTTATTAAATCGATTCTTTTCCATTAATCTCACATCCCTTTCACAATCACAAATTTCTTCATTTTTCTATCTTATCTTCTCTTCTTCAATTATTATAATTTGTGCAAGGCAGGCAGCTGCCATGTCGTTTGTACAGAGAAGTAAGTTATTGTTAGTCAAGTCCAAGTCCTTGTCATAATTTTGTTTTTTACAAAGGCCAAAGCCATTTCTTTTGTCAATAAGTAGATGATAATTAATAAACTTAATAGGTAGAAGCAGTACAGTGTTAGACGACAAAGTTAAAAAGTATTCATATAAGTAATAATTATACCAAGTGAATAAAAATTGAAATTATACAGTGTTTTTATTTTTTTAGTGTTAAAAAAAATAAAAAACATCCCACATTTTTTTTTGTATTTTTTAGGGGCCATTTCATTTTTTTACCCTCTGTTGCAAACCTGACGTGCATAAGCCGTTATTACTTTTGAATGAATAGACAAATATCAATGAAATAAACGCCAACGTGATCCTTATAGGTCAATAGTACTGTTAAAATACAAATTTTTGAGTTATTATCACACAATTAATGACAGAGGATTAAAGGAGAATAAAGCGATAATTTGTTCGTTTTTTTTAAATTTCCATTTTTATCATTGATTTACATTGATTTACTACCAAACGTAGATAGAGCACTTCATACAAAAACGCGCTTGAAATCTGTCACCTAATCGACTATACATTTGTACGCTGTTAAATAGGTAGTTGAATATGCACACCCGAATTAAAATTACCATAAAGAAAGTACCGTATTTATCGAATTCAACCTTATTCTTTATTATTACGGCAACTATTTGAAGTACAACCGTGTGCAGTTACATCATTTCATACCTTGACCACATTAAACTTGACGTTTTAGGAATTGCTACAAGAAAATATCAACTTTATACTCTCAAACATAATGCTCAAAATTGCTTATCGCGTTGTCGCTCCAAGTAAATCAATGTTGATTTACTACCAAACGTAGATAACGCATGAACGTTCGAAAAGTGGGCCGGTGAAGAACTGCTCAATCGGGCCTCGTGCAGTTCCTTTCCATAGTGAGTGATTAGCTGTCGGCACGTAAACATGCCGAAGTGCGCATTCAAAAGTTGTGGTAACAATAGACAGAAACGACAGAAAAAAGACGGAATTTCATATTTTGCGTGAGTAAACTCATTACACATCTTATCATGTATTCAAATATTCGATTTAAACGTAAAAACCAATCAAAAACAATTATTTTAATCATAAACATGTCGCTTCGCGTCAGTGTCAGTACATCACAACACAATCATCTCGCTCGCACGGGCGTCGTATCACGATGTGTTATCTCATTCATGCGTTGGAGCGACAACGCGATAAGCAATTTCAAGCATTATGTTTGAGAGTATAAAGTTGATTTTCTTGTAGCAATTACCAAAACGTCGTTTGATCTGTGGCTAGGTTTGAAATGATGTAACTTCCCACTAGGGTTGCCAGGTCGCCAAACCTAGTAGCCGGACAGACCAGCCAGTTTGGCCGGACATTTGGGTAGAAAGGCCGGACACCCTACGGACAGTAAGGGATTTTGTCTCAGTATTAATATGTACGACAAAAAAATTGAATGAATTGAAAAGGCTTGATTTTACATACAATCAAGCTTTTTTGATTATTATCATAAATCTTGGAAATAATAAACAAAATCGAATGCCAAATCAGTCTTAGGTACGTACCTACCTATGTACTTTATTATTAATCAGTCAAATAGTCATCAGTCAAAATTAAATTCTAGATACTTAAACATTTATCAACATATTTAAATTCTTCTTGAATACTAATGAAAGTCACAAATAAGACTTTTTGAACTAAAAAAAATAATCAAAAACTTCTCTTTATGTTAAACAATGAAACAAAACAAAAATTCTTCTCTTAAATTAAAACAATAAAACAAAACTTCTTCTCTTTAAGTTAAACAATAAAACAAAAAAAAACTTCTCTTTGAGTTAAGTATACAATAAAAATAATTATTCATATTTTTGGTTTGCCGAAATCTGTTTCTTTCAAAATGTAGTTGTAAGAATCCTAACATGTCAAATTTTTTAAATTAAATTCTACTTAACCAACATTTTGCCAACAGTGTTAACATGTAATCTGTTGCGTTCTTTCGTCCATTGCTGACCTATCAAGGAAAAAGCTCTTTCAACGTTTGCGTTATGTCCTGTCGCCTGCGCTCGGCCACGCTCGGTGCTCGCTCGTTTGCGAAATGTAAAAAGCCTAACAAAAGCCAGACGAGCCGGACGCAGTCAAATTTGGCCGGACAAGAGGTCAAAAAGCCTAACCCTGTCCGGCTTTATCCGGACGCCTGGCAACTGGCAACGCTACTTCCCACGGTTGTACTTAAAATAGTTGCCGTAATAATGCGGAATACGGTTGAATTCGATAAATACGGTACTTTTTATGGTAATTTTTATTCAGGCGTGCATATTCAAGTATATATCAGCGAGTACAAATGTATAGTCGATTAGGTGACAGATTTCAAGCGCGTTTTTGTATGAAGCGCTCTATCTACGTTTGGTAGCTAGTAAATCAATGGTTGTAAGTCATGAAAAACTTAATTTATAGATATAATTAAATGGCCATACCTACATGAAATCAACTCAGTTCTATTCAGTCGAGCAAAGGTCACAATAAACCATTCCTATATTTTACTTCATTTGGTTTTGTTTCTAAAAGTACTTTTATATATTTTTGATTTGTCCGTCGAATATATATATTTGTTATGAGTGTTATAAAATATGTATATAATTATGAGGTAAATCAAATCTTTGTTGGTCATGGAGCGATTTTCGACATTGTCCTTTCATAAACATTGACAATTTTATTATTATTGTTACTGTGGTAATATTATAGTACAAGGTTTTTGGCATAATATTCAAATTAATTGCTATCTAAAGAGGATTCATAACACTACATAAATCGTGTCTCTAGGTTAATGGCAACAATAGCTGTGTTTTGTACACGGCCGACTCGTTTGGGGAGCGGAAAACCTTCGCCCTTAAGTCTCTTAACCATAACCAAACTCCAGGGTGTACTTACGTCCGTGATACACGGAGCTAGTATCGCGCATTAGAATTACCTTATAATTAACTATAACAAAAACTTCTAATTATCAAAACACTCACATGAGCTAGTGTCCGTACAACACCTGACCAGCAGCGGAAAGAGGGGCGCCCCTCCGTGGTGAAAGCCCAGCCCTGGACTTTCAATATCTTCTAGGAACATTCCACACGCTCACCACACAGTGGACTTGACTAAAAACAGGGGGCCCTAATCAGGCCACCAAAAAACACCCGATTACTTCGATTAGGCAATTCAATTCGCGAGGCAGGAGCAATTTTACTCGTGCGCACTGTCACCGACCCGACCTATCAACGCGCGAGCTCAAAGGCGACTACTTCACGGGTTTATGAGTTTTATGACTCACTTAACCGGAGTGAATCTGGCGCGAGCCCTTGATTCCGAACATCCCCCCGTCCCGGACCATTACGGAAAGGCTGGTGACCGCTCTCCTTAAAACCTAATCCCTGACCAAGAGCTCAGCAAAGCGGGGAACACCATCTGTACCACAAATGAGTTTAACAATTCGACCTCGACGCCAGAACAAGGGCGGAAGGTAGTTTCCTTCACCAAAACGAGGTCCCCGGTCTTGGGTGGAGAGGTTTTATCGGTCCACTTAACGCGCTGCTGCAAGATATTATGTAAGTACTCGAGCGACCAGCGTGACCAAAAACTTTGAGACAACTGTTGTAAAAGCTGGAATCGCGACAATCGATTGCATTTTACTTCTTTCAAAGGATATTCCGGAAGCGCGTTAAGAGGCTGCCCAATCAAAAGATGTCCTGGAGTTCGTTGGGATCGGAAGACAGTGGGCATAAGGGTCGCGAATTGAGTATTAAATTTTATTTTTTAAATTAAATTATATAGGTTATGAAGAAAACCCAAATAAATTATATGAATATTTTTTTCATACATTTTGTTCTGAATTTAAAAATATTTTTGTTCCAAAGACTATATCCGTTAATGGTACTTTAGCTTTTAGTGAATGGGCTACACCAGGCATACACAAAAGCAGAATCAAACTTTTTGAACTTTATAATGAACGTTCATTTAATACTAGCGATGAGTTTAAACTTTATGTGAAAACTTATTCCAAAGTATTCAAAAAAGCGTGCAGGCTTGCTAAATCTAATTATTTAAGTTCAAAAATAAAAATCAGTAATAATAAAATTAAAATGACATGGAATATTATAAATAATGAAACTGGAAAAGCGAAAACTACTAATAATCAATATTGTTTGAATATTGACGGTAAGAAGGTAACAGTTGACACAGAAGTAGCTGCAGAATTTGAAAAGTTCTTTACTGACATTCCAGTCTCAATCACAAAGTCATTGGATTCCTCCCCCGCTATTGCTGAATCTATAATGAAAGATCATGTTGAAGCTTGTGATGATAAATTCAAATTTGTACACATTAGTGGAATGGATATAATAAAATCATTTAAAACTTTGAATATGAAGAAAACTGCGGATCTGTGGGGCAATTCCGTTGATGTTACTAAATCCGTAATTGAAACAATAGCTCCAATACTTGCTAACATTTTTAATGATTGCATTGACTGTGGTGTATTTCCTGATCTAATGAAGCTGAGTAAAATTATTCCTTTACATAAATGTGGTAGCACATCAGACCCCAGTAATTTTAGACCTATCTCTGTGCTACCTACCTTTAGCAAAATTTTTGAAAAAATTATGTTGGAGCAAATGCAAATTTATTTTAATAGGAACAATCTTCTACACTCTAAACAATTTGGTTTTAGGAGGGGTCGCTCAACAACCGATGCTGGTGTTGAGTTAATACAACATATATTTGAAGCCTGGGAAGACTCACACGATGCGTTAGGCATTTTTTGTGATTTGTCTAAGGCATTTGATTGCGTTTATCACGAAACCTTGATCAGAAAATTACACCACTATGGATTTCGTGATACTGCACTGGATCTTCTACTCTCTTATCTAAGTGGAAGGATTCAAAAAGTAGACGTCAATGGAAAAAGGTCTCAAGGTTCCGCAGTTAAAATGGGAGTTCCGCAGGGTTCGATTCTTGGTCCTTTTCTATTTCTTATATATGTCAATGACCTCCCTGATTTTGTACAGGACAGGCATGAGATAGTGTTATTTGCAGATGATACTTCACTTTTATTTAAAATTAAAAGAGGATTGCAAATGAATGACGATGTAAATAATTCTATCAAGAATTGTTCATTGGCTTAATGTAAACAACCTGTCACTTAATGAAGGGAAAACAAAATGTATAAAATTTGTTTTACCCAATGTAAAAGAGGTTCACACCACTGTAAAAATAAAGGATATAGGTGTTGACCTTGTGGACACTACAGTATTTCTTGGGATCACACTTGATTCTAAGCTGCAATGGGGCCCACATATAGGTAGATAAATTTTCAAAGAGACTTAGTTCTGCAGCTCACGCTGTATCGAAAATACGTCAGTTGACTGATGTTGATACAGCAAGACTTGTATATTTTTCTTACTTTCATAGTTTGATGTCATATGGCATTTTGTTGTGGGGAAATGCTGCCGATATTCAGATCGTTTTTGTGCTCCAGAAAAGGGCTATTCGAGCTAACTATAACCTTAAAATGAGAGATTCTTTGCGAGAAAAGTTTAAAGAAATTGGTATTATGACAGTAGCGTCGCAATATATTTATGAGAATGTAATATATGTTCGTAAAAATATTAATTTGTTTTGTAAAAATAGTGATATTCATTCAGTTAATACTAGACAAAGGAATATGTTAGCTTTACCAAATACCAGGCTCCAAAAAATCAATAATTCTTTTAGAGGCCTGTGTATACGTTTCTACAATAAAATCCCAAGTTGTATACAAGAACTCAGCTTAAACAAATTAAGGCCCGTATTAATAAACGCGTCTCAAAGTTGAGATCGATCTTAAGCTGCAGTTTTGACGTTTAATGTATGGAACATCTGTCAAAAACAGTATCTTAATATCGATCTCACACTTGAGATGCAATTATTAATACGAGCCTTAAAGTTGCAATCAAAGATGTACTTATTAAAAAAGCATATTATAAAGTGTCTGATTACATGACGGACAAAAAAGCTTGGGTTTGAACTCTCATTTCTAATATCTAACAATGTACTGCGTTTTGTTTCAAAGAAACATTCAGTGAGAGCAATTTATAAGTTCACGCACTTCTCTCAGAAATAGCTTATATAATGTGAATTAACACATCTCTTCTTGTAATGGAAGTTGAGCTCAAACTTTTGCTTTGAGGTCAGCTTCCAATTGACGACCCTGTAACAAAATCAAAATTGTAAATGGCGATTTAAAAGAGGAGATAAAAAATTTTGACCTTTCGAGTTTCTTGCCTGTTCTTCTCGAGAAGGCTCTCCCAATTTCCGAACAGGTGTAGAGTCAACTTTTTTTTTTTTCATTCCTACTTGTATTTGCAGATATCTTGAGTATATTCAGGATGTATGCACATACAAGGTTAATATGATTTCATTAAATTAGATTGTTTTGCTTTGTTTTGACGTCCAATAGGTGTCTGTAAAGGCCTATGTTGAATAAAGATTTTTGAATTTGAATTTGAATTTGAACAAAGGTAAGGACGGTTTCGACTAAAACGCAATACAGGGAGTCTTGGCCGCCATTACACATGCCTCAAATATTCCACCCCAGTGCGTGTGGCTGACCCCAGTCGGGCCACAAAAAAAAGTGTGAAAAATAGATTGTTTGAGTATGTCGCTATAATGTCTAGAGTTTGTCAGAGTTTGTCGGCAAGTTTCAGAGTTTGTCGCCAGCGCGTTTCAGAGATCTGTGTGGCCCGGCTGGGGATACGTTAGCCCAGCCGGGCCACACAGATCTCGAAAACGAAACGACCTAGTGAAAATCTGTTTGCTGATATAGATAGGCGGCAGTTTGTCGAAGTTTGTCGGACAAGTTTGAGTTTTCATCGGGCTCGCGTTTAAGGGGGCTGTGTGGCCCGGCTGGGGTAACGTTACCCCAGCCGGGCCACACAGATCTCCAAAACCAAACCACATAGCGAATATCTGTTTGCTGATATAGATAGGCGGCAGTTTGTCGAAGTTTGTCGGACAAGTTTGAGTTTTCATCTGGCTCGCGTTTAAGGGGGCTGTGTGGCCCGGCTAGGGTAACGTTACCCCAGCCGGGCCACACAGATCTCCAAAACCAAACCACATAGCGTAAATCTGTTTGCTGATATATGTAGATAGGCGGCAGTTTGTCAGAGTTTGTCGGACAAGTTTCAGAGTTTGTCGATCCACCATTTCAGAGCTCACCTGCAGCAAAGTTGCTGCAACTGAGCTAGCTGGATCTCGAAAACAAAGCGACGTAGAGAAAAACTGTTTGCTGGAATAGTGAAGCGGTAGTTTGTCGGAGTTTGTCGAACAAATTCCACAGTTTGAGACATGTGCATTTCCGAGATATGTGTGGCCCGGCGGGAGAAACGTTACCCCAGCCGGGCCACCTGGATCTCGAAAACGAAACGACCTAGCAAAAATCTGCTTACTGACAAAGATAGCTGGCAGTTTGTCGATACATTCTTCAAAGATTCAGAGTTTGTCGACGCCTCAATCCAAAGAACGAAAGAATTCTTTATTTGGGTAAATAGTCTAGGAGCCTGGAGTCCCAAATGTGCAAGGTTTCCTTATTTTTTATGTTTTATGTACTTACTTACAATAAGAAGTTAATGTAAAATAGTTAATTGAATTCAGTGATGAAACAGTAACCGTGTAGATCTCTGAAACGCGCAAGCGACAAACTCTCAAACTTGCCGACAAACTCTGACAAACTCTAGACATAATAGCGACCTACTCAAACAATCTATTTTTCACACTTTTTTTTGTGGCCCGGCTGGGGTCAGCCACACCCCCAGCACGGACAAGCTGGAGGACTGAACATTAGCTTATCCCACGTTGAGAGAGAGCGGTTCCAATGTCTACCTGCTTTTCCGTTAGAAATTTATAAACATATTTCAAGTAATTGTTCGCACCCTGATAATTGGTGCCACAATCGGAACGAATAAATGTCGGCAGTCCCCTGCAGGAAACAAAAATCTGCTAAGCGTAGTTATGAAAGCTTCAGTCGACAATTCCGACACAATTAAATGCACTGCCTTGGTGGACAGACCAACAAACACACACAAATATGCTTTGTAGCACTTGGCGTTTCGCAGTCGTGATGTTTTTACCATGAACCATCAAAAAACTACTAGAATTATACCTCCTTTAAATACCGCATGATGGGGAAGGAAGAAATGCTCCACCGAGAGCCTGTCTCAATCCGATAGTGACCATAAGCCCAGCTCCTCATACTCCCGCATGAAGTCATTGTACTTCTTACGGAAGACCGGGCTTTCGCTCATGAGGCATTCCATCGACACTAGCCTCTTTTCCGCTAGCGTACGGGATTCGCCCAGAGGAGATCGACCGGCACGAAAGGGCAATCGAGACAGAAGATGACCAGAGTGGAGTATTATTCTGATAGAATAATTCGCATTCCTCTTGTTCTGGACTGACTTGAGGTTCGGATGGGGGCTCCTCCACTTTCCAAAACTTCTGCAGGGTATCAGAGAAACGACTTGCCTGCCCTCAGTGACGCCATAATGTGTAGCTGTCCTAGGGTCTACAGGTGGTGGGTGATTCCTGTGGTCTCCGCCCTTACAGGGGCTTAGTCGCTCCTGGGATCGTCCAGACCCTACTAATTCACCATCACAATTCGGCGAACAATCATTCGGTACAACGCCGCCCCCGCCCGTGCGGGGTGCCGTACAATCCCTCGAAGGGGCTGGTCCATATGTACGGTCTGGAGCACTATCAACTCCATTCCTATTCATACACAAAGACGTATGGTGCTTGCCACTACAAAATTTGCATGGTGTGCCTGGGAACATTCTCTTTGGTAGTGTGAGCCCAAACACAACACGATAGACGATTTTTCGAAGAATTCGCCCGGGAGTCGTAGGTTATAGCCGTAGGTAAGGTCGGCTGCGCTAACTCCGGCGTCTGTGCGTAGAGCGGCGCGTAGTCCGAGTAACACAGTCGGTACCTAATTCATTTATCCACGAACTTGTGTCGGACAGTTATTATGCGAGTAGGGCGGACTTCACTCGTTAACTCGACATATGTCGAGATTTACATTGGACAACATGCCAATCCTAACGGGAGGAAGGATGTAATTGAGCCTGAAGGAGGAGGATGGTTTCACAGGCGAAACCGTATTGTGAGTGTTAAGGACTCCCGAAATACCGGCTGTACGGGACGTAAAAGCGGTAATGTGTTTCCCTTGTGGATAATTGGATATATCTTTATTTAATCTCACACAATTTAAGTGTTACATTTGTAATTTTTTTGTGAACAAGTGTTCGGAGAATATATTTGCATTTTGTATTAGAGAGTTTTCTTTTATCACCCCAATCTGAAGCCTGTTGGTAATGTGTGGAGGCGCCCTCAAAAAAAAACATATCTGCACAATTCCCCAGGTGTACAATGAATTGGGCGCGCTGGTAGTGGTAGTCGCAGTGTGGACCTTACCATGCGCGCCCATAAGGGCAGGGAGAACACCGGCGGGTTTTAGTGGGTCGGCCTGGCATTCTGCCGGACCAGCCCCACACACGCCCGCCGTCTAGCCAACGGCGGGTACGGTGCGGTTGCGCATTTCCCCCCGAAAAAAAAGGTGTACAATGAATAACTTACAAGAATTACCCAAAACCCTGAACTTATTTCAACTTATCTACAATAGTCTCAAATCAGAGTTACAGTGGCGCCCAACGTGGGGCCTGGAAGACTTCAGATGGGAGCGATAAAAACTTTTAATTTGTACTGTATTTAACAGGAAACAATCTTATGTTCTAGTAATTTGTGTTGATTGTCATTTATTTAATGTGTGTCAGCCTTAGAAAGCAGGCGTAGTCAACATAATGTTTTTATCTTACTTATCTAGGTAAATGTTACTTACTAAAGGTTTTAAAGAACCATGTTTATACTTTAATACGAAGACAAAATAAAGACTCAAAGTCAATGTAATGCCAATTCTCTGCTATATTCCGGTCTAATATTTCGCCGGATAATATCCAATTGTTCCTCGTTTGAAACCTGTTTGTTCAAACGCAAAAACATTCCTAAAATTATAGATAAAAATACAACAATTGTTTCGGATTTCGCTCGAGTTCTCTGGCAAATCTCTTGTAGTAATAAATGATCAAGGTCAGGGATGTCAAAATCATCGCTGAGTGATTTTATGACATCTGTGTATGTTTGGATGTTAATTTTATTGGCCCTATACCAATACAGAGCAAGTCCCTCAAGAATATCAGGAAAACCACTAAAAATGACCTCATCAGGTATCTTCCTAGCAATGCGAAGCTCTTCCAAACGAGTTATAAAAACACGAACACAGGAATCACCCTTGAATTTTAAGAGAATTGATGTTATATGTTTTTGGAACCTGTGGGAGTGTACTGATGTAGTTAGGTAATATTGGATCAGTAGTCTCCTTTGAGGCAGCTTTCTCAAACACATCCTCTTGCTCACCCTCGAGACGCATTAAGATAGAGATGAGACTGCCCTTAAGGGCAGCGGTGTCTGAATTGGGATCAGATATCCTAGACAATCTACACAACAAATAGTTCCTTCGAGAAACTAACCTTTTCACCACACTTTCCTTTAGAGACGTAACTTCACTCACATGCTGCTTGTACGGGGTTCTTCTAGGGGTTCACTAAAGATACACCTTCGACTCGAAGACACGTTTATTATGAGCACAGAGATACAGTAGTATTGTTGTTCGCAGACAGTTGGAAGCGGAACTAACTCACAATCCGATCCGCACAAATATTTATACAACTAGAGAGTACAAAATAATTAAAACTACCTTATATCTAAAACAATAAAAATTACAAATTTACAGGAAGGTATTTACATAATTTCCAAAAGAAGGGTGTATTTTGCATTGGGCGATGAGCGCGTCGTTAACACTCCCCACCCCAGTGCTGATACAGCACTAATCCACCAGTGAGATGGGTGCGACGCGCGCAACCGAGCTTTGCCGAAGTCTATCTTAGTTTTAATGTCTACGACCCGAATACGCCCGTCCTTGCCAGGATACACTTGTACGACAAGTCCCTTTTGCCACATATTACGTGGGGCATAAGGATCTACGACCAAGACCAGGTCACCTACCTGCAAAGGTTTCTGTTCTGCGTTCCACTTTCGCCTTGGTAGCAGCTCTGGTAGGATTTCCTTTACCCATCGCTGCCAATACATATCGGCCAATCTTTGTGACTTACGCCATAACTTATTGAGGTGTAAGTCAGAGTCATCAAAGCGCCCGAGTGCAGGTAAGTTTGACGAACCACCAATAAGGAAATCGTTCGGAGTTAATGTTTCGGCATCACCAGAGTCAACGGAAACGTGCATCAAGGGGCGACTGTTCACTATGTTTTCTACCTCAGCCATCAATGTGGTTAAAACTTCTTCCCTTGGTGCCCGCTCCTTGAGTATAGCTCTAAGTGAAGTCTTGACGCTACGAATAAGTCGCTCCCACGCCCCACCCCAATGTGGGCTTAGAGGCGGAATAAAATTCCAACGTACAGCGTTATTCGTAGCTTCAAGCCTCAACGGCCCATAGTCAAGTTCCTTAATTGACTTACGTAGCTCCGTGTTTGATCCCCGCAAATTAGTGCCGTTATCCGAGTACAGGTGGCTTGGCCACCCCCGCCGCGCTGCCATGCGTCGCAAAGCCATGATGAGTGCGTCAGCACTAAGCGAGTTCACCAACTCGATATGCACGGCGCGGACTGTGAGACAAGTGAACAAAACACCGTACCTTTTCTCTCGGCGGCGACCCACTGTTATATCCATTGGGCCGAACAAATCTAAGCCGCAATGACTGAAGGCTCGTTGGTGGTGAGCCATCCGAGCTGGTGGAAGGTCACCCATTCTCGGCACCAGTGGCTTACTCTTGCTTATGCGACAAAACTTGCATTTAGACACAACATGCTTAAGTGTTGCCCGCAACCTAAGCAACCAGTATCTCTGCTTTATCTGGTTGACAACGGTTTCTTAATTTCCATGCGCTGCTTTGACATGGTAATGTCGCACAAGAAGCCGCGCCACGGGATGATGACCGTCCAATATTATAGGTCGCTTCATTGCAACACTTACGTCGGCCACAGCTTCTACGGCGACTTGTCGTACAAGTGTATCCTGGCAAGGACGGGCGTATTCGGGTCGTAGACATTAAAACTAAGATAGACTTCGGCAAAGATCGGTTGCGCGCGTCGCACCCATCTCACTGGTGGATTAGTGCTGTATCAGCACTGGGGTGGGGAGTGTTAACGACGCGCTCATCGCCCAATGCAAAATACACCCTTCTTTTGGAAATTATGTAAATACCTTCCTGTAAATTTGTAATTTTTATTGTTTTAGATATAAGGTAGTTTTAATTATTTTGTACTCTCTAGTTGTATAAATATTTGTGCGGATCGGATTGTGAGTTAGTTCCGCTTCCAACTGTCTGCGAACAACAATACTACTGTATCTCTGTGCTCATAATAAACGTGTCTTCGAGTCGAAGGTGTATCTTTAGTGAACCCCTAGAAGAACCCCGTACAAGCAGCATGTGAGTGAAGTTACGTCTCTAAAGGAAAGTGTGGTGAAAAGGTTAGTTTCTCGAAGTAACTATTTGTTGTGTAGATTGTCTAGGATATCTGATCCTAATTCAGACACCGCTGCCCTTAAGGGCAGTCTCATCTCTATCTTAATGCGTCTCGAGGGTGAGCAAGAGGATGTGTTTGAGAAAGCTGCCTCAAAGGAGACTACTGATCCAATATTACCTAACTACATCAGTACACTCCCACAGGTTCCAAAAACATATAACATCAATTCTCTTAAAATTCAAGGGTGATTCTTGTGTTCGTGTTTTTATAACTCGTTTGGAAGAGCTTCGCATTGCTAGGAAGATACCTGATGAGGTCATTTTTAGTGGTTTTCCTGATATTCTTGAGGGACTTGCTCTGTATTGGTATAGGGCCAATAAAATTAACATCCAAACATACATAGATGTCATAAAATCACTCAGCGATGATTTTGACATCCCTGACCTTGATCATTTATTACTACAAGAGATTTGCCAGAGAACTCGAGCGAAATCCGAAACAATTGTTGTATTTTTATCTATAATTTTAGGAATGTTTTTGCGTTTGAACAAACAGGTTTCAAACGAGGAACAATTGGATATTATCCGGCGAAATATTAGACCAGAATATAGCAGAGAATTGGCATTACATTGACTTTGAAAGTCTTTATTTTGTCTTCGTATTAAAGTATAAACATGGTTCTTTAAAACCTTTAGTAAGTAACATTTACCTAGATAAGATAAAAACATTATGTTGACTACGCCTGCTTTCTAAGGCTGACACACATTAAATAAATGACAATCAACACAAATTACTAGAACATAAGATTGTTTCCTGTTAAATACAGTACCAGCGCGCCATCTTGAAAATAGCCCATCGCCGACCTAGGAGATATCCAACCGACAAACTATACTCCGAGTGCCAAGTCCTAAGTGTTCGCAAACTATATATTACTGCAACGATAACGCTTTTTCACAGACAAGCTAAACAGCAAGCTCGCACTTCATACAGATTACTTAAGTGGGACAAACCTAGAACTGGAACAGCTTTTGCACGCAGGTCAAGTCAATTCATGGGTCCCCATCTTTACAATAAAATATATAACACTTCCAAAAACATTATAGACTTAACTCGAGCAGGTTGCAGACTGACTGTATTTAAATGGTTAGAAGATCTGAGCTATAATGAAACGGAAAGCCTTCTACAAATACAGAAATAAATCAATTTAAATTTGAATTAACATTTACTAGACTACTTTTATGTATAAATTCAACTCATGCTGTACTTATTTGTAATGTTAACAATAAAGGAGAAAGATATAATATAAAACAGACATTTCCAGATAAAAATATACCTACATAACACACGACGCACACACATCACACACAAATACGCACAAACACACACACACACACACACACACACACATACACACACACACATACACACCTCACACATACACGCAAACGCTTTTTCGTATGCATATGTATATGTAACATAAATGAGAAGACTGGTCTTCACGACACAGGGAATCCTAGTGTGAAGTCCAGAGTGCTTAATTTCTAATCATATGTACAAGAAGTAAATAAACAATTTTGATTTTTGAATTTTGATTTTTTTTTGAATTAAAAGTTTTTATCGCTCCCATCTGAAGTCTTCCAGGCCCCACGTTGGGCGCCACTGTAACTCTGATTTGAGACTATTGTAGATAAGTTGAAATAAGTTCAGGGTTTTGGGTAATTCTTGTAAGTTATTCATTGTACACCTTTTTTTTTTTTCGGGGGGAAATGCGCAACCGCACCGTACCCGCCGTTGGCTAGACGGCGGGCGTGTGTGGGGCTGGCCCGGCAGAATGCCAGGCCGACCCACTAAAACCCCCCGGTGTTCTCCCTGCCCTTATGGGCGCGCATGGTAAGGTCCACACTGCGACTACCACTACCAGCGCGCCCAATTCATTGTACACCTGGGGAATTGTGCAGATATGTTTTTTTTGAGGGCGCCTCCACACATTACCAACAGGCTTCAGATTGGGGTGATAAAAGAAAACTCTCTAATACAAAATGCAAATATATTCTCCGAACACTTGTTCACAAAAAAATTACAAATGTAACACTTAAATTGTGTGAGATTAAATAAAGATATATCCAATTATCCACAAGGGAAACACATTACCGCTTTTACGTCCCGTACAGCCGGTACTTCGGGAGTCCTTAACACTCACAATACGATTTCGCCTATGAAACCATCCTCCTCCTTCAGGCTCAATTACATCCTTCCTCCCGTTAGGATTGGCATGTTGTCCAATGTAAATCTCGACATATGTCGAGTTAATGAGGCATCTCACGTTCAGGTTTCACATGTGGCATGCGAACAGTCGAAAAATTAAGGATTGCACCTCTTTTTGTAGATTAGCCTTCACCCAACCTTAGGTGAGGCTTAGAATTAAACTCAAAATTTGAACTTGAACAAGGGCTCGGACTAGGTTTAGAACTAGGGCGAAATCTGAACTAGGAATTAGAATTGAACAAATTAGAACTAGGACTAGGAATAAGAACCCTAAAACAAAGAAAAACACCTCATTAGTACGAAATCACATAAGATGGCGGAACCACGCCACTACCACATAGCATAAAATTCTACTCACCATGTTAGCCATTGAAATTATTATAGGTAAATAAAACTTTATGTACAAAAAATGTCTGAATTTATTATTAACTAGCTGACCGTATGCAACTTTGTTTGCATTATAACTAACTTTTCCCGACAGATTTTTCCCGTAGGAAAATTACCCTATGTCCTTCCCCTGGTCTAGAACTATCCCTATACCTACTTTCATCAAAATCGGTTCTGTAGATTCGAAGCCTATTCAATACAAACAAACAAACAATCAAATCTTTTCTCTTTATAATATTAGTATAGATAATGTAAGGACACCACGGGTAAAAAAACATTTCCCGTGGTGCTACTGGTTGGCTTGGTAGCACAACGGTAATTTTTTTATGCCTTTGGTGCTACTAGTAGCAATACTGGTGGCACCACGGGCTACAAAAGAACCAACTTACCTACTACATTTGAGGTGATCCGAGTCATTTCGGGGTAGTGAAAAAAACATTTTACACCCATAATTAATATTTGCTGAATCTTTATTACATATTTTGTGTTATATTTTCAATAAATATGATACAATTTTTTAAGGAAACTAATCTCAAAAATCTTAGTTTTTAAATTTTTCAAAAACGACGCGTTTCCGCACTAGAAGCTTTTAGATTATGATTTGCCAACTTTTTTTGAATGATATTAGTATTTTAAAAACACTTACCTCTAAAAATCTAGTAGATGGCAAAAATTTTCAAACAAATATAGTATAATCAAAATCGAAACATAATTTATAAATGATATTTTTTTTAGTTCTGCTATTTAATAAATAAAAAGAATCTTCTATGCTTATACTTATTATGCTTCATTACATTCCAATATTCCATATTCAAATTGAAAAATACTAAATAGTCTGATTATGATCATTTCACCAATTTTTTTTTTCAACGGAAAAGATGCGCTCCGTAAATGTAGAAGTTGCTGGTATTGGAAGAAGAAATTAAATAATAATCTTTAAAACATTATGCAATTCTGACTCTATTCTCTTTTGACTTAATTTGAAATAGATAATTAGAAAATATAGTAGTTTATATACTACTATATATTTTTTTGGAAATAAAGTATTTGAATTTGACGTACTATATAGGATACTATATTATACAGTAGGGTTGGCAACCCTACTTAAAGCGAACATTAGCCAGATACTTGTGCAGCGGAATACTATAATATAGAGTAAAGGTGCAAACAAACTGGGCTTATGTGATGCCACGTATGTGATGTTACGTCCATCAGAAGACATCGGTCTTAATAGAAAATGTATAAAAATCATTATTTAGAACTACACTAAGGCTCGTATTAATAATTGCATCTCAAGTATGAGATCGATCTTGAGATACTTTTTTTGACAGATGTTCCATACATTAAACGTCAAAACTGCAGCTCAAGATCGCTCTCAACTTTGAGACGCGTTTATTAATACGAGCCTTAGGTAGCTTACGTGACGTCGTGACCGCGACCAATCACATAACGTGGCGTGGCATCACATAAGCCCAGTTTGTTTGTACCTTTACGCTGCTCTATAAAATTCTATACTTACAAAGATAATGTGTTCCTAACGATTTTATTACCAGTATGTAGTAATACTGTTTATTTTAGATCCTATTATTCACTGGCGCAGGGGGGGGGGGGGCTGGGGGCCATACTCCCCACCCCGTCCCCCCAAAGACCGAGAAATCTCATTTAACTAACGCGCTTTTAAAAAATGTTGCTAATTTTAAATAATAACGCTCTCCCCAAAAATGAAATCCTGGATCCGCACCTGTTACTACTCCAGTAAGATTTTATTACTACCTCCAATGAAGTAGATTTGTATTTCACATCTAGACTCAAACTTCCGAAAATGCTTTGGCAATGCATGAAGTTCAACATTGATGGCATCGTGTTACTTACACCAGCAGGCCTATTACCGATGTCATGGTTTTCAAATGATATCATGATGATATGATACTCCAAAACGGAAAATAAGGTTTTCAGTTAGTATTTTGATCATTCGTTCATTATATCATCATGACATCATTGAAATAATGCCATAGTGATGAACATTCTAGATCGGTAATACCAAATGAAGCATTTTCATTTCATGACTTCCTTATCTCAAAATTTATACCATGTCATACGATGAAAGATTCATATTAGGCCTGCAAATTTTTAATTTGACTTACAATAAACCAACTAGGACTTGGATAATAATATATTTCCACAATTAAAATTTGAAGAATTGACCTATGAATAAAGTTGTTGGTAGGTCAATGATTACAAATTAATAGTAGTTCGCTAGCAACTTGAAAAAGTATTCCACCTCTAATTGACCATCTTCCGGAAGATCACTGCAGTGAACCGCATTGCAAACTATATTTTTTCCATATTGAGCTCTTATTGTATTTGGATAAAGCTGTCGACATAAATCCTGCAATTTATTATAAAATAAGGTGAGTGCATAATAAACAAATTAACATATTCTCTACAGATTATGTGTAGGTTAGGTACACAGAACACAGACCTCTTTCTGTGTTTTGTGGTTAAGTAGGTAGTAGACGTGTGCGCCGACATACCCTGCGTTCCGTAAAGCGATAAAAGTGATAATATCGGGAATCCGACCAAAGTCACAACATAACCTACTGATTAAATAGCCCTTATATTTTGTGACGATTTAATTTGGTCGGATTCGCGATATTATCGCTTTTATCGCAATTCGGAACGCACGGTTAGAAATATTCGGCGGCGGCGTGAACGGTGGCGTCATCGGTATGAACATTTGTCACTGTGATTGGTAGGGTAGTGATTTTTCACGGCAAATAATAATAAATGTGAAACTTAAAAAACCACTGCGCCTGTTCCTAGACAGCAGCTTTGTTCTAAGAAAATTTCTAACAGATAGTTAGACATATTCGATTATACTATTTCTAACTAACTACAAAAGTATACTATTTCTAACTAACTTTCAACTAACCTACAAAGTGACATTTTAACAGAATTGCAAAAAAAATGTCAGGTTCAGCTTTAATTTGCCAGTCGCCCTTAAATTTTAAACTAAAGGTACCCAGGTGACAACTAAAAATATTGAATATGTTTTTAACAAAATGTTCCCACTGACTTAAGATAATTTTACTTTATAGAATATCACTTTAAAAAAATGGATATGACTCCGCTGCCGGAACCGGCAATTCGAACAGCTGCCGGAACTGGCAATATCGTACAACTATCGGAGGTAGTTGTACGATATTGCCAGCTTTTGCATAGAGAATAGTACTAATGACAGAACTGAATTAGTCAAGCTTCAGCTTCGACGTAGACTTCAGACTCGACGTAGTACTAGTCTGCCCTGTAGTGTGCATAAAAAGCCGGAGGCGAGGAGGGAGGGCAGCTCCCGCCCGCTGCCCCTTCGGCGACCAGCAAGCCGAATCTGCGTAGGTGAGCTCAATCAAGGTGCCTGCAATTTATTACGCAAGGGTGGAGAGGCTGCACTTCCCACAGCGCCGGAGATATTCAGAAGTTTTGTTTTTCAATTATTTCAGTGCAAACTGACCATCATGACAGACATCTACGATACCCGCTGCTTTAGATATTGTTCTGAGGCCGCTCCCTTAAAACATGGTTGCCGGCTCCAGCAAGCAGCGGAGTTACTGACAAAAAAATCTACACTTTATTTTTTCTGTTTCTTAATTTTACTGTAGATTCTGTCTGTCAAAAAGTATCGGGAATGAATGATTTGTTTAAGGTTCCAATTAAATTTTTTGTTTTTTTTTGTTGTTAGATTGGTACAACTGTTTTCTATTTTGGCGCGGAGTTTGAGTTGCATCTGCTACTTAGATTAAATACAGTGCTGCTTTTAGTTAGAGAATTTCATAATGGACAAAAATATCGAACAATGAGTTTGTCTTAAATTTTGCATTGCCAATAGAGTTTCGTGTTCTGTGTCACTGAAAATGTTACGGAATGCTTACGGAGCATCGCCTTTTTTAAAAACATGAGGGGTACAAAGGGTTCAAAAGCGGCCGAGATGTGATGGAAGATTTACCTCGCTCTGGTAGGCCATCAAAGTCTTGAACTGAAGTTAACATAGCAAAAGTGAAGGAAATAGTGACTGAAAATCCTCATTCAAGTTTGAGAATGATAGCACCTGAACTTTCTTTGTCTCACGAGTCGATCCGTATAATTTCATACAATAACTTGGGTATGAAACATGTTGCCGCTAGGCAAGTCCTAAAAGACCTCAATTTCTCCAAAAACTCAAACGCATAAGAGTTGCCGAGGACATACTAGAACGAGTCAATGCCAACCCAACACTCATGAAACGCATTGTTACTGGTGACCAGACGTGGGTTTAAGAGATTGACATGCAAACATATCAAAAATTTTTGGATTAGCGCCTTCCATCTGAACTGAAATCGAAAAAACCACGCCAAAGTCGATCAAAGTCAAAGTTGTGCACTTGGAATTCTTGCCAGAAGGTCAAGGTCAGCCAAGAGATGTTGTCCACTGTTGGACATAGGCCTCCCTCAGGGATCTCCAAACTGATCGGTCCTGCGCTTCCCGCATCCAGCGGCTTACCGCGATCTTCACCAGATCGTCGGTCCACCTTGTGGGGGCCTACCAACGCTGCGTCTCCCGGTACGTGGCCGCCACTCGAGGACCTTCCCGCCCCAACGGCCGCCAGTCCTGCGAGCTATGTGTCCTGCCAATCGCCACTTAAGGGCCCGGTCTTGCAATAATCGGTGTTCTAGCAGAATTATCAGAAAATTTAAGTTTTTTTTAAGTTATTAAAAATGCAATGAAGGAAATATATTTTACGTTAATTTAGAGTGTAGGACTTGAAGTTTCCATATCACATTTTACTATTTACTTAAATGCTATTTTAATGTCTTTTTAAGGCTTTAAACGTACCCATATTTACATTCCACGCGTTTAAGGACATATTCATGCACTCGTCACGTAAAAAATATGACCAAAGCATGAAATATATTCAGTAAACATTTATTCTCAAATCTTCAACAATGATCTTTACTGGCTACTTTTATTCGAAATGTTAGTTTCCTTATTTAAGGTGGTTTAAATAGTTCAAATTTTATGAATTTCACCACTGTTTAAATATTACTTTTTCTATACGAAATCATCCTTTAACGTAATCAAACTTTAACCACTTCTACCGCAGTGTCTGAAGACTAAATCCGGCCCATCTACCACAGTGTCTGAAGACTAAATCCGGCCCATCTACAGCAGTGTCTGAAGATTTAGTCTTTAGATGGGCCGTGAATATGCTGCATAGCTTCCCCAAAGCTGCCCAGCCGAGTTGGATTCATCGATTTACCTCTTTCTGGATCACCTTTTCTCCATCAGCTTAACTGTCGGCGCTGAGATCTTACTTCTTTGATAAGTACGGCTACTTTCGAAGCTGGTAATAAATAGTATATAAGGAATTGTAAATACAGAATATTATTTGAGCGTTATGCGGCGTTTAAGAGAGCAGAATTGACGAAAAAGGGCAGATTTGTGGAAAGAAAATTCTTGGATTTTGCACCACGATAATGCGCCTTCGCACAAGGCCATCATTGTGCACAAGTTTTTGACCAAAAACTCAATAAATACCATCGAGTAACCACCTTCAGCTCAAGACACACAGAGGCGGGAGCCGCGGGAAAGCGGTCGGGATCCGGGACGGAATTTTTTGTAATGTTCGAATTTATATGCAACCTGACACAGCAAGCGGGCGCGCACCGGCCCGATGCGATCTCCCGCGCGGGACGATCGCTACGACAAACAGGAGATCACACCGCGGGAAGGACGCGGCGGGATGCGGGACGGGCAACAGGCGCGGGCGCAGCGTTGGATTTCGTAGTACAATTATACTATTTGTACCATTATTTCATGATGTGTAGTATGTAGTATCGTAATGCCAGGATACTATGCAAACGTACCATAATTTAACCCTTAGCTCGATTGACAACTTTTCTTGGTTCGATCATTCTCCTTTTTATTATTTTATTTTCGTTTAGTCGGCACTCGACGGGCTGATTGGATCTGTCCATTTAGCCAAAAAAATGAAACGTAGTATAATTTTTGACAAGTAGTCATTGATTTACTACCAAACGTAGATAACGCATGAACGTTCGAAAAGTGGGCCGGTGAAGAACTGCCCAATCGGGCCTCGTGCAGTTCTTTTCCATGCGTTGGATAAGCAATTTTGAGCATTATGTTTGAGAGTATAAATTTGATATTTTCTTGTAGCAATTACTAAAACGTCAAATTTAATTTGGCTAGGTATGAAATGATGTAACTGCACACGGTTGTACTTCAAATAGTTGCCGTAATAATAAAGAATAAGGTTGAATTCGATAAATACGGTACTTTCTTTATGGTATTTTTAATTCGGGTGTGCATATTCAACTACCTATTTAACAGCGTACAAATGTATAGTCGATTAGGTGACAGATTTCAAGCGCGTTTTTGTATGAAGTGCTCTATCTACGTTTGGTAGTAAATCAATGCAAGTAGTATATTTTTCATTTCCATAGACAAGAATTTTGTGAGGGTCTGAATCCAACGCTGCGCGGGCGCTCTGTTATACGGTGGTCAGTACAAGCTGTCACACAGAGCGAAGCGATCGCGGACCGATCTCAGAGCGGGAGAACTAGTTGTATTTTTTTACAACGTTAAACTTAGTTAGTTTTAGTTCCATCATGAATCCGACAGAAAAACTAATTGAATTAGTTAGACCACACCAATGTATATATTATACAAAAGACAGAAATTACAAAAACACATTAAAAAAGACATTCTTTGGGAAAAGATATAGAATACTATTGGTGTGAAAAATTTGTTCGCTTTTGGTGTCATACCGACCGCCTTCCCGCCATCTACCCGCCGCGGGCTGCGGGCGGTAGCTCTATGTGACATGATCCGGATCGCAAACGCTTAACGCTGGATCGCTATCGGATCGCTTTACTGCGGCTCCCGCCTCTGTGTGACGAGACTTTTCACCAGATATGGTTCCAGCAGACTTCTTTCTTTTTTCTAAACCCAAATCACCACTTTGTGGGACTCGTTTTCATTCTGTAAAAGACATAAAGCAGAATTCGCCCCTCCGGCCGCCATGGCAACTAGGTTTCGCAACCAGTTGCCAAAAAAGAAAAACCTTTCTTCCTACTCAACCAGTTGCCAAAGACGAAGGCCCATTCTTTTTGCATAACTGTACATCATTAATCTTTGCAGTTTTGCAACCAGTTGTCGAAAAAGAAAAAAAATTCAACCAAAATTTCTATCTAAACAGATTGTGCTTTTCCTATATTTCAAACTTTTTTAAAACATATCGAAACTCTTTAATATTTTTATTTTATTTTACTTCAAATGTATACCCCAATTCTTCAAGAATTGAATTTATAAGTATGAGAAGAGGAGGTGTGTCTATATTGTATGAAGGCAGGCGTTACCACCACAAAAAAGCTTATGTGAATGGAAACACTTTTTGGAAATGTTGTGCAACCAAAGGCTGTAAAGGTAATATTACATTAAATACTGGTAATGAAATAATAATTCAAAAAGCACACGAATATGACTGTCGAGGTGATATTGGGAAAACTATAATTTTAAAAGAATTAGATGATTTCAAGTTAAGAAGAAGTTACAATTTCGAATCCATTAGTAAACAATATGACTGTATGGTTCGTAAATTAAAAAATGACGGACATAATTTTATCAGCGATATACCAAAGTTTAACAGCGTGAAAACTGCTCTTTATAATGAAAGGAACAGAGTAATTGGTAGCAAAAAAATGCGTTTCACACAGGCCGTGGACTTTACTATACCTATGAAGTATCAACATTTATACCTTTGTGAATACGAAGACTTAGATTACAGAATAATAGTATTTTGTAATGAAGATGTTAAAACAAAAATGAGTAATTTCAATCACTTCTTTGCTGGCGGTACCTTTAGAAGTTGCCCAAAAGGTTTTAAACAACTTTATACTATTCACGGATATGATGAAACTAACTTTATAATTACTCCATTATTTTTTGCTCTTCTTCCTGATAAAAAACAAGAATCATATAAAATTTTGTTAAGATTAATAAAGACTCAAATTCCAACATGGAGGCCAGAAAAAATTACATTAGATTTCGAAATAGCAGCCATTAATGCGTTTAAAGAAATATTTCCCAATATACTTTTCAAGGGATGTTACTACCATTTTAACCGTGCACTATGGAAGAAGGCGAAAGGCTTAGCAATAAAATCAAGAGTTAAAAAAAGGCACGTGGCAAGATGTATCGGCATAGCTCGTTTACCGAAAAAATATTTAGAAGAAGGTTATAGATACGTAATGGCAAAAAGTCCAGTCAGCGAGGAAATCAAGACATTTAATAAATATTTTCAGAAGCAGTGGATAAAAAAAATTACTTTTCCGAATCTTGTTGCTGTCAAGAAGAAAATATAAGAACAAACAATAACATAGAAGGATGGCACAGAAAAATTAACAATTATATTGGCCGTAAATTTCCAACGTTAGCACAGCTACTGGATGTTCTAGAATCCGAAACTACATGTTACGATCTAAAAAAGTAAGCAGCAAAAAAAAAGAAAGAATATAAGGAGATTGACGAAGAAATTGAATTGGCTATAAATGATTTAAATAATCACAAAATTTCTGTTGGACATTGTATTGAAATAATCAGCCCTTTCGTTGTTTTATTTTAAGTTATTTTTTCAGTGGAGGCAGAAGATACACACCCCTAATTCCAAATTTCGATACTGAATTTAGTATAAAGTTAATATAATTAGATAATTGTAAGTTTAATTTTGTTATTTTAAGAAAAACTTCCTTTCTTATTGTTAAATAAAAAGGTCTTGTTTTTTTTTAAATATAGTAGCTCATGTGCAAATCCAAAATAAAATCAAATACAGAATAAAATTTAGTTTTCATAATATTATATGTATATAAAATATGTGGAGATAGGTGTTAACAGTGTTAGCGGTTGACACTAATCAATTTTTCATCAATTATCAAAGTTGATTAATAAAAATTACCATATTTAAAAAAAAATCTTATTTGGAAACTATAGTTGAGAAAAAAGAATAGGCCTTCGTCTTTGGCAACTGGTTGAGTAGGAAGAAAGTTTTTCTTTTTTGGCAACTGGTTGCGAAACCTAGTTGCCATGGCGGCCGGAGGGGAATTCGCAGCAAGAACTGAACTCGATTCCGGGGAAAGCGTTTAGGAAATGTTTTGATGATTGGATTATTCATTGGCGTAAGTGTATCGCTTCTGAAGGAGCATACTTTGAAGGCGATCAAATAAATTTGGATGGATAAGTAATATTGTATTATTATTGATCTTTTCCCGGTACTTTCTTGACAGAGTAGTAGGTATGTACATTCTATTGTCTTTGCCAATTTTAAACATTACAAAGCCAAAACGATTAGTGAAAAACAATTTATAACGTTGAGATGTGTCATAATTGTATACCGGATCTCTAGGTCCACATAATTTCCTGAATTCGCAGACGCAGTTTAAAGTAGGATCATTAGCTTTCACCTCCAGAGCTATGCATTTTCCCTCTGCGAGTTGAATGCACATTGCCTGTAAAGATGTATTTATATTCATAACTAAGAAGCATTAGTAAAGTACCTAACCTCTGCTTTGATCCCCGTGAATCTAGCCGGTCTAATCATGTCAGATTAAATGATTTACATAATTAGATGATAGTTTTTTTTAATAAACATTATATCGAAGTTTCGTGATAGCTATAATATAGGTATACTGACGATAACACTTCTGTAGTGTGCGTTTATTTGTGGTTTATTTAGATTTCAAAACAATAATTTCTCTTAATCAATCTTAAGTAAACATGAGAAATCAGTCGAAATACCTCGTATTCTGGCAGAACGTCTTTGTAAACTTCATAAAACTCTCCAGCGTTTGCCAATGTCACTGAAAACATTGCCATTGCTGATATGAAGAACTTTCCAGAAGTAGATATTTGTTCAAGAATAGATCCCAGGTTGCCATCGATTATTGCATGAGGCTTAATTACACAACACGTGCAATTTTGGAATGTGGCACGAAATGAAATTCTTGGTACTCCATTTTCGTGACCGAAAAATAAATCCAGCATCTAAATAAAGAAGAAGTTATTCGTTAGGTCATCATCATCATCACAGCTTATATACGTCCCCACCGAGGGGCCCAGCCTACCCTAAATAAAGGTGTTTTGGGCGTTAGTCAACCACGCTGGCCTAGTGCAGAATGATTGATTTCATATACACTACACCTTTGAATCTTTTCGCAGGTTTATGCAACCTGCATAATTATGCTTCATGATGTTTCCTTTACCGTAAGAGCGTGGGATAAATCTATGAATCAATATGTTTTTTTTTTAAGTTTGAGTTTGACTTGCCCCTAAAAGGGGTCACAGGGTTTTTATTACATACTGTATACTTGATAAATATTTACCTACCTATATTTCCTATTAGTCATAATTAATACTGTGGTATGGGTTTGCACTTTGCAGGCAGTAGGGTATTGCATGCTCTTGCGTCAATAAAAAGTTTTTTCTCAAACATGCTCGGAAATGTAGGCATTATTGTAGTAAAAAGAAGACACAAAGTTTGTAATTCTTGGCTCATGCATTACTTTATCGGCTATAGGCCAGAAAGTAAGTATGAAAATTCATTTGTGGCCGCTGCTCAAATGTTTTTTAATTCATCTATACAGCCAATTGCTACCACATTATAAAAAATGCACTCTTATATATATATTAATATGAATATGACAACAATTTTATTAAAATGTTGGTATAAAATCACACGAAAATATGTTTAATTTTCGTTGCGAGAGAAAAACCATAATCTACAGTATTACATTTTTTGAGTAAAATATGATTGGGCCGTATATACGCGTAAAATATATCTCGTACATATGTATTTGCGTAAAATATATCAAACATTACGTTTAACATTAATTAATTGCTTTATTCGTTCTTTTATTCATATCATATTTGTTTCTAGTGTTACGTCTTTCATTATTTTCTCGCAATTAACTCGTCCGGCAATCCCTAACTTCCCTGCCTCTGCAGTAATGTACTATTTGTTTTAATCGTTTGTATTACAATTTAATAATTCGGTAAGTACCTACTACTATTTGCAATTTTTTCACTGCAACGGCACGTCGCCGTCAATGCCACGTTTGCCGATGAAGTAAAATATATAAGTACCTATATGAAATTAGACCACACGTATTTCCAATCGCCGGCGCTGGCAACGGCAGGACTTTCATATATTTTTGCCGTTGGTGGCTACGAAAAGTTAAATATACAGAGATAAAGTTGGTTGACTATGTAGGGATGATAGCGGTAAAACGGGAACAATCACGTACGGGTAAGATAAATCATAAACATTAACTGAAAATAATATATTTTACAACAAAAAGGCTCATCATCACAGCTCATATACGTCCCCACCGAGGGGCACGAGCCTACCCTAACTAGTTATGTTAGGGCGAACAAAAAGGCTATTTTATCTTTATCGAAAAATATTGACGGGTCCTCCGAGGAAGTACCGTATAAATTATTCACCAAGGTAATCACTAACTTTAACGGCGTCCTCTTTAGTGTTACAACCGTGTGCAGTATTCTTTAGTTTGTTTTCGCCGTACAAATTACGTAAAGTGCCAGGGGCAGCTTCGGCTGGATCTGTGGCTCCGAGACATTGGCGCCATTTTCTTACTGCTTCTGGGGCCACCAGTTCCAGACCTATGACTTCACCAGTTGTTACGTAATCAATAATTATTCTGTAAAAAGATAGGATTTTATCATTGTAGCAACCTATAATTATAATCAAAACTTTATAGGTAAGTAAATTTGATAATTTTTAGTACAGATATAGCGTCGAGATAGGGGTGCTCAAACATAGACTGACTCTTAAGATTGATCTTCCTATTCAGAAAGTAACTCTGTCCGTCTGTTACGCTTTCACGCCTATATAAGCCGCTGAACCAACTTTGATGAGTATTTTTCCAAAAGTGACACTGTAGAGATGGCTAAAAAACTGATTGGCCTATTTTTTGACCAGAATTTTGATGCGTTCTTCTCGTAACGTGCGATATAACGAAACCAACGTCGCGTCGTTAGAACAATCAACAGCTAGGACAACATAATAATATATAAGGAAAACATTTTTTTAATGATTGATTGATTGACAGTTATCCTTTCATTGCGAAGGTATTTCTTTTACATATTATTAAAATTTATTATTCATTAATTGGCATTCTTTATTATTTATAATCAAACTAATTAAATGTCAAATAACTACTACTAATCAAATAACGCGCCCCGTATCGCACCCGGCGCAAATGTGCCCATGATGCTATGCTAGCAGCATTACCACGCAGAATAGTGATGGCCATCCTTTGTACCAGGGGGACTACGCTATTTCTACGAAAAACGAAATTTCGTTCGAAATTTCACATGTCTGCTACTCCGATTCTCTTCGATTCGAATGTTCGTTTGACCGAAAATAGTTTGGCAGATATATTCTCCAAACCTACTTTAGTTTACGAAAGTACCAAACGAAGAATTGAATTTGACAGCTTATTTTTCGGAATTTTAAAATCAAATTAACGAACACAAAAGTGTTACCTTTTGATATTTGTAATTGTGAGTTTTTAAATAAGTTAATGTTAAATTGCTGTTGGAATACTTTTGCTTGAAGCTGTTTTGCGTGAGGAGTGTAAAGAAAGAAAGACGTTGCCTCGGAAATAATTTAAATTAAGCGTCGATTCCCGACTTGGGATTTTATACAAAATTGCACTCAGTTGAATATTATTTGAGAATTAAAATTGATAATTAAGAAGAGCATCGATTTGCTACGGGGTAACGGAACTTGTTATTTAAAGCTAAAATCAGTAATCATCAATATTATTAATATAAAAGGTCAAAATATAAGTACCTATTGATAAGTACCAAAAAGATTCTTACTTACAATTTAGAATGCGTAACTTGAAAACAAATAACACAACACACAATGTAACTGCGACTGAAACATTCCTTTCTAATTCCCCATCCAGACTCTCGCGAGGCGCCTCCTAGAGGCTCTCGGCACGAGTCTTGGCGAGTGGAGGTTGCAGGAGTGCTAGCCAATCTAGCCATCCACACTCTCGATTTATTCAGTTGCCCGCTACGTCTACTACAAGATTGATGTGATTGAAGGGACTACGTAAGCTACTTTAAGTGCCCACTAAAGCACCGATTACACTTCACGATCCATCGGGAGTTAGGGCCCTAGCTAGTGTGGTCTAATCGCTGTTAGGGAGTTAGGGTCCCGATATCGTGCGATCGTGGTTGCCCGATCGCCCTAACTCCCTAGTTAGGGAGATGTAATCGCTGTTAGGGCGCTCAGTCGCTGCACAGCGCTCGATGTGAGTGGATTGTTGCTGTGTATCGGAAGCGAAATTGGCCTCGCGTGCCAAGAAAATGTCGTCCAAAAAAGAAAAATCTGGTTTAATGAATCTTCTGGACATGTATAAAGCTATACCAAATTTATTTCTCGTCGCTAAAAATTTTAGCGTCACTGCTAATCGTTGTTTAGCACCTACACTTTCTCTAAATAATGTGTCATGTTTCTGAATATAATTATTATTATACTGTCACTTAATTTAAAATATGTTCAAATTGTGCAGAATTTATTCGTAAACAATTTTTGAAATCTTCTGGCTCTAATGAATATAAAATGTTCATATTGCATAGTTTAATTTTATTTTAATTATTTTTTATTTATTTACATCGCCTCAAATTTTTTATCTATCTATCGCATTACACAAAAACATGAGACTCATATAGGTCAGGATTGGTCTATGCATCTTCGACTTTAAATCTGTATGGCAGGGATCCTGGTGTAGAGCGTTATTTTTTCATAAATTTGTTATTTTTTTTTTGTTTATTTTAATAATTTGTTATTTTATTATAATTTTTTATGAATTACTTGTTTTTTATTTATAATTTTGTTTTCAGAAGAAAAAGAGTTATGTTAAGAATAAAAAAGCGATTTTTAATCGAATAATTTTCAGTTAAATGCCTACCATACAAAAAAAAGTGTCACTTGCATCGTAGTTTTATAAAAGCACACAGTGATTCTCTTTTTATTTTATTTTTTCACATTTACACCCGCAGTTGCGACAAGGGCGATACCATTTTTTTCATATTTGGAGAGTGCAGGAGCCATCCTTCCAACACCACGTTCGGTTGCCTACTGAGTTAGGGAGGCGATCTAGTGCAGTGTGATCAGAACGCTCTAACTGCCCTAGCTCCCGATGCGACGCCCTAACACCCGATGGATCGTGAAGTCTAATCGCTGCTTAATATTGCCAACGTTGCCATTAATTATATTTTCTTAGTTTTTTTTTTTTTTTTTTTTTATGTTAGGCCCGGCAAATGACCTCCTCCCGCCTGATGTTAAGCGGTGAAAGAGGCCCAAATGAGTTGACAGATAGAGTAGGGACGACATCCACTATCCTACCTGCCCGCCCCTTGCCGGCCTAAAAGATGCTTTTTCACACCTCTTTTGAAGGAACCCATGTTGTAGGATGGAGGAAACACGTGCGCAGGTAGAGAATTCCAAGTATGGGATGAACGACAGAAGAAGGAATCTTGGAATTTCTTGGTACGGTGTGAAAAGGAGGACACAGTGTACGGATGACTCCGAAGGCCCTTACGCGTGTTTCTGTTAAGGAATGGAGAGGGAGGGATAAGGTTAAAGAGCTCCTCAGAGCATTCCCCATGGAACATTCGGTAAAAGGCGCTAAGAGAGGCGATGTCACGACGAAGTTGTAGAGGCTCGAGGGTGTTAGTTGCCTCTACATCGCCAATTATTCGAATAGCGCGACGCTGCAATCTGTCCAGAGCATCGAGGAGGTACTGAGCGGAGCCGTCCCAAAGGTGCGAGCAATATTCCACGCAAGACCTAACCTGAGTTTTATACAACAGGCATAGTTGGTCCGGCGCAAAATACCTACGCACCTTGTTTAGGACACCGAGTTTCCGTGAGGCAGCAGTTATAACGGATTCGATGTAGTCTCTGGGGTTCAGATCGCAGCGAATGTTCATTCCCAGCAAGGTGATGTTACTCTGTGTGTGAAGGGTTGTGCCCTGAAGAGAAGGAGGGGGGAGGAAAGGTGACCTTTTCGCCGAGAACGCGCACACCTGTGTTTTCTTAGCATTGAACTCGACAAGATTGTTGGAACCCCATTCGGAGATGAGGTCCAGCGTCCTGTTGAGCTCAATGATAAGATTCTGCCTCTCCCTATCAATATTGCCACGAGCAGCCCCTGAGCTTCCGTGATATCCCCCATGCACTGTACTGTCGTCTGCATAGCAATGTATACTTCCCAAGGAAAGCATGTCATTGATATGCAGAAGAAACAATGTTGGGGATAGAACGGAGCCTTGTGGAACACCAGCATTCACTGCCACGAACCGCGAAGCGCAGCCGTCAACGACAACGCGAATTCTACGCTCGTGGAGGAAGCTGGCAATCCACGTACAGAACTGAGCGGGCAATCCGTATGCCGGAAGCTTGGAAAGGAGAGCCTTGTGCCAGACTCTATCAAAAGCTTTGGCGATGTCGAGACTAATAGCCACAGACTCGCCGCGCTTATCGATAGATTCACCCCATTTGTGCAAAAGGAACGCTAGAAGGTCACCTGTTGACCGTTTAGGACGAAACCCATACTGACGGTCATTAAGCAACGAGTGACCTTCCAGGTAACGGATCAGCTGGGTGTTAAGGATCCTCTCCATGATTTTACACAAAATGGAAGTGACGGCTATAGGGCGATAGTTAGCCGGATCAGAACGATCTCCCTTTTTGGGAACCGGCTGGACATTGGCCTCTTTCCAAGATTTCGGCACACAACCAGCAGAGAACGACAGACGGTATAGACGCGTCAGGACCGGAGTCAACTCCGCTGCACACTTCTTAAGTACAATCGCAGGAATGCCGTCTGGTCCACTTGCTTTTCGAATATCAATCGACTGTAGCTCCGCCCGCACATCTCGCTGTCTGATGCGGATATCGGGCATAGTGCTGCCACAATGGGACAGTGTCGGAGGTTGTGCACCACAGTCATCGATACGGGAATGGGCCGCGAAGAGTTTTGCCAGGAGGTCGGCTTTCTCCTGCGGCTGATGAGCAAGTGAGCCATCGGCATGTCTCAGCGGTGGCAGCGAGGGTTGGCAGAAGTTTGATTGCACAGCTTTGGCCAGGCGCCAGAAAGAACGGCTACCCGTAGGGTGCGCTAGCAGTTCCTGACTCACTTGTGCAATGCGCTGAGCGTCCGCTCTAATGTAAGCCCTCTTACACAACTTGGTGGCATTATTATAGGCTGTTTTCAGTAGGTTAGTATTGGGATCCCTAGAAGCTCGACCTCTGATCCAAGCGCGGTAAGCTAGCTGTTTGTTTTCAACAGCAGAGGCACACTCGCGATTGAACCAGAGGTTACGTCTCCCTCTACTGACGAGATTGGAATGTGGAATATAATATTCCATTCCTAGTATGATCTCGTCAGCAACAGAGGTAGCGCAGGAGTCCGGATCCATCCTATTGAAACAGCGCTGCCACCAAGGAACAGATGCGTAATAATCCCGCATACCGTCCCAATCTGCTGACGCATAGTGCCACAGACGGCGTGCTGCAACCACAGGCGACGGTCGTGACGCCTGAGGCACTGAGACGGATACCAGGCAGTGATCTGAAGATCCTAGTGGAGCTCGAATCACCACCTGATATCCGTCGGGGCGATTTGTCAGCAGAAGGTCCAACAAAGAGGGCGCTTGACCGATAATATCTGGTACCCTGGTGTGCTGGGTAACCAATTGTGTCAGGTCGTGCGTGAGAGCGAATGCGTGGGCAGTCCTACCCGCATGGTCAGTTTTAGAGGAACTTAACCACAACTCGTGGTGAGCATTGAAGTCCCCTAAAAACACCAGCTCGGCGGAAGGAAATTGCTCCTGCGCGTCATCTGCCACCCGACTTAGGTGTTCAAAAAGTCGAGTTGTCTCCAAGTCACCACGGTGGGAACGATAGACGCACACGTAGACACTGCAATGAGTGCCAAAATCGACGTGTACCACAAGGAGGGAAAAGGAAGGTTCCTCCAAACAGCGCAGGCGACGACAACAAACGTCCGCCCGGACGAACAAGCAAACACCTGCCTTTGCCTTGAAGGACTCCTCAAGAGCGTAGCCGGGGTAATTAAGGTAGCTTGTATCGGCCGGGCAGATAATTTGCGTCTCTGTCAAAAACAGCATTGCTGGACGGGCTGTCTCGAGATGGTGGTGGACAGCCAAGAGGTTAGAATGGAGCCCGCGGATGTTAGCGAGCCCCACCTCGAATAGTGGTGTTTTGGTGGGATAGTGCACCGCTGTACGACCAGTCCTAATATTGTGCGCTGACATGTTTGTTGGAGTGAGAGGTGTGAAATTGAGGTGTCGTTGCAGCGATTAGCATAGTTAACGTGTGTAGGCCTGTTTCGCCAGGGAACAGCCGACAGCTGATTTGCGCTGACTCTCCGCACGAAAGGGCCCCCGAACCCCCCCGGAAGTGGTCGCCGGGACCCACCGTCCGGTCACCAACCGGCACGACGGACCACCCCGAGATTATGCGTGGCATGGTGGGGCAGCCTCACGGACTGGTTAGGTCCGCTTGGGCCCCTGTACTGTACCACGGGCGGCCAGCGGAACAGCCGTTTCTTCGGGTCTTCCTGGGCGGAGGGTCAACGCAACCTGGCACTGGGTCGACGGAAGCCCACACAAACCACACGAATCGCAGCAATGACCCCTCAAGCTCTGGCTGTGCGATGACTGATCCCGAAACGCGGACACAAAATGCCCACTTGACGGGTTTTACGTCATGCGCACGGTGGTCGCTAGCCAGTCGGGTTTTTCAGGCCCTACCACCAGAAGTTGGTCACTCGATTAGCACCACCCGGGGATCACGTGTAGGGTCTCGAGGGTAAAACCTACGGACGTGAGCGACTCCAATCCCCCTTTTTAACACCTGTATAGGTATATTTAATACTTTGCTTATCCGATCCCACGCGTCATTCACTTTACTTTTATCCTTGTGAAATGTATTTTTTGGATTCCATTTGATAAAGTTCCATAAAAGTGGAACACAAATCGTTACTCCACTTCGTTATTATAAAAAAAAACGCACGCGTCCTTACTCTACAGCAGTTAACAACAAAGTGAGTGAGCGCGAGAGTGTGGTTGATTCCCTCGCCTCACCCCCTCGCGGCCTTTACTCGCGTCCGAAAAAAGCGGAGCGACAGCGAGGCGAGGCGAGGGTAAACGAGAGGACACGAGCACACCGTCCTCACTCTCGTACACGCGTTCCCTCCCTCGTGTAGCCTCGTGGAGAGTCTGGATGGGGCATAACAAATGTGTCGCGATAGCGGACACTAAAAAAAAACACTCGAAAACATTGCTAACGGCCGAATACTCAAACGACACTTAATTGTTTATGAGCTACTCAAATAGTTGAGAGCAACTTAACTCATACTCAAAACAAACATTAACAGCTACTTAATTTTTGAGACGGTCTTAGCTTTAAGGTCTTTTTATTAACAAAAATGAACCAAAATCGTATATTCAAAAGTCAATTAGGTATCATTTGACATGTGATTAATGCTACATTAACTGCATTAATTTTAAGGGAGCTTCGGGCGTCGCTCAAGTTGCGCGTAAGGAGTTGTGATTGTGCTTGAGATTTTCTTATGTTACATAGTTACAATTAACTATTTTTCTAAATATGTTAAAAATAATATAATTAATGTTTTTGCAAACCTATTTGGTAAATGTAACTGAAAGTTGATCGTACCTTCCAATCAATAGGTACTTTTATAAAATTATTAGTAATAAGAGATTTTTAAAAACAAGTGCCCTAAAAAGAGGAAAATAAATTTTAATTTGTTACATTTTTTATGAAAATATAAAATCTTGTCGCGAGAATGTACAAAAGAATAATACAATACTTATTTAACTTGATCTTAAAGGTAATTCTACGAAAAAAACATTTGTTTTAATAAAATAGGTAAATCTTGTGACAAGATTTTATATTTTCGAATCTAATGAGCCCAAACTCGATGGGGTTGTGTTGTTAATTGCGGAGTTCCTATAGCCACCTTCCACCTCCAGCATCAGACCCTGGTTACCATGTTATATCAAAGTACTCGTCACAACGAATCAAACGACCTCAAACTCGATGGGGTTGTGCAGTTTTATTGCGGAGTTCCTATGGCCACCTTCCAGCTCCACCATCAGACCCTGGTTAGGTACCATATAGGATCAAAGGACGCGTCAATATGAATCATACGAGGCCAAACTCGATGGGGTTGTGTCGTTTTATTGCGGAGTTCCCATGGCCACCTTCCATCGCTATCGCTATCATCACTCTTAAATAGAGAAGAATCAACTTTCTCTTTTCTACTTATTCTTTGTTATTATTTCCATCGGTATCAAATTTTTTGGTGATTAAAGCCAAAAAATTTTAAAATTATCGAGAGAAAGTTGGAGGGAAAAGCAGACTACTTCTACGTAATGTGCTACATTACGTTGAAGTAGTCTGCTTTTCCCTCCAACTTGATGAACGAGTATGAGATTTTGTTCAGTTTGACAATATTGCTTCATTTATATTTAAAAAAAATCTTACAAAAAATAAAACTGAATAACACCAAAAAGTCATACATAATATACTAAGAATACAAACAACATCACAGTTTTATATTGAAGTTGGTGCCAACACAAAAGGTAGGTAAGCATTTATTCAAAACCATATTAATTTAATATTAAATCATAAATAAAAAACCACTAAAAAAACTATACAGAAGATATGGCTGTATGTGCTTAAATCCGTTTGCTTCTTATACTTGGAAAACTAAAATCTACAAATGTAAAATAGACATGCGCAAAACAGTACTTCGAAAAGTAATGCCATATGGCATGACATTTCGCACCGCGTAATATGGCATTATAACATTACTCAGTACTCCATCCATGACCTGAGATGACGCGCTATGCGAACGTCCCGCTAACTTACTCAGGTGTAATGCTATAGCAACAGATATACCTTTTATTATTATATAACTTAGGATAGCGAGTTTCAGATTATATTGCAACAATGTGATGATTATATTGCAATGTAGTGCATAACGTGCGTTATGCCACCGCCCCCTAGCTTTTTTGTTTTTATTACTTTTTTGTATTATGTCTAATACAATCATATACATTTTTAATTACAGCTTGCAAATAATTGTTGGGACAATTTTTTTGTCGTAAGACGAATTAATTTATTAGACGAAAGAAAGCACGCGCAAATTTTGATTTATGACTTACGAGGCGGTGCCTAAGATTATCAAGAATACAATACTGTACCACATTAAAATTCTACTAAACGGCGTGATAGAGATAGAATCCCCTTCGGCCGACACTCCTCGCTCGCACTCGCTCGAAGTTTTACCATAAGAATAACTAATAATACGAGTAATTACTAGTTATTCTTATAGTTTTACCATGCCTACCGAAGAACACCCGAACACCGAACATCAACAGTACGCCTCGCCGGCGCCGGCCGCCGCGCCAAGCATGTCGTCAAGCGGCCGAGAGCGGCCGCGACATTACGGGCTCACGCCATGTTTAGTGCCATGTGCCGCTAAATTTTGCCGAGTAATGCGTACTGTTGCAGTACGCGGTCGTGTTATATTACGCGTTATGCATTACTCACAGTACTTACACATCTCTAATGTAAAAAACATGGCGAGATTTTGTGGGCGAGATTTAGTTTTTGTTTGATTTTATTATATTGTATGTCTTCGCAGATTTTTGAGCGTAAGTTGTCGATTCATAATAAATATTTTTTTTCGCTTAACAATATAAGATAGTTTTCTATCGAATATGCAAAAAGTTTATTAATGTTACCAGTCTACAAATATTTAAGTCTCTCTTACAAAAGCAGCCGTTATCAACGATTAAAAACTGTTTCAGTATTTCATTTAAATCTAAGACCTCCTTAAAATTAGGAAGACCTTTAGTAACATTTTATTTAAGAAGCTTTTGAGTATTTGGCCGTAAGCCACTTAAAATGGAACTTCTATTCACCTTCTATTTTATACAAACTCAAATTCCAAGAAATGGTGATTGTTTTCATTTTGACAAAAATGTTTGTGATTATCCATAAATAATTCACTATTTTCTAACAAATTAACTAGAAAATCGCATATATATCGAAGAAAGGAAAAGTTTCCTTTCCACTCTATTGACCCCGGAATCCCTTTACCCTATCCACCCCATTTTACTGCAATGGTCTCACTCCATTGGTTGCTCATAGTTTCTTTTACTCTATTGACCCCGGAAACTTATTTGTTTCACTCTATTCACCCGACTTTACGGCAACGGTCTTATTCCATTCGTTCTTCATTCGTTCACGAAAGTTGTCAATGGAAACGAAATTATTGTATTCGAAAATGAAATAGAGTAGCGACATTTTCTAAATTTCGTTTGATCTTCGTTCGTTTCGGAGAAACAGAGTAGCAGCCCAGGAACAAGCCGGAACAGGAGTCTCCGCCGTTCTCCTTAAATTGGCATTGGATAAGTCCTAGGTTATTATTTGGGGAAGAGAAAATATCTGCATGCATAATACATGCATACAGATATTTTCTTTTACTCGCACTCTGAGTGGACTTAGGTGTGTGGAACGTCCTGCTGTCAAGAGTCAAGCGGATTGCATTAGATGAGCCCACGGGTGGTAATCTCCATACTATTTTTTTATTCATCCCAGGGCTACGTTCCAAAACATCACCCGGAGTGAGTAGGTGGTGGGGGGAGAGTGGCCGGTTAGGGTGGTCGGAGTGTTGGTTGTTTTAGAACGGCAAGAGTGTTGTCTGCTTTGTTTACATAACCAAATATACAAAAATAAGAAAATATATAATTCATCGGCGCGTCCGTTCGCTTTAATGCATGGATTATATTCCTCTGTTTCATCTACGAAAATGCTAAAACCAACAGAATATGAATTCTGTTAAATCGCGGCCTAACCTAGCTTCAGCTGAAATGAAGGCCAATTTTACAATCGTGTCACTTACGATACCTATAGTCTTTGGAATTTAAAATTAACTTATTGTCGACGTTACGAAACGCATCCTCGCTCTCCGAGATGCACAAATTGTGTGTGAATATGAAATCTTTGTAATCACAATCACACACAACTTTAAAATACACACAATTTCCCGCCAAATCCAATCGAGTGAAATTACACCTTGCTATATTATGCGGGTGAGATTCTACTCGATCGAGTGCACTCCGTAGCGTTTTAGGACACGCCACTCCAACACTCTCGAGTGCACCCTAAATGTTTTAGGACATACTTCGGGTGACCGAGTGCACTCGGGTGATGTTTTGGAACGTAGCCCAGAAAGGGGCCCTACATCGTCAGATGACAGTTACCCCTCCTCGCCCTGCCCTTCCCTTCCCCTCTGTGGCCCGTCGTCCGTCACGCACGATATCAAACAAACAATATGGCTGACATTTCAATTCGTTGATTAATTTCCGACCACATCTCCGCAATTACCTGTGATATTTGCAATTGTATATACATTTTGTTAAAATGTATTACTTTTGCTGTGTTGAAGGGTGTGATAGTATACGACAGGACGTTTATTTACACCGTTTTTCATTTACCAACAAGGAAAGACTTGAAAAGTGGATTTAGTGTCTTGGTAGTGACAAATTCCGGGATTTGAGTATAAGTGAGCCTAGAAACCATTATGTTTGTCATAAGCATTTCGAGAAACGTTTTATAACACCAAAAAACCGTTTACTCATAACTGCTCATCCAACGCTATTCTCAAGTGAAGAAATCACTACGGGCATATCGTCATCACACTCTGAGGATACTGGTGAGCACCTAACCTTAATTATAACGTATCCCAGTAATAATTTAGACAAAATATGTATCTTAATGTAAAAAAAGTAATATAATAAGATATTTTTTTAATAAAAGATTAACAAACATCATCAATCGATGCTGAATTAGGAATAGATGTCATATAAAATGGTTTGTGATGATAAATAATTTTTATTTGTTCTCAGTACCACACTTATTCCCAGAAAAGACGCTTTGACCACAATTATTGCAAGCCTTTCTGTGCAGTGTTACAAGACATAACTTTAAATGTACAGGAACGACTACCTACAACATCAAGTGCAGGTTGGTACTTAGTTACTAAACAAAAAGTGTATTAAGGTCAGATATCAGACTTCTTTATCAAAAATAATTTTTAAGCAAAGAAGTAAGCACTTGGTTCAGAGTGGCTTGTCATTATGTAAGATAGTTAATAGTAAGTTTTGTTTAGTACTATCTTTTTACTATATACACATGTCATACATACATATGTCATGTTACTGGTGGAAATTTCGACCACTTTTGTTCAATGTCCTTTATACATATTTAGACAATTCTAATGTTTATTACATAAGTGTTTGTCGTTGGTAGGAATTGAATTCACATTGTAACTACTCAGTCACTGCACCACTGATCCGTCAAATGTAATAAATATTAAATTTGTTTGTTATTGCTTTTCAGATTTAAAGAAACCTAAATTTACAAAGGTTCCAGCAAGTGTTACTCGAGGATTAAATCCATATGCGAGAAGAATTATTGAAATGCAAATCAATTTAGCATATAGAAAGAAAAAAGGAAGACGATTCTCTGCAAAAGAAAAATTACTTGCTTTAAGTATAATGAAGCAAAGCCCGAAAGCTTACAGGTTTCTACATAGAATTTTCATTTTACCATCGAAAACAACACTAAATAAATTCACATCAAATTTAAATGTGGAAGCTGGAATCAATCCACAAATTTTTACAGCTCTGAAAGAACAGGTATTATTCTGAAAACATTATAATGTATCATATCGTAGCTTCATGTAAATTGGATGTTGAAGTTACAAATGAAATTTTTATTTTGTTTTAGATTGCGAGCTGGGATGAAAAAAGAAGCTATGCTCAATAGATTTTGATGAGATATCATTGACTCCAGGGCTTCATTTTAATAAGAGCAAGGACCAAGTAACTGGTTTTGTAGAGATGGAAGAGCGGTCTAACGAGCACTGAAACTGAAAATATCCATAATTGGTTAAGTGCCCGGGAGTACAATACGGTGAAAGCAAAGAAGTTAACATACCCCTCTGAAAAGCTTGTGAGGTCATCTGGAACTATTGTTAAAGAAACAAATAGGTATTTGGAAGAAAAAGGATACAAAAAAAATGTTACAAAAAATTTAAGAGTAAAAGGCAAAAACCTTACTAAAATATAAAAAAAATGGGAAAATAAACAGTTTAATAAATACTACCTTCTTTTATTGCACAATTATTCACTTCAAAAGTAGTTAAAAAGATATGTGACGAAAAAAAGTGTAAATGTATGTTTACTCCCTTTGTCTATAAGCAGTCGCCATATCTGAAAAAAAACCAATTAAAAAAAAAAGAAATGTCATGTATCGTTTCAGTATTGACAGTTCTTTTTTCAAGCAATTTGTCTATGTGAGATTGCCGTCTGATACGTAGTATCTCTATATAGTTTGTGGATGAGCCTTAGCGTTACTAGTTAGGCCTACTGTCCACGGAGGCGTATCGTCATAGACGCTTCAAAATACGCCGTGCAGCTTGTACAGCCCGGCGTACTAAACTCAGTCCACGAGGCGCATTGCAGGCGTACGGTTTATATAAATAATGACGATGCAGTTGAACCACGAATACATTATTTTGGTTTATCACTACATACGGTGACATTGAATAAATGTTATGTTATTACATATTAAATAAGTACAAAATAAACAAAAGTAGGTGCTCACTCGTTCATTTAATTTCATACGTCACCTCATATTCAGCTCGATTATTACGATTATTCGGCTGAGGACAGATTCTATTGTACAAACACGGGTATTTTTCCACTATTTCAACAAATTTGACCGCCGTTCCCGCCATTTTTGCAAAACTAAACACGTGCATCTACTCGTCGTACGCCCGGACTCAGAAGAAACTAAATAGAGATACTACGTATCAGACGGACATGACTATTGTGACGAACAATGATCTGTGGACTTGTAACTCGTTCTCTGATTGGTTGTAGCAAAACGATACATGACATTTCTTTTTTTTTAATTCCTAACATTTTAGGCAATGACAAGTATGTGCATTATGCCAAATTTACGGTTTTGTATAGGAATTCTAATTTATATTTGATTTGATGTATTAATTAATTTATGAGGCAAGGTAAAAAGAAAACAACATGAAATATACAGGAAAATTATTTATTTTTTTCTTTTCAATTTCTTTCTGTATTTGTCGAGTGCTCTTTTTTGAATTTCTGGAAGAATTCTTCCTTCCAACCTAACTATATCGGTGCCCTTTAAAATTTTTGATATGATATTGCACCAGTTGTGTATGCACATCTTAATAATAATTGAAAGCAAGGCATCGATTACCATATTTCTGTGGCTTTGGCATGATATTCGCTCAAAGTCATTTTTTTCACGAATTTCTTTGACAATTTCTCTTGAAAGATTTCTTTTATGCGCATTTGCTTCTAAATATTGATTGGTTTCGCCAATTATAATGCCAAAGTACCGCACAATGTGTTCTGCAGGATAGGTCAGTTTCTTTTGGGTAAATTGTTTGTATTCCCTATGAGAAATCCATTGGTGGACATCAGTGGTAATCTTAGTTGTGAGGTCTTTCTTACAAGTACCACAATTATTTTTAGAAATAATTTTTCTAACCACCCACCCTGCAGTATAAGCACGCGACTGTACATTTAAACGCTCACGCCTTGCTTCCATAGCAACTGGATGAGTCTCTATACAGGATTCAACAGTTTCACCTTGCTCACTTCCTGATTTGTTGCTTACTGTTTTTTTATTTTCAAATAATGATTTAATTTTTAAAAGCTGATTGCTTTCGTCCTTTTCGCAACTGAATGAAGCATGGTGGAACTTTATGAATCCTGTAATTAACAGGGCTTTAAAAGTATTTTCAAAGTTGTGGCAATTTGGGTTTATGTCCCTAAAATTATATGATCGTACTTGGCCGAAATAATTTTGGAGTATGGAACTGAAATAGGTGGAAATTAATCGACACAAACTATTAACACTCAACACACAACTACAACTGACAGACAAAATGGCGACAATCGAGGAGAGCCGGTAGAGGGTCGGGGGGAGAGGAACTGTCATGTATCGTTTTGCTACAAGGTCACCTCAAGTCTAGTTTTGTGTCTATTGTGATTACTACCCGTGCAGAAGAATAACTAAAGCATATTGTTCTGAGCGCCCGGACGTATAACCACAGAACACATATACCCAAGGGCGTATAACAAGCGTGCATGTAGCGACGCGTACGCTACGCTGCCGCTTCGTTGACAGAGTTTCATAGTTTTGTATGTAGGACAGTAAGGCCTACTGTCCACGTAGTAGGTGTAGCTTCATAGACGCGTATTCGTCATTATACGCTTGCTGTACGCCTTCTTGCAGCTTTCATACAAAACTATGAAACTCTGTCAACGAAGCGGCAGCGTAGCGCTCGCGTCGCTGCATGCATGCCTTAATGACGCCTGCCGTACTGCATGTATGGGCGTACATCGAGTAAATGCATGTGTTTAGTTTAGTAAAAATGGCGGTAAAAATTGCTAAAATAGTGGATAAATACCCGTGTTTGTACAATGCAATCTGTCCTCAGCCGAATAATCGTAATAATAGCTGAATATGAGGTGGCGTATGAAATTAAATGAACGTGTGAGCTGACCTACTTTTATTTATATTGTACTAATTTAATATGTAATAATATAACATTTATTCAATGCCACTGTATGTAGTAATAAACCAAAAATAATGTTTTCGTCATTCAACTGCATCGTCACAAATTATTGAAACCGTACGCGTGCAATATACGCCTCATGGATAGAGTTTAGTACGCCGGGCTGCACAAGCTGCGCGGCGTATTTTGAAGCGTCTATGACGATACGCCTCCGTGGACAGTACTAACACGGTAATATTACCATGCTATTGACTTAACCAATCTCGTGCTATGGGCCGTCGGACAGGTGCCCCTGCATCGGGATTTATGAAATCCAGGTTCCCAGGCTAAGTTTACTTGTAGTAGTTATTGCAAGCCCTGATCTTTAGTTGAAATATTAGTACACTTTGCACTATTTGTCAATATACTGATACTAAAATAAAATTATTATTGTAGCATTCGCACTGAAGTAGACATAGTAATAGTTCAGAACTTCAGATAGGTAAGTATTTTCTACTAAACTAAGCTAAGACTTACGGCAGCATGCTATTTCCAGAAATATTTCTGTAAAGCTCCATTGCAAACTCTTTACTTATCTTACCATTTTTCATACGAACTATGCGAAAGCCTTTTTGCATTATGTATGTAATTATTTTTCCGTGTTCACTTGGCGGAACTGGTTTAATTAACGCGAATGTACTGTAAATATTAAAATATTGACTTGATTAGCGAATGCGAAAAACATGCAAAACTCTTCTCAAATTGCAATAGTTTGCGTAAGTACCTTTCTTCATTTTTAAATAATGTACGGCGAGTTGCTGGAGCACAGTCAACAATATGTAGCAACTTCGAAAATATATTCACAATGTTGCCCACCTGCAACTTGGCCAAGTTTATAGTTGGCAATTGAACACGTTTTAGCAATTTTTTACCTTTCTTTGCATTAATTACTTGTACTGAATTGTCAAATGGAAAGAAATTCATTATAAGTTCCACAATTGCATCGGCATCTTCGTCATACATTTCACATAAAAATGTATATTTATCAAAGTAATCGTAAGTCTGTAAACAAATCACAGGTAAGCGGAAATACAATGTTGTTGTAATAGTGCCGCCTGTACTACGTGACGTGACTAATCGATTGTTGCGTGACAATTTACCATCTGTAATTATAATAAGCTTTGGTGTCTGAATGAATGGAGCATCAACGTAGTGCCCAAAGCACTGGAGCTAGAAGCATGAAATTCGGTTCAGGGGTTTGCTTGGCGCCCATTAAGGGAGACTTTTTCAAAATTTACATAGAAAGTTGAGAAAACCAAATTTGCTCAAATTTTTGTGATAAGCGTTAGTAATAAGTACTGCGTTAGTGATAAGTACTTTAGCAATGACATTGGATGCGCAGTAACACATTTTTGGATTTCAAGCAAAGAGCGTGTTCGCAGAGGTTGGGGGCAAACATAGCAACGAAGCAATTTCAGTAATAGCAATTTATTTAGCAGGCTAGCATTACTTTATTCTACTCCTGCACCTGCGCTGACGAAATGTGGCATAATAATATGTCAAATCTCTCAAACGTTTCTTAATAATAATAATCATAATGGTCTTTACGACCGATTGCCATATACTTATAAAGAAGTGAAGTGAAGTGAATAATAATTTTAACGACATCCGTGGTCTAGTGGTTGAAACCGTCCGATACTGATCTGCAAGTCCGGGGTTCGATTCCCCACGGGCGCAGGTTTGCTGCTTGGTTTAGTTTGTTGTAGGGTAAATTGAGAAATGAATAAATTAATGCAAAGAAAAGTCGACTCAAGCGGGAATAGAACCCGCATCTTTGAAAAAAATAAAAACTGACTTCAGAAACACTGAAAAGATAAAAATAATATAAGAATAAGTAGGTACAGACAACATCACACTTCTATATTGAAGTCGGTGCCAAATTTTAATACTTTCTAGGCGGTCATCGTTTGGCACCGACTTCAATATAGAAGTGTGATGTTGTCTGTACCTATTCTTATATTATTTTTAACTTTTCAGTGTTTTTGAAGTCGGTTTTTATTTTTTGGAAAATCAATTTTATTTTTATCGTTTTAGTAAATGAAATATTTTAAGTGAATTGAGAAACCATAATTTAATTAAATGAAGGTTTCGCTCGATTTTCATGGGATCCCATCATCAGATCCTGACTTTGGTGGCCTTGGGACCACTACAGGACTAATAGGTACTCTATCAAATACAAAAATAATATAGAAAATACTCAAGACTCAAAAATTTCAGGAGGCCACCCTTATCACATAAAAATAGCCTACAACCTATTTTCAGACCTACCAAATATACACAAATAAAATCCATTAAAAATTGGTCAAGCCGTTTCGGAGGAGTTCGTTATCAAGCACCGTGACACGAGATTTTAATATTAGTTCTGGGCTTCCCTCTTGTGTATAAAAAAGATTTCAATTACTCACCATTCTAAGATTGAAAAAAAAGACAAAATTAAGGAAACTTTAAAACTTATATTCGTAAACAATGGTTAGAAATCGGAAAATACCTATACGTTTGATAGGCACACAAAGACCACAGACCAATATTTATCATTTGTAAGTATACGTACATTGACATATACGTACGTATTGTAGGTAGAAGGGAACACCCAAAAATGGTGAAAATGAATATTACGTTTGTAAAAACTCATTTAAAAACGTAATATTCATTTCTTCTTTGGAAAATTCTTATGAAGCAAAATTCCTACTATTCAAAAACACGATATTTATTTTACAGTCCTAAATACGAATTTCTAATTTTGCGAATTTCATTAGTACGAAGAATTAAAACTCAATTGTATTATTGGCCCGAAAACTATGAAGAAGAACCCAAGATGGCCACCGTCACAAAATGGCGAATTACATAATATGTTTGTACATTATAGGTACACTACTACAATATAGGTATCAAATGAAAGGCCTTGACTTTTAAAATACAGTACACCATGAAATACAATCAAATCAAAGTTGGCCGTCACTAAATGACAGCTTATACTGAAGGACACGCATGTATTGTCTTAGGTACAGTTGGCTTCATTTTATGACTTATGTAATTTGATAAAATAGGCTACAGTAGCTAGGAAAAGGGAAGCTCCCAAATCGTTAGAAAAGTGCGCCAAAAACTCATGTCAATAATCCTGTTATGTCAAAAATATTTTACAAAAAATAAAAACCGACTTCAAAAACACTGAAAAGTTAAAAATAATATAAGAATAGGTACAGACATCACACTTCTATATTGAAGTCGGTGCCAAACGATGATCTCCTAGAAAGTCTTAAAATTTGGCACCGACTTCAATATAGAAGTGTAATGTCTGTACCTATTCTTATATTATTTTTAACTTTTCAGTGTTTTTATTTATTTATTTAATATTGGTACATTGACAAATTACAATCATTACATACTCTATTAATATAACTTTAAAACTAGGCTAGATTGTAATCCTACATTAATGTACACAGCATGACGAAAAAGTTGCGAAGACATGTTTACAGCTATTTATATTAGGTCTAAACTTACTAATGCATCAACATCTGCAGTATACCTACACAAATATTATACATATTAAATTATTATTTTTTTTATTTTTTTGTCTTAAACTAAATCTAAACTATGTATGTCGAGAACCATAGAATTAAGGACATTTAATTTTGCCTTCCAAAATATCACTGATCATCTTTTTGTACCGGGCGAACCTCCCTACGAATATGTCGGAGTCGGTTTTTATTTTTTGTAAAATATTTTTTATTTGTAACTTTTTAGTGAATGAAATCTTTTTAGTGAAAGAAACCCTATTTTTTAAAAATTATTATTTTTCATGGGATCCCATCATCAAATCCTGACTTTGGTGACCTTGGGACCACCCTAGGAGTATACTCTATCGAATACAAAAAAAAAATTGAAAATCGGTCCACAATTGGCGGAGTAATCGCGTAACATACACACAAAACACGTTGGAAACACCTTAAAATTTAAGGGTTTTCCTCGATTTTCATGGGATCCCATCATCAGATCCTGACTTTGGTGACCATGGGACCGCCCTTGGAGTATACTCTATCGAACACAAAAAGAATTTTGAAAATCGGTCCACAACTGGCGGCGTAATCGCGTAACATACACAAAAAAAAACATACGCATCGAATTGAGAACCTCCTCCTTTTTTGAAGTCGGTTAAAAATAGGTGCTTTACTGGCTGACCTACTAGTTACTTTATTAGTAAGGAAGGCCAAGAGGCTGGGGCTCAACTCGGGTGTCGTGGGGAACTATTAAGGTTATATTGTAATGTGCTCCCTTCACGTATGTTTCGAAATTCATTTACGCATTTTCAAAAATGAAATAAAATGAAAAATATTCTTGGGCGCTTTGAAATCTTCAACTAGTGCCCCAAGTGTTTCTGATAACGGAGGAATAATCTACCAGCTTAGGATTGCGTTATTATATTAAGTCTGCCGGTTTGAATGATGGTGGTGACTGTACGACAGGGTAGAAATAGTCAGATATTCAGAAGCCATGTTAAGTGAACCCAAAAGGAGCTCATATTGAAAAGACTGTCGATTTAGATGCGACCATAACTCAGGAACGATTTTTGAAAATGCAAAAAAAAATCGTGATATTGAAATGATCGATCGTATCAGATTAATATACAATTCGGATGATGACTGAATTCTAATTTTCACGTCTCGTCATAAAATATTAAAATACAGTAGAAAAAGATACAATCCTGTGAAATTAGAATTAAAATCGGCTTAGAAATACATTAGATACAAGCGTTTTAAGTTGTTAATTTGGAAGCGATTAGACAGAGAGATCCGACATGAACCGTGACGTCATTGTTTAGTACGGCCATATAAACTCCATGTAAATTGCCGTTTTGCTAGAAAGAGATGGAGAAAAATCTTTAATACCTTATAACTTGGTTGTTTTTTTAGTTATTCGAAAACCGATTTTTTCTTTCAGTTCATTATATGAATGAGCTTCTATTAAAGCAAAAAAAAAAATTTTTGTCATCTAGCCTATTGGTTCAGCTTGATATACTTGTCGTGCTGACCCATAATCTGAAAACTAAGTAGAGCAATTTCCTTAATCGAAAGGCTTAAAATAAATTGTTTGTGACTCTCCCATTTGCTTATGTCACGCTCTACAAATAATTAACTCGCCTTAATCTGACATTCTTAAATTTTTCTAGCGACCTATTCTTTTACTATTCTAATCGGCTGCTCTAAGCGCACAATCCTATATAAACGGTTCATCTATAAGCGCGAACGCACACGGCCCGACTTTTTGACGGTGGAAAATGAAACATTATGGAGTTGTACGTTGCAACGCACACGAACTACAAAAAGTCAGCCGTAAAATAAATCGGTGAGTCCCGGCCGGCCCGATCGACCAACACTGGCCGACAGTCGGCCGCGTGCACTGGCTTGGTAGGGTTGTCAATATCGATATCGCTCTTTTATACGTATTTGTATTTCAAATACGTATTTCAATTACAAGTATTTCAAATACTGCCCAGCCCTGCCGATCAGTATAGTTTCCCTATTAAACAGCAAAAATACTAGCCTTTATAAATATATTTCTTCGTATGTTCTTTTAAATGATATAAAGTTATAACAATATAATGTATATTTATATACCGGGTGTAACGGAATACCGAAACAATATTTAAGGTTGTTGATTAACAAAGAAAATGTTTTATGACTATTCTTTATATTTTTATTATATGCCTACTTTCGATTTAATACGCCTAACTGTTAAGCGTAATAAATCTAAAATAGGCATATAATAAAAATACAAAGAAAAGTCATAAAACATTTTTTTTGTTAATCAACAAACTTAAATATTGTTTCGGTATTCCGTTACACCCGGTATATTGAATAAATAATATTTTCGTTTAATTCAGCTATTTATCCATTTTATATTAATAAAAACAGAATACTTTACTGATCTCCTCAACACATTTCCTATTCCGAAATCCGAAGTAAATTCCTAAATTCTTGTTTCCCTTTTTATTGTTTCCTACCAAATGCACCAAAATTCCAACTCGACATTGGCTAAAGCTAAAATGCACAAACCGTGCAAAGCCAGCAGCAAAGAAAAAAACTTTTTTAAAATTATTCATACAGTAGCTTTCCACTCGCGACTTTTATATTTTCTCTTAAGAAAGAGACCCTATGTTCTTTCCCTGGTCTCGAACTATCCATATACCAACTTTTATCAAAATCGGTTCAGTAGTTTCGAAGCTTATTCAATACAAACAAACAAATAATTTTGAGAATTGTAGCTAAAACATCCGTCATTTATGTTTGACGGATGTTTTAAGGGCCCATGGCGCGAAAAATAGCAAAAAGGCCGTTGGCGTTTTTGATATTTTACGTTAACGTTTCAGTTAACTGACCGGGAAAAAATAAATTAAAATTCTTAAATTATGTGTCTACACAATCACCGTCACCATTTTTCAAATTTACATACCATTTCGTTAAAAAATAGCATCAATTTTACTTAAAATTTAGGTTACACCCACATACCGTTCGTGATTTTTAGCTTCATTAATTAGCCCTATTATATTTTAGTTTAACAAATATATAGAACAAAGGTAAGTAAAACACTGACACCGTGGTATTTTTTTAAATTATCGTACATTGATTTTTATTTGAATTTTTTAACATACATTTATCGATGTTCTTACAAATACTTGGCTCGGGCGCGTCGAAATTCAGTGTGCAATCAAGACTCGAAGTGAGAGCACGTCGCTTTGAGCTAGCTCCCGGTCGCGTAATTATTTGTGTATGTATACGACGCGAAGTCCTACGGAGTAATCGGAGAAGTTGATAACTAACAATTTTGTTATTTGTGGCTGCCGTACGAAAAACCTTCAACCTTTTTACAAGCTTTTATTTATCTTTTGCATGTTCGGGTCTAATCTTGCGAGTTAAATTTGACTCACTTCCCGGTTTCCGATTAAGCTGAAATTTTGCATGCATATGTATAAATATATTATGATGACGACATGGAGCTGATCTGATGTTGGAGCTGAAGGGTGGCCATAGGAACTCCGCAATAAAAGGACACAACCCCATCAAGTTTGGGCTCGTTTGATTCGTATTGACGAGTACTTTGGTCCTATATGGTAACCAGGGTCTGATCCTGGAACTGGAAGGTGGCCATAGGAACTCCGCAATCAAACAACGCAACCCCATCGAGTTTGGACTCGTTTGATTCGTATTGACGAGTACTTTGGATCTATGTGGTAACCAGGGTCTGATGCTGGAGCTGGAAGGTAGCCATAGGAACTCCGCAATAAAAGGACACAACCCCATCAAGTTTGGGCTCGTTTGATTCGTATTGACGAGTACTTTGGTCCTATATGGTAACCAGGGTCTGATGCTAAAGTTAGAAGGTGGCCATAGGAACTCCGCAATAAAACGACATAGCCCCATCGAGTTTGAGCTCGTTTGATTCGTATTGACGAAAACTTTGATCCTATATGGTAACCAGGGTCTGATGCTGGATCTGGAAGTTTGCCATAGGAACTCCGCAATCAAACAATGCAACCCCATCGAATTTGGGCTCGTTTGATTCGTATTGACGAGTACTTTGGACCTATGTGGTAACCAGGGTCTGATGCTGGAGCTGGAAGGTGGCCATAGGAACTCCGCAATCAAACAACGCAACCCCATCGAGTTTGGGCTCGTTTGATTCGTATTGACGAGTACTTTGGTCCTATGTGGTAACCAGGGTCTGATGCTGCAGCTGGAAGGTAGCCAAAGGAACACCGCAATGAAACGACAGAACCCCGTCGAGTTTGGGCTCGTTTGATTCGTATTAACGAGTACTTTGGTCCTATATGGTAACCAGGGTCTGATCCTGGAACTGGAAGGTGGCCATAGGAACTCCGCAATCAAACAACGCAACGCCATTGAGTTTGGGCTCGTTTGATTCGTATTGACGAGTACTTTGGATCTATGTGGTAACCAGGGTCTGATGCTGGAGCTGGAAGGTAGCCATAGGAACTCCGTAATAAAAGGACACAACCCCATCGAGTTTGGGCTCGTTTGATTCGTATTGACGAGTACTTTGGTCCTATATGGTAACCAGGATCTGATGCTGAAGTTAGAAGGTGGCCAAAGGAACTCCGAAATAAAACGACGCAACCTCATCGAGTTTGGGCTTGCTTGATTCGTATTGACGAGTACTTTGGACCTATGTGGTAACCAGGATCTGATGCTGAAGTTAGAAGGTGGCCAAAGGAACTCCGAAATAAAACGACGCAACCCCATCGAGTTTGGGCTTGCTTGATTCGTATTGACGAGTACTTTGGTCCTATATGATTTTTCTTGATGAGTACTTTGAGCCATCCATACGCAAACCCCAATTTGGGTGTCAAATGAAAGAGCTTGAATTGTAGAATGAATTGTAGAATATAGTATATTCTGAAAGATAATCTAATACAAGATGGCCGCCGTCACAAATTGACAGATTATTTTTATGTACAATCCCCACAATATGGGCCTGTATATAGGGTATCAAATGAAAGTTCGTAAAATACAGTACACCATGAAAAAAACTAAAACAAGATGGCCGCTATCACAAAAGATTTTTTAAAACAAGCTTTTATTTTAATGCCCTAAAAAAAGAAAATAAACTTTAATTTATTTTTTATTACAATCTAGCGAATGGCTTCAATGCACTAAAAAGTGCGTTGAGCACAAGAAAATATTCATTTCATATTTGTTTATTACTAAATTATTATATGTATATTATATAAAATAATTGTAGATACAACTAACAATAAAGAACTCGGTAGTCATTAAAATATTTCGTATTATTTGAGCAATTAGTTTAAAAAAGTTTTTTTAAAAACAAGCTTATATTATAGTGCCTTAAAAGAGGAAAATAAACTATAATTTATTACAAGATATATTTTCTTATAAAAATATAAAAGCTTGTCCCGAGAATTAGGATAAACAATAAAACAATTTAACTTGATTATTATATTTATTTTTTGGTAATAAATAACGTTTTGTACAGCATTGTCATACACACATGACGCTGTGCAGTCCTGAAATTTAAATGCATATATGATCCCTTTTTTGAAAAACTCGAATCCGTTATAACTGCTGCCTCATGGAAACTCGGTGTCCTGAACAAGGTGTGTAGGTATTTTGCGCCGGACCAACTATGCCTGTTGTATAAAACTCAGGTTAGGTCTTGCGTGGAATATTGCTCGCACTCTGGCTCCGCTCAGTACCTCCTCGATGCTCTGGACAGATTGCAGCGTCGCGCTATTCGAATAATTGGCGATGTAGAGGCAACTAACACCCTCTACAACTTCGTCGTGACATCGCCTCTATTAGCGCTTTTTACCGAATGTTCCACGGAGAATGCTCTGAGGAGCTCTTTAACCTTATCCCTCCCTCTCCATTCCTTAACAGAAAAACGAGTAAAGGTCTACGGAGTCATCCTTACACTGTATCCTCCTTTTCACACCGTACCAAGAAATTCCAAGATTCCTTCTTCTTTTTTTTATTGCTACTAAGTTGGCAAAAAAGCAAACTGCCCACCTGATGGTAAGTGGTAACAGTCACCTATAATACATGTGGCTCCTGTGACATTAGCAGTAAAACTGCAACCCCCACAAAGGCCACAGTGTACGTTGCCAACTTGTGACTTAAGATGTAAAGTCACGGTACCCAGTAATTTCAGTGCCATATCTTACCCTTCAAACCGGAACACAGCAATGCAAGCACTGCTGCTTTGCGGCAGAAATAGGTAAGACGGAGGTACCCAAGCAGACGACCTGGGTACAGAGTCCCCCTCCGGTAAGTCTTCTGTCGTTCATCCCACACTTGGAATTCTCTACCTGCGCACGTGTTTCCTCCATCCTACAACATGGGTTCCTTCAAAAGAGGTGTGAAAAACATCTTTTAGGCCGGCAAGGGGCGGGCAGGTCGGATAGTGGATGTCCTCCCTCCTCTATCTGTCAACTCATTTGGGCCTCTTTCACCGCTTAACATCAGGCGGGAGGAGGTCATTTGCCAGGCCCTCCATAAAAAAACTGTTTAAGTACCTTGCCCGTATGTATTTACTTGGTAAGCCTTAAATAAATATAAATATTGGTAATTCTAAGAAAAAAATATTTGTTTTTTATAAAATAGGTAAATCTTGCGACAAGCTTGTATATTTTATTAAAAACTATCTGTGCCGGCGAACTACGTTTCGCCATAATAACGGCGAACTTACGTTTCGCCATAATAAAAAATAGTTTACGACTTATTCTCAGACCTACTACAAACACAAAAAAATTCATAAAGATCGGTCAAGCCGTTTCGGAGGAGTTTGGTAACAAACACTGTGACACGAGAATTTTATACATATAGGTATTAGATGTATCATGTAATAAATTAAAATTTATTTTCGTCTTATTAGGGCTTTAAAATAAAATCCTAGTGTGGGGCGACGTTTTTTTTTTAATCTTTTTACTATTATTTTATATTTTATCATTTTGTAACCGCATGGCCATTACGAAACTCGACCAAAGTACTCGTCATTACGAAACAAACGAGCCCAAAACTCGATGGGCTTGTGTCGTTTTATTGCGGAGTTCCTATGGCCACCTTCTAGTTCCAGCATCACACCCTGGTTACCATATAAGATCAAAGTACTCGTCAATACGAATCAAACGAGCCCAAACTCGATAGGGTTATGTCGTTTTATTGCGGAGGTCCTATGGCCACCTTCCAGCTCCAGCATCAGACCCTGGTTACCATATAGAACCAAAGTCGTCGTCATTACGAATCAAACGAGGCCAAACTCGATAGGGTTATGTCGTTTTATGGCGGAGGTCCTATGGCCACCTCCCAGCTCCAGCATCAGACCCTGGTTAGCATATAGGACCAAAGTACTCGTCAATATGAATCAAACGAGCCCAAACTCGATAGGGCTATGTCGTTTTATTGCGGAGGTCCTATGGCCACCTTCCAGCTTCAGCATCAGACGCTGGTTACCACATAGGACCAAAGTACTCGTCATTACGAATCAAACGAGCCCAAACTCGATAGGGTTATGTCGTTTTATGGCGGAGGTCCTATGCCCACCTCCCAGCTCCAGCATCAGACCCTGGTTAACATATAGGACCAAAGTACTCGTCAATATGAATCAAACGAGCCCAAACTCGATAGGGTTGCGTCGTTTTATTGTGGAGTTCCTATGGCCACCTTCCAACTCCAGCATCTGACCCTGGTTACCATATAGGACCAAAGTACTCGTCCATACGAATCAAACGAGCCTAAACTCGATGGGGTTGTGTCGTTTTATTGCGGAGTTCCTATGGCTACCTTCCAGCTCCAGCATCAGACCCTGGTTACCACATAGGACCAAAGTACTGGTCAATACGAATCAAACGAGCCCAAACTCGATGGGGTTGTGTCGTTTTATTGAAGAGTGCCTGTGGCCACCTTTCAGCTCCAGCATCAGACCCTGGCTACCATATAGGATCAAAGTTCTCGTCAATTCGAATCAAATGAGTCCAAACTCGATGGGGTTTTGTCGTTTTATTGCAGAGTTCCTATGGCCACCTTCCAGCTCCAGCATCAGATCCTGGTTAGCGTATAGGATCAAAGTCCTCGTCAATCCGAATCAAAGAAGCCTAAACTCGATGGGGTTGCGTCGTTTTATTACGGAGTTCCTATGGCCACCGTCCAGTTCCTTCATCAGATCAGCTCCATGTTATCATAATATTGCATTGTTACGATATACATATTATTATGTGCAAAATTTCAGCCCAATCGAAAACCGAGAAGTGGTCAAATCTACATTATACATACAGTGCAAGCTAAATAAAAGCTTGTGAAAATAAAAGTTGATTAAACACATCCCTGTATTTACTATATTATAACACAGTAAATAATAAACACCTATTAAATTCAAAATTAACATCTACGATATTTTGCTAGGCGGCCGTACCGATTGGTGCCGATTGCGCGACCGAGTTCGCTTGTGTGCGTGAGCGACGCACACAAACAGAGACTAGAGAAATTTACCTAAACTAGCTCGGGCTCGCGCGGATGGTGGGCCCTTAACATCAAACAAATCAAACCAATCCAAAAAACATGAAACATAACCTTCAACGAGCCTGCCAAAAGAAAATCTTTTTAAACTTTCAGTTTATATAATTTCCTTGACTTTTACAAAACAATACACCACAATAAAAATAAGATTTAATCAAAAAGAGATTTACAAAAAAAGAAAAGTAACAAATGTAATAATAATTAATTTGAAAACGAGGTTAATTAATATAATCCAAATACTAAAGATTAGGCTGTATGAACTAAGTTTCCTTTGCCTTCCCCTAACAGGGAGAAATTAACAAAAAAAAGGCTATTTGTAAACTAAAAGTCAGTACCTATCTAGTCTGTGGTAAAAGTAAAACAAACAATTTCGTTAGTTCGGTTTGTTTTGATTTCAAAAGTAATGTAATTTGTGATTTCAAATTCTTTAATGTTCTTGTTACGCTGTGTTTGTTGTCTTGTTACGCTATGTGCGGCTACTTGGGTACCTCCTCTCAGCTATTTTATTTTTGATTTTGTATTTGCAGCATTTAATATTTTCATTTTTACAAGCTCCACTAGTATTGTCGTGTGTTGACAAGAAATGCAATCTTTGTTATAATTCAACTTTATTTCAGTATAAAATGCTCTACATAAAATTTTGTAACAGAATAAAAGTTTGCAGTTATAATTAATGAAAAGAAAGTGCATTAACGATGGTAAGTTATTGGGACAGACTATTTGAATTTCGTTGTTATCAAGTAAAGTGCAAAAGCTAAATGTCTTTTTTCTAGGAAGGAGCATATAAAGACAAGTATTCTTTTATTGGTGAATGGTATGATAACCAAGCCAGTCTTGTGCGCAGGTTTAATGTGTTCTTTTATCCTAGTGATGATACCCTAGAAATGTATGATATAAAGAACCGCAAAACATTTGTGCGAAGAGTTAAAGTTAATGGTGTGTCCTTAGAAAATTTTTATATTGGATGTACATTATATATTCTTGGTCGTTTAATCAAAATAGTTGATTTTGCTTGTGAAGATACTAGGAACAAATTACATAAAGATCAACAGGTGTAAGTAAAAACCAATATTGCTAGTACATTAATTTTTTATTGATTGGACATTTTTCTATTTAGACATTATTATTGCAAAGGGTTATTTAATTGTGTTCTTTTTCATCTAGAACTTTTGCCATCATCAAGCCAGTCTCAACAAAGATAGCAGGAAAAATACTCAGCCATTTTAATGAACATGGCTTACGTGTGACACGAATGAAACGAGTGTGTCTTACAGTGGATGATATTAACAAGATTTTCAGAACTATTTTCAATGATCCAACCTTTCCGTAAGTGTACACTAATAATCATTGATCTTTTATTCTTTCTTTCAAATATATTTGAAGACCAACTATTACATTTGCATTGTAGTCGTTTTTTTAAAATAACTACAGACTTCCATTATTAAATGTATGTTTTTATTTTTCAGATTTTTATTAGAGCATTTAACTGGACAATTTGTTTACGGATTGGAATTAGTTGGAAAAAATGCTGTAAAAATACTTATTGATATTTTAGGTGACAATGACCCAATGAAAGCTTCGCCTGGGACAATTAGAGCACTATATGGCATTGACACAGTGCGAAATTGTGTCCATGCAGTCAGTTCTCCAGAGACAGCCATTGAGGTTTAAATTTCATAGTTCAGCAAAATTATAGTACAATTTGAAAAATCACTATACTGAAACAGGTCTTAGCCAGCAAATAAATTCAGTTTACTTTTTCAATATATTGCAAGATGATTGTAATGTGATGTTGATATTGCATATAAATTGCAATATATATTGTGTAAGGTATTTATTCTATAGAAATTTGGACAACTTTTTGTGGTAAGACAATTGTTTCTTGTGTGCTCCCTAAGTGCAAGTACTATGGAGCAGAAGGAGCTAGCCTCCATCATAAACTTCATTTCTGACCCTAATTATAATAACAATGGGCAAATATAATACATTTTTAATAATACATTTGTAAAGTCTAAAATGTTTAATGTTGTTTTCAGGATATTCAATACTTTTTCCCAGCACCACCTCTAGATTCTAACAGGCTCAGATTAACAGCAACTTTATCAAACTGTACATTGTGTATAGTAAAGCCACATGCACTCAGAGAGGGAAAGTTAGGTGCTGTATTGGAAGCTATTGATGAAGGTGGTTTTGATGTTACGGCTCTTAATATGCTGATAGTGGAAAACATCAATGCCGCTGAGTTTTATGAAGTATATAAAGGAATTGTCCCAGAGTATAAGGTAAGGTTGATAAAACTTTTATGATCTTGTTAAGTAATGTTAATTTAGGTTCTTACCTTAATAAGTTTTCCTTTATTACTAGGGTATGGTCGAAGAACTATCTAGTGGTCCTTGTGTCGCTATGGAAATCGTAGCTAAAGACAACAATGTTAATACGGCTGTAGAATTTAGAAAAATTGTTGGACCATCGGATCCTGTAAGTTTTAATTATATATATTTTTTTAAATTTTTATGACAAGAAATTGATTTGATATTATTTTATGATGTGCTCTTTTCAGGAAATAGCTAGGCTACTACGTCCTCACACTCTCAGGGCAAAATTTGGAAAAACTAAAGTGCAGAATGCAATTCACTGTAGTGATTTGCCAGAAGATGGGCTGCTGGAAGTGGAATATTTCTTCAAAATTCTTGATTTATAACAGTGGAGGGAGGCTACTCTATAATAATGACTTTTCATAGTTACAAAGGCTGATCTTTTTATTAAATATAATTTTGTGATTGTTATTTGTGAAGCATAATTTAAGAAAAGGTACTTATACAACAATTTAGGTGTAGGGCACATAATTAATTATTTGGTTGTTGTTTTAAGTATTTAATTTATTTTTTATTCCAAAGGTACTTTATTATTCTTTGTCCACATTCAGTGCAAAAGGGACATTTTGCAACCTGTAGACATTTTGCGAAGTGGACATTCCGCGTCTAAGCGATTCAGAGGTACACTAAATCTGAAATTATGTGTGCAAATAGTAAATTTTATCCACAAAAAATAAGAACCGACTTGAGGTAAAAAATAATAAAAGAATACACACAAAAAAATCACATTTTATTTCAAAGTTGGTGCCAAATTTTAAGACTTTCTAGGGATATCATGACTTGGCATAGACTTCAATATAAAAATCTGATATTGTGTGTAGTTTTATATTATTTTTTAATTTTAAGTGTTTTTGAAATTGGTTTAAAAAAATGTTATTATATATTAGCGAATATAATACCAGCTTACCGAAATAACTTAAATTTGATTTAATAAAAGAATACAACAAAAGGTCAAAATGTGCCTATTGTATGTGCCTGTTAACTCCTAAGAAAAGGATCCTTTCATTATCTGCTCTGCTCATGACTACTAGATGTTTGAATACCAGACCTGAATAGATTCAGAGAAAAACATGAAACCTACCTCAACATTCTTTGTCAATGTTGAGTCGAGCCCTAACAACAAATTACTGAAAGATATAATAAAGTATAGGTATTTTTCACCAAGCTATAAAAATAGAAAATCCATGCCAAAACATTTTTTTTACATACGACAGGGAAACTCTTGGCGTTCATCTCACCTGATGGTAAGTGACGATAAGGCCGAAGGTGGAAGCGAGCTTCACCTGGACTCTACAACAACTATGGAACCGGCTATCTTACCTCTAAATTGTCGGAACACAACAATGCTATAAACATTGTTATTATGGCGTGGAAGCTAGCCAGTCGGGCTCAGAAGCCCTACTAGCAACCAAACCAAGCAAAAAATTTCTGCACCCAGGGGGTATCGAACCTTGAACCTCCCGATCAACACCCGGTGGTCTCAACCACTAGACCACGGAGGCGAATAAATAATTGTACAATGTCAATGCCAAGCGTGCCAGCAATATGGTCAATATACAAAGAACAACTGCATGCGGCCATATAGTCCAATCAACGGGGCATTTGTAACCCGAAAAATTCTTCTGCCTCTGAAATTTGGCATGTGGTGAAGATACCTAATACAGATGACAGATGTACAATAATCCAACAAAATTTATAATGGGAAGTTAGGTATTTTTACCTAAACATGAAAAACGCTTATAGCTCTCTGGATATTTTCTCAGTTCGAAATTATTTTTGTATACGTACATATGTACTAGTTAGAACAAGTATGTAAAGTAATCCAACATTTTTTCGATTTGAGTGATGCACTAAATTGAACTTTTAACATTTTGCGCAATAACTTCTATTGAAAAATTGCTCTGCTAATTTTTATTTTTTAATATGGTCTTATTTCCTTAAATGAATAGGTTTGTTAAGTAATCCAATAAATTTTCCTTTTCAAACATTTTTTTATTATTTTTGCTTAATAACTTGATGTGAAAAATTACTCCGTCCATTTTTAAACCTTTATAGGTTATATGATTTAATATTAAAACAGAATTATCAATAATCCAACAAATTTTTCAACGTTCATATATTTTTTAAAACATGTTCGCTATTAAATAGTCAATTATTACTGGCGCGACCCGCAAGTTCAGCATTGCCGGGCGATAGTGAGAGCGGGCAGCGCTTCGCCTAGGTACGCATCACAGATTAATACAATAATAATTACAATACGATAATATTTCATTAGACTCAAAAATCTTGGCGACAATTAATTAGTAATGTTTTTAACATTGGATAGGTATATGTATTACCTAACCAGCATTTGGTTTTACTTTTGTAGCCACAACATATGGATGATAAATTAAACATTACATTAGACGATAAAAATAGTCAAGCCGCGCGCAAATACCGACTATTTTTTTTATACTTTTCAAAAGAATTTATCTAGCAGAGCATTTTTGTTGTCGTGCCGGTTCGAAATTCATATAAAACTTAAGTAAGTTACCTCTTTAGTAACCATGTAAGGGCTTTAAATAATTTTTCACTTCTCTTGCTCGCAAAGCTCGTCTTTATGTCGTTTATAGGCTGCATAAAATGGCTTTCATGTTCTAGAGCATAAAGTAAAATTTTCTTTTAGGCGAAGATTCTTAGGCCCAACAGCCAACAATGCTCAGCCTAAAACTTCACAGAATAACTTACGATAATTTATTTATTTGCTTTATTTATTTGTTTTGTGTTTTCTACCTCAAAAGTTATGAAACCAGATAAAAATAGTAACCAGTTATTATTAAAACGCATCTAAATATTTTTATTACTCCGTGCAGAATTTTTCATTATTGTGTTACATATTTTTCGTATATATTTCGAAATAATTGTTTAATTTTCTTGCAATCGAAGTGAAAAGCAGAGTGTAAAACACTGGCATAAACAAGTCATTGTACTCCTCAACTTACTATGCACCCTCGCCTACGGCTCGGGTGGATAAAATAATCTCGGGCTACAGTGCCTCATTTTATGCCCTTGTTGTACAATCTACGAGTACTATTGTTCCATTTTCAAATTATATTGTCGGACGTTCTAGCACGCTAGATAAAAAATTGCTGCTGCTGCTTGGTCTTTTTTTACGAGGAAAAAGCTTTTACGTACCTCCAAGCCCTTGGGTAGGGGCAAGGGTGCGTGGGACTCCACGACGGTAGAGTGCCGCATATACCCACTAAACCCTTCGGGAACACCTATCCGGCCATTTCAGGGCGGCTGCGAGCAGGCGCATAGTGCTGCGCTCGCGTGAGCCAGCTCGGCCTGTAGACTATCCTCTCTGCATGAGAGCAGCTTGTGTCCCAGAGCTGCTCCTACCGACACAGGGATCGAGTGCAATACAGGCAACACGGCACCCAACTGCGTTGCCCGCCGCCCCCACTAAGGTGGTGGAATCAGGGCGTTGTAGCCACCCTAACCTTCTCGTACTGAAGAGGGGGTCTGCCTCACGAGCTCTCTCGTGGCGCTCCTTCGTCTCCATGACCACTTCACAAAAGTGAGAAACAGCATCCCAGGCCGCCCGCTCGGTGAGCATAGCTCTAACCACACCGGGCAATGAGAGGTCAATAACAATTACGGACATAAGATCACCGCGTTGAGCAGTCCATGCAGGACAATGCACAAGAGTGTGTAGCGCGGTGTCTTCGTCCGCACCGCAATGGTGACAACGTGGGTCATCTTCCCTCCTGGCAACCTCGTGAAGGTACCTGCTAAAGCAGCCATGTGCCGACAGTACCTGCACGAGGTGGAAGGTGAGGGTGTCGAATCTCCTTGTAACCCAGTCACGGAGGACAGGATGGAGCACCGCGTTGATCCACTGACCATATTCTGCTCTTTCGAGCCTTGAAGGCCACGAGGACCCAAGAACTGAATTCATGGCCTCTTCACGCCAACTTTTCACCTCTCTCTCAGTCGGGCGACTCTTTTATTATATACCGCCGTTAGTACATGTGCCTCCAAATCCCATGGTGGCATCGATGCCAAGGCGCAGGCGGACTCCGTTGAAATAGTCCGGTATCCCCGGATAGCCCTCGTCACAAGCCAGCACTAGGACCTTTGGTGTTGGGTAACAACCTCCCCATGGCTGTGGATACCAATTTTGGAGCCAGTCGAGAAAAATGTTCTCTAAAGTTCCAGCTCCTGTCCAGCACTAAACCTTCACACTTCAAGTGTGGAGTAATATCCACCCGTGTCCCATTGATCATGAGATAGGTGGGGGTCCCTTGCGAGGCCCATGGACGACTAGGGCCTCCGTTTTATCGAGAGCCCTAATCTTTCAATTCTTGAGACGACTTGTTCCACGCCAGCTGTAGCTAGTAGGGAAGCCTCTCTGTAATTCTTTCCACGAACTGTAACAAGGGTATCATCGGCGTAACACACTACCTCCAGTCTGCGGGGTAAGTTCCCTCTTAGTACATAATTATACCCGATGTTCAACAGAAGAGGGCCAAGGACCGATCCCTATGGAACACCGAGCATCATAGACTTTCGAACAACATGTCCGTTGCTGTCAGTGTAAAGGACGATTCGCTCTCTAAAATAATCAGCAATAACGTGCTGCAGGTATAGGGGAACCTCGTGGTAGTTGAGTGCCTTTAAGACGCACTGAGGTGGAAGCGTGTTAAAAGCATTCGCTATGTCTAAAGAAACTGCTATCAAGACGCAGCTATCGGAGGTAGCCTCTTTGGAAAGGGATTTGACCTAGCGGAGTGCGTTATTCGTGAAACTGGTTCTCCGCCAGATTAGGCCCGTCAATGCTCAAGTAGCGGTTTATTCAAACAGCGAGGATACGCTCGAACATTTTCGAAGTTTCGTTAAGCAGAACGATGGGCCGATATCCTGACGGAGAATCAGCTGGCTTGCCTACTTTTCTAAGAAGAACGAGTCGCCCTGTCTGCCAATCTTTTGGAAATCTTCCTTCGGTCAGGCATTTATCCATGAGGTCCCTAAACCGAGACTTTAGTGGAGGTAAAGCTACCACCAGAGTCCGTCCAGGGACGCCGTCTGGTCCTGGTGCGGTCTTTTTGGCTTTGAGCCTGAATAAAGCTGCTTCATACTCCCCATTCGTGATGGTCGGAATGGAGGGCAACGGAAGGACCTCCCTTGCGGGAATCATGCGGGGTGGTGTAAAGTCTGAGGAGCTCCGAGGAAAAAGAATAGTGATCACCCTGTCTAAGAAGTCTGGCTTGAGAGAGACCGTTAATGGTGGGGCAAGTGTCTGAAGCTTGTTTTAAACCATACGATATGGCCGTCTCCACGCGTCTTGGTTTAGTCCTCCCAACAACTCCTGCCATGCTCGATTTTTGGCTTCCTTGATCGCAATCTGTAGAGCCCTCTTGGCAGACTTGTAGGAATCTAACAGATTGGATTCAGTCGTCTCGTCACGTGTTCGTCTGTGGCGGGCGTGCAACCGTTTTGCCCTAACACAGTCCTTTCTTATATCAGAGTTCTCCGGACCACCAGTAGAGAACGGTCGATTTTTTGGAGGACGACGCTGGACTCGAGGCATAGCTGCATCACACACTTTGGTGAGCGCGTCGCGCAGCCAGTCTGCCTCAGCATTGACCCCCTCGAACGACAGTTAGTTCGCAAGCCAGGCTTGTACCACATCTGACTCATTAGTAAGCTCCTTGTCCATCCTGGAGATGGCCCAGCAAGGAAAAATGGAGCCAGCATTCCTTCCGTGACTTGCCCAGTCCAGTATGGTGGATGGACTATGCATTCGATAGCAGGGGTAGCAAACGTGAGGTCTACAATGGACTCTCCTGCTGTCGAACACGTGTATTTGTTGAGCCGCAGTTAAGGAAAGAAAGGCCAGATATTATGGCCCATTCCTCCACCAGCTTACCCCTCCGATCAGTGGCCGGGGATCCCCAAGCCGCCGAATTGGCATAAGATCGCCTAGAACAATCATTAAGGGCATAGAGTTCCGCTGGATTGTGGCTCCCAGCTCGTTAATGAAGTTCTCAAATTCGACGAACGGTCGGTTTGAAGAGAAATAGAATCCAATCAGAGTCATTCCCCCTATCTTCGTGACAACGAAACTGTGCTCCTTTTCGATGGTGTGGAGAGAGGGCGAGCCAGACCGTGATCACGCGACAATCGCAGCAGTACTATCTTTGTAAATTGGAAGGCCAGTTCTGTCCGTTCGGAACCAAGTATGGTTCCGCGATAATTCCGACGTCGATTGACCGCTGTGCCATCGACTGCAGGAATAGATTCTGAGCGGCGGCGCACTAACTTAAATTCCCTTGAAGATATTTCCTGGAGATCCTATCAACTATTAGGTCTTCATAGGCCGTTCGCTTCTTTCGGAGCGTGCGTCATTAGTAGCTATTCCTAAGAGTAGCGTTTCCTCTGCGTTTGGGTGGGTTGCAGCTTCTTCCACCCATTACGTGATTTGCCACCTTCTTGAAATCTGTGCAAATCTCAAAGAAGGTGGAAATTCTTGAAATCTGTGCAAATCGCACAGCTTGGAGTGGCATTGCATCCCGACGACTTGTGAACAGCTATCGCACAACGGAAGCAAAGGTCACTGCTGTCATTCTCCGTCGAGTATTTTGCTCTGGTGTGCCCGGGCTCAAGGCATTTAAAATAGCGCGTTGACCTCTGCTCCAGCCCCCGTAGCACGTCCACCAAAACACGATATGATAAAGCGATTTATCGCGGTGAACTGTCAAAATACGACGAAACCCTATTGTATTTTGACAGTTCACCGCGATAAACCGCTTTATTATATCGTGTTTTGGTGGACGTGCTAGGGGGGCAGGATATGACACTTAACCCAGACGATACCGAGCGAGTAAGGTTTCTGTTTTATTTCACCCACCCTTGTTGCCTCAGTAGAGCAGCCGCCCTTTTCGGAAATGGCGCTGCGCACATCCTCCTTGGTGACAGAGTCGTCCAGCCCGGAATAACGCAAATCCGCACACTTTACCGGTCTAACGACACTGACATTTTCAGGGAAGATGTCTTTTAAATTGCTTACCAATAACACTGCTTTTTCAGAGGGAGTTTCCTTCGGAAGCTCGATACGACGAGCCCCGTGGCAGTTCCCCTGAATCGGAGGTCATTGACACCCAGCTCATCCCACTTTTACTTGCTTCTGGCCATTCCTCCTGAGCTTCAGGCCTGATGGTAAGTACCACCGCAGGATTGCGGGGGGCCTTCATCGCTCTCTTGATGTTGGCCTTGGCTGCTTTAGCCTTGGCCTTAGCTCCCTTCTCTTTAAGGGTAGCTGCTTTAGCCGCCAGGGCTTGGGCCTGCTCCTGATTTCTCTTGGTTCTTGCTTTACGCCCGAGCCTTAGTCCACTTATCGAAACTTTCCGACTCTTTTAAAGGGAGAGGGGCTCCTGCGTCTCTCTTGGAGATCGAGAGAACCGGGACAGGTGTCTCGGTTACCTTATTTACAAGCAACATCTAGGATGACCTGATAATTGGTTTTGACGACCTCCTCCGAGTCGATCGCTGTCTTCCCCGATGAGTTAACAAGTACCTCACTGTAGCTCATGTAACGGGTCCTGGTTTCATTACCCTTGCGATACATAAGCGCCACCTCTTGGTCAAGATGATCTTGTTCTTCGGCTTTCTTAGCAGCTGCCAGATCTCGTTTATCTTGCGCCAAGCCGACAGATTTCGTCAACTTACTATCTACATCCTTAGCACTAGATTTGCTACTATACTTATCGCTACTATTTACATTACTAATATTATTATGTACACTCGCCGCAGATCTGCTGCGCGATCGCGTTAAACGCGGTGTTTCCTCTCCGCTCCCATAACGGAGTTCCCCCTCATCAATAATACTTCCACTCGCCTCGGTTACATTTTCCACCGCCGCCGGCCCGAATACCGACGGTGGCCCACTCTTAACGGGTTCGCATTTTTAATTCGCATCTGAAGAAGTGGATCTCGGTTAGCACAGCACCAAATACGCCCGGCTGCCCACAGCCACCTTGCGCGGTCCTACGGAGGAGACTGAAACCCCCTGGTGTGATTGTTTTTCGTCACTAAGATCCATGTTGCGCTTTGTAGGGTGAGCTCCCTAGGATGGCCGTTCGGGACTGGAAACCCTCTAGCCAGTCATTCCATCGGCACGGACCAGACGGCCCGATGCTCAGTGCGCCGGACCCCCGGTTCGGCTAAGTGCGGGGAATGGGTTTGCCTGACAGCAGACTCTACTGAATCCATTGCCGCGCATACGAACCAGAGCTTGAAGAAGTCTGGATCGGACACTCCGAACAGAACAACAACAAGGGACGCGAAGCGTTATAGTGAAAAATAAGTGTTTATTATTTGACCAGATTTACTTAGGTACCTATTTCATAAAAACATTTTTTTAAAGAATTACCTATACTTATCAAGAACAAGTTGAATAGGTATTGTGACCCTGTTTATCTACACAGGCAAATCTCGCGACAAGCTTTTATGCTATGATAGCTGTGCCCGCGACTTCGTTCACATGGATGTTGGAAAATAACAATTTTTCCCCGTTTCTACAGCATTTTTCATTGATACTCAGCTTCTATTAGTCGTAGCGTGTGTTATATAGCCTATATAAATGGACTATACAACACAAAAAAAAATTTTCAATTTAAATCAGTAGTTCCTGAGATTAGCGCGTATAACCAAACAAACAAACTCTTCAGCTTTATAATATTAGGAAGTAGAGACACGGTAATAGTATATTACCGTGGTATAAATAAAATAAATTGCCAAGTGAGGGTTGGACTCGTGCACCGAAGCGAAGGTTCCTTACAAACTTATCTAAGTTATATACGTTCCTAACTATAAGTATGTACATATTTACGGTTTTCAGTATTTATCTTTCCTTAACGTGTGATATAAGACCTTGCTTCTTGGAAAATTTCAGTATTCTAGGTCAACGGGAAGTACTCTATAGTTTTGATTCCCTTATAAAATCGCAATATTTGCGAAAATATGCAACATAAATGGTCATATCTTTTGACCTCCTTCACTTACAATTATGATTTTTCACATCTGAAAGAGACCGTAGACCCGAATCTTTTGTAGGTATAAATTTCTGTTTGATATCATTACGCGTTCCCGAGAAAAAGGACCGAAAAGAGAAAAACGGACAACAAAGTGATCCTATATGGGTTCCGTTTTTTTCTTTCGAGGTACCTACGGAACTCTTGGAAATATTGCGGCATGTAACAAATTGAATTTAATTTAAAGTTTAATTTCCCCTTATAAGAGCATTAAAATAAAATTATGTTTTTACAATGTTTCTTTACTCGTATTAGAGTTAGTTTTGTAGGTATTATTATTAATTCTCATAATGTGGTGCAAAATGAAGTAAAAGTAGCTCCGAGCGGTCATGTGAAGATATAAATCGGCATACATCATAAAAAATATATGAACGTTGGAAAATTTGTTGGATTATTGATAATTCTGTTTTAGTATTAAATCATATAACGTATAAAGTTATAAAAATGGACGGAGTAATTTTTCACATCACGTTATTAAGCAAAAATCAAAAAAATATGTTTAAAAAGGAAAATTTATTGGATTACTTAACAAACCTATTTATTTAGGAAAATAAGACCATATTAAAAAATTTTTCAATAGAAGTTATTGCGCAAAATGTTAAAAGTTCAATTTAGTGCATCACCCAAATCGAAAAAATGTTGGATTACTTTACATACCTACTTGTTCTAACTAGTACATACGTACGTATACAAGAATAATTTCAAACTGAGGAAATATCCACAGAGAGCTATAAGCGTTTTTCATGTTTAGGTAAAAATACCTAACTTCCCATTATAAATTTTGTTGGATTATTGTACATCTGTCATCTGTATTAGGTATCATCACCACATGCCAAATTTCATAGACGGAAGAATTTGTCGGATGTCTCCATACAACGAATGTCCTCGTTGACTGGACTAATACCAATGCGTAAAATGTAGCGAGAACCACGAAACCTCAAGACTGTCCCAAAAAAGAAACACCAGCCAAAAGAGATTCTGTCACAGAAGTTTCGTCATGCAACAAATAAAGATTATCGGCCCGAGGAACCCAAGAAAACCTCTATGGAACGGAATCAAGTTCCTCATCTGACGGAACCAACACCTTATCTGAGAAATGATACTGGACCTCTCCACCACAAACCTATCCTATGACCACAAACTATATAGAGTATGCCTGTGCCTATGACATATGCTGAAGCCAGTATTTTCTGGGGGATTACCTCAGAATAACAACTAAAGCATAGAAACCTTGCTAAAATAGCTACTGAATTCAATATATTTGACTCACTTTGACATTAGGCAGACTATAATTAGTTAGAAAGAGACAGGTATTATGTAAGATGTTTCGAAAATCCGTAGGTGATCACTAATTTCTGTTTCTGCTAGTGATGTTTTTCTCATGACTCGCCTAGTTTCAACGTCGATATATTATGAATTAAATATATTCTTAATACTAAATCACTAACCATATCTCCGAGTTTCGAAACGATCTCAAGTGGCTACCCATCCGTTTCCGTAGGAATACTCGAATACTTTGTTTCCTCTTTAATGTCCTTTTCAATCCCATGTATCCATCATACCTTCGCGAGCGCTTTTCCTTCGCTAACTCGTCTAAAGCTCTCTGTAGATCCCACCTTAAATCTCTTCTTAGTGTTCCTTCCTGTAATTCCACTTTCTTTTCCTATTCATTTACGGCCCATGCAGTTAGACTTTGGAATTCGCTTCCACCTAACATACGGGATTGCCAAACTATTTGCTCGTTCAAGCGGCGCTTAAGGGAGTTCTATCTGGTTTATATATATTTTTTACGTTTATTTATTATCTTTCTGACTATTATTAATATACTATGTTTATTATTATATATATTTTTGTTCTTCTGTTATACACGCATACCATTTTTATAATACAATTTCTCCTCTCGCGGGTCTGCTGGAAGAAATTTCATTTTTGAAATAAGCAGTACCTTTGTACATCTTTTCTTCTGTGTTGTTTATATATATGTTAATTTCTGCGTGCATAAATTGTTAAATAAATAAATAAAATAAATAAAATGTTTTTATTACGAGAAATACAACATAAATCATAAAGGATACATTTTCTTATGAAACTTATCCTGTTAAAAGCTGCTGTGCCCTTTGGTATGGTCAGCCAGTCAAGAGACTAAAAGCGGACGTTGACATGCTATTAAGAAAAACGAGTAAAGGGGTTTTTGGGGGATGTAAGGGTTTTTGGTGCTTATGATGACTAATTTAAACGTCTGTGACGACAAAATACTCAAGAATAGCTTTAAATAGTTGATAGTAAATGAATAAAAAATATTTCTAAATCCTACCTATTAATGTCCTACCTATCTGAGAATTGAAAAATCTGGCGTACTTATGTAGACAAAAATTGCGCTATTACAATTAAGGGTGTCTCCCGTTGGCTAGATTGATGAAATTTTTCCATTTAAGAGATTCACAAATTCAATGGGTAGGTAATTAGTAATTTTTACGTTAACTTAGAAGTTTAATTTTTTCACAACCTCAAGGGACTGTAGACCTGAGTACTTATATGATTTTGATTTAAACTCGATACTTTCACGCGTTTCCGAGATAATAGGTCTTGGCAGACAAACGGACAATAAAGTGATCCTATAATCGTTCCGTTTTTCTTTTTGAGGAACGGAACCCTAAAAATTGAACTATTAAAATTACGGGTGTTTCCTATTACCTATCTTTACTGTTGGAATTTTTCCATTGCAGAGATTTATAATCTATAGACAGGAAATCGGAAACACTATATTTATTTGTTCGCTCTTAGGTATGTACTTGAGGTTAATCTCATATTTAATTTACCCGAAAATTTAACCCTCATGCATCTTGTACTTCGGATAAATTCGTAAAAGCTAAAACTCCTATTTGTACATATGCCTGGAAATTAAACTAAACACATTAAAAATTGACCATAATTTATTCTTAACATATTTTTCGATTGACTTATTACACCTGATGTGCGGCCGTGTTTATTTAGAGGTTTAGAGGTGTTAATTTTCCGTAAGCAGCGTTTTGATATTTGATCTTTTTGACTCTTTCCAGTTCTTTCGCTAATATTTTAATTCTTAGAAAAAATCTTCTAAACTGGTTTCTTTTGGTATCTGCTGTGTCAAGGATTCCTAAAAGAAATATTTAAAAAATTAAATACATTTTAATTTTCATAAATAATATTTTAATTTAAAGATTTCCTTTTATTAAATAACTTGACTTACGTCTTGACGCCTTTATTTCATAGTTTTACCATACAAATTAATCTGGTGGAAAATGTCTGGAGCAAATGAGACTGCTTTTTTGGACTCCACTTTCGTCTGCCAAATCTGCCAATACACTTTATCGAATAGTTTTTTTTACATCGTCTTTAGAAAATCTGTAAAATAAGAATATCGACCAAATTTTACAACACTACGCATGATCAAGATAACCTCATAGTAATTTTCTAATAATCGCTAAAACATAAAAGTGAAGTTAATATTACGTATTGTTTTTCTACAAAATGATTCAGCGATATTTCATATGTATTTATATTGACTTATTAACTCACATTCAAGTAAAAATATGAGAAAACATACCGATTTAAAGTCAATATATTTTGACTATTTTCCTTTCGCGACGAATAAAATTTGCAGACCCAAACTACACAAGACATTGTGCTATAGAGTGCACAAACTCACACTATTCGTAAATACCTAAAGAATTCTTGCATTCTAATCACTTAAATATTAATAAAATATCACCAAAATATTTCTAGCAACGGGACGCACAAACAAAGATTATACGAACAATTCAAAGAGTTCAAACTCGGATGGTCTATCTTTGAGACAAGGTACTATAGAATTTAGCCGCATTAAATTTTAACCAATTTTTAACCAAATCACAATAATCTTGTGACCACCTTGTGATCTGCCAAATAGACAAATATTACTTATCTCTTACACTTACACAATTTTGTGCTGTATGATAGAAAGAGACAAATAACACATAATGAATTCTTATTTTAATGTTCCTTCTACTTACTCTCTGTCACACCATTTCTACAGACCAATCAACATCTGGGTAGTCCTATTGAGAAATTACCTTAGACTATAGATACCAAAGGACATGAAATACCTACGAAAAAACGAAAATAATGACCTACTACTACATCAAATAGGAACCTTATTACGCCTCATAACCACAATGCTTACTTTCAATGCCATGACTTCCCTCTGAATAGCTGCGTGGAACATTAATGGATTCGCGCCTAACATATTGGAACTACCTAAATTCATTTATTCAAATTAATAAAATAAAAATTGTACTCATCTCTGAATCACATTCAAATGCTAACACTGACATAAATCTGCCTGGCTTCCTAATATACACTACAAATCATCCGGATGGCAGATCACATGCAGGCTCTGCAACCGTTATAAAAAAATAAATAAATAAAATAAAATAATTTTATTTCAGACACACAGTCCATATAAATTTAACCAATATACAATAAATTATTTAATTAAAAATGAATGACAATTTAGTTCAGGTCATATTAAAATTAAATTAAAATGAAATTAAAAATAAAATAAGCCAAAATTAAATCCGAATTAAATCACAATAAAAAAAACAAATCAAACTCAAATCAATATTAAATTAGAATAAAATACAATCACAAGCATTACACAAAAAAAATACATTAGTACCTAAATTAAATTGAATAGACTCATTACATAGCGTTAAAATAATTTTAGGGAAAATGCCGAAATAAACATTAGACAAAATCATGTTATGTATTTCAAATTTTTGGAAATACATAACGGCTAAAAGGGGTTCCTCTTCTTATCCAAATCTTAACGGACAAACACTGAATACTCCCATAGAGATCTGTAACACATTTTACATTTTACTTACTTACTTTAAAAGTGTCTTCCTACAATCTTCTTCCGAAAATAGTTACAACACAGATCATGACAAAGAGGGTTGCAACACTATCTCTTCTATCGAAATCACAGAAGATATGGTCTTAAAACATCTAAAAAAATTAGATAAGTCAAAGGGACCGGGGTCTGATGGTGTTCCACCTTATTTTTTATGTAACTGCGCGCAAAGCCTAGCCAGACCAATTACAATCCTCTTTCAACGTTCTATACGCGAATGTAACTCCCCATAGTTGGAAAAGAGCTCAAATAAGTAATTCCCGTTCATAAGAAAGGTCCAAAAACTGATATCATAAACTATCGCCCCATCTCAATTTTAAATACCCTCGGTAAAATCTTAGAAAAAATAGTTTATCGGCAGATATACCCCGTCAATGTTTCTAGCGTGCCGAATACGCAGCACGGTTTTCTCAAAGGGCGTTCCACGACACCAAATTTATCACAATTTACCAACTTTTTGCTTAACAGTATGGAGGGGGGTGGCCAAGTGGATGTCATCTACACGGATTTCGAAAAGGCTTTCGACCGGGTAGATCACACCATTTTAATAAGTAAGCTTAAAAGACTTGGTATCCATGGCGACTTATTGCGTTGGGTTACTTCTTACTTAGCCAATCGCTCACAAGCAGTAGTGATTGGAGGCTGGCGGTCAGATTATGTAAGCGTTCCCTCGGGAGTACCCCAGGGATCTCACCTTGGACCTCTTTTTTACAATGCCTATTTATGTGATATCGACTCCTGTTTTTCTACTGCTAGCCACTTACTATACGCTGATGATAAGAAAATATTTATGTCTGTTCGATCCTTAGAAGACTGTATTAAGTTACAGGTGATCTGAATAAGCTTTTTTCTTATTACCATCGTAATAATATTAGCCTTAGTATAAATAAATGTAATGTCATCAGTTTACTAGAAAAAAATATCCTTTAATATTTTGTTACAAATTTAATGACATAGACATTGAGCGGGTAGAAATCGTCCGTGACCTTGGTGTGGTGTGGTTATGGATAGTAAATTACTGATGACTCAACATATTGACTCTATTGTTACTAAGGCATACCGGAATCTTGGTTTCGTTGTACGCACTTGTAAGCCTTTTGGTTCATTGATTAGTGTTCTTGTTGTGTATTATGCATACGTCCGTAGCATCCTAGAATACGCTAGTCCAGTCTGGTGCCCACAATACGAAGTCTACATAAAAAAAATAGAACGATTACAGAAAAAAATAATTGAACACCTAGACTATAAATTTAAACATATTTCTTCCGACTATTTAAAAGGTTGCCGCGAATATAAAATTTTGACACTTACAGAGCGCAGAGAGCTACTTGATATGTGTCTTTTGTGGGATATCGTACGTGGCCATATTGACTGCCCGCATTTATTGTCGTGTTTGTCATATTGTACGCGGGTGTTTCGCACACGGCACACTAAAGTGTTTCATGTTCCAATTCATCAAACTCGATATGGGCAAAACTCAGTGTTGACGCGTCTTCCCCGTTTGTGCAATAACAAATTTTCGGCAATTGACATATTTTACGAGTCAAAACAGACTTTTAAAAATATAATATAAGTGGTTCTTTTAAATTTTAAATCATAAAGGGAATGAATTAATCTTGTATTCAAACTATATATGAAATTAATTTATATATATTATGTATTTTTATTATTTCATATATTATGAATTACTTGTGTATATATGTTTGCCTATATATATTTATTAATTAAATATTCAGGTATCGTATGTAAGATATTATTTATATATAGGTATTATATATATATTCTTTCTACAGAAAAGGTTCACATCGTCAACTCACATATTTATGTATTATATATTGTGATTATATGTAATAAATGTGTACTTACATATTTAATATGTAAATTATAAACTAGTTTGCAAGCCTATTACCTCATAATTGGTATTTATAGTGGATACTTAAAATTCTATTTTCTTTTTGTATATACATAATACCAATGTAAATAAGATAATTTAATATTAACTAGTTGATTTTCGTGATTTACAGGAGTAAATTAGTACATGCTTTAGTTTAGAGATCGTACATGTAATGTTGTAAATTAACTCAGCTACATCTTTATCGTGCAATTATCTTATCCTTTAGTTATTTATCTGGTTAAGTTGTGTACATTTTTTTGGCTATTGCTGTTAATGTACCTATTAAATAAATAAATAAATATACCCTTTTATTTATTGGACATTCATCATATCATCCTCATTTTCTTTTTAAGTTTTGTTAGAGAGCATTGCTACATTATTTTAAACTTGCAATGTATATTCTTTGATTGTTGTATAGTCTTATTGTTGTTTTGTCTTGTATTCATATTGTTAAGCTGTGTACATTTTTTTGGCTTCGGCTGTTAATGTACCATTTAAAATATAATTGTTTGGGTCTCTTTGTATAAAGTTATGGTTTTTCTGTTTGACATTCTATGTGTATAAAATTTAAGAGGAAATAAGTGAATAAATGTTTATGTTCTTTGTCAGCATACCATCATTTTAATTTTCCATTTTCCCTTTTCACCGATTTATAAAACCGCGGTGTATTTATAATATTCAACCACAACAATAACAATGGCGACCGTGAACGAGTTAAAAAAGAACCGCAAAATAGCACGCATGTCATTTACTATCGCTACCAAGAAGATAGAAGAGGCCATTGAAACAGAGGAATCAGGTCTCGAGCTAAAGGGCTTGCTAGAATCTTTAAAAGCTAAAGCCGAACAACTGTTTACTATTGATGCAGCACTAAAGTCATCAGTTGTGTCGGAAGAAGAAATGTTCATTCTGCTAGATATTGAGGAAACCACGGATCGTGAGATGCGCTTTAATATCCTCAAAGCAAAATGTGAGTCTGTTTTAAATAAGTCACATAACAAAGACAAAACTATTCCCGAAACTTATTCCAGTAAAAAGAAATTGCAATTACCAACCTTAGAACTAAAACAATTCGACGGCAAAGTAGAAAATTGGATCGGATTCTGGGGACAATTTCGGAAGATAGATCAAGATACATCACTAGATGACGAGGACAAATTTCAGTACTTACTGAAAGCTACAGAGCCGGGAACACCTGCAAGAGACTTGGTTGAAAGTTTCCCTCCTAGTGGTAATAATTATCACAAAGCTATAGAGGACTTAAAGACTAGATTCGCAAGAGATGAGCTCATTATTCAACATTACGTGAGGAAACTTCTAGAACTTGTCCTTTCCCAAACTCACAGCAAAGAAGCTATAGATTTGCGCGTATTGTACGATAAACTAAATACACAGCTTAGAGGGCTTGAGACTTTAGGTGTGACAAGCGATAGATATGCAGCAATGTTGTACCCACTGATCGAGTCGGCTATACCAGAGGAGACTCTACGACTTTGGGAACGATCAGTCAAACGCACAGATCGCGGTGAGCTCGAGCAATTAATGACGTTTTTGAAGTCTGAAGTAGAGTGCGAAGAGAAAGTCCAGATGGCGAAAAATAGTTTCAGTAATACAGCACATAGCCACAATAGATTACCTACCGCTTGCATAGTAGCAACCGACAAAAAGGAGCTATACAGGAAGCTTGCCAACAACAAACCAGAATTTGGATCTAGTTCGGTGACTGAAAAAACTTTACCATGCATTTGGTGTGAAAAAACCACTAGAAGAACGAAAACAATTTCTCAAATCAAAAAGAGCATGTATGATTTGTCTTAGGGTGGGTCACTATGCAAATAATTGCCGCAGCTATCCAAAATGTTTACATTGCACAAAAAGGCATAGTTTTGTAATGTGCCCTAATTACAACCAGAAAGAAGGTAACGTATCGGTACAAAAGAAAACATGTGACAATGCCACGTCAAGCAATAGTTGTCATTGTGAGTTAGCTGTCACTAGGGACATTAAGGAACAAAAACAAAGTGTAAATATTAGTCATAGAAGTACAAGTACGTTGTTGCAAACCATTTTTGTAAATATTATATAGAGAAATGTGTAAAAGTGCGGGCATTAATTGATAGCGGGTCGCAAAAATCTTATATTTCAAAGCGAGTCGCTACAATGCTCGCTCTCAATCCAGTAAGTCAACATACGGTTACCCATTGTCTTTTTGGAGGTGTCGAAGCAGCCGTCGAAAACCACAATTTATACAAATGCAATGTTCAGGGTATCGATGGTAAGTTTGAATTTGTTATTTCGGTACTGGATAAAGACAAAATTTGCGGTTATTTACCAAAGTTGTCTGATTCAAATGTTTATAATTTTTTACTTAAGAATAATATTAAGTTAAGTGATTGCGACAGCGATTGCTTTGATATTGATCTACTTATAGGCGCGGATCACTCGGGTTTCTTATTTACCGGGGAAGTATTTAAAATAAACGAATCTTTAGTTGCAATAAATACAAAGCTGGGTTGGGTGTTGCAAGGGAATGTTGTTGCTTCCAGTACGTATGTTTCTTCTATTTCCAACCTTACCATAAGTTTAAATATTACAGCGCAACTTTGGGACTTAGAAACGATCGGTATTAAAGATCCAGCACAGACAAAGAAAACTGAAGTGCTCCAAAGAGAGATAATGAATTATTTTTACGATACTATTCGAGTTAACCACGAAGGTAGATATGAAGTTAATTTGCCGTGGAAAGAAGATATCAATTTGGTGAGTAACAAAGACTTAGCCTTAAAACGTCTTTATTCTACTACTAAGAGATTAGTTTCTACGGGCAATTATCACGAATATGATTCGGCTTTAAGAGAGTGGCTACAACTAGGTATCATAGAGCGAGTTGAAGGTGACGGTGGTGGCCATTACTTGCCGCATCATGCAGTCATTAAGGAGTCGAGCCTTACAACCAGAGTGAGACCTGTATTGACGCATCGGCCAGGGACATTAATGGAAGGTCCTTAAATAGTTCTTTAGAACCAGGCTTAAATTTATTAGAATTAATACCAACGTTATTAACCAGTTTTCGTAAGTATGCAGTCGGAATTACTGCCGACATTAAAAAAGCTTTCTTGCAAATAAGCCTAGCCGACAGTGATCGTAAATATTTACAGTTTTTTTGGTGGTCAGATGACAAGCGTAGCGACCTTATTACATATCGTCATTGCAGGGTTGTTTTTGGGGTAACATCTAGTCCTTTCTTATTGAATGCTACAATACGCTACCACTTAGACAGCGGAAATTTTCCTAATCGCTTAAAAGGTACAGCTGATAAATTAAAACACTCATTTTATGTGGACAACTGTCTCACTAGCTGTTCGTCTCATGAAGATGCTGCAGTATTCCAGAAGGAGTCCGTAACCCTGATGTCACTGGAAAAGATGGAGTTAAGAGCATGGGTGACTGACCCTTCCGACAAGGAGACGGTAATTTCTACGTTAGGTATTTTATGGAATAATAAAGATGATACTTTGTTTGTTAATTCAAAAACGCTTCAATATAAAGGTGAGAAGATTTCAAAGAGACTTATCCTATCTTTAGCACACAAAATATTTGACCCAATAGGTTATACAGCACCCGTTGCGTTAATACTTAAATTATTAGTAAAAAAGTTATATGAGCTGAAACTTGCTTGGGATGACGATATACCAACTGATCAAAGTAACAAATTTTTACAGTGGGCCGAAAAACTTCACTATTTGGATTCCGTGCGCATACCACGACGTATAACGGGAGATAACATAAGCCAGTGCAAGTTATCGATTCACACCTTTTGTGATGCGAGTATATTTGCATATGCTGCTGCAATATTTCTCCGCAGCGAGTTTCATGGAAGAGTAACGGTACAATTATTATTAGCTAGGTCACGGGTGTCTCCAAGCAAGGAAACTATTTCAATACCGCGTCTCGAGCTGCTCGCCGCTACTATAGGAACTCGACTGTATGTTCAAGCTAAGACTGCATTAGGTATGGAACATGACTGTTATTTTTGGTCAGACTCTAATGTAGTACTTTCGTGGATAAAGAATGAGGGAGATTGGGCAGTGTTCGTTAAAAATCGTGTGAAAGAAATTCGCAGAGAAACGAACACAGCTGATTGGCATTTTATTCAAGGCACATTGAACCCAGCAGATCTTCCGTCGAGGGGTTGCCACGCGGACTCATTACAGAAGTCCAAATGGTGGGAAGGCCCAGATTGGTTAAGGCGTAAAAGGGAAGAATGGCCAGTTAGACTAGATTATTATGAACATAAGTTGTTACCGTCAAAAGATATAAATAGTAGTAATTACGTAGTAGAATGTACAGATTTTTTTTCAAATAACTTTTTATATTTTTCAAAGTATAGTTTAATTAAGAGAATGCTTGCCTGGATTTTGCGATTTTATGATAATGTTAAAAGAGTAACGAGAAAACAGGATGATTTAGAAATGAAAGAAATAGATGAAGCTGAGATTATTTTATTTAAATTAATACAAAAGGAGGCTTTTGGAGAAAAGAAAACACATAAAGATTTATGTACAATAGTTGATTCAGATGGACTTATACGTGTAAAAACAAAACTATTTTCCGAAGATATTCCCTCAAGTTACAGGTTTCCTATTTTACTACCAGGGACGCATGTTATAGTAGAAAGAATGGTTTTACAGAAACACAAGCAACTTTTTCATGCGGGAATGCAAACGTTATTAGCGAATCTAAGACAAACTTTTTGGATAACGGGAGTTAGAGTTTTAGCAAAGAAGATATCCAGAAGATGCGTAATTTGCAGAAAGCAAAAGGGAAAATCTTGTTTGACACCACTTGTACCTTTACTAAATAACATTACTGAGGCTAGTAAGCCATTTGAAATCAGCGGTGTGGACTTAGCGGGACCGTTCATTCTTCGCAATGGGGATAAGGTCTGGATGGTGCTATATACCTGTGCTGTGTATAGAGCAATTCATTTAGAGTTGGTGACGTCCTTATCTACAGTTGATTTTTTGATGTCTTTTAGAAGATTCATTGCTCGAAGAAGTAGAATTTCAACCGTGTATTCCGATAACGGTACAAATTTCGTCGGAGCAAGAAATCTGTTCAAGCTCATAAATTGGAAGGAAGTAGTGTTAGAGGCTACGATTCGTAGTATTAAATGGATATTGATCCCTCCAGGATCACCGTGGTGGGGAGGGTGGTACGAGCGCATGATAAGAACGGTAAAAGAGTTGTTAAGGCGAGTACTTGGTCGAGCTTCTCTGACATATGTGGAGTTAGAGACTATTTTTGCGGAGTGCGAAGCTATCGTCAATTCTCGACCACTTAGTTACATTGTTGATGATGTGGACATTTTGTTGCAGCCCATTACACCAGCATCTTTTTTGCAACCTCTTCGTTGTACAGATGTGACGGACTTGGATCATCTAGATGGCAAGAGTCTGAACGTACGAGTCAAATACTTGCAAAAATTGAGAGATGACCTGAAGGTGCGTTTTCGAAATGAATACCTAGCACTGTTAGTACTAAAAGGTAAGAACGAGAATCATACCTTGAAGGTGGGTGATGTTGTTTTAGTTGAGACACCGGAAATACGATTTAAGTGGCCATTAGCGCGTATTTTAGAGTTGCATGAAGGCAAAGATGGTATATGTAGGGTGGCGTCAGTAAAGACAGCTACAGGTATATTAACCCGAACGGTTAGGAAGTTATACCCGCTCGAATGTGAATCATAAAAAAAAACTCGCACTATTAAGCTCGTATATTGTTGTATGTGTTTCATTTTATTTTATTTCGTTATCTTTTGTTGCCCTTGGAGGATGTTTGGGTCTCTTTGTATAAAGTTATGGTTTTTCTGTTTGACATTCTATGTGTACAAAATTTAAGAGGAAATAAGTGAATAAATGTTTATGTTCTTTGTCAGCATACCATCATTTTAATTTTCCATTTTTCCTTTTCACCGATTTATAAAACCGCGGTGTATTTATAATATTCAACCACAACAATAACAAAAAAAAAAAAATATTACGTTTATGTGACAATACTTAGATAGCAAAAATAGTCATAGAAAATGTATTTTAATAAAAATACACTTGTCTGTGCCACCCGGCGGCCGTGCTTTTTCAGCACGCTGCACGCATGGCAGTTATACCCGAAAAGCGGGACTGAGCCTGTCCCGCGCGGGACATTTAATTTTGATTTTAAAATCGGGACATCCCGCCAAAATCGGGACGTCTGGCAACGCTGTTACATTAGGTATGTACCTACATAAAGATTCAATTAAATTTAATTGAATAAACGTACCTCATAATAATTACCTACTATAATTATGTGAATATTTCTCACCTTAGCCTGCATCAGTCACAAACAGTCACTTAAGTTCTTACATTGTGGTAAAAAAAATGCAACCTATCAGATTTAAAAAAAAATTGGTATACCTACATATTATAATGATATTCCACGTATAGCACAAATAATTTCATTTTTACTCATGTACAGAGGCGCGGTCAGAGCCTCTGGGTGTAGTTGTCCGGTTGTTTTTTAACTCGCTCAAAGGCGTTGAACGGATTGCAGCAACCAAATCTTTTATCTCCCTCTTTCACATGATTTTTTTATTTCTCTCTCTTTCTAGTGACATTATAGAATATGGCCGCCAATATCATCCAATCACGTAAGAGTATTTCAGTCATAAACGTCAGAGCGTTTTACAACCATCAAATTCGATGGTTGTTCGGTTGTAACTCGCGCCGACACTAAGGTCTTGAACGGGCCGGTTGTTTCACCCGGTTGTCACGCTCGAAGGCATTGAACGGGGTTAGAGCGAAAAGTTGTACTTCGCGCGAAGGCTCTGAACGCGCCTCAGCCTATCAAGAAACCCAGCCATGGGGCCCTATTTTTAAATCATTCTTCCGGCATCGTGTACTCGTCAGTGTCAGATTTCTACTTATTTTCGTTTTGTTTTCGACGAAAATCAAAACAATATTGATCTTCGTCGTAATGTTCTATCGATTTTCATCGCAAGAAAAATGAAAATCGAAAGGAATCGAGTACAGACGAAGCTTGAAAAGCGCTCGATGCCGGACGAATGATTCAAAAACAGAGCCCCTGGGGGCCGATTCTCAGTTTTTTAGAGATATCTCTAATTCGACATATCTCTATTACTTTGCATCTCTACTAATAATCTCTCAAAAATGTCTATGATATGAAATAATCGTATTCTCGTTGGCAATAGAGATGTATGTCGAATGACTATGAGGGTGCGGTCCGAAATTTGATATCAGCGCTCGTATGCGTATTTTGCATGCAAACAGTCGGTTTAAAATTGCTCATAATATGCGCATTTGTAAGCGGTATGACAGAAAAGAGGAGTGCACTGTCTCTAGAACTGTCAATGACAAAGTTAACGTTAGTTTCCCGCGGAGTTTAATTTGTTCGAATTATTTTTTTTCATTAGGTAGGTATATCTACAATAGATACAGAAGTGCTATGTATACTGGAGGGACAATACAGCCCCCCTTCAATTTTTCTTTTCAAATAACATTGATTGATCAAACTGACATTTGACAGACTCACAGATCGAAAGCTCGGTCAAAAATTGATCTTAATGCTTACCTACGTTTGTAAGCAGTGCAAACGATTTGAATGGGTTGTTTTGTTTGCATGCATGCAAACGTTTATTGTTGTCTGATTATGGACCACACCCTGAAGAAAAATGAATGGTTACGTTTTGTTTTAGCCTCGTTGATATGCTCAAAGTCTGCTTTGACAAAGTAGCTACGATAAAATAGCTTTGATCAAAGTTTACTTTGATTCCAGTTGATACCTACATTGTTTACTTTGACCAATTTTGTTCTTTTTGCCATCCTTCATAGTTACATATCTTTAAAAATTTTACTCCCGTATAGAATAATCAGAAGCTTAAACAAGGAAAGAAAGGGAAACCCGCAAATGGAGAGTTTGGTCCGTCCACTTTCCTTTATCACGAGATGTGATCGATGTTTTTACATTTGTCGCAATATTGTTTCGTTTTTTACTTTAAAGCTGAGCTGAAAAGTTGAGCACGGTCCAAGTTAACTTTGATACGACGCCGACGTCAAAGTGCGCTTTGATTGTTGATTTATACGATAAAAAAAAACAAAAACAGTAGCGTCCAAGTTGTCATCAAAGTTATTTTGTCAAAGTAGACTTTGCGCATGTTAACGCGGCTTTACGAAGCGAGTTGTTTACTTTTTTTACTTCACATTACAGCGGTCGTATTTTGAAACATTTTTGAATATTTTAAGAAAACAGAATTATAAGAGATACGGTAATAAATCTATAATGGACTTTAAAAAACAATACCCCACTTCAGCACATAATTCTTGGCTTTGTCAGTTAAATGAAAGGGATGAAGAACTTCGTAAAGTCAAATTTTCGGGAACTTTTACGAAAAAAATCCGAAAAAAAGTGGAAATGTAAAGCAGAGGAAATAAATTGTTTGGGAGAAGTCAATAAGACTTGGATTGACTAAATATATTACAGTGTTAACTAATTCTTTAGATAAGCGAAAGTTCTTAAATGCATATCTCGTATTTCGAAAGGGTCGTCACGCCATAAGGCCCGTCTTCGAGGTAATTCCACTAAAAACCGAGCTTCTTCAACCACACATTAACAACAGTTGTTATAATAATCATCGATTATTCATTTTAATTAACTGTGTTAGCAGTTAAAATACATACATAAACTAAAATCGTAAAAAAAGTACCAACAAATTATGTAAAACAGACACAGAAATAACCAATTACTGTAGCTCGTGTTCGACTTTTCAAATGTCGATTGCTATCTACCACTCGTGACATGTCGAACGCTAGGCATAGACATATCTCTAACGTGACATTTTGAGAATACGGAAACTGAGAAATATTCGACATCCGCCATTTAATTTAGACATATGTCGAATTCGACATTATGTCTATAGCTTGAGAATCGGGTCCCTGGACTTTCTCATAACAGCATAGAAGTCGTCGACCATATTCTCCGCAATCATACCAGACGCGCTACACCGCCACGGAAGGCCGAGCAGCGCGCGGAAAGCATTATTGTATTGAACTCAGAGTATCAAATGCGGATTTTGTGTAGTTATACCACAGATGGGCGGTGTAAAGCGCCTGGCAGTACGCTTTGAATAGGGTCACCTTAGCTTGTCGAGAACATCGAGTGAATCGTCTACCAACATATTACTTTTAGCAGCAAGAGAACGCCTCTGCCTCTATAAGTCTTCCGTGTCTTTCAAGTTTTCAGTTAATATGTGACCGAGGTATTTAAATTTCGTGGTAACTTTTAATTCTGCTTTCACAGCTTTATGGGAGGCACATTCGCTGGGCCCTTACCATACCTAAACACCATGACCTCAGTTTTGGACACATTGTACACAAGGCCGTGAGTAGCTGCATATTTTTCACAGATTTCAAGAAGCTCACGAAGTCCACTGACCGAGGGGCTCAGCAGCACCATGTCGTCGGCGTAACTAAGGTTGTTGACGCAGGCGCCGCCAGCGCGGCAGCCGGCGCGGGTTCTGCTGAGCTCCTCGATCAGTTCGTTTACGTATAGGTTAAATAGCAGAGGTGAAGTCCGGCTAGTCTACAGTCGAGCTTATCCGACTCCGAAATACTATTGCCATTTAACCCGATTATTTTGATTCGCGTACCAAAACTCTAATAGGTCGCTTATTTTGGATGGCACAGAAGAAATATAATAAGTAAATTAATATATTTGTTGAATAGCATAAAGAACTTCGTTCCTATCGGATGTCCCACGACGACACTACACAGCTTTTTTTTAATTTATTAAGAGGTAAGTTTTGATTATCGATGGGAATCTTGTTGCAAAAACGAATGCCCAATGGCACAGAATATATAACCAATGGCTTTAACGAGTTCCTTACTTTGTGAAGTCTCATCAAATAAGAAGTTTGTTTTTATGCAAACCCCGTAAAAAAAGAAATTAATAATAATCTAGTTCATTTTTGCAAAACGGCGATGCCTATTATGCTATTATTGACCAGAATCGGTTCGGAAAACATTGTTAGTTATACAGGGTTACACGGAAAGTCGTACTGAATATTAAAGGAGGTTATTATTCAGGTCATTACTGATGGATTGGGTCCTTTTTTTTTTTTTTTTTTGGGAGGGGGGAAAATGCATTGACGCATTCCTCGTGGTCGAGCCAAACCACGAGGATATGTGGGACTCCCCAGACCGTACACAGCCCGGGCCTACCCACTAAAAACCCCCCAGCAGCTCTCCGTCCGTCACAAGACAGGGGGAAGGGGACAACAGCCAGGCCTTATTCCCGCTGACCCCCTGCCTGTGACACGTCCGTTGCCGGACTCCCCATCTGGCTCTGCTACTTTGTGGAGCGGCACAGAATTGCGCCGCTCTACATCCCGAAATTGGTTTTTTATTGTGGTTGTCTTCCACGCGGTCCGACGCTCAGTGCGCCGGGCCCCCGGCCCGCTCAGTGCGGGTAACGGGTTGCCCGACGGTAGATCCCACTGGATCTACCGCCGCGCGGGTGAGCCGAAGCTCGGGGAAATCCCCAACGGGCGCGAAGCGTCACGGCGAGAAGCTCGCTCTCATCCTCCCTACCACCAGAGGTAGCCGCCGGAATCGGCTGCCAGCGAGAGCCACACCTCTTCTTAACATAAGAAGAGGGAACTTCGCCCTTCTCCGCATGAAGCGGGTGGCCACTCGAAGTGGCCCGCCGGGCTAAGCACGGCCATCCCACGCCCCCCTCTCCATGGGGGTCCTCTCGTCAGACAAGTAGCCCGCGGCAGAGAATCTGCCGGGTTGCCCAGGGTGCACCACGTGGAGGTGTCTGACTTCGCACCCCGATGGATTTGGTCCTATGACATGGTGTCCGAAACTTTACCGTTAAGGAGATATTTAGATTTTAAGTTTTTTTGAAATAATCCTTAATTTTTTTATTTTTCATCGATTTTTTTGGATTTTTTTTATTAAATTAGCATTTCCCTCGATTTTCATAAAATTCCATGATCAGATCCTGACTTTGGTGACACCCCAGGAGTATACTCTATCAAATACAAAAATAATTTTGAATAAGTATCGGTCCACAATTGGCGGAATAATCGCGTAACATACACACAAAACACGTTGGACACACCTTAAAATTTAAGGGTTTTCCTCGATTTTCATGGGATCCCATCATAAAATCCTGACTTTGGTGACCATGGGACCACCCTTGGAGTATACTCTATCGAATACGAAAAGAATTTTGAAAATCGGTCCACATTTGGCGGCGTAATCGCGTAACATACACACAAAAAAAAACATACGCATCGATTTGAGAACCTCCTCCTTTTTTGAAGTCGGTTAAAAAAATCACTAAGTATTTCTAACTTTGAAGAGCTTTTTTTTTAAAAAAAACCGGCTAAGTGCGAGTCGGACTCGTCCATGAAGGGTTCCGTACGATTTATGACGTATTAAAAAATTACTTACTAGATCTCGTTCAAACCAATTTTCGGTGGAAGTTTACATGGTAATGTACATCATATATTATCATTCGCTTATTTTAGAAGTTACGGGGGGGGGGGGGGGGGGGGGGCACACATTTTACCACTTTGGAAGTGTCTCGCGCAAACTATTCGGTTTAGAAAAAAATTATATTAGAAACCTCAATATAATTTTTGAAGACTTATCCATAGACCTACACATATGGGCTTGATGAAAATTTTTTTTTTGGGTTTCTGTTCTATGTCTGGAGAACCCCCATAATTTATTGCTTTTTTTTCTATTTTTGTGTGAAAATAATGCGGTTCACAGAATACATCTACTTACCAAGTTTCAATAGTGTAGTTCTTATAATTTCGGAGAAAAGTGGCTGTGACATACGGACGGACAGACAGACAGACAGACAGACATGACGAATCTATAATGGTTCCGTTTTTTGCCATTTGGCTACGGAACCCTAAGAATGTATGAAACTTATTCTGCAAATAATTTAAAAACCTTCTACGTCTTTTTATCTTTTCAAAAAAGTATAACATCAAATAGGTACTTATGTTCATAAAATCTTAAAATAATGTTATTGGAATAGCCCAAGTGAGTGGCACAACATAATAGAACTGCGAAAGAAAAGGGTACGGCTTACTACCTGGCACCTATAGTACAATGAAAAAAAGGGTCAGGTAGGTATTTATTATGCTCGGAAGACGTGCGGTCTCATTTTGACTCGTGGTATTTATTTTGCTCATGCGCTTCGTCCGTGGTAGATGTGTTATTCGTGCTCTTCGATAATTTTCTTTAAAAACGCGACTTGGCTTGGATTTTTGGACTGTTTCATCTTCTCTGTGACGTGGCTTGTGACTGGACTTTGATTTGAATTGTGAACATGGCAACATTTACCAACGAGGAATATGCTGACATCCTAATGTTATGGATTTTGCGAAGTGTCGTTGCGTGCACGCAATGAATACATGCTAAGGTATCCTAATCGCCGAGTACCTGATATTGGCGTATTTGACCGAGTTTATCGAAGACTACGGGAAACTGGTTCTGTTTTAGTACGACAGATTGACATGGGAAGACCCCGTATTCTTGATGACGACGTCGAAGAAAACGAAATACGACGTCTCTTCGAAGCTGACCCAACCACGTCAACAAATGTTGTAGCTCGCCGGCTCGGTATTTCCAAGTGGAAGGTCTGGTTCGTAATGCATACCTCTGGGCAATACCCTTACCATTACACGCCAGTGCAAGTACTTGAAGAAGGGGATCCATTGAGACGACTAGACTTCTGCAGATTTATGCTGAATGCCGATATTGAAGATCCAGTTTTTTTCAAGAAAATTCTGTGGACAGATGATTCGAAATTTGATAAAGATGGCATCACAATTTATTACAACGCCAATTATTGGGCTCCTAAAGACCAACGAAACCCTAACAAAAAAGAATTAAGGGGTCTCAAAGGCGATTTAGTGTCAATGTTTGGATGGGCATAATATCCAATAACTTGATCGGGCCATACTTCCTGCCCGATAATTGAAATGGCGAAAATTACGAAAATTTTTTGAAGGAGGAGTTACCCTCGTTGATGGAAGACTTGCCCTTAGCTCTAAGACGTAACATGTTCTTTTAACATAATGGCTACCCAGCACACTACAGAAAATGTGTTCGAGCATGGTAAGACGAAAAGTACCCAAACCGATGGATTGGAAGAGGTGGACCCATAGCATGGCCGTAAAGGAGCCCCGATTTAACGCCAATGGATTTTTATGTGTGGGGTCATATGAAAAGCCTGGTGTACGACCAGATGACGTTGATTGAGAATATCGATGTTCTGAAACAAAAGATAATTGATGCGGCTGACGAAATGAGGCGAAACCTACGAACTTCAGTCGTTAAAAGTAATGTAAGGAAAAGATTGAGAATGTGTGTTAGAAATAGAGGCGGCCATGTTGAACATGAATTATAAACATTCTTAAAACATGAATCATTTTGTTTTATTTATGAATTTTAGTCATTTATACCTCAAACTATAAATGTACCCTTTGCTACCTTAACTATCATTTGGTCAAGCTCTTGGCTATTTAATAGTTATTGTTATACCTTTTTGAAAAGATAAAGAGACGTAAAAGTTTTTTTAATTATTTGCAGAATAAGTTTCATACATTATTTTTTAAAAAAAGCTCTTCAAAGATAGAAATACTTAGTGATTTTTTCACTCTAAACGTTCTTGGGCAGTTTTTTTTCATTTGTTAGTAGCAGGTTCAGTTTTTTATTAATCAATTTGATTAATTGATGTGTCTTCTAACTAAACAAATCAAAAAACGGACCCTAGGAGCTCTTATCCCAAAATAATAGTTGAAAAGTCAAAAAATTGAGGATTATTTTAAAAAAAACTTAAAATCTATATATCTCCTTAACGGTAAAGTTTCGGACACCATGTCATAGCACCAAATCCATCAGTAATGACCTCCTTTAATATTTAGTACGACTTTCCCTGTAACCTTAAAAACTCTAAAGATTTTTTTATTGCAACTAAGTTAGCAAACAAGCAAACTGGCCACCTGATGGTAAGCGGTAACAGTCAATACATGTGTGGCTCCTGTGAGATTTGTGCAACTCCCACAAGAGTACCTACGTTGCCAATTTGTGACATCAGATGTAAAGTCGCGGTAATTTCACTGCATATCTTACCCTTCAAACCGGAACACAGCAATGCAAGCACTGCTGCTTTACGGCAGGAATAGGTAAGACTACTAGTTTTGAAATATTCCATTGTATCGGTTAACATATCTCACATAGCTAGTGGAAATAAGGAAAAAATCGAAAAAAATCTTAAAAGCCAGATGGTAGCTTTCATCTACTTCACCTTGGTTATAGGAAGGACACATTAACAGGGGACATTAATGTCCAGCAGCATAGAGGAAGTGTCGCCACTCCATTTGCCTCTAATTGGACGAATGACGACAATGGAATCAAGAGTCGATACTAATAACTTCGATAATCGTTTCTTCGACTCGCTACTAAGTAGGTACGGCGACAGTCAATATTTAGGTCTTAGGGCTTGTGGGTCTCGACAATATTTTTGGAATCGAAAAGTAATAGGTAAACTGCGCAACAAGAGAAATAATTGTCCATTTGTAAAGTATCGTAATTATTATTAATTATAAAATGAGCGTCGGTGGCGCTGTGAACTCAGTACTTGCCTTCCAATCGGGAGGTCCGTGGATCAAGACCGCCATGTACCAATGTGTTTTTCGTTTTTCGAATTTCATATGTACATTTGTATGACGCTCTTACGGTGAAGGAAAACACCGCGAGGCAAATAAAAAATTCATTCATTCTCTGGATTGGGGCGTCGACAAACTCGGAATCTTTGAATAAAGTATTGACAAACTACCACATATCTAGGTGGTAGTTTGTCGATCAAGTTGTTTCGTTTTAGACAATTTTTTTATTGCAAAAAGGTTCTCAAACTCTGGAACTTATTCGACAAACTCTAACAAACTACCGCTTCACTATTCCAGCAAACAGATTTTCGCTACATCGCCGTCGCTTTGTTTTCGAGATCCAGCTGGCTCAGTTGCGAAACTTTGCTGCAGTTGCTGAGCTCTGAAACGGTAGATCAACAAACTCTGAAACTTGTCTGACAAACTACGACAAACTGCTGCCTATCTAGGTATATCAGTAAACAAATTTTCGTTATGTCGTTCGGTTTTCGAGATTCGTGTGGCTCAGTTGGGGTGTCGTTGCCCCAGCTGAGTGACACAGCCCCCTTAAACGCGAGCCCGATGAGCACTGAAACTTTTCCGACAAACTGCCGCTTTTCTATATCAGCAAACGGATTTTCGCTATGTCGTTTCGTTTTCGAGATCCGTGTGGCTCAGCTGGGGTAACGTTACCCCAGCTGAACCACACATATTCACGAGACACACTCGGGATCGGCGTTAGCCATTCCCCGAGTGCGCCCCCTGGATAGTAGGCCTGACGCAAGCGCCAGGTCTTACCTCTACGGGGGGGTCGACAAGTGCCATAATTCGACCCCCCAGACGGACAGCCCAGGGGTAGAAAAGTGTCTCCCGTCCGGTTGTGGGCCGGCCGAGCCATTTCATCCCCAGCTTGCTTAGGGGAGTTGGTGGCGCGCGTCCAGGAACGCGCGCCTCCTCCTACCCAACCGCCTGCGCCGGAGCGGTGCGGCGAGAAGGTCAACCTCTCGCGCCCGCTCCGCTGCCTCTTGCGAGATCACGTCCTCGCAGAAGGAGGCGACAGCCTCCCACGCCGTCGCGCTGGTCAGCATCTCGCGTGCGACGCTGGCCAGCGTGACGGGCGCACCCCTACCTAGGCCCAGCGCGAGGGCTAATTCATCGCGCTGGGGTCGCCAGGCCGGGCACTCCGAGAGTGTGTCCGGCCGTTTCATCGGGAGCGCCGTAGTGGTGGCACTGCGGCGTCTCCTCCCTCCGTGCGACATGGTGCAGATAATAGCCGAAGCAGCCGTGCCCGGTCATCATCTGCACCATCCGGTAGGTGAGGCTGCCCTGCCGGCGCCCAACCCACTCCTCCAACACTGGACGAACGGCCTCGATCGTCCAGTGGCCGGCAGCTGGGTGGGCGAGCGTCTCGGCCCACTGGTGGAGAGCCTCCCTCTGCGCCAGGAGCTTTGTGCGCGCCACCTCCTGCTGGAGGGGGCGCTCCCCCCGACTCCTTGCTGCCACCCGATGTCGGTGCACGGCCGCAAGGACGCGTGCCTCGACATCCCACGGAGGCGAGCCCGCTAGAACGCAGACCGCCCCGTGAGAGACCGTGCGGTAGGCCCGCACGGCCCGGGTGGCAATTACCCTCTGCGGCCTGCGCAGGAGGGCCATCGTTCGGGGGCCGAGACGCTCCGCCCAAATCGGGGCTCTGTATAGCGCCATCGACTTTATCACCGTCTGATAAAGTCGACGGCTCGCTGCGCCCGGTCCCCCCACGTTGGGGAGGACCCGTCCGAGGGCTGCCGCGGTGGCAGATAGCCTTGGGGCGAGGAGCTTAAAGTGCTCCTCGAAATCCCATCGGGGGTCCAGCACCAGACCGAGATACTTCATCGAGCTCTCGATCTGGACTTGCACCTCCTCCACTCGGACACGGAGCCCCGCCTGGGGTCTGCGGCGACGCGGCGGCCTGAAGGTAATGGCCGTCGCCTTCTCAACGGCCACGTCCAGCCCGAGGAGGTGGATGCGTCGGACGACCATCGTCGTGCCGACCGACGCCAGGTGGACCGCCTCCTCATACGTGCGCCCCTTCGCCGCGACAAGGATATCGTCGGCGAAGCAGACAACCTCCATGTTCGGCAGGAGGTTGCCCCGCAGAACCCAGTTGTACCCCAGGTTCCAGAGCAGAGGGCCCAGCACGGAACCCTGGGGTACTCCCGCCGCCATCGGCCACCTGTGGACGCGACCGTCCGCCCCCTCATATACGATTTCCCTCCCGCGGAGGTAATCAGTGATGAGGAAGCGGAGGTAGAGGGGCACTCCGTGAAAGCGCAGTGCCTCCTCTATGCATTCGTGGGGGAGGCTGTTGAATGCGTTGCAACGACAACCTCCCCCGCCGACGTGGCCCCCTCAGTCCACCTCTTGAGGTGGGCCACGGCGTCAAGCGAGCTTCACCTGGACTCCTCAGCAATTGAGGAATTGGCTACCTTACCTCTTATTGCCGCAACACAAAAATGCTATAAACATTGTTATTATAGCGACAAACTTAGGTAGCACGGTGGTAGCTAGCCAGGTGGGCTATGAAGCCTTTTTTTCTCGGGGGAAAATGCGTAACCGCACCGTACCCGCCGTTGGCTAGAAGGCCAGTGTATGTGGGGGGCTCTCCCGGCAGGGCTAAAAAGCCCTACCACCAACCAAACTTCCTGCCCCTACTGGGAATTGAACCCCGGACCTCCCGATCGAAATACGGTGGTCGCAACCACTAGACCACCGAGGCGGTTATTAACTTTTATTTACTTTAACTTGGCATTTTTTTCATATTCAAATGAAACATAATATAGTGGCTAGTCAACGAGTTCCGTAAATTTAGCAATTTTGAGGAGCTTCTGTGATACGTTTTTATTTTATACCATCGTCAATTTAGTGAAATTGTAAGTACCTTGTAAGAGTCTTCGCTGCTGCAGAACCAATTGAAAAACTAAAAAAAAAAATGTTTTCAGTGTCAACTTGCTGCTGCCTGAAATTATTTTATTGTCTAGGATAAGCAACGAAAGATGTTGAAATCAAAGATGTAGGTATTGCAGTAGACTATTGCAGACTATAGTAGAATGTAGACTATAGCAGTGGTATAGGAAGGTCCTAGAAAAACATTAGATGAACATCGAGGTTGGTTTAGTCGGTAGGTCCTGTACTTAGCACACGCCTGTCGACTAGCCATCGGCAAAGCACAATGCGCAGCGCAGCAGCATTCCTCCTCGACAAACAAGGGGGACCACCTGTATTAGTGTTAACGCCTTCATCGTAATACGCGTTTTTGAAAACGTTAAAAATAATGCCAAAAAAGTAATTTATGTCAGTCGCCACCAACAAGGCATATACGTACTAGCCGTTCACTATACAATGCCTTCATGGACTCAGTAGTGTCGTATGAATTATCCAGCTATGGGCGAACCTATAAAACATACATGGAATCCAGTTTTAAATTACAAGTTAGAATATTGAAACTTATTGTACCATCTCATATTAAGCTTTGAATGTAAGGATGGTCACTTAAAGCTATTTAAATATTGCACAACACTTCCCATTGGCGATAATGGCGATAAAGTAAAGCTCATGCTACTAAAAGAACAATTCTTTCAACTTCATTTACAACAAAAAAAAATAGAACATCCTATATGTACGAGACAAATGGCACAAAGTCAACTGGTTACGATGAGTTATTGCATTATTTAACTATATAATAAGGTATGTTAGATGAACATGTAAAATGATTATTAAAAGTTGTACGGAATGTTATCACCACATACAAACTCCTCGAAGTTTAGGTGGTGTTCATGTCATATGTTTAAGTGTTTTTTGTATTGATAAATAAATAAAAAAAAACTTCTAGTTTGTCGCTCTAGCGGACAATGGACATTCATCTCATACATCTTTAAAGGCTCATAACATGAGCCTTTAAGATGTATGATTAGAAATTCTGATTTGCAAGCCTGTGATGTAAGAGTTCTGTTTGTAGGTGTTGCTCTGCACCTACAGAAACGTAGACCGTGCTTTTCATTTTTGATTTTCTCGTTGATTTTCTTTTTGATCTTTTCTTATACTCGTGCTAAGACTTAGAGACTTGTGGCTACTTTTCACTTATTGTACGATTAGTTGCAGCTCATTTTTTCTTTAACTGAAACATTGAGGTGTACCCTCTATTTATCTATATTTCATATTACCTATCTGTTCATTTTATATCTATATCTAATAAGACTAAATTATTTCTACATTATTTTAAATGTTTTTTTTTGCTTTGCAAAATTCTTTATTGCTATTAAATACTTAGTAAGTATTTATGTTTGGTTGTATTTATTAACTCATTTTTTTTGTTTTCTTTTTTCAACAGCAAAAAGAACAAAATACCTTTGTTTTTTTTGCAAGTTTTTTATTGGTGTATCTAGAGTTTATTTTCAGGAGGGACCAGGCCCATGATTTGTGTGAAGTTGTCAGTATTTTGGCGTCAATCATAGAATCGGTAGCTTAACATCGTAAGGAGGGTGCGGCCCACCCGCCCCCCTCCCCCTCTATATACGCCTATTAAGTTTTTGCTACATTGTATCTCTGTCACCTCAAACCTAAAACGCCTGTTAGTAATATATCAGCAAAAATTGTTACATTTAAAAATGTAGGAAGGCAACATTCAGAGGGATATTGTTTTTCTCACTTTATTTTTAATATAATTATATCGTGTAATTGAATGTAGCACTCGTGTGCTTTGAATTTTTTACAGCTTGACATTTGTAAAATTTTCATACTAAAAATATACCTACCTATTTTACTACAGTAAGTATTTATATTAGAGTAGTTCCACATAATATATGAATATACATTAAAAGATATATAAAAAATGTTTTACAATAAATAAGTGTTTTTGAAGTCGGTTTTTATTTTTTGGAAAAAAATTTTTACTTTTATTTTTCTAGTGAATGAAGTCTTTTTGGTGAATTTAATATCAGCTTAATACCAGCTGGTATTTAAATTCAGGTCCAAGGTCAGGTCAAGTCCAAAAGTTAAGGATCCTTCCATCATCAGATTGGTTCATGAGTACCGATACCGATGTAAATACGTGAATAGCTTCGAAAAAAAAACATGAAACACGTTGGCCATACCTATAAAATGTAAGGGTTTCCCTCGATTTTCATGAGTTCCCACCATCCGATCCCGACTTTGGTAATTTTGGGACCCAGATGTATCAACCCAGAAGTATACCCTATCGAATACGAAAAGAATTTTGAAAATCTGTCCACAATTGGCGGAGTAATCGCGTAGCATATACACAAAACTTGGACATACCTATAAAATTTAAGGGTTTCCCTCGATTTTTATAGGATTCCATCATCAGATCCAAATTTTGGTGACCTTGGGACCACCCCAGGAGTATACACTATCGAATACAAAAAGAATTTTGATAATCGGTCCACAATTAGCGGCATAATCACGTAACATACACACAAAAAAAAACAACATACGCATCGAATTGATAATCTCCTCTTTTTAACCGACTTGAAAAAAGGAGGAGGTTCTCAATTCGATGCGTATGTTTTTTTTGTGTGTATGTTACGCGATTACTCCGCCAATTGTGGACCAATTTTCAAAATTCTTGTTGTATTCGTTAGAGTATACTCCTGGGATGATCCCAAGGTCACCAAAGTCTGGATCTGATGATAGGATCCCATGAAAATCGAGGGAAACCCTAATTTAATACCAGCTGGTATTAATTTAATTGCGAGCTGGTATTATATTACGGTTTCTTTCACTAAAAAGTTAAAAATAAAAAATATCGCTATTCACTAAAAAGTTAAATATAAAAAAGATCGCTGTTGGTTTTCTCAAGAAAATAAATAAATACTAATGACATTATATCCCGCGAATTTTGTTTATCTGGTATAGTCTAAACCCAAGTTTTGAGGGTTCAGAGAAACGACGAAGCGCTTCGAGAAAAAGTAGATAGGTAGTGCCCTTGCATTCACTTGGCTTTGGCTCGTCTTGGTGGGTGCACTACCGTACCGTCAGATACATACAATAGTTTGGCTGGGCTCTTTCGCACTTAGCCTCATGATTGGGCCATTGTGTAGAGATACATATATCACAACCATGAATGAAGCCGAAGAGCGTCGGTGGCGCTGTGGACTCGGCACTTGCCTTCCAATCGGGGGGTTGGGGTTCGAGACCCGCCATGTACCAATGTGTTTTTCGTTTCGAATTTCATATGTACATTTGTCTGACGCTCCTACGGTGTAGAAAAATATCGTGAGGCAACCTGCATACATCTGCAATAATAATCTGCATAATCTGTGAAGTCGACCAATCCGCACTGGGCCAGCGTGGTTGACTAAGGCCTAATCACCCTAACATAGGGTAGGTTCGAGCCCCTCGGTGGAGACGTATATGAGCTGTGATGATGATGATGATGAGGAATGAAGCCAATGTGATATTGCAAGAAGAGTTGATCACCATCACCATAGATGAGAGCTTTAGCAGACGTTCAACCAAGGCTACCAGAATTTCTGGTTGCAGTGCATTGAAACACAGTATCCTGCATTGTGGAGCATTGCTGATAAATTAATATCTTATCGCTTTTTATTATCATACCTAGTCGAAAAGGCTTCAGTGTGGTTACAAACATTTTGACGAAACAAAGAAACCGTTTGAAAATAATTGAACGCGGAGATTTAAGGCTGCAGCTTACCAATATTAAACCAGATTTAGCTAGATGGGTAGAAAGTCACCAGGTTCATCCATCGCACTGAATTTTCTTATTTTTACAATTTTATTGTTTAAAGAAAGAATTACCCACTTAAGTATTTTTTTACGTAATTTGTACTAAAAACTATTATTACTATGATATGAATTGAATTTTATGTCTATTAATTTTGTTACATTTTAATGAGCAAAATAATGATGTCTAGTTTACTTATACCAACCGCAAAGTTTTTAAATTGGTAAGTACCTAGTTTGTATCAATAGGAAAAAAACTAGATATAGGATTTTTAAAGAAATTTGGCTATGGGGGCCCCAGTTATCAGTTCATTTTGGAAAATCTTGCTTGCCCAACATAGTTTGAGAGTCCCTGCTGTCCTAAACTATCGCCGGATTCCAATTTTTTCTATCAGTGGGTTATAGTAATGGGGCCACGGATAGTATTCTCATATTACCTATATTTTTCAAGATCCTACTTATTCCTACAACGACGTCTTGATATATTAACAGTTGGTAAGTATGTTGTTTTTGAAGGTTGTGGTAAAACAAGTACCTACCTACCATCATTAAAGCGTTATTTTGGCATGGCATGTCATAACTACATGCCATGCCAAAATAACGCTTGGGATATTAGTATGTAGACCATAGGTAGACAGGCAAGGATTAACGGTTTAATGATTGACACAGACTGAGAGACTGTTCAGTTTGAATGTCATATTGATGTTTGATGTCAAAAATGCATGTAAAAGATCTAGGTAGGCACGCCAATTAAATATTTCTAAGTTTGTTTATGTTCACATAAATGAATGAATGGACAAAACGATTTGAGCTTCTCTAAAAGGATAACCTAACTGGTTGGCGGGTCGTTGCTCGCGTCGTTGCTTAGAAATCCGTTTCCTTTCTCTGCATAGATGTAGAGTTAGCCCAAGGCAAGCGCTGCGCTTGTCTGCATCAATGGTGCGCCTGAGCGTAGGTACTGGCGGGTCACATCACAGCACAGGGCTGCGTGTGCGTCGCGTCAGTGCCGCGCAAAACTTTCATGTTCGCGGCCGCGCAGTCGCACGCGCATACTCATTAATTGCCAGCTGCGTCGCGGCTAAAAAATCGCAAAATAAAACCAAATTGGGTGAATCTCATTAACCTTTCGTAACTTGAGAAATCGTGTGTTATTATTATTACCGATCAAAGGAAAAATATTTAGCACATTATAAACATTGTTCCATGAAAATAAAATTGGGTAAGTCGGATGTTGTTCCTTTCGTTGGAGATGAATGCGAATTTGGTTTTTTAGTTTCTCGATAAGGTTTTCCAATTGTGAGACGGTGAGTTGCGATTTATATTTTGATTTGTTTTTTTCACACGATATACGTACGATCATAATACTTACTTATATATTTGTTGAAAATTTGAAATTTTCGATAAAATTGAGATAGAGACTCCACAATTATTTCGGCAGACTGAAAGTCCGCTTGTATGAGTTGATTGTTATAGGGAATTTCCTAGGGCTCTTTTGTGTGTCTGCTACTCAGTAAATATGATCACTGCTATAAGCGCATTTAACACAAAAAATACAATTTACGCTTAAAAGTGTTTAAGAAATCATTGTCTTTGACAGGAATATAACTATTTCATAAATACATTTCCTACAGTTAAACGTATTTAGTAATGATTCGTTAGCGAGACTCGAGAGATGATACGTAAAATATAGGTAATGGAGGTCACTTATGACAAAAACTGAATACATACAATTAATAAGAAGTTGATTAAGTTGGAAAATTTACATACCTAATCTAGTAACTAGTTGGTTACTTACAAGTACGACTACTTACTGCAAGGTCCGGGGTTTGATCCCCGTTTGGTTTAAGTGATGACCTCATATAAAATATTAAGTCAAAGAGTCTAGAAAAATTTTGAGGTCTCTAGAACAAAGTTTTCACAAAAATGTGCTCGTGGAAACCTTGTTTTAGAGACACTAAACACATTTTCGTGTAACCCATTTAGACTCTTTTCTATTTTTCGTTCATACATAATACTTGCTTTGATTATATACATGTATTTGCTGTAGGTAGCTATAGCTACTAATTCAATAAAGATATCCCGAACAAATAGAAACGATGCTGTTAAATTTTCAACATAATCGGCATCCAAGACTTTTAGTACCACATTGCATCTCAGTATTTATTGCCAAGGGGAGTACGATACAAGTTTTACAGTTACTATGCATATGCAACGCATAGAAGTGACTGCATTTGTGAATAGTGACGTCTTTATTCCCCAGTCCTTATACAGCTACAGGCATCAACCCACGGGACGAACAGAACAATGAAAAACGCAAGGCGAATTTTAAATAGCTAGTTACTTATGCCATTATTACAGGAAAGGTTCAATTAATATAATTTAACTGAGAGATGGTCAATGCTTTAAAGTTTCGAGGTTGCATTAACACAGTCATATAATATGTATTGTACCTACTTATGTTCGAACAAAGAAATTGAATATCAACGCGCCCCGACCGTCTTTTGTTTACTTTTGTTTTCTTTTGTTTTCCTCTCTTTTTGACTGCGTTTTAACTGCTGTTAAAAGTGTTTATTATTTATTTGGTTTCAGTTTAGTTTATTTTTTGGGTGCAAAGTCTGAAGTTTGCTTTTCAATTATTAAAAAAAACGAATGAATGTAAGCACCAGTAGGTGAGAATATAAATAATGTTTTTCAATAGATTAAATATCTATAGTTACATACTAGAAGTCTCAAATAATATCAAATTAGGTCCTTTTCTATGTAACTTTTTTATATGAAGTTTATTTAATCAACTAGAACTCTAATTTAACAGAAAACTTAATAAATGTATTAAAATAATCTAAAAATATACCTATCATAAAAAAAAACTTAAATTAATCTAAACACAACTGTTACTAATCATAAACAATCTAACTGCATAGTACGTAGATAAGTAAAAAAATGAAACATATGCTGGGATCTATGCTCCCACACAGCCTCTTCAGTCTGGGTCCCCTATATGCTGGGAGCATTCGCGTAGGTAAAGGGGGGGGGGGGCTTGGGGGGTCCGGACACCGCCCATTGAAAACCAACATGCACAAGATAGAATGGACTTTTCCTTCCAAGTATTAGTTTACACTAGCCAAATTAAAGTTTTAATCTGGAGACCCCATCGAAAAGTTATACCTACGCCTATGGCTGGGAGCACGTGGCATTTTTTGCTAGTTGCCATCATAGGATGGCAATAGCATAGTTTCTTGCCTGTTCTTCTCGAGAAGGCTCTCCCAATTTCCGAACAGGTGTAGAGTTAACTTTTTTTTTTCATTTTACTTGTATTTGCATACATCATAATTATGGTTGGGGTGTATGTACATACAAGGATTAAATAATTAGTAAATTAGATTCTTGTTTAATAAGATTTTCATGTTTTGTTTGACGTCAATAAGTGCCTGTAAAGGTCTATATTGAATAAAGATTTTTAAGTTTGAGTTTGAGTTTTTAAGTTTGGCTATAGTTACGCTTATTTTTGCATCAAGTTATTCGAAATTTTTATTACCTATATTAGTACTTATGTCGAGTTTTCGATTACTTTACTTTATGCCCGTGAGCTATACCTAGTTCGAATTGCATTTAGTGCTTATCAACAAAAGAGTTATAAAATATAGTTTCTAAGCATTTAAAATAAATTAAAGGCTCAAAATCCATATTAAAATAAAACATTACAATTCTATTAATTAGTTATTTAAACGTATGACTTCTTTAAATTCATTCTTTTTACGGTTTTAATTAGCTTACCCTTGTTTGTTGCTGTAGTTGTTGGGTCAAATTTAGTAATTAAAATGTTACCCCTTTCCTGTTGACCAATTGATCTGAAATTTGGTACACATCTTCAATTCCATTAAAACAAATAAAAACTGAAAATAAATAATAAGTAAAAAAAATTTGAAGGGCTTTATTGAAAAAAAAAAGAAAACGATGATCTAGGTAATGTACTTAAAGCTAAAGAAATATTGGGTATATCCTAGGCGCTAGTCATCACACCATTCACACCACTCTCCTCATCAATCTAGACTCTAGAGCATTGATCAGACGCAAAAATAAAATCGTAGGGACGTGAAATTTCTATGAACAGTCCATATCATTATAAATCTGGAGACACGGCAGTGCCCCTGCCAAGACGAGACAACGGAAGCAGTTCAAATGAATCACTTGTTGGGCAAAAATGAATCGCCCTTCGTTAGTTTCGTTTAAACTCAAAAACGGCTTGATCGATTAGAATATTTATTTTTTTCTTTTGTTTGCTTTAAACATGGATGATTTAAAAAGAAAAATAATAGGGAAAATCCGAAAGAAAAGCAAAATTACCTATTAATGGTAATACTGCATGGAAAATGATGGTACACTTCGCGATTGTACATACATTTATCTGACGCTCCTACGGTGAAGGAAAACATTGTGAGGAAACCTGCATACACCTGCGAAGTAATTCAAAGGTGTATGTGAAGTCAACCAATCTGCACTGGGCTAGTGTGGTTTGACTAAGGCCTAATCGCCCTAACTACAAGATAGGTTAGGCTCGTGCCTCTCGGTGGGAACGTATATGAGCTGTGGTGATGATGATGATGATGATTTATATGTTAAATCTTTATTGCACATAAAACAATGCACGTAACGTAATGTAATCAGCGGATTTAATGCCATATGACATTCTCTACCAGGAACTCGCACCATTGAATCCAACATAGAGTTCGTGATGGTGCTTCTAAAAATATAATTTCGTTTTATAAATATAATTTTAATCGATATTATGTAGTTTTTACATATACTTGAATTTACAATACTTATTTCTTAAATTGTATTATAGGCTGCGATAAATATAAATGACTTAAGGATAAAACAAATCACCAAGTTAGAGTGTTTGCTGTTTGAAAGTAACGTTATTTTTGGACCTAGATTAGGTTTTTGCTAGTTTGAGATAACTATTTCAAGTTGACTCAAACTGGCAGATCGTGAAACAACGACTACTTACTTAATATTCTACTCATCAGTACTTAAAACGTGTATATACCAATACAATGTATACACTACATAGCTTAACATTCCGTGTCCTTCGGCATATTTTTAAATCTTGTTTGCGAGCTTTTGCGTGTTTTACGGATATGAACCGCAGTTCATTCCACCCAAGATTTGTAAAAGACTTGGAAAAGAATAGAGCACCAAGTATTGTAAAAGACTTGTAAACGAACCTTCTTTTAATTATTTGAATCCCTTTTGACAAGTATTTACTTGAAAGTGTATACAGTTTTTTTTAGATTTATAAGAAGTATAATGAGTAATATTAAGCAAATAGTACAGTCGGCCTCAAAAGTAGCTAAACATTTTAGTGCCATGTCACACCAACTATTAACAACGCAATATAGGTGTAACCGTACAAAATAAAAGGAATAGTTGGTGTGATGTGGTACTAAAATGTCCATCTACTTCTGAGGCCGACCGTACAAGTGCGTGCAGACAACTCAGGAACAGCCTCCATCTGGTAATAGTCGTCCAGTAGTCGTCATTAATGCAAATTTTCGCCTTTTTGCCTTCTTGAAATACTTATTAATCTTTATATTTTTTGCAAAAATATATAAATTTTTTTTCTCTTGTTTGCTTGTTTCTGTTTACACACTGAACAATTTTGTAGCAATTTCTATGAGTGACAGGGTTGCTGGAAGATATTTCGATGAGAAATAAGTACCTACTTTCGTACAGTGTCTTCATGTATATATGTTTTGGTGGCTGTTTTGTGTGTGTGTGTGTGTCGGTGTGTGTACATAAATTGTAAAGTAAACAAATAATACATAAGTGTAATTTAAATCTATTAGAGTTTTTGTAACGTCATATATTTTGTTTCAGAACGCATATACCATTTTCCATGCATCAAGAAAGTTTTACGATCTCACATGCGGGAGGCTGGGTGAATAGAAACTTCCCTACGTAATATTCTGGACTTTAGTTGCTCGTTTATTCATTCAAAGCAAACATAGTAAGCTCGGGTCAGCCATGATGCATTTCATACGTTCCTTCTTTAAGAGGATATTGGATGATCTCAGGCTGAAAAAGCTTATACCGCTGAAATTGCTGTTTTTTGTTCATGCGTCGAGTAAGTATAATATTCCCATTATTTACAGGCTTTAAAATTATTCATAATTAGTGTATAAATATATGAATATCAGACGAAAACATTACCTTATATGAATTGAGTTTCGCTATTAACACAAACCGACTTTCACAAAATGCGTCAGATCAGAAGTGCTGTACATGAAGAATGAATAAAGAGAAAAGACCCTTGCATACTGAAGTGGTATATGTTTCAGCTCTTTTCGTTCTGTACCCGTACCTGACGATACACATGCGTGAGTTGGGCATCAATGTAGAGGAGACTGCCATTATGTCGGCCGTGACGCCGGTCGTGTCCATCGTCATGCCACCGCTCGCCGGCATGCTCGCGGACAAGATCGGCAATTTCAGGGTAAATTCTATGTTGTACCTTTGAACTCGCCCAAAACATAATATCTGTATATATACACATAATTATGTTTCTTTTATCCAAATGGAAGGGATCTAACAGCTACTCTTTTGTGTAATGTAGTGCATAGGCTCTTTTAATCTTTTAATTATGTAATTTTTCTTCTTTAATGGAATTTCGCTATTTTAGAAGAGCTAGTGACTCAAATCACGTTTATACAAAAATGCAGTTATTCTGAATGGACACGAATTATCGAATTAGCCATAATAGCAAATGTGAAGGGCGTCATTGAATGCTCTGTGACAGCACAACAACATGATCACGCCATTGACGGCGATTCGGTACGAATCCAATTCCTCATCATTTTCCTATATAGCGCCCGCTCCCAATGCCCTTCCGGTGCGGTTAAACTCGACCCAAGGTATTCATTTCCCGATATAACTGAACGGAGTTGAATTGTTGTTTGTACGTTGGCAATTTATGTTTGGGATGAGGCATGTCGGTATTTGATCTCAGCACAATGCGTATCAAGTTGAACGCCAATATTACACATATGTCTCTTATTGTTCAAATGTAGGCTTGTGATTTATACCTATTTCGTTATAATATTATGTTTTCATATTGTTGATAATTATAGTTTGTAGAGTACAGTACCTATTATTCGTGTATAAGTTAGGTAAGTATATTAAGTTTTCTTTGAACTTAAGCTTTAAAGAATTACAGAATTACTTAATCTCAATAAAAAATATCAGCCACTGCTGTGGATTTATTATTCTCTGTGAGTGAAAGGTGAAGGTTACTCCATTGTTGCTTCTGACCTGTTGACGACTGGTCACGATTAGAATTTGTTTTCTAAAGGTGATCATGATCTTGACTTGATCGATGAAAGTGCCTCAGCAATCGGACATTTTAATCGAATAGTCGACAATGTACGTAACTTTTGCTATAGAGTCATATGTTATAGGTAATTAAAATCATCAAGTGGCCTAGACCTAAGGCGTATCTGACACAACCTATAAATTACTGTGCCTTTAGCACACCTTTCACTTTGGTCGCCTCTACATTCTCAGAAACATTACTAGAGTAGGGTAATTTCTTTTTTCGCTAGGCCTTCACAATTCAAGTGGGTGACATAGCCTTCAAACCTTTATTTGGCACACACTAAGGTCAACATTACGAAACATCATTTTGAGGTGTGCGAGCTTTGAAATTGCGTGATTTCTGTGTCTCTCAAGCAGACGCTCGAGTCGGTGTCTTTAGCCTGGCATGATTATATTTTAGAGCGGTTTGTTTTATATTCTGCTTTTGTTTTCTAATTAATAATTCCATCCACAAAAATAATTCATGTAAAGCATTATGAGAGCAAAGCATGCGAAGACGAGCATTATACTGCTTGTACTGTGGCAAAAATATCAATTACAAGTCTTATATTATAAATAAATGAATACAAGAATAATTTCCATGTGTTGACGTCTTGACCAGTTGGGCCATCGATCTCTTACCTTTTTTTCGGGGAGAAATGCTTAACCGCACCGTACCCGCCGTTGGCTAGACGGCGAGCGTATGTGGGGTTCTCCCGGCAGAGTGTCTGGCCTACCCATTGAAACCCCTCGGTGTTCTTCCTGCCCTTATGGGTGCGCTATGTAAGGTCCACACAGCGACACCACTACCCATGCGCCCGGGCATGCCCGACCAACTGGTAGTGCTATCGCCAAGGGGGGATTGCCCGAGCACGCCGGGGCAATCCCCAGCTCTTACCAGCCCTGACATCTCTTTTTGTACTGTGTTAAGACAAAGTAGACTTTATTTATTCACTGTAAATAACTACGTATCAATATCCACTTCAGAAATTTTTACAGATTTCTTGAAAATTGACTAAGAATAAGGCATGCTTAATTTTTTTTTGCGTTTTTTAAAGAAAATGTAGTATTTTTTAAGAAAATGCGAAGTCGAATATATAAAAATTTGTAAGTTAGCTTTATTTTTTTTAACCAATTGTCCTGAAATCTGCAGTTTTCTAAATTGAGTGTTATTAACAGGGAATAAAGTCTAAAGTCTTTGGCTTAACAAAGTTGTACAAAAAGAAATATGCAGATCAAAATTTGTCTGGAATGGTAAGAATTCGGTGCTCCAACTGGTTAAGGCGTCAACATGGTAAATTGAAGACGCGCGTTTAAATACCACCAGAGTCAACATTTTTTCTAGAACCTACTGATTTATTCATTTATCAACTAATTAGCATTTTTAAAGAAAATGCAAAGTCACAAATAAAAAAAGGTTTAATGGTTGAGGGTCATCTTATTTTAATATAAGGATCGCCTTATAGGTACCTACCACAGTAGGTAGGGTGAAGAACATCTACCGTTCCTATGTATAGAAGGTGTTTGGTACAACCCTGTCAAGCCGAAATCTATAGATACTCATGTTAACATAGTCATATAAAAGTTATGGCGTCATTGAAAATTCGAAAAAGTAAAAATAATTTTCTAATTGTGCATTCATTTTTTCACATACCTATCAATTTTATTATTTATAAATAAATAAATAAATTTGTATGAGGGATTTCAAAAATAATTTTACAAATTCAAATTTCCAATGACGCCATAGGTCACTTTTATAGGACCATGTAAACACGGCGTAGGTTTCGGCTTGATAGAATATTGACCAAAAAAGATGTATAATATTTTCATTGACAAGACCAGGTAGACAATTGACAGATCATCTGCAAATCACATGTAGGTACAAAGCCGTTCGTGCGTCATATGGTGGCCGGAAGTGACCGCTAGGCATCACTTATACGGACACAATGGCACGTTAGTGTACGGGTCACACCCAGACCGTATTTGACGAACATCTTACTTTAGGTCAAATCCCAAATAATTAAAAAATATTGTAATATACGGCTTATCGGGGTCACACATCAATCAGGGTCGTTTATAACTTTTAATTCATCCAACTGATTATTCCATGGATATGATTGTTCACATGTGTATAAAAGGTCATGCCAAATATAATATATCTTAATACTTATGCTATGTTGTAGTTTTCTTTATTTGTTTGAAAGTGGCAAGGAAAGGAAGCTACGACAAACAATGTTGTACTTTTAATACAATTCATAACTATGTAAGTCTGACATTTTTAGTATGACCTAATCACCATGACGTGTGTGTATTTACTTATATATTGCCGCACTAGAGTAAAGTATCGAAATATTTTTATTAGTGTTGGTTTAAAACGGACACAGCATACTTACTTGGGTATATCTGCTTGAAACAAAAAAACGACAAGGAAATATGTATATCATATTTATAATACGGATGATGGATGATCAATAATCCAACCATTCAATTATGTAATGTAAAAGTGAAAGTAAAACACAACTCAATAATTGTAGATTGTTGGTATTCTACGGACTAGGTATCTGTCATGTTTAATTTGTTTAAAAGTATCATCAAATTTATTTTTGGTCAATAAGGAAGTTCTTATAATAGACAGCTTACCTTCAACTATGCGTACCGCTGTAAAAACGGCGACAATTTATTTTCGCTGTTAGAATTACAACACAACCAAAGATCATGGCCATACGGTTGGTCGGTGCAAGAAAGAATCTCATTGTCAGATGTGCACATTTTGGCAAATAAGAAGTTTTGTGTTTGCTTCTTCACATTGACTGAATTTTACTTGGTTTCATGAGTCAATATATACCCTAGGGAAAGTCTGTACCAGGGTCGTCTGCTTGGGTTGCAGCAAATTGCGGATTTCTGCCGCAAAGCAGAAGTGCTTGGTACCTGTGTTCCGGTTTGAAGGGCGAGGGCAGTGAAATTACTGGGTACCGTGACTACATTTTATGTCACAAGTTGGCAACGTATACTGTGTTCCTTGTGGGGGTTGCAGTTTTGCTGCGAATCTCACAAGAGCCATATGTATTATAGGTGTCTGTTACCACTTACTGTCAGGTGGTCAGTTTACTTGCTTGCCAACTTAGTTGCAATAAAAAAAGTCGATTTAACATCTTTAAACCATACAGCACTTATGAATGGTGAAAGATGGACAAAAAGGATTACCACATGGAACAGTCCATTAGGTAAGCGAAGTAGAGGTAGACCACTAGAGAGATGGCTCGATGAAATCCTAAAAACAGCTGGCAACAACTGGAGGGAAAAGAAATAGACAGAGACAAGTGGATAAAAATGGAGGAGGCCTTTACTCAGTAGAGAGGTCCTTAAAAATACATATTAATGAAACTGACATAAAAAATATATTACATTAATAAATTAAATTCAAAATAGCAGTGTTAAATAGTAACTAATAATATAATATTTAAATGTTAATTTATATGTAAAATAAAAAATAATACTGATAAATTATTTTTTTATTCAAATGAAAAATTGAATTAAATATAAATCAAACATTGTAAATGAAATTGTAGACATATACATTTATTTACATATTTTATTGTAATTGAATTTTTTAAGGAATAAATATGGCTTTATTATTATTATAATGAGTCGATGTGGACTTCGTCGATGTCGATTTGACATCTTAAAATAGTAAAATAAGGGAAAATGGTAGGAAATTATTCTTTAGCCATAAGATTGTGTTTCTACAAAGTCAAGTAGTCTAGGTCCTAAAAGATAGGGTTCGAGTTTCGATATTTTATAACACTTTTTTGTTTTATTAGACGACTTCAAAAAAGGAGGAGGTTCTTAATTCGATGCGTATGTTTTTTTTATGTGTATGTTACGCGATTACGCCGCCAATTGTGGACTGATTTTCAAAATTATTTTTGTATTCGATAGAGTATACTCCAAAGGTGATCCCATGGTCATCAAAGTTAGGATCTGATCCCATAAAAATCGAGGAAAACCCTTAAATTTTTAGGTGTGTCCAACGTGTTTTGTGTGAATGTTAAGCGATTAAACCGCCAATTGTGGACCGATTTTCAAAATTCTTTTTGTATTCGATAGAGTATACTCCTGGGGTGGTCTCAAGGTCATCAAGGTCACCAAAGTCAGGATCTTATGATGGGATCCCATGAAAATTGAGGGTAACAAAAAATATTTCATTCACTAAAAAGTAAAAAATATTTAACAAAAAATAAAAAACGACTACAAAAAAACTGAAAAGTTAAAAATAATATAAGAATAGCTACAGACAACATCACACTTCTATATAGAAGTCGGTGATTTAAGACTTTCTAGGAGATCATCGTTTGCCATCGACTTTTTTTTTGGGAGAGGGGAAAATGCGTTTACGCATTCCTCGTGGTCGAGCCAAACCACGGGGATATGTGGGACTCCCCAGACCGTCCACGGCCCGGGCCTACCCACTAAAACCCCCCATTAGCTCCTCCGTCCGTCACAAGACAAGGGGAAGGGGACAACAGCCAGGCCTTATTCCCGCTGACCCCTGCCTGTGACATGTCCGTTGCTGAACTCTCCTCCTGGCTCTGCTAGTGGAGCGGTTCGGCGCCGCTTACACCCCGAAAGTGGTTTTTATTGTGTTTGTCTTCCACGCGGCCCGACGACAGATCCCACTGGATCCATAGCCGCGCGGGTGAGCCGAAGCTCGGGGAAATCCCTTGGCGCAAAGCGCCATTGCGAGAAACTCGCCTCTGCTCTGCTAGCACAAAAGGCAGCCGCCAGGAGCCACACCTCTTCTTACAACAAGAAGAGGGACTTCGCCCTTCCATGAAGCGGGTGGCCACACGAAGTGGCCCGCCGGGTTGAATCCGGCCATCCCACACCCCCCCTTCATGGGGGTCCTCTCGTCAGACTATTAGCCCGCGGCAGAGAATCTGCCGGGTTGCCCAGGGTGCACCACGAGGAGGTTGTCTGACATCGCACCCCTTGGCACCGACTTCAATATAGAAGTGTGATGTTGACTGTACCTATATCTTATATTATTTTTAACTTTTCAGTGTTTTTGAAGTCGTTTTTTATTTTTTGTTTAATTTCTTTTATTTTTTTTTGGACTGAGAATGTGATGCTGAGGCATGGTGTCAAAACTGCAGATTATTAAACGATAAAATATACAGCTGGAACATAGTCGACAAATATGTTTTGTTTATATTATTATTATAATGATAATAATAGCAACTGTAGAGTATCAATTAAAGAAAAAGCTGCAAAATATTGACTGTATAAGCATCGTTGACCGAACATCAGTGAAATGTTTTGTTCAAGCTACGACTACTACACGGTTTTTGGGCTGGGCACATTGATGTACTATAAATGAGAATGTATAGTACATCAATTGCTTGGCAAGATAAATACTCGTATCACTTGCTGTGCCCGCGACCTACGTTTCGCTTAAATAAAGCACATCTTTGTATTTTCTTTATTTTTTGGTTGGTGATTTTTCAGCTTTCTGTGGGAATTTTGAAAAATCCTTCCTTAGGGGTGGCTACATCAGCCAACGAGCCCCTGAACCGAGTTTCATGCTTCTAGCTCCAGTAATTTGAGCTCTACGTTGATACTTCAATCAGTCACTCACCAAAGCTATACTATAGGTAGGACAGATCTGAATCAGAATAAAATATTCTGTATATTATACAGAAGATTGTTTATTTTATTTCATATTGGTTATATTTAATTTAACAGTGGACTTAAAGATACTAAATCATAGTCATATTCCTTTACATACGACTGCTAACTAATAAATTATTGTTAAAAATATAGTTTTAAATGAATCATCATTATTGGCCAAAGTCACGTACAAAATGGGCAATCTCCTTTTACGATATATGATAAAAATCTGTATATTGAGATCAGCAAAATACCTAATTGATTCGTAAATCTTGTAATGCCACAATAACATTTTGTGGTAATAACAGGATCTCTTTTCTTTACACGAAGTCTACACACAAAAACATAAGGAAGCATTCGTCTATAATGTACATTCTCATTATACACAGTAAACACAAAGGATTTTTTACTGGATGTAGCTGGTACAAACACCAAACAGAGATATAAGACTCTTTTGGATTTTATAGTAATTGTTGATTTGCCTTAGTCATAGTTTGATGCTGGGTAAGTCCAAATTTTCCCTTCTTACGCACGGTCCACCTCTTGAGATCACCTGGGTGAACCGTGAAATTTGTCGATTGACAGAACACTGGAAACCATAAACCAGCTCAGACCCAAATACAATCTCTAGCACTATAATAAGTAAATTTCGCGAGGTGTATGATCACTGTAGGTGTGAGTCGTACATATGTATCGTAGTCCATGGATTAGTGGTAAGCTAATACAGATGTCTAATAAGAAAATAGAACTTTTAAAAATTTGGCTTAATGATAAGTAATAAGAAAAATAAATTAATATACAGGATGTCCCAAAAACAATGAATAAACCTATAACTATAGATGGACTTCATCATAGCCACCACAAATTTTGACTTTAATGAAAATATCACGGTTTCAGAGATATTTATTGTTTTTGTTTTTTTCGAAAATTTCCAAGTGCGATTAGTTTTTATAGTGCCATTTCTACAAACGGAGAGCTATTCCGATTTAGTTTTTTTTTATTTCACAAGCGATAGTTTAGCAATCAAAAACAAAGACTTAAATTTAACAAACTAGCGTAAAGTGTTTAAAATAAATTAAAACACAAAGAAAATTAAAAATCAATTTAATTTTCTTTCATGTTTGATCAGCTACAGTGTGAAAAAAATGTAGGACGCTCATCATGCCCATTACCTTAAAAACTTGCTTAGCTATTCTAGATTCCAAAAAGGTATCATAAGCCTAAGTATTTTAAATATTTTTAATTTCATGACAACTTGAATAGCAAAAAGTATTCAAACTTCAAAAAAATATTTTTGTCGTAATAATAACTCTTAAGCTTTTGTGTTAATCTAAAGGTGTAATGAGCCTAGGTAATCTGTATTTTTTAATCTCATGACTACTTAAGGAGTATGAAAATGTCAAAGTACTCGTAAAAAATACATTTTTTCGTAAAAAAATCAAATTGAACTTGCGCCCTTATACACGTCCTAGATCTTTTAATAAAAGAATGTTTAATGCGGTGCGCGTAACCCGACTTTGATGTAAGCAGCTGCATTTTGGATGCGAGTCCGCAACTCCGCAATCGAGGATACTGACGATCGCGTACACGAGGTCTTTTAGACACCTCCAATAAAACATCCAAGGGATTTAAATCCGGTGATCTCGGTGGCCATAAAATAGGACAAAGCCGGCCTTCGACCTTTTGGGTAATTTTCGTTTAAGTGATTTCTCACTCTTTCAAAAGTAATGTTTACATTTCATACCTTTCTGCGTACTGTCCAGCAGCAACGTTGGCATAACCTCGACACTCGCCATAAGTGTTTGCATATTCGAATGTCGTGTACTAATGTCTAGGCATGTTCAAAGTCCTAATAACGATTGCTAATTGTCAGAAGGTATCACAAATACAAACAATATCCAGATCGTAAATCTAGTAAAGTCCGTGTACGCGACGCCAGTATCCTTGATTGCGGAGCTGTGGACTCGCATCCAAAATGCAGCTACTTACATCAAAACGTCGGGTTACGTGCGTTTGGAAATCGTACAGGTCCTTTTTTTATACAAACGTTGTCCCCTATTTCCTTCCTGGATAATGGCATTAGCTGTTCTATTTTTTCAAAAAAATCAATGGCAACTATAAACATGCTCCTATGTTTTCCTTTTTTTATAAAGTTAATTACTAAATGAGATATAAACCTTCAAACACCTGAAAAATTGGCCTGATTTTCTGCTATATTAAAACATCCAGCAAACAAATTTGACGAAATTATATGAAAAAGCAAAACATGGAAACACAGCCATAGCCTTTCTTTAATTTTTAACGTAAAATGTAAATAAATCGGTCTAGTTTTAGCGGAGAAAACGACTTCGAAACGTATATTTTGTGTACTTTTTATAGGTATTTTCCGTCCTAGCTGCATTTGTCTCTATCGCGCTCAGAACGATTGTTTGGGCATACAGCGAGACAGCAATACATTTTACAAATACCTATTTCTGAATTCTCTCGACCTTAATGTTTCCTCTTTATTAAAAAGTCTACGACGTGTATAAGGGCGCAAGTTCAATTTGATTTTTTTTACGAAAAAATGTGTTTTTAACGTGTAATTTAAAATTTTCATATGTTAAACTAGTTATGAGATTAAAAAATACAGAATACCTAGGCTCATTACACCTTTACATTACTACAGAAGCTTAGAGTTATTATTACGACAAAAATATTTTTTTAAAGTTTTAATACTATTTGCTATTCAAGTAGTCATGAAATTAAACATATTTAGAATACTTAGGTTTATGATACCTTTTTGGAATCTAGAATAGCTAAGCAAGTTTTTAAGGTAATGGGCACGATGAGCGTTCCTACATTTTTTTTTCACACTGCAGCTGATCAAACATGAAAGAAAATTAATTTCATTTTTAATTTTCTTTGTGTTTTAATTTATTTTAAACACTTTACGCTAGTTTGTTAAATTTAAGTCTTTGTTTTTGATAGCTAAACTATCGCTTGTGAAATAAAAAAAAAACTACATCGAAAAAGCTCTCCATTTGTAGAAATGGCACTATAAAAACTAATCGCACTTGGAAATTATCGAAAAAAACAAAAACAAAAAATATCTCTGAAACCGTGATATTTTCACTAAGATCAAAATTTGTGGTAAGGGAGGCCATGATGAAGTCCATCTATAGTTACAGGTTTATCCATTGTTTTTGGGACATCCTGTATAACAAATACAGAAACAGAAGAAATAGATTTATATATAAAGCTATATAACGCAATAAAAAGAGATATTTGTAATAACTTTAACAATAAGACTCTAAGGGCAGGACACTGACGGCTGTTGAGGCGAAAAGGTCCTCGAGTAGCGTTCTCATACCGGGAGGCACAGCGTTGGTAGGATCCCCACGTGGTGGACCGATGGTCTCGTGAACGTCGTAGGAATGCGTTTTATGCAGGCAGTGCAGGGCCTATCGGTATAAAGATCCTTGAGAGAGGCATTTGACCAGCAGTACGCGTCTTATAAAAAAATGTTTTAAGAAAGATAGCTAGACAGCTACGCTGATTTTTTTTCAACAGTAATCCACGCACCAGAGTGTTAATTTTAATCCGAGACTTAGGATTTTTTTTGATACAAAACTTCACTAAAGCATTCAAATTGACGTAAGGTTCGTATTATATAAACAATTACCAACTTTATGATATAGTTGGTAAATGTTTTAAATTGTATGGATTATGCGAATTAGTTTAAATTTAACACGGTCTTCTACATATCTTTAGATTTACATAACAAAACATAGATTTGATCAAAATTGAATTCATCATTTCAGCCAAGAGACGCCCACTGCTGGACATAGGCCTCCCCCAGGGATCTCCAAACCGATCGGTCCTGCGCCTCCCGCATCCAGCGGCTTCCCGCGACCTTTACCAGATCGTCGGTCCACCTTGTGGGGGGCCTACCAACGCTGCGTCTCCTGGTACGCGGCCGCCACTCAAGGACCTTTCCGCCCCAACGGCCGTCAGTCCTGCGAGCTATGTGTCCTGCCCACTGCCACTTAAGGTTTGCAATTCTTTGGGCTATGTCGGCGACTCTAGTTCTTCTACGGATCTCTTCATTTCTGATGCGATCGCGTAGAGAAACCCCGAGCATAGCCCTCTCCATTGCCCTTTGAGAGACATTGAGCCTTCTGATGAGACCCATTGTAAACGGCCACGTCTCAGTTCCGTACGTCATCACTGGCAACACGCACGAATTGAAGACTTTCGTCTTATGACACTGCGGTAGATTGGCCGAGAATATGCTGCGTAGCTTCCCGAACGCTGCCCAGCCGAGTTGGATTCGTCGATTTACCTCTTTCTGGAAGTTGGACTTACCAAGCTGGACTATTTGTCCCAGGTAAACATATTCGTCAACAACTTCCAGTGTAGAGCCGCCAACCTTCACAGGAGTGGGTACTACATGGGAATTCACCATAATTTTGGTCTTGTCCATGTTCATTTTAAGACCCACTTGTTGGGAAACTCTACAGAGGTCTTCGAGAAATTGAATTATGCGGTTCTAATTAGAAATCCATTATTAGTAAGTTAAATACCTGAATAACTCCGGAAAACATGAAACACGTTGGACGTATCTACCTATAAAATTTAAGGGTTTCCATTGATTTTCCTGGGATACCACTAACGAATCCTGACTTTGGTGATAATGGGATCACTATCGAATACAAAAATAATTTTGCAAATCGGTCTACAATTGGCGGAGTAATTGCGTAATACAAAGAAAAAAAAAGACATACGCATCGAATTAAGAAACACCTTCTTTTTTGAAATTCCTTTAAACAATAACTAGAATAAGTTTTTAGAGGTGAAACATAGCTTTTGCTTATTTGGAGTAAGCTCTTTAGCATCTACTGACGATCGCCCTTCTTCGTTTACCTCGCTACGCCCTTGATGGAAAGTATAACTCTTTAATAATTACAAGGCTGTAATTAACTAAAATAGATAATGTTAAATGAGTTAGGTAAATAAAATGCATCTAAACATTGTTATGCTGCGGCTGCGCTGGTGCTGTGTCTGGCGTGGCGCTACATTTTGTTAATTATAATGACAGTGCGTTTAAATGCCTATCTGTATAAAAAACTATGAATAATTTCAATTAATTACGTATTTTTAAGGAATATCCAAAGTCACAAATAAATTTGTAATCTGTATATTTTTGTTCTAAGTGGAAAACTACCTCGTACGTTTGTCGTAGGTAATGTAGGTATATCTATCGCACAGACCATTGTGACATTTGTAATAACGAATTTTCCCGTATTTACACTGTTAAAGTAAACATTTTCTTGATTATGTCACTGTTTTTAAGCTCATTTTAGCCATTAAATAGCCCCAAGTAGATTATGAAATGAAATGAAATAGGGATAAAGTAGCTTGTCGCTTGACGGTTCCTTGTAATAGTATCCAAAGTATCTTATATCATTTGATAGTTCGCTGCTTGATAGTGAATACTATCATATTAAAACTGTAAGGAACACAGAGATTTTAATACGAGTATCTATATGAGTAGTTTGGCAAATGTAATGAAATAGTTATTGTATGGCAAAAAAGAATTAAAATCTTAATTGTGGCGATGGTCTAAGGTTAAGAGCCAAAAAGTGGGCATCCAACGTTTCATTGAATATGGGTTTGCTCCTAATGATTCTGGGTCTCCTCGGGGATCAATTCTTGTTCCATTATTGTTTGTCTTATGTATTAATGATATCAAGAAATGTCACCTGAAACTGCTTCATTGGTCTAGGCTAGGATATCATAAATGTCTCTAGCAACTACTTCGTTGGTTCAGGTGGCCGGCCACAATTGTAACTGCAATAAAGACTTCGGAACTTTTTCTCGAAAAACTTTATCGAGTTTTGTCTGATTAGGAAATGTTCAGTATCAATTCTGAGAATAGCGGTCTGCCTCTATACTAGGGACTTAAAATAATAGGCGTGACAATATTATTTATTATCAATAACCTTTTAAATACAGTATTTTTAATAAATGCTGGTGATTTTAAAATCTTTTGATTGAAACTACAAAAGCGATATTAGCCTTAATATGTTTTCATATAAATATATTTTAAATCTATTACATCCACAATATAATATGTAGTGAAGCGCACCAGAGTGTTAATTTTAATGCGGGACTTAGGAATTATTATTTTTTGATACAAAACTTCACTAAAGCATTCAGATTGACGTAATGTTCATATAGTTTGTAAATGTTTTAAATTGTATGAATTATGCGATTTAGTTCACACGATCTTCTACATAACATAGATTTACATAACGAAACATAGATTTGCTCAAAATTGAATTTTGCGGTTCCAATTAGAAATCCATTAAAAATATGGCAATACTGTTGAAAAAAATCAGCGTAGCTATCTTAAAACAATTTGTTACAAGACGCCCACTCCTGGACATAGGCCTCCCCTAAGGATCTTTACGCCGATCGGTCCTGCAGTGCCTGCATAAAATGCATTCTTGCGACCTTCCCACCAGGTCATCGGTCTACCTTGTGGGGATCCTACCAATGCTGCGACTTCCAGTACGAGGTCGCCACTCGAGGACCTTTTCGCCTCAACAGCCGTCAGCTGATGTGTCCTGCCCACTGACAACAAATTCTTGTAATGCTTTGGATTACAAAAAATATACCAACGAGAATAAGACTTTTCAATAGGTACTAATTGAATACTGTGAAGTTAAATGGTTAATTTTCCGATTGTGAACATCCAGGCTTGCGTTTAATCATCTCTAACTCGATGGAATACACACGTATATTTGTATCTCAAAACAGCAAATTAGCCAATACTGCTTATCATGGAGCATAATCGTCCGTTCCAATCTAGTATATGCCGTGTTAAATTGAACCTTTCTGCGATGATGATGATGATAATGAAACGTTTGTTACTTCAATTGTATATTCTTCAAAGGATTCACATTAATAAATAGCCTAATTTTACGACTCATCGGCATTCGGCAGTCGATAAGATTCGATAATTTTGTTTGAGTTTTTTTAAATAATTACTAACATTTAGCGTTTAGGTGTCAGCATCCGAACAGTATTGGCATATTTGTCTGTGAATCGACTCATCTTTAAATATATACGATGAACATACGAGTATTTCTGTTTTTTCAACAACTTATCCAATTTGTTGCTGATTAATGGACAAGTTACAATATCGCCACTTACATATTTATATTTTATGAGTAATTAATGTTGTATTTTTAATTTCGCAGTTGCTTTTGGCTATATCTTCTGCGCTGGGTGCCTCAGCGCTACTTTTACTAGCAGTTCCTGTAGGCAGACTTACGATTACGTTTCCACCAGCAGTGGAATTACTAGCAACCTGCGACGGAGGCCTGCATCTGAGCCACGTTCACGACTATCCCTGCGACCCGCTACATCCTTATCCCTACGACGTGAATCTCACGTAAGGCTCTTTAAGACTTCAAAATTTGTACATAATTAATCGTTTTTATATATTGCATTTTTTAATTATAGCTTTCGAATAACGCAACGGTTGCATGCGTCATTGACTATAAGACATACTTACATACGAAAATCAAAATAAAACAAAAATATTTATTTGGTTAACCACAATTAAGAGTACAATTAAGAGCGTCGGTGGCGCTGTGGATTCGGCACTTACTTTCCAATCGGGAGGTCCGGGTTCGAGACCGCCATGTACCAATGTGTTTTTCGTTTTCGAATTTCATATGTACATTTGTCTGACGCTCCTACGGTGAAGGAAAACATCGTGAGGAAACCTGCATACATCTGCGAAAAAATTCAATGGTGTATGTAAAGTCGACCAATCCGCACTGGGCCAGCGCGGTTGACTAAGGCCTAATCACCCTAACATAGGGTAGGCTCGAGCCCCTCGGTGGGGACGTTCATATACGTGATGTGCTGTGATGATGATAACCACAATTATAAATCCTTAAACTAGCGATTGGGACTACCTAGCATGAATGGTGCTTGTGTCAGCAGTCCTGATCTTATTAAATATATACTTATGTGATAGATATTGAGCTACACCGAAATACGTAACAACAGAAACAAATATAGCACAGTAAAAATCTATACATTACAAAGTGCATAGTCCGTTACGAGTATACATTAGCTAATGTTTTGTTTATTTTAGATCACAGAAATAAGACTAACCAAATGGTGATTTAAAGTGTCCGCCCGGATCAATGAGTAATTATATTTTATTGACGTAAATTAATTTTGTTGTAGAATCGTCTCTTGCGGTTTCGTCTGCGACATGCAAAGTGATTTGACCAAAGAAGAAAGAGAGGCGATTGCTAGAACTCGTTCGTACGAAATACAGCTACAATCACCAATCGAAGGGCGGCGGCTCGTTTACCGGCACACAGTGTCAGCAATGCTCAGCCACACTACAGCGCCTCAGAAAGATCACAGCACCACTCGAATAATGGCAAATGATCCGTACTTCAACACTACTATTCTTAAAATAACAGACACCAAGGTCTATTTTCCAGCACCACATCTTTATTATATAGATTGTACTTATAACTCTACTGATGCGTCCTGCATCTTAGGTGGTGAATATGCTTTCGATGAAAATATTGACACACGTTCTGCAGATCAGCGCCATGTGCGTATTGGCCACGGAGAAAAAAACACTACGCTTGATGTTCTTGGCATTTACGTTTCTAATTCAACAGATATTAATGACAATTATCAGTGTAAAGATTACTTCAGTGAGGTAGGTATGCTAATTTTTAACTCTTATGGTAACAATGAATAAAGAAATTTATGTCTAAATACTAATAATGATTTTAGGTAAATGAGGAGAGCGGCGTTACAGTGCACGTAGATTCTCGACAACTATCACATTGTTCAGCTGCATGCGCATCTTCCGTGCTTAGGAAGCATTTGTGTGAAAATAAGCAACAGCAGCTTGAACTAGATCCAGCGTTCACATTTTGGACGTATCTTGCAGTAAGTAAAGAGTCAACAGCTATGCCTGAAAGTGGCATCCTTCATAATTTTAACAGCTTTTCATCCAAATAGCCAAATCAGACTTATAAGCAAGTTTAAAATGACATATTAGTTAATTAATGTTGATGACAGAGAAAGACTCAGCACTAGATTCTTCTGCTCGGACTATTTTACCTGTTACTACCGACAAGTAGCAGTGCTTGCATTGCTGTGTTCCGGTTTGAAGGGTCACCCTTCAGGCAGTAAAAGTACCTGAGGAAAGTACTGTGACTTGACATCTTATGTCACAAGTTAGCAAAGTGCATTAGGGCCTTTCTAGGGGTTGTAGATTTGCTTATCTTACAGGAGCCACGTGTACTATTGATAACTGTAGCCACTTATCATCAGATAGGCAATCTACTCGTTTGCCAATTTTGTTGCGTAACAAATGTAGGTATGTATTGAATTTGTTCGATTATTTTCGTGTGAATACAATTTATGATTCGACTAAATAAACGGTCATTTTGGGTGTTTGTCTGTTTCGATTGGCAGGATGGTCCGCCATATGAAACATCATCGATTTGTAATGTAACAGATGTAATGTAAACGGCTGATATTAAAAATTACATAAAAGTTGAGGAATGTAATTTTTCAGGTGTAAATTGGATACTTGGATTAAACCAGAATGTTTGGATTATTTTACTGTTAAATTGTACATAATATTTAAGTATGTCAGAATGACAAATTAACAAGAGGCGATTTGCTTTAAAAAATCTATGACCTCAGGCAGGATTAACTAATAAATAAATTACTACAGTCTTGTAATGCTCTGAAAACACAGTTTTAAATATCTTATACATACACAATAAATCTAAAATCTACCTGTAAACAAAGACAAAAACGACAATTACAGTTTAATTATCAATATATTGGATGATTTTTACTTCGCTTCAAATTTATCGACGAATCTTTTACTTATTAACGACATCAATTAGGGCAGCAAGATTCAAAATTAAAGAAATATATTTTCTTTAAATGTATAGAATAGTTAGGTAGGTACCTCCTTTTTTATTTTCGTGTGATTTCTTTATTTTGAACAACTGCCAATCATTCAGATGACGATCTTAAAAACAAATTTAAATATGAGCGATTATTCTAAAATTGGGATAGCTTTTTCGAAACCGACATTCTCGAGGATAAAGTAATAACGCTAATGGCAAGGAGGTGGATTGCCTAATTCACTGACAACCAGCTCCACGGAGTACACGTGATGCTTTAACGTAAACGCATGCAGATCGAGAGGCGGAACCGTTAATGGAAAAATTGCCGAGTGATCGTGGCTAACTCGCTAATGGCGAACTTGATCCGAGCGACCCGGCCGCGGCCGCGCGCCTCCGGGCCCAATCTCCTGCACTCACTCGACCGGCTGCTCACACTTTTTATAAGTTTTCAATTAAATGCGTGTGAAGTATTCTTTAAGGATACACTGACCAAATTAATAGTCGTTTTGATTATGACGTAGAAAAAACGCCGACTTTTTGTTTATTTTATTTTTATTTATTAGAAAAACTTACAGTTAGCTTATATTACAGTAAATAAATAAGTTTGCTGCTGGCTAATTATAAGTTTTCGCATTTGTACGAGTATGTAAGTAATTAATAACAATGAAATGTGAAATTAACATAACCTAAGTACTAAGAAACATAATTCGAATTATTGACACTTGATTCATTTGTGTCTACTTTATGAATGGTTGCCTTTTTTTGTTCAATTATCCACCATCATGCATAAAATACTGCTTACTTCAAATAGGTACTCGTGTATGCTACTTATGTTTTTTCAGCATTAGGATATAATGATTTAATAGGTATTTGGGATATGATGATCGGCGTTATAGTAGATATCCCTTAATGTATTTTGTGATTTGATGTTGTAGGTTTCGTGGTTGATGAAGGAAAGTGTTTTGTACCAGTTGATGCCATTGCATAAACATCAAACGATAAGAGACTTTTTCCTGTATAACACAATTGAATACATTAGGTACTTATAGCTGATGACATACTTACGTTCTTATTGGCTCGGTTTTGTGGACATCCCATAAACAATAATATTATATGAGACATCATACAATAGCTTATTATATTCAGTGTTTGTTATTGAAGTTGATCTTCTCGCACATTGACGGAACATTGACGATTAACATCAACGCAGGATGAAAATATTCTTTGTGTAAATCACGATCGATTACAATGGCAACATTATCAGTGATTTTGAATAACGAGTTATTGTTATTTGGAGAGGTAATGCTGAGGTATTACTGATCTTTGTTGCTGTATTCTGCTTCTTCGATGATCTACAAGCTAGTATTATACAAAACCATGACAGCAAATTCCTGTTATGAGTACCCTAAAATTGGCATATAAAAGCTTAAACCACGAAACTTTATATTCAGAAAAATAAATAGAAATGAGTAAAGCCTTGTTAAAACTTTTTATTCCATTCCATCCTGAAAGGGTTCATCCCTTAAGGGGTTTAATAAGGGTTAGAAGTAGGTATGTTTTTTGTTGGAATATCACACTTATGGCCAATAGCACTAACCTTGTCTTAGCTTAGGACGATCATAAGTGGCATGCTGTCATTCTTTTCATTAAAGACAAGTGACAGCATTCTTTTTAAGACTGCTTTAGCTAAGACAGTCTTAGCTAAGCTGCAATTGGCCATAAAACTATACTACTGAACGTGTTTAAGGAGTCTTTTTTGGTAGGGCTTCTGACTAGTTACCACGTCTCTAGGCTGAAATGGTGAAACGAAACGAATAGACTGATAGCAAAAGTAAGGCAATAACGTAAGCCATGTGGGTGGTCTCGAATTATATTTCATCTATATCGTTCATAATGAATGATGTTCTTTTTGCTATGACGATATAGCGAACATGTAAAGTGACTAAATAATTAGCCTCTCGGTGGTAGGTGTTTGACTCGGAATCGGTTAATTATGTATTGGGGTTGGTGAGCTTGCACTACGTTTCGCAATGCTACTCGTATAATACTGAGCCGATCGTCCTTCTCCGTCCGTAATGAAAAAATATTTTTTTCATTACGGATAGTAGGTCTGAAGTTGCCCGAGGAGCGGGTTGAAAGTAATACTTCTCAGTCCTAGGTAAAAACGTTTTCAACTGACAGCTGTTAAATTATAAAACAAAACTAGGTATTCTAATTTCACATTTCCATTGAACCATGTTTCAACTTTCTATACAGCCACTCATTACAGCGTGATGTAAAATTGAAATAACATCAAGTAGTAGGTATTAATTAAAGAATATATTTTTTAAATGACTTTATTTCTTTGAAATAGCAAGATTTGGGCAAAATATTTACCATTTTTTCAATGATAAAAATGAAAAATAATGGCTGGCCGGCCACAGAAAAAAAAAACAAAATAGGCGGGAAAGCGGCAAACCCGATCTTCATTTGCTTTTTCGAGTTGTAGAGTTTTGTTTATTACTTCCGTATACCAGAGATTTGTATTAACGCAATGAGTTCATCTGATTCAGATATGGATTTAACGCCTGATTTCATAAGAGAAGAGGCTAAAGCAGAAGTTGTTGATTTATGTAAAAATGAATTCACTAATTTTTATTTAGTTAATTCATGTTTTTATTTTTAATTTCCTTGTATTCGTAATGAAAAGCACAGTGTTTACCTCGGGTTAGACTTTTTCAGTCCCTCGAACTATTGGCGCCCCCGCTACGCTCGGGCGCCAAACCCCGTCTCGGGACTAAATAAGTTACTTTCATCCCTAGAGTAGCACAGGAGAATAATAGTCTTTTTTTCTATATTCGTCTGTTTGCAATAGACATAAATTACGGTTACGATGTATGCACACACAATCAACCATAATTTTCGTGACTGCTTCTGAAATACCTCACTGTTATGAAGCGTTTCAATCGATCACGGAACAGCTCCCTCCATCCACTTGGATCCACCAGCAGGCTCCTCCGGTTGAGCCAATGGCGCTAGTTAATATTATAATTATTGGTTTGTATCTGTTTTTCACTGGCTTCCAGGTGCGTGTGTTTATTGGCATCATTGGCGGGACAGCGTTTGCCATGTTCGAAGGGGCTGTGATCGCCATCGTGCGAGAGCAGAACGCCGACTACGGCCTGCAGCGAGTCTATGCCAGCATAGGGGCAATGATATCCTCTCCGCTCTCTGGTCTGCTAATAGATTACGTCAGCCGGGGTAAAGGGTACACAGATTTTCGGTAAGTTTCCCGGAGAGGATGATAGTAAATAAATAGTTTATTTTCCTTTACTTAAATCTAGTTTGAGCACATAAGAGCGTCTGCGCGAACATTTGATGCAAAATGATTGCTCACGCAAGACGGAACGGAGCGTATGGACAGGCCATATGATGGCGGGTGACTATTCTACGGATTATTATTTTATTATTATGGTCGGTTTTACTGGGAAATTCGTTAAATCGAAAGTTTAGGTTAATAGATTTGTAACACTTGCAAGGATGACAAGTGTACTTTGCCAATTTGTGTCACAAGATAATATCTAGTCACATCTTACCCAGTTTCATTGCCATTCGAACCGGAACACAGCAATGCATGTGCTAGCTCCGCACTGTACGGCAGAACAATGTAATATAAGGTATACATGCACACCATGATCCATGTATCACTTCATTCAGTACCGAGTTACCCTCTGGCAAAAACGTGATTTATGAAGCAGCCATATTACTTATTTCCTAGATAAAGTGTTAAAGTATTGGACTCCTTCCTTTTTATGGTCGAATCTGTCAATCCACACTCATATTAAAAAGAGGTAAAGTTTGTGAGTTTGTATTAGCAAGTAATCTCTGGAACTACTTGAACAGATTTGAAAAATTCTACCACCAGAAGAAATCTCCTAAATTACCCCTGAGTGACATAGGCTATAATATTATAGATTAATAATATTTGTTTATTCCGGGAAAAATGGTCTGCTACGTTGATTATTATCGGTGTCCGCTGACTAAACGGTTTGATATAGGTGAATATAATAATGTTCAACAAAAATATTATTCTTTCGTAGTTCTATACAAAAGTCTGCGGCAAGTACTACATAAATATTTCAAATGACTGCCACGGTCTTTTGCAAAAAGTAAAGGAATATAATAATCTCATGTCATAGTATTTTTCTGGGATAAACTTCGAAACTACTTAACCGATTTTGATGAAATTTCGCTTACTGTATATGATTTGGTCCAACAACAGCTAGACAGTTCAAACGTATTTTTCATATGCAACATGTCAGTCTATACAGTTGTATATTGTATAGAATAAGTTGCAATACATACATATATGTATGACTTGAGTAAAAATGTTTCACGTCCAGCGAAGTGGGCACGGGAAAACTAATATACAATAAATAAACACACACACCCACTTCCAGGCCTGCGTTTTACCTGTACGCCGTTCTGAAAGTTGCGTCTGGAGTACTGATGCTGAGTATCGACCTGGAATTCAAGCAGCCAGCCCAAAACCTCCTTGAAGACGTCATTTCTGTATTCAGAAATGTTGAAATTGTTGCTCTGTTTATTGCGTGTTTCATCATGGGTAAGTGATTCTTTAAGCCTGACGATTTTACTTCTATTCTATCAAGTTATGTAGCACTACATAGTCGGACGATAATTAAGCCAGTTACGTATACAAAGTCAAAATATGTTAGGTACGTCTTCCTGTCTAGAATTAATACAGTACGTGATATTTATATATTTTGAAATTATTAAATTCAGAAAAGAAGGATGTGTTGTATCATCTGATTTATTTTGTTTCCAAATTATGAGTGGAATTATGAATTTAAAAAAAGGATTTATGAATTTCCTTCCTCCTAGCACCAAAGTTCTACTAGTCCTCTCTTTATTTCATTATGCTGAAGTGTGTTGCACCAACGTTAACGAAGACCTACTAGACAAGCTGGATCGAATGCTCAACAACTATATTCGTTTTATTTTCGGTCTGCGGAAATATGACTACATCTTCTTTCGAGATAAACTCAAATAGTTGCCTATCCGTTTGCGAAGGAACCTGAGAGTTGCTTCCCAGCTTTTCAGCATTATTTACGATCCCAATGCTCCTGATTACTTAAAGAGTAAGTTTCAAGCGCTTGGCAGTACTCATGCGCTCAACTTACGTTCTGCTGCAAAACTCACACTTGAGTTTCCAACTCATAGATCCGGGCTCGCTTCGGACTCCTTTACACTTTCAGCTATACGCTTGTGGAATAGCTTACCACCTAACTATAGATCGGCTTTTTTTTCAAGGCGGGGGAATCTCTTTACGATTCAACAAGGGACTGAAAGCTGACAAGGCCGCCCCAAGGATATGCCATTGGACTCGGGTATAAACCCCATACCTGGCTAAAGCACCCTCCAGCTTCTACTTCCGTGGAGACACAATCGGGATCGGCGTTAGCCATTCCCCGAGTGCGCCCCCTAGAGGGTAGGCCCGACGGTGAGCCAGCATAGCTGACCCAAGCGCCAGGTCTTACCTCTACGGGGGGTCGACAAGTGCCATAATTCGACCCCCCAGACGGGCAGGCCAGGGGTAGAAAAGTGTCTCCCAACCGGTTGTCGGCCGGCCGGGCCATTTCATCCCCAGCAGGCGTAGCACGGGCTGCCAAGACGGGACTTGAGTCACGCATTATCTCACAATTTCAGTGACATAATATCTATGTCTTATAGAGTAGTACGGGGGCGCCTATTGAGGCTGCGGTCCGATAACAGCTCTCACAGTGCTAACGATTATAATCGCCTTGGCCAAATTAAAGAGAACACTGAAAGTGCTATTAGCATGCTTACGATTTCGGTCCGGAAGAACATGTACATTCATTTTGAACCGATAACACAATTATCGAACGTCAGACTGACAGGGGACAGTTCGCATAAAGTGATTTCACTCCTGAGCATTAGCGCCGTAAGTTCTATATGACGTTAACGATGGCGTCATGTGGCTCTTCATGCTGGCTAACATTAGCGCGCTCACAACATTTCGGGTCGCGTTTGAGCGCGCTAATAGTGATTCTTATTGATTTTCGGAACGCAGCCTTAGTGTGACTGACATGATAAAATTTCTTGACGCTCCTCAAGGGATACGTGTCACTGAGTCTTATCACAAATTTCTTGGCAGCCCGTGCTACGCCTGCAGCTTGCTTAAGGGAGTTGATTGCGCGCGTCCAGGAACGCGCGCGCGCGCCGCCATCATTCAAACGTCAGATACGAAGACTCTTTTTGGAATCTGTCTAATTTTATTTGAGAGTATTTCGACATAATATTAGAATTATTTATATATATTTATTATACCGGGTGTAACAAGATACCGCAATAATATTTAAGGTTGTTGATTAACAAAAAAAATGTTTTATGACTATACTTTGTATTTTTATTATATGCCTACTTTCGATTTAATAAGCTTAACAGTTAAGCGTATTAAATCGAAAGTAGGCATATAATAAAAATACAAAGAAGAGTCATAAAACATTTTTTTTGTTAAGGGCCCATGGCGCGAAAAATAGCAAAAAGGCCGTTGGCGTTTTTGATATTTTACGTTAACGTTCCAGTTAACTGACCGGGAAAAAATAAATTTAAATTCTTAAATTATGTGTTTACACAATCACCGTCACCATTTTTCAAATTTACATACCATTTCGTTAAAAAATAGCTTCCATTTTACTTAAAATTTAGGTTACACCCACATACCGTTCGTGATTTTTAGCTTCATTAATTAACCCTATTATATTTTAGTTTAATAAATATATAGAACAAAGGTGAGCATAACACTGACACCGTGGTATTTTTTTTAATTATCGTACATTGATTTTTATATGAATTTTTTAACATACATTTATCGATTTTCTTACAAATACTTGGCTCGGCGCGTCGAAATTCAGTGTGCAATCAAGACTCGAAGTGAGAGCACGTCGCTTTGAGCTAGCTCCCGGTTACGTAATTATTTGTGTATGTATACGACGCGAAGTCCTACGGAGTAATCGGAGAAGTTGATAACTAACAATTTTATTATTTGTGGCTGCCGTACGAAAAACCTTCAACCTTTTTACAAGCTTTTATTTATCTTTTGCATGTTCGGGTCTAATCTTGCGAGTTAAATTTGACTCACTTCCCGGTTTCCGATTAAGCTGAAATTTTGCATGCATATGTATTATGATGACGACATGGAGCTGATCTGATGTTGGAGCTGAAAGGTGGCCATAGGAACTCCGCAATAAAACGACATAGTCCCATCGAGTTTGAGCTCGTTTGATTCGTATTGACGAGAACTTTGATCCTATATGGTAACCAGGGTCTGATGCTGGATCTGGAAGGTTGCCATAGGAACTCCGCAATCAAACAATGCAACCCCATCGAGTTTAGGCTCGTTTGATTCGTATTGACGAGTACTTTGGTCCTACATGGTAACCAGGGTCTGATGCTGGAGCTGGAAGGTATCCATAGGAACTCCGCAATAAAACGACACAATCCTATCGAGTTTGGGCTCGTTCGATTCGTATTGACGAGTACTTTGGTCCTACATGGTAACCAGGGTCTGATGCTGGAGCTGTAAGGTAGCCATAGGAACTCCGCAATAAAAAGACACAATCCCATCTAGTTTGGGCTCGTTTGATTCGTATTGACGAGTACTTTGGTCCTATGTGGTAACCAGGGTCTGATTCTGGAACTGGAAGGTGGCCATAGGAACTCCGCAATCAAACAACGCAACCCCATCGAGTTTGGGCTCGTTTGAATTGTATTGACGAGCACTTTGGTCCTATGTGGTAACCAGGGTCTGATTCTGGAACTGGAAGGTGGCCATAGGAACTCCGCAATCAGACAACGCAACCGCATCGAGTTTGGGCTCGTTTGAATTGTATTGACGAGCACTTTGGTCCTATATGGTAACCAGGGTCTGATGCTGGAACTGGAAGGTGGCCATAGGAACTCTGCAATAAAACGACACAACCCCATCAAGTTTGGGCTCGTTTGATTCGTATTGACGAGTACTTTGGACCTATGTGGTAACCAGGGTCTGATGCTGGAGCCGGAAGGTAGCCATAGGAACTCCGCAATAAAACGACACAACCCCATCAAGTTTGGGCTCGTTTGATTCGTATTGACGAGTACTTTGGTCCTACATGGTAACCAGGGTCTGATGCTGGAGCTGGAAGATAGCCAAAGGAACTCCGCAATAAAACGACACAATCCCATCGAGTTTGGGCTTGTTTGATTCGTATTGACGAGTACTTTGGTCCTATGTGGTAACCAGGCTCTGATACTGGAACTGGAAGCTGGCCATAGGAACTCCGCAATAAAACGACACAACCCCATCAAGTTTGGGTTTGTTTGATTCGTATTGACGAGTACTTTGGTCCTATATGGTAACCAGGGTCTGATGCTGGAGTTGGAAGGTGGCCAAAGGAACTCCGAAATAAAACGACGCAACCCCATCGAGTTTGGGCTTGTTTGATTCGTATTGACGAGTACTTTGGTCCTATATGATTTTTCTTGATGAGTACTTTGAGCCTAGCCTAGATAATATCCATACGCAACCCCATCAATTCCTTTTGTGCGACCTTCCCCAATTTAGGTGTCAAATGAAAGAGCTTGAATTGTAGAATGAATTGTAGAATATCGTATATTCTGAAAGACAATCTAATACAAGATGGCTGCCGTCACAAATTGACAGATTATTTTTATGTACAATCCCCACAATATTGGTCTGTATATGGAGTATCAAATGAAAGTTCGTAAAATACAGTACACCATGAAAAAAACTAAAACAAGATGGCCGCTATCACAAAAGATTTTTAAAAACAAGCTTTTATTTTAATGTCCTAAAAAAAGAAAATAAACTTTAATTTATTTTTTATTACAATCTATCGAATGGCTTCAATGCCCTAAAAAGTGCGTTGAGCACAAGAAAATATTCATTTCATATTTGTTTATTACTAAATTATTATATGTATATTATAAAAATTAATTTGTAGATACAACTAACAATAAAGAACGCGGTAGTCATTAAAATATTTCGTATTATTTGAGTAATTAATAAAAAAAATTTTTTTTTAAAAACAAGCTTATATTATAATGCCTTAAAAGAGGAAAATAAACTTTAATTTATTACAAGATATATTTTCTTATAAAAATATGAAAGCTTGTCCCGAGAATTAGGATAAACAATAAAACAATTTAACTTGATTATTATCTTTATTTTTTGTAATAAATAACGTTTTGTACAGCATTGTCATACACACATGACAATGCTGTGCAGTTCTAAAATTTAAATGCATATATGATCCCTTTTTTGAAAAACTCGATTTCGTTATAACTGCTGCCTCACGGAAACTCGGTGTCCTGAACAAGGTGCGTAGGTATTTTGCGCCGGACCAACTATGCCTGTTGTATAAAACTCAGGTTAGGTCTTGCGTGGAATATTGCTCGCACTCCGGCTCCGCTCAGTACCTCCTCGATGCTCTGGACAGATTGCAGCGTCGCGCTATTCGAATAATTGGCGATGTAGAGGCAACTAACACCCTCGAGCCTCTACAACTTCGATGTGACATCGCCTCTCTTAGCGCCTTTTACCGAATGTTCCACGGGGAATGCTCTGAGGAGCTCTTTAACCTTATCCCTCCCTCTCCATTCCTTAACAGAAACACGCGTAAGGGTCTACGGAGTCATCCTTACACTGTATCCTCCTTTTCACACCGTACCAAGAAATTCCAAGATCCCTTCTTCTTTTTTTTATTGCTACTAAGTTGGCAAAAAAGCAAACTGCCCACCTGATGGTAAGTGGTAACAGTCACCTTATAATACATGTGTCTCGTGTGACATTCGCAGTAAAACTGCAACCCCCACAAGGGCCACAGTGTACGTTGCCAACTTGTGACTTAAGATGTAAAGTCACGGTACCCAGTAATTTCAGTACCATATCTTTCCCTTCAAACCGGAACACAGCAATGCAAGCACTGCTGCTTTGCGGCAGAAATAGGTAAGACGGAGGTACCCAAGCACACGACCTTGGTACAGAGTCTCCCTCCGGTAAGTCTTCTGTCGTTCATCCCACATTTGGAATTCTCTACCTGCGCACGTGTTTCCTCCATCCTACAACATGGGTTCCTTCAAAAGAGGTGTGAAAAACATCTTTTAGGCCGGCAAGGGGCGGGCAGGTTCGATAGTGGATGTCCTCCCTCCTCTATCTGTCAACTCATTTGGGCCTCTTTCACCGCTTAACATCAGGCGACAAGAGGTCATTTGCCAGGCCCTCCATAAAAAAAACTGTTTAAGTACCTTGCCCGTATGTATTTACTTGGTAAGCCTTAAATAAATAACAATTGGTAATTCTAAGAAAAAAATATTTGTTTTTTATAAAATGGGTAAATCTTGCGACAAGCTTTTATATTTTATTAGAAACTACCTGTGCCGGCGAACTACGTTTCGCCATAATATAAAAATAGTTTACGACCTATTCTCAGATCTACCGAATGTGCACAAAAAATTTAATAAAGATCAGTCAAACCGTTTCGGAGGAGTTCGGTAACAAACACTGTGACACGAGAATTTTATATATAAGACTAGCTGTGCCGGCGAACTACGTTTCGCCATAATAATTGTATAAAAAATAGTTTACGACCTATTCTCAGACCCACTGAATATACACAAAAAAATTAATAACGATCGGTCAAGCCGTTTCGGAGGAGTTCGGTAACAAACACTGTGACACGAGAATTTTATATATTAGATGTATCATGTAATAAATTAAAATTTATTTTCGTCTTATTAGGGCTTTAAAATAAAATCCTTTTTTTTTTTTTTTTTTTTTTTTTTTTCTCGGGGGGAAATGCGTATCCGCACCGTACCCGCCGTGGGCTAGACGGCGGGCGTGTGTGGGGCTCTCCTGGCAGAATACCAGGCCTACCCACTAAAACCCCCCGGTGTTCTCCCTGCCCTTATGGGCGCGCTAGGTAAGGTCCACAGTGCGACTCCACTACCCACGCGCCCGGGCAAGCCCGACCAATTGGTCGGGCTATCGCCAAGGGGGGATTGCCCGAGAACACCAGGGCAATCCCCAGACGGAGGGCCTTACGGCGGCGTGCACGGGGCCAACCGTGCACGCAGGCCTCCACGGCAGGGTCATTAGACGGGCATCGCTTCTGCGAATGCCCGTCTTCGCCTGCCTATCCGTCTGCGGCGGATGGGAGCGGCTTGAGGGTCTGCCTCCCGCTCCCTCTCCGCGGCCTCCTTCTGCGAGATTACGTCCTCACAGAAGGAGGCGACAGCCTCCCATTCCGCCTCGCCACGGAGCATGGCCACGACCATGCTCGGCAGCGAGAGGTTTCCGCCTCCCAGCGCAGCGTTGAGTTCACTGCGCTGGCGTAGCCAAGCCGGGCACTCCAATAGTGTGTGCTCGGCAGTGTCGTCGGGAGCGTCGCAGTGGTGACACTGCGGCGTTTCCTCCCGACGGGCGACCCGGTGCAGGTAGTGACCGAAGCTTTAAAATAAAATCCTAGTGTGGGGCGACTTTTTTTAAATCTTTTTACTATTATTTTATATTTTATCATTTTGTAACCGCATGGCCGCCATTACGAAACTCGACCAAAGTACTCGTCATTACGAAACAAACGAGCCCAAACTCGATAGGGTTATTTCGTTTTGTTGCAGAGGTCCTATGGCCACCTTCCAGCTCCAGCATCAGACTCTGGTTACCATATAGGACCAAAGTACTCGTCAATACGAATCAAATGAGCACAAACTCAATGGGGTTGTGTCGTTTTATTGCGGAGTTCCTATGGCCACCTTCCAGCTCCAGCATCAGACCCTGGTTACCATATAGGACCAAAGTAATCGTCAATACGAATCAAATGAGCACAAACTCAATGGGGTTGTGTCGTTTTATTGCGGAGTTCCTATGGCCACCTTCCAGCTCCAGCATCAGACCCTGGTTACCATATAGGACCAAAGTAATCGTCAATACGAATCAAATGAGCACAAACTCAATGGGGTTGTGTCGTTTTATTGCGGAGTTCCTATGGCCACCTTCCAGCTCCAGCATCAGACCCTGGTTACCATATAGTACCAAAGTCCTCGTCATTACGAATCAAACGAGCCCAAACTCGATAGGGTTATGTCGTTTTATTGCGGAGGTCCTATGGCCACCTTCCAGTTCCAGCATCAGACCCTGGTTACCATATAGGACCAAAGTACTCGTCATTACGAATCAAACGAGCCCAAAGTCGATAGGGTTATGTCGTTTTATTGCGGAGGTCCTATGGCCACCTCCCAGCTCCAGCATCAGACCCTGGTTAACAAATAGGACCAAAGTACTCGTCAATATGAATCAAACGAGCCCAAACTCGATGGGGTTGCGTCGTTTTATTACGGAGTTCCTATGGCCACCGTCCAGTTCCTTCATCAGATCAGCTCCATGTTATCATAATATTGCATTGTCACGATATACATATTATTATGTGCAAAATTTCAGCCCAATCGAAAACGAGAAGTGGTCAAATCTACATACATACATACAGTGCAAGCTAAATAAATGCTTGTAAAAATAAAAGTTGATCAAACACATCCCTGTATTTACTATAGTATAACACAGTAAATAATAAACACCTATTAAATTCAAAATTAACATCTACGATATTTTGCTAGGCGGCCGTACCGATTGCGCGACCCAGTGCGCTTGTGTGCGTGAGCGACGCACACAAACAGGGACTAGAGAAATTTACCTAAACTAGCTCGGGCTCGCGCGGATGGTGGGCCCTTAATCAACAACCTTAAATATTATTGCGGTATCTTGTTACACCCGGTATATCATATATGTAGTTTTATATATTTTTTTGTATTTATATCCTATTATTTGTTTATGGCGAGCGTCGGTGGCGCAGTGGACTCGGCACTTGCCTTCCAATCGGGGGGTCGGGGTTCGAGACCCGCCATGTACCAATGTGTTTTTCATTTCGAATTTCATATGTACATTTGTCTGACGCTCCTACGGTGAAGGAAAACATCGTGAGGCAACCTGCATACATCTGCGAAGAAATTCAATGATGTATGTGAAGTCGACCAATCCGCACTGGGCCAGCGTGGTTGACTAAGGCCTAATCACCCTAATATAGGGTAGGCTCGAGCCCCTCGGTGGGGACGTAGGTATATGGGCTGTGATGATGATGATGATGATTTGTTTATGTTTACTTTCATTTAATTTAACTATACTTATGTCATTTTTGACATTAATTCGTAAACCGTCTACAATTGCTCCCACTTTTTTATTGGTTAACTGGTAGAGAATGCCTCAGGCATTAAGTCCGCCTTTTGTACATCTTTTGTTTTATGTACGATAAAGATTAAATAAATCAAGGAAAATTATTTTATAGCCTTTATACCTTGTTAGCTTTTGATCTTGCTACACTGAACAAAATCAGACAAAAACGTACAGAGCATTTAAGCATCAGAGTAAATTTCTTACTGAATCAACGAATTCTTAAATTTCTTTGTCATTTTATGTTACTTGAACTTTACAACATGTGATTTAGTATATATAAAAAGTAACTATAGTATTCTAAAAGTTGTTACTGAGTAATGTGTTGCGATATAGCGGTTAAGGCCGGTTAGTTGCTGCGCTTTAGGTATCTGTTTACGAATTATACTCGATTAGCGCTTTTAAGGCGAGGAATTTCCACGTGCAAGCCCATATGTTCCGCACTTCACACCGTTCATTTGTACATGACGTTAGCGCGGACGCGGCCACTGAACAGGCGCCAACATCATGTGCCGCACAGTAAAAATATAACAGTACAACAAGGACGTTTTATATCGTATGCAATATACTTTTTGCTAGGTTACAAATAAGTATTGATTTATAAACTGAGGTAAGTACCTACAGTAATACAACCAATAAAGATACAGCTTTATGACTTCATTGCTATTTTTTATTGTATCTTTACTTGTATGTAAATATGGACACTTTTTAATTGTTACATTACATAGTATTTTTATTTGACAAACAACCACGTGATTTTTTTAATAACTTAAAAAATAACAAAGTTTAAAAAGCTTTCCAGGGTAGTAATGTATTACTTAGTGTTGCCTTTTCCGATGATTAGAGTAAAATTAATGAGTAGTTTGAAGAAAAATATTTTAATAGATATATGTAGGTATTTTAATACATTACTGAATAAATAAGTACTATAACTTATTTCGATTTGATTTGTTAACCGACTTCACTGACTGAAGTTATGAGGTAACACATACCTCATAGCTTCGTCATTTATTAACTGATTTTCAAAATTCTTTTTGTATTCAGAAAAGTATACCCCCGAAGTGGTTCCATGCCATCAAGTCAGGATCTAGTATTGGAATCCCAAGAAAATCGAGAGAATAGGCACGTCCAACGTCTTTCCTGTTTTTTTTCTGAAGCTATTCAGGTATTTGCGTCTGAAAGACATCATCTCAAGGATTCTTCCACTATGCTGAGCTTACGATGGATCCTTAACTTTAAGGAGTTAGGGAGTTAGTCTTTAGATAAAAGGTACGTATTGACTCTCAGTTAGGTATATTCTTTCAAGTTGACTTAGAGAGCTATTATTAATTTCACGAAAAAATAAAAATATTTTTTTTACAAAAATACCGACACCACTTCAAAACAAAAACTCCTTCAAAATAAAAATGTAATGTTGTGTGTTTTATTTTATTGCTACTAAGTTGGCAAACAAGCAAACTGCTCACCTGATGGTAAGTGGTAACAGTCACCTATAATACATGTGGTTCCTGTGCGATTCGCAGTAAAACTGCAAGCCCCACAAGAACCACAGTGTACGTTGCCAACTTGTGACATCAGATGTAAAGTCACGGTACCCAGTAATTTCAGTGCCATATCTTACCCTTCACACCGGAACACAGCAATGCAAGCACTGCTGATTTGCGGCAGAAATAGGTAAGACGGAGGTATTTTTATCCTTGCCTTAGCAAGTATCAAAAACGATAGTATTTTTGTTTTTAATTATGTCCCAATTTTTGTGACAGGTATCTCTGGCAGGTATGTCATCCATCATATTATTATTAGATGAATTCGAAACAAGCTCAAACCTGTTTTTGATGTGCTACCATCATCAACGCTGGCCAAGTGCGGGTTGGTCGACTTCACACACAACCTAAGAATTTCTTTACACGTGTGTGCAGCGGTCGGCGCGCCGGCGCGCTACTTAGTGGTAGGTATTTATAACGCTGCATTGCGTGAGTGACAGGGGCGTGCATGTACTAAACAAGATTATCAAGAAGAAAGCCACAAATCGCTATGAATATGAGGCAACCGTATTAGTGTCTAAGCAAACTGGTTTTAAAATATTAATTAATATTCTACCACCTTAGGCCTGTAAGAAAACTCGGGAAGTACTACACAGCTAGCGTTCTTTACCATGATGACTTTACATTTGACGACTCGGTTAGCGCACAGAGTTCGAGTGATCGCCTACTACGCAACTGGTCGCGGGTTCGATTCCCAAATATTTTTAACCGACTTCAAAAAAGGAGGAGGTTATCAATTCGGTTGTATTTTTTATGTTTGTTACCTCATAACTCCGTCATTTTAAACCGATGTCCAAAATTATTTTTGTATTCGATAGAGTATAGAGCAAGGGTGCTCTCATGGTCACCAAAGTCAGGATCTGATGATGGGATCCCATAGAAAATCGAGGAAAGCACTAAAAACACACTTCTTTCACTAAAAAGATTTCATTCACTGAAAAGTAAAAAATAAAAAATATTTTACAAAAAATAAAAAACGACTTCAAAAACACTGAAAGCTTAAAAATAATATAAGAATTGGTACAGACAACATCACACTTCTATATTGAAGTCGGTGACAAATTTTAACACTTTCTAGGAGATTATCGTTTGGCGCCGACTTCAATACAGAAGTGTGATGTTGTCTGTACCTATTCTTATATTATTTTTAAGTTTTCAGTGTTTTTGAAGTCGGTTTTTATTTTTTGTAAAATATTTTTTTGTAGTTACGGGATAAATATTATGTATGGAATACAGAAATATGTTTCGGTCTGGGCGTATGTGCATGTGATATGTAATATATTCTATGTTTGTAACTTTGATGACACGGTTAGCGCAGAGGTCGAATGATCGCCTACTGCGCAACGGGTCGCGGGTTCGATTCCCGTACGGGACAAATATTTTGTATGGCCTACAGAATTTTTTTCCGGTCTGGGCGTATGTACATGTGATATTCTATGTTCGTAACTGCACCCACAACACAGGAGAAAATCTTAATGTGGGGCGACGTTTTCAAAAAGAAAAAAACTGCACCTACGACACAGTTGAAAATCCTAGTGTGGGCCGACGTATTTATATAAAAACACTTTCATTACTGAGTGACTGACAGATTACGCACAGCCGTAATTAAAAGGCACAAAAAGTGGAAATTTGACATGTATGTTGGAAATTCGCCATCTAAGGGGGTAAAACTAAAAAATAATAGTTTGTATGGAACCTCTATGACATTTATGCGGGCGAAGCAGCGGGCAAAAGCAAATATTTTATAAAGTTTCACAAAATTCCGCTGATCAGATATTTTCTTTTAATACAATGAAGTGATCTTTACATAAATCAAACGGAAATTTATGTTAATTATTTTTTAGTTTTTTATAATCAACTCACGCTTGACCATAAATGTTACGAAATTTAAAAGATTCCTAAAATACTATTTTACTGTTCACAATCATATATAATACATAGGCTCGAATAAAACTCTATTATTTAGCTACATGTATAATGTGCTGTTGATTCTACCTTCTAAAGCTTTGATGCAAGGCGTTGTGAATAAAGGGGGTAACATTAAGTATTTAAAGGAATTCAGCAATAAAGTTTTATAGGAAACATTATTTTGAACCTATAAATCGTTGCATATTTACTTGAAGAAATTATCATACTGGTTTATTAACACTGCACTATGCTATATGGCCGCGGCAATAAAATATAAACATTTGGGAAATAAATATTTAGCACTTTTCTTTCAGCATTTTTTGTATGCATTTGATTTAACATTTCGTCTTTGACTTCTTTTATTAGCGATTTTTACACATAAAATAACTTATAGAAAAAAAGAACGAAAAACATATTTTTTCACACATAAAATAATTTAGGAAGAAGGATTAAAATAGTTTTCTCCTTTATAATACCTAATCCATTATTTACACTATTCACCATATTACTACACTAATCTATAATAATAATGAAAGTTAACAAAATAAACGCAAACTGCAAAATTAAAATTCGATCGTAAAGAAACACGTAATATATTTTTTTGCGCCCGCGACACGAAGCGACATGACCATACCCTGAGACGACTTGGCGAGTACTGTCTTATATGGAGCGCGATTGCAACCAAGCGAAATTATAGAATTTTCGTCATTTTCCTAAATATTTTATATGACATCAAAAAATCTGTCTTCACAGTTCACTAGATAATAACGAACTACGTGTTTTGGTATAACTTTTATACTGTTTTATGTATATTTCGATTTCAAATCGTGGTTTTAGTTTTTGATTAGACCTATGTTTGGATATTTTTTCTATCGAGTGAAATAGAGTAAATCGTGTTTCTGCTTTCACAGTTCACTAGATTATATCTTCAAGTTTAAGGTGTGTGAATTTCAGAATTGTGGGTTCTAATATTATCCAGATCTAGACGTTCTAAGATCGGCAAATTTGGGAAATCCTCGCCTTAATTACATCGCTTAGCTTATTAAAAAAATAAGAACTTTACTGTTATAATATCATAGCGCAGCAGTAAACGCAAATTTTGGAAGTATATGTCACGTACACGTAATAAATGTTAAATATAACATATAATTACAGTACAGAAACTCTTGTGTTAATCTTTTAAAGTTATAAATACTAAATAACGAAATTACTGGGAAGTTAAATGAGTAAAGATTGTTTATTTTAATTGAGTATTTATTAAGAAATCGCAGGAAAAAGCAATTTATCTATTGGCAAGTATGGCATTATGAGATAGATAATTTTTTTAATATAAATGTTATAATATAAAAAGTTTTCAATCGCACATGAAAGGCTGGATCGATTTTTATGAATTTTTTGTCTATATTTGGTAGGTCTCAAAATAGATCGTAGGCTATTTAAATACCTCTAGGTAATAAGGGTCCTCTCCAGAAATGTATCTTTGGACAATTATTATGGCGAAACGTAGTTTGCGGGCACAGCTATTAGTTAATAATGAACGCACATACATACTTACATTCCCTCCATTGCATAACTATTTTGGGTATACATATTTTGTTTATGGATTATACAGAAATAGATTTGGACCCGTATATATACAAGTTTTTTCCCTTCCTTCTCCTAATAATTCATTTAAATATTTTTAGGCACGGCGTGGGGCTATATCGAGAGCTTCTTGTTCTGGCTACTGCAGGACCTGGGGGCGTCGCGGTCACTCATGGGTGTAACTATCACGGTGGGTGGCGTTGCTGGTCTGCCCCTGCTGGTGCTCTCCGGGCCAATCATCAGGAAGATTGGACACGGCAACGTGATCTTTATCGGCTTCGTATTTTACGCTATAAGGCTGCTGGGTAAGTTTGTTTGTGTTTTCATCTCTATCCTGCTTTTTAGGGTTCCGTAGCCAAATGGCAAAAAACGGAACCCTTATAGATTCGTCATGTCTGTCTGTCTGTCCGTCCTTATGTCACAGCTACTTTTCTCCGAAACTATAAGAACTACACTGTTGAAACTTGGTAAGTAGATGTATTCTGTGAACCGCATTAAGATTTTCACACAAAAATAGAAAAAAGCAATAAATTTTGGGGGTTCCCCATACATAGAACTGAAACTCAAAAATTTTTTTTTCATCAAACCCATACGTGTAGGGCATCTATGGATAGGTTTTCAAAAATCATATTGAGGTTTAATATCATTTTTTTCTAAACTGAATAGTTTGCGCGAGAGACACGTCCAAAGTGGTAAAATGTGTGCCCCCCTGTAACTTCTAAAATAAGAGAATGATAAAATTAAAAAAAATATATGATGTACACTTCCACCGAACCATGCAAACTTCCACCGAAAATTGGTTTGAACGAGATCTAGTAAATAGTTTTTTTAATACGTCATAAATCCTACGGAACCCTTCATGGGCGAGTCCGACTCGCGCTTGGCCGGTTTTTTATTCATGACACCTAATCTCTTTGCATTCATCTCGCCTAAATAGGATGATGAAAGTGAACTTCGTGTGGCTAAACACTCAAACTGACGTCATGGTTATTGAATCATACTGTCATCAAACGAACTCTTCAAAATATATATTTTTTGCGATGATAACAGGTTACTCGCTGATCTATAACCCGTGGTTGTGCCTGATCTTCGAGGCTCTGGAGTCTGTGACGTCGTCGCTTTCCTTCACTGCGGCCGTGACGTACGCCGCGCAACTCTCCTCCACTACCACCGACACTTCCGTCCAGGGCTTGCTCGGAGGTCTTTACTATGGAGTTGGTAAGTATACAGTCCTATATTCCCAAGAAGGAGAGGTTTGGGCCTTCTTGGAGCTCTACTAAAAGCTTTGTCCGTCGATTCGTAGAGTGCACCGAGAACATGTTTGTGACATGAACAAGTAGTAAGTATTCAGTCATGGCCTGTTCCAGGGCTTCCCAAATTGCGTGATATATTGCACCGTAGAGCATAGGTTCTACTGTCAGTACCTTGGTGAAACCCCTTCATATATAGACCGGCGGCGTTGTACTCAGCGCAAACACTCATTTAGATATCATTCTATAACTTACTTTAGTTAGCTACGTTAAAGAAACCTACTGTAGAGATTAAAGCGTTCTCGTTTACCTTCACTAAGTATCAATTTAGGTAGATTTATGAAACACAAAACCTGTAAATAAGTATGTCACGAATAAAAAATGTTTGGGTCGCATGTTGCAATGTTGATTGCACTTTTTTGCCAATAGAGTATTAATTCAGATTTTCTTAAAATCGTAGATATTCTCAAAACGAGAAAAATATAAATTTTACAAATCAAAATGCTCTCAAAAAATTGTTTTACAGAAGTCTTATGGACCCATGGAGCCATGGAGCATGAATATCACATAATAATATAACCTACTTAATTATTGGAATAGCATTTTAAAATTAGTTCACCGACGTCATTTCTTGGAAATGATCTGTCATAAATTATTTAATAGAATAAAACTGAACGTACATTTGATATGTCCGCGCCGCACACGCCGTACGCGCCGCATTTTTGGAATTCGTTATATGAAACCTCGCACATTTGACCGCATCGTACGCGCCGAATTTTAAAAATTGCGGTAGGTGTCCGGGTGAAAAACTAATGCTGATGACGTCATATAATGCGTCGGGTACGGCGCGTGCGGATATATATGCTCACCTTTAAACAGAAATAGTTTTTGCTCTAGATTGTCCCAAATCATTTGTTCCATTTTTTGTGTGACAATTTATACGGTGTCACTACAAAAAGTTTTTAAATGCTGTCTAAAGTTAGAAACTGTTTTTATTGTTTTGTTGTTGTCTATATCTATCTATGACCACCAACTCTAGACCAATATAGAGTATATATGAATAAGAGGTTGTTTGTTATATCTTAATATATTTTTTCGGATGGCTTCGCGGACCACTTCGGTTACTTCCAGGGACCACCAGTGGTCCCCGGACCACTGGTTAAGAACCACTGCTTTAAACAAATGAAACAGCATCATGTTCAAACAGTGTCTACCTTTAGACGGGCGTTTTAAGACTTTTAGTAGTTACACCACTATGTTTAACATTTTCGAGAACTTTTCTTAAAAAATGCTATTTTTATATCATCATCATCATCACAGCTCATATACGTCCCCACCGAGGGCCACGAGCCTACCCTAACTAGTTATGTTAGGGTGATTAGGCCTTAGTCAAACCACGCTGGCCCAGTGCGGATTGGTTGACTTCACATAGACCTTTGAACTTTGAATTACTTCGCAGGTGAATGCAGGTTTCCTCACGATGTTTTCCTTCACCGTAGGAGCGTCAGATAAATGTACATTATGAAATTCGTGAAATGATCGAACATGGCGGGATCGATCGCAGGCCTTCCGATTCTACTCGGAGCAGAGTCCAGTGCCGAGGCCACAGCGCCACAGACGCTCTCTTTGTATAATTTTACTTAAAAATCATAAAATACATCACCTTTGATCATTCCAGGTCGCGGAGCAGGCAGTTTAATAGGAGGCTACCTAATGAAATATTTCGGAACCAGACCTACTTACCAAATATTTGCAGCAGCAATGCTATTGACTGGTTGCATATATTTCCTATTCAACAAATTCTATATAGGAAAGCGAATCAGTAACGACAATAGCGACATCTGTAAAAAGAAGGCTGTATTAGACGTGGAATGTAGAGAAGTTTATGCGGGCTTAGACAAGCAAACCTTGACTACAGATGCTGCTAAAGTGGAAAGTAGCAAACAGGAAAGCAGTATTGACAAAGCAAAGGAGAAGTTGCCGCACTGCTTGGTCGCGGATTGTGTAGATGGCGGTAGCGACTCCGGTGTTGATAACCCTGCTTATAACGACGAGAGCTCCAGTGACACGAAAAAAGAAGTCAGCAAATAAACTTGGATGAAGCTTGAATGTTTATCCCCAAACCCAATTGTCAATTAGGTAAAATCAGTATGTGTAGGACACAAATTTGTATCGAGATTATTCTGTTATTAGAAGAATCATGTTGTAGGTATTGTATAAAGAGATTAAGGTAGTGACTATTTATGTAATAAAATAAAATGTTGTTGATGATGCATCTATATTACTTATTTACCCTGTGTTTTTCTGATTATGGAAATTTTGGTTTGAGTTAATAGTAGGGATGGTTTTGTAATGATTACTATAACGGGAAGAATTTACCTTGTGAAAAATATGTCAGGAAAATGTCCATAGTTAAGGGGCGGATCGTGGATTTGTGGGGCCCTGGGCTAATACTACTCGGGGGCCTATTAATTATTCAACTAATTGTCATTTTGTCATAAAACTGTTTTCTATATGATATAGATGTGCGGTACCTATTTATACAAATAAATAAAATTGAAATGTCTGTTTATAATGTCAAAGTAACAAGTTTTTACTAAATGGGTATGAATGAATGAATGCATATCGGGTACCCATAACAAAAACACAATTAAAAAAAAATTGTCTGTCTGTCTGTTTGTTCCCGCTAATCTCCGGAACGGATGGACCGATTTTGACGGGACTTTCACTAATAGATAGCTAATTATATAAGGCATAACATAGGCTTTTTGCCAAAAGTTACTATCCCACGCGGACGACGAAGTCGCGGGCACAGCTGGCACAACAAATAAAATGGAGAATTAACAAGAAATAATTATACACGGTGTTTCATAATAACCAATAAATATTTTATCGTTATCTAAAACTAATTATTAAAATAAATTGTGTTTACCCGTAATGTCATTCAACCCAAAATTTTCATGTATATCATAGTATCATCATCATGTCTATGATTTACATGAAAATTTTGGGTTGAATGACATTACGGGTAAACGCAATTTAATAATTAGTTTTAGATAACGATAAAATATTTATTGGTTATTATGAAACGCCGTGTATAATAAGAGTTTCTGCTTATGTACCAGTACAAACTAATTCGTGTGCGTATGGATTGAGGAGCCACATCACGAAATCAATCGAAATCCCGCCCAGATTTAGTAGCAAATTAGATAATTTTGTAGGCGAAATCCTGGAATTTGTAGCAACACACATCAAGAGTTACATCAATTTAAAGGTGGCTCCTCAATTCAAACATCTGGATTGAGGAGCCACCTAGAACTCGGAAACTATTATATGTACATTTTTGAAAATTTTGTATCATTTAGTAGTAATTTTTTGTGGAACCTACAAAAAATTTGGTTCGGATACTGCTGAAACTCGAGAAGATACAATACAAAATGTGTGGCTCCTCAGTCCATACACGTACAAAACTTGTCAACGTGAATTTCCAAGAAACTAATTGAGCAATTTTATTTTGGAGTGCATGATCATTTAGTAGTAATTTTGTTAGAATTTGTAGTATAGAAATAATGTTGGAGGACTTAGTGAAATTAAAAATATAAAGCAATATAGGTGGCTCCTCAATCCAGACGTTTTGCATATAAATGATTGACTGTATCTTCGCGAAATCACAATGGAATCAAAAGCTTGGGGCGCCAACATTTAGTAGAAATTTCTACTAAATAACTACATACAATTTATCAGTGTACATATTAAGGATCTGAAGAAAAACACACTTTCCGATATTCCATAGGAAATTGCTGTTAAGGGTGACCATAATATTAATGAAATCAGGATAACTGTTTCATGTTTATTTCTTTTAACATCAGTCATATAAAAATAACATTGATTTCGCTATAATTAATTAGTGACATTATAGCACTTTTCTTAATATTCTGAAATGAAAGTATTCAACATTGAGCTCATCAAAAACTCAGAAGAATTTTATTTATTATTGTTATGACAGCGCTGACAGCTGTTGTAGTTTTTTTTTTTGCAACTTTCTCATTCTTTGTGAGCAAAGGTTCACCGCCATACAGCCTACCCTTTGCTCCGAGTTGATATAATCATGTAAACATTTTAGATGAACTAAAATAGATTGTATCCGGTTTTTATGTATAGAATAGAACAGAATATTCACTTAGTTAATAATAATTTTATGCCTTCCCTTTGCTCCGAGTTGATATAATCATGTAAATATTTTAGGTGAACTAAAGTAGATTGTATCCGGTTTTTATGTATAACAGAATATTTACTTAGTTAATAATAATTTTATTCTTAAATGAACAAAACCTTTAATTTGGTTTCTTTCTGTGAACAATCTTGTTGGCTAATGTTGAGTCCGTGGATAGGATGTTATTGTCTTGATCATCTGTGGAATTAGTGCCGCGGTATAGATTTACAAGAAATAGCGTCTTATCGAGTAGGCGGTTATCAAAAGTGCATTCATGTGCTTTAAAAACTTCTCATTAAATGATTTATTTTATTTTACTTTTCTCGTCAAGGTGGCAAATCGACCCAGAGGCTCTAGACAAATGCCACACGCTAACTTTTCCGCAGTCGTTCCACAGAAAAAATGTATGGAAATGACATTAGCTTACGACAACCTCACGCTATTTTTTCCGCAGCTAATGTCATCTTCATACATTTTTTCTGAGGAACGACTGCGGAAAAGTTAGCGTGTGGCATTTGTCTAGGGGGTCTGATACTTAATTAATTCCAGCTACATATACTATGCTTGGAGTATTTTACTACTTTAATATTTTAATTACTATTAAATTACTATTTTCGGAAAGGACCTCGGTTTGCACATCGACTCTGCGCTGAATTGGCGAGTTCAAATAGCTACCGTCTGCAAACGTGTTAACGGAACGCTACGATCTCTCTATCGCCTCAAGAACCTACTGCCGTCTAAAACCAAAGCGATGCTAGTCCAAACCCTAATTTTTCCCATAATCGACTATGGTGATGTGTGCTATCTTGACCTCAATGTAGATTTGCTGTATAGAGTTGATCGTTTGTTGAACAGCTGCATTCGTTTCGTGTTCAACCTTAGCAAGTATGATCACGTGTCTGCCCACCGCCAACTTCTATGCTGGATGCCTATCCGACAACGTCGAAAGATGAGGGCTTTAACCACTCTTTACTCCATTCCCCAAATGCCCCAACTTATCTCACATCCCATTTTCAGTACTTATATACATCTCATGATAGAAATCTCCGCTCTTCGTCAAATCGACTACTCAAATGTCCTTCCCATCACACAGATATATTTCACTCCTCCTTCTTTGTGCAAGCAATTCCCTTTTGGAACATGCTCCCACCCGATATTAGAATGTCCACTAGTCCTTATGTATTCAAGAAGCGGCTACGCAAATGGCTTTCGAAGAATTCTCAGAAGGATTAAATAGCAGATTTCTTAAGTTCTCCCTTTGTTGATGATTGTATATATATATTATATCAATATATATATATATATATATATATATATATATATATATATATATATATATATATTAATATAATGTTAGTAAATATATACGTATTTATTTATAATAGTAATTATGATAGCTTTATATAGTATAGATATATATATATATATAGTATAGTTTGTATGCGCGTTTAATATATATATTATAATATAGTTCACATGGATTATATAAGCGTAGGTATTTGTTATTTCAATAAAATGGATCCGATATGTTGTATATCTACCTTGATAGTCTCTCAACTGCCCTAAGGTCGACTGGCAGAAAATGCCTAATGGCATTAAGTCCGCCTTTGTACACTCTATGTAGGTACTCAAACCTCGCCCCCCCCCCCCCCCCCCGTGCGGATTGGTTGACTTCACAAAACCTTTGAACTACTTCGCAGGTTGCAGGTGTCCTCACGATGTTTTCCTTCACCGTAGGAGCGTCAGATAAATGTACATATGAAATTCATGAAATGAAAAACACATTTGTAGATGGCAGGATCGATCGCAGGTCTCCCGATTCTCCTCGGAGCACAGTCCAGTGCCAAGGCCAAAAGTATCAAACCGACGCTCTGATACTTTGATACTTCTTAAAATATAAAACCTATGGAGAACATGGTAAGTCGTAATTTTTATCGCAATTGTACTGTGTCGTAGGTCCGCTATTACGTGACCACGTTCTAACAATTGTTATGTTGTGTTAGAGTTTTTCTCCTTTGTTTCATTTGCCACATTATAACCGCTGCTTGGGAGGCTTCGGACACCTATTTATGACGTTTCCTTTGGATTTGGACGGCGTATTATGAAATGTCTACAGCTTTCACACTAAGTACTGATATAAATAAACATTTTCGTTTAATTAATAAAATGCGTTTTATTATATAGTCATTGACATGTATGCCAGTGAACAACGTTTCGCCATAATAATTAAAAAACACCTTTATTACATAGGGTTCTAAAAAATTGTTTACGACCTATTCTCAGGCTTTACCGAATATACACAAAGAAATAATAAAAATCGGCCAAGCCGCTTCGGAGGAGATATTGAATAGATCGCGCTACGGCCTTCCGTTGCTTTGACTACGGTGCGCCTCCTATCGCTTTATGTGAGCCTGGTACTTCGATTTGTTGTTTGGCTTGATAGATTTCCTGCTGCAGCATGCCGCTCAAACGAACACCACCGAAAACTCCGACACTCATAGACCCAGTAGATATGCCGAATAAGAATCTTACTGCTGATTCGCTTCCACTCTCGGGGTCTGCGCCCAACTTAAGTATAAGCGACAGTGAAAATATCAACGTGCGGAAACGTAAGCGGGACGATCTGGCTTCGATGAATGAATTCATGGAGGAGATTCGCAGCTTACTAAATAAGTCAACGCACCAAAGTAAGTCTAAGTTTTCGTCGCTAGAATCAAAGATGTCAGAATTAATTGAACAAAATAATAATATCATGGCCTCGATTGAATTTGTCTCTAAAAAATATGATGATCTGCAGGCAAAAATGGATGAGGCTGCAAAGGAGAGAAAATGTGATAGATTATATATACAACAGCTAGAAAGTAAGGTCGAAAATTTAGAGCGTTCGCTGTATTCAACAAGATTGGAATTGAAAAACGTACCCAAAATAGAAAATGAAAACAAGGATGACTTAAGTAATATAGTGGTACAAACGGGAAGTGTTATTGGAGCCCCGATTCAACTCCAAGATATAAAAGATGTTTTTCGTACGAAAGGCAAATCGGACAAACCAGGGACTGTTGTTGTCGACTTCATAAGCGCAGTCAAAAGGGATAAGATTATCAAAAAAACTCGAGAATTCAATCGCAATAACAGTGCTAATAAAATAAACACTAAACACCTAATGTTTGAGGGGCCAGAAAAACCGATATATATATCGGAAAGTTTATCACCGCGTAATCATAACCTGTATCATCTTGCTCGCACTTTTGCGAGTGAATATGCATACAAATATTGCTGGATTTCATTTGGAAAAATATACCTACGGCGTGAGACAAACGAACGTTACATACGTGTGGACTCAGAAGAGGTGCTTTCTAAATTACGCTTAGATAAATGACTAGTTTGTTCAATTTTTTTACCGTTACATTGTGTGTTGATTATGTTTGTTATTTTTTTTACTACGCATGTTTTGTACAAAATTCTTATGTCTCACTTCAATCATACGTACACTATATATAACACTGTAACTTTACATCAAGTACAGCAACTGGAGCTGGTTATCTGTAATGATTTTTTGGTTCATATCAAGATAGAAAATTCAACTATACTTTTTACATTCTGTAATTCAGGAAAGAGATGTCTGACATTTGTTTATTTTCGATCAAACAAAACTTTGTGTGTAAATTCAGGTAAATTCATTCATCGTTTGCAAACAACAAATTTCAAAATTATTATAAAATGCTACACTTGTAACATTGGATACTTACTATATTTGTTTTTGATATTTCACGTCAGTATAATAAGGTTCTTTAATCGGCACAGGCCTTGATCCAGTCTTAGAGAATTTCTCTGAAGATATTGACAACATATCAGTGGCAAAAGCTCATTTCTGTGACATGGAATCATGTAATGAAATAATTCGTAAGTTTAGTTTCAACTCATTAAACATTATCACACAAAATATCCGTAGTGTATATAAAAACCTGGATAGTTTTATTACATATTTATCAAGGCTAGATGTTGATAATGATGTCATTATTTTAACAGAATGTTGGTTGTGTGAGCATAAACCACCTCCGACTATAGATGGTTATATTTGTTACTCTTCTAGAAAAACCCTTAATCAAAATGATGGCATCATCATATATGTAAAAGATAATTTAGTATGTTCTGTAGAGGAACCTGTACCAATCGGTGCTAATTTTCTTGTGTTAAAAATTAACCCAGGTGTAGTTATTATATGCACTTATAGATCCCCCTCGTTTTACAATATAGACAGCTTTCTTAACTCCTTGAATAATATTATTAGTCCTCTCAAATCTAATAATGTGATCCTTATAGGTGACGTAAATATTGACATTAAATCCAATAATATCGATAAAAATAGCTCCCCTTATCTTAACGTAACTGCTGAATTAGGACTTCTCCCGGGTCACATCTTTCCAACAAGATTAAATAACTGTTTAGATCACATACTACTTAAATCTACTTTGGCTGCGACAATTGTGGTGGTAGACTCTATCATCACCGACCATTCTTCCATTTTGTTAAATTTATCAGTTAATAATCCTAAATCTAGCATAAGTAAAACTCATTTTACCAAAACTGACATGAATGCTGCATTAGACTGTATTCATAAAATAGATTTTTCTTTTTTAACACCTACTTCAGATGCCGATGACGCGGCTGCTTCTTTTGTTAGTAAACTTTCTTCTGCTATAACTAGTAATACTAGGGAAGTGAAAATTCCAAGAAGAAAAAGAACCATTAAACCTTGGATCACCCCTGGTTTGCTAAGATGCAGTCGCCACCGAGATAAGTTGCACAAAAAATTCAAAGAAAATCCTAATAATATTGAATTAGAAATCTGTTATAAAAGGTATAGAAATTACTATAATTCCCTCATTAAAAAACTTAAAATTCAATATGACAAGTCTCTTATTCAAAATGCTAATAATAATAAGCAAACTTGGTCAGCCATAAAGACAATTATTGATGCACCTAATAGAAAATCTTCTCCTGAAGAACTTTTACTATTATCAGCTGATCCCTCTGAATCCGTTACCAAGGTTAACAATTTTTTTGCAAACATTGGCAAACAGTTGGCTAATAATATCAAGGAAAATAGTAGTAATACTTCCCCAATGCCTAAAATACCTTACTTATCGAATTCTATTGTACTTCTTCCACCTGATGAGGCTGAAGTTGAGACCATTATCAAAAACCTGAAGACTGATTGTGCTGTAGGCTATGATGCAATACCTAGTAAGTTACTACAATCTGCAAAAGATATTATTGTCCCACCTCTAACAATTCTTTTTAAAATTTGTTTTCAACAAGGTACTTTCCCTAAAGTGTTTAAAAAAGCTCTCATAACACCAGTTCACAAGAGCGGGAGTCGAGACAGTGTAACAAATTACAGGCCGATCTCTGTATTAACAGCATTATCAAAAATTTTAGAAAAATTACTAAATACCAGGCTTATTGCTTTCTTAGAAAATTACAAGATTTTGTCAGATAATCAATATGGATTTAGACCCAAAATTAGTACCGTAGATGCCGTAGAAAACCTAACAAATTTTGTCGTTAAAAATATTGACTCAAAGCAAAAATGTCTTGGTGTTTTTCTTGATCTTGCTAAAGCATTTGATACTGTCTCGATTCCTGTTCTTGTGGACAAGCTGGAAAGGATTGGGATAAGAGGTACCGCTCTATCTATTTACTCGAGTTTTCTTTATGATCGTGTTCAGCATGTCAGGGTGGGGAAGTACATTAGCGACTTAGAATTAGTCACTTTCGGAGTTCCACAAGGCAGTATTCTTGGCCCTACTCTATTCCTGATTTACATAAATGATTTATGTCAACTGACGCTAAATTCGGGAAATTTTTTTACCTATGCTGATGATACAGCACTTGTATTTCACGGTACGACCTGGCAGGAGGCGCGTTGCAGGGCTGAAGAAGGGTTACACAAAATAAGTTGTTGGCTCCAACATAATCTCTTGACATTAAATTTAGCAAAAACCACATATCTGCAGTTTACAACTTCAAACACACGGACACCAGAGATTGAGATAAGAGCACATGTATGTAACCTGGAAACAGCTAGCTCCTGCAGCTGCCTCTCTATTGTTAGATCTCCATCTGTTAAGTATTTGGGTGTGATTTTGGATGAGAAACTTAGATGGCTTCCGCATATTGAGTTATTAACATCTCGTACTCGGAAACTGATATGGATATTTAAGAAACTTCGGTATGTTGCTGACTTAGATCTTCTCCGTAAAGTGTACTATGCATTAGTGCAATCAATCTTGGGATACTGTATCGTGATTTGGGGAGGAACGTGTAAATCTTATATGATCCAAATTGAAAGAGCACAAAGATCATTACTAAAGACAATGACATTCAGCCCATTTAGGTTCCCCACCGTATCTTTGTATAATAAAACTTCTGTCCTTACAGTTAGACAATTATTTATTTTACGTAGTATAATTCGGCAACATCAACATACTCCATATAACTCCAATGTAACTTGTGGAATGCGTGTAATAAAAAATGTTATTGATCAACCAATATTTCGTACCGCACTAGCTAGACGACAGAGTTGCCACCTATCCATTTTTTTATATAACCGAGTTAATAAAAAACTTAACTTTTATTCTTTCCCTATACGGGAATGTAAATCTAAAATTATCAGCTGGCTATCTACCCTAGATTACCATGACACAGAGGAGCTGCTCCTGGCATTTACTTAATTTACAGACATGTTTGGGTATTCGCACATACATAGTTTTTATCAATTATACTAAAACCAGACTTTTTCTATCTACTTAATTATTTGGACTACAAAAAATTGTTATTTTGTAAAACTATCTGGGAGTGGGCACTGATTTCCTGAGATACAGGTATATATATACCTAGTTCAGGAATCAGAGACCTTATATGTTCCAATGTTTGTATGTTTTCTCTATTAATAAAGATTATATTATATAGATTATATATTACAGGAAAGAAGATAAGCATAGTATGCTGGTGTGTGGTGGGCACCCACCTATGTCAGTGTAAGTGAGACTCCAACTGTGAAGATTGCTATTGCAGTCATCGCTATATGTGCAGTGTATGGTAAAAAAGAGCTTTCATTATAGAAATAGGATATACATATAAAAGTGAACTGAAATGAAAAGAAATTAACAAAAATATGAACGACGACTCGGTAACGCAGACTGGGTGATCCTTTCACCACGGCTCGATGGCAAGTAAAAACTTGCCTTCCTGCCCATCCCAAGCGTATCCCAATACCTGCACATGCGAAAACCTTCAAAGATAACAGACAACATAATATCCGTGGCGGAGTACTGTATCTGCATCGACACGGAAGAATTGAAATGAAATGAAATAAAAAATCGCCTTCTCCATTTAACCCTATATAATGTATAATGGGCAATCTTAAACTGTTTTCATCAAATCATCGTAAACGAACGGAGTGAGAGTCTCACTCCGTTCGTTTTCGGTGTTTTGATGAAAACTGTTTTAGAATGCCCAATATACACCTACTATTAGTACCTGTTACGCAAAAGCTATACCTAAAGTTTGCCTGAGTAGGTAGTTGGTTCTTAACCTATGAAATAATGTTTTACTTGTGTTTGTTATTATTTTTTCAAAATAAGTAATACGTAACGCGTGAAGTATCTCCCTCTTCAACATTATGGTACACAATAGGTATAACAACGTCGGTAAGCCAAAATGTCGAATGTTTTGCCAAAAATACGGCTATTATGCTATGTGGATAGATATAACATAATAGCATGTATTAATACACATTATAATTCCTCAGTTGCTGTGGAGTCCAGATAAAGCTCGCTCCCACCTTCGGTTTTATCATTACTTACTATCAGGTGAGATGAAGGCCGAGAACTTGCCTGTTGTATGTAAACAAAAATAAAAATTTGTTTTTTTTTGTTTGTCCTAGATTTTAGTCTCGTTATGGTCACCCTTAACAGCAATTTCCTATGGAATATCGGAAAGTGTGTTTTTCTTCAGATCCTTAATATGTACACTGATAAATTGTATGTAGTTATTTAGTAGAAATTTCTACTAAATGTTGGCGCCCCAAGCTTTTGATTCCATTGTGATTTCGCGAAGATACAGTCAATCATTTATATGCAAAACGTCTGGATTGAGGAGCCACATATATTGCTTTATATTTTTAATTTCACTAAGTCCTCCAACATTATTTCTATACTACAAATTCTAGCAAAATTACTACTAAATGATCATGCACTCCAAAATAAAATTGCTCAATTAGTTTCGTGGAAATTCACGTTGACAAGTTTTGTACGTGTATGGACTGAGGAGCCACACATTTTGTATTGTATCTTCTCGAGTTTCAGCATTATCCGAACCAAATTTTTTGTAGGTTCCAGACAAAATTACTACTAAATGATACTAAATTTTCAAAAATGTACATATAATAGTTTCCGAGTTCTAGGTGGCTCCTCAATTCAAACATCTGGATTGAAACCTTTAAATTGATGTAACTCTTGATGTGTGTTGCTACAAATTCCAGGATTTCGCCTACAAAATTATCTAATTTGCTACTAAATCTGGGCGGGATTTCGATTGATTTCGTGATGTGGCTCCTCAATCCATACGCACACACAAATTCTACGACAATATTTTAAAACAACCTTTCAGATATACAAGCGACAGGGTAATTTCCCGTTTTGTTAGTCGCGCACATGGGTTGATTGGGTTATTCACCAACTCGAGACGAGAGACTGGCTGGACACACGTGTACCCAGTTGGTGAAACTCAAAATTAGTATCACTTATTATTTCGTCATCTAGATACGCCTAAATTATGACGCGTGTCCAGATGGTGAAACTTAAATTAAATCATTTTTATGTTTTCACCAACTGGACACACGTCCGCATTTTACCACTAAACCATGACAAAGTACTGTCAGATTAATATTTGGGTAGTATTTAAACGAGTTACTGTAAATGAAAATTTTAAGAGACAAAAATAATTACTTAATTTGGATTATTGTATTACTAAGTGAGCGAATGACTGCGAATGACGATAAATCAACAGAACAGTAACTTAATAACATTCATTCGAGTTACTTCAAATACAAAATGAGAAGCTTCATAATATTTGAGGGACCAAATATTAGGTCCTGCATGTTTTTCAGTATTTGGCAAATTATTTATTTATGGTGAGCGGCATTTTATCTTAAATGAAGTGTTTCAAATAGAAAAACGACTTTGATAAATACCATAATGAGCATAGTACTTTGATTCAAAATTTTTTAAAATGTTTGTTATTAATTTTTGGAAATTAATCTCTGTATTCCCTCTCACCTCCCGATTGGACGGCGAGTGCCGAGTCCACAGCACCATCGAATACCTACTATCAGTGTCACAAAAACAACTTGTTAATTAAGTAACGTAAAATCTCAGACACCCCGACAAATTTTTATTTTAAAAGAATTAACTATATAAAAAGATAAATAAATTAAATTCCGGCAGATGATTAATTAAGATAATGTCCATCTTTTTGCTTTGTTGCATATCTTGCAAACTCTATGGCTTCGCGTCTGCGCTTACGATGTTACGCCGCCGATAATCTGTGCGATACAGTACTATTTGCAGATGACACTTCTTTAATATTTAAGATTGACAGAGGAAACGGAAATACTGACGTTGTAAATAGTACTCTTTCTAAAGTATTGCATTGGTTCACTGTGAATAATTTATCATTAAACTCGAGTAAAACTAAATGTATTAAGTTTTCATTGCCAAATGTTAGGAAAGTGGACAATATTGTGGAAATGAATAATCATACTGTTGAATTCGTCGATTTTACTAAATTTTTGGGTATAACACTAGATTCGACTTTGCAGTGGGATCCACATATTGCGTCTTTAGCAAACAGACTCAGTTCTGCGGCATATGCTGTAAAAAAAATGAGACAACTTACTGATGTTGAAACGGCAAGACTGATTTACTTTAGTTATTTTCACAGTGTCATGTCATATGGGCTATTACTGTGGGGATCAGCCGCTAGTATAGAAAGTATTTTTGTACTTCAAAAAAGAGCCGTGCGGGCTATTTATAATTTACTTTAGCAGGACAGTATATTTATGAAAATTTGATTTATGTTTATAAAAATTATAACACATTCGATACCAATTTTAAATTTCATAACTTAAATACAAGAAATAAAAATAAACTTGCCGTTCCAACGTACAGGCTCCAAAAAACTAGAGGCTTATTTATGGGGAAATGTATATCTTTTTACAATAAAGTTCCACAGAGTGTTACTGACTTACCTTTTCATAAGTTTAAAGCGCATGTAAAAAAGACTCTAATGAGTAAAGGATATTATAAAGTCAATGATTATCTGAATGATGTCAATGCTTGGTCTTAATTGTAGACTTAATTTATAGATTTAAATGTATAATGTACACTGACACATCTAATCTTGTAATGGAAGTTGAACACAATCTTTACTTTTGAGTTCTGCTTCCAATTGACGACTGTAACAATACAGGGAGAAAAAAATAGCCCTTGCTGGTTTTCTTGCTGGTTCTTTCCAGTACAAGGTCTCCCGCCGTAGACTTGTGAACCAATGGCGTAGCTTCTTTGACGTTCAAAAGTGATTGTAAAATCCCAATTGAATAAAGGATATTGAATTTGAATTTGAATTTGATAAGAGGTAAAGACGGTAGAGTTAAGTTAAAAAGCAGCGTAGCTAAAAATTTACTTTTTGATAAAATCTAACTCATATTTTTTATTAGTGGAATCGGTTCTACTCTCGAACTCGATTCCGAACAAACTACATTTAGATTTTGCACAATTTTATTAAAACGTTGATATTATTCTTTATAAATCCACTAATGGTGAATAATTTTGCAATGACATAGGTACAAAATAACCCATGCCCAACAGTGGGATGTTTAGTGGCCAATGATGTTTGTGACATAAAATATTAATCTGACTGTACTTTGTCATGGTTTCGTGGTAAAATGCGGACGTCTGTCCAGTTGGCGAAAACATAAAAGTGATTTAATTTAAGTTTCACTATTATTAAAATTATTTATTTTTCAATATTATTTTACCATCTTAAAAATTTTAGGTAAGTAAATAATTTATTTATTTATAAATGAAAAATTAACTGAGAGATTTTAAATATGTTTCTTATTAATTTCCTTTCATATTTCATTGTCATGATTTATGTGAAATCTTGTAATTGGTGGTCAGCAAACATACTTAGGTTTATAGTTCGATTCAAGCTAGCTGTAAGTATTCCAAATTAATAAATAGCATTAATAAATAGTGTTCAATTAAAACCAAAGTATCAGAATCTAATATCTACGTGAAACTTTCTATTGAACTCTGTTCTCTAATACGGGGAACGTAAACGGCTTCATTAATAGTGTAAATTGTAACTAAGAATGGGATCGTCTGCATCGTGCCTTAAATGTCCTACATAATGCGGTACCGCTACAAATTAGCACAATTTCAAATGTGGTACGCACACGTTGCACGTAGCTCAAACTCTTCATTTTGAAGTCAAAAGTTGGTTTGAGAAGGTGTACAGTAACATTCTTAAAAATGCACAAAATTAAAACAGCCTCAGTGAGGTGCTCAATTATTTTTGTAACGTTGCTATGGTATTCAACTCTGATAAGTGCGTCTGTATACATAGTTACACCTTCATCGCTATCGAATAGTAATGAGGGTAGATCTGCTCCCTTTTATTATCACGACTGGATTAAAAGAATAGACTCGCTGCATAACATGACGACTTCTACTACACCGAAAGTGAAAACACCTGATTTGATTTTCGCGGAATTTGAGGCAGACAGTGGGAATCACATGCAAAAATCTATAAAAAAGCTTCTTGAACAAGAACGAGTTCAACAAAATACAGTTTCCAGTACAACCGATACTACAACGCTTTCTTCGATGTTGGATCATGTTGAGAAAACGACCAGTAGTGAAACGATAAAAACTCCGAAGAACAACGAAATCATAAATAGCGAAAGTGTCACGACTGATTATTTCACATTGTATAACAATTTATACAATAATATACCAGGACGTACGTTAACTTCAATCACTACCACAACTTCAACTACAACTACACCTTCGCCACCTACGAATGTTGAAAATATTTGGCACATTATAGATAGTGAGAAACGCGATCAATACTCTGAAGCTTGGGAAGAGTTGCCTATAAACTCTAAGAATAATCAAGACAATGCGGCTACCTTAAAAGCAGCTCAAGATGTAATGGATCAACATTTTGTTTTACCCGGGTATGTATTTAATAAATATAATGTTTAACAAAATCATAGTCCATGATAATTTACTGGTCTAATGAGCCTGACTGGGAAATTATTTATTACACCGAAGAGCACATAAATAAGATCGAAGGCAGTTCGAGTCGATACTCTCGTTCTGGTGGCTTGGAGTTATGTGGTCGACTATGGGGACTCGAATGGGGAAGTATTTCCAACTTACCGAAGAGCGCTGCCAAAGAAGGTTATACTGTGTTCCTGCGCGTGCGTAAGGTCGTGGACAGTACGAGTCGGTATTGTCGTTTTAGTGGCTTGGAGATATGTGCTCGACTATGATGCGGTCGCTAGGAGTCATAATCTAAGCCGAAGGCTCCACTGAAACTGTTTAATACCGGTTGGGCCGTGTAGAATGCTCATTTGTCACCTTTGCTGCTCAAAAAAATTCATCTAACCTATTATATAATAATTTTACAGATTACAAACAAATCCTGGCCACGGAGCGGAAAACGAGTCACGTGCAATTCGAACGGAACCCGATGTTCGATTTCCATATGTCAGCTTGAAGCCATTTCAAATTAAAAATGTAAATAAACCAACAATGAATATGGTTTCAAATAGGCAAAAGAGTAATATGTTCACTAATTTAGACCAGTTCAAAGATATAAAGAATCCTGTAAGAGGTGAAGTACAAGATATTGTTCCCACGAGACAAATAGTTGAACGTTATAACCCAGCACAACCATATTTGCCCCCAGAAAGTGGAAATAGATTGAAACAGTCCAGTCAATTGTTAACGTCTGTGAAAACTGTATCTAATTTAGTGCCACCGCCGCCGCCTCCCCCTCCAAAAGTTACAGGTAACGATTTTCCAGTACCTCCTAGCTACGAATCTTTTCCTCCATATTCAGACACATCTCCAAATATGTTACCTCCTTTATCTGGAACTTCTGGTCGTCTTCCTGCAAAAAATGAAGACTCAGACGACATTCTACCTAGTGTAAATTATCGATATAAACCTTCTGCTCCATCATTTCTTCCCACAGTTCCTCCTGTAAGCAAGCCTTTTGATGGCTATTTATATAAACCTTACACTGATGACACAGATCTTCCATCACCCATTGATGGGTACACTTATACTAAACCGTCGGTTGCTATCGAAACTCCGCCTCAAATGAATATGAATAGTCATAGCATAAGCAAGCCACATAAGCAATTTCACTATCACAGTCCTTCATATTTTAGTCACGAGAGTGACTATCCAGAAATAATATTTGAGAAGCCCCATTCAGGAAATGATGACAACAAAGAAGAAAGTGGTATGAAAGATAATATGAAGAATACTGATGAAATGAAGGATGTGGGTATGATGGCTCCTCCACCGCCACCTCCACCAAATATGAAACCAGATATGGATTCTGATTCTCCTACTGATGACCATGGATTCCCGCCCGATTTTCCAGGAGATCTTAAGTTTCACCAGGACTTTGATGATCATGACTATTTCCATCATTACCATCATCCAAAGACGACGACTACTACTACAACAACGACAACAGAATCTCCTCGAGAAAATAGATTTAGTTATTATTATTTAGGGAAAAAGCTTTATTATTTGCCGCTATATTTTAGTGTGTATTTTATTGTATATGTGGGTGCGTTAATTATTAAGGCGGTACTAAGACATAAAATCGTATATCCAAACAGTTGGAGGCCAAATGGAACAACAGCCACATTCTTCTCCAAGCGGTCTCTAGATTCTTGGGATTTTTCCAATGAAAATTTACATGATTTTACAAGTAGAGTCACTAGAGCCATCGCTGAGGCAGCTAAAAAATATATTAAAAATGGACATAGCAAAACGAATTAATTGGAAACAAAACGTGTAAATAATTTATTTTGCGGGTGTGTGTGTAAATATTAGTAAAATTCGGGTATTCGTCGTTTGTGGACTGGACATAACTAACAATTTTATCTTCACGATATTTTTTATGGTATTTTAATGATCATCAACAGACTACTGTGATAAAGAATTTCATGTTTTAAATCATAATCGCCTCCGTAGTCTAGTGGTTGAGACCACCCGGTGGTAATCTGTAGGTCCGGGGTTCGATCCCCTTGGGGGTAAAGTTTTTCTGCTTCATTTGATTGATGGCAGGGCTTCTGAGTCCGCTTGGCTATAACTACCACTATTTAACCTAAGTTTATAGCCACAATGACACTGTTGTGTTCTGACAATTAGAGGGATAATGTCATTGCCTCTGTTGTTGAGGAGTCCAGGTGAAGATCACTTACATCTTCGGCCTCATTATCACTAACCATCAGATGAGATGAAGGCCACGAGCTTCTCTGTTGTGTTTGAAAAATGTTTTATAAAAAAATCTGAGGTTATGTACCTACCTTAATTTAAATGGCAACATATACTGAAAATTCCATTAGAGTATGAAATATTAAATGAACCGATTCATACTATGGTTTTCTCTTGCTTTAAGAATAACGTGTGTATTGTTATTTTGATTGAAGGTGTGTGTAAATATATTGGAAAAAAGATATATTGGGAAAGATGTTATTTATTGTTCATTATCACAAACATTTATAATTATACCTTAATTAATTAGTTTTTAATAAAAATAATATATTAATGTTTTGTGTGTTTAATTAAACTTTAGGTACCTATCTACTAATCAATAAATTATATTAAACGTATAAATATACATAGATACAATTCAATAACTTATAGTAATTTACTACCCCCGCTTATGTAGGCAAGCAAGCAAGCATGCAAGCCTGCAGCATGCAAGCAAGCTACAGCCTTGCAGTTTGATGCTTCGAGCGAGCGAAGTGAATTCGCTCGCTCCGCTGCTTGTTGTCACACACAATGTCTAATCTTTTTTTACGGCGCCGTCTCGGGGGAATCTCTTTACCACTCCAAGGGGCTAAGCTGACTAGGCGGCCGTAGGACACAGACACCTGACGGCTTTTCCGCTGGTGTCCCCCTGCCCGGCTAAACCACCCTCCGGAAATTATCTGGTTCCGGTGGAAACACGTTCAGGATCGGATAGCCAATTATCCGTTTGACGACTTCGTTAGCGCAGAGGTAATCGAGCGATTGCCTACTGCGCAACGGGTCGCGGGTTCGATTCCCGTACGGGCAAATATTTTGTATGGCCTATAGAAATTTGTTCCGGTCTGGGCGTATGTGCATGGATATTCTATATTTGTAACTGTACTCATGACACAGGAGGAAATCCTAGTGTGAGGCGACGTTTTTTTTAAAAAGAAAAAGAAACAACGCACCACATGGGAACACAATCTCACCTTCAGTACTGTAGTATTATATTATCTGTGCCTTCAGTGTTATCCTATAGGTTATTTCCCTTCGCGGCAGTTTAATAAACATTTGACTTGATTAAACTTGACTAAGTAACATGATGCCAAATGATAATTCGACCAAGTGAATGAAATGCGAAATGTACCTATTTTTTGTCAAAGATTCATTTGGGAAATGAAACAAGGGCGATTAGTTTTTAACCAGTAAAAAGAGTGCGAGTGTGGTGAAGATGTTGTATGGAATGGAAGTTTCACAGGGCTGTCGTAATTAAATCAAAAAAATGCTATCAATTAAATATAACTGAATGCATTAATTTAAATGTTACAGTGGTTTCTTTTGGCTTATGATACGTTTCAGTGAAATACGCAGTTAACTCTCTGAATAGCATGCGGGGTAATCAGAGCAGGTGGGTAATCGAAACTATGGGACTGGACGGAATCTATGTGCATTCAAGTGACCTAAATCACTCGGTCATTTAGTGAGTTTCATCATAACAGCTCCTATACGTCCCCACCAAAGGGCTCGAGTCCACCCAAAGTTAGGGTGTTTAGGCCTAAGACCTTTATTCGCATAAGGACAGATGCAACCACGCTGGCCCAGTGAGGATTAGTCGACTTCACATACAACTTTAAAATGCCTCACGATGTTTTCACCGTAGGAGCGTCAGACAAATGTACATATGAAATTCGAAAACGAAAAACGGATTGGTACATGGCGGTCTCGACCCCGGACCTCCCGATTGGAAGGCAAGTGCCGAGTCAACAGCGCCACCGACGCCCGTGCAATATTCTAACGGTTTTTGGTGGGCTTGCACTGTTTGAAAAGGAACGCAGTTGACGCTTTGGGTGCATGAGCTAATCAGAGCGAGTAGGTGATGGAAACTATGGGACTGGACGGAATCTATGTATATTCAAGTAACCTAAATCATTCGGTAATTTCAGTCGGTCTGCACTGCATGAAAAGGAACGCAGTTGACGATTTGGGGAGCACACGGTATAATCAGAGCAGGTTGGTAATGGGAACTATGGGACTAGCTAGACGGAGTGTAGATGCATACAAGTGATCTTAGTCATTTCGATCGGTCTGCAATTTACTGGTTCTCCTCTATGCGCTTTTTTTCAAATGAATTCCCAAATACTTAATAAGAGTAGGTAAGTATACTTTGTAAGAGATTCAAATGTAAAAAAAACAAAACTGATAGATTTTAATTGTGCTTTATTTATATTTACTGGCTGTTGGCATCACAGACAACATCATATTTCTGTTATCTAAAATATGCATTTTTAATCTGTGCCTGTTTCCGGTTCCCGGGCTTCACATTACATTACTTATATTAATCGTGTTAAGTATATTTCGACCTAAGCTTGCTTTGTGATTGCATAATTTCTAACTGAGATTCATCATCACAACTAACGAGAATATCATCGACATACGTACAGTTTTTTAATATAAATGCAGCCCAAGGGTATTCATCTTTATACAAATTAGATAACTCTATTAAACACCTAGTTGCTAAAAAGGATGAACTTTTGAGACCGTATGTAACAGTATTTAAGCGTATGCATTTTATTTCAGTTTGAGGATGATTCCTCCATAGTATATTCTGAAGTGAACGATGTTGTTCATTGATTAATATATTTCTATACATTTTACTTATATCAGTGATAAAAAAATATGTATTAAATCTGAATAGCAAAAGTATTTCAAAAAGATCCCTCTGAACTACAGGCCCATTCATCATTATATCATTTAAAGATACTTGTTTATTTGTTTTCATGGACCCATCAAATACAACACGCAATGGAGAAGTTTTGGATTCTAATTTTATAATTGGATGATGTGCTAGAAAATAGACAGGATCCTTAGACAAATTATATTTAGTTATATCATAATATTCTCCATGACCTAATGACACATATTCATCAATGAACCTTTTGTATAATGAAAACATTTAAGGATCCCTTTGAAATCTTTTTTCTAAATTGAGAAATCTCACCAATGCAAAATTGAATGAATTTCCTAAAATGTCATTGACTTTATCTAAAGAAATTTTTAATGGGATGTTCACTAAGAATTTGTTGTATGATTCATCAGTGGTTTCTAAAAATATTTTCTCAACATATTCATGTTCAGGAGTTTCTTGAAATGCCTCATTTATTGTCTCAGTATCCCAAAATCTATTTAAGCTATCACTTATAGAATTATCACAATTTTGACAAAATAAACTTACTATTTCAAGTTGGTTACATGTTGATAAGCTATGATTAACTGAATCTATATTTTGACTTACAGTTGGTGACATGTACTGGCCTCCAATTACATATCCTAGTGTTGTAGGTATAACCTTAAGACCTGAACTTAACTCGCAGGAACTTGTGATGCTGGAAAGATGCTGGTTTGACTCAGGCTGCGGCAAGATCACCTGAAATAGTATGTCAGCACCTAATAACATATGTATTGGACCAGAACATGCGAAGCTGTCATCGGCCAATTTGCATTCATAGGGAATATTTATTTTTGAAACATCACAATTAAATTGTGGCAAATGACTAGTAATTTTATCAATAACATTGCACAAAACATTAATTTTAAATGGATAATGTAAAGAATGAACCTCAACATCAATACTTTTACTTAGATTTACTGAAGTACCGGAAATACCAGACACATTTACATTATTATTTAATGTTGGTTGCTGAAGCTCGTTTGCTACATTCTGTAGAATAAATGATACTTGAGATGCACTATCCAATAAGGCTCGTACAATAATTTGCTTGCCACTGCTGGAAATAATTTTTACTTTGGCAGTAGGTAATATCACCAATGATTGAGTGGTGTTCATTAATGTTGTTAATGTAGTAGTAGCACTAATTGGATTTACTGGTGCGTTTTCATGCAGTAAGGTGCTGTGATGCCTTTTACATACAGCACATCGAAAATGATATTTACATTTATTTTTATGACTATTGAGACATACCTTACACAATTTGTGTTTTTCAACAAAGTTAATTCTATTTGAAAGGGGAAGAAGTTTAAATGATGGGCAATAATAAAGTTTATGGTCATGCTTACCACATTGCAAGCAGCTGGCCTCTTGAGATGTTACCAATGCTACAGCTTTGTTGCTTCTTCCAGGCTTATTATCATGCTTGGTTTCTAAATTTTCAAGCGCAAGTGCCCGATTTTCAAGGAAATGAAAAAGCTCTTGAACCGTAGGCATTTTATTGTTATCCCGTTCAAGTTGGAAGCCTTTCAAAGTGTAAGCATCCAACTTACGCAGTAAAATTGCAATAAGTAAAGAATTCCAACTATCAACAGGCTCATTAAGATTTTTTAAAGCTGCAATGTACTGCTTACAGTCTGCAATAAAAGTGTGCAAGGCATGTGGTGAAGACCTAACAATAGGTGGTAAATCAAGTAACATGTGCAGATGGTGAAAGGTTATTTTAGTGACATTGTCATATCTTTGCTCAATGATTTCTAAAGCTTCAAGATAAGAAGAGTTAATCAACGGCAAGTTTATAATAAGAGACAAAGGCTCTCCTTTTAAAAGGTTTCTTAAATAATACAATTTTTGTACATTTTGCAGTGATTTGTCACTATGAATCATAGCCTTAAATAAAGAAATAAAAGGTCTATACTCAATGTATTTACCGTCAAAATGAGGTATATTTACATTAGGTAATATTGTTTTGCTCGATATTGTGTCACAAACAGATTTCGCATTACTTTTATGATTTTCGATAATATCCAGTAACTCAAAATAAACATTTTCGATTTCCGAAACATCTTCTTTATCATCAGGGTCTATGGCCAATATGTCTATTTGAACCTTGTTATGTTCATCGAAACTTTGTTTTAAGCTATTTCTTTTAATTTGTAATTGCGTACATGTAAGCTGACTTATTTGTTCTGGATCACACAAAATTTTTCGCAACCTCGTTATGGCCGCCTTGGCATAGCCACGTGCAGCTATTAGGCGTTTGTCAGCCATTGCCGGCGAAAAACACAAATAATAACAATAACACTAATATAAACGATAGTTTTGAACACTTAGAATTACTTAAAAGTTCATAAAATGACACTACTAAGTGAAATAATGAAAAACGTTTTGGAGCCACAAAATTCTTCTTGACGCAATGCGCTCACGACGGAAGTACAAACCCTTGCTAGCCGACGCGAAGTGTAGAACCAATCCGGCTCGAAGGACCATTATGTTGGACACACAAAATATTCTTGAAGTGGACTGTAATTTAGATACTTGCGGCTTGATAGGTCGGTGGTTCCACTTGATAATGAAAAGGCTGATTTTACTCCAGACAAATACTGTATTTTCAGTTATCAATTATTACAATCACAAAGCAAGCTTAGGTCGAACTATACTTAACACGATTAATATAAGTAATGTAATGTGAAGCCCGGGAACCGGAAACAGGCATAGATTAAAAATGCATATTTTAGATAACAGAAATATTATGTTGTCTGTGATGCCAACATAGCTCCGGCCTGGGAGAATGATTTAAATATAAGTGATGCAAAATTCAGAATTTTAATTTTACAGTATTTGACCAAAATTATAATAAAACTAATTTTTTCTTAACTTGAGGAAAAACAAACATGCAAATTGAAGCTAAGTTTTCACTGTAGCAGTATAGAATCAACATGAGGAATATAAAATCTCAAACATAAGGATTATACTTATATTAATATACACATGCAAATAGCGCAAATGCACTTTAGATAAACTAAATACCTACTATAAACAAAAACTACAACAATTGAGAGATATTAAATGGTTGAATGTGCACATATCAAATATTGATAGTTGATATTATAGAGATAGTGTTTTATTAACGAATTTAACTTATACTAACTTTTAACTTATAATAAATTGAAGTTATGAAATGATTAAAGTAACAAATTATAATATAAACTAAGTGTCATTTATGGGCAAGAGGCAGACCTTATGAACAGAACGTGTGTGTTGATGACCATTTGCGGTTCTAACTTCTACTACCCGTACTCTTCCGTCACTACCCTGAAATACTTTTACTACTCTAGCCATTGGCCAGTACAACGGGGCTGCGTCTTGCTCACGTAAAATGACTAAATCACCTTCTTTTACATTGGGCAAAGTGTCACGCCATTTAGATCTAATCTGTAACAGATTCAAATAATGTTTCTGCCAATAAGCCCAGAAGATTTGCTTTAAATTGGTACATATTTTCCATATTTGTAATAAATTTGTTGGCGTTTGAGTTAAGTTATTTTCAGATAAAGTATTGAGTGGTGCTCCAGTTAAAAAATGACCAGGAGTTAAGTAAGAATAATCATTTACATCATCAGAGACTGCAGTTATAGGTCTCGAATTTAATACGGCTTCTATTTCATACAAAACAGTGGTAAGCTCTTCATAAGTAAGCAGAGCCCTACCAGCGACACGCTTCAAATGATACTTAACAGAGCGGACACTGCGTTCCCAAAGACCACCCCAAGTTGGAGAGTACTTAGGTATGAAATGAAAATTAATACCAACTTTAGCTCCAAAATTTAATATTTCATTCTCTTGATCTTTGGAAGCGATAAGACGCTGGACTTCTAATTTGTTCTTTGCCCCTTTAAATGTGGAGGCATTGTCACAGTAGACATCGCTGGGTAGGTTTCTTCGAGCAATGAACCGCTTGAATGAAGCAAAAAGTAGGATTGTCCTTTTGCAAGTCAATGTCACCAAAATAGTGCTTGTCCTTTGGAACATTTTTCAGCACATTATTAGAGTTTGATGACCATTTATGTAAATAAAAACTTCTTTTTTGTAATAAGTCTATTAATTAACTATATCAGCAAACAGTTAACAAGCTGCTTGTATTGTCTTGTGTTCATCGTCAATTTCAAAGTCTTGTTCGCTTTAGGTACATAAAGCAGCTCATAAAACACGTGTGTGTTATACGAGCCGAGGCACGCATCACAGAGGCCGGCAATGCTGCCGGCCGCGGCAGTAATGCAATATATATTTTCATACCATTATTTAGTTTGTCTACAAATTAACAATGATTTGTGTTATTTAATAAAAAAATCAGTTTATTTGGTATTTTTCCTCTCAAGTGTGTTGAAAAATGTCGTACGATATACGTGCGGTTATTGGTTATACACACTCGGCTCTATTACGCTCTCGCTTCGTTTGGGCTGAAATTCCGCCTTATGACTTATGAGTTATAACCAACATACCGCACTTATATTGTAATGTACTGTTACCAGACCAAGACCAGACCGAGATCAGACCGCGAACGAACCGTGATCGACCATATAGGTAGTGTGGATCCAGGCTAATTCAGTACTCGAATCTTACCCTTTTAAGGCTTTTGTCTATTTTATCAAAACCGATACCGAACTTACCTATATTTTTAACCGACTTCAAAAAGGAGGAGGTTCTCAATTCGGTCGGTATGTTTTTTTATGTATGTACACCGATTACGCCGAGATTTCTGAACCGATTTACGTGATTCTTTTTTGTCCGATGCGGAATAGTTGCCATTTGGTCCCATAAAAATTTTATTTAGTTTGGCCGAGTTGTTTTTATTTTATGAGCATTTTTGTTAACATGGACGATGTAATTTTCATTTTTTTATGTTTGTTACCTCATAACTCCGTCATTTTTAAACCGATTTCCAAAATTATTTTTGTACTTGATAGAGTATACTACAAGGGTGGTTCCATGGTCACCAAAGTCAGCATCGGATGATGGGATCCCATAGAAAATCGAGGAAAACACTAATTTGTATTAAATTGGTATTAAATAAGGGTTTCTTTCACTAAAAAGATTTCATTCACTAAAAAGTTAAAAATATATTTTTTTGACAAAAAATCAAAACCGACTTCAAAAACACTGAAAACTTAAAAATAATATAAGTTTTTAATAAAAATAATATATTAATGTTTTGTGTGTTTAATTAAACTTTAGGTACCTATCGCAGTGGTAATCGAGCGATCGCCTACTGCGCAACGGGTCGCGGGTTCGATTCCCGTACGGGCAAATATTTTGTATGGCCTATAGAAATTTGTTCCGGTCTGGGCGTATGTGCATGGATATTCTATATTTGTAACTGTACTCATGACACAGGAGGAAATCCTAGTGTGAGGCGACGTTTTTTTTAAAAAGAAAAAGAAACAACGCACCACATGGGAACACAATCTCACCTTCAGTACTGTAGTATTATATTATCTGTGCCTTCAGTGTTATCCTATAGGTTATTTCCCTTCGCGGCAGTTTAATAAACATTTGACTTGATTAAACTTGACTAAGTAACATGATGCCAAATGATAATTCGACCAAGTGAATGAAATGCGAAATGTACCTATTTTTTGTCAAAGATTCATTTGGGAAATGAAACAAGGGCGATTAGTTTTTAACCAGTAAAAAGAGTGCGAGTGTGGTGAAGATGTTGTATGGAATGGAAGTTTCACAGGCCTGTCGTAATTAAATCAAAAAAATGCTATCAATTAAATATAACTGAATGCATTAATTTAAATGTTACAGTGGTTTCTTTTGGCTTATGATACGTTTCAGTGAAATACGCAGTTAACTCTCTGAATAGCATGCGGGGTAATCAGAGCAGGTGGGTAATCGAAACTATGGGACTGGACGGAATCTATGTGCATTCAAGTGACCTAAATCACTCGGTCATTTAGTGAGTTTCATCATAACAGCTCCTATACGTCCCCACCAAAGGGCTCGAGTCCACCCAAAGTTAGGGTGTTTAGGCCTAAGACCTTTATTCACATAAGGACAGATGCAACCACGCTGGCCCAGTGAGGATTAGTCGACTTCACATACAACTTTAAAATGCCTCACGATGTTTTCACCGTAGGAGCGTCAGACAAATGTACATATGAAATTCGAAAACGAAAAACGGATTGGTACATGGCGGTCTCGACCCCGGACCTCCCGATTGGAAGGCAAGTGCCGAGTCAACAGCGCCACCGACGCCCGTGCAATATTCTAACGGTTTTTGGTGGGCTTGCACTGTTTGAAAAGGAACGCAGTTGACGCTTTGGGTGCATGAGCTAATCAGAGCGAGTAGGTGATGGAAACTATGGGACTGGACGGAATCTATGTATATTCAAGTAACCTAAATCATTCGGTAATTTCAGTCGGTCTGCACTGCATGAAAAGGAACGCAGTTGACGATTTGGGGAGCACACGGTATAATCAGAGCAGGTTGGTAATGGGAACTATGGGACTAGCTAGACGGAGTGTAGATGCATACAAGTGATCTTAGTCATTTCGATCGGTCTGCAATTTACTGGTTCTCCTCTATGCGCTTTTTTTCAAATGAATTCCCAAATACTTAATAAGAGTAGGTAAGTATACTTTGTAAGAGATTCAAATGTAAAAAAAACAAAACTGATAGATTTTAATTGTGCTTTATTTATATTTACTGGCTGTTGGCATCACAGACAACATCATATTTCTGTTATCTAAAATATGCATTTTTAATCTGTGCCTGTTTCCGGTTCCCGGGCTTCACATTACATTACTTATATTAATCGTGTTAAGTATATTTCGACCTAAGCTTGCTTTGTGATTGCATAATTTCTAACTGAGATTCATCATCACAACTAACGAGAATATCATCGACATACGTACAGTTTTTTAATATAAATGCAGCCCAAGGGTATTCATCTTTATACAAATTAGATAACTCTATTAAACACCTAGTTGCTAAAAAGGATGAACTTTTGAGACCGTATGTAACAGTATTTAAGCGTATGCATTTTATTTCAGCTTGAGGATGATTCCTCCATAGTATATTCTGAAGTGAACGATGTTGTTCATTGATTAATATATTTCTATACATTTTACTTATATCAGTGATAAAAAAATATGTATTAAATCTGAATAGCAAAAGTATTTCAAAAAGATCCCTCTGAACTACAGGCCCATTCATCATTATATCATTTAAAGATACTTGTTTATTTGTTTTCATGGACCCATCAAATACAACACGCAGTGGAGAAGTTTTGGATTCTAATTTTATAATTGGATGATGTGCTAGAAAATAGACAGGATCCTTAGACAAATTATATTTAGTTATATCATAATATTCTCCATGACCTAATGACACATATTCATCAATGAACCTTTTGTATAATGAAAACATTTAAGGATCCCTTTGAAATCTTTTTTCTAAATTGAGAAATCTCACCAATGCAAAATTGAATGAATTTCCTAAAATGTCATTGACTTTATCTAAAGAAATTTTTAATGGGATGTTCACTAAGAATTTGTTGTATGATTCATCAGTGGTTTCTAAAAATATTTTCTCAACATATTCATGTTCAGGAGTTTCTTGAAATGCCTCATTTATTGTCTCAGTATCCCAAAATCTATTTAAGCTATCACTTATAGAATTATCACAATTTTGACAAAATAAACTTACTATTTCAAGTTGGTTACATGTTGATAAGCTATGATTAACTGAATCTATATTTTGACTTACAGTTGGTGACATGTACTGGCCTCCAATTACATATCCTAGTGTTGTAGGTATAACCTTAAGACCTGAACTTAACTCGCAGGAACTTGTGATGCTGGAAAGATGCTGGTTTGACTCAGGCTGCGGCAAGATCACCTGAAATAGTATGTCAGCACCTAATAACATATGTATTGGACCAGAACATGCGAAGCTGTCATCGGCCAATTTGCATTCATAGGGAATATTTATTTTTGAAACATCACAATTAAATTGTGGCAAATGACTAGTAATTTTATCAATAACATTGCACAAAACATTAATTTTAAATGGATAATGTAAAGAATGAACCTCAACATCAATACTTTTACTTAGATTTACTGAAGTACCGGAAATACCAGACACATTTACATTATTATTTAATGTTGGTTGCTGAAGCTCGTTTGCTACATTCTGTAGAATAAATGATACTTGAGATGCACTATCCAATAAGGCTCGTACAATAATTTGCTTGCCACTGCTGGAAATAATTTTTACTTTGGCAGTAGGTAATATCACCAATGATTGAGTGGTGTTCATTAATGTTGTTAATGTAGTAGTAGCACTAATTGGATTTACTGGTGCGTTTTCATGCAGTAAGGTGCTGTGATGCCTTTTACATACAGCACATCGAAAATGATATTTACATTTATTTTTATGACTATTGAGACATACCTTACACAATTTGTGTTTTTCAACAAAGTTAATTCTATTTGAAAGGGGAAGAAGTTTAAATGATGGGCAATAATAAAGTTTATGGTCATGCTTACCACATTGCAAGCAGCTGGCCTCTTGAGATGTTACCAATGCTACAGCTTTGTTGCTTCTTCCAGGCTTATTATCATGCTTGGTTTCTAAATTTTCAAGCGCAAGTGCCCGATTTTCAAGGAAATGAAAAAGCTCTTGAACCGTAGGCATTTTATTGTTATCCCGTTCAAGTTGGAAGCCTTTCAAAGTGTAAGCATCCAACTTACGCAGTAAAATTGCAATAAGTAAAGAATTCCAACTATCAACAGGCTCATTAAGATTTTTTAAAGCTGCAATGTACTGCTTACAGTCTGCAATAAAAGTGTGCAAGGCATGTGGTGAAGACCTAACAATAGGTGGTAAATCAAGTAACATGTGCAGATGGTGAAAGGTTATTTTAGTGACATTGTCATATCTTTGCTCAATGATTTCTAAAGCTTCAAGATAAGAAGAGTTAATCAACGGCAAGTTTATAATAAGAGACAAAGGCTCTCCTTTTAAAAGGTTTCTTAAATAATACAATTTTTGTACATTTTGCAGTGATTTGTCACTATGAATCATAGCCTTAAATAAAGAAATAAAAGGTCTATACTCAATGTATTTACCGTCAAAATGAGGTATATTTACATTAGGTAATATTGTTTTGCTCGATATTGTGTCACAAACAGATTTCGCATTACTTTTATGATTTTCGATAATATCCAGTAACTCAAAATAAACATTTTCGATTTCCGAAACATCTTCTTTATCATCAGGGTCTATGGCCAATATGTCTATTTGAACCTTGTTATGTTCATCGAAACTTTGTTTTAAGCTATTTCTTTTAATTTGTAATTGCGTACATGTAAGCTGACTTATTTGTTCTGGATCACACAAAATTTTTCGCAACCTCGTTATGGCCGCCTTGGCATAGCCACGTGCAGCTATTAGGCGTTTGTCAGCCATTGCCGGCGAAAAACACAAATAATAACAATAACACTAATATAAACGATAGTTTTGAACACTTAGAATTACTTAAAAGTTCATAAAATGACACTACTAAGTGAAATAATGAAAAACGTTTTGGAGCCACAAAATTCTTCTTGACGCAATGCGCTCACGACGGAAGTACAAACCCTTGCTAGCCGACGCGAAGTGTAGAACCAATCCGGCTCGAAGGACCATTATGTTGGACACACAAAATATTCTTGAAGTGGACTGTAATTTAGATACTTGCGGCTTGATAGGTCGGTGGTTCCACTTGATAATGAAAAGGCTGATTTTACTCCAGACAAATACTGTATTTTCAGTTATCAATTATTACAATCACAAAGCAAGCTTAGGTCGAACTATACTTAACACGATTAATATAAGTAATGTAATGTGAAGCCCGGGAACCGGAAACAGGCATAGATTAAAAATGCATATTTTAGATAACAGAAATATTATGTTGTCTGTGATGCCAACATAGCTCCGGCCTGGGAGAATGATTTAAATATAAGTGATGCAAAATTCAGAATTTTAATTTTACAGTATTTGACCAAAATTATAATAAAACTAATTTTTTCTTAACTTGAGGAAAAACAAACATGCAAATTGAAGCTAAGTTTTCACTGTAGCAGTATAGAATCAACATGAGGAATATAAAATCTCAAACATAAGGATTATACTTATATTAATATACACATGCAAATAGCGCAAATGCACTTTAGATAAACTAAATACCTACTATAAACAAAAACTACAACAATTGAGAGATATTAAATGGTTGAATGTGCACATATCAAATATTGATAGTTGATATTATAGAGATAGTGTTTTATTAACGAATTTAACTTATACTAACTTTTAACTTATAATAAATTGAAGTTATGAAATGATTAAAGTAACAAATTATAATATAAACTAAGTGTCATTTATGGGCAAGAGGCAGACCTTATGAACAGAACGTGTGTGTTGATGACCATTTGCGGTTCTAACTTCTACTACCCGTACTCTTCCGTCACTACCCTGAAATACTTTTACTACTCTAGCCATTGGCCAGTACAACGGGGCTGCGTCTTGCTCACGTAAAATGACTAAATCACCTTCTTTTACATTGGGCAAAGTGTCACGCCATTTAGATCTAATCTGTAACAGATTCAAATAATGTTTCTGCCAATAAGCCCAGAAGATTTGCTTTAAATTGGTACATATTTTCCATATTTGTAATAAATTTGTTGGCGTTTGAGTTAAGTTATTTTCAGATAAAGTATTGAGTGGTGCTCCAGTTAAAAAATGACCAGGAGTTAAGTAAGAATAATCATTTACATCATCAGAGACTGCAGTTATAGGTCTCGAATTTAATACGGCTTCTATTTCATACAAAACAGTGGTAAGCTCTTCATAAGTAAGCAGAGCCCTACCAGCGACACGCTTCAAATGATACTTAACAGAGCGGACACTGCGTTCCCAAAGACCACCCCAAGTTGGAGAGTACTTAGGTATGAAATGAAAATTAATACCAACTTTAGCTCCAAAATTTAATATTTCATTCTCTTGATCTTTGGAAGCGATAAGACGCTGGACTTCTAATTTGTTCTTTGCCCCTTTAAATGTGGAGGCATTGTCACAGTAGACATCGCTGGGTAGGTTTCTTCGAGCAATGAACCGCTTGAATGAAGCAAAAAGTAGGATTGTCCTTTTGCAAGTCAATGTCACCAAAATAGTGCTTGTCCTTTGGAACATTTTTCAGCACATTATTAGAGTTTGATGACCATTTATGTAAATAAAAACTTCTTTTTTGTAATAAGTCTATTAATTAACTATATCAGCAAACAGTTAACAAGCTGCTTGTATTGTCTTGTGTTCATCGTCAATTTCAAAGTCTTGTTCGCTTTAGGTACATAAAGCAGCTCATAAAACACGTGTGTGTTATCTATAGCCGAGGCACGCATCACAGAGGCCGGCAATGCTGCCGGCCGCGGCAGTAATGCAATATATATTTTCATACCATTATTTAGTTTGTCTACAAATTAACAATGATTTGTGTTATTTAATAAAAAAATCAGTTTATTTGGTATTTTTCCTCTCAAGTGTGTTGAAAAATGTCGTACGATATACGTGCGGTTATTGGTTATACACACTCGGCTCTATTACGCTCTCGCTTCGCTTGGGCTGAAATTCCGCCTTATGACTTATGAGTTATAACCAACATACCGCACTTATATTGTAATGTACTGTTACCAGACCAAGACCAGACCGAGATCAGACCGCGAACGAACCGTGATCGACCATATAGGTAGTGTGGATCCAGGCTAATTCAGTACTCGAATCTTACCCTTTTAAGGCTTTTGTCTATTTTATCAAAACCGATACCGAACTTACCTATATTTTTAACCGACTTCAAAAAGGAGGAGGTTCTCAATTCGGTCGGTATGTTTTTTTTATGTATGTACACCGATTACGCCGAGATTTCTGAACCGATTTACGTGATTCTTTTTTGTCCGATGCGGAATAGTTGCCATTTGGTCCCATAAAAATTTTATTTAGTTTGGCCGAGTTGTTTTTATTTTATGAGCATTTTTGTTAACATGGACAATGTAATTTTCATTTTTTTATGTTTGTTACCTCATAACTCCGTCATTTTTAAACCGATTTCCAAAATTATTTTTGTACTTGATAGAGTATACTACAAGGGTGGTCCCATGGTCACCAAAGTCAGCATCGGATGATGGGATCCCATAGAAAATCGAGGAAAACACTAATTTGTATTAAATTGGTATTAAATAAGGGTTTCTTTCACTAAAAAGATTTCATTCACTAAAAAGTTAAAAATATATTTTTTTGACAAAAAATCAAAACCGACTTCAAAAACACTGAAAACTTAAAAATAATATAAGAATAGGTACAGACAACATCACACTTCTATATTGAAGTCGGTGACAAAGGAGACCAGCCAAAATGGTACCAGAGTTGTACAGCTACATATTATATACCATTATAATTGCTGTTTTTCAAGGATAATTTTGATATATGGCATGTAGTCGGAAACAGCAGGAAACATTTTTAATATCCAATTATGTTTTTTGTGAAAAGAAACTCTTTGGACGTTGCGTAAAACGAAACATATATTTATTTTTCAAAAACTCGTGTATGACCACTAAAACAAAAACTGACATCCACGTCATTTCTAAACCTTTCCTAGATCCTAAAAATATTCTAAGCCATGATAAAAAGCATAAAATATGAGTTTTTAATTTTCTAAAATAATGGCTGTTTGAACAGTAGATTCCTTTGTCGATCTATTCTGGAGTGATTAAAAAAATTTTTATTGCTTTAGCACTTAGATAAAGAATGAATAGATAGGACGTGACCGTATACCCGTAAGGGACAGACATAGATGACGTCATACCTGCCTAAAGTAGATGGGTATACCAGTGTTGCTTTAAGTTTTACCCTACTTTATGTTTATAGTGGTAAAAAGGTTGGTTGATCTACGTATTTTTATTGAGACATTTTAATGAGCGCCATTCGCTCAACAATTTGTCTCAAAAAATAAAAGTGGGAGGAAGTTGCGAATTTTTTTATTGTATTCTTCATTCAACCTTCGCAGTCTAAAGTTATTTACACTTTTAAATAAAACTACACTTTTTGGATTTACTCGAGTATATTTAGTTTTAAAACATTTTACTTAATTATTTAAGCTATTATGTAAACATCTTTACAAATAAAAGAAAAAATATTAGGAATCATCATCAGCCCACACGCGTCCACTGCTGGACATAGGCCTCTCCAAGTGCTCGCCACTGGGTACGATCCGCGACCACTCACTTCCAGCTTTTGCCAGCTAGGTACCTTGCGAAGATCGACGCTCGATTAAGAAAACAGCGGGCAATATCATTGTTTTTTCTTTATCTCTGCAATTTATTTAAAATCCAATATTTATACATTAACTAAATATATGTGAAGATTTAGAAAATGTGTAAATATAAAATGTTAAATAAACATTTTCTAAAATTAATTTCAATAACTCCGTTATTGTCATCGAATACAGCGTATTAGCAATGAATTCGCGTATTTAAATATTTTTTACAAATACATTTCATCAAAAGCGGGTAGTGATTATGCGTAAACTCTTCAGTAAAAAAATTGATTTAACAATTTTTCTAAGCATTGGTGCAAAAGGGAATGTATGTACTTAATAATATTTTCAGAAAATCTCTATTGGTTTCTCCTACAGTATCTAAAATGTCCAACCGCTCATTTTGCATCATTAACTTACACTTCAAATCACTTAACACATTTTCCAGTTTGGCTACTTTTTTTCCCAATCGTCTAAGCGATTCACGCACTGCCCGTAGTTTTTTACTTGATGTCCTCGATAATTGTTTCAAACGCAGCATTTGAAGCCGCATTTTTCTCTTTCGGGGCGTATTCAAATTTGAACCGAAACCCAACACCGATGCGTCCTGAAACAATATATATACAGGTTAAAAATAAAAGCAGGTGCTAATTTTACAACATTAAAAATAATAATTAAGAAATTTGTAAACTGTATCTGTACTAATGGTCAGACTTGTTATATAAATAGGAAATGTCCAAAATCAAACCATTAATAATATTTTTGGCCATTTCAAAATAGTAGAAAAGAATTTGGTACCTACCCATGTTAACATACTCTTATAAAAAATTTGGTGTCATTAATCCAAAACTGTAAAATTAATTTTGAAATCACTTATATAAATAGTTGGGTCTGTGAAAAATAAATATAGGTTTCGGCTTGATAGGGTATTTACTTTGTAGATATAATATGTATAAGTTACTGACCTGTAAAAAAAGTTAGGAATAGCACCACTCCCAAGAAAAGTGCCTTTTTAGTTTTTCTGAATCCACTGTTGTTCAAAATGCTTAGAACACATTCGGGTATGCTTGGTTGGCTGCCAATTCAATCGACCAGTAGCTTTAACCCAATTGTTTCGAGTAATTATCTCCGAAGGAAATCTGTTAAATACAGACAAACAAGCAAATAGAAAGTTTCACTTCAAAAGAATTACCTTTGTTATCTAAAATGCTCAAAATTTTATACTTAAATATGTCAATATTAATGTAACACAGAAACTAATATGTGAGTTCCCTTTAACGTAACAAATTACCTACGAATCAAGGAAAAATTGTCGTAGCGACTGGTATCATTATAACCCGGCAAAATGTTATACGCGTTGGTTGTATAGGTGACCTTATTGAATGGCGACATTCTTAACTTATTAGGTTAATAGTAACCTTATAATTAGTTTGAAATTTCATGTTTAATCCCATAATATGATTGAGAACCATAGTAGAAGGATAAAATATTGCAATATAACTTGTATTTATAATTTAAAAAATAGTTTTGGCGCTTAATATTGACACAATTTAGGTCTTACCTGTAAAGGTTATATTTTCCTGTTTTCTAGCACTATAACTATTACAACCTAAAGCGGAGCAGTGCACCAAGATTTAAATGTTCAAATAGTTCACAATTACACTAATTAAACTGTTAAATAATTGCACAGTGAGCTATACTTCACACAACAAATTTCATCCACGTATTTGTTTAGCACCAGACGCTGGTGATAAACAATCCAATCCAAAGACAAAAAAAAATGATGCCGTCTTCTTCTTTCCTTTGGCAATGTGTATAAGTTTATCTCTTTTCCTCATGTTTGACGGCTTTTATAGCCCATCTATTCCATTCTATATCTATGCTTTAGCAACTAAAATGCATCTTAAATTAAAAGTTCCTGATAAAGCTGTCATTTTACACATAATTAATGTAATAGAATTTAATAAATGCTCCATACAATACATTTTATAAAAATAAGTTGCGATTCTCAACTGTAGATATGTTACAGTATTTATTAGTGATCATAATTTATTGCTTTCTAGTAAAATAATTAGGAAAATGGCTACACAATAACATTGCGTGTGTTATCCATCATAAATATCAAGCTTATAGTCTCTAAATATAATACTGCCACAGCTGTTCGATAAAATAACCTCTAAAGTACTTTGTCTAAAGCGCCTATTTATAAATGAACCCCACTTGTTAATGAAGTTAAATTAACGCCACGTTTTTCCTATTGTAATCCATACTAATATTATAAATGGGAAAGTGTGTGGGTGTGTGTTTGTTTGTCCGTCTTTCACGGCAAAACGGAGCGACAGATTGAAGTGATTTTTTAAGTGGAGATAGTTGAACAGATGGAGAGTGATATAGGCTACTTTTTGTCTTTTTCTAACCCCCCCACTTCCCTAAAATGGGGGGTGGAAGTTTGTATGGAGCATTCCGCAATTTTCAAGGTAAAAATTGGAACAAAAAAATCGTGCATCATTTTTTTTTTGGAAATCTGCCCCCAACCCCTTAAAAGAGGGGGTGAAATTTTATATGGGACTTTTTGCAGTTTTCAAGGTAGGAAGCTAAAAATCGGTACACAGACTCTTTGTTACCAACGAAAAATACCTGCCTTTTTTTTTTTAATTTTCGGTGTTACCCCGAATTTAACGCGAGCGAAGCCGCGGGCAAAAGCTAGTAAGCTATAAAATGATATACATTTAATAGTTGTACAATTACTTTGACATTGGTACCAGAGCTCCATACAAAGTGGCTGTTCTCCTTTTAACACTTTCTAGATCATCGTTTGGCGCCGACTTCAATATAGAAGTGTGATGTTGTCTGTACCTATTCTTATATTATTTTTAAGTTCTCAGTGTTTTTGAAGTCGGTTTTTATTTTTTGTAAAAAAAAATTTTTGCAAAATACTATTCAGTGATTTTGAAGTCGGTTTTTAAAGTGAAACTTTTTTGGTATTTTTTTTTAATAAATATGACTGCTTCTTATTCGTTTTCCAAGTATTTTCATGTGCAGTGTTTCAATTTTTTGCGCATTCGACTATAGCATATACTTTTATAGCTACTTGCAAGTCAGTGTTACCAGCAGCATAAAGCTATTTATTCCTATTTCTTATCTGAAAAGTTCCGAAAAGTCCCAAAAAGTTCCGCCTAAGTAAAAATAAAAAAATCTATAAGAAAAATCACTCAATCAAATTAGATTGAATATTCGACTTACTAGGTTTCTGCACAGCCCCCCTGGATACGCGCTAACTTTTCCGCAGTCGTTTCGCAGAATAAATATATGGAAATGACATTGGCCTGTGACAACCTCACGCAATTTTTTCCGTAGACAATGTCATCTCCATACATTTTATCTGCGGAACGACTGCGGAAAAGTTAGCGTGTAGCATGTGTCTAGGGGGCAGATAAGAAAATACGTCCGAAATTTAAACTATTTATAAATTAAAACAGACAACACTTAAAAAACTTTTGTAGGTTTCTTTTATGTAAGTTTGTAGTCCACAGAGAAAAGGCAAAGAATCTGAGCCATACAAAAGTTCTTTTATAGTTGTTTTGTGGCTTAGGTTGAAGGTTCCGAAACGTTCCGAGAAAATTGTGGTTCCACAAATGTTCCGGCAAGGGCTTCTAAGTTCCTAAATCAGAACAAAAGATCCGCACCGGCAACGCTGTTGCAAGTATTTTCTGCTCATACCAGAGCGCCTTCTTCGAAATGAAAACCTGGTATCATCTCTAGTACTAGTAATTAATGCTATATACGACTCGTATGTATAGGTATTTTTCCTTGGAAGATTGGTACAAGATATTAAAATAAACTGAACGGTATTTGCCAAAAAAATCACAAGATCTACAGTTTAATGTAAGATATTGGACATGTATTTTTCATTACTTCTTTTTAACCGACTACGAAAAAGAAGGAAGTTCTATGTTAAACAGTATCTATTTTCTTGTGGGCCTATTTTCAAAATTCTTTTTGTAATCGAAAAAGTACATTCCGATGGTGGTCCTATTGTCACCATGTCCTGATCTGATAATGAAATCCCAGGTAAATACGACAAATACAGATAAATACGAGGAAACCCTTAAATTTCATAGGCACGTCGAACGTGTTTCATGTTTTTTCTTAAGATTAAGATATTCAGGTATTTGCATCTGGTATATAGTTATATAGTCATCATATCATGTTACTGAGTTGATGATGGAAAGTTTCGGGCAGATTAGGAGCTCGGGAATAATTCTTTTAATACTGCTTAGAGTGAAAGACGTTTATGCTAGAGCGTTTATTTGAAGTTATTCTGGGGGTGAATAATGACATCTTAATTCCAGCCAGTCTTCTGAATTGCTATTAGTGCCTTTCTTTTACTCATTATACAAAGAGAAAGAAATGGCATTATAACAATTTAAAAAACTGCCTGGAATTAAGACGTCATAATATACCCCCTGGTGTTTGCTTGGGCCCAATAGACATTTCTAAACAATACCTATATCGTCGCAGGTATTGATTATGTATTTTTTTTTTACAAAATATTTTATAGAACTGTATACAGGGTTATTTTTTTATCGCCCTGGAAAATTTAAGAGACGCTTCACGACATGGTAGTAGAATGATTTAAATATGAATAAAAAAAATAACTCGCATATTTAATTTTATATTAATTTTCTAAAATATCCAAAAAATGCTGCACTAGCTGAGAGCAGCATTTTAAGATTTTTTTTTATTTTTTTTACTTTTTTATTATTATTTATTTAATTTTTTATATAATAATGGATGTGTCCTGAAGCGTCCCTTAAATTTTCTAGGGTGATAAAAAAATAACCGTGTATATTCTTATATTATTTATGACTTTTTGGTGTTTTAAAGTCTATTTTTATTTTTTGTTAAAAAAAATTATTCAATCTTTTTAGTACCTTTAATACATATTTGTGTTCATTTTGTAACGAACTGTAACCTATCGAGCGGCGTTATCTCTCAGATTTTGTTATAGACAAAGCAAACTATATTTTTTAAATTCTATTATCAGAGAGTTCGTAACAATATTGGAATCCATAAATTTTACAAGGCAACAGCGCAAGATAATAAGATAATTACGTATTTCTCTTCTGACAACGACCTAAGTCATTACCATTAAACAAGGTAGGTATCAGCTATTACTTATCTCTTATTCGAACTATTTCTTGATTATGTTCGATAAGATTGAATAATTATAGGTAACAATATGACTTCATATCTTGTTGACTATTCTCTCTCATTTTGTTTACCTATGCTACATTCATGTTCTCGGTCCTAACTAACGTTATTTTTTAACGAAAGAGGAATGCCGTTGCGCACAGTACTTGCTGATAGTTAATCGACAGGCGTATTGGGATTCTATAAGGCATAATACTCTTTGATTATACACCCATAATCAAAGGATATACCCACTAAGTCACCTCAAGAGTCCATCGCGTCTAAAGTCGGCGTGTACTAGAATAGAAGTCTAGGAAAATTCAACTCTCCGGACCACACCACCAGCTGTGTGTTAACTGTGTTGACGCCTGTAGGAATTTGTTAGCTTGTTGATTTGATTGTTAGCTGTGTGTTAACGCTTATGGGGAAATATCATCAAAGGGCATACCCACTAAACTAACCTTGAAAGTCCATCTTGTCTACAATCGGCTTATTCCAGGGTCTGGGAAATTTCCATTCTCGGTACCACCCTACCGGCCATCCTATGGGGAAATACCCTGAAGATAGAGGTAGCCCCCAGAATTGCAAACAGAGCATGCATTAAGAACCACTTTAGCGCTAGGCTACACCTTTATTTTTCTTTTCCAGAGGGGAAACGCGTGACCGCACCGTACCCGCCGATGGCTAGACGGCGAGCGTGTGTGGGGCTCTCCCGGCAGAGTGCCAGGCCTACCTAATCAAACCCCCCGGTGTTCTCCCTGCCCTTATGGTAATGTCCACATTGCGACACCACTACCAAACGCGCCCGAGTAAGCCCGACCAGCTGGTCGGGCTATCGCCAAGGGGTAAGCGCCGGACTACACCTAGGACGGTCAAGGAAGGTGGGCTGCAAAGGCCCGTATTCTCACCCAACCGTTTCCGTCGGAGGGGAGTGGCTTTAGAATTATTTTTCAGCCGCCTCCTTCTGGGAGATTATATTCTCGCATAAAAAGGCAAATGTCACCAGGTAGCATTTTGTTAACGATTTATGGCAGTGAGAGGTGACTACCTACCGTAGGTACCGTGACAGCATCACAGTGGTGTCACTGCGGCGTTTGCTCCCTTCAGGTGACCTTATGCAGGTAGTGTCCGAAGCATCCACATCCAGGCAATATCTGTACCAATAATAAGGCTGCCCCAACCGCAAGCCACTCCTCCAACACCGGATTCAGGGGCGGATCCTGGATGCCATTTTGGTGGGGCGGCATTCTGAAGGTTCCAACTCAGAGCTAGGGTTAAAATTGCAAGTCATTTGGAGGGGGGGGGGGGGGGGGCAAAATTCCTACTCGGAGTTAAAGTTAAAATCTTATGGAAGTCCTGGTCTTTTTGGGCATGGCCCCTGAATCCCGTCAATGCGTCAATGGGATAAATTGCATCAGTCGTCCGGTCGCCAACAGCTGGCAAGTCTAGTGCCTCTTTTCACCAACGCAGAGCCTCTTTGTCCCTGGGTTTGCATTCGTCGCAGTTCTTCTGTGACAAGTCGCTTTCTTCGATTCCTGGCTACGATCTGTTATTGAAAATTGAGAATTGAAAACAATAATAATTTAAAGATGAATAAATCAACAAGGAAAAAACTTCGTCTTGGACGGACATCCAACGTGCCTCTTCAACATACTGTGTTGACGTCTTAACAACTCGTTCACCAAACTCTTACTAGCTCCGACGAAACTTTGGTATCTCTTGGAGCGTCGGTTGCGCTGTGGACTCGACACCTGTCTTACAATCGGGAAGGTCCGGGTTCGAGACCGCCATATAACAATGTATTTTTCGTTTTTCGAATTTCATATGTCATTTGTCTGACGCTCCTACGGTGAAGGAAAACATCGTGAGGCAACCTGCATACATCTGCGTGGTGTACCTACTACCTATGTGCAGTCGACCAATCCGCATTGGGCCAGCGTGGTTGACTAAGGCCTAATCGCCCTAACATAGGGTAGGCTCGAGCCCCTCGGTGGGGACGTATACGAGCTGTGATGATGATTGACATCTCTTGAGAAGGTACTTCGTTTTGTTTTGTCGGGGCTCGTAAGAGCTTGGTAGCCGTGTGGTGAAGGCGTCAACACGGTATGTCGAAGGCGCGGGTTCGATCCCGGCCGAGATGAAGTTTTTTCTTTATTGGTTTATTCATTTTTCTATTTATTTAACATTTAAAAATGCAAAGTCTCAAATAGTCTCAAAGCAAGAATAATATTTATTTGTAATTAGTTATGTGTCTTACGAAGAAGAGATTATTTAACAGGTAAAAAACTAGCACGTGTAATTTACAATTAAGTATAAATCAGATACACCTTGCCTTTTCTCGTCAACGAATTACTGCAGTATTCAAATTGAACCTACACGATTCACACTCACGATGTTTGTTCGAGTTATATAGGTTTTACTAAACGGGTAACGGTTTTAACCTTTCAAGTACCAGTCGCAATAGTGTCTTCCTAATGGGCGCACTGAAAAAGTCTTGCGTTTATGTTACATTATGAAAATATATCAGTAGAAGATTGTGCATCAGTGATCAGTATTCAAACGTTAAAAGAAATTATTCAACGAACGCGAAATAGTTGTTAAAGTGATTAAAATGCGATTGAGTTACTTATTTGTGTTTGCGACTAGTGTTTTTGCTCTGTGGGCGGGCGGCGCGGGCGCAGCTGTCCGCTACGACACAGCTACGCCGTATACGCCGCCCTATAAGAAATTCAAGTATCCTGCAATGAGGTAACTTTTAAATAATGTTTATATATTTATAAAATAATAGCTATGGTCTGTTTTCATCTAACCTATAAGTATATCTTATAATTTTCTTCTATAGTAACGAAACTTTAGATACTTATTAAATGTTTTCGAAATTTTGATTAAATATAAGAAGCTAATTAACTATACTAACGTATTCAAAAAGATGACTGAGCTTTTTAATTTCAAATAGTAAAGTTATACAAAAATATACGTATTCAAACTGCTCTATTAAAAATACTTTTATTTATTGAAATTTATATTTGTGATGGACATATCTCGAAACAGATCGTATTTAAGTGGGTCGTTACTCGTGGTCCCACTACTTTGCCGCACTGGTGGGACCACGAGGAAATGTGGTTCCTCGTGGTCCCACTGGCCAATGAGACCACGTGGAATACCATTAATCGTTCGTTCGTTTATAGTACTAATTAGTACTATAAACATAGAACTTATATGCTAACAAACGTATAATTTGGAATTGTTGCAAAAAATTTGGAAAACTCCCTCCCTATTTGGGGTAGGTGGAGGGGGCGTAGGTCGACAGTGTATGTATAGCAAAATAAGTAATAGTGAAAGAATTCCTTGTGACCAACATATTTTTGTAAATCAGTTTGGCTATAAGGAAATAGAGGATCTTATAAATGGATAAACAAGGAATAATTAATGGTATTCTGCCTGGTCTCACTTGCCAGTGGGACCACGAGGAACCACATTTCGTTTTGGTCCCACCAGTGGGGCAAAGTAGTGGGACCACGAGTAACGACCCATTTAAGTAATGAGTATGTATATCACATAATACTAAATCAACACATAGGGCTAATAACCGTATTACCATAAATTTTTAAGCCAGCTTTGTTAATTATTATGTTCATGTTTTTAGTTATCGTTACTTTATTGCGACTTTTTTCACGAACTTAAGCCAATTTGCAATTCACAGTAACAATGACTTCGACACAGACACCGGTAGTGCTTTGGCTGAAGAAGCCCCGACCCGGTGGAGCATGCCGCCCTCCGAGATCTTCCTCACCGGTCTTCGGACCATTCTCGATGTGGTGCGTAACATAAACAAGAAGAAAGCCATGACTCGAGCTAGTGCAGTACGGAACTCTACAGCCGTAATTGTAAGTATTTTTAACCGACTTCAAAAAAGGAGGAGATTCTCAATTCGATGCGTATGTTTTTTTTTGTGTGTATGTTACACGATTACGCCGCCAGTTGTGGACCGATTTTAATTTTTTTTTTGTATTCGATAGAGTATACTCCAAGGGTGGTCCCATGGTCACTGAAGTCAGGATCTGATGATGGGATCCTATGAAAATCGAGGAAAACCCTTAAATTTTAAGGTGTGCCCAACGTGTTTTGTATGTATAGTTACGCGATTACTTCGCCAATACTGGATCGATTTTCAAAATTCTTTTTGTATTCGATAGAGTATACTCCTTGGGTGGTCTCAAGATCACCAAAGTCAAGATCTGATCATGGGATCCCATGAAAATCTAGGGAAACGCTAATTTAATAGGAGATCATCGTTTGGCACCGACTTATAAAACTTTATTGGCAAACAATCATACTGCCCACCTGGTGGTAAACATGTGGTTCTTTTAAGATTAGCAGTAAATCCGCAACCCCCACAACAACCACAGTGTACGTTGCCAATTTGTGACATAAGATGTAAAGTCATGGTACCCAGTAATTTTACTGCCATAACTTACTCTGAAGACACAGCAATGCCAGCACTGCTGATTTGAGGCTGAAATAGGTAAGATGGAGGTACCCAAGCAGACGACCCTGGTATAGTCTCCCTGCGGTAAATCTGAATCGCAGTCAGTGTTAAAGCGTTTGGATGAGCTTATGATACAGAAATAAAGGCCTAAAGGCTTAGGTAACATCACTACAGTCTACGCTTTTGTCAAAATACTCGTATTTATAATTGAGAGAAGATTTAATCTTATTTCTTTATGTTTTTCGTGACTCATGTATTTTGGGGAGATTTTGGTATAGTCCAATATGATGGTGGGGAGCAACAATTCTCCATCGAAGAGGAGCGAGCGTATCTTATTGGGAAAATCGGGAGATTTCGGCAGAGATGTATGCACCATGATCACAAGATTACCCCTTTTACTTCATACATATCTCTTGAATAACACATTTAAGTACGTAACACGTAACTATATGAATCTGTCACGTATTTACATATATGGCAATACGTCACAAGCGTCACAAAATGTTCATAAGTGCAAAGTTGGAAGTGGGTCAGTGTAACGGGACCGCCTGAACTGGGTGACCGGGTGTTGCTAACTACTCACCGGTGAACTAGTGAGCAGGCAAACACTGTTTTAACGCGGACTGGATCCAGGCGGCTCGTGGTGGTCAAGCGAACCGCGCAGAACTCGAGCTCTTTCATTAATGCGTTATGCAGAACGTAACAGAAATAATAATAGTTATATCTTTCACGTCCTCTTATCAGTTGGGGCTAACAAAATAATAATTTTATTTTCTCATTTTATTTGTCTTATTATTTACGAAGAAAAAATATAAAAAACAAAAAAAAAATATTTTTTTTCGCCTTAGTTACTGTACGATGTTACCATTCATACCGACAAATGTAAGGTGATGTACACCAAAATCGGGTGGTTTTATAAGACACTAGCTGTGCCCGCGAACTACGTTTCGCCTTAATTTATTTTTTCCCGACATCTTCAACAAATATTGTTAATGTACACAGAAATAAATAAAACTTAACAAATTATATACTAAAACCTTCCTCGAGAATCACTCAATGGAGTGGTGAAAACTGTTTGAAAATCGGTGTAGTAGTTTTTGAGTTTATCGTGAACAGACAGACGCGGCGGGGGACTTTGTTTTATAATATGTAAGGATTTCCCGCAGTAAAATGTATCCTATTGCTGACCATTTTCCTCCAATTATCGAAAGCACATTGATCTGCAATGTAAAAAAATCGACTGTTATTTATTAATGAATAAGTCTTAAGGCTGGATTTATGATGCAACAGGAACATTTAGTTTTAAATGCTCTGATTATGAAAATTTAAATCTACGCATCTAGATCTAGAAGCGTTAGGCGCATAACACATTGCACCGGACACCGCTCCGGGAGTGCGGTGCCGTCGCGCGCGCCGCACAACCGCACGGGCATGCGGTGTGAGTGTGTTATACCCCGCGGTTTTTGTATACATATTAAGATTCTTCAGTCAAAATTAAAAACCGCAGCACCGCACACCGGAGCGGTGTCCGGTGCAATGTGTTATGCGCTTAAAGTTGTGATGGATCAAGGTTTAAAACGGCCGAAAACAGAAACTTATACAATACAGATAAAATTCCTAACTTTCATCGTTTATAAACTGCATTATACCTCTGTGCACAATCTCATAATTTTATGGGTATTTTCGTTTTATTTCAATCAAAACTTCTTTAAAGGTGCGGTCATCTTCAAAAAACATCACGGGGGACAGTGGTCGCGGCTTTGAGGATTATTACGATGAGCATCATCACGATGAAACCACCACCACCACTACAGAGAAGCCGATGAAGCAAGGCCGGTACACGGACCCTTGGGCCGGCTACTACGATTGGCTCATCAATGAAGGATCTTTTAAGTTTTGGAGTGTTTTTCAAGTGAGTTCATTACATTGCACCTCGTCCTATGCTATTATTCTTCGTCCGTCACTTTTTCCCTTTCCCTTAGTCACGATAAACCACGAGGGAGCTCTGAGTTGTCTCTCGGGCTGCCAACCGTCCCGCTATCTAAGTAACACCCCGCTCCACAGTGTGTAAATTTGACTTAATCGCGGACACTTAAATTTTTTTCGATACTCCTTAAAGATCCTGCGGAGTAGCTACTACAATTTTTCCCTAGCACACATATTGGTTTTTATGTTTAGTTTTGAAGTTATTGAAGGTTACGCTGACGTCTGCAAAAAATATTTTTATCCATAACTTGTTCTTAATACTCGTACCATACGAAATTTAGTTATTTTATATAGTACTCGTATATTTAAAGATATTTTTTTTATTGTAACTCAATTTTGTTTTTTTCAGTTGTTCTACCTCTTCGAAATCGAATTTAATTATGAACTTGTGTAAAGTCGTCCTTAATAGCACCAAACAAAAAGCAAGCTATTTAACAGCGGGACTTCGGAGATATTTTCTATAAAAATAGGGGTGTAAAATTTTAAAAGTTGTCGAAGTCGTAAATCTTATTCAAACATTTCACAAAATCTAAACATTCAAAGGAAATACTGCATTTTATGGTTTCAATGAAATTTTTTCGAGTTCCAAAATAACTTCCAAAGTAAACATAAAAATTACAGACTGTGTGCTCTGAGGACAGAGGCCCAATTCTGCTAATAATTACAGTCGAATCGAAACTAAACCGTTGCGATCGACCAATTCAATTGTTTGATGACGCGATAATGTGGCGTTCTGATTGGTCGATAGCAACGGTTCAGTTTCGATTCAGCTGTAACTTATCAGCAGAATTGGGCCTCAGGATCAGGACGTTAACGATACGTCCCTCTCAGAGTACGCGCGGGACACCTCAAATAATTTTTTTTTCAATATAGAACTTTACAGGTAGTTATTGGCGTCAAACAATACACAAAATCTTATTAACCAAGAATCTAATTAATCTATACTGACCACGCACTACTATCACGATAGCACGCATTAAAATATAGATTACACTACATCAGCTACATCTTTTGACTATTATTAATTTAATAACATACATTTCAATTCACTTCACATGCCAATTTGCAAAGAAATACTTGACGTTTTTGTTTTCTCTACAAAACAAAGCTGAAATCCGCTTTTCAAGCCCTTGTCTCGGATTAAACATTTTCCCGCAAAGGTTGGTAAACCTTTTTTTTTTCTTAGGGAGGAAATGCGTAACCGCACCGTACCCCAAGCTAGACGGCGAGCGTGTGTGGGGTTGGCCCGGCAGAGGGCCAGGCCGACCCACTAAAACCTGTGTTCTCCCTGCCCCTGTGGGCGCGCATTGTAGGGTCCACAATGCGACTACCACTACCAGCACGTCCGGGCAGGCCCGACCATGTTGGTCGGGCTATCGCCAAGGGGGGATTGCCCGAGAAAACCAGGGCAATCCCCAGACGGAGGGCCTTACGGTGGCGTGCACGGGGCCAACCGTACACGCAGGCCTTCGCGGCAGGGTCACTAGGCAGGCATTGCTTGTGCGAATGGCCTTCGCCTGCCTATCCGCCTGCAGCGGAGGGGAGCGGCTTGAGGATCTTCCTCCCGCTCCCTCTCCGCAGCGTCCTTCTGCGAGATGACATCTTCGCAGAAGGAGGTGACAGCCTCCCATTCCGCCTCGCCGCGGAGCATGGCCACTACCTCGCTCGGCAGCGAGAGCGCAGCGTTAAGCTCGCTGCGCTGTGAAGGTTGGTAAACCTAGTTGTCTCCTACCACGCTGGTCTCACGCTCCGTCTTGCCTCGTTATGCTTTTACTTGCGCTAACTGGGGTTGTACCCGAGTTTGAAGGTAATACACAACATATAAAGTGAATAGACACAGAGGGCTAGAGGGCTAGCTAGCCTAGAAATCGATGAGTACGTCGACCTACGCTTCATAGCAGCGCGGGGGTACTTACTAGGTATGAGTAGATATGCCATTGAAGTGAAGTAAGTAGTAGACTTTGTGCCCACTGTCTTTTATAAAGCATTGATAGATTTTTAGTTATACAATCAAGGAGCTGTAGGTACGCAGATTTATTTTCGTAGTGCAAGTGTTACCTAGTACACTGACGACAAATAAATACAGTGTATTTTTAAATAATCAAAAACTTGATAAAATGAAATATTCCAGATCTATTATTGTAAGTTCATTGGTTGTTTGGTATCACGTAATCATTTAAATATACTTACAGTTTAAGTGCATTTTAGTATTTTTGGTGATTTCTCAAACATCAGAGATCTTATTACCTTTGTACTACTATTAGGTACCTACTTAAAATGATGCCAGTTAAAAAAATGGGAAAATTAATTAAAAGAAAGATTTCGCTGTTAAATTAGAAATATAAGAAGAATTCTTACTGTTCTTTAATTTTCGGTAACTTATAAGACTGAAATTATTTTCATTTGTATTTAGGCATGCACACCCAAAATATTTAATGCATTAACAATTCATTCTACACGAAATACTTAAATAGTAAGAATACTGTCGAAGCACGATAAAGCGATAGCAGCGAGAGTTACACAATATAAATACGTGCGGTGTATCACCAAGGAAAGGAGGATACTAAAGAGCGGGCAGTCACATACAGCTTTGAATCGTTATACCACGGTAATAATATTACCGTAAAACCACGGTAATATTATTACCTTGGTTTTACTCCGAACCTCCCCGAGATAGCTTGTGGCTGTAATAGTACGCGAGCGTCAATGAATGCGTGGGCCGTTTTCCGCCCAATGTAGGCATCCGGCTCTCTGCTATTTACTTTGTGCTATTACTGCATAGAAATTTAAGCAAAAACAGAAGACAAGACAAAACATTGAATGCACAAGCTTCGTGCTGTAACACAAATATCATTGCAAAATGACTTTTTTTAAATAATATACTTCGTCAGAGGGCTGCGCTCTTCAGCTCCAGTAGTATTAATTCAACGCTCCTTGCCTCGCCGAAAACATCTTTTTCGCCATAGCTAGCACCTCAATTAGGTATCTCGCGAGCAGGGATTTATTTCAGGTTGTTATTTATCTTAATTTGCTAGTTGTCATAAATAGTACTTATAATAATTTCCTATATTTAAGGACGTTCGACCACTGCATCAGTTCTGGAATCCAAAACTAGTGAATTTTACTTGTGATGGCTACCTAAATGTGTATGTGATACACATAATCTCATCAAATATAGACTGCGACCACAGATAAAAGTTTTTTTTTTAAATTATAATAAATACACAGTTTCAGTATCATAAAGACAGGAAATGTATTCTTGACAACTTAACATTGGCTATATGAACGAGAATGGGCGACCTCATGTGCACCCTAGCGCATCGTAGCGCGAAAATATCGTTGTTAATTGCTCTCTTTGAAAAACTGCCATTATGTCGTTGTTTGAATATCAAGAATTACGACGAGGAGTCATAACATTGACATAGATTTGTTAATTTGCTTGTGACAATGTAGCTTCAGGCATGGGTGCTGGCGGAGGAACTAAGCAGAGACCTTGTAAACGTGATTACCAAGTTTCCTATAATGATTTTTTTCCTCAAGTCTTGCATTGCTTTGAATTCAATTATTATTGTTTTATGGCGTGCTCTATGCCACAATAGTGTATCTTACATATTTTTCCTTCTATGTTTTTAAATCGCAACACAAATTTTAATGTACAGTCAAGCAAAATATTATTGTTTTTAGTATCTGCGAATTGGCGAGAAATTTTCTGGTTTCAGTACATAATTTATTTTAGTAAGTATAATATTTGAAGAATGAAACTATATTCTGAACTTGACTGTATATGACATAAATATAATTGGTTATTATTATTATTGGCTCGTTACAATAGTACATTATAGTACAAGTGTGTAATGTTGGTGATTACCGCTGAGGCGCATTGAGGCCCGAGCCGTCAGGCGAGTGTCTTAAGAAGCCGAGGACGGTAACCATCAATACACACGTGTATCATACAACGTTTTTCAACACACTTCTGAATAAAACAATACTTAAATAAAAAACCATTTTACATAGTAGATAAAAAGTTTACTTAGAGAAACAATTAGTAAATGTGCAGTTAGTAAAATTATAATTAACTATTTTTGATGACATAGCGGTCTCATCAGATAGATTATTTATTGAAATACTTTCATGTTCTATTGTTATTTGTGATGGTTCATTATTCGTGTAGGTAGGTGAAATCCAATCATTGGACGTACTTGGTATTTCGCCAGTAGGATGCGTCTCAGAATCAAATTTAATTCTTTTTGTGATTTTTGCACAAATTTCCTTCTTGTTTTGTATGGAATCTTCTACGTATGATTCTGCTACCTTGCTAGATCGCCACCCGCCATGTCGCTTCAAAGTCATTATATCAGCTCCTGAATTTGCCAGCAATGTAGCTGAAGTTCTTCTGAAACTATGTCCAGTGTAGCTCTCAGCATCTACTAAACCCAAAAACTTAGCGATTTCTTTAGGCATAGAACCAAATTTGTTTATACTTATAGGCTGACAGGTGCATTTACCATTCTGGTAATTTTGAAAGAAACGGTCATTTTTTGTTTTTGGCCAACGCAAACTTTCATACTTCTTAACAATATCATAGAATGGACCGTGTATGGTGAATGACCTAGGTATTTTATTTTTCGTGATAGGTATCTTCACTAAAAGCATCTGGCCATGGTTCTCTATATCTTTTACAGTTATATTTGTTAATTCTTGTATCCTACAGGCACCAGTTACACCAAATATTAAAGCAACCTGAAACAAAAGAAACAATAATTAAGGTCAACACACAACACAAGCTGCTATTAAATATTTAATTAAAATTAATTTAACTAACCTTTGTAGCCAAATATTGGTTATCTGGAGCATCTTTAATAAATTTTTCAGTATCATCAGATGATAAAACCTTTGATTTTTTGCTTCTAAATCCATCAAATAGTCTCTTTAGATAAGCTGACAAATTCGAGTATGTTTTTAAGTCCACTCCATTCTTTGTTCGGACTGTACTTTTTAACATTGAGTAAATACACCACAAAGAGCTAGGTTTGTACTTAGAAGATAATTCTTTAAAGTACGCCATGAACACATTTTCTGAAAAAGACTGCGTATTCTTGTTGTTCTGCCATTGTATGAAATTTTGGTACGCTAATAGATATTTTTCCTTTGAGTTTTCTGGTAGTAAACTTTCCATAACGTTCTGGGCTTCACATCTTATATCGGGCGGTGTACAACATAAATCATTTTCTTCATAAATTGTATTTGCAGACATCTTAATAAATAACTAACTAAATAACTTCAAAAGAGAAAACGAGACGAGTTGTGAAAAATGTTTCGTAATGACGGGAAAAATTAATCAGTTTTCCTATGCGCGCGCATCGGCCATAGACTAAAAAATGAGGTTTCTTTTTTTTTGGGCTTTTCGCGGATAGCATTTTAGCGCAAGTGTAACCGTAACTCAACCCGATAATATTTAAAAAAAACTATTACTCACTCGTGAATAATAGTAATGAAAAAGTCACAGTTTGATTATAGGTGTCATTATGTGCCTAATTGCCATGGGATTAGAGCCACTTTATGAGGAAGTGTGTTGAAAAGAAAATAATTCATTCATATGTTTATACCGGGTGTAACGGAATACCGCAATAATATTTAAGGTTATTGTTAAACAAAAAAAATATTTTATGACTATTCTTTGTATTTTTATTATATGCCTACTTTCGATTTAATACCCTTAACTGTTAAGCGTATTAAATCGAAAGTAGGCATATAATAAAAATACAAAGAATAGTCATAAAACATTTTTTTTGTTAATCAACAACCTTAAATATTATTGCGGTATTCTGTTACACCCGGTATATGGACATTAATGGTGAGGGTGCGTATGACAAGTGGAAAATTAATGTTCCTTTTCAACACACTTCCTCATAAAGTGGCTCTAATCCCATGGCAATTAGGCACATAATGACACCTATAATCAAACTGTGACTTTTTCATTACTATTATTCACGAGTGAGTAATAGTTTTTTTTAAATATTATTGGTTGAGTTACGCTTACACTTGCGCAAAAATGCTATCCGCGAAAAGCCCAAAAAAAAGAAACCTCATTTTTTAGTCTATGGCCGATGCGCGCGCATAGGAAAACTGATTAATTTTTCCCGCCATTACGAAATTTATTAGTCTATGGCCGATGCGCGCGCATAGGAAAACTGATTAATTTTGCCCGCCATTACGAAACATTTTTCACAACTCGTCTCGTTTTCTCTTTTGAAGTTATTTAGTTAGTTATTAATTAAGATGTCTGCAAATACAATTTATGGAGAAAATGATTTATGTTGTACACCGCCCGATATAAGATGTGAAGCCCAGAACGTTATGGAAAGTTTACTACCAGAAAACTCAAAGGAAAAATATCTATTAGCGTACCAAAATTTCATACAATGGCAGAACAACAAGAATACGCAGTCTTTTTCAGAAAATGTGTTCATTGCGTACTTTAAAGAATTATCTTCTAAGTACAAACCTAGCTCTTTGTGGTGTATTTACTCAATGTTAAAAAGTACAGTCCGAACAAAGAATGGAGTGGACTTAAAAACATACTCGAATTTGTCAGCTTATCTAAAGAGACTATCTGATGGATTTAGAAGCAAAAAATCAAAGGTTTTATCATCTGATGATATTGAAAAATTTATTAAAGATGCTCCAGATAACCAATATTTGGCTACAAAGGTTAGTTAAATTAATTTTAATTAAATATTTAATAGCAGCTTGTGTTGTGTGTTGACCTTAATTATTGTTTCTTTCGTTTCAGGTTGCTTTAATATTTGGTGTAACTGGTGCCTGTAGGATACAAGAATTAACAAATATAACTGTAAAAGATATAGAGAACCATGGCCAGATGCTTTTAGTGAAGATACCTATCACGAAAATAAAATACCTAGGTCATTCACCATACACGGTCCATTCTATGATATTGTTAAGAAGTATGAAAGTTTGCGTTCGCCAAAAACAAAAAATGACCGTTTCTTTCTAAATTACCAGAATGGTAAATGTACCTGTCAGCCTATAGGTATAAACAAATTTGGTTCTATGCCTAAAGAAATCGCTAAGTTTTTGGGTTTAGTAGATGCTGAGAGCTACACTGGACACAGTTTCAGAAGAACTTCAGCTACATTGCTGGCAAATTCAGGAGCTGATATAATGACTTTGAAGCGACATGGCGGGTGGCGATCTAGCAATGTAGCAGAATCATACGTAGAAGATTCCATACAAAACAAGAAGGAAATTTGTGCAAAAATCACAAAAAGAATTAAATTTGATTCTGAGACGCATCCTACTGGCGAAATACCAAGTACCTCCAATGATTGGATTTCACCTACCTACACGAATAATGAACCATCACAAATAACAATAGAACATGAAAGTATTTCAATAAATAATCTATCTGATGAGACCGCTATGTCATCAAAAATAGTTAATTATAATTTTACTAACTGCACATTTACTAATTGTTTCTCTAAGTAAACTTTTTATCTACTATGTAAAATGGTTTTTATTTAAGTATTGTTTTATTCAGAAGTGTGTTGAAAAACGTTGTATGATACACGTGTGTATTGATGGTTACCGTCCTCGGCTTCTTAAGACCCTCGCCTGACGGCTCGGGCCTTAATGCGCCTCAGCGGTTATCACCAACATTACACACTTGTACCATAATGTACTATTTTTGAACGAACCATGCATTTGTAAAAATTTCTTGATTAATCAATTTATCTAATAAATGCCTTATAAAATTAAATAATAATTTTGTCTTATGATTAAAGATAGATTATCAGAACCTGGAAATCATTGTTTTAACACTTCTAACTTGTAGCAGTTAATTTACACAATTTACTAAGTAATTTCGATATTTACTGCGTAACTTTAATCATTAATCTGATGTAAAAGTAATTTAAATAATAACAAAAATAATCCCTGATAAAATAGAAATTTTTATATCGTTAATATTTCGGTAGAGACAGAGAAATTTGAACCATAATACATTACTAATTTGAGTCTGATGCGTGAACACAAATTATAGATTACTACAATTATTGTTTTTTTTATTTTCTGTACAACTAAGTTGGCAAACAAATTAAGTTGCCCACGTATATCGTCGAGCACGGTTCGCTTTCAGCGCTCTTTTTTACCACGTTCGGTCCGGCTCTGTAATGAACTTCCTGCTGCTGTGTTTCCCGAGCGCTATAACATGTCTATTTTCAAGCGAGGTTTACGAAGAGTATTGCATTCAAAGTAGGCAGCGGCTGGGCTATGTCCCTGATAATGGCAAAGTCCATGGGCGGCGGTTACCACTTACCATCAGGTGGGCCGTTTGCTCGTCTGCCTTCTGAAGCAATAAAAAAAAAAGTTTCCAACATTGTGCCATAAGATGTCACATCACAGTACCAAGCAATTTTACAGTGTCTTACTCTTCAAACCGGAACACACTACTCGTAGTGCTGCTTGATAGCAGCTTGATAGCTTGATAGCATCGCTGCTTGATAGCAGCAATACGTGAAATAGAGGGACTCATTATGGACGACTCTGGTTCAGTCTCCCTTTGTCGTTGAAACATTTTTTTTTAAATTTTACTCTCTAAGCCCGTGGCGCTTGGAAATTAATTCCCTTCTTTTGTTTCTTTTGTCACAATGGTTATTTAAGTTTTAGAATTTGCAGTATTCATTTACTACGTAACTATGTAACTTGGTATGAGAATCATGCGATGAAATTTATGATTTTCGCGTTTTCTTTTGATTTAGTCTCATTTCGTCAAGAGTCGTCATTTCGTTTAGTCAAGAGCGTCGGTGGCGCTGTGGACTCGGCACTTGCCTTCCAATCGGGAGGTCGGGGTTCGAGACCCGCCATGTACCAATGTGTTTTTCGTTTCGAATTTCATATATACATTTGTCTGACGCTCCTACGGTGAAGGAAAACATCGTAAGGCAACCTGCATACATCTGCGAAGAAATTCAATGGTGTGTCGACCAATTCGCACTGGGCCAGCGTGGTTGACTAAGGCCTAATCTAATCACCCTAACATAGGGTAGGCTCGAACCCCTCGGTGGGGACGTATATGAGCTGTGATGATGATGATGATGATAGTCTCATTTATTTCGGAATACCTTCAAACATACATTTTATAAGAATAAATATTAACACATTTTTAAAACGTTGCGTGCGTTCGATCGAACGCTTTTCAGCATTCGTGGACACGGGAGTTTTTCATAGCTTGACTTGGATATTGGAGTGCTCCAAGTAGTTTGGGTAGCTTGATAATAACTCCAATTGTTAAACCTATAGGTGGTAAGGTTTTTTATTGTCCCTTGGAGCTAATACTAATGTAGGTCATTAGAATTTTAAAACTACAACATTATGTCAATATACTCGTATGATTGACTGTTTACGCTCGAGGAAGAGCGAGTGGCAACACAGCATTATAGTCTGTGGCGGCCGGCCGCATGTAAGATGTCAGTGAGTCGAGTCGAATACGGAATGACATTGTTAGAGGTTATGTCCGGGCCGCAATAAAATGTAATTTATGTTAACTAACAAATAGTATTGCGCGGCGCACCAAGTGATTGTTGGTGCGAGGTTCCGCCAAGTTTTCGTGTCTTTTATCGGTGAGTTCGGGTATTGGTGGCCTAATAGGCAAGTGTACCATCCGATTCGGTCAGAAAGCAGCCCTTCAGGAGCCGCGACTTCCTTCGAGCTAGCTCAGGAAGTCCACCGGCTACATACGGAGATCAATTGGAATAGGGGTAAGCACCAATGTTTTCTATGAGCTGGTAGTAGGTTATAAAAATCAGCAACCCAGAAGTCGGTGAATCGCCGACGTGGTGGTGTCTACCTTGGGCACCACCATCTTTTGGTAGCAGAGCGTGGTTCTTAGATTTGATTGTTTGATTAGTATTGTACAATTAATATTGTAATCTTGTTGGTTGTCCAAACGGGCAATACATATTAATTGGTTTTGATTGCTGATTTTAAACCGACTACAATCTCATTTGTGGACCGATCTCCCTAACTAGTTGTCATTGTCATTGTATATGAAAAATTGGGGTTAAATGCCTTTTGTTGTTCTAGTTAAGTTCTAGCATTTACCTATATTTGATTTTGGTTTGTTTTTTCATATCTTTGTTTTGCCCTTGAATATTTTGTTTGTTAAGTTGTAAACTTATATTTGAATTTAATTTGTTTAAAAAATTTTGCTGCTAAATGACTTTGCTGTTGTTGTAATACACTATCTTGCTGTGTTAAGTTTTAGCATTTACATTTGATTTTGTTTTGTTTGACTTTGAATATTATGTTTGTTAAGTTATTGACTTAATACTTGAATTTAATTTGTTTGAGAATTCTGTTGTTAAATGCCTTTGTTGTTCTAGTTAAGTTCTAGCATTTACACTTGATTTTGGTTTGTTTATATATTTTGTTCTGCCTTTGAAGTTCCTCCCGATCTGTTTTATTGTCTGCGGTTGTCGGTCTGTTTGTCCGTGTATTATTATAGTGTTTATTAATTTTGGTGCAAAATGGTCCCGCCAGTCAGCCCGCTTAGTGGTGCCCGCGCGAGTGCACAAAAGATTTTGAGATGGTTTGCTAGTGCCGTCGCTTTGGTAGACCGACCAGACCGAGAACAGGCCTTGTTAATTCGGCATGAGGGAGTACCTGCTCGCTTGAAGGAATTGGAGCAGCTTTTTGTTGCTCATCAACAATATCTGCTCGACCACCCAGCCGAGGGTGCCGCTGAGTTGCGGGCAGTCGACCAATTTAATGCCGATTATGATCAATGTTTTGAACAGGCGGATGTGATCATAAACAAGGCTCAGGCTATCCTATTCGCCCGGAGGGGTGAGTCGTGCACGACCGGGGAGGTCAAGCCTACCCCGGCCGGCTTGCTGGGCAGACTGCCCACTTTGGACATCCCAACCTTTGATGGGAACTTGGCTGCTTGGATGGGGTTCATTAACCTCTTTGATAGCCTGGTCCACTCGAGGGACGACCTGTTCCCTAGCCAGAAATTGGCCTATTTGCTCTCTGCCTTACGTGGAGAGGCTGGTGTACTTGTCCAGCATCTACCTGTCAATGATGACAGTTATGATATTGCAAGGGCGTTGTTGACCGCCCGGTATCAGAATGTTCGCTTGCTAGCGGACACACATGTGGCTGCCATTTTAGGGCTGCCACGCGTATCGCGGGTCTCCTCATTAAGGAAGGAGATTTTGAACCCGCTGCTAAGCGCTATTAACGCGCTCAAACGACTTGACCTACCGGTGGACCAGTGGTCCTTCATATTGCTCCACCTCATCCTCAATAAGCTTCCCATGGAGATGAAGGGGCGCTTTGAACAAAGATACGGGGGCAATAGTGCCTCGTACCTCCCCCCCTTCTCGGATCTCCTCAGATTTTTGGAGGATGAGTGTCGGATGACGGACCACTTGGATCTGGTTCCTATACCGGGACCGAGTACAGGCCGCTTTGAGGCGACCCGGGCAGCGCCACGGAAAGAGCGCCGCCCGTACAAGCAGTATACTGCAGTGCGGCAGAACTCTCCACACGGGGAGAGGCCGAGGCCTTGCAAGTGTTGCAAGTGGGATGGCCATCGTTTGCCGGCCTGTCCCAAATTTGTTGGCCTACGCACCGAGGGGTGTAGGAATATGGCCAAGCAGCGGAATTGGTGCTACCGCTGCCTGGGGGCTCATATGGCATCGGCTTGCCCCCACCCACGAGATTGCGACTGTTGTGGAGGGGCCCATCACCCCCTTTTGTGCTTCAACAATAGAGACACTCGTGAGGTGGTGAGAGAGAGGGACTCGCACACGGGCGGGGGCCCTCGTAGGTCACCCACATCTCCGAGGAGATCGGAGGGGCGTGCCACCCCTCCGCGGAGATTGGACAGGCGCCCCCCCTCCAGTGAGAGGATTGGGCGCCCCACCCCCCCTACGGGCGGGGGGGATCGACGCGCCGCTTATGAGGCGCCACCGCGGGATTGGGCCGCGGTTATTAGGGAGCCACGTCGGGAGCCGATACGCTTCTCTCCCCCTCTGATGGAGAGACCCCGGTTGTCACGGGCCCCCCCAACTTTCGCCCATCATGGGCACCGCCCGGCCCCCCGATGCCGCTTTGATCGGGGCCAGTACGTGCCGGATTGGCACCCGCTCGAGCGCCTTGAGCGCCCTATTCCTCCGCCGCGCACGCATTTTTCTTTGGACCCCCCTTCCCCTCCGTTGCGGGGAATGCGGGAGGATTTTCATTAAACCAACTGTCGGCTGCAACCCCCCCACAGGAGCAGGTGCTGTTACCAACAGCCTCCGTACAGGTGTGGGGCCCGAGGGGCGCCTTTGTTTTAGTTCGCGCCCTTTTGGATACGGGAGCTCAGGGTTGCATTGCCTCCAGCTGGCTGGTCCGGCAGTTGAGTTTGAACACATCTCCATACCTTGAATCGGTAGGAGGAATCGGAGACCTGCGGATCCCGGATCCGATCGGTCAGGTTTTGTTCTCCTTCTCCCCCCACTTCTCTTCAGCGCCCAAAATTGGCGCGACCGCGATTGTTTATGAGAAGGTTGTTGGTCAGCTTCCGCAACAGCACGTTTCGCGCGCTGTCGTTGATGCGACATCAGGATTGACCTTGGCTGACCCTTCCTTCCACCGAACCGGTCCGATTCACTTATTGCTCGGTGCCGATGTTGTAGGCCGCGTGTATTGTGGGAAGAGGAGAGAGTTACAGAAGGGTGGGCTGGTAGCCTTATCTACATCGTTTGGGTTTGTAGTGATGGGACCAGTTAGGCATAACCCACCATCTCCATCGGTGGACAGTTACATAACTGTTAGCTCCACCTTATCGGATGTCCTTCAACGGTTTTGGGAGGTGGAAGAGCCACCTACCGTGAAGCGAGTGAACCCCTTAGACGAGGAGTATGAGTTGTTCTACCAGAACAATACAGGTCGCCTTCGCTCGGGACGGCTGATCACTCGTTTGCCCTTTTTGTCAGTTCGCCCCTCACTTGGCAGCTCCCGGCCGTTGGCCGAGAAGCGCGTGCTGTCCATGGAGCGTCGTATGAGTAGGAACTCCGACTTCAAACAGAAGTATGTCGACTTCATGCGAGAATATTAGCAACTGGGGCACATGTCGGTCTCGCGACTGGACTGGCGAAACGAGGAACATAATTTTCTTCCTCACCACGCGGTTTTGAAACCTTCCACCGGGAAGATACGCGTTGTTTTTGATGGGTCAGCCCCTACGTCTACCGGAGTTTCGCTGAATCAATGTCTGCATGCTGGACCGAAGTTACACCACGAGGTGGGTGATGTATTGACCAACTTCCGTCGCCATGCCGTCGTCTTTGTGACCGATATCCGGATGATGTTTCGGCAGACTGTGATTCACCCGGACGATAGACGATATCAGCTCATATTATGGAGGGAGGATCCCAGAGATCCCATGCTAGTCTACGAACTGAACACCAATACATACGGTTTGCGTTCGAGCCCCTTTGTGGCAATTCGCTCACTTGTGGAACTCGCTGAACGTGAGCGGTTACGATACCCTCGCGCATCCTTGGTTCTCAAGGAGGATGCATTTGTTGATGATATTTGTACGGGCTCCTCTAGTGTCGAGGAAGCCTTGATTTTGCGAGATGAACTAATTGCTCTTCTCGGGGCTGGTGGTTATGAACTGAGGAAGTGGATGTCCAACTCACCTCAGCTTTTGTGTGACTTGCCAGACGACCACCAGCAGGAGCCTCATATTTTTGAGAATGCCAACACTCCAGATTTACTATCTGTTTTGGGAGTGCAATACAGACCTGTCCAGGACACGTTCACCTATCGATTGGAGCTGCCAAGCCCCAAGGTCTGGACGAAACGGTTGGTTTTATCTGCAGTAGCTCGTACCTTTGACCCAAACGGATGGATTAGTCCCGTAGTGTTTTGGATGAAGTGCTTTCTACAGGAACTTTGGTCAGCCGAAGTGTCGTGGGATGAGCCCCTCTCGGGCCGTTTGCTGCGAGATTGGGAGTCCTTCATGTCGTCTCTCCCCGACATTAACCGGGTTAGTATCCCTAGACATATACTGCCTAAGGGACGGTTTACGGCCAGCCTTCATGGCTTTTGTGACGCGTCTGAGAGTGGATACGCAGCCGTCGTATATATCCGGACGGTCGATGATAGAGGAGCTGTTAAGCTCCACTTGTTAATTGCTAAGAGTAAGGTTGCTCCACTTCGGACTCGATTAACGATTCCGAAGTTAGAATTATCTGGAGCTACTCTTCTGGTTCGGTTGATGAACCACGTTGTTGACACCCTGGGACGTAGTGTGGACTTTGAGTCGCTCTTTGCTTGGTCCGACAGTCAGGTTGTCCTGTGTTGGATTAAGAACTCCGTCCACTCCCTGGAAGTATTTGTGGCCAATCGGGTATCCCAAATACAGGCCTCGAAGGCCACGTTGATTTGGCGCCACGTGCCAGGTGAAATAAACCCTGCTGACTGTGCATCACGTGGCAGCGAAGCCCCTCAGCTTATTGACCACACTCTGTGGTGGGGTCCCGAATGGTTGTTACAGCCGTCTTGGCCTTCCACACCAGCTGTTGTGAAGGTACCAAATTCGGGCTTGCGTGTTCACGCTGTCGAGACTATGGCGGCTCCAGAGCGGGAATTTTTATTACACCGCTACAGTTCTCTGGACAAGTTGCTCGGCGTGACCGCTTGGATAAGAAGATTTATTCGAAATTGTCGACGGCCTCAGGACAAAGATTTGTGTCCGGTCCTCTCTCCGCAGGAGCGCCAAGATGCTCTTTTGCATTGGGTGCGTATGACCCAGTCTAGAGCGTTTGAACCGGAACTTAAGATTTTCCGTACCGGGACATCCAAATTAAAGGGACCCTTTGGTGCGTTTGACTCCCTTTCTGGATGATAAGGGATTGTTGCGTGTAGGAGGCCGATTGAGGCACGCTAACTTGCCTTATAGATCACGTCATCCCCTGTTGCTCCCCAAGGACGGACCATTGGTGCGACTGTTGATCATTGATCGCCATGTGAAGAATGCTCATGCCGGATGTAATGCATTGACCGCGCTCCTCCAACGGGAGTTTTGGATTTTGTCAGCGCGAAGAATAATCCGATCTGTTATCTTTCGATGTCTGCCCTGCTATCGTTTACGCCCCGAGACGATGCAGCCCCAAATGGGTGATTTGCCTGCTGATCGTGTGAATGAATCGATGACCTTCTTAGGAGTTGGAACTGATTTCGCGGGACCGTTCACTATAAAAACGTCGCGACTCCGTAATGCTAAGACTGAAAAGGCTTACTTGTGTGTGTTTGTTTGTTTGGCCACTAAAGCCGTTCATTTGGAGGTGGTGAGTGCACTCACCATGGACGCTTTCTTAGCAGCGTTAGGCAGATTTGTTTCCCGCCGAGGACTGCCATCTCTAATTCGGTCCGATTGTGGGACGAACTTCAAGGGCACTGATAGACATATAAGAGAAGTTTGTGAATTTTTAGATAAAAATAATATTGAGATCGGATCTACACTCTCCCGTAGGGGGGTAACATGGCGATACTCCCCGCCGTCTTGCCCTCACTGGGGAGGGATTTTTGAATCTGTTGTAAAGGCCGCCAAGACTCACCTTCGCCGCGTTATTGGGGAGACTATTCTCACGTTTGAGGAACTCGCGACGGTGTTTCATAAGATTGAGGCGGTTCTCAACTCGCGTCCGTTATGTCCGTTGTCTACCGACGCGAACGATTTGCAGGCCCTCACGCCGGGCTATTTCTTGATAGGCAGACCACTTAACGCCCTGCCCGAGTATCCTTATAGAGATGTCAATCCAGGACGCCTTTCGCGGTTTGAGTTGCTCCAGCAGCTTACCCAGAGCTTCTGGCGCCGCTGGCACCTTGAATACTTACACATTTTGCAACAGCGCGTTAAGTGGTCCGATAAGACAAACCCACCGAGGGTTGGAGACCTCGTGTTAGTGAAGGACCCAAACCTGCCACCCTTACGTTGGCGTCGCGGACGCATTGTCCAACTTACTCTAGGGGCTGATGGTGTGCCCAGGTTTGCCGAGGTCCTAGTTGGGGATTCTGTTTTGAAGCGCGCGGTCGCTACTCTTTCTCGCCTCCCCTTAAACTGATTTGGCGGACAGTCCGGGACTGTCCGGAGCGGGGGGATGTTTACGCTCGAGGAAGAGCGAGTGTACACAGCATTATAGTCTGTGGCGGCCGGCCGCATGTAAGATGTCAGTGAGTCGAGTCGAATACGGAATGACATTGTTAGAGGTTATGTCCGGGCCGCAATAAAATGTAATTTATGTTAACTAACAAATAGTATTGCGCGGCGCACCAAGTGATTGTTGGTGCGAGGTTCCGCCAAGTTTTCGTGTCTTTTATCGGTGAGTTCGGGTATTGGTGGCCTAATAGGCAAGTGTACCATCCGATTCGGTCAGAAAGCAGCCCTTCAGGAGCCGCGACTTCCTTCGAGCTAGCTCAGGAAGTCCACCGGCTACATACAGAGATCAATTGGAATAGGGGTAAGCACCAATGTTTTCTATGAGCTGGTAGTAGGTTATAAAAATCAGCAACCCAGAAGTCGGTGAATCGCCGACGTGGTGGTGTCTACCTTGGGCACCACCATTGACATACTTTGGATGGGAACTTTCACATTTTCTCTCCACTAGAACTTCGGACTTTTACAGACATTAAAAAAAATGCAGTTAAGGTCAAGCTATTATCTAATTTTGAGCTTAGCATCACATAAAGCGATCTGATTTGATGATTATAATAATAATATCTAATTGTGATTGACGAAAAAATCAGTACTTACTTTCTTGCTTACGATGCATATTTTTAAACATTGATATTGAATTCATAGAATGGCTATATTCCTGTTATTTTTTTCTCATGCTGTTACCGTTACCGTCAACGTTAAATTTTGATGATGAAAATACCTCAAGCAGAACTCTGTTGAACATTATAACGGGCTGCGGTCCGAGCATTATATTCATATTCCCACGATTATATGCATGCTCTCCTACGCGTCCTTTGTTTAGCCTAAATAATAATTTAAATACGCACTTTCGACCGTGATTACTTTAAGTGGCATCATCTCAACGTTTCAGGGTTTTTTGTGTTAAGTTCTATAAGGTGTTGTCAATTGAATAATATCCGTCGCTTTATTAGTGCAAAAACGCAGGTAGCAGTTTAATAAAATGAAACGTTTTGTAATAGGTCTCAAATTTTCTACCCTGCCCTAACGGTTCACTGGTAGAGAATGTCTTAAGGCATTAAGACCGCCTATTGTACCATATTTATGCAATAAAGTGTAAATAAATAAAATAAATAAAATAAATAAATAGGTACACAATGTACGTTATCATAAGAAAACATTTTTATCTGCTACGGTTTACACTATCTACTACTGATTTCGAGGAACAAGAAGCGATTACCCATTTCAAAACTTTTGCAAACTTTAACAATACGACATATCAAATAATTATTTTAATTATTATCAAGTTGACATGATATTTTGTTAAATAAAAGAGAGCTGTGAAAAGCGATTAACGTAAAAAGAAGTTACATGAACCTCTGTTCAAGCTTTAGTGGCTAAGCGTTTGGTTCCGGGCTCTGAAATGCGACGCGGGCGTGCGGGTCGTGGTATTGAACCTGTGTGCTAAAACACAATTGGGATGATGACTGAATTCTAATTTTTACGTATCGTCATGAAATATTAAAATATCATGGAAAAAGATGCACTCCTGTGAAATCAGAATTGATATCGGCTTAGAAATACATTAGATACAAGCATTTCAAGTTGTTAATTTGAAGGCGATTAGACAGAGAGATCCGACATCAGCCGTGACGTCATAGTTGAGTACGGCCATATTGACTCCTTGTAAATTGGCGTTTTGCTAGAAAGAGATGGAGAAAAATCTTTAATACCTTATATCTTGGTTGTTTTTATAGTTATTCGAAAACCGATTTTTTCTTTCTGTTTATTATATGAATGAGCTTCTATTAAAGCAAAAAATTTTTTTAGTCATCTAGCCTATTACTGAATCTTCGTGAACGCACCATTATTTACTACAGTTTTTGTTAGCAAATAATGCTCAGAATCAATTAAGCTCAGAAAATAATGTATTTCAAAATAGTAGCAGTGAGTACATTTTGGAATTGTGGCTTATTCAACAATTTCTTTACTTACATATTTAAACAGCATTGTGAAGCTAACATTATAAAAAAAAACATCTGTGATTCGCCATTCATGTTTCCTCATGTTGTCAGTCACAATTAACATACTTAATCCAGTCCTGGGCAAAGCGTTTTTTGAAATAATTAATATTTGACAGATGTTCGTATTTTGTCTACGCTTTAACATTAATGACATTTTCATCGCCATCAATTGGAAAAAACCAAGTCGATTCCACGGTTTCGTGAGCCCAGCAACGGGTTGTCATTGTTTAATTGTTTGGTCTTCTTTTTGGAATCCTGTGAATTGAATAAGACTGAGCCCGGGTCAATCGCCTCGAGTAGAACTTGGCGAAACAAAACAATTCGCTACGCGCCAACGACTGTGTTTTTCAAAAGGATTTAAAATCGAATTTTGAACTTTTTAAAGCTCATTGAGAAGTGTACAAGGTGTTTGGTTAATACCCAATCAAACTGAAACCTACCCATATAACACTTTCATATGACTACTAGCTTACCGCTCGCGGCTTTGCCCGCGAGCTTTTTATTGTTTTCCCGTGGGAATTTTATCTTTTCCCGTAGGAAAAATAATGTTGTAGTCAATTATATAGAAGACCGTTATTTATATTTAGGAGCTCGGATAATGAATTTCATAGAAATTGGTGCAGATCTTAAATATTCTTCATAGAAACTTTCAACTCCTATTTTGCACTCAAAGGGGGTGAATTCCAATAAACCATGAAACACTCAAATTTTATCAAAATCGTAGCTTATTTAAAAACATTTCCATACAAACTTGCAACCCCTATTCCATCCCTTCAGGGTTAATTTTTTTAAATCCCTTATTAGTGTGCGTCCGCATTTTGATTTAAAACAACTGTCCAAATTTCACGTTTCTACCATTAGCGGTTACGGCTGTGCGTGCGTCTATACTATAGATAGAGGGAACTTCTCCTTTATACAAGTTTATTTTTTAATTACCAGAAAAATTTTGTGTGCTTTTCAGACAAGCAAACTGAATCATTTTCACTCTGGGACCAACTTTGAAATCGCAAAAAAAATCAGCTATTCCATACAAATGTTCAACATTCACTGAACCTTTTTTTTTTTAGGGGGAAAAATCCTTCTTACGGATTCGACAAGAGGCCGACTGACGAGGACACCCCAAGGATATGCCGGACTCGGGTAGAAGACCCCATACCGGCTAAAAACCCTCCAGATACTTCTACCTCCATGGAGACACAATCGGGATCGGCGTTAGCCATTCCCCGATTGTGCCCCCTGGAGGGTTGCCTGGCGCACGCGCCAGGATTTACCTCTACGGGGGGGTCGACAAGCATCTCCAAATTCGACCCCCCAGGCGGCCAAGCTAGGGGTGAAAAGTGTCTCTCGACCGGTGGTCAGCCGGCCGAGCCGTTTCAGTCCCCAGCTTGCTAGGGGAGTTGGCGTGCGTTCAGGAACGCACGCCTTCGCCTCCCAAACCGCCTGCGCCGGAGCGGTACGGCGAGAGGGTCGTCCTCTCGCGCCCGCTCCGCAGACCCCTTCTGCGAGATAACATCCTCACAGAAGGAGGCGACAGCCTCCCACGCCGCCGCGCTGGTCAGCATCACGCGTGCGACGCAGGCCAGCGCGACGGGCGCACCCCTACCTAGGCCCAGCGCGAGGGCTAATGCATCGCGCTGGGGTCGCCAGGCCGGGCACTCCGAGAGGGTGTGCCCGGCCGTGTTTTCGACGGCCACGTCCAACCCGAGGAGGCGGATGCGCCGGATCATTCACTGAACCTAGATGTGGATCAGCTGATTTTTTTTGCGATTTAAAAGTTGGTCCCTTAGTGAAAGTTGTTCAGTTTGCTTGTCTAAACAAGCACACAAAATTTTTTTAGTAATTAAAAAATAAACTTGTTTATGACTTGCTGTGCCCGCGAACTACGTTTCACCATAAATTTTTTTCCCGTTTTTCCACTATTTTCATTGATGCTAAGCTCTTATTAGTCGTAGCGTAATGTTATATAGCCTATAGCCTTCCTCGATAAAAGGACTATTTAGCACAAAAAGAATTTTTCAATTTCGCAAAAAAAAAATCAGCTGTTCCATACAAATGTTAAACATTCACTGAACCTAAATGTATGGAACAGCTGATTTTTTTTGCGATTTCAAAGTTGGTGCCATAGTAAAAGTTGTTCAGTTTGCTTGTCTGAACAAGCACACAAAGTTTTTGTCATAATTAAAGAATAACCTTGTATAATATAAAAAGCTTTCTTTCTATAAAAAAAGCAAGTCTTATATAAAAATACTGAAAAAGAATTGAACAAAAATGCGGCAGATGATTATTACTTATTTATTTATTATCATTGGGATTTCAAATTTTAATGGATCTACAAAAAAAAACTGAATTCTTTACAAAAAAAGCTGAAATACGTTTTCTTGATTTTTGTCGGACCTACGGAAATGTAATGCAAGATATCAAACTCCTATCATATGCCAGAGTGAGTCGCTAACGTAGAGTATTATTAACCGATTTCGAAAAAGGAGGAGGTTCCATGTTCGGCCGTTTCTATTGTTTTATGTATGTTTACCAATTACTCCGCTATTTGTGGGCCGATTTTCAAAATTATTTTTGTAATCGAATGAGTATGCTTCCGAGGTGGTTCCATTGTCACCATGTCATGACCTGATGATGGGATCCAATGGAAATCGAGGAAAACCCTTGAGTTTCATAGGCACGTCCAACGTGTTTAATGTTTCTTCTTAAGATATTCAGGTATTTGCGTCTGGTAGTCATCATGTCATGTTACTGAGCTGATAATGGAAGGTTCCTGGTAGATTAGGAGTTCGGGAATATTTTTTTCGAAACTGTTAAGAGCGAGAAACGTTTTATTTTAAGTCATTCTGGTGTTTGCCTTGGCTCAAATTCTAATATGTATTAACTAAAAATATTGAAAAAAAAACGACTAATACATAAAAATACATACAACATCACAGTTTTATATTGAAGTTGGTGCCAAGCTATGATCACCTTGAAACTCTTAAAAAATCTAAGAAAAAATATATTTTACAAAAAATAAAAACCGACTTCAAAAACACTGAAAAGTTAAAAATAATATAAGAATAGGTACAGACAACATCACACTTCTATATTGAAGTCGGTGCCAAACGACGATGAACGACCGACTACGAGAACAATTATGGGATCCCATGAAAATCGAGGGAAATGCTAATTTAATACCAGAGGGTGAAAGAAACCCTCTGGTATTAAATGAGCATTTCCAATTTTAAAAGGATTTCATTTATAAAAAGTTTAAAATAAAAAATTATTTTTAACTTTTCAGTGTTTTTGAAGCCGGTTTTTATTTTTTGTAAAATATTTTTTATTTTAAACTTTTTATAAATGAAATCCTTTTAAAATTGGAAATGCTAATTTAATACCAGAGGGTGAAAGAAACCCTCTGGTATTAAATGAGCATTTCCAATTTTAAAAGGATTTCATTTATAAAAAGTTTAAAATAAAAAATATTTTACAAAAAATAAAAACCGGCTTCAAAAACACTGAAAAGTTAAAAATAATATAAGAATAGATACAAACAACATCACACTTCTATATTGAAGTCGGTGCCAAATTTAAAGACTTATAGGAGATCATCGTTTACGACCGAATTCAATATAAAACTGTGATGTTGTAAGTATTCTTATATTATTTATGACTTTTTGGTGTTTTTGACGTCGGTTTTATTTTTTTGTAAAAAACTTTTTTCTTATTTTATTTAGCGGTGGTGGTAGCGGTGCCAAGAAAGAACACAAGTCATAGCTTATGCATATACTCGTAGGCTCGACGACTTTCCTTCATGTGTAAAAGAGCCTTTTGCACTACAATGAATATAGTATAACATTTTTTTTCAGCTTTTTACAGCTGCGATTCTTTTGTATGCGTGCTTGTCGGCCATCTACTACGCGAAGTTCAACCCGATTCTGCCGGACTACAGTATGGAGTACGACGACTATTTCCTCGAGAGGACTGTGGGCAGGAAAACCAGGAGCTTGGACCATTCTCTGCAACCGTCTGGACTAAGCTGGATGAACTCTGCGACGTTCCAGTTCATAATAGACGCGATAGCAAAGCATTATGTTGATGAGTCATTCTAGATTAAACATATAAATAGTTAATGTAACGTCTCAACTCAATGAAATTGACTAAAATTGGCGATTCAAAATAAATTCACTGCATATTTGTGTCTTATGGAATTCTGAACAAAAAGTTTGCTTGCCTAATTGCCAAATAAAGTTATGATTATATATTTATTATATTATTATATATTAGTTTATTCAATGTTATTAATTCTAAATTCTTTTCAAAGTCTTCGCAATGGATAATTCTATCGATGGAAACTATTTTGGCTAATGAATTTTTAAATTATAACTTTAGCTATAAGAAATATAAAAAGCTGTAAGTTTCTTTAAATTAACAAAAAAATATATATAGATTTTTGTACTGATTGCATGCTAGTAAGAGTTTTGTTAATTATATAGTGAATTTCTATAAAGTTATTGGTACATGAAATTTAAATCTATATATAATATTTTGCTTTGAATTTACGATTCAATAAGTGATTTATAATAAATCCATGTTTAATAAAAAGTTCCGGAAAATTCCATCTTAAAAAGAATAATTAACACTTTCTAGGACGTCTATTCTGTAATCATAAAAAATGTTACCTACTGAAAAATCATTATGTTAATAAGTTATCAAGAGAGCTGATAATACTGACGATAAAAATAAAAATATGAGCGTAGTTGTAGGCTATTGAAAGTTCACACGTTATTTTTGCCATATTTACACGGGAACGACAAATTTTATAAATTCTTGTTACCGTCTATTTATGTCGAGTAATGGATGAGTACTATATGAGATACATAACTTTAATTTTAATTATGTTGGTAGGTACCTACTTATTCCTATTAGTAGTAAGTTGTGAAATGTACTCGTAGTTGCAAAATTATTGTATGTCAAAGATCAATTCAGTTGCAATTAATTGTGAATAAACAGCTGTATGACTGGATTTGGATAAATATTACAATTCTTTCAGTTTTTTTGTATTCTTTTATTTTCGACCTCTACCTATTAGTAATATATTTTTCACTTCTCGTGCTCGCAAAGTTCGTTTTTATGTCGTTTATAGGCTGCATCAAATGGCTTTTTATGTTCTAGAGCATAAAGTAAAATTTTCTTTTAGACAAAGATTCTTAGGCCCAACAGCCAACAACGCTCAATAAAACTTCACAGAATAACTTGCAATAATTTATTTATTTGCTTTAATTTATTTGTCTTGTGCTTTCTACCACAAAAGTCATGAAACCAGATAAAATAGTAACCGGTTATTATTAAAACGCATTGAATTATTTTTATTACTTGGCAGAATGAAATATGTACCTATAAGTCATCGCCATGTAAAAATTTAAGAAAAAGTTTACTGGCGGGAATTGGCTATCATTTAAGTTTTTTAATTATTCAACATTGTGTTACATATTTGAATTAAGTGAATTTTTAATTAAAAATTTTACTTTAAATTTTCGTTTATATTTTGAAATAATTGTTTAATTTTCTCGCAATCGAAGTGAAAAGCAGAGTGTAAAACACTGGCATAAATAAGTCATTGTACTCCTCAACTTACTATCCATACAATGACTCATTTTATGCCCTTGTTGTACAATCTACTATTTTATTTACATATTTTTGTATGATAAACAACATTTATTATCTCTTTAAAGGCATAAAGTGCTCGTGTCCATATTTTATACGTTTAGTTTCGTATGTGAAATTTATTAGTACTTTGATATACGTACTGCAGGGCTCTAAAGAAAGGATACGCACGCACGCGCCACATAAAACGCAGGGCGACCCGGGGAGGTCGTGTTTTATGAAACGTAACGCTCTTGCCGACTATTGGGAAACGGTAAAAATAGTAGCTATAAGCAAAGGCATTAAAGTGCAAGTTAACCATTCTACGGTTGCAGCAGTGATGCAAAGGGTTTGTTTTACTAATTTTTGTATATTCAGAAACAATTTTTGCGAGTTGTGGAAACGTTAAGATAGGTACCTACTAGCTTTCCGCCGGCAGATTTCCCCCTGCTAATATTTTCGTTTTTCCTGTGGGAACCTTTATATTAACTCGTTGTACAAACCATAAGCTAGAAGCTTTCAAAAAGTGCTGTCGAAATACGTTAAAAATTGTAATAAGTTGTTGGTAATCTTCAGCCTCATTAACAGATTATAAAATAACTAGCGGCTATCTGTGGGTTCTACTACATCAACTAATTAGCGACAGCAGATATACCTACAATAAAGAGCTATTGTAGTTTTTTAGGTGAACTTTTGACGTTCTAGCGACCCGGTGAAGTTTCAATGTATAAATGGAGTCATCGAGCCTAAAGGTGCTTCTGAAAGCTGGAATCCCGCTACAGAAGCTTATTTATTTAGACATTTTTTATGTAACGTAAAGTAAAAATTAACAAATTCACTTTGACAGTCATTTCGGCGGCAATATTACAAGATTGTGTCTAGTTTTTTCCATTACTGTCAAAATGCAGGAGACCGCTGCAGAAGCTTAGGATCAGGGGTATTTTTCTGTAACGCAAAATATATCATGAACACAATAACCACAGTTTTATTTCACATTACAGTTAAAATCTAAAAAATGGAAGCGATCAAGACAGGTTTAGTTACACGATATATGGGGAACAAAGGATTGTTAAGTATATGTCGTCATGTAAAAGAAAGAGAAATATTTTTCTTTGATTGGTCACTATTAATTTTTTAGTAGGCGTTGCTAATTCATCATTCACTTATTTTTAACCGACTTCAAAAAAGGAGGAGGTTCTCAATTCAATGCGTATGTATTTTTTTGTGTATACAATTCGATGTGTTACGCGATTGCGCCGCCAATTGTGGACCGATTTTCAAAATTATTTTTGTATTCGATACAGTAGACTCCAAGGGTAGTCCCAAGGTCACAAAATTAAGATCTAATGATGGGATCCCATAAAAATCGAGGAAAATACCTTAAATTTTTAGGCGTGTCCAATGTGTATGTTACGCGATTACTCCGCCCATTCTGGAGAGATTTTCAAAATTCTTTTTATATTCGATAGCGTATAGTTCTGGGGTGGTCCTAAGGTCACCAAAGTGAGGATTTGGTGATGGAATCCCATGAAAATCGAGCGAAACCTTAACCCGAACAGCTAGACAAGATGTCTTTCGATAATCGTTATCGCAATCGCTAAATGGACAATGTATGTGATTTGACAATTGCGCTCGAAAACTAATCGAGGGCTTATGTCAAATCCCATACATTTTCCTTCTAGCGATTGCGATAGCGAATTTCGAAATGCGTCTTGTCTAGGGGGGCTGGTATTAAATTAGGGTTTCTCCATTCATTAAAAAGATTGTTTGTTAAGGTTTTTATTTCACACATTTCGATATAGAAGTGTTATATTGTCTGTACCTATTATTATATTATTTTTAACTTTCAGTGTTTTTGAAGTCGGTTTTCATTTTTTGGAAATTATTTTATATATATATATAAAATATCGAAATGTGTGAAATAATAAGCTTACCAAACAAAAGCTGGAACAATATTTTTCCATATGTCTAATATTTTGCATTTATGTATTTCAGTGAGCGATCATGTGCAAGATAACATATAAGATGAGTCTTTGCAGTCGCTCAAAACGATTAGTATTTATTTTGTAATATTCAATTATGAGTTTAATTGATGTGGAATTCGTTACCAATAAAACTGGTTCGTTGCTCAGAGCCAGTGTGAGAGCAGGCCTATCATGGGAGGCGCAGCGTGCAGCGCCGCGGGTTCGATGCCCGGTCGCCGCCGCAGCCGCGGCTAGGACACCCGCAGGATGTCGTTATTATACCCTTTACGAGCGCACGTCTCGCTCCTAGTTATATACTTGCGAGCCAAAATAAGTGGTGACTTGGAAAATAACTTCTTAGAAGTACTTACAACGTTGTTGAAAATACGTTTGTAGAAAATTTTCGGATTTTTATTTTTTTTCAGAGGCTTACACTTAATTTGTTTAGGTACCTGCTTGCACTCATCAGTCAGATAAAACAGTAAAAATAAATCGTGAAAAATGTTAAGAGAATGCAGCATTTATATTTTTGAATAATATTTCAGTCATTATTTCAATGAATATAATAGGTTGGGGAAAAAGTTTCTTCGCATTTTTTAAGAAAATTCAAAACATTTTTTAATATAGTTTATTTACATTTAACTAAAGTATGTAGGTACCATTTTGTTCGATAACTTTTTGCCATCTTGTAGGTAGGGACATGATCCCATTGCTATAGAAATTTTGGGACTTCTGGTCAAAATACCGCGACAAGTGGTTTTGGCAGTCCTCTCGTGATGTTAACCTGACACTGCCTAAGGAATTCTGAAGAGACCGAAACAGGTGGAAATCTGAAGGTGCAAGGTCAGGACTATACGGCGGATGCATTAACACCTCCCAGCCAAACTCTCTTAATTTTTGCTGAGTGGCTAAAGATGTGTGAGGTCTAGCGTTATCATGATGAAAAACCACACCCCTTCTGTTGATTAATTCCGGCCGCTTTCTCTCAACTTCTTGCTTTAATCTCATCAGTTGTTCGCAGTAGAGTTCAGAATCGATGGTCCTGCCTGGTGGTAACAGCTCATAATGAATAATGCCCTTCCAATCCCACCACACACACAGCATCACCTTGTTGCGAGTTAACCCGGGTTTCGCCACAGTCTGTGAAGCCTGACCGGCCTTTGACCACGACCTTTTTCGCACGTTCTTGTCGTACGTGATCCACTTTTCATCACCAGTTATCAGCTTCTTCAAAAATGGTTCGGTTTCATTACGTCGTAATAAAGAATCACAAATGAGTACACGGTTCATTAGGTTTCTTTCAGTGAGCTCGTGAGGTACCCAAATGTCGAGCTTTTTTGTGTACCCAGTTTTTTTCAAATGCGCCAAAACTGTTTTGTGGTCAATTCCCAGTTCTTCAGCTACGTCGTAACTACTGACATGCCGATCTTGCTTCACTTTTTCAAAAATGGCATCCATTTTATCTGTAATAGGGCGACCAGAGCGACGTGCATCTTTGACATCAAAATTTCCGGATTAAAAACGCTTAAACCAAATTTGTGCTACTCTCACAGACACTGCACTAGGTCCATAAACATCGCAAATTTTTTTCGCGGCTTGCGTTGCATTTTTACCTTTTTTGTAGTAAAATTTTAAAATGCTTCGAATTTCTTCATTAGATTCACTCATCTTGGCGGTACGAAAAACAAATGAAAATCACACATTTTCCTAATTTGAATTTGGAATTATGTTCTTTAAAATTTAAACTTTCAATGATACCAAAACCAGCCAGATACAAATAGTATAGCCAAAGAGATTTTATTACAAGTTTATACATACTATAATGCGAAAAGACTTTTTCCCCAACCTAATATATATCGAGTTAGTGTCTTAGAGGTACCTAATAAAATTATTTTTTGCCATCCCTTATTATTCAAAGTCTATCTTATATGTAGTTTCTAAGTTATGGGTCACTTTCATCTATTGTGAACGCCTACTTATTTTTGCTCTTATTTCTGGGCACGTGAAGTCTTTCCTTTGAAGAGGATAACCTCAGGATAACAGACATAATACACCACGCTGTTTCATCTCTTCGCAGAGGCGTCATTGTGGTAGTCATTTCGCACGCAATATTCTACCTATACCAGCGATAGGTATTTGACATTAGCTCCATACAAAATACATCAAAATTGTATCTCCAGTAAAAAAACCCAGGAATATATAGGATACTGAAACCGGCCGTTAGTCGGCTCTACGATCCACAGCAAGAAAGGATGCTGCGATACGTATTCTTAGATCTCATTCGCACGATTTGTGTTCAAAAGCGTTGCGTTAAATCCCGACGTTAGCGCTTTTATAACGTTTGCTATATGACAGGACACCATACGACACGCTCATCGCCGAGCATTGAAAATACAACACTGCTCTGTAAAAAAGCGTATGAACATATGCTCGGGAATGCACTTGTTCTATTTCAACGCTTTTTTAACGGACGTTAGAAACGAGCTTAGTTCGTACCGCACGAACGATATTTCCGCTCGTCAGTGTATTTATCAGTATTATTCATTGCGATGTTTCAAATAAATGCGAGTATAGGTACATCGCCCCACGCTTTGTCACGCTGTATTCGAGGCAACCTTTGTGTTTTTGTCCCACAACCTTGCCCGTAATTGTTACGTAGTTAGCCACAGCACTTGATCCGGACAATGATTATTAATAAAAACATTATTACGCGATATGTATTACGTATAAGCTCCTCGTCAAGATATGCCGTTTGACCTTTGGACCGTTCTTATGTCGCTCGTAACAGTGGCGGTTTTCGTAGTGTAAATGTTAAGCTTGAATGGGAGCTTACTGTACATACGTTTTAGAAGCGTTGATTAACTGCACACATTAGTTTAATCAATCATTCTTCATCAGCATTGAATCGTAATCGTAAACTATGTCGTTCTTTGATTTATTATTGCTAGCTTTGCGCTCGTGGCTTCGCCCGCGTTATTATTGTTCTCCCATGGGAATTTTATATTTTCCCGTAGGAAAAATAATTTTGTAGCGTATTATATAGATGATAGCTGTGCTCGCGAACTATGTTTCGCCGTAAAAGTTAAAAAAAACTGTAAACTACTACTACTTTCCCGCGGGAACTGCTTACTTTTCTGGGATAATACCTAAGTAGCCTATATGTTAATCCCTGTAATAATCCTTTTACCTACAAAATTTCATCCAAATCCATTCAGTAGTTTTTGCGTGAAAGAGTCAAGTCAATATTAGGTATAGTAAGGATCTGTATTTATAAAAAGCTTCGGTGAGCTAAAAGCATGAAATTCGATGCTGAGGTTAGTAGGCTAATATAGGCGCCCACTGCGGAAGAATTTTTTAAAATTCCCACAGGAAGCTAAGAAATCCCCGTCCAAAAAATAAGGTAATTACAATGTTGAGCTATATTCAAACGACATGTAGCCGCAGGCACAGCTATATAAGTTCATAGAAACTAAAAATTACCTATTGTTTTAGTGAACTAAATACTGGGATATGTTTTTGAATGATTTAAATAAACTTTTTATTCGTATGAAACAAAACAAGCTTGGTAAAAAATATAATGACTTTGAAAAAGGAGGAGGTTCTATGTTCGACTGTATCTATTTCTTTTTTTATGTATGTTTACCGATTACTCTGCCATTTGTAGACCGATTTTCTAAATTCTTTTTGTGATCGAAAGAGTATACTCCCGAGATGGTCTCGTTGTCACCATGTCGTGATCTGATGATGGGATCCCATGAAAAATTAGAGAAAATTCGTAGGCACGTCGAACGTGTTTCATGTTTTTGCTTAAGATATTCAGGCATTTGCACCTGGTAGTCATCATATCACGTTACTGAGCTGATGATGGAAGGTTTCTGGTAGGTTAGGAGTTCATGAATAATTCAAGAATAATACTGTAAAGAGCGAAAGATGTTTTATTTTAAGTTATGTTTGCTTGACTGAAATCATAATACGTATATGTATTAAAACTTAAAAGATTGAAAAAAAAAATCACCAGAAAATTCATAAAAAATATAAGAACAATTAATATAGATACAGTAGTACCACGTTTATAAGTTAATTACACCGATGTACCTGCGCAGAAGTCTCATTTTCTGATTCTGAGTGAGATAGAATTCTGATTTTGGTGACTTGAAATCTTAACGTACCCAGTAAAGTCTATATTTTAACGGTGCTTTCGCTTTCCTATGCACAGCCGAATTTTTCCGATGCTACAAAAGTGGTCGTACTGTACGTATAAGTACGCACCAACTTCAATATCAAACTGTGATGTTGTGTACCTATTCTTATAATATTTTACTTTTAGTATACTTTTTGGTGTTTTTGAAGTCGATTTTTTTTTCTTAGAGTTAGTATCATGGAATATTGCGCCTGAAATGGCTTGTTAACAAAAGAAAAGAAATTAAGTGTTTTTTTTATTTACAGAATAGCGATAAGTGACTAGTTGTAAAAAATCATAATTTTAAAAATTTTACTATTTAGGTACTTTAAGTAGATACTATATTGACTTGTAGTTTTACAAGTTATCTTGAGTTTTTGCAGAACAAAATTTCGACTGCCGCAAAAAAAGCTACTATGGCACCTAATGATTTTTTACGATTTTATTAAGCTTGTCCTGTTTGTTGCTGTTGGGTCAAAGTGACTAAAATTTTACCCCCTTTCTGTTCACCAATTGATCCGAAATTTGGTACATGTGTACCTTTAATTACTGATGACAATCAGATGACGATGAGAATCTGATGACAACCAAATTATGTATGTTCACTATCATTCTAAATCCGAAGATTGATGGATTGATGTATAGGCGTAGGTATAAGTTTTCGGTGGGGGGGTTTCATATTAAAACTTAAATTTGCCTAGTGTATACTGATACTATTAAGTAATCTGTGCTGATACTTGGAAGGAAATGTTCATTCTATCTATGTAGTGTATGTTGATTTTCAATGGGGGGTGAATTTCAATTTTCAACCCCCCCCCCCTTACCTACGCCAATGGATTGATGAATTGATGATGTGAGATGGCGACCACTACGATTTGGCGACTTATATTTTTAGCCCCCTCAATATGGGTATGAAATGATAGGGCTTGAATAGTAAAACATAAGTAGTTACATCATAAAAAAGCTAAAAAGTAGAAAAAGTATTATTTTTCAAAGTTAAGCGGTTCTATTTAAAAGCAAGATAATGACGATGAAAAAATGTTCTAAAAATAATAAGGTAGGTCCTAGGAACCAGTCATCGCACCACTCACTTCATCAATCTAGGGTATTAATCAGACCCAAGGATAAAATAGTGTCATTATAAATCATCATCATCACAACTCATATAGAGCCTACCCTAACTAGCTAGGGCGATTAGGCCTGAACGGCCCGGCCGGCTGACTACCGGTCGGGAGACACTTTTCACCCCTGGCTTGGCCGTCTGGGGGGTCGAATTCTGGGATACTTGTCGACCCACCCCCCGTAGAGATAAGTCCTGGCGCTTGCGCCAGGCAACCCTCCAGGGGGCGCAATCGGGGAATGGCTAACGCCGATCCCGATTGTGTCTCTACGGAGGTAGAAGTATCTGGAGGGGTTTTAGCCGAGTATGGGGTCTTCTACCCGAGTCCGGCATATCCTTGGGGTGGCCTCATCAGTCGGCTCCTTGTCGAATCCGTAAGGATTTACCGTCCTTAAAAAAAAAGGGCGATTAGGCCTTAGTCAAACCACGCTGGCCCAGTGCGGATTGGTTGACTTCACATACACCTTTGAATTACTTCGCAGGTGTATGCAAGTTTCCTCACGAAGTTTTCCTTCACCGTAGGAGCGTCAGATAAATGTACATATGAAATTCGTGAAACTAAAAACATATTGGTACATGGCAGGATCGATCGCGGGCCTCCCGATTCTACTCGGGGCACAGTCCAGTGCCGAGGCCACAGCGCCACCGACGCTCTTATCGTTTACATGCTATTTACATATTTACCCAGGTTGTGCTACTACTACTTGATTGATGAAGAGAGTAGTGTGATGACTGGAGCTTTTTTTAAGGAGGTGGAACGCTGCTCCACACCATACCTGTCGATGGCTAGCCGTCAGACATGTGTGGGATCAGGTTCTGGGAAGACCCAAATCTCCGAATCATCCTTAGACGAGCCGGCCAGCTACAGGCCAGGTCTTAAGGTCTGCGGGCGATTACCATGGACATAACGGTCCCCTACCGGGGCGCTACAACTGCATGCATTAGGTGCCACCCTAGCACGCAGGTCACACCAAAGGCGGTCGGCCCGCCTTCTACCACCCAACCCTCTGCGTCGGAGGGAAGCGGCGTGTGGATCATTCTCCAGCTCCTTCTCAGCTGCCTCCTGCGAGAACACATCCTCGCAGAAGAAGGTGAAAGCCACCCACTACCTCTCACCAGCCAGTATTTTATGTGCAATAGCTGACAGCGAAAGGTCACCGCCCGCCGCCCAACGCAGCGCGTATTAGCTCGCCACGATGGGATCACCAGGCGGGATGACTGAACCTACCCCTTTTTAGCTCTTGAGTCCATTATCTATATCAGGGCTGTCCAAAGCACGGCTTTTGTGCGGCTACAAGTACCGAAAGCTACCACACGTACCCAAATTTTCCTTTGGTATTAAGTTAGTTCTGACAGTGAACAAAGTTTGTCTGCTTTGTATGAAGTTTGATTACAATTAGCCAATAGTTTCCGCGGCCCACCAATCTTTACAGTGATTTGTATTGCGCGACCGCGATCGTATCTGGTTCATCATTATCTTTTTTTTTAATAAAACCGTTTTACTTAAAAAATACCTATTTTTAAAAATGAAACAAACTAATTTTGCTTGGCATAACCAATTATACGTATTGTTACTATATTTATGGGAAAAATTTCTTAAAAATTCCTACATATTCAATAGATAATTAAATTTTAAGAAATCGGTAAGATAACGCTATCGACGATTTGACTGACGGCCGTAATCGAGGAGATCAATTAAGTTATCTCATGATCTTGACCACAACATACTTCGAGCCGACAGATGCGTTTGAACGTCTTGCCTATTCGCGTTACAATTACAGGTTATGTATTAGTATAACCCAGTCGGTTTCCGGAGGATGTTGCTCGGAGGAGGCTTCGAAGCGCTTGTGTGCGTCTAACGCGGCCGGGTTTCGTCGGCAGTTCAACGATCAAGTGCAAGTAGCGCGCACACCGGGCGGGACTGTATCTGTGCGCGGCTGCGCGTCGCTTGCGCCGATGTCGCGTCCTATATTAGAATTTCGAACGATTTGTCACTGATCATTAACCCTACGAACGCACCGAATGCAATAGTTTGGGATTGTTTACAAGTGCAGTGTTTTCGGACGGACCGTTTCGAACGATTTTTACTGGACAGTGTACCGTTTGCTTTATTCAGGTTGAATGAAAAGGTAATTATTTTGCGATGTTTTCAATGGGAATGTATATGTATGAGGCAAGTTTTTAACATTTTTAACCGATAAAACAGATAGGATGGTAATTCTTAAGAGATAGAGACGGTAAGAAGTTTTACAGTAGATTTTACCGCATAATAATTTCAATATAATTGCACATTAAATAAGTAGATATTATATACAATATATAATACTTATATCTAAAATAGTCTACTAATGATTAATGTGCATAAAATTAATAACTTCTAGCTTCATTATTAATTTAAATGCAATGCAAATAACGTAGCGCGAGTGAGACTGATTCAAAAGACATCAACGCACGAAGCTTTTGAAAACTTTTATCACCATTATTTCTAATTTAAGTTTTAATCAATATACTGAGATGCCCTAATCTATTATATATTTTTAAAAAGTCTTTATGGTTACTTATTTACTACTTGAGTTTTGTTTAACAAAGCAGATTGAACTAAACACCTCTAAAGTAATAGTTAACAAGCCGTCTTGTAAATTTTGTGAAAAGCACTACAAATATTTGATTCCAGTGTAACTAGAACCAAAATGATCTAGATACAGTTATAAGTATTGTAACATGATTTGTGTTAAACTAATTTTCATAATATTCTTTTAACCGTATCTATCGAACCATACCAACACACAAACAAATTTGCTTTTTTGACATTTCGGGTTTCGGTGTCCGTCTTACATCCGTTTCTTAAATAATAAAGATAACTGTAACGATCGATAAAATGACGCGGAGAGTTGGGATCGTAGCGCTTGCGCACCGTTGCGGGACGACTTGTTGACACACATAATAGTGCTGAAGACAAGCGAACGTTCGAATAAAGATTCTAGGATAATGTTAGCACTATTAGTTAGTCAACAATATAATTATAATTCTAGTTTATTATTTAACAAATAATTTATGAATACTTTTGTTCTTTATTAAGAAAGTATATGAATTGATAGGCTATTCTGCCAATAATTATGATAAAAAAAGAGTTTGATAGTTAATTTGTATGGGATAATGTCCCACATTAATCTGGGTGTTAAGAATCATTTCAGTTTTAAGTTGTTCAGGTCATTAAACATAATACCTTCCAATATCATCAAAGCCTATATGCCTACTGGGCACAGGTCTTCCTACACGGAAAAAACATATGAGGATAAAATATGGGATACATCACCACGCTGGCCCAATGTGATTTGGTGGGTAGAGAGGGCTGTAATAGCAACCGGGACTAACGGCTTAGACCTTCCAAAACACGGCGGAATTCGAGATCACAAAGTTTTAATCACCCATCCAGGATTCAACCATAGCGAAGGTTGCTATGTTTTCAATATTGAAACAAAATATTCGAACCACTACGCTACCGAGTCCTCACTTTAAATGTAGAACTAATCAATATCGCGAAAAAGAACTGCCCCCTATACAAAAACCACACGCTAAGTTTTCTGCAGTCGTCCCGCAGAAAAAATGTATGGACACGACATTAACTGCGGTAAAAATAGCTTGAGGTTGTCGTAAGCAAGAGTTACCAACCCGTAATTTAAAAAAACTAGGATTTGAAGTTGGAAAAACCAGGACAATTCAGTGTCAAAACAGGACGCAGTAATAGAGTTGCAATAGTTAAATTAATAATAATATGTTGTGAAAATAGGTGAATTGAAATTCAAGATATTAAAATAATCATATATTTTAATAAAAGTATTTGAATAAAATTATACGAATTGAAAACTGTCTGTACCTATTCTTATATTATTTTTAAATTTTCAGTGTTTTTGAAGTCGGTTTTTATTTTTTGTAAAATATTTTTTATTTTTACTTTTCAGTGAAAGAAACCCTAATAATGACAGCTCACCAAAGGTGAGCTGGTATTAAATTGGGGTTTCCCTCGATTTTCATGAGATCCCATCATCAGATCCTAACTTTGGTGACCTTGGGACTACCCCAGGAGTATACTCTATCGAATACCGAAAAAAATTTCAAAATCGGTCAACAATTGGCGGAGTAATCGCGTAACATAAACACAAAACACGTTGGACACACCTAAAAATTTAAGGGTATTCCTCGATTTTTAGGGGATCCCATCATCAGGTCCTAACTTTAGTGATCATGGGATAACCCTTGGAGTATACTCTTTTTTTTTTTTTTTTTATGAATGCTGGATAAGCGTTTGGCCTCCATCTCACCTGATGGAAAGTGATGATGAGGCCGAAGATGGGACACGCCTAGCCAGAAGGTGCCTATTCACTCTCATCTTGAATAACTCCAAGTTATATTGCTCAGGGAACAAATCCGCGGGCAAAGAGTTCCACTCCCTTGCCGTTCGCCATATGAATGAGGAAGCGCATCGCTTCGAAAAAGGAGTATACTCTATCGAATACAAAAAGAATTTTGAAAATCGGTCCACAACTGGCCTCGTAAACGCATAAAATACACACAAAAAAAAACATCCGCATCGAATTGAGAACCTCTTCCTTTTTTGAAGTTGGTTAAAAATATAAAGCAAGCACTTTAGTTTATAACATTTTTTAAACTAAAATTAGTTATAGTATCTAATAAATTCTAATATTAACTACAAACTTATTTATTTTTACTATACTTTTCAACCCCACCAATTTCCTTCAGTATCTGTGGTTGAGTTAACAAATAATCATAAAATTGCGAATTTTAAAATTAAATATCCCAGGATGCTGCTTAGAAACTATTCAGGACATCCCAGGACACCACCAAAACTAGGTCATGTCCTGGGAAACAGGACGATTGGCAACTCTATCGTAAGCTAATGTCATTTTCATAAATTTTTTCTGCAGAACGACTGCGGAAAAGTTAGCGTGTGGTATTCGTCTAGGACCTCAGCTATTTCATACTTGTCGGTAGAATAGGTTTTGAACTTTTGTATGGTAACAGCACTCATAATTTAATGGTTACAAAAATGTGTTGGTATTTAAAGACTTCGTTTAGACCTCTTTAAATATTAACTCATGTTTGTAACACTTTATATAAGATCAGCGCATATACCTACGTGACTAAAGCGTCCATTACTACCTTAAAACAAGAGCGATGTTTGGGTAAATCTATGTTTGTTATTGCGTTTATCATAGGAATGTATAAAAATAGAAACTATTTTACTGACTTACCCATAAAAGCACCACATAAAAAAATAAGATTTAAAGTAGTTAATATACAGGTTTTTTTCATGCAGGAGCCAAATTGTGTGTGCTTGTTCAGACAAGCAAACTGCACAGCTTTTACTATGAGATCAATCTTGAAATCTCGAAAGAAATCCATGTTGTTGAACATTTACTTGTATGAAACAGATGATTTTTTTACTATTTCCAGATTGGTTCCATCGTAAAAATTGTTTCCTGCCCCCCTAGACACAGATAACATAATCCCTAGAGAAGATGTCTTTCGATATTCGTTATCGCAATCGCTAAATGGACAATGTGTGAGATTTGACAATTGCGCTCGAAAGCTAAGCGAGGGCTTATGTCAAATCCCATACATTTTCCTTCTAGCGATTGCGATAGCGATTATCGAAATGCGTCTTGTCTAGGGGGGCTTCGAAAATAACCTTGTATACAGATTCAAGATAGCCGGGTCAGCTTACTTAATCATGATATACTTATGTAGCATGAAAAAACTATGTAAATAGAAAATCTTATGAAAACTTTGTGCTTACTTTGTAGATATTTCTAAGCGTAAGAGTTTAATTACACATTACGATTTCCATGTGGGTAGACCCTTGATCATAGCTAATGCCTAAATATTGCTAAAAATATCTAAAGAAATAAATTATGAAATATGCAGACTAATATAAGCACAATATTCAGAATTAACTTAACAGGCTAATTTTAACATTAAGTTTTAAGTAAACCTACCTTTCTAAGACTACAGGTATATTTACGAAATATAAATATTTACATGCTAGCAAAATAAATGTGCATTATGATTAATTACAATCGTGCACATAATATTACTTAACGTCTTCTTATACGTGTGTATTGCGTAATGTGATATTAATTATTATCGAATTGCATCACTTCATTAGTTAACTTTTTTGCATTGTTTTTTTTGCCACGTGTTACATTCGGTTTTAATGTAAGAAACGTGAGATTCACAAATAATTTGAAGTTAATACAGGATAATTGTTGTATTTTTCTTAAATTGTTGATCGCATCTTTAAAGATTCACCCAGTCTTAGATTAATTTAATTTATTTATTCTTTATGTACGTAATTTTTGTACATAGGCGGAATTAATGTCTGTCAACAACAAGTTCCAGTCAACCTTAGGGTTATGTTGAAAAAGCAAATGCTGCAGATATACCGAGAAATAGTACAGCTGATTAAGAATTTCATGTAACATACATTAACATAAAATTTTAATACATAAATAAAATAAACTAATAGGTATATGTCTAAAATGCCTAAGTGAAAATAGCAATGAATTGATTGCCGATGCCTGAAAAATCAGAAATTTTGCTCATTAAAATATCTTCACAATTTATTTTTGAAGCTTCAACTTGCTTGGGGTGTTTCTCTAACCTCTAGAGGGAGGGTGTTCCATAAAAGAATAGATTGGACAAAAAAGGACGAATAAATAATATCAGAGTATGAGGGGGTTTTATAAATAGGGAAAAGAAAACACAAAGTTGCGTGTGTATAACGTGAATGAAATATATTGAATTAGACAGATTAGTGACAGTAAAAAGAATATAAAATACAAATATGCGTCAAAACATCTCAGGGTGTAGATATTAAAAAGTACAAAAAAGGTTAGCTTCAACAGGGGGACATATGAGAATACCATTGAAGGCAGAACGAAGGATTCTGTTATGAGAGGTACAAAAGTACTGAAAATGGGTGTTCAGGTAAGTGGGTGTGTGAGGGTTCTGAAGTTAGGAGTATAAAGTCATTAAGGCTTTTATCTGCCTACGTTTCGAATAGATAACCATTTTAAGCGAATAGGTAAATTTTGCGCTAAAACTTCTATTTTAAATAAAAAACAGCATGCCTTAAATAAATGTGTAATTTTGATATTTTCTAAGATTAAATAAACAGTCTGACAAGAATTTAAAAGTAAATTTAAAGGTATTTCAAGTATTTAAATTAACTCGTATAATCTCGTATAAGCAGTGTCGAGTTCAATGCCTCCAATACCCATCAGGCGTGTCTTTTCAGCTCCAAGCGGAACCCGTTCAACTTGGTTCCCACTTTCCGAAATGTACCCTTGCCTTTAACTGACCATTTGAGCTTACTGGGCATCGACCTTTCACCGAACCTCAACTTTGGGCGTTCTATTGAGACGAAGGCGGCTACTGCAGCTAAAAAGCTTGGCATATTCTCGAAGTTTAGGCGGTATATCACGCCGGGGCAGCTTCTTACACTTTATCAAGCACAGGTCCGGTCGTGCATGGAATACTGCAGCCACGTTTGGTACGGCTTTGCTAAGTACCAGCTATCTGCCCTTGACTCGGTGGAGTGCCGGGCGAAGAGGCGTTGATCGAAGAAGACACTTTGAAAATTTCAAATTTCCCAGAGCTTTGAACATCGCTGCGCAGTGACCCGTTTATCGGTGTTTTACAGGTTACATTTCGAGGATTACTCTCAAGAGCTATTTGGTCTTATTTCACCATCTCCCTTTTACTACCGAGGCACCCGGAGATCCACTCCTACGTAGTAGAAATTCCACTTCTCCGCACGCAGCGATTCGCTTCCACTTTTTTAATTCGTATACTGTAAAGGAATGCAATTCTTTGCCGCCCTCTGTATTCCCACCTCACTACAACCCGGGTCTTTTCAGGAGTAGAGTGAATCGGCACCTATGAGAGGTACGCTCCACCTTAGTCCCCACCTTTACTTACCGTCAGGCAAGATGAGGATAAAAATGATTATGTTAATCACAGACTAATTGTAAAAAGAGAACAAATGTGAAAATTTTTTCGTGATTTTTTTTATTTTTATAGAAGCAATGGCAGCTTGACTTGGCCATCTTTTTTTTTTTTTGTGATGTTGGCCCACAGACGTATAAATTATACGGCTGTGTGTTGGCCGGGTATTGTGTGAAAGTAATCCTGTAGAATACCAGTGTAGCAAGCCCGACGCTTGCTGCTTATACTGAGCTGAGCACAGTTTTGGCATCACACGACGACTAACACCAAAATAATTTTTGTACCTATTTGTTGTATTGTTTTCTGTTTATTTTTTGTGTTTTTGTCGTGTGGTGGCAAAATACTATAAAATAAATAACTTTACTGATGCCTCTTTAATCTTTATATTATCTCCCAATTTAGAAAGAAATCCTTTTGAAACAAGAATGTTATGAATTACTTAAATTATAAGCGATTCATAACCTATGCAACGAAATGTGCAGCTGCGAGACGTCTAATGAGCCAAAGCTTTTTCAATAATTAAGTTGATTCTAGGTTTATGATTATAGTTTACTGTGTGCGTTTATTATTATTATTATTTCAGTGCCAAACTAGTTATATTAATTGTTTCTATATGTGAGGACCTGTAATTAGCTTTATGTTTACATTATAAGTTAACCACTCTGTATTTCAGCTGTTGGTCTTCCTAACAGATAAAATAAAATAACAATTCTTATTTCAAAGATTTTCTTTGAACAAAATAATAGGTTCACTATTTGAAAGGCATCAAAAAAGGATCTTTTTGAAGCACTCGTATCATTTCTATGTAGGTACGCCTATAAAACGATTCTTTGTTCACCGATATTTTCATTGATTCTGAATGGGATATAAAAATTCCTAATTGTAATTTGAAATTATTTTTTGGTAATTTAATGTTCAAGTTTCATTAAAAAATCATTTCAGCAATCCACTAATTATGTAAATGCGAGACATTAGAATTCGATATGTCACTACATTCACGTCATGTATTTTTGAATTATGACTAGGTACAACAATTGGCTTAATGTCACTCAAAGGGCAATGAAAAGGGCTATGCTCGGGGTTTCTCTACGCGATCGCATTAGAAATGAAGAGATCCGTAGAAGAACTAGAGTTGCCGACATAGCCCAAAGAATTGCAAATCTTAAGTGGCAGTGGGCAGGACACATAGCTCGCAGGACTGACGGCCGTTGGGGCGGAAAGGTCCTTGAGTGGCGGCCACGTACCGGGAGACGCAGCGTTGGTAGGCCCCCCACAAGGTGGACCGACGATCTGGTGAAGGTAGCGGGAAGCCGCTGGATGCAGTAGGCGCAGAACCGATCGGTTTGGAGATCCCTGGGGGAGGCCTATGTCCAGCAGTGGGCGTCTCTTGGCTGAAATGATGATGATGATGACAACAATTTACAAACATAAATTTGAGCTATATTTACTGAGGTCTAAGAAATTTGCTCCGAAGTTAGCGCATCTTCAGATTTAGTTACTTTTTCATACAAAATCAGATATTTTGTTGTTTATTGATACGTATAGTAACGAAATCGACTCATGAAATCAATCAAAAGTTCATTTCATTCTCTCTTAGTTTCCACGCGACTTATGGATACATGACATAACGTTATGAACATCGATTATTTCATAAAGTTCGTGGAATTGCGCGCATTCAATGCTAATCGCGTACTGTAGTTTGTCAATGAGCTGCAGCACGGCAGCACTGAGGGCTGATTCCACCAAACAGATCGCCATATTATCGCGTCATACGAACATCTAGACACTCCCATTGGTTGATCGTAACGGATCAGTTTCGGTTCGCCTGTATTTATTAGTGGAATTGGCCTTTACGCTGTTGAGCTTCACAGTAGGCTGCCTTTTCATCTTTTTTATGACGCAATATGCGTTCGTGTTAGAAAATTTACAGCTATTTGTAGGAATTCATGTTCCATGCAATCAATGTTAACAGTTCTTTGTTCGTGACGTCGCGTTGAGCTGTACCGTTCGATGTGACATTGGAACAGTGAATTGGTTCATCATCATTACGAATACCACTGATGAGTCTACGTACTAGTCCTGCACGACGCGACGCTAGCCTAAGTGTTGGTGTTTTGTTTTCTCCATTATACAATGTGCAACAAAAACCTTTTCTTATATACATACAAAAAATAAGTTACAATTAAAAAAACAATATTTGACCAAATAATGTCCACTATTAGATTATTTTTAAAATTAATACATTTGAAAAAATCTTTCTAACATCAGCATTTACAAGTTATCAATTAAAGCATAGTCGGGGTGCCGCTAGCGCACAGAGGGGTGGACACTGGACAATCGGTGTTTCTTTTAAAATATTAATGATTAAATATTTATTTTGTTTTTTTTTTTTATTATAGAGTTTAAAAAATGACATACATAGAAACGATAGTATATCGATTCTGATCATGCCCCTAAAAGGGTTCACAGGGTTTTTGTTACTACATATATAATGACCTAAAACATAATAATAACTATATACTACATATATAATAACCTAAAACAATAATCATCTCAAAATCAACGACTTCGTAGCAAATATACCCACTATTATACTGAGCATAGGTCATCCAAGATGGTAGGAGTGAGTCGTCTACCTTTTTTTACACACAAGAGGGAAGCTCTTGGGCTTATTTCACCTGATGGTAAGTGATAATAAAGCCACTGATGGAAGCGAGCTTCAGCTGGAATTCTCAACTACAGAGATTTGATCACCACACCGGTCCAGTGCGGGTTAGCACCAGAGTCTTAACCGTTGACCTATAGGATTCTCCGCGATGAGATGAGGTTGGATTAGATCCCGTTAGATAATTTGGAACTCTTAAACCTGCAATAATACAAATGTCTATGAATACTTCAAAGTTGAACAAGATAATATGTATCATCCACGGATCGGAAAATATTTGAAGCTGCATGTCGTCGTGTCGCGCATGCCACAGCTATGTGAAGCTCTGCATATTTGAACTTGTACATTGTTCCCCGACTCAATGTAATTGTATCTAATTGTATGTGTGTATGCTTGACGTACACTCCTGTTCCATTAAGGTTGGCTTTTTACTAAAATAAACACAATGTGAGTTAGGAATGTGTGTGACTGCGTATACTTATGTGACGAAATCTTGAAACAAAAACCCCAACTCCAGTAGTGTGGTAGGGCAATCCATCCTGATTTTCAGGATATACCCGCGCTCAGCACGACCGATATGGATTGAAGCGACCATAACTGAAGTTAAAGCATTACTTTAAAAAAACAAAACACACACGTCCCGATTATAGTGTTTGTAGTAATCGGCTGGTATTACGTATTACACGGTCATTTACTTGAAGTTAAATGGTGAATTATACAAACGTGATGTTGTATCTATTAGATAACTGCATGAGGTGTTGTGGAAGCGTGCGTCACCACGAGGCCAGGCGGATCCCTGGGCTGAGGACGCCACGTCGTGACGCGCATCTCGGCAGCAGGAAACATGCGCTCACGATGAAAAAAAATAATTAGTCGTTAGCTCGTCGCTTGGGTGATGATTTAACCGAGCTTCACGGCCCGCAGCGCCCGCAGCCGCTGCAAATAATTGGCACAAAAAGCTCTGCGTTTACACCTGAAGGATCCTGTTTTATTGTGATCGATATCGCTTATGGCCACTTATGACCATAGGAATAACTCAAGAAATCAAAGACACCAAATGCATGTGGTTATATACATGCATTTGGTGTCTTATGTAATTAGAAAAATTTCTTGCCTAGAATTTACAAAAACATCTCTAGGTAAACATATTTTACACATACGCAAAGGTCTTAGGTATGTCGAAGTTTTCAAATGACATAATATAAGAAAGCCTTTCTCTTATATTTTTTCAATCTAGAATATAGTTGTTTTTTTTATTTAATAACCAAAACATATTTTTTTAATCATTAATAGCACAAAAAAGTGAACCAGAAAAAAAAGTTGAACATTACATGACCTAAGTGATTTCATCAGAAGTCTTAACTTTCAGAATATGCACGTCAGAAATGAGGAGAATGAAAGTGTACAAATTTTAAAATTCTTTCTATTGTACGGTAGGTATATCTATTTGCAAAAGCGTGCGAAGAATCCTTGGGCAGGATTTGCTTGTATCTCACGCACGTTGTACCGTACTCGACCGAATTCCGCGATCTTCGCGCTAGCTCGCCCACGCCACACTTATCATTGTTTACATTAAATTAGATTTGCATTAATTACCGCAACAGGTGTAGGTTACACCACTCGTGTTATTGTTTAATGTATAAGCACGGTATTCGTATCAGGCGATTCATTATTCTTTGTATACAATAGGCAAACATCCCTGTCATGTCACCTATATTCGGATTTAACGGAATTTAGAGATTAATGATTTTTTTACATAGTAACAAGAAAATGTTTACTAAATCATATACAGAAGATCAGTTATACAGAAAATAGTTTAGTTTAATTAATAATAAGCATATAAAAATATTGAAATTTCTTGGTATTACTTTAGATTCTAAGCTTCAGTGGGGCCCACATATTGATAAATTGTCGAAGAGGCTTATGGTCGATTTCACCAACCATTACTTAGCTTAGGTAGTCCCTAAGACACATGCTGTCACTTTTTGTCTATAATGAAAAGAATGTGACAGCATGCCACCTAAGAGTCCCCTAAGCTAAGAAGAGGTTGGTGAAAATGGCCATTAGTCCTGCAGCTTACGCTGTATGAAAAATACGTCAGTTGACTGATGTTGATACAGCAAGACTTTTATACTTTGCCTATTTTCATATTGTGATGTCGTATGGCATTTTACTGTGAAAAAATGCTGGCGACATTCATACTGTTTTTGTGCTGAAGAAAAGGGCTATTCGTGCTATTTATAATCTTAAAATAAGAGACTCTATGAGTGAAAAATTTAAAGAAATCGATATAATGACAGTTGCGTCACAGTATATCACGAGACTGTAATGTATTTCCATAAAACATTCATTTATTTTCCAAAAACAGTGATATTCATTAAGTGAATACTAGGCAAAAGAATATGTTAGCGTTACCAAATACTAGACTCAAAAAAAATTATAATTCTTTCAAAGGTACGTTTCTACGATAAAATCCCAAATAATATTAAAGCACTTAGCTTGAATAAATTTAAAGTCACAATCAATGGCGCACTTATGAAAAAAGCATATTATAAAATGTCTGATTATATGATTGACAAAAAATGTGATAATTGACGATCAAAGGGTATTAACACTTTGTGATAATGGGATAAATGTAATTCATTTGAGTTACTGTTCCACTCACTCCAACAGACATTTCTATATTATTTTTTTAAATAAAAATATTTGGAAAATATAATATTTGTAATTTTGACAATATAAAAGTAGGAGACAAAAAAATATAGGACCTTTCGAGTTTCTTGACTGTTTTTCTCGAGAAGGCTCTCCCAACTTTCGAACAGGTGTAGAGTCAACTTTTTTTTTCTATTTACTTTTACTTGCATTTGCATACATCTTAATAATGGTTGGGGTGTGTGTACATACAAGGTTTGTAATTTGAAGATTTTTAATGTTTTCTTTGACGTCAATAAGCGCCTGTAAAGGTTTATCTATCCTACAAATAAATAAAATTGAAGTGTCTGTATGTAATGTCAAAATATCAAGTTTTTACTAAATGGGTATGAATGTATATCGGGTACCAATAAAAAAACACAATTTAAACAATTTTAGTCTGTCTGTCTGTTTGTTCCCGCTAATCTCCGGAACGGCTGGACCGATTTTGATGGGACTTTCACTAATAGATAGCTAATTATATAAGGTATAACATAGGCTCCTTTTTATCAAGATCTTCCATGCAGACGAAGACGCGGGCACAGCTAGTATTGAATAAAGATTTTTGAGTGTGAGTTTAAATAAAACAAAAAAATATTCTTCTTCCCCAAATTTTGTTCCCTAAAGAACTATGTTTTTTTTGAAAAGTCATAAAAGAGAATATGTTGCTGTTATATTTACTTACAGTGACTTGCACAACATTATCAAAATACGAATAACTCTAAATGAATAGACAATGATTACTTATTTGCATACGTCGTTAAACGGTAAAACGGGTGAGATTTATGCGAGTCATTTTTATATTCTTTTAACAGCCTTTATTTTGAATACCAAATCTCCATTTCATGATAAGTATCCTCGCTTTAATTATGCAGGCACCTAAAACATCGGGTTTCGTTATGGTGATTCACAGTTATCTGAATATTTGTCTTGCCTTTGCCGATCAGAACCGTGACAATGAACTCTGATTAGTTAGGATCAAGATCGCGTGAGCCGTGTAGGTGTAGGCAAATTGTTTTAATTAAAATAATCATTGTGTATTATACATCATAATCAACGAAGATTATATTAATTGCATTTCATTACGTATTAATCATTTATATTTATCTGCAGATCAATCTCGACTCGTCAAATATAAATTATTCTAAGTACATACAACTCTCACGGTTTATTAATGTGTTAGCTAATGCATTATCTTACCATGTAAAAATTACTTCTAACTATGTGTCCAAAATATTCCCGAAGTTTTTGAATATAATTGATTCCAGCTATAAAAAAATTGCTTTGATCCTTTTTGAAAAATGGGGCAAGTTACCTTTTTAGATAGTATATCATATGATAAATGTAGTTTGTTGTCTTCCATTTAAGCGTTCTGCGATGACGAAATACTCTGTGTATTTTTCATTGACATAAGGGAATCCTTTTGTCTTTATTTCGTCTGATGACTAATGGCGATAAAGTCAAATAAGCAAGCCTCGTATACATTCTTCGATCTTGAGTAACTGATAATTGTTATTTTCTTACAATTAATCGCCGGAACGCAATAATGCTAGTGCTATCGTTGTTATGTCGAGAGACAGTTCTATCAGTAATCGGAATATGCTTAAAATTTTCAACTTTACCGAGAATTAAGCCCCGCAATAAAATCATGTCTCGCACTTAACTACGAGTTTTGTTTGAAAAGCGAGCGAAATATAGCGAGGTACTGCTTGTCATTATTTACTATGTACATAAAGTCAGCGAATCGAAAGGTGACATTGACATTGGTCAATCACTAGTGAGCTTGAAGCATTGAACTTACGGCGTATGTTTACAAACAACAATTCCACGTATTGGTTTTATGTGAAATTTTCACCATCACCATATTTATGTTCATAATGAGATTTAACTTGCAAACTGATAGTCATTCTTAATTTGTTGAGGATCTAAACTCTGTTGAACGTTGTTTGACCTAAACAATCTTAAAGGCTGGTTAATGTTGGCGCCAGAAGATTTCTACGTCAGTGCTGACCTGATATTGGCACCGTGCAAACTGGCTTCTATAGTCGACTACTGACCCAATGTAAACTGTAAAAGCCAGTTATTGATGCCAGCACTAGAGCCGAATACTGATCCAATGCAAATCTACCTACAAGGTCAAATACCTGCCACTGTGCCACTGAGGTTGTTAATATTGTTACGCGAATACGCGAGTGGGTTCAGAGATTGGTAGAAAACCATTTATACTCCTCGCAAATAACCATTATTCTGTCCCAGGACTCTTTGACATTTCACGGGTACGGCGCGGATATGTTTTCGCAGATAAATCCGTCACTGTATAGTCACTTTTGCTCTAACAATTGCTCATTGCACTGTCTCCCAATTTTTATTTCACTACTTTACTACAAGCTAGCAAGCTGCTACATATTCTCCATCCTTCTATACGGAATTAAAGCCTGAACCCTTACGGAAACCACGTGCAAGCGAGTTCAGGCTTTTGAAATGCGGGTGTATAGAAGAATCCTCAAAATATCGTGGACTGACAGGGTGAATGAGACGGTTTTACGGATAATTATAAGGAAGTGGAAGTACTGAGCACCATCAAGCGGAGGAAACTAAAATACTTCGGCCACATAATGCGTTACAACAAATACGCACTTTTCCAGGTGATCATTCAGGGGAAGATACAAGGACGCCGTAGACCGGGAAAATGTAAAACCTCATGACTCAAAAACATGTGGCAATGATACGGGCTAAGCACAAGATCGTTGTTCCGGGTCGTCCGTCACTGATGGAATTAATATTGCCTGATGATCGCCTATCTCCAGTAAGGGTCGGCACCACAAGAAGAGGAAGTTTACTTTTCTTCCCTTCTCTTCTTTTCTTCCTCTTCCTATCTTATTTCCTTCTTTGCTCTTAACTAAAGTGCATTTACGGTGCTAGGTTAGGCATTGCCTACTTGTATGCCCTGAAAACTTTTCTAAGCTTCAAGACAAACGCCGAAATTAATTTAGTCATATTTTATACCAAATACCGAAATTCATTTAGTCAACTGTTCTTTTACCACTACGGACCTTCGGCACTATGGCCCATTGAATCCGCCATAGTACGCAATGAGCCATCGGCTATTTGACATGATTCTTCAAAATTTTGATCTTCAAAATTATGTGACGTGAACTGTTAATTGCCTGCGGTCGCCTATTATTGAATACATTCTATGAATAACATGAGCATGCGTTAGATAGAACCCACCATCTGCTTAATATTCACGCAAGTTATAGGTGAGTATGCAACTCACTCACAGTAATTATTTATGCTAATCGCTCAACTAAGGTTCTTATCATAGCTGTCACGATTGCTTCTATTAGGTACGCTCCACATACAGATAGCCCTTGTAGTATGTCGATCAGTTCCCACGACGCTCATGACCCTGACTGAGTCACCTGATGCACCGGGACAAGGCCTGCGCAGGAGTTGAGCAAATGTACGTGTTAACGGTGCGTAACTACCGCGCAACGTGAAAACTGTAAGGGCATTATGGTTAGCGGTGGCGTGAACGATACAGTTAGCTGTTTTAATTTTAGCATTGTACTGCGTAATTAAGAGGTCTTATGTGCAAGGTTACTTGAATTCACAAGAATGGTTGAAGGAAAATTTTAAAATCTACTTTTAGGGTGTTACCGTCTGTTACGACGCCAAGGGGCTAAACTGATCTCCCACTGGGTATGCCGGGACTCTGCAGAATACCCGCTGGTGGACAATGCCCGGCTAAGCCACCCTCCAAAGCCTCTCCCCTGATGGAGGTACGTTCGGGATCATGAAGGAGGGATCACCGAACCACCCCCTGGTGAGGATTTGGTGAGGAGCCCACCCAACAGTATTTAACAAGCTGGAACTTCGCCTAGGGAAGGGTCCAGTGGTAATACCATTAAATATTAACAAACTGACTAACAGAGAAACAAAATATATAGACAAACTTTTAAAATTGTAAATGCTTATTTAAGTATGTCCAAAGTCGAATCGATCGATTTAATAATTCTTGTCGAGACTGATAAATGAATTTATCAGTCTCGACATAAGTACATAACGTTGACGTATTTTGTCAATTGTTAAATGTGTCATTTTTTTCTCATTATACAAAGTATATGGTACATACATAGGTACCCTTTTTGGGTGGGGGTAAAATGCATTGACGCATTCCTTGTGGTCCAGCCAAACCAAGATGATATTTGAGACCGTAATTGGCCCAGGCCTACCCACTTAAATCCCCCCAGCAGCTCCTCCATCCGTCACAGAAAGGGGGAAGGGGAGTACAGCCAAGTCTTGTTCCCGCTGACCCCCTTCCTGTGAACTGTCCGTTGCCGGACTCCCCGTCGTTGCTCTACACCCCGAAACGGTCTTCCACCGCCACGCGGGTGAGCCGAAGCTCGGGAAAATCCCCTACAGGCGTGAGTGCCATGGCGAGAAACTAGCCTTTATAATACGTGCCTACTCTATTAAAAATAAATAACCTCTTCGTCCTAAAAGTTAAGGATCCCTCTATCATCACCTCGATTTATGATTACTACCAGACGCAAATACATAAATAGCTTCGGAAGTTTAAGTGTTTCCCTAGATTTTCATGGGACATTTAAAGAAACAACTCCAACACCATAATAGTATTATGTATTTTATGTTTATGTATTTTATTATTTTTATCAAGTATATTTTTTTACATTTCAGTAAGAACTTTAATATCATACCTGTCATTAGCTTTTCAATTTAAACTTTCCCCTCGCCATCGGTTGCCTGGTACTGATTGCTGCTTTGGCAATAAGGGCCGCCGTTTGTTAGTCCCTCACAACAATTATTTTGTATTTTTAATTTTTAAACAATAAAGTATTCATTCATTCTTTCATCAGATCCTGGCCTTGGTAACAATGAGGACACCCCCCCCCCCCCCGGGAATATACTCTATCGAGTATTTTTGAAAATCGGTCCACTATTCGTGGAGTAACCGCGTAACATACACACAAAAAAACATACGCATCAAATTGAGAACCTCCTTCTTTTTTATAGCCGGTTAAAAAATAATAATATGCAAGTAATCGTACAACATACCTACAAATAGAAACATAGTCGAATTGAATATCGGTTTTAAGGGAATAGATATGGAGACGTGTTGAAACTGACTTGAAAATAGAACACCTCGGTTTGACTGGCCAAATAGCAATATCAAAAATAAATAATTATTCTGGCGGGAACTCAACATTTTATATAGATTACTGTATTTTTTTGCGTGTAGTTCGTAAAAATACGTTTTACAAACGATGAACAGTTAGCTGCATTCATAGATTTAAAAAATATATTTGATTGTAGGTTTTCTTGTCACTAAAATCAGTTCACTAGGTTTAGTGGATGTTGAACATTCCTATAGAACAGCTGTTCAGTTTGCTTCACACTTTGACTCCTGCTTCAAAACCTTGTATAGATTTTTACTTTGCTGTTGACGTATGACATGGACATTTTGACATGGTAATCTATACATACAAAAAAAAAATTGAAGTGTCTGTTTGTAATGTCAAAATAACAAGTTTTTACTAAATGGGTATGAATGTATATCGGGTACCAATAACAAAAACACAATTTAATTTTTTTTTGTCTGTCTATCTGTCTGTTTGTTCCCGCTAATCTCTGGAACGGCTGGATCGATTTTGACGAAACTTTCACTAATAGATAGCTAATTATATAAGATATAATATAGGCTACTTTTTGCCAAGTGATACTATTCCACGCGGACGAAGTCGCGGGCACAGCTGGTTTTTAAATAAAAAAGGATAAACCTGTAATCGTCAGAAGACATTTTGAAGCAACCGTCTGCAACATTTGCTGCTCTTTTCTATTATCAAGTATTCACTATTCATGCCATAACAATGAAACATCATAGTATAACTGAAAAAAGCGCCAACGGCTTCCTGATAGTAATCATCAATTAATTTATTTCGCAATATATTTTTTATCTAATTATTTTAATGTTATGATTATGACACAGTATCGAGGAAAAACATCGTAAAAAAATTAGCATAATACACACGTAATTTTGATATCTGGTGAGGAGTGCAACGGCAGGCCTTGGTTATGTTTGTAATGTAGCACGTATGGCTACGATTTACCACAAAAAAGAATCGTGAGACTATAGCATGCTTTTCGCCAGGTCATACATAAAAACGTGGGAGTTTTCCTGATGACTCATGGTACAATTTAATAAGTATTGTTTATATATAAATATTGTGTGCCATGTCAGTTGTGATTACACGATAAATGACGATTCATTTACGATCATTAAATAGTTTGTGATATATCCAAGAAAACATTTAACATTAACATTTCTTTTTCTTAATTTTTTTCTAATTATTATAATAATTTCTCTTTAACTATTGGTAAAGTTATTTTTGGAGACTATTTATTGTCTTTTTTCCCATACGTATTGTATTTTGATAGTTCACCGCGATAAACCGCTTTATCATGTCGTGCTTTGGTGGTCATGCTGCGGGTCAATATTACTGAAATGTAAATATATTGAAATTCCTATGATTAGCCAAATTCAAGACATTCAATTATTTTAAATTAAGGGTTAGTACTTTATTAATCGGCTTAACAACGTTTATTTTAGTAAGCTGATATTTCTGTCGACTAAATATTTCGATTACATAATAATATAGAAAGGAATTTCGATATAAAATAACCTTTTAAGACAGGGCGCGATTTCGCAAATGAAGTGCTTGTTGCAAATACTTTATTGATTAAAAAATTCATTCGAAATTAGGAGATTTTGATAAGTGACTTTCTTTTATACATAGTATGTAGAAATATAGGAACCACACCACCTACTTGTAAGATCATGAATACTGAGAAATGAAATGTGTATAATTGTTGTAATTGCATTGAAACTTTTTAAGAGTACCGTTGTTGGTTCACAAAATTCTTTTGTTGCTATGTTCTCTAACGAGCACATAACCGAAGACCGGAGACAAAATATGAGTTAGATGACTGTGTACGGGCGATGACGATCCCGTTACTAAAAATAATTACCTAGACGTCTTTAAGCACCTCGCCCGCGCCGCTTTGATTGTATCACATTTTTGTTTGTGACGTTGCTGTTCGGTTAGTTTAGCTTTAATTAGAAGTTAGAAAAGAGATCGTATAAGCGATTTCCCTAACGATTACAATTCCGCCTATAGTACCCGTGGTTCCTGTAAGATTTGAAGTACAGCTCCTACAAGGGCCCCATGTACGAAGCCAACTTGTGATATAGGATGTCAACTCATTGTATTCGGGAATTTCACTACATGTGTTGCCCTTCAAGCAGGAACATTATGATACAAGGCACCGCTGCTTGGCGGGATATAAAGGCAAGATAGACCCACCCGCAGACGACTTCAAAAAAACTCAATAATCTTTATTCAAAATAGATCTTTACATACACATATTGACGTCAAACAAAATACAAGAATCTAACTAACCAACATATAACTAACAAGAAACCTTGTAATAACCCCAACCATAATTAATATGTATGCAAATACAAGTAAAAAAAATTATAGTAAAATGAAAACTAAATATACGCGTGTAAATCATAAAGTGTAGTTAATTTAAATGAGTATAGTATTCGTGCAAATAAAAGACAGTATTATGAAAAAATTTGACTACACCTGGGGCCTTATTCTGCTAGTATTCATGTATTTATGGTGAGTTAACAACGCTTCAGTAGCATTATTTTTGGCACAGTTATTGTTGGTTAAACCGATAACTAAGTAAAACAATAGTCAGTATTGACTTATCAAGAAACTGTAGTACGAATAGATTGCACCAGGAAAAGCGTACAACGGTGACAAAAGCAGTTTTATTGAAACACTAGCTTTTGCCCGCGGCTACGCTCGCGTCAAATTCGGGGTAAGGCAACCACCTTCCAGCAGCACCTTGAACTGTACTAATTATAGATGCAGAATTATTCCTGATAACTACTCCTCTCGTCTCGCTGCGCCGCCCGCGCTCGCCTAGGTACCCGATTGACGACGATCGAGATGGCATACCTAAAATGAAAAAATATATAGAACCCTTATATGGGTGATGATATTTCACGTCTGCCACGTTAGATTTTAAAATTTGTTGCTGTTTTCGTAATCAGCGACTCGATAAACCACAAAAAGAATACCCATGTTGATTTTCAGACTTTCTCATCCCATTTCCCTTTTTTAGGGGTTGCATTCTGTAAAAACTTAAAACACGTGTTTACTCAATTATTGATAACAGTACTCCTGTGAAATTTCGAATAAAATAGTCTGATTTTGTTTCCTCATACAAATGTTGGACCTCCGTTTCAAATCCTTAGAGGGTGGTTTTTGAAAAATTCATTCTTAGTGCTCATAGCCCTTAGACCTCAAAAGAAACCTACTTGTTAAATTTTGCATCTTTAGACCCGAAGGTTTGGGCTGTACGTTGATATGTGAGTCAGTTTCTTCTTATCCATATTAAGAAGAAGATAGAAAACGATGATGGTAGTTCACGACCGCCAGGTTGGATTTAGAAATCGTTATTGTTTTTGTAACCAGCGACCCGATAAACCATACAAAGGATACCCATATTAATTTTCAGCCTTCGACACCCCAAATCCCCCATTTAAAAGGAAGAATTCTGAAAAAAACCCAAAACAAGTGTCGACTCATTTATCGATAGGAGTACTCCTGTGAAGCTTCGAATAAAATAGTCCAACTAATCTTGTTCCCCCATACAAAATTTGGAGCCCCATTTCAACTCCTTAGGGCGTGAAATTTGGAAAATCCTTTCTTAGTACATCTCGTAAGGAACCTACGTGCCAAATTTTAAATCTCTAGACCCGGTGGTTTAGGCTGTGCGTTGATATGTCAGTCAGTTGGTTTCTTCTTTTATATATACAGATATAGATAGAAGATAATAAGTAATATGTAGCCGAGACCTAGGTATATTTAATAAATCATTTCTCATCCCGAGCCCTATTATGTAGAGAAATTTAGAGATTTTACAAATATCTCCAAAGTAGCATCGGAGCTTAAAAAATAACAATATTTTGGATCCCTGTGATACCCAAGAGATAAGTCGGAGGAATCTAATGTACTTATGGAAAACGGTGAAGTGTGAGTACCTATGATAAAAAAAATCATATATTTTTCCTTCTGGCACTGGCTGCATTGCATTTTAAACCGACTTCAGAAAGGAGGGGGCTGCCAATTCAGTTATGTTCGCTACTGTGGAACTTCGTTGATTGAGAGCCGATTTCTGTGATATCGCGGGGATGGCCCCATTTAGATACTGGCGGTCCTGTGCTTTTTGAAAGAATTGACTGGAACAGAAGTAAGGGTGTTTGCCTTGGTTTTTGGTGTGTCGTTTATATAAATAGTCTAATTTTGTACACATTTTAGACCTCCGTTTCAACCCCGTAGAGGGTGGTTTTTGAAAAATCCATTCTTTTTGCACTTGCATAAATCTCCAGCCTAAATCCAAAATTTAGAAATCCTAACTTCAAAACTGACGGACTTTCATACAAACTTTTATCCCCATTTTACCCCCACAGGGGTCGAATTTCCAAAAATTCTTTTTTAGTGCACCCCTACACCTCACGAGGAACCTACGTGCCAAATTTGGAATCTCTAGGCCTAGTGGTTTTGGCTGTGCGTTGATATTATCAATTTTCACACTTTGACACCCCATATCCCCCTTTTAGGGGTTGAAATTTGAAAAATCCTGAAACAGGTATTAATTTATTTATCGATTGGAGTACTCATGTGAAGTTTCGATTAAAATAGAGCAAGTAATCTGGTTTCCCCATACAAACTTTGGAGCCCTTTTTCAACCCTTTAGAGGGTGAATTTTAAAAAATCCTTTCTTAGTGCACCCCTTCACCTCATAAGGAACCTACGTGCCAAATTTGGAATCTCTAGGCCCTAGTCCTAGTGGTGTGGGCTGTGCGTTGATATGTCAGTCAGTCAGTTTCTTCTTTTATATATTATCTCCATATATAATAAAATCGTAGGGGTACAAATGTTTGTCCGGAAAGATCTCCGAAACTACTGGACAGAATTTGATATGGCTTACACCACAATGCTTAAAATTTTCCGGAAGAACATTTAGGCATAATTTCATTTGCTTAAATTCACTTTTTATTTTTATTCAAAAAATACCATATAAAATTTTTGATGACAAGTATGTAGAAAATCAACATGGCGCACGTGAAATTATTTTGACAAGTCTGTTACATATTGCAAAAAAAAATCTTTTCTGTTATTGGCTGTGCCCATCTGAATTTTGCCAACCAAGAAGTTTAAATTGTCTTTTTCTTATGTAGTACCGTGGTGGTAAGGAAAAATGATCAAGCCATACAACCAATGTATATAGCATTTTTTATGACAATATCACGTAACAAATATAAAATTTGTAGGTTGGTTTAATTTTTGGCCAATTTTCACAAAATCGGTACAATATTTGAAATGTTGAAAAATGAAGATACCCTTTTCAAGGCATTTTGAAAGGTGTTATATTATGTTTTTACATTATGACTAAGGAATCAAACTCTTTCATCCATTTAAAACTATTAAAAGTATTACGCGTAGAGGGAGTACGGGACTCTTGATCCTAATGTAACATTGACGTAAATTCGCCGACATAGCTGATGCTCAAAAAAGGTGGATAAAAGTTCGTTTCCAAACCTAGCAATATAGGTATCAAGTGAAAGGCCTTGAAGCGTAGAACATTATGAACCTAGGAAAATCGCCTAAAATTCAACATGGCCGCCGCTCAAAAAAGGTGGATACAAGTTCGTTTCCAAACCCAGCAATATGGGTATCAAATGAAAGGCCTTGATGTGTAGAGCACTATGAACCTAGCAACATTGACATAAATTCAACATGGCCGCCGCTCAAAAAAGGCGGATACAAGTTCGTTTTCAAACCCAGCAATATGGTTATCAAATGAAAGGCCTTGAAGAGTAAAGCATTAGGTATCTAGAAAAATTGACCTAAATTCAACATGGCCGCGGCTCCAAAAAAACGGATAAAAGTTCGTTTCCAAACCCAGCAATATGGGTATCAAATCAAAGGCTCTGATGAATAAAGCACTATGAACCTAGCAACATTGACATACATTCAACATGGCCGCCGCTCAAAAAAAAGGTGGATACAAATTCTTTTCCAAACCTAGCAATATGGGTATCAAATGAAAAGCCTTGAAAAGTAGAGCATTGGGTACCTAGAAAAATTGTCCTAAAGGATAAAAGTTCGTAAAAAAAGGATAAAAGTTTGTTTTCATACCCAGCAATATGGGTATCAAATGAAAGGCGTTGACGAGTAAAGCACTATGAACCTAGCAATATTGACATAAATTCAACATAGCCGCTGCTCGAAAAAGGTGGATAAAAGTTCCTTTCCAAACCTAGCAATATGGGTATCAAATGAAAGGCATCAAAGAGTAGAGCAATATGAACTTAGGAAAATTGGTCTAAATTAAACATGGCCACCTCTCAAAAAAAAAAAAGGATAAAAGTTCGTTTTCAAACCCTGCAATATGGGTATCAAAACAAAAGCTTTGATGCATAAAGCACTATGAACCTAGCAACATTGACATAAATTCAACATGGCTGCCGCTCAAAAATGAAAGTTCGTTTCCAAACCTAGCAATATGGGTATCAAATGAAAGGCCTTGAAGGGTAAAGCATTAGGTAACTAGAAAAATCGATCTAAATTCAACATGGCCGCCGCTAAAAAAAGGATAAAAGTTCGTTTTCAAATGCAGCAATATGGGTATCAAATGAAAGGCCTTGACGAGTAAAGCACTATGAACTTAGCAAAATTGACATACATTCAAAATAGCCGCTGCTCAAAAAAGGTGGATAAAAATTCGTTTCCAAACATAGCAATATGGGTATCAAGTGAAAGGCCTCAAAGAGTAGAGCATTATGAACTTAGGAAAATTGTCCTAAATAAAACATGGCCGCCGCTCAAAAAAAATGGATAAAAGTTCGTTTCCAAACCTAGCAATATGGGTATCAAATGAAAGGCCTTGAAGAGTAGAGTACCTAGAAAAATCGACCTTAATTCAACATGGCCGCCGCTAAAAAAAGGATACAAGTTCGTTTTCGAACCCAGCAATATGGGTATCAAATGAAAGTAGTCCTTGATAAGTAAAGCACTATGAACCTAGAAACATTGACATAAATTCAACATAGCCGCTGCTCAAAAAAGGTGGATAAAAGTTCGTTTCCAAACCTAGCAATATGGGTATCAAATAAAAGGTCTCAAAGAGTAGCGCATTATGAACTTAGGAAAATTGCCCTAAATTAAACATGGCCGCCGTTCAAAAAATGGATTAAAGATCGTTTTCAAACCCAGCAATATGGGTATTAAATGAAAGGCCCTGAAGAGTACCTAGAGCATTACGAACCTACGATAATTGTCTTAATTTGTTAATTTCCAAATGGCCGCTGCTCAAGAAAGGCAGAATAAAGTTGAATCATTATGGAATAAAATGGAGGAAAAATCTAAACACTGTTTTAAGCATTTTGATGGCGAAACGGAGTTCGCGGGCACAGCTAGTATAAACTAAGACTATCAAGACACGATAACAACGTTAAGATTAGCAGATTTAGGCCCCTGTTCGGATATCGGGAGAACCTTCTCGGGAAGAACAGGCAAGGAACTCGGAATGTCTCTTTTTTTGTCTCTTCTTTTAAATTGCCAACATTGTGATATTACATTCATATTATTTAACAAAAATTAATTTTGATTTATAAAGATATACAAACATAATGGCAATACTCTACATAGTACTGAGCCTCGACACATACACAATAAATATCAATATTTTAAGTAAGAGATCAAAATATAAGCTTGAGATCAAAGTGGCATATAGTCACGACCACATGTTTAATTGTTTTTACGTAACAATTTCAGATGAGAGAATTCCTTTTTGTTTCAATTTCTAAAGCGTTATTTTTCTATACTTGAGATTTAGTTTTTAATGTGTTGGAATGTACCAGAAAATTTTACCAATACACCAAAATTCTGTTTTATTTTTCTCTTTTTAAATTTTTTATCGCTAAGATTGTCTAAATTATTCTGTGTTATACATAATCCACATATTATCTATGAGCAACCCGCCAATTTTTGAGCTTCTGTACTTTAAAAGGAAAAAATTTTACCTATATAGGATGACTTTGTTATCCGTCTGTCTAGCTCTTCGTCTATCTGTCAACTCAAGACATTTTTCTCAAGAACGCGTAGGAATATCAAACTGGGCCTAAAAAAACTCGAGTCTACGGTCTTCTGCAGCAGTAGAAAAAATCATACTAAGAAGTCAATGTGATCAAAAGATATCAGCATTGTGTCGTAGATATTGCGATTTAGCGAGAAGCAAGGTCTAGCACATGTTAAAAAATCTGAAAATCATAAATATGCATATACAAAGTTAAGAAAAAAGGGTCGGAAAAGTTAGTTATAACACAAAGATGCATACAGTCACCTAGTCTATACTAATATTATAACGAGGAAAGATTTGATTGTTTGTTTGTTTGTATTGAATAGGCTTCGAAACTACTGAACCGATTTTGACGAAAGTTGGTAGGATAGGGATAGTTCGAGACCAGGGGAAGGATATAGGGTAATTTTCGTACGGGAAAAAAATTCCCACGGGAAAACAAAAATAATGCGGGCGAAGTCGCGAGCGGAAAGCTAGTTATTTAAATTTGGTTGTTGTTTACCGCGACCGGTATAGGTTCATAGACAAACGTATGGTGTATTTTGTGTTCTGTGATTTCGATCATATTTCATGCATGGCACGTTATCATCCGTTGCAATGCGTAATGCGTGCGCAAGCGCAGCCCTCTATCCCGCCATTCATCAGGCAACTTTTACGTAGAATCCATTAAACATCGTTTGTATTCCATGTATGGATCAATATAACTAGGCATTCTTGTCTTAGCTAGCACACTAAATTGTCATTATATTTGTGTTGCACCCACAAGCTTCACAAGTAACCCGCAGTAGTATTAAATTTGATAAAAAAATAACAGTGTTTTTAAATATACAGTGTGTAATAAAAACTCTGTGAACCCATTTAGAGGCTTGTTCAGAGTCGTTATACGATCGTTTCTATGTGTCATTTTTTAAAACTCTTCAATAAAAAATCGATATAAATATTTCGTTATTAATATTTTAGAAGTAACGCCGAATGCTTATCCCTTTGAGTGCAAAAAGGGATAAGGCAAGCAAGTCGGATAACCAAACACTTGCCCTTGTTTTGTTTTTTTTTTATATCTATTTTAATATGAAATATATGATGCTGAAATAGCATTTTGAGTTCACAGTGACATTATAACCAATTACCTATCGTTAAAGTTTTATTATTTAAAAACCCGTATATGCAGATTCCTGAAACTTTTTATTTTTGATAGGATCAATAAGACCAATCAAACATCGCTTTCAGTGAGCTTTTATGTTTTCTCATTTATGAGCTAGAACTTTTTGTCGAGTTTCCTTCAAAACGCGATTACTCCAAAACTGTAATATTCTTGTAAATCAAATTATGCCACAAAAAGGCACAAATTAAAAGCTACTCATGTATCTTTATTCAACAGGCGCAAATCCGATGGTTTTGGAGAAACAAGTTTCAGCAAAACGTTACTCCAGCAGGAAATAAGATATCTGTTAAGTCAGATACGCACAAATTTCATTTTTGGCTCACATTTAGGTACAAATATAAGCTATCTACCCATATAAGTTATTTGTCTCTCGGATTATTCGCTTAGAATCTTCCTGGTGGAAAAACGTTACTGTAGTAGGATTCGTTTTTCTCATTTTTGCCAAAATCTAAATACGCACAAATTTTATATTTCGCGTACATTTAAAGCAAATGACACTAACTATACGCCAAACATAAATAGGTCTAGAACTTAATTTCCTGCTAGGAGTACGCATACCCTTGAAGGAGGCCTATGTCCAGCAGTGGGCGTCTCTTGGCTTAAATGAGGATGAAACCCTTAATAATTAGGTAATATGGTATTCTTTGCGCACTAAGTCACTAAAAATACAAAAATACATTTATCCGCTTGCTGTCTTAAAAATACATTTATAAACTTAAAGGGATGAAATAACGATTAATAATAACTTCAACGTTAAACTAGGCACAGCTTATAATTAATATAACAGTATATATGAAAATAATACAATTTGTTGGAGACCAATAAAATAATAACTCAATAACACAATAATATCAGAAAATAATGTCTGATGATTTAGAAATCTGGGTTATGTAAGTTATAATCCAGATTTCTAAATAACTAACTAATAACATTCGACACTTTATAATGTAAATTTATTCGTATTTAATTTTTTTAGAATCAAAATTTCTACAAGTCACAATGGTGTTAAATATTATTTTTCTTTTTTAAGAAGTGTTTTTTTTTTACTTACTATGCTAAGTAGCGGCGCTAGACCACATGTGGACGTCGGCGACATCAAGTTCGCGAGGTCTATTTTACTTCGCCCTCGGCCCTTCGGCCCTTTTAAATACTTAATTGTTACGAATTTTGACGCATACAAAACATACTCGAAGGCATTGGTTGAAAGGCAATAAATGTCTATGTTCTCGATAAAAACACTAACGCAGGTTTTAAACTAGGTACCTATTCACTTTTCTTTTTCGGTTTCTATGGTAAAATAGATTACCTATATGTTAGTACTTATTTCTTGGTTAATATTACGAGTATTTACTACTTGTAAAAGATATAGCTGTTGATTTTGAGGAAATAATTTTGAAACTTGACGAAATTTGTAAAACTTTTTTGCGAGGCCCCCTCAGGCGCGAGGCCGTCGGCGGTGGCCGACGTCGCCGACGCCTAGCGCCGCCACGCTAGAGCCTCAACTCGATGCTCAAGTTTTTCTCACGCATATTTGCTCTCGAACTCTCGGCGATTATTAACTTTAAAGCCTGGCAATATTATTTTAAAAGGCAATACTATCCATCGTGTTTGTATAAAAATTATCTTTGTTTTGATATGTATTTCGTTTGGTAACCTTTATTAACATACACCTTTATAGCTGCTTGGCAGGTAGCCATGACCAGAAAGAAGAAGGGTACCTAGGCATAGGCAGGCATATTCTTTGTGTTTCAAACTCTCGGTTTCAAAAATATTCGTGTGGTAATCAAGCGGGTGAAGCATCCGAAAAAAAAATAATTAAAATAATTTTAATTAAATAATGCCATGACCATATTCTTGTAAGCAAGCGTTTCTAAATATATTCGTCGATATTCGAGATTTAATAAAAAATGCGCTTCATCTGCAAGATGGGTGAAACTCGACCTCTCCCCTGATCCTGCACTAAAACATTTCGTTTGTTTCAGATGTAACTAGAGTGTTATGTGAAGTAACCTATTGCATCCACGACAGTCCGAGTGAGGTGGCTATAATTGTGATAGGTTCAGGATGCACACGATGGACACGATGGGGTACGGGCACAAGAAGTACCGGCCGCCGATATCGCCCACCAACTTCTACCCGCACGACTATTACTCAAGGCACACGACACTTCGGCCTCAGGTATGTTAGCTTTGAACTCAATAAAAAAAAGTTTCATATTTCTGAGTTTGCAGTATCATTAAAAATGCTCAGAAAATCCAAATAAATAATAGTATGTATCATATTTTATTGATTCGTAACGTTTTATTTTCATCTGTTGAGCATTCGTAAAGCCGACATCGGTAAACTTATTTCATTCTTAGCTAAAATATTTGTAGTTTTAAGCATTAAGGAGCTCTGAATATTTCGAATCTATCTATTTTCGAAATTACAGTTAACATCGCCTAACGTAAACAAAAGCGCATCGAGTGACCCATATTCCGACTATGACTAGTCACTAACCGTGTCCGCTCTGACTCAGGCAAGGTGAAGTTGCCCACTTGCCCATTGATACGAAAGTTGTCGAAGTTGTATAATTCGAGATGATCAGCCAAGAACGCTTAGGGCCGGTGGGTCGGTCCCGTTACGGCCAACGGTACCGGCCAATCGTTGATGTTGAATAAAGCCGTCTCTACCTTTACACTAAGCATCTGAATAAATACACGAGTCGTAGAACTTTTAAGGTATGCACACTTGTTTAATGAGGATTGCGTTGTGGTAGATGTATACATTTTAATAGGTTTGTGTTTATTGTATTATTTGTGTTTCATCGTACGAATTACAGCTTTTATATTTCTGATCAGGTTTTTGTCGAACTAATTTTTTAATAAAATATCTAAATATAATTATTATAACAAAATGCATACTGTATTAACTATGAAAGATTATAAAACAGAATATTTACTCGTGTATTTTTTATTGTTCTAGGAAATGTGCAAAAGGCAGACTTAAAGCAACAAAGCATTATACATAAACTATATAATAAAAAATGTAGATATTCGCTATTAAACTAACTAAAATTTCAACGAAATATCGTATGAAATAACACGTATCAGAACCACAATGAAAAATCGTGACTCAAGATTAATCCGCATTAGAGTTTCGAACTTGTCAATTTTATGACACGAACATCGCATCGTACAGTAAGCTCCCATTCAAGCTTTACATTTGCAGTACGAAAACCGTCACTATTACGAACGACATAAGAACGGTGTAAGGTCAAACGGTATAGCTTGATAAGGAGCTTACTGTACGCCTTGAGACGAACGGAAGGCTTGACACGTCGAAGAAATAAAGACGCCACAATTCGTGAAACAGACGCGCACTTGCCGGAAGTTTGTTCCTGGCGGGACCAATTTGTCAAGCTAATATACCTTTGCCTTGAATATTACAAAACACTGACGTACTAATTAGTTATGTACATATTTTACTTGTAATGTGATATTCACGTTTATAGTTTTAAGGGTTTTGAGCATGTATGAATTTGTCGATTACGTCATTTATGAGTTGAAGAAATGTCTTCCAGCTTTTTCATTTATTTTGCAGGATTTCATAGAAGGGTTGAGTGAATTGGGTGATTGATGAAGTAGCCAGCATAAAACTCTTGTTTGGTTAAAAACAAAATAGTTGTTATATTGATATTTGCTGTGTAGGACTGTTTATACGAGTATGACCCTGCACTCCGAATGATACGAAAAAGCTTTTCGTAAGGCACCTAGTCGCCATAATCACAGAAAATTGCTCGAGTAGAAATCGGTTTTCTTTAAAAAATCTACAGAGAATATTTGTGGTTGTAATCATTTCATGATTTTCTTCTGAAAGACGCACAAACATGCCTCGGTTTTTAAGCTTGAAACCAAATCCCCTCAGTGAACAATATTTGAGAGCATCTCAATTGATTGAGATTTTTCACAATCGCTCTAATTTTTTCTTATTTGTCCAAATCGTTCAGTTTCAATTTCGTTTTTCTCCTGAAAATTCTATATTTTTTCGTAGGCTCAAAACATTTCGAACTAAAAGCAGAACACCTATTTTACTCCACAAAGGTTAACACTTTAAAAAAAGCTAAACTAGGCATTTCTATTTATTAAATTGTAAATACAAATTTTCTTGCTGCTTTAGCTTCAGAAATAACAAAGTAACATATAAACTTTTAACCCCTTTTCAATCACTCTATTAGGGATGAAATTTTCAAAAAAATTTGCTTAGTGGACGTGAGCTTATAAAAAAATACCAGCTTCTCTAAGATTGAGTCTTCCTTTTGTAAACACAACATTCTTTAAAACTTCCGCACCGAAATCCCCTGTCAATTTTATTTTGTACTCTACATGAATGATATTATTCGTGTAATTCCGGCTTAGAGGAATATTTTTTTGCACTTTCAAAAATACAGTGACACGATAATGTACTGGGCTGAGGCTTGCCAGGCCTTGATTACCTACTGTACTAATTAACTTCTTTTAAATTATTTCTAAAAATTTTCTAACCTTACAAGACGTACCATACCCAAGGTTCAGTAGCTTCAGTCTCATAGTAGAGGATAAGCTAACCAAACCAATTTTCTCATAGTGTCACCGTTTGACAAAAAGATCGATTAAAGGCTTAACAGAAGCGGGAGCGCCGCTTGCACAGTGTCGTTCACCGTCAACCCGAGACCGTTAGGTTCCATCTCAGAGCATCAAATTTCTCGCGTTGTTTTTATTACCCTCAAGCACCGATAATATGCTACAGGGGCTCCATTTTTGAACCGTTCCTCTGGTGTCGAGCGCTTGTTGAACGTCGTCTTTGCTCGCATTCCAATAATTTTCGTTCCGTTTTCGATGATAATCGAAATAATATTGATTTGCGACATAATATCCTATTGGTTTTCATTAAAAACGAGACGGAAATCAATAGAAATCGAGTGTAAACTACGCTCGATGAGTGCTCAACGCCATACGAATGATTCAAAAATAGGGATCCAGATCTAAATACGGAACGAATAAAGGACACGGGTGGTGATTTTGTAACTCATCGATAGATCGGCAATCGTTATAAAACTGGATAACTTAATGCAGAAAAGCGGAATTATGCTCATTAGCAATAAGTATTGGTTGATTTATTCAACAAGTATACCAAGATCACTCAGACGATGACGTTATAGAATGGTAAACATACTAAAAAACAGTTTTAATCAAACAGAACAATTAAATCTAAGCTATGACCGATTGCCGATGGGTTACAAAATCACCCACCACCATATCATTAGACTGTAGTGTGTGCAGTTGTGCACTGCTGTGATTTGAGCGACCGCATGCCTTACTTACTCCTGTTACTAATATCAGTTTCTCTTTAAGCAAATCGATTTGAAATACACAGAATCCAGACCATAGCTTATTGAAAATCGATTTGGATGTAAAAAAATAAAAAGTATAATCTCAGTCTTGTGCTGTAGGCGAAACAAATCATTCATATCTGCGAACAGTAATGGCGCTTTACCATCACTTTTACTATTACTGATCTATGTAGGTATGATAGTTTCTATTCTTATAGAAAGTGCCATATTGTGGTAAAATTAAGTAATTTCAACTTCGCGCCTCTTAAATATAGTTTGGAATTTTGTGTACCTTTTAAATTAATTGTTATTAAATGGTAACCTTATTTTTTAATGTTTAATATGTTTCACTACTTTCTGACCGTGCAATCACTTTATAAAAGACAGACGCCGGCCGCCGCCATAACGTCACAAATATTGCTGCTGTTGAGATGAGACTGTCAAATTGAAAGTTATCCGTATATAATAAATTCAAAAGTAACCCTGTATGTCTGTCTATCTTTCTGTCTGTTACGCTTTCATGCCTAGATGGAGTTAGCTAAATTCCGGAGGAAAGTGGCTACTTTTTATCCGAATATTTATCGAACTCCATAGGAAAGGCGTGATATAACCGAACTCTTCATAAAACTGAATTCCACTCAGACGAGGTCGCCGACAACCTAATAGTTTATACAGGTGGGCAAAACTAAAAGTTTATACAGAACCCCAAAATAATATTTGAGGGTATATATCCCATCTATGAGCTATCATGGAGATTTCGGAGAAAATATATTGGGACTAATCTAACTACTTTTTTCCATACAAACTAAATAAATTATTTTTTGATCCTAAGTGTGGACAGCCCTTTTTTTTATAAGAGGGAAAATACAGTTTTTACGGTATTCGACAAGGGAATTGAGCTGACTAGGCCACCCCAAGGATATGCAGGACTCGGGTAGAAGACCCACTACCGGCTAAAAACCCTCTAGATACTTCTACCTCCGTAGAGACACAATCGGGATCGGCGTTAGCCATTCCCCGATTGTGCCCCCTGGAGGGTTGCCTGGCGCACGCGCCAGGACTTACCTCTACGGTCGACAAGTATCTTGAGAAATTCGACCCCCCCAGACGGCCAAGCTAGGGGTGAAAAGTATCTTTCGGCCGGTAGTCATCCGGCCGAGCCGTTTCAGTCCCCAGCTTGCTAGGGGAGCTGGCGCGCGTTGAGGAACGCACGCCTCCTCCTCCCCAACCGCCTGCGCCGGAGCGGTGCGGCGAGAGGGTCATCCTCTCGCGCCCGCCCCGCAGCCTCCTTCTGCGAGATAACATCCTCACAGAAGGAGGCGACAGCCTCTCACGCCGCCGCGCTGGTCATCATCTCCCGTGCGACACTGGCCAGCGCGACGGGCGTACCCCTACCTAGGCCCAGCGCGAGGGCTAATGCATCGCGCTGGGGTCGCCAGGCCGGGCACTCCGAGAGGGTGTGCCCGGCCGTGTCGTCGGGAGCGCCGCAAAGTGTGGACAGCCCTACATTAGCGTAACTTATTGTTTTTTCTTTCAGTATTTACATTTCTCTTGTGTTAAATTCCATAGTCAACTTGACTATGGTTGTCGCTCCAAAGTTTTTTACTTTCGGTTTAAAATCGATTAACTCGGAAAGTATTAGGCTTCTAGATCTAAGACAAGCATTTTTATTCTAGGGTCCATCTAATAGCTGACCTATATGTCCCTTAAATATTATTTCGGCTTTCAGTTATACCAATGGGGTGATTTTGTAACTCAGCGGCAATTGGTTATTGTATACATTCGATAATTTTGCTTGATTAAAACCGATTTTTAATATGTATTGAACATATTAAGAATTGGTTATAATCAAGCAAAATTATGTAACGTCGCCATCCGAGCGGTCTGATTTCTGAAAAATGAATTAATTAATGCAATATAATAATTGACTTAATTCCGTTTTCTTTCGCCATTAGTCCAAGTCGATTGCGATTCCTGAGATCATACTAACATTTTAATGCGAATGTGAGTTTGTTTGTTTGTTGCGCTTTCACGCCTAAAATACTCAACTAATCTTAATGATATTTGGTATAAGAAAAGCTGAAGCCTTTGGGAATAACATAGGCTACTTTTATCCCGAATTTTAATGAGTTCCCGAGGAACGCAGACGTAGTCTCAGGCAGCAGCTTGTTACACAATAAAGCGGCAGACTTTACAAACTAACTGATCAGTTAATGATCCTAATTTCGTCCTTCATGTTTTTAAGTTATGTATAATAGTATCGTGTTATGGTTTTTTTAATATTATTAATATTTACATTTACTGTTATAAATATTGTATTTTACACATTTGATGTGTACGCCAAGTTAATCATTTCGAAATAAATTGCCCAAAAACAACATAGAATTTTTATGACTCAAAGTAACTAGAGCTATTCGAAACATGCTTGAAGAATTTGCCCAATGCTTAAAATTAGATGCATTTAAAGTAGCCATTATCATCACGCTGTTCTATTCATTATGATAATGTGTTGCCTTATTGTTTAAACGCATCGTAAGTACATGGTTATTGTTATTTTAATCGTTTACAGGTAAACAACCAACTACCATATGGTTCCGTTACTGTTTAAATTAAAGATTACACGGCGAAACGAAGTATTAAACATTATGCAGACTAATGATGTAAGATTTTCAACGAGGCGTGAGCGCACGAGCGCAGCCGGCCGGCACGCAACGATTCATCTGTTGTTGATCCGAGATGAAAAACCAAGGAAACCAGTGGGTGAAGTGATGCTGTTAATTAATGAATAATGACCAGCATTCTTCCGTATGTGCGCTTAATTGAATGCGGTGTGAGGAGCGCGTGCTGTGGCGCGCTGACCGGAAAGACACGCGCCGGCAACTATATTATTGTACAATTATGCGAAATTTACGCAATCGTCAAACTGATATTGATCACATCTAAATTATTAAGAAGATAAAAATACTGAGGCTGTTGAAATTTAGGACGTTGCAATAAAAACCATCGTGCAATTTACTCACAAAACTGACTGACGACATAGGACTCTTGTTGGAGTTGCAGATTTGTAAATCTATATCTATACTAATCTATACCAATATTATAAAGCTAAAGCGTTTGTTTGACTGTTTGTTTGTTTGTTTGATTGAACGCGCTAATCTCAGGAACTACTGATTCAAATTGAAAAATTCTTTTTGTGTTGAATAGTCCTTTTATCGAGGAAGGCTATAGGCTATTATGACATCACGCTACGACTAATAATAGCTGAGCTTCAATGAAAAATGTTACAAAAACGGGAAAAAAACTATGATGTTGTTATTTTCCGACGTTCACGCGAACGAAGTCGCGAGCACAGCTGAGTGTACTATAATGGGCAGTCCGCTATAGTAATTTCAGTCGTTCCATTTTGATAACAGACTGCCTTAGGAATATGCACAACAATAAATAGGTTATTAATATTATAATGCATATTATTGTTCAGCGTTAAGCATTCGGCTAAAGAATATTGAAACAATTTGGTAAGTATAGAATAGTATGTATAATCATTTTCCTAGCCGATATTATGTCACGGAAATCAATTTCAATATAGTCATCAGCCTTATATGCAAAACAAAATATGCCAAATACGAGTACCGTTGAATAAAATTGCAACGTGTCATCCAATTATTCATACCTACCTATCATTAGTATTTGTGATAATAATGTCGTTATACTTATTTACAATTTGATTCGTCTATTCAACATGGTCTGAGAAAAAACGGTTTTATCCAAATAGTAATAGTTGGCCAAAGATCAAGGGTCAGACAACGGTTTTGAATAAGACTAGGAGTGTGTGTCAATGATCTCGCGTTTAGCATAAAACATAATATGGCAGGTTGTTTATTGACAAAATTGGAACCAGTCAATAGAAACCTGTTTCAGTCACCAAGTTTTATGGGATAGGTTTATCGGTAACGGAACTAGCGAATAAACTATGTGCATGTGTAGAAAACTATGTAAGTTCGTCATGTCGTTTGTTACTTTGGCTGTTATGTGATTTTTATTTATTATATTGCCTGAAACGCTTGAAATCACGTAAGAAACTCATAAATTAAATTCTTACAAACTGAGAAAAAAATATACAAGGATAAGTATTTTTAACCGACTTCGATAAAGGAGGAGCTTCTGTGTTCGACTGTATGATGTATCTATTTTGTTTTTAACCGACTTCAAAAAAGGAGGAGGTTCTCATTTCGATGCGAATGATTTTTTTTGTGTGTATGTTACGCAATTACGCCGCTAATTGGGGACCGATTTTCAAAATTCTTTTTATATTCGACAGAGTATACTCCAAGGGTGGTCCCAAGGTCGCCAAAGTCAGGATTTTATGATGGGATCTCATGAAAATCGAGGGAAACCCTAATTTAATACCAGATCACCTAAGGTGAGCTGGTTTTAAATTCACTGAAATGATTTCATTCACTAAAAACAAAAAATATTTTACCAAAAAAAACGACTTCAAAAGCACTGAAAAATTAAAAATAATATAAGAATAGGTACAGACAACATCACACTTCTTTATTAAAGTCGGTGCCAAACGATGATCTCCTTAGTCTTAAAATTTGGCACAGACTTCAATAAAGAAGTGTGATGTTGTTTGCACCTATTCTTATATTATTTTTAACTTTTTAACCGACTTCAAAAAAGAAGGAGGTTATCAATTCGGTTGTATTTTTTTTATGTTTGTTACCTCATAACTCCGTCATTTTTAAACCGATTTCCAAAATTCTTTTTGTATTCGATAGAGTATACTGCAAGGGTGGTCCCATGGTCACCAAAGTCAGTATCTAATGATGGGATCCCATAGAAAAAGAGGAAACCACTAATTTAAATTAAATTAGGGTTTCTTTAACTGAAAAGATTTCATTTACTAAAAAGTTAAAATATTTTTTTTTTACAAAAAATAAAACCGACTTCAAAAACACTAAAATCTTAAAAATAATATAAGAATAGGTACAGACAACATCACACTTCTATATTGAAGTCGGTGACAAATTTTAACACTTTCTAGGAGATCATCGTTTGGCGCCGACTTCAATATAGAAGTGTGATGTTGTCTGTACCTATTCTTATATTATTTTTAAGTTTTCAGTGTTTTTGTAGTCGGTTTTTATTTTTTGGAAAATATTTATTATTTTTTTAAATAGTTTTCAATTGCGGTCAAGATTTTACTGTTCATGTTTTGAAACCTATAATAGAAGTATTAACAAAACCATGGGGAAATTAATAAAGTCAGTAAGAGTTTTCAAAGAGCCTAAAACTTTCCACAATCGAGTTTCATTGAGTTCTTGCTATTCAAAAGGCATCCAAATGTATAAGATTATTCTTAATAAGGAATGTAATAATATACATTTTAATTGAATGCGAGGATGAAAATTTAAACTTTTTAAGGTAAGGCATCTAATTATAAGCCACATCCGTTATAACGTGGATCGTCAGAAGAAACTCTAATTTAATACCAGCTGGTATTACATTAGCGTTTCCCTCGAATTTCATGGGATCCCATTATCAGATCCTGACTTTGGTGACCATGGCACCACCCTTGGAGTATGCTCTATCGAATACAAAAGGAATTTTGAAAATCGGTCCACAATTGGCGGCGTAATCGCGTAACATACACACAAATAAAAAACATACGCATCGAATTGAGAACCTCCTCCTTTTGAAGTCGGTTAAAAATATAATGAAAAAATTACAAAACAATTTCGGGGTTTCGTACTTCGTAGAACACCGCCATCAGTTAATTATCTACACTGAATAAGACTCTGCACATAAAAATGCTTCGAATCCCATTATCTGGACTGAAAACATTACATTTGATATTTTATCTTAGTGAATAACAAATTTAATTATATGTATACCAGCGCATAAGCACGAAGAAAAATAATAAAATGTAAAAAATGGCGCTATGAAACAAGTATGGATTACAAAAAGGAGAGCGTAAGCGCAAGGCATGCGTACGAAACACGAGTGCGTTGAGTTGTCGTAATGAGTGTTACGTGGAGAGGTTCGCCTTGCACTTGGCTGGGGTAGCGTCTTCAGTGCATTAGCCGACCCTGATACAACCGGCTTTGAGGCTGACAGGGCTGTCACACTGTAAGTTTATAGGTTGGCTAGCAGTACAAGAAATAACCACTAATTGATCAATAATGGTGGTCTGATAAAATCTATACTAATATTATAAAGCTGAAGTGTTTGTTTGTTTGTTTGATTGAACGCGCTAATTTTGTAATTTTCATTGCGTCATTTTGTATTTGATGATGAATTGTTTTATAACAGTAGTAATCAGAAAGCAAATGATAATACACCCAGAAACTCAAGAAATTCAGACAGGCTTATTCTAACAGCAAATTCAAAAACGGCACATTTTAATAAAAATGTTTATGCGATGGCTATTAAAATATTCAATAAAATACCTGAAGAAATAAAAGGGTTACCATTCAGTAAATTTAAAATTGTTTTGAGGAACTGGCTAGTCGAACGGAGCTTCGATTACCTTATATTTTTTACAAAAAAACATAAGCTATATATACAATTATAAACATATTATATATCTATACTTATAACATAACGCTACGACGAATAGGAGCTGAGCATTAATGAAAAATGTTGCAAAAACGAGAAAAAATATATGCCCAAACGTATTTTTGACAAAAAAATAAAACCGACTTCAAAAATACGAAAATGTCATAAATAATATAAGAAGACATACAACATGAATTCTTATATTATTTATGACTTATTGGTTTTTGAAGTCGGTTTATTTTTTTGTAAAAAAAAAAATTTCAATCTTTTTAGTAAAGTTAATATATGCGTATTAATTAGAATTTGAGCCAAGGCAAACACCAAAAATAACTTAAAATAAAACGTCTTCCTCTCTAAACAGCTTTGAAAGAATTATTTCCGAAATCCTAATCTACCAGAAAGCTTCCATCAACAGCTCAGTAACATGACATGATGACTACTAGACGCAAACCTTAATTTCTTAAGAAAAGCTATAAAACACGTTGGACATGCCTATGAAATTTTAAGGATTTCCCTCGATTTGCTCTGGTTTGCAATCATCAGATCATGACATGGTGACAATGGGAGCACCTCGGGAGTGAACTCTGGATTACAAAAAAAAATTTGAAAATCGGTCCACAAATGGCGGAGTAATCGGTGAGCATATATAAAAAAAAGAAAATAGATACACTCGAACTTAGAATCTCCGCCATTTTCGAAATTAAGATTTTTTTAAATATGAGTAGGTATAAGGTATAAGGTATAAAGCTATATGTAAATAATTTAAAGTTATTTTAAATGCAATAGTTTAATTTTGTTTTTAATGTAATTTTAATACAATAATTTATTACCTATTTGTATGATATTGTAACTCAGTAATTGTTTTGACACAAGATTTAACAAAAAGTTCTGTACAAGTATCAAATAAATTCCTAAAATATGTGCATAGGCATTAAGAACAACGACTCGTTATAATGCCCACAAAATTGTGAAATATACCCTATTTATAGCAAATAAATAATTTGAATAGGTATTTTCCTCACTGAGGTGAGGTGAAAAATTGTGTTGCGCTCGGCTGCAAAGTTAATTGTCTTTCGTGCCTTTGAATCCCTCAGGATTCAAATTCAGAACTCGCGACAGAAATCAAACCCCGTAATCATAATATAATATAAATATATGATTCATTACACTCTATCGAACTCATAGATCGACTCGCATTCACGACTACGAGCTTATCGATCAGTTTAATATTTTTGATGTGTAAATATTTTCGTTTGCATAAAGCAATAAATAGCTTTTGAAAATATCTATCAAAAGGGAGCTCCTCAGCCCGATCCTCGATATTTTATGCATAATTTTCTGAAGTTGTATGGAAACTTTGATGACTGGCTTCTTCGGAAACCAATTTAAAACATTATTGTGCTGTCGAAATTAAACTTGAGGAGCAAGGTCAACTTTTCATCTTGAGAATTTCATTATGGTTTATGATGGGATCTTTTACTTTATGCGCAGATTGAAATCCGTCGTTTGCAATGACGACGTTTATTTTGAACTAGCTTTACGCTCGCGACTTCGCCCGCGTTATTATTGTTTTCCCGTGGGAATTTTATATTTTCCCGTAGGAAAAATAATTTTAGGGCCTATTATATAGAAGACTGTTATTTATGTTTAGGAGCTCGGATAATAATTTTCATAGAAATTGGTGCAGATTTTAAATATTTTCCATAGAAACTTTCAACCCCTATTTTGCACCCTAAGGGGGTGAATTCCAATAAACCATGAAACACGTATTCAATTAAATATTTTTAAGGGCATTAATGTCAAGTTTTATCAAAATCGTTGCTAATTTAAAGATTTTTCATACAAACTTGCAACCCCTATTTCATCCCATAAGGATTAATTTTTTTTAAATCCCTTCTTAGTGTGCGTCCGCATTTTGAATTAAAACAAGTGTCCAAATTTCACGTTTCGACCATTAGCGGTTACGGCTGTGCATGCGTCTATAGATGGAAATTTCTCCTTTTATATAGATAGAATACTTATAGATAAAGGGTATGAGGGTATCGTTTTTCAATTTTATAGATATTGCAAAACAGAGAGCATTGCAGAGCGTCGGTGGCGCTGTGGACTCGGCACTTGCCTTCCAATCGGGGGGTCGGGGTTCGAGACCCGCCATGTATACCAATGTGTTTTTCGTTTCGAATTTCATATGTACATTTATTCGACGCTCCTACGGTGAAGGAAAACATCGTGAGGCAACCTGCATACATCTGCGAAGAAATTCTATGATGTATGTGAAGTCGACCAATCCGCACTGGGCCAGCGTGGTTGACTAAGGCCTAATCACCCTAACATAGGGTAGGCTCGAACCCCTCGGTGGGGACGTATATGAGCTGTGGTGATAGATATTGCAAAACAAGTTATATCATCGCGAAACGATGAAATATGTAGCTACTGTTGTCTATGCAATAATCATGATTTAAGGTGTACATAGGGGTCAAAGTTATCTCTACTTATTAAAATGAACAGGAATACTCCTAAACTATAAAAACAATTATAAGACTTTTATACTCAAAATAAAACGGAAACATAATTATGTTTTCATGTCACTATTAGCTGTGCCCGCGAACTACGTTTCGCTTTAAGAAAGCTCAACACTCAAAAATTTCTGAAGAGGGCCACCCTTATTACCTAGGGGTATAAAAAATCCTACGACCTATTCTCAAACCTACCAAATATACACAAAAATCTTTAAAATCTGTTATGCCGTTTCGGAGAAATTCGATAGCAAACACTGTGCCATGAGATTTTTTATAATTACCTATATGAGATGAATATTGTTTTATGTCACATAAAGAGAATTTTACAAAAAGTAGCAACTTTAACAAGAACCCTTTTGCATCTGTAATAAAATACGTTGACCAATAGACGTTTAGAAAGTGTTCATATTTTGCACTTTAAAAAGATCATCGTCTTTTGTAATTGCCTTTGAAATCTATTGCTCGACTTTTAATAAATGCTTTTATCCCCTATGTTGCTAAGATCACAGAAACTAGATACGGTTATATTTAGATGGAATACCAGCTGAACCTGATCATGTGCCTGTTTTTTATTATTATTATTTGTAGATGCAGATATAGGTAGTATCAAACCTGTTCTATCGTTTATCTATGGGATTTCAAATCGTTCGTAACTAAGAATAAGTAACGTAACGTTATACAATATTGCACTCTTTTATTAAGACGCGTTTATGTTAAATTTAACTTTAAGAATAATAATTTTTGATGAATTTTTGGTCAAAAATTAAGCTCCTACTTAGACCACTGAAGACGTAGTTAGCATGCTGAGAAAATAATGTAAAGTGAACAATTTTTTGTTGTATTCTTAAATATTTTTTCGAAATCTGTAAATATTTATAGGAATTAGTTATATGTTGATACGTAAATAGTAATAAAATTTCATTTGACTTAACAATATGAAAAGAAATCAAGACAGTTAAAATTTCGCTCGGGATTGGATAAGTCCTCGGTGTCCTAAGGGTCATGGCGTCAACACGGCATGTTGATGTCGCAGGTTTGATTCCTGCCCAAAGTGATTTATTTTGTATTGATTTTAAGTCTTGTATTTTAGGATAGTACATATAATACTTTTTTCAAGCTTTAAGATCTAAAAGGGCGAAACAATATAGTCGTACAAACTAGTACGATACCGCAGTAGGGTTCACTAATATCATCTGGAAGCCACATCGTCTACCACACATCGCTTTCAGCGCTCATTTTTACCATGAACGTGGCGACTCTGGAAAAAGCTTTCTACTGCTAAACATGTCCCTCTTCAAGCTAGGTTTAAGGAGAGTGTTAAGTTCAATGTAAGCAGAGGTTTAGCTTAGCATGACCCTGGTAAAGTCCATAGGCAGCGATTAGCGCTTGTTGTCGTCTGTTCGTCAGCCGTAAAATCTCACGCAGGCTAAATTCATATATAGAAACAGCAGTAATTAACGATTTTTATTAAAAAACGACGATAATGTTATCATTTATAAACCGAGTGAATCTTTTAACAATAAAATGATGTATGAACTCATGCAGTCCAAATAAAGTGAACAATACGTCCATGAAAGTATTCGGCCAAGTCGGTCACTGGGTCCAGTCGCTCACCTTTCTCTCGTAAACAAAAATGGTTGTCTTACAGCTGATTTCGTGATACTGTAGCTCGTATCTCGTCAGCGCCGTGAAAGTGTACCCAAAATTGAAATAAATTACTTTTGCTGTTGTATTCTTTTTTCAATTTGGAGTGCAGAATCTAGTCGCGTATTTATTAGGTGCTCTTCTAATAAACAAACTATCACTTTTTTATTTTTACTTTCGATACTCTGTATCAATATTCTTCCTTTTTCTTATATTACCATCAACTAGCTTTTGCTAGCTTGTTAAATTGTTATGGGTAATGGGACTCCTTATATTTGTAGCAAACTTTTTTAAGTTAATGTCTTATAGCGTATACGTTTAAGGACTGCGTTCCCTTAGAAAATTAGTCATTGATTTATGAAGCGATTTACGAGAATATTTCTAACAGGATACAATCGTTTATTTTCTATTTGTATGTGTCGAATACTGTCATGGATTATTAGTGAAAATGCCAAATATAAACTGAACTGTAACTATTCTACTTTGTTCTAAGCTATTCCTTTGGGAAAACATAAACAATCGAGTAGTCCACCGAGCATCACAGATGCGCATTGGCGCCTATCTATACGAATAATCTGCTAAACCTAACCATATCGGGCTCTATTGACCGCTAGCGTTCAAAGTCACGCCCAACTATGCGGATGCCGTTTAAACATTCAATTATTCGTATATATTTCTTCTGGCAAGCGAATTGAATTCAAAATTAATGACCACAGCATAAAGGGGGCGATGATCCGTGTGTTTGAGTAGGTTTTCTTCCGATTCCTTTGTTTTGTCTATGGTATAAATCGCACCGCGGAACTAGTTTGTGCATTTCTCAACTTAGGAACTCAAAATAACAGTTTGGATCAATGTGAACTTGGAAAACGCTAAACAATTAATAATTAAATAAAGAACTCAATACTTTTCAGGAGCAATTCATACAGAATTTCGAGCGTTATACCAAGATACAAATGCGAAGGTTGCGAATTTAATAAAAACCTGTCCAATATGACGAGTGAGTTGGTTATCATGGAATCGATTTGTTGTCTTTCAACGTGCACTCGGTCATTTTGTATCAAAATCCTTGTAGTGTTATAAAAGTAGTTAAAGGGATCGCTTAAAAATAGCTTTGCTAAGCGCACAACCCGAAACCAGGTGGGCTAATTCGGAAATATGCCAATAAACACAGTATTTCCAAAGTCAGATCACGACGTCCGTAGTAAATAAAATCACCCTATTGAAAATAATTTTGATCACTCTATTGAAATACTTCCATTACAAACGAATGTTAAATGCAATCACAAAAGTAAGCACATGCAAAAATCTGATTACGATATTGCCCACTACAATTTGGAGGTTTGCAAGCAAGGCGCTTGACCCGAACGCGGCCGTTGACGCCTAGACGGCCGAGCGCGATGCTAATGGGTTAATCCGACCCTGCACTTAACCGATGCATAGCCAATTTGTTGAGAAATAACATTTAACTTAGGTACCTGAATAAAACATTTCAATATTATTATAAGTCGGCCTATAATGGGTCAAACAACATAAGCTCATTGGTGTATAAAAACCCTGTGGAACTTTAAGTTAATAAAAGCTGTATGGTTTTTGATATTCATAGATTTTTTTGTGTTACTTATTGTATTTATATAGTAAAATACTTCTACGTTACTTTTTACATAAACCTGAATGTCAACTAGGAATTTTCTTAATTCTATTAGTACTCCAGTAAAGGATTAGAATATATCCATTAGAAACTTATAGGAGTGACTAAATATCAGGGTACCCAATGTCGCTTATAAAAAAAGGGAATTCATATAGAATACGGGAAGATGGCGAACGAAGCAGTGAAATGGATAATACCTATTCAATAGGTACAAAATTAAGTGAATCCGTTACATATATTTTGGATTAGTATTATTCGAAAATATCATTATTCATTATTAAAAATCGTAATCGCAATCCTATAAGTTAATCTTTTCAGAATAAATTTGATTTTAGTTACAAGTCAAAAGAAATTAATTGCAATGATTTACCACCTCCTGACCCTCAAAACTACAATTTTTTATAATAATCATTAATTTTAAACATTTTTTTTATCATCCGATTATACGTCCGTTTGCTGGGCGCGGATCTCCTCAGAGGAGAAATGTTTGGCCAACTTCATCGTGATGGCGAGAGTTGTTGTAGATTTTTGCTGTCTGCGTGTTCGGTGAATTGGCCTTCCCGATCCCGAACGTATGTCCATCGGGGACGGAGAGGTTTCGGAGGGTGGCTTAGCCGGGTATGGGGACACCAGCGGAATAGCCGCTGCAAGACCCGAATCCTACGGCATATCCAAGTGGGCGACCTATCGTCTGATTTTTAATTCGACGGAATTCTAACATTTCAGAAGTGCTGCCAACTTTGAAAAATTCTCGCTAAAAAGAGAGAGCATTTCAGCGAAATAAAAAATAAACCTTTCTTGAATTAAAGATTTCAATTAGAAAAACTAAGAATTAAAAATTACTGATACTTTATAAAGCTCATTACATTGTTTAATATCATATTATTGAAGTTACAATAATAGGCTAGATGACAAAAAAATTTTTTTGCTTTAATAGAAGCTCATTCATATAATAAACAGAAAGAAAAAATCGGTTTTCGAATAACTATAAAAACAACCAAGATATAAGGCACCTATTAAAGATTATTCTCCGTCTCTTTCTAGCAAAACAGCAATTTACAAGGAGTTTATATGGCCGTACTCAACTATGACGTCACAGTTGATGTCAAATTAACAACTTCAAATTAACAACTTAAAATGCTTGTATTTAACGTATTTCTTAGCCGATTTTAATTCTAATTTCACAGGACTGCATCTTTTTCCACGGTATTTTAATATTTAATAACGAGACGTAAAAATTAGAATTCAGTCATCATCCCAATTGTCAAGAAAACAATTTTTCTATTACTGGGATCCCTGTTCAATAATCCATAGGCTGCCAACCTTTTATAGAAAAACCTCTTCGTTTGTATAATTTTTGCTTCTTCTATGATCCAATATAACAAGATGTCAAATCTAAAATTAAAAAACTATTTAAATCGCGTCACCGCGGTCCGAGTTGCGCAAAGTGAAACAATTAATTTTAGAGAGCATATAATATTACAGCTGAAAAATGCAATGCTGCAAGAATGCATAAACCACATTATTAAAGAAGAAGATAAAATGTGCCCTCTTAATGATCTGCTGGATAGTGTGTGTAATTCTTTTATAATCCGAGTTGATGATGATGACGACAATCATGATATAAGTGATGATGATTAACAAATATTTTTATTTGAGAAATATGTTGTTTCACTCTGTTTTTCCATTTAGCAATTAAACATTTACATTCTAGCTAGTGTGCATTGAGTGTACAAAACAAACACTATTTACAATGTCATTAGTTGATGTAATTCCGTTTCATATTTTTTGTTATTAAATATTTAAAAAATTCTAAGCAGAAAAGGTTATTGAAATCTGATTTGTCTATGGATGACATTTGTGAGAATTCCGTCGAATTAAAAATCAGACTGTAGTCAATTTAGCCCCCTGGCATCGTAACAGACTCCCCCGACTCAAAAAAAGGATTTTGTTGTCTGCGCAGAGATATAATTGCAGAAAGGGTTAAAAAGTTGTAATACTATTGTCAATGATGCAAACGAAACACAGTAGGCAGTTTGGTGTGCAGCATTGATGGTGCAGGCCAATAGTGCAAATGAGACAGCGGGTCCTTTACGCCTCTGCGACATCCGTTGGAAGTAGGGAAGCGGCGATACAGTATTAAAAACTGGGTAGCATACGACAACACTTTTTGATCACTTTTAGGGTTCCGTACCTCAAAAGGAAATAAAGGAATCATTATAGCATCACTTCGTTGTCTGTCTGTCTGTCTGTCAAAACCCTTTTTCTCGGGAACGCGTAGAGATATCAAACTGATTTATATCAAATAAATCAGGTATCTGGTTTTTTCGGGGACCTTTCATTTGGCATAATGTTGTTTGTCATAAAGACGCTTGGCATAAATAACTAAGCATAATAATCGAAAAGCATAAATTAACGTCACATAATTTTTTCATTGCATAATTTGTATAAGGCACAATTATCCAAAGGCATAATTTTATGAAGCATAATTAATGAAATCCCTAATTTCTTATGACATAATATTGGTAGTCCTAAAATGTTTTGTCATAATTTTAAGTGTCATAATTAATGATATCTCTAATATTTTGGGACATTTATTTATGATTAGAAATGATGTTAGTCTAAAGGATATAATGTTTACTCTGTTTTACTTAACTTTTAATAATAACATTTCATATATTATTTTATTCAAATATGATACTCGAATCTTCTATATTTTCATTTGATATAATTTTTGCATAGTATATATATTGATTTTTTTATGTGAAAAAGTAATTCATTCATGCTACTAGTGACAGAAACGAATCGCTGCAAAACCGACTCCACGTAGTCTTGTTTGTCCTACCCCTAGTAGAGTGTTATTCAAACCCGCGTAGGCGCGGAGGGGCGAGGCGGCCCGCAAGCTGAGGAGCAGGTGGTGAGCGAGAACCAATCTGCGACGATAAGCTCGCGTGGGACCGCCGCCGGAGCCCCGCAGCGTCGGAGCCGTGACAGAAACCACTCATGTGCATGCTTGCTTGCGTGGTACATGCTTGCTTGCATTGTGCATACTTGCTTGCATGTTGCATGTTTGCTTGCATGTTGCATGCATGCTTGCATGCATACTGCATGATACATTGCTGCATGCTTGCGCGCAAGTTTATGCCTGGAGAAATTCTGCGTAATCGTATTGTTCGTTGTGATTAATATGCTAAACATTATTTATGCTTTGAAAAATTATGCGTCAAGTTGTTCTGTGTTTCGAGTTTATGGGTTTTAATACTTATGACAAATGATTTTCTGCCACACAATATTATGCTTATTACCATTCTGCTTCCTGATTATTATGCGTCTTGATTATTTCAATCGAAATTATGGAATATGATTTTATGACAATAATTTTTATGCCTAGAAATAGAGAGCCGGTTTTTTTCAGCTGTAAAAAAATCGAAATCATAAGTACATATAGTTAGACAACGCGGTTAAAAGATACTCGTATGACTGTTTGTATCGTTTATTTTCAAAAGTTTTGCGTTTTACTTGCAATTTACTTACGGTTGACCTAGGAAATCATACATACTTGTAGGCTGAAAGATTGTATCGTATATTTTTGAAAGTTTTGCGTTTTACTTGCAATTTACTTACGGTTGACCTAGAATCATGAAATTTGGCAAGAAGCAAGGTCTTATCGCACATGTTAAGGAAACCACAGGAAGCACTGAAAACCGTAAATATTTACAGTTAAGAACTTATATACTTAATAAGTTTTTACGGAAACCTCGATGCGCGAGCCTAAGTCGCACTTGATTTTTTGCATAATCAATAAGCTATAATTTGCACTATAATTAAAACAATAGGCAAAGATCCAGCCCATAAGATGGCAAAAATGATATCTCTACTTAAAAAATTTAAACACATTAAAGATAAAGAAACCATCAAGCTAATATATTTTTCTTTGTGTCAATCTATAATATCATACGGTATTACTACTTGGGGTGGTGCTAGAAAAACAAATCTTATTAAAATTGAACGGGCACAACGAGCCATAATAAAAGTAATAAATTGCAAACCCTTTCGATATCCTACAAAAAAATTGTATGAAGATTTTTCGGTATTGACTGTTCGTCAATTATTTGTCAAATATGTGCTTCTTAAACAACATAAAATCTTGCCACATTCTACTGCCCATAAAAGAAGAAATTATCGTATTTATATGATACCTATATGTAAAACTGCATTTGCCCGAACGTTTCTTTGGTACTTGGGCCCTAAATTATATAATAGGATTAGCGTCATCTTTCCACAACTAAAAGAAAAAAGTAATTATATTTGCAATAAATTAATAAGTGAATACTTACTTAAACTGGATTATGATTCAACTGAAAATTTTGTGCATAAATAGGATGCATTCACATATATTTATATACGTTATTACTATTAATTATAGTGTATACACATTTTATATTATATAAATACTTTTATCATTATTATAAATACTTTTATTATCCCGGTTTTCCATTTAAGCGTCACCATTTTTTTTTCACGCTTGCATCGAGTGTTTACCATGTTTTGAGTTTCCTTTAGAAAATGTTAACATTTTCAACCCCTCTTTTTTTCAACAAGGGAAACCAACCTACAATTTAAGATATTGTTCGAATGGAACGCTAAAAATGTTGAAAGTACTGCAAATCTGCGCTGAAATAAAACTCGCCATGTATGTGTGTATAAAATGTATGTTGTAATCGAGAATTATATATATTATATATATATTATATTTATGTTATAGATTAGTACATATATACACCTAAACCATATTAACCTACATTATTTACCTTCAGGAGCATGCTTTGTGTTGACGCATACATTGTTAGTACATTCATTAGGTATAAATAGTTTTGTAGTACATAATTTTGTAAGTTTGTATCAAATAAAATTTGAGTCATTTGTGTAGATTAGTATATAATAGGAAATTAAATTCATGTGTTATGTCAGCTTATACTATACTGTGGTTAATTGGTATAGTGACTTGAAACTCGTTCGACTGCGCACACGCCCATCACAGAGAGAATAGACGCGTAATATTTTACAAGTGTGAGTTGATGTGTACTTAGCGGTGTCACTACACTGCCGCAATACAGTTTTTTTAACTAGTGCGGAGGGTAGTTGTCATTGTTACCTGTTCCGGAACAATTTATCATAATTGTAAGATCTATGTGTACCACCATTATTATTAAGGTAAATAAATTATTATTATTATTATTATTATTATTATAGATATATTTGAAATAAATCTATTCTCAATCGATGTACGTAGGTACTTAGGTGCTGGCTAGCATGAGAATAATTACAATAATAGGAGGCCTTGTCGGCGGCCGCGGCTTGCCCCGCAGTGAATCACGTGTACGTCGATATGCGTTTATTTTTATTATTAATTACACGTAATATAACGACATAAAGTTCATCTATTAGGTTGTTATATTCTATCATAATGCCTACTATCTACGCTTATACCTGCAATCATAATATTTATTGTAAGATGCCTATGAATCAATTCAAATTCTTCACTAACACGAGAAGAGTAGTGCTAGGTATACAAGTTTACTTTTTAGTTACTAAAAAAAATTTGTGTGCTTGTTCAGACAATCAAACTGAACAACTTTCACTATGGGACCAACTTTGAAATCGCAAAAATAAATTTTTTTTAGATAAAATGTGTAAAATATGAAATTGAAAATCAGTTTTATTTCAGACTTTTTTAAAATTACGAAAAATTTTAACTCTATATAAGAAATAAAACCTCATTGGAATCAAATCCCAACAAAAATAATCGAAAGTATATTGATTGGATGGCTTATAAGTAGGCAATAATATAAAAGTAAAAAATAAATAAAAAAAGGGGACCTACCTAAAATTAGTAATCTGGTTAGTTGAGGAATATTCTAAAATTTCATTTGACTCGTGTTCATTAAGAATTTTTAATTTGATTTAAATTGATTCATAGGCATCTTACAATAAATATTATGATTGCCGGTATAGACGTAGATAGTAGGCATTATGATAAAAGATAACAACCTAATAGAAGAAATGTATGTCGCTGTACTCGTACATCTATACTATTGTTTGTTAGTATGGAATAGGCTTCGAAACTACTGAACCGATTTTGATAAAAATTGGTATAATAATATGGTTTAGTTCGAGACCAGGGGAAGGACATAGGGTAGCTAATTTTCCTACGGGAAAAAACCCCACGGGAAAACAGAAATAACGCGGGCGAAGTCGCGAGCGGAAAGCTAGTCCTTGTATATTACTGTTTGATCTCTGGACCGCACTTATCACTGGAGGGAGACTCTGTACTAGGGTCGTCTGCTTAGGTACCTCCGTCTTACCTATTTCTGCCGCACAGCAGTAGTGCTTGCATTGCTGTGTTCCGGTGTGAAGGGTAAGATATGGCAGTGAAATTACTGGGTACTGTGACTTTACATCTGGTGTCACAAGTTGGCAACGTACACTGTGGTTCTTGTGGGGGTTGCAGTTTTGCTGCGAATCTCACAGGAGCTACATGTATTATAGGCGACTGTTACCACTTACCATTAGGTGGGTAGTTTGCTTGTTTGCCAACTTTCAGCAATAAAAAAAAACTTATACCATAAATAGCGATGTAATAGCAGTAGTCTTCGCAGAGTCAGTATAAATCTTGACATGTATTTCGACCGTATTACTACTTAATTCGCGGAGAAGTCAAAAACTATGAAAGTTTGTCTTTGTGCTTATATCGCTATTCTGTCGAGTTTTAATAAACATTGCTCGAGAGTATTCTTTTATTATCTTATTTCACATACCGAGGCTGTGAGGCCCATTCGATTCGCCTTTAATTAATGATCTTGTTTATCATCTTATCATCACTGTATTAAAATTTAAGTGCCTGTGACGAATTAACAGCAGAATCCGTTCCGACGAGATTTGAAATGGGACGCTGAAAGTGTTTTGATTTAAATTGGTTTATTACGGGCGAAGATCACTCTCTTGAAGAGTTTATGGAAACGCATTAACCTCTAATGAAAACATTTCAATTTTAATATTAAAAATCATCTGGGAAATCCCTTTCCAAAAGTAAGGCCACAATTTGATGCACATTGGAATAGATTTTTCAAATGCTTGTTGTATTCTTGTATTCTTTCACAAATAATTTATAGGCATACAAAAATAGGAATAATAAAAATGCATTTACCTACATTGATCAATAAGTACGAGTACTTATACATTATTTTAAGCATTAATAGGTATAATTATCGCTGTGTCTCAAGACAAAAGTCTTCAATTCGTGTGTGTTGTCAGTGATGTGATGACGTACGGTATACTGAGACGTGGCCACTTACAATAGATCTCAAAAGAAGGCTCAAGGTTACTCAAATGGCAATTGATAGGGCTATGCTCGGGGATTCTCTACGCGATAGCATCAGAAATGATGAGATCCATACAAAAACTAGAGCACAGACATAGGCCAAAGAATAGGAGGCATAGCTCGCGGGACGGACGGTCGTTAGGGCGGAAAGGTCCTCGAGTAGCGGTTGCGTACCGGGAGACGTAGTTGGGTAGGCCCACCACAATCTGGTGAAGGGTGCGGTAAGCCGCTGGATGCGGAAGGTGCAGGACCGATCGGTTTGGAGATCCCTGGGGGAGGACTTTGTCCAGCAGTGATCCATAAAACACAATTTTGTGTTACTAATTATTGAAGAAATTATATTTTAAGATCCGGTCCATATTACTTCCCTAACTGAAAAATCTAGTTAAAAAACAAAATCTAATTTTATTAGTAAGCAACGTGTATGCGGTAAGTCGTTAAAAGGCTTTAAATGAACCAAGGCTGCTAGTAAGGAAACATCTATGATGGTTAAGTGATCACGCCGATCTTCAGACTCATACGAAGCTAAGATTATTTACTTAATAAATAATAGGTTTAATAATGCTTGTAAATTAACTATAACCTTCTTTATGAAAACGGTTAACTGGGGATTTTTAATCATTTATCTTATTCAAGAAGTTAGATGATAGGTCCTATTATAGGCAATGTAAAAAATATATATTTTAGAAGCGAATAATAATTCTGAGTAAACATTTTTCATTAACCTGTAGTTATGAACTAATATAGCAATACATAGAAGCGAGGATGAAGGATGTAATTAATGAGAAATGAAACATGTCAATCAATGATTCGTCAAATCATAGGTATGAGTATGAGAAATAGGTAGGAACATCGCAATTATATGTAGTATTACTTTTGGTATTTGGTTGAAAAACAACGTCAACAACCAAAAGGCTTTAACTTCTTGTACATGTCGTTATCGCCTTCAAACGTGGAATCTCCTTTTTAGTACATCAGTCGGTCAATGTGTCAAGTCCGATTTGGCACCAAGTTAACGGGGTCATGCATATCACATCGTCACATCGAACAATATTACCACGATGAAATTGATAACAATAATTGATAGTGAAAACAAATATTTTGGAAGTTTTTGGTTTTTAATAAAACAATTTTAACGTAATTTTGGAAAATATTTTTAGGTATTGGCGAAAGTTTAACATATGTTGCATACCTATACATATATGACAAATATGTAGGTATACGAATACCTAATCAAAAACACGATAATCATGTTCGTAAAGACTTTATCTCCGATTTGTATGTCGTCGAAACTCTTTAATATTTTCATTTAGAGAATATTAACTTGATGAAATAGTGTAAAGCATTCCCTAACGAAATAAGGGAGACGATGTAAAATTTTAATGTTTACGCCCGATGATAAGTTAAATGTCTTGTAGGTTGAAGTCAATAAAATAATGATATAGTACTCTCTCCAAAATGTGTACGGTGTCCATGGAGGGCATTGGGTTATTGACCGGGACCTTGGCCTACAAAACTGGACTGGACTCCGTCCGTCCTTTCCAAATATGTTTAGGATGAGAATATTATACGCCGCTGTTTCAATTTGATATTTATTAAACGAGCCAAGTTAGATCGGGAGCAGGTAATAAGATTTTTATTTGAAAATTGTTATTGAGGACGTGATTTGATTAAAATTTATGACTGTGAAAGTGAAATTATGAACTTTTGAAGATATTTTCGTAAAGTTTACAGAGCTTATTTTAGTTGTGTATGTATAGTATAAGCTTACAACTTTTTTCGTGGACTGGATCTAGGTAATAACACTTTATAAGTATAAGTAAGATTATGTTTTAAAAGAATATCATAAACTTGTGAAAAGGAAGAATTATATTTATATTCGTATTCGAAGCTAAAATGTATCATTAAAACTTCTGTTTATCATGATGAGAATGAAGTTTTACTAGTCAATATATCTAGGTATTAGGTACTTATAGTTAAAGCAAGTTTAAAAGATATAATAGTGATATCTTGAACCTTGAACTTGAATTTTTTATTGCTTTAGAAGGCAGACGAGCACACGGCCCACCTGATGTTAAGTGGTAACCGCCGCCCATCCATGGACTTTGTTAATATCAGAGACATTGCCAAGCCGCTGTCTACTTTGAATATAATACTCTTCTTAAACCTCGCTGGAAAATGGACATATTATACCGCTCGGAAAGCACAGCAGCAGGAAGTTCATTCCAAAGCTGAACCGTACGTGGTAAAAATGAGCGCTGAAAACGAACCGTGCTAGACGATACTGCTTCCAGGTAGTAGGGAGGAACTGTATTACGGTGTCGAATGGTACCGTGATAAAAAGGTGACGTTGGTACCAAGTCGAACAGTTCATCGGAGCACTCACCGTTGAAAATTCGATAGAAGACTCAGAGAGATCCGAAGTCCCTCGGTAACTCCAGCGAGTCTAATGAGTCCAGCAGATCAGAATCACCGATGACTCAAGCCTTTGCAAGTCTTTGCAGGAAGTCAAATGGTTCAAGTTGGTATTTTAGGGCTCCTGCCCAGAGATGTGAGCAGTACTCCACATGCGGACGAACTTGAGCTTTGTAAAGCACAAGATGTTGATGTGGCATGAAGTACCGCTTTGCTCTGTTCAGGACACCCAGCTTTTTGCTTGAGATATCGACACCGAGGATCCCGATACTATCAGATATTTGTAGGGGTACTCCTTGGAACTGAGGCGCTATAGAAAAGGGGACCTTTTTGGCAGTGAAAGCGCAGATTTGTGTCTTTGTGGGGTTGAACTGAACTAAATTCAATCCCCATCCCATTCTGAGACCCGCCCGAAAAAAATCCTCAACTTCGGATACTAGTTTTAATCGTCTCTCCAATACAGAGCTCCGGGAGACCTTCTGATAGCTGGTATATCGCGCATCACCCGCACTCTCATCCGTATAGCGATACATGTTCTCTATAGACAACAAGTCATTGATATGCAGAATGAACAACGTTGGGGAGAGCACCGAGCCTTGGAGGATATTAGCATTAATGGTTTTGGTTTTTGAGGATGAGCCATCGATGACGACTTTAATGCTCCGACCTTCCAGAAAGCTGGCAATCCATCTGCAGAGTGTCCAGGGGTTTCCATAGGAAGGTAACTTCGCTAGAAGAGCTCTATGCCAGACCCTGTCAAATGCTTTAACGATATTAAGATTGACAGCTAGAGCTTCTCTTTTTTTTCTAAGGCGTCTGCCCAGCGGTGTGTCAAATACACCAGAAGATCACCTGCCGAGCGACCATGATGGAAACCGTACTGGCGATCAATCAGATATACATGATTGCATTATCATCGGAACTCAAGGTGTATACCAAATTTTAGCTCAATCAGACACTAGCAAGACCACAGCAAGTGGGTCAAATTTAACTGTCAAGATTTGACCCGAATATACCTACATACAAACATTCGAATTAGTAGAATAAAGACATTCTCTGTAAATTATTGTAATCGATACTTATTACAATATTTTACAGAGAATGTGTTTTATTTTTTTATAATGATACTAAGGATACAAATTTGTATCCCTAGTACCATCATTATTGGTTATATTTACGGGGAATATCAATAATTTTCTTTAATGGCACTAAAGATATAAAGTTCTATCACTTGTACCATCAATGGTACTACTGACACAAAGGCCTAAGCTCTTGCGAGGATGCGATGAGAGGTTATTATAGGCGTCAAGAGAAAGTGACTTTTGGTGAATCTTGCCTAGTATAAAGCCTCGGAATAGCCACTCCCTATTATTATAGTCAAATAGACATTATTCATTGCCAGACAATAATAAAAGTAAGTAAAAGTAGGGCAATCTGTGTTCGCTCAGCTAATCGCCCGTATCATATCCGAATAGCTATGTCGTACAATCAGAGAGAAAATACTTATGTGAATTTATGGTCGCCGACAAAAATATTTCCTATAACTCTGCGCTCCGTAGCGTCACAAGCTTATTATGAGGGAGTATCGTATACCTACTGGTTTTTGGGAAATGAACAATATTACGTAAGCAATAAATAGTAGCAAACTCTGCAATAACAATTGACTGCTTTAATCAATACCCGAACTGTGGAAAATTTTCAAAGAAACCTAATTTTTATTTAAAACAAATATTCATCGTAAATGCATACAATAGTGGTTAATAGATCGAAAAATTTGCTGTTTTCAAACAGCTTGGGAGTATATGAATTTAACTCAATATAATTTATTAACGGTTGTTTATTTCTAGTAATTATCAACAATAGAAGTTCAATCTGATAATGAATAAGTACAATGCGGCGTTCTTGGTAGCGTATATAATAAATAAATAGGACTTATTTACGATTAGTTCCGCGAACAGGTGTTGCTCGGACACGATCAAAGACGATTCAATTATTACAATTTCTATTTCTCTGGTATGTCAATTAGTAACATTGTAACAAAAAAATGAATTCTTTTTTATTTCGTAAACTCAACATTGATTGGGAAGTTGTTTTTTTACTAAGACAGTACGTGCTGACAATTAAATTAAAAAAGTGGGCTCTCCTTTTTCATAAATAAACAAAATTCTAATTAATATATTTTTCGGATGTTACAGATAAAAATATAATACTACAAACTGAAAATATTTTTGAAGACATATCTATAACTATTACTTACTCTCTTTTATGCCTCTTCATGCAACTTTAAAATTTAGATTTCTTAATCCAATTTTTTTACGTTGGCATGCAGTTTTTTCTAATAGTTTCTTTCATAAAAACCATGTCTCGACAATTACAAACACAAAAAAAATAAACTGAATAGGGGCAGCCGTTCGTAAGTGATGAGCTTACATACATTCAGCAATTGATTTATATTTATACAACTGGAAAAAGAAATTAATTGAGAAATACAAACATAAATTATCAAGCATATTGTAGAATAAGTATGGTGTGTAATAAGTCATAGGTATGGAACCTTTGACGCATTTAAGTTTTCAGAAAAAAAGAAAATGATTAATTAACCGAGATTAAAAAATATATAAGATAATTAAAAGCTTAGACACTGTTTAATATTTATTTCATCAATATGTATATCAATACAGTTTTTGAGCGAAGCTATAGGAACTTTTGTAACAGTCTCTTATTAATATATTTAAAACCTTTTGCACTTTAATCCAAATAAATACTTAAGTATTCCTTTTTAGATACAATGAGAATTACCTACATTTATTTAAATTAGCTGTTGGTATATTGCAGATTTTTTGTTAATATTAATTTTGAAATTCTTGAAAAAAAAACACAATCACGTTGGACATGCTTATAGGTTATTGTTGCAAAGAGAAGTGTTAATGTTCGCATTTTGTCGCCCCCTGTCGACTCATAGTAAGGCACCACAAGCAGCGTGACGCCAGTCCCGTTACGTGACACACTGGGGCTACGCGTGCGACGTACGTCTCCCCTCTCTCCCCCCGTTTCCCATAGAAGTGCTGCCATTAATGCACCACTATCTACTTTCCGTTTTGCTGCTAATAAAACATTATTCAATGTCCTTGAATAATGTTACATCAGCCACTATTAATGATAGTGTAGCTGTATGGTCACATTGGTCCTCGACTTGAAGACGACTCAATGATGGTGCGGTGGTCACAGTGATTGATTACATTACAAGTCATTGTTTGTCAAACCTGAGTTCCTGGGTTTGCATTTCGTTCCCAGGTTCGCATCGCATGTGGGAAATCGGAACGTATGTGTAGATACTATAATATAATCTATAATTTAAGTACTGCAATGAAATCCACCCACCGACGACGCTTTGGTTCAGAGTTCAACAAATCAAAATCTACCATCAATAAATAATATATTTTTCATTACTCATACTCTGAAAGTAGGTCTGAAGTTGCCTGAGAAGCGGGTTGAAAATAATACTTTTCAGCCCTAGGGAGGATACCTTTCAACTGACAGCTACTGTCAAATTTTTAAAAGAAACGTTCTTTTTTCATATTTTTATTGAACCATGTTCCGACTTTCTATACAGTTCTATACAGCCACGGCCACTCAATTAGGGCGCGGTGTAAAAGTGTATTTAAAGAATATATTTTTTAAATGACTTTATTATAATTTATTTTCAACTATTTCTTTAAAATAACATAGATTTGGGCAAAATATTTACCATTTTTTAAATTATGAAAATGAAAAATAATGGCTGAATAGCTGGCCGGCCACAGAAAAAAAACCAAAACAAGCGGGAAAGCGGCAATGCGATCTTCCTTTGTTTTTTCCATTTGTAGAGTTTTGTTAATACTTCCGCATAGCAGAGATTTGTATTCACTGTTAATTATATTTGTAACATTGTGCTAATAATTAACACAATGAGTTCATCTGATTCAGGTATAGAGTTAACGCCTGATTTTATAAGAAAAAGCGGGCTAAAGCAGAAGTTGTTGATTTATGTCAAATAAAATTTTATTTTTACTTTCCTTGTATTCGTAATGAAAAGCACGCAGTGTTTACCTCGGGTTAAAGACTTATTCAGTCCCTCGAACTATTGGTGCCCTCGCTACGCTCGGGCGCCAAACACCGTCTCAGGACTAAATCAGTTACTTTCACCCCTGGGCTAACAATGTACTATTAACCCTGTTTGTTAAACAAGTGCCTAAGCTTACATTAAAATAGTTTTTACTGTGACAGATTAAGGTTTATTGATTTTACAACCTGAAAACTAAAATTTTTAAAAATACCTAATTTTTTTTGGGAAAATCAGTTCAATTTAAAGAGTCAATAAATCTGTAGGAATAATCATTTTTTGAATAAACATTGATTCAAATAACTTTTAACACTCTGTACAGTCACAGAGGCTGCGTATTGTTGAACTAATCACTATTTAGTATATTGTCAGTTTACAAACATATTACAAATGGCTTATGATCAAATATTTATAATTTGATAAAAGCCTTGAAATATAGACTACTTAGCATATATCGGCAAAGTTATATTTTGTAAATGGCACAACAGCGAATGTGAATATTTCCATTACATGTACAATATTTTCCCGCGACGACACTTTTACGCACTAAGCCCCGAATTGATAAAAGAAGTGATAACGCATGTCACCACACAAAACACTTCTAACTTTAATTCGCTTAAGAAGCGACTCAATTAAACCTTAGCTACCTAAAGCTGCATATCCACAAGATTAACCCAATGAAATCTGGAGTGATAAATATTACCGAAACATACGAGTATCGCTAAAAAGGTCAAACTCGACCAAACCTAACAAACTAACAAATAAAATTTTAACCCCTTTTCAATATTTTTATTGCGGATAGAATTCTCAAAAATTTTTGCTAAGTGGTCGTGAGCTTATAAAGAAAACTACCGACTTTTCTAAGATTAATAGTCACACAGGGCGATAGCTACTTATATCTCGCTACTTATAGCGAGATAAGTAGCTATTGCCCTGTTTGCGAGACAATATTCTCAAGACACATGTCCTAAGCTTTAATAAGATTTATCTGATTAGTTTTTTTTTAATATATTTAGATAAAAAAAAACAAAAATATGTATAGGATATTTTTCTTCTTAGTGATGGACTAAATTAATTTATCCATTTCATACACAATAAGCAGTCCTGTAAAAAAATCCGATAACACCGGTACTTATATCTTTCCTTTTCATTCATCTATTTAAGCAGCCTTTCTCAAAAGAATTTTACTTTTTCCGTTCGTTCTTTTGAGCCAAGGTGTTAAGCTGTGAAAATAATTATGAATGAAATCATTTATATCAATAAAAATAGACGAATGACATTCATACTCTTTCATTAGCTAACTCGGCACGGAAAATAGCAAGTAATCAATAAAGAGGCGCGTGCTTAACATCAGTTATTTGAAAGCTCTTATTCACCCTTACCTATAATTTAATGTCACATCAAATTTATATGTTTTTAGTACCTACTACGCATTATTATGACAAATTGCTAGGCACGGCATAAGCAAGAATTGCAATTGTATTTGTTTTGTGTATGTTCTCTTGATCTCTTCAGCATAGTAGTGGTACTTTGATAAATCTAGACTTCTACATCATTATTATAAAGGAGAAAGATTTGTATATATGTGTGTAACGAATAAACTCGAAAACTACTGAACTGATTTAAAAAATTCTTTCACCATTAGAATGTTACATTATCCCTAATTAACATAGGCTACAAAAATATTTTTCCTACGGGAAAATAAAAAATCCTACGGGGAAACAAAAACAACGCGGACGAAGCTGCGTAATGCTAGTTTTGGCCTGTGTTTTATATTCGGATGCTTAGTGATTACAACCAGCCTGTTATTGGAGAAAGAGACTTGAAAGAAGTCTCTATTTATTTTTTAGGACTAAACCATAACACAGAGGGGAATAAAATTTTGAACGAATCTGAAAAGAGAGATGATTGAGGATCCACATAGTATAGCGGAACATTTTTATGATTATTTCATATTTGTACCAAATAGTTCAATGAAATGTACTACACATAATTTAGACAATCAAACTGCATACTAGTATATTTTTGAGGCCATGCACTGTAGCTGAAATATTAAAATAATAAATTTACTCAAAAACACCCAATCGGTAGGAGTTGATAATCTTTCAACAAACATATTTAAAAAATTGGTCACCTAATTAATTTATCCTTCGCGGAAGGTCTTTTTCCTGAACTTCTTAAGCGTTCAATAGTCAAGCCCATGAATAAAAAGAATAACAGACTATACTTATAGGCAACTATCGACCTACAACTCGTGTGCCAGTATTGGGCAGACTAGTAAGTTATCTTAACAAAAATAAGAAAATAGCTATTGAACAGAATGGATTCCAGAAGGGAAAATCTACAACTCTCGCGGGCTATAAATTGATGTGCAATATTACGAATAATATAGATAAAAATATTTTACAGAAAAACCGACTTTACTTCTATATTGAAGTCGGTGAAAAACGATGATCTCCTAAAAAGTCTTAAAATTTGTCACCGACTTCAATATATAAGTGTTATGTTGTCTGTATCTATTCTTATATTATTTTTAACTTTTCAGTGTTTTTGAAGACGGTTTTTATTTTTAGGAAAATAATTATTATTTTACAAAATACTCTATCGAATAAAAAAAGAATTTTGAAAATCGGTCCAGAATTGGCGAAGTAATCGCGTAACATACACACAAAACACGTTGGACACACCTAAAAATTTAAGGGTTTCCCTCGATTTTTATAAGATCCCATCATCAGATCCTAACTTTGGTGACCATGAAACCACCTGCAGTATACTCTATCGAATACAGAAAGAACTTTGAAAATCGGTCTACAATTGGCGGCGTAATCGCGTAACATACACAGATTACACGGCCAATTTTGGACCGATTTTCAAAATTCTTTTTGTATTCGATAGAGTATATTCCTGGGGTGGTCCCAAGGTCACCAAAGTCAAGATCTGATGATGGGATCCCATCGATGGAAACCCTAATTAAGGGTTTCTTTTACTAAAAAGATTTAATTCTCTAAAAAGTTTAAAATATTTTACAAAAAAAAACCGACTTCAAAAACACTGAAAAGTTAAAAATTTGATTACTGATATAAAATATGGCCTGCTTACAATAACTTCATTATATATATTTGAGATTGTAAGTTTTATTAGGCATCACCCTGATTTCTTAGAAAAGCCTAGTCAAAATCCGAGATTTCGTCCAAGAGATCTTCCTAAATTAGTAATACCACAAGGCAATAGTACTTTATTTGAAAAAAAAACTGTTTTGTAATGCCTCTATGTACTCGTATTTATAATAGAGTAGGTACCCATAGAACTCAGACAATTACCAACTTCATAATTGCTACGTAGACTAAAAAAATGGCCGACTGGAAAATGTTTTTTATGATTTAAATGAGTTTTTTTACACTTAGTAATGTAATAATACCTAATAATAATAATAATAAGGTTCCTTACTCTGCAGCCCTAACCACCGGTAGTTTGGGTACTGTCTCGCTGCCGATGGACCCGCTAAGTGTAGGTTTTTTTATAATATTTATATCTTTTATATTTATCTTATAAAAAAATTTATATTTAAGAACTGTTTAAAATAAAGGATAATAATAATAAAATAATTTTGACATGTATAGGTTGATGAATTGAATCTCGACATATTATAATTATGATTATTCAAAATAATAATAGGTCCTTACATATGAAATTGGCGTTTTGTATGGGAGGAACATAAAGTCTATTTTTTTTTATATAATATATTTATTCAATCAAAGTATGTACCATTGCTATTTATGCACTTTTGACATCTCATAAGTAGTTCATCGATCCCTTTACTAAAAAAACCATTCGGACGTGAATCAATAAATTCTTTGAAGGCGGTTTGGACTGCCCCATCGGAGTTGAATTATTTCCCTTTCAAGAAGTTATACAAATTTCGAAAAAAATGGTAATCTGTTGGAGCAAGGTCCGGAGAGTACGGTGGATGTCTTAGATATTCCAATTGAAGCTCCCCTAATTTGGTAGCCCTCTGTTGTGCAGTGTGTGGTCTAGCGTTATCATGAAGCAGCAGTGGCCTTTTTTTTTTTCTCGGGGGGAAATGCGTAACCGCACCGTACCCGCCGTTGGCTAAACGACGAGCATGTGTGGGGCTCTCCCGGCAGCGTGCCAGGCCTACCCACTAAAACCCCCCGGTGTTCTCCCTGCCCTTAGGGGCGCGCTAGGTAAGGTCCACAATGCGACTCCACTACCCACGCGCCCAGGCAAGCCCGACCAACCGGTCGGGCTATCGCCAAGGGGGGATTGCCCGCGAACAAAGCAGCAGTGGCCTAGAGCGATTGACCAGCCTCGGTTGTTTAGCAGCTAGCTTTTCCATCATGGTGTGCAGTTGCTGACAATAGACATCTGCCGTAATCTTGGGGCATGGTTTGGCTGGTTCGGCAGAGTTCAGCCATTGCGATGAGCGCTTCCGATTATCGTACAGGACCCATTTTTCATCACAAGTAATGATTCGATTTAAAATCCCTTCATTATTGTGCCGGTTGAGTAATACAACGCAGCAGTCAACGCGCGTTTGTTGATTTGCTTCACTCAATTCGTGAGGTACCCACCTTTCAAGCTTTTTCACCTCCCCAATTTGCTTCAAGTGGATTAAAACAGTTTTATCACTAACACCGCAGCCTGCAGCTAACTCGGACGTGGCTTGCGATGGATCCGCTTCCACAATAGCCCTCAATTCTTCATTATCAACTTTGGTCTCCGGCCGTCCACGGGGGCTTGTTCTGCAGGTCGAAATTTCCAGAACGAAAACGTTGAAACCAAAAACGCACTGTGTTTTCTTTTGCGGCACCGTCGCCATATACATCATTAATCCTTCGAGCCGTTTCTGCAGCACTGGTGCCAAGATGGAACTCGTACTCGTAAATAACGCGATATTTCAAGTTTCCCATTTTGTAAACTGAGTGACGCAAAGAAAAAAAACAATTGAGGAAAAAACAAGTGAATTATAATTTTCGAAACACAAATACATGAGTAAATAGCTGTATAAATTTGAATTTGGAATTCCTAACCAAAGAGGAGATATTTGAGATCAAAGTGGCCAGTACGGCAAAACGCGAATTTCATATGTAAGGAAGGACCTAATATATAACTAATCGAACCTAAAAATGTAGCGTATGAATGTATTTTAATAATGTTAACATGTATAAATTGATGAATTGAATCTTGTCATAATATTAAATTTTATGATTATTCAAAATAATATATAACTAATCGACTTAAAAATGTAGCGTATTAATGTATTGACCGTAATGTTTTCAATTTCTTTAACAAATTAGATTACTATAATAAGAAGTTTTTGCATGTCAACACTTTGACTGAACACGCTTGATCTACCAAAACTTTATGTAAATGAACAATGAAAACCGTGTTTCATAGCAAATTTTATTTTTTATTTATTTATTTGGCTTACCAACGATTAAGTACACTATTACAATCACAATTACGAAGACAATAAAATAGTAACATGAGTGTAACAATCACTTATAGGTAGGCACAACATGCACTCCTTAATTAACCGACTCAAAATGATATAAATTCTATGAACATGGAAACAGATAAAAAATGATTGGAATAAAAACAACATTCAGAATAACAATAAAAATAGCACACCAGCACTAAAGGAACGCGTTGGAATTCAATCCAAGGTTTTGGACAATAAAGTAGCCAGCTTATGTGTTGAGTGGAAGTGCAAATCGACCCTGTCGCTAACGCCGTTTATGAGTTTGAACAATCTAATAATCGGGGAATTTGAACCCAAAACTGTTCTTCTCAGTGGTGGGCACAATGGTGTAATTGGCTTGCGAGGGACTCTTGACGGAACGCGCAAATTAATTAGCTGCAATAATTCTGGACAGTCAATTTTGTTAGTTAATATTTTACTTAAAAATTTTGCATCGTTTAGTTTTCTACGTTTTGACAGAGAATTCATGTTTAAATATTCTAGCCTTGCAAGCCTTATGATTTAATAATTTTACATTTTCCCAATGAAAACATAATGTGCCATAAGAATCTTTTTTGTATGCGTTCCAATCTTAACGAATAAGGTTTCTAGTAAATTTTACGTAATGACATTTATGTGGATTAAGAATCATTTTATTTTTGTCACACTATATTTTAAGACTATTGAGATCACTCTGCAGCAGATAAGTATCTTCTTGTAATTTTATTATTCTTAGAAATTTCAAATCATCTGCAAACATGAAAACTTCCGAAAATTTAAAACAAGTGGGAATATCATTTATGAAAAAATTAAAAAGAATTGGAGCAATATGTGACCCTTGAGGAACTCCAGATGAAATGCTATGAGCAGTGGATTCGAAACCATTAACAACAACAAAGTAGGACCTATTTGATAGGTAAGATGAAATCCATTCCAGAAGGGCTCCCGTTATACCATGGATAAATAACTTTTGTAAGAGTATTTTATGCGAAACAATATCAAAGGCTTTACTAAAATCGGTATAAATAACATCTACTTGATATCCACCATCGATGGCTTTGTTTAATACTCCAGTAAAATGAACTAAATTAGTACAAGTTGAACGAGACTTGATGAATCCATGCTGCCGATCACTTAGATACAGCTTGAGGTGGTTCTGTAAGTAAGGGCATATTAAGGATTCAAAAATCTTAGGGAGGCAGGATAAAATTGATATTGCTAATTACACACATCTTCCTTATTGTTTGATTTGTAAATAGGAACGACCTTTGAAACTTTCCATTTCGTTGGAAATTTTCCAGAAAACAATGATTTCTCGAAAATAATCTTGAGAGGGTGCACCAACTCAGATGCACACTTGGCAATAAAAATGGGTGGAATTCCATCTGGGCCAGCGCCTTTATTACAGTCGAGAGTTTGTAGCTTTTTGAGTAAAGAATCGCTATTAATATAAGATTTTGTTGTACACTGACTGTTCCTGCTCATCTCAAGAAGGTATTCAGAGTCTGGTTCGTAATTATACCCGTCGTCATTACTATAAACCGATGAAAAGTATGTCGCAAACATTTCACACATTTCTCTTCCGTTTGTAGCAACAATCGAGTCATTATACAATGAAGAGGGATATGTACTTGTTCCACCCCGTTGATTCTTTATATGCGATCAGAATGCTTTGGAGTTATGCGAAATATCATTTTCAATTTTTCGTAAGTAATTGCCATAGCACAATTTTGATAAATTACTACAACGCTTAGAAATTAGTTTCAGTTCAATGTAGTCTAATGGATTATTATATAAATTATAACGTTTTCGAATTTTATTTTTTTCATTTAACATCCTGGTTAATTTTTATCAAACCATACTGGATATTTTCGAGTCTTATTTTTCTTACACAAGGGAACATATTTTTTGATAATAAAATCGAAAGTGTCATACAAAACCTCAAGCATGCCATCCACATCACTGTGCTCACCAAGCTGTTCATTCCAGTTATATTCGTTCAGAAATTTTTTAATAGCATCATAATTGGCTTTTGAGAAATTTGGGCTTACATGGTTATTATTATATGGAAGATTCAAATTACTACTTAGGGAAATTACAATTTCTAGAGGGGGATGTTGTTTGTCAATGTTGGTAAGAGGGGACACACTCATATTAACTACACACTTGGGAAGGGTAGACAATATTAGATCAAGAGTACGGCCTGCATAGTTTTTTACACTGTTAAATTGTTTAAGGTTGTTCAAGCTAACAAAATCCAAGAGTGTTGCATATATATTGGTTAAATGTTGCTGTGATCTTTTCATTACTTGGTCCCAGTTAATATTTCCCAAATTAAAATCACCCACAATACAGACATGGCTGTTTACAATATGTTCTAGGGCTAAATTACAACGATCTAAGTAGTTGTCCAAGGCAATCTGGCGCACCGGTGGCGGAATATATACTGAGCAGAGAGCTATCTGACGAATATTACAAGATGTTGGAATATCTATTAATATCCATAAATCTTCATTGAGAGATTCCCAGCCCATAATTCTTTTAGAACCAAATGATTTTTTGACAGCTACCAAAACTCCACCTCCTTCCTTATTTCGATGCAATTCTGAACTTTCTCTGTCTCTTCTATATACCACGTATCTTTCGTCAAATAGCTCACTGCTTAACACATCACTTTTAAGCCACGTTTCTGTTAGCACCACAACATCAAAGCTATTACATAATATATTCTGATAAAAATAATGAGTTTTCGTTCTTAGGCCGCGAACGTTTTGGTAGTAAATACATAGTTGATTGAATGTTACATTTTTTATACCAATACATGCTACTACATACACTAAAAAAAATATAAAAAACTAACCAAGATTATCTAAAGAGTCCATATTCCTAATTAAAATATATTCTGTGTCTTCATTCTTCCGCACAAAAATTCTCCCACTTCTTACCCAGACGAATTTAAATCCTTTCTCTTTAGCTTTTATCCTCGCAGCAGCATGAAGAGCCTTATTAGAAGGAGACAGATGCTCGACAACATAAATTGCAGATTTACTACTAGTAAATCCAAGGTGCATACTATTTAATTTGTCTTGGGTGTTTTTTTTATTAAAAAGTATTACTGCAGACAGTAGCTGATCGCGTATCTTTGGTGAAGCAAACTGAGCAACAATCGAGCGTGGGCGATTCGTTGTTGTATCGATCTTAGCCACTCGGGTACAGCGCATTATATCAATATCCTTTAATTCATGTCCTACAGCATTACCCAATTGTTTAACAATGGAGTATAAATTTTCGTTGTTTTTCTCTGCCACACATTGTATTTCTATATTATTGGAGCGGGAGTATTGTTCCAGACCACCAAGACGTTGAGTCAAGACTTCGATCGTGGCTTTCATATCCGAGTTTTCCTTCTGCAAATCTTTTATTGTTTTATTTGCCGCTTTCTGCTCTACTTCTATTTCTTCGAAACGTTTGTTAATAAATATCATAGATTCCTTTATGTCGGCAATTTCTTTCCGAAATGATGATAATTCCGTTCTTATGACACTCGTTAGGTCTTGGGTGAGTTGAGTGTGAATGGAGTGAAATTCTTTTTGAATTGCCTCATGCAAAGATACATCCTCAGCTCGGGGAATTGCCATTGCATCCACTGGCGAATTTGGGGCAGGTCTTTTATTGGCTCGTCCACTGGAGGAACTACCGACAGGCGTATTATCGGACTTTGATGTTTTAGGAGTTTGGTTACAACAGGAAGGACATTTCCACTTTTTATATGCGACGGAAGTCTTGGTAAGTTCAGGAATAGATAAACACAAGAAATGGTATGCCTTTCTGCATATTGTACAATTTATATGTTGCTCTCCAGAATCAGTATTATTTGTACTGCAACAGCCCCAGTGCACCGTTGACATTATAAAATATAATTACTTATCTATATTTACTGCACCTTATCCAATCTTGTTTTTAAAATATATTTTAATTTCGGAAAAATATTAAAAGAGAAAAAAGTGAAGTACACGAGCGAGGATCGATATTCGGACCTGCGTCCTATGTACATAGCTGATTCGCCGTGTTACCGTTGGCGCCACGTATCAACTGTAATCTTGAGCCAATTTACGTATTCCTTGTATTTAACTCTCAGCAAAAATTTATTAATTAGGGGGTATTTGTAAACAGATTCTCAGCGATGATATCCTGAATTAAATTTTTAAACCCTTGAAATTAATTTAATTAGTGATCCGCACAAAATAACTACACTTTCTTGACTTTTTATCACGATTATAGATTTTTATTCACGGAGCTAAACAATAACAACACAACGTCGATGTCGGATCATTCTATAACAAATAAATCATATTTCTTCATATTTCAAAAAATGTGTTGAATCTCATCATTTGCCCCGATGCTATGCGTAGCTTGACGCTGGTGTTCTGTGGTCACATTACACACGAAATATAAGTTTAAATTAAATTTAGAGTAAAGAAGTAGGTACTTATGTTGAGTGAAGTGTAATGAGGATACATCAAAAATCTGTTCAATTAGTTGATCAAATGCAATTTATTTTTATTCAATTCAACTTAGACCTTAAACAGGCACTTATTGACGAAAAAAATATTGCTATAATATTCCTTACTAGTTTTTGCCCGCGACTTCGTCCGCGTGGAAACCCTTTTTTATCGGTTCCCTTTACAAATCCCCTTTTTACACGAATGATTTTGGGGATAAAAACTATTCTTTATGCTTCCCCACACCTCAAACTATCTCCATACCAAATTTCATCTAAATCGGTTCAGCGGTTATTGATTCCCTATACAAAATTCCACCGCCTTTTCTCCCCCTTAAGGGGTAATTTCTGCGATAAAATCTATCCTATATCCTTTCCTGGGACTCAAACTATGTCTTTACCAAATTTCATCTAAATCGGTTCAGTAGTTTTGTCGTTAAAGCGCGACAGACAGACAGACAGAGTTACTTTCGCATTTTATAATATTAAGTATGGATTAATTCCTGTTCGTTCATACATCCCAACAATAAATATCAAGATGTCTGCAAATACATACAAGTAGAAAATTGAATTGACTCTACACCTGTTGGAAATTCGGAGAGCTCAGGAATCAGGCAAGAACCTCGGGAAGTCAAATTTTTTACCCTCTTATACGTTGCCAATCTGCGCTAACTCTGAATACGAACAACAGATGCCTATCTAGAAAAAAATTGAGGCAGTAATCGACGGACAACGATGCTAAAGGAAAAAAATTCTGTGGTTTTTATGTGTTCGTTTTTGCTCACAAACCCACGAACTTGCGTGACCCTTAGAAGGTAAAGCTACCGTCAAGCTTACGAAAACGCAATAAAGCTCACGCGTAAATCAATCAAGCTTTTGTAGTACTTTTTCGGACACATTTTCCGTGTCTTCAGCAAAGCCTCGTACAGTAAGCGCTACGTCAAGCTTTACATTTGCACTACGAAAACCACCTCTATTACGAACGACATAAGAGTAGTCCAAAGGTGAAACAGTACCTTGAAGTAACTTAAATCGGCGCTTACTGTACTAACGAGTTACACAGTATATTGTGTTACAAATGTTATATTCCCACATTTTCTATTTAACAAATACATTTGCAATATGTCGTAAAATAAAATTACAACAACCTTGAAATAGTTCAAAGCCACTGCGGCAGTTAAAATCCATCATTTTTTATGATTTATGTGAGACAACGACTCAATGTGTTCTTATGTCGAGTTTTTTGTCACAAGTCCACATGCGATACACCTTGAGCGATAATAATCCAGTCACACTTCCGAAACATCTAATTCGTGATTCACTTTAATCACAGACAAAATGGCGGCAGTTATTAATCATTCAGTATGATGTTTTGTATGAATTGTATTTATAATAGCTCTGCAATAATTTATAAATATTATCAGAAAAATTTGATGAAAGCTTTAGTTAGTATAAATGACTGCAAAGCAACAATGTTCAAAAAATATTTTGTTACGAAGTTCTAGATCAGTGGTTCTAGACTGGTGTTGCGCGGTCCCTCTTCACTAAAAGTTTAAGAACCACTGTTCTAGATGAAATAGTATATTATTTATAGTTGACGAATTCAAAACGCCTTCACCATCAGTCATAGTTTCCAGCCATAGTTGGGCGAGTTGGGCAAATCTGAAAACCTAAAGGCGAAAGGCTAAGCCTTGTAAAGTATAAGCGATCCAATATATGCGTGATCTAAGTAGGTTAGTATAATGAATCGCGTACAGGTGGATACGCGTACAGGCACTTTTTTCTATTGCGGGGCTATAGGTAAACGCGAGGTGAATCAATATTCCAAATCGTGAAGTCCAGCATTCATGTCCTCTTTGATGCGCGACCCAAAGCCGACTGGCGAAGGACAACTCAACCAGTGTGACCATTTCAAACCAAAAAACTTGACATTTCTTTTAATGAAGATACTCTTGCAAATAATTTTAAATTGCATACTTTTCGAAATGCAACATCAAGATCAAAAATTATATACACAATTGGGGGATTATTGTCTAAGAAAAAATCTAACACAATCGCTTTGAATTTGCCAATAATTGCAGCATACAAGCTAAAATCGAAAGCGATCGCGAAAGATTTTTGTTACACAATTAAAGAGCAGGATCCTCGATGGATCTGGTAACCCAAGAAGAAAGCAAAAGTTACCAAAGCAGCCATAAAAATAAAGTAAATATTTTTTGTTTCAATACTAATAACAGGTGTTCATTAAATCTGCCAAATTCTGCCACTTTTTGAAATCGTCCGTTTATTCAGCCAAAGTTAAAATCTGCAAGCCAAATCTGCCAAAATGGCAGAAATCTGCCACAAATGGACACACTGAACTCTACTCAAATGTGTACCTTACCTACGCTACGCATACGCGTTGCTGCAGGTACTGAATAAACATTCCTGTAGCTAAGAAATTTGAAATTTAATAAATCATATAACACAACTAATAAGTGGAAATATTATCTCAAAGTTTATTACAATATTCCATTTTAATTAGTTATAATAATATAACTATAATCATAACTATATACCTATTGCCAGCCATGGTGTTATAATGCCTTGATAAATTTAAGTTCAAATCGTCAGAACTATAGTTTCGAGTTCTACGAAGCGCTATCGTATCTCACCGCGCACGAAGGCTCTGTAAGCAAAAAGTTTTCCTGCATCTAGTACAATAGCTGCAAATAATAGCACTTATTAAACATAATCTTCCAAAGAAGACTGGTAGAGCTGGCACAATGTTGCACGTCAGTCTTGGCTCGCAACAAGCGACGCTAAAGTGATTGGAAGACATGAAACTAAGGAAAATGAGTCGGTCTGTCATCGGAGACGAGCTGGCGTGACTACTGCCCATTATTATCGCACTAAATTAGGCCGTAATTATAAAACAGAGGTCACTGTACACAATTAGCCACATTATATCACACAGTGCCTATTTCATTATGTATAAGTTAGCTTCATAGGGTAACCCATCGATTATTGTGACGTTTTTGAATTTAATTCCTTCAAAATACGTCATTTTTAACGGCGGACAACTAATTTAAATAAAAAAAAACCTCCAATGTGCGAGTTGGACTCGCGCATCGAGGGTTCTGTACAAACTTATCTAAGTTTATAAGTTCCTAACTATGTACATATTTTTTGCTTAACATTTTGCTACAAAGACCTTGCTTCTTGCTAGTATTATATTATCTGTGCTTCTTGTCAAATTTTATGATTGTAGGTCTACGGGATATAGGTTTTGATCCCCTTGTGAAATCACTTTGTGAAAATATGAGTCGGTATTTATGTTTTTTGGTCGTGTTGACTTACAAGTAAGATTTTTCACAGCGGAAAAAGAGCGAAGACCCGAAAAAGAATCTTGACGGACAGACGCGCAACCAAATCCTATAAGGTTTCCGTTTTACCTTTTGAGTTACGGAACCTTAAAAGCAAATCACAAATGTTGACACTTTTTTTAAGGAACTAGCATGAGTCCATTAATTTAAACATTTTTTTATTGCTTTCACAGGCTTAAGATTTTTGTGAGATACAAACAATTATAAAATAACATAGGTACGAGTACCTATAATGCTGAAACAAGCGCATCGGAATAAACGAGGCCGACGAGTCAGTATCAAATTAAGATGATATAAAATAATTACTGGTCTAGGATACAAAACTATTACTGTACTTATCCTGTTATTTTAAGTACAGCATTGATAGATATGCAGTTTCTGTGCCTTTTATATGAATTAAATAAAACTTTAATGTGCCATTTCTAATCTCCTTAGGACTGTATTTTGTTATCATTATCTTATTAGCATTATAAGAATTCAGATTTTTTAAAACTACTATTTATAAAATTATTTAGATTAAAAATACGTTTGTTAACAGTAAATTTGATTATTGTTTTCCTATCATAGCCGACTTACGGACGGTTTCAATATTCTATCTATCTATGGAATTGGTTACAGGGATATGAATTTGACATTAGCCCCATACAAAATACGTCAAAATTCTATCTCCAGTAAACAAATCCATAGCTTGATAGTATATTGAAATCGGTTGTTAGAGATAAAGCATCTGCTCTAAGATAGCCGGTGTCTTAAAATTTTCAAACTATCACTAACGTGTTTTAAATGATAGGTTTTAATTTCGGACATTTTAATTCATAAGCTATTGCAATTTACAAAGAAATAAAAAGTCTTTTGAGCTATAATACATTTTAATAAGAATTAGCTTTATTTTGTAAGAGATTATCATGCATTGAAAATTTAAGCGCCATTGCAGTAAGTACCTACAGAGACACTCGTTTTGTGAATTGCGACGGCAAAGAAATCAATTCGACCACGAGATATGGGAACCATCGACGGGCATCGAGAGCGCATGCTCCCTTTAGCCATATTTCAAGCATATTTCGGTTCCGGGCCCTATTTTTTAAATCATTCTTCCGGCATCGATTGCTCGGCAGTGTTCGATTTCTACTTATTTTCGTTTTGTTTTCGACGAAAATCAAAACAATATTGATCTTCGTCGTAATGTTCTATTGATTTTCATCGCAAGAGAAACGAAAATCAGTAGGAGTCGAGCACAGATGACTCTTGAAAAGCGCTCGATGCCGGACGAATGATTCAAAAATAGAGTCTTGGGCTCGTATTAATACATAATTGCATCTCAAGAATGAGGTCGATATTAAGATGTCTTTTTGATAGATGTTCCATACATAAAACTTCAGAACTGTATCTTAAGATCGATCTCAACTTTAAAATTTACCCCTAGAAACTTTCTTCCCAAAAGCACTTCAAGTAAGGGTGATGTGTGTATACTTAGTTGTAGACAAACACGCCTCGCGTATAACGCCATCCCGCTTTTATTTACTACGGATATGTCGAATATATTAAAGGTATTGTTTACTATGTAAATGCATACGTAAGTTTTGATATAACAATCAACAAATAGTAAAATATTTTTTCCTGTCAAATCAAATATCATTCTTTAACCTTTGATCTTTGTTGTTCGTTATGTGCGACTTCTAATAAGATACAGGGCTAGCTCCCCGGGTCAGACAAAAAGTTGGGATTTTTTGTTTACCAAAAAGCTCAGCGACAGTTCAGCATTTCAATAGGCTCGCCCATTATAAGATAACACCTAAAATATGCTTAAAAAAATTTTGCGAAGTGTGTGTCCAAAAAGCTAGGTAGAGGTAGGTGCCTAACATTTTAGAGAGATCTAAAAGGTAGAAATCTGCTAATATTAAGTTACTTCAACTTTACTTATCGCGTGACAAAACGTTATCAGAATAAATGGACAGAGTTTTTGTAGTAAATCGCAATCATTTTCGGTACATCATATTTTTAATGAACTATACCTACATAGAAGCTGGTGCAGCAGTATTACCTCAGCCTCGTTTGAATTGGGTCCACGGTCAACGTGACATCCTATGTACATTATTTGTTGCTATTTTAAAATCGAGACGCAATCTGCAATACTGTCTGTTGGTAGTAGATGAAGGTACTTAGGGTAATACAAGGTTATTAACGTGTATATTTTACTGGCGCTATTTATTGCCAGTTACTTACTTTTTACGTGTAATTTTCACGTATCAGAAAATCCTGAATTCTTGTAAATTTTCCCCAAAACTCCATGGAAACACGTACTCGTATTATCTCTAATGCGACTATTTTATGTAACAAGATTTTTAAAGTAGACACATGAAAATTTATATTTGGCATAACGGGAAACATAAAAAAATAATTAAAATAATGTGTAGAATTTTGAGAGCCTTTTATATCTGTTTTAAAATGTTCGTCGTCATTTTCAAAAGCTATAAGGAAAAATTTGACTACAAGAAAAAATAGCATATTTATGATGAAAATACGAAGGATGTTTCAGACTCGAGGACATCAAGACTGTCACTTTATTAGCGTAAATTTCAAAACAGAACCATATTTGAAATCACAGATATTAACATGTAGTTGAATAATTATCGCTAAAATATAAATATAAATTTATTCATGGATTGGTTAAAAACAGACTACGTTAAATTCTACGTTATGAACTCTTACGTTATGAAATACTTTTCCGTTAATTTTCCTCTAAACTCTGTAAGCGAGGCCGCAGAAAACAGCTCTACCTATGTGTTAATTCGGGTATTAAAGCTTTTTGTTTATTTTTACCTATAAATTAAAATCAATTTAACACATCACATAACAGATAAAAGAATCTATCCATCTCTTTTCTAAAACTTTATAGTTTTTTAACTTATATTTCCTTTCCACTATCTTTTCAATAGTCAGTGAAAATAATAATGTAATTTTCCAAAAACATTCATTTCAGTCTTTATAAACTTGATCTTATTTGTATTTTAGACATATTATCACAAAGGTCCCATGGTGTAATGGTTAGCACTCTGGACTCTGAATCCAGCGATCCGAGTTCAAATCTCGGTGGGACCTACCTTTTTGCATTTACTTTTTGCTCCATATTTTTTAATTGATTTCACAACTGACAATGAAAACGCGTTTTTCGTTTATTAAAAGATACTAAATAATATAATAAAAGAAAATTTTTGAAGATTTGGAAAAAGTAGACACATTTATTTTGTTCCGTAGTTAAAACGGTATGGTTTTTTATTTCATAATATACTTAGGTACCTGTGTTAAATCGTGTTGACTTAAGGCGATACAGAAAGTAGGTTTGTATAAAAAACTGGTTATGTGCGAATCGGAATCGCACACCGTGGGTTCCGACTTCCGAACAAGCTTGTTACCACAAAATTTGAAAAAAAAAACTTTGTTTCTTATGTAATTTTAACAGCAGATTTTTTATATTATAGGTACATCACACCACCACCTATGGAATTCTTAAGTATGATATAATTTGAGCTTCATTTTTCTACCCTTACTCTTCACTTAATCTAGGATGAGCTGCACATTTAAATACCTACCCGTATCTACTTGTCAATTTTTATTTTTTTCATTTTATTTAGGGGGCTTACATAAAAATATACTTAACACTTAAATATATCTATACCACAGATTACCGATAGGCTCCGAAACAACTCGAACGATTTGAGAAATTCTTACACCATTAGAATGCTACATTACTCCTGAGTAAAATAGGCTACAAAATTAGTTTTTCTACAGAAAAAATAAAATTCCCACGGGAAAACAAAAACAACGCGGGCGAAGCTATTAAGTAATAAAAAACCAATATCAAGCCTCTACTTCATATTACAACTATATTATACTCTAGGTACCTATACCTAAGTACTTTTTTTGTAAATGGCACACAGAGATTCACAGTCCTCATAAGTCCGCCTTGACATTAGCCCAATTTTCTCCTTATTTGTTTTTTTCTTTCCTTTTGAAAACCTAATGCCGTATGATTGTTCAATGCCAAATGTTCATTATCACTGCTGATCAAGTAAGACCAATCTAGAAGCAAAAATTGGTTTTTCATTGCAGTCTACATTCTAATATGTGATTTGAGGCCCCCAGGTGTCTCGTTTAGAAAGACATCTATATTCAACAAAGTTGTATCCTATTATTTCTTAACAAAAAAATCTAACAAAACCACAAAAATGCAAAAAACTGGTCTAATGTAAGTTTAGGCTCTTGTTTAACAAAATTATTTATTGATTGTAGATTTTGATTTGCCGAGCTCTGAACCAAATGTGGATCGATTTCATTGCAAGTTAGTGTACATACTTACATCAATCAACATTACATATTGCAAAAATGCGATATGATACCCAACTCAAAAAAATCTTAAAAGCTTTACAATGTTTTGTTACGTCACGGAATGCGTGTAAGAAAGACCCCACGTTGATATTACAAGGGAAGCGTCGCTTTTGGCAGTGCTATGCAGTTAGGCGAGGTTCGCGGTAGTCATTACCGCAGCCGCTTAGCCAGATGCAATTATATGGAGGATGTGGATGCCCACGAAGTAAATGAGAAATGATTATAATTACCGGGACCTGCAAGCGCGCTGGACCAACATGGGAGAGCGATCTGTCCCAGCGCAATTTTGCGTGTGCTTAAAATTTCTTGACGGGCGCGAACAGAAAAACTCGGGGCAAAACTTGTTTTTGTTGTTGCAATTAATATTACTGCGGCTGCAGTTACGTAACTTCTGCTATAAGCACACATTTTTCTTATTTGTTAATTTTCAGAATGTATGTTTATTGCATTTTGAAAATTGATACAGACTGGGAACACGTACAATGCGATATTATTTTTTTAAACATACCTACACCAGATCCGACCAGAGCTGTGGTACAGTGTCTAATAACCACCTAATAACCATATTCTTATTTCTTACTTTTGATCAAAAGAAACCGCATGAAAATCGATCGACCCATTTAAACGCCTTAACACTACAAATGGTAAAGAAGTAAAGAAACCTCCGAATCCGAGCAGCTGGGCAGAACTATATCAAACCTAATAATAGTAATAGTGTGAAATTGTTGAAAGAGTTTGATTGAGTTTGATTCCTATGAAAACAGACTTCAAAAAACGAACAAATTCCAAAATAATATAAGAATACAAGCAACATAGATTTTTTATTTTGAATTTGGTGCGGTTGATTGATGATCGTCTTTCATATTTGGCACCGACTTCAAAATAAAAAATGTTATGATGTTTGTATTGTTAAATTATTTTTCACATTTTGTTTTTTTTTTTGTTAATTGTTTTTCTATTTTAATCTTTTTAGTAATTTGTATTTGAAAACTAAGATCTAACTTACTACCAGATGCAAATACCTGAATAGCTTAACCTCTCCTTTCTAGGCGGTCGCATGCGACCGCTGTGACGTCACGCTATGAATTTTTTTTTAAAATACCCTCAATAAATTTTTTTTCACAAAAAAAATTATTTCAGAACCAAAGTAATTTTTCATTTTGTAAAAAAAATGTATTAATTTATAAATATCCTTTTGTGAGGGTAGTTTTCGGTATTACACAGCGTAAAGCCACACCGGTCGCATTCGACCGGTTGGTGGCTTGAAACACTTTGGACTTCCGACGGACGGAGCGTTGTTGAATCACGAGTGAAGCATGCAAATGACAACACATTGTATGTGTGCGTGTCTTGTTCGTTGAAAAATGACAGCTTTTTGTCTTAACCCAGGCGTAGCACAGGCTGCCAAGACGGGACTTGAGTCACGCATTATCTCACAATTTCAGTGACATAATATCTATGTCTTAAAGAGTAGCACGGCGGCGCGTATTGAGGCTGCGCTCACAGTGCTAACGATTATAATCATTTGTCCAAATTAAAGAGAACACTGAAAATGCTATCAGCATGCTTACGAATTCGGTCCGGAAGAATAGGTATATTCATTTTGAACCGAAAACACAATTATCGAACGTCAGACTGACAGTTTGCAGAAAGTGATTTCACTCCAGAGCATTAGCGCCGTAAGTTCTGTATGACGTTAACGATAACGTCATGTGGCTCTTCATGCCGGCTAACATTAGCGCGCTCACAACATTTCGGGACGCGTTTGAGCGCGCTAATAGTGACACTTATTGATTTTCGGAACGCAGCCTTAGTGTGACTGACATGATAAAATTTCTTGACGCTGCTCAAGAGATACGTGTCACTGAGTCTTATCACAAATTTCTTGGCAGCCCGTGCTACGCCTGCTGGTATATCTGTGTGAGTGTAGGTCGTGTACAAACACATGAAATTGTCTTACCTTGCATGCTTCACATCACTACCTACGTCCGTATTTATTGTAGGTCCATGGGTTTTCCACGATTTTTCTTCAGTCCACGATTTTTCTTCTGTCACCAGAATCAAGATCTGGTAGTGACCAGATCTTGATTCTGGTGACATTTCCTAATGTCACCAAAATCTTGGTCCTCCAATCCCTCTCAAACAAAACACAAAATTTGCAACTCAATTAATAAATGACAGAGTTATATAGTCGAATTGATAACCTCGTCCTTTTTTTAACAGACTTCAAAAAGGAGGAGGTTCTATGTTCGGCAGTATCTATTTTTTATGTAGGTACCTATGTTTACCGATTACTCCGCCATTTGATAGCATATTTTCAAAATTCTTTTGGGAATCGGAAGAGTATACTGCCGAAGTTGACTCATAGTTACCATGTCATGATCTGATGATGGAATCCCAGAAAAATTAAGGAAAACCTTTAAATTTCATAGGCACGTCCAACGTGTTTCATGTTTTTTCTGAAGATATTCAGGTATTAGCATCTAATAACATCATATTATGATACTGAGCTGATGATGGAAGGTTTCTTTCAATTTAGTGAGAACTTTCGACTTTCTACTCGGACTTTCGACTCGGAGCCCTATATTTAACCGATTCAGGTGAGATGGTCGTGGAAATTATATCTCCTAAACAATTAGGTTGTCAGAAGTTCGGGAATCATTCCTTCAATACCTACCGTTCGAGCGAAAGACGTTTTATTTTGATTAATTCTGGTATTTGCGTTGGGTCAAATTTTAATACGCATAATATTAAAAGTTAAAACTAAAAAAAATAATTAAAATTAAAAAAAAATACCAAAAATTAAAACTGACTTCAAAAACACCAAAAAGTCGTAAATAATATAAAAATACTTACATATAAATCTACAATATTTATATTGAAGTCAGTTCCAAACAATGATCACCTGGAAAGTCATAAAAATGTTACAACAATAATGTAGTAGTACTAGTTAGTTAAAATTTGACCCCGACTTCAATATAAATTTGTCAAGTTGTATGTAATGTATTCCTATAAGTATTATTTCAACTTTTTGGTGTTTTTGAAGTCGGTTTTATTTTTTGTCAATTTTATTTGTGAAGTCGGTTCAAATAAACAACATGACACACGATGAAGGTGCCAATAACGTTTAAGGGTTTCTGTCGATTTTACTAGTATCCCATCGCTAGATCCTGACTTTAGTGACAACGGAATCAATTATTGGGAGTATCTTCTTTTTAAACATAAAAGAATTTTCCAAATCCGTAAATGAATAACGGAGTTATGAGGTAACAAACTTAAAAAATCATAGAGTCGAATTGATAACCTCTTTCTTTTTGTGAAGTTGGTTAAAAACAATAAAACCCCATTCAAGATACCTTCCAGTTTAGACTTATACAAATTTACAGATTTTGTAAAAATTTATTAAGAATTTAAAAAGATACTTATATGTTATTGTAAAACAAATAACAGCATGAGTATAAAAATTGTATGGACTTGATTCTTTTGCCTTACAACGGTAAAGATATAAAAACATGAATTTTCACGAGAATTTCCATTAATATGACATGTGACCCTAAAGGATGTAAGTAATAGATTTGAACGAAGAATTTTACGCCCGCCATGTTGTTTTTTTCACTGGCTTCGTTGGTTTTTCCTTATTTTTAAGTAGGGATTTCTCAGCTTCCTGCGCGAATTTTGAAAAATCCTCCCTTTGTGGGCGCCTTCATAAATCAACGAACGCATGTACCCAATTTCATGCGTCTAGCTCCAGTAGATACGATACTCCTCTACGTTGATACCTCAGTCAGTCAGTCACCAAAGATTTTTATAAATACAGATATTTTAGTACCTAAAAGAGTATCTAATTAACGTACTTAACGATAATTGTCCAACATAAAACAGTTTTTATTGTCGATGAAAATTATGGCTCACCAAAAAGCTTGTAACTGCTAAACACTCCATGACAAGATTTTAGGCATTCTTTTGTAATCACAAACATCATGCTACAAATTTTAATAACCTTCTTTGCTAATGACTGTGATGCCTTGTGCCTGGTGTAACCTTCTTTACAAATGAAATGGTTGTTGATTGTGCAATACTTACAGTATTTAATTCATATTTGCTTATAAACAACAGCACTTATTCAACATCAATTACCTACTGGTAAACCTATGGGCCCTTATAACATTTGTTACCAAACATCACTTTTATACAAAACTTTATCGTTTTAGAAACTGTTATGTATTATAATATTAGATTAGTATTAGATGAAAATTAAAAATATCTACTTAACTAAACCCTATATAAAATAAAACTAATTAAAAACTAAACACGCCCTACAAAAAGTATAACCTATAAAAAGAACACGCCGTCTAGCTCTCTGTCCCGCGGCATCATACTACCCAGTACGCTGGCGGCATTGCCCCTCTTTATGGCAATCGACAGATTTTGTGCAAAGTAGCCGCCAGCTCTTGAGTCACCCGAGGCGAGGACCAATCTAGTCGACACGTCCTTAACAAAGGTTTTAGTGTCGAACGACCACGGCCCCATGGTCTCTACAGCAAGCGCCGCAAATTCTAGGCGTCTGAAGGTACTGCCGATGGCGATGGGGCGGATCCCTCCATCTTTTTTGCTAAGTGCAACAAGATTGGCGCTATAGATGATAGGAGTAATTTCGTTTGGGACCCGCCCCTCCAGCATAAGGTTGACCTAGCCTTAACTAAAGCCTTCCCTGAGTCACCTACCATTGGCCCAATCAAGTCTTTTAGGTGCTGAGGGGATAATCCGTCCAATCCAGCAGCAGAACCATTAGGAAACGACTGGGTCGCATTTAGGACATCCACCTCGGTGGTCTGCAGGTGGTTATGAGACACGGTCGGTGGATGTGGCAACTGCGAAGCAGGAGGCGTGGTAGGGTTCTTATCGCGGAGTGCCTCCAAAGTCTCTGCAGAGTTGGCAGCCACGGAGTCATATGAGAATAATAGCTTAGCGGCACCTCTTATGTTTCCATCTGAAATTTTGGCTTCTATTAGATTATTTGTATTATAATTTCGTGTATGGCTGAATGTTTAATGATAGATCATGATGGGTGCAGTTGTGTTTAATGATAGTTGCCAGAGATCGTTTAGTTGTATTGTTTTCTATGTATAGTTTGCGAAGATAGTAAATTTTGCCATGAAATTGTATTATTCTCATCGACTACCTTGGTCACGTACTCCGAAAGACTACGAGCAACCGTAGCGCGCGCTCCTCTAGGGATCCTTTTATAATTTTGAACGAATGCTTAAAATATGCGATCCTATCCGATAGAGAGGAACTACTCGGCGTCCCATCTGTGACTGACTGGGAAATTTGTGTTGAACTTGGGTAGTCAGTTCTCGGGACGTGTTTGCGACTGCTATGAATAATTTTCCATCGGCGCAAATGGGACATTCGAGTAGCCCCTGAGACGACGTGTTTGTGAAGTTCATAAATATAAAAAATATACCTACTTACAATAGAATACACATACCTAAAATATACTTTTCACTTCTCATGCTCGAAAAAGTACTACTTTATGCAAAATCTAGGCGACATAAAGTTGAACTTTATGCACAAGGGCAAAAAAGTAGCTTTTTAAATGTATCTATACTAAGGCAGTGACCATTTAGACCATGCAGCCAAACATAATAAATTGTGCACGGATAAAACTTGCTAATCTATAATATATCCTTCCCTATTTGCATTTTTGGTTTATAATAAGATAATACGAAAAAGTAACTAAATATCAAGACATATTCATCACTAAAAAAAACAATATTCCAAAATAATTTAAGAGTAGGCTGTATATATTTTATTCTTTGCCCGAAAATCATGCACAAAAATTAAAAAAAGTAAAGTAGCGGGAAAGAAGCCGTGAAATTTTCGTATTGAATTTTCTCAGTTATTGGTGGCAATTCTGTTGGCACTAATTCGATTAAACTAAACTAAATTTAGTTTTAGTGCTGTCAAATTGTGTTTTTAGTTAAAATTTTTAAACAAAAAACACGATTTGACAGCGCTAAAACTAAATTTAGTTTAGTCTATTCCAACTAATGCCAACAGAATTGTTGAATTAACTAAATTTTAAAAATGTCAAGTGAAGAAGAAGATTTAGAACTTACTCCTAATACTTTAATGGAAATAAACGCACAAAAAGTGGTGCAAGAAATATTGCCGCCAAAATCTCGGCAAATATATATGAAAACTTATGACAAATTTATAGTATGTTATGTTACTGTTTTATTTTCTCGCAATCGAAGTGAAAAGCAGAGTTTATAACTCGTGCACAAATCATTTTTATCCTCGACTTCTTCATCTGCCCTCGCCCTGTGGGCTCGGGCATATAACGATCTCGGATAAAAATGACTTGCTTTATGCACTCGGCATAAAATCTACTATACAATTAAACATACATACTCATAAAAAAATAAGATACTCACAAAAAACAGCACTATTTAAAATTTTGAAGCTTGACAAATCTTTGTAAAGTCACTCAGGTACAAAAGGTTATTCAGGTAGTAGGCGATGCGCAGGCGTTAGCGGGGGTAACCAGGGAAACTGCTTAACTGGCATCCGATAGTGTACTGCTAATCGCCGTGTTTCTCTGGAAACCAACTGGAAACGCGCACGTCAAGAAAGTCGACATGTCATGGCTGTCATGGAGCAAAATGCAGGATTTTCAAAATAAAACAGCTGATTTATTTGAACACAAATAGGGCTGCCTACAGCTGCCGATCATTCACGTATAGATTAGTTAATCCACGGACTTAATAATCAAAATAGGACTGAGCTCCATCAAAAATGACGTATGCAAAAATACACCATATCACATACGCTCCGCTCGTTTTTCGGGTCAGAGAACTCAGTCCTGTTTTGATTAGTCCATGGGTTAATCTAAAAAGCAATATTCTTCTGCCATATGTAAATAAGAAACAGAAATTTTACGACTTAAAAGTCGGAGCAAGATGTTTCGAAGTATCTCAAGTTTTTTTTAACTTATTACTTATAGCTTTCAGCAAATTTTAATTTACTAAAATAAAAAAGTGTTGTATATAAGTATACCGGGTATAAGTGACGGTGTCCCTTTTCTTTTAACAGTGAGTTCACACCAATGTTAATATTTGTTTACCGATGTTTATTTTTCCCGGAAAGCTTTTAAAGCGAAAGAAAAGGAGTTTTAATTTTTAATTTTTATTCATGTTACGCAGTGTATGGCGCGCCATCATCATTTTTGTTCCGCTCACACCGGTGCGTTGACGTTCGATGACCCAAACAGCTGATTCCACGCGCAGTACGATGGAAATATTATATGAATTACTTTGCGAAATTAATTTTTTGTGTATTTATTATGGTTTTTTGACAGAATATGATTTGTAAACGTTAACTTAGTTATATTACACCACAAAATTTAGAAAAAATAAAAAATGCGGAAAATTTATGAATTTTCCGGGAGAAAATTTCAGTGATTTTCAAATTAGGATCATGGTCTGAACTCACTGTTAAAAGAAAAAAGGGACACCGTCACAGTAACGAATATGATCAAATTAGCTATATAAGGATCATTTGATTCTGATAAACTTGATATTATAAAAAATAATCTCCGAACAATTATTTTAACCAACGATTGTGTGTTGATTCTAAAAGGCGCTATTAAAGAATTATCAGTTTATCCACTCCTTCGCTTCAAGAAATAAAATCAATCCTAATTGTGATATGTGTGTTCGTAGAACAGTAATTTTGCACGTCAGCTCATGATTAACTGTGTGACTCGACTTGACAAGCGAGCCGAGAGCAAATATCGATTCCGTCCTCGGGCGGTTCTCATCCCATAAAGTGCCCAAACTCTTTGTTTCCTTACGGGGAATGGCTTTGTGAAGCGTCAAACTCCGGACGGACCTAACCTAACTGTTAGGATCATTATATTTCATGATTAGATTCTGATATATTAACGGTGCTATTTTTACATGGTTTAGCGCCTTTAATTTATAATTAGCAATGCAATATTAGCACAATCATTATTTTTCTATGATGACAACTCTTATTTGTATGTTTAAACACTTTAATCCAGTTATGTATTTAACTCAATGGATTACATGCACATATTATTTACGAAGAATTAAATAAATTATGTAATATTTTATTTATATAGTAGGTACTTCTTTGCGTGTAATAAGCGCCTAGCAGATATTCAGTCACGGCGCGGTCAATCTGAACAATGATTTTAGTTATCTGCGTAAGAGATATTACAGTGCCAAGCGTCTACGTAAAATACTCGTACAAGTGCACTATCTGTTTCTTCACATAGTTCAATGGGACAGTTTAACCGACACTACTGGAACGAGTTCAGGCACAGGATCCACTGTTTAACGTGCCTTCCGAACCACGGAGGAGAGCGAAATGTTTCATATTTTTGGTCAATTATCATAAGCCTGGCCACGGTCAACGTTGCTTCGCTTTGGAAATGACTATAGCCGAGCGCACACGTCAATGTGCCACCGAGCTCCTCGTTCACCATATGCTGTATAAACACGATGCTGTCAGCTTGAAATGCGCCGATAAATATATTCAATACAAAATTTAAAAAAATAGACGTCCATTTTGAAATATATTCTTTTAAATTTTTTTAAACATGGGAACATATTAAATTATCTACAGTCATTAGATTAACGTCCTCAATACCTCGCGCTCGCTGTTAGACCTACTATTATTGCATTGTACTCCTGGATGTACACCGCAGCTCGGATTTTTGCACTACCAAGTGAATAAAATGTAATCATCTATATGGGGTATTTACCGTGTGCATTTAAATGTGTATTTCAACTGGATTCTCTGTTTCTACGATACAAGGCACTTTACAATGAAGAAGGTACTTTGATGACCTACCTATTAGTAGTACTACTATCAAAACACAGATGATTTAAAGTAACATTAAATCTTCTTAACCTATTTTTGAGTCTCAATGATTTATTTACAGAAAGATCTCTCCTTACTACTTACTATTCGCAGCCAGCTTGTAAACTAACCGGTGTTTGATGAGATTTATTTGCCAATTTCAGAGTGAGTACCGTTTCGCGGGCGGGGGCTACCCGCGCACCAGCAGCGGCGGGGCCGGTCGCAGCGGCGGCGGGCTGTGCTCGGCGGCGCTGGTGGGCGGGGCGCTGCTGGCGGCCGTCGCCGTGCTCGCTGTCGCCGCGCTGGCGTTCTACATGGGCGCGCTCAGGCCCGACAACGGAGAACGTAAGTCTAAGTAAGCTCATAATCTTGGTAAGATTCGACGAAATATCATTGATATACCGGGTATAAGTGACCGGTGTCCCTTTTCTTCTAACAGTGAGTTCAGACCGGTGTTGATATTTGTTTACCGATGTTTATTTTTCCCGGAAAAGCTTTTAAAGAGAAAAAAAGGAGTTTTCATTTTTAATTTTTATTCGTGTTACGCAATGTATGTATGGCGCGCCGGTATCGTTTTTGTTTCACTCACACCGATGCGCTGACGTTCGATGATTCAAAGAGCAGGCGCTATATTTTTGAATCATTTGTCCCGCATCGAGCGCTTTTCAAGCGTCATCTGTGCTCGATTCCTATTTTTCGTTTTTCTTGCGATGAAAATCGATAGAACATTACGACGAAGATCAATATTGTTTTGATTTTTGTCGAAAACAAAACAAAAATAAGTAGAAATCGAACAATGACGAGCGCTCGATGCCGGAAGAATGATTCAAAAATAGGGCCCCTGATTCCGCGTGCTATATGATGGAAGTGTTATACGATTTACATTGCGAAGTACATTTTTTGTGTATTTATTATATTTTTTTTAACAGAACATTATTTATAAACGTTAACCTAGTTATATAACATCACAAAATTTAGAAAAAATATAAATAAATCGGAAAATTTATGAATTTTCCGGGAGAAAATTTCTGTGATTTTTAAATTAGGATCATGCTCTGAACCCACTGTTAAAAGAATAGGGACACCGTCACTTATACCCTGTATATAAAGGTAAACATTAGGCACAGATAAATACTCGTAGAACTCTCCTCTATCCGTGTCTCCAAACAATATAGAATAGAGTGCTAAGCATACTCGTATTCACTTAATTATTAATTGCTCCGATACACGGTTCTCTATTTTGTCTCATAATTTTTTTATCCATAATCTAACGTGTCATAATGTTTTTTGACATAATCATCATATATCCGAATGATAAGCACCCCTAACTTAATTTCTCATAATATCACATGCCCGAAAACCGAAATCTCTAAATATAATATGACCTAATTTTTTTTGCTACAAATATCACAATCTAAATTTATAATTCTTAAAAAACTTTTCTATAACAGAAACACGCGTAAGGGCCTTCGGAGCCATCCGTACACTGTGTCATCCTTTTCACACCGTACCAAGAAATTCCAAGATCGTCTTCTGTCGTTCATCCCACACTTGGAATTCTCTACCTGCGCACGTGTTTCCTCCATCCTACAACATGGGTTCCTTCAAAAGAGGCGTGAAAAAGCATCTTTTGGGCCGGCAAGGGGCGGGCAGGTAGGAGAGTGGATGTCGTCCCTACTCTATTTGTCAACTCATTTGGGCCTCTTTCACCGCTTAACATCAGGCGGGAGGTCATTTGCCGGGCCATCCATAAAAAAAATAAAAAAAAGTCCTAACGTAATATCTCATAATATAACGTGCCCTAAAATAAGGCGTTGATTTATAATTACTTAATGTAAATTAAAAATTATGTAAACAGGTAAACAAACAATCAAAATATAATACAATATAATCATATATTAAAGTTCTTTCATTATATGTATTACCAAATCCATGCATACGTTTAAAAACAGTCACTTGATGTAATGCAAGCAAGCATGCAGCATGCAAGCAAGGTTAAAGCATGCAAGCAAGCAGCATGCAGCATGCATGGCTTCTGTCACTGCTCGGGCGCTGCGGGGCTCCGGCGCGGTCCCACGCGACCTTATCGTCGCAGATGGTTTTCGCCCACCACCGCAGCTTCGGCTTGCTGGCCGGCTGGACCGGCCAGCTTCAGCCGCGGGCGGCGGCGGTCGTTCAGCCCACCTGCTCCTCAGCTTGCGGGCCGCCTCGCCCCTCCGCGCCTACGCGGGTTTAAATTACACTATAGGGGTAGGGTAGACAAGACTCGTACACGAAGGTGTAGGGGAGGTCTAACGCACAGCGTCGGGCTCTCGCAAGCCAGGCGGGAGCTACAGCAGCCTGAGGAGGACACCGAAATGGAGTCGGATTCTGAGGTGGAGTTGGCGGAGGTGGCGGCCTCCTCCAAAAAGGGGAAGGGCAAGGGGAAGCGCTCCCCTGAGCCCACTGCCGAGCTGCTATGCGGCAGAGCGGAGGCGAGCGCAAAGGCGCTGGAGGAGGTAACACGCAAGTCCCGTAATCTTAAGGGGAATTGCGTAAAGGAGATTAGGGAGGCCTCCGACTCCCTAGTGGATATTGTCCGCACGTTGGCGACAAGGAATACCTCGGAGGAGGTACGTCGGCTTAAAGCCGACAACAAACGCCTCCGGGGCCAACTTGACGCCATCATGGGGGAGCTGAAGGCCCTGCGTCGGGCCTACTCGGAACAGGGGGAAGAACGCCGTCGGGTTGTAGTGACCCCTCCACCCGAAATCGCGAAAGTCGTCGAGTTGGAGGTAGTGGACTCCGAAAATGATTTGGAGGAGCTACCAGAGGCGCAGCTCCCAACCGCCCAGCCAGCGAAGACAGTTCCCGCTGAAGCACTCTCAAGAGCGGAGTTCTTAGAGAGTATGGAGTTCCTCCAGCGGGAACTAATGGCCCAGGTGGGCTTCATGGTCTCGGCCCGCCTCGAGGGCCTTGAGGTAGATGGGCGGCTCATGCCGGCCCAGGTTAGAAGGCCACCTTTAGCGGCAGACAGTGCCAGTCGGCCACAGCCACAGCCGCAGCCGCAGCTGCGGCCTCAACCGCAGGGGACAGTGTCGGGCAACACTACTCTTGCCCCACCGGCAAATATGCCGAAAGAGGCAAGGGTGGTGAAAATGAGGGCTAAGCCCTCTACATCAGCAGCAGCCCCCTCTACATTGGCGGCGGCTCCCTCTCCATCAGAGGCTGCGGTAACGGCCGAAAATCCGTGGTCAGTGGTTGTGCGGCGTAGCCGCAAGAAGCCGACTACAGACGTGGTGCCGCCCAAGAAGACCGGAGCCCCCGGAAACCAGGGGAGCGCCATGGCACAGAAAGCGCCGAAGCTGCCTAAGGCGCCGCGATCTCTTGCGGTGGTGTTGGCCCTCAAGCCAGAGGCAGTGGCGAAAGGCCTCACCTACGGTGAGGCCTTAGCCAAGGCCAAAAACTCTGTCAGCCTCAGCGCCCTAGGCATAGGGCCTGCCAAATTCCGGACGGGGATTACCGGAGCTCGAATAATCGAGCTCCCAAAGGAGACATCTCCGTCTCAGGCCGATTCGCTGGCGGAGAAGTTGGGAGAAGCCCTAGGGGACGCGGCGAAGGTGACGCGTCCTGTGAAAACGGCGGATATCCGGGTCGTCGGTTTAGACGACTCGGTAAACGCCGAAGAGCTGGGGCAGATCCTGGCGCGGGCTGGTTCGTGCCCGGCCCACCATATCAAGGTGGGCCGAGTGCACACGGGTATTCGGGGTGTCGGGGCGGCCTTCGCCTCCGTCCCCGTCGAAGGCGAGACGCCTGGCTGACGCCGGGCGCATAGAGGTTGGATGGAGTTCTGCCTCCATCCAAATTCTGGAGCAGAAGCCCATGAGGTGCTTCAAGTGTATGGGCATGGGCCATCCAATCCAGCGGTGCCCCTCCGCCAAAGACCGCAGTGGACTGTGTTTCCGTTGCGGGTCGGAGGGCCACAAAGCGGTGGACTGCGCAGCGGCGCTAAACTGCGCCGTCTGTGCAGACGCTAAGAAGCCGGCGAGTCATCGCATGGGGGAGATTAACTGTAACCCCCCGCCGGTCAGGGGCCGTTTGGCCCCGATAAAACTGGACATGGCCCCGAGAACCCCGGTACCACCGACACCCCTGGCACCACAGGAAGCACCGGCCGCAGCTGCGGCCCAGGAGGAGCCCATGGAAACCATCAATGTTTAGTGGTCCCATAAAGCTCCTCCAGGCAAATATTAACCACTGTGCCGCGGCACAGGACCCCTTGTGTCAAACCGCGGCGCAGTGGGGTGTGGGTTTGGCGTTTGTGTCGGAACCATATTACGTTCCGCCGCAGTCGCCTAACTGGTTAGTGGCGGCGGATGATTCCGCCGCCGTAATGCGGGTGGCGCGTGGCACAGCCCCCTCTCTCATTTTAAGAGAGAGGGGTACTGGCTACGTGGCCGCCATATGGGGGGGAATATTGGTCGTGTCGACCTACTTCTCCCCCAATCGCAGCCGGGCGGACTTCACAGTCTTCCTGGCTGCGCTAGAGGGGGTCGTTCGAAGAGCGACCCCATTGCCGTGCTTAGTTGCGGGGGACTTCAACGCGTGGTCTACCGCGTGGGGGTCCTCCCGCACCAATGCGAGGGGTGAAGATCTGGAGTCCTGGGTTCTGTCCCTGGGGCTCCAGATTTTGAATAGGGGCTTCACCCCTACCTGCGTCCGAGTGCAAGGCACGTCTGTGGTGGATGTGACCTTCGCTACCCCCTCCCTCGCTCGTCGAATCAACGACTGGCGAGTGGAGGAAGATGTGGAGACTCTATCGGACCACCTGTATGTCCGATACGAGGTCTCCACGGCATCCCGAGGGGCCCCGAACCGCAGGGGCTCTGCGGTGAGCGCTTTCCCGCGATGGGCGCTCACCAAGCTCCGCCCGGACGTGGCGGAGGAGGCGGCGATGGTGCGGGCGTGGGCAGAAGTACCACCCCACCTCGCCGGGGATGTCGACGGCATGGCGGATCTCTTCGCAGACGACATGAAGGTCGTCTGCCAAGCCGCCATGCCAAGGGCGCAGGCCTGCCCCGAAAGGGGGCAGGTGTACTGGTGGACGCAAGAGATTGCGGACTTGCGTACCACCAGCATGAGGGCCAGGCGCGCCTACGTGCGGTGTCGTAGGCGCGGCAGAACTACACCCGACGAGGAAGCTGAGCTTCGTCGGGTGTATGCGGCAGCCAAGAAGGCCCTGCGGAATCAAATCTGCAGGGCCAAGGAGGAGTCCAGGGAGTCGTTTATACGACTCCTGGACGACGATCCGTGGGGGCGTCCGTACCGGGTGGTGAGGGGGAAATTTAAAGCTTCCGCTCCCCCTACCTCCGCTATGGACAGGGGGCTGCTGGACCGGGTACTGGGGACTCTATTCCCCGATCCTGGTCCATTCCAGCCCCCCAGAATGGTCCCCCCGGGTACTCCTCCGATGGAGGTGGCTGCCGCGATCCCTCCCGTGTCGAACGTGGAATTCGACACGGGAGGGTTCTGGCCCTCGCCCTAGGATACCTCGAGGAGCGGTTCCGGGCGGTGCTTGACTTGTGCATCGTCTCGGGCCGCTTCCCCAGTCGGTGGAAAGCAGGCAGGCTCTGCCTGCTGAGAAAGGAGAGCCGCCCCGCGGATTCCCCGACTGGGTATCGGCCGGTGGTGCTGCTCGACGAAGCCGGGAAGTTTTTCGAGAAGATTCTCGCTTCCCGGATCGTCGAGCATCTAGAGGACCGGGGGCCGGACTTGGCAGTCAACCAGTTCGGCTTCCGCACCGGCCGGTCCACGGTGGACGCGGTGGCTCTCCTCAAGGGGTGGACTGAGGAGGCCACAGCTCGTGGGGAGACTGTTGTTGCGGTGTCTCTTGACATCCGCAACGCCTTTAACAGCCTGCCCCACGAGTGCATAAAGGAGGCACTCCGCTTCCACCGGGTGCCTCCGTACCTTCGCGCCCTCGTGGCGGACTATCTGCAAGGCAGGTCCATCCTCTACGAGGGGCCGGACGGTTGCGTCCATACGTGGGCAATGGCGGCAGGTGTGCCCCAGGGTTCCGTACTAGGTCCTCTACTATGGAACCTGGGGTACAACTGGGTCCTGCGAGGCGATCTCCTTCCACGAATGGAGGTCGTCTGCTTCGCCGACGACACGCTTGTCGCGGCGAGAGCAAAAACGGGGGAGGAGGCGGCCCACCTTGCGTCGGTCGGCGCTTCACTTGTCGTTCGACGCATCCGCCTCCTAGGCCTGGACGTCGCCCTCGATAAAACGAGGGCCATGATGTTCCACGCCTCTCGTCGCAGGATCCCACCGGGGCTCCGAGTCCGAGTGGAGGGGGTCCGCATACCGGTCGAGGCACACCTTAAGTACCTCGGCCTGGTTTTGGATCCCCGATGGAGCTTTGAGGAGCACTTCAAGCTCCTCACTCCACGGCTATGTGCCGCTGCAGCCGCACTCGGACGGGTCTTCCCTAATGTAGGAGGACCAGGATCGGCGTGCCGTCGACTGTATCACGGGGTGATAAGGTCGATGGCACTCTACGGAGCCCCGGTATGGGCGGAGTGCCTCTCCCCCCGAACGGTGGCCCTCTTGCGACGGCCGCAGAGGGTCATAGCAACCCGGGCCGTGCGAGCTTATCGCACGGTCAGCCACGGCGCAGCCTGCGTTCTTGCGGGCCAAACGCCGTGGGATGTCGATGCACGCGTACATGCAGAGATGTATCGACATCGGGTTGCCGCTAGAGAACGGGGGGGACGATCCGCTCCCGAGGAAGTGGAGCGGGTTCGTACCCAAGCGCAGAGGGAGGCTCTGCGTCAATGGGGTGAGGCACTCGCCTTCCCAGCTGCCGGCCACCGGACGATTGAAGCGATACGTCCGGTGTTGGAGGAGTGAGTAGTGCGCCGGCAGGGCAGTCTCTCGTTCCGCATGGTGCAGGTATTGACCGGACATGGTTGTTTCGGTCACCACCTGCATCGGGTCGCGCGTCGGGAGGAAACGCCGCAGTGTCATCACTGCGACACTCCCGACGATACTGCCGAGCACACTCTGTTGGTGTGCTCGGCATGGCGACGCCAGCGCAGCGAACTCAACGCTGCGCTGGGAGGCGGAGACCTCTCGCTGCCGAGCATGGTCGTGCCCATGCTCCGCGGCGAGGCGGAATGGGGGGCTGTCGCCTCCTTCTGCGAGGACGTCATCTCGCAGAAGGAGGCCGCGGAGAGGGAGCGGGAGAATGATCCTCAAGCCGCTCCCATCCGCCGCAGACGGACAGGCAGGCGAAGGTAATAAGGTTCATAAGACAAATTCAATTTGTTATTATTGATATGAAATCTAAGCTTTGTGATATTGATAACATAACGAAGATAAATCAACTTTTAAACATGTTAGTAGTGTATTATTGTTCCTTCTATATCTCGTTCAATCGCAGACACGATTTCACTCCATCTAGAAGGAACAATAAAACACGTGGTAGCAGCGTCTAGTAAGTAAATTATCAGATAAGATTCAATTCAGGTCTGTAATTGGTTGTAAAATATTCCGCTATTTATAACGTTTTAACGCGACAATGCAGTCATCATTTTGTTGAAGTACACGCATCACATCGGTCACATTTAAGTGCAGATATGAAATTTATCAAACAAAAACAATCACTAAAATTAGAATGTATTTGTCCTACGTCAATGAATGAACCAAAGCGTCATGGCAACTTACTACCAAATACCATTCGCTGTGTTGTTTGTGGCCCATCGAATTGTGGAAAGACCAACTTAGTAATAAGTTTATTATTACATGAAGATGGTCCACGATTTCAAAATCTGTATGTTTATTCAAAGTCTTTGTATCAGCCTAAATATACATTCTTAGAAAAAGTTATGAGTATGGTTACGAACACGACTTATAATAAATATAATCATAATAGTGAAATTTTAAGCCCTCACGAAGCTTTGCCGAACTCGATCATTATATTTGACGATGTTGCTTGTGAGAATCAAAATAGCATCCGAGACTATTTTGCTATGGGACGTCATAAAAACATTGATTGTTTTTATATTAATCAAACTTATACTAAAATACCGAAACAATTAGTACGAGATAATTCTAACTTGATTATTTTATTTAAACTAGACGACATTAACTTAAGACATGTCTATGAGGAACATGTAGGGTCTGACATGTCTTGGGCTCAATTTCGAGAAATGTGCTCAACTGTTTGGAATCAACCATTCAGCTACATTGTTATCAATAAAAACTGCGAACGGAATAAGGGATGCTATAGAAAGGCATTTGACACATTTATTATGGTGGACTAGCATTCATAAAAAGGTGTTACATAAACATGGAATCAGTTTCATTTGTGATTTCATACCGAGAGGAAATATAAACAAAATGGAACAAAATTTGAAAGAACAAATTATAAAATCTGCCGCAGCTGTGAAAAGGAAGGTTAATATGATAAAAGATGCAAAAGACGCTAGCAATATGGCATTAGAAACAATATTTAAGCCTATTGTAGAACCACTTAATGTGTTAACAAGCAAAAATAACGAGTCTTCATAAAAATTTGGATATTGACCAAAACCACCCAGTAAAAAAAAATAAGTACAGCGAAAGTGAGTCATCAAATTCTGTAAGTGAAGATTTCGAGGAAGCTATGAACGAAGAAGATGAAAACTCTTATGGTGATGAGGCTTATAAATTATCTAACAAAACTCTTACGATATTACCCTCCGAAGATCACGATGAGCATGAAAACTCGTTTAAATCCATTCAATCATCTCCGAGTATTGCAAAAGAATCTTTCTCATGGCCTACGTCGTGTGATCTAATAAAAGATATACCTTATGGAGTCAGAAACGAGCGAGGTAAACTTTTGCTTGGCAAAACTCGCGTTTACGATGAAGGTTGTAGACTGAGGATTGGAAATCATGATCTGGAAAAAACACCCGGTTTAAAGGAATTATTGTTTAAAAAGATACCAAATTTAGACCTTGTCACTGACGACGACTTACAAAATTATAAACAGATACTAATAGATACTAATGCTCATAAACGTAATTACGATCCTTTAAAACCAGTGAACAGTAATAAAGGATTTAAATATATACGTATTATTAAACCACTGTTTAAATACACAAGAAATATTACAAGTAGTGTGGAAAGTATTCCTCGAGGAGAAGGTATAAACCTTTTAAAAAGGGTTAAAACAGATACTGATTTGGTTTACTGGGACGATCCAAATGAGTTAGTGGAACGATTAAAATTACTACTAGCATCAAAAGAAGCTGGTAATACCGGAGTGATAAATGAAATATATGCAATAATTGAAGAACTATATGAAGCTGGCATCATAAATGTAGAATATAAAAAGCATCCATCAGGAAAATTATTCAGTCTCGTTTCAATGAAGACTGCATCAAGACGACAATGAATGTAGACAAATTTGGACATCATGTACACAAGCGTTTAAGATTATCAGAATTCATTAACACTCTCAATGATACTTTAGTAAAATCTGAAACAGGTGACTTTGATTTAAAATCAACAAAGTTGAAGGGTTTGCAATTTCCTGAAAATAACGACGAAGCAGTAAATAAAGAATACGTGGATAAATGTATTGAAGAACTAAGACAAGAAATAAAAAATAATAATAGTGATGTTAAAAGATATTTAAGTAGCTTAGAAAAGGCGACAATTGTTAGTTTGAGTGCCTTATTTTACACAAAAAAAGAAATAGATTTTATGATTCAAGCAAATTCAACTAAGGATGAGTAAGCGAGACGTAGTTAACGAACTTCACAAAGCAGCACGAAGAAATTTTTCTCGTCGATGTACATTCATAAAAGGAATTGATGATCTATGGCAAGCAGACCTTATGGATTTACAAAAATATTCACAATTCAATAAAGGCCATAAATACGTTCTAGTAGTGATTGATGGCTTATCAAAATACGTTTGGGCTAAACCTTTAAAATCAAAAACAGCAAACTGTGTTATGAATGCTATGCAAAGTATATTAACCACTTCTTCGCGTAATCCTAAAAATTTACAAACCGATTTAGGAACTGAGTTTTATAATACGAGTTATAAAAAATTGATGGAAACGTATAAAATAAATCATTATTCTACATATTCTGCAAAAAAAGCATCCATTGTCGAACGTGTCATTAGAACAATCAAGTCTCATCTTTACAAATTATTTAGTCTTCATGGACGATATCAATGGCTTGAACATAATTTGGATGACGTGATACAAAACTATAACAACACTAAACATCGAATTACTAAATTTAAGCCTGTTGATGTTACTAAGTCAAACGAAATTTTTGTTAAGTCAAACATTGTTAAAACGCAACAACCTAAAACAAAAAAGAGATTTGCGTTTCGAATAGGTGATTATGTTCGTATAAGTAAATACAAAGGAGATTTTCGTAAGGGTTATACTCCAAATTGGTCTACAGAAATTTTCCGCATAGTAAAAGTTAATGAAACCAATCCTCAAACATATCAAATAGAAGATAAACACAAACAAATTATTTTGGGATCTTTTTACGGGTATGAATTACAAAAAACTAAAGTTCCTGATCTTTACCTTATTGAGAAAGTTTTAAAAAGAAAAGGAAACACACTATATGTAAAATGGTTAGGTCTAAATAATAAAGAGAACAGTTGGATTGACAAGAGTGAATTGGTTCAATAGTATAAATATTGCTACGCAATTCTGTATCTTCTATTCACTTTAGAATTATCAATGAAGGAAGGTGGTGGTATACTTAACACAATAATAGACAATTTACCGATTGAGTTACATTTACCTGGATATCAATTTTGTGGCCCTGGAACAAAACTTCATAAACGGTTGCTTAAAGGTGAACGAGGCATAAACAAATTAGATAATGCTTGTATGTACCACGATATAGCTTATACAAATAGAAATTTAGACGTTCGACATAAAGCTGATTTAGGACTTTTAAATATGGCGAAAAGAAGGTTAAAATCCAAGGATGCTGGAAGAGGAGAAAAGTTTGCCTCTTGGATAGTTAAAAATGCAATGAAAGCTAAACTCAAAGCAGGGAGTGGGCTCAAATCATTTATGACCGGTGTAAAAAAAATACGCTTACAATTAAAAAAACTTAAATCTAAAGACAGTCACTCTGCAATTAAATATGCCCACGCTGCTGCAAAAAAGATATTTACAAATAAAAAGGGAATACGTTTGCCGCGTCGCATTCCTATTCCAAAATGTGGAGGACTTTTACCACTTATTCCGATTTTTGCGGGATTGTCGGCTTTAGGTTCATTAGCCGGAGGAGCAGCAGGTATAGCAAAGGCTGTTAATGATTCTAAAGCTGCACAAAAAAGTCTTCAGGAATCTGAACGACACAACAGGATGATGGAAGCTGTGGCTCTTGGAAAAGGGCTGTATATAAAACCTCACAAAAAAGGAGCTGGACTGTATTTTAATCCATCAAAAAACTAAATAAGGGGCTACCCAGACGTGCACTTACCAATATTGATATATTAGAACACGCAAGTGACATTCCATTTTTTCGCGGTGTTTTCATGAGAGATACGTTACCTACGAAACCTAAAAAGATAGAATGTGCGATATTGAATTTGGATAGCTCCAAAAATCCTGGAACACATTGGGTAGCTTTCGTCAAGCAAAACAATTACGCTGAATATTTTGATAGTTTTGGTAATTTGAAACCTCCATTAGAATTAATTCAATATTTACACAACTTACCAATAAACTATAATTACGTACAACACCAAAAATTTGGTACTACTAACTGTGGTCATCTATGTTTAAAATTTTTAAGATGTTATTGGAAAAATCATTTATATAACGTGTAAAATAAATAAAATTGTCAGTATAAAAATGTCTTTCACTGTGTCTATAACTGGGAGAGGAGCCTCCTTGACAACGAACTATTCGCCAACATTGGAGTTACATGGCGACTATGAATGTGGTCTTTTATATTTTTCTACTTTTAATTCTATTCCTAATATTGATAAACGAAACAATAAATTTTATTATGGCGAAAATGAAGTCATCGAAATTCCTGAAGGGTCTTATGAACTTCAAGATATTTGTGATTACATAAAAAGTAATATTAAAAACACCGTATTAAAATTGACTTGTAACAACAATACTCTAAAGACAAATATATTTTGTTCCAAAAATGTTCACTTTAACAAAAGTGATTCACTAGGTCAAATTTTAGGGTTTCGAACTGAAACAATACATGCAAATATAAGTACTGAATCTCAGAATCCGGTCAGCATTTTATCAACAACCATCGTGAGGATTGAATGCGACGTAGTCAGCGGTTCATTTGTGAACGGAAAAGCTAGTCATATAATTTATGAATTTGTGCCTAATGTACCACCAGGATATCGGATCATTGAAATACCTAAAAATTTAATATATTTTCCAGTAAACCAAAGTTCTATAAGTGCGATTAGCATACGGTTACTAGACGCTGAAAACAAACAGGTAAATTTACGAGGTGAAGAAGTACAACTATATTTGCATTTCCGAAAAAAAAATGATTGATTTCAATAAAAAGCAAGAGGCATCGTGTACTCGAGTCAGTTTGAAAAGATCACCTCAAAAAGACGCACCGCTTCGGCTTAGAAAGAAGTTGACTAAAAGCAATAAGGATTTTTTGAAGTTAGTGGGCTTGTTAAAATGAATATATTAAATATAACTCAACCGACGTCAATAGATAACAGCATTGAAAGTTTTGAATATCACTCGTACAAACCATATGTAACAAGTTTCAACAAGAATGATGAAATACGAATACCTATCAATCAGCAAGATTTGTATGTGCTGCCCTCACTCAGCACTTTGTATATTGAGGGCACAATTAATGTTTATAACAGCAAAAAAGAAAAGGTGTCAAGTGTGCATTTCGTAAATAATCCGGTGTTATTTCTATTTCAAGACATTCGATATGAACTAAACGGAGTGGAAATAGACAAAATAAAAAATGCAGGAATTAGCACAACTATAAAATGTTATTTATCATTAAATGAAAATGAATCCAAAAGCGCAAGAGCTTGGGGCTGGTCGACTACAGGTACAACTAGTGTTGGTGATGGCGGATTCTCTGCTTCTATACCAATGAACAAAATATTGGGTTTTGCAGAAGACTATGAAAAAGTTATAATAAACTGCAAACATGAGTTAGTATTGTTGAGAAGCAACACAAATCTGAATGCTTTGATATTAAATAAAGGTGAAATAGTGGATGATATAATAATTACTAAAATTGCTTGGCGAGTTCCGCACATTAAAGTATCAGACCGTGAAAGAATTAACTTACTAAAACATTTAGAGAGAGATCGAGCAATCACTTTAGCTTTTCGTAATTGGGACTTATATGAATATCCATTATTACCGAAAACTCGTAAACATACTTGGTCTATCAAAACATCTTCACAAATAGAGAAACCTCGATTTGTTATAATTGCCTTACAAACTAATCGGAAACATAACGCTGAATTATCAATGGCAGAGTTCGATCATTGTCATGTACGTGACATACGAGTCTTTTTAAATTCGTCATATTATCCCTATGAAGGACTGAATGTAAATTTTTCAGATGATAAATTTACTTTATTATACGAACAGTACATTAGATTTCAACAGTCTTATCACGGACGTCGACCAGAGCCGTTGATGAGTCTAAAAGAATTCAGAGACGTCGCTCCTTTATTCATCATTGATTGTTCACGTCAGCATGAAACGTTAAAAGGATCTATTGACGTTAGAGTTGAAATTGAAACAGATCAAGAAATACCTGACCAAACAGCTGCATATTGTTTGATTCTGAACGATTGCATATTTGAATATAAACCTTTAAGCAATATTGTAAGGAAAATATCATGAACAACGATACGATAATTGTAGATTTGCAAGGATTTAAAAATAATAAAAATGAGTTTTTAGTAAAAGAATTTGTTATAGCAACTCTCGAGTTTACCCATATATTTTTAATTAAACCTCCTTATCCGTTTTCTACACTAACTGATGAAGAAAAAAAACAAGTTTGTTGGATAGAAAGAAACAGAGGTTACCAATGGAGTGAAGGATATATAGACTACAGAGAATTTAACAGAATTATTAAACCTTTCTTGAAAGACAGGAAAATAATTGTAAAAGGTGAAGAAAAAGTTAAATGGGTAGAGGATTTATGTGGTCATAATAATATCATAGACATAAGTTATACAGGTATACCAAATTTAAATACGTTAAATGATTTGTATAGTAATAATATGTTCCATTGTTTAACTCATAAAAAAAGATGTGCGTTAAGAAATTCATTGTGTATTAAAAAATGGTGTTTTCTCAATGGATACACATTATATGATTTTTGAATCTAAATTTAGAGAAACAATCTTGTTTAAAAATTAATATACAACTATATTAAGAATTTTTCAAATAAAATGTCATGTGTAATAAAAGTTGTTTTTATTATATTTGATACCCAAAAAGAAAAAAACTTAGTACTTGAAAATATTTTTTTATTAGGAAAACGTTTTAACAAAATTAAAAAGTTATCTATAAGTTATCACCACAAAGTTTTTTGGATATTTTTCTTATAACGGTTTCCGTAAGGTCCATGATTTCATCCACCGGTTCCTGCACCACATATTGAGCACTCAGCACTACGTTTTCTTCCGCATCAGCAATGTCAAAGCAGCTATTTGATGCACTTGAAGAATCGTTCACTAAGTCCAAGACCAGTATTTTAATTAATTTCACGCCTTTCTGCTCCTTAGTGATCACAAATGATTTTGTAGATTTACGAGCTCTTTTTCTTGTGATGTCCTTTCTTTGTCTTATTTTTCTCTCTCCCTGTCTTGATTCATTAGTTTGTTCTTCCCGACGTATCATGTTTTGATATTCTTGCGTGAAGCCTTCCAATGGATCTTGTGCATATTGGGAAAACAAGATATCCGACGAGTTTGACATTATCTGTAACAAGTGAATAATAATAATGAATAAGTTGATATCCATAATTACCTCAATAATCAATAATGATTAAAAAATGATATGAAAAGAGAATGATACTTACAATAATATTACAATATGGACTGCTTGTCACGAACAACGAGTTATGAATGAATATAATATCAAATAAAGTTGAGGCTTAGACTAAATTTGCTTATCTAGCATTGCATCACACTTGACCTCAATACAACACGTGGAAATATATGACATGTGTAAGTGCAGTAATTTATAGTGTAGGTATACAATAAAAAAACACAATACTATTTTAATGCTTATTTGGCATTGCATCATATTTAGCCTTAATATAACACGCGGAAATATGTAGCATGTGTAAGTGCAGTAATTTATAGCATACTAGCTTTCCGCTCGCGACTTCGCCCGAGTTATTTTTGTTTCCTGGTCTTGAACTATCCCTATACCAACTTTTATCTAAATTGGTTCAGTAGTTTCGAATCCTATACAATACAAACAAACAAACAATCAAATCTTTCCTCTTTATAATATTAATATAGATGCAATAATAAATAAAACACATAATACTATTTTAATTGCATTTATTAACTATAAAAAATATTAACAGGTCAAAAACAATTATATTAACTAATTTAACACTATCTTAGATTAGATTTTCATGTCCCCAAGCCCAGGTTCTAATTTTATCGGATAAAATAAAACGTTTATCATCTTGATTAGATAAAGCTACTTTGTTAACACTCTGAGTAAAAATCTCATGCTTAATGCATCTAAACAAAATATTTTTTTTCCGTATTATTTTGTCGTGAAGCAGAACTGATTTATAATCATCTAATGTTAAGTCTCTTACTACATTTTTTTTCACACCTTTTGCTTTTTTAATAAATGCTGATTCCGTTTTTATACAGTACAACTTAGACCGGAGACCTACGAATTCTGTCATAATTTCACCTCCTAATTCATCTTTAAATAAGCCCGGTATCTTTTTGTTTTTTAAAGGCAGACCAAATATATTGTCACAACTATAGTTACTGGTGTCAAAGAAGCTTAAAAAGTTATCTTTCAAATCATGATAAAAATCTTTCGTTTCAATCTTATAAACAAAGCTATCAGTATCGGTGTAGCAAAGTTGTATTTTATTTCCATAGTAAGGTTTTATGACAGAATAATGGAATTGATACATATGACTTTTAGATAGTTCTAAAACAGTAAAACCAATATAAATTGGCTTATCCAAGATAACCCTTTCAGGTTTCATTTGAACCGCAACTAAATTATTGGAAAAAATAGTAGCGCTGTGAAAATTAGGTCTCGCTATTAATTTGTCCGCTGAAATGAACTTTTTTGTCTTGTTAGATTTATCACACCACTTATTAACCAAGCGAACATCGACTCTTTTTTCACTGTCTTCCAATGTTTTTCCAAACACTGAATTATTCATCAACTTAAAAAGGTCTTGCTGAAAAGTAGTTACAGCTTGTTTTCTCAGTTCTGTGTTTAAATTGATATATTTAGCCAAAAAAGGGCTTTGTTTAAAAATTAAGGCGCGATGAATTTTATTTAAAACAAGACCATTATTAATGCATGTTTTCAAATAAACATAATGGATTACATACTGATATTTAGAATACAGATTAGGACAGAGTTTAGAAGTTTTACCTCCGAGTGGTACAAATTTTTCGGGACAAAAAGGATAATCGTTATGGTCATTATGTAGCTCCTCGGGATATGTTAAGTCCACTTCAAGAATATATCCGAACTCAGCATCATCTGCTACGTTCATGATATTTAACAAATCTACTTCGCATTCGCTTAAAAGTCTAAAATCTGAAACAGGTAAGTACTGACACATACTATAACCATACAAGTTATTGCAATCGATGTAAACTAGAAAAGAATCTGGTTCTGTAAAATCATATTGTGGCATATATTTATTGTTTGCACGAGCATATCGCGTTGAGCACATACAGATACCTCCCCGTATCCCTTTCTGTATAAAACGTATAATTTCTAAGTCAGTTAATAATTCTAACTGAATGCCGGTCTTAAGTAACATAGCATCGAATGAAAGACTTGGAGCTGTTAAGTAAAAAGCAGGATCTAATTGATAGTTCAATTTACAAATTTCACGGAAATTTTCAAATACATCAGTCAATAGCAATACATCGGTTTTTAGATAAAGGTCTGTGTACCCACCCATATCTTGTATTCTAAATGTAGACCAAACTTCCTGAGCATGAGTGTAATCTTTATCACTTATATCTTCATCAGTTAAAGAATTATAGAAACCTTTTTTGTGTGGAAGTTGTTTCTCGGAAAATGATTTCCAATGTGTCATATGATCATACGGATATACTCCTTTGCGTGTTAATAATTTAAATTCAGTTGCGTTTGGAAAATATTTTTTTAAATGCTTAAAATCTGTTTTATCTAACCCACTCGCTAATTTTTCCAAACTGGTTCCTAAGAATTGAAACGAATCGACAAATCGTATTTGAGCATATTTTTCATTCTTTAACTGTAAAAATTTTGTAAATGATACGTATTTTTCCTTATTTTTAGGTATGACTTTAACAGGTCCTAAACTATCGGCTAATTCTTTGATGAACAGATGACAGTCATAGCCGGATAGGTTATGGAAAAAAACGGGAACTAATTTAGGAACGCTAAACCGTAAGTTACAGTATTGATGCGCAGCACCTCGATAACTTCCAGTGAGGTGACAATGATCTCTCACTTTGTCAAAAAATAATAATTGCTTACAAATATGACAAACATCGGTACGCGCATAGGCCTCTGCGTCATATTCATCGAATTCCATCGCAATTTCTTTATCTAAGATGTCATAAATCTTTTTAACGTCAAAATACAGTTTATCAAGAAATTTTTGGACACAGTCTTTTCCTCGATACTGTACAAAAGAATTCAGACTGGTATCGTACGAGCACACTATGTGATAAGCAAAAGCTGATGGAATGTGCTGTTGACGCTGAGAAGTAAAACTTAATGAAGGGTCAGGCTCACAGCCATCGAACGGTATAAGAAGAGTTTCAAAGTCAGCATAGACCACAAAAGGAACGTCTTGCTTCCGTTCGAAATTTTTGAATTGTAGATAAGTTCCTTTCTCAGGCAGTACTGTACAAACGCCGCTGCATGTATGATTATCAAGATTAACTTCAGAAGTAAAAAATAGCAAGCAATCATCACAAAAATATAGTTTCTTATGATTTTTCGTAATTTGACTTCTTACAAGTCGAGAAAGGTTTTTTATCAAAACAAAGTGACATAGAACATTATTTTCAAGTAGAAGCAAGTTAATTTTAGTTCTGGTTTTGGATTTATATCCAGACTTATAAATGGGACCTACAACTATCTGATTATTCTTTAATGAATATACGTTTACACTTAAATGTGGATTGTTTTGTTCGAATTTCGCGATATCCGTAAACGTTACTGGGAAAGATATATCGTCGGTGTTTAGGACCTGTTCAAAGTGCGGATACGACGACGTACGGTCACCGTTCTTTTTAGCCGGGTACAAAGCGGCAACGACGCTCCACAAAAAACAATATTCATCTTTATTCCTGATGTTAATACACGCCTTTTTCTTTTTTATCGCTAGTGGTAAATCTACATAAGTTGAACCAGACCCTCTTAGAGGATCATATCTATTAATGTTAACTTCTAAGGAAACATTACTTAAAAAAGTCCAACCACTGTCACGATCCTCAAATTCTTCAACTTTGTTCTTAATAGTATTTACGAGTGTTTCAAACAACTCGTTAAAATCAAAATTGCGATGAATCGTTAAATTTTTTGTAACAAACGACTTAATGTTATTTACCTTGTTCTTAAATAAAAGAAAATCGGCAAAATATTCAAAATTTACTTTTAAACATATATGCTTATTTAGAGACATTTGCAAAAGATTATAAATTTTAGAAAATATACTATGCAAGAATGAATCTGTAGGAGTAATTCTGTATGTAACGATGCGACCTCTAAACGCACTCGCGAGTTCGACAACACCGGCGTCGTCGTGCGCCCGCGACACTGCGCACCTGCGCTTGTGCGCGCTGCTGCGCAGGTGTCCTACCCATTGTCTGCTGCCTACTTGCATCGAACACTCTGAGCAAAAAGGCATCGTAGCAATTCAGAAAAATAAAGTATACAACTTGTTACCTAACGCTAATCTATAGTCTTTTTAGTTAATTACTTATCCACTTAACTAAATGAATGATTACCGTACCTCATTAATACCTAAGTTACGACTGTAACTTTACCTGGACGTGGGCTCAAAAAAACCGGATTAAATATAAAAACCTATTGTAAAAAATATTTTACTTGCTTAGTTAATTTATTTATTTAATATTTGTTTTATTACTATAAAATACAGGCTTATCTTTAAACAACGACTTTGACCGCTTTAAAAACTGCTGCAAGTAGTCCCACTCGGGCTGGTCTGGCTCTAGCTGCACCTTGAGTGTGACAAGCGCCTTGGTGTACCGCTGGTCGGGCGCTACGGCCAACGCCTCGTCCGTGCTGTATACGCGCGTCTCCACGTAGTAGCGACCGTCGAGCGGAGTACGCCGCAGGAGCGTGCCGTGCGCGGTCTTGTTGGCGAGGCTGCTGTCGAGTCGTTTGCCCTGCCTGACGCGTGACGCACGCTCGGCTGTAACTTCTTCGTCGTCCGACACCAACCCGAACAAATTCAACGACTCCTTTGAGCTCGACTTAGCCTTTTTCGATGAACCAGACCTGTAAAAGACAAAAGAGATTGTATTATATCCTATGTTAGGACAATCAGCAAGAACGTGAAACAACTCAACAATAATTGATATTACTATGTTGTTGTAGAACGCAATGTTCCTATCCTACGATTGACACCTGCAATCTTCGAATTTATCTAACCCACTATGATCGATAAAGAAAACAACACTTCAATACAAAAAAAAACCCACTCTATCAGTGATGAACCTAAAACGAAATTACCACTTCACTTGCATAAATAACTCATATCTTACCTGATAGTATCGCGAGAGATTGGTTTTCTCTTAGGCTTAGGCTTCTGCGCTGGCTCGAACAGTTCTTGCTCGGAGTCAGACCTGAAAAGATAAATTTAATAATATTGTTAGTCTCCTAGCTAATACTGATCAGCAACAGCATACTAACACCGTTCACTCATTCATAATCATTTTAGTGTTCAATTGTTATCCACTTCAATCTAATTCATTAATATGTGTACTGTTGGCATACCCTAATAAATAAATATTGTGGTATTATCACATAAAATCTTCACTAACGATTCGAAGATTTAATAAATACTATGACGACAGCATAAATTAAACCTTACCTGATGTTATCTCGAGATGTTGGTTTTGTCTTAGGTTTGGTCTTCTGCACTGGTTGGAAGACTTCAAACTCGGAGTCAGACCTGAAAAAGTAACGCAAAATTGAGTATCGGAAAAAGACAATGCATACTTACACTGATCCTTCATTGTAAGTGTGACGATCTTTAAAACTATCTCATTATTATTTTCTCCGTACGAAACTTGGAGGAAATAGTAATTACAACCAACTATCAGTAAACCTTTCAAAGTACTTACATAATGAACACTCACAAATAAAGTACTGTGGCTGAAGATCTGGGTGCTGGGGAGACTCCTCGACGACGACTGACGACACTGTTGCAACTAGTTCCTTGGCTCGAAGCACTTTGAAGAACAGAATGAACCACTACTCGAAAATTTCGCATTATATAGGAACTTATTGAAAATTCATCAATTTTTACTAGGGTTGTCACAAATGTATCTGTTTTTGAAACCTGAATAAGAAAAACTACAACGAAAAATAGTATTAACTTTAAGTCTAACACAAAGAGATCAATACGAAGTGATAGTCGATGCACTGTGCTGGTGCAAAAGTTGATGAAGGTTGATGAGCTGTTGACTGTACGTGAAAAAATTATCCTGAATGTTGTTTCAGTAAATCTACGTTAGTGAAAAACGTAATCAACTTTCATTAGAAAAAACAATTTGTATTTTTTTTAAGTAAAGTAGTTTATAAGTATTTTGTTTCTAGTTATTCCTTTTTTCTTTGTATACTAGTTTTAGTAAGACATTTCTGTGACGTCATTATTATGTCATCAATAATTAAAAATATTTGTTATTAAATAGAAAAAAACAATACAATGTATAATATTTATACATTGTTATTACAGATTTTGACTATTGTAACATTAAGCAAACAATCAATACCTATATGTTTAACAGGTCAGTACACTAGGATTGTCCTAAAACTAATTGAATACTATTACTACTAAAGTAAAATCTTACAGCAAAATCTTGTTGTCGACGTCCCACTACGACTGACTCTCTCTCGTCACTCGTGACAACCCTATCGAGAGTTGCGCGCTAGACATTTTTCGCCGTGGTGCCGTGTGCAATAACCTATTTAAATGACTTTACGTATTGACCTTTAATTTGCTCGTTAAAAACTTTCCATTCATTATTGAAATAATTCAATTTCAAAGATTTATTATTTAAACACAAATTAAACAAAACATCAATTAAATTTTATACATAAAATATATTTATTAGGGTAGTTTATTGACATAATTGTGTTTTAAACGAAAGAAATTCATTATTAGATTTTAAAATTAATGTAAATAAGATACATATATACCCACGTTTTTAACTAAGACGACATTTGTTACTAAAAAGTTTTAAAAAATGCAGTAATACCTTGTAAATGCATTTTTATAACTTTCAATGTATTTGAATTTTTTATATATTACTAGCTGTGCCGCGCGAACTACGTTTCGCCATAATAAAAATAGTTTACGACCTATTCTCAGACCTACTGAAAATATTCAAAAAATTTCATAAAGATCGGTCAAGCCGTTTCGGAGGTGTTTGATAACAAACACTGTGACACGAGAATTTTATATATTAGATTTATGTTTCAGTGTTATTAAAACAAACCAAAAAATAAGAATGAAACATTATTAAACACGAAAACTTATTGCAATTTTAATTAAAGTACAATCAACAGCACATCAACCTACGATAAATATTTAATTGGGTCTTTGTTAATTAATATAATAATAGTTTCATTGATTGAAAATCAGTTGTTATGACCTTTAAGTTTTTGGATATGTCGAACTGCCTTTACCATTTTTTTGTCGAGGGGAACCGTACTCGCCGTTGGCTAGACGACGAGCGTGTATGGGGCTCCCAGCAGAGTGCCGGCCTAACCACTAAACCACCCCGGTATTCTCCCTGCCCTTATAGGCGCGCGTGATAGGGTCCACACTGCGACTACCACGTAGTTAAAATGTGCATACGCTCATTATGCTGCTATTTATTTATATGCTTTATTATGTTAAACCTTATACATATTTAATTCAGACAGTAAGTAGGCATGCCTCCTACCCGGTGGATAAGTGACCTGGTTAGGGTTGAAGGAGATTCATAGGGAGGCCTATGTCTTCTGAGCAGAAGACCTAATGGCTGATGATGATGTTGATATTTGATTCTAATCGCTAGTCCATATCCACTTATTTAACTTACATATATTAATATCTAGTGAATGCTAATAAATAAAACCAAATTCAGTAAGTTGTACATATATATTAACCTTGGGCGTTAATAATTGTAATAAATAAATAATTGGGTTTAACCATTATTTCTATATAGGTTTTCAAACGAATAATTTACATTTTGATATATACTTACATATAAAATTAAGTATTTTTGCTATCATTTGGGTCCGTTTCTTTACACTTATATCAAACAAAACTGACAAGGATTATAAACATAAAATAAAAATCCTACGTCATATGGAGTACATCTTTTTGTCTATTTTTAGTGCAAGCATAATATATAATATATTTCATCATAACGCTTTCTGTTTGTACGCTAATACTAGAAAAACCGCTAGTATAACATTTTTCACATTTAGGAATGTCGCAAAATCATTTAAACAAAGTGTCCTCTGTCCAAAGGTTCTCCGGAAGATATCACTCTTAGCGATAAGACTGTCGAAATTGTACATTTTAGCTTTGTAAAACTTCTGTAACTGTACTACTTTCGTGGTGAGTAATAAAGAGTATCTTTCTATCATCACTTCGTAGCCCAGGGTCTGATTTGCTTGGAATGACAATCACTCCAAAACATAGTTTTGACTGAGGTTTTTACAGCCGATCTGTCTGACGCCAACTTTCTTTGGATATAATAATAATAATGTCCTCCTAACCGATATTCGGTCACGGCGGACAATCTCCACAGAGACTAGCCATCTGCGCAGGAGATATTATAGGGCACAAGTGACTGCGCAAACGCAAGTGCACTCTCTGTTCCTTCACTCGCCTAGTCCGATGGGACGGTTAACCGACACGATCGGGGTGAGATCAGGCGCAGGACCCACTGTTTAACGTGCCTTCCGAAGCACGGAGGAGCTTGAGATGTTTCTTATTTTGGTCACCCATCCTAGGACTGACCACAGCGAACGTTGCTGTGGTCAGTCAAACAAAACCGTATTTCTAGCTGCAATATTCAATTCAATTTAAAATAATTATTTTTGAAGACAAAACAAGTGTAATTAGGTCGCGGACGCCGCGGTCACACCGGACGCGGCGAGCCATACGACACTAAGAATTTGCTGACAGTAAATACTTAACTACTTAATGGCGCAACGAGCCATATGACGCTAAACATTTGCTGACAGAAAATACTTAACTACTGAAATGGTTAGATTTGAAGTAAATTATTTTGAATGATAATTTATCAAAACATAACCAGCAATCGCTGGTTCGAATCATTAGGTGATTTTGTACTTAAACACGGAATAATACGAGCGTAAACTTCTAAACTGAAAATTTACTTTTGTAACTGTAAAAATCTGCTACCACGTGTTTTATTGTTCCTTATAGATGGAGTGAAATCGTGTCTGCGATTGAACGAGATATAGAAGGAACAATAATACACTACTCATGTTTTATAGGACTAACAATATTATTATAAACCATCATTCGGACTAACAATATTATACAATATAACACTTAGGACATGTGACTTTATAACAAGTAAAATTAGAATATTTTATTATTATAGCACCCGATATTATGACACAAAAGCATTAGAACTAAAGACGATTAGGTAATATACAATTTCGTATACCCGAACATAATGGAAAGTGATGATTACTTATAGCAAGCGTTTTCGGGATTATGATTTTCAGACGATCGATATTCGGAGAAGAAAGGGACTACCCTAAAACACGATATGATTAAGCGGTTTGTCGTGCTAAACTGTCAAAATAAAATACGTTTTTATTGTATTTGTCAGTTCACCGCGATAAACTGCTTTATCGTATCGTGTTTTAGTAGTCATGCTACGGGGACTGGTGAGACTGGATATCGCTGCGCTGGACAGTTGTAAATAACAATATGTAGGTACTTTCACTAAAGAGTCATTATAATGTATTCATTCAGTAAATACTACGCAAAGAATATATCAGCGTTACCAAATACTAGGCTTAAAAAAATATAATTCTTTCAAAGGCCTTTGTGTGCGCTTCTACAATAAAATCCTAAATAATATTAAAGCACTTGGCTTGAATAAATTTAAAGTCACTATCAAGGGCGCACTTATAAAAAAAGCCTATTATACTTAAAAGGCCATACTAATAACCATTGTATAAGCCTTGTATAGTTAAGCAGTGTTTTGTCTCTTTTGTTCGAATTTGAAATGTCATTCGAGTGAACGTGACAAAACACTGTTTAACTAAATCAGGCTTATACAATGGTTATTAGTAAGGCCTAAAGTGTCTGATTATATGACAGATAAAACTGCTTGGGATTGACAATAAATGTGATAATTGTTAAGAGTTCGTTCAAAGGGTGTTAACACTTTGTGATGGTGGGATACATTTCATTACAGTAACTGTTCCACTCACTCCGACGGGCATTTCTATATTATCAAAAAAAATGTTTGTGAAATATAGGTAATATTGTAATGTTGGCATTTTATAAGAGGAGACAAAAAAAATAGAAGACCTTCCGAGTTTCTTGCCTGTTCTTCTCGAGAAGGCTCTCCCAATTTCCGAACAGGTGTAGAGTCAACTTTATTTTTTTTCATTTGACTTGTATTTGCACACATCTTAATAATGGTTAGGGTGTGTGTACATACAAGGATTAAATAATTTAGTTAATTAGATTCTTAGTTGAAGATTTTTATGATTTTTTTGACGTCAGTAAGTGCCTGTAAAGGTCTATATTGAATATAAGATTTTTGAGTTTGAGTTTAATGCAGATAGTTTAGTTTCAATGTTTAAACGAAAAAAGGAAAATATGTCAGGAAGTAGTTAATAAAATCTTACTGAAAAATGTACAATTCTATAAAAAGTAGAACAACGACGCCGTAGCATTATGACAAATAAATTCAATCGAATTCAAACCTTATAAGTTATGCTAAAGTTAAAAATCAATAAGTAATTTGAGATTATTCGGTTGAGTGGCACATAGCCTACCTAGATGTATATTGCTGAAATGCCTTCAAATTTCTGTAACACTCAGAGTGCCATACCTAATAAATTATTATGTATTTTTTTCAGCGATGATGACATTTGAGGGCTCGTTTCGCGTTACCCGCGGGGATGTATACGGTGGCGCGCCTAATAGTCCGGCATGGCGAGAGCGTGCTCGTCGCTACGGAACAGCACTACGACAGGTCTACAACGGACCTTCGCCACTCCGACAGGCATTTGCCGGAGCCCTCGTCACTGGGTTTGGTGATAGAAGGCTCGACATACACTTCAGACTTTACTTAGACAGAAGAAAAATACCCAGGTAAACACTCTCAAGTTGAATTATCTATACTACAAATAAAATATGTTTAAATAAATTATATATAAATAAATAACACGTTTAGCTAACAAGTGTAAAATATTTTTTTGTTTTAGCTCTGTAGCAAATTTAGAAGATACTTTGAAAAATATATTAGTACAAGACTTATTGTCAAAGCATCCAGCGTTTGGACCAAATATAAAAGTAGACACATCGAGTATAGTTATCAAACGAGATTTGGAACACACATATCATTCAGAATCTTATGTCAAAGAAGCAATGAACGAAAGTATGGCAACAAATTATCCTAAGACTCTATCACCTCAAACTGGCAAAGACAAGAATTTACAAACAAGGATAGGAGTCGTGCGAAAAACAACGGTCAAACCAAATCAGCCAAACAAGAAAGATGATACAGATGAACCTGAAATTGATATTGAAAATATTCCCGTCGTTCAAGGAACATTTCAAATAACAAAAACTGAAGCTGATATAACGGAAAACAAGAAAGCTCCTCACCCAGTAAGGGCTGGTCATAAACCTACTTCTGTGGGCAAAGTTAGTACGACCACAAAAGCTCCTACGACGAAATCTTCAACAGCTCGCACTACAATCACGACAACAAAACGGATTCTTACAAGTACACCAAAAAACAGACCTTTTACTATCAAGTCTACCCTTAATGTAAAAACTAAGACCGAGTCTACAACAAAAAGTGGCTTGGAAAACGATAATACTAAAACAACAACTTTCCTAAGTACTACACCTTCAACAACGACATCACAAACGTCAAATAATGTATCTCAAATGTTACTTGATCTGCTGACTAATGAAAACCATTATAAAGATTTACCAAAAATAGATTCACTGTTTACTGTACCCCATGTTATCGATAACGAGCCATGGAAGCCAATAACAAGACCTTACTATGAAATAACTAGTAAATCACCACCTGAATCTAATGAAGGTACTAGTGATATCAATGCTGAAGATAGAATGGGAGTTGCTGAAGTTGTAGATGATGCTTCAATACTAGAGTCATTCCTAACTCCAATTCCACCCGTAAAAAACAGAGAGCGTACAACACGTAGACCAGGTGGAGCATATAGTATAAACTCTGAATTAGCCGCTGATGTTTACGTTCCTAGTCCTGTCTACACAAGTTTTACACTTCCAACATTTGCACCCCCTTTAAAAAATACCGAAACATTAGGAACTGGATATGTAAAGCCGCACCCTATTCCAGTTGATAAAATTAGTTCTGTAGTTGAAGTTTTGGATGAAGAGCATTCAGATAACGAAGATGATGGTAAGCCTATGCAAAGACCCCCCAAGGATAAAATAACGTCCGTGTTTGTTAATGTAGCTCAACAAGACATCAGCACTGAAAAAGTTTCATTTGATGGCGCTTCAATTATCAAAAAGCCAGATAAAACAGCGACCACGGTTGTTCCAAATATAACTTCTACAGTAATAGATAACGTTACGTCAACAGTACATACATCAACAACAACTACTGAAACAGTTGAAATTATTGAAAACAGTTCAAAAATTATCGAGGAGTCAAATAAAAATTTTACCAGAGACAATTCTACCAAACGACCGAACAATAAAGTGTCTATTATACCATCAACAAGTGCACCTATTCATACGTGGGAACTAGTAAATACTTCAACCAACGAAAATGATACATTTAATAAACATTCCCCTGAAAAATACTACAATGACACATTACAAGCCATAATTACAAAAAACGACGCAGTTTTTCCAATTACGACACCTCGGATGCCAAGCAAAGTATCATTATTGAAGAATTTAACGGATATCATAAAAAGATATACCCAGAATACTACAGAAAAACCATATAATCGAAAAACAACAGAAAAAGAAATTGAAATCAAAGAGAAAACAGAAGAACGTCATGGGTATAATAAAATGACAGGATCCGTAGAAGTTGTTGTAGAAGAAGAAATACAAACAACAACTGCAAAAGTTATAACTTTACTGCCTGCAAAGTCTAATTTAGGAGGAAATCGGCCCCTAAGACCACGTCCAAAAATAAAAATTAATACACAGACTTCAAATGAAAGCATTCGAAGTTTTTTTCGTAGCGATCCAGAGACACAAAAGATAATAAATAATCTCAGCACCGAAGGTGATTCGCAAGTATTTCAAAATGAAAATGAATTCTCAGAGCCAGAAATCGTAACATCATCAGTACCATTACATGACACAGAATACGATGGAATAGTTCTAGCGACAGTATCCGATAATATGAAAGTTATGGCCGACACAGGTAAGAACCGGCTTCCAAAGACAAGCGAAGATTTGAATACTTCCGAAAACAAGAACCATGAAGAAGTAATGAACGTTCCTGAAGGTACATACAGAGTCTCGTATCATGTGACAGGAAGCGTGAGCAGCAAACAAGCAAATAAGACACAGAGCTTACCTGCTTACGAACTAGCTCTAGAACCAGACGTTGTTTTAGAAATTCCTTACAATCAATCTAATACATTAACAATAGATAAGCTTAAGCAACTTGCAAGTCTCGCAACTATTTCAGATTCTACTAACAAAACGTTATTTCGTGCACCTGGAGGTGTAATTTCTACAAAAGCAATCCCATCTAGTTACACACTTAACCAGGCTGGTTTTAAAATTTTAACAAAAACTTTTAACAAGTTGCAACCTTCTAAACAAGATGAGAATAGTCTTAATACACCAGAAAAAATCTTTAGCAAGCCTTTACCAAACCCACAGAAAGAAAAGGAACAGATAGTGTTTAAGGATATCATAAAAGAAGGTAATGTTAAATAAAATATACCTAAGTACTAAATATTTTGATTTGATGCCTTTTAGTGTAGTTAAGTACGCCTTTTATTATTTTTAGAGGAATGTAATAACGACACGTCTTTTCGGTGTAATTCGGGCGACTGTTTACCATTGACCTCTCGATGCAACCGCTTGATAGACTGCGTTGGAGGTGAAGATGAGCGCGCTTGCACTTGCGCAGACTATTTGCGAGCCGAGTTTTCACAGTCCAAAATTTGCGATGGAGTTGTTGACTGTTGGGATTATACTGATGAAAATAATTGCGGTAGTATTATTGCTTTTAATTGTCAATTGCTATTATAAATTAAAATACCAAATAAATTCAAAATAATGTTATGGTACAACCCAGATTGGTGTCAGCAAGGACAATACGTATGCGCAAATGCACGTCAATGTATTGAGAGGATTCGAGTTTGCGATGGAACCCCTGACTGTCCATTAGGGGACGATGAAAAGAGCTGTGTAGCTTTAGCAGACGAATTAGAGGATAATGAAGTCATACCATACAACGAGGAAGGTATGTGATGAAATATTTTTAATATTATTGACTTTATATATTCACAGATGAATTAACATAATTTATAACCCATTTCTCAAATTGCTCATTATTTGCTTAATGCAATATTAAATTTTTTAGGTTTCGTGATGGTCAGAAAACGAGGTGTCTGGGGTCGACTATGCGTGGAAAGTTTTAAGGATGTGATAGAGCAAGCACAAAGTTCATTGAAATTACACGACTTAGGCACCGCAGTCTGTCGAGCCATGACATTCCAGTAAGTCCAGTTTGCGTGTGTTATATATGGGTTAGTGAATGATGAAGCTTGTAACTCACATTATTTTGTGTTTTCTTAGGGATTCTCCTTGGACTCGAGAAGCGCGGGAAGGGCGCAAAGCCAGTTCGGCGGGCTACTGGGAAGTGTGGCATAACCCGGAGGCGCGGGCAGCGGATTCTCGGTTAACCTTCCGAAGGGCTACATGCCCTCGACGCCGAGCCCTGCGCGTGCGATGCAAGGACCTCGATTGCGGGATTAGACCCCACGCTGATGCTCAACAGCCAAGGTGAAAACAATATTTTGAAAATGACCAGTGTTATTATTGCTTTCGCTGTTTTTATTTTCGATATCTTAATATGATAAGATAATAAATGAAATTTAAAAAAATGAATATGCAAAGTCACATACATGAAATATTTTGAATTAGGAAACCGAATATTCTATGATTTTGACAATGAGATGAGACAAAACTCAAAGCAAATCATAGCCTGTATTGTCAGCATTTTGTGTATAATCTGATAGGTACTTAGGCAAATCGTCAGTTTTTAAACATTTGGTAATATTAATGCTAGATATCATTTCAGTTTTATAGATAAAAAAAAATCAGTGCATAACGTTAGTTAAGGTGGCATAGGCTCTTTAGGCTGCAAACTGTCGCCAGTGATCGGCGGGGCATTGATAGCAGCGGAGGCTATAGTGGTGACTCACGCGTCTCACGCACCACCATAGCCGCTGTCGCCACCACCGATCGCTGGCACCCAGACCGCAGCCTTATAGCGCGCGCGCACTGGTAATTTTTGTCATGGTCGACTGTTTCGTCATTCTTATCAATCAGCCCCTTCTGAGTGACAGTCTTCTAAGTACCAAGAAAGTTCTACGCTGTTTTATGAACCTCTAAAATTGTTATCCAATTGTCACGTCGTAGCGTGCGCACATCTCCATACATCTACAGACTTAGAGTGACGAAACAGTCACCGTGACAAAAGTCACTAGAACGCGAGCTCTTAGAGCTAGCTCTTAAGTCCATGGATATATATGGAGATGCGCACATATTCGACGTGATAACTGGGTGACAATTCTCGAGGTTTATAAAACATAGTGTAGAACTTTCTAGTCTTTCTACTAAGTAGTAAGTAGTATTTTAATTAACAAGAAGCCCTCGGGTTGTAGCAGAATACCAGTGCTTTGCTCACATCCTGATGTGAGTAAAACCAGTCACTGAGTTGCAACCCTTTTACACTTCTGCAGCGCACACAATGTAATTTTGGATTAGGTACCTACCTACTATATTCTTAAGTTTATGTTTAGTATTTTTATTTTTTTGTGAAATTATGTTTGTGTGTGATGAAGATGGGTGTAAACAAAGACTTTATCCATCTATCTATCTAGCCTGTCACTCTAAAGCGGGTGATTGATAGAAGTGACGAAACAGTCACCGTGACAAGAGTCACCAGTGCGCGCTAGCTCTTACTGTAGCGTGAGGTAGGGAGGTAACGGAGCGCGGTGCGCGCGTGCGCTGGAGCAGGGTGGTGGGCGGCGGCGGCGCGGCGGCGGGCGCGTGGCCGTGGCAGGCGGCGCTGTACCGCGACGGCGACTTCCAGTGCGGCGCCACGCTCGTCACCGACCAGTGGCTGCTCTCCGCCAGCCACTGCTTCTACCAGTCAGTGCCTTATTTTTATTTTATTTACAAAACGGTCCCTTGACCTCCATCTCCTTGATGGTAGGTGATGAAGAGATGGGATTGGACTTCATCTAGATTCCTCAACTACAGAATAGCTGTGCCCAAGTAGCAGACTGACGTCAAAGACTAATAAAAGACGTCGTCTTTAAGTCAATTTAGGGTATATAATTGTACGTCAGATTTAGACGCCTTAATAACGTCAATAATACGTCAATTTGGGGACAGCAATTTATAAGTCATTATTAGACGTCCTACAGGCTACCATACAGTATCACTACCCATTTTCCATTAGTCGTGGATATAAAACAAAACAATATTTTCCTATTTTTCGCCATTATTATTTTTTTTTAACATTTTTTTACTATTATTTATTTTTATTTTGTGATTGCGGTCATTTATATAGTTTTCCTGATGTATTGTATTTTACAAATCTTCATTCATGTCACGTCATTGCTTGACTTCGTAAGGTAAAAACTACATGAAAAGTAATCGTCTAAATATGACGTCGTCGTGAGGCTGACATACGACCGTCATTATCGTCTTTTACGTCTGTGGCGACCTTAAAATATCGTCCGACAGACGTCAAAATGCTTCTTGGGTGAACACACGCATAGCAACCACATGTATACTATAGGCACAGATAACATAATACTAGTCTATAGGTGACTGTAGTCACATATCATCAGGCTTGCTTATTTGCCAACTTTGTTGTATAAAAAACACTATATCTGAAATAGTCAAATCACAATGTTATTAATAGTCTATAACCAGACTAAACAGAAAAGTTTATGTCCCATGGGAAATGGAATCTTATTTTCTCGCCAAGCTTGATGCTCTTTATGGGACATGGAATGTCCGCGGCACACATTTGGACACTTCGACAGCATTGAGGTCATTCTTGCGATGGCGGAAGTCCATAACGCGCGTTCCCTACTGGGACAAGTGGTATAATAAGCACGCTGGGCATTAGTCCTGCTTAAAATGCGCAGAGTTCTTATCCGCCTCGTAAGTGTCGCGAATTCGTATTTAAATCACGCGATTAATGCCTGAATTAACTTGTATGAAGGATTATTTAATAGGATCTAACTAAATGATTATATTTAGTGTGCTGCATTACGTGTATGTGTGTGTGTGTGTGTTACTTAGAAAATTAAGAATAATAATATCAATAATTAAACCTACCTATCCTCATTGCCCAGCCACTTCTGTAACGGTATATTTCTCACAAATAAGTATACGTAGAAGTAACTGATGGACCCTGGTCCATCAGTTCCAAGGGATCCCATGGTCCCGTTGATGGTCTCCTCCTCTCCCCTTACAACAACACTCCGCCTCCAGATCTAGCAATCTTACTAGTGCTTAGTGTCATACATATCAATTCTTACCAGACATGTCTTAGTGATCCTCTTGCCCTTCTTTTCTCTCTTGAACTTTCCTCAACTCGTTAAATCACCGCTTCCTTCACTTACCACTGTTCTTCGTTTCTATCCCACAACACACACTCAGAGTCAAGTTCTACTCTTATTTCTTACTTCCGCCCCCCTCCGCCTCTTACCTTCCCTTTCCCCCTCACACTCTCAGTGTTGCCAATATCTACTCTATAAATTTTTGGTAATATTCGCTATTCGCGACAGTAAGCGTGGCTTCGTTATGCTCTTCCGGCAACACGATTCACGCATCTTCTGAAGCGACAGGACCTGCATAATGGAGACTCGATCCTGAATCTACAGACCTAATCCAGGTATCCTCATCAATCACTAGACTACAAAGGTAAACTTACTCCTTTCCAAGCAAAAAAAGGTCACGCAGTGGGGTAATTCTTGATTGCCTAATTACAATTCTCGACAAGTGAACATGGCAATGGGGTTATGATATGAGGTGTGGATGCACCACGCTCTGCAAATCCGCACGCACGAGTCATTATTGAATCGGTATCGCTCAGTTCGCTTTGAATCCAACATCGAAATCGCCTCGTTGTCCTGTCGCGAACTGTGATTTCGATTGCGCAGGGAACATAGATCTACTGTTGCAGTCGACAGTTTGGTGGGCCCAAGCGCGGACCTACCGTTGTGGGCACCATGGGCATGCCCACAACCCTAATTGACTTGTGACGTCACACTTTCACGGTCCATTGAGATCGATAGGCTGATGATATTATATCCAATGCCAAAAAAACAATGAATCTTGGTCAGAGCATCATATACTTATGTTTTGAAAACATCTTTGTAAAGATGCACTATACGATCATGAGCAAGGTCATACTCCGATTTACACTTCCCTGATTCTCGGATGGTCACTGATTCTCGGAAGGCTGTGACCACAACCCTTTTTTGAGAGCCAGGCGCGGATCCAGCCATCAAGAAAGTCACAGCCATCCAAGAATCGTCCAAGTGCGAGTCGGAGTATGACCTCGCTCATGATCGTATAGTACCTACCATTCCTACAAAGATGTTTCCAAAACATAAGACACTCTAACCAAGATTCATAGTTTTTTTAAGGCATTGGATATAATATCATATCAGCCTATCGATCTCAATAGTCCATTAAAGTGTGACGTCATAAGTCTATTAGGGTTGTGGGCGTGCCCATCGTGCCCACAGCGGTGGATCCGCGCTTGTTGAGAGCTGTATCCGCGCCTGGGTGGCCTAAATGCGAGGTTTCGCAGGGCGACGGAGTCCCACTGGGTGGCGCGGCTGGGCGCGCTGCGCCGCGGCGCGTGGCCCCGCGGGCCGTGGGAGCGCGTGGCGCGCGTGCGGCAGGTGGTGGCGCACCCGCGGTACGCGCCGCGCGGGTTCCGCAACGACATCGCGCTGCTGCGCGTGGACCGCGTGCCGCTCAGCGCGCGGCTGCGGCCCGCCTGCCTGCCGCCGCCGCGCGCGCCGCCGCCCGCCGGACGACACTGCACCGTCGTCGGCTGGGGGCAGCTCTACGAGCACGAGCGCGTCTTCCGTGAGTGCACGTTCCTGGCGTTGCCCGAAATCGGTCTGGGTCTTGCAGTCTTGCTGCAAGACCGACACCAAGACTGACCCATCCCAGATAGCATGCAAACTTGCCACACTTGAGGCAAGTTTGAATCAAACTTTCTAGTTTCCCATCAACAAGCTTGCATGATAATTGTTTTATGCTTGCATGATGTTTATTTTATCAATAACGCAATGTACATACAATATTGCCCCAACAAACTAGTCGCTTTTTAAAGTTTGTTGAGGCAATATTTGTATGTACATTGCAACATTGTATACTGCCGCAAAAAAAAAACAAAAATTATGCAAGTTTGTCAATGGGAAACTAGAAAGTTTGATTCAAACTTGCCAGACTTACCATTGCTATCTGGGATGCAATATTTAAGCAAGACTTGCTCAAATCTTGCATGGGTCAGTCTTGGTCTTGGCCTTGCTACAATTAGGCCGATTTTGATCTCGGCTTTGCAGCAAGTCTCGCAAGACTGCAAGATCAAGACCGATTCTGGGCAAGACTACACGTTCCTCATTCCCTTCCTATAAGATCGCGTCTGGTTCATCATCAGAACTCATATATGTCCCCGCCGAGGGGCTCGAGCCTATCCTAAGTTAGGGTGTTTAGGCCTTAGTCAATCACGCTTGCCCAGGGCCAGTGCGGATTGATCGACTTCACATACACCTTTGAATTTCTTCGCAGATGCAGGTTGCCTCACGATGATTTCCTTCGCCATTAGAGCGTCGGTTAAATGTACATATGAAATTCGAAAAACACATTAGTACATGGCAGGGTCGAATCCCGTACCTCCCGATTGTAAGGCCAGTGCCGAGTCTACAGCGCCACCGACATCACGTCGACAACGCGTCTGGTTATCGTCTCCGAATGGGACAGATTATAAACAATTACAGTAGGGCCATCATTGTAGCAATACTGCAAGCTGCGAAGTAAAACTGCGAGCGCGTATTATTCTTTTCAACACACTTCCTCATAAAGTGGCTCTAATCCCATGGCAATTAGGCACATAATGACACCTATAATCAAACTGTGACTTTTTCATTACTATTATTCACGAGTGAGTAATAGTTTTTTTTTTATATTATTGGTTGAGTTACGCTTACACTTGCGCTAAAATGCTATCCGCGAAAAGCCCAAAAAACGAAACCTCATTTTTTAGTCTATGGCCGATGCGCGCGCATAGGAAAACTGATTAATTTTTCCCGCCATTACGAAATTTATTAGTCTATGGCCGATGCGCGCGCATAGGAAAACTGATTAATTTTTCCCGCCATTACGAAACATTTTTCACAACTCGTCTCGTTTTCTCTTTTGAAGTTATTTAGTTAGTTATTAATTAAGATGTCTGCAAATACAATTTATGAAGAAAATGATTTATGTTGTACACCGCCCGATATACGATGTGAAGCCCAGAACGTTATGGAAAGTTTACTACCAGAAAACTCAAAGGAAAAATATCTATTAGCGTACCAAAATTTCATACAATGGCAGAACAACAAGAATACGCAGTCTTTTTCAGAAAATGTGTTCATGGCGTACTTTAAAGAATTATCTTCCAAGTACAAACCTAGCTCTTTGTGGTATATTTACTCAATGTTAAAAAGTACAGTCCGAACAAAGAATGGAGTGGACTTAAAAACATACTCGAATTTGTCAGCTTATCTAAAGAGACTATCTGATGGATTTAGAAGCAAAAAATCAAAGGTTTTATCATCTGATGATATTGAAAAATTTATTAAAGATGCTCCAGATAACCAATATTTGGCTACAAAGGTTAGTTAAATTAATTTTAATTAAATATTTAATAGCAGCTTGTGTTGTGTGTTGACCTTAATTATTTTTTCTTTTATTTCAGGTTGCTTTAATATTTGGTGTAACTGGTGCCTGTAGGATACAAGAATTAACAAATATAACTGTAAAAGATATAGAGAACCATTGCCAGATGCTTTTAGTGAAGATACCTATCACGAAAAATAAAATACCTAGGTCATTCACCATACACGGTCCATTCTATGATATTGTTAAGAAGTATGAAAGTTTGCGTTCGCCAAAAACATAAAATGACCGTTTCTTTCTAAATTACCAGAATGGTAAATGTACCTGTCAGCCTATAGGTATAAACAAATTTGGTTCTATGCCTAAAGAAATCGCTAAGTTTTTGGGTTTAGTAGATGCTGAGAGCTACACTGGACATAGTTTCAGAAGAACTTCAGCTACATTGCTGGCAAATTCAGGAGCTGATATAATGACTTTGAAGCGACATGGCGGGTGGCGATCTAGCAATGTAGCAGAATCATACGTAGAAGATTCCATACAAAACAAGAAGGAAATTTGTGCAAAAATCACAAAAAGAATTAAACTTGATTCTGAGACGCATCCTACTGGCGAAATACCAAGTACGTCCAATGATTGGATTTCACCTACCTACACGAATAATGAACCATCACAAATAACAATAGAACATGAAAGTATTTCAATAAATAATCTATCTGATGAGACCGCTATGTCATCAAAAATAGTTAATTATAATTTTACTAACTGCACATTTACTAATTGTTTCTCTAAGTAAACTTTTTATCTACTATGTAAAATGGTTTTTTATTTAAGTATTGTTTTATTCAGAAGTGTGTTGAAAAACGTTGTATGATACACGTGTGTATTGATGGTTACCGTCCTCGGCTTCTTAAGACCCTCGCCTGACGGCTCGGGCCTCAATGCGCCTCAGCGGTAATCACCAACATTACACACTTGTACCATAATGTACTATTATCTATTTAACAGTTACTTAAGCTAGTTTGCTTATGTGTAACAGCGAGTTGTACTACAAAAGAACGCTTATGTGTATAGTTTTTCCTATGTGCTATAATAGGTATAGACCGTTTGCTATTATATTATTAATTAATATATAACTTAACAGTAAATATACATTGACGGTGTAACAAATATAATGGGAGGTGATAAGATTAAAGACTTTAATTTGTGTAGACTCTAGTGTATAGGTACACTTAAAACTTCATTCTATGTGGTGTAAGTTGATTTACAATGGGGGGTGTCCGGACCCGAAGCCCCCGCCCCCCTTACCTACGCCAATGCCCTGGAGTCCTTATCAATTAACACGAAACAAACTACAAAGTACGTGTACGTAGTAAATATTAACTAATCTGTGATTACCTATACTTAAATAGTGTTCATAATAATTCTCCTATCATCATGCATATCTATCATTCCATTACAATAACCCTTATATCACATCACTGCGCAAATCGAAAACATTCAGATTTTTTATAACATTCGAAGCACCGGATTTTACCGGAGGGAGACTCTGTACCATACAAGGGTTGTGTGCATGCCCAAGTAACATTTTCTTGTTCTGTAGCAGTCCATAGAACGTATCACAAACCACCTTTGGCCCTATAAAAGACCAAAGAAGGTTGAGTAACGTCGATTTGGCGCAGTTATATCTCCATTTAGTGACATATTGGAACCGTAGCAGTTTTAGTTGTGACATTTTAGGTCTATAAAGTTCATGTGATGGTGACTCGTTAGACAATTTACTGACATACGGGGCACAGTAACGCTATTATAGTTACTTTTTATACTGTAGTAGCGTTCATGATTCCATTATAGCGCTATTTAATTCTATAGTAGAGTCCGAGATTCCTATACTACACAATTCTTAATCATTTTCTCGGCAAAGATTGTGATTTTGCTGTGTGAATTACACTCAAAGAAAATAAAAACAAACCTACTTTGTTAAGGAATTGTATCATGATAAGTTTTTTATCTTATTTAGACATTGAATAATTCGGTCAATACTGCAAAAATCACGTGCGAGAATAGTATTAGGTTTACTGAGTATTTTTAATGCGCTCTCGATTTATTGAGTTTTGAATAAAATATATTCATAATATAAAATTAAATTCAACGTAGTTTCTACTTTACAGCCAAGAAGTAAATTCGTGGCTCTTATTGGCTAACTATAGCACTCGTGACATAGTTTTTGCCGCCATCATTGTAAAATTAGGGTTCCATAAGACTTTAGTCGGGTTACACAAACCTTTATGTACCTTATTTATCCTTTAAAGGATATAAAAAGTCAGATACATGCGCTGTGTGTTTTAAAAGAACAACAAAAACCATTATAGAAAGCTTCAGCCATATAAAAGAGTCGTAGTGGCGACTGCCGCAATGAGATTATAATAGGGATTCACAAACAATTAAAACACTTTTTAGTGCTATAAAAATGTCTTGAAAATCCATTATAAAACAAAAAACGCTTTATTTCAGCGTTGTTATAACTATTAAGGTATCAATACTAGGTATAGCAGTGATTTGTAGAACCACAATATCATAAAATCCTTGTATTGTTGAGTGTCCATCACTGCTAAAACGCAATATTTATAGCGGTTATCAGGGAAACCTTAAAGCGCAAATTAGATACATAATAGTGTTTTCAAACACTGTTATACAGTAATATTGCTCTGTACTTTCTATATTGGAGATTTTAATAGTACCTGACTATAATGGCTTTATAAAATGGTTATGTAAACCAAACCATAAACCATCAAGAGCTAATAGGATAATTTGGCTATTTAAGTTTATAGAGCAAAAACGTGTCACCAAACGCTTTTATACAACGAGTAGTCACCGCTAAGACCTTTATACGACGTTTACTCAACCCTTTTGTGATGTAATCCTAAGTTATAGGTCCAAAATGTTACTTGGGTGGGTACCTCCGTCTTACCTATTTCTGCCGCAAAGCAGCAGTGCTTGTATTGCTGCGTTCCGGTTTGAAGGGTAAGATATGGCACTGAAGTTACTGGGTGCCGTGACTTTACATCTTAAGTCACAATTAAGTTGGCAACGTACACTGTTGTTCTTGTGGGTGTTGCAGTTTTGCTGCGAATCTCACAGGAACCACATGTATTATAGGTGACTGTTACCACTTACCATCAGGTCGGCAGTTTGCTTCTTTGTCAACTTAATTGCAATAAAAAAAAACAATAAACAAAGTTACAAATTGCGTTCTCTATTTCGCATTACTGAATCAGTCATTCATTAGTCATTCATGACGACTAACGCACGTTGTTCATTGGGCGCAGCGGATACTCTCCAAGAGGTGGAGCTGCCTGTGATCTCGACGGCGGAGTGCCGGCGGCGCACGCGGCTGCTGCCGCTGTACCGCGTCACCGAGGACATGTTCTGCGCGGGCTACGAGCGCGGCGGCAGGGACGCCTGCCTCGGGGACTCCGGCGGGCCTCTCATGTGCCAGGTAACTTGACGACATAGTTGTATTGACTCGCAATATTTTTACAATTTTAGACAAATCATGTTGAAAAGTAAGGTACGAGCACAGACAATATAATATTAAACAGTGGGTCGTGTACCTGATCTCGCTTCAGTCACGTCTTTTATCTCTATTCGGACTATGCGGGTGGGGGAACGAAGAGTGTGCCTATGTTTGTGTCACTTAATTACGATAGTGATACCGATTATATGAAAACTTTTAAAATTGGACAAGGGCGATAGTTGGCAATGTAAGATGAAATCGATGAAAGGATTTCATCTTCCGCCGTAACCGAAATTCCATTTAGGAGTTCGGTCGGCGGATTACATAAGTGACCGAAATTCCTTTAGGATTAGTTTTAGACGAAAGTATCTACATATGAAAAAAATGTCTATAAATATTCTTTACTCAATGGCTTTAGTAGGTCTAGTACCAACTTAAGCCATTGAGTATTACCATTGAAGAGAGTTTTTGTTTTTGCAAACAACATAATATGTTGTTTGCAAAAACAAAAACTTTCTATATTATGTACCATACCAATGTGGTATAGGTACATTTATATTATTGAAGTAGCCTTCAAATTATAAACTTTGAAGTTTGATGTGAGTTCGGCAAGTGTTGTTCGATTCTTTATATGCTTATGATTCATCAAATGAATTATTCCAATCTTCATTCACCTTCGTACGCTCCACTGGTATGTTTCCTCAAATGTGAATGAAGGCAACAACCTACTAGGTACATTAATGAAAAAGGGTTTTTTATTCTTCCGTAATGGTGTCACTGAAAACCCTACGGACTAATTTCACATTGGAACTTGGAGTAACTTCATTAATTTATGAATAATTTCTACTCTAAATTCATCACAATGCGATTGAATTTATATAAAAAAATATCAAATTTAGTTATTCATCCGTCTACCGATTAACACCATTAATTTACCAACTTCTCTACAGGAATCCGACAGATGGTACATCTACGGTGTAACGAGCAACGGCTACGGGTGCGCCCGCGCAAACAGGCCCGGCGTGTACACTAAAGTGTCAAACTATATAGACTGGATCGACAGCACCATAGGAGCCCACACTCCTCGACGGAACGACACAGTGGACCTTGTGTACGACCACGACGACGAATTCTACGCAGACCTAGAAGCGGCAGAGAACAGAAGAGCTGTAAGAGTCGACACGTGCAGAGGGTACCGCTGCCCGCTCGGCGAATGCCTCCCTCCAACGAGCGTGTGCAACGGATTCCTAGAATGTTCTGATGGAAGCGACGAGTGGCAATGCGATAAGACCCGTCTAAACAGCACCCACGCGCATGACCCGGACTAATCTTTATATATGAACATACCTTAAGTAGCCAGTACGTAGCCTATATTTTCTAAATTCGACTGATATTTTATAAGTAGAGTTAAGCATTTACGCAAATGTAATTGAGTATCAAAAAAGCATTTAATGTTTTATTATAAATATTATTTTCCAAACGTTGATTTGTAAATTTTGCCATAATACGATCAAGTAATTCGGGCCATGTAAATATAGATGTAACTGCCGAAATACTGTTTACCACTGCAAAATCACTTATTATTTATTGAATGTCTATGGAGGGCCTTTTCCGTTTGAATCCAAAATTTTTTATTGTTCAAATGGACGATGTAACCCATGATTTTAGAATTAAATTCATCTTATTACCAAATCTGATTGTTTTTTTTCTCGAGCTTAAGCATAAATGGTACAAATTAAAGAACACTTTACTTAAAAATTACTTTAATATCTCGACAAATAAATTAACAAAATGCAAACTTGTAATACAGTTTTATAATCTTCAGTGTAATAATAATGTAATAAATAATTATAATGCTTATTAGAGACGTCACAAGTAACATTACAATTATCGGAATACAAAATCACAATTATCATTGCTGTCTAACTAATACTTCGAATTATTACATCTGTTACAAATATAAAATCACAAATTAAATATTAATAAAATAAATTAAATTACAAAGAAAATAAAAATTAAATGTCACTCAGGAAGCAATAGAATAATAAGATCAAGAAATCCCACGTAATGTTCGTTTTGCACTGGTCAAGATTTAGCAACATCAAGTGACAGTTTCGGAAATCAGGCTTCGTCTATAATTAAGTATACAGAATAATTGAAGTACAATTTATTTTATTTTAAAAATTGCGAAAATTGATAAACTTTCAAAAAACATAAACCCCAACTTATCAATGAATATGTTTGTAATATTTTAAGTTTATTATAGAAACTACAATAAATACTAAAAACAACAACAAATATTTATTTATAATGTTATGCACTTAAAAGTGTCAAAATACGACATTAGTGGGTATTATTAGGTAAAACTTTCCGACGGTGCTAATCGGGGTAACATAGATAAAAGTAAACTTCTATTTTTAACTCGCCAGAAGAAACAAAACTTGTTGGATCTAGCTAACTTAGGACCAATGTAAATGGAACATTAACTTGGGCGTATAATAAAACAGACAGCGCAGTCGAGAAAGCAATCGTTTTAAAATTGAGACAATCACACGCCTTACAGCTAACTTATCTATCGTACCCGCTCGGTACACCAAGCTATCTTAATTTGCATTATGTCAAAATTAAAATCTCAAAAACATGTATGTAAGAAACATCTCTCATTACAATACACAAAATTCAAAGGCCAGTAAATACACGAAATATAGTATATAGTTATTACTACGTCATATTAGATTTATATATTTAAATACTACGATCGAGCGAATGAGCGATGACAGAACAGACTTCCTGGCGAAAGTAGCATTCTACATTCGTTTACGAATAGAACAGTAAAGTCGTAACGTCGGCTAGCTAGCAACAAAGCAAGTAGAAATTCATCCAAAAACCTACCAGCAAATAACGCTGTATACATGTTAATTTTAAAACAGTAGCCAAATTGTGTGTGCTTCTTTAGATGAGTAGACTGAACAACTTTTACTATAGGAGCAATCTTGAAATCCTGAACGACAAATTAGACGTTCAATACATTTACGTTTAGTGGATGAACATTTGTTTGTTTTTTTTCGCGATTTCTAGATTGGTCCCATAGTGAAAGTTGTTTAGTATGCTTGTCTGAACAAATGCAAAACACTTGGCTCCTGTTGAATAAGTAACCTTGTATTTAATAGCATGTTTTTTTATTTCGCTTAAAATTAAGTGATGTGAAATAACACTCAAAAATGACCAATATGTCGTACAAAATCTAATTGTTGCTGTTGTTTAATGATACAATAGTGTTAAGAAAATTAACTTGCATATTGTCGCGTACTAGCTCAGACGAGGAAGTCACGTGATCTGGTTACGTCACTCTACTTCTCACCAACGAACGAACATAACTTTAATCGACCAGGCAGTCAGACGTCGAAACGATGTGCGAAGGCCCGAGAACATCTCACCGTTACACGTTAACGTTAGATAGCGAGACGAGCCGCCGATTGTGAACTAATATTGAACTAGACCGTGCAAAGTATATCCATTACGCTTACTCGAAACGGGCTCGCCTCTGCATGTAGTGTTAATAATTAATACTACAAGATCCGTAACACTTTAAACAACGTGTCGAGTGGCTACATTTCTTAATGGATTATGGTATTACATACGAACGTTCTAGTTCAAGTGGGAAATAAATTGGCGTTCTATGATTTTTTGTCATTTTCTTTTTTAATATATAGGATACTCGATGTTAACCTTGAAAGCCAAATAAACTATACATATAAGCAAAGTTCCCGGGCGTCGGTTATATGCTATGTAGCGCGATTAGCCCTTGCTTTCTACGGGTGTGGTGATGAGCCCAGAGCGGGGCTTGCTGAGCATCGTCTTGAACTGCTCCGGGATCGGATGTTCGGCCTGTAAAGTTAATTATTATCAAATATTAAAAAGTAATCCAAAGGTCACAATGTAGGCGCTAAAATTACCTGATGCTGATATTAAAATGCATATTGTCATCCATGTTTTTTTTATAATATCAAGTACAGATCGCGGCATATAATTTGAACGTGCTGGAGGTCTAAGTTTTTTTGCTAATCTATTTAACAAACTTACTATTTAGTAATGGTAAACATTAATATATAGTTTTAGATATAGTTTTATTGTCGTCCAACGCAAATTCAATTACTACGAACTAACTAATTAAGAATACGAAATGATTTTATCTAAGTATATTTGTAAAATATTTTGCGAAACCAATACGCAAAAAGTTGGTACGCAAATCACAAATCAGTGCGTACCAACTAAGTTTGCCCGCAAGTGATAAGATCCCTTCTCGACCCCAATTTTTCACGAGGCGTCCCGGAAAATATATAAGAAACTATCTTTTAGACCCACGTTATAGTGAAGTTACCAACTTAGGTTTATAGGGCAGAAAATAACTCTGCAGACAATATATGTAATGTCAGTTTTGCTTCATATACCGATATGGTTGATTAATGCAGTTATTTTGTTATTGGTGTTTGTTGCAAGAACATTACTCAATGTCCACTATCTGAACACTATTTGATAAATTCGGTCTACAACTGTATACATATAACCATTTGTCTTCACTCAAGTTCAGAAAGCATACAACATTTTATAATAGGGAATCGGATTTTTAAAATATCCGTAAGTAATATTTGTAAATAATTCACGCGTATTTTTTAATTTTTTAATGTGATCAACAACTTGCAACAATAAGTTGATTTGAAATGTCGCATTACGTTAAGTATGCGTAGATATTTATTCTACTAAAAGCGACTCAACATTTGGCTTAATTCAGTGCACTAAATTCAGACAGACTAATTCAGCTTCCTTGGGGTCTCCTCTTCACTTGCCCAAATTCAGTGTCCTTCTCATTTAATGTAGGTACTGAATTTTGCCAAATATAAAGTCGCTTTAAATTATAACGCAACGATTTCCCACTCCATAACTTTAATTAGCTTTAACTCAGTAGTTCTTTGTTATTTTGACAAAGCAAAAAATATATGCGTGTTATATTTTTTAAATATCTAACTGAGACTGACCAATAAGATTGTCAAGTGTACCGAGAAGAAATCTCTCAAATTAAAACAATGTTGCGTAACTCTTTAAATAAATTGGGAACTTGTTAAATGCCTTAGAAAATCCCCGTATCATACATATCCTCTAGTACAAAATGATTGTCTTATGGGTGAACATTGCCACGGTAATAGTATATACATTACCAAGTAAGTTAAGTACAATAACAATGAAAATATTTTTGGGCTAGTAAACATCAAGACTGAAATATTGGTACTTTGTATATTGTGCATGATATTTGTAAAATAGTAAATGGTATTACTCACATAATCCCCGTTACCCTTCGGCACGAGCACGTTCATCTCTGACGACTTGGAGCTGACTATTTCCACGTCGAGGGACTCCGGAGACAGGTAGATCTGACACCCGTCCGTCTTGTCGATGGAAATCGTCGGCACCTTGCCTAACACCTGAGGAAACGTGTAAGTTGTGTCAAAAAATTGTTTTAGTAGTAATAAGGTACAAGAAAGTGGGACAGCTATATCATCAGTAGGATCGATATAAGAATACCAAATTACCAATCGCGCTCGTTATACTAGAAAAATTAGAGATAATGAGTGTTTATGCACGTTACATTAATTTAAAAAAATTGTTAAAATATATCCAGAAAATAGAACATAGTCGGATTCAACAGCAATATTTAAACAGCAAACCAGTTATCCTTATTTATATAATCTTACAGAATAATTTAAGTATTTTTCAGCGCATACTCAAAATCACCAAAATCCACAGCAGAAACATTATAAATAAAATTGAAATATATAACACTACAAAACTTTTGAGAAATCTCAGAAACTCAAACTGCAAAACGTAGCCTATTGTCATTTTCTGTACAAGAAAGTCGTAGGTAAATTCAGTCTCACTGCTTTGTTAGGTTAAGAAATAAGTTGATAAGAGTTCTTCACGGGTTTATTAATTCTTTGTCGTTGCTTATAAAAGCCGACTCTGTAAAAGAAGTATAATCTGCGAAAGCATCTAATCGGACCGTTTGAAATTAAAATCCTCAAAGAACGGCAGCCGAGCTACTTCGCAAATTATAACTTTCAAAAAGCCTAAATTACGTAAATTAATGTTAATGCCACTGCGCCCGAGAGTGCTTTTCTTTGATGGTTGTATTTAAAATAGACACTGTTCCAAAACGAAGATTTTACACGGATAAGCTACCTTTATCTATTTTAATTTTTTACTTTTATATTACTAAGAGAGTTAAGGTTATTAATATGGACAGAAATAACGATAGAGGTATGATGAATGATGGTGACGTATGATAGAGAAGGAGAAGGTGAAAAAGTGTTGCAGGATGATGATGATGATGAGAGACGTGAACTAATCAAGACAATATATACGGTGTTTCATAATAACCAATAAATAATCAATGCGTTATCTAAAACTAAATATTAAAATGTGTTTACACGTAATGTCATTCAACCCAAACATTTTCATGTAAGTATACTATGATTTACATGAAAATTTTGAGTTGAATGACATACGACATTATGGACAACCAATAAATAATCAATAATCAATGCGTTATTGATCATTTATTGGTTATTATGAAACACCGTGGTATACGTAATATTTAAAAATAGATATCCCAACAAATAATTTGAAACGAGAGATGTGATATGAATAATCTCAAAAAAGTAATACGCAGCTGAGCAGCATAGCATCATAACCGAGGGTCGAAAATACATTATGGAACCGGAATTTATGAATATTTAAATAAATTAATGTTACTTTCAGCGCACGGTAACGATAGCTATCTGCCGTGTTCGTTGTTCTTTGATTATTATTTCGAAATAGATAATACTGACGACGAATAAAAAAATGAAAAAATACCAATGATAAAACTAACACAATGTAGATAGAGAGTTAAAACTATGCACAGCACGCACTAATTATGGAAAACAATGTATCTTAAATGAAGGCGCCAATCCATACTAATATTATAAATGCGAAAGTAACTCAGTCTGTCTGTCTGTCGCGCTTTCACGCCAAAACTCCTGAACCGATTTAAATGAAATTTGGTACATAGATAGTCTAGAGCCTGAGAAAGGACAGGTTACTTTTTAATACGAATAAAGGGTTGTAAGGGGTTGAAAGGGGGATGAAAGGTTGTATGGAAGAATTGTCATTATAAAAGCTAGAAGCTTGAAACTTATTTTTTAGGCTGTTAGATATAAATAAATATGACATTCAAAGTTTGTCAAAATTTTACCCTCAAGGGGGTTAACCGAATTCCAGGTGGATGAAGTCGCGGGCAACAGCTAGTCTACAATAAATTATAAAATAATATACGTGAAGTTAAATCACCTTTCTTTCGAGAATAAAAAAAATATTGTAATTGTATTTAAGTAATATGCAGTCACAGTAGATTAGCTAATATATATAAAAAAAGATTAGCTAATATACGAGTATATCATTATCAAAGAATAAAATACATCTAGTCAATGCTCACTTGCTATAGAGACGCCTGTCGCTTCCAGTTTCGTTACTTGTAAAGAATATAAATAAAAAAACCTAAATGTTATTTTATTTTGTTCATAACAGAGCATAGCTTCGGTTAAAGATTTCGGAAAAATCAAATTCATAAATTCATAATAGTGTTTCCGACGAAGTAAAAAAAGACGGAACGTAAAAAGGCCAACAGTTTTTCGTTAATAAAATTCGGTCAAAAATGCTATAACTTATGATAGATAACTCTTTGGACTATCAACGTGGAATTCCATTCCCATGATTCCAGAAAATCATGAGGAAAAGCATAGAGAGGTTGATAGACCGAAATAATAAAGAAGCATTAAAGAAGAAATTAATCTATGACAGAAGACAACGATGTCGTTTCTGAAGAACGTCATAGCGTATGTCAGTTTTATTTTTCTAAAGATATTAAGAACGGCTTCGCTCACAATATTACGCTGCAGTCTAAAAATAATAACGCACGTTTTGAAATGTTTGCTTTCGTAGTGATATTGGCGACTGTGATAATAATTGTAAGGGTCTGGAACATGATGGAGTCCGAAGAGGTAGACGACAGTAAAGACTTCAGTAATGGGAGCGAGTCTGATTTTGTTCACACGTGGAACCATCTCATCGACAACTACGGAACACCTTTAGGACGTACTTGTATCAAAGTTTTGTACTCTTTGTATGTGCGGTTCACTTTTTTAAATATGGTATGTATCTTTATGTTTTTCATGCTAAATATTCATATATCTGAAGGTTTAGTTTTATATATTATAACCCTTAATATAAAATATCCCCCTTACCTACTAAGGACGTCACGTAAGGTTTAACCAATTAGGATAGGATATCGATTATATTTATTTTAGTAAATATATTTCATATGTGTCAGTAGCTTATATGTAGCACCCCCTTAAGAGGAAATACTAAGGTCGAGAGAATTAAAAAATAGATATTTGTAAAATGTACTGATGTCACGCTGTGCCCCGAATAAAGACCCAACCGATCCGTAGTCACACCGTATTGTCACACCAGTGACCAGTGTGACTATAATTTCTCTGTAGTCACACCGCAATAGCCCAAACACACCCTTGACGATAAAAACAAAAGACCGAGATCAAATTTAATAAAATATATATAAATCTACGCACACAACGCTACAATGCGGCGGTATAGTTTCGATTGTATGCCAATGAACTTGATTTTCCTCCACATACTGTTGCTTAGCGCGCGTACTGATAGATACAACGGCAGCTCGGACCGAAGACACCCACGAAAAGTACACAAAATAGACGATTCGTCGTCCCCTGTTTTCTCATCCAAAACTAGAGAGATTTCATACATTTTTGCATTCACTATTTTCATAAAATTTTTAAAAAATTTTTTGCTGGACGTTTGAATACAGCAAATCCAACATCTCTTTCAATAATAAACTTAAAAAAAGGAAAACATTGAACCATGCTTATAGTGGCCATGGATTATTTTGAAAAAAAAATCTTTATTCATTTTATACATAAAAAAAAACAAAGAGAGCAACTATTGTCATTCATTATCCAGAAAGGAAACAGGGGATTACGTTTGTATGAAAAAACTACCTGTACGTACCTACGTACAAAAACGTTAAGCCCTTATGAGCCGACGCAAACTTTTTTCTTATACTTGTACATCCATGACACAATCCCGACATAAAGCCCAATGATAGATATACGGCGCGGCGACTTAATACACACGATATTTCAAACAAAGTACTTTACTTTATTTCTCCATGACCAAAATTAAAGTAATTTCTTCTGTTTATGCCCATCTTAATACATTTAAGAATAATAAATACATTGAACAAACATATTAACGATAAATTTATATTTCTAATAACTTTACTGTGCATATCTTTTCATATATAAAAATCTCGTGTCACAGTGTTTGTTATCGAACTCCGCCGAAACGGCTTGACCGATTATTATGAAGTATTTGTGTATAATTGGTAGGTAGGTCTGAGAATAGGTCGTAGGCTATTTTTATGCCCCTAGGTGATAAGGGTGGACCTCCAGAAATTTTTGACTGTTGAGGTCTATTACATAAAATGAATTCAAAGCCAAAACTGCCTCAGATAGCACGTTAAAGCATAACACACAATACTCCAACCTATGCAAGCATTTATCACATTTGCATTCAACTGAAAAATGCGAATGTTTGTTTGTATTCTTTCTATTTGACTATTAATTTAAGACTAAAGATTTTGTTATAAATAGACTTATTAAAATATTCAAACTAGCAAAAAAATTGGCACAATTGGGATGATGGCTGAATTCTAATTTTCACATCTCGACATAAAATATTAAAATAGCGTAGAAAAAGATGCAATCATGTGAAATTAGAATTAAAATCGGCTTAGAAATACATAAGATACAAGCATTTTAAGCTGTTAATTTTGAAGCGATTAGACAGAGAGATCCGACATCAACCGTGACGTCATCGTTGAGTACGGCCATATAAACTCCATGTAAAATGCCGTTTTGCTAGAAAGAGATGGAGAAAAATCTTTAATACCTTATATCTTGGTTGTTTTTATAGTTATTCGAAAACCGATTTTTTCTTTCTGTTTATTATATGAATGAGCTTCTATTAAAGCAAAAAAATTTTTTTAGTCATCTAGCCAATTCAAGATACGTCGATGTTGTACACGGCCACTGCACGCTCTTTACTTGAGTGATTCAACGAACGAATGCGTATGTACGTACAATAGCTATGAATGTTGTATATCTCAACTCTATGAAAGTGTTGTGTTGTCGTCATGGCGTCAACACGCAGTGAAAACGCAGGTTTGAATCCTGCCAGAGGGGAAAAAAAATATGCATTGATTTTAAGGTCACTTCATCTTTGGTTTACGAAAATATGATCGTATCCCCCACTCGCTATCGCACCAAGTTAAAATGGCTCAATAGGAATAGTCGTCGAACTTTATTAAATGTATGTTTTCTATCGTGTAAAAAAATAAAGATAGATAAGTAATAAAATCACACCTATCTATCACAATATTGTGAGATGAGATGAGAGGATGACTTCCATGAGAGGATCAAACTGTATTTTCAAAAGCAATATATTATTTATATATTTAATGTTGTTTGCGCAACCAAATTGACAAGTGGGTATCTCATTTACTTGACGTTTTTTTAGTTGAGGGATTTGAATGAAACGGAATGTAAGGTGAAGATCTAGTTAAATTGGATACTTTTATTCGGAAACACCCAGGGTACGGAACCTATGTAATTAGCATTTTTATTGCTCTAGTATCAATATAACGCGATCGAATAATATCAAAACGTTATCAACAAAAGCCTCGTAGCCAAGTTTCCGAGACCTGAACATCGCCAAACTGCTAAACAATTGTGTTATTTAGGAGTTGGCAAGATGCCAGAGCTAATTAACTTCCTTCAACATTTTTTGCACCATACAGTCACCACCTAGCGGTGTAGAGTAAATGACGTGGTTACTAAGCACATTAAGTACATACGCCAAGAAACTGAAGATTAATCTTCAGTTTCTTACGGTACTTGCCTAATTATTTATCTATAAAATATTTGCTTTAAAATAATATCTCGTTCTCAGGAAACTTATTACACAGTACTACTGATTCTTTGAAAATCCGTAAAAATATATTTTTTACATCTCTTCTTACAATAAATATCGTATAACCTGAAAAGTGGTACATGTAACTGATCGTTGCCTTAAAATTGTTTTCAGTCAATACTATTTTTGAAGTACGTGCCCACTGGTGTGTACATGTACAAGTTTCTAAAGAACATTTACACGACGTCCCGGGAGAGATTAAAACAGAAACAAATGGAGCTCGAAGACTTACAGTTGCAGGTTGTCAACGTCATTTTCAACGTTAATTTAATTTTATGACCGTATTACCATATTTTGCTCTAGCTTGTGACGCAAATGTCTAGATGAAGTAACCGTTTTAACACGAACTATCTATACTATATAAAGCTCGAAAGAAACTCTACAATTTATTATTTTTAATTTCTTTAGAGCAACTTTCTAAGAAGTTTTGCGAACGTGATACCTATTACTTAATTGTTAACAAATTGTACTTATTGTGTGTAACTTCTGGGTATATATATTTCAGGTAACTGAAATAATGGAGTCGCTCATAAACATAAGGGTCTGCACTCCGCCTTGCGCTACCGATTTATCTTTTTCATCTTCAACAAATATTCAAGCCTTTTGCAAAAGGATTCCTACCCACTACTTCTCGTGGTTTTATTCTAGACTATAATCAATACAACGTCGAATGGTCGCGTCTTGCAGTGTCAATATTATTTCGGCTTCAATATAAATTGGAAGCAACGATATCTTCTGAGGGCATCTATGTTCCATTAAAAATGTAATCAGCTTATAAGATTATAAGATGTCCACAAAGGTTTATTTTCGTCTACTAGACAATCAAGAATAGGTAATTAAAAAATATGTTTCTCCAAAAAGCTTAATTTTGCAATTAACAGATACAGATAGTAAACACAAAACTGTGCGTTCGAGACGCCGAATTCGCCGAGAGAGCGGAGCAATTGCGCCGAGAAGCCGAGCGGTTGAATCGCGTGCGCATGCGCGTACGCAGCATCATCGCCGCTGACGAAGCGCTGCGGCGTGCTCTCGACGGCTCAACTGTGCTCGACGAAGATCTAGAGATCAGTGTACGGGAATCGCCTGAACAAGGTTACTTACGTCGATTTCAGCGCCCACAACACATAGGTATAGGTACACTACTTGATACCAGAGTGGGGCGTAATCAATTACATTTTGACTAAATCTGCTCGGTACTAAATGTATTTGTCATCTCATCAGGTAGGACTACACGTACATATAGTACAGAGAGACACAGACATCCTGGCACAGTGAATTTGGCATTGTGCGACTAAACGGTGCAGATTGGTGGGGAGCGCCAAAGCCTAATCCTTGTTTGCTTGGGTCCTGTCAAATGTTATTCGGAGCTCTGAATTCCATTCGAAGTTGGATATTTTTGGCGACAAGATTTTTTTTGGTGACTGATTGAACAATTGTGCGCATATTAAGCATGATCGACACGTTCAAATAATATGAACTACTAGCTGTGCCCCGAAACGTATTTTTCCCGTTTTTGCTGCGTTTTTCATTGATGCTTAGCTCCTATAAGTCATAGCGTGATGTTATATAGCCTAAAGCCTTCCTCAATAAATGGACTATCCAACACAAAAAAAAAATCAATTTGACTCAATAGTTCCTGAGATTTAACCAACCAAACAAACAAACTCTTTAGCTTTATAAGATTAGTAAGTATAGAATAAGTAACTCGTTCCGTAATATTTGACTTTCATTCTTTTACTAACTGTTCATTTTTATTTGGCACGCCTTGTTATAAGACTTCTGCATAATGCCGATCATTGTTCAGTCAGTTGGTTAAATAAGCTCAAATTATTGCGATATACTTTCTTACCGCATGCAAAACTCAACATTGCATCAAAAACTAAGACGAAAAGGATTACACCGAAATTTGAAAGTGAAATTTAATAAGGGTTTGCAATAACAAAAACAGATTATTCACTTATATCTTTACTTAAATTACTGAAGATAGTTCGAATTCCTTAACGACTGAAATTTTCGCAAATAGGACTAAGCCTATAGGTAAGAAAACAGCTTCCGCTGAACCGCCATGTAATTGCTCCTGAAATCCCTAAAGTCATGAGTAATTGAGTTACTATTCAGTTCAAACAGAAGCTAATTGAACAAAGCTAATTCAGGGTAACTCGAATGTATAATAATTACCCGACTAAGCCAGGAGAACACAATAAACATTTAAATTAAGAGAAACAATTACTTTTATCCAGCAAAGTGAATCAATTCATTAAGAGAAAGTTTTAAAATTAATTGGGTCACCATTTGTTCGGAATCGTTAGTATTGTTTTTATGGACATACAAATATACAATACAGTTATCACTTTTTAGGGTTCCGTAGCCAAATGGCAAAAAAACGAACCCTTATAGATTCGTCATGTCTGTCTGTCTGTCTGTCTGTCTGTCTGTCTGTCCGTCCGTCCGTATGTCACAGCCACTTTTCTCCGAAACTATAAAAACTACACTGTTGAAACTTGGTAAGTAGATGTATTCTGTGAACCGCATTAAGATTTTCACACAAAAATAGAAAAAAAAGCAATAAATTTTGAGGGTTCTCCATACATAGAACTGAAACCCGAAAATTGGTTTGAACGAGATCTAGTAAGTAGTTTTTTAATACGTCATAAATCGTACGGAACCCTTCATGGGCGAGTCCGACTCGCACTTTGCCGGTTTTTATAAATTGTAATACCTATTATTTGTTCAGTCGGTGAATGAGAAGGTTCGTTACCTCAGAGTCGGTTTTTGCTTGCACCAGTTAAAGTAGACAAACATATCCGAGCAAGAAATGCCGCAAATGCTGCTAAAATTTGAATAGACGTTTACTGTCGAAGCTTTTAGCTTTTTCTGTTCCTCATTTATTAGATTGTATCTCATTCATTTATTGTACTAAATAATATGAAATCTATGGACCGTAACTATTAAAATTTATTTTATTTGTGACATTTGACCTCGCTTTTAATTATAATAATAAAACAATTCGAAAATAACAACTAATCAAATAATTGTTTATTTAAAAAATACTTGAATATACATTTTAATCGTTTTTTATATAAAAAAAACCTGACAACAATGACGCCATTGGCAGATACTAATATAATAAAATAGTGTGATATCCAAAAATTTTATACATTAATTTGTCTGTTTATTGTGATAGTTCCTTAAGTTATATGCGCTCGCGCGACGTTATACAAATCAATTTGACAACTGACGATCCTTTTTATACCCCGACAAAGCAAGGACACAATTTTAAATTTAGTGACTAATCAGTTATTGGGTACCTACATTTTTACACAATTTTACAATAAAGAGGAATTATCAAATTTCAATGATTTTGCGTAGCTTCAGATTGAAAGTACATTCAACCAATGGCAAAGTTATCCAAAATTAACGTAAAATCATAGATATACATATATCTAGATTGAAGATTTTCATTTTCAGATCGCGATTTCCTAAAGGAGTTACTGAAAGGACTGAAATACGAAAACGTGATGACAGAGCAGCAGAACGCCAGTATGGAGAGCGGTGAGCGCGCCCAGGCAGCGACTCGCACGCCGGAGGACAGCGTATACTCCTCAATAAGTGATATGGACGTCAAACAGGACTGCCGCGTCAGGATCGTCAAAGTCACCAATGTATACAAAGTGGCGTATCTCAAGCATTTCATCAAACAGAAACGACTACGAAGAGCACATAAACACGCTTTAATCAAGAAAAGGGTAAGTTTTTTCGGCGGTTAGTGAGTAAGATAAAGCTGTTATTGTCGGTTCACCCGGTGGATTATGGTCATCATATCTACCTTCCGTCGATACGAGTGAGAATGTATTATTCAACTACACGACGACGCGGTCGGTGAATTGGGTTAACGTTTTATACCGAACTTTCTGAAAGAGCGAAGATTTGGTGCTCGATTTATTGATATAAACTAGTTGCACCCGGCGTACGTGTATAGGCGTCGATCCCGTAGACATTATAGACTAAAAAAAAAGTCTACAATAACCTGGGTCTCCAGTTTTAAAAGACTAACGAACATTAATTTTGTTGTAAAACATGTTTATTGCATATACTCGTAAATATCCCAATTTGGAGCCTCAAACTTCTAGAGTGAAGTTTCATTATACAAAAAGATACGTATCCACGAAGAACACAAAATTAAAGGGTTTATTTTTGTTACACGAGTGATAAAATGTTTAACTTTAATAGCAAACTTCATTAAACAGGCAGCAGGTAACTAAGCGATTCCTTCAGAAACTTGTTCAGGGGGCTTAGGGTGTTAACATACCAAAAGTCCTGACATCTAAGTGGTGAGCCATTTAAAGGTACATATTTTGGGAATTTCGCTTATACCTCGAGAAAGGGTTTTTTCTTTCAGTAATAAAATGAAGTTCATAAAATTATCTAAAACTTTGTTATTTTATGTTTTTCAAATTCCCAACCCTTTTCGAGCTATACCCTCGAAACAAGTTAAAATTTACGAAAAAAAATCATTTTATCTCAAAATATTCATAAAAAATGCATTATGTTGTCTTAACCTATTCATGAACGAAAAATATGCATATAAAAGAAGTTGTAGACATTTAAATTCCCTTTTAGAATATACAATATACATATTCGAATAGGTACTAATTAATCTCCAACCTATAGGTATAGCTCGAAAACGGTTGAGAATTAGAAAAAAAAAACAAAATATAAAAGTTTTTGATAATTTTATGAACTTTATTTTATTATTGAAAAAAAATTCCCTCCGATGCACCGTTTTCGAGATATAAGCGAAAAACCCAAAATGCGTCCCTTTAAACGTTTCTTCGAATGATAGACAAGACTTGCTTGCCACCAAATGTAAACGACACTTCTTAAAATGTACTTTGCACCAAACGAGAAATTAATTTTGTAGAGTCCCATAAATATCTACATTTCGTAGCAAGGCACGTATTGCGTCAAACTTATGTCGGAATTTGTAAATATTATATGTATGTCGTGGCCATATCGTAAAATTAACCATTTCATGATGTGGCCGACCATTTCATGAAATGGCCAACTAAAACTGACCAAATCATTTAAACGTCAACGTTTAACGATATGGTCAACGGCCATATCTTTAATGTAGAGTGTTCATGATATCCAAAATTTAATAAAAACCCCAAATAAGCATGAAACACGCCTGCAAGCATGCATGCAACATGCAGTTTAGATGCTTCGCTTGCTCCGCTGTATGTGATCACAATATCTAACCTAACCTAATCCTAACTTTATCGAAACAGTTGTCCGTCGCCATGATGCATCAGCAAACAAAACGATATCAGCTCCTCTAGCGGTGAATAATGTAATTATTTCACGATATGATTACCAATTTTTGACCATATCAACGTAGCCAAACGTAGCTGTACATATCGTTAAACGTTTGATTATTTATTGATCCGGCCACACCGCCTCATGATGTGGCCAGACGGTATTGGCCATTTCATGAAATACAACCATTTCATGATATGATCGGCACATAACGAAGTGGTCAATTTTACGGTAGTGATTGAATTAATTATTCATCAGATGGAGAGTATCAAAAAACTTCTAGAAGACTGGCAGAAATCCCTCAACATGGTAATAAATGACAAGTTGACGATCTTGGGCATGGAGTCGAGGATTGGAGCTACATCGCAGGAGGCTATGGGCGATTACTCTAAGCCCGTACTGCGTGACTTCTCCGATTCAGACAGCGACCTTAGAAACAGTAGCGTGGATATGTCCTACGACGAATACAGTCTCAACTGGGCGCAAAATCCATATAGGAGCTACTGCAGCAACTTTGAGGTACGTGGGTATATGCTTCATACATGCTAATTCTGCTAATATATTCTTTCTATTGTACAACTCGACATAGAATCGAGGTGAGACATTTCGAAAAACATGCTGATTTACAATTATATGTAAAACGTAAGGCGCTTATCAGGGCCAATCTATCGTCCCGCACTAATCATTTGAGTATAAGCAGAGTAATGATGGGAGATTACGAAATACTTCGGCGTAAATTGAAATAAATAAATAAGAAGTAATACCAACAACACCCATCATGATAAGGCGCCTGGTGGGACCAGTCACAGAAAATCGCTCCAAAAACGTGATGTTATTCAAAGTTCACCGAGCGATTTACTTTTAAGGCGAGGTTTCCCAGGTAATCTACTCGTGCACGGGGACTGCTTTATTGCAAGGTAATATAGTTGATAATTGCACAGCTTCTAATGCCGCTTACGCGCTGTGACCGAACTTAATTACTTGTTACACGTTTAAATCGATATTTGGAAAACTGGGGTACAAAATAAAAAAAATATTTTTGCAATTTTTAAAAATGAAAATCCACGTCTATAGGTAAAACTTGTATGCCATTTAGTATTGTGTGAATTTACTGATTCACAGCTGTTTAAAAATATCGAACAGAGTGAGCTTTGCTATTTTATCGTGTGAAATATTACTATAGTCTATTCGTGATAAGAAGGTTCCCCTGACAGGTCGAACTTTTCCGTTTCATGCATACTAGTTTCCGTGATTAATAATATTATGTTTTAAAAATATAACATCTCCTTCGGTTATTTTTATCAACAATGCAACTTCTTTCTTATAATGTACTTTAGTCACGTTTCTGTCTTTAGGAATATTTAAATAAAATATTCAACAATATCCAATATGAATTTTAGAACTGTATGTTTTATATTTGTGGCAGTACAGTAAATCGAAATTGTTCGAAAACGGGAACGTAGCGCCTTAAGCTTAAAAATCGAGTCATGCTCGTGTCACTTTCTGATGACGTTGAAATAAATTTTTCAGAAAATTATTACAACCATGTACTTATGTACAAACACGTAGAATATTACAATACAATAATAATACAATATTTTCGAATACATGATCTTTTGGAGCGATTTTCTGTGACTGAAACCACTGGGCGCCTTGAACAGAATGTAAACTGAATGAATTTTGAAGTCTAATCATGCCCATAATGTTAATCCTGAGCATGATTAGAATTCAAAAATCAAGTGTGTCTTAAAAATATATAGAGGGATCCTAACTCGTGATCTTACACACCCAAATGATCTACACCGACTATATAGGTTCCATATCTGAATGCTGAATAGAAACTGATTAGTTAGACTGTTGAATTCTTCAAACACATGTTTAATTTCGCTGTAATCCAAGCAGCGTATTTTCATCAATGTTCAGATTAATTCTAACATTCGAAAAAAACTTTTGTGATCGGTTACCAAACTGGCTATCTACGCGTTATTGATAGCGTTTAAAAGAAGCAAACAACCAGTAATCAAAATAACGAAGAACTGTCTGTGTCAATCTGTCAACACACGCCGATTTGTCGGAATATTCTGTTTCTGCCATAGATCATTTAAATCGGCATTCGTTTCTCCTTGAGACTCTTTGTATTAATAAATTTTGTCGAGCAAGCAGCAAGTCAATGGCCACGTTGAACGATGTTACGAGTATCTACCGTATCTTGTCAAAGCAAAGGTATCGTGTTCCGTGATCTTTGTGAGTTGGTTTGTTATATCTTACTATAAGTACTGTAACAATAAGTATTATGTTGATGAATTTTAGCCTTTACTCTCACAAGGATCTTATTGCGATACAATTGCTGTAGTTAAAATTGACGTATTTTAACTACAAATGCAACTCAAAAAATTGCTACTAGGTAGAACACATAAAGTACAAAGAGCACCAATTCATATTATTAAAACCCAAAGCCGATATTTATAGCAACAACACGAACGCGAACGTAATAGTTTTCAAAATATTGATGCAACGATACGTTACACTGGAATATATATTTAGAATGAGCGATATCCGCTGTACAATACATACGAGTTTAGTAAATAGCCCGCGAGAACAGTATAAATACAACATAGCTGGAATACGATTAATAATTTAGTCACGACCTGAAACCGTGCGAATGACCCATGCGACGGAATTATAACGATATGGACTCATAATGCTTTTGATTTACCATCACGTAGAGACGACCGCAACGTATTGCATGTGAAATAGAGGAATTAAAAATATTTTGAAGATAGAATTTACATTACACGTTATGCGTGACACGAGCACCAAATGATGAATAATAATTGGTTAAAAAGTTAACATAGTAGGTCATTTTGTCAAAAGCTGAAATACATTATTAATGACTAACACCGAAAAACTTTACATTCGATGAATTGCTTAATCAGTTAAGTGTACAATATAAACTCGTATACAGTCACGTATAGAGCAGAACCAGGTACAAGACTTTTACAATAATTACAATATAGCATGACAATAGTATTTAAAAGGTCAATTCGGCTACGAAATACCTTAAACAAATTATGTCACGTGAAATAACATACACCGGGTATTTTTAAACGCTAGTTACTAATGAATCGTTTCTGTTTGCGAATAAGAGCTATAAAAATAATTAGTGAAAACTCAGTCAATTATATCTAGTTTCTATATTAGTGAAAACTCAGTCAATAATATCTAGTTTCTATATTATATGGTCTGCAAGTTTGCTTTAATTTAAACCATTAAAACTTTTGTTGTTATAGAAAGGAAAGTTATAGATCTTCAAAGTACTAACTTTACAACTTGTAAGGGAGAATATAGCACTCTCCCATTACGTAACACCAACCGTCTGCACTGTGGATCTAATAAATCCGTTAATTAATTTGCTTCATTCGTTTGTTGCGAATACTAGCGACACTATTTTGTTTTCACTTTATTTCTTAATTTATACATCAGTAATAGGACGACAAATTTCGACTAAAATTTATTAAGGTTGCTTTAATGCCAATGATATGCCATGAACATGATCGGCGGGCGAGAAAAAGTCAACCAATGGTGTAGAACTTTCATGTTTCCTAGATTTACTCAGCGCAGCTCTGGTGGAAAATTGCTTAGGGGAGCGAAGTTTTTATGATACGAAACAAGTGTAATAATGTGAATATAGTATGGACGTGCGCTTTGAACAAGAGGCTTACTTAGGCGTACCTAAGTTTATCTGGGATTTGAACCCACGCTTACTTGTTACTTATAATGTTTGTATGTCCGGTCTAAAACTGTAGGTCCTTATTTAAAAGTCATATACAAGGTTATTTTTAAGTTACTAAAAAAAATTTGTGTGCTTGTTCAGACACGCAAACTGAACAACTTTCACTATGGGACCAACTTTGAAATCGCAAAAAAATCAGCTGTTCCATACATCTAGGTTCAGTGAAAGTTGAACATTTGTATGCAACAGCTGATTTTTTTTTGCGATCTGAAAGATTCAGCCAGTCAGAAACCAACATTGCTTCTGGATTAACACGACTTAATTCAGCCAAGTGTATAAGCCTTTGCTCTAAGTTTGCTCTAAATTGCTCTAAATTACACGCAAAAACATTTCAGGATGATCAAGAAGCCGCGGCAAGGGATGCTCCGGACGTCGAGGAGTGTATTGAGCTAAGCCCGGTTCACGTCCCACCTCCTCGTTACTCCCACGAGGCTCGATGCAACTTACTGTCTATATTACCCGAAGAGACCACCAGCCAAATAGCCATCGAGGAGATAACAGCCGACGACCAAGAGCCCTAACGTCTAGTCACACTGTCAATTTATAAATTTAAGCGTTATTTACTTTGTCCAATGTTTAGTTTTTAACAAAGATGGTTCTCGTGTATAAAAGAAAGATAATTGCAATGGTCTCTTAAAAAAACATCGCGTCAATCAAAGTCACGAATAACACAGTTAAAGAGTACTGAACCAATTTGAGTTTCTCCATCTAGACGTTCTGTGTCCTGAAACCATTATACGATATAAAATTTTATTGTTATTTCCATTTCATAGCTACCCTGTATACTAATACGATTAAAAACATAAGTAGGTAAAGCTACGCTACAAATAATCTTGATTAAGATGTGACGAGGATAGATGTGGAGATTGCTTATTTCATAGAGTAAAATCCTTCAATAGACCTACGAGAGAAGATATAATATTATTTTATTCGTATATTAAGAATTTGGGGAAGCACAAAAGATCTATGGTGTGTCGAAGTGCGAAGCCGCCCCGCGATAAAAACAGTTTGCGTATATCACAGAAAAATATGTTAGGTATAAGTACTTATATGAATAATAATAAAATATTTCATAATGAAACATTTAAATATTATTATTATTATTGTTGTTGTTGTACGGGCTTTCGCCTTGTAGGCCTTTTCACCTCGACCTAAAAGATCTATTGTGAATAGGCTAGATGACTAAACATTTTTTTTGCTTTAATAGAAGCTCATTCTTATAATAAACAGAAAGAAAAAAACAGTTTTCGAATAACTATAAAAACAACCAAGATATAAGGTATTAAAGATTTTTCTCCATCTCTTTCTAGCAAAACGGCAATTTACAAGGAGTTTATATGGCCGTACTCAACAATGACGTCACGGTTGATGTCGGATCTCTCTGTCTAATCGCCATCAAATTAACAACTTAAAATGCTTGCATCTAATGTATTTCTAAGCCGATTTTAATTCTAAAGCCGGCTTTTGACTATAGGATGTAATATATATTACATGTTCAGCTATATATTACATCCCGGGTTTGCTGTTCTCACTATCAGATATATTTTTTAGAATAGTTCAGCTTCTATGATCCTTACATCATAACCTCTTTTATTGAAACGGTTGACCTCTCGTTATTAAATGGATAATATGGAAATTGTTTTGCTAGATACTTTCGATAGTTCATCAGACGAAGATGATGCAGTATTCGATTTACATGTCTCATTATTTAGAAAAAATACAATAAACGTCGATTCTGGATATCGAATCTTAATAGACTAAAGGCCTTACTAATAACCATTGTATAAACCTTGTATAGTTAAGTAGTGTTTTGTCTCTTTTGTTCGAATTTGAAATGTCATTCGAGTGAACGTGACAAAACACTGTTTAACTAAATCAGGCGTATACAATGGTTATTAGTAAGGCCTTAAGAAAAGATTATAGTGAATTTCTTTTTACGTTTCTCCATGCAGCATCCTTAATTTCATTCATTTTATACTCTTCAAGATTAGTCGTAAACAAGGATATTTCCTAACACTTTTTATAAAATGTTCCATTATAGGGATAAATACGTAAATAGGTAAATACGTGGTAAATACGTAAAGAAAAGATTGCGAACCAAAATACCCAAAAATCATAACACGCGGACAGCTATGTAAGTACGTGCGCATGACCGTCACGATTCGAAATGAAGGCGAGGCAGGGGCAGAGGTGCGGTGTGCGGGAACGTGAGGTAAAATATATACCGCCTATAGCCTTCAAATATAGCTCGGTCGGGCGAAAAAATATTTACAGTTTGGGGTGTAATATATATTATAGCACAGTGAGAACGGTCTCGTAAAAAAGTATGGCAAGCGATAAAATATTATATCTCAAAATGTAATATATATTACATTATATCCCATAGTCAAAAGCCGGCTTAATTTCACAGGACTGCATCTTTTTCCACGGTATTTCAGTATTTAATGAAAAGACGTAAAAATTTGAATTCAGTCATCATCCCAATTATAGCACCGTTAGAGTATCTCCTTCAAGCCCAAACCCTCTATGAAATTGAGGATTTTTTGGGTTGGGAGAGTTTGTATTTCATCTGGTCTTATGATGTGTCTTCCCAGATGAAAGCTACGCCGATGAATCAGTGGGCTGCAGTCACACAGAAGGTGTTTAGGAATTTCACGCTCCTGATTTTAATATACAACGTGGCAACTTTAATACGTGCTGAGTTGATTGAGCAATGGTAAAAATTTTACCTCAGTATTTTTTGAAGCGTCTTCTTACAGATATAATTAATTCATTGAATTGAATATTGTTATTTTTGACAAGATTTCTCGTATCAGAGCCGAGATAAAATTTTTATATTTAAAATAAATTCAACTGAATAAATGAAAATTCGGCGGTGTTGCTTAAAAATGTATTATTCTATTTGTGTGCGAAAAATGTAATATATGGTAAATTCGATGTAGTTAAATACTAATTCATTTTATTCCAAAATCACATTGTCAAATAGGCTAGATGAATTAAAAAAAAATATTGCTTTAATAGCAGCTCATTCATATAATAAACAGAAAGAAAAAATCTGTTTTCGAATAGTTATAAAAACAACCAAGATATAAGGTATTAAAGATTTTTCTCCATCTCTTTCTAGCAAAACGGCAATTGACATGGAGTTTATATGGCCGTACTAAACAATGACGTCACGGTTCATGTCGGATCTCTCTGTCTAATCGCTTCCAAATTTAACAGCTTAAAATGCTTGTATCTAATGTATTTCTAAGCCGATTTTAATTCTAATTTCACATGATTGCATCTTTTTCTACAGTATTTTAATATTTTATGACGAGACGTGAAAATTAGAATTAGAATAAGCTTCTATTAAAGCAAAAAAAATTTTTTAGTCATCTAGCCAATTGCGACCATTGACGTTTTGGCTAGCCTAGTAGTCTACGTTACTCGTACGTTATTTAATAACATGTTTACGTCGCAAATAAACATCGGCGTCGGTTACATTATTATAACCCTAGACCAATGCCACACGCTAACTTTTCCGCAGTCGTTTCTCAGAAAAAATGTATGGAAATGACATTTGCTTACGACAACCTCACGTTATTTTTTCCGGAGCTAATGTCATCTCCATACATTTTTTCTGAAGAACGACTGCGGAAAAATTAGCGTGTGGCATTTGTCTAGGGGGGCTGCAAGAACAATGTCACTTCGACAATGTTTCTTTTTTGGCAATTATAAACCTTAACTTGTGATCGGTTGCTACTAAAAAACTTTATTAATTACTAAAGTAAATGAAAACGTCTTTGGTATTTATTTCATTGCTGATATAACCTCAAAATACAAAAATATTATATGGTAATACAACTATGATCATTTAAATATATTTTCCAACATACACAAATAGATCCCAGGTACCCAAAACTATGTATGGGAGGGAGGTTTGCCATTATTCTTTAATTTTAATATATACGATAGAAATATTAAATAAATAACTTTCATGACGTGACACAGAAAAAATACAAATTAGATTTGCACATTTTTATTGGCCTTTTTTTAAACTACGTAGTGATGACAACTTGTACATATTATATTCCATTTTTAAATATTTTTTTAAAGTAACACAGCGTAGGTACAGACGCTTCCTGGTTATCTATAGTACCAAGGATGATATAAAGAAAGGATTGTCAATGTCTAACATTTCTAAAATTAGTTATAACCACGAGCAATAGATGGAGCGAGCTGTATTAAATCTAAAATTTGTCGATATTTTTAAAAGCAACAAAGCACACACGCTCCTAGGATGCACAGCAGTGATCACATAGATTTATGTAGTTATACAAGAGCACGATAGATGGCGCTTTATACATTTTTGACACTCTGCCAGACATTCTCTCTCATTGTACGTTCGGGAACAAGTAATTGATAGCGTTCAAGAACCAAAGTGGGTGGAGTAATTTTCGCCTGAGAGGAGTGAATTTCTCGCGGACCCCAGCGTTAAATTTTACCTGGTATGGTATTGACAGATGATTGTTCTGTGACTTCTGGCTAGCATTTTGTTTTTATGTAGAAGTTAAAGTTTGCAAATAGTAAGTAAAGCTTTGTGCAGTTGTAAAATAAAGCATGTTTGCGTTGCAAAACACAAAAACTCTAGTCTTTATTTTTTTGCTCCTAAAAAATTTATGAGTGGCAAAAAATAAATCTTTTTTTAACCGACTTCTAAAAAGAATCGGTCAAGTGCGTGTCGGGCCACGCGCAGTGTAGGGTTCCGTAGTTTCAAATGCCAACTTTGAGTTCACACTCACACCTCACAACACGTTGCCACAGATTACTAAATACGTTGCTATTAAATTAGGCATTATTATTATTAAAGCTGCAATGATTTTATATTACCTTAACTTCACGTGGTTCGTAAATTTATATTCAGTAAGTACTAATTTTCAATGTATTTTTACTTTTCCGAGTACATTTTATAAGTTAGTCGTCTATAACTTTTTAGTTTGTACTTTTTTTTTTTTTTTTTCTTTTTAAAAACTTCGCCCCACACTAGGATTTTCTCCTGTGTCGTGGGTGCAGTTACAAACATAGAATATCACATGCACATACGCCCAGACCGGAACAAATTTCTGTAGGCCATACAAAACATTTGTCCCGTACGGGAATCGAACCCGCGACCCGTTGCGCAGTAAGTGATCACTCAACCTCTGCGCTAAACGTGTCGTCTTAGTACTCAACTCTGATAGTTTTCCTTTAAACTTCGTTATATATACTACTGTTGTAATTTTTTTCACGTGTCCATGTATAACCATAGAGGGGGGGGGGGGGGACGACAATTACCTCTAACAAAAATTTGCACTTTAAAACCAAATATTTCAGAAACGGATCCCTAAATGGAAAGATGGTGTTCTGAACCTTACATAATTTTTAAAGACCTATTCAACAACACCCCACACTATGGGTTAGTTGAGAAAAAAACCCACTTTACTTGTATGGGAGCTACCTACCCTACCTACCTCTGAGTATAAGCGCGGACAGACAGACAGACAGACATGGCGAAACTATAAGGGTTCCTTGTTTACTACGGAACCCTAAAAAGGAGGTCTCAATTCGACCGTATACTATGTTTTTTAGGGTTCCGTAGCCAAATGGCAAAAAACGGTCAATGTCATGTCTGTCTGTCTGTCTGTCCGTCCGTATGTCACAGCCACTTTTCTCCGAAACTATAAGAACTACACTGTTGAAACTTGGTAAGTAGATGTATTCTGTGAACCGCATTAAGATTTTCACACAAAAATAGTAAAATGCTATAAATTTTGGGGTTCCCCATACATAGAACTGAAACTCAAAATTTTTTTTCATCAAACCCATACGTGTGGGGAATCTATGGATAGGTCATCATATTTAGGTTTCTAATATCATTTTTTTGCGCGAATAGTTTGCGCGAGAGACACGTCCAAAGTGGTAAAATGTGTGCCCCCCCTGTAACTTCTAAAATAAGAGAATGATATAACTAAAAAAAATATATGATGTACATTACCATGCAAACTTCCACCGAAAATTGGTTTGAACGAGATCTAGTAAGTAGTTTTTTTAATACGTCATAAATCCTACGGAACCCTTCATGGGCGAGTCCGACTTTTTTTTTGTTTGTTCGCGCGCAGATAACTTCGTCGTAAGTTTACTTAGGTCGTTTATGAACCGATTTTGATGATTCTTTTTGTATTCGATAGAGGATACTCCAAGTGTGTCACCAAAGTTAGGATCTGATGATTGAATCCCATAAAAATTGAGGGAAACCCTTAAAGTTTTAGGTGTGTCCAACGTGTTTTGTGTGTATGTTACGCGATTACTCCGCCAATTGTGGATCGATTTTCAAAAATCCTTTTGTATTCGATAGAGTATACTCCTGGGGTGGCCCCAAGATCTGATCTGTGGCCACTAAAGTCAGGATCTGATGATCCTAACTTTAGTGATCTGATGAAAGAATACCAGCTCACCGAAGGCGAGCTGTTTTTCCTTTCACTAAAAAGATTTCAATCACTAAAAAGTTAAAAATAAAAAGTATTTTACAAAAAATAAAAATCGACTTCAAAAACACTGAAAGTTTAAAATAATATAAGAATAGGTACAGACAACATCACACTTCTATATTGAAGTCGGCGCCAAACGATGATCCCCTAGAAAGTCTTAAAATTTTTCACCGACTTCAATATAGAAGTGTGATGTTGTCTGTACCTATTCTTATATTATTTTACACTTTTCAGTGTTTTTGAAGTCGGTTTTTATTTATTGTAAAATATTTTTCTATTGTGAAGAACGCAAAATTGTTTAAATTTTTGATATAAGAAATAATTTTTTAACTCATAATTTCATTAACAACAAAAGAAAGTCTTAGAAAGATATCATCAACTTATAATTTAGACGAAATAATAAAAGAAGGTCGCTTCTAAAAATAATCGATCGGCACATAAATCCGAACACATTCCAAAAAAAGACTGGAAACCTTGCAACTCAGCACCTAAAAGTTTAGGTACCGTGGCGTGCATAGAATTAAGATAGAATTAAAATGTATCGGAGCATCGGGTCTGACGAAGTTAATTTCTCCGCGTGTATTTATTCTTTTTTTACAGCTTAAAATACACTTTTTGTTACTTCTTTTAATATTTGTGTACATAAGATATCATTTACAATTCACTATAACATACACAGTAAGAATTTTAAAAACAATATTATTGAATGTAACATTATCCCACAGAACACAGAAAGAGGTTCTGTGTTCTGTGCATTATCCATTAAATTAAGCGCCATCTCGTAAAAATCAATAGTATTATAAAAATCTAAGCACCGCACCGTGCTCAATTGTATAGCGCCATCTAGTGCAAAACCGTAGAAAAACCGTGTAATAGGATTAATTTTTTCGATAAAGATTAAAATTGTTCTGGCGGAATATTGTAGAATTATTCGTGATTTACTATTATTGAAACAACTTTTTATTAATTTTCAGGCATGATTCAGTATAAATTATCAACAAAATTTAAGTTAGCAACCTTATAGGTCAGCGCCATCTAGATATAAGGCGGGAATAGGACCTTTCTTATAGTTGTATGACATTGGCAGTCTATATTATTCTTCGTCTATGATAGTACTGACCGAACCGCAAGTAGATGCAACGGCTTGTTCACACATGCATCTGCTATTGGTGTTAGGAAATTACTTAAAATCGATTAAGATTCTTTAAATACGAACAGATATTCATATTTACAACGTGTTAATGAAATCGCGCAAAACCTGAATATAGCTTGTTCAGAATCGAGAGTAGACTCGATTGCACTAATAAAAAATATGGGTCGGATTTTATCCATAATTAAATTTACAATTATGCATCTTTTTAAAATTTTACATAACTCTGTCATCTTTTATAGTTTCAAATTTGCAAGATATGCAAAGATGGACATATCTTCGTAAATAATCCACGAGGATTTAAGGCGCTATATCGAAAATATTGGTTATGTTTAATGTAATGTCATAGGTAACTGAGAATCTTACAGATCTGAAAGTCAAATATATGTTTCTTTATATCTTTAACTAGTCACGAGCAGAACCGGAAACGCGATTTAAAGATTTTGCCTCGATACTTTTTATTTTTGAAATTACCTCTTAAAAATAAGAATATTCAGGATTACTAGTAAACGGTGTTAGGTATTCATTTAAAAGTTCCTTTAATAAGTAGCCATCAACAGTATCCAGAATCGTACAGAAGCATTTTTTTTCTAATCATTATAGTTATTTTCTAATAAAATAATTTGTATTTTGTCGCTTACGTCGATAATTTCTAAACGATCTGATTGCATGCGGGCGCAACGCATTCACGACTTTGTTGACATAGTTATAAAGACTAGCTACTTGAGCACGGGGGGTGCCCCGCGTTTACGTATAGACCACGCCTCCCATTGTTTGATTCATTTTCGATATAGCGCCTTAACTTATACAATTGCGGCCTTATTAATAAAAATTTTACTCCTTGGATAATCCTGGGATTAGTTACTTTTGGGCTTATTAATAAAAATTTTACTCCGTGTTTTGTCTTGTTTCCGCACATGTCGACTGTCATATATGACTGTCATATATGTCATATATGACAGTCGACATGTGCGGAAACAAGACAAAACACGGAGTAACTAATCCGAGGCTGATTCAAGGAGTAAATTTTCTATTGATAAGGCCGATAATTTTTAAGACACCCTAAGTATCTGAGGTTATATTTTTATTAGCACATTGTATATACCGAATCGTGTTGTGTCATTAATGACACAACACGATAATTCTTTCGTCATTCACAACATTTAGAAACGAATCGAACCGATTTTCAGTCAGTGTTGGACTCCACTTAATGTTGGACTACCTCCTCACCGAACGTAATGCCAATAAGGAAACGCTTCGTCCATAAGATGTCAAGTTCCAGTAACCAGTAATTTGTCTGTCTTACTTAGATCGAATTTCAACAACATTTAAACATGCGGTTACGTTTGACACTTATTGTATGAGTGAAATTAGCCGCTTGTTTCAATATTGGTAAAATTGGACCTTAGCCTTTAAAGCGGAAAGCAGCAATGCAAACACCGCTACATTGCGACAATAATAGAAAATATAAATGTAGAGATACCCGACGACTCAAGTAGTCCTCTCTTGTAAAAATATTTCAGATTCGCATTTTATTCTTGATTTGTCACTTCCTGAATCCTGAATGAACTTGAAATGTAAATCGTTGCAACCCACGTGTGGCTGACCCCACCCGGGCCACAAAAAAAAACGGTGAAAAATAGATTGTTTGAGTATTTCGCTATAATGTCTAGGGTTTGTCCAGAGTTTGTCGGCAAGTTTCAGAGTTTGTCGCTTGCGCATATCAGACATCTGCGTGGCCCGGCTGGGGTGACGTTACCCCACACAGATCTCGAAAACGAAACGACCTAGTGAAAATCTGTTTGCTGATATAGATAGGCGGCAGTTTGTCGGACAAGTTTCAGTTTTACCCCAGCCGGGCCACACAGATCTCTGAAACGCGCAAGCGACAAACTCTGAAACTTGCCGACAAACTCTAGACATTATAGCGACATACTCAAGCAATCTATTTTTCACGGTTTTTTTTTGTGGTTGGGCTGGGGTCAGCCACACGCAACCCACGCCTAGACACACAGATTCTAGAACAAACCCACCTGCATCTGCACCGACTGGCAGTTGACGAACTCGATGCTGGAGACGAGGTTGTCGAACACGACCGCGCACTTGGTGCACGAGTCGAGCACCACGCCGTTGATCTTGCCGCGCACCGTCAGCGCCGAGTCGCGGCAGCGGAACATGTACACCACGTTGTTCATGTCCGCGTTCTCCACCACCAGCCCGGAGTTGCCCTTCTGGTATTCCTGCGGGGGGGGAAACGGGTGGTCACTATACAGGCCGTAACACGATTGATACAGGCCATCATCATCATCAACAGCTCATATACGTCCCCACCCGAGGGGCTCGAGCCTACCCTAAACTAGGGCGATTAGGCCTTAGTCAACCACGCTGGCCAAGTGCGGGTTGGTTGATACAGGTGCTGACTGATTTTAGTGAAAATTACTCTTCACTAACATCGTGGCGTATCATCAAATAAATTTATTTCGGAACGGCGGACTTAATGCGATGGGGCTTTTTCTACCAGTCAACCGAACGGCAAGTTAAAATAAGCATTGTGTTTCGCGCAAACAAAGATGAAAACGTAAGCCAACTACCTTATACATACAATACGTAACAATATCAATAAATATACATATACACGGTGTTTCATAATAACCAATAAATAATTAATGCGTTATCTAAAACTAATTATTACATTGTGTTTACCCGTAATGTCATTCAACCCAAAATTTTCATGTAAATCATAGACATGATGATGATACTATGGTATACATGAAAATTTTGGGTTGAATGACATTACGTGTAAACACATTTTGATAATTAGTTTTAGATAACACATTGATTATTTATTGGTTATTATGAAACACCGTGTATAGATAGATGATTACAATTTTAACTCGATTTATCATTACTTCAGCTCGAGATCAATGTAATTATTAAAGTGATTTCAGTTAATGCTCACGTACCAGCCTCTTGAATGTTAATTTATTTAGAGACACCCCGGATTATTATTCGTAACAACAACTTTTAAGATAACGAAATCACTTTCATAGCATGGACTTTTCGCGGACATACACCTGTAATTCCCACGAACATTCTTTATATTTTATTTAGGTTCAGTAATATTTATCTTATAATTGAAACTTGAATTCCAGAATTCGCTCAGCTGTGGCTTCCCTATATGACTTTGTATTTAATAATAATAACTAATAACAATAGAACTCACTAATAGTATGTTGAATCACCGCAAGCACTTTTGAAAGCCAAATTGAATTTGGGTCACATTTGAAAGGACCCTCTAAGCTTCTACATTTTCATACGTCCACGACAAATATCTTTCAATGACACGAGACGGGACTCTGTCACAATAAGAATATATACATATTACCGCCCTACTTCACCCTATCCGTGCGAGCGCGAGCAATAAATGCCAATACGTTTTGGATAAATGTGGGGTAACGAGCCTAAGGACACGGGGAAACGTAAATGTCAATATCAAGTCCAAGAAATTTTGCTTGCATATTTGGAGTTCTTTTTCCTACTAAACGGCTCATTGTAAAACCACCATAGATAAAAGTAAAAACAGCAGCATTTTACTGTTTACATTAATTAAAGATAAGATAGCTCCTCTGCGGGTGCGGAATCAATGACTCGAATGAAAGATCCCAAGGAAAATGCTTTGGCGATTTTCAAAAAAGCAAAATTGAATATGTAATCATATTGATATTTCTCATTTAATTTTCAAAATTATTTGAGATCTGTATTAAGTTGTTGACACCTACCATTTTATTATTACTGTTAACCAATTTATAAAATAAAACAATCAAAATAGCATGAATTTTATTATCATGTCAGCAATGACGTACAAACGATATTAAGCGTTAGAGGGTAAATGAAATTGATCGACTATACAAACATAACTTTGTTAACATTAATCAATCTTTATACATCAATAACGCGGCCTACACCACGAATATTTTTTCTGTTACGAATTACATTACTAATTACACGAATATTCTTCCTAGAACATTATGAATTTATGAAATAATATATTAATATCCAGTGGGAGCTCCGAACCGTACTCAAGATACCTATCGGCTATCGGGAATACATGTTATTTGATACTGCGATGAAAGGGTATGCAAATAGATATGAAGGTGAGAATTTTTAGAAAGAAATTTAATATTTTGAGCTCGTAAGTCATTTCATAACGGCACATATTATAACTTGGGATGTTCATGTATACATAACTATTACTTAAAAATAATAAATGTAACAGTATAATATTTTTCAAAATATGAAACTCCTCGAGTTTGTCTTTTGTCTCTTTATTGATTGTTTAACTTAAGTATGCAAAAAGACCAAGAAAAAAAATACTTGTTACTAGTTTTTCTTCTTACTTATTGAAGAAGATTTTGAATTAACGTTTGTAAATTACCTAAAACGCAGGATGACAAAATTTGTAACTACTACAAATGTATGAGCTATATACAATGTGTATGAAAGGCTTTTTTTTTGTTTTTCAAAGCTTGATATTGAAAACTCATAGAAATCCGCGGATATATAATATTATTATACTGTCGAATGATTATTTTTTTTCATTTCATTATTTGAAGAGATCTGTAGGTGTGAACATAATCGGGTTTACCTTTCTTTTTCGTTTCCAATAAATAACGAAAATAAGAGATATTATGGATACAACGAAAATCTTTCCACAAAATACATAGTCGTCTCTGGGGTACCCGGAAGAATGGAAAGAGCTTTAGATCAAAGAATCCATTCCACACATAGAATACCGATAGCAAGTTCAAAGCAGCAACAAAATGGATTATCTGCGATATTCATACTTCTGTTCAAGGCCAATTCTTTAACTACAAAATATTGTTCGAACTGAAGTCTGATGTGTAAGGATCGTGTTCTTTGGTATCTTCAAGATGATAAACTAGCAATCTTGATGTACAGTGCTTAACAAAAATCCTGTGAACCCTTTTAGAACCATGTTCAGAATCGATACATAAAAGTTATGGTGTCATTGAAAATTAAAAAAATAATAATTTTGAAACCCCTAATACAAATACACTCAGGGACAAAGGACATGTCCACTTTTTGTATGGAACGTGGAATTTTATTCTGAACCTTTTTTAACCAGTTTAAAAATTTATGACGGAAATAGAACTTTATGAGAAGGATGTTTATCCATGAATATTAAAAATATTAAGGCCTGCATTTAGGAGAAAAAAATTAAAAATGTTTTTTTTATTGTTTCTTTAGCAGGGCCACATTTAGTTTTTTTTACTGGCAATTAAAAGGATGTCATTGTCAATGCCACTGTAGCTGTCGTTTTGACTTTTGTTTATTGTTTGTGTGTATGTGTATAACCTTCCTTCCTTTCACAAAATAGTATCATTTATTTTCTACAGCTATGCTCAGGTTCTTGATTTTACATGTGATTTAAATATTGGCTTGCTAACTGGACTAAGTTTTCTCGTAATTTAAACGTACGAAGTAACCAGAACCAAGAATTGAACAACATAATGTTATACTTCCAGGTTACAGTCGCACTCCTGGGCCCCGTTTCACGAAGCAACCAGTTAACAAGTAACAAGTGAACGGATAACAAGCATTGTAATGACAAGTTTACAAGTAGAAGTGTTTCACGAACGTTACTTTTTACACCATAATTATTTTACAACCGTAAAATATCGGTTACAAGTAAGTAAGCACATCATTGAAATAAATTAAAAAAAGTAAAGATATGAAGAGGTTTTTGTGCAGAAATAAACAATAGCAAGGATTAAACTACTCTTCTAGCGAAGAGAATAATAGTTATCTATAACTAATGGATAAAATGCAAAAAGTTAAATTCAGTTTTTGAAAGAAATTCTTTCTAGAAAAAAGTTTTATTTGGTCAGTTTTCGGACACTGACCAAATCCGAAAAAACCGAGTCCTGGATATCACCAACACAGTGATACTGTGCACCAGACAGACCCCATCCAATGTAAGGCAATGCATAGTTGCAGTTTTTCTGGTAACGCCTGACTTCTTGCAGTTTGATGTTTTAAGAATGTTCCCAATAGAGTGAGAAGGTCTTCCATTTTCACTGAAGTAAGGCGAAATCGTTTGTTGAACTCTTACTCCGTACGGAATTGCGTGTTAATTCTCTCCCGGAATACTCTTGGGTATGGGTGTCGACCATTATTGTTTTCCCATAATTTCACATAATTTCTCTCCTCGACATGTTACTCAGTAGACAGATGAGGGTAAGTATCAAAGATTATCCAAGCAATATTAATTTTATTACACTATTTACTTCGTTGTTTAACTATTTAGGCTAAAAAGTTACAAGTCTACCGAGAGGTTGAGGTGAGTAGAATTGTTTAACAAGTGAACAAGATTGTCAACTTGTTTTTGCATATCTTTGTGAAACACTAGTAAAATTAACCGGTAATTGTTAAAATAGTCTATGGTTTGTCTGTGGATTGTAATACAAGAACTTGTCACAACAATGATACAACTTGTTGCATAGTAGTTTCGTGAAACACCTTTTTCTTGGTTTTTAACTAGTGTTGTCAGTTTTTACCTGTAAAATTGTAACTTGTTGCTTCGTGAAACGGGGCCCTGATACAACTTCTCATTTTTTTTGTACCAGAGTGCTATAATTTGGAATGTCGAAGGGTACCATTATATTTAAGAAAGAAGATCCTCGGGGATTGTAAAATATTCGTAAAGTAATGCCAGAGTCTGTGAAAATCACATGAGTCAATATGATTTTGCATTTTTACGGTAATATAAGTTCACTGTATTGTTTACACCAAATAATTCATGCTTGACTTACTAACAATAAAATCAAAGAACAGAAACTAATTGAATTTGAAAATATAGAAAATTCCACTGATATAGTATGTAAATACTGGACAGGTTTAACAGTCACACATTTTTGTTCAAAGCCTAAAAAGGCCTTAGCTTTATATTAAATCAGACTATGGGCTAAGGAATCCCTTTGCAGAATTGCTTCTCGGGTATGCATTTCAAAAACTCATGTTTACTTATATAAAAAAGTGTTATTGCTTCAAAAATCAATATGCACCTTTACATTTAGGTATAGCCCATATAAGCAGGGAAAACCTGTCCAGTAGAAATCTAACTATACGTTATACTCTTTGGGTCTGATTCAAACAATTCCATTGTTTTATTAGAGGTTACTAAAATTTTACTTACAAAAGTCCTCTAATTACCTATTTCAAAAGAAATCTTATAACTTACACTGCTAGCTGCAGTAAGCGACCAACCAACCTGGTGGTCAATCTATTTTAAATAGCGCATTAGAAGCCATCTTTGTACATATTGATGCTTAAATTCCACACTTGAATATGTTCCCCAGAATGAAAATATTCAATTTAATTTTAATCAGTCTTGGAACATATTAAATTAAGCAAGCCAAGTCATATTTTGGGGAACATATTCAAGAAAATGATCCATCACATGAGACTGCTGATAAGAGGAAAAATCAAATGAAATCCATGAATTTAGGATGGGCTCCGCACCAAACTCATATAACACCACTGGCTCAATTTTGAAATGACGTACTAATGAGGGAAGATGTTGAAATTGAATAAATAAAAATTACATAATTTCTGGGTTTTATTTCATACCTGCAACCAGTTTCTATATTATAACTCTTTCACATAGTTTCCACTATTATAATTATTCAACACTTCTACACTATTAAGAATGCTACACTAAATATTATTTAGTCCCCATGATAAAATCGAGGGTATGTAGTCATATAGAAGTAAATATTTACACTTTGAATTAGCATTATAGTAATCTTAGAGAATTTTGCACTTAGTTCATTATAATGACTTCATTAATTAGCATTTGTTTTGTAAAAAATCTTTTGTTATTGAAATAGTAAAACTGTAGCATTCTTAAGAACAGACCAGTATATTTTATTTATGTTGATATTTCATTACTGTGAGGTAGGTGCTTATCCTAAGAGTAGGCAGAGTAAAACAGGTATCACACACTAGACACTACAGCCAGGGGCTCATCCTAACAAATGCTGCACAAACACACTGCTACAAAGTAAAGTATAGAAGTCATCTGCCACCAACCAATGCATTTATTGTGCTAGATTTCATTTTAATAGCATGGACCTATTGATTACATGTATCATTTTTTTGGTCAGAGTCAGAGATGCTTGTTTGTTACCAGCAGTGACCTGCAATGCTGCTAATTTGCAATCCAATTCAATATGTGGTCACCTGGGGGTTTATTGTCGAAGGAAAAATGTATAACGTCTGCGCTGCCTTTAATTTGACAGTCATTGCGGCAACAACACAAGATTGTGCACTTCTTAATAAAAAGTATTGTGATGTATTGTGATTGCTTAGATTATAAGCGATCACGATTTCACGATCATTAAAATCACAAAATTAAACGAGGCTTTTTTTGACGCTGTCACTTCTGCAAGAGAAGGCAAAGGGAGCTAAGTTCATACAGCCATGTTTTTCATAAATCTTGATAAAACATTAAAAATGTAATTTATGTGAATTTTAGTCAGAAAGTCACTCACTATCACATCGTTTGTGCGCTTTTGTTACTTATTTATTCGTTTGTGACACGTTTCAGTAACTTGTCATTGGTTTCCATACAAAAATCGCTTTCTTTTACATACTATGAAAGTCAATCAGAAAATTGCTGTTTTTTTGAATTTGCAGGCCTAAAAAAACCTAAATTTTATTCTAAACCCTAGAATTTTGAGTACTCTTTACAATAATACCTGAAACATGTTGGTTAATAAATAATTATATTCTTAGCCCAAAAGAGGACATGTCCTTTAGAGGAACGATAAAAATTCACTTCTAGTTTTGATAGCGCTGTGTATTTCAGCATACAAAACCATATTTAGTTCTACCAACTTTCTAGCCAGCGGATTCGCTACAAAAAAAAACATTCACCGCGAAAACCAGTTGTACGATTGTGATAAAAAGACCACAATTAAAAGTTACCGTTCTTCTCCAGGTCACAAATAGGAAAATTTTGTCATTATCCGTTAAGGTCTTGATCATGAATCCTGGATAACAATCAAACAAACGCATTCAAGGTCAATCACACATCGATATGATATTGTAAAAGTAGCTTGAATCTATGTAAAAAGTGGAATGTTCCTCTAAACTTGTCCCTGAGTGTAGTTGGGTCCGTAAAAACAAAATGTATGAAGGATCTGAAAATTAATTTTACAATTTCGAATTTTTAGTGACGCCATATCTTTTATTGGCGATTCGGAACGCAGCCTTATCGACCATACGTCATTTAACCAGCTGTTTATTAAAAAATATTATTTATTGTAAAAAATTAATAATACGTGAAATTAATTAAGTTAAATACAGTGATTGCAGTATACTAGTGTAATCATTAGGCACAAATATTTGCAAGTCCGTACGAAGAGAAGTTTTCAAGATTTGTATAAATGAAAATCTAGGTCAACCGTGACTGTCAAATTTTGAATTGGAAATCTTCGTTGTGATAAATTTATGTTATATTAACGCATAAAATTGGGCAACTTATGTGTTTTATATTTGGAAATAAAGCACGCAATTCAAATATCAATTGTACCCATCATTGGAAGTTGCGGTCACTGGCTGAGTTTCTTCACTAAAACCGGGGAAGTATTGTATTTAGTACTTAACTATTTTATAATCGTAACATAATTAAATACTCAACACAAACCTCACATTAAGTGAGACACGTCCAATAACACACCTTGGCTAAGTTGTGTTTCTCTTAACTTGACATAAAGTGGAAGTTAATGTTGAGACTTGTCAACGCCTAAAGCCTCAGACACAGTACTACACTACACTACACAATAGTTTGCTTTGCTAAGTAGGTATTCTGTTATTGTACCATTAACCTCTTATTAAAAATATATGTTAATTCCATCATAATCCTAAATATTAGAGATTTTGCTGTTAGGTTAAAGGACATGTCCACTTTTGGGCTAAGAATATAATTATTTATTAACCAACATGTTTCAGGTATTATTGTAAAGAGTACTCAAAAATCTAGGGTTTAGAATAAAATTTAGGTTTTTTTAGGCCTGCAAATTCAAAAAAACAGCAATTTTATGATTGACTTTTCATAGTATGTAAAACAAAGCGATTTTTGTATGGAAACCAATGACAAGTTACTGAAACGTGTCACAAACGAATAAATAAGTAACAAAAGCGCACAAACGATGTGATAGTGAGTGACTTTCTGACTAAAATTCACATAAATTACATTTTTAATGTTTTATCAAGATTTACGAAAAACATGGCTGTATGAACTTAGCTCCCTTTGCCTTCTCTTGCAGAAGTGACAGCGTCAAAAAAAGCCTCGTTTAATTTTGTGATTTTAATGATCGTGAAATCGTGATCGCTTATAATCTAAGCAATCACAATACATCACAATGCTTTTTATTAAGAAGTGCACAATCTTGTGTTGTTGCCGCAATGACTGTCAAATTAAAGGCAGCGCAGACGTTATAGATTTTTCCTTCGACAATAAACCCCCAGGTGACCACATATTGAATTGGATTGCAAATTAGCAGCATTGCAGGTCACTGCTGGTAACAAACAAGCATCTCTGACTCTGACCAAAAAAATGATACATGTAATCAATAGGTCCATGCTATTAAAATGAAATCTAGCACAATAAATGCATTGGTTGGTGGCAGATGACTTCTATACTTTACTTTGTAGCAGTGTGTTTGTGCAGCATTTGTTAGGATGAGCCCCTGGCTGTAGTGTCTAGTGTGTGATACCTGTTTTACTCTGCCTACTCTTAGGATAAGCACCTACCTCACAGTAATGAAATATCAACATAAATAAAATATACTGGTCTGTTCTTAAGAATGCTACAGTTTTACTATTTCAATAACAAAAGATTTTTTACAAAACAAATGCTAATTAATGAAGTCATTATAATGAACTAAGTGCAAAATTCTCTAAGATTACTATAATGCTAATTCAAAGTTTAAATATTTACTTCTATATGACTACATACCCTCGATTTTATCATGGGTACTAAATATGTAATATGAAGTGTTGAATAATTATAATGGTGGAAACTATGTGAAAGAGTTGTAATATAGAAACTGGTTGCAGGTATGAAATAAAACCCAGAAATTATGTAATTTTTATTTATTCAATTTCAACATCTTCCCTCATTAGTACGTCATTTCAAAATTGAGCCAGTGGTGTTATATGAGTTTGGTGCGGAGCCCATCCTAAATTCATGGATTTCATTTGATTTTTCCTCTTATCAGCAGTCTCATGTGATGGATCATTTTCTTGAATATGTTCCCCAAAATATGACTTAGCTTGCTTAATTTAATATGTTCCAAGACTGATTAAAATTAAATTGAATATTTTCATTCCGGGGAACATATTCAAGTGTGGAATTTAAGCATCAATATGTACAAAGATGGCTTCTAATGCCCTATTAAAATAGATTGACCACCAGGTCGATTGGTTGCTTACTGCAGCTAGCAGTGTAAGTTATAAGATTTCTTTTAAAATAGGTAATTAGAGGACTTTTGTAAGTAAAATGTTAGTAACCTCTAATAAAACAATGGAATTGTTTGAATCAGACCCAAAGAGTATAACGTATAGTTAGATTTCTACTGGACAGGTTTTCCCTGCTTATGGGCTATACCTAAATGTAAAGGTGCATATTGATTTTTGAAGCAATAACACTTTTTTATATAAGTAAACATGAGTTTTTGAAATGCATACCCGAGAAGCAATTCTGCAAAGGGATTCCTTAGCCCATAGTCTGACTTAATATAAACCTAAGGCCTCTTTAGGCTTTGAACAAACCTAAGGCCTTTTTAGGCTTTGAACAAACCTCACCTAATTGAGTTAAGCAAGAGAACAATAAAACAAATTGTGTGACTGTTAAACCTGTCCAGTATTTACATACTATATCAGTGGAATTTTCTATATTTTCAAATTCAATTAGTTTCTGTTCTTTGATTTTATTGTTAGTAAGTCAAGCATGAATTATTTGGTGTAAACAATACAGTGAACTTATATTACCGTAAAAATGCAAAATCATATTGACTCATGTGATTTTCACAGACTCTGGCATTACTTTACGAATATTTTACAATCCCCGAGGATCTTCTTTCTTAAATATAATGGTACCCTTCGACATTCCTAATTATAGCACTCTGGTACAAAAAAAATGAGAAGTTGTATCAGGAGTGCGACTGTAACCTGGAAGTATAACATTTTGTTGTTCAATTCTTGGGTCTGGTTACTTCGTACGTTCAAATTACGAGAAAACTTAGTCCAGTTAGCAAGCCGTAGAAAATAAAAGATACTTTTTTGTGAAAGGAAGGAAGGTTACACACACACACAAACAATAAACAAAAGTCAAAACGACAGCTACAGTGGCATTGACAATGACATCCTTTTAATTGCCAGTAAAAAAAACTAAATGTGACCCTGCTAAAGAAACAATTAAAAAAAACATTTTTAATTTTTTTCTCCTAAATGCAGGCCTTAATATTTTTAATATTCATGGATAAACATCCTTCTCATAAAGTTCTATTTCCGTCATAAATTTTTAAACTGGTTAAAAAAGGTTCAGAATAAAATTCCACGTTCCATACAAAAAGTGGACATGTCCTTTGTGTCCCTAACCTCTTGAGTATTGTGAAACCAGTAGGTAAACAACTTAATTTGTGTTTAATTAGTGACTGCAGTAAAATATCACTTTTATTATAATTATTATTCATTTTTGATCTTGGAATATAGTGTCCACTTTTCTATAATATTTTCTTTGTCTATCTGTCTATATCTTTGTCTGATCCCTTTTTTTTCTAACCCTTTCTACTGCTGTCCCTTGACATTCTTCATCAATTTCATACTAAAGGGTTTTTGTGTTTTTTAGGATTTGTACATACTTCCTGGGCTTAAAAATGTTGACCCGCAAAGCCGCTGCTCTTAGTACTGAGGCCAAACTCAAGCAAGTCCTGCACGAGCTCAAAGTAACAAAAGACTCCTATGATCAATTGTTGAGAGAAAGGGATGAAAGTGAAGTGGAAATTAAATTGAACATTGACAGAAACACTGAACTAAAAAGTGAACTGGCACTACTCCACTGTAAACACATTGAAGTGCTGGAGGAACGCGACCACCTTCACCGTACATTAGAGGATCTAGTTCAGTGTAATAATACTTATGAGCAGGCCTTGGATAGGATTGCTTATCTGGAAAGTAGTCTCAGAGAAGCAAACAAGCAAATCTCTGTACTTGAAAAATTTAGACAAAACCAGGAAATCGCTCACACAAACAGTTTATTTGAAGAGCTCACTCAGTCCCCTGGTGGCGAAAATCTTCTAGGTAATACTGTATCAAAGGAAAACAATAGTGTTGTACGTCCATGTAGTAAAAATAAGTTTAAAAAATATATTAAAATTAGCAAATTCATAGAGAAAACTCAGAAACAGATTAAAAAACAAAATTGCTTCAAAGTTAATATTAAACTTAGAAAAGAACGAGCTAGCTTGATGGATTCACTTGAGATTTTTGATGTAAAATTGAAAGAGAGCAGAGCATTCTATAACCGGAACACGAACAGATTAAATAAAATTATTGATAATCTTAATGTAAACATTGAACATTTAAACGATAAGTATTATAATGCTCAAAAACAGATTGGGGAATACATTCGGTCCTCACCAGATTTTGTATCACTATGCCAATATAATATAAATCAAACAACAGATCAGTTACCTATTGAAAATCAGTGTTTAGAGAGTAGAATCAGTCACCAATCTACAATACAGTCGCCTAATAAGGTGACTAAATCTTCTCCCAAAGGCAGTGTTCCTGATTGTGAATCCCCTGCTCAAAATAGGTACAACAACAACAATTCTACATCGAAATCAAAGGTGAACTATGTTATGTTTAGTGATGAAGTTGGAAAAGGTATGGGCTGCTTATTAAACAGTCAGTTAGAGCAATCTGTCATAAATATATGTATGCCAGGCTCTTCCTTTGATGAAATAATGAATAGTATTATTAATTATGATTTTAATGACAATGACAACCTAATCATACTGTTAGGGAATAAAATTGGTGTAAATAAATATTCCCTGCAAAAACTTTTAACTTATGTTAATAATTTAAATGTCAAAAGTGTTGTAATGTTCACATTTCTCTATTGTAATAAGTTTACAACAGAGGAAAATAAGTTAATATTTAAGTTAAATTCGACATTACATACCATGGCTAGTTACAATAATAAAATTCATATTATTGACATGAATAAATTGACATGTGTGACTAATAAATTCTATTTGACCGATGATAGAATATGTCTATCTAGATATTGTATAAAACAATTAGCTTCTGTGCTAAAATTTTATTTTTTAACTTCAACCAAGAACTTGGTTGGTAACCAAAATGACAATGCTTCTATTGAGCATCATACACTCAATGATAGTTTGGTATCTGTTTCAAGTAATTTAAATTAGTAAATAAGACAATAGAGGATATCTCTAGCCATGTATTGACAATAGAAGGGCCTCATTGTTTACGAATTGTTCACCAAAATATTTAAGGTTTTTCTGGCAAAGACTTAGAAATTAATTTATTTTTATCAGATGAAAATATCGACATATTATGTGTTACCGAACATTGGCTTAAAAAATATGAATTTATTACTTTTGATAATTACAGTATTGTAAGTTCATTTGTTAGACAATCCGCAATAAGAGGTGGATCTTTAATTATTCTAAAAAATATTTTTCATTATAAAGAACGCAAAGATGTAATATCACTCTCAATCGAAAGAATTATTGAGATATCGTGTGTGGAGCTTAATAATCTTATAATAGTTTGTGTGTACAGACCTCCGTCGGGCAACTATCTGGAATTTGAGGCCACTATGGAGGATGTCTTGCAAATAGTGTGTAGAAAAAATAAGAAAATAGTTATATGTGGAGATTTTAACATAAATATCTTAGATTTATCTTCTCTGTCTAATAATTTTATTAACTTATTCAAATCGTTTGATTTGCATTATTTATTCAAACAACCAACCAGAATAACACCTACATCAGCCACATGCTTAGATAATATTTTTTGTAATTGTGAAATCTTGGAATGTGCTGTAATAAGCTTTATTAACTCTGACCATAGTGGTCAATTAGCCTGTATTAAACACCATCATGTTAATTCTGAAGGTGAAATAATTTGTAGACCAATACCAAAACGTAGTTTAAGTAAATTTAAAAGGAAAATAACATCTCAAATCGCATCTCTGCCGACCATAAATAAAGATGCCAATGTCTTATACAATAATTTATTTAATTTAGTGAAAACTGAAAGTAACAACATATTTCCACAAAAGGTAATTAAACTAAACGAAAATAGGACGAAATTTAGTGACTGGGCTACACCAGGTATCTATAAGAGTAGGAGAAAGTTATATGAACTTTATTCACAAAAAGCAGCTTCCGCTGATCCTGTTTTTTTAAATTATGTTAAAAAATACTCAAAAACTTTTAAAAATGCTTGTTTGGCTGCTAAATCTCTGTACATATTTAATAAAATAAATATGTCGAAAAATAAAATTAAGACAACATGGGATATTATAAATCAAGAAACCGGGAAAGTAAAATGTTCTGGAAACTCATTCTCGTTAGAAATAAACAATAACATTATTAAGTCGGACAATGAAGTTGCCAACGCTTTTGTTGATTACTTTTCTGAAATTCCTATTATAACTACCAGTAATCTAAATTCATCTTCCAATGTGGCGGTCACCCTCCTGGAGTCAAGTGTAGATAAGTGCAGCGAAACTTTGAAATTTAGCCATGTTGATTCGATCACTATCTTGAAAACTTTCCGTTTGCTTAGCAAGAAAAAGACGGAAGATCTTTGGGGCATCTCGACTCACATAATTCAGTCTATTATAAATGAAATAGCTCCTCAGTTAGCGCTAATTTTTAATACTTGTGTTGATGAGGGCATATTTCCTGATCTAATGAAATACAGCAAATTAATACCTTTGTTTAAATCTGGAGATAAAAAAGATCCCTCGCATTTTAGACCTATTTCAATATTACCAATATTAAGCAAAATTTTCGAAAAAATCATGTATAACCAGATATTAAGTCATTTATTAACAAATAAATTACTACATGGCAAACAGTTTGGCTTCACCAAAGGAAAATCCACTACTGACGCCGGAATAGCACTTCTTAAACATATTTTTGATGCTTGGGAGGGCAAGCAGGATGTAATTGGAGTTTTTTGCGATCTCTCCAAAGCGTTTGACTGTGTAAGTCATGAAACGCTTATTCATAAACTTAAACATTATGGTTTTTCAAATGAAGCAGTAAGTCTTATTAAATCATATTTATCTGACAGATTGCAGAGAGTTGTCGTTAATAAATCGGAGTCTGCCAGTGCACCTATTCTTATGGGGGTACCCCAGGGATCAATATTGGGTCCATTACTCTTTTTAATTTACATCAATGACCTGCCTTATTACATTAAAGACTTATGTGAGACTGTATTATTTGCAGATGACACATCATTATTGTTTAAGGTTGACCGAGGGAAACAATGCTCTGACGATGTAAATAATGCTCTCTCTATAGTTCTGTTCTGGTTTACAACTAATAATTTGTCATTGAATTCTAAGAAAACGAAATGCATTAAATTCTCTTTGCCAAATGTAAGGCAGATTGATACCCACTTAAATATGAATAAGGATGTAGTTGACCTTGTAAATAACACGAAATTTTTAGGCATTACTTTAGATTCACGGTTACAATGGGACCCACATATTGAATCCTTGGCTGGCAAACTAAGTTCGGCGGCGTACGCAGTAAAGAAAATCAGGCTTTTAACTAATGTTGAAACGGCGAGATTAATCTATTTTAGTTATTTTCATAGTATTTTGTCATGTGGATTATTGTTATGGGGTTCGGCGGCTCATATTGAAAGAATTTTTGTGTTACAGAAGAGAGCAATTCGCGCCATTTATAATTTACGGGCTAGGGACTCACTTAGAGAATTGTTCAAAGAAATTAATATCTTAACTTTAGCCGGTCAGTATATTTATGACAATTTAGTTTATATACACAAGCATTATGCTACATTCGTTAAAAATAGTGATTACCATAATATAAACACAAGAAATAAAAATAAGCTTGCCGTTGCAACTTACAGGCTTCATAAAACTAGTGGTTCATTTCTAGGGAGGTGTGTAGCATTTTATAATAAGCTTCCACAAAGTATCACCGATTTACCAATTCATAAATTTAAAGTTCACGTTAAAAAGACTCTCATGAACAAAGGTTATTACAATATGAATGATTATTTAAGTGACCACACGATATGGAATTAGCTAGACTAGTTATCAGATGTCATGTTTGGTAACAACATAATTTATTGTATAATGCTTAGTGTTAAGCTTATCATGTTTTTCTGACATTTTAAGTGTATGTAAGCATACTTACTGAATGTATTTTATAACTTTCAATGACTATGTAACATGACATATGTATGAACCAATATTGTAAATGGCGATTTAAAAGAGGAGATAAAAAATTTGACCTTTCGAGTTTCTTGCCTGTTCTTCTCGAGAAGGCCTCCCAATTTCCGAACAGGTGTAGAATCAACTTTTTTTTTTTTTTCATTCCTACTTGTATTTGCAGACATCCTGATTATATTCAAGATGTATGCACATACAAGGTTAATATGTTTCCTTTAAATTAGAATGTGTTGCTTTGTTTTGACGTCAATAAGTGCCTGTAAAGGCCTATGTTGAATAAAGATTTTTGAATTTTGAATTTTGATACATCGATTCTGAACATGCTCCTAAAGGGGTTCACAGGTATTTCGTTACACACACTGTATATAAAAATGAATCGCCGTTCATTCAACTCAAAAACAGTTTGACCGATTTGAATATTTATTTTAATCTTTTGCTTTAAAATAGGGTTGGTTTAAAATAAAAATTAATAGATAAAATGCCAAGGAACAGCTAAAAAAGTATAATGCTAAGTATGTATTGGAAATGGCGGTACACTTCGCGATTGTTTATTTAGATCTCTAATCCGTCAAGCGGATACGCGAAGTTCACCGAGTCAGCTAGTAAAGTAATATTACTTACATAGCACACACGTTAAAAAACAATATAAACTTATTTGATCTTGTGAGCTCGGCTATAAAAATGGTATAAACAGTTAATGGCTGCCAACTACGGAGTACGGCAATCTTTTGGCCATAAAACTTAATATTGTTTTACTCGTAGGAATTTTATATAGCCTTGGGTTGAAATAACCTAGCCGAAGTAATAGGTACTTTGTTAAGATAGTAATTAAATATCTGTTTTTGTTTGTAAAGGAGATGGTTAAACGACTGCCCTTAACATGAATAAATATTTCTCAGTAGCTCGTAATATCCTTATATTATTAAATAATTAATTACGTGTTTAATAACATCATAACACTTTCATGAAAAAAAATTGAATATAAGCTATTTACTTGAACGGAACTTGAATAATGCTGCACCAAAAAGATTCAATCGATTTTTAACCGATTTCACTTCTCTGCCTTTGGTGTTCTGTATTTTAATCATTTGGTTGTTTATTTACAGTCGACATAAATCTTTTTATTATATATCTTTTCGCCTATACATCAATAAACGCCTAACAAATACACATAGCAAATATGTAGTTGATAACTTTTGTGTATCTATTAACGTAAGAGTATTAATAATTATTTTTTAAGATTATAACAATATGAAAAGTTCCTGAAACATTTTTCATGCAAAAAATAAGTTTCAACTATTCAGCATTACATGTTGATAGTTGAAATATTTATTCATTGTTAGGGCAGTCGCCCATACTGTATTTAGCCATCTCCTTTAAAACAAATTCCATATTGGAAAGATCTTTTTGCCTTAAATGAGCTACGACGTCTATGGAGGCTTGACAATAATTATCAACGACTACGTTTTTTTTTTTCACATATTGCCATTTTGAACCGAGATGAGTCGACTTAATATCTGTAAGTAATATGACCTGATCTTAATATAAATAATATGATCTTATATTAAAGAATTAATTAGTACCTCAATTGAAAACTCATAAAAAGTGTAGGAATAAAATTTAGCCTTTCAGTAAATCCGTATATGAATATGTACGAAACTGGTAGACGATAATTTTTTACCTTTTGTGCCCATATGTATGTTCTTTGTGTTGTGTTCTGTATTTTATTGTGTACAATAAAATCGTAGAATAAAATAAATAATTACTATATTACGAAATTAAATTGAAACAAATTAATAAATGAATAGTAATAAAAGTGACCAATATCACGGACTTACGAAGTCTATGATTAAAATGTTCTGGTAAAATCTCAAAGCATAGTGATGACTAAGATGTAACCATCTCGGCGCTCCCATAACTGAAGTGATTACTTCTGATTCCGACACAACCGATGCGTCATGTCCAAATCGTGGTCACACTATAAAAAAGGTAGCTGGGTATACATATTTTCATATGTATTTGATATTTTTCATAGATAAAATGTCATTGTATTTGGGTGTAATACACTAAAAAGATTCTGCTTTTATAATAAAATTTGTATAAAAGTATCTCTTTATGCATATGCATCTCACATTTCGCGCATCGCCCTGGTATCTTAAGGGATATCGAGATTACGATGTGTGGAACAAGCCCGAGTGCCGCAAATACCTACTAAAACCCAAAGGGGAGTCCCTTTGGGTCTAAGAACTTTCATGCATTGCGTGCAATCGGAATCAGAAATCAAAGGCAAAGATGGCCGCACTAGTTTCATGAGGATTTTATCGATAGATACGAAAAGTTACCAGTAGAGAGATATATCTAACTTTCGGGTCTTTCGGGTCGGTTATGTGCTAATGTCTGCAATTTTTTTTTGTCTAAGATTGTCGTGTGAAAGCTGGCTTATGATAGTTACTTAAGCAGTCTTAAGTAACTTGGTAAATTTCTGTAAACTGAAATGCACTAAACCACTTATTAAATAGCACTACCGTGAAACGACATCTTCGAAGCTTATGAATTCTTGTTTGCATAAATGAGCTAGCTAGGAGATGAGGTTCCTGACTTAATAAGCCAAAGCCGTACCTAACAAGCACCTATGTATTAAATCTAAAGTCTATATAGGCCGATAGCTGATTTACTTAAAGCAGTGCGTATACTTGTACGTTCACGGAAACTGTCAAACGAATTGGGATTATCCCGACCCGAATCCTATAAGGCGGAATGAAAAACAAGGAGTTTTAGTGAATGGCTCACAGCCAGATGGACTACTACATTACACTACACTACAGAGCCGAAGTTCCACCATACCCTCGGCCTCGAGTTCTTCAATAAGCGAGCAGTCGAGACATAAAAAAAAGATTAGATCTGTATAAGAAAAAGCCGTATACATATTGGCCATCAAAGTAACATAACAAAGTGGGAAGTCGTATTGCGCCATTTCTACCAGTCATCATTGTAGTTTTATGACGAAGTTCTACGCGAAGCTGACTTCAATATAAGCACATCTACATGATTCCGTGCTATGTTCAGTTCCCTCATTTCAATAAATAATTACTTTTAAAAAGTCTTTTATCGCAAAGGAATACCACAGTATATTGTCGAGCGAAGTATCCGCTCCTGTTGGAGGGAGTTAATGAGCAGGGTTAAGTTGACTTTAGCAAGTTACCCACAATGAGCCACTTACTGAAAGCGGCGGTTTGTCGAGTTGGCAGAATTCATATTACATGTACGTTGTTTTTTACGTAAGCAAGTTACTGATTCCGACACACTCATAGGTTGGCTGAAAAAAATCCCTGTTAGAGATAAGTCCACTTTTGTGTACTCAAATCAAACTTTTTTCCTGTGATATTAATGCGCAATAAAGTGTTTTATTGTTACTAACAATGAGTCACTTCGAGCATGAAGACGTGCCGGGGAGTGTTTGCACCCAGTTGAGAGTGGCTGTTAACTGTTTGTTCACGGAAACAAATTGCTCACAAGCTTAGAAACAGCAATAAGTACATATTTTCACGTCGCGCGTGAAAACCGGCAGCTTGTCAGAATAACCCGACCCCGGGTGGGTAGGGTGAATGTGCAGTATTTTTCTCGTAAGCAAGTTACAATGCTTCTTGCCCGTCGAGCATGAAGGCCAGTGGCTTGTCCGAGAGCAATCGTCTCCGGTTGTGAGTGAGAATGTGCAGTGTTTTTTCACCTAAGCAAGTTACAATGAGCCACTTCTTGCCGTCGCGCGTGAAGACCGGTGGCTTGTCGGAGAGTGCCTACCTTAGGTTGGGATAGTTTATGTGCAGTGTTTGTTCTCGTGAGCAAGATACTCACAATGAGCCACTTCTTGCCGTCGCGCGTGAAGACCGGCGGCTTGTCGGGGAGAGTGCCCGCCCCCGGTTGCGGGAGCTGCTTCATGGGAGCGCCGCGTGGCGCCGCCTTGAACGGGGCCGGACCTTGCCGCAGCTGGGGGTTCTTGTGCGTCTGCATGTCCGATGTCACCTTGCGCAAGTCTGTTCGACAGCATGACATTGTTTGAAATGACAGTACATAATAGCAAATTATATTTACAAATACATCTAGAAAAGGGGTTGTATCATCACTAGTAATGTAATTTTATTAAAATTATATTGTAAATAAACTAAATTATAATTAGATTATATTATAACTATATTTGGTTACTAAATTGGTACTGGCGGTGTATAAACATTTCACTTAACATTACAATTCTTTGCACGCCACATTCATTCGTAGTATTTCCCAACATCGACCTAATTACGTATTAAACTGTTCTGGAACACGCAACGACATATCAAATTGTAAGCTATGGTCTAATAGCTTCATTAGTGGCATTATTGATTGCCATCGAATTAGACACCAGTTATTAAGTCCAATTTCAAGATCACAAGATATGACCATAAGTATAAATCTAGGCTACAAGTTTGTGTTTTTTAGTACTTTTGTTCTCCTATAACTAAGCATTTAACACTTGTCATTTCACTTGAAACTAAATCTGAACAATCTTAAACCTTTTTATCAAAAAGTCAAACGATTAATGATATTACATATAATAAAAATGACAATCCCAAAATACTGGTTCGTTTATTCTTCTTCAACCAAACAACAAATGATTTTATATTAAGCGTTGGGTGCATAGTTAAGATAAAAAATAAAACCCCAATTGTTTAACAAAAGCATTCCATCAATACATAAAACATTAGTTATCTTTATAGTGCCTACATCGCTAAATACGCTCCTAATTAATAAGCACGCGGTTAGCTGCCGCGGACGAACGTATAAGCGGCACGGAAGCGCGCGAAACGGGAAAGTGAATAATCTGGCTGTTCCGCGACATGAATAAATTCAAAGCAGCGGGCGCTAGCTCGCGTAACAGGGTACACACACCGACGGAATTTAATTGCTGAGCCACTTTCGGCATCTTCATATTTCTCGCCTAATGTGTGTCTCTGAGTTTTATACGATTTTGGGAGTATCGTGATGATTCAAAGATTCTAATGCATCCAAAAACACAAGGTTATTTTTTAGTTACTAAAAAAATTTTGTGTGCTAGTTCAGACAAGGAAACTGAACAACTTTTTTTTGCGTTTTCAAAGTTGGTCCCATAGTGAAAGTTGTTCAGTTTGCTTGTCTGAACTAGCACACAACATTTTTTTAGTAACTAAAAAATAAACTTGTTTGTGTAGATGGGGATTGCCCTGGTGTTCTCGGGCAATCCCCCCTTGGCGATAGCCCGACCAGTTAGGTCGGGCTAGCCCGGGTGCGTCGGTAGTGGTAGTCGCAGTGTGGACCCTATCACGCGCGCCCATAAGGGCAGAGAGAACACCGGGGGGTTTAGTGGGTAGGCCCGGCTCTCTGCCGGGAGAGCCCCACACACGCTCGTCGTCTAGCCAACGGCGAGTACGGTGCGGCCACGCATTCCCCTCGAAAAAAAAAAGGTATGTAAAGTTTGAGGGTTTGGGCTTGAATTAGATTGGAATAAAATTCCATTTTAGATTTTTTCTTTACATACGACAAGGAAGCCCTTGGCCTTTATCTCACCTGATGGTAAGTGACGATAAGGCCGAAGGTGTAAGCGAGCTTCACCTGGACTCCTCAACAACCAAGAAACTGGCTATCTTGCCTTTAATTGTGGGAACACAAAAATGCTATTAGGTAACATTGTTATGACGACAAAATTATGTAAGGTGGTGTGATAGCTAGCCAGGCGGGCTAAGAAGTCCCATCACCAACCTAACCGAGCAGAAAATCTTCTGACCACATGCGGTATTGAACTCCGCGGACCTCCCGAAGAACACCCGGTAATCTCAACCACTAGACCACGGAGGCGGTTACTAGATTTTGAGCACACAAGTAGTTGATAGCGGTATTGAACTCCGCGGACCTCCCAAAGAACACCCGGTAATCTCAACCACTAGACCACGGAGGCGGTTACTAGATTTTGAGCACACAAGTAGTTGATAGCGGAGAAAGTTCGCCGATGACGTCATGACGTCACACAGTGATAGTACGGTGCTGTACTAACTAGGCGAGCGCGAGACGCGGGAGGGGTAGTCAGCGGCAAACTTCTGCACGCTACTAGTACAGTCAACAGCACACCAGGGTACCAAAAAATTTCAATTTTTTTTCAATCCACGTTGAACTTAACTTTCAACAATTTAAGGCTCAAAATCAATTACAGAAATTTGACAATTTGGTATAGCTCAACGTACTGTTGACCGTACTAGCAATTGAAATCTCATTCAACGAGCAGCACTCATACTATGACGGCGCAGATGTTGTGAAGGGTAGGCCGATGTCGGGGGCTATTCCTCTCCACGCCTAATCATACCCTGACTGCGATGTACCCCTGTCACGAATTATACAGTTGTCGTAGAATTCCCATAAATGATTTTGTTTCCTTAAATGTAGAGTAAAAATATTTTTTATTTTATCGTTTTCTATTTACATTTTTTACATTCATAATATTCTCTTGTGCAAAGGTGAGTGCATATTCGAAGACAAGCGTGTTTGTAGATTACAAGCGTGCAGCTATTTGAGATTAAAATACGAGTAGACAATGTACCATTGCAATCATTGAAAAGAACAAGTAAAATTTTGTGGCGCATTATAAAGAGAAATAATAATACATTGTCCACTAGACATAGATTAGAACTAATGAATACAGACTTAACTAATGTTCGGAAGTATTTCTATAGCATTACTAATAGTTCTCAGTGAGTGACTCAATTACTATCGGTGCACAAATGATGATTTCGTTATAAATATTGTTCGTTATCCATGTTTTCACGTAGAATTTATCTTATTCCGTAACAACCGAGATAATGAAAGTTTGATACTAATATCAGTTTTAGCTACACTTAGGCTCGTATTAATAAATGCATCTCAAAGTTGAAATCGATCTTAAGATGCTTTTTGGACGTTGAATGTATGGGACATCTGTTAAAAACAGCATCTTGAGATCGGTCTCATTCTCGTAATTCAATTGTTAATACGAACCCAAATCACTATAATCAATTGCACTTTCTTAAAATTCACGTGTGCTTTTTTTTATGTTGATAACGACTAATAGACCATTGTAGCATTTTACAAAGCAAATGCGAGTGAACTACACTGAAAACTACTAGCGATATGTCTGTGTAGGGAAAGTAGACCGATACTGACTGCTCGTGATGCCCTCGCCCTGGTTGATCTCGGCGAAGAGTGCGCTACGGTCGTCGATTGCCATGTTAGAGAAGTCGACCTCGGGCAGCACGGGCGGCGGGGGCGGCATGCCGCCTGGCGGGGGCGGAGGGGGCGCGCCTCCTTTACCTAAAGTTCAACATACCTCCCAAATTAATGTGCCCTTTTGCGCGGCTCACGAATTTACCACATGGGCCCAGGAGATCCGATTATCGTCACATGCAAATTTTATATAAAAGCGCTGATGTGTTAAAATTCATACGGAATCTATACGAAACGGAGTCGGTAGAGCCCGGCGATACATTAGCTATTGATACAAGCGTAACAAATTACGATGTAGTGATACTGAGTAAAATATCGAATCACTGCTTCCAAAGACTGCCAGATAAATGTTCAATATGAACAATGCGCGATACGACACTCCGGATTTAATGTATACCGTTACAGCGTACCATGAAGTCGTTGGCATGCATGCATCGCGTGTTATCGATGTCAAAAACATACCGAGGCGGGACAAGTAATAAGAAAGAGTCATGTCTACCTATAACAACATAGTATCACAATTTGTTGCATTACCAGTATGAGACATTACTTGTCAACATGGGTACCTAACTAAGCTCATTAATCCAAAAACGTAAATTAAGCAAACGATTCCCGTCAAATTAAAATGCGGTTTCATTTAACTAACCTTAAAATTAAATATTACCAGCCCAGCATTACAGCTGCGACCCAAGAAATAATTTATTTACACTTAACACCGTTTGGCCCCGAGGCGAGATGAATAGAAATGCTTATTAACCTTTCTGGCAGATTTAATTCACAGAGTCTTATTCAGCAAGTCGAATACGTAAGCGAGTTTAGCAAGTGTATATAGCTTGATTAAAATTGAAGTGATTTTCCATCAGAACGAGCAATATTAGAGATAGATAGAATAGATGGTGTAATTACAAGTGCACGTGGTGTGAGTATAGAAAGAGGGCTTACCAGACCAAACCAGCCCCGTCGTATGATACTGCTTGACGTAAGCCTGAAGATCTGACAGCAACTGCACCCAAGCCCGGCACCACTCAACGTGCCTCTTGTCTTTCTCCTTCCAATCTTTAAGCACACGGTTCGTGTAGAACTGCCCGGCATCGTTCATTTCCTTCACGTACGGCGCTGGTGTGGGAGCTATCGCCACCCAACCCAAAGCCGGGATGCTCTCGGATATGGCTGACAAATGATTGAAGAACTGTGACGCGCGGTTCTTCTCCCTGAACTGCTGAATTGCGGAGATCTGTTCGCTGGTAGGCGCTAGCATTTGCATCTCTTCGGCCTGCGATGGCTTGCTTCGTGCTGCGGATTGCTGTATATAACGGAGTTGTGCCCTAAGAAAAAAATTTTTACCTTTTAATTACTTGACAATTTTCCTTTGTCCCCATAAAAACAATATCTAATACGTGTTAACCAACTTCTAAAAATAAAGAAATTTTATACTCACTGAAAAGCAGCATTCACTAAATTGGCGTGCGTAGCAACATCTCCGCCAATTTGTTGGGAGAGCTGGATGTACGTCCGAAGAGGTCCCTGTGCGAAAATGAAACATACTTACAGTAATATTTCCAATAGGTTTCTCAAGTGAAAGAGGTATAATTGTATGAAAACTCTAGTAATTTTCAGTAACTATAGTAAAACACAAAACAGTATTATGTCGACAGGTAAATACGTACCTAGTTACAAACATTACTAAGCATAAATAAGTTGGTAATGAAGGTGAGTAATAAACTAAATTCCCTACGGAGTCCATTTCATGCGAATTAGCCAATGAATGTTAAAGTTATACAGTATAACTTTTAGTTGGCAACTTTTGACTGTATACATTAATAATACATGTAAGGTAAGATGTTTGTTTACTAAAAACCTTCAGAACTCCTATCCTACTATCCTCCAGAATATCTATTATACTATAATATTATAAAGCTGAAGATTTTGATTGTTTGTTTGGTTGAACGCGCTTATCTCAGGAACTACTGATTCAAATTGAAAAATTATTTTTGTGTTGGATAGTCCATTTATCGAGGAACGCTATAGGCTATATTATAAACATTACGCTGCGACTAATAGGAGCTGAGCATCAATGAAAAATGTTGCAAAAACGGGGAAAATTTTTTATGGCGAAAGTTCGCGGGCACAGCTAGTTAGAAATAATTTTATGATCAATTTGCTTCTTTTTATCTTTCTTTCTGTAGCATGACAGCATTTCGTGCACATATACAACACCATATATACTGGTAAATATAATGGAAGCGTGATCATTAATCATCGTCAAGCCGTAAAAGTGCCACCGAGGGGCACATTCCACCCTCAAGTGGATGAATTTGCCAACTGTATCAATCTGGAGCCATTTCGTCGTAGAATTTTAAATCCAACATTTCTGCGAAAATCAGGAGAATGATATCATATTTAATCACTGCTGAGCTACACATAAACAATAAGTTATTTACAAGGTGTTTTTACACAGTTCATTTTTAAACAGAATAATGTTGCTGCGTCCTTTTAAACATCACTGTATACACATATCAATCTTTCGTTCAGAAAACATTTGACCTATTTACGCCAGCGGAGAAAAATATAGTATGCTACGCACTCTTGACATATTTCCACCCATGTGATCAATGTAATAGAGGTCGGGGTGATAGATGATTGTATTACAGAAACACGACGCGCGAAATTGATTGAAAATTCAATTGCTACATAGTGCGTTGTTACAAAACAATCGGATACAAAGTTTTTTCGAATAATAACGATATATTTTTACACGCTTTTTATTGAGTTGCTCTGTCTGTTGGTTTCTTTGTCACGATCAAATCTTGCAATCGATTTTTCGACCACTTCTATTGCTCCAATTGAGCTCAAATTTTTTCTACATATGTATTCCCGGTGACAATACAATATTTTGGCATATTGGAATCACAAAAAAGCTTAGTTATAGTACAATTAAAAAAAAAACGTTAAAAAAACTTTTTAAAAAACACGCTTTTACCAAAAAGACTAAAAAACGATTAAAATCATTTTCATAGAAAATATGAATTTATTGTCAAGACTAAAAACCAAGCGATCTAAAAAGTAGTAAATAAAAAAACGTAAAAAAAAACTTTTTAAAAAACACGCTTTTACCAAAAAGACTAAAAACCAAAAAGTTGAAAATAAAATAAGATCACACTTTTAGCAAATCAGGATTTTAAAAATTTTCTTGAGACAACTAGAAATGTAACACAAAAATTTTCTCAAAATTTTAGCGATGTAGTACAAGAACACAATGACTCTAAAAGCGTGTTTTTTAAAAAGTTTTTTTAACGTTTTTTTATATAATAGTCTCAAAATTAGTTCGACAATAGAAAGAATGCGTATTGTAAACATATTTTACTTTCACAATGAATTTATATTTCTTGCTTACTAATAAGGCAACTTAAAACTACTGTTTTATCTACTAATGGTTTCATTATAATTAGTATTCGCTATTTTATGGCCTAACTAGTTAATTTTACTTATATTATGTATATTATGATGATTACATACCAATTATTATAATGATCATTTACCAATATATTCTATTAAGATGTTACCAGTAACTCCCTAATAAAAGTTATCCTCGCTATAATCAAGATACTAGTTCAGATACACGTAGAACGGTGTAACAGAAATGTACACGCCGAAAGCAATTTGATTGGAATTGGTTGGCTAAATGAAAAAAAAATACAAAAAAAATCAGAAAAAATAATTGAAATTAATCACGGTCACCCGTTTTTTACACACACCAAGGAAGCTTCAGGCTTTTATCTCACTTGGGGCTGAATCTCGCACAATTGGGGAAAAAGTAATATTTCAAGTTTTCAGCTAATGATTTATTTATTTATTTAATAGGAACACCAATAATGATGGATTCGAAAAAGTACAAATTCGATTTTTTTCTCTAGCAGAGTTGTGACACTCTGCTAATCAGAACTCTGGACATCTCGAGCTCCGAGATTTTTAAGGGGGAACGTCACTTGACTTTTCTCGAGTAATAGGATCGATTTTTCACTTCTTTTATAATTATGGATTTTATATTTGTTTTCAATAAAATAATACCAGGGGCCGAAACAAGTCTAATGTTTAAAAATACAGACTTTACTGACCTTAAATTCAGAAATACTGACCGTTTTAATACAGTTTTTACAGGTGAAAAGGTGTAAAATAAAAACTTATTTTTTTGTTATTGGCACTATCCCCATAGCCAACCAGCACCGCCTTTTTATTGTGTTAAAAATGCATTTAAGACACAAAAGCATGTTATTTCTTGTTAGTCATGCGTATTCGTACAAAATTATAACACCTACATACATAACAAATCAAACCACGAGAAAGATAAAAAAAGAACAGAAACTGTACATTAAAATTAACATAACATTGAATTTAAGCTTTCTTGAAGAAAAATTTATGTGGTTTTTTTCGTCGTATCGACTATTTTTTGTAGTTTTTCTTCCTCTTTAATTTGTTGTTCTAGCTCTTTTCGCTCAAAAAATCGATAATATATTGGCAAATAGCAAAGGATGATTGAAAAGAATGATTGGGTTTGGAAAAATACTGAAAATACTGACCATTTCTCAAAAATACTGACTTTTGTTTCGGCCCCTGTAATACCTTTAATAAAATAATTTAATTTGAATAAATAATATTGTTACGTGTTTATTTAGACAAACAAAATACTTACCAAGTTAAATTCTAAAAGATAATCGAAAAAGAAAGAAAAATAAATAAAAATCATATATCAAACTTGAATTTTACGTCACTACTACTCCCAAGCACTCAAGACAATACAAGCCACTTTCCATAAAAAAAGGCGGAGCTCGCACTGTGTTCCGCTCGAGAAAAAACTCGAATTCGAACTTTTTTACGAATTATGCCTTTTTTTTTGATGATCCTCTTATATGATTTTTTATTTACGTATTTTTAATCACATTAGATTTTTATTGTAGACTTTAACTTAGTATTTAGTTAGTCTAAATAAATACTTTAAATATTATTGATTAAAATTATTTTATTGAAGGGTTATTTTTATCTATACTAATATTATAAAGAGGAAATATTTGATTGTTTGTTTGTATTGAATAGGCTTCGAGATTTTGATGAGTTGGTATAGGGATAGTTCGAGACCAGGAGAAGGACATAGGGTAATTTTCCTACGGAAAAATATAAAATTCCCACGGGACAACAAAAATAACGCGGGCGAAGCCGCGGGCGGAAAGCTAGTCTAGAATAAATAAATAATTATTTTATCGAAGGATAAGGAAGTGAAAAAACGTTCCTATTACTCAAGTACAAGTAGGCAAGTCAAACGACGTTCCTTCAAAAAATGGCGGAGCTAGACATGTCAAGCGTTTTGATTGGTTTGAGAAACAATTTGATTTCGAACTTTTTTCGAATCCGTGAGAATTAGTAGCTATGTATAATTTTTAATTACAAAGAGGATTGAAAACTTATATAGGTTTATTTTCTGGTAGGTACTGGTCGCTTAGAGACGTTTAGGGGGTTCTTTCCTTTGAAATTGACTTCTTTTTCGCTTTTTCTACCATTTTGGGGGCTATTAAACATGAATTTCAATATAAATGTTTTGTTCGTAAATAAGAATTCCTGCCCCCCTAGACAAGATGTCTTTCGATAATCGCTAACGCAATCGCTAAATGGACAATGTATGAGATTTGACAATTGCGCTCGAAAGCTAAGCGAGGGCTTATGTCAAATCGCGTACATTTTCCTTCTAGCGATTGCGTTAGCGATTATCGAAATGCGTCTTGTCTAGGGGGGCAGATCATTTGAAATGTTCTCCAAATAAAGTTTTTAACGCTACTGACTATCATAAAAGACACGAAAACGTTATCAGAATCAGAGAGGCTCAACCGAGAACATTGCCCAGTGAAGATAATTATGCTATGTTACTAAGCAAGACCTATCAAAACTAGTATGCCGAAGATAAGTGATGAAAACTAAATTATATTGGAGGATAGCTCGAAATGTGCCTTCTTACTAGTTACCAAACTACACCGAGAGAAGCAATTATTATTCGTCAAAAAAAATGTTGAATGGACGGATACGAGAATGGAAAAAACTGTTATTCTCTGATGAAACCAAAACAAACATGGCAAATTCAGACGGAAAGCGTTACTATCCAATTAACCATGCTATCGATTATAAATACACAAAAGGCATAGTCAAGCACTGTGTGGAAATATTAAAGTATGGTGATGGTTTTCCGGATGTGTTGGATCCGTTTGAAAGATTGAAAGTACAGCCAGCTTCAAAAGTAGATAAGCATTTAAGAGCATTTTAGTACCATGTCACACCAACTATTCCTTTGAATTAGTATGGTTACACCTATATTGCATTGTTAATAGTTGGTGTGACACGGTACTAAAATGATCATCTACTTTTGAAGCCGGCTGTGCAATAGATCAATTTCAATACAAAGATTCTCTATTCTGATGCCCACAGTGTCAAATGTTTTCTTTAGGAACAGCGCATCTCCGTCATAGATTAGCCTGCAAATAGTCCAAATTTATAGGAGATGGAAAAGCGGAGCCATATCGTTCAAAAAATTCTCAAACAAACGCAACCTCAGTGAAAACGGACTTTATGAAGCTTTTATAATGCATGGAACTCATTCCAACCGAGAAATGTCTGAAATTCAACACAAACAAACAGGGCAAGTAAAATAAAAGCTTGTAAAAAAACTAATACCGTAATAATGTTAAAATCAGTTGAAATGCTTCTTATTATATGTCCATCACTACTTATAACAAACGTTTACAATAAAGATTCTGTCTGAACAAGACGATAAACTCAAAACATGTAAACACAAAATGTAACGATTAAAAATTACACGTATTAAACGTATACAAATAACAGTATAACTACTAAAACTAAAGTTCAACACTACACTGGTTTACACTGGACAGTACACAAACACGGCGAATTATTATAATCGCCATTTCGGTCAACCACCACTAGTTTAGAGTCGCCAGACAGATTAAAAATATTCCATGCATTTGTTTGAGCGGATCCTATGAATACTTGTATGAGCACAGAAATAGCATTATAAGTTGATAAATAAATGTCATATTAATGAGATCATTACTTATCATAACGTTTCTTGTTGGCTGTGATTAATTTGATTGCCACGATACCATTAGCCAGCGATCATCAACCTTCGATGTAATGAGAATTTAATATGACATTAAATAAGCTTTATCGTATAGAGTTGTGTTCATGTTTTAGTGTCGTCGATAAGAAACATTATATTACGTCCTTACCTACATATGAAATTGGCGTTTTTCCGTACTGGCCACTTTGATCTCAAATATCTTCTCTATGGTTAGGAATTCCAAATTCAAATTTATACAGCTATTTACTCATGTATTTGTGTTTCGAAAATTATAATTCACTTGTTTTTTCCTCAATTGTTTTTTTTTTCTTTGCGTCACTCAGTTTACAAAATGGAAAACTTGAAATATGCTGCAGAAACGGCTCGAAGGATTAATGATGTGTATGGCGACGGTGCCGCAAAAGAAAACACAGTGCGTTTTTGGTTCCAACGTTTTCGTTCTGGAAATTTCGACCTGCAGAACAAGCCCCGTGGACGGCCGGAGACCAAAGTTGATAATGAAGAATTGAAGGCTATTGTGGAAGCGCATCCATCGCAAACCACGTCCGAGTTAGCTGCAGGCTGCGGTGTTAGTGTTAGTGATAAAACTGTTTTAATCCACTTGAAGCAAATTGGGAAGGTGAAAAAGCTTGAAAGGTGGGTACCTCACGAACTGAGTGAAGCAAATCAACAAACGCGCGTTGACTGCTGCGTTGCATTACTCAACCGGCACAATAATGAAGGGATTTTAAATCGAATCATTACTTGTGATGAAAAGTGGGTCCTCTACGATAATCGGTGCTCATCGCAATGGCTGAACCCTGCCGAACATTTGGTGGAACTTGTGAGCATTTGGTGGACTGGTGCTGGTGTCGTTCACTACAGCTTTCTTAAATCTGGCCAGACGATTACGGCAGATGTCTATTATCAGCAACTGCAAACCATGATGGAAAAGCTAGCTGCTAAACAACCGAGGCTGGTCAATCGCTCTAGGCCACTGCTGCTTCATGTCATGATAATGCTAGACCACACACTGCACAACAGGCGGCTACCAAATTAGAGGAGCTTCAATTGGAATGTCTAAGACATCCACCGTACTCTCCGGCCCTTGCTCCAACAGATTACCATTTTTTTTTTGAAATTTGGATAACTTCTTGAAAGAGAAAAAATTCAACTCCGATGGGGCAGTCCAAACCGCCTTTAAAGAATTTATTGATTTCCGTCCGAATGGTTTTTTAGTAAAGGGATGGATGAACTACCTATGAGATAGCAAAAGTGCATAGATAGCAATGGTACATACTTTGATTGAATACATATATTATATTTTAAAAAATCGACTTTATGTTCTTCCCATACAAAACGCCAATTGCAAATGTAAGGACCTATAATAGAAACTATAACAACGAAAGGATACGATTGCCAAAATATTTATTTAAGAATAAACATTTATTTATCATTTTAAGAAAAGAAAGCATTCTGCTGTAATATACACTGCTAATTAGACGCAATATTGTGCAATATTTTTGGCTATAAGTATAGTCAAAGTGTAAGATTAGAAATCTTTGAAAAATATTTCACTGATTTTATAATAATACATACTGTAGAATTTGCTGTCATATCATAATAAAAAGGAATGGTTCACTCTTTCCGTTATTCGAAGAAAATTTGTTTTCAAAACAATCTCCAACAAAAAAGTTGATTTGGCGCCACGAAGCGATTGCCCTGTTTGTTGAACAAATAAACAACAACAGGGTACCGTAGGCGTCCCAACATTTATTATGAATGTACATAGCCATAAGGTATACTTGTAGGTTCTTTTATATGTTTTGAAATTTTAAGTTTTCTATGACAAAGTTAAAACAGTACTGTTAATGCTAAACATTAACAGTACTGTTTTAACTTTAATATTACAAGTAACGATTGCACATATAGCTTTAAAAAAATATATACAACGTGTTAATTTATCAAAGCGAAACCCCAGACACTCCGCCTTATTTTTATTATAAAATAATTATATAAATTTAAGATTTTTTTAATAAATTTAATATCTATATCTATATAATAAAATCGTAGGGGTACAAAAATCTGTAATTGCGAAATATTAAGAAAAAAAATACACAGGTCGCCTTAAAATCATTAGCAGAACACGATAGAATAGTTTTTTAAAAAATTGTTTGTTTGTTTATTTGTTTGATTGTTTGTTTATCTGTTTGTCCGGAAAGATCTCCGAAACTACTGGACAGAATTTCATATGGCTTACACCACACTGCTTAGAATTTTCCGGAAGAACATTTAGGCATAATTTCATTTGTTTATTCACTTCTTATTTTTAGTGAAAAAATACCATACAAAATTTTCGAACAATGCTTATGTAGAAAATCAACATGGCGCACGTGAAGTTATTTTAACAAGTCTATCACATAGTGCAAAGAAAAAAAAATATTTTCTGTTAATGGCTGTGCCCATCTGGATTTCGCCAACCAAGAAGTTTAGAAGTTTAAAAATTGTCTTTTTCTTATGTAGTACCGTGGTGGTAAGGCAAAAGAAACAAGCCATACAACCAATGTATAAAGCATTTTTATGACAATATCACGTCACAAATTAATATAAAATTTGTTGGTTGGTTTAATTTGAAAGGTGTTATTGTTTTTACATTATGACCAAGGAATCAAACTCTTTCATTCATTTAAAACTATTAAAAGTAATTGATTAATATTGATAATTTAAAAAAATATCTGACTGCAATGATTCTGGGTTACGCGTAGAGGGAGTACGGGACTCTTGATCCTAATGTCGGATCGCCTTTTTTTCGTATCTACCCAAGGAACATGGATATCAAACGAAGGACCTAAAGAGTAGAACACATTGAACCTAGCCACGTTGACCTAATTCGACATGACTGCCGATAAAAGTTCGTTTCCAAACCCAGCAATATGGATATCAAATGAAAGGCCTGAACCTAGGAAAGTCGCCCTAAATTCAACATGGCCGCCGGTCAAAAAAAAAACGGGCAAAAGTTCGTTTTCAAACCCAGCATAATGGGTATCAAATGAAAGGCCTTGATGAGTAGAACACAATGAACTTAGCAACACTGACATAAATTCAACATGGCCGGCCGGAAAAAAGGTGGATAAAAGTTCGTTTCCAAACCTAGCAATATGGGTATCAAATGAAAGGCCTTGAAGAGTAGGGCATTAGGTAGGTACATAAGAAAATCGACCTAAATTCAACATGGCCGACGTTAAAAAAAGGATAAAAGTTGGTTTTCATACCCAACAATATGGGTATCAAATAAAAGGCCTTGATGAGTAGAGCATTAGGTACCTAGGAAAATCTACCTAAATTCAACATAGCTGACGCTCAAAAAAAAGGATAAAAGTTCGTTTTCAAACCCAACAATATAGGTATCAAATGAAAGGCCTAGATGAGTAGAGCACGATAAACCTAGCAACATTGACATAATTTTACATGGCCGCTGCTCAAAAAAGATGGATAAAAGATCGTTTCCAAACCTAGCAATATGGGTATCAAATGAAAGGCCTTGAAGAGTAGAGCATTAGGTACCTAGGAAAATCGATCTAAATTCAACATGAACGCCGCTCAAAAAAAGAATAAAAATTTGTGTTCAAACCCAGAAATATGGGTGTCAAATGAAAGGCCTTGATGAGTAGAGCACTATGAACCTAGCAACATTGACATAAATTTGACATAGCCGCTGCCTAAAAAATATGGATAAAAGTTTGTTTTCAAACCTAGCAATAAAGGTATCAAATGAAAGGCTTCAAATAGTAGAGCATTATGAACTTATGAAAATGCCATAAATTCAACATGGCCGATGCTCAAAAAAATGGATAAAAGTTCGTTTCCGAATTCAGCAATATGGGTATCAAATGAAAGGTTTGGATGAGTAGAGCACTATAAATGTAGCAACACTGACATAAATTCAACATGGCCGCCGCGGTGGATAAAAGTTCGTTTCCAAACCTAGCAATATAGGTATCAAATGAAAGGCCTTCAAGTGTAGAGCACTAGGAATCTAGCAATATCGATGGAAATTCAACATGACCGCCGCTCAAAAAAGGCGGATAAAAGTTTCATTTCAAACCCAGCAATATGGGTATTAAATGAAAGGCCCTGAAGAGTACCTAGAGCATTCGAACCTACGAAAATTGTCCTAATTTCGAAATGGCAGCTGCTCATGAAAGGCAGAATAAAGTTGAATCATTATGGAATAAAATGGAGGAAAAAACTAAACACTGTGTTAAGCATTTTGATAGCGAAACGTAGTTCGCGGGCACAGCTAGTTTTAAATAAAATCAGACCCATATTTTTTATTAGTCGATACGATTCTACTCTCTATTCTAAACAAAATATGTTCAGGTTTTGCGCAATTCAATTAACACGTTGTATTAAATGCTTGTATAACAAAACCGTAGACCTGCAGGATGCTTTGTACTGCTCAATGCAGTTCCGATAACTTATCGGAGTTCTATGAAAAATGTCTATAGTGGTCTAGGCCGCCCACATAAGGAGTTCATTGAAGAGTTTATTTCTGTTCGTAGGCGCAAAGTTATTAAAAGAATTAAAATCTACCTGCAAAAGATCTTGATATCCGTTGACACTCATGTTGTCCGAAGCGTCTAGCTCTGGCGGCGGCGGTGGTGTGGGCACGGAGGTCGGGGACGGCGCAGGGGAGCGCGGCGGCGTGGGTGTGCGCGCGCGCAGCTGCGGCAGTCGCTCTAACCGCGACGTCACTCTCTCCAACCGCTCTATTAAAGCCTCAAGCTCGGCGGCTGGGCTTACGCTGAACACGGCTGGCTCGACTTCGTTCGCTGTTGACAAATATGTAAAATTATTAAATATTCCATTATCAATCCCAAAAATCAAACACGTTTTACAAAAATACAGTACCGTGACATTAAAATCAAGTGGTGGCATCACGAAGAATATTACTCAAACGTAAAGAGTAGAACCTATTTTCAACTGATGCTCGTTAACTGAAGATAGTTTTGGAACCATTATACCTATTTATTGAAAATCACGAAACATGTTTAAGTAAAATAAATAAGCTATGAATAATAAACTATTTCTATCACATTATTCAACCAAAATTTACTAAACGTATAAGTATGTCACAGGAAAAATATGATTCCTAGTGGCAGTAACGTTTATTGATCATACATATTGTACGTAAACCTATACCTTTTGACGCATATTGCGTGAACTCTTACGATGTAATATAAGTAGTAATAAGCAATATGATGACGGGAACAACTATAAGGAATAGAACGATGTAATAATCGTAGAATGAAATGGAGGATGTTGTTACATTCTTTTAAAGGCTTGTTGCGAATGAATATTATAATTATGATGAATATTATATTCATAAATCTCAGTTTTTAAGTTTTAGCGAGACTAAACAACGACTCATTTTTATATGAATCAACAAATTTAAATTACGATTAAATAAAAATAAGTTAAACAAAATTGAATATAGCATTACTTTTAAATTCCGCTCTACAACACCGTTAATAGAACTTACAATTACAATACACTTTACCTATATTATTGAAGTCATTTTCCGCCTCAGCTAATTGAACCACGCCTTCTGTTTCAATTAAATTATTTCGAGCTTCAAACATTTCTATTAGGTTTCGGGCGTTTTTCAAACTAGACTCCATAATGAGGTTTATTTAAATATTAACACAGCACTAGTGCATACAAAATATATTTATAAATATTCAATATTACACGAATGCCTACACAGCTCGTACTCAACTAAGGTCTTTATCAACATTTTTCAAGTACATTCAAGCGAAAGATATGATGCCTACGATATGATAAGAAATTTCCAACAGCTCGCTATCGTTGTATAATAAGAAAAGAAAAATCTATTTCCTTTACAATCAGAATCGCTACTCCTTTGTTGAACATTATTTGCAGCATAACTCTCCTTTTTTCTGTCATCCGTATAACACCATGTAATAAAACAATACATAGTTAGTATTGTAAAAGGTATATTGACAATAGTATACTATTAATATTCGATGTTTCGGAACAATAGAGATAACACTCGATGAAGCGTACCTAATATTACATTGGCAAGCAAGGTCAACAGCATCATGCGTTATCTTTATCCGGTCTGGAGAACTAGTGATTCATGTTTCTATTATGCCCCTGGACTTATTGCTATCTCAATACGGGTGGTTTCAAATCTTCACAGCACCACGACTTCGAAGAGCACACCCTTTTTTTTTTAGGAGGGAAAATCCTTCTTACGGATTCGACAAGGGGCCGACTGACGAGGACACCCCAAGGATATGCCGGACTCGGGTAGAAGACCCCATACCGGCTAAAAACCCTCCAGATACTTCTACCTCCGTAGAGACACAAAGCATCACCACAGCTCATAAATGTCCCCCGCCGAGGGGCTCGAGCCTACTCTAAAATAGGGTGTTTAGGTTTTAGTCAACCACGCTGGCCCAGTGCAGATCGACTTCACATACATTTTTGAATTTCGATGTTTACCTTCACCGTAGGTGCGTCAGACAAATGTAAGTACGTCATATGACATTCGAAAAACGAGAAACACATTGGTACGTGGCAGGATCGAATCTCGGACCTCCCGATTAGCCAAAACCGAGACAACAGCGCCACCGACAACTCTAAGCATAGTAGGTGCAAATAGACACAAGATCTATAGTACAGTCGGCATCAAAAGTGGATAAACATTTAAGTACCATGTCACATGAACTATTAACAATGCAATAGATGTGTAACCATAATAATTAAAAGGAATAGTTGGTGTGGCATGGTACTAAAATGTCCATCTACTTCTGAGGCCGACCGTACGTATTGTTTCTTATTAACAGCGTTGTAGTATAGAACTTTTTAGGAAGATGCGTCGTTCTGCTTTCACAATCCATTTCCGAATGTAAATTTGAGACAAAATGAAACTTTTTTCCTCGAGAAACATAATATGCATATTATCACCAAGCATAACGATTAAAACTTGTTTTCGATATTATTGATTTTTAATGTTTTTAATGTCGACTAAAACCTGAGTTTTTGAGCAAATAGCTAACTATGTTATTTCTGTTTTGGTTCTTGTACTTGTGAGGATTTGTTAAAATCATCACTTCGTTACTATTTAATAAAAACTACGTTTATTATTTTTATAACAACACTAGCTTTTCGCCCGCAGCTTTGCTTGTGTTATTTTCATTTTTCCGGTGAGAACTCTATATTTTCACGTAGTACTTACTGTACTAAGCATTAAGCAAAAGCATTCCAAATTCCCGTTGAAATACTATAAGTAGTTTTAGTGTGATACGCAAATTTAGAAACAACTTTCAACCACTATTTCACCCCTTCCAGGGAGGAATTCTTAAAAATAAAATAAAACGTGTGTTTACTCATTTCTATTTAGGTATTAGGCTCAAAGACAAAAAAAAATAAAAATAACAGAGCTCCATTCAAACTTTCTTCATTTTACCACCTGAAGGGTTAAATTGCCATAAACCCTTTTTTAGTTAGCGTCATGAAAGGAATCTGCTAAGCAAATTCCATATATCCAGCTTTAATTGTTTAAGCTTAGCGATTATAAATCTGTCAAGACATGAAATTATATGTTTACTAGCTGTGATCGCGAACTACGTTTCGCTTGTAAAAATTTAAATCGATATTTTAAAAAATTGAACCGCCGATAAAACTAAAAAGCAAAAACACTGAAAAGTTCAAAATTATATAAGAATAGGTACAGACAACATCACACTTCTACATTGTGACAAATTTTAAGACTTTCTAGATCATCGTTTGGCACCGACTTCAATATAGAAGTGTGATGTTGTCTGTACCTATTCTTATGTTATTTTTAACTTTCAGTGTTTTTGCTTCTAGTTTTTTCGGCGGTTCAATTTTTTGTTAAAAATTTTTTATTTTATATTTTTTTGTGACTTTCATCTATTAATTTTACAATCAGTAAGTGAATCATCAATTATCCCCCGTTTTTGTACCTTTACCGCCTTATTACAAAATATGGACTAAAGTTCCAATAAAAAAAGAATCATCAAAATCGGAGTTCTCTGTAAAAAGTTATGCGTGATCATACATAAAAAAAATATACGCGTCGAATAATTTAAAAAGTATATAATAATATAAATAATATATAATATAAACATAAAAAATATACCTCCTCCGATTTTTCGTCGGTAAAAAATGGGGTTGGTGGTAGAAGGGTGAATTTAGGGTAATAAGTATTTTTAATGCCAAATTCTGGAGAGCCCTTATCACCTAGGGGTATAATTAAAATGTATGGGTATGTGTATGTATATAAATTTTTCTAAACTGTTTCCTATTGCGAAAATTTCATTACGTTACCCAAAATGGCGGCGAACTTTGAATACAAATGAATACACAATGACGGGTACAAAAGGGACTGTTAAAACTCATTCAGCTTAAGAAGGGACTTACAAAGTTTTCAGTAATTAATACTGAGGCGAACGGTATAGCAGTATCCTAATCAAAACCTTGGACAGATCAAATCGTAATTTGTACGTGACTAGTATGTGCTGTCTAATTCTAAATATAAGATTGACAATAACGATACTGTAACAAGTTTTATTATTAACCAAAATTTTAACTTATGGGTCAAAGTAATATCATTATTAAATGTAATTTTTATTCGATCCTTAGTTTTAAAAGAGAGAAATGTTGAAAATTTACAAGAGAAAATAATTGTGCATTTTCATGTGAAATAACGCCACGACGAGTACATATTGCTTGCACTTTAAAAAACTTATTAGATCTATGGAGAACCAAGCTCATAGCTTTACACGCCCTAACCTAACACTTACTCTCATCATACTCGTTTTTTATTAGACAGAAGCATAAAGGTCTTAATTGATGGTGAATGCTCAGACTCACTGTCTATAAATGCTGGTGTCCCCCAAGGATGTGTGCTATCACCTGCACTATTCCTTTTGCATATTAACGATATGCTGCAAATCAGCGGCATTCATTATTATGCAGATGACAGCACGAAAGACACCTCCTATAACGGCCGTGCGAACATTTCTCGGGAAGACGTCATTGAGTGCCGGAATAAACTTGTGTCTGAAATTGATACATCATTAGAGAAAGTCTCTAACTGGGGTCGACTTAATTTAGTCCGTTTTAACCCTACAAAGACACAAGTTTGCGCGTTCACCGCCAAGAAAATGCCATTTGTCGTAATTCAGAGCATTACCCTAACTGCCTCAGCCAATATTGAGGATCCTTGGTGTCGACATATCGAGCGAAGTCCAGTTCCGTGGCCACTTGGAGGGTAAGGCTAAATTAGCCTCTAAGAAGCTTGGTGTGCTCAATAGATCGAGACGGTATTTCAGTCTAGCGCACCGCCTACAGCTTTACAAGGCAAGGCATCTTTGGGCAGTTGCGCCCCAATACCAGCTTCTCCCACTGGATTCAGCGGAGAGCGACTCGAATCGTCGACTGCCAGGAAATTTCTAATCGGCTTGATACCTTGGCGCTGCGTAGAGGTGTCGCCTCACTATGCATCTTCTATCGCATATATTACGGGGAATGCTCCGAGGAATTGTTCGGTCTCATACCTGCCGCCTCTTTCCGCCATCGTTCCACGCGACAAAAAATCCATACCCATCACTTAGATGGTTGGCAGTCCACAACTGTGCGTTTTTCTCGCAGTTTCCTGCCTCGTACAGTCAAACTTTGGAATGAATTGTCGCCTTCGGTATTTCCGGACCGATACGACCTTCAAACTTTCAAGAAAAGAGCGTATTCCTACCTTAAAGGCCGGCAACGCACTTGTAGCTCCTCTGGGGTTGCGGGTGTCCATGGGCGACGGTAATCACTTACCATCAGGTGATACGTTTGCTCGTTTGAACCCTATCCCATAAAAAAAACCGTACAGTGCTCTGCGTGATTCCTAGTATTAAGTTCTCTACAAACTCTACATCTTAGTCAAAACGTGTGGTCAGGCCGTTTCGTAAGAGTGACGTAGACACTCCTATGAGCTTATGAACAAAAAGTAATTCCCTTTTTAGGCTTTAATTTTGTTCCAATTAAGTCCTTGAGCAACGAAACGGCCAAGTCGGTCTCGTCTGGCGAGGGCACTACAGGGCCCTCAAATAAAAAAATGTGCATAAATTGTGTGTACGATTATGTTATATGCACTTTCATAAGAAAGAGCACCTTATTGAATTTAATTATACAATGGCATTATGTCTTTTTTTATTCGTCTATATCTAAAATACAAAGGAGGAAAGCTTTTCAATAGTAAGGCTACTCAAGACTTTAAACGTCAAGCTCTCAAGAGATCCCCGATCAAAAGGAGCATCAAATACAAAGTTAGTTGTTTGATGTTTGCAAAAGTACTTATATACTTTGCAGATTCGTGTACACTCGAGTACAAAAAGATCGAACCAAAGTCAAAGTTACAAAAATATGTATACTCTACTAACTCTACCTTAATATTAATTCAATGAAGTCTGTCAATCAATGTATTTTTAATGTAAGGTTACTAATTATTACGGTTAACTTTTATGACATGTTATATTTATTTGTATATCATATTCTATTCTATTTGTATATCTTTTTTATTTTTAAGGTCCGATTTGATTTTTAATATCTAGGTGATCACGCCACGCGGCAACGGAATAAGATTAGGGAGGGGATGCAAGTCGAACCGTATTGATTACTTTAACTACCTTTGCCTGCTATTATGAATAAAATCCGGATTGTAAGGGTATGCAACTTAACCTAAATGTCAACTTAATCTAATGTCAATGCAGTTAGTGCTAAAAAGAAGAAAAATAAAATGCAAAGCGAGAGTTGTTGTCAAGATTTCTAATTGAACACTGATCTTAAATTCATAAAATAGGCATAAATATGAACCACGACAACAGACCGTAGTTCATTGCGTCGCGACCAAAGTGCAATATTGACGCGCCTAATAATAAAAATATATGCAAAATGTACTTTGTACATATGAGTGATTAATTTATCACATTGTCTAGACAATTAAGCTATTTTAACCAGCTATTATGTATAATAGCTTTTTTTTTAATCACTATGACTGTAACATATACATATTTTTGCAACTTTGACTGTATCGATCATTTTGTACTTCAGTGTACCAAAGAATTATTAATTTTTTTATAGTGAAAATATTAGACATGGTTTAGATTCTGATTACATTAATGCTTTCGACGTCAAGAGATTCTTTATCTTTAAACCGAAACCACAAGTCGAACATTTCTATGAAGTTTTCATAATTTTTCTTAGTGTAATCGTAACATGCCGACCTCATGTTAATAGCAGACCACAAGGCTTATGTATTCCCAATATTCCTATTCTATTCTTAATGCGTTAAAGGCATAACGGCATAATATACGAAACAGTAGTATTCGAACGTTCAACAAAGAGGTAGAGTAAAACAATCCTTAATTGAAAGAAAAGAGTCTTTCAATTAAGGATTGTTTTACTCTACCTCTTTATGAATTCCCATGGGATGAATAATTGACAGCAGCGCTACACTTTGCCCTGAAACGCGATTGTACGTCGTATAAAAAACCGGCCATGTGCGAGTCTGACTCGCGTACCGAGGGTTCCGTACAAACCTGTAGGTATACATATAAGTAAAAGTTCACCCATATATTTTTATTAAATATGATGTAACTAAAAATTTAAGGTTTTCGCAATTTTCCTTTATCTGTGCTAAAAGACGTTACTTCGTACCAAATTTCAAGATTCTGAGTTCACGGGAAGTACCCTGTAGGTTTTGATTCCCTTGCGAGTGTCGAAAATTTGCGGAAATTTGCGACATAAACGGCTGTATCTTTTGATTGCGTTGGCTTAGAAGTTTGATTTTTTCACAGCTCCAAGGGACAGAGACCTGAGTATTTGATATAATTTTAGCTTGATACCTTCACGCGTTCCTGAGAAAAAAGGTCTTGACAGAAAGACAGACGGACGGACGGACAACAAAGTGATCCTATAAGGGTTCCGTTTTTCCTTTCGAGGTACGGAACCCTAAAAATAACTGAAATAGTTTTGCAAATTTCCAAAAGTAAATTTTGTAAAATAATACAATGTGTATGTATTCTACCTCTCTTTTATTTAACGATACTTCTTACCTCAAGATTTGATAGCAATGGTAGAAACATTCAAAGTCCGAAAACGCAGATATTTGACTTCTAAAAGACGCTCTCATATTCACCAAAACAGCCTGTAAAGACATTATTCACAGGTACCATGTATGTGCAGGTTTCCTCACGATGTTTTCCTTCGCCTTAAAAGCGTCGAATAAACAAACGTATAAATTCAAAATTTAAAAACACATTGGTACGTGGCGGGATTCGAACAGCTACCATCCGATTGGAAGGCGACGTCCTTACGCACTACGCCATCGACGCTTTAAGAGGAACATAAAATCTAGTAAATAATTTTTACTCTATTCCAAGTTCAGGAAGTCGGTATTAGTTTTAATATTTATTTACGTCAATTAGTGCCTGTAAAGGTGTGTTCAATAAATATTTTTGAATTTGATGTCAATATCCATACTAATATTATAAATGGGAAAGTGTGTGTGTGTGTGTTTGTTTGTCCGTCTTTCACTACAAAACGGAGCGACGAATTGACGTAATTTTTTAAGTGGAGATAGTTGAAGAGATGGAGAGTGACATAGGCTACTTTTCGTCCCTTTCTAACCCCCCACTTCCCTAAAATGGGGGGTGGAAGTTTGTATGGAGCATTCCGCAATTTTCAAGGCAGAAAGCTAAAAATTGGTATGCTATTTGTGACTAACAAAATAATCGTGCTTAATTTTTTTTAAATCTGCCCCCAACCCCTTAAAAGAGGGGTGAAATTTTATATGGGTCTTTTCGCAGTTTTCAAGGTAGGAAGCTAAAAATCGGTACACAGACTCTTTGTTATCAACGAAAAATACCTGCCTTATTTTTTTTTAAATCTTTCCGTGTTACCCCGAATTTAACGCGAGCGAAGCCGCGGGCAAAAGCTAGTACGATATAATCCCCGTAATTTTAGCTAGTACACGTACCTACCGTTAAGCGAATATGAAGTTACACGTCTTACATCAACCTCCGAGCCTATCGACCACAAGACCCACACAATGCGAAATATCGATCGTTGCCGCTATTTTACATCAATATTATGAATGAAATAGCTACTTGAAATACAAAAATCATAGAAGTAGATGCGGTGTAACAATAAGTAATACTACAAACAAATCAGCCCCAATAACCACGCTTAACAAGTTATCACTTATGGCGTTATATTATAACGCGAAATTGATATCCTTTAACGATTTCATTACCAGGTGAAATAGATTGTTATGGGAGAACAACGAACTAAAGCGAACATTACAATTATATTTGTATCATATTGTAGACGGAACAAATTCAAATTCAATATCCTTTATTCAATTAGGATTTTACAATCACTTTTGAACGTCAGAGAAGCTACGCCATTGGTTCACAAGTCTACGGCGGGCGACCTTGTACTAGAAAGAACCAGCTAGAAAACCAGCAAGGGCTATTTTTTTCTCCCTGTATTGTTACAGAGTCGTCAAAACGAAGCAGAACTCAAAGTAAAAGATTGAGTTCAACTTCCATTACAAGATTAGATGTGTCAGTGTACATTATACATTTAAATCTATAAATTAAGTCTACAATTAAGACCAAGCATTGACATCATTCAGATAATCATTGACTTTATAATATCCTTTACCCATTAGAGTCTTTTTACATGCACGTTAAACTTATGAAAAGGTAAGTTAGAAACACTCTGTGGAACTTTGTTGTAAAAAGATATACATTTCCCCATAAATGAGCCTCTAGTTTTTTGGAGCCTGTATGTTGGAATATTATAAATCATAATGAAAACTTAATTAAAGCGCTTAGAATTAAAATCTGGTACATCGCAACAGCGCAACTGGTATACATAAAACTTCAGTTATTATGAGCATGACGGTTACAGCTCTGCAAACGACCTTAATGAAAAGAACAGTACCTAGAGACTAACTGTAATAAGTGCTTGAGCATTTGAGCTTACTACTGCTCAAAGTTCAAACATAGTAGGTTATTTACTTTATAAACCTTAATCAGTAAGTTAAACACAATATATTTACTAAATTTAGGGATTCCATTTAATAATATGACCGAAACTTGAGCCCAACTTTACCTAGTGTCAACCTACTTCCCGAGCTCGTAGGCGTGCAAATATTTAACTCGCTCTACTAGCTTTTATTTTTTACGTAAAATAATCTTTACTATAGATCAAATACTATCTATTTTGAATATGTTGCAAAAAGGAACAAGTCATGCCCCATCAAAATAATCCTTAATTAATACAAAACCGGCCACATATTTATTTTGCGAACCCTTTGTTTAATATCTATCGGTGTCCAAGATCTTTAATCCAAGTCCAAAGATATTGGAGCGTCGGTGGCACTGTGGACTCGGCACTGGCCTTTTATTTGGGAGGTCCGTGGTACGATCCTGCCATGTACCAATGTGTTTTTCGTTTCTCGAATTTCATATGTACATTAGCCGATGCTCTTACGGTGAAGAAAAACATCGTGAGGCAACCGTATATCTGCGAACGGTGTATGTGAAGTCGACCAACCCGCATTGGGCCAGCGTGGTTGACTAAGACCTTTTTTTTTGTTTTCTCGGGGGGAAATGCGTAACCGCACCGTACCCGCCGTTGGCTAGACGGCGAGCGTGTGTGGGGCTCTCCCGGCAAAGTACCAGTCCTACCCACTAAAACCCCCCGGTGTTCTCCCTGCCCTTATGAGCGCGCTAGGTAAGGTCCACACTGCGACTCCACTACCCACGCGCCCGGGCAAGCCCGACCAACTGGTCAGGCTATCGCCAAGGGGGGATTGCCCGAGAACACCAGGGCAATCCCCAGACGGAGGGCCTTACGGCGGCATGCACAGGGCCAACCGTGCACGCAGGCCTCCACGGCAGGGTCATTAGACGGGCATCGCTTGTGCGAATGCCCGCCTTCGCCTGCCTTAGATAATTTAACCTATGGATGCGGTACACAACAAATCGCAGTGTACATTTTTCTGCCACTTTTCGCGGGAGGCGAGGTAAACACGCACGCACACTACGAAAATGTAGAATACACTTACAGAGACGTTGTTCTTATGTTTACGAACACACACTATTAATATATAACCCTACATTGAAGAAACACACACACATCGATAAATTAACGTGTATCTACGCAATCGCCCCACCACAAAGAATTAATGTCCCTAGTGATGTGACACAAAGAATGAGTAACTATTTGGGTCGTCGTGAGTGAATGATTGAAATGTTACAATAAATTGTATTTTTATTACTATACCCCGTTCGGCTAGAGTTGATAAAAATACAATGAAGACAGGGTTTCTTAAATTAGTATAAAGCGAGGCCCGCTAATTATTATTAAAATACTTTAATTAGTTTTTTGTGTCAAATACAGCAATTTCACTTGCTGTTTGGCTGATCGACTGAAATAAATATATATTTTCAGTCATAGGCGTTGTTTGAAAGGTGAACTATGTTTGCTGACTATGACTATCGATCCAAAATGGCCGCCGCCACAAAATGGTGGATTACGTATTTCTCTCTTAATATGGGTATCAAATGGTGCTTGACTGGTAGAATACCACACACTATGATAAATGTAACTGGTTTATTTACATTAAAATACGTCAAGTAATTAGTCATGGTCAATGTAAAATAAAGGTACCATGAAAAGTCAGTAAACAAATAACAGAACGACACTCCGGAGTGCAATCAAGACAATGACTAGTGTGACTTGACTTGCTCCACGCTTCTATCTGAACACGTCGAAACAAGTTAGCGCGGGGTGCAGTTATACCGGGAATGTCTTAGATGTTTTACGTGAGAATTGTTAATATACCAAGAACTAATTTCTGATTTTATTATATATCTGCATAGTTATAAACATGTTTAATAGGTATGTACTTTTTCGTTTAGCTTTGCTCGTATGGTAGTAATTTGCTATCTCATGCAAGTAAAAAGCACGAGATAGCAACTTACTGCTATACAAACAAAATTAGTCTTTTAGAAAACCTTTCATTTGCGATAGGGCCCAACGTGTTATAACGCTTGGGACGATATCGGGCATTTTCCTTTAAGTTGCACCAAATGTATGTGGCGTTAGTTCTACCATTTTAGCTTAGTAGATGTTTACTACTACGAAAGTTTTTATTTAGATATAGTAAGACATGTTATTCATTTGTCATAACGTGACGTTGAAAGTGTTTTTGTTTACATTGGCCGTACAAATTTCAAAGCCACTAAAATAAGAAGAAAAAGTTTTATTGTGTGATTTTAATAATTATGTTGCATTATTAAAATTTTCTCTGATGACGACGATGACGGCAATTACTTGCTTTGTGCTCTTTACTGATGTCCCCAACAACTTGCTGCATAGAGCAGGTGGCATGAAACCGCAATGCAACGCGGAAACGAAACGAAAACGCGGTTAACGGTGACCGCAAACAATAGTTTTTCTATTTTGTCTGCTGTCTGGCAGTCAATGTATAAAGTTAAATAGAAGTACAGTTGAATAAAATATACTTGAGAGTTTATGAACATTTTGCATCTTTTCAGCCTTCAAAAAAGAACTAAGAGTACAAAAAAATAACATTTTTTTTTGTACTTATGACCTCAACTACAACATAAAATTAAAAAGACATTATATGACATTTTTCTATCTGGAGTAAACACGAGTGATGATGCCATCTCTAGGTGTTAACTTCCATTGCATTTTGTAAAATACCAATAAAGATTATTTAATAGGCTTAAAATCAAGTGAGACGCAGTCGAAAAATTGTTAAGAGTAAGTTTAATAGGCTTAAAATCAAATGAGACGCAGTCGAAAAATTGTTTAGAGTAAGTTTATTGTATACAAAAAGTTTTTTTAATCTACAAAGCAAAGTTGAAGCAAAATAATAAGTAATATTTTCTTGATATTTTTTTGTTCAATTATTCCACTTTAATTTCAATTTTAATCTTATATCTCGTTAAACAATAAACAAACTCCGGAGTGAATGAATGATAAATAAAAATATTAATTAGCATCATTCACTCACGTTGTCCCAGCACTGCCCGTGTCACAGATAATATAATGCCCGTGTATTGTGTTGAGCTTCCATCGTACCATTATATTTTTCTGGCAATGGCATAAAAAATACTTCAAAATTGTAAACAAATGAAACGCGGTAATGTATATTTTATACTTACATGTGATAGGAAACGCCATAATCTCGAAGATTTGAGTAGCTGGATCGCCTTTTGCAAGAGGAAACTGCACAATTAACCATTTTTTTGGAGCTCTTAGTGCGACACGAAAACGACACCAAATGGCAACGGCCGCGGTTCAACTAGTTTTATATAACGTGTATGGTCATATGGTCAGCGTAAATTGGCAGAGGGGTTCGCCCAGCCTTGCCGTCTCCCGTATGAATGCTCTAAGTCGCCTGCCTATCCGTCTGCGACGGATGGGAGCGGCTTGAGGATCTGCCTCTCGCTCCCTCTCCGCGGCCTCCTTCTGAGATTACGTCCTCGCAGAAGGAGGCGACAGCCCCCCATTCCGCCTCGCCGCAGAGCATGGCCACGACCATGCTCGGCAGCGAGAGGTTTCCGCCTCCCAGCGCAGCGTTGAGTTCGCTACGCTGGCATCGCCAAGATGGGCACACCAATAGTGTGTGCTCGGCAGTGTCGTCGAGAGCGTCGCAGTGATGACACTGCGGCGTTTCCTCCAGACGGGCGACCCGGTGCAGGTCGTGACCGAAGCAGCCATGCCCGGTAAGTACCTGCACCATGCGGAATGTTAGGCTGCCCTGCCGGCGCCCAACCCATTCCTCCAACACCGGACGAATTGCCTCAATCGTCCGGTGGCCGGTAGCTGGGGAGGCGAGTGCCTCACCCCACTTGCGCAGAGCCTCCCTCTGCGCCAAGGTACGATCTCGTACAGCAACCCGATGCCGATACACCTCCGAATGGACGCGTGCATCGACATCCCACGACGTTTGGCCGCCCGCAAGAACGCAGGCCGCGCCGTGGCTCGCACGGCCCGGGCTGCTATGACCCTCTGCGGACGTCGCAGCAGGGCCACCATACGGGGGGAGAGGCACTCCGCCCATACCGGGGCTCCGTATAGTGCCATCGAACGTATCACCCCGTGATACAGCCGACGGCACGCCGATCCTGGTCCTCCCACGTTGGGAAGGACCCGCCCGAGTGCGGCTGCGGCGGCGCACAGCCGTGGAGCGAGGAGCTTAAAATGCTCCTCGAAACTCCATCGGGGGTCCAGAACCAAGCCGAGGTACTTGAGATGCGCCTCGACCGGTATACGTACCCCCTCCACTTGGACGCGGAGCCCCGGTGGGATCCTGCGACGGGGGGCGTGGAATAGCATGGCCCTCGTTTTGTCGAGGTCCAGGCCCAGGAGGCGGATGCGTCGGACGACCAGTGAGGTGCCGACCGACGCAAGACGGGCCGCCTCCTCCCCCGTTTTCGCTCTCGCAGCGACGAGCGTGTCGTCGGCGAAGCAGACGACCTTCGTTCGTGGCAGAAGGTCGCCTCGCAGGACCCAGTTGTACCCCAGGTTCCATAACAGAGGTCCTAGTATGGAACCCTGGGGCACACCCGCCACCATTGTCCACGTGTGGACGCGCCCATCCGGCCCCTCGTAGAGAATGGATCTGCCTTGCAGGTAATCCTCCACGAGGGCGCGGAGGTACAGAGGCACCCGGTGGAAGCGGAGTGCCTCCTTTATGCACTCGTGGGGCAGGCTGTTGAAAGCGTTGCGGATATCAAGAGACACCGCAACAACAGTCTCCCCACGACCTTTGGCCTCTTCAGTCCACCTCTTGACGAGGGCCACCGCGTCCACCGTGGACCGGCCGGTGCGGAAGCCGAACTGGTTGTCAGCCAAGTCCGGCCCCCGGTCCTCTAGGTGCTTGACGATTCGGAAAGCCAGGATTTTCTCCAGGAACTTCAAGGCCTCGTCGAGTAGCACAGCGTGGTTTACTAAGGCCTAAGCACCCTAACTTAGGGTAGGCTCGAGCCCCTCGGTGGGAACGTGTATGAGTTGTGATGAGGATGATGAAGATCATTAATAAACTTCCACAAAAAATTCCAACAAAGTATCATTTAAACTTTGTTTACTAACTTGTGTAAGATTTTGAGAAGAAAGAGTAGATTATAAAAATTTACTGGGATATAGTCTTCTGGGTATATTAAGAATTAAACATATTGCCAACGAAATCTTAGAAAATGCTCTGTTAAAACCACTATTATCAACTAATGAATCGAGTTACTTAGAAATTATTCAACTTACGAAGGAGCGTTTTAATTGATTGTGATTGTTTAAATCCTAAAATAATTTCAATGTTAAAATGCTTAATTAATTACTTATTCTCCCCAAAAAAGTATGCCTTTAATACTAGATACCCTAATAGGCTGTGCAATCCCAATTAATAACAACCGTCATTTATTTTGTAGTAGAAATACTAGGTCCTTACATATAAAATTGGCGTTTTGTATGGGAGGAACAAAAGTCGTTTTTTTTAATATAATATATTTATTCAATCAAAGTATGTATGTACCATTGCTACCAATGCACTTTTGCCATCTCATAGGTAGTTCATCGATCCCTTTACTAAAAAAACCATTCGGACGGGAATCAATAAAAATCTTTGAAGGAGGTTTGGACTGCCCCATCGGAGTTGAATTTTTTCCTTTCAAGAAGTTATCCAAATGTAGAAAAAAATGGTAATCTGTTGGAGCAAGGTCCGGAGAGTATGGATCCCAACTGAAGCTCCTCTAATTTGGTAGCCGTCTGTTGTGCAGTGTGTGGTCTAGCGATATAATGAAGCAGCTGTGGCCTAGAGCGATTGACCAGCCTCGGTTGTTTAGCAGCTAGCTTTTCCATCATGGTTTGCAGTTGCTGACAATAGACTGCCGTAATCGTCTGGCCAGATTATAGAAAGCTGTAGTGAATGACACCAGCACCAGTCCACCAAACGCTCACAAGTAACTTTTTTGGAGTCAATTTTCGCTTGGGGCATGGTTTGGCTGGTTCGGCAGGGTTCAGCCATTGCGATGAGCGCTTCCGATTATCGTCGGGACCTACTTTTCATCACAAGTAATGATTCGATTTAATATCCCTTCATTATTGTGCCGGTTGAGTAATGCAACGCAGCAATCAACGCGCGTTTGTTGATTTGCTTTACTCAATTCGTGAGGTTTCAAGTTTTTTCACCTTCCCAATTTGCTTCAAGTGGATTAAAACAGTTTTATCACTAACACCGTAGCCTGAAGCTAACTCGGACGTGGTTTGCGATGGATCCGCTTGCACAATAGCCTTCAATTCTTCATTATCAACTTTGGTCTCCGGCCGTCCACGGAGCTTGTTCTGCAGGTCGAAATTTCCAGAACGAAAACGTTGGTACCAAAAACGCACTGTGTTTTCTTTTGCGGCACCGTCGCCATACACATCATTATTCCTTCGAGCCGTTTCTGCAGCTCTGGTGTCACGGTGGAACTCGTGCTCGTAAATAACGCGATATTTCATGTTTTCCATTTTGTAAACTGAGTGACGCAAAGAAAAAAAACAATTGAGGAAAAAACAAGTGAATTATAATTTTCGAACCCCAAATACATGAGTAAAAACTGTATAAATTTGAATTTGGAATTCCTAACCATAGAGGAGATATTTGAGATCAATGTGGCCAGTACGGCAAAATGACAATTTCATATGTAAGAACCTAATAGTATGGAAATGTGTGTCGGAATAATGAATATGTAACAAACTTCCGGAACCATTTAAGATTCTTTCATTACTTGTATTTAAACGTCTGCATAAATAGTGAGTAGAAAAATCATATAATGCAGTTGAGGAGTAATTGAATGACAAAATATACGTATTAATGTAATTGTGTGTGTCATTTTTGAACAATGTAATTATTTATGTAATACTATGTTAGATGGTAATTTTAATGGTTACTTATTGAAACACCTAGTATTGATTCTTATTTGACATTAATAACATGTTCAATATTTATTTGTACTCTGATAATTGAAATTAACATTAATTAATGAATGGTATTATTACAAAATTAAATTTAACCTAAATTTTGCATGTTTTTTTTAAATTAAGGGCACATTTTCAAGGCATTATGAAAGTGACCAGTTCGAGCGTAGAGCTCTGCAACTTCTTTCCTAAGACATTATTTATAATCTCGCTAAATAGTCACTTTAAAGATTTAACTAATAGCTCGAAATATTGATAAAATGTTGATAGCAAACAAAGTGAGATCTTCATATGTTTAGAGATAAGGTATAAAATATGTCAAGAACCTATTCATTTATACTGCAATAAAACATCGCCCCTATATTAGTAATAAATAAAGTGATTTAATTTATTTACTACTAGCTGTACCCGGCATGCGTTGCAATGCCACGTAAATGCCTTTTTTTTGCTAGGAACCCTCACGGGTGTCCCCATAACACCCTACCATAGTTTCATTACAATCTGATGAATGGTTTCGGAACGCATAGAGGACAAACAAACATAGTAATACATTGATTTTTATTTATATAGATGTACGAGTACAGTCGACAAAGTTCGCGGTCTACCAGTAGTTTTTTTGGGAAGCGTTATTTCAAACAATAAAAGAGATATAGCAATCATTTAAATCATATATGAAAATCCTAAAATACTTATCTATTTTATATAATATTACAACCTGTTTTAACGCTTTTACTTTTTTAAATATAGCTGACCAAAAAAACTCTACTGGTAGACCGGCACCTTTGTCGACTGTACTTATATTTAGAGGTTGATTCAAAGATGTATCTTAAAGAGATTAGTTCGTATTTTTAGATATTTATTTATACATATGTTATATCTCTAAATATTACGCTGTTTACAATAAATAATAAAGGAGACCAGCCAAAATGGTACCAAAGTTGTACAGCTACATATTATATTTACTGTTTTTCAAGGATAATTTTGATATATGCCATGTAGTCGGGAACAGCAGGAAACATTTTTGATATCCATTTATGTGTTTTTTTTTGTGAAAAGAAACTCTTTGGACGTTGCGTAAAACGAAACATATATTTATTTTTCAAAAACTCGTGTATTATGATGACCACTATGACACACGATGCCTTTCCTAGATCCTAAAAATATTCTAAGCCATGATAAAAAGCATAAAATATGAGTTTTTAATTTCTAAAATTTTATTTATTTTAATGATATGATTATATATTCACAGTTACAAATAAATATATAAATACGTATACTAAATTTAAATTTTTCTTTTCAGCTGCGTTGTCGTTAGTTTGGTTGTGTTATTGTGATTGCGTTGATTGAAAGTACCGGTGTTAATATCTTTGTTTTCTGGCTTGTTTATGTTTTACGGATTCCGATTTACTTGCGATTTGGATATAGACGATTGGACTTAAACGACGACTCTGCTATCCCACAACGGCTCTCGATTTGCTTACGATTTCGGACAGTAATTACTTCTTGAATTTCGGTAAATATACAACTTTAAACTATCTACCAATCTTAACTACATTTTGATTTTTCATTCTTCAACTACAATAAAAAAAAATTTTTAACTGTCTTTTCAATTTGTAGATATGGATTCTCAACTGTAGATATGTTACAGTATTTATTAGTGATCATATTTTATTGCTTTCTAGTAAAATAATTAGGAAAATGGCTACACAATAACATTGCATGTGTTATCCACCATAAATATCAAGCTTATAGTCTCTAAATATAATACCACAGCTGTTCGATAAAATAACCTCTAAAGTACTTTATCTAAAGCGCCTATTTATAAATGAAGCCCACTTGTTAATGAAGTTAAATTAACGCCACTTTTTTTCTATTGTAATAAGCTATAAAATGATATACATTTATTAGTTGTACAATTACTTTGACATTGGTACCAGAGCTCCATACAAAGTGGCTGTTCTCTTTTGAGAATGAGAGAATAAGAAGATGAAATCGCAGGCAACAACTAAGATAATGTAAAATCAAAATAAATTCTCTCTTTCATTTAGCTCTTTATCACTAATAGTCTTAGTTAAACTATGGGCGAATTGTATAACAACACGTCGGAATTTATGAGATTGTGGATTCCCATGTCTTACTGCAATAGTGTGGAACCATCAAAAGGACTTGACCCATATCTAGTGCACGCTTATTTTGGTATGCAATGGCCAAGGACGGCTATAAATGGCAGATGACGTTATGTAAACACGTTTTAGTGCGGTCGTCAAACGAACGAGTTAAATCCTCTTCCCTCGTCACCCCACGAGACAATATTGAAAGAAAGGGTCGGTAGAATTCCCCAACAGCCGAAGAATCCATCAACGAATAAGTTTTTTTTGCCCTTGCCTTTTTTACCCTTTTTGCAGACCAAAATCTAGCCTTGTGTTAATCAATGAGTGGTCGAAGATGAAGGATACTTTCAAATTGAATACCTAACTTGAAGAGACCCAAGTTTTGCTGGAAGCTCATTCCACCCCCTCACTGTCCGCATAAAGATGACGGACCGAAAAGCGTTTTACGGAAGATGTAGAGCTACTCTACATCGGGCTGCAGGAATAGAAGTGAAATTAGATAGCAAAATACACAATGTATTCTTAGATTTTATTATTCGTATTCAGGCAATTAAAAAACTTCAATTAAAGAATTTCCTATATTATCTAAGAATTTTGCTGTCCCCGCTGCTTCAGAGAGTTCAGCAGGATATATTTTTCCTAAGTATTAATAATCAAATCAACAATGTATTTTTTATTAGAAGTTATTAAGTTATCTGTTTCACAAGATTTTAATCCATTTTTTTGGTCTTATTAACAGGAAATCTAGAAAAGGATTTCTTATATCAATTTTATTGTTCTCGGTGTCTTTAGAGTATTTAATTTTTTGCTTGTTAGCGTTGATGACAATATGTGCGATTTTAATAGACATATGAGTTCTCAAATCTTACGATATATCGTAATCAGTTGATATCAGACTACGTCAACGCGAGAACGGCGAAAATCTAACAAATCAGAAAGCAATGGAAGCAATGTTCCGATCGATTGATTATGTTTTAAGAAATCTTAATTTATTATTGATCAAGTTTTAAAATTATATGTCTCATAAGGTCATAAGTCATAATTTCATAATAGCATCTCTTCTGTGTTGAAATGCGGATAATGATTGTAAAGCAAAATCGCTATTTTTGGAGTTATTGATATGAGAGTTTGTATTTTTGGGGGTGATGAAAACGGATGATGAAAATTTTTTTGTATGAGAATTTCGTCATATTGGGTCTAATACTGTGGAAATGTGACCACTCTATTATTTGGTAATTATTTAAAGAAAATGCTATATTGGGGATAGTTAAGAACAAGTTAAAACTAAGTTTGATTTAGATTTAAATATTTGCTCCAATTAATTACTCCTACAGGCATTTGTATAGTTTTGTAAACTGATGATACTTATAATATTAGTATGAATGTTATAATGCTAAATTGTAATGTTGGCAATTTAAAATAGTAGCCTAAAAATAAGGCCTGTGTTTCTTTCCTGTAGGCTTACTCCCAAACCAATTCCGATCGATCGACGATGATTTTTCGTACGCTTATTTAGCAACACTAGGGACAAATTGGATTCGTATCTTCCAAAAAATTCAATAGCACTGAGTTTGGTTCACTCAAAATCGGCGCAATACGGGTCCAATTTGGCGCTAATGAGGCAACCGGAGGGAGACTCTGTACCAGGGCCGTGTGCTTGGGTACCTCCGTCTTACCTATTTCTGCCGTAAAGCAGCAGTGCTTGCATTGCTGTGTTCCGGTTTGAAGGGTAAGATATGGCACTGAAATTACTGGGTACCGTGACATTACATCTGATGTCACAAGTTGGCAACCTACACCGTGACTCTTGTGTGGGTTCCAGTTTTACTGCGAATCTCACAGGTGCCACATCCACATGTATTATAGGTGACTGTTACCACTTACCATCAGATGGGCAGTTGTTTGTTTGCCAATTTAGTAGCAATAAAAAAAACACAAGCGTACAACTACAATCTCAATGTCGGAATTAGTTCAGGAGTAAGTCTACCGGGGCTTATCCTGCTAGCGTTAACGCATTTGTTGCGTGTCTAACGCTTCAATAGCATCTCTTTTTGAGACAATTACCACTAAAACATTTGTCACTATTGACTTACCAAGAAATTATAGTACAAATAAAATGCACCATAAAATGCGCATAAAAGCGACAAAAGCAGTTTTATTGAAACGCTATCACGGCGTGACAATGACGTTAAGATTAGCGGAATTAGGCCCCTGTTCTACTTCATTTCCGAACAGGTGTAGTCTTTTTTTTTTTTCATTTTACTCGTATTTGCCTACATCGTAACTATGGTTGAGGTGGGTATATATATACATACACACAAGGGCTAATAATTTATTAATGTAATATCTCAATAAATTTTAATTTTAATTGGTTTCTTGGTTAATTTAATTTTTTGTGTTTTGTTTGACGTCACTAAGTGTCTGTAACGGTATATATTGAATTATTATGATTTTTGTTTTGAGTTAAAAGTACAATGGGCGCCACATGAAGCTTACAATTTGACCTTTGAACCGCTCTTATGTTTCTCGTAATAGCATACTATAAATGTAAAGCTTGACGTGGCGCACATTTCACCATTACGCCCTGGGCCCTATCAATTAAAGCTTTTGTGCCTAATTCTCAACCCAACGAGCAATTCAATCAGCAAAATTTCGTTAATTAATACGACAGGGCGCCCCCTCTTTGCCTTTATTGTAATTAGAAAACACCTGATATTGCCAGTATTAATAACAACTAATTTTTGTAATTAATTTTTGAAGTCGTCACAAATATTCTTTTTGTAACCAATTCTTTAGTTTCTTCCAATCCTTACATAATATTATAAATGCGAAAGTAACTTTGTCTGTCTGTGTGTAATCACGCCTAAACTACTGAACCGATTTAAATAAAATTTGGTATAAACATACTCGTAATTTGAGTCCCAGGAAAGGACATAGGATAGCTTTTATCGCAGAAATCACCTCTTAAGGGAGCGAAAAGAAGGTGGAAGTTTGTATGGGGAACAATAACCGCTGAACCGATTTAGATGATATTTGGTATGGAGATAGTTTGAGTGGTGGGGAAGGATAAAGATTAGTTTTTATTCCCGAAATTATTCCTTTGTGGTGTAAAAGGAGGGGGGGGGGGGGGGGGGGATTTGTATTCTAAAAGAATGTTTGATTCATAAGACGAACCTGGAAAACACGAAGAAACGAGATTTTTGTTGCGAATGTATAACTTATTATGACCTACTCGTATAATAAAAGAAATAGATAATAAATTCTTTTGAATAACAATGGTTGACAAATCTTTTATAATATTCATACTAAAGTTTTGACGGACTTTCACAAAAAAATAATACAGATGCTTATAGTAAAACAATACAGACAAAATAATTATTGGATTTGTGAAAATAGTATTTACGAAGATATGCAATGAGAATTAATCACGTTTTTTAGAAGCTTCACACTGTATACTATTTTTTTTTTGGCTCGAGCACTGAACTTCTACAAAGATTTATTACTGTTAAGAAAGATGTATTTTCATTCATGGGGCTGTAAGGGTTTCCACCGAACACCTTAAAAGACCAAACCCAACCGCGTGAATACGTGGTGCACCGCTAATCAACGGACGAGACTGACAATTGGCTAGATGACTAAAAATTTTTTTTTGCTTTAATACAAGCTCATTCATATAATAAACAGAAAGAAAAAATCGGTTTTCGAATAACTATAAAAACAACCGAGATGTAAGGTATTAAAGATTTTTCTCCATCTCTTTCTAGCAAAACGGCATTTTACATGGTTTATATGGCCGTACTCAATGATGACGTCACGGTTGATGTCGGATCTCTCTGTCTAATCGCTTCAAAATTAACAGCTTAAAATGCTTGTTTATGTATTTCTAAGCCGATTTTAATTCTAATTTCACATGATTGTATCTTTTTCTACGCTATTTTAATATTTTATGTCGAGATGTGAAAATTAGAATTCGGTCATCATCCCAATTCGCACTAACCCGCACAATCCCTGTTTCTTGTCTAAGGCCATACACTGTATTATCCCTCAAATAATAGTGATGATGTTTTCATCCATATTTACTGCCTATTTTTATTTTGCCGTTAGTCAATTAATGGATACTTAAAAGCAAATGTGTGCCATGTGTCGCTAATTATCCCCAAAATATTTTATTTATTAAGAGTAATGATAACAGGAATACAACAAATTCTTTTCAGATTATTAGCATTTACACAATTCACACAAAAGAAACTAAAATGAAGCACATAGAGCATCTGTTCAGCAAACTTGATTGCCATATGCAGCGCTACATATCCTTATACGTTGATGTAGTGCCGTAGCCAGCGTCGCACTTGACCTACTTGATAGTTAAATCTGAATAATAATTTAAAAAGTGCGAAGTGAACATAACCAGCAGGTTACAAAAGCTGGAACACGAGCCCTCGAGCAACGACTCTGATTAAAGTGAAGTAAGGTGAGGCTATCAAGACGGGAGCAGGTAACCCTTAGCTTGCTCTACATTTTCGAGAGGAGGCTCTGGGTAGTAACTAAACATCGCGTTTATTAGCGATTTTAATTAGCGACCTCTAACGACGTTCGTGACCATGCACTTTGTTGAGTTTGCAATTTGTTACTGTGTGAGTATATTATTATACTTACACTATTAATATTGAAATGTTATCCAAAATGTTGGAATGTGAAGGAAAAACTTTATAATCCCCGCAAACGAACACACGAGTGGAAGTTATTAATCTTACTAATGTAGAAATGTGAAAGTTTGTATATCTACTTCGAAATTTGTTGCTCACTCACGCAAAGGCTCAACAGATTTGAGTCCAATTTGTGTACATACATCAATTGGAATCTGGATTAAAACATAGAACAGGGACTTTTTACCCAATTACCCAATCAAGTTCACGCAAAAGAAGTGACCGACAGAAGCTAGTCTTACAAGAAAATAAGAAGACAGCCGGAGGCGAGATGCTTCGTGAAATGATGCCAGAGTAGGTACTTTGCTTTCCAGCAATATTTTCCGTGCTATATTTAAAATTGGGTCCGGGAGGTGTGCCAGGCGGTATAGTTTGCATGGGTCAGTAAATATCGAAGTATTAAATGTTAAGAACATAATATTTTACAGATGATTAGGAAAATCTTTTTGTAGTCAACAATAAGAGCTTAAGTTTAGGAAAGTTCGTTTAATGTCTTCAGTTTTTTGTTATCCAGGCGATTTTAATTTCTATGAGCTTGATAGGAACAAATTTGGTTTTATTTTACCAGCTACAATAAGTTCACGTGAAAAATATTCCACTTAACTCAGCCAAAGCCATATCATAACTTCGTAATTTTCGAGATAGAAAAAATAATATCAATAAACACGCGACGAAAGTAGGCTAAAAACTCAAATTGCCATAGTTTATTTGATCAAGCCAATTAATTAACGGTTCGAGTACACTGCTGATTTCCCACTCGACCAGCATTTTCACATGATTGAACCGCAAACAATATAACAAACGGAATCAATTGGGTGCGGGCCATTTCCGTTATTATAGGATCAATACAAAAACACACACATAGGTCATGTTCTATCTATAGAATATTGTTTATAAATAGGATTTAAAATACTAGGGCAATCCTATAGGTGCCTATTAAAAAATTACCAATGCGATCCCTATTACTAATTGTTTGAATATTCTAAGCATAACCACATACAATGTACCAAAGAGGTTTGTCTCGTACCCATTCAAATGCAATAACGACTAATCAGTGCGTACATACATACCGGATCGAAGAAGCACAAATCCAAAAATCCGTTAAGATTGGCACGGATACAAGCACTGTAAAACACTGAACCGTTCTTTACACGCACTAGCGGCGATACAAAACGCGTGTAAACATGCGCGTGCGTCTTTGGACACTGGCTGGGCTGGAGAGTGGAGTCAGTCAGTACAGGACGGATACAACGGTGACTCACAGTTGTCAGCCGTTCTCTAGAATCATTACCGGCAATGCAAAAGCGGTCGCGGCCGACCAACTATTTGATACGAACGAACACACGCCTCGATATGCTGTCATAATGAGTCACAATAATCTTCGGTGACGTATAAGCTCTTGTTAGCGGTTACAATATTTATCGAGTAAGCAGTTTAAGTTATTTTACATAAATCAGTACATGGATCAATACAAGCGTTTGACAACCTCATCGGTGCAATGGTTGAGTCGGATACAGTTCACTTGGGACTGATGTACAGATGGATAATTTTTGTGAGAGAATTCATATTTACCGAAACATGTAAAACCTTCCATAAAAGACTTTCTTTACGAGGAAACTTACATTAGCTTAATGTTATCTATACTTACTAATATATTATAAAGCTGAAGACTTTGTTTGAACGCGCTAATCTCAGGAACCACTGATTCAAATTGAAAAATTATTATAAATTATTTTTGTGTTGGATAGTGTATTTAACGATGAAGGCTTTAGGCTTTACAACATCACACTGCGACTAATAGGGGCTGAGTATCAATGATAAATGTTACAAAAACGGAAAAAAATGTATGGCGAAACGTAGTTTGCTGGCACAGCTTGTCTGAGATATTTACTAGTAAGGGAACCAGCTCCAGAAAGTAAGTTGAACTTTAGCGGATTCTTTTACAAATATATTTGCGCTCGTCCTTCGAGAACAGTACTTTAAAGCTGCTAAATTGTTTGACATCTTAACATGTTTGTTACAACGCTAAATAGAAGAAGACATTACCCAATATATTGGAAATATTTCTTAGAAAAATAAAGGATGTAGCTTGTTTTAATATTTTGTGCACCAACTATTTGTTACACACTCCGAAATTTTTTTATTACAAGAATCAAAGAATTTAACGACATAAATAACATATTTAGTGCAATTTTTCAAAGACGAAACACATTGAAATTGATGTAATTTGTAATAAAAAAAACTAACTAGAGCAAATTTCACAAAAAAACCTTTTGAAGGGGATAAACAATCTTTAATCCAGCCTGAGGCTCCAAATAAAATATAAGTAAATTAATTTTTAAAATCAGCTGAGATAATTCCGAAATATTCAAAGCTCTTACGGTTTTTAAGCTCTTATTTCCGAACGGGCTTATTATTTTCTGCTACTGACCAACAAAAACCACTGCGACATCATTTCCTATGATAGACCGATAGCGCTAGGCTTTTTTGATGTCATAACTTTCAATAATTCTAAAGTTGTTTATTTTTTGCACGTGGATGCAGTCATACCTATGAAGCTTATTATTTCGTTTTGTGTCACATCTGGTACTTGCATTTTCAGTAATTCGATGATTTGTGTTTGATTATTTTTATTCAAATTAAAACTGGCAAAATTTATTTTAAGTTTAAAATAATTATGGTACCATATCTAGGAGAGCCTGTGGTGTGTGCAAACCTAGTTTGTGTCATCTTCATCCAGAGCAAACTGACATAGAATCAGTATTTAAGTACACTACGAAAAAAAAATTACAGTTAATGAAATAACTATTTTCTATCTCAGATCACTTACATATGCCTATTTAATAAATTTGTGCCAAGTTGGATCACGCAATTTTAAGATTATTAATTATTTTCCTTTTCCAAGCTATAAACGCTTCAAAAAAATATTACAATAATTAGAGTTTACACATTTAATATCATAAATGCATGAAAAGTCGACATTGTAAATTTGTGTCATTTTCATGCACGATAAACATAGAATGAATAAAACACAAAAACAATGGTTACGGTCGAAGCGGGTCGACGCGCGGCGCGACGCGGACGAGCGGCGGCGGGTGACGCTCGCCGTACGCACTGTTCACCTTCGTTTGGTAATCACAGCTAATTCCATTCGGCCGTTAAAGCGTGATTGATTAACAAACATACAAACACACGCGTAGCACTAGGAACTCGAGAAACATTTTGTCTACTCCGTAATGTCATTTTTCTCTCGTAGACTAATCTTCTCGTGTACTTTGTGTTACTAGTGCAATGTACTATACTTTGTGTTACTAGCACGCCGGCCGGTGTGACTGGCCGGTGCCCGCCGCCCACGCCTGCGCGCTTCCCCGCGCTCGGCGTTCGTGCAAAGAAGTCTGGTATTTTTTGAAATTAAAGGATTTCGTGGATGAAAACAAAACAAATTATGAATAGTGTTTTGTTACAAAATAATAATTAGAAACACGTGAACTCTAATAACTTGCATTTTATTTTGAGGATTTTACAGGGTGTTGTAGTAAAATAATAAAATATCTATACATCTCGTGGATGAATTTGACACAAAATAGTTTAAACAACAGATACTAGTATTCTAAAACGCATAACACCTATTTTACCAATTGTAATATTCTTTCAAAGCTAGTTGGGCGTCATGTTAGCCACTGGTTAAAAATTAAGATTCTCGTGGACAGAGATGACACAAAATGCCTATGCACATCAGATACTACTTCGTTATTATGATGAAAGTAAAATTTTCATCTCTAATTTTGTTTTCGTCCAATACTGATTGAAACGACAAATACCTAAATTTCTACCTATGCAAGTACCTAGAATGACACAAAATATTTTTTTAAGGTTGGGCAAATGGTCTGGAAACTATATGCGAAAAACAAACAACTTTAATATTTTTGAAACTTAAAAACCTAGCGCTACGGGTCTATGACCGCGATTACGATTGAATGTCGGTATTTACAAATGTTTTAGCTGAGTGACAAATTGATGAGGAACCACAGCACAGGTACTGTAAATCCGGTGTCAACATTAGTTTTACGTAACAAGTGCCAACAAAACAAATAATCGATAACAACAAGCCCATTGCCTAAAAATTACAGAGATACTTTGGAACGACTGTAACAAACAACTGTCCTAGAAACGCAGGATAGAGCGCCTTCATTTTTGGCTAGCTGCCAAACAACGCATTGATTTTTCATGTCCTTGTGTAATAAAATACATACAGAATTTTTTTAAATAATGGGTATTAATAAGAACATTTCATCAAAAAATTATACCTGGATCTGCAACAGTAGGTCCAAGGGGGTCGAAACGAACTCTGTGCTCAACAGCAGCACGAGCAGCACATACAAGCTCAGAAAAGAAACGGTGCCTTCTCAAAGCCAGTTCGTCACGTCCCACAGGCGTGGCCGGAGGTTCCTGGGGTCCTTCTGTTGCTACATTTGAACTTGCAGCACCTTCAAACACCTCATCATCGTCAGAATAAGATTCCTGTTTGCTTGTGAGCGTAACTCGCTGTTCAGTAATGCCGTTACTGCTACTAGTAGTAGATTTCAAAATACCTGACGATTTTCGTCTAACGCCAGGGCGTACGTCCACATTCGTTCGAGCTAGCTCCTGCTCAAGACGTGCCAATTCTTCTAAAGTAGCCGAGTCTCGACGACAGTCCACTGAGAATCTTTTAAAGTCTAAGCGATTTTTCTTATAATCGACAGAAAATCGCTTCTTCGACAAATCACGTTTAGAAGAATTATGAATTAACTTATTTATATTTTCTTCATCTTCATTCATACTCTCGAATGCTACTTTACTTTGAGCATTATTCTCAATTCTTATTTCAGGGTTCGTTTCTTTAGTTTTCATACCGGGAACACACACTTGATCCGTTTTTTTAGTTATTGTTGTGTCGTCAGTGACTTTATTCATGTCTGCATCAACGTCTATTGAATCCTCTGTTCTCTTCTGAATCTTCTGTTTATCTGATAAATCTTTTGTGTCATCCATGGTATTAATATTCTCCGACTTGGACTTACTTTTATTAATTTTTTTATTTGGCTTCACACAGCAACTTTTAAACATAATTAAATATTTAATATTTTAAAAATATTACTACAGCTATTACTTTTTAATCTGCTACCACTGAATAACAAAACTATGCACATTGATTAACAGAAAACAGCCTGTCTGGTCAAGTCAAATTCAGAATTTAATTCATTAATTTATAATCATGTTGTGATAAGCAATTCGTCGCGTTATTACAACGTCACTTGACAAGGGTTGGGGTCGCGGCCAGCCGGGCGCGCGGCGGCGGGCGACTGACGGCACTGACGCAGGGCGGCAGCACAGGGCGAATGCGCCGCCCGCCTCACCCGGCGCATCCTGCCACCCACAAAGCACGCAGCTTTCGAGATTTTGGTAGGAACAAAAGACGACACTCAAAACCCTTAGAGATCCATATCTTACTGAAATACTGACACAGAAATGTGAATTTTAAACAGCAAGTTAGGCCAAAAATAATGTCAACATTATCCTATGGAACAGAAAAGAAGGTGTAAAGTTGATTATCTTGGAAATTGCTGAAAATAACTTTTTGATGATCAGAAAGATAAGATCGTTGGAAATTGTTTGCCAGAATCAGATGTGGGGGAAATTTATCACGCGCCCTTTCACACTCCACAAAGCAACGCTGAGCGAGCTTTCCCGCAACGCCTTTCGCCACTAAACAAATAAGACCGCATGTTTTTTAATTTCAAAGGTAAATGTTCGAACAGAGATTCTCTCACTATCAATATTCATTCTTATTACTTTTGGTTCCGTAGTATGTACTTACTGTTTTCTTATTTCTAATGCCAATGGCACTACTATGGTCATTATACAGTAAACACATTTTTTAAATTATTATGCATTCACTGCGATAATATCGATTGTAACAAATTAATTGAACTTTCAATTGGCAGATCCCTGTAAGTCATTCATAAATGAAAGTTTAATCGAAAATTTTAGCAGCGAAAAAGACCGAATGATCTTGCTTTTACTCGAAACGAAGAATCTGCTTGTTAGTTCCGTTGCTTCTTTGGCTCAAACGTCTTTTGCATAGCTGCATTTAGTTCGATTGCATCATTACAAAATACTAGCTGACCCGACGAACTTATACCAGATATATCTATGCTACCGCGCTTAAAAAAAAATATTGCTCTGATAATTACAACGATATCTTTAAAAAACGCCACCTTCTCACACAATAAAATCGCCGAAACATAGCTGACATCCAGGAGGTCTACTCTATTTCTCCGAAAAACGAAATTTCTATTCGATTCGAATATTCGTTCGACCGTTAATATTTTTACAAATAATATTCTCTAAGCCTACTCTAGTTTACGAAAGTTCCAAACGAAGAATTGAATTTGACAGTTTATGTTCGGAATTTTAACCTCAAAGAACACAACCTTTTAATATTCGTAGTTGTGAGTTTTAAAATAGGTTAATGTGAAATTGCTACTGGAATACTGGAAACGAAATTATAGTGTGTATTCGAAAATGAGATAGATTAGAGACACTTTCGAAATTTCGTTTGATCTTCGTTCGTTGACGAAAGTTCGTTTCGGAGAAACAGAGTAGCAGCCCTGTTCCTACTAACAACTGCTTCCAATAAATTAGACTGTCCCGAGCTAATGTCACGTCATTACGCTCTAACGCCCCCAAAAAAATATTTGCTGTAAGCCTAAAAACATCGAAATAAGTTTTTTACATAATTTTAATTAGAAAAAAATACTGCGTCGATTGGTCTGGGTATCAGATTTTTAGAATAGACAAATAATCACTTGCGCCTTTATTTTTGAACTAAACTAGTGTCTTCTAACTTTACTGTATGTCTACCAGAAACGAGTATTTTTGATGCATTTGTTGCTTCTTCCGTTCTTCCGTTTTTGCGGTCAGCAAAACTTTAGGGTGTTTTTTTTTGTTTTTCTCACTCCATTCACTTAAAGCAATAACATTAATGCAAGATCAAAACTTTACTGAGCCTTACGTCTAATGAGCTTTATTTAAAAAGCAAAAGCAAATATGTCGTTTAAAGCATTTTAAATTTCTATGCTTGCCGGTTACAGCAGGGTCTGTAAAAAACTCGTTTGCTGTAAAGTCCTTAAAAGGCTAGTAATAAGAACACTAGCTGTGCCCGCGAACTACGTTTGGCCATAACAATTATTGAAAAAAAATCTGGAGGGCCACCCTTATCACCTAGCCTAGCTAGGATATAAAAAATAGTCTACGACCTATTCTCAGATCCACTAAATATACACAAAAAATGTAATAAAAGTCGGTCAAGCCTTCACATACGCGATTTTTATATTAGACTAGGTGTGCCCGCGAACCACATTTCTCCATAATAATTGTCAAAACAAATCTGAAGCGGGCCACCCTTATCACTTAGGGGTATTAAAAATATCCTACAACCTATTCTCAGACCTACCAAATATACATAAAAAAATTCATAAAAATCGGTCAACCCGTTTCGGAGTTCGATAACGAACATTGTGCCACGAGATTTTTATATATTACATAGATTATAATTACTCAATAAACTTGACCGACTTCTAAATAACTGCATTCGATTCGTTTATAATTTAAAAAAGTTTGATCATGTTTCTGAACATCGGCTGCGTTTGAAATGGTTGTCTATACGGCAACGTCGGCACATGAGAACTTTGACTACACTCCATTCATTACTTAATAGTCCCAACAAGCCCAGTTATCTTAACAATAGTTTTGAGTTACTATGTTCCTCACATGATAGATCCCTTCGTTCTACCTTTAATATGGTCTCCTCAAATGCCCCGCCCACAAATCTGATATCATACACTCTTCTTTCTTAATCCAGTCAATCCTGTTATGGAATGTTCTCCCACTTGGCGTCAGAAAGTCATCAAGCAAACTAAGTTTTAAAAAGAAATTACGAAAGCTGTACCATGAGAATCTTTTTACTCCTGTTGATTAAGGATATGCAGATTATCTTCGAAATATCATTTCGAATGTCATTTTCGTTTTATAGTTTTGTAAATTAATAGTAGGCACATATACACGGTGTTTCATAATAACCAATAAATAATCAATGCGTTATCTAAAACTAATTATTAAATTGTGTTTACCCGTAATGTCTATAAACCCAAAATTTTCGTGTAAATCATAGACATGATGATGATACTATGATACCTATACATGAAAATTTTGGGTTGAATGCCATTACGTGTAAACACATTTTAATAATTAGTTTTAGATAACGCATTCATTATTTATTGGTTATTATGAAACACCGTGTATATTAGTTTATTTTATTTATAATATTTATGTATTAGTATATAATGTATATAGCATTATGTATATACCATTATCCAGTATTTTTTTTACTATTAAAGTACTACATCTACTTCCTTTTCTCTGCACCACCTAAAGGTTGACTGGCAGATAATGCCTTTGGCATTAAGTCCGCCTCTGTACACAAATTGTACTGGAAGTTAAAATAAATAATAATTGACTAGGGGGATATATTAATAATTATTATGCGAGAGAAGGAAAAATAAAAAATACGTTTTTAAAATCATGTTTCTACAATGTCTAGTTTGTGAGTAAGGTGTTTTTATTTTAATTTTTGAAAAGTTTTTGGGCTCTGGTGAACATTCATATTTTGAGGCTTACAGTAAATACGTTTTCCTACATTGACATTTGTTCCATTTCCCACAACTATAGGCAAAACACTTTCATACGAGCAAGCAGCAACTTCAATAAATTGAGCGGCGAATTTGATATGGATTTATTCAATACTAATCCAACAGCAGCGCGACGAATGCTTAGTTTATAGTTGGTAGTAACAGACTTTTACATCATATTTCACTTGTCATTTGTACATTATTAGCTGGTAATTAGCATGGTGTAGGTATTATTCTTTTTATTATTGGTTAGTCATTGTTACTTGGTTGTATAAAACTGTTGACAGTTGGGAGGTCCGGGATTCGAGACCCCCATGTACCCATGTGTTTTTCGAAGTTCATATGAACAATTGTCTGACGTTCCTACGGTGAAGGGAAACATCGTGAGGCAACCTGCATACATCTGCGAAGAAATTCAAAGGTGAATGTGAAGTCGACCAATCCGCACTAAGGCCTAAACACCCTAACTTAGGGTAGGCTCGAGCCCCTCGGTGGGGACGTATATGAGGTGTTATGATGATGATTTGTTGCATTTACTGGTTAATAAGATTCTTGTAATTTCTTGTAAAAAGGTCTAAAAGATTTTTGAGTTTGAGATGATGATGATGATACGACTGTTAATTGAGATAATAAACTACCTAAACGCTCTTACATTTTTTGTATTGCTACAAATTGTGCGAACCTATATTTTGGCTGTCCGTTGTTATTCATTGTTTATTGTGTGTTTAATTTGGCTGTTGGTTTTCCCTAAAATAATAAATAGATGTGATGGCATATTTCGTAGAAACAAATTCCGTAGTCAACTCAATACTTGAATATAAAAGAAAATATTATTTTGAAAGCAAATTAGAAACCTTTTTTAAATAAAAAAAAATGAAATGCAAAATCTAGTCTGCTTCAAAACCACATCAAGTGCTTATTGGTTGACCACGTCAATATACAAACATTTAAAAAAAGACAAAAATGAAAACCGACTTCAAAAACACGTAAAAGTCAAAAATAATATAAGAATATGCTGTGCATCACTTTTTTTTGAACTCAATGCTAAATTTTAAGATCTTCTAGAAGAGCATCGCATGGCACCGACTTCAATATGAAAATTTGATTTTTTGGTGTACTCTTACGTTTTTGACTTTTAAGTGTTTTTGAAGTCGTTTTTATTTTTTTGTAAGAAAGTATTTTTATCTTTTGAGTGAATTTCATTCCAGCCCACTGAGGTAACTTGAAAGATTACAATAAGGATCAATAAGTGCCTATTGTATTTAAAAACTAACATCTAACTCCTGAAAGTTAAGGATCCTTGCATCATCAGCTCGGCTCATGACTACCAGACGCAAATACTTGAATAGCTTCAGAAAAACATGAAACACATTGAAATGATTGACATAAATTGTATACGCTGATGATACAAAAATTTTCCTTGATGTAAACGGCGTTGAAGACTGTGTTAAACTTCAAGAAGATCTTACTCGCTTAAGTAAATATTATGAATTAAATAGAATATCTGTTAATATTAGTAAGTGCAAAGTTATATCTTTTTCGCGCCGCCAAGTACATGTCCCGTTCTTGTATAATATAAACAACTACGCTATAAGCAGAACCACGTACATTAGAGACTTGGGAATTAACTTAGATTCCAAGCTGCTTATGGATCATCATATTAATATTATAGTTGACAAAGCATATAAGCGCCTAGGGTTTCTAAAACGATCATGTCAACTATTCAGGGACCCCTCCTGCCTTAAGTCTGTTTACTACGCATATATACGCAGCATTCTCGAATACGCTAGTGTTATTTGGTATCCTATTTACAATAAATATATAAGTAGAATTGAGAATATACAAAAGAAATTCATAAAATTTTTAAACTATAAGACACACACTTATATCAATGATTACAGCGACAGTTGCAGACGTCACAGAATGCTTTCTCTATCACAACGTCGTGATTTACTAGATATGTCCTTCTTATACGACATTTTGAACTCACAAATAGACTGCATAGATCTAGTCTCACAGGTTGGCTTTAATGTTCCACACAAGAGAACACGACACACTGTAATGATTCACATTCCACGACATACTACAAATTACGCCCGTAACTCCTCAATACCACGCATGGCCAAAAAATATAACTCACAATTTGGTGATATTGATCCTTTTACTGTGACAACAAAATGTTTTAAATTAAATATAGCCCGTAAACTGCAGAGGGTATGAATGAATACACAAAAACAGTACATGGATAGGTAACAAGGTTTTTATTCAATGTATCCATTAACAATACACCACATACACGGATGCACATACACTCCACACACACACACACGCACATGCGCATACACAGAAAGATGTTAAAAACAGTAGGAATGTATAGCATGTCTATTAAGTTACGCATCTATGCTAATTATAAATTAAGTGAGAATCTGTAAAGGCTTTACTTGTAACTGTATTTTACTATCTGCAATTATTATAAGATTAAGCTGTTGATTTTCCAAATAAATAAATAAATGAATATCTTAGGAGATATCGCAGTTCACAGTAAAATAATCACAGTAAAATAATGATCGAGTACTACGCGCACAATGTGCAAAGCCGGCGGGCAGGCATGAAGGGGAAGGGCGGCAGCCCCAGTTAGCTATCTACTTCTGCCGGAAGAAAACAAAACTAAAAATATAGTGTACGCAGAAGTACTTTCAAATAACATTATTTTAGTTTTTTTGAGAATAACCTACAATCTACATGATATAAGATTATAAGACCCAGTACTTACTCACCTAATATAAACGAAGTCGCGGGTTAAAGTTAGCGTTAGCCTAAAGTAACTATTCCACGCGGACGAAGTCGCGGGTGGAAGCTAGTTGGTAATAAATAAAACACGGTGTATATATCTCTTTTTTATCCAATACTAGTGGACCTGGCAGACGTTGTTCTGCCCGATTACAGCGCCACCTACCGGGTCCAATTGTACGTTTAAACCTTCCCTGGACCTATTCAAACATACACAGAAAATTTTGTGAGACTAACACACAACGTTTCATTTTTATATATGACCTGGCCAATAAGAAGAAGAAGAAGAAGAAAGATACCATAGTAATCTAAAAACGATGTCTATGCCTTTAAATACTGTCTTTTTGGTTTTGACTAATAAAAATTCTTCACGACGCGACGTCAACACTATTTTTCCTTTTTATTATTTTTAGGTATATCTTAATATTTCAACACGTTATCAGCACGAGGGAAAGATATAAATAGTAAAGAGTTCTTTTTACAAATTTTAAAGGGAAAGTGAGTTGTGATAGTCAATAATTGGATATGTCAAAATCAGGTGGAGATGGATCAGGATCATGTAAGACTCCTTATTCACAATCTATTCCCAATTTTGCCTCAAATGCCGAGAGGACTATCCTACGTGGAAATTCAAAATGAGGAAATTTCTCGTCCACGAGGATCTATGGGTAACAATAGCTGATTATCCTGAAGAAGACCAGACTCCCGAATTGGAAAAGGCTAGGAATGATAGTAAGACACTAGCAAAAATATGCTTAACAGTTGATGGTGCAGCGATCGTCCATATAAGATGTGCGAAAACTGCCACAGAGGCATGGAATTGCTTACAAAATGCCTTCGAAGACAAGGGAATGGAACGCAGACTTGCCTTAGAGAGGAAGCTGTATCGTTTGAGCCTGTCAGATTTCGACAATATAGAAAGGTATATAAATACAATACTATCAACAGCACAAGATTTAGCCGATATTGATGTTGTGATAAATGACACATCTATTGCAGCTATATTACTAGGTGGCTTAACGCCGAAATTCGAACCGTTGATAATGGCTCTAGAAAACTGTAACATCACTGTAACGACCGCATTAGTGAAGTCAAAACTGTTTAACGAAATGTCAAAAGAAGAATCAACTACGGATATAGTACTGCAAGCCAAAAGTATGAGGTACAACTCCAAAAAGAAGAAAGCAATAGTGTGCTATGACTGCCAAGTACCAGGCCACAAAAGACCTGATTGTCCACTTAGGAAGAAAGAAAAAGGAAACGTAGTTTGTCCAGTAGAGTCCAGAAAGTTGTCATTAACAAATCTAAGTCTGCTGGTGCACCCATAATTATGGGTGTGGCTCAAGGCTCGATATTGGGACCTTTGCTTTTCTTAATTTACATTAACGACCTCCCACACTTCACTAATAGTTTGTGCGATACGGTGCTATTTGCAGATGATACTTCTTTAATATTCAAGGTTGACAGAGGAAACGGAAATACTGACGTTGTTAATAGTACTCTCTCTAAAGAATTGCATTGGTTTACCATAAATAATTTATCATTAAATTCAAGTAAAACTAAATGTATTAGATTCTCATTGCCAAATGTAAGAAAAGTTGATACTATTGTGCAAATGAACAACCAAATTGTTGAATTCGTCTATTCTACAAAATTTTTGGGTATTACTCTAGATTCTAGATTGCAGTGGGATCCACATATTGAGTCCTTGGCAAACAGACTTAGTTCTGCAGCATATGCAGTAAAAAAAATAAGACAACTTACTGATGTTGAAATGGCAAGATTAATTTACTTTAGTTATTTTCATAGTGTCATGTCATATGGAATACTTCTGTGAGGATCGGCTGTTAGTATAGAAAGTATTTTTGTACTTCAAAAAAGAGCGGTTCGCGCTATTTATAACTTAAGAACAAGAGACTCTCATAGAGATTTATTTAGAGAAATTAACATATTGACTTTAGCAGGACAGTACATTTATGAAAATTTGATTTATGTCTATAAAAATTATAATACATTTGAAACCAATTTCCAACTTCACCATTTAAACACAAGAAATAAAAATAAACTTGCCGTTCCAACGTACAGGCTCCAAAAAACTAGAGGCTCATTTATGGGGAAATGTATAACTTTTTACAACAAAGTCTCACAAAGTGTAACTGACTTGCCTTTTGATAAGTTTAAAGCGCATGTAAAAAAGACTCTGATGAGTAAAGGATATTATAAAGTCAACGATTATTTACAAGATGCCAATGCCTGGTGTTAATTTGAAGAAATTATTAATTATAATAATGTAAATAATCGTGTTGTTGTGTATAACTATTCATTAAGTAGTATTGGCAACGTTGTACTAAGAAGAGAACTGACAAATCTAAATTTGTTATGGAAGTTGAACTCAAATTTTTGCCTTGAGGTCAGCTTCCAATTGACGACTCTGTAACAATACAGGGAGAAAAAATAGCCCTTGCTGGTTTTCTTGCTGGTTCTTTCCAGTACAAGGTCCTTGAATAAAATATTTTGATTTAGTAATAAATAATGATGATGCTACTTCTTTCATTGCTCTTAATACTGCAAGTACTTCGAATAAAGATATATGGTATGTAGACTCTGGTGCTTCAAGACACATGACTTCTCGAAGGGACTGGTTTAATGAAATCAATCTTTCAAATAGTGGTGCAGTTACAGTTGCAAATGGGGAAAAACTTAACTGTTGTGGTGTAGGAAATATGTCGATCTCTACACCTAAAGGCATAGTTAAATCTGTAAATGATGTAGCCTTTATACCAAATTTAACTGCAAATCTCTTATCAGTTCAAAAAATTGTTGATAAGGGTTTTATTTGTGTTTTTGATAAAAGTGGATGTAATTTTTATAAAAATAATTCTTTTTGTGTTACAGGTGATTCTGTACTTCATGCTTCGTCTTGCGGTGGACTGTACAAACTTGACTGTACTATTAATTTTCCCAACAAGGTAGAATGTAATCATATAACCAATAATAATAAGGATTCCGACTGTTCAGACACATATCTTCTCTGGCACAGACGGCTGGGACATTTATGTCGCATTGGTTTGAAGCAACTAAAGAATTACGAGGTAGGTATAAATTACAATAAAGTAGACAAAAATAATTGCATCCCATGCATTCAAGGAAAACAAGCTAGGAAACCGTTCAAAAGGCTAAAACCATACAATAAGGCTACTTCGCCTCTGGAGTTAGTTCATAGCGATTTATGTGGCCCAATATCCACAGTATCATTTCAGGGAAATAAATATGCACTAATTTTTGTAGATGACTTTACTCGTATGACGTTTATATATTTAATTTCACATAAAAATGAGGTCAAAGATAAATTTCGTATTTTTCAAGCATTAGTAGAAAATCAACTAGACACTAAAATTAAATCTATTCGGACCGATGGTGGTAAGGAGTATGTAAATAAAGAATTCAGTGATCATCTCGCTTCGAAAGGAATAGTGCATCATACTACTGCACCGTATAGCCCACAGCAAAACGGAGTTGCTGAACGAACTAATCGTACAATAACAGAGAAAGCGAGATCAATGTTAGCTGAAAGCTTGCTCCCTCAGGCGTATTGGGAAGATGCATTTAAAACTGCTGTATATTTGAAAAATAGATGTCCTCATCGATACTTGAATGGAAATATACCATACGATAAATGGTATGGACGTCAATGTGATCTTAGTCACTTTAAGAGTTTTGGATGTAGATCATTGGTGCATGTACCTGATTGTCATAGAAGAAAAATTTATTTAAAAGCGGAAGAAGCTATATTTATTGGATATTCAGAAAATCCAAACATATTTATTTAGGGATCCTAGCAATCCTAGGCGTATCCTAAAGTCACGCGATGTAAAGTTTTTTGAGAACACCATTAGATAATAAGGTATCAATTATACAAGATTCGGCTTCTCCAATGTTATTGTTTGAAGATGATAATTATGAATATTTTGATTGCATCGATTACTCAAGCTCAGAATCAAAGCAGCTAGAACCTATTGGTGACCGTGAAATTAATACAGCTTCTGTTGAGCACGGAGATCATTCCGATCCAGTACTACGAGATCACGATCACAGAGAGACGTGTATAGAACAGTCGCAGTCTGAAGAACTTAGGTATCCTTCCAGGAACAGGAAGCCTCCAGACTTCTTGAGTTATCAAGCATCATTGGATTCGGATGAGCCAACAACATACTATGAAGCTATTAATGCCGCGGATGCAGATAGATGGATGTCGGCAATGACCGATGAACACAATTCCTTAATGAAACTTCATACCTGGGACCTTGTTAATAAGCCAAGTGATAAAAGGGTTATACCGTGCAAATGGGTATACAAGCTTAAAAAGGATGCGTAAGGTAACGTCATAAAATACAAGGCACGATTGGTAGTAAAAGGATATAATCAAACGAAAGGTATAGATTATGAAGAAACCTTTGCACCTGTCATTCGTCATTCTTCACTGCGTACATTATTTGCGCTGTCTGTCGAATTGGGATTGAAAATAAGACATTTGGATGTTGATACAGCCTTTCTGAATGGTGATCTACACGAGGAAGTTTACATTGACCAACCTGTTGATTTCATTGAAAAAAGCCATGAAAATAAGGTTTGTTTGCTACGTAAGTCTCTGTACGGCCTTAAACAGTCCCCTCGAGCGTGGAACAAAAAGCTCGACGGGACACTTCTAAAAATTGGTTTTGTCGCAACACCTTCAGAACCATATGTTTATACCAAACTTATTAGCAACAAACTTGTTATTTTAGGCGTGTATGTTGATGGCATTACTGTCTACTACACATCAGATATGACATTCAACATTGTCAAGAAAGATTAACAGACCTATTTTTCTTTAAAAGATTTGGGTATACTACAATCATATTTAGGATTACAAATAAATTGTGATAATGATTGTATTAATGTATCTCAGAAAAATTACATCTTATCTGTATTAGAAAAAATTAATATGAAAGATTATAAAACTGCGACTACTCCCTTGTCTCAGAACAAACTCGAAAAGAAGTCGTTAGACGGTAAGGCCCTTCTATTGTCGTATCAGAACTTAATTGGATGCCTCATGTATATAGCAGTTTTTTCACGTCCTGATATTGCATACGCTGTAAGTTACCTTAGTCAATTCAATACGTGTTATTGAAATGAACACTGGCAAGCGGCAAAAAGGATCTTACAATATCTGAAAGGTACATTGGATCACTCTCTAAATTACAGGAGAACTGGAGAGTCCTTAACATGATATAGTGACGCTGACTGGGCAAACTGTCCATTAGATCGGAAATCATACACCGGCTATGTTTTTAAGTTGGCTGGAGCGCCAGTGTCATGGGAGGCCAAGAAACAACCTACTGTAGCACTTTCATCTACGGCGGCAGAATATATGGCTTTAACATCTGCCTCAAAGGACTACTCTTGTTACCTACGACGCTTTATTTTCGAATTAACAGGTAAATTAAGTGCCGTTAAGATATTGTCTGACAGTCAGAGTGCTATAAGCCTAGTCAATAATCTCATTCACCACAACAGAACGAAACATATTGACACACGTTTTCATTTTATTAGAGAGAAAGTGTCAAATAATATTATATGTCTAGAATACATAAAAAGCAGTGAGTTACCTTCTGATACTAACGAAACCCCTCGGCTCTGTTGCTCACAAAAGATGTGTTTTAAGTTTGGGATTAGAATAGTAGTGTTTTTTTTTTGTTCTTTTGACTAGTTTTGTAACACATTTATGTATATTTTTATTATTCATACCATTTTTCGATTAAGGGGGAGTGTAGTAACTGGCTAGTACCATAGTAATCTAAAAACGATGTCTATGCCTTTATGATATTTAAATACTGTCTTTTTGATTTTTGACTAATAAAAATTCTTCACGTCAACACTATTTTTCCTTTTTATTATTTCAACAATTATTCAATTTAATATTTCAACAAGCATTATTTTGATTCAAAAGCTCAAAACATTTGTCAAACTTAGTAATTGCTGTGTATCTAATAGGTAGTAGAAAAATTTACTTTAAATTGTGTTTCCACATCTGTCATCGGTTCATCCTCCGCCTTAAGCGTGTGGGCAGGCAGATGCGAGAAAAATTCTGCTGTTGCCTCGATTTCTTCTGCTACAGTTTTAGCGATAAAGAAACTCCCCAAAAGCAGACTGATTACGGAATTCAGACAATTTACTTTTGCATTATTAATAATTTTCACTGCTTCTGACAATATAACGTCTGACTTTTGAAGAGCCTTGCTAATTTTATTTATCTTTATTAATTTCAAACCAAAAATAAGCAGAGAGCAGATGAATTTTTGCCAGTAATGAATTTGCCATATATCTTAACTCTGCATCTTTGCTCCTATCCGAATATATAATGGTAAAATAAACAATACATATTCATACACTTTCCCCAGGTTAAGATGTAAAGCTTTTACCGCTTCAACCCTGCTCTCCTCGAGTATTTAGAGTGGTTTTAGACTTAAAGTTACCGCTTAATAAATTTGCCGTTCCAACATACAGGCTTCAAAAAACTCGGGAAATGTATCACTTTATACAACAAAGTCCCACAAAGTGTTACTGATTTGCCTTTTCATAACTTTAAAGCGCATGTAAAAAAGGCTAACGAGTAAAGGATATTATAAAGTCAAAGATTTTTTGAATGATGCCAATGCCTGGTGTTAACCTGAAGATAAAGAATCATGTTGTTGTGTATAACTATTTATGTAAAGAAATATTATATTTGGTAATGACACAGTAAGAGGAAAATTACCACATCGTATCTTGTAATGGAAGTTTTGCTTTGAGGTCAGCTTTCAATTGATGACACTGTAATAATACATGGAGAAAAAAATAGCCATAGCTGGTTCTTTCCAGTTCAAGGTCTCCCACCGTACACTTGTGAACCATTGGCATAGCTGCATTGACGTTCAAAAGCGATTATGTAATCCTACTTGAATAAAGTATGTTGACTTTGACTCCAAAAAGTACTTCAAGATATGTTGTATGATGATACAGAGAAATTACTAATACATAGTTCCTAAATAATTTAAATTGCTTGATTTGTCATCTCTGTGTGGACTGGGTGATTGTATGTGTATTATGTAATTCTATGTGGTTCATTTATATTATTGTATTGTTTTGCATTTGATTGCCCATATTTTAAACATGTATTCTATTTGCCTGAAACACAGGTTAACCCTAGTTCAGGCTCACATTATAATATACCTTTTACCCATTTTGTCTGAATTTGTTGTTATATTGTGCCAACAGTTGTAGAAAATAAAGAATTTGAATTTATTAACCAATTTGGAAAATTCTTTTTTGTTTGAGAGGATATGTCTTCCCAATTGTTCCCATTGCCACCAAAGTCAGAGTCTGATGAGAGGATCCCAGGAAAATCAAGGGTAACCCTTAAATTTTAAAGACTCATCCAATGTGTTACAGGTTTTTCAGGGTACAGCTATTCAGGTATTTGCACCTGGAAATCATGAGCCGAGCTGATGATGGAAGGTTCCTTGAATTTTGGAAGTTAGCATGTTAGTTTTTTAAATACAATATTGGTCAATATTGTATTTAAAAAACTTTCATATGCTTATTGACCCTCAGTTGTATTCCTTCGAGTTATTTAGGTGAGCTGGTACAAGATTCACTAATAAGATTAAAATAAAAAAAATATTCATCAAAAAATAAAAACCAACTCCAAAAACACAAAAAAAAATCAAAAATATTATAAGAATACCAAAACCACATTTTTCATTTTAGAGTAGGTGCAAAATGTTTACTTGTTGATCAACAATCATCCATACCAACTTCAAAATAAAAAATGTAATGTTGATATTCTTACATTATTTTTTTACTTATTTGTTTTTGAAGTCAGTTTTTATTCATTGTTAAATATTTTCTTTGTATCACTGTTTCTACTCTGTATGTGTGTAATAAAGTATTAATCTATTATCAATTTCTCATTAAAATGGTTAAGTATCTTTAGTTAGCCTATTCTATTCAGACCATCAAATTGAAACTTTCAATATGGGACATGCGGCCCAGCTCTGAAATTGCAAAAAAATGTATGGCATACCAATTTTGTCTTTGATTTTGTTTTCAATATTAGTAACATAGCTTTCATTTGTTGAATTTAATGGTCAATTAAACATACCAAAATAATTCACAGATTCACTTCAATCTATTTACGTCCAACTGCTGGGCATAAGAGAAGGAATTGGACTACTACATTACGCTGGCCAGACCGGTTGCTGTAGGGTTTTGTTTGGAGATTTCCATCTTCACTGAAGTGTGATTGCAGACAACTCGTTAATACAGTGATGAAAGTTAACGGTGATATATAAATCCGTCAAAGCACAGAACGCACAGCAGATATCATATAACAACAAATTAATATTTTGGTCAATCAATAACATTACAGAAAGTAGCGACCAAGTAAGGACAAAAACGCGAGGTATTTGTAATAGAAATCATGTTGTACTTACATTAAGTTGCACGTAGGCTCTATCGAAATATAATGAAAACCGATTAGTTTTTGTCACTAACTGTTCACTTAATTTATACCTATTTATGTAAAAAATAATAAAAAATTCAGTCTTACTTTTTTTTTTTTTAATTTTGTTTATCCCATTTGGGAAAGGCAAAGGCGTCAACCATACAGCCTAGTCTGTATGCAATAAACTATTGTTATTCATTCTTCTTTTGAATTCACAAATCGCCAAACGTAGAGGTTACATATTCATAAATTGCTTCAAAGCATTTTTCAATGGAAAGAAGTTTTTGTAAAGAGCGCGGTAGATCTTGCTGGTGTTTCATTATTTTTGAAATTTCTTCTAATAAAATGTTTCTTTGCAGGGCAAAAATTGGACATTCGTAAAAAAGGTGATGCAGAGATTGAGGTAAGGTGGTGTTGCACCAGTTGCACGATGGGGAAGAAGTCATGCCTAGCCGGTACAAATGGTCATTGAATCGACCGTGCCCAATTCGCAAACGGCAAATAATAGTAAAAAATCTTCTGTTTATGTAATTGTGTCTATTGAACCAGGGTTGTTTTATTTTATTATTTATTTCTCGATACCACTTCCCTTTTATGAGCAAAGTACTGTTCCAGTGTTCTTCCCATAGCTTCAATATTTCTTTCTTGATTAGAGCTGTACAATCAGTATATGAAATTGATATGTTTTTTATAGGTACGTCTAGAGTGTTCATAGTTTTGGCCAGTTTATCTACTTCCTCGTTTCCATATACACCGATATGAGCTGGAGTCCAAAATAATATAATGTCTATTTGATAATTTATTTTTAAATGATGTATCTGATCTCGGATATTATATATTAAATGATTTGTGACTGATGAAAAGGAAGGATTTCTCAAAGCCATCAACACACTCATGCTGTCAGTAATAATAATCCATTTTTTGTATTGGCTGAACTGTTGAATGTAGTTAAGAGCTACAATTATAGCAGTCGCCTCAGCAGAAAATATGCTGGCATTTTGGCACATTTTAAAACTATGTCCAGTTTTACTACCTGCATCATACATAGCTACTGCAACACTTACATTCGTCTTTGAACCATCTGTATAAATTGATCGATAATCATTATAAGCCTGTAGACTTTCGTAAACATCATATTTATCTTTAAAATCTTTATGTAGGACAATATGAATGTCACAGAATTTACTAGCATATGAGCCACTATAACAATGTAAAGTCGTACTACAAAATATATTACATTGTTCTTTTAAACTTATAAAATGTGAGAAATTCTTTGAAAGAAAAGTGTTAGTGGAACATACATTTAATTTATTTAAAAGATCATTATTCGAACGTGATAAGAGTTTAAAAAGAAATTTAAGTTTTAAAAATTCAAAGCGAATAACCATTGGTGGTAAATGACATTCGACCTGCATAGAATTTATTGGGGAAGTGTTCATAGCACCTAGTATTAATCGTAAGTTCTTATTCTGTATTTTATCAATAATATCTATGTATTTTGGATCGGAAGCGTAACAAAAGAAAGCATACTCAAAATGACTTCTGACCAAAGCTTTATAAAGCATTAACACAATTTTAGGATCAGCACCCCATTTCAATCCAGTAACGGACCTAATTACATTAGTGGCTTTTAAAGCTCTGCTCACCAAGCAATCAACATATAAATCCCACGTAAGATTTTCGTGAAAAATAACACCCAAGAATTTAACTGAATTATCAATAGGTGTAGCAATGAAAATACCAATAAGAACAGTTCACTATATTTAATCTTTACAATATAATCACACACACACGTACACTAATAATAATCACAATATTTCACTTAACCACTGTACGCCTCGACGGCTAACGTGCGACTGTCCTCTCTGCCTCTATGGCCGCTGTTTTATAGCCGAGCTCTAGTAGGAGGGAGGAAGTTACACGAACACCTTACGTACTACAAGTATCGTTACATTACTTTACTCATAGAATGTTATACAATATTAGGATATGAACATATGATAAATATAACAAATTATTTAATAGATAATCTAATATGCTACATCTCTCCCTTTCAATATTTTTTTTTGTTGAGTTACCTAATATGTTCATAATATGCAAAGTTCACGTAATCAACTTGATATATTTAATGATTATAAATAATACTATACAAACATCATTTTTCAGAATCATTCTTCGATTTGTGTTCATGGAAATCACCATTTTCTCTCTCAGTAGACGAATCATTCCTGAAATCATCTTTATCATTACTATTAGCTACACTCCATTCCCCTCTCACCCTTTTTAAATGAATAACGTTTCTTCGTAGTTCCTGTCCAGACTCATCGTTACGGACTGATACGTCTCCAGATTCTTCATCAGCTCTGACTACAGTATGTAGAGCCGGTGAAAAATTTGGGGTGAGTTTATTATTCTTAGTAAGGTTTTTTATAAATACCTTATCTCCTACTGAAATATCATGTTCTTGTGCTCTTCGTTTCTTATCACTGTATTGTTTACCTGTCTCTTTATGTATGCGGTCTTTATCACTACTGTCCATATCAGCAGCTTTATGCTCAATGCCACTAACTGAAGGTATTTTGTCTCTAAATTGCCTCCTGTAAAACAGTTCGGATGGGGACTTACCTGTCACTGAGTGGGGTGTACTGTTGTACATCATTAAATAACGAAGTAAATCATCCTTCCAATCTTTTTTTTCTATCTGGCTTATACGAAGTCTTTTCAAAATACTCCTGTTTTGCCTTTCCACTTCACCATTCATTTGTGGCCAATACGGAATGCTGTTGAATAATTTAATACCACATTCACCAAGGTATGACATGAATTCCTGGCTTGTAAATTGTTTGCCATTGTCTGCTGTTACTGAAATTGGGTGCCCTAGCCTTGAAAAAATTTCCTTTAAGTTTTTTACTATGTCAGTTGATGTGACACTCTTCATTATTTTAATTTCCTTGTAACGACTGTAATAGTCTATTATTACTAAAATATAATCACCTGATGGAAGAGGACCAAGTAGATCGAGGGCGGTGTCGACCCATGGTCCGCAAGGCAAGTCGCGGCGTTTCATGGGATTCGGTGGATTTGGTGCCGAAACTAAGGTACAACTTCTACAATTTTTTACCAATTTTTCAGCATCATAGTCGATTTTCGGCCACCAAACTTTAGTTCTTAGTCTCTGCTTCATGGCTACTATACCTGGATGGCCCTCATGTGCTGCTTCTAGTACGCGTTGACGTAGATTTTTTGGAATTACAATTTTATTACATCTAAGAAGAATATTATCGTTAAAACATAGTTGACTTTCAAATATCTTATAGTTATTAACTGAAGGATCCCACAAATTCTGATAAATACCTTCTTTTACTTTAGAAATTTCTTCGTCGTTCACGGAACTTTCTTCAATATCTTTTAAAGACACAGCTACAGGCGTTGCATATTGGGTCAGATGATGAACATAATTAATATCACCAAAGTGTTCTTCTTCATTATTTTTGCAGAGGCGTGATAATGGGTCAGCAATATTAGTTCGGCCCGGACGGTATACAATTTTGTAAGAAAATGACTGTAATCTCAGTACCCACCTTTCAATCCTAGCACAAGGTCTTGATTTACGCCCAAATATAACTTCAAGCGGTTTGTGATCACTAACCAATTCAAATTCTTTACCATATAGATAGATTTGGAAATGCTCCACTGCCCAAACAAGAGCGAGTGCTTCTTTTTCCGTTTGGCAGTATCGTCTTTCGCAGTCCGTTAGACTTTTGTTTCCATAAGCGACTACACGGGGTCCATTTGAATCGATTTGGATCAAAACAGCACCTAGCCCTACTGGGCTGGCATCAGCTATGACTTGGGTTCTGTCCGCTGGATCATAAAAACCTAAAGTTTTGATTTGGCATAAACAGCTTTTTAACTTTGCAAAACTTTCTTCTTGCTCAATAGACCACAGTTTTGAAATGGAAGTGTTTTTTCTCACCTCTTTGCGCAGCAGCTGCCTCAGGGGTTCTGTCAATGTAGCTAAATTAGGGATCCATTTCCCTACGTAATTAACTAGGCCTAAAAAACTTTGCAACTCATCTAATGTTTGTGGTGTTCGGAATTCCTGTATTGATCGCAGATATTTGCTTAAGGGTTTTACTCCTTCGGGTGACAGATGGTGACCAAGAAATTCAATATTTTGAGTACCATAAACACATTTACTTTCATTGAGAAGAATATTGTTTTCCTTAAGAACTTTCAGCGTATGTTGAAGTCGATGGTCATGTTCCGGTTTATCAGTTCCACAAACAATTATGTCATCTATAAAATTGACTGTTCCATCACACCCCAATAAGATCCTTTCTAGCGTTTTTTGAAAAAGTTCAGGAGCACAAGAAATGCCAAACATAAGTCTTTTATAACGATACATACCTTTACTGGTGATAAATGTGGTTATATATCGTGAATCTGGGTGGATTTCTATTTGATGAAAAGCGTCTTTGATGTCAATACGTGAAAAGAATGTTGCTTTCCTAAATTTTGGAAGTAATTGGTCCATTGTGGGTAGCGGGTGATTTTCACGAACTATGGCTTCATTTGCTCTTCTCATATCAACACACACCCTTACCTCTTCATTTTCTTTTAAGATCGGAACAATCGGAGAGACCCACCTGGAAGGTTCTCGTACTTCTTCTATAATGTCAGCTTGAATAAGCTCGACAATTTTTTTATTTACTTTGTCCTCTAGTGGTATAGGTACTTTCCTGCAAGGTTGAGAGATAGGTTTTACTTCCTCGTTTATAGGTATTTCAATTAATATATTTTTAAATTTAGGAAAAGATTTTACATGATTTACCGGTATTCCAATTTGAAGCAGTCCCATTTGTGTAGATGTATCCTTTCCTAATATATCTTTCGTGCCATCTTAAATTACGTAGAAGGTTGCAAGCTCCTGTTTGTCTCTTACTTGAATAGAGGTTTTAAATGATCCTAGTACTACTAGTGGCTTGTTGCTGCCATAAGGAAGAAATATTTTATCTGAGGAACGCACTTGCTCAGACACTTGTATTTGTGATGTTTTTAGCCTTTTCCATGTATTTTCAGTTAAAAGGTTACATTTACTTCCAGAGTCGATAAGAAGGTCAGTAGTCACTCCTCCAAGTATACATTGAATCATGCAGTCATCATCAATATAAAAAATATACTCTGGTTTATTATTTACACAGTGTACTGATTCTGCTTTTTTCATTTTTTTCGATGGCCCTGCATCAGTGCTTTGAGAAGACGACCTCTTGAATCGATTGCTGTGACAATGTTTCATGAAATGACCACTAAATCCACATCTATGACATTTGACTTTTATCGCTGGGCACTTCTGATCGTTACTTTGATGCTTAGTGCTTCCACACCTAGAACACGAGTCTTTAAATGGTCTGTCGCCTCGTTTAGGGTTTGATGGATATTCTTTTGTCATTACTTTATTGACCGTATTGGAGGAATGCTTGTCTTCAAACTCTTGCAATTGTCGTTTAACGCACTCTAGTGCATTGGCCTCTGCGATGATATCTTGTAAACTAAAATTATCACCTTCCTTGAGAATTTTCTTCCTTAGTTCGGCAGATGAGCATTTCTTTGTGATTTGGTCAATTAAACTTTCCTCTCTTACCTCTTGATCTTTGAAGGCACACTTCTCAGCCTGTTTTCGTAAACGAACCAAAAACCTTTCAAATTTCTCCTCCTGGTCTTGTTTCATCAACCTGAATATATGTCTTTCATATACGCGACTTTGCTTAGGTGCAAAATAGTCGTTTAACTTCGTTACAGCAACTTCGTATACATTTAGCCCGTTCACGTCATCATTCTCGTCCACGTGGGCACCGGGAATGTTATAATATATTTCTTGTAAACCCAGTCCGCCACTATGCAAGAGAATAACTCTCCTCCTTATAGGATCATCGATCTCAGAGGCTATTAAATAAATTTCGAGACCACGTTTCCATTTTTCCCATCTCACACCAATACTTGTTGTATCACCCTCACAATTAAATGGTTCTATTGGTGCCAAATTAGAATTCATATTTCTTTATCTGTAATGATTTAAATGGTATATAGTATAAATTTAAAACCATGACTGAATTTTTATCATGTTTAAAGAAAAATGAGTGTCGATGGTGCTATTGGATCATCCCAGCAAATTAAATAATGAACATGAGTGTCCGTGGAACTATAGGACCGTCTCAATTCATTTATGTGTACATGAAACTATTGAACAATCTGAACAATATAATAAGTTTGACTGTCCATGGTACTATTGGATCATCTCCACAATATTATTAGCTTGAGTGTCCATGGTACCATTGGACCATCTCAATTTATGTAAATATACTCCCTTGCAGAGTGTCCATGGAACTATTGGACCATCTCGGTAAAGTAAGGAACAACTAGAGTGTCCATGGTACTATTGGACCATCTCAATATAAGAAAATAACTCAAGTGTCCATGGTACTATTGGACCATCTCGACAAAATAAATAATGAACATGCCTGTCCTGGTGTTTTATGTAAAAATATCAAATTACCAGGTTGATTTTTCTAGCTTCATCCCGATAGTTAATATGATCTTATTATTCAGAAGAGAAAAAAAAAAGAATACCGATATTCATCTATCTGTATGTGGGAAAAACAATCTTTTACAATAACTATTCATTACGAAAAAATCGATAATGCAATAGTGTATAACAAAATAATTAAAGTTACAAAAATTAATTCATGTCAAAATATTACCTGGTTAAAAATCTATTTCGAGCAACAATGTGCAATATGTAATGATCGAACAACGTCTGAACTATCGATAATAAGCAACTGCTGCCTTTTATGGCAGTGTAAAAGTAGGTCATTGTCGCAGTGCCAACGGCCGCGCGTATAGCGTGGTTAGCACGTGGCGTTATTAGCACGTGGTATTTTATAAAAATAAGTGTTTTCCCACAGGCATGATCACCATAGTTGATTCGTTCATTAGTCTAACACTGTCAATAAAACTATTACATTATCATCTTAGTTTAAATCTACCTCGGGCATTTAATTTTTCTTCACTTTCTTTACACTGATTAATGAATAATGATATAGGTACTTACAGTTTTTACTCCTCGTCGCCAATTTGTAGCAATGAAAATACCAATAAGAACAGTTCACTATATTTAATCTTTACAATATAATCACACACACACGTACACTAATAATAATCACAATATTTCACTTAACCACTGTACGCCTCGACGGCTAACGTGCGACTGTCCTCTCTGCCTCTATGGCCGCTGTTTTATAGCCGAGCTCTAGTAGGAGGGAGGAAGTTACACGAACACCTTACGTACTACAAGTATCGTTACATTACTTTACTCATAGAATGTTATACAATATTAGGATATGAACATATGATAAATATAACAAATTATTTAATAGATAATCTAATATGCTACAATAGGCAAAGTATGATTGCTGTATGTAATATTAATTAGAGGTAGAGAACTGTATTTTGGGCAAAATATTACAACTTTACTTTTTAAAAGGCTAACATTTAAATCAAGTTCTGAGAGGTAATCTGCCAGCTTCACTAGATTATTATTTAATGTTAATTGAATATCTAATACATTAGTACCTTTACAATAAATGACAAGGTCATCAGCAAACTGAAGGTTGTTGACTAAATTATTATTAAGAATGGAATTTAGTTTTCTTATATACAAAATATACAGAATAGGACTCAAGATGCCTCCTTGACATACACCTTTGCTAGAAAATCTAGGGCCTAAAAATTTATTATCTATTTTGACATACACTTTTCTATCCGTGAGAAAAGCATATATCCAATAAGCAATTTTTACAGGTAAGAAAGATAATAGAGATTCAAACAAAATACCATGATTAACGTTATTAAATGCACCTTCTATATCAAAAAACACTGCTATTGTATACTCCATATTCTTTTGAGCTGTAGTGACGTCCAAAAAAAAATGTGCTAAGCTTTCTTGAGCCGAAAGTCCTCGCCTAAACCCAAACTGGTTTAAAGGTAAAATTGAGTTCTTTTCTATGAAGAATTCCAATCTTTGTTTGATTAGCTGTTCAAATAATTTACCAGCACAAGACGTTAAAGCGATAGGACGATAAGAATCGGGATGAGATGCAATTTTTCCAGGTTTTAAAATAGGAACCAAGCAGTCCATTTTCCAATTAGGAGGAATTGTGCAATCTTGCCATAAAATATTATAAATTTGTAAAAGCTTATAAAGATTGTCAGTGTTAAGTAGCTGAAACATCTTGTACGATAAACTATCTAATCCACAAGCAGTGTTTTTTCTAGATTTCAGAGCTGCAGTTAATTCGTCAAAAGAAAATGGATCAGTGAGGAATGACTGATTATCTGGTAAACTATTGTCCTTCACAATTGGCCTGTTATTTTGCACAAAGTCAGGCGTGTATTTACGTAAAAAATCACTGACCCACGAAAAATCACTATTTTGCTTTTTATATGTTTTATGTGTAAGTTTTCTCATGTTACCCCATACTACTGAAACTGGTGTCAATCGATTTAATTTTGTACAGAATTCTATCCAACTACTTAGTCTTTCTCTCTTAATGGTAAGTTTTTTAGCAGCTTGAAATCTTTTGAAATTAATATATTTTTCTTGAGAAGGATTATTCTTAAAATCAAGATAGGCTTGCTTGCTTTCCTGGGGCCTTACCATGAGCTTTTATAAAACCATCCATAATCCGTGCAGTTGTTAAGCAGGCCTTAAACAGGATTGCTTAAAATCGTACTATGAGCCCTGTTTAGGTGAACGGCTTATAGATTGCTTGATTCGTAAGGTGAACGGTTATTTGTCTCTGGTCTGCCTTAATGTTAAAACGAGATAGCGCTATACAACTGTTGTATCTGACATCTCTTTTCTTCTGAAGCGTTCGAAAACCATTGAAAGATTAAAAACCGGTTGAACCGGTAAAAGAGAATATCTCAACATATTTACAATTATTTGTTATTTTTGTTGTTCGTTTTAACGTTCTTTATTCTTATGATATGAGTTATTATATTTTATAGTTGTCTTTATTTTATTACATCCTTACTCTACATTCTCCAAGAATTTTCCAAGCTATTGATAGTGGAAGGAAATGTTCATAGCTTGTTATGAACGTACTTAACCTATGTACCTACTTGTACACTAATTTATTATATATAGGTGGCAGAAAATTTTAAAGAATTAAAGATCTTCGAAGTTTTGTATAAAATACACCTACCCATTGTACTTTCACGATCCATGTCAAGAAAGCAGTCTTACAAGGGCATTACCATCCTTCTGAAAAACGAAAACAGCAAAAATCTCGATTCTCGGGAAATCCAAAAGGGAAACACCACCAAACAAAAAATAATTTTAGACAACGACTAATCGTGTTCTAAAATACAGATGTTTTGTTTGTATTTTCTTCTTTAAACAATCGATAGAAAAGTGGCAGTTTATTGTGTTGATTCTTCATTGTACAAAGTGTTTGCAAGATAAGAACTAAGAATATCTACCTATTACTTCCAGAGATTTCTCTGATTACTTCTGAATGAAATCAACTCGAATCGTTTCGTCAATGTTATAGATATTTTTCGATGCTTGCATGACTTGGAAGACGTCTGGTAAAATACATATAACCAGTATATAGGTTTTAATAAGTCTGCACAAGCGAGAAGTGGAAAAAGATACGGAAAGCATAGCATCTTCAATACCCACCAGCTTTAGACATCTCATTACCATGAATACTGAAAGGCAATCCATATGTGGGGCTAAATTATTGAAATGTTTAAAACCAAATAGGTATATGCAAATAAATCCAAAAAGTGTAAATTAATTTGAATGTGTAGTACTCATGCGAATAAAAGGCAGTTTTTGTGAAGAAATAAATGTTTTATTATAAGTTGAATCTTAAAAACCTGAATTTTGTTTGCTTTATTGAAGAAACTCACTCAGAGACAGCTAAATTTGAAGAAGTACCTATATTTGTCATAGGATATCTGGTGAACAACCCAGAAGCGAACAACAAATTTCATTTTTGGCTGCTGCTTCATGTCTGCCACAATAGATGGATCTTGCGCTGCAGTAGACGTTTGCTTAAATGCTTCTTGGATTAATCAAGATTAGCTTCAATGCATAGTGTAAATACAGAGGCGAAAATCTGGGCCAAGAAAGATTGGGAATAAACTGAAATGATTGTTTTATTTTAAGACTAACTAGTATTTTTTTGTTTCTTGTGTTTGATTTCATTGTTTTGAGCCTAACTTTTTATTATATTTTGGAAAAATGTTATTTGTTTTATTTTTACCAATAATAATAAAGCTTTATTAGTGTATTTAAATTTTTTAAATGAGAGGATGATTTGTCCAAGTAAATGATTCGTGATTATACCCTAGATGATTTGCATCAACACATACATTGTTGTGATGTTGCAGTTAAGCATTTTTTTGCCCAAGCATTTCTCATGAGTTAATTTCTTTCTCTCAATCGATCAGTTGACCCTGGTGAGGTTAACTGATGATCGACAAGACTAAGCACACACCCTTGTAGGTAGCATAAGAAACCTAATAAATGTTTATTATAAACGTCTTTATGGTGAAATAATATATCCACTTTCAAGAATTGAAAGCTTAATTTCACTGAACGCCCTCCTTTCTGTGTCTTATTGAGTGTGAACATTTATGCTAACAACAATGTGCATATACTTGGATCTGTCTGCAATGCACATCTGAAATATTTTTTTTTATTTAATATATGTGTAAGTTTTTTTCTATGTAATACATAGCTCACTTCAAGTTTTATATTATTTATATCATTTCCCATAGCACAAAAATTGTTGAGAAGGTATTAATGAACCGTCATATTAATTATTTTGTAAACTGAGTTTTAACCATTTATTACTATTTTCAACTTTAGGAAGTAGTGGGTACAATTATTTTTTTTTGCCACAAAATTAAATTCACATCTGCAGAAAGATATTTTGTTTGTGGAACAAGAAGTGCCTTTTTTCCTCAAACTCACTTTCACATTTATAATATTAGTTAGGATGGTAAGATATTATGTGTAGGTTTGGTAAAAGCTATAGAAGCATTTTGCAAAGTTAATGCTTATCCTTAATAATTTGGTGTAATGCCACCACCACTTCAACTCACCGCTGGGCACAGGTTTCTCCACAGATGAGGAGGAATGAACCTACTACACCATTATGGGAACATAGTAGGTAAGGAAGTAAGTTCACAATTTGAATCTTATTAGCCTTTATTATACACACCTTAACTCATACACATTACATTCTTTTAGCATATTTTTGGAAACCACATTTATTTCTTATTTGCACATTGTTAATGGCATCAATTTCTTGTGATAAAACAGGAAACCTGTCTGTTGAGCAACATTTTGGGGTTCCCCAGTTGAATGTTGGTATGATCCATGTGCTGTTTATCTTTATAAACAGCTGTTAAAACAGAAAAGGTTGTTTTTGCTAAGCTGTGAATTAAAGGTTGCTACAAAAAATGGTCCGAAGTGACCTTTGTTTCTAAATTTTAGTCATTTGAACTTAATTTTCACTATCAGTTGAAAGTATAGTAAAAATCCCTAACCAACTCTGGAGGTAACCAAACATGGTTAGAATGAAAAATTTTACCTACATTATGCTTAACATTAGATAAAGCAGAACAAAATAAAATTAATGTAAGTAAAGGCAAGGGTTTTTAATATAATCAATAAACAACTAAGATCTATCTATTATAATATAGTATAATAATTAATAACACAAAGTTGCTCTTGTTGTAGGGAGGAATTTTCCTCTATGGCTTTAAAATTCAAATTCGGTATGATGTTTGAAATTGTGATAATGATGTCATAATTATGTAGGTCTCTGTTTGAAGATTTATTGTTTTGGGGAGTTCGTTTTTAATTGTGAAAATTTATTGAAATGGAATTTTGTTAGCCTTTTAAATACATACATTTTTTATATAAGTGCTTTTGTTTTACTAAAATCATAAATGACTAAATTGATGAGACATTGAAGAGAAATATGATAGTTTAATATGATCCAGATTTCTGTATATCCAGGTGAGATTTCATTGCATTAAACAATACACTTAGAGCTCTCTCTGTTTGTACGCTCAAATCTTTAAACTACGCAAAGGATTTCAATGCAGTTTTCAGCAATAGATCACCCTATCTATTCAATAGGAAGGTGTGTATGTAATATACATATAATATTATTAATCACTCCAAACTGCCCCACATTAGTATCTACATTGCACCCGTGCGAAGCCGGGGCGGGTCGCTAGTTGCTTAATAAATTCAAGTTCACAGAGTAGGTACTTTTTTATACTGAAATTCATTTTCCTCTGAATCAAAGGTAGGTATTGATTGTTCTGAGGGTATCATTAGCTTCTCTCGATGTCACTTGTTTTAACTCCGTGCGGTGTTCACTCTCCAAAAATTCAAATATTTCATTATCGTCACATCACATCTCAAGCAATATCTCAACTTTCAAGAGTAATAAACACTAAAAACTATATAAAAATTAAAAACACTCGGCGTGACTTGGCTATTAATTATACGAAAATTAGGGTGTTAAAATTAGAGAAAAAGTCACTACAGCCGTTTGAAAACATCTTAAATAAAGTTAGTTTTAACAATTATCTTATGAAAATTCCACCAAATTGGGACAAATCCACTTAACAATCTTGTTACAGCCGCTGAAGAGCAACTTTTTAAAGATTGCTTTATTTGACATTTAGGACGTTCAAAAGCAGTTTTCAAACTGTCAAACGGGCGGTCATGGTACGAAAGTTCATACATAAAAAAAGGTGAACGGTTTCGTGACGTCATTTTAAGCAGGCCTGCAAACGCGCTGCTTTAAGCCGGTCATGGTACGGAAATAGACAGCAATACTGTTTAAGGCCTGCGATAAGAGCTCATGGTAAGGCCCCTGGACAGCTTTAGCGCAATTACTATTCCACCAAGGAACTGTTCGATATTTTGATTTTAAGTTTTGAGTAGCAATGTTACGTGATTCGGACCGAGAGGTACGAGAGGGAATTGACTTTTGTGCAGCTGTCAAAATGATTTGACAAAAAGAGTTGTATGAATTTATTGGATTACTAATAGGGTTACATTGAAAATTATCTAAATCCTTATTAACAATTGAAGAATACAACTTCCAATCAACTAATCTATGATTAATGCGATTGTTAAAATCATTTTCATCCTGAAAATTGTTTTGAGAGTTAAAACATTGTGAACTACTATTGAATGTAATCTTAGTAAATGTTGGCAAATGATAACTGCCCAATGGATCGTCGTGTACTGACCATTCGCAGCGAAGAGCTAATGAAGGAGATACCATAGTCAAGTCCAAACCATTGGGTCTCCAAGAATGAGAACCGACAGTTGTGACCTGACCATCATTCAACAGGACTAAATTGCATTCATCTAAACACTCAAGAATATCCTTACCTCTGGAATCCGATAACGGACATCCCCAAATTGAGTGATGAGCATTGAAGTCACCAGCTATAATCGTCGGCCTATGGAGAGAATTCAAGAAATGTTTAAACTTATTTTTAGAGAAACTGGGAATACAATTTGTTGGACAATATATACTGGCTATTGAAATAGTGTTCTGATTTAGTTCTAAATGTATTACAATTGTTTGAAGAGAGTTGTCAAAATAAGATGTTACTTTTTGATATTTTAATGATGTATGGATTAAAATAGCAACACCATTATGCTTGTTGCCACAGTCATTACGTTCAATATGATAACCTTTGATTTTAAACTGCTTCTGAGGCTTTAGCCATGTTTCACATATAATTGCGATATGAATAAAATGGTCATAAAGAAATTTCGTAAAAATAAGTTGATTGCTTAATAAGCTTTGAGCATTCCACTGTACGATATTCAATTGATTGGGGGTGAATTGTGGGGATTTGATTGCTTACCAAAAGTATTTTTTAAGACCTCTAAAACACTTTTAGAATTTATAGAAGTATTTTGAGTATTATGCAAAGAAACACATCTAGTTATGGTTTCAACTAATAATGAGAGACACTTGCTGTCAGTATTGAGCAGTGTAAACAAATCTACATTATTTTTTGTCTTACTTTCTAATTTGGGAAAATTTAAAGGATTTGTAATATCTGCATAAGAAGCAGGCTTATATTTATTTCTATTTTCAATGATTTTCTGTTTTTTAACTGGGCATATTGGAGACACACTAGTATGATTGCCATCACAATGAATGCAAGTAGCTTTTTCGATAGAAACTGTACAAGTCTTATAGTTATGATTTTCTTTACATATACTACATTTTTCAGAATTTTTACAATATTTTGCCAAATGTCCGTATCTCAAACATTTGTAACATTGCTTAACTGGTGGTATATATTGAGACACATCATGTCTCCAACCACCAATATCTATATGATTTGGCAAAATGGAAGTGGCAAATGTCACTATTACTGTAGTTGTAGGTTGTAATATAAAACCCTCAGTCACATTTATTTTTTTCATTATTCTTTTTATTGTTATTATTTTTTTTGTACTTGTTATCATAGTAAATATTCTCTTGTTTGATATAATGGTAGGTACATTTCTTATAACTCCGGACACCTCAGTTGTAGCAGCAGGATTATTATTATTTAAAAAGGCATTCGCCAAGTCTGGTTTTTCAAAATAAATACCTATCTTAAACTTATTGATATTTCTTAAAAATTTTACGCCTTTGTTAAAGCGCTTTAAACAAGTTGACAAAGAAAGAAGATCTCTTGTTCCAATTGGTTTCTGGATGTCTGATGACTCAACAAAAACCACAAATTCAGTGCCGCTAATTTCTTCCGGATATCTGCGTATATAGTCAGTAACATAATAAGGCTTGTACCTATCTGCATTGCTTATTTCTTCATCACTGTCCGAAGAGGACATATCCGTTTCTACCAACCTTACCTCATCTGTCTCCCTATCTGCATCACCAGACTCCGGTTCATCCTCCTTTTTTTTTCTTTTTCTCGAACTCCGCTTCCCCATATCTGCTTATAATATTATTTAATGCCTATATGTTATATACCTCTTTTGTTTGTGTTTTATTAAGTAACTGACTACAATTAAAAAATTACAAATAAAATATTTTAAAGAGCCCGCCTTTACTATGTGAAGTTCCCGCGCTTTTTTTCAGTACTCTCAGTCTTACTTTTAGGTTACTTGTCAGAGACTGTTCTTTTTTCTTCTAGTATATTGGCTTGGTGACAATGGCTTTTGAACCAAATATTGTCAGATTTGTCAGTCAGCCCCCCTAGACAAGACGCATTTCTATAATCGCTAACGCAATCGCTAGAAGGAAAACGTATGCGATTTAACATAAGCTCTCGCGTTCGAGCGTCAAATCTCATACATTTTCCATCTAGCGATTGCGTTAGCGATTATCGAAATGCGTCTTGTCTAGCAAAAGCTCTGATAAAGGAATCAGAGAGCAAAAGCCACACGCTTATTTTATTTAGCGGTTACTGGCGGTATAATGTTAATGGAGGGAAGTGAAGCTAATGTCATTTCCATACATTTTTTTCTGTGCAATGACTGCGGAAAAATAAGCATGCTTTTGTCTAGCTAGGCCCACTTGTCCGACATTTGACCGAAAACGTTTAACTTTTTTTTGTAAGTATAGATTTCTATATGTTTAGACCACGAAATAAAATCTGACATAAGTAAGTATAATTTTACCGAACTACTTTTCACCGATTATCAGAATATTTTTTTACTATTAACCAAAGTCTCTTTTGATTAATTTTCACTTAATCAAAACAACATTTTTACCTAAAATTATTAGGTTAATAGTTGGCTGGTTAGGTTACGGGGGTTATAACATATTATAAGTTTGATTTATGATTTTTCTCCTTTGTCGTGGGTGCAGTTACAAACATAGAATCTTACATGCACATACGTCGAGACCGGAACAAACTGTAGGCCATACAAAACATTTGTCCCGTACGGGACTCAAACCCGCGACCCGTTGCGCAGTAGGCGATTACTCGACCTCTGCGCTAACCGTGTCATCAAGTTAGATATTGGACTCAATTCTGTGCGCCCGCCGTCTAAATAGCCTAAAACTAAAATTTAAATTTAATTTAAATGGCCGGTTAAGCAAGTGCTATTCTACGGTGACAGGCCAACTAAATTTAGGCAGAGCTTAAGCGTAATTCTAAAATGTCTAAGATTAGTTTTAATTGTGTTTGTGTTGCTATCGTAATAATATTAAAACTAAATTATAGGATGGATCTTGTTGTTAAAGAAACTAAAACAGGCTTGCTTATGTTTAAATATAACAGTTAATACATTTAATGTACATTTTTATCTTATTTTTAACAATATAATTGTAACTACTAAAAAAATATTTTTATTTTCCTATTCATTTAAGGCGAAAACAATCAATTTGGGCAAAATGAAAATTTCTACCTCATTTCTATTTCGATTTGTATTTTTGACCAAAATGGTGGATTTTAGCAAGGTTTTAATTTTAATCGGGATTATTTTAGTCGCCGCTAAAATTAATCAATTTAGGAAGTTTACGCGTAAGAATCTCACGTCTGGAATAGCGTTTGGACGGCTAAACCTAAGCAGAACACGGCAAAGATTTAATTTTTTTTACTAACATAGCTTATAAGTTTTATTACAATACAACCAAACAAACTGTTATAACAAATATAACAACCAAATTGTTATACAATATATATTATGTATGTTAGTTTGTAAGGTATTTATCTATGGGCCTAAGTTGCCTGATAATAAATAATCAAAAAAATAAAATAAAAAATTTGACCGCCTAAAATTAGAACCTAAAATTAGTCAGATTCAAATTAGCAATGTCAGTTGAATTTGACATTTACCGTAGAATAGGAAAATGGTTTAGCGACACCTAAATAAAATTGGGAAATTTAGCGGCCGCTTCAGAATTGAGTCCGATATACGTATTAATTTGCAATAATAATATAGTCCACCTATTACTAATTAGATTATGACGACTTTTAAATTCAATTAAAAACATTTTTTTCATTCCCATGTAAAATAAATCAATTTGACTTGCGCGGTGTTGTTTGCTAAGCAAAGATATGACAAATAAAACAGTAGTAAACAGTAATACGTTTGGAAACATATTTCTTCGAACAAATGTTGATTCCGCTCAACATAACTTGGGTAAAAAGGTTTTCGAACAAATGAAACGATGAAGTAACGTAATAAATCGAATTGTTATTAAGATCAACTGATACAGTGGCAAACGTGATTTTGGCGAAGTAAAGAAATACTTACGTTTACTGTCAAATAAAATTCGGTCAAAAATTTTTCGAACTTGTCAGAACCCTTAGACAAAAGCCTATTTTTCCGCAGTCTTTCCGCAGACAAAATGTATGTAAATGACATTAGCCTGTGACAACCTCACGCTATTTTTTCTGCACTGCGAAAATATAAAAGAAAAGTAACTGAAAAAATACGTCGATTCCATTTTGTGCATTCAAAGAGTCAGTATCTCCTTTCATTCCTGATCCAATTGTTGCCGAGTTTCTAGATATTCTTGCTCCTCCTTTTGTTCCTCTCTGACCCGACTGTGAAAAAATTGCATTCTCTGAAGTAGCAATCTGAACGGTATCTGTTCTTCTTGGTATTTTATCTTACACTAAGGATTCACCTCCTGGTCATGATGGAATACCTTACTCATTTGTAAGTAATTTGAGTGATTCTAGTTTACCTACTTTATATTCTTTCCCTTATTAACTCCATAATGGAAAATAGTATTATTCCTATTTCATGGAAAGAGCAAGATTCCATTCTTATTTTAAAACCTAACAAGCCGTCTTATGAATGAACGTCCTACAGACCCATTGCAACTTGTTCGCTTATTAGTTTGTGCATTGCTCTTTCATCAGCTTTGACAAAAATTGCAGAACATCTTGTCAAAAATCGATTAGACCCAATAGGGTTTCAGAAAAGGTTAAAGCATTATGGATAGCCTAGCCACATTCACATTTGCTTTTATTAATATTTTCGCTGCTTATGATAATGCTGTTTTGAGTATTCTGGGGGGGCTACCGCCTAACTCATAGCGATCACTCGCTATCGCTTTCGTGACATTAGAACAATAGTTGAAATGTCACCTGTGATATTAAAACTACTTATTGTTCTAATGTCATGATAACGATAGCGAGTGCTCGCTTTGAGTTAGGCGGTACGGCCGTGGAGTGGAGAGCAAACTTGATCGGCTAGCAGTACTAAAAATTGTTATTAATTTCATTATCATTATGAATTTGTTGTCAGAGAGATCAATAAATATTACTCAAAATAATAATACTCAACCAAGAGTAATTTGAAAGGGCTTACCGCAGGGTTCTATATTGAGCCCTTTACTATATAATATTTGTTGTTACATGTTTTAATAATATAAATCATATAAAATATAACGTATATTATTCCTTAGAACTGTATAGCACTCATCCTTACCTTAGCAAGAACTTACCTAAACCCCAAGGTTGCCTGGTAGAAATTGCTACCTTAGCAATAAGGCCACCTATTATTACCGTGTATCGTTTCGTGTGCAAAAAAGTATTCAATCAATCAATCAATTTATACACATGTTATAGACACTTCTCTCCCGAATATTAAGTCCTACTGCAATACGCTGATGACCTACTTTTATATTTAAGGGGCCACAGTACCTTCTACTAGCGCCGCCATTCGTTTTTTATTAATTATGATAATTAAAGACGTTTCTACAAAAAATAGATCAGTCAACTACTCAATACAGATATTTCAGATTTTTTGAACTATTTAGGCATAGATTAAATGTAAAGGAATAATCATAATCCGAATTCAAAGTTTTTAGACATTCACGATTGGTACACATTTTAAATACAATTAACTCGGGTCTATTTCGCGGTAAACAATAACTATATTGACTTACTGTTTCCCGACGTTACGGCCGAATTGCATCAGGCCGTGGTGATTGCCGAGGCTCAGCGACGTCTTCGCAAAGCGCGGGTTTCACGACTACCCTCCGCTTGATCTTCAGAATTTTCATTTTTATTTTATTAGAATCGTCGGTACCTCGACATACCACACTCACGACATCTACACACTGACGTTTGTTATAAGTACCGCACTGCCTAAATTTGCTAATAACAGGGTTCCAGGTAGTTGATAAACGGTATCTATCTTCCCGGTTGAAATTTTTATGTTTTTTAATTTCAACCGCTTCACGATCGGTGGAGAGGACCTGAGGTTTGTGCAGTTCTATCCAGTGGTTTGTTCCTGAATCCACGAATGTTCAGCAATGGCAGACTTACCCTTTTGCAGGTTTTGACAGCTGCGATATGTTCCTTGATCCTTTCAGCTATTGTCCTTTTGGTCTGCCCGATGTAGGGACTACCACAACTGCAATCAACCTTGTATACGCCAGGTGGTTTGAAAGGGAACGATGTCTTTTGGTGTCCGCAATACTTGGGATACTTTGGAGAACGGACTATACAGGGTGTAACTGAACACCCCAATAACATTTAAGGGTATGTATCCATCAGAAGTAGAGATTCTGTAGGAAAAATATTAGGGCTAACAAACCTACTTTTTTCCCCCATACAAACTAAATAAATTATTTTTTGGTATTAAGTGCCGACAGCCCTACGTAAGCGTATGAGGAATACTACGCTCACGTCATACAAACTAAATTAATTATTTTTGGTATTAAGTGCCGACAGCCCTACGTAAGCGTACGAGGAATACTACGCTCACGTCTGTCACGTGTCATTTTGTGTTTAAATTTCTTTTGTATTAAGAGCTGATTATGGTTGTCACTTGAAAGTTTTTGTTTTCAGTTTAAAATCAAATAACTCTGAAAGTATTGGGATTCCAGGTCTCAGACAAGCAACTAAGGTCCATTTAGTATCAAACTTATATGCTCCTTAAATAAATGTTATTGGGGTGTTCAGTTACACCCGGTATACAGTCTTAATGGAGTAATGCTCCAGTACTGTTCTAATTTTGTCCGTAACATCTTTAAAATAAGGCAAAAAGGCGGGAACTCTGCAAACGTCCACTTGCCTTTGCCTTTTGTTCTTCAGACGTCGTATGCTTCCCTTGTATCCGTTCCGCTGAAGTACTTCCTGAACGTGTGCGAGCTCACTATTCAAATGTTCAGGGTCACAGAGGTCATATGCTCGATTAGACAGCGATGTCACTACGGATTGCAGTTGCCGTGGGTGGTGATGAGTTGGCATTGAGGTAGCGATCAGTGTGTGTGGGTTTTCGATACACCGTGTGTCCCAATGACGGAATATTGGGACACACGGTGTATCGAAAACCCACACAAGTGGACGTTTGCAGAGTTCCCGCCGTTTTGCCTTATCTTAAAGGTGTTACGGACAAAATTGGAACAGTACTAAATAACTATATTGTTAAAAATAAGATAAAAAAGTACAGTAAATGTATTAACTGTTATACAAACATAAACCCGTGTTAGTTTCTTTAACAACAATGGACTCAATTCTGAAGCGGCGGCTAAATTTCCTAATTTTATTTAGGTGTCGCTAAACCATTTTCCTATTCTACGGTAACTGTCAAATTCAACTGACATTGCTAGTTTTTAATCTGACGTTTCTAATTTTAAACTTAAAGGTTTAGCCGTCCAAACACTATTCCAGACGTGAGATTTTTACGCGTAAACTTCCTAAACTTCAACCCGGCGGGCCACTTCACGTGGCCATGTGGGGCGTCCCCTCCCCTCCCCTTCTTTTTGAAGATGGGGTTATGTGTCGCCTGGGGACCCGCTCGCGGGTCATGGCGCGTTGCGCCTTGTGCCGTTGCCCCTTTGGTCGGGTTGGTGCGGGTCCTTGTTGAGCTTTGGCATGTCGTTGTTCCGAGGCTGGAAGACTCGTAGAGCTTGGCGTGTCGTTGTTCCAAGGACTGAGGCTGACCCGATCACCGTGTGGCTTCGGACATGGCTGCGCCAGGCTCCAATAAGGGCATATCGAGGGGTTTAGTGGGTAGTCGCTCGCTGCGGAGTCCCACACACCCTTGCCCCTCCGGGGACTTGGACGGTGCGCAAACGCATTCCCCTCGTAAAAAAAGGTAGGTATATTATTCTACGTATTTTGGCGACATTGATTATATGAGCAGCAACTTTGGATGTAAAATGGATGTATAAACGACAGATCAATCCATCAACTGCATATACACAATAGAGTCTAATTAATCTATTGAGTCTAATTAGTCTAACTCGATCCACGGCTCAACCACAAGTAGACGCAGAAGGCCGACCTTAGTTGTTGATATCGACGAGTACTTTGACCTATGTTTCGAAGTAGTGCTAAGGTTGTCGTAACACCCGAGGCTTACGCACCGTGTATTAAACGTTGTCCTAGCGGGTTCACCGTTCGCAAACGAACATGGCAGTTTCATACGCAGCGGCAACCAGGATTTCAGTAACGGGCGCTGGATGTCACGGGCCATCTTGGCTTGATTGCGAGACTCACCATCCACGACGAAGCGAAGAAGGCGCTTTCGTCGGCGAGCAGGGCTAACAATAAGTCCTGCTGCCCCTCCTGGAGCTGATGTTGGAGGGTGAAGATGTCTTCGATGTAGGATGCGTAAAGGCACGGCGACAGGCAGCTGTCCTGGGGTATACCTGCAAGGGGCGTGGCTGGAAGGTGACTTCCTTGACCAAGAGAATGAAGCTCCGAGATAGCGTCAGCAGTCTTATATGAGCGGGCGACATGCTGGTGACGGCCAGCTTGTAGAGGAGACCGGGAGGCCACAAAACCCCGACGGAGTGGTTATTCAGCTTCATTACGGCCGCGAGGTGGATCTTCTTCAGCAGCAGTGGCTCGAATAGCTTGGCAGCGTGAGACAGGGCGTTATGCATCGATATGTGAATCGCGCGCTATCACAAAGGGGCTTGAATCCTTCATTCCTAACTGCACCGAGATCACTGTATGCGCGCGTCTATGTACGACTAAGCCTGTTTCCGCCCGATGTAGACAGCCTGTCCTCTTTATTACGTACACAAAGTAAATATATCTCCAATTCATGTCAATGCTTTCTTTGCTAGTGTTGGCAAGTTATTGGCAGAGGACACCTTAAATCAGATAACCAAGAACCTAGAACCCTCCCCTTCGACTTTTCCCTCCCCTCCTTCACCCAGTTCCACTTCCTTAAAATCCTTTGTTCTCCTGGAAGTCACTACTAGTGAAATCGAAAGTGTCATTACCTCCCTAAAAGAGAATTGTGCTGTCGGTTGGGATAACATATCTGCCTCTTTTCTCAAGCGATTTAAGAACCTCCTAGCCCCGCCTATCGCTCACGTTGTTAATCTTTCGTTTTCCACAGGCTGCTTCCCGTCTGCCCTCAAAAAACCAATAGGCTAGTTGACCCTTTTTTAAAGTAGGGCTTAAAATGTTCATAATTGTTGTATTAGACCATAGCACATGAATATTATTTTTTTCGATGGCTAAAAAGTGCAAAAAATCTATTTTAAATTAAGATTTTCAATTTTGGACCGAAAACACGGTCAGCCATGATAGTCTGTTCATTATCTGTGGCAATGACGTCAGTCTTATAGTAAACAAAGCACGGGGGCGAAATAACCTCACAAAAACAATGCTTTCTATTAAATATCACAAAATATAGTAAAACTGTATATGGAACGGGACAATAGAACAGTAATATAGAAATACCTCTTCAAAGACTCCAGGAAATCTGTGGATTAGACGTACCCAGTGATATAGACATGCGAAATATTTGGTTAACACTCGCTTAAAGAAATCCTGTAACTATCTACTGAAACTCAAATGTATTTTTGCGAAAATCACATTAATGTAAGTACTATAACTGAATAACTCAATCTATGTAGGTACTTCAGTTTCAACTTAAACAAAATAGAAGTTTTTAGGTTGTATGTAAAATCAAATCTGTATGTATTAATTAAATTTTTATCTTTCAGTTAGAATGAAAACTGACTGCAGCCGACCAACCAAATTTTAACTTGACCAGAAAACTGAGAGAAAACTTGACCATTTACGCCTTTTTGATTTAATCTAAGTTATACACTGACACTAGATGATGTTTCAAGGAAAAGAATATGTACTTATGTCCAATTGAATAATGATGTAATTGAATATTAATTAAAAAGTATGTAATACAAACAAAAATATCAAAGTTTCATAATGAATATATTTATCTAAACAACTTTTACTTGAATTTACTGAGTACCTAATTAAAATTTGTTGCTTTCAGTGGTTACTTAATGAGAACTATTGTGTACTAACCTGTTCTCCTCTTGACAACGAGATTGATAAGGCAGTAAAAGTTGTGCAACATAATACAAAGCAGTGCATGCTCAGCCACAACATCAAAATGTGACCCGTCAACTAGAACAACATTATGTCAACAAAATAACTCAAGTATTCATATACCAAAGCACCATAGAAGTAAATAGGTCCAGTTTGGTAAAACTGAAAGATGTTATATCTTCACTGATTAAACCTGCTGGCCACCATGGCTGGTAAATTTCAGAACAGCTTACGCAAGAATATGCAAGTTATACATTTTAAAGCCGTATACAAATATATTAAATGTGATTGCTGTGTTGTCAGCCTGTGCTCTTCTTAATTTACAAGACCCTTCTTATTAAATAAATAATATAAAGAATTTTTTTTTCTTTACTTTATACATAACTAACATCTAAAGATGACATAATAAATTTTTGTACTACATTAGTCATTATGTTCTTCACAAAAAAAATGTTCTATGTTTATTTGACAATAATGACTTGTAAAGGTTTAAGTTGAATCAAAATATTTTAATTTGAAATGCATGTGTTTTATTTATCTGTTACACCTTAAAAGATTTATAATATTTTATAGGTTTGTTGCTCATTTTTATCATTGTTACTCAAATATAGTATATGTTCCAAAAGTACAAATAGGTTGAATAGAGTTAGATCAAATTAATTGTTTATCTATCTATCTAAATTTATTAATTTGTATATATTGCCTTAAGGTCGCAGGTAATAAAAGTCAAAATAATAGTAAAGTGATTTATTATGAAGTAATACTTTCATATAATTTAGGAAAAATGTAGTATAGTTTCCAAAATGACACTATTTGATCAATAAGTTTTTTGACATTCAGATTGTTAGAACAAATACCTATTATAGCTAATATTGTCACCTTTTGAGTGTTTTCAAAATGACATACTGCTAGCAACACAAAAGTATATAAGTTTTGTTTGCTTTAGCACAAAACATCTGCATCTATACTTGAGTTAAGCATACTGTTCACAGTTTTCCGTCTTTGATAATTAACATTATCTTCAGTGAAAGAGCATGACAATTTTGTATTAATCTAATTTTATGGATACCGTTTGTTGAATAGACTATTACAGGGTATTAATCAGAAATGAGGTCACATTTTGTAAATTTCAACCCAAATCTTCATCTTTCAACTTTTATCCACATTTCATTATACTCGTAGGTGTCTGCAAGATTTCCCACCAAAAATCTTCCCAACAAAAGAACCATCATGTGTTATGCACTGGCTGACTTTATAGCACATGGAAGCTGTTATTGTTTATAACGAAGCTCGAACTAAAGAGCACTTCTGTATTGATGATTCGTGGTTTAGTTTTCTATGCACTTTATTCTTTCTTCATTGAAGAGGTCTTTTATTTTTTAAGAAATATGTCACAATCTGTGTCTGTGAATGTATATATATTTTTCCTCCCAGTAATTTTCTTCATGCTTGACAAATGAACAACTGCCAATCTTTCTCTTTTTATGTTCATTTACAAATTCTTGCAGTACTACACTGGTATTTGACACATGATCCTGATGTTTTCTTTTCAACATTTCTCTTGAAGTAAATATTTTTAGTGTTTATTTGACTTTTGAGAGATAGAATTCTATCCAATAGCATTCAACTGCTGTACAAAATAGCTCCTCACTGTGATGGTGCAACCACACCAAAAATGCATGTTTGCAACTCTCTTCTGCAGCGTGACAATCTTGACAAGTACACTTGTAACCGTTCTTCATTATAACAGTATTGAAACTGTACTTATATTCTCTGTAAGAATCTCCTGACCATCAATCTGTCTATTTTCGGAAGATTTGTACTATCTGCTCTCACAAATCCAACATCAATGGTTGATTTTGCTATTAATACAAATAATTTACGATATTTACAAATATAATAACGGAGACTTCGACGATTTTTTTTGCCAGTTTTAGGAAAGAATAGTGCAAATCGACGAGTTGTTGAATCAAATTTGACATTTCTTTGTTTACTATATGATTGACGTCACGGCCCTGACCACAGGATATCAAAGCGTTTACGGCGTGAGATAAAAAAAGATTATTTCTAGCATTTTCAAATTAAAATTTTACAGCAATCATTCATTGTTATTTATTAAAATCGGTATATTGTGGAACCTTATGCCAAATACTGTTAGAAATAAACAATATTTTAATGAATTTTGATATGAGTCAACTACCCTATTGTTCATCCCATCCACAAATCAGGAGCAAAAGATCAGCCCAATAACTATCGCCCCATCTCGATCCTTACCACACTATCCAAGATCCTGGAGCGCATCATCAATAGGAGACTGGTAAAATACCTTGAGAGTGCTTCCTTCCTTTCTGACAATCAGTTTGGCTTTCGTACAGGCAAATCCACGGCGGATGCAGTACATGAGCTTACGGATCACATTATTAGAATATTGGATAGGGGCAAAAGATGTGTGTCGGTTTTTCTCGACCTTGCAAAAGCGTTCGAGACCGTCGCTGTCCCTGTCCTGTTGAACAAACTTGAGGGTCTGGGCGTCAGAGGTATGCAACACTCCCTGCTACGAAGTTACCTCACTGACCGAACACAACATTATCGGTGGAACTCAGAGCTCTGATCTCCCTATAGAGTATGGAGTCCCCCAGGGCAGTATCCTGGGTCCCACACTCTTCTAGGTGTACATAAACGATCTGGCCTCCCTTGATATACCAGACTGCAGAACTATTTGCTATGCCGATGATACTGCCTTAATCTTCTCAGCTTATTCATGGGAAGAGTCTTTCCGCCGTGCACAATATGGACTCGATCTGGTGACCCACTGGCTTCGCTCCAATCTTCTTTCCATGAATGTGCTCAAAACCCAATACATGACTATGTCAATTAAAGGCATCCCTTCCCAAATCTTCCGTAATATGCTCCTCACCGCTCATACTCATCCAAACACTTCTCAACATCCTTGTTCGTGTCCACATCTTGTTCGAACTGACAAAGTGAAGTACCTTGGTATAGTTATTGACAATAAACTCACCTTTCAGTCTCATATTGATCTAACTGCAGGTAGGCTTCGAAAATTAATGTACATTTTTAAGACCCTTCGCAATGTAGCCGATTCAACAATCGTTAAATCTGTTTACAGGGCTCTCTGCGAGTCAGTATTGTCCTACTGTATCACCTCCTGGGGCGGTGCCGCAAAGTCGGCGTTAATTAGACTTGAGAGAGCTCAAAGAGCTATCCTCAAGGTCTGTACCAAAAAACCTATACTTTTCCCTACCCACGATCTATACGAATATTGTCAAGTACTCACCGTACGGAAGCTTTTCATTCTGTATACGGTTATAAAGCAACATAGTGTAACAAAACCTTCACTTTCTAGCATTCTTCGAAATTATATTGTAGCACCTACTCCAATGTGTAAAACAAAATTTGCTCATCGGTTCTTTTATTTTATTGGTTCTTCCCTTTATAATAAACTTCACAAAAAGTTGCACATTCTTCCGTTAACTCGTTTTAGATGTAAAACCTATTATGTCTTATTTACAAGGATTGAGCTGTGATGCCACGGAGGATATTTTACATTCGCCACAATAATGATATAATATATAATACGAGTATAATGTATATACGCATCGACACATTGGCACTGCATTCTCACACCTACGCTTCATGCACACGAACACAATCACTCGCTTATTCACACACACACACACACACACACACACACGCTCACTTATGTACTTATGTAATTTCACAATTCAGCTATCTTGCATTATTATTATTATTCTATATTTCAAAATTTGTGCTAAGTTTTAATTTATTATTGTTGGCGCGACATCGTGAGAGGAGAGTACTGGTGCACTTGAAATACAGGCTTCAGCTTAGTTCAGGCACCAGTCTCTCATAATCTTATATTATGTGCATTCTGTCTATAAGTACTATCGCATAGTTATTAAAATTGTGGAGAAAAATAAAAATTATTATTTATATTATTATATGTATACAGAGGACCGTGAATTTCAAATAGGTATTTATGGCGCACGCAAAACTCAAGATACCAACAGCTGGTTGTACCAAAATGTGTTCTTATGATTTTGATTTCTTATTTTATCCTTTATGTAAAAAATAAAACCGTTTAAAATAAATCTATATTTAATTTATACCTACTTTACTTGTAAAATAAGAAGTATGAAGAAATAGACCCCGACTAAAAAAAACGCTGTAAAGTCTTTGTAAATTACATTCATTCACAACTACTATATTGAAGAGACCTGGGACTAGCAGACGATTCCGGAACTGATAATGTATCTTATCTTATCTTCGGGTGGGGGTGGCCCAATTATTGAGCCTTCGCACTTCGACCCACCATGGATCTTTTGTGCTACCCCTTGCCGTAAAGCTTAGTCCGTAATGCCATCGCCACCAACGGTCCAGTCTATCGTGCCCATGAGCTCAACGATGTCCTTCGGTGGTATGGCCCTGTAGTCCTCCGGTTTTGGGTATCCAATTCCCGTCAGCCTTAGTCTCCTGCAAGCTAGGGCGTCACAGTGGCACAGCAGGTGCACCATGCTCTCCTCTCCCTCCTTGCAGGCCCTACAGATTTTGGAACTGGCGTGTCCCATCCTGGTTAGCATGATCCTAGTGCCGAAGTGTCCGGTTAGAGCACCCAATAGTAGGCGAATCTGGGATCTGCTTGAGCTCAGTGTAAATTTGAGCCAATTGTCCATACCCATAAAGAGCTTGGCGTGGTTCATTCCTTTTTGATTGGCCCATTCTCTTTGGTGCCTCATTTGCAGTTGAGTTCTTATACCCGTACTAACTATTTTTGGAGTGATCCCGACAAATGGTTCCGGTCCTACCAATTGTGTTTCCGATCCCTTTCTTGCCAGGTAGTCAGCTTTCTCGTTTCCGGTGAAACCCTTGTGACCTGGTATCCAAACTAGACGTACTGTATTGGTTTTACCCAATTTGTTCAGTGCTTCGATTGTATTTAGCACTAGTTTGGATTCCACTTTGTATGACAGGAGCGCTTTGAGAGTCGCTTGGCTGTCACTGAGAATGTAGATGTTTAGGCCATTGCGACCCTTGTCTAGATTCTCCTGTGCACAGGCTAGGATAGCACATGTTTCAGCTTGAAACACAGTTGCCAGCTTACCCATGCTGATCGATATATCAGTTTTGTTGCAGTGTATTCCTGCCCCTGTACCAGATTTCATTTTTGATCCATCTGTATACCAGATCATGCTGTTCCCCTGAGGGGGTGCCAGCCCCTTATCCCATTCCTCCCTTGTTGGAATGTGTACCTCAAAAAGTCGTCTGAAAATATATTGAGGTAACATTCTGTCGCTGATCATGCTCAGCAGCAGATTGCCTCCTTCAAACGCGAATGCCGTGTGTTTTGTGGGTGGCTGGTTCGCATTCCACATTCCCAAAGTTCTGAGCCTGTAGAGTGCCCTCATGGCTTCTCTTTGTACAGCATTGTGGAGTGGTTCGAGATTTAAAAATCTCTCCAAGGCCGCTGTAGGGGTAGTTTTGAAAGCCCCCGTAATGGCCATACAAGCCAGCCTTTGGAATCTACCTAGTAGTTCCCTGCATGTGACTAGTTTCGTTCTTGGCCACCAGACAATACTGCCATATGTTATGACCGGCAGTATCATTATTTTGTAAATCCAGTAGAGTATCTTAGGTTTGAGACCCCAGGTTTTACCGAAGGTAGACCGGCACATATTGAGTATCCTTCCGGATTTTTCAATAGTGAGGTCTACATGTTCCTTCCACGTTAGTTCTTTATCCAGGGTAACTCCTAGATATTTCACCTTTGTGGAGTATGGTATCTCAGAGCCGTATAGTTTTAGATTTCTCATGTTGTTGAGCTTCCTCTTTTTTGTGAACGGTATGATCACTGTCTTTTTGGGATTGATGCTAAGATGTGTCTCTCTGCACCAGTGCTCAACCCTTTGTAGTGCCCCCTGCATCAGGCTTGCTACTACATTTGGCACCTTACCGTTAGCCAAGATGACTATGTCATCAGCATAACCTACTGTGGTCAGTGGTCCTTTGTTCAGTTCCTCGATCAACGGATCTATCACAAGACACCAAAGTGTAGGAGACAGGACTCCTCCCTGTGGGCATCCCTTGGTGGTTGTGACGCTCATTGTATCGCCTAATACGCTTACAGATATGACTCTGCTCTCTAGCATGCAATTAATCCATCTTATTATGGTGTCATTGATGCCATGTAGTCTCGCCGCTCTGCTAATGGAATCAAATGTGGTTTTATCAAAGGCGCCTTCCACATCAAGAAAGGCGCCTATGCACACCTCCTTTGAATCCAGTGCCTTTTCAATCCTGCTGATCACATAGTGTAAAGCAGTCTCGGTTGATTTTCCTGCTTGGTAAGCACATTGCATACCCTGTAATGGCCGTTTTCTAAGCGGTCCGTCCCGAATGTACCTGTCGATGAGTTTCTCCATTGATTTCAGTAGAAAGGACGAGAGACTTATCGGTCTAAACGACTTTGCATGTTCATAGTCAGCTTTGCCCGGCTTCGGTATAAAGCTTACCTTTATGTGTGTCCACACTTCTGGTATGTGTCCAAAAGCTATGCATGCTCTAAAGAGTCTGCATAGGATAGGAACCAGTAGTGTTTCACTTTGTTGTAGTAACACGGGATATATCCCGTCGGGGCCGGGTGATTTGTATGGTTGAAAGCTTCTTATTGCCCATCGAACCCTTTCTTCTGTTACTACCTTTTTAGCTGACGTCCAGTTTTCCCTAGTGGTATGGGTTCTCCGCCTTTGTCTAGGGGTCTCTTCGTCTGCCTTGGAGCCAATAGGCGTAGAACCAGGAAAGTGTGCATCAAACATAATAGCTAATGTTTCGTTTCCCGTTTCCGTCAGTCTTCCATTTGCATCTCTCACTGCTATGAGTGGGTGTGCTTTAGCCTTAGATATGGCTTTGCTAAGGCGCAAGCCTTCTGGCATTGCTTCTATTGATTCACAGAAACCACGCCACGACCTGCGTTTAGCCTTCCTTACTTCGGTACTGTACTTAGTGAGTTTTATTGCATACTCCGAGTAATCTTTTTTGCGTTTTGCTTCATTAAACGCTTTTCTTGTGTCCCGCCTGAGTTTAGTCAGTTCCGGTGTCCACCATTGTACCTTCTTAGCTTTTGTCTCCTTCTCTGGGCAGTTGCGTGTCCAGGAATTTATGAGACCTCTGTTGATTCGGTTTGCTTCCATGTCTAGTTCTGGAATTGAATTCAACCTGTTAGTGGTGGTTCCTAATTCTAATTCTAGGTCCCTCCGATATGAATCCCAATTGGTATTCCTCGGGTTCCTTCGTCGTAAAGTACCCAACGTTATGTTAGTTCTGTACGTAAAGCATATGTAGTTATGATCCGATAGTGATACTTCACCTGACACATGCCAGTTGTCAATTGATAATAACGTTTGTTTTGTCGCAACCGTGATATCAATTACCTGAGCCCTATTTTTGTTTACAAATGTGGGCGTAGTACCTCTATTGAGTAAAAATAAAGATGAACTTACCAGATATTCCAGTAGGTCTTCACCTCGTTTATTCGTGTCTGAGCTACCCCACACAGTGTGATGTGCGTTAGCATCAAAGGCAATGATGAGTTTCTTATGCCCCTGTGTTTCAGCCAGTCTTCTAATGTATGCAGAAACTGGCTCTTTTTCCTCATAAGGTAGGTAAGCAGCGGCTAATACAACACTTTCAGCTGGGTTCCCTCCCTCCGTCTTGATCTCTAGTGTAGTGAGATCCCTGTAACATAGCGAACGTAAGGGTTTAGCAGCAATGCCATCCCTCACATAAATGCATGTCCTAGTATCATTGGTTAGGCAGCAATAGTGAATTACCCCCCCTGTCCTGTCTAAGCCTTTAACATCACCCTTGTATATGTAAGGTTCTTGTATAAGGGCTATGTCATATCTATTATCCTTGAGCTGCTTAGCCAGAATGGCAGTGGCAGCTTTACAATGGTGTAGATTAATTTGTACGCACCTGAGTCCCTCCATCTAGATGGTTTTGATGGGTACATTTGGTCTTCCATTTGTGCAGCTAAGGCGAATGTTGTTCCGGCGACTTGAAGCAAAGATGATTCAGGTCGTCCAAAATGTCGTCTGTCCCTGTCGACTGTTGTGACAGGGGCAGCTCCATCGTACCACCCTCCTCATCCCGCCTCGCCTCGCCCGAACATCCCGCCTCAGCCGTGGTAATGCTGCTGCTGGCCTCATTACTGGGACCAGCTACAGCCCCTTCCGCCCCGGAGTTGCTCCGCCCTGGCACACCCGCACCGCTCGGGGTTTCCGCGAGCAGCTTGAATGTGCACAGTTCAAAGCAACCATCCAGGACATATTCCGCCTGCTTGATCACTTCAGCGGACCCCCCGTCCATGAGGACGATCCGCCTGATTCGGGTCCCCTCCACTTTCGTGTCGACGACCTTCCAGTCAGTCGTCCTCAGTGACGGGTTGTAGCGCTGAAGTGCCCTGCAAGCCTCTTTCGGGTCCAGCAATCTCATGTTGCGGCTTCTCCAAGCCATTTTGACTGGCTTCGGAACAGCCGCAGCATCGACCACCTTAACCTTCACCTCTCCAATGCTCATCCCTGGGACGTTTGCACGGAGCCATTCAGCAGCCGGCTTGTCTTTGCAGTCCACAAAGACTACTCCTGTGGTCACCGACTGCCCTAGTACGCATCGTGGAGGGGGGTCATCAGAGGCCATGAATTTCTCAGTGACAAGTTCCATGAGCCTCTCCTGATCCCCCTCCACCAAGTATGTGTTAGGGTAGTCCTCAGGAATGACCGCCAGCCTGACAGCTTCGAGAGCGTCCCGATATGTGCCATAACCGTGGGTTTTGGCCCTTTTCGGTCCTCCCTGACCGCCGGCCCGCGAGTCATCACTGAGGGCCTCCCTACCACGCTTGAGCGCAGGACCACCCTCGGGCAGCCCCTCCTCTGCCTTTTGCCTTGAAAGACGAGCCCGCATCTTGGCAGACCCACTCCTATTCTTCTTCTTACCTCCCCCCGATCCCGCGGCAGCCGGCGCGCCAGATGGCCCGACCGAAGAGCCCATAGTGGGCCCCTCAGCCGCACCACCCCGCCTGCCAGCCCCCACAGAATCAGAGTATGAGGCGAAGATAGCTGACGCGGTACCCGATTTCTCGAGCCCAGTCCCTACGTTCCCTAATGTTAGAAGCCCTGGCTTTCCTGCAGACACCGAGCCTTTTTGGTGAGAGGACCCTGTGAGCTCCTTACGGTTCCCTTCAGTAGCCTTCTCCCCGGGGCCCGGCGCACTGCGAGGAACGTCGGACCTCCCCCTTGAGGTTGAGCTCTGTGGCTCCTTGGACCCGCCTTTCGGTGAGCCCTGATTGGAGATGCCATAGGCACCCCCGCTATACTCGATGGACAAACGCGCAAACTTGCCCCCCCCAGAATACGAGGGGCGGCCTGAGCTCGTCTCAGCTACTGAGGCTGAGCCGAGCTCAGGGAGGGACTCTCCATTTCTGGTACCCTCCTGGGGTAGTCTACTTTCTCTTTGATTTGCGCTCATTGTAGACTATAGGAGTTTAGTCGGAAATAGGTACGGGGAAGGGAATAGGAATGTCGGTTAGGATAGGAGTATAGTTGGGGGGCGGGGTTCGGCTGGAGGTTTTGGTTATATCTATAGCAGATGGCTATAGAACAAAACGGGCGACAACCTCGAGAAGGATAGTCCACCAGCCTTGCCTTAGGGATCTACACGACTCTGCGCTCTCCCCTAAGGCCATTCGTCAGACACGTTGACGGACAGCCAGACGTGAATAGGAGCCCCCTAATCGCATGCCACCGATGCAATTAGTTGACCCCTGCCCTTGAACTGATAATGTAAATAAGTTAGTTTATTTATTTATGGAAAAAGTACACCAATATTATAAGTGGTTAGATACATTGCTAATGTATTATATAATAGCATATTTTGATATACTATTAATTTACCCATACTTATCACACAACATAAATGGTATGAGCTTACATTTTTTAAGAGGCCTATTACAAAAGAACGCACAGATTAAGGTTTTTAATGGTTAAAATAGTATCTTAGTTACTTAGTAGTATCAACCTTTCGTTGGTTGCAATGAAAAGCATTTACATGATAATAAAGCGGGTTATAACTTAGTCATAGTTATTTACCAGAAGCATGTTTAAGGCAAAAACTCACGCGGACCTGATTTAGGAACTCTTTATAGATTCTGTTTAATATTAACTATCAAAATATTAATTTTAAGTGACACAATGTCCTTCACTTCAACAAAAATTAAATATATTTCGTTTAATGGCTCCTAAGAAAATAAATAAATTTTTAGTTTTTTATATATAGCAATATCTTTTTATTACCTCTTCAATCATCAATCTCAATCATTATAAGACTACGGATTGGACACACTTCTACTCTTGCTCACCTAGCTAAGTTTAAAATTGTTAATTCTGATTTATGTGACTGTGGCTCTGCTGTAGGAGATGTAAATCACATTATCTTTTCCTGCCCTTCCTACGATCACTCTGTATTGTTTGAATCATTATCATCCCTTCATGTTCCTTTCCCGACATCAGTTCCGGTTCTTATGGCTCAAAATAACATAAAAATAATATATGTATATAAATCTATTTCCTCTTTTTTAAGTTCAAACAATATTAAATTATGACATATATATAGCTTATTTTGATGTAGATAGTATAATACTATATATTCTCATATACATTTTTTAATTTCCTACCCCTTTTTAATCCCGATCCTATTTTCCCATTCCGTCTCCGTGTTCTTTTCCATATAAAAACATTTTCCAAACTCTTGTGGCTAATGCACAAGCCGTGCAGAGCCATTAAAAAATCCATGGTGTTCACTTGTTGTTTACGTAAAAACTATCTCTATTCTGTGGGCTATTGTTTATTTGCAATTACTATATTTAAGACAAGGCTGTATAAACTAAGCTTCCTTTGCCTTCACTAAAAAGGAAAAGTAAACAAAAAAATCTAGTCTGTGTTTGGTTGGTTTGTGTTTTTATTATTTATTTTGGCCAAAAATATTATAAAAAAAAAAAATATATTTTTTGTTTGTGTTGAACTCATATATATAGCTTGCTACATATATTGATCTGTGGTTGAACTGTTGATCGTGGTGATATGATAAACCTCAGAAGAATAGTGATTGTTCTGAGTGATAAACATTGCTGTGCCCTTGTTGTTTTGTGGTAATTATTTCTCTCTGTGCAGATCTCAGATCAGAACACTATTACCCTATTGTGCAGACTGCACTAGTGCACTACTGCAGTTTTAGGTAGGTGGGCAGGTGGGCAATTTAAAGAATAGAACATTCCTTAACTACCTATATATGTTTAAAATACACTTTAAATATTGTCTTCTTTTTTTTGTCATTTTAATTTGAACCTTTGATTTTAGTTAAAGAATAATCATAATGTCACGAAACTTAACAAGAACAAGAAATAATTTCCTCGACAATTTTGACCCTGAAACTTCTGCTCGAGAACGAAGAAAATTAAATCGCAAAAGTTATTTCAATAAGTAAGTTCCAACACTATCAACCAATGATGTTGAAACAAATTTAAAGTTTGATGCATAAAATAATAACTAATCATTTTTATTGCAGCCGTAAAACTAGAACTGTCTACAACGAACATGGACAACTAACAGAAAATGGAAAAGATCTTTGTGATTGCTTGATGGAAACATGCCCTGGTTGTCATTTTCCATGTGAAAAATGTAACTCCAGTAAATGTGGACGTGATTGCAGGTAGCACAATACAGCACCATGTTCTTAGAAATTGGTTTATTGGTTACTATTTCAAATAATTACACTTTTTTGGTATTAAGTATCACTGTTGCGCTAATGGTGTTTTGAGTGTCTCAAATGTTTTTGTAAATAATCTTTAAGTCTTGTCTGTTCTACTGAAATTATTTGGAACTGAAGTTACCCACCCACCATCTATTTACCTCATATTCTCTGGACATTATCATTAAGATTCGCATAACTTAGTTATAAAAAAATAATTGTAGATAGAGATGAAACATATATCAGGCAACTATCTGGCCTATCCAGCGTTAAATTACTATCTGGCCATATACAAAATATTATTTATAAAAAATTACATAACCACCCACAACCAATATCTTACTCTCTATTGGTAAAAAGTGGCTGATAAATAATGTTGCTACATTTTGCTGCATTTTTAATAAATTCAAACAATTTGCAATTGTCCTGCATTATGAGGACTTTTACACCCAGAGGACTTGTTCTGCTGGTGTTAATGTATTTATGGAGTGTCAATATTGTTCAAATTTCATTGCATTTAGGGATAGTTATTGTTGGTTAACTGATAACTAACTAGAACATCTGATTTACCAAGAAATTGTTGTATGTATAAATTGCGCCGCAAAAGGCTTATACAGGGTGTTCCAGAAGCCGACGTCAAGCCGAAAGCAGGCGGTAGACTAACTCATATATGTCATCAGAAAAATATAAAAAAAAATCTAAGTCACCTATTTAAAAAAAAATCTAACATTTAAAAAAATCGATATAATTTACACCCTGTGACGGTTTTTTCACTCTTGTTGCTAGAAAATTTTGTATAGCATCACATTTGTAAGTTATGATTTGTCAGAAAACCTGTACATAGGTTCCATATACATTTTTAACAGTACTTGACTTTGAAACATGATGCTATATGAAATTTTGTATTTGTATTGATGTGAGCGTGCAATTAAAGGTTTGAAAAAACTGGTTAACCAATATATATTTTATTTTCCAGAGTAAACAGAAAATGGATATATGAGAAAATAGAAATTGAGGGCAGTGATGTTGTCAGAAAAAATAATTATAAGAAATGAAAGGTGCCAGGCTATAAATAAAATAGTGCTACAACAGAATGACAAAAATTGGGACATAACTCCAAAATATATTCAACCAGTTGCAATTTTCATCACCAATAGTTTTCTTATCACTAATTTTTCAAAAGTAATATGAATATAAGTAATATGAATATACAACTCTCAGAATGCTTTTAACCTTCCGTGAACCACGTGGACAGAAGTTACGTCCTGCACCATGTGGGGTTTCCTGGACCCCATTATTACCTAATATTTTTATAGGTTATACCTATTTTTAATATTTACATTGTATATATTATTATTATTTTTGGACTATTAGAGGATAAAAATCAAAAAAAAATTCAAATATAATCAATATTTTTAATATCTTTAGGCCATATAACAAAAATGGTACTTTTACTAACTAAAAAGAAACAGTCTTCTTAGGAATAGCTTTCTTAAAAAACCTATCCAAACTTCTTTTTTCCATGATTTGAGGGATTAATAAACTAAAAACAAAACTAAAATGAAAATAAATATTTATATAAAAATAGTCATTCAGGATTAAAGAAAGACATCCTGTCTAGGGGGGCTAGGCTTAGAATACCGTTTAGTATTGGGCACTGGGTACTCCTGTCAAACGTAGATATCTTAAATAACAAATATACCGTGAAGGCTAGCGCACAATATGGCAGGCCGCACCCCACCGCATCGCCATAATAGAAATCTTCCTACTAGGGCAATCCGGTTATTACGGATGTAAAAATTTTCAGTATTTATTAAGATATATCAAGTTTAAGTACAAAAATAAATAAAAATCTATTTAACTATAATGTGTTATTTAATATTTTAAGAATAAAATTGAAACAGTTTTTACAACAGCAAACACGCGCGAGGCACATGGCACTCTGCTCCCGCCCACTTTCTTTACATGTCGTTACTCAGCTTTAGTAAGCCCCAATCGTTTTTTAGATCTAATAAAAAACACGAAAGCCACTTGATGTAGGCAGCGCAAAACCGGTGGGCTTGGAAATCATTGATCCCGATGCCTAACTAAAGGTTCCTACATACATTAGCAGGCTGGCATTCATCGGCACAGCCGGTCGGTAAAATCGAAAAAAAATAGCCGCTCGGCTCTGCCGCATCCATACACTACGCCGGGCAATAGCGGGACAGCATTAATCGGTACAGCCTGGAAATCGTTTATATGCAGATGAATGCTCATGAAAAAAACCGCTCGCATAGGCGCACATAATAAACAAAGTTAATCCCGGTCGACATATAATGACGAATCGAATTATGTGCTATGCTGACCCAAATAAACTACCCGGTCAGCACTAGTTAATGAAGTCGAGCAGATGTAATAATTGCTTCAGGTCGACTTGTTGTTCAACAAATATGTAATGCCGAACTGACAATGCTCGCTTATGTGTGTATTAACCATAATAGTGGCCGTCGTACGGCTATAATCTCAGAACAATAACTAAAGCAAATACTAATGTTATAACACTGAGCTACTCACCGCGTGTGGCTGACCCCAGCCGGGCCACAACAAAAGAACTGTGAAAAATAGATTGTTTGAGTATGCCGCTATAATGTCTAGAGTTTGTCGGCGAGTTTCAGAGTTTGTCGCTTGCGCGTTTCAGAGATATGTGTGGCCCGGCTGGGGTAACGTTACCCCAGCCGGGCTACACAGATCTCCAAAACCAAACGACATAGCGAAAATCTGTTTGCTGATATACGAGGGTGGGTCAAAAAGTTCGCGGAATGGAGGGTAAAAAGTAAGAAATAAAACACAAAATTATTTTTCCTTCTCAATGTATTCCCCCTTAACTCTAATACATTTATTAGACCTATCAATTAATTTATTAATACCTTCGAAAAAAAAATGATTTCTCTTTGTCGTCAAAATAGGCCGAAATTGCGCTCTTCACTTCTTCATCGCTGGAAAATTTCTTCCCCCGCAGCTCTTTTTTCATTTTTGGGAACAAATAATAATCACTTGGGGCTAAATCTGGGCTATAGGGAGGATGTTCCAAGATTTCGAAGCCCACTCTTTGAACAGCAGCCGTCGCAACTTGCGCCTTGTGCACGGGTGCATTGTCGTGCAAAAGGAGCACACCTTTAGTCAATTTTCCCCGTCTTTTTTCTCTCACAGCATCTCGCAGACGTTCTAATAGTGCAGCGTAGTACTCCCTAGTGATAGAGACACCCTTTTCTTTATAATCAATAAGGAGGATTCCCTCTGAATCCCAGAAAACAGTAGCCATGAGTTTTCCAGCCGACGGAGACACTTTGAATTTCTTCGGAGGTGGTGTGCCCATTTTGTGCCACTGCATGGTCTTGTTTGGACTCAGGCTCATAATGATGAGCCCAAGTTTCATCTTCAGTCACAATTCGGTTCAAAACTTCATCCTTTTGTTCACCACAGAGCGCTAAAAACTCGCGACAACACTCAACTCGCCGCTGCTTCTGGTGTGGCGTGAGCATTCTCGGCACCCATCTTGCACACATCTTCGACATGCCAAGATGGTCGTGTAGGATGTTCAAAATGGTTGTAGCTGATACTTACTCCAATCATTTCTGCAAGCTGTTTCTTCTTTAAACGGGCATCTTCCAATATGATTTTTTCAAGTTTTTGACGTTTTCTGCCGTGGTTGCCTCGACAGGCCGCCCTGGTCTCGGATCATCTTCAATCGAATCCCTGCCTTGCTTAAACAGGTTGTGCCACTTGTAAACCATGGTTTTACCAGGGCAAGAGTCCCCGTAAACAGAAGGCATCTCTTCCAAAATAGTCTGGGGAGGTTTTCCTTGTTTGGTAAGGAACTTGATGACTGCGCGAAACTCAATTTTCTCCATGTTGCAAATTTTCTTCCGGATTGACTTGTTGATTGATGTGTAGCTCAGGTAATTATGACCTAATTTTTTTGAAACTTAGTATTTATAGGTACTCTTAATGAGTGTCACAACTAGTGCAGGTAGTAAAAAGTCACCTTTCCCCCCTCCATGCCCCTCATTCCGCGAACTTTTTGACCCGCCCTCGTAGATAAGCGGCAGTTTGTCAGAGTTTGTCGGACAAGTTTCAGAGTTTGTGGATTCACCATTTCGGAACTCACCTGCAGCAAAGTTGCTGCAACTGAGCTAGCTGGATCTCGAAAGCAAAGCGACGTAGAGAAAAACTGTTTGCTGGAATAGTGAAGCGGTGGTTTGTCGGAGTTTGTCGAACAAGTTCCACAGTTTGAAACATGCGCATGTCCGAGATATGTGTGGCCCGGCTGGAGAAACGTTACCCCAGCCGGGCCACCTGGATCTCGAAAACGAATCGACCTAGCAAAAATCTGCTTACTGATAAATATAGGTGCTAGTTTGTCTATACATTCTTCAAAATTTCAGAGTTTGTCAACGCCTCAACCCAAAAAACGAAATAATACTTTATTTGGATAAATAGTCTAGGAGCCTGGAGTCCCAAATGTGCGAGGTTTCGTTATTATTTTTTATGTACTTATAATAAGAAGTTAATGTAAAATAGTTAATTGAATTCAGTGATGAAACAGTAACCGTTAATATTAAAATTAATGTAAATCTTCGATGAGTGATTGATATATTTTAAATGTATTATTTAGCAACATTTGGCATCTGGTCTCATTGTCTATCTATATGAAGTAATGTACGAGTAAAGTAGCGTACAACTTTCTTAAAAAATCGATTTTAAGAAGTGCATGCAAAGTAAGTTTTTAATGAGATTTTGTTTGTTATAATATGCTAAAAAGAATAATTTTTGTATAAAGCATCCATAAAGTTTATAACGAATTCATTGCTTTCATGTTAAAAGTTGTTGTCCTTTCCACCCACTCCGTATATCGACGCAAGTAAACATTAAAATAAAACTTGTAAAAAAAAATGGGTTTGTTTTGATAACCTAAGTTACAGCAGGGCATTACATGAAAAAAATATTGTATATTTCTTGAAATCAGAGGGCCTATTACCGATCTCATGATTTTGCAAATGATTATCATATGATATCACAGTGCAAAACGAAAAATACGATTTCCGGTCAAATTTTTGGTCATTTGTTCATTATTTAAGGATGACATCATTCAAATTATGCCATAGTGATGATATTATTGGAAATTGGTAAACGAAATGCAGCATTTCATGACTTTTTTTTCTCAAATTTATACCATGTCATGCGATGAAATATCCATAATTGGCCTGCAGATCTGACATGTTAATAAACTTACTTTGCATGCACTTACCTATTAAAATCGATTTTTTAAAGAAAGTTGTACGCGACTGTCCATTACTTCATATAGATATACAAGGAGACCAGAGGGCCTATTACCGATCTCATGGTTTTGCAAATGATTTCATATTATATCATAGTGCAATACGAAAAATACGATTTCCGGTGAGATTTTTGATCATTTGTTCATTATTTAATTATGACATCATTGAAATTATGCCATAGTGATGATATCATTGCAGATCGGTAATACAAAATGCAGCATTTTATGACTTCTTTTTCTCAAATTTATACCATGTCATACGATGAAAGATCCATAATTGGCCTGCAGATGCCAAATGTTGCTTAAATAATACATTTAAAATATATCAATCACTCACCGAGGATTGACATTAATTTAAATATTAACGGTTACTGTTTCATCACTGGAATCAATTAACTATTTAACATTAACTTCTCATTGCAAGTAAGTACATAAAACATAAAAAATAACAAAACCGTGCACACAAAGAATTCTTTCGTTTTTTGGATTGAGGCGTCGACAAACTCTGAATCCTTGAAGAATGTATCGACAAACTTCTACCACCTATCTTTGTCAGTAAGCAGATTTTTGCTAGATCGTTTCGTTTTCGAGATCCAGGTGGCCCGGCTGGGGTAACGTTACCCCAGCCGGGCCACACATATCTCGGGAATGCGCATGTTTCAAACTGTGGAACTTGTTCGACAAACCACTGCTTCACTATTCCAGCAAACAGTTTTTCTTTACGTCGCTTTGATTTCGAGATCCAGCTAGCTCAGTTGCAGCAACTTTGCTGCAGGTGAGCTCTAAAATGGTGGATCGACAAACTCGGAAACTTGTCCGACAAACTGCCGCTTATCTATATCAGCAAACAGATTTTCACTAGGTCGTGTCGTTTTTCAGATCTCTGGAACGCGCAAGCGACAAACTCTGAAACTTGCCGAAAAACTCTAGACATTATAGCGGCATACTCAAACAATCTATTTTTCAGTTCTTTTTGAGGCCCGGCTGGGGTCAGCCCCACACTCACCGCAGCGAATGGACCGCTGACTGCTTTGCATCAGAAACGGGTAACACAAAGGTACTCATACAGACGACTACTGAGTTATCTGCTAACCTAACCTTACCTACCTTTACGTTTTAATGTTCCTTTTCAACACACTTGCTCGTAAAAGTGGCTGCAAACCTGCCTGCCTGAATAAATAATAATAATAATATTTTCACCAGTTTTAGTTACATAAAGCAGCCCATGAAACGCGTGTGTTATAACGCAAATAGTGCGGTTATCTATCTATATTGTATAAAAGATGTTCCCATCTATAGACGCACGCACAGCCGTAAGCGCTAATGGTAGAAACGCGATTCAAAATGCGGACGCACACTAAGAAGGGATGTTAAAAAAGTTTAACTCTAAAGGGGTGAAATAAGGGTCGCAAGTTTGTATGGAAAAATCTTTAAATTAGCAACAATTTTGATAAAACTTGAGATTCATGCTCTTAAAAATATTTTATTGAACACGTGTTTTATGGTTTATTGGAGTTCACCCTCTTAGGGTGCAAAATAGGGGTTGAAAGTTTCTATGAAAAATAATTAAAATTGCTCCAATTTCTATGAAATTTATTATCCAGGGCTTAAATTGGCTACAAATTTATTTTGCCTACGGGAAAATATAAATTCCCACGGGAAAACAATAATAACGCGGGCGAAGCCGCGAGCGGAAAGCTAGTAATCTATAAGCGCACTATTTGCGGTAGTCTTAAAACAGTAGGTAAATATTTTTGTTAATAAATAAACGGTGTAATTGGTACCGATATGGATTCGGCACTTGCCTTCCAATCGGGAGGTCCAGGGTTCGAGACCGCCATGTACCAATGTTTTTTTTATGAATTTCATATGTACATTTATCTGACGCTCTTACGGTGAAGGAAAACATCGTGAGGCAAACCTGGGGGGTTATTGTCTAAGAAAAAATCTATCGCGATCGCTTACAATTTGACAGTCGCAGCCATCCTTTCTTCTTTACAAAAGGAAGTCGGTACAGAGTCTTATGTTCACGGCGTGATGGCTGTCAAATTATAAGCGATCGTGATAGATTTTTGTCTTGGACAATAACCCACCAGCATACATCTGCGAAGAAATCCAAAGGTGTATGTAAAGTCAACCAATCCGCACTGGGCCAGCATGGTTGACTAAGGCCTAAACACCCTAACTTAAGGTAGGCTCGAGCCCCTCGGTGGGGACGTATATGAGCTGTTATGATGATGAAATAAACTCTATTATTTAAAATATAATAAACGTTTATTTTTATACCATTCTTTAGTCTTGTCTACAAATTAACAATGATTTGTGTTATTTAATCAAAAAATTCAGTTGAGTAGATATTTTTCATCACAAGTGTGTTGAAAAATCGTCCGATATACGTGGTTATACACACTCGGCTCTATTACGAAATTCCGCCTATAATGCACTTATATTGTAATGTATGTACTGTTATGTTTACCGTAGCCCGTAGTGCGTGTCCTTCTAGGTTTAATGATCACATCGGTGAAATATAACACAATTTATAAGCTTACAGGCTTTACAAGGTACATTAAAATAAGAAAACACATTAGAAAATTAGTTAGATTTATTTTTGCACTTTCTAATTTCACAATGATTATTCTAAAAACAAAGCTTTCTGATATACAGATACTTAACATTAAATGTTCTACTTGTGCTTTTTCAGAAGGCACAGAAACTATAATAGTTTTGCAAAAGAAATTTGTGCAGTTATCTTGTACTCATATCAATAAATTGCTTTTCACTTTTCTATTATTACCTAATAAGGTTTAAACTTTCCACTTCATAGTATAAACAGCATCATCAATAATCACCATACAAAATAAAATGCAATCTTTTCGTTTTTCGATTGTACTAAAGTACCAAACAGTAGTATAAAAATATAAATGTCATGTGGAGTAACAACTGTGGACTTTTTACTTTATCTATGATTATAATTCATTTCAGGGCTATATAGTCATTCTTAAGATCCAATACTCGTCGCAAACATATCTTTTAAACTACCTTATAATGAAAAAATCTGAGGTAGGTACATCTATTTACTTGCCATACAGATGAATGGGATTAGAAATAATGTCGTTACATCTATTCACCTGCTATCTCATTCGCTTCCATCGAATTATCTTATCACACTCCATCATAAATTACACAGACTAGTATGCTCCAATGGAATTTCTGCCGCTCTGCCATTTGTCATAAGGCGAGTGTTGGCGATTAGCGGGACGGCACGCGGCGTAACGGACCCCTGCTTGATTCGTTTCACATAGAGCATCTGCTCTATTCCATTCATTTGCTTATTCAAACACCTTTAAAATTGATAACACTATAATTGGTCACATCCTACTAATATTATGAATGTGAAACTGTGGATGTTTGGATGATTTCACATGGAAAAGAACATGGGCTACCTTTTATCCTTAAGTAGTTCCCGAGGGAAAATTGAAAATTATTTACGAACTAAGCCGCGGGCAGACAGCTTCGAAATTTGGTCTGCATGTCATCTATGCTATGGAAAAGGACATGTACTTTATATTCCTTAATGATCTCTCAAATAGTTCCCGTGGGAAGATTAAAAATTGTTCACGAACGAAGCTTTAGACCCAATTCTGAAGTCCACGCAGACGAAGTCGCGGACATAAGCTAGTTTAGAAATAAGTTCTAAGCAAGCACACTGAATAAATATGCTGTCAGTGAACGAGGTCTTTTCTCCATTACGTCAATAGGACCACCAACCGATTTAAGCTAAGCGAACGTTATCTTTATAATGGATATAAATTCATCCATTATAAATATTATATTTCATTGACACTTGTTTGATTCCGAACTCTATGGACACAGAACGATCTACTGTAAGACGGACCAATCCTGGACAGCCTTCGGACAGTTGACAATTTAACGCGCGACAGATTGTAATTTAACAGTTTCACTTCGATAGATTATAATCTACCGAAAAATAATGCGTTAAATTGTAAGCATTATGTTACGGTTCACAATCTCTCGATAGTTTACAATCTCGCGAGATAGATTATAATCTAACGGTATTTGCAATTTTACGGTGCCATATACATTTATCAGTAAAAAGTAGTAACAGTAATTGACAATCAACGAACTGAAAATTGGGGTATAGTATAGTTATATAAAATATCGTATTATGCTAGTTTTCTAAAAAAACTGCATAAGCACCCATAAATAACGCTTACAATCACGGAACAGGAAAAATAGTGCAATATTAATTTGGATTAATTAACCGTGTCGCGAAATGCTAATAATTAATTAATTAATTCTCAATTAATTAATACAATATTCCATTACTAGGAAACAATTCGTCAGATGTGTCATATTTCTTTGTGTTTATTCCAGCGAAAATGAAACGCCTAAATGAAACAAGTGTACAAGAACATGTAAAAATATACAATAAGATAGATAGAATTTACTTTAATTCGTAGACTAATCATCAATTTGCGGAGCTCCGCATACCGATGGCACGCGCAACACGGCCGCATGACATTTTTTCTATTCCATGTTAAAAAAATTTAATTCCATGGCATTTCCCTGTTTCCCATTAGGGACTTCATCACTATATTTTTTATAAAGCGTTTCAATTTTCAAGAATCAACTTACGTAAGCCAAGGCAATTAAAAAGAATCAATAAAAAGATGCAAAAAATACTATTTATTGCATTGAAGAATGTCACTCTCACTCATTTTTATTTGGGTTATTGTATACCTGTAAAGAGTTTTAAAAATATTTAAGCATTATAGTAAAGCAGTAGAGTAGCCGAGTTAAAGGAGTAACCAGATTAGTTAAAAAATATATAATATATCAATTAACGTCATAGCAATACAATTTGCCAAAGGAAATCAATTTGTTGATTACCTACCTAAATAATTATTTTTCACTATTTCGAAAACAATGATTATTATGATTGTTCACTATGATCAACAAAACAATATACGAAAAAAAATAAAAACATTAAAAATAATACTTATCCCTAAACAATTAACAATAACATGCTTGCTTTCTTATAAAAGCAAATCCTTAACAAAATAGTGTTAAAATCATGATAACAAACATTAATATATGTACCTGTTTTTGTTAACTATGCATATGAGTGGATAAAATAAGTATTACCCTCATATCTCAAACATAGTTATGATTAATCTTTATACGTTCATGTTGGGTACTATTAAAATTCGTGTATTTTATGTATAGTCCTTAATTTTGTAACTATTTAATATTAGAATTAAAAACTTAACAATGTTTGATCATATTTTAGCAATGTTAATTGTACAATATAAAAAAGCTGCTTTTAAGGGTCCTCAGTTTGGTCGTACAGTGATTTAAATTCAAATAAATACCTACAAAGGAATGCAACATTATTTATAATGAACTAAACAACACAATAAACATTACACAACACATCCCATTACTTTCCAACATAAACTTTTCTGAAATGATTGTGTTTTGCACCTCCATGTTGTGTTTTTCGAAAACCTTTTTTATTTATCTAATATTTGACTAGTAAACATATTTTTTTTTTCATTTCTAATACATATATAAGATTCATAAATATAACAATTCGTAGGGTATTTTAAGCGGGACTTTTAAGTGACATTTTAATTAAGTCCAAAACCTTTGCCATATCTTAAATCTAGGTGCAAAAGTATGTAAATAATATATTTTGCAGATTTTCCCCCCACACCAGTTGCATAAATTCAGTGCAATTTTTGCATTTATTTCAATACAGTCATGTTTGTGACAATATACAAATTAATTGATTTATACTTTGGTATTCAATTATTATGGCAAGAAATCACATACAAAATCCTTATTTTTATTTAATCCTAATATGTCGAGAACTCTGGAAATGTAACTTTATTACTATAGAATGCAATTTTGATGGCCCAATACAATTATATTAGATAGGGCAGAGATACATCACACTTGCGCTTAATTCTCACAAATATGTCTACAAATAATCTTTTATGCCACCAAATTCAACATGTAGACCAAAGCAGATTTTCTCTACACGAGAAACCTGGGGTGCTTACGTAAAGTAAATTTAGAATGATTAATTATATTAATTTCGTTGTTGTTTCACGATAGTTCACCGATGGGCGCATTTTGAAGCCATAAGTCGTGAATGAAATTGTACAAGTCATCGCTCACAGCAACCTGGAATAAAATATAAATTTTCACTTCTCGTGCTCACAAAGTTCGTCTTTATGTCGTTTATAGGCTGCATAAAATGGCTTTTTATGTTCTAGAGCATGAAGTAAAATTTTCTTTTAGACAAGGATTCTAAGGCTCAACAGAGATTTAAATCGTTCGCCCTTCCCATACATAAGGCGCTCGAAAATGTGTCAACGTTGAAAAGAGTGAGCTCACTCATTCCGTTAGACGTCAAATGCATTTCAAGTGTAAAATAATAAAATATGCCTTCCTGTGCCTTTAGAAAGTGTTTTAATAACTCGAGGAATACCAACAACTCTAAGGGAATTACATTTTATGCGTAACTATCTATTTATTAATTATTTTCATTTTTATTTTACTTAATTTGGCGTCCGGTACGTGTTTGTACGAGCGAGACCGAACAATACGTGCGTGAGCGAGATCGATATACGTGTCATTGTTTTGTCGTTTAAACCAAATTAGTTTGACCCCTTGCATAATACACCGTTAGCGATTTTAGGTGTCAAAGGTTTATGGTGCGTCGCGTTGTTGTGTGAATTTGTGATGTAACGCACACAGACATAAAATGTAGTCACTTTTTGGAAGCGCAAGGCGCATCTTACGATTTAAATCTCTGAGGCCCAACAGCCAACAACGCTCAATAAAACATCACAGAATAACTTGCGATAATTTATTTATTTGCTTTAATTTATTTGTCTTGTGTTTTCTACCTCAAAGGTCATGGAACCAGATAAAAATAGCAACCGGTTATTATTAAAACGCGAACAGCCGATTAGTGAAAATCCCGTAACATCGGCAACGTCTGCATTTAGTAACATAACATCGTCACAAATAAACACCGTAAATATGTCAGGAAAGACGATTTCTTTTAATATTAGTAACTGTACAAATTTTACTTTAAATTTTAATTAAATTTTCGTTTATATTTTGAAGTACCTAATTGTTTAATTTTCTCGCAATCGAAGTAAGCAGAGTGTAAAACACTGGCATATACAAGTCATTGTACCCCTCTACTTGTCTCGGTAGTCTCGGGCTACAATGTCTCATTTTATGCCCTTGTTGTACAATCTACTATTACTGGGTACCGGACCGCGGGGTAGGTTTTATTAATGAAACGACACCTACGCTAAAAAGAAATGTATCGGCTGGTGAAATAAGGTTAGATTATAAACAAATTTTTATAAACCTTTCAAATGATTGTATACAGGTAACCGCCTCTGTGGTCTAGTAGCTGTGTGAGTAGGCATTGACAAGGTCCGGTCCAGGGTTCGATTCCGGTAAGGCTTCCGAGCCCGCTAGCTACCACCGCCTTACCCAAGTTTGTCGCCATAATAACAATGCTAAAAGCATTGTTATGTTCCGACAATCTATACAAATAAAAAAATTGAAGTGTCTGTTTGTAATGTCAAAATAACCATTTTTTACTGAATGGGCATGAATGTATATCGGGTACCAATAACAGAAACACAATTAAAAAAAAATTAGTCTGTCTGTTTGTTCCCGCTAATCTCCGGAACGACTGAACCGATTTTGACGGGACTTTCACTAATAGATAGCTAACTAAATAAGGTATAACATAGGCTACTTTTTATCAACTTCAACAAAAGTCACTATTCCACGCGGACGAAGTCGCGGGCACAGCTAGTTAGAAATAAGATAGCCAGTTTCCGGCGCCACGGGGCATGAAATCCCAGACCTGAGACATTTGGTGGGTGGAATGGTACATATAATTAGATGACGAAATGTTAAGTACGAAATATTTTAATCTTTTTACGAGCAAACTAAATATAAGAGTGATGAAAACTACACGATACCTTGTAAGGGGTCGGGTTTAAGTTCCTTTTGATGTCCTGCCTCAGCGTGCGAAGCGAGGACTGGACCCGCTCGCGGACCTCCAACAATGGCTTCAGATGGATGCAGATTCGGCCGTCTTTCCAGCATTCCTAGAGATTTTAAAACCATTAGTAACAAGTATAGGCATAAAAAATACTTAAACCAAAGATAAAATAGACATGGCCAATGAAGCGTATCACTCTCCGCGCACTGTAAGAAAAATTGATGAAAATTTTAAAACCTGTTGACATTTTGAGAATTGTAGACGCGTCCCCTTTCAAATTTATTGCGATTCTTTTAGATCACTCCCTCCGCACACAGGTCGTATGAGTGCTCTTAAAAATCATAGTTATACAGGAAGTCCAGGAAATAGTACGACATACTGGTATGTTCAGCGAAATTTTATGGTTTTAAAGTTATACAAAATGTTCCGAAATATCGAAAAATATCTACCTTGAAACAGATTTTTTAGCATATCTCAATGAAAAATTAATTTCTAGTATTTTTTTTACATCAAATTATTCGTGAATAATCTAACTCGACTCATTGATGTCTTTTTTCTAACAAAAGCAAGAATGTATTCAAGAAAAAAAAAAATTTTTTAATTTGCGCAGAATGATTTTCTTATCACTTAACTTTAACCTACAATGGTGAAAAAATTGTGTGAGAGTTTTGTACAACATGCTTAAAAAAAATAGCTTGTTTATTTGTTATTTTGGAAAGATACAGGCACTAGTGCGTTTTCATTAAAAGATACGAAAAAAAGTACCATTCTAGTCTCTGATTTAGTTGAAAATGTAACTAACGTAATTTTGACAAAAACCATTGCGAGGGTAAGTAAGAACTAATTATTTACGCAAATTATTATAAAACAAGTTGTGAGAAGTAAAATGCGACAAGTACGCGTAATCTTCACCTGCTCGGCGACCGGGCGGCGTGGGCCCGACCCAACTGGCGGCCTTAACTTAAAGCGATCACTCGCTATCGTTATCGTGACATTAGAACAATAGTTTTAATGTCACAGGTGACATTTGAACTATTGTCACAGAATAGATAATAGTACTACGTACAGAACGGCCACTCACCTCCCCGCACACATTTCAAATACCTCATCCCACGCCGCACTTCGTTGTAGACATCACTGACACATAAACAAGGGCGCGCGCGATCGCTCGAACGAGTAGACGCGAGCGCCGGCCGCTAACAGAGACAGCGCTATGCGGGTGAAAGAGAAGGCAGTCGCTGCACTCCTCGCGTCATTTCGATTGATAACCGCGCACTCAGCCCTACTAGATTCCACGCACACATTTGCGCGTGTAGAAACGTCATTTGCTTATGTAAAAGTAATAGGTAATTGATTTGTGAACGTTGTATGGAGTGTCCGGGGTGTGCTATTGTTCTAATGTCACGAAAGCGATAGTGAGTGATCGCTATGAGTTAGGCGGTAGCCCCCCGGTTTCTAACGAAAGAGACGCATGTGCTGTCCTGCTCTTTCTTGTATTGGTTTTGTGTCTCACTCTCTCACTTTCATTTGTTGTTTGCGACGAAGCTTGCCAGTACACTACATTAAGCCGTGCGCAACGCATCTCTGTGTTCACAAATAATTGGGATGATGACTGAATTCAAATTTTTACGTCTCGTACCGTGGAAAAAAGATGCAGTCCTGTGAAATTAGAATTAAAATCGGCTTAGAAATACATTAGATACAAGCATTTTAAGTTGTTAATTTGAAGGCAATTAGACAGAGAGATCCGACGTCAACCGTGACGTCATCGTTGAGTACGGCCATATAAACTCCTTGTAAATTTCCGTTTTGCTAGACAGAGATGGAGAAAAATCTTTAATACCTTATATCTTGGTTGTTTTTATAGTTATTCGAAAACCGATTTTGTCTTTCTGTTTATTATATGAATGAGCTTCTATTAAAGCAAAAAAATTTTTTAGTCATCTAGCCTATTGTAGCGTACTGTTTTCTGCCTTGGAAGCTGGACTTTATTTGCCTAACGATTGGGATTATTGATTGTGATAACTGCGACAACTTGGCGGCCACCTGGACTTTTGTGCTGTAAAACATGGCTAACCGCTGCGTTTTTTTTTTTGAGTTACACGCACACACGGGAGTGTGCAGAGATGCATTAATTTACGGAGAAGCTAGATAAATTTCCAGAGCTGCTGCCGCACTCTACAAGGAAAGGTTTCCCGATAGGAGACATCAACACCACGAAATGTTTACCAGAGTGCATAACTCCTACATGGAAGTCAGACTCCCTCCCTGGTCAACGTGGCAGTGGACGGTCACAAGTTGTTGACGAAGAAATAGTGCTTCAGGGACGAGAACAAGACCAGTGTTGTCTCGAGTGAGGCCATCGTAATCCTGTGCATACAATTAAAAAGGCATCTGCGCGTTAGTTACCGGAGGGAGACTCTGCACCAGAGTCGTGTGCATGGGTACCTCCGTCTTACCTATTTCTGCCGCAAAGCAGCAATGCTCGCATTGCTGTGTTCCGATTTGAAGGGTAAGATATGGCACTGAAATTACTGGGTACCGTGACTTTACATCTTAAGTCACAAGTTGGCAACGTACACTGTGGTTCTTGTGGCGTTTGCAGTTTTGCTGCGAATCTCACAGGAGTCACATGTATTATAGGTGACTGTTACCACTTACCATCAGGTGGGCAGTTTGCTTGTTTGCCAACTTAATTGCAATAAAAAAATAGTATCGCGGTGAACGCGCGTTCACAGCGTGTATCAATCGCGTTACCTACGCGTTTGTAGCAATACAAGGGCGAGTATCGTGTGCAAAGGTCACAATGCGTCGACGGCCCTGTATTTGCTAGGCGTCCTAATTACGTTCAACGCGCGTAATCAGCGCATAAAATAAACGTGTGCAAAGGCTCTAAGACAGACTATACTCCCAATGGGTGGCGTCATTAAGGTCACGTTGTGAAGTCATCAATTACAATGATTCATTAAACGTTTTATTCATAGGCTAAGTAGTTTGCTCTAACTTTGTGAGATCTAGCGAGCGATGCCCGTAGAACAATGAGGTCTTACCAATACACACTGTATTGTAATTACTCTTCCATTTCTCTCCACTGGTTGTGCTTTGGTGGTTTTACCTTCGCTTTGACCCAACAATTAGACTCACTTCTCACAATGTGCTACTGGATTGAGTGATACTCTCTTAAATGTTAACAAAAATCGATGTTAAGAAATGTTAAGAAAGTTTACAAACTTTCTTAAAAAGATATGGTTGGTGAAGTGGATCACTCACATCACACAACGTGTATATCTCAGAATATGTATAGCCTTTGCACTTCTTATTTAAATAATGAAAAGCCATTGAAACCTATCAACAATTTGAGAATTCACTAGCACGTCCCGTTCCAAATTTATAACGACTCATTTGGATCACTCATTCCACACACGGCAGTATGAGTGCTCATAAGTGAGTGTGAATTCAATAAAAGCTTGTAAAAACGGAAATTACTTATGACCGGACATAAGTAGTTTGGCATATCGGTTTGGCTAAAAGGAAGAGAGGCTGTTATAAATGGGTCTTCGACGAACGGTTAACGCGGAACCACATTTCCTTGTGGTCTCACCAGTGGGGCAAAGTACTGGGGCCACAAAGAACACTAAAATAATACGTATTTATTCAATATACAGAATGTCCAGGAAATAGTACGACATACTGCAGGGGGTGATAGCTGGAATCAATACCAGCTACTATGGGGTTTTGACCGATGTTCTTTAAGAAGCCGTCCTTTCTGGAGGCTGATTCATCACTCCATAGGGTCCTCCCGATGCATTTTAAGAATGTGGCGACAAAATTGAACTCGGCGCGTAGTCTCTCGATAAAAGAGTTTCCACGCGTTGTACGTGATATGGATGGTATCCATGCCTCTTGAGCACCAAATTAACAGTGGACTTCGGTATCCCTGTGCGCCGTTGTATCGCCCAAACCTAACCAAAGTTGTGTGATGTGAGTGATCCACTTCACCAACCATATCTTTTTAAGAAAGTTTGTAAACTTTCTTAACATTTCTTAACATCGATTTTTGTTAACATTTAAGAGAGTATCACTCAATCCAGTAGCACATTGTGAGAAGTGAGTCTAATTGTTGGGTCAAAGCGAAGGTAAAACCACCAAAGCACAACCAGTGGAGAGAAATGGAAGAGTAATTACAATACAGTGTGTATTGGTAAGACCTCATTGTTCTACGGGCATCGCTCGCTAGATCTCACAAAGTTAGAGCAAACTACTTAGCCTATGAATAAAACGTTTAATGAATCATTGTAATTGATGACTTCACAACGTGACCTTAATGACGCCACCCATTGGGAGTATAGTCTGTCTTAGAGCCTTTGCACACGTTTATTTTATGCGCTGATTACGCGCGTTGAACGTAATTAGGACGCCTAGCAAATACAGGGCCGTCGACGCATTGTGACCTTTGCACACGATACTCGCCCTTGTATTGCTACAAACGCGTAGGTAACGCGATTGATACACGCTGTGAACGCGCGTTCACCGCGATACTATTTTTTTATTGCAATTAAGTTGGCAAACAAGCAAACTGCCCACCTGATGGTAAGTGGTAACAGTCACCTATAATACATGTGACTCCTGTGAGATTCGCAGCAAAACTGCAAACGCCACAAGAACCACAGTGTACGTTGCCAACTTGTGACTTAAGATGTAAAGTCACGGTACCCAGTAATTTCAGTGCCATATCTTACCCTTCAAATCGGAACACAGCAATGCAAGCATTGCTGCTTTGCGGCAGAAATAGGTAAGACGGAGGTACCCATGCACACGACTCTGGTGCAGAGTCTCCCTCCGGTAACTAACGCGCAGATGCCTTTTTAATTGTATGCACAGGATTACGATGGCCTTACTCGAGACAACACTGGTCACACTAGCCTTCGTGTTGTTTTTAAATCGACGACATAGTAGAAAAAAACAATAAGAATATTCTACGTAAATATTGGGTATATCCATTTACAAATGAAAGAAGATTGTGTGGCCATCACAAAATAATATTTGAACATTTAGTGAAACGCACCCCTCCCCCGCATCCCTTTCTCCGCGGCCTCGCTGTTCGAAGCGCGTTACACGCGCGTTTGTATCTATATATACAAACGCGCGTATGAAGCGCGTTCGACTTGCGTCTGTATCGATCTAAACGTATATAATCTGCTAATACGCGCTGATAACGCGCAGAGAACGTGCTGATCAAAAACGGGCGTTGTCGGCGCATTAGAAAAACGTGTTGTGCAAAGGCCCTTATACCACCAAACAACTAATTACCTTATACAAATGTTCCACTTTGCTCGGTATTACGTAAGCTCGCTTGGACTCTTGGAATGGATGACGACAGAGAACCTTCTGGCCCACTGCAGGCGGCGCTTCGGAGGATCTTTGAAGGAGGTCTATAAGAGCATGGCCATCGGCACCGAACAATCTATACGCCTGAAAAAATGTTTTTAAACTTGAAATTATTCTGTTGCTTACACTTTTTGTGATGTTCAATAAACTCCTTATCGGGCTATACCGTTTGACCTTTGGACCGTTCTTACGAGTATGTTGCTTGCAATACTGGTGGTTTTCGTAGTGTAAAACTGTAATGTATAGTTTGAATGGGAGCTTCCTGTACCTGACTGCTAAAAATATACAACATATAAGTCCGACCATGTACAGTAGCCGGCACCTAAGTTGTCAAGAACGAGGGATATTATAACTAATATTGGCTAGAAAGGTAGACATTAAGAATAATAATATATATTAAAATATTTTTGGCCATAATGAAAAACAGTGACCATTTTTGTCGCACGATCTCGAAATCGAGGGTACATGCGCAAAATCTCAAAATCGCCGTCAAAATCTTGCCGAGTTAGGTGCTGGCGATTATTACAGAATGAATTTGTTATTTGATTTCCTTTTCTTACCATTTTATATAAAGTAACCATAATTCATCATATTTTTTTTTAAATAATATACAGTTATAAAAATAATATGTATAGCCATTTTGATTATATGGTTTCATTAATACCATAACTAAACGTATGGCCTGAAAGATCAAAATCAATTTGATTTTTTTTCATTATGATATCCAACCCCACCTCTTTGTGACCAGGTATTGTGACTTTCCCGACGTCCTGACTCAACTTGATCCGTGGCTGACCGTTTATTTCAACCAGCTTATACACGCATCCAAGAGCTGGCTGACGCTGACACGTCACTGAAACCGCAAAATAGTAGGTTTGATAAAATTACATTCGGCAACACTTAGGCCAAGAACAGAGAATACGCATAATCATTTATCATACACATCTGCCATAGAGTTTACTGAATTATTAATATTTTGTTTCAATAGACCAGAGGTTCCCAAAGTAGGGGGACGCAGCACCCTGGGTGTCACGGAGAGAGATCAGCGGTGCCGCGAGGCGCCCCTGATATCTGTACTAAGCAATAAAATTCCAAAAAAGGTACAACAAAAATAAATAAAAAATATTACGGTGCCGTGAGAAAATTCAAATTTTCTACCTGTGCCACCACTTGGAAAAGTTTGGGAACCCCTGCAAAAGACTTATCTTTATAATTAACCTTATTTTATTCCTCGATTCAGGAAAGAATACCAATTACGCGTCAATATGTTACCATTATATTAAAAGAACTATTCCCTAACCCTCAAGAAACCTTCCATCAACAGCTCAGTAACATGAAATAATGACTCCCAGGCACAAATAGGAGAATATTTAAATTTAGGAGCTCGGATAATAATTATCATAGAAATTGGTGCAGTTTTTAAATATTTTCCATAGAAACTGTTTTGCACCCTATGGGGGTGAATTCCAATAAACCATGATGAAACATGTGTTCAATGAAATGTTTTTAAGAGCATGAATCTCAAGTTTTATCAAAATCGTTGCGAATTTAAAGATTTTTCCATTCAAACTTGCAACCCCTATTTCATCCCTTTAGGATTATTATTTTTTAAATCCCTTCTTAGTGCATCCGCATTTTGAATTAAAACAACTGTCCAAATTTCACGTTTCTACCATTAGCGGACACGGCTGTGCGTGCGTTTGTAGATGGGAACTTCTCCTTTTATATACAGGGTGTAAAGAGACGTATACCGAAGCCCGCGTCTACGCATTCAGACCATTAAATAAAGCAATATAACGAAAAAAAAATCAATGATGTGAAACGAAATTAATTATTAGGCTTAAAAGAAACAACGACAATAAATACTACGCAATGTAACGCGTGCCCGCGCCTGGCTTGCGCGTCCGGATATCGCGTCGGTGTTAGTGAGGTGTGAGTGCGTGTAAAGCAAGACGAGTTTCCCGCGCAAGAGATTACTTTTCAGTCATAAATTTTGTTAAGAAAAACTGATTTTTTCGTCGATGTTTCTTTGGACGAAAATTATGAAAATACATTTCGAAAGATTTTACATAAAAAAATCTGGAAAAAAAAATATTGCAACTTTAACCTTGAATATCTCGGCAACTATTAGTTTCACAAGCGTGGTCTAGAAGACAAAAACTATAGCGATGATGGGAGCAATATGTGGGTTTCGGCTTCGGTACTGGTCTTTTTACACCCTGTATTTAGGAGTTTGGATACTCGGAAATTGGTGCAGATTTTAAATATTTTTATCCTATCAGGATAATTTTTTTTTAAATCCCTTCTTAGTGTGCGTCCGCATTTTGAATTTTAAACAACTGTCCAAATTTCACGTTTCTACCATTAGCGGTTACGGCTGTGCGTGCGTCTATAGATGGGAACTTCTCCTTTTATATGTATGGATAGATAGATTACCTAAATGCGTTCCGATTCCAAAGCAGTCGATCTTATGTCCTTGCTCGTTGAGGCTTAGTATAGTGTCCTCGTTGATATCATTCGAAGCGACTATGGTGAGTTTGGAGAACCACGGCAGCTTGAAGGCATCGGCTATTCGTTCGAACGTTTCTCTCGCTAGCACCGACAAGTACGCTAGGTCTCCACTGTCAATGCGTATGCCCACGGCCCGGTACCCGCAGTCGTTGAGAGCTAACGCCACAGCGGAGAAGTTGAGCAAACCACTCCTGTTGAATAATTTTTTTTAAGTAAAATTGTAAATAAGTAACAGACACCGCACTATTAATTAATCGCAAAATTGTATATTGTATCAGTGAAGAAAATAGATTTTGTTTATTAAAAGTGATTTCGAATCGAATTTAATATAAAGATAATGAACGTTATACACGGGCATTTTTTGTTGTTTTAATCCCGTAACATTATGCTCCACTGCATAAAACTATCCCCTCCCTCCAGTAGGATCCACCAGTGGATTGTTATGATAAATTCAAATAAATATTTCTATTTGAGATTTTGTTTTTTCCTTCAAAATGCTAGATAAATTGAAAATTTAATAATGGAATAAAATTTTTCGGAAGCGAGCCCGCGTGTTCAACATATGGTGTTGACGCATTTGTAAGTTTGTTTTATTCTCAACCAATTTTCAAGAAATCTGTTAAGATTTCCAAGTTGGATGTTATGCTTATGAACACTGAATAAATTTCTAATTTGACTCAACAAAGTACAAAAGAGTTCAATGCAATTGAAATTTCTTCTGGGCTAATAAGAGCTCGGTGGCCCAGTGGTTAAGGTGTATTTTGAACTTTTCGCTTTTTTTTGTAATCAACCACAAGCTCCAAACTATAAAATATGTATTTAAAAACAAAAAATCTTAATGCTTGCTCAAATACAATAAAATGTGTTTGCTGCTAAAAAGCAACATATTATGTTCTATTTGTGACCCAGATATACGGTTAAATAAATAAAATATCATATCCAAAGCACTGTGTTATTATATCAACTTAAGTGCAGGTAATTTTAGTATCATATCAATACGTGTCAAACTTCAAGCGTTCATTGTAGTGCATTTCATAGTCTCTGCTATAAAATTTGCTTTGAAATCAATAGTTCATTATAATTTATTACTTAATTAACTTAACGCATTCTATCTTCATGCTTCGAAACTTATTGCTACAATTACGAGTAATATACTTACCATGAGGAAATAAAAAATCTACTCATCTAAAAGCTGTGAAAATGATAACGTAAAAATAAATAATGGTTCTATTCTACACACTAAAATAGTGTAAGATGATCGGGTATATAGTTAATTCTACATGCAACTTTGTGAATACGTGCATTTTCCATACAATACAACTGTGCCCAATGATTGTTCCTAATGTTTGCCAGTCATCCGGGACAACACGTCACACTGAAGCAAATGCTGTCGACAATGTATCTGTTTGGTATTTACATTTGGTCGGCAATGAAGCGGCGTCCGTGTGTTTGCGCTTCACTGAAATGCAAAACAAGTCATACTACTGCCATGGGATTTGTGTAATGTCGCCCAATGATAGTCGATCCACCGATGCAGTTAGCATGCCGACCCCGAGATGCATGTAGAATGAACCGGACATGCCAGTCGCGTGACAATCTAACAATCGAAAAAACTCCACAAAAACTGAGACATAAATGAATATGCGAAACAACAATACAAGTTTGTTAGACACCAAATGTGATCTGTCGTACGTGTTTACCTCAGTGTGCGTTCGACCGTGCTACATCCATATGTACTATGTACCGGTGGCATTAGGTTATTATCATTGAATCCACAGTTGCTATTGTAGCCGGAATGTCCATTCATATGCTGCCTGTGTCGTGACGGTAAGCCTTGAAAATTATACCTCTTGACATCGTACGTGTCGACTAGAGCTAGGAATCCTGTCGGGAAGGCTATGGCATATGAGATCAGGGCGGCCAGTTCGCCGTCGCTGGCTTCCTCCGGCGATATGTCAATGAGGGCAGACACTCTGCTGCGCCAAGCTGATGCCAGTTCGAGCAAGTTCCTTGGTTCCTGGGTCTCGTGGTGCCTCAGCATCGCGGAATGTATGTCGTCTAGCGTACTAAATGACGTCACGAACGAATGCGCGTGAGTCCCCTTCACTGGTATATTAAACATCTTTCCAGCCAACACATTGCTTGTTCCGTCAAAGCCACCTGAAAGTATAGGAATAATTAGTACGAAGGTAAATTTGTCGAGCAGCGTGCACGTTAGATGCAAAATGGAGGTATTTTGTATTGAGCAGCATGGTAACAGTGCGGTAATGGTACAATTCAGACAAATTCCGCCTTGGAGTACAGTAAATTTTGGTAGTTAAATGTTTTCTTCCTGGGTTAGTGAAAGCTGAAGCTTCAAAAAGCTGAAGAGGTGAGAAAGAACACATATAAGTAAACATTTGTTCTAGCTCTTTTAATAAAAATTCATATTAAAGGATGTTTTAATATTTTAAAACAAACTACGCTGTGGTAGCTCTAGCTGTCAGCTGTTTGTTTACATTACGGTCATTCCAGGGTCTACAAAATGACCCAATTTATCTCGTCAAAATCTACGCGGTATATTAATAGGATAGTAACCTTTCACTACAAATATGATGCGTGAGTACCGCTCTAAACTCCGCCCACTTTCAGGGTTCTATAGTTTTATTTTCATAATGTTATTTTATGTTCGTATGAACATAAAAATAATCGTTTCCCGTAATTTAAACGTGTGCATAATGTAGGTAAGTCAATACTCATAGGTTAAGATATAGGTACCCATTTTGACTAACCTAGTATAAGTTAACAAATGAAAAAGCTATTATTGCTAGAAATAATCAATAAGAACGTACCTATATTGCGTTAAAAATTGTAATTTGTACACTAAGTAACGTTAGAGATGGAGAATATCGCTCAAATATGAACTAGGGAAGCAAATAAATGGATTTTACCCCCATTTGCCACTAACATCAGATACGTACACGTCAGATACGTACGGTACGTACATGCAACGCCAATAATATATAGCTTTTGCAAAACACAAGCCAATTGACAACATTTTATTTTTGCTTAGTTAGGTCAGGGATTGAATTGTCGGAAAATTATGATAACTTTTTAAAACGGTATGACGTCATACCTTTTCAATTCGCTAGCTTAAAATTTTAATACTTTAATTTTTCGCTACATAAATATAACGGTACCGTTATATTTCAGTTATTCAAACCTATATACAATAAAGGTTTTCTTTGATAATTTGCCGCTCTTTTCACTTGTGTCCTATCCTAACAAAAGCGGAATAATAAACAGGTCAAAGTTGCAAAAATATGGACACTACCTTAATGTTAAATCAATAAAGTTAGTATGTACATATTTTTGTAACTTTGACAGTATCAATCTCTTTAATATCGATAAATAAGAAGGTTAAATTATTGTGCCAATTTGGAAAGATAAATAACGGCGTATGAATTCATAACTTTTCTAACCACGCGGGGTTTTAAAATAAAATACAGCCATGATTGATTGAATTTTAATTTTATTTTTTTAACTGTAATCAATTCAAAGTGAAATATGAATATTTTAAATCATAAAATTTTTAATAATAAAAATTAAGGAGCATATAAATTAAATAAATCGGTTTGATTAATACTGTTACGCCGATGGCATAAGAAACTTCAGCCGTGGTTTTCTTGGTCTTTTAGAAGCGTTTTCAGCAGCCTAAAAACGCAGTCAACGCGTTTCAGGAGGTATCACGTACTAGAATATAAAATTTTTACCCAAGTTGCCGTTGTTTTCAGGCGCCTGAAACATGTTTTCAGTCCCTTTCAGGCTTCCCTCTATCAAACCACACCATAACCTGAAAAATCGTTTTCAGGCATTTTCAGGACCCCTTATGGGCCTTTTTTTTATTGCTAACGGTGACAGACGAGCCAGTGGCCCACCTGATGTTAAGTGGTAACCACCGCTCATAGACATCTGCAATGCCAAGGGCACAGTTCAGCCACTGCCTACCTGGACAGAAATGCTCTTCTTAAGCCTCGTTTGAAGAAGGACATATCGTAGCGCTCAGGAAACACCGCAGCTGGGAGTTCGTTCCAGAGTCTGCACGTACGTGGAAGAAATGAACGCTGAAACCGAACTGTGCTAGACAAGGTAAGCTAAGGTAGATCGGTTCCAGGTAGTACGGATGAACTCGATTGCGGTGGCGAGTAGTGCGCTGATAAAAAGGTGACGCAGGCACCATTGCAAACAGTTCCTCAGAGCACTCTCCGTTAAAGAGCCGATAGAGCACGCAAAGAGAGCCAAAGTCTCTCCTTTGCTCCAGCGTCTCCATTGAGGCCGCGATATTGGGATCATGAACGATGCGGAATGCACGCCTTTGCAGGAAGTCAAGAGGGTCGAGCTGATATTTGGGAGCTCCTGCCCAGAGGTGCGAGCAGTACTCCAAATGCGGCCGAATTTGTGCTTTATAAAGCATTAGCCGCTGGCTAGGAGTGAAGTACCGCTTGGCTCTGTTCAGGACGCCCAGCTTTTTGCTCGCCAATTTGGCTTTGTCCTCCAAATGACTCCCAAACTGCACTTTAGCAGAGATTTCCACGCCGAGGATCCCAATACCATGGGACATACGAAGGGTAACTCCCTGGAACTGAGGCACTACGATAAATGGGTCCTTCTTCGCAGTGACTGCGCACACTTGTGTCTTCGTGGGGTTGAACTTTACCAAGTTCTTTGCACCCCATTTGGAGACTCGCCCTAGAGAGTCTTCGACTTCAGACGCAAGTTGTAACCGCCTTTCCTGCAACGAACTCCGAGGGACATTCTGGTGGTCGGTATAATGCGCATCACCCGTACTGTGATCTGCATAACAATGTATGTTCTCAATGGACAACATGTCATTGATATGCAGAATGAACAGGGTTGGGGAGAGCACCGAGCCTTGTGGAACACCAGCGTTTATGAGCATGGTTTCGAAGCAGCAGCCGTCGACGATGACCTTAATGCTCCTACCATCCAAGAAGCTATCCATTTGCAGAGTCCCTCGGGGATTCCATATGATGGTAACTTCGTGAGAAGAGCTCTATGCTAGACCCTATCAAACGCCTTAGCGATATCAAGTCCAACGGCGAGAGCCTCACCTTTGCTCTCCAAGGTTTCCGCCCAACGGTGGGTCAGATAAACTAAAAGATCACCAGCTGAACGGCCGTGACGAAAGCCGTATTGTCGGTCGCTAATCAGCTGGTGTTCTTCTAGGTACCGTAGGAGGCGGGAGTTGATGACCCGCTCCATAATCTTGGAGAGCAAGGACGTTATCGCTATGGGCCTGTAATTTGACGGGTCGGATCGTTCACCCTTTTTGGGAATTGGGTGAACGTGAGCAATCTTCCACGAAGATGGAACCCTGTTGTTCTGATAGGAAAGGCGGTAAAGGCGCGTTAGTACGGGGGTCAGCTCAAGGGGCCCACGTCTTCAGCACCACTGCTGGGATGCCATCCAGCTCACTCGACTTATGGACGTTCAGGAGCTTAAGCTCCCGCCTGACCGCACGTTGTGTAATACGGATTTCAGGCAGAGAACTTTCACACCGAGGGATGGTGGGTGGTGTGGCTCCCCCATCGTTCATTGTCGAGTTAGAGGCAAAGAGTTGGATCAGGAGATTGGCCTTCTCTCTTGCGCTGTGGGCCCGGCTGCTATCAGCTCTACGCAGATGTGAAAACTGCGCGGTTAGTCTATTTTAGCTACTTCCACAGTATTATGTCATACGGGATACTACTGCGGGGAAATGCCGCCGATATTGGCTGCATTTTTGTACTGCAGAAGAGGGCTGTTCGGGCGATCTATAGGATGGGCTCCCGAGAGTCTCTATGAGAAAAATTCAAAGAAATTAATATTATGACTGTACATTCACAATATATTTATGAAAACTTACTGTATGCACACAAGAATAAAGATATTAAATTCAGTATAAATAGTGACCACCATAATTTAAATTTAAGAAATAAAGACAAGCTAGCAATGCCCACGTATATAGGCTCCATAAAATAAGCAACTCCTTTGCAGGTCACTGTATACGAATGTACAACACGCTGCCATGTAACATGCATGGCTTGTCAGTAAATAAATTTAAAATTTTAATTAAAACTCAGTTATGCAAAAAGGCTTATTACATGTTAAAGATTTTTTGAATGATAAGGCAGCGTGGCGGTGAAAAGAAATGAATTGCTCGTTCTGTAAATAGTTTTGTAATACTCGCAATTTGTAAGACATTTGGCGATTTTAAAAGAGTTTTGGCACATGAGTTTCTTGCCCGATTCTTCTCATGTTAGCCCCTACATTCGGAATCGGGTCGCTCGTGGCGATTACATGCGCGGCATCAACTTCGTGGATGTACTTGCCACTAGCGCACGGGTTATCTTGATTTTAGTAGAATATTTTTAATATTTCATTAATTTGAAAAATTGACGATTTTAAGTGCCCGCAAGGGCCTATGAAATAAAGTACTTTTGATTTGATTTGATTTAACTGTGCGCCCTCTGGAAGGAGCAGGCCAAGAATCAGGAAGAGCAGGTCAAGAAACAGGATGAACAACGGAGTGTCCTCCGAAACCTTCAAGAGGCCGCAAAGCAATGGCAGGGGAAATTGTCGAAGGTCCGTGAGGATCTCAACAAGTTCGAGACTCGCCTTCATGATTCCAATGAAAAGATCGAGGAACATGAGAACCGCCTTCAGGCTATAAGTAACATTGACATTGAGAAGCTTGAAATAAAAGTCGCCAACGGGGTGACCGGTAGACTAGATGCAATGGTACCAGTGGATGGAAGATTTAAAGTGCCTCCATTTGATGGTACCTTGTCATGAACCGCATTCAAGCTCCAATTCGAATCCGTTCCCAAGGCAAATGGATGGAACAAAGAGCAGGCCAAAATGGCACTGAAGTTGGCGCTGCGAGAAAGAGCTCTCACAGTCCTGGAAGCTCTTGGAAATGACAGGACTTATGACCGCCTTCTAGAAGCTCTGGAAGCCCGTTACGGTGACAGCCATTTAGAGCACGTCTACAGAGCCCAGCTGAATAACAGAACCAAGGGCCGTAATGACTCATTGCAACAGTGGGCCCTGGAGATAGAAAAGCTAGTCAGAAAGGCAAATAATCTGCATCGGCTTCATAATAATAGTGAGCAATAATAGTGAGCACCTTCCAGATATAAAAGATAGTTCGAAATGCATCTAGAAACGTCTAGGCTTGCTGGCTCACAAACAATCGATCGGGTACGGAATATTCGAGAATAGAACATTCTTGAATACCTCGAATGTTTGCCGGCCCTACTCTATAAGCGTGTAGGCGAATGCGGACGGACAGTTCTTTTCAAGAAAGCAAACCGAGCGGATCAAGCTATACAAGGCGAATTGGAAGCGTTTTATAGTGAAGTGTTCTGTGTGCATAGTGTTCATGAACACTATGCACAATCACTGCAGTGATTGTAAAGTAGTTTTCAGAGTTTAATAAAGTGGTTTAATTAGTGCTTAATTAAATCTTATCTCCAATTCTCGGTATTTCGCTGTTTTCTATAAAGCACCCACCTCGCAAACGTAACAATGCCTTATTATTAACAACAGAATCGTTATTAATATGTTATTATAATAGTTACTCGGCGCATAATTTGGTCAAGTCAAACTATAAATATTTGGCAGTAGTCCTGCTTTAATAATACAGATCTCGCGACTGACGCAAAAAGTGCATGAGCTCATGAATTGCTTCGAATACGCGTAGAGTGCACGGACAGACCTGTCGCTGTCGCCTGGTTAATGTTGCCTATCAAGGATTTTACCTAGTTTTGATGTATTTCGATACCACAATGTAATAAATGTGAAATAACGGTATTTTTTTATAAAGGTTCATACCGGTATGTACCGTTATATTTACCGGTATTTAACAACCGCATTCAATCCCTGAGTTAGGTACCAAAATCATTGATTTACTACCAAACGTAGATAGAGCACTTCATACAAAAACGCGCTTGAAATCTGTCACCTAATCGACTATACATTTGTACGCTGTTAAATAGGTAGTTGAATATGCACACCCGAATTAAAATTACCATAAAGAAAGTACCGTATTCTTTATTAGTAGGGCAACTATTTGAAGTACAACCGTGTGCAGTTACATCATTTCATACCTAGCCACATTAAATTTGACGTTTTAGTAATTGCTACAAGAAAATATCAACTTTATGCTCTCAAACATAATGCTCAAAATTGCTTATCGCGTTGTCGCTCCAACGCATGGAAAAGAACTGCACGAGGCAGTTCTTCACCGGCCCACTTTTCGAACGTTCATGCGTTATCTACGTTTGGTAGTAAATCAATGACCAAAATTCACAAAACATTCGACACAAACACAAAAAGTCACAAAATTCAAAAAACAAAACAATAAAGCTACAGATGCAACGAATTTTCGGCAAATATTCCGTATTCGGCCATTTTTTAGATAGACCAAAAAAATATGAAAATAAATACGTATTTGAATAAAAAAAGTATTTATTTAGAAATTCAAACATTTATTTAAAAAGATAATAAAAAATTTTATATTAAAAATTAATAAGAGGCAGATTGTGGTGAATAAATACCAGTTTCTCTGCATTAGCTGATAAAAACCGATTTCGTTTATCTTTGTACACAAGACCAGCCCCCTAGCACGACCACCAAAACACGATATGATAAAGCAGTTTATCGCGGTGAACTGTCAAAAGACAAAGGTCGCTTTATCATATCGTGTTTTGATGGTCGTGCTACGAGGACAGGGGGGTTATTGTCTAAGAAAAAATCTATCGCGATCGCTTACAATTTGACAGTCGCCGTCTATCCATCGCTCCTTTATAAAAGGATGTCGGCGCAGTCTTGTGTTCACGGCGCAATGGTTGTCAAATTGAAGGCGATCGTGATAGATTTTTTCTTAGACAATAGCCTCCAAATTGGACACTTTTTGTGTATAACTGCTGAAGCCATTTTTACTGCTCTTACTTCACACAACGCGTCGCGATAAGATCAGCACGCAAATGAAGCAAATTTTAGCAAACACTTCCCGCCCCGCCGCCCTGCATCGAAACAGGTCGTAACATGAACGCTCCTCGCGATCTATCTAAAAATGGACCTGCCGCTCGGCAACAGCCTAATATTCGGCCACCGAATAATCGGCTATTCGGCCGAGCGTCGCCGAATATTAGGTATTCGGCCAAAACACTATTCGTTGCATCTCTGAATAAACGTTGTTTGGATATTTTTTATATAATAATTTTAAAGATAGGTATTTCGAAAAAACTTCAAGAGTACGAAGTGTTAGGATGAATACCTGGAATAGGTCTTTGCCTACCCTAAAAAAACTAGTTTTCAAATGCTAGGTAACATCATTGGTTATCTGTGGCTAACATAGAAATGATATTTACGGTGCGTTCCAGATAAGCATTACAACTTTTTGGTGCTAGCACCTGATTTAAGTTTTTACCGCGTTTTGCATTTCTTTTAAGAAATGTTAACATTCTTAGTCGCACTACTTGTTACAAATGAAACGGTAGGAACTGATTTTTCGTGCTGATTTTTAACACCTCACTTAATCCTGAAACTTAAAATTGCAAATTGTACTAATTAGAATCAGCTAAAACGTTATGAATTTCTTTCAATTTATTTTTAAAATCACCTGAAAAACCTTTTTAATTCATGAAATAAGTTTTTATATATAAAAAAATATGCTGTGTATTTTTTAAATAACTGTAATATGTGTAGTTTAAGTATCTTATTATCAAGTATATATTTAGGTTAAATTATACATTTTAATAAGAACTCTAATATCTTACCTGTCATTAGCTTTTAAATATGAACTTTCCTCTACCCATGGGTTGCCTGGTAGAGATTGCTGCTTTGGCAATAAGGCCGCCGTTTGTTAGTCCACCACAACAATTAATTCTTTTGTATTTTCAATGTTAAACAAACAATAAAGTATTCATTCATTCATTAAAAAAAGCTGTCAATAAGTGGTATTAGAGGACCCATCTTATAGCCTTGGTATTTGATGCCATCTGTTCATGGCAAAAATGTTTAAGTAAAACACACGAAACCAGCACGTAAAGTTAACACTAAAAGCTAATGAAATGCGTTGGTGCTTAAGTCCGTGCTTACCTGGAACGCGCTTACCACACGTTTGACGTCTGTCAAAGAAAGAATGTCAACGTTTTTTTTATGAGCCCTAGGCAAACACAATTAACAGTATTATTCCCGTCTCTACTTTTGTGAAATAACGAAGTTTGTAAATTATATACTTTATTTTTCACGTTCTTTCATATAAGCTAAAAAATGTAGGGGTCAAAAATTTGAAATGTTGTCAAATATCAATTAAGTAAAATTAAGCTATCTGATATCCTCCAGGATGTCCTGTAGGTACATACAGCAACACGCCAGATTTTACATATTGACCTTGTGGCTGCTCTTATGTCGCTCGCGATAGCGACAGCTTTCGTGCAAATGTGGAGCTTGACATGTTGCTGACTGTACATTTAGCAAGAAAGTTTTTCATATTTGTACGAGTTTACTGGGGCAAAATCTGAAGGTTGTATATACACGGTTATTTTTTTATCACCCTGGAAAATTTAAGGGACGCTTCACGACATGGTATTAGAATGATTTAAATATAAATAAAAAAAATAACCCCCCTCCTTAATTTTATATTAATTTTTTTAAAAATGCAAAAAATGCTGCACTAGTTGAGAGCAGCATTTTTAGAGATTTTTTTATTTTTTTTATATTTTTTTTTAATTTTTTATTTCATTTTTTTTATTTTTTATATAATATTGGATGTGTCCTGAAGCGTCCCTAAAATTTTCCAGGGTGATAAAAAAATAACCGTGTATAGATTAATTATTAATAATAAAAATAATTTTAATAAATTATAAGAGAAATTCTTCAACCTTGGGTAATTGGATCGAGGTTTATTGTTTTCTTTAAAGACTCGCAAATTAACAAAACTACAACATAATTTGATGACAGCAAAATGTTTTAACTTCATAAAACCATTTTCAAGTCATAAGTATAAAAAATCTATCCTAAACTATACAAAAAAAAAACAAATTGCAAATAACCACCTATCATTTAATGTGTCTACTAATTGCATTAATTTCATCGCACGTGAGCATGAGTCGCAACAAAATATAATAAATATTTGCTCGGCTGACAAGTCATAAATGAGTTTCCTAGGAACGGTGGCACCGCCAACCACGAAGATTCTACATAGTTGGCAGGGTTCGGTTAACAATCTGAAACTTCGATAGGCATGACTAGCGCCGAGACCGCCCAAGGTCACCATTCGCCGGAGTTGCCTGATTAAAGCTATTAAATAAAAGTGTATTCTAGCTATTTGAGCCTCTTATGAGTCAGTGGCGCGGCGCGGCGGGCGGTGTGTTATATTATATTGCACAGTTTGGATGGGGCTGGCGAATCTTGTGCCTGGTACGATGGAGATCGATTTCACCTGCTCTGCTGCGGAAACACTCATATAATCGATGATGACACAGAAAACTTTAACTGTTTCTCGAGAGGCCGGCACTATTAAACGCAAAATCCCTACTAATATAAATGCGAAAATAACTTTGTCTGTCCGTCCATCTGTGTCTGTTCTCTGATATAGAGATAGTTGAAGCCCTGATGAAGGACACAGGCTATTTTTTATCGCGAAATTTAACGAGTTCCCTAGAGAACGCGTTAAACAACATGTTAGTTAAGTAACGCAAAGCCTCAGGCAACCCATTTTATTTTAATTATAAAAGAATTTGGTAAATAAATAATAAAAACATCTTTCTGTTTTGTTTCATATCTTGGAAATTCGAAACTCTATGGTCGCGTGCCCGCGATTACGATGTTGTATCAATGAAAAATGTTGCAAAACGGGAAAAAAATATATGGCGAAACGTAGTTCGCGGGCATAGCTAGTAACAGATAAGGACGATAGAGTAACGTAAATTTAAAAATTAATTTTGGATACAATCTGAAACATATTTTTATCAGTGGAATCGAATCTACTTTTGATTCTGAACAAACTATATTAAAGTTTTGCGCAATTTAATTAGCACGTTGTATAGCCGACCTCGCGAAATGATAGAATTCCACGCAAACGAAATTGCGGGCAGCAGCTAGGCTAGTGCTACATATATATTATATCCATTCAAATATAATCAGTTTCATATTATCTGCTGAAAGCGCTACAGTTACACACTCGTTAGATAAGATCTATGTGCACAACATTTTGTAGAGATAAACACAAGTCGTGAATAAAAATGCTCGTTAGGTATAAATAACCGGAGAGAGCCATTAGTAAACGCAACAATGAACATTAATTTGCAGTATCATACATGACGAATGACAACAATGTTTTTCAACCGATAGCCGGTTGATGACCTATTATAGTAATAATGTATTACAAATTATCAATATTAGATAGAAACACAATTTATGATTACAATGTCCTGCTATACTTGAGATAAATTGGATAAAGAATCTTCGTGAGTAAGAAAGTGTAGCTTTCCTAAAGTGCATAAATGAACACATATAAGCAATTATAGGTCGTTGTACTTTTAAAAAGTAGAACGTATTTTAATTATGGTTTAGTGAAAAAGATAATTGGCCTTACAAATAAAAACTTATACCGAGGATAATCCTCGGAATAATTTATTCTGTGTTTTGTCTTGTTTTAGCACATGTCAGATGTAATATGTCAAAATAAGACAAAACACGGAATAACTATTCCGAGGTTATTCCGAGGTATAAGTTTTTTATTTGTAAGGCCGAATATGTATATTCAATATTTATAAAAGCCTTGTAAGTTTGTAATAACCTTATTGTTTTTATCACAAATCTCCAACACTAAGCTCTATAATTTCGGTATGTCAAAATACAGTTGCTATCTTTAGATCATCATATACAATGATAAAAAACCGGCCAAGCGCGAGTCGGACTCGCCCATGAAGGGTTCCGTAGGATTTATGACGTATTAAAAAAACTACTTACTAGATCTCGTTCAAACCAATTTTCGGTGGAAGTTTGCATGGTAATGTACATCATATATTTTTTTTAGTTTTATCATTCTCTTATTTTAGAAGTTACAGGGGGGGGGGGGGGGGGCACACATTTTACCATTTTGGACGTGTCTCTCGCGCAAACTATTCAGTTTAGAAAAAAATGATATTAGAAACCTCAATATTATTTTTTGTATCCATAGATACCCCACACGTATGGCTTTGATAAAAAAAAATTTGAGTTTCAGTTCTATGTATGGGGAACCCCCAAAATTTATTGCTTTTTTCTATTTTTGTGTGAAAATCTTAATGCGGTTCACAGAATACATCTAATTACCAAGTTTCAACAGTGTAGTTCTTATAGTTTCGGAGAAAAGTTGCTGTGACATACGGACGGACAGACAGACAGACAGATATGACGAATCTATAAGGGTTCCGTTTTTTGCCATTTGGCTACCGAACCCTAAAAAGCAGTTAAAACCAAAATAGACGAAATGACATGAATTCACGGTAAGAGACAGAGCGCAACAAATTTGACTTACAGTGAAAAAGTTTATCTTAATTTATTTACCAACCAATATATGCGTACTTCGAAGCCGACAAGCCCCCGTCAGGACCTTGAGCTCTGCGTAAGCCGAATTCAAGCAAAGACACGTTCTTCCCAGCCACCATTCTGTACCGTGCTGCGTTCGTGGCCATTAAACTAGAACAATCAAAAACATATGATCTCATAACTGACAATCATGATAATCATCATCTATTAGCCATATTCAGAGCAGGCTTTACACATTTTACGCCTATGGGCCCAACAAAATGGAACCCTTGACTGCTCAACGGCGACTGGCTATCTTATACCTCTAATTGGGATGATGACTGAATTCAAATTTTCACGTCTCTTCATTCAATATAAAAATACCGTGGAAAAATATGCAGTCCTTAGAATTAAAATCGGCTTAGAAATACATTAGATACAAACATTATAAGTTGTTAATTTGAAGACAATTAGACAGAGAGATCCGACATCAACCGTGACGTCATTGTTGAGTACGGCCATATAAACTCCTTGTAAATTGCCGTTTTGCTAGAAAGAGATGGAGAAAAATCTTTAATACCTTATATCTTGGTTGTTTTTATAGTTATTCGAAAATCTATTTTTTTCTTTCTGTTTATTATATAGGCAAATGAGCTTCTATCAAAGCAAAAAAAAATTTTTAGTCATCTAGCCAATTGTTGGAACACAACAATGTTAAGAACATTGTTATTATGGCGACAAATTAAGGCGCTATATCGAAAATATTGCTTATTTTTAATGTAATTTCATAGGTCACAGAGAGATCTTACAGATCTGAAAGCCAAATATATGTTTCTTTATATCTTTAGCTAGACACGAACAGAACCGGAAACACGATTTAAAGATTTTGCCTCGATACATTTTATTTTTTAAATTACTTACCTCTTAAAAATAAGAAAATTCGAAATTACTAGTGAACGGTATTAGGTATTCATTAAACGGTTTAGGTTCCTTAAATAAGTAGACATCTGCAGTATTCAGAATCGTACAGAAGCATTTTTTTCTAATCGTTATAGTTATTTTTTAATGAAACAATTTGTATATTGTCGCTTACATCGATAATTTCTAAACGACCTGATTGCATGGGGGGGGCAGCGCATTCACGACTTTGATGTCTTAGATATAAAGACTAGCTACTTGAGCACGGGGGGCGCCCCGCGTTTACGTATAGACCACGCCTCCCACTGTTTGATTCATTTTTGATGTAGCGCCGGCTTAAGGTAAGATGGTGGTAGCTAACCAGGCGGGCTCAAAAGTTCTACCGTCAACCAAATAAAGAAAAATAAACTTCCGCCCCCGTGAGGAATGGAACCCTGGACCTCCAGATCAGGACCTTGCGGTTTGGTCATAAATGCTGGTTCATTTATGTCAATAAAGGAGATACAGTAAGTAGTGGACTAATTTCTCTGTTGTCTACCTAAGTGCCCATAAAAATGGTTAGAGACAAAAATTACGTGCTATCGCTGAAAATTAATTGCCAAGCTAATGGAAGTCAACGTCTAAGGAAACGTCAGCGTCGTAAGCGCGCAAACTATCGTTCCGAATGACCAACTGTCATTTGTCGATGTTAGCGCGATATCCCATTCGGAACAGTTGTGAGCGCTCACACCACTCTCATCGCTGTAAGTTCATTCGGAACGCACCTGTAGTATCACCGCAACTTTCCAGTTCAAAGCTAATCTAATCGTCAAGAACTTATGTTACGGATACAGATAGATCGTCGCCAGATCATGAAATTGCTAGGCATATCAGGAAATGCTGCCTCCCAGCCTGCCTCGCTGTCGACCATGGCTTTGACGAGGGCCGGCAGCGAGAGGTCTTCGCCAATACTGGCGACGAGGACAACGCGCTGTGTGCTCCGCGGTGTTTCGTCTGCCCCACATTCATGACATGTTGGGGTGCTTTCCCTAAGAGCAATGTGGTGGAGATATCTGCTGAAGCATCCATGCCTCGACAATACCTCCGTGAGCCGGAAGGACAACACCAATTTAATAGTTTGCCAGTATTTTATGTTGACCATTACAAAATGACTATCATTTATTTGTGATTAATTCTATAAAAGAATTAATTCTAATCAATGTTTTTTCTTTGCTGCATTACTAGGCAAATCATCAAATGCTGAGTGTTGAATGATATAAGCTGACCAAATCATTGAATGGCGGCGTAACATAATATACGTTTTCGTTATGCGTAGCCAAAGACCGGTACCAAACCAACAAATTTCGATTTGTTCCTGGTTCGGCATATTTCTGATTGGTCATATTCCTTATTCGACACTTTCTTAACTGGTCATATTCCTAATTCGTCATATTCCTGATTCGTCATATTCCTATCTCGTCATTGTACAGTCAAATGAAATAGCGAACACGTGTGAAGTAGTTATACTTTGTTCTACGGTTACTAGACAATAATTTACTTAAGGCGGAGTCACATGTAAATATATTTGTTTAACTTGACACATAAGCAAATTATTTGTCAAATTCGTTATAACTCAAATACTGGAAATGTACCCAGAATGCAACAGTATCTTATCTTATCTTAGTGTAGGGGTGGCTCAGCATGAGAGCCTTCGCACTTCGACCCATCGTGGATCTTTTGTACTTCCCCATGTTTAGTCCTTGAAGCCATCACCACCTTTATCCAGTCCAGTCAATCGTGCTCATAAGCCTGATGATGTCCTTCGGTGGTATGGCCCTGTAGTCCTCCGGTTTTGGGTAACCCATTCCCGTCAGCGTTAATCTCCTGCAGGCAAGAGCACCGCAATGGCACAGAAGGTGCTCCATGCTCTCCTCTTCTTCCTTGCAGGCCCTACAAGTTTTGGAACTGGTATGTCCCATCCGGGTAAGCATGATCCTAGTGCTAAAATGGCCGGTTAAGGCACCTGCTATTAGACGAGTCTGGGATCTGCTTGAGCTCAGTGTGAATTTGAGCCAGTTATCCATGCCCATGAAGAGCTTGGCGTGTGACATTCCTCTATGGTTGGCCCATTCTTCTTGGTGCCTTCTTTGTGATTCAGCTCTTAGGCCTGTCTCGACTGTTTTTGGGGTGATTCCGACAAATGGTTCCGGTCCCACCATTTGTGTTTCCGAACCCTTCCTTGCCAGGTAGTCAGCCTTTTCGTTTCCAGTGAAACCTTTATGACCTGGTATCCAGAATAGGCGAACCGTGTTTGCTTTACCCAATTTATTTAGAACTTCGATCGCATTCAACACTAGTTTGGATTCCACCTTGTGTGACAAGAGCGCTTTCAGCGTTGCTTGGCTGTCACTGAGAATGTAGATGTTTAAGCCTTTACGACCTCTGTCTAGATTCTCTTGTGCACAGGCTACCCAAGCAACACAAACTAGCTGTAAAGGAGCTGATAAATAGATTTAAACATTTCTTTAAGCTGGATTAGGATGCTATCTAAAGTAGTGGTTAAGCGCTTGTACGACTCTTGTAAGTACAAAAGAGGACCATATTATACAGCTTTATTCTTTAGAATGGCTGATTAAACTCATTACAAAAACTGGTTTAAGGCTGGCTAATAGCAGGTTAATAGTAGATTAGCAAGCTTTTACTCTATTTTTTGCCATATCACAGCTCTTTATCAGGTTTTAGTATGATAATCAACTTAAAATAGTTTATTGGAACGACAAAAGAATTATTAAAGTTAAAAAAGCAATATTTGCAGAATAGTTATGTCAAAAACGAAAAACAGTGGATCAGTGTAAGTTTTATAAAATTCTGGTAAGTATTGTTTGTTTTCATTTATAGAAATAGTAAGATGGATGCGGAGATCACTACACTGTGAAAGTATATATGTATTTATGTTAAAATTTTAATGCGCCCGTGAAATAAGCTCATTTAGAGAAAAAAGTGAATAAAGTAATTGTAGGTTATGTTATAATGTTTGCAGTTATTTGCTTAATATGTATTTAGAAGTTTCTCATGGGTATCGGTTACCTAAAATAACTAATTTTAGTATAATCGTAAGAGGTTTTTCGAGCAGTTTATTTACCTCATATACCTTTAAAATGTTACGTAGTATTAAGAATAATGGCGTCAAATTAACAAATAGGTTTAATACTTGAAAGCAGGTCTTTTAAAGCTACAAGCTGAATAAAGCTTTAAACATATTCCATTAATAGGGTTTTGTTTGATTTGTAGCTGGAAGAGAGATTTAAATACTGTTTTGGCTATTTAGCATTCTTCCAAGAATACATATTATGCCTCGTGTTCGCCAGCATTTTAGGGTACTGTGTAGATAAAAAGAAATGTTAGGTAAGTGCAAAAAAATGCTGTCCCACCTTTATCACATTTTTGGCTTGATTTGACTATTTATTTGATTTACTACTTTATTTATAAAAAAATAAATTTAGAAAGAAAGAGCAATCAAAAATCTTTCTTAAAATTACTTTTTTATCAAAATTACACTAAGTTTTTATGGTAAATGAAGTAAGTTGGTGAATTTTTATCAACTCAATTTGGGTGAGCACCGAAAGCTTTACCTAACGACGTCACCTATCACCTTTTTTATTGATATAAGTGCCGTTGTTTGCACACTTTTGGAATCAATAGTGCACATCGGTTCAATTCGAACCGCAGCCAGCCATAAAAATATTCTATTCTCTATAATCTGTGATTCTTCATTCTCTTCATAGAGTTTTTAATTTATATCTTGTTTTGATAGTTGTGGTTTGGTTGGCTTATAATTTAACGTTTCTCATTTCTGTGAGTGAACAACAGTTAAATAATTTGTGGTAGAATGCCTTTACTTTTTATTAAGTATTTGTCATTAAAACACAAGACGCTAGATTAAATTATCTAACATGAGACACATCATTTGCCATATCGTGTATATGTACCTACAAACGTGTAAATGTGACTGTGGTCCCCACAAAACCGATTGGTAGGTAAAGTTGAATATGTTGTATAAAACTTACTTTTTATTTTTCAGATATATTAAAGTGCACCATGTCCTTTAAAATCGTACAAACTATTGAAAAAGGTCGACCCCAACTGTGCATTGTACCTAATTTATGGGAGTATGAAGGACTCTTACGGTACCCAAAGAAAATTTCTGATAACAAATTAGCCAGGAATGGAAGTTCTAAGCCCCAAACTGATTGGCGGTGTATGGCATGCACTGTGAAACGAGGATCATTATCGTCCTACGAATAAGCAGAATATGAACTTTTAATTATGCTACAAAACAGTGACACTGATAATATTATGGAGGAACATAAAGAAACAAATCAAGCATCTCCTCATCAAATTGACTACAACAGCTTAGCGGATCGTTGGGCAAAATATCCGGAAATCTTTTATTTAAAATTGTTGTTAAGCTTTTCAACGCTTCCTGTGAAATATGTTTTTCTATGGCCCATTCTTTAATTTCTTCACGAAAAGTAAAATTTTTCATAAATTCGCTACAAAGAGCGAACTCGACTTCGCTTGAGCTCGAGCTCTCAGAAATGGACTGGTTTTGCTAGGAACTGCCACTGCATTGTGTATTAGCTGATTTTAAGTATGCGGAACCCTCTACATTTGACGCCAACGCGTGACCAAATTCCGCTCTGTTAACAGCATCATTTTCTAATGTAACATTATCACGTTTTTTTTTAATTCCGTTTCGTTAATCATCTCGTTTGTGATAGCTAATAAATGTTTTAACACTTTTTTCTTAATTGCACCACTTCTTTTTCTGTATTTCCATGATTTTCGATCCATAGTTGTGATCACAATACAGACATCTATAAGTGATTCTGTATAAGAATCTACATTTCGACATGTTTACAGCATAGCGATTACTAATGGTCTTCATTGCCGTAATTATATAGGAAAAGGCTGTTATAAAGTTTCAATCAAGGGTCCTATAAAACTGGATTTATAGGGATTTTGATTTATACCACTAAACAGATGTTATTCTTCGATAATCTACTATCGAGCATAGAGCTTTATAAGGTATTTTATAGAATCTCTTTTACATCTTAAGCCTTATTTTAAATACACCATAGAACTACAAGTGTTGAGAAATGTTAGCAGCTGTATATTGTACAGCTTTCATATGTACAGTTGATTTCTATGTAACTTCTATGAAGTTAATAGCTTCATAAAATTTATATTAATGCTTCACTACAGCTAAAAGTTTTAATAAAATTAATGAATTCTACAGACCAGCTAGAGTACGTCATGAAAACTATTATAAAACTGTAATCCAACTTAAGGTTTTAAGTTTACTTATATTTTTCCATTAAACAGCTTATGTGTTGCTTGGGTATAATGGCGTATGTTTCAGCTTGAAACACAGTTGCCAACTTGCCCATGCTAACCGAAATTTCCGTTTTGTTGCAATATATGCCTGCTCCTGTACCAGTCTTCATCTTTGATCCGTCCGTGTACCATATCATGCTGTTCCCCCGAGGAGGTTCCAGCCCTTTGTCCCATTCTTCCCTTGTTGGAATATAAACCTCGAAGAGCCTCCTAAATATGTATTTAGGTGTCATTCTGTCGCTAGTCATGCCCAGCAACAGAATCTGTTCTTTAGGTTTTGGTTCCGTGTGTCTTGTCCGTGGCCAGTTCGCATTCCACAGTCCCACAGTGCTGAGCCTGTGTAGTGCTCTCAAGGCCTCTCTGTGTATGGCAATATGCAGTGGTTCGAGATTGAGAAATCTCTCTAGGGCCGCCGTAGGAGTGGTAGCCGTAGGTATGCAACAGTAACTTTTCTTCGTTTACTTTCGATAAAATGTATTTCTTCGTTGCACCATTATTACAAGTCTGCTAGGCCACCTTCTCAAAATTATACTACAATATCATTGACTCGATATAAATAATAAAATGATAATGATATTTGCTTTATGATAGACAAGTAGAGGATTTCTATAATAAGTTTTTGTAGGCAAATGTACATGGTATGACGTGTGAGAATATGACCAGTTAGGAAAGTGTCGAATAAGGAATATGACCAATCAGGAATATGACGAATCAGGAACAAATCCAAATTTCGCCGAAATTTAAGATTACGTAGCACTCCTATCAAAGGCACAGCCGATCACAACGTAGAAATAATTTAACGTAAAGATATATGATTATGTATTTTTGATTGTTAAGAAAGCAATGAATTGTATACTCGTAATGTTCGTGTCAATTATGAGGCAATTTTTCTAAAACAAATATCGTCCCCGAAGAGTTCATAATCACCTTTGCCATCTGAATCGATACGCCGGCATTGCGAGAGACCTTGTGAATGACTTCGAAATCGACACTGATGTACGACTTTGATAAATAAATAATTTATCTAATGAAAATGAACACACTAATTCACATACACGATTTGTGTGGAAAGAATCCAGAAAGAATTCAGAACATTCCCCGTTTTGCGTTGAAAATATTCACAATGGAATAAAAATGATAGTAATAACTAATTTAACAATACTGTATCCATACGTAAACAAAAATCACACTAAAGTAGACATATCCCGCCTAAAAAGTTTTTTCAGTCAGTTTGTATGCAGATACCCATATGGATAGATATACTAATAGGAACAGATCACTGCACCGAAGTAAGGGGCTAAGAAATAAACATCGGGGTTGGAGTGGATTAGTGGGTCCCCCGTATTAGGCAGAGGGGGAGAGTTCCATAGATGCCTAGTGTAGCTGCTGGCAGACAGTAGACCGACATTTTCCATTCGTCTGTGTTTGTGTATTTGTGTGTACAAACAAAAAAAATATCAGGAACAAGCTGTATTATTGCAAATTTAAATTTTAACTTACTTTTGCGTAAAACTGTAACATACCTACAATCTCTACGCTCGCTCACAACATAAACTAAATCATTTTTTTATTTTAACAACTAATAAGAGCATAGATTTTTGATATAATCAGTAAGCAATTAACGATTAACCGATGTTGATGTGTTTTAAAATGTGTAGTGATATTACGCGGTGTTTCTATAAGATTCATTGTTGATTTTCTTCTTAAAAACCAAAATTCTATAAGAAGGCGGCCTAGACCCATGGGTCTAGGTCAATGTTAACAAGAAACGAGTGAGAAACTTGTGATTTCGATCGTAGCAATTACTAGGAATACAAGACTAGAAAACAGGATCCCTCTATACGAGGTCCCATCGTGCGGAGTATGTAAGCCGGCGAAGTGGCAGCCATGATGGCCTGTGGCACGGCCTGTGGTGGCACGTGGCGTATAAGGCGGTTTTCCGGGCGCGCAAAGGATAGTTTTGCGTACGATGGCATGTCCTCCAAACGATAGCTCATTATTTATATGTTTTTTTTTGTGTCTGAGATTAATTCAATTGGGATGATGACTGAATTCTAATTTTCACAACACGTCATAAAATATTAAAATACCGCAGAAAAAGTAATGCAATCATGTGAAATTAAAATTAAAATCGGCTTAGATATACATTACATATAAGCATTTTAAGCTGTTAATTTGGAAGCGATTAGACAGAGAGATTCGACAACAACCGTGACGTCATTGTTGCGTACGGCCATATAAACTCCATGTAAATTCGCGTTTTGTTAGAAAGAGAGCGAAAAATCTTTAATACCTAACATCTTGGTTGTTTTCATAGAATTATTCGAAAACAGATTTTTTCTTTCTGTTTATTATATGAATGGGCTTCTATTAAAGCAAAATTTTTTTTTCATTCATCTAGTCTAGCCTATTCAGTTGGACGCAAAATGTGCAGGTGTCGAACGCTATCAGATTATTTGACAGATTTTTTGATTCTTGTGGTGTTTGTATTGAGAATTCCAAATTATATTATTGCTTTTGAGAAGTTCTATAAACTTAAAAAAAAAATTTACCACGATGCTATTTTGCTCAATGAATCAGTCAATAAATTTAATAATGTTCGACACTTGCCACGGTTCGCGCCCAACTGAATTGAATAATAACCAAAAGTAATAAACTGAATACATAATATACAAGGACAAGACGTTGATACGATAATAAATGAAAACACGGCCAATATAAGTGAGTAGTAGTAACTTTTAATAATTTGAAATAATTAAAAGTAACTAGTCTTCTAAACTATAAAAAATATTTTTTCAAACTAAATAACAAAAAGAAATATACAAAAACAAACACAGCTTTATAAAGTGTTTCTCTGTCGTAAAGGGCTAGAACGATAACAGTTCTCGCAGTATCAGCTAGAGATACTTATAACGTTAGGAGCCAACAAAAACAATCACACTCCACGCCAAATAGTCTGTTTACTTACACCAATACGGGCCCGGCCCTAGACAAATGCCACACGCTTGCTTTTCTGCAGTCGCTCCGCAGAAAAAAATGTATGGAAATGACATTAGCCTGAGACAACCTCACGCTATTTTTTCCGCATCTAATGTCATCTCCATACATTTCTGAGGAACGACTGCGGAAAAATAAGCGTGCGGCATTTGTCTAGAGGGGCTGAACGGATAGCCGAGGAAATTATAGGTACACCTTTTGTTTTTTTTACCTATAAAAGGCTTTGGTGAGTGACTCATTGAGGTATCAACGCAGAGCCCAAACAACTGGAGCTAGTTCCGGAACACGGATTTGTTGGCTTATGTAGGCGCCCACTAAGGAAGGATTTTTCACAATTCCCAGAGGAAGCTGAGAAATCCCCATCCAAAAAATTTGGAAAATCCGATGAGGTCAATGAAGTAAAACAACATAAATCTGTTGGTATACCTACTTTAGTGTCACATTTCACATCAATGAAAAATTCTAGTGAAAATTCAAGGAAATTCTCATTTTATTGCACCTAGTTGTGCAATAAAATGAGAATTTTCCACAAATAATCAATAAAATTACAGGAGTAAATAAATTGGTTGAATGGACTTGTTTCCCGCGTCTTCTTACGCGTGTTTTTTGTACGGACACGAATCACCATTATGCAATACTCTCTGTATTTAATATCACTCCAGATCCGCTAGAAAAACAGACAACTAACAAGTTATGTCAGGGCGATTAGGCCTTAGTCAAACCACGCTGGCCCAGTGCGGATTGGTTGACTTCACGTACACCTTTGAATTACTTCGCAGGTGTATGCAGGATTCCTGATGATGTTTTCCTTCACCGTAGGGGCGTCAGTAAAATGTCCATATGAATTTAGTGAAACGAAAAACACATTGGTACATGGCAGGATCGATCGCGGGCCTTCCAATTCTACTCCGGGCACAGTCCAGTGCCGAGGCCACAGCGCTACCGACTCTCTCCAGTGCGCCCGGCTGACCAATAAATATTGCTGGCCCATAGCTTCTGATGAGTCTGGCAATGGATGGATGTCGTGCAAAAGGAGCACACCTTTAGTCAATTTTCCCCGTCCTTTTTCTCTTACAGCATCTCGCAGACGTTCTAATAGTGCAGCGTAGTACTCTCCAGTGATAGAGACACCCTTTTCTTTATAACCAATAAGGAGGATTCCCTCTGAATCCCAGAAAACAGTAGCCATGAGTTTTCCAGCCGACGGAGACACTTTGAATTTCTTCGGAGGTGGTGTGCCCTTTTTGTGCCACTGCATGGAGTCTTGTTTGGACTCAGGCTCATAATGATGAACCCAAGTTACATCTCCAGTCACAATTCGGTTCAAAACTTCATCCTTTTGTTCACTACAGAGCGCTAAAAACTCGCGACAACACTCAACTCGCCGCTGCTTCTGGTGTGGCGTGAGCATTCTCGGCACCCATTTGCACACACCTTTGACATGCCAAGATGGTCGTGTAGGATGTTCAAAATGGTTGTAGCTGATACTCCAATCATTTCTGCAAGCTGTTTCTTCTTTAAACGGGCATCTTCCGATATGTTTTTTTCAAATTTTTCGACGTTTTCTGCCGTGGTTGCCTTGACAGGCCGCCCTGGCCTCGGATCATCTTCAATCGAATCCCTGCCTTGCTTAAACAGGTTGTGCCACTTGTAAGCCATGGTTTTACCAGGGCAAGAGTCCCCGTAAACAGAAGACATCTCTTCCAAAATAGTCTGAGGAGGTTTTCCTTGTTTGGTAAGGAACTTGATGACTGCGCGAAACTCAATTTTCTCCATGTTGCAAATTTTCTTCCGGATTGACTTGTTGATTGATGTGTAGCTCAGGTAATTATGACCTATTTTTTTTTGAAACTTAGTATTTATACTCTTAATGAGTGTCACAACTAGTGCAGGTAGTAAAAAGTCACCTTTCCCCCCTCCATGCCCCTCATTTCGCGAACTTTTTGACCCGCCCTCGTATCAACCTTCAATTTATAAATTTTGCAAATTTCGTGAAAATTGATAAGGGACTAAAAAAATAAGGGATTAAATTGGGTGTAAAAAGACGTATACCGAAGCCCGCGTCTACGCATTCAGACCATTAAATAAGGCAATATAACAAAATATCAATGATGTGAAACGATATTTATTTTCAGGCTTAAAAAAACAACGACAATATATACTCGCAATGTAACGCGTGCCCGCGCCTGGCTTGCGCGTCCGGATATCGCGTCGGTGTTAGTGACTAGTGAGTCAGTGTGAGTGCCTGTAAAGCAAGACGAGTTTCCCGCGCAAGAGATTCCTTTTCAGTCATAAATTTAATTTTGTTAAGAAATACTGATTTTTTCGTAAATGTTTCTTTGGACGAAAATTATCAAAATACATTTCGAACAGTTTTGTATAAAAATCTTGAAAAAATAAATGTAACTTTAACCTTGAATATCTCGGCAACTATTAGTTTCACAACCATGGTCTAGAAGACAAAAACTATTGTGATGGTGGGAGCAATACGTGGGTTTCGGCTTCGGTACCGGTCTTTTTACACCCTGTATAAATTGGATGTTTGTTGCAACTAGCAACATTAATTTATTTTTTATATTATCTTTTTTATTTTAAACCATTTTTGCCATGTGGCAACTTTGTTGGTTTCTCTTCGTCCGTGTCTCGTTGAGCTGAATACACGCTTTCAAGAGAGTGCTAATTGTTTTATTTAAAATCGACGCCACCAGACACCATAGAAAAATACAGTCCACGCTAGAAGTAACATGGTCCTTCAAGGAGAAGAAAACTAGACGAAAGGTTGGTGATAATAGCACGGAAAGCAGATACCGGTGTAATTTCAGTTTGGTTCATCGCATGAGAGGGCACGGCCATTTTGCTCACGACATATTTCATTCATTCATCTTCTATCTCGTGGCACCGTCTTGCGTTCAACATTGAGCAAGAAGAGGACAACAAACGCAGGAACGAGTAAACGGGACAAAACATCTCACTCCAACACAAAACAGCGCTGCTGTACCGACCGAGCGGAAGCAGTGAAGCGGAAATATCAACACGTGATCAGTATTCGAGGCGTTCGGCCAATACCATCGGCGGGCGGGGAGCGAACTGGCAACGTCGCATAGAAGCGGACTACGCGTCGCGGCGCGGGCGCTGCGGACCACCTTCGTACGAGCGCTGTTGCCAGGCCAGCTGTACTTCCGGGACGCTTGGCTTGCTTGTGTGACACGGCGATCACGGCATCTATTCTTTCTTTTTACACGGCGCATCAAGAACGTTGGAGTGCAATTTGTGTTTTTGGAACTGATAACAAGTTTTACTTTAGTAATAATTACTAGTTATAATACGTAACGGCAAGATTAGCGTATAGAATTTTGTATTCGCGTCAGTCAGTGTTAAAGTTTATTGTGTTTTTTGTTCGATTGCATTGGTGCGTGGCAGTCCCGTTGACAAAATGGAGGAAAGTCTTAAAAAGCGCATTACGTGCCGCGGATACTTGAAAGGCACCATAACAAGAATGCTTTCATTTATTGAGAATTTATCTCCACATTCTACAGAATATTTAGTAAATAAACGTCAACGTTTAACAACCACGTTTAGCGAATATGAAAAAACATGTCAAGAAATAAGGTACTTAAAACCTGACGACGATGAAAATATAGACGTCGTTGAAGAAAATTATTTTAAGATTCTCACCGCGTTGGATATCGAAATAAAAAAGAAATCCACCATTTTGTCAAACGATTCACCCAACACTTCTGTTTTAAAAAATTTACCGCCGATACAACTCAAGCCATTCGATGGTAAGTTTACAGAATTTATGCCTTTTATTAACATGTTCAAATCTATAATTCATAATGACAAAGGTCTAGATCTCATTCAAAAATGTTATTACTTACGTTCATATTTACGAAATGAACCATTTGACTTAATTAAAAACCTGCCGATTACTGCTGACAGTTATAACGAAGCGATGAATTTGCTAAGCAGTCGCTACGAGAATAAGTATAGGATAAATGCCGAGCACATAAATATTCTTCTCGACCTTAAAGCCCTAGTTAGATCGACTGCCAGTAACTTGAGGGAGTTTGTTTCAATAATTAGACAGCAATTAGCCGCTATTAAAAACCACGATAAAAATGTTGTGTATTGGGACACTATCCTAATAAGCATTTTAACACGAAAATTAGATCCGTACACCGCACGCGCCTATCAACTCGAGCGAGACCTCGACGCAGAGCCCAAGATAGAGGAATTCCTGGTGTTCCTTGAGAAAAGAGCAATGGCTCTAGAGAACGTCGAGCAAGGTCAAGTTCATCAAGCTCCGCGTCCTGGCAGCAGCAAGGTGACGGCGCACGTCGTTGCAGCAGCATCATGCAGCTATTGTAAGTCTAAAGATCACAAACTATACCTTTGTAAAAAGTTTTTATTATTGACGTCTAATGACCGTAAAGTATTTATAAATAATAATAAATTTTGTGAAGTATGCTTAGGTGCTCATACTGGAAAGTGTAGGTATCACTTTCGGTGTTCAGAGTGCAAGGGTAAGCACAACACATTGTTGCACTGCGACACACCTACACAAGCACCACCTGTAACTTTGGCGAGTTCTGTTAACAATAATGTGCTTCTTCCCACAGCAAGAATCAAGATATTTGGAAATAATGGTGTTGAGTATCACATAAGAGCCCTCCTAGATTCTGGCTCACAGATAAGCCTTATCACATCTAAGGTAGCCAATCTAGCGGGTTTGAAACCTAAACAAACGCAGTTAAAAATTATTGGCATATCCAATGCAAAGCATTTCACTTGAAATTTATTCATTGAAAACCCCTTATAAAACTAATGCTACTTTCCATATTGTAGACAACATAACATGTAATTTACCTCAATATGCATTTAACTTATCTGACTATAGTATACCAAAAGGAGTTGAACTAGCTGATGACAAATTTAACATGCCGGGTGAAGTGCACATGCTCATTGGTGCCGACATATTTTTTCAGGCGCTGCTGCCTAGTACAACATCAGTGGAAAGCAGTCTGCACCAGTCGTCAGGAGCAGAGCAGTTGACTTCGCAGCAGCAATTGCAGCCAGCTGGCTCTTTCAGCAGCTGCAGTGTGTCACTGCCTAGGTTGTATCTAGTTAACACTGCCTTTGGTTGTGTCGTGTCAGGTACCACTTTTCATAACTTTTCTCAATCCGTATGTAATAAGGTAGTTTTAAAGTGTGAATTAAGCCTCAATGAAATATTATCTCAATTTTGGACTAATGAAAAAGTGCCAGAAATATATAACGAAGAAACTTCTGAACAGGAACTTTGCGAAAAAATCTTTCAAAGTACTGTCAAACTTGAAAACAACCAATTTGAAGTAGCAATACCTTTGAAAATACCTCTAGGCAATGTCAATGACACTCTAGGTGAGTCTTTCAATTTGGCACTCAAAAGGTTTCTGAATTTAGAGAAAAAACTCCATGCCGATCCAAATCTATTCATATTATATCAAAAATTTATTAATGAATATATTTCACTAAAGCATGGACATTATGTAGACATTAGTTCTTATGATTCAAATAAAAATGCAGTATATTTTCTTCCGCATCACGCAATTTTTAATAATAATAGTAAAACTACAAAACTGAGAACTGTCTTTGATGGCTCAATGCGCACTAACAAGAAAATATCATTAAATGATCTGCAGTTAAATGGACCAGTAGTCCAGCGAGACTTATTTGATATAATACTTTTATTTCGTTTAGGTAAATACACATTTAGTACTGACATTCGTCGCATGTATAGAAATGTCAGGGTTAATGAAGCATACACCTCCCTACAAAATATTTTATGGAGGGATAGTGTGAATGAACCAGTAAAGTGTATTAGGTTAGATACCGTGACTTATGGGTTAAAGTCATCTAGTTATCTGGCAACACGTTGCTTGATCGAGCTAGCAAATCGGTATGAACATTTATATCCTCTAGCTGCAACAATTATAAGAAATCATAGTTATGTAGATGATTTGCTTTATGCAAATAATGATTTTGAAACAATAGTTTGTGCAAAAAACGAACTGCAAGAATTACTAAAATAAGGTAACTTTCACTGTCACAAATGGGCATCAAATGAGCCTCGAATATTGTCTGACATTCCGTCAGAGCAACAGCAGTTGAACACAATAGATTTGCAAAAGTCTGATTTTAATATAAAGGCTTTAGGGTTAGAAATTAACATTAAAGAAGATAATTTTATAATCTCTTCTCCTGAACCTTTTAATTTAGAAATCATTACTAAACGGTCAATATTAAGTTATATAGGCAAAATATATGATCCAATAGGATTCATCAGCCCCATTGTAGTCACTGCTAAAGCAATCATGCAAAAGCTGTGTAAAGACAACTTGAATTGGAATGATAGGGTTCCTCCTAGCATTCAGCAAGATTGGGGTAAATTTATAGATAGCTTAAATAATATGCAGCCTATTAGTTTGCAAAGAAATATAGATCTTTCAGAAGTACAGTCAGCTGAACTGGTCGGGTTTGCAGATGCTTCGAGCACGACGGCATATGGATGCTGCTTATACCTACGAATCATCAATACCATTGGTAAGGTTAAGTTACATCTACTCTGTTCGAAGTCAAGAATCAATCCCTTAAAAAAGGGCATGACTGTACCCAGATTAGAGTTAAATGCAGCACTTTTGCTATCTAAATTAGTTTTAAAAACTTGTGATACGCTAAAGTTAAAGATTAAACTAAAAAACATTTATTTGTTTAGTGACTCTAAAATTGTTCTTGCATGGCTAAAGACCAAAGTGTCAAACCTACAATCTTACGTTGGAAACAGAGTAGATGTAATAAAGAAAAACACTCACATGTGCCATTGGCTCTATGTAAACACCAGCGAGAATCCTGCTGATCTCATAAGCAAGGGCGTGCAGCCTAGCGAGCTGAGCAACCACAGGCTATGGTGGAATGGCCCCTTGTTTCTGCAAAACCGTGAGTACCAATTTACCGACTGCGGCACAAGCTTTGCAGATGACTTACCTGAACTACAATCTCGCTCGACGCTTTCTACCAATTTAATTTGTAAAATACAGCCATTGCAACATGTGTTTCAACGCTTATATCGGTGCTCTAATATCAATAAAATTATAAGGCTTTTTGCGTATATATTAAGATTTTTAAATAATTTAAATAAAAATAAACCTAAACAAATTTGCAACTTTCTAACTAGTGCGGAATTAAATAATTCTTTAATGCTTTTAATTAAACATGAGCAAAGCAAGTTTCTTCAAAGTGAACTAGATTTGTTAACAAATGATAAAGATGTGAAAGGACCATTAGCAAACCTTCATCCCTTCCTTGATGAGTTAGGGCTTATGCGTGTAGGGGGCAGGCTGCATCATGCGAATATTACGTACAGTCAAAAGCACCCGGTTATATTACCTAAAGGCTCGCAACTCACAGACATGCTTATAAGCAGAGAGCACATAAGGTTACTGCACGCTGGCCCGCGACTGTTACTTGCTAGTTTGAATCGGCAGTTTTGGATTGTGAATGGTTTATTACAGGTTAAAAAGATAACGCATAGGTGTTTAATTTGTTTCAGACAAAAAGCAGTTGCAGCAAAACAGCTGATGGGCTCCTTGCCAGCAAGTAGAGTGGCAGCTACTAGCCGTCCATTTGAGAAAATCGGGGTGGATTTTGCTGGGCCGATAGAGGTTAAACTTTCGCGCGTTAGGCGTTCGTTAATCGGGAAAGGTTATATCTTAGTTTGTGTGTGCTTTACAACTAAGGCAGTTCACTTAGAACTGGCCTCGGACCTCACAACAGAAACATTTTTAGCATGTTTTCGTAGGCTCATTGCTAGGAGAGGGTTGCCCAGTGAAATTCACTGCGATAATGCTAGTACCTTTAAAGGCGCAAGGAGTCAGTTAGCTGAATTGTATGAGCTGCAGGCTTCACAGAGTCACCAAGCAAAGGTTTTCGAATTTACCGCACAGAAGGGCATAGAGTTTCATTTTATACCTAGTTATTCGCCAACGTTTGGTGGACTCTGGGAAGCAGCTGTAAAATGTACAAAGTATCATTTAAAACGAGTATTATCAAAACAGGTGTTATCTTATGAACAATTGCATACTATACTCGTAGAGATAGAAGCAGTTCTTAACTCTAGGCCACTATTACCGTTGTCGTCAGATCCAAATGATTATTGTTATTTAACTCCAGGCCATTTTATAATTGGTAGTTCTTTGACAATGTACCCTGAACGAGATGTGTCCACTGTACCACCAAATAGACTAAAATTTTGGCATTTATGTACAAACTTAAAACAACAATTTTGGAATGTATGGCATAAATATTATCTGAATTTACTACAAAATAGACCTAAGTGGAAAACTAGTCAGTGTAATGTAAAAGAAGGTAGCTTGGTTATATTGAAGGAGAACAATATTTCCCCAAAAGTTTGGCCAATGGCCAGAATTGTAAAAGTGTATACGGGCCATGATGGCAAAGTGAGAGCCGTTGAGGTCCGAACATCAAATAATAAAACTCATACTCGTTCAATACACAAAATATGTATACTACCTATTGATGATGTAGATTAAGATGCAATTTAATAAGTTTGTCTGAAGAATAATGTTTAATGTTAATTAAGTAATCTTATGGTAATTAAGTAAACTCAACGTACTTTAATATATGGTACTTTCTTATAGTTGATCTAATTTTCATTGAAACAATGTTCTTCCTACTTTGTAATACATGATTATAAGTACATATAAGTTATTTGTGGTAACTAGCATGTTTTTTTTGTACCTTTTGTTATAAATAGACTATAGACCGCAGCATGTTGCTATTAGTTTGTATTTCATACCTTTTGTAATAATTTTAAAATTAGTTTATATAATCAGTTTGTAGGCCGCAGCATGTTGCAACTAGCAACATTAATTTATTTTTTATATTATCTTTTTTATTTTAAACCATTTTTGCCATGTGGCAACTTTGTTGGTTTCTCTTCGTCCGTGTCTCGTTGAGCTGAATACACGCTTTCAAGTGAGTGCTAATTGTTTTATTTAAAATCGACGCCACCAGACACCATAGAAAAATACAGTCCACGCTAGAAGTAACAATGTTGACATGTAGTTATTATCAACGGCCGAGTAGTCTACTTTGCGTATTTCAATTTATTGCAGGGGTTGTCGTGTTTTCGGTAGTTTTTTCGTAATCCTGTATTTTGAACAGCAATTTAATTAATGTATTACTAAATAAACCATGTTTGGTGATTTGATATTTTAAAACACCGTTTAGACACAGACTTCTCAACAACATTATACATTTTTATAGAATAAATGCAACATTTTACGAATGAGCATGAGCACAGCTAGGGTATGGAATACCGGACTGATCTTCATACCGGTATTGAAATTTCAATAACCGGTATACCAAAATTTCGGTATTTTTTTTAAATACTGTTGATTACTATTTAAATGATTCGAATAACGATTGGTAAGTCTTGTTTGGGGAGAGCGATTAAAGCAGTTTTCTACGCTTTATGGCAGAAACACTGAAAATATTTATCATCACCCTAGAAACCATAAAATGAGTTATTAAAATAAGGGGCATTAAGAATACTAAAGAAAATACGGTATGGTCTTAGAATTATTTATATTGTTTCATTGGCATTGGCACAAATATCACGATCAAATAGGTATTTTCGAATATTTCTCTTAAGTCGCTGAAAACTTAAAGTACTTACTCAGCTTATTTGTTTTCACTTGTACAGGACACAACCACAACACTACTCACACAATGTGCGTGATGACGATGTTTTTACACTTAAATGGACTCTAAAATTATAAGTATTGTCATGATAAGAAGCTCACTATATATCGGTACATGGAGCCAAGCGTCGCTAGTTAGTAGAGCAAACAAGAGGCAATATTTTCGCTTCAATGAAAATAGCAGAACTGAGGGAGGGGTGCAGCGTGGCCGTGCACTAGCCCAATGTATGACAGAGAGATATTTATGATGTTGGTTGGTGTGATTGCCGCTTCAGAGCAGAGCGCTTACGTATTGTGTCTGTCGTATTGTGTCCGTACATGCGCGGGTACCGACAGCAATTTATTTGTAGATATAAAACATTAGACGAACAACTGAACCACCTTAATACTAGCTATATGCATGCAGTGCCTTGCGTAGTTGATTTTATGGTGATTTTCCAATAATTGAGATTTTTCGTGTTGTCATATGAAATCTCATTAGCAGTATGCACACCACTATGAACCATAGAAATCGAACGTTCCGCATAGTCTTCAAATACCCTTGCGAATTTTTTTTTTTGAAATACCGCAATAACGGTATTTTATCCTCAAATAGATACCGGTATCAAAATACCAAAAAAAAATCCGGTATACCGGTATCCATGCCCTAAGCACATCCCTTTATTTCATTAGGATTAGGGGCCACTAAGTCCCATCAAGATGGGAATATCGTAAAGGGCCATCGTTTAGGTACAAGGGGACATGCATGACACATTTCACACTTTGAGTAATTCTAATCTATTCATTTTTCGAAACGCAGTTTTAACATCACGTGGCATTCCATGATCGAATACAACCTTGCAATATTAGAATCATTACTTTGATAAATGCATATTTTATGTACGATGAAAGCAATTACTTGCTTCAGTAGAGCCTGACGTATGATAACGAATATGTAGGTACACAAAATTGTATCCGTACACACAGCTAACTTCCCATAAAGCGATGTTATGATATGATGCTTTGTACCAACAAAAATGAATAATTTTTTGCTCGAAACCGTTTTTTGTTTTCCCTTATGCATAAGACATTTTCTTGCAGTAAAAACTACCCTTCATGGTTACGCGGACATTTAGCTATCATCATACCCATCATAACCCATTGCGCGGTGTTCGCCTAATGCGATAAAAAACAGACATCATCATCATCAGCCTACATACGTTCACTGCTGGATTTAGGCCTCTCCAAGTGCATACCACTGAGCACCTTGACGAAGATCGTCGCTCCACCTGGTCTGAGGGCGTCCTTCACTCCACGTGACCACTTTAGAAGTTATTTCTCCCAACGGTTCTCGGTCCTACTATGTCGATAACTTTCGTTCTCTGTCCATTTCGTCCCAGATCCGATTCTTCAGAGACTCCGAGCGTAGCCCTTTCCATTCCATGAAATTTGTGGATGTTTTATACCCGTCATGGCTTTCGTCTTCAGACATTGTGGTATAGGCGAAGTAAAACTCGACGTAATTTCGAATACACTTGCTTAGCCCAGCTGTATCCTAATGCTGATCACTTTCTCGAAGTTGTTTCTACCAAGCTGCAATCCTGCACAATTTACCCGAGGTAGAGACTCATAGTCTTTATCAGCTTCGAAAGAACTGCCTTGTACTGCAATTGGTTCCAAGATGACATGTTCATTGAACATTATCTTGATTTAATCTTCATCCAGAGATTCTAGAGACCGATGAGCTGAGGATTTGGCATTCATGAGGATTTGGTATGCCAAGGGGCACAGCGAAATGAGGGACATACTATAAAAAAAATACATCATCTGATATCCTGAAATTTGTAAGCGTTATTTCGAATAAAGGGCTGTTATTATTATGTTATTATTATATAAATTTACAAAATTTATTGATGCAAAGTCTAAAATGATACTAACAAGGAAATAGTAATTAATTTATGAAAACTTTAGTTGAGGAAAATTGAATTTTTTATCTGTTTAAGTTGCGTGATTGGACACACGATCAAAAGCGTGACGTCATCATTCAACAAATAAAACACATCATGGGTATCTCTCTCTCTCATAGTTGGTAAACAAAGAAAATAATATTTTATGGTTAACAAATTCCGTTGTTGCAATGGAGTAAGGGTTTGTTTTAAAGGCGATAGTAAGAGCTGGAGACACATTTTAAAAACAATAGAATTCAAATCCGCATTCTAAATCATAAGGTTTGCATACGAATTTCCAAATTAACTATTTTTGAATATTCATTCCGTGAATTCTGCAACTAGTGGTCCTACCCACTCGTTTTTGATTTCTACTAATATAATATGCGCAATGTATTATATGATCCATTTTACATGAGATTCATTGCTTATTTTTAAAATTAATGAGGATTTATTTGTGTATACCACATTTTATGCGGAAAAAGAAACCACTGTTAACGAGCTATTTTATTAATAAAGAGAAAATAGAGTTAGTTTCTCAGATTAGGGATATTGGAGTGATACTTGATTCTAGGCTGACTTTTGTACCACACTACAACCATATTATAAGAAAGGCATTTAAAATAGTACAAGGTACTTCTAGTTGTCAGAGTGTATTAGACCAAATTGGTATTTCTGTCCCTCGATTGAGTAGTCGACGAAGACCTAAACACTTTTTTGAAATCCTATATGTATCATAGAACCAATCTGGGTAAGCACGTACCTATAAGAAGATTGGTAACTGCATACAATGAATGGCATGGACTACTGGAACTGGATATTTTTCATGACCAAGCCAATATATTAAAAAGAAAAATATTAAATCATTGATGCTTGTATTTTGTTTTATATGTATAGCTTATTTAAAATAACTTAATTGTAAACAATTTGAAATGTTATTTATCATGCTGTGCATATCTGTAATTGATGTAAACACTAGAATAAATCTTTTTAATTTAAATGTAAATGCTTGTGTTTATATTGTTGATGTGCCAAATAAATAAATAATGAAATTTTATACACTTAACAGTTTAGCGTATTAAATTGAAAGTGGGAATATAATAAAAATACAAAGAATAGTCATAAAACATTTTTTTTTGTTAATCAACAACCTTAAACATTATTTCGGTACTTCGTTACACCCGGTATATGTATCAGCTCTCCGCTCGCAGCTTCGCCTACGTTATGTTTTCCCGTTGGAATTTTATATTTTCCCATAAAATAATTTTGTAGCCTATTACATAGAAGACTGCTATTTATATTTAGGAGCTCGAATAATAAGTTTCATAGAAATTGGAGCAGATTTTAAATATTTTCCATAGAAACTTTCTACCCCTATTTTGCACCCTTAGGGGTGAATTTCAATAAACCATGAAACATGTGTTCAATGAAAAATTTTTTAGAGCACGAATCTCAAGTTTTATCGAAATCGTTGCTAATTTAAACAGTTTTCCATACAAACCTGCAACCCCTATTTCATCCCTTTAGGGCTTAAATTTTTTAAAATCCCTTCTTAGTGTGCGTCCGCATTTTGAATTAAAACAACTGTCTAAATTTCACAAATGGTTACGGCTGTGCGTGCGTCTATAGATGGGAACATCTCCTTTTATATATACATGTGTTTCATATCATAAATAATCATTCTATGATATACATGAAAATTTTGGGTTGAATGACATAACATGTAAACACATTTTAATAATTAGTTTTAGATAACTTATTGGTTATTATGAAACACCGTGTATATATTATGAAAATTGTACCTAATACGAGCAGCATAAGAGCAGTCTAAAGGTCAAACAGTATTGCTTGAAGCGGAGCTTACTGTAGTTACAACAGTTGAATAAACATGCCAAAAACCCCCCTAAGGCGGAGTGTTTGAATAAATACTGTTTCTGAATTGAATCTGTTTTTTTTATATTAAATGTTTCTGAATTGAACCCGGTTTCTAATACTATTTGTTTTTGAATTGAATCCAAGGCAGACAGAGATACCAATAGTGAAATTTTGCACCAGATAAGCTATAACTTTACTTGTTTTACTATTTAACAATAGTAAGATTAGTAAGCATTCCAAGTGCATTCTTCTTATAAATGTAACAATTATTTCAAACATTTCAAAAAAATATTGACTTTCCTACCTTGCAAAATTCACTAAGGTTAGTAATGTTGTCTCCAATAATTGGGTGATAATCAATGGGCCTTCTACTCTTAGTAGGGGTACTCTGAAACAATCATCCTATTAGGACAAACATTAAATATTAATGGTAATACAATAACTTTGTAATAATTACCTAGGAAACACAACAGAACCCTCTTCGATAGCACTTAATTTAATATGTTGACATGTTAAATCTTTTAAGTATGTAAAGAACTCAGGTTCAATATCATCCGGCAATGTTTGTTTTAAATAATCAATATCTGAAATAGAAATTAAGTTTGTAAAAACAACTTCAATTTTAATACTAAAAATATATGCATACACAGCAAATTTTTGGGTGATTTAATGCAGTAGTAGGATAATAAAGTACAAGAAAGAATACTGATTGATAATAATAAAATTTAATTTAATTCTTCCTTAATAAAAAAATTGTTTCTAATGATAAACACCTGAAACAATAAACCTTAAGCTGTAAATCTTTATTTCATCTCAAAATAATTGTTTTAAAAATGCTGTGTTTGAATTAATGGTAAACAGTGCAGTGCATGTAGCATAACAATATCAAATATACAGTAGTGACTTAACTCATTTTTAGATATTTTACCTACTTAATTAATATTTTTGGCTGACTTGAAAAAATACTTTACCACTGTTAGTATAATGGAAACTATCCAAAAATTTTAAACATTCCTCAAGGCCTGCAAATATTGTAAATTCACCATGAAAAGGATTGGCTCGAAAAAATAAATCAAACACAGCAACATCATTCACTTTCCCAGACTTCCAATATGCATATGCCATAGTAATTTGATAGAGGTCTGAAACAAAATGTTATATTTGTAAAGGAAGGTACATAATTACTTGAGAAAATTTCAAACCAAAATAATTAAGCAGCCCAGACATAAAATAATTTATGTTCAAATAACAAACAAGTTTAAAAAAATCCTTCAAAAGTTCTATCATTATTTATGTAAGAAAATATAAAAATTGCTTTATTTTCTCTGACTCTCAAACTTACCTGTGAGTAAAGGTTGCACAATACCATTTTGTAGTGCCATTTTAACTTCACATGTCGGTTCTTTATTAGACATTTTTTATTATTGAAGAAACTTTTATGTCGATACTTATGTTATAAATGCGGCAAAAGACGTCGAGAATATTACATATCGGTTCGCCAACTAGAAACATTGTTGTGGTTTGTGAGGAACACCAAAGCGAGCGAAGCCCGCCAAGCCAAACAATTTGACATTCTGAACGCACGCGGACAAAGTTTCTATTGACTAGACAAAATAAAAGGTCATTGAAGGTCGTTTAAAAAAACAAAGCTTGATTTTTTTAAAATAACGTTTTAGTTAATTTTGAATTCTGAAGAACACATTTTTTACCTCTTTTAATATGAAAATAAATATAATTTGTGATACATGGAGTGCCTAAGATTACAAATTGTTCTTTAAGCCTTTCAAGCCTGACTTATAATTTTTTTTTATGTCTTAAGTAGTAGCTTTTGCCTGCAACTTCGTCCGCGTAGAAATCCTTTTATAATGAGTGGAAATGGAATCGTGAACAAGTCTTGATAGAAATGCTTAAAAAAACAGCCATAGAACAGCAGATTTAATGAAACAAAAACAAATTATTTAAAATTATACGGCCTTACCACAAAAAGTTTTTAAACACTGTCTTAAGTTAGACACTATTTTAACATGATGCTGTTTCAATTGTTTTCAAAGGAAAGATAGAGACAGCATCATGTTTAAACAGTGTTTAACGTAAGACAGTGTTTAAAAACTTTTTGTGGTAAGGCTTTTAAAGTTTTATTATGTGTAGTACTGGTGCAAATGAGACAATACTCAAAACAAATTATATTAAAGTATTGGCTGTATTTGAGCATTGCCTTTGCCTGAGAAAAGAAATATAATAAAAAACATCTTCGCTAACCTCAGCCCCACCTGCGCCTATCGTCCCGAATCAACTAAGGCCCTAGACAAATGCTACACGCTAACTTTTCCGCAGTCGTTCCGCAGAAAAAATGTATGGAAATGACATTAGCTTACGACAACCTCACGCAATTTTTTCCGCAGCTAATGTCATCTGCATACATTTTTTCTGAGGAACGACTGCGGAAAAGGTAGCTTGTGGCATTTGTCTAGGGGGGCTGGTGCCTAAGCTTCGTACGTTTTGTACGCTAAAAAGTTATCGCGTATATGCTCGCTCGCGTATTAGCGGCGGCTGCGTCATTTTGCACGAACTGTCGTCAGACGAACTATGGACAATGAATTTCTTACTTTTGCATGTGTGCTAACAATTACAAAAAGTATTTATCAAAATCTAATAACAAACCTTATTTTGGGTCCTTTGTGATGAACTAAGCTTCATAATGATGTACACCTATAAATTATAAAACCATTGCGTCGCACACGTCTTATCAAATCGAAAGCAACCGCCGAAATGAACAACGCAACTAGTGTGACCACGCAGCGCGAATAGTTAGCGCGCTAAAACCCTTTGATCTACCGCCACACGCCCGATAGAGTCTGGCGCTAATGAAACCTAGCAAAACTTGGGTTTAAAAAATTTGAGGATTGCAATACTGAATATAGTAGGGAAAAACGGAGTTGATACTTTTTTATGAAATATGTTTAGTTTCAATGAACTTCCAACATTGAACCTTTTTTTTTATAAAAATCTCGGTATTTGGATTCAATGAAAATAAAATAACATAATTTCTGTTATATTTCGACAAACACTATGGTCCAAAAGGCTGATCTAGCTGGACAAAAAGGGTGAGTGCAGTTCTATAATAGTACTAGCAAAATCGATTACAGATACTCCCAAAGTCACTGTTCCGGTGATAATTTTGTGCAAATACCCTCTAATAATTAATAATTAATGTTTAAGTGTCATAACAAGTGTGATGCGTAGTGAAATCATTTACTTATTTGCACTTTATATTCGTCCTTATTTAAAAGTGAGTATAAAAGTTTATTATAAATTTAGTGATGGATCGTAAAGTTGCCGGTAAGTACTACTACCTTTAATTATTGAAATTGAAAATAGTTTTACTATTCCCGAAAAAATTGCAGTCTAATGTGACGGATATGACGTTTTTAGGACGAACTTTGTATTTCTTGGACCAGAAACTACATGTACCTTCATGTACCATGGCTGTAACTTTTTTATGTCGAAGTCTCATTTATATAGTATTGGTTAAAGTAAATTAGAAAGTGCGGACTGGTGCGGAACCTTCCCATTATTTTAATATAAGCTGAGGTTAATTTTTTTATTTCAGAATTTTCAATATTAATTTCAAGGAGGGAGTTTTATGAACAATGGATAAAATACTCAAAAAATGCCAAGTTTTGATGATTCCGACAATGAAGATGAGTAAATATAAGTTGTATTTTAAGGTTATGTTCCTAATTTCACGATTAAATTCATAAAACTATAATTTTGTATTTTCATTTCAGCTATTCTTTATTTATTTAAAGTGCAATATGAAATACTGCTTTGTTTTTGTTCTCATAAACACAGACTTGACGTATTTTTTACATATTAAAAATAAAACTAAGGACTAATATAAGATGACCTCTTCTCACATAGTAAATCTTCTTAAGCAAGGGTCAATTTATACTGGTATTGTATTTTAGCGTTATATTTAACAAAATATTATTATTTTTGCTCTATTTTGATAAATCGTGTATAGATGGAAACCTTGGAGCTAATTATTAGTGTCAAATAATATTGTCCAGCTATATCGGCCTTTTGGACCATAGTGAAACGTTAAGAAAAAATATTATGAAATGTTGAAAACTCAGACTTAAGTCAATTAAAAAATATACCTACATTTAAAAATTATTTTATTTTATTCACTATAATAAGAATTAGTTTCCAAATATTCAACAATTATATATATGTATGTGTATATATATTTCTATATATATTATATATGTAATAAGGTTTATTAGTTTATCAATTAATATTATTCGTTTCATATCTATTTTGTTAATTACAAAAAAAAATTCTTTTGTCAAAAAATTCTTGTGCATCTACCACAACAGTCTCTCAACCACCCTAAGGTTGACTGGTAGAGAATGCCTAAGGCATTAAGTCCGCCTTTGTACTTCTTTTGTACATAAATAATAAATAAATAAATAAACACCCATATCTGATTCATCTGAGCTGCTTGAGTCATCATCATTGACGCTTATTTTGCTCTATTTCCTGCGTGATCCTATCCCTGCTCTTGTACCGATTTTCAACGTAAAGCAAAGCTGTGTATTTTTATGAAAAGCTTTTTTAATAATCTCTCTTAGTTTCGCTGCTGACACAGACATATTTTTGTTTGCAACTCCATTATGACCTCTAAGTGTAGGTTAACCCTACACTTAGAGGTCATAATGTAGTTTGGAGAACACAATTCTATGAAGGAATTCTCTACACCTCATAACCATGCTCCCTTAAAATTCGTCTTTGTCATATATTGGCTTAGGTTTGTGCTTCTGTACCAAAACCGAAAGTTAAATTACAAAGTTACAAGTTCATTACAATTTACAAAGTATCAAAATCATTATGTTCAACAAAACTACAGAGGGACATTGTATCAGTGTTGCAACTTTAAAAAATGTCAGGTTCAGCTTTCATTGGCCAGACTCTAACGCACACGAAGCCCGAATATTCTCGACGATAGCCGAATATGACTGGTCAAGTGGTCACATCTGCGTATATCACGTCATAGCACGAAGCTTCGGGACGAAGGTGGGGCCAAAGCGTTCAAGGATCTATTGCGATCATTGATTTACTACCAAAATAGTTGTGTAAGTATTTCGTAGTTAGGTTATAGTGTATCTCTTTTTGCTTCAGAGCTCCTTAATAATCATCAGAATCATTAGTCATCATTGGTGAACAATTCTTTCAAAATTTTTCGTAATTTTTGTTACGTATCTATCTTTCACTTGACGCTGGCATAATTAACAAATTGCCATAAAAGGCTAGGGGATCAAAAAAAAGTGCCCGTCAAACTGCGTCAAATTAGGCGTGAGACCCGTGGGCCAGATAGAAAGGGCGCGGGCGAGGCGCACCTCTGGCGCGCCATCGGTGCACCGCTGCTATCTGTTTTGTGCCCGTCCTTTTTCATACAATTTGTATGAAAGATCACTCGAGAAGCTTCCAGATGGCGCACTACGGTCGCAAAGACGGGCGCGCCGGCGGGCGCACTGCGCCGGCGCGCAGCCGCGTACCTTATAAGCGCTCTACATTCTCGCGAGAATCACGCGAGAACGCGAGAACAACACGAGAACCGTGAATGTGGATCCGATTCGCATGTTCTCGCGTAGTTCTCCGACTTTTGTCGGTTTTTTGGCGCGAGACAAAGGCGCGAGAACTATATTGAGAACCTTGTTCCAGGGTTGGAAAAAATCATGATTTTTTAATAAAATCCAATTAATCATGATTTATTGAATAAATCCTAATTTATCATGATTTTTTTGATGTTTTAGTTTTTATCTTTCCTAATTTTAATAAGTAAGCAACTATTTTGCGGAAACGAAAGAGGAAGAGGAAAAATTAAATATTTACCCAGTTCTGAGGCAACTATTTGGAGCGATAGCCTCTTCAGCATCAGTGGAAAGTTTTTTTTTACATTTGGCATTGTTTACTCGAAATTACGTAACAGACTAGGGACCAAAAAGCTGGAAAATTAGTTTTTTAATCAAGAATTACAATAATCACACTGAAATATGAAATATCAGATTTACTCGGAAAATAGATATTCATAAAAATACATTTTTATTCACAAAAATAAAGACATTTGATTTTGTGCCAACCCTGCCTTGTACGTTCTCGCGAGAATCTCGCGAGAAGTGTGTACCCAAGAAGTTCTTGCCGAGGTTCTCGCGTACTTCTCGCGTAGATTCTTGCCGAGACTCTCGCCGAGAATCTCGCGTGAATGTGGAGCGCTCATTAGTCTCACAAACTATATAGAGATACTCTTAGTCTATAGTGAGTTTTGCGCGGGACCGGACGTTTCTTCTTCTTTGCAAATTAGCGAGTTACACCAGGGCTAACATGTCTTCGTCGTCAGAGGAAGACATGTTGTCCGATCAAAATCAAACTCTTTAATGGCACCAACGAACTCGCTCGCTGGCGCAGCGCGCCTGCAGCGTGCTGCGAGTGCGCCACCGGGTGCGTCCGATGCGCGCCGCGCCGCCTCTGTCTGTCTTGCGCCTTAAGATGGCGCTGGTGTAGGCAAGGGTAGGTATGGTATGAACATGAACTTATCAAACATCATCATCATTATTATCTCAGCAGCCTTATTCGCTAATTTGACAGTTCGAAGTGACCAACTGTTTATAGTTGTCCACCGTCCAAAGTGGACAACCCATCAAAACTACTAATTGCTATTCTGTAAGGCATTTGAATCACGTGGTCTATCGGTGTACAACGAAAGTTCCCTAGTGGATATCGATAAATCACAACACGTCACTGTGCATTACCCGACTAATTTTAGTAGCCTTAGTTACCGGACTTTCCCCAAAAGAAATCAGTAGCTTCGTAAATTGGCTCGTTAATTCTGTCATTGAACCCACAGATAATATAAGACTATCAAAGGAGCGTTCCAGATAAGCACCGTTTTCAACATTTTTAGACTAGTTTCGTGTGTTCCACATCAACACTTTTGCCACGAAAACTTAGCATCAAATACCCAGCCCCCCCTAGCATGAACACCAAAAAGAGGATATAAAGCATTTTATCACGATGAACCGTCAAAATACTTAGATACAACCGCCATTTTGAAATTTTGTTGAAACAGCGAGCATATCCAAGCCGGTGACGTTACTTTGATAAGATACGATGTGATAAGGAGATGAGCAAACATTTCCGCCGATCACTGTTGAAATTTATGGTTATTTATCGACGACGATCAAAATGCATGATATATTGAAATAAAAACTGCTGTTCTTGAAAAAAAAAAATATACTTACCTAAGACTTACCTATACATATTTTCAATTCCCTGGCGAAACCACAACGGTAAGAATATTTTACAGAATTGTCGTAATGTGAATATTCCGTATAATTGCATTTAAATACCTATGTATATGGACTTACTTTTTTTAGTTACACCAAATATCGAAGTCCTTCATCAGTAGGCCCGGACACTCCATACAACGTTCGCAAATCAATTACCTATTACAACTACTTAAGCAAATGACGTTTGTACACGCGCAAATGTGTGCGTGGAATCTAGTAGGGCTGAGTGCGCGGTTATCAATCGAAATGTCGCGAGAAGTGCAGCGACTGCCTGTTATCGGCCGGCGCTCGCGTCTACTCGTTGAACGTGAAGTGTCGCCGCGCCCGAGCGATCCCGCGCGCCCGATGTTTATGTGTCAGTGATGTCTACAACGAAGTGCGGGGTGAGGTATTTGAAATGAGTGCGGAGAGGTGAGTGGCCGTTCTGTATGAAGTACTATTATATCTTCTGTCGCGTGAACTATAGCAGAGAAAGTGACTAACCCTCGTCCCGTCTCGCTTCCTCGTGATACGAGAGAGCGAGAAGAAACATGATATTTGTCTCTTATCCCGTTTAATCCACGGTTCGTGCTACGCCTGCTGGACACCTTTCTTCTCTCCTCTAATGAATTTTGTAAAATTACAAAGTGTCCATATAAATACTCAATTATCTGCGTACGGAGCTAAATGAAGATTTGACTCCTCGAAGCCCTAAATGAGTCAATTTGTTATAATGATAAAATCATACTCGTCGAAGTATCACAAAAATATGATGTTTCGAAAAATATAGTTTCAAGAAATATATAATATCAAAATTCCATATAGAATATCGATGTAACATACTAGTTTTGATTTAATTGAACCAAATTAACAATTCACTACATTAAAAATGTTAATAGTCCTACTTTTAAGCTTGATAATTAGAGTGGATTAAAATAAAACACTGCTTACCAATAGTGATTAATCGAACCTACGGTGACTTTCACTATAAGGCATTCAAAACGTCAAACGTTAGACACTGAACGATACAGAATACCAATTAGGTGAAATATCGATGAAAATTGTCGTTCGGTGATTATCAATACAACCCTAGTGATTAACAGTGAGCCTAGTGATTTTTCGTTAGACACCGGTGTTAGTGAATACCAAAAAAGGCTTTTTGGTTAGCCACAGATAAAAAACGTCATGTTTATAGATGGTTAATAGCCATTTCCACTTGTCAGTTAAGTTAGTGAATAAGCCTGCAGGTTTGATTAATAAATCCATGGGTATGTATGTATGAGTATGAACGTAGCAGTTGTTGACGGAGTAAAGTATGCAAGGTTAGAAAATATTTTTAGTGCGTGACAAGCTAGAGAACTAAAAAGCAATCACCGTATAGTGAAACTAGGTTCAAAACTAGAGAGTGTATTAGTGAGACTGTTGTTACTTTAATTTTATACTTGTTAAATTTTCTTTTTTTTCACCAAAGCTAAAGGTGGCAGACGAGCCAGTAGCCCACCCGATGGTAAGTGGTAACCACCGCTCATGGACATCTGCACCGCTCATGGGCACAGTTCAGTCACTGCCTACCAGCAGGCCTATTCTGTAACTTCGGTTGTTAACTAGAACTGTCATTTTTGTAAAGAACTTAACATCCATTACTGCTATCATGAACGCTTCCTTAACACATAAGATCACTAATGGATATAAAGTGACTTTCAAAAATGACAGGTCCAGTTACCAACCGTAGTTAGCGAATAGGCCTGCTGGAGAGAAGTGCTCTTCCTAAGCCTCGTTTAAAGTAGGACATATCGTAGCGCTCATGAAATAAACACCGCAGCTGGGAATTCGTTCCAGAGCCTACACGTACGTAGAAGGAATAAACGCTGAAACCGAACTGTACTAGACGAGATCGGTTCCAGGTAATACGGATGAACTCTATTGCGATGGCGGGTAGTGCGGTGGTAAAAAGGTGAAGAGGGCATTATTGCACACAGTTCCTCAGAGCAGTCTCCGTTAAAGAGCCGATAGAGCATGCAGAGAGAACCAAAGTTTCTCCTTTGCTCTAGCGTCTCCATTGAGGCCGTTATATTGGGAATTGGGATCACCGACGATGCGGAATGCACGCCTTTGCAGGGAGTCAAGAGGGTCGAGCTGATATTTGGGAGCTCCTGCCCAGAGGTGCGAGCAGTACTCCATATGCGGCCGAATGTGATTTATAAAGACTTAAGCTCAATCCATACCGGGCCGTGGACGTGTTTCGTCAGTGGCTTGAAAAAATATCATTGCGTACTTTTTATATGAACTCGTTCACACACGTCCGTGTCCGGGCCAGCGACGGAGCTTCGGTGCCAGAGCCGACACCGTGACGTGCGCCTGTCCACCGATATTACCAGTGCACGTGTGAGTTTTATTAAATAAAATGAATGACGAGTTATTAATAGAAGCGATATGCATATCTGCAGTTTAAAACAAAGTCATAATGCATATTGGTTTCCGTAAATGGTGCTTAAGAGGTACAGATTGAAGTTGTTGGCCCTGACGTGGCACGGATCTCCGGTCTTGCCACGGACACAGCCACGGCCCGGATGTGTGTGGATAGACCTTTAGCCGTTGGCTTGGAGTGAAGTACTGCTTGGCTCTGTTCAGGACGCCCAGCTTTTTGCTCGCCAGTTTGGCTTTGTCCTCCAAATGACTCCCAAACTGCACTTTAACAGTTTCCACTCCAAGGATCCCAATACCATCGGAACTGAGGCACTATGATGAATGGGTCCTTCATCGCATTGAAGTGAATGCGCACACTTGTGTCTTCGTGGGGTTGAACTTCACTAAGTTCTTTGCATCTCATTCGGAGACTTCCCCAGAGAGTCCTCGACTTGAGACGCAAGTGTGCGAAACTGTACACTAGTAGCACCCTCATTTTTTCCAAGCTGCATGTAGTTGAGTCTAATCCTCAACAATTTACGTAGGTAGTCCAAAATAATGACAGCAGTTGTTGCTACTGTGGCGCCACCCTTTTTTATGGCGGGGGAATCTCTTTACGATTCCAAGGGACTGAAGCTGACAAGGCTGTCCCTTAGATATGCCGTAGAACTCGGGTAAAAGCCCCATACCCGGCTAATCCACCCTCCGGTACCTCTCCGCGCCCCCGGTGGAGGCACGCTCGGGATCAGACTCGCCATTCCCCGAACGCACCCCCTGGGAATAGGCTCGGCAGTATCATAGAAGCGGTATAAACGAGCTGGGACTAGAGATTGCAAAATCCGGTTTTTTTTCAAATCCGGATTTTAAAATTATGTTCACCTGCAAATCCGGATTATCCGGATAATCCGGACTTTTCGATTTTATTTTAACTATTGTTTACAAATAATATTTTAAATTTCTAATTTCAAAAACTATTCTAATTTCAAAAATCGTCTATAAATAAAACAACGAAGATTATTTCATCCGTATTTATTGCTCATAAATACTCATACTCAGTCCATTAACTTTTTGCCACATATGCATTGCACTTTTAACTCATTCAATGCCGCCACGATTTTCTTGAGGCTTATAGAGATGCCGCCTTGCGTAAACCGCAGACACGCTAGGCGTGTTCGCGGCACTGCGACTTTGAAAAAAGACGGACACGCCACGCGTGTCCGTGGCACTGACTGAAGGCAAATTCTTTTATACCAATATTTTTCAGCTTAACACTGTTTTCTAGTTAGTAAGCCTTGTGCTACGCGAGAATAACAGTGGCTACAATAGTATCGTGAGTTTTGGATCTTGAAATTATGGCGAAAAATTGATTTTATGGCAAGTAGAGATATTACAATGTAATCAGTGGCTCTCAAACTTTTTTACTAAAATCCCCAAGAATGAATGATTTGCTGTGATTGTGAACTGTGTCATTGGCTTTATTAATTGCGATCATACCTACTTACTCGGAATGTTCATCTTATAATATTGAGTAACAGTCGATGTAAAAATTCGTTTAATTTTTCTAAACCAATACAAAAACTTTTGAAATAAGAGAGAAAGGAAATCTCCACAAAATTTTATTATCGTATTGTTGGTCTTACCTAACTACATAAGTAGCTATGAATTTAGTTTAAAATATTCATATGAGATATATTTACTTTAATTGAGACGTGGCCGCTTACAATGGGTCTCATAAGAAGGCTCAAAGTCACCCAAAGGGCAATGGAGAGGCTATGCTCGGGGTTTCTCTACGTGATCACATCAGAAATGATGAGATCCGTAGAAGAACTAGAGTTACCGACATAGCCCAAAGAATTGCAAACCTTAAGTGGCAGTGGGCAGGACACATCGCTCGTAGGACTGACGGCCGGTTGGGGCGGAAAGGTCCTGGAGTAGCGGCCGCGTACCGGGAGACGCAGTGTTGGTAGGCCCCCCACAAGGTGGACCGACGATCTGGTGAAGGTCGCGGGAAGCCGCTGGATGCAGGAGGCGCAGGACCGATCGGTATGGAGATCCTTGGGGGAGGCCTGTGTCCAACACTGGGCGTTTCTTGGCTGATATGATGATGATACAAAAAATACATCACTATGAGTAGCAGGAATAGTTTGATGAACACCTGGTGCATCGGCGGTAAAGTGGTCTGAGTGGTGCACATTCTGCGTCGCGCTTTTTCGACGAGGAGATAAATTCTGTTACGTTACCCATTTCTCCTTCCTTCTCGCTGATGATGCTCTGAAACGTGCACGAGAATGTAGTTCCTTTATTTCTGCTATACTGGCACTGAGTCTCTTATCCACAAGATCCGTCTGAGCTTTTATCTTCGCTTCTTCTAACTTGGTTTTCATCTGGGCTTCCTCCAGCTTGGCTTCTGTAGCAGCAACTAACAACCGTGATTTTTCCTCAGCAGCTTCCAATTATAACTGTCTTCTTAGTGCAGTCGTAGACATAACTGACATCTTTGTACTAGATGCTGATAAAATCGATAAACGGCTGATGCTTTTGACGCTGTTTCGGAGACGATCTTGGTAGCTCGTGTGCTGACTCTCTTGTAACTCTACTGTGAGCTAACTTTCTCTTCGAGCTTTGGCTCTCGTTAACATTTTGCACATATTTTTATACCTTAAAACTTAAGTCGGTTGAGAAGGACCAATATCAGGGGTGGCAGAGCTGGTTTGCTTGAGTAAGGTTTACAAAAATATCCAAAACTCTGAGTTCGGTGAAAATGTTATATATTACAAGAGAAGTCAAAAAACATTTTTAATAGAAAATCAGAAGTAAAGTCAATCATGACATTGTCAATAGCAAGGATAAAACTTAGATATAAAAGACTAAGAAAGAGTCCATAACACCAACTGTTGGGAAACTCTACAGAGGTCTTCGAGTATTGTGCCTAGATCTTCCACGACCTCAGCAATGACTACGATATAATCGATAAAACGAAGGTGACTCATGTACTCGCCGTGTTATGTTGATACCGAGTCCTCTCCAGTCCAAATTAAATACATCTTCCAACGAAGCTGTGAACAGTTCCGGCAATATTATTACGTCACCGTGACTGACACCGCGCTGAATTCATATTGGTTTTGAGCTTTGATCCTGAAGGCGGACTGACATAGTGGCGTTTTTGTACAATGACTGCAACACTTGAATATACGGCTAGTCTATGCACCTCTGGAGTGACCTAAACACAGCTCAGGTCTCGACAGAATCAAAAGCTTTCTCATGGACCACAAACGCCAAGAGGCAGATTATACTCCTCGATCTTCAGTATAACCTGCCGCAGCGTATGAATGTGGTCTCTGGTCCCGATTCCCGGCTTGTTCGGGAGGCTGAAAGTCGTCAAACCTGCGCGCGAGATGCTTCGTGATAACTCTCGTGAGTAGTAGGTGTATATTGGGCATTCTAAAACAGTTTTCATCAAAACACCGCAAACGAACGGAGTGAGATTTGAGCTACGCTTCGCTGCGCTCTAGCTCCGCTACGCTCCGCAAATCTCACTGCGTTCGTTTACGCTGATTTGATGAAAACAGTTTGAGATTGCCCAATATACATTATACAGGGTTAAATTATTCATACCATTAAATTGTAATTTTTGATAAATAAAGAGTTATGCGAGTATATTGAATCACCATATTTGTTTTCATTAATAAAACGCAGAAATTTTTGTTAATTTTTTTTTTATTATTATAAAGCAAGTAACAAATATCATCATAGCTAAACTAGAACAATATTTTTAATATAAATTTTCATTCAAGTACAATTTACTGAAGTCATAAATTACATGTGCTTAAGTACCACTTTTTTATGAATAAAACATTCCTTAGAGCGCACTCTTTTTTATGAGTTATACAATTGAAGTTAGCTCCACCTTTAGCATAACTATTGCGCAATGTTGCAAAATTAGGACAACCTTTGCCTTCAACATTTATCAAAAAGCAGTCAGAACACAAATCTTTAATCCATTTTTGCTTTTCAACACCTTTCATTATCATGGTTTGGTCCTTTAAAATTGGAATAATTAATCTCTTAAATTCTCTGAAATCTATATTGCCTTGACTCCAGTATATTCCTCTGTTGCGTTCAATCCAATTGACTGCTCTTTTTTCTTCGGCAGATAATTTTAGATACGAATATGGAGGTTTTATTAAAAAGACTTGCGTAAACTCTTTTGTGGCTAACGCAAATTCCTTAATAATAAAATTATTTTTGCAGTCTTTGAATCCTTGAACATCAACAAAAAGTATCGAACTCTTATCAGCACTCATTGTTTCGTTGTATTCCACTGTTTAACATAAAGTTGAAGTTTGTTCTTTCAAATACCTTTTGATTGCACTTTATTTAGTTAAGATATTTTCTTCACAATATTGCTCAGAGGTTTGTACTCAAAAATGCAGTCATTTAAAATCAAGCAATATGCTGCTGTCTGATCCGGGATTTCTTGGTCTGTTTCAATCTCCACTCTGACATCGATTGATCCCTTTATCATTTCTTGTTGGTGAGAACAATCAATAACAAATAATGGGGCAACGTCTCTGAATTCCTTCAAGCTCATCAACGGCTCTGGTCGCCGTCCATGATAAGACTGTTGGAATCTTGCATATTGTTCGTATAATAAATTAAATTTATCCTCTGAGAAACTGACATTCAATCCTTCATAAGGGTAATACGATGAATTTAAATATACTTTTACATCTCGTACATTGCAGTGATCGAACTCTGCCATTGACATTTCCGCATTGTGCTTGCGATTGGTTTGCAAGGCTATAATAACGAATCTTGGTTTCTCTATCTGTGACGAAGTTTTGATAGACCAAGTGTGTTTACGTGTCTTCGGTAATAATGGATATTCATACAAATCCCAATTTCGAAATGCTAGTGTAATAGGCCTGTCCTTTTCTAGATGTTTCAACAAATTGATTCTTTCACGATCTGATACTTTAACGTGCGGAACTCGCCAAACAACTTTGCTAATAGTTATATCTTCGACCACCTCTCCGACATTTAATTTCAAAGCATTGAGATTCGTATTGCTTCTTAATAGCACCAATTCATGTTTGGAGTTAATTATAACTTTTTCATAATCTTCTGCAAAACCTAAAATTTTCTTCAACGGCACAGAAGCCGAAAAAATTCCTCCGTTAAGATTGTTTGTACCAGAAGTTGACCATCCCCATACACGTGAGCATTTAGATTCATTATCATTTAACGAGAGGTACGATTTTATTGTTGTAGTTATGCCAGCATTTTTTATTTTGTCTATTTCTATTCCGTTTAACTCATATCGAATATCTTGAAATAAATATAGTATTGGATTGTTGATAAAATACACATTTGATATTTTTTCTTTAGTCGAACTATTATAAACATTGGCTTTACCCTCAATATACAAAGTGCTGAGTGAGGGTAACAGACATAGATCTTGTTGATTAATAGGTATTCTTATTTCATCATTCTTGTTGAAACTTGTTACGTACGGTTTATAAGAATGATATTCGAAACTTTCAATACTATTGTCGTATGATGTTGATTGAGATATATTTAAAATATTCATTTTAACAAGCCAATCAACTTCAAAAATTCCTTATTGTTTTTGGTGAGCTTCTTTTTTATGTGAAGCGGTGTGCTTTTATGAGGTGATCTTCTAGTACTAACTTGAATGCAAGCTGTGTTATGATTTTTATTGAAATTTATCATTTTTACGAAAATGTAGATACAGTTGTACTTCTTCGTCTCGTAAATTGATTTGTTTATTCTCGGCGTCTAATAATTGTATAGTTATTGCACTTATAGAACTTTTATTTACAGGAAAATATATTAAATTTTTCGGCACTTCAATGATCCGATAACCAGGTGGTACGTTAGGAACAAACTCGTGAATAATATGACTTGCAGATCCGTTCACGAATGACCCACTAACTACGTCGCATTCGATGCGCACAATGGTTGTTGGCAATATACTGACAGGATACAGAGATTCGGTCCTTTTTAATGCCTTTATTGTTTCTCCACCAAAACCTAAAATCCTTCCAAGTGAGTCACTTTTGTTAAAATGAACATCTTTAGTACAAAAAATTGTAGTTTTTAAGGTATTATTATTACAAGTTAATTTTAACATTGCATTTCTAATGTATGTCTTTAAATAATCACAGATATCTTGAAGTTCATAAGCTCCTTCAGGTATTTCGATTACTTCGTTATCGTCATAGTAGAATTTATTATTTCTTTTATCTATGTTGGGTATAGAATTAAATGTTGAAAAATACAACAATCCACACTCATAGTATCCACTTAATTCCAAAGTAGGTGAGTAGTTTGTTATCAGAGAGGATCCTTTTCCAGTTATAGACACAGTGAAAGACATTTTACTACTGATAAAGAATTTTATTTCAAGCTTTATATAAATGTGTTTTCCAATACTCCTTTAAAAATTTTATACAAAGGTGGCCGCAATTAACAGAGTCAAATGTTTGATATTGCTCATAGTTATAATTTAAAGAAACATTTCTTAAGTAATCAAGTAGTTCTAACGGAGGTTTCAGATTACCAAAACTATCAAAATATTCAGCATACTTATTTTCTTTCACGTAGGCTACCCAATGTGTTCCAATGTTATTTGAAGTATCTAAATTTATAATACCGCATTCTATCTTCCTAGGTTTTGAGGGCAACGTATCCCTCATGAAAACACCACGAAAAAATGGAATATCACTAGCATGTTCTAATATATCCCAATTAGTTAATGCCCGCCTAGGTAGCCGTTTTATTAGTTTTTTGAGGGTTTCAAATATAGACCTGCACCCTTTTTATAAGGTCTAATATATAATCCTTTTCCGAGAGCAACCGCCTCCATCATCTTATTATGTCGTTCCGATTCTTGAAGAGCTTTTTGAGCTGCTTTTGAATCATTAACCGCTTTTGCTATGCCAGCTGCTCCACCAGCCAGTGAACCTAAAGCTGATAATCCCGCGAAAATAGGAATTAACGGTAACAGTCCTCCACATTTTGGAATAGGAATACAACGAGGTAAACTCATTTTATTTTTATTTCTAAATAGTTTTTTTGCAGCGGCGACCGCATATTTAATAGTAGAATTTGTGTCTTTAGATTTTATTTTTTTTAATTTAGATTTGAGTTTTTTCACAGCTGTCATAAACGACCGAGCACCTGCACCTGCTCTTAATTTGGCCTTCATAGCATTTTTTACTATCCATGAAGCAATTTTTTCTTTCTTTCCAGCGTCTTTTGATTTCAATCTTCTTTGAGCCATATTTAATAGATCTAGATCAGCTTTGTACCTTACGTTAGCGTCGTTGTTTATGTAAGCAATATCGTGGCGCATACAAGCGTTATCCAATTTATTAATTCCTCGCTGACCCTTAAGTAATCGTTTCTGAAGCTTTGTGCCGGGTCCGCAATATTGGTAGCCCGGTAAATGTAACTCAAACGGAATCTTATTTATTAAGCTGTTTATGATACCACTTCCTTTCTTCATTGATAAACAAAAAGTGAATCAATAAAGATATCTTGAGCTATTTTATATCATAAAACCAATTTATTCTTATCAACCCAACTATTTTCGCTATTACTTAATCCTAACCATTTTACAAACAATTTGTTTCCTTTTCTTTTTATAACCTTTTCAATGAGGTATAGGTCTGGAAACTTAGTTTTTTGTAACTCGTATGCATAAAATGAGCCGAGGATTCTTTGATTGCGTCTGTCCTCTATTTGATAAGTTGTTGGGTTAGTGTGATTAACTTTTACTATACGAAATATTTCGGTGGACCAGTTTGGCGTATAGCCTTTGTAAAAATCTGCTTTATATCTACTTATGCGAACATAGTCACCAACACGAAATGTATATCCCCGACTTGTTTTATTCTTTTGAGAATTCATAATATAACCTTTGACTATAAGCTCATTTACTTTGTTAACTTCCACAGGCTTAAATTTTGTTATTCTATGCAAAGTGTTATTGTAGTGTTCTACAACGTCCTTTAAAATATTTTTATACCATTGGTAATTTCCGTTCAAACTAAATAGTTTGTAAAGGTGAGATTTAATTGTTCTTATGACTCTTTCTACTATAGATGCTTTTTTAATAGAATATGTTGAATAATGATTAATATTATACTTTTTCATTAATTGTTTAAAATTATCATTGTAGAATTCTGTGCCTAAATCAGTTTGTAAATTTTTAGGTTTTCGTAATGATGTAGTTAAAATACTTTGCATTGCATCTGTAACATAATTTTTCGCTTTTGATTTTAAAGGTCTGATCCATACATATTTTGATAAAGTGTCAATTACGATAAGAATATATTTATACCCTTTATTATACTGTGAATATTTTTGCAAATCTATGAGGTCGGCTTGCCATAAATCATCTATTCCTTTTATGATCGTACATCGCCGGGAAAAATTCCTTCTTGCTGCTTTGTGAAGCTCATTCACTATGTCTTGTTTGCTCATTATTATCTGGTTTCTCTTGAAGCATGTGATCAATTTCTGTCCTTGTGTAAAACAAGGTGGTTAGCTTATTAAGTATTGAACTTTCAAAATCATTTAAATGAATATTTACATCACTTAAAATATTAGTTCTTAGTTCGTGTGTCTTTTCATCCACGTAAGCTTTATTTGCGGCTTCGTCATCATTGCCTGGCGATATAAGTCCTTTTAATCTTGATGATTTTAAATCATATTCACCTGTTTCTGACTTCACTAATGTATCGTTGAGATTTCCAATATATTCCTCTAATCGTAAACGTTTATGAACGTGATGACCAAATTTATCTACATTCATTTCCGTATCTATGCGGTGTTTGCTGTATAACTACTGATCAGTTTTTTAAAATTAGGTTCCTTATATTTGGTGTTTTTAATGATGCCTGCTTCGTACAGCTCTTCTATAATCGCAATAATTTCATTATCTAAGCCGGTATTGCCAGCATCACGAGATGCAAACAGTAATTTCAATCGATCTACTAATTCATTTGGATCATCCCAATAAACGTAATCTATATCTTTCTTTACACTTTTTAAAAGATTTATTCCTTTTCCTACCGTAAGACTTTCTGTGCTGTCATACTTATTTCTAGAGAACTTAAACAGTGGTTTAATAATATGCATGTACTTAAACCCTTTGTTACTATTAATTGGCTTGCGTGGATCACAATTACGCCTATGTGCATTCGTTTCTATTAGAAGCTCTTTATAATTTTGCAAATCTTCATCTGTGATAACATCCAAATTTGGTGTCTTTTCAAATAGTAATTCTTTTAATCCAAGAGTTTTGTTTAAACTTCGATTTCCAATTTTTATAATTTTTCCGTCGTCGAAAACACGTGTTTGGCCGAGCATAAGTTTTCCTCGTTCATTTTTTATTCCAAAAGGGATATTTGCGTCGGGTGAAGCACACCACGATAAACTATTAAGTGAAACATTTGGTGATGATTGAAAGGACTTAAAGGAAGCATCACTCATATTATTGTTGTCAGAAGGTGATACGACAAGGGTTTTTTCGGAATTAAATTTTTTATAGAACTGTTGTTCCTCTTCTTCATTAAAATCGTCATCAGAAAAATTTGTTGCCTCACTGTCATTATGTTTATTTTTTTTTATTGTATAATGTTCAAACTCATCCTCATCTTCATGAGAAATTTCATTGTTCTTAATGGCTATTTGTTTCAATGGATCGGTTATAGGTTTGAATATGGATTCCAGAGTGGCATCATTTGTATTTTTCATATCCTTTATCATTTCAACCTTTCTTTTTACAGCAGCTGCAGCTTTTACAATTTGTTTTTTAAGTTGCTTTTCCATTTTGACAAGGATTCCGTTCAATGCAAAATCCAGAGTAATAGTGATTGTGTATTGATGAAACAATAACTTATGTATATTAATCTACTACTACAAAAGTATCGAATGCCATCCTATAACATCCTTTATTTCTTTCGCAGTCTTTATTGATCACAACATAATTAAATGGTTTATTCCAAATAGTTGAGCACATTTCACGGAACTGAGACCACGACATATCTGAACCTACATGCTCATCGTAAACGTGTTTTAAATTTACATCGTCTTGTTTAAATAAAATAATGAGGTTAGAATTGTCCCTTATAAGTTGTTTAGGTACTTTACTGTATGTTTGGTTAATGTAAAAACAATCAATATTCTTATGTCGACCCATAGCAAAATAATCCCGAATGCTATTTTGGTTTTCACAAGCTACGTCGTCGAATATTATAATGGAGTTTGGCAAAGCTTCGTGTGGGCTTATGATATCATTATTATGGTTATATTTACTATAAGATATATCTGCAACTAAATCTAATACTTTTTCTAAGAACACATATTTTGGTTGGTATAATGATTTAGAATATACATATAAGTTACGAAAACGAGCACCATTCTCATGTAATAACAAACCTATTACTAAGTTTGTCTTGCCGCAATTTGATGGTCCACAAACAATACATCGTATAGTGCTCGGCAATAAGTTGCCATGTCGCTTTGCTTCACATAATGATGCAGGACAGATATTATAATCTAATTTTAACGTTTCCTTTTGTTTGAGGAACTTCATAGCAACTTGTCCGTTTTGATTCGTGGCTTTTAACAAAATGGATATAACACTTTGCGTTCGTAATAATAAGAGAACTAGCAGTATATTTACTTGTAAGTGCACTCACTCCACCATATAGACTAAGCATTCGACGGCGGTAACAATAGCAAGGAGTAGAAGAATTTGGATACTGTTACCACTCATTATATTAAGTTATTGGACGTGTCTAGAACACACAATGTTAAAGCATCGAGAAGAATGGAGAGAGAAGAAAGAGCTCTCACCCCTCTCGAATCGTGCAATAAAAAATGATATGAGTAAGGAATCGATGCTTAAAAATAAACATTGTTTAATTACTTGCATCCCTACTTTAACAAAGTAATACACTGCGTTCTTTAATAAATAAAACTATATTTTTAATTTTATTACCATTATTTTAAACTATGTATTTGAATTCTAATAAATTTTATCTTAGATTTATTTATAGAGGTAATTCTGAATGAATGTTTTTCAAAATATTTGATTACATTATAGAGGTGTTAAAATAAAAACAAATATTTTCATACAAGTCTTTTTATTTTTAAGTAATATTTATTGAAAACAATACAAGACTTAAACTAACATAACTATTTAAAATAACATAAGTCTTAGTTAGTAAAATTTATAAGCATTACTATAATTTTTCAGAAGAATAATGTTGTTGAAATAATGTATCTCCGTGAGTGTACACGTAACTAAAGATAGTAGGTACGCATCTAGCACATTAGAGAATTTTAATATATATCTACAAATGTTTTAGGTCAGCAATAGTTATTTAAAAACTATAACTGTAACCACATATTTTCTTAGAGATATTAGTTATAATATTTTCTGCTTGATCCATTATTGGATCAATATGCTCGGTTACCACATATTGTGTTTTTATTAATGGATCATTGCTGGTTGATTCCAGATCTAATATTTCTAATTTAATTAATCGCCGCCCTTTAGTAGGTATTGTTTTAATTAAATAAGAAGGTTCGTTCCCCTTCGTATTCTGCAGTAACTTGCTTCTCCTCTTCATGGGCTTCTTTTTATTAAAAAGACTTTTAACCACCTTGGCATGCAGCGGTGAATCTTTAGCATTCCAATGTGGAAATTCTTCAGAGAAGCCCTCCAACATATCTTGCGCATTTTGCTCAAAGCAAGGAGCATAATCTTCTGTTGCCTCCTTGCTTATGAGTAGCGACTGCGAGATTTCTTGGGTATTCTGAAATTTAATTTATTATGCAACAAAAATAATTTCACATCGAAGAAATGATTGATATAGTGGCGGAGGTAGAAGAGTATCTAGGATCCACAAGGAGGCTGACTATCTTATACGGAACCGATAGAATATGAGAATCACGATAACAGCATCACAACCATAAGGTTTTAACAACAACATTATCTTCCAACTAAATCAAATATACAAATAAACATTAACTAGTGATCTAACCACTACACAAGAAAAGAGTTTGAAGAAAAATAATTTATACGACTTACCATGATGTATTTGGGTGACCGTAGTTGTCACTTGATTAATTATGTGTGAAACAAATTTTAAAAACATTCGACTTTAATAGCTATTTATAGTGTAAATATAATGCTGACATAACAACAAAGCATTCGCACGGAATCGCAATTGGACAAATTACTAATGATAGGATTAAACGAACTTACCTAAAGTGAAGTTCAATCCATATTATATGAAGTAATTAGTCCAAGGTATAACTATTGTAGTAACGCCTCCTCCCGCTACTAAATACGCGAATTTTAAAGACACCATTAAAAATATAAAAGGTAAATACACCTGGCAACTCCACCGTCACCATAGCTCATTAGTTTAGAGTATTAGGTATATATAATTGGGTTAGTAATTTATTACTTCAAAAGGGAAGGGTGGGATGCTCCATACCTTGGACTAATTACTTCATATAATATGGATTGAACTTCACTTTAGGTAAGTTCGTTTAATCCTATCATTATATTCGTAATTAGTCCAAGGTATAACTATTGTAGATGTTTAGAGTTTTTGATAAATAGGTAAACATTAGTACCTATTTACAACTATCAATAGGTATTCAATAACATTAAATATTTATTTCATAATGTAGATAACGTTTACTAGTGTGAACAGTTTCATGTTAACCATATAATAACTATAAATTTCAAGAACTACCAGCCGTGGCAAAAAGGTTTGCCAATCCAATAATATTTAGCAAATATCGATAATTTATTAGATGATCCAATAGTAGGGATATGTCACCCAATGTGTTATCTAACTCTTTGTAAGTTTCGGTTCCCTTTCCAGATTGAAACCTAATGGGATTTCAATGTACAGTACAGAGACTCAATTAATTTTGCCTCAGTGAAATATTTGTAAGTACAGAAGTTAATAATGAATATCAAATACATTAAAAATAATTTAGCCTTAGTCTGTTCCACAAACAAACTACATAATCGCCACGCGAAAATGTAATAGTAATAAAATCATGAAATCAATAATTTACCTTTATAGGTACCTATTTGTACTTTGGAATGTCCCATGGACAGAGTACATAATCGCCACGCGAAAATGTAGAATTAACAATTCCTTAGGACTGTCCCACGGACAGAGTACATAATCGCCACGCGATAATGTAGAATTAACAATTCCTTAAAATCATTCATATGCCTGGACATATATTTGTCCTTTAACTTGTCCCACAGACAGAGTACCTACATCCTCGCCACGCGAAAATGTAGAATTAACGATTCCCTAAAAAAGACATTAATGTGCTTTGAAAGATATATGTCCTTCAGCCTGTCCCACGGACAGAGTACATAATCGCCACGCGAAAATGTAAAATAGTGATTTACTGAAAATGTTTATTCGCCTTTAGAATATTATAAACAGTTAATCCTGCCCTATATGCATGATAATTTGAAGCATATTGTTTGGAGGGTGATGAATAAATGTAATATTAATATGAAAGATGAACAATTAGATTAACTTTCCTCAATTGTTTGCTTTAGTCATCTACTAATGGATTGAGTAGTAGTATTTTAAAAGTCTAAAATAATTTTATCAAATGTTTATTTCAATGGTCCTTTATTATTTGTTACTTCTAAAGCAATAACAAAGTTCTCACAAGTAAAATATCTGGAATAATCTTTAAATAGAGAAAGAAGAGACAACTTGCTTAAGTGTCGCTGTCATAGAACTTTGAATATCTCTTAAAATAGCCATCTTAATTTGAGAAAACTATAATTAATACATAACTAATTATGTATAGGATTTGTGACTTTTTGGGCAGTGGTTTTGCTAATAATAGCAGATTTTTAATGTCAGTTTTCTTGAGTCTAGGTTATTTCAATGTCAGGTTTCTAGATGACCCATGCTTAAGGTAATATAAAACTATGGCAGGATTGCATATGCCATATTTCATTATGCTAACATACATTGGCTTTGCCAGACATAGTCTTTTAACTCGTTTTATCCATTTTTTAATTTTATCATCTGACCTTATTCTATTGCCTATAGTTAGATAATTGGTGTAAAAGCTGAACAGTGAAAATGAAATGATTGATGCGATGCTTCTGCTTTAAAAATAAACATAAGATTTGAAAAAAGAAACTTTTGGTATTAAAACATTGGATAGATCTGAATGAAACATTATTTCTTTGTAGTAAGCCTGAGTGGTAATGGTCTATAAGGAAATACTTCCTTCCTTCAGCTCCTTCAGCTCTGTCAGTTATAACTCTGCAAAAATTTCAAAATCAAAGAAAAGGAGTTTCTTCTTCTTTTATAAAAATATTAATCCTATGGTAAAAGTATCAACATTTGAAACATAAGACTATGCCATGATTACATGTATATTATAAAAAATATAATTTATTTATCATATAATCATATATCTTTTCTTTTTTTTTTGCGGGTACTTTTAACTTAGAACAACGTAAAAATTTTGCTCCTTAAATTTTTAATATATTTATTATATTACAATTGATAAATATCAAATATTTGTGGTCAAATGTTTTAAGAAATACGCAAGCAAGTGTTGGCAATTACCACTTTCACTACACTGAATAGCACTTCAAAGTAATCATCACTCATTGCCTGTTATTAGTACTCACTACACTATTACTATGGATATGTCTCAAGTAAGTGCAGGTATTTCGGATCTTGCTTCGGTATTTAGCTCAAGAATGGGCGAGTTCGAACAGGCCTTACAGAAACAGATGGCATCATCTTCGTCTGGAGCTCAGTTCCAAACTTTAAAGGTACTGTCAACTGATTACCTACAATTCAAAAATTTCATAATGAATTCTTTTCAAACTTTGCAATCACAATTGGAGTTGCTGAATGCTGGTCTAGACAGATCGGAAACCCACTCAAGGCGGAATGTTCTGCTAGTTCATGGTTTGCCGGAAGACGATGGGGAGCATACAGAGACAAAAATTCTTAGTGTACTTTCTGATAAAATGAATCTCCCTCATATTCCACGAGATTGTATTGAAGCCTGTCATCGATTAGGTAGCACTAAGAGAGAACGAGCTCGTCCGGTGCTGGTCCGGTTTGACAGCATGAGGGCTCGCACAACTGTGTGGAATGCAAAGACTGCTTTAAAAGGAAGCAAGATTTCTGTGTCTGAGTTCCTTACAAAAGCTAGGCAGATTGTATTAACTGACGCTCGAAAATTCTTCGGTTTAAGAAACTGCTGGTCTTCAGACGGTACAATTGTGGTCTTGTTGCCGAACAAAACAAAGAGAAAGATCACCTCCATGGCTGAGTTGCATGGATTAAAAGTTGAGTTCCCGGTGAAAACAACATAATGCACATTTTATCTCTTTGATTGTCTTTATAGTATTCTGTCTGTAGGTATGTTTTTCGGATTTGTTAATTAATGGGTACGTCACTTCTAAATAACACATTTATATATTAGTTTATCTTAGTATTTAGTTATAGGCTGTCTAATCTCTTTTGTTTTCCCAGTCTAATGTAGATTTAACTGTGTAGATAAGTAGTAGTAGTACAATTATTTAAATCTACATAGGTACAAAGTTTGTTTTGGTTTACTGTAGTAGCTCACAAACTATCTAAAGATAATAACTGTAGCTTAGCTTCCACAGACGACTAATTATGTATGTATATACGGTACGATTGTCACTTCAACAGATAACAAAATTACTGTTATTTTACAGACTATTTATAGTTTAACCCGTGCAATGTAGACTAGCCCCGTGGTCCGAATTGAGCTATTCGTCATTGTTTTATACGTCTGCGATTTGCACTGTTCGTAAAGTTAGGAATGTTGGCGCATTTTGGACCATGGTCTAGATTTTTTTTTTTTTTTTTTTACTGAGATTTTTTTTACTGTACCAGTGATAAAAATGTTTAAGAAAAAATCAGTTTTTTTGCCTAAAACGTATTTGCTGTTTCCATATTTTTTAAACATTTAATGTTATAATTGTCCTGTGTATAATACATTTAAACTTTGTTTATATAATAATTCATAGCCGGTGCCAGCGGATGCCGTACCTATTTGTTTCTGTTTTGTTGTAAATGTAAAGACTTGGCCAACCCTTGCGCGTAGCGTATTTTGTTTTGGGTGTTTAATTATTATATTTGTTTTTTTTTTGTTTATAGTAGTTATAATATTTTCTATTTGTTTTTATGTCTATTATAATTGGTAATAATTATTTTACTGATGACTCATCAAATGATGAATTTGAGAGCGCTTGTAGTGATATTTCTGATGAAACTCTTACTGATTCTCTCTCATTGGGCATGAATTTGCAGTCTGTCTTCCACGGTAAATCCTCCTCGCTTAATATAGTTCATATTAACGCACAAAGTATTCTGGCACACACTACAGACTTGATTACATCATTTAACAGCGGCGTAGTCGATGTTATCTTAGTTTCTGAATCCTGGCTAAAACCTTCTTTATCATCTTCACTTTGTTCTCTTTATGGCTATAAACTCTTCCGCAATGACAGGGCTGGGGCTGGTGGTGGTGGTGTCTGCATATATATTAGAGATGACATTCCTTGCACTGTTGTCAGTAAATCTCCCAGTGAGTACACTGGCTCCCTGGAACACCTATTTCTGGAAGCGTTAGTTCATCACACCAAAGTCTTAGTTGGAGTGGTTTATAGCCCTAATGATAAAGTAAATTACTTCGACTCTTTTGAGACCATTCTTGAAACCATAAGTACTTCTTACAATCATGCGATTTTGATGGGTGATCTAAATACTTGCATTATTAAAAATAATTCTAGATCTCGTAAACTTAAGTCTTTAATATCTTCAGTAAATTTTGAACTTCTTTCCTTGTCGCCCACCCATCATTCCCCAAATAGTTCCCCTTCTCTTTTAGATTTACAAATACTTTCTCAGCCTGACTTAGTTTCTTCCTATGGTCAGCTTACTGCTCCGTTCTCATACCACGATCTCTTATATCTTAGTTATAATGTTCGTCCTCCTAAACGTAAAGTCAAAATTTTACTTCAGCGTAACTTTAGGGGCATATGTGTTGACCACTTGAGGGAGGATTTTCTTGGTATGGATTGGTCTCCCGTATTTACTGTCAATAGTGTTGACGAAAAGGTACAAGCATTTAACACATTGCTTTTAAAACTTTTTGACAAGCATGCTCCGTTAAGGCCAGTGCGTGTAAAACATTTGCCGGCACCTTGGCTTACTCCTAACATTAAGAACCATATGTTGCGTCGGGATAAGGCCAAGCTCCTATTCAAGAGGTCGCCTTCTATTGAAAAACATCAGTCATATAAGTTATTACGCAATCAATGCAACAGGATGTGTAGGGATGCTAAACGCCGCTATATTCACTCCCGTGTTGATAATAGCTCATCAGCACAAATTTGGAAATTTCTAAAGTCACTTGGTGTGGGCAAAAATTCCGACAATTCTGACTCTCTGCTAAATCTTAATGCACTTAATGAGCATTTTTCAAAATCTCCTGTTGAACTTTCTAACACAATAAAAGTCCAATCTCTTAGTTTACTTTCAAACGGTGCCCCACATGGCTATGATTCCTTTTCATTTCTTGAAGTCACTGAGGCAGAGGTTAAAAAGTGCATATTATCTATTACTTCTCATGCTACGGGTAGCGATGGTATAAGTCGAGACATGATTGTCCCAATATTAAATAATGTTGTTCCCATTGTAACTCACATCCTCAACTTTTCCTTAAAATCTGGTACCTACCCAAATGGTTGGAAATCCGCACTTGTACTTCCTTTACCCAAGTCCTCTAATCCTAAATCCTTTAATGACTACCGACCTATCTCTATTCTCCCTTTCTTATCCAAAGTCCTAGAAAGTGTTGTCCATAAACAATTGTCCACCTTCCTAAATCGTAACAATATAATCAGTCCATTCCAATCTGGGTTTCGGCCATGCCATAGCACAGTGACGGCGCTGTTGAATGTAACAGACGACATACGGATTGCGATGGACAGAAAAATGTTTACTATTGCTGTTTTACTCGATTTTAGTAGCGCTTTTAATTCAGTAGACTACGACATTCTTATAGCTATCCTTCGCTCTATTAATTTATCTCCCTCGGTGATTGATTGGTTCTCTGATTATCTTCGAGGTCGCCGGCAGTGCATTAGACATAATAACTCCGTATCGAGTTGGTGCCAAATCGCTGCAGGTGTGCCACAAGGCGGCGTACTATCTCCATTACTTTTTTCTGTCTTTATTAACCAACTCACTTATGTTATTTCGGCTCCCTACCATCTGTACGCTGATGATTTGCAAATATATAGGCACACTGACATTAGTAATATTGACAACACAGTTGAAACAATCAACCAAGATCTCATAGCTATCAAGACCTGGGCAGACTCGTTTGGTTTACTTGTTAATCCCAAAAAATCACAAGTAATGATCATTGGCAGTAACAGATTGATTAGCAAATTGGATTACAAGGATCTTCCCCAAATTATATTTGATGGTACTGCAATACCTTTTACAGAAAGAAGCAGAAATTTAGGCGTGATCTTTGATTGTACCATGTCTTGGAATGCTCATGTCAATGAGGTTAGTCGCCGTATGCATTATACTTACCACTCTCTCAAGCGGCTTCAATACTTCCTGCCATTTAGTACTAAAGTTATGCTTGCTCAGTCCCTCCTACTCCCCATTCTCGACTACGCCGATGTGTGTTACTTGGATGTTACTGAGCAGCTCTTAAATAAACTTGAAAGGCTTCAGAACTTAGCAATTCGCTTTATTTTCTGCTTACGTAAATTTGATCACGTGTCTGAATGCCGCAAGCAACTCAAATGGTTACCTATTCGTCAACGGAGAAATATGCATATCCTCTGCCTTATCTACAAAGCCCTAAATTGTCCTCAGTTTCCTCAATACATACGTTCCCGTTTCCATTTTCTCCCTCCTAGTTCCCGTCCCCAGAGGTCATGTGTTACCAATAACGTCCTAAAAGTTCCCCACTTTAACACAATCTTCTTCCGCAAGTCTTTTACCGTACAGGCTGCCAAGTTGTGGAATGGGCTGCCTGTTTCAGTTCGCGAGAGACGTTCCGTCCAATCCTTCAAGCGCCACTTAAAAGAACATTTTCTCTCAAATTTGTCATCCTCATCAGTATAATAAGTAAGTATGTATGTATATGTATATGTATGTAATATGTGTGTATCAATATATATGTAGGTATATGTGTTTTAGTTATTTTGTAAAATTGTATTTTTATAAAGGTAGAAAAATTTGTTCCCGCATATACACAACATCTTACACTGCCACTTGGGTTGGCTGGAAGAAATCTCTCCCAGAGATAAGTCCGCCCTTGTATACCTTGTACTCACTGTATATTTAAATGTTTATATGTACAATAAAGAATTATATATATATTTTTTTTGTTTTTTTTTTTAATTGATATGTGTTACAAATGAATCAATGCATCACAAATCTTAGAAGTACATTATGTCCTGCGACAGTTTCCAACTTACATCTGCATTAGATTTAAAATCAGCTTTAATATTTTGAAATTTTATATATTAAGCAAAAAATCAGATGCTGCTAGTTTCACACCACCGCCAAATGTTTAGCAAGATCAATTTCATTGATATCAAACTGAGCTTTTTCTGTTAATATATGTATTGAAAGTGTGGTGTTATCTATTTCTAATAAAATATCACATCTACATGAGAGGTCAGCAAAACATCTTAATGCATAATTATGTATCTAACAGTTCTAAGAAATTGATACTGTCTTGCTTTTACCATTTAATTACTGTCAGTTGATAATACACCTGAGAAAATTTCTAAAGAAAATGTTTAGGAAGTACTCCATATCGCAGAATCATTTTACAATACTTTTCATATACATAAGCATGTTGTAATTGCCCCCCAAACGTTCAAAGTCATAAACTTATATCTATCTGAGCTCTTAGTGTAAACAATTAAACTGCCATTCCTAATGAAATATTGAGCAAAATTACAAACCAAATTTATTTATAAGTGATGATGACTAATAGTGTGATACATTTCCTTTCTATTGCACTTAATCTTTAAGGTCATATCGAAGGAATATATTTTAAAACCTAAAAATTATTTTACATTGAATAAAATTAGTAAAATCTTATTTAAAAAAAAAATAAAGCCTAGCTATTGTAAACCGTTATAAGTTATAGTTTAAAATTATAATAACTAACATTTCTTATTGATTTATCAATATTTTAATCAAGTCTATGTTCTTTATTCAGCTTTTTTCTTAAATATGTATATATATTACAATATAAAAATACACCTCTTTTTTTTTTATAAAAATACCTGAAATTGACTTGAGACAAATGGTTAAGGTATGTATGTACTGTATTTAACCCGCATGGTAAAAGCAATTGTATTCATACAATTATTCAAACATAAAAACTAACAATTTTCTTTGTTATGAATAATTTGGATGTAAATAGTGCATGCATTAATTTAATCAAATCTATAACATGAAATCTTCATTTGAAAGTGTAGATTTTCAATAAACTTATTATTAACTTATTTTAAGGAATCATTATTTTATTTTAAAATAAATCTATGGAACCATCCTTTTAGGAATAGTAAAACTCTAGAAATCTTTGCATGGGGCCAAGCATTTCTGCTACCTATGCAGTTGTTAATTTGTTTGTATAATTATCCATTTCACAATATTTATTATTGTCTAGTGGATAATAAAGTTGATTCAAAATAGTAACAAAATGTATTACATAGTCTCTTATCCACTTTTAAAATTAATTGACCTCGGTTATTTATTCCCACGATGGGTAAAAATATGGGGTCTATGGATAATTGGTTCGAGACTGGCTGCTGAAAACAGAGCATGTTCATTCGTGACCTGAATGATAGTTGTGGTTGGCCCTCTCTCTATGAGCCTCTCCGAGGAGGATATTGTTAGAAATTATTGCAGCACACAGGCTGCTTATTGCAGCACACAGGCTGCTGGTAGGTTTTCAAACTAGAAGCAAATTTTTGAGGTTTTTATACATGGCTTATATTTTAGAATGTTTATCATTCTTTTTATGACTGTAAATAATTTTACACTTTTATTGGAGTACAAATATTCATCCCTCTTATTGCTTTTAATAGCTTCTATTAGGTCTTTTATAAAAGCATAGTCATGTTTCCTTCTGATCCTGCTGTACTGACATTGTAAACTTATTGCATTGTAATCTAAAGACATCACTCAGATATTTTAAGATTGTTTGGAAATTGAAGTCAATACTTGTGATATTACAAAGCTATTGCAAAGCTCATTTCCTTTGACTTTATTTTCGAGTAATTTATCTCAAGTTTTAGAAGGATATTAGGAATTTCCATGTTATGTTATGGACCATCTAACAGTTTGCAGTTTTCATGAAACTATCTACATAGGCAACCTCAATTAAAATATTTTTCAATGCAATTCTTTGTAAACTCGGTCATAAATATAAACTACTCGTATATACCATAATTTCCTATAAAGGTATTTGTGCTTTAGCCTATATCCAATGAATAGAGTTCATAATCGAGTAGGTACCTAGATACATCATCTAATTCATTTGCCTTGATAGGTAACACTTTCCCACGGAAAGCAGGCAGTTTTAAAAAATATATTTCTTATTATAATTTTTTTTCTAAATTAATTGTATCTAGGTCCTCTTGCCAAGCTAAATCAAAATTACGACGCATCTTCATAACAGGTAGGTACTTACTGTTTCGACATCTTGGGTATTTTCTTTATGTTAAGATAACCATTTTACTTTCGAACAACTTTTGACATCTTTTCTCCATTTTTATCACTGCGTATCTGGATTTTAGTTTTATTTAGATAATCACTTTGAAAAACATCAACATGTAAAATATGTGTCAGCTGCGTAGAGCGCGAAAAAACGAATGAGCTATGGTGACGGTGGAGTTGCCAGGTGTATTTACCTTTTATATTTTTAATGGTGTCTTTAAAATTCGCGTATTTAGTAGCGGGAGGAGGCGTTACTACAATAGTTATACCTTGGACTAATTACGAATATAATGAACTATAAGTTGGAATACCTAAATCAGCAATAACATGTCCCAACCAGTTTCGAATTGTTCATTGCGTGTGCTATTTTATTAATAGTTTTATATTTTATGGATTATGAAATAAAAAAAACATGGTAGCTGGTTTATAGCGTTATATATTTTCATCGTTACAATACAACATTAAGTATTTGATTAAAACTAGGTAATTAATTTACCTATTTACCATTAAAAAACAATGTATAATACTATTAAACAAATAACTGATGGATAACAATATTAAAATTAAATAACTTTACAATATAAAGTGCCGTGTCGGTACATACTATACAATTTCATGTATGTTTTTATTCTATTAACTTATTCATTACTTAAGTCATATAATAAATAGATGATGGGGTAACATATTTCTCAACTTACAATTTGATTCATGATTACCATTAAAATAATAATAAACTATACAATACGGTGCTTCTAAAGAAAAACTAATGATATTAAACTAAACTATCCCAGTGACCCCATGATAAAGTAGACATTTTGTTTTTTAATATGATACGTTTATCGTCATTACCTGACAAAGCTATTTTGTTCTGTTCTTGAGTAAATATTTCGTGCTTAAGAGATTTAAATATGATATTTTTTTTCTTCAAAAATGTATTTTCATTTAATACCTTGTAATAATCTTTATATTGTACATCTTTTAATACTTGCTTCTGTATGCCTTTTGCTTTTTTTTAATTCATCTTCTGCCGTTTTAATACAGTATAACTTGGACCTTAATCCTACAAACTTCGAAATCAAACTTCCTCCTAGCTCATCTTTAAAGAGACCTGGCACCTTTTTGTTCCAACTAGGAATGTCGTATACGTTATTTACAGAATAATTACTAGTGTCGAAATAGGGAAGAAAATTTGATTTTAAATCAGCATAAAAATCTTTACTTTCTATTGAATACAAAAAACTATCAGTATCCGTATAACAAAGTTTTAACTTTTCCTTATAAAAAGGCTTCATAATAGAATAATGAAAATCAAACATGTGACTCTTAGATATTTCCAAAACGGAAAAACCAATGTATATAGGTTTATCCAAAGTGATTGTTTCAGGCTTCATTTGAATGGCTACCAAGTTTTCAGTGAAAATTGTAACACTGTGAAAATTTGGTCGAGCTATCATTTGCTCTGCACAGAAACTTTTCTTTGTTTTGTTACTATCATCATTCCACCTATTGACTAATTTCACATTAACCCTCTTTTCTGTGTCTTCTAACGTCTTGCCAAATATACTGTTGTTAAGAAGTTTGAAGAAATCTTGTTCAAATGTAGATTTAGCTTTTTTTCGTAATTCAGTATTCATGTCAATATACTGCTTTAAATAAGGACTCTGATTAAATTGAATAACTCTATGTATTTTTTTTAACAACAAACCATGTTTTAAACATGTTTGCAGATGAGCAAAATGTATGACATAGAAATATTTATCGTATAAATTTGGAATCAATTTTGAAGTTTTAGACCCTGGCGGAGTAAATTTTTGAGCACAGAATGGAAAATCGTTATGATCATTATGCAAATGTTCGGGGTATTCTAAATCTACTTCTAGTATATAACCAATGTCTCCGTTAGTTGGCACATTTATAAAATCTATTCCAGCGATTTCCAAGTCATTCAATAACTTAAAATTGGAATGAGGCAAATAAGCACACATTGCATATCCATAGAGATTATTACAATCGATATAAATTAGAAAGTTATTACTTTTTCTTGGATCGTAAGTTTTTAAATACTTGTTATTGGCTTTTGAATACCTTGTCGAACATAAACATATTCCACCGCGAATACCTTTTTGAATCATTCTTATTATTTCCAGGTCGTGTATTAATTCTAATTTAACATCTGTTTTTAATAGCATGGCATCAAAACTGAGACTCGGTGCTGTAACATAAAAGGCTGGGTCTAATTTATAATTTATCTTACATGTCTGGCGAAAACTTTCAAAAACGTCAGCTAATAAAAGAACATCTGACTTAAGATACAAGTCTGTGTATTCACCGAGATTCGATAATTCAAACGTTTGCCAGACTTTTTTTGCATGATCATAATCTACTTTAGATATATTACTATTGCGTAATTTGCTGAAAAAGAACTCCTGAGGCGGAAGTACTTTTTCTTCGTATGAACTCCAAGTAGTCATGTATTCATATGGATACACCCCTTTTCGTTTTATTAAAGCAAAATGCTCATGAGAAGGAAAATAACGCCGCAGATGATTAAAGTCGTCATTTTTTAAGTTTGCGACAAGTTTCTCTAGACTTGTGCCTAAAAATTTAAAAGAATCAACAAATCGAACAGGTATGATATCTTTATCATTAATTTGAAAAAATTTTGTAAAAGATATGTAGTTTTCCTTATTTTTTGCTATTACTTGTATTTTTCCTGATAGTTTTCCCAACTGTCGTATAAAAAGATGACTGTCATAACCCGCTAAATTATGAAAAAATATAGGAACAAACTTAGGCAAACAATATCTAATATTGCAATAAGAATGAGCTGCACCACGATACCGTCCTGTAAGATGGCAATGATCTTTAACTTTATCGTCAAACAATATTTTATCACAAAGAAAACAATTTGTAGCCCGAGCAAAGTTCGCTTTGTCTTCATTTGTTAAACAAATAGCCACTGGCGACTGCAAAACGTTATAAATATCGGTTATATCCAATAATAGACTTTCTAAAAACTTTTCTACACAGGCTGGACCTCGATAAGATACATATTTATTACGCGACTTATCATAAGAACACACAACGTAATAAGCAAATGCTGATGGTACGTGTTTTTGCAATATCTTTGTACAGCCTGATCCAGAATCGAGTTCAGTTGGTTTTAATAATGATTCAAAATCTGCGTATAAGACGAAGGGCATGTCATGCATTCGCTCGTAATGATTAAATTGAATTCGTGTTCCATCACCGGGTAATATTGTCGATACACCACCACAAACATGAGCTTTCAGTTTATCATTACTATCAAAGAATATCATACAATCCTCGCATAAATATATTTTAGAATGATGTTTAGTTAATTGAAGACGAAGTAATTTAGATAAATCTTTAATAAGACAGTAATGGGTGCGTTTTCTGTTTTCCAGGAAAAGCATATTAATGTGATGATCTTTGCGAATCTCGCTTTTGTATAAAGGTCCGACAATGTTACCATTCTTTTGAATGCCGTAAATATTAATACTTATGCGAGGATTATTCTTTTCAAAAACTTTGATGTCCGCAAACCCAACTGGAAAAATCATATTTTTGATATTGAGTACATTTTTAAAGTGTGGGTAAGCTGACGTTCGATGTGCGTTTCTGTTTATAGGAAATAGTGCTGCCATGACACACCATAAAAAACAATAATTATCAGAATTTTGAATGTTGATACATGCTCGTTTACATTTTATGGACTTTGGTAATTCTATAAAACTGGAGCCTCTTAACGGGTTATATTTGTTTATATTTACTTCTAGATATAGGCTTTGTAAATAGGCCCACCCACTATCTCTTTCTTCAAATTCTTCAATTTTTTTACAAATTAAGTGAATAATTTTTGAAAACATATCTTCAAAATTGAAGTTTTGATGCAAGATGAAGTTTTCCGTTGCAAATGACTTGATTGAAATCGAATCATACTTACTAAGCAGAAAGAATTCACAGAAAAGTTCAAAATTAGCTTTAACATTAGTGTGAGCTTGAATTTTCGCTATGAGCAATAGGCGTACGCGAGAGCGCAAGTGCCATAAAAACTCGGCGGGCGGGCGAACACGCGCACTATCATGACCCTCATCTTGATATCGAACACGGTACGATGCTATACGATTACGAAAAGCGCTATGAACTTTTTCAACCCCCTCACTATCAACGACCGAACTGTTGTTCTTATGTAAAATACTTTTCAAATGTGCAGAGAAAACTTTGTTATTTACGGATACGTCACAAACTGAACAGAAAGTAGACCTCGACATTATGATTTGGACAGTACAAATTCTCAAAGTTAAAGTAATAAAGGCTTAAGTATGTAAGTACCTAATCTTTGAGTTTGCTAACGATAAACAATAAGTAAACCAGCTAAAACATAATTTACGCAGAGAGAAACAAAAGAGAACCTATTTTTTAACTTTATCTTTATAAAATATCCCCTCTGTGGTAAACTTTGCCTTAGCTAATTTTACAAATTTTTTTAATGCGTCAAATTCTGGAGATTCTGCTTCGCCTTGCAAGCGTACCCAAACGATAGCGCGCTCGCACCGGTCAAGGCCGCTGAGATTAGATACCTCCTTCTGGTTGTAGAGGCGTAGCTCCACTAGCAAGTCGCCGTCGAGCTGTGCAGTCCGACGCGTTACACCACCAGGTACTCGGCGTGTCAGGATACTGGTGGTCTTGTTTGGCAGGTTTGGCGGCCGCGAAACCTCGCTGTCCGACTCTGAGTCGAACAACCACTCAGAAGTATTGGACGACGATGTATTCTTCACTTCTGCACTCTTCGCCTTCGATAGGCACTTTATCTCCTTGCTTCTCTTCTTTGGACTAGGGAGATAGAAAAAGGATACACGATTATTGTACACATTAAACACTTGAAATTTAGATATATGTAAATATAGCAATAAAAGTACCTGATGTCTTCGTCGTCGGTATCAAAGAAAAGGTCAGATTCACAGCTCTTCTTGGCTGACCTTTTGTTTTGCTTGCTATCCGACCTGAAAATAGTAAATGTTGTAACGGATGCGGCTGATGAAAAAAAAACTGCGGTGGCGAATGAGATTAGAGGTTTAATACGTCGAGACACAAATAGCACAGTCGGTAGAATCGAAGTGGTTTACAAATTTTTGTGCTCCTATTTATAAGATTTCAATAATTTAATTTATATAATACCGTCTAACATAATTAAATACATTTTTTAAATAATTAATATACCTTAACACGAATAAACAAAAAACTTACAACTACACACATACATTTAATAATGGTTCTATCCCCAACAAATGTCATATTAGTATTAAGAGTGGTTACAAGAAAACGAGTTGAAGATTCACATCTTCAATTCATAAGATAAAAAAAATATCATCATCATCAGTCAATCAGCATGCCACTGCTGGGCTTGATGGTCCCTCGTGAAGACAGCACTTGGAGAGGTCACGTCATATACAGCCTGGTCCAACGGCTCAATTTGTTGAAGCATGAAGATGATCAACCACTTATAGACAATTAAAGAATAGATATAAAGTATAGCAATAAAGTATAAAAACTTACGAACATTTTTCAGCTGTCTTGGTCTTGAGATTTTTTGATGAGGAGGTACTGAAGCACTGTTAGTGGTCAGAGATAGCACTGGAGTGTACTGTGACTACAGTTTTTCCGGATTTTATACAAGAAAAGTGCAATGCAAGTAATAATTTTACTGAGGTTCTCAACCTATACCTTATCTTTATAATCATTTTTATTTAACATGACTAATCTAAAAAAGAATGCTCATTAATTTTTATATTGTTAAATAAGTAAGTAATATTATAAAATATTATATATATAATCACAAAATTATTATTTTCCGTCCAAATCATATCCACACAAAATATTTATAAGAAAACAAATATGCATTCACGGATATGATGTCTATACGTTATCGAGAATCCTAATGCATTCACTTCCACTTCCATGGTCAGTGTTCGTTTTTCAAACACTAAAGAACTGACACTTTATTTAGAGAAAATATTTTTTTTTTCGTGATTTTTTTATCACACCGCGCGTTTTAGGCAAAGGAGACGCGAAGCGCTCTGGGTACTATGGTACCCGGGACGTGTGAGTGGAGCAGTTCTCAGGTCTGCAACAAAATTTTTGATCCGCAGTTGCGTATGATCCAAAAACGGTCCGATCATCGGCTGAACTTCGTCAGCTATATAAAAAAAAAAGTACTTACGTAGCAAGAAAGAAACAAAACGACGAACTGACGCAATTACGTGTATTGGATTTTTATTTTCGAGGTAGTAGTAGATCGTTATTCAGCATCACAACATCTAAAAGAAGATTATAGTTTGGTAGTTTACTTTCAAAAAGTCGGTTGCATACTCAAAATATAAAACTTAATAACGTTTTGCACCTCTGACTTTCATGATATTTAGCAAAATTTGATATTTACCCATAATTCTACCAATGTGCAATATGACGCGGAAATAATCAGCAAATTAATTGTTTGTCGTTTATTTCCACAAACTTGCAATACAATACTGTGCATATACAGCAAAATAATTGTTTACCGTTTAATTCTGCTGATGCAGAAATCTCGTGTAAGGCTGCATGCTCCAATTTTTTTTTCATTTCGGGTTTATTATATTTATTTAAATTATACATGTACATACATATTTACAATTACTAAGGAATATTATCTCCAAATTAAAAAGTCTTCTTTATAATAACGGATGCGATTTCTAATTTTCATTTTTCGATACTACTATTTAAAACAGATAAACAATAGGTATATCGTTCTATTAGGCGAACCGAATGTATCTATAGCATAACGATATTGATACGACATGACGACAGAACCATAGAAGTTTAAGAAAATTATTGTAATAATACATAGGTGGTATTCATCGGTAGCATCTCATACACGTTCCCACCGCACTACCCTATTTAATTAGGATGTTAAGACCTTAGTCAGCCAAGGTAGGTAGTTAAAATGTTCTTAATATTTTTTATATTTTCATTTTTTAAATTATTGGAATATTTATTTTCTATTTTTTATTCGTGTGATGACTGGAACACATCTTTCAGGGATTAGCCCGCCCTTTTAAATATTTTGTAAAAATCAACAATTTTATACTTTGTTTTATAATAAAGAATATATTTAATTGAAGTAATTTAATAAACAAATAAAAGTATTAACGTGTGAAAGAAGCCTTATTATTTGAGTAAGCACTCGTAACTGGATATATGAATAATGTGCAATAAATTTATTGCTGATAAATGAATTTCGTGGGAATGCTTTGAAACTGTATGGCAGGCAGAGTGTCGAACGGTACAGATACTTATCCGAGAGTTGAGTCCTGAAGCTACGAAACCTCAACCTGTTTAATTTCTGTTGTTATTGCACTGCTACCTAGTTGAATGCCTTAATATTCTGAGATAGAAAACCTTGAAAATGTGTCTAGTAAATCGCAATCAATCAAAAGTATACTGTTTACAGTCAAACAATACAACACAATAGAAACATTATGAAATGAAATGAAATAAAAAATCTTCTTTTCCATTTAACCCTATATAATGTATATTGGGCAATCTTAAACTGTTTTCATCAAATCACCGTAAACGAACGCAGTGAGATTTGCGGAGCTAGAGCGCAGCGAAGCGTAGCTCAAATCTCACTGCGTTCGTTTGCGGTGTTTTGATGAAAACTGTTTTAGAATGCCCAATATACACCTACTCTCGTGAACAGCTTGTATACATAAATTAGTGGCGTGATGGGTCTGTAGTTCTTCAACTGGGCCTCGTCGCCTGTGCCATGCTTTAGGCGTTTTGCCTTCGAAAATGGCGGAGTTAAATAGCCTCTGCAGTGCTTTCCGGACTGGTAGTCCACCCGCTTTTAAAAGCTCAGCTGTAACTCCATCATACATAGCCATTAGCCGTGTTGTTTTTGAGCTGTTTGAGAGCCACAATAATCTTGTAGAGGCTGACGTCCGGGATGTTTTCGGTGTAATGCCGTATCAATTTGGCTCTAGGTTATGTAGCCTGAATGACAGATGCCTGCTATGTTGTGTAAAGCTATCCATAGAAGCGTTCGATCCTTCGATCTCAGCCATAAACTCAGGTCGGGACGTAACGACTCATTGTTTGACGACCATTGTTGCTCGGAGGTAATTTTTAATTAATTTCAGTTTGCTAAAATTTCAAGCCCGAAAAGTGCTAAGATGGCTGCACTTGTTAGAGCTAACAACATCAATAAAACTAATTACTAAATTTTGTAATCCCTAGCCGATCAAATCATAAAGTTACGAAATAAAGTTACAAGGCGTAAAAAGAATACACTTCCGTGTTAATAATTTAAAAAACAAGTAATACGTTATTTTTGTAATTTTATTAAAAACTTGGTTACATTGCCTTATTGGAAAATTTTAGCACTATTGACCACATTCATACTGTGAAGCAGGTAATTTAAGAGTACAATGAATACCAGAAGCCTCTCTACATTGCGTTCATTGATTATTCCAAAGTATTCGCCAAACTCAATCATACCTATATTTGGCCAAGACTGAAAGAACAAGGAATCAGTGAAACCTACATAAATATAATTGAAAACATCTACAGTAAAAGTGTATAAAACTTGAATCAACAGGCCAAAAATTCCCAATACATAGAGGAGTCAGGCAAGGAGATCCGCTATCTCCAAAGCAATTTTCAGCTGTACTTGAAAGTATATTCAGGAAAATAAACTGGGGGAACCTTGGTCTAAATACATATAAATGGAAGGCGCCTGAATCATCTTCGATTCGCTGACGAACTGGTTTTACTGGAAAAAGATCCAATGATTCTAGCATCCATGATAACGGATATAGCGAATGCAAGCCGGGAGGTAGGTCTTGAAATGAACAAAGACAAAACCAAAATAATGACGAACTCAAAACAGGTAAACATAATAATCGAGGGAAACCAGATCGAATACGTCTCCGAATATGTGTACCTAGGTCAAATAAATTCGCCTGCTGACCAGATGTCTAAAGAAATTGACAAAAGAATTACATATGGATGGAAAAAGTACTGGTCCTTAAAAGAAATTATGCAAAGCAAAGATCTAGGAATCCATGTTAAAGTTAAAACCTACAACACTTGTGTACTCCCATGCATAACATATGGATGTGAAACATGGTCCCCTTACAAGACGTCAAAGAGACAAACTCTTAAAATGCCAACGAACAATGGAGAGAAGTGTGCTGGAAATTAAACTGAAAGATAAATTAAGATCCACAGACATTGGAGCCAGAACAAAAATGACAGACATACTTACGCGCATTGACCAGCTAAAATGGAGATGGACTGGTCACTCTCTTAGAGACTGTACGGATCTAACGTGGCTCGCAGTACGAACTGCGAGCCACGTTAGATCCGTACAGGATGAGAGTGGCTCTCAACAGAAAACAATGGAAAGAGTTGGAGGAGGCCTTTGCTTTAAGGCACTCAGAGACACGCGACATACTTTAGATTATATTATAAAAATAAAACTGTAATTATTTATGTTTCTGAAATAAAAGGCTATTTTATTTATTATATTGCCTATAAGTCAGTGATTTAATATTGATAAACATTGTCATAATTTGTACGTTTTTTTTTTCAACCGGGGCGGATCGCCCCCACCGCCCCTAATTTGGGTTAGACTCGAGCCTCTCGGTGGGGAAGTATATGGGCTGTTGATTATGACGATGATGATGATACTTGGGATTGTTAAACATCTTCAAATGACATCCTAATGACTCAAATGATTATAGCAAAGGTGCTGTGGAAGAAATTCCCTCTAAAGTCTTGTCTTATGAGTATTTAGTTATAATTATCATAGTTTTAATTGGCGAAAATCATAGTTATAAATAAAGATAGACAAATTTTCCGAAAAAGTTAAAAAAATCTGAATTTTTTTTAACTGAATTTTGTATGGAGCCAGCACTTTAAAAAAACAACGTATTTAGTATGGACGAGTTCAATTAAAATTCGCACCCCTTTGCTACACAAAGTGGAATCTGGACTAAGCTTCATATAAAAACATTTTAAAAATCAAAAAGTTAAGTTTGGAAAAATGTCAAACTCACACTTGACCATTTTTGATAAGTCTATTATGTGTGTCCTCATTTATGCTAATAATCTAAATTTAGTATGGAAAAAAAGTCGAACTCACACGACCATTTTTTGGTGTGTCCTCATTAGCTGTGGAATTGTACGGGGGTCAAAAATTTCGTTATTTTTAAGCTCCACCGTTTTCGAGTTATAAGGAATTTTGTAAATATTTTTCTTGAAGTTATGCAGGGTTGAAATTCCTTACAAAAACAGTCGAAAATGTCCTAAGTCCCGGAGTCCCGGCTTCATACTAAATACGGTGAAATTTTTGTAAGAGCTGCTAATGTTTTCCGTGTTTTTCTCTAAATGGCATGTCATACGTCATCTACCAGTGTTGAACACACTGCAGCGCACCTCATCAACCGTTAACGCTTAACGCTTTGGCGGTGTATTATACGATGTACGAATAGTACGATTAGGCACGATAAAAGAGTTCGCGCTTGGTAACATTTCTTTTAGTACAGTACAGGACAACGTTACCTATTCGTACATCGCACGTGTACTATACAAGACTATCTGCTAGCGTTAACGCATTTGTGGCGTGTCAATAACGCTTCAATAGCACCGCTTTTTGAGACAGTTGTTGGTTAATCGATTAGAAACTACAAAAACATTTGTCACTATTGATACAAACTACAAAAACATTTGTCACTATTGACTTATTAAGTATAATTTACTAAGAAATTGTAGTACGAATAAATTGCACCAGGAAATGCGTATAAAACGGCAAAAGCTGTTTTATTGAAACGCTATCAAGACACGATAACGACGTTAATATTAGCGTAATTAGGCCCCTGTTCTTTTATAATATTTAAGTTTTATTGCTGGCCGCTCAACTTCAAAACGCCGCCGCCCGCCGCCAACTTTAGCCAAACCTCTTACAACCTTTTAGCAAAAAAAGTTTGAGAACCTAAGGGTATATTTTATAAGTGAACACGCCTAGCGTGTTCTCGGCACTACAAAATACATTTTTTTCATAAAATAGAAAAACTAGTTTTTTTAAGTGGCCACTTTAAGATGACATAGCCTTACTCGTAAAAATTATGCACAAATAATTTGAACAAGAAATCTGGTCTAGTTTATGAAATATTTTCAAAACATTCAGAACACGCGTGGCGTGTTCGTGGCATAGCGATGTAGGTTTGCTTGAACACGCGAGGCGTGTCGGTGGCATTGAATGTGTTAATAGAAACTAAATTAGTAGGTATGTTCTTAAATGCTTGTATTATTAAATGACTATTCCGATGTAAGAATAAATAAAAATATTACTTAGTTTTCCATCGATTCTGTATAACAAACCAAAAAAAACACAAAACCTTACCCACTCTAATAAATTTAAAAAAATGGTTTCAAAATGGTTGGATGTTAGTTTGGAAGACATTCATAGTATAATTAGATCATCATAGTCATATACATACACACCATCTGCCATATATAAATTGTACTCGGAACATGCACATACATAACCTTATATTACTGAATTACGAGTGCTCATAGACATACATAATTACACACACACACACACACACACACAAACACAGAGAGAGAGAGACTAACACACAAAAAACAAACTACAATTCACTTTCTAATTAGGTAGAGAAAAAATGTTTTCTGTTGATAAATAGTTATTTGTACAACAAGTGAGCAAAGTTATTGAGTGATTTAAGGGCACGCGACATAAAAAAAATTTGCTCTCGTGTTGAACATACAACTTTTCACCTCTACCATAGACGAAGAATAATATCATCCTTGCCTCTACATAGGTAAGAAAACCAAAGACAATATTTTTTATTATTTATAACTAAAACCCTGTAAAGTAAAAATACTGCAATTATGCAAGTTAAAAGTAAGTTTTGTTCGGAACTGTGATTGTCGCATTATTTACTTGCGTATTACGAGTATGTACTATTTCCGTCTCTACGTTTGTGCATTGCGGAGGGTTTGCAGAAGGGCCTAGTGAAACTGGAGGACTTTCAACAATTCATATAATCTACTAAATTAGTTCTTACTCATTATTCGTATAATCCACTAAATTAGTTCAAACGACCTTATGAATGAAATGGATTTGCCGCCAATTCCACCATTTCGTTTTCAAATTTTTTTTTAGAAGTTGCGTTCGGAATTTGCACTGCTTGGCATTTTTATAAAAACCAAACATGATATTTTTAAGTGATATAATGTTCACTGGTATTTATTTTAAATATTACGTCTTTAAAAAGTTAATAGTATAATTTATTAACTTAAATTTCAATAAATAATTATTAATAACTAATATTAATGAGTTGAATCGCTTGGCCAAATTCAGTTTCTGAACGAACCTTGCCTAGTTTATTTTTTTCAGCGCCGAGTAAATTCCAAAAGGTGGTGTTCGAAATTAAATTCACTTTGCCTCTTCATTTTGCAAAATCACTTTTTGCTGCGAGTTTTGCCGCACCAAAAGCACCCTTTTCGTGCTGGAGAGGTGAAATCATTATTGTAATAAGAGGAGCCTTTTTTTTACGAGGGGAATGCGTTTGCCCCGCCAAGCCCCCGCAGGACTCACCGGCGTGTGGGACTCCGCAGCGAGCGACTACCCACTAAACCCCTCGATATGCCCTCTTTGGCGCCTAGCGCAGCCACGTCCAAAGGACGCGCCGCTGCCGAACGAGGTCATGGGAACCCTTACAGACCGACCATAACCCCGTCCGCGACACCTGCCCACCAATGGCGGGCCCCTCACGCCCTCTCCAAGATGGAGATGGAGAGGAGTTCCCGGGGCATACTCCGGGTGGTAATTTTTTACTGTGGTTTTCTTCCACGCGGCCCGATGCTCAGTGCGCCAGGCCCCCGGCCCCGCTCAGTGCGGGGTAACGGGCTTGCCCGACGGCAGACCCCACTGGATCTATCGCCGCGCACACGATAATAAGAGGAGCCTGACTCTCATTAACACAGGCTGACCTTATATGTGAGCAGTGCATAAAGTGCATTAGTTGTAAAAGTTTTCCTGAAATAAAATCTATTTTATTTTTATTTATTTATTTCAACTAGGTTTACCAGGTGTCCGGATTTTTAAGAGGTATGTACACGTCCCTCTTTAACCATGATCGGTACGCAAAATGTCCCAATTGTTGATCAGATCACAAAAAATTTTCAATTTCCTATAGTAAAGCAGTGAATTTATCAATTGGCCTAACGCCAATTTTGATAATGCTAAAAACGCCACCACAGGCTACCCGAACACGCCTATTGGCGTTGATGTAAAGCGTTCGGTTAGGTTATGAAATTTTTGCCATTTTTGCTCCACACCCTAACCGAACGCTACATTATCAATATGTCAAAGTCATAAGCTATTATAACCTAAATTTATTTTCAGTTTCCAGATTCTGGATGTATTATGATGTAATAAGCTCGCTTCATGATTAACGATCATTAATTTCCATAAATAATGAAAATAAAATTTATTTCGTTAAAACTTATTCAATCGTGTCAAAAATTTTACGTTTAGTAAACGTCAAAAATCTTAAATGTCAAAAACTGCCACTTTTGACCCTCTTCGATAGCTGGGGCGAAATTGGCAGTTCACAATGCCATTTTTGACATTTTTTCAGCTATTCGAACGGTTGACGTAAACAGATAAAAATGCTGAGTAAAAATGCAACTTTTGTTCACATTTCTTCTAACCGAACGCTCATTGTGTCAATTTTGTCATTTTTAACAGTTATTTTTGCCACCTCGATGCTATCCGAACGTGCCTATAATGTCCTGTATTCTACAAGTCAAGCTCTTTCGTTTGATACACGTTTTTTTTTATGTAAGGCCCGGCAAATGACCTCCTCCCGCCTGATGTTAAGCGGTGAAAGAGGCCCAAATGAGTTGACAGATAGAGTAGGGACGACATCCACTATCCTACCTGCCCGCCCCTTGCCGGCCTAAAAGATGCTTTTTCACACCTCATTTGAAGGAACCCATGTTATAGGATGAAGGAAACACGTGCGCAGGTAGAGAATTCCAAGTGTGGGATGAACGACAGAAGAAGGAATCTTGGAATTTCTTGGTACGGTGTGAAAAGGAAGATACAGTGTAAGGATGACTCCGAAGGCCCTTACGCGTGTTTCTGTTAAGGAATGGAGAGGGAGGGATAAGGTTAAAGAGCTCCTCAGAGCATTCCCCATGGAACATTCGGTAAAAGGCGCTAAGAGAGGCGATGTCACGACGAAGTTGTAGAGGCTCGAGGGTGTTAGTTGCCTCTACATCGCCAATTATTCGAATAGCGCGACGCTGCAATCTGTCCAGAGCATCGAGGAGGTACTGAGCGGAGTCGTCCCAAAGGTGCGAGCAATATTCCACGCATTGGGGAGGATTGTACAAAAACATATAATCCGCTAATTTGTGAAGGCGGCCATCTTGGACTTTTTTATAGCGTACTGGAGCGCGTTCAGGGCCTTGGAGTGTAGTTGTTTAACTCATTCGGAGGTGTTGGAACGCATTGCAGCAATAACATCTTTTATCTTCCTCTTTCATATGAATTTTTCATATTTTTCTCTTTCTAGCAGATGACGTAATAGATAAAGGCCCCAATCGTTGGGAAGTATTTCAATTATAAACTTCAGAGCGTTTTGCAACCATCACACTTCATGGTTGCTTGATTGTAAGTCGCTCTGACAGTCGAAGGTCTTGAACGGGCCGATTGTTTTACTCAAACGTCAAGCTCTAAGCCACTGAACGGGGCTAGAGGGAAAAGTTGTACTTCGTGCGAAGGCTCTGAACTGCGCTCCTGTATTCCACAAACAACCACCGCAATATGAGTATTAAATGAAATGGCTTGCTTCGATTTGATACCCATATTGCAGGGATTGTACATAAATGTAATCTGTAATTTTGTTGTGGCGGCTATCTTGAACTTGATTTTTTTTAAAAAGTACTGTATTCTGCAAGTGAAAACCTTTCATTTGATACCGATATTGCGAGTTTTGTTTGTAAAATTCAGGAGCGCGGTCAGGGATATCGCACGAGTCTTGTTTTTAATAAAAAAATAAAATGATAGACTGAATCAATGACATAAAACGACTCATACTTTTGGTCACAGACTAGCTTTTGGTTGACCATATTCAATTAGAAAAGCGTAAAAGACCCAAACAAATAAAGAAACAGAGAAGTTAAATAAAAGGTTGAAAAATTAAAACAAAGGGAATATAGAAAATAAAGCAAAAATAGTAGTAAAAGAAGTTTGATAGCACGACAAGTCTTGTATTTATTAAAATGATAAGAGTTAATCAATGACATAAAACGATTGATACTTTTTTTGGTCACAGACTAGCTTTTAGTTGACCATATTCAGTTAGAAAACAATTTAGGTAGACTCAAAGGTAGGTGGTGGTTTTGTTGCATGCTGTTTTTCATGATGGATCAGGAGTCCTCTTTTAGATACATATTTCTCTGTACAGTATATGCATTTATATGGCTTGTCTCTCGTATGTTGATACATGTGATACTGAAAAATAAATAACCACATTAAAATGTTGAATAATATTTGCAAAAGTATTTGCACGAGATTCTTTGACTTTGGTAGTGAATAGTAATAAATTCAATAACAAGTTATAGTAGGCACTAGAAAAGGTCTAGATAGATACAAGACACAGGATATTTATTTATTTAATCTTTATCGTACAATATAAAAGAGATGTACAAAAGGTAGACTTTTTGCCTTAAGATATATTGTCTGTCCTGTCCATTCTCATTTGTTGCCGTGGCCGGGGGGGTTATTGTCTAAGAAGAAATCTATCGCGATCGCTTACAATTTGACAGTCACCGTGCATCAATCGCTCCCTTTATTATGTCTTATGTTCACGGCGCAATGAAAATCAAATTAAAGGCGATCGTGATAGACTTTTTCTAAGACAATAACCCACCCGATCACTTAGTTCTACTAATCGATCCAAGGGCATTTTTTTGCCAGTGGTCTGTTCAGTCGGCCCATCGTTGTTAAAATATTAAATTGTATTGGTACTGAATCTAGTGATTGAGTAGGACCATGATAAATATTTTTCCTCATGGTACTATTTATATCTTTTTGAAACAAAATACATAATGTAAAAAAAGATTTTTTTCCCAGTGATACACTCTTAGAAAAGTTAGGATTTGGTTCGATAAATCTATTTTTGGCTAGCACATTTAAATAGAAAAGTTTTGTTGTCATGCGAACTAAATTAAAAGAAAATAAAAAGATAAAAGTGTGACGAGTTTGCACCCAAGTAGATACAGCAAGAGGCTTGTCGCAAGTGGAAGGAGACACTCGCTATTCCAGCTGCTGGACACCTGACGATTGATACCATTCATCCGGGGTTGAAGGAATGGGCGCCGGCGTGGCGGTCTCCAACTACATGGTGCATGTATTAAACAAACATGGGTGCTTTGGTCACTACTTGTATAAAGTTGAACGTCGGGAGGAAACGCAGCAGTGTCACCACTGCGACGCCGCCGGCCATATTGGCAAGCCCACATTGCTGGAGTGCTCGACGATCTCATCAATTCTCCTCACGCCGCTCCCCTCCGGCGCAGGCGTTTGGTTGGTAGAAAGCAGGTCTATGAAACCCATATTTCATACACGCCCTGGGTTTGGCCTGCATGATAGGGTGGCTTCGGACGATGTGACTATAGGCCCCTCGTCCGTGGATTACCTTTATGTCCAAGGTTATCCCCCCCCCCCCCATGATCGGTTAAAACCACAGTGATAGCGAGATGGCGCTCTACGCTACAATTGCGGTGGATCTGTTTCAATGTTATTTTACTCTTGCTCCAAGCAATCATGCCCATACTGCCATAATGATGCGGAGAATAGGCTAGATGACAAAAAAAATTTTTTTGCTTTAATAGAAGTTCATTCATATAATAAACAGAATGAAAAAATCGTTTTTCGAATAACTATAAAACAACCAAGATATAAGGTATTAAAGATTTTTCTCCATCTCTTTCTAGCAAAACGGCAATTTACAAGGAGTTAATATGGCCGTACTCAACAATGACGTCACGGTTGATGTCGGATCTCTCTGTCTAATCGCCTTCAAATTAACAACTTAAAATGCTTGTATCTAATGTATTTCTAAGCCGATTTTAATTCTAATTTCACAGGACTGCATCTTTTTTCACGGTATTTTAATATTTAATGACGAGACATAAAAATTAGAATTCAGTCATCATCCCAGTTCGGGCTTCCCAGGCTCTGGATTATCCAGTTTATGGACAGGATGGACGTCGAGGTTGGTTTAGTACGTTTGCTCTGCACTCTGCAGGAAGTCTCCCACACATGCTTGTCGGCTACCCATCGGCAGGTATGGTGCGCAATTGACAGGCGCGTGAGTAGTGGTATCGCTTTGTCGACCCTATTACAAGCGCCCTAAAGGGCAAAGAGAACACTGAGGGGTCTTTGTGGGTAGCCCTGGTACTCTGTCGGGAGAGCCCCACACATGCTTGCCGTCTAGCTAACGGTGGGCACGGTGCGGTCACGCACTTCCCCCCGGAAAACCCCCACAAAGGGTTCTAGAAACAGGATATGTCAAATCTTAAATCAACATTATTTATTTTTATGGGTATTAACCAATTTTCCTGTATTCAAGATAATTATTGTGCATTTAAGTTTTAATGGAATCACGGGTAAACAATATTACCTTTGGTACTACCAAAAGGACTACGGGCAAATCGATTTCGAAAAAATGCCCTTGGATCTACCAGTACAACTAAGTGATCGGACCACCGGCAACAAACGTCCATTCTATGTGATGGGATATTTCATTTTACAGCTACTATTCTAAGTATGAATGTGATTTTGACAAATTGATACTTACTGTGTAATTATCTTTTCTCCTAAAGCTATGATTACATACAGTACACTGGTACTTAACTACTCCTTTCACACTGACCAATGGTGCCTTATTAGAATTTTTGGTAATAACTGCTAAGTTTCCTTGTGATGCTTGCTTATTTTGCGATAATTGTGAACGACGTTCGATTATGGGTTCTACTTTGCGACCAGGGTGCATTCGACTTCTGTGTGAGTAGCAATTGCCGGAGCTTGCAAAACATTTTTCACAAAATGGGCACTTGTATGGTCTTTCACCAGTGTGTTGATTAATGTGGAACTGAAATTGTAATTTTATAAAATTAAACTTTTATTTTTATTTCATGATCTTTTGTTTATACATAACAGGAAAACTTCTGCTTTTGTGGTAAGCAACTAAAAGGCTGAAGGTGGAAGTGAGCTTCATCTGGATTTCATAAATACAGACAAACTGTATATCATACCTATAAAATAGGAGAACAAAATAATGCTGTTAAAATATTTTTGTGACCACAGCCTTACATTAATGGTAGTGAGGCAGATGTTCAACAGCCCTTCAACCTCTTAGCCTCTGGAATAGAACTTTCAGATATAAACCAGTTTTAAGCTAAACCAAAAATGGCAGTTAACAGCGGTGAAGTGGTTTAATTCTATTTTATAGTATATTCTTTACCAAGGTATATAAACAGTCAATTGCAACTGAGACGTTACGCTAAAACATCGAGGGAATGTAATTGACTGTTTGTTTCCGAGATGAATACTCTGCTTTTCATCACTCATGTGAGGAAGTTGTGCAAGTTTGTTGTTTAATTAATGTTTAATAAACAATACAAAAATATATTTTTACAGAAATAAAAACGTACAAGATGAACAAGAATTTGTTTTCTGTTCTTACTTGGCCTTTTCTTTTTCGCACGACGATACTGTATATGAGAACTCAAAGGGATCTAAATGACTAAATCCATACAGCAATATCTTAGGCTCTGTTTCTTTGCCTTTAAGTGAATAATTACATCCCATGAAATGTAAATTCGATTTACATTACATGTGTTGAACAAGCACAAACTTGTGCATGCAAACACTTTCAGAGCATGAGTGATGGAAAATATGTTATTTGCCTTTTTGACATACCTTCAAGTCTTGATTTCTTTTGAAACTTTTATTACATATATTGCAATTATAAGGCCTCTCAGTACTGTGTGTTATATTATGAGCCCTCAAATTACTCCTTGTGTTATAAGATCTTCCACAAATTTTACAGTTGAATGATTTCTTACTTGATAAGTGGACGGAAATATGAGCAGTTAGATTTTTTTCAGTCCTAAAGCTGTAAGATGAATATTTAATTAATTCTTAATAAATAAAATGATTAACATTTGAACATTCTAAATATCAACCAGTAAAGTTAGCTTCTTGGATCCACTGATAATACCAGCTTTAGTTTGTTTATATGTTGCAAAGGGAATATATTATTAGTAGTGATTATTCGGTTTAGAACAGATTTCGTTCTATAAAACAGCTTATATTTTTACAAAACTGCAGTTTTGTATAGTGCAACTGGTAATAAAATTGTGTACATGGCAAATGTTTTATTGTATATGTATAAAGCAGGGATGTTGCGGATGCCGATTTTTTTACATCCGCGGATGTGAATGCGGATGCGGATTTTTGAAGTAATTGTTCGCTAGGAACACGTGGAGTGGATAAACGATAAGTCTTAGTATTCCACATCGCAAACAAACACCTAATGATTTATTTACAAGAAACAAATGATGCACCACAACAAACGCGTCGGTTCTTGTCACCAATTTTTTCGTTCCCAAACGGCACGCGCCATTCGCCGGCCCCACCCAATTTCTTTCTTGTCGCAACTTGTCTTATATCCGCATCCGCATGATCATCCGCATCGATTATTGCGGATGCGGATGCGGATGCAGATGTCCAAATCCATGCGGAAGCTCCGCATTTGCGGATGCGGATGCGAATATTCGCGACATCCCTGGTATAAAGAGTTAACAAGGGTACTAAATCTTTTTTTTTGTAATTATTAAGCTACTGTACAATAAACTGTGTCCATTTTAACTCAAATTAGGCAATATTTCAGGTAATTTCATAAAATTACCAGATTATTCATTATTCATAATAAAAAGATTATTGGTGAAAATGGCCATTAGTACCCTAACCTATGAGGCCACAGAAAGCTTTCTGAATTTAACACCATAAGCGTTATATTAGCACAAGTTCACTGAAGCACTTGATATACCCGCACGCACACACATACACACCCACACACACACACACACACACACACACACACACACACACACACACACACAAACACACACCAAACACACACAATCACATACATGCAGATATTCACGTACATGTACACTTTCGGTATTTTTTTTAATACGAGTATTTATCATTATTTAAAATTTGTGTTTATGTTACCGGAAATGTATGAAATTTAGGAATTGTATACAATTCCTAGGAAATGTATAAAATATTGTTTTAAAAATTATTTAATACATACATATCCTGGGAAATGTATATATTTCCTAGCAGCTTCGAGCAAGGGGTGTAGGGGGGCTCAGCCCCCCAGCTCGGGGTGGTCGGGGGGCGGAAAGCAAGGAAAAATAAAGAGGAGTTATAGGATTAAACTGTAGGTTAGGTTAGATATTGTGACCATACAGAGCGGAGCATCAAATTGCTTGAAAAAGAAATTCATTGGCTTAAACTGAAGGTTAGGTTAGGTTATTACAAGGTGATTTTAGGAATAACAAACATTTCCTAGGAATTGTATACAATTCCTGATTACATACATTTCCGTTAACATTTATATAGATAATTTTATTTCATTGTTACCTAACATTGTATCAGCGGTATTTAGTAACTAGTTTGTAATTTTGGAGGTGGGCGCTAATGGCTGCGCCTCAGCTTTGAACTAAAGCGGTCATTATCGCATAGTGTTTTACTTTGTACATTTGTTCTACAGTTTCTAAATAAATATGATTATTATTATTTTTAAATATGCGTATCTTTAGAAATGGAGACTTTTTTAATTCAGAAATTCGAAATCTTTTTATTGATTTGTAGGAATAGGACATGAAATAGTTTTCTAAAAATACTTTTTAAAATACATATTAAGGGTTTCACGAGGAATTAAAGTGTAAAAACTATAAGTAAAAGCTACTGCCTCCTTACTTAGTTTAAATCGAGTAATTATTTGTTACGCGGTGTTGTACGAGTAGGTTTCCTATAACTAGGCCTATTCGCAAGGTTAAGATGTTTAGCGCTCAGTTTTAATTTTTTCTAGAAGAAAACATAATTTTAGGAAATAGGTTTCGATATTTCGGTAATTTATTAACATTTTTACATAAAAGTAATAATTTGAAATTTGACGACCAAATGACGCTCATTTACCTATGTTTATACCTATGGTGACATCTATGGGATTTCAAGGATAATCCATAGAAAGCAACAAAGCTACATTGTGACAATTTCTGGCAAAGTACATATACACCAAAACGCAGGATCTCGCTATAAAATTAAAAACCCAGCAGTCAAACAGTGACATCGTAAACCTTTATGGTTTTTTTACAAAAAGTGGTCTGACAATGCTCAAGATTACATTTTTGTTAACAAGAGTAGATAGAGACAGCTTAAGCTAAGTCTAAACTAAGACCATATTTTGTAATAAGGCGGTTAAGGTTGGTTTGCCACACATATTTTATAGGAAATATCAACGATCTTTTTTGTTATAAGATTTGTAATAACGAAATTAAGCATGCCTTAGTATCTCGAAATGAGACATAACTGAGATGTGGCCGCTTGCAAAGGTTCTAATAAGAAGGCTCAAGGTCGCTCAAAGGGCAATAAAGAGGGCTATGTTCGGGATTTCTCTACGTAATCGCATCACAATGATAAGATTCGTAGAGGTAATAAGATCCGTAGAAGAACATAGCCCAAACAATTGCAATTTAAAATTAAGTGGCAGTGGGCAGTACGCAGCTGGCAGGACTGACAGTCGTTGGGGCGGACAGGTTTTCGAGTGACGGCCGCGTTCCTGGAGACGCAGCGTTGGTAGGCTCCCCACAAGGTGGACTGAAGATCTGGTGAAGGTCGCAGGAAGTTGCTGGATGCGGGAGGCGCAGGATCTATAGGTGTGGAGATCCCTGGGGAGAACTATGTCCAACAATGGACGTCTCTCGTAAAATGATGACTAATGTTGACAAGCCACGGCTGTTTTAGATACTGCAGCTAGGAATTCGTTAGAGATTCTGCACGTACGTGGAAGAAATGAACTAGATCAGGGGGTCTACTCTATTTCTAAACGAAATTTCGCATGTTTCCTACCACGGAATATTCGTTCGACCGAAAATAGTTTGACAGATATATTCTCCAAACCTACTCTAGTTTACGAAAGTTCCAAGCGAAGAATTGAATTTGACAGTTTGTTTTTCTGAATTTTAACCTCAAATTAACGATCACAAAAGTGTTATGCCTATTTGGCTTTGTCCTCCAAATGACTATGGGAGTCACTTGGCCACGTGTTTCTTCGCCAATTTTTGGCTTTTCTATAGAAATAAGTTGGCAAACAAGCAAACTGCCTACCTAATGGTAAGTGGTAACAGTCATCTATATTACATGTGGTTCTTGTGGGATTCGCAGCAAATCTGAGATCCCCACAAGAGCCACTGTGTACGTTGCCAACTTGTGACATAAGATGTAAAGTCACGGTACCCAGAAAGGAGATTGGGAAACAAATGTATGGAGTCTGGGCCCACCCTCAATAGTAACATGTGATATACCATTTTAAAGGGCTTTTTAAGCAAAACATTTTTTATTAATACAACTATGGTCAAATGTTAGTACTTTCGGAGATATGACGTCTTCAAGTCGTCTCAGTCTAACTTATTATTTATGGAGTTTTATAAGGTACAATGGTAATAATACACGTATTTCACTTTAAACAAGATTTATTCGTCGTCCTGTACATCGATAACAATTACATCGTTTAAAAAAGCCGCGGGGGCCACGAATGGTTGATATCTCCCAACTCCTAGGTACCAAATCAAAGATATGATATGAGCGCAAGTTCCTACAGTTCGCCGTCCGGTCAAGCAAGTGCAATAATATTGTGTTATTGCGTTTCTTCCAACTTGGTTTCGATCAATTTATATATAGCAATAATATGTTTTTGCTCTTACGTGGCGTGACTGTATCCTTCCACGCAGCAACCACACATTTTCTGCGGTTATATTATATTCCATTAGGTCGTGCAATTCGTTTTCTCTGTAGATTTCTATTATGTATAAACCGTCTCGAAGATGTTCAGCACAATATGACTTCGCTAACTTCATATGATAGGAACCCAAAGCAAGAAACATGATGTCGTCTTCTGTTATTTGAGGAAAATCCTGAACTTGTAGAGTTGCATCCATTCGTTCGAAGTTCACTCTGCGTCTGTTCATATTATTACCTTCCACATAGTTAAATAAGAAGTTGTCGACTTCGAGCCTTTCATTAATCAAACTCAGGAAAACATCTGCTTCTCTGTGGTCGTCTATAGGCATATGAAAATGATTTAGAATTGCAGATGCTATTTTAAAATCGGTAATCATGTTATGGACGGTTTTATTAAAATAACTTTGGCGCAATAGCTTGAAATCGCGCTTAAAGCGACCATTAACAATTTCTACCGGCCAACGGCATATAGTCACCAATCGCGATTTATTAGCCTGCTCGGTGGTTAATTGAGTTGCTCGTCGATCTTTGGATGGTGGCATATGAGCTTCATAACCACATGATTGTAGATCTCCTATACAGTCCCGAAAGCCTCTGTCTAATATGAAGACATCATTTTCTTCTAAAAACCAATGTAACGGATGATCCACTCTTTTGACAACATTGCTCATAATTGTAGCGTCCGATTCGGTTGCTGCAAACGGTCCCCAAACATCCAAAATGTACCCTTCTGTGCATACAATGATGAATGGCTTTAGGAGATTTCTGAATTTATGTAGACTATATGATTGTCTTTGAAAGAGGAAGTTGGAACTCTTCTGAATATATATATATATGTTCCATCACATATAAGGATAGCCTGAGTATTTTCTTCATTGCCGAATATTCCCTTTGGAAGCAATAGGTTTCTCTGTATCACTTCATTTCTTGTCATGTGATGTAAGCCTAGGTGCTAAGAAACATACTCGTTTAAAAGACATTCCCGTGCAATCTTCAATAAGTTTTCGAGTGTGCGTCGCGTCATAGCGAAAAGAGTTGCCAACCTTTCATTTGGTTCTCCAGTTCTCAGCTTGCATAAATAAATGGCTAAGGCTGTTTTTGGGCGCTTGCATCTTTCAACCAAAGATGGAGTCTGTTCGAGGATCGATCGGAATTGATTTCTATCACGACCAATCCAAAAATGCATTTCATCATTGCTTAAAGCATTTTCATCTTCAAAGTCTAACCTATGTGGCCGGCGGGCAGCTCTTATTAAGATGTCACATAGATTTGTCATTTGATCTGCATTAAAATCGTGGGAAACATTACAGAAATCTAATAACGTATCCCAATCATTTCCTCGAAGATGATGTTGGCAAATACGGGCATGTTCAGGTACATACAGCTTATACTCGCAAAGCAAAAATGTTTTTATCATCTCCGGAATACGATGACGGTCTCCATTTTGACCATTGTTAAATAAACAATGTCTAGCAGTATTTGGTGCTCTAAAATATTGATTCATATGAATGACAGAGTCTGGCTCTGCGGCACGTTCCGGCTGAACGGCAGGATCCGGATGAACGGCAGGATCTAGCTGAACAGCAGAAGCTGACTCAACAGCAGGAGCTGGCTGATCGGCAAGCTCAACATGGATTCTCTGCCAGCATCGATGACATACAGCTCGCGTATTGTTGAATTCAAACTGAAAATACAAAAGCTACCTGTATGTTCTGTATCGATCGTGTTCAGTTTACGAGATGCTTTCGACTTGTATTTTGTTTGAAACGAACTACTTATATGGTACTAGTATTACGTATTTTGTGCTGTAGATACTTTACTATACTACTACACTTCGGCTGCTAAAAACTGGCTACAAAACAGCACTGGCGTTAGCGCTAGAACTTAGGGTGTGTACCCTATGTTCTAGCGCTAATGCCAGTGCTGAGTCACGTGATTCAGCACTGGCGTTGAAACGCTAGAACTCGTTTCATTAACTAACAAACACACGTGTGTGTTTTTAGCAGCCAAAGACATCAATGGTATTTCTTTTGTTACTAACCTCTAATATCGCATTTTGTTGTATGAGTCTTGCAAAATCCGGCCGTGTTTGCGGAAGATCTTCAGTCAAAATATGACGCTGATATCTATTATGATATAAACCGCGTCTACACACAACACAGTTACGATGTTGTTCCATTTTCCACAAAATCAATCGCGATGCAGTTCAGTAGTCCATTAAACAAAACCGGGGTCAAGGATTTAAACAACAACAGTCAATGTCCAAGGAATAGCCGGGTCAAAAGGTATACAAAACAGATAACGGGCGTTCGAAACAAAACGCACAACACAAAACACTGGCGATGACTAGCGCTAGCGCATCACTGGCCGGTGTCCGCCATTTGCAAATGCGCCCGGGCCGACGGCGCGGCGGGTAGAGGGGGCAGGTAGGGAAATAAGCAATGATTATAAACAATACGGTTCGAGTCTGGGTAATGTTTATACTATAATGAAGTAAACTACGATAATTGATTACTTAGATTGGAATCACTTTTATGGCAGTATAACTCCGAAAGTACTGACTTTTAACCTTAGATGTAATACTAAGTTTTATTCGGCACAAAAATACCTATTCATTCATGAGTATCTCACTTCTATTGAGAGGTGGGCCCACCATTACCCATTGTCCTTTCACTGACATATCTTACACTTTAAACAGAAACACAGCAATGCAAGCACTGCTGTTTTGCGGCAGAAGTAGGTCAGACCGAGGTACTCAGGCAGGCAACCCTGGTACAGAGTCTTCCTTCAGTAAAATTAAAAGCTACAGTAATAACCTTCCTGTTGGATCTAGAAGCGGCGTTGTACTGTTACTTCTTCTTCGTCACGTTAAGATCCCAACTTTTCCTGACGTTGTCCCAGGCGACGTACGCAAATTGCTTGAGGCAGGTTTTGTTGTACCAGGGAGGACTGCCAACAGGTATTTTGGCGTTGTGAATGAATACTTCCATTCTCATCAGCACTGTTTCAGTGACGCAATCTGCGCAAGTATCGGGATCTTCGGAGGCTGAACAGAGCCGCTTCCAGGGGTAGGATCCGAGGATTCTCTGAGTCTATCCCAGTCGTCTGACTGATACTGCGAAACTGCATGACTGCCAGCCACAGATTGATGATTTAGTTATGAGGATATTTTTTGAGACTGATTTTACTATTGTGAGAAATAATAGATGTCTTGTAATTGATTTTCATGTTGGCAAGCTAAGACTAAATCAGTTATTTTTCAAGAGCTGTCAAACATTGTCACGCGCACACCTACTGTCGATTCTTTAGAGATTTTGCAACGAAAAAGTGTGTTTTACTTTGTGAAAATATAAGTATAGTAAAGCTCAGATTACCTGTGATAAGTGTGTGTTATCTCAAGAAAATTCGAAAGTCTTAGTGTTAAATTCTGTGTAAATAACATCTCAACCACAGACATTCTTTGAAATACCCTCAACAACTTTATTATTTTTCCGATTTGATAACCAAAACTAATGTTGCCTGTTAAAAATCAATACCAACAATAAAATTAACATACTAAATTGGTAAAAAACTCAAGGAACATTGCAAACATTTGTTTAACTCTGGTCTATTAAGGAATGGCGTCACCCCAAAGTGACCTATTGTTCGGTCGATTTCTGGTGAGAACAAAATGAATGAGAATCTAAAAAATAGAACAAATCCAACTATGATCCAACAAACATTCCACAAGAGCATGTTCACAAAAACACGTAGCAATTCTCTCGGTACCCTACAACAAGACACCAATGCTCCTGAAATAATATTTACTGCGAAAGATCGAGACAAGAACATCTGGCAACAGGATCGAATACCTCAAGCTAAAAGAAAAAGAGTGGAAACCAAATCACCACAGACAGAAAACGGTACGAAAACATCTAATACATCTACATATGCAATCATCATCATCATCAACAGCTCATATATACGTCCCCACCGAGGGGCTCGAGCCTACCATACACTAGGGTGATTAAGGGCCTTAGTCAACCACGCTGGCCAAGTGCGGGTTGGTCAACTTCACACACAACCTGTAAAGAAATTCTTTCACATATGCAATACCCACACAAAATCAATTTGAAATGCTGGAAAATGAAAAAGACTTATCAGATAATAAGGAAGCAGAAAAGCCAACAAATGCCCTTAGAAACGAACTAATAAAAATCACAACAGAAGAAAACTATACTATGACAACACTCAGGTCAGGACACATCGTGAAAATAACGCCAGCAAGTATAGAAATATACAAATCAATAAGAGAAAAATTCATCTTGGCCAACATAAGCCACTATACATACATGTATGTTAAAGAGTGAAAGACCATACAGAGTTGTTTTGAGAGGTCTCTATAGTTCAGAGGATACCTCCCAAATAAAAGAAGAACTCAAAGAACATGGACATGATGTACGACAACTTATAAATGTACGTCACCGAATCTCAAAAGAACCTTTACCTCTTTTTTATGTAGACCTGGAACCAAAGCCGAATAACAAAGACATATGTAAATTGAAATTCCTAAATTATATGAAAGGATCCTTTGAGCCGCCGTACAAGAAAAAAGAAAACCTCCAATGCAAAAGGTGTCAAAGGTTTGGACATTCCAAAAATCAATGTTACCGACCATTCAGTTGTGTCAAGGGTGGAGAAGACCATCCAACCACCACTTGCACCAAGACTAGAGACACAGAAGCCACATGCGCAAACTGCCAAGAAAAACATCCAGCTAGTTACAGAGGATGTGTCAAGTACAAACAATATAAAGAAAATATATCTAAAAATTCAACCGAAAAAGACACAGATCAATATAAGCCATAATACCCGGATGCCCTAAGTTGTCAATCCACAGCCGAAGAAATCTAATACTTGCAACGAAACAACTTATGCTGAAATAATAAAAAATAACACAGACAACACTTAACCAAGATCAACCACTACACTTACAACAACTCGGTGACATCTTAGATAAGATGTTCAACAGAATCCTAAACATGATAGACAATATGATGGATCGGTTTCTCCAACTTTTAAGCAGCCAAAAGAAAATTTAATCCCAATCTTAAAATAATCACTTGGAACGCCAACGGACTAGTCCCACGAAGACTAGAGCTTGAAATCTTCCTGAACATAAAAAAATAGATGTGGCATTAATATCACAGACAAGATTTACAAACAAAAGCTTTGTCTCAATTAAGGGCTATGCTATTTACGCAACAAACCATCCATCAGGAAAAGCACACGAGGAACAGCAATACTCATAAAATCTAACATAAAACACCATCCACTTGAACCTTTCTCAACAGACAAGATACAGGCAACACTTATTAAAATTAATGATAAGAGCTCAGACATCACAATTGCTGCAGTTTACTGTTCTCCTAAATACCAGATAACAAGAGAGGACTATAAACGTTTCTTCTCTTAACTCGGGCATCGCTTTATAAGTGAAAGTGATTGGAACGCAAAACATTATTTCTGGGGCTCTAGGCTAGCAACAACTAGAGGAAGACAGCTCTACCGAGCTGGGAGAGACCTTAATCTTGATTGTTTGTCCACTGGTGAACCTACCTACTGGCCGACTGACCCACGAAAAATTCCAGATCTATTAGATTTTTTCATATCAAAAAACATTGCAATCAACAACACCAATATGGAATCCCACTTAGATCTTACCTCAGACCACTCTGCAGTCATCCTAAGCCTGAGTAATAAAATAATACTTACTGAAGCACCACTTAAAATATGGTGGTCACGAGCGAAGTGACCACGGCCGCAACAAGGCGACCGAAACGTCGAGTAAAGGTACATAGTATTTCGAGAGTTACTATGCTAATATTGTGCGCGTGTAGACCCTACATAATTAACTAAGTAAACCAATTAATTCATGATGCAGCAAACAGGTCCACACCTCAATACAAAGATGGAAGTGCAAAAGAACATATACCCTGTTTCTATCAAAGAATGTATAAACGAAAGACGTAGACTCTGTAGAGTATGGCATAACACCCATTATCCAAGAGACAAGACTACCTTTAATAAAGCCATGCAGAAACTGGAAACGCTGATCAAAGAATGGGAAAACGAGAATTTGCAATCACATCTAGCAAAACTGACACATACTAGTGACACAATTATTCTTTGTGGAAGGCTACTAAAAACCTGAAGCGCCCTATAAAACAGGCTACTCCATTAAAAACAGAAATGGGGACCTGGGCTCGATCCGACTGTGAAAAAGCTAACAGATATCACCTGCATAAAGTTTTTGAAACGCCTCCTAGCAACAGTCAACATTTCGATAATGAAATAAGCAGATACCTTAGCTGTCCTACTCAAATGTGCCTACCACTGAAACATGTGACACTACATGAATTTATTATTACAATCTCACAATTTTAAAACTGTCATAATAAGTTGACTTTTCAATGCTCAATTAGGAGTGGACAAGAAAACTAATTATGTAAAATTCCTAAAGGAATACATTATACTGCTCATTCATGCATTTGTTTTTGTAAATTTGCTTGTAAATTTTATATTTGTGACTTTGCATTTTCATTAATAATGGTAGATAAATGATTCAATATAAAAAAATTACTTTGGCCAGCATAAGAAAAATGTTCCTAAGCAGTCAGTAAAGTCTCCTCTGTCTTAAACAAAATAAAAAGAGATCAACATAGTTAGTTTCACTCAGGTATACATCCACTGTGGCTGAAATAGTCATGGTGTCAACACAGTATGTTTTATTGTTAGAAATCTTTGTATTGATTTATCTATGAATTTGCTTGTAGTTTTAAAACAATAGAATAATTTTGGTATTAAAATTTTTACTGTGTATATAATAGTGGATTTTTAATGATATCTTATGTAAGTACACAAATATTAAAAGAAGTAACAAAATCCTTGTGTGGTTTTATGAAACCACGATGCAAGTGAAACTTTTTTTTGGATCGTGGGCTTTTAACTGAAAATTTTCTGAAAATTATTTGCTTTGAGGGTATAAAGATCGCGTTTTAATCTTAATCTTTCTCTTCTGAAAAGAAATTTTCTAATAAAAAAACAAATTAATAAAATAAAAAAAAGCAACAAAATAACAAAAAAAAGTGCTCTACACCAGGATCAAACCACAGCCACACTGATTTAAAGTCAAAGATCTAACGCATTAGACCAATCCTGAATTATTATAATATGAAGTACTAAAATTAAAGATTGTGTAATGCGACAAGTGATAGATGGACGAAAAAATTGAGGTGATGTAAGAAAATCGCCTAAAAAACTTGATGTAATAAAATCCGTTTGCAACAAATACATGTTAGTTTTAGTAGGTTGTCAAATGATGTAATAAACATCCTTCATTAAATAGTCTATTGGTAAGAAAGTCCATAGTACAAGAGATCATTTAAACACAATACTAGGTACATTTTTCTTTCCATGCTTATTTGGTGTATTACTCAATTAATATAGGAAATAGATTGATATAAATTTGATAAAAAAATGCATATAAACTATAAATACTTATAGAGCATGTTTCAAAAGATATGAAGGATTAACTTACAATTATTGCTAGAAATAACTTACCATCTTCCACAAAATTGACATATACCATTAGTCTTATGGGTCTTAACATGATGAATAAAGTCATTTTTGACATTAAAACCTTCTCCACATGTGCTACATTTGAATAGTTTCATATCTCTGCCATCACTACAATGTGTCCAAGAATGGTTTTTTAGGGCCAGCTCTGTAAAAAAGCCTCTGTAGCATATCATGCATGGAAAAGGTTTATCCCTATCTTTTTTACCATTGTCTTTTATGTCATCACACTCTATATCACTTAAATCATTACTAACTGCCTTCTTTATTAATTTTATAGTTACATTTTCACTGTCAACATCATGTAAGTGGGTCACATCTTCAACAGAAAGGTTTGATGAATTTGAATGTCCTTCAGAATTTGGGGTTAATTCTGCTCCAGAATTTTGTAGCACTAGCATTGGATCGACACTGACTTCTAACTCAGTTGTTTTATTTTCATCATCAGAACTACATCTTTGTTCAACTATAATTTCCACATTTTCACTGGATGCCATATTATCATTTAAATTATCTTCAAGTATTAAACTACGGTTGAGTAGAATCTCTTGGGCGTTTCTTGCGGCATCTATGAAGTCACATACTGTCTGAAGTTGTGAACAGCATTTTAAACAAACATTTTTAGGAAGTTTGTCATCCTCTTCAACCTATGAACAAGATTTCAAAGTCAATTAAATGAAACTGGTTATAAAAATGGTTTAACTGTACTTTATTATCTCACTAATTTTCGATATGGTACAAAGGGGGATAAATGGGGGCATCACTGAGATATTGAAGTTCATTTTTAAAACTGACCATAATGAATGGGTAAGGAAAGGATCCATACAATTGGGGGATATTCTAGTGTTCTTACTCTGCATAGTATCACAATTTTCTTCGCTAGGGTATTTTTAAGGTAGGTTTAGACGGAGACTATTTTTAGCCGCCTAAATTACAGCGCCTACAAAAGGCACCGTATAAACGCTTTCGGTGCCATTTTTTCGCGGCATGCCAGCGCTGGAACGAAATAGAATACGCGCCTATTTTTTGGCGCCAATGACCTCCGCCCGCGTCTTTCGCTGCTCCCGCGCCTATTTTTCGAACTCGTGTATACAAGACGCTGCCAGTCGCTAGCACGCCTCCGTGCCGTAAAGTAAATTAGAGCTAGTTGTTCTGAATTCATTTTAAATGATGGAGATCTAGCGTAAGAAAGACTGGCGCAAAAACTAGCATTGTCGGCTGTTGCGGCGTGCTAATAACTGGTACTGAAAAGACGCGTAAACGACTAGTGTCGGTTTGCTGGTCACTGGCGGCGAGATTTAGGCGGCTGAAAATACTCTTTGTCTAAACGGTCTGAAGATGTGCTGTACGGTAGACACTGGCGCCGTAATTTAGGCGGCTGAAAATAGTCCCCGTCTAAACCTTTATTTAATACACTAAATTTATAACTATTTATACACTATAGTATTTAATCTGTTCAGGGTATACTCCACCGACAAGAGTTTTCGACAAAAGTACAGAGCCACATTCAAGAAAGTTAGTGTTTTTGAAATGTACTACTTAAAAATACCTATCTTTACATAAATACAAAATAATATTATATTTGAATAATAAAAATCTGATTCAAACAACCATAGACCACTAACTGATATCAGAACTAGATAGTGTGAAAATTGCGAAATTTGTAGGTATTTTATTATAGCTATGAACAATACTTACTTCAATCAAAAGATATTGGTTGAGTTTATTGTGAAGAAGCATAGCTTCAGCTTCAGCACTAAACAGCATAATAGTTACTTCTTGTTCCTCCGCACATAATCGACAGCATCTATTAAAACTAGCTTGAAGTGCTGAATTCATTGTTACTTACAAGCATGAGATATGCACTATGTTCCTGATCTGACGAAGTGTAGGAATGCGGATATAATGATTTTTCCACTTCGGTCGCAACGGGTTATAACGCATGCGCGTTGTAAGATAGCGATTTTGAGTTTTGTATACTTCCATAATAGCAAACATCTCTGGAGAACTATTACGACCTAAAGGAATGCGCAGACTCGTCGCCGAGTTGTTCGCTTAAAAACTACAAACAGTCACAAAAAATAATAATATCAACTGTGCAATTGGAAATAATACAACTAAAGAGTATGTTACCATTACAGCGTACAATTACTCAGGCATTTTCAAAATTTGTGACCATTTCTATCAAAACAAAAGAGTATGTAGGTATTGACAAATGACAGACAACTGACTGTGACATTTGATTTTTTTTTGTTTCTTTGGCCCTGTTCCGTTTCGAGATTACACTACTCACAGTACTCAGACTGCTCACGCCCGGACCGAATCAATAGACGCGATAATGATGCCAATGGCATGCTATCGTCTCGGAACGACCGTGAGCGCGCTTATGTCAATAATATCAAAACAAACATAACCTCAAAAAGAATTTAACTCGTAATTTCAATTGTTTTCTGTGATATTCAAGCTTTAGCAGTTTTTCATTGCCTTGTACCTATCTTTTACCATTTTCTGCTCTTTTAGCGTCTTCAGGAGACAGTTTGAGGTAAACTACTTTGTTTTCTTCTTCAACAAAAACTCGTAATTCTAATGTCGTCATTTTTTCCTTATATTTAATTCAATTTTTAGGATATTTGGCTTATTTTTGCCTTCAATTCAAATACAGAGTAATTTTCAACAATCGAATTAGCAAACCAAAACAAAATGTCAACTCGACAATGACATTTGACTCACGGTGCTGACGAATTCCGCCTGAGCACTGTAAACGTTGTTTGTGACGCAATCAATGACGTCATCACATCCAACGTGAACGCTGTTGTCGCGAAACGGGCCGCCTGTTAGCGCGCTCACAGTGCTGATGGTCACTATTATCGCGAAACGGAACACGGCCTTTGTCTCACTGAGACAGGCAAAGGCATAGCCATACAGCCATCGTCACAATTTAGTATATCCTGTATTTTTCTTTAAATTCGGTTATTTGTTGCTCTGACGTAATTGTAAATGGTCTTGTAGGTGTTAATGTTTTGCAAAATTATTTTCATATCTTGAGGTATTTTATCGGGTGATTTGTAAATATTGAGCAGGTCTTCAATAAAAATAATTCTTTGCAAGTTGAAGGCACGACATTCAAAAAATATGTGATTGAGGTCTTGAATATTTTGATGGCAGTGAGTACACTCGAGTGAGGCAACTAGCTTTCTTCTATGCAGATGGGCATTAAATGATCCGTGACCTAAACGTAGACGACATATGGTAGTGTAAAATAATCTGCACAGATATTCTTTCTCATCGAACCATTTGATTTTTTTTGGCTGCTTTACTGGCCTGGATTGTGTGAACGCACGACGATCATTGTATTTACTCAGACTCCTTAGTCTGAGTGTATTTATAGCCGTTCGTTCGTAAACATCGCTCGACGACACACCGGTCGCCCCATGATGGCCGTGATATGGGTGGGTGGGTGAAAATCCACCTGACGTTTATTTGACAGATGATATGTCCGTTAATTCGGCTATTTCCTCCTTTTTGTAATAATTTGTAAACAAGTTCATTTTGTACTATCGTAGATACAAGTTTATTTTTTAGTTATGACAAAAATTTTGTGTGCTTGTTCAGACAAGCAAACTGAACAACTTTCACTATGGGACCAACTTCGAAATCGCAAAAAAAATCAGCTGTTCCATACAAATGTTCAACATTCACTGAACCTAAATGTATGGAACAGCTGATTTTTTTTTGCGATTTCAAAGTTGGTGCCATAGTGAAAGTTGTTTAGTTTGCTTGTCTGAACAAGCACACAAAATTTTTGTCATAACTAAAAATAACCTTGTATAATCACTCGACTGTGTATTGTTATTTCATAAATATGAAGACAATAGAAATAGCAACATAAAATGGATACATTATTATGGATGAAAATAGCATTGTTTATGGATATTTGTCTTATAATTTTTATGAGCGTAGTGTTAATAGATCAAAACAAGTTAATAAAACTGAAGCAAAATTTATAAATTTTAGGTTGTTTTGACATCAAAATGATATTTGACAGCCACAGCTTACAATGTTGTTCTAAAATGTCCGACGAAGAGCGTCGTCCTCTCTAGGGTGATCGCCCGACGTCGAGCTATGGTTTACGAACGCAGCCCAGGAGCGCGTTCAGAGCCTTCGCGCGAATTACTTTTCGCTTTAACCCCATTCAATGCCTTCGAGCGTCTCGCGCGGGTGAAACAACCGGCCCTTTCAAGACTTTAGGCGTATGATAGACGTTCAATATTTATCACGATATTTGGATCAGGATCGCGATATTTATTGATCGTGAAGTCTATGATATTGATGGATAGCGATACAGATCACAGAATTTCTAGATATTTTGAAATCCAACTCCTTGATATGTATCGCGATATTTATTGATCGTGTAGTTCTGTCAGCAATATTTATCGCGATCCTGCGTTTTCCATTTAATCATCACCATTTTTTCACGCTAATATCAAATGTTAACTCTGTTTTGCTTTTCTTGTGAACATGTGAACATTTTTAGTCCCTTTTTTTGCACAAAGAGAACCTAACCTCAAAATGGAACGCACTACGTTAACATACGATACAACGGCAACATCCTGCAAGTGTCAAAAACTAATAAAACGCGATGATGCGAAAAATTTTAAAAATGCTGCAAATCTGCGCTTAAGTGGAACACGCCTTACGTATATTTTCTGTATCTACACATCCACAGTTTAGAGAGATACTGACTATGATTATGTACTCAGCCCCCGTAGCACGTCCATCGCGGTGAACTGTCAAAATACGACGTGTAGGGTCGTTTGAGATCCATCAATAAATACTGAAATGGAATTTGATAAATATTGTGATAAATATTGAACCGTCTACCATACGCCTAAAACTAGGGACGCCGCATCCAAGTTCCACACTTTATATTTTTTTCTTTATACAATTCATTAGAAAAATCAATAAAAACGTATAACTGTAAAATGCACTCACAAATAACGCTCACTGACTGATATTTTAGCACAACAACACGGTGCTTTGTAATGTGGCATAGTCATAAATAAAGAATGAATAGATAGGACGTGACCGTATACCCGTAAGGGACAGACATAGATGACGTCATACCTGCCTAAAGTAGATGGGTATACCAGTGTTGCTTTAAGTTTTACCCTACTTTATGTTTATAGTGGTAAAAAGGTTGGTTGATCTACGTATTTTTATTGAGACATTTTAATGAGCGCCCTTCGCTCAACAATATGTCTCAAAAAATAAAAGTGGGAGGAAGTTGCGAATTTTTTTATTGTATTCTTCATTCAACCTTCGCAGTCTAAAGTTATTTACACTTTTAAATAAAACTACACTTTTCGGATTTACTCGAGTATATTTAGTTTTAAAACATTTTACTTAATTATTTAAGCTATTATGTAAACATCTTTACAAATATAAGAAAAAATATTAGGAATCATCATCAGCCCACACGCGTCCACTGCTGGACATAGGCCTCTCCAAGTGCTCGCCACTGAGTACGATCCGCGACCACTCACTTCCAGCTTTTGCCAGCTAGGTACCTTGCGAAGATCGACGCTCGATTAAGAATACAGCGGGCAATATCATTGTTTTTTCTTTATCTCTGCAATTTATTTAAAATCCAATATTTATACATTTACTAAATATATGTGAAGATTTTGAAAATGTATAAATATAAAATTTTAAATAAACATTTTCTAAAATTAGATTTCAATAACTCCGTTATTGTCATCGAATACAGCGTATTAGCAATGAATTCGCGTATTTAAATATTTTTTACAAATACATTTCATCAAAAGCGGGTAGTGATTATGCGTAAACTCTTCAGTAAAAAAATTGATTTAACAATTTTTCTAAGCATTGGTGCAAAAGGGAATGTATGTACTTAATAATATTTTCAGAAAATCTCTATTGGTTTCTCCTACAGTATCTAAAATGTCCAACCGCTCATTTTGCATCATTAACTTACACTTCAAATCACTTAACACTTTTTCAAGTTTGGCTACTTTTTTTCCCAATCGTCTAAGCGATTCACGCACTGCCCGTAGTTTTTTACTTGATGTCCTCGATGATTGTTTCAAACGCAGCATTTGAAGCCGCATTTTTCTCTTTCGGGGCGTATTCAAATTTGAACCGAAACCCAACAACGATGCGTCCTGAAACAATATGTATACAGGTTAAAAATAAAAGCAGGTGCTAATTTTACAACATTAAAAATAATAATTAAGAAATTTGTAAACTGTATCTGTACTAATGGTCAGACTTGTTATATAAATAAGAAATGTCCAAAATCAAACCATTAATAATATTTTTGGCCATTTCAAAATAGTAGAAAAGAATTTGGTACCTACCCATGTTAACATACTCTTATAAAAAATTTGGTGTCATTAATCCAAAACTATAAAATTAATTTTGAAATCCCTTATACAAATAGTTGGGTCTGTGAAAAATAAATATAGGTTTCGGCTTGATAGGGTATTTACTTTGTAGATATAATATGTATAAGTTACTGACCTGTAAAAAAAGTTAGGAATAGCACCACTCCCAAGAAAAGTGCCTTTTTTGTTTTTCTGAATCCACTGTTGTTCAAAATGCTTAGAACACATTCGGGTATGCTTGGTTGGCTGCCAATTCAATCGACCAGTAGCTTTAACCCAACTGTTTCGAGTAATTATCTCCGAAGGAAATCTGTTAAATACAGACAAACAAGCAAATAGAAAGTTTCACTTCAAAAGAATTACCTTTGTTATCTAAAATGCTCAAAATTTTATACTTAAATATGTCAATATTAATGTAACACAGAAACTAATATGTGAGTTCCCTTTAACGTAACAAATTACCTACGAATCAAGGAAAAATTGTCGTAGCGACTGGTATCATTATAACCCGGCAAAATGTTATACGCGTTGGTTGTATAGGTGACCTTATTGAATGGCGACATTCTTAACTTATTAGGTTAATAGTAACCTTATTATTAGTTTGAAATTTCATGTTTAATCCCATAATATGATTGAGAACCATAGTAGAAGGATAAAATATTGCAATATAACTTGTATTTATAATTTAAAAAATAGTTTTGGCGCTTAATATTGACACAATTTAGGTCTTACCTGTAAAGGTTATATTTTCCTGTTTTCTAGCACTATAACTATTACAACCTAAAGCGGAGCAGTGCACCAAGATTTAAATGTTGAAATAGTTCACAATTACACTAATTAAACTGTTAAATAATTGCACAGTGAGCTATACTTCACACAACAAATTTCATCCACGTATTTGTTTAGCACCAGACGCTGGTGATAAACAATCCCCACTACCAGTTTCACCTATATACGGTGACAAAGACAAAAAAAAAGATGCCGTCTTCTTCTTTCCTTTGGCAATGTGTATAAGTTTATCTCTTTTCCTCATGTTTGACGGCTTTTATAGCCCATCTATTCCATTCTATATCTATGGGCATAGTTAATACATTGCGAGTCCATTGGTGTACTTAGTCTGAGTATTTTTCTGTAAAAGTAACAGACAACAATAGGGATGATGACTGAATTCTAATTTTCACGTCTCGTCGTAAAATATTAAAATACCGTAGAAAAAGACACACTCCTGTGAAATTAGAATTAAAATTGGCTTAGAAATACATTAGATACAAGCATTTTAAGTTGTTAATTTGGTAGCTATTAGAGAGATCCGACATGAACCGTGACGTGTCGTCATTGTTTAGTACGGCCATATAAACTCCATGTTTTTTAGTTATTCGAAACCCGATTTTTTCTTTCAGTTTATTATATGAATGAGCTTCTATTAAAGCAAAAAAATTTTTTTTTGTCATCTAGCCTATTCGAATTCATGTCAACTCAGTTTCATAGATCAAAGGCAACTAAATCTACTTAATCATATATCTAAGAATTGATTTTATAGAAAACAATAAACATAAACACAACACAAAAATCAACATTTTATCAACTTATTTCAACTTGGACTATACACCTCAATAAACATAAACAAATCTTTTCATTTAAAATTAGCAAGTTCTCTAAGCTTTTGAAATTTAACTCTCCCTAACGCCTTGGTTAATATATCAACAAACTTTTTTAATAATAATAATAATAGTTTATTTTTAAGACATCAACATACATACATAATTATTAAAACGTTAATAGTTGCATTAAGGTAGAAACAAACTATTGTGTCGTGCGTGGTGAGTTGTGACGCGTCAGAAGCGTATCGGTTTCATACATTTAATATGGCTAGAAACACATTATTACAGTGTGGTGTGTTGTGGCGGCATCTGTCGTGGCGCGGACCGCTCGACTGCGATCGCGCCAGAACGGTGGTGGGGGTCCTGGCGCGCCACAACAAAACACAGTAGTGTGCACAGAACACAATACCTAATAATAATATAATGTGTTTCTAACATTGTGTTGGTATCTGCGCTGGCGGACGAATCAAAATGACTTCGGATTAACGCCGGTAGCACACCTCCGCCGCGAAACTGTAGTAGCGAAACCGCTAAACGATTTCCCCGCGTTGTCGTTTGTACGGCGCGCGAGCTCTGGCGAGCTTGCCTGCTCTAACGCGGATATTTAACTATGGCGCTGTCTCTGTCTACGGGCATTATGCCCGTAGCACACCTCCGCCGCGAAACTATCAAAGCGAAACCGCGTCGCATAGTCAGGAACAAACAAAACGGCGAATCGAACGCGGAGGTGTAGACGGCGTTTTGAGCAGGACGGGCGGAACCGCGCGCGACAGAGACAGCATAGTTAAATATCCGCGTTAGAGCAGGCAAGCTCGCCAGAGCTCGCGCGCCGTACAAACGACAACGCGGGGAAATCGTTTAGCGGTTTCGCTACTACAGTTCCGCGGCGGAGGTGTGCTACCGGCGTAAACGTACAGACAAATATAGAATCTGGCTAGCGAAACAACAGACAAAATATTTTGTTATTCTGAAGTACAACAATATCTTGAAACCAACCATGGATTCACTTCCTTAAAAGTCAATAGTAGCCTCGCAATGGCTACACCTGCATGGCGAACCGTTCAACTCTTGACAAAAAGTAGTCTAATGCTTAGGTGTTATAATTACTCATGGCCGACTTCAGCAGGGGTGACAATAAGGGTGTTTGATGAGGTAAATATGCATTCTTTGAGGTAAAACTCATATTAGTAAGCGCTTTCTGGCAGCTGATTCCATGTTTCATAAAACTACCGATATAGTTTTTCAATACCCGTTGCGAGAAGAGAGCTAAAATTTAAATACATACATGTAACATTTATAAACCGCATAACAACATTTTTTTTAATTCAACAAACAAAAATGTATAATTCAACAATTTACCTATTCTCTGAACTCTTTTTGTCATACGTCTCAAGGCATTCGTATCGAATGATAAATTATTATTACATTATGGCACACCCCGGTCACTCCATACAACGTTCGCAAATCAATTACCTATTACTACTATGAGTACTTAAGCAAATGACGTTTGTACACGCGCAAATGTGTGCGTGGAATCTAGTAGGGCTGAGTGCGCGGTTATCAATCGAAATGACGCAGGAAGTGCAGCGACTGCCTTCTCTTTTACCCGCATAACGCTGTCTCTGTTATCGGCCGGCGCTCGCGTTTACTCGTTCGAGCGATAGCGCGCGCCTCAGAACAATCACTACAGCATAGAAGGAAGATTAAAACAAGAATCAATTGTGTGCTATTTGTCTCTTTCTAACATACGGCACAAAACTGTGTAAATGTAAGAGATGAGTAATATTTGTCTTTTGGCATATCACAAGGTGGTCAGTATATGAATTGATTGAATTGTCATTTTGGTTAAAAATATTAAAATTGGTTAAAAATATATAACACGGCTAAATTCTATAGTACCTTGTATCGAAGATAGACCATCCGAGTTTGAACTATTTGAATTGTTCGTATAATATTTGTTTGTGCGTCCCGTGGCTAGTAATATTTTGATGATATTTTATTAATATTTAAGTGATTAGAAAGCAAGAATTCTTTAGGTATTTACAAATAGTGTGTGTTTGTGCACTCCGTAACACAATGTCTTGTGTAGTTTGGGGCTGCAAGACTCATTCGTCGCGAAAGGAAAACAATCAAAATTTATGGACCTTAAATTGGCATGTTTTCTCATATTGTTACTTGAATGTGAGCTAATAAGTACACTTATATACATATGACAAATCGCTGAATCATTTTGTAGAAAAACAATACGTAATATTAACTTCACTTTTATGTTTTAGCGATTTTTAGAAAATTACTTTGAGGTTTTCTTGATCATGCGTAGTGTTGTAATGTCGATATTTTTATTTTACAGATTTCCTAAAGACAATGTATAAAAAAATATGGATAAAGTGTATTGTCAGACGAAATTGGAGTCCAAGAAAGCATAGTCAAATTTGCTCCAGATATTTTCCATCAGATTAATTTTGTATGTACTTAGTAGTAAAACTATGAAATGGAGACGTCATGACGTAAGTCAAGTTATTTAATGAAAGGAAATCTTCAAACTAAAATATTATTTATGAAATAAAAACGTATTTAATTTCTTAACTATTTCTTTAAGGAATCCTTGACACTGATGCCAAGAACAACCAGTACAGATGATTTTTTTCTAAGAATTAAAATATTAGATCAAGAAAAGAACAGAAAGAGTCAAAAAGGTAAAATATCAAAACGCCGCCTTCGGAAAATTTACATTCTAACTAAGCCCGGCCGCACATCAAGCGTAATAAATCTATCGAAAAATGTCTGAACAATATAGTATGGTCAAATGTTAATGTTTTTAGTTTAATTTCCAAGCATATGTACAAATAGTAGTTTTAGCATTCACGAATTTATCCAAGGTTCAAAATCCATGAGGGTTAAATTTTCGGGTAAGTAAATTAAATATGAGATTAACCTCAAGTACATCTAAGCGATGCGATAAAAAATGAATTAAATCTAAGCGATGAAATAAAAGCAGTGTGTCTTCGATTTCCTTCCTATAGAATTTGTGAATCTCTGCAATAGAAAAATTCCAACATTTTAGATAACGGGAAATACCCGTCACTTAAATAGTCCAAATTTTAGGGTTCCGTACCTCAAAAGAAACACTGAACCATTATAGGATCACTTTATTGTCCGTTTGTCTGTCAAGACTATCTTGGAAACGCGTGAAGGTATCGAGTTGAAATTAAAACCATATAATTACTCAGTTCTACACTAACAAGTTCTAGTCCCTTGAAGATGTGAAAAAATCAAACTTCTAAGTTAACAAAAAAGGTACGGCCGTTTATGTCGCCAAAAACGTATATTTCGACATTCTCACGGGCATCAAAATGTATAGGGTACATTTCGTTGATCTAGCCAGAACTATGAAATTTGTGAAATTATATAGTCTTACACTACAAGTCAGGGAAAATCTCAAACTCCACATTTGTGTAAATCATAAAAAATTTAGTCTCTATTTAAAGTATAACCTACAATTTTATACGGGACCCTCGGTGGGCGAGTCCGACTCGCACTTCCCGCTTTTAGTCTCAAGAACGGCCAGCCTGACCATACCAAAGAGACACAGCAGCTATTAGCTGGATAAGTTACATAAGAAAATCTACCCTTAATTATTTATGTTATATTTCTCGTAATAAAGACATTTTAGTATTAGAGATCTATTAAATACCTACATAATATAATTATCGACGTTGAAACTAGGTGAGTGATGAGCACGACATCACTGGGAGAAGAACTGACAAGCGAGAATTAGTGACGACCTACAAAATTTCGAAACATCTTGCATATACGTGTCCCTGTCTAACTTCTATTAGCAGCGCCTAATGTCAAAGTGAGTCAAATATATTAAGTTCAGTAGCTATTTTTGCTAGGTTTCTATGCTGTAGTGATTGTTCTGAGGCGCGCGCCCTCAGAAGAATAACTAAAGCATAGAAACCTAGCAAAAATAGCTACTGAACTTAATATATTTGACTCACTTTGACATTAGGCGCTGCTAATAGAAGTTAGACAGAGACACGTATATGCAAGATGTTTCGAAATTTTGTAGGTCGTCACTAATTCTCGCTTGTCACTTCTTCTCCCAGTGATGTCGTGCTCATCACTCACCTAGTTTCAACGTCGATAATTATATTATGTAGGTATTTAATAGATCCCTAATACTAAAATATCTTTATTACGAGAAATATAACATAAATAATTAAGGGTAGATTTTCTTATGTAACTTATCCAGCTAATAGCTGCTGTGTCTCTTTGGTATGGTCAGGCTGGCCGTTCATGAGACTAAAAGCGGGAAGTGCGAGTCGGACTCGCCCACCGAGGGTCCCGTATAAAATTGTAGGTTATACTTTAAATAGAGACTAAATTTTTTTATGATTTAATTACAAATGTGGAGTTTGAGATTTTCCCTGACTTGTAGTGTAAGACTATACACGGTTATTTTTTTATCACCCTGGTTATTTTAAGGGTGGCTTCAGGACACGGTAGAAGAATTATTTAACCATTAATAATAAAATTTACTCACCTGTTTAATTAGATATTTATTATCTAAAATATCCAAAAAATACTGCACTGGTATGGACACTGAGTGAAGTTGTAGGCAAAACATTGAATGAACGCGAACTGGCAACAACGTCGCCGATTCAAAGTCATCACTGAGTTGATCACAATTTCACCTTCCTACTTTACGGGCTTACTTAGGACCGGCAAAACAAAGTTTTTAAAGAAAACAAACAGTACTAGGTAGGTATTACGGTTATGGTAGGTTGTTTTGGCGTAGTTAAAAAATTGGAATTAACTTTAAATACTTACCTACCTAGGAAACAATTTAAATCAACTTTAGTTCTAATAACAAAAGAGTTCTAAATTTAAAGGAAGTCGTCTAACTCATACATAGTCGTGCACGTTTAAAACTATACATGACCACAACAACATATCACTTTGGTTAGTGTTTAACGTCTCGAAATGCAGTTTTCGCTTCCAAGTCTTACGTTTGCGGGTTCACTTTCTTACACCAAACACTTAATTTCACTTCACAAGTAAAAGTCTACGGTCTACCGGAGTAAGGTCTGTGTATTCGCGAGATGTGTTAACTTGAAACTAAAATTCCGAATGCGCCCGATTGCCGCGCGTCAGGCGCGGGCGCGATATCGCAATACGTTCACACGCGCCGCGGTCAAAGGCGAACTAAAGCCGGCCGGCTCGTGCCGACAAGCGACAGCAAACAACAAAACGCCGCCGCCGGCGCTCGGCGCCGGCGGCGACTGTCTCTGTCTTTCACTATTGTAGTGTCTAGTGCAATAATAACTCTTATTTCAAACGAGTTGTAGATTGATCTTGCTTGAATTAATAATGCGACGTTGCCGCATTTTCCTAAGCCCGTAGTAGTAAATGCTTTATTCATTCATAATCTTACCTTATCTTGTAGTAAACAAGAACAATGTCTATAATTTAATATTATTGGCGGATAAAATTTAAAAAATATAACCACATGTTTTTTTTATTGATATGAGTCGTCTAGCGTCTACCGAGCTGCCTCTAAAATTTTCCAGTATGATAAAAAAATAACCGTGTATAACTTCACAAATTTCATAGTTCTAGCTAGATCAACGAAAAGTACCCTATAAATTTTGATGCCCTTGAGAATGTCGAAATATACGTTTTTGGCGACATAAACGGCCGTACCTTTTTTTGTTAACTTAGAAGTTTGATTTTTTCACATCTTCAAGGGACTAGAACTTGTTAGTGTAGAACTGAGTAATTATATGGTTTTAATTTCAACTCGATACCTTCACGCGTTTCCAAGATAGTCTTGACAGACAAACGGACAATAAAGTGATCCTATAATGGTTCAGTGTTTCTTTTGAGGTACGGAACCCTAAAATTTGGACTATTTAAGTGACGGGTATTTCCCGTTATCTAAAATGTTGGAATTTTTCTATTGCAGAGATTCACAAATTCTATAGGAAGGAAATCGAAGACACACTGCTTTTATTTCATCGCTTAGATTTAATTCATTTTTTATCGCATCGCTTAGATGTACTTGAGGTTAATCTCATATTTAATTTACTTACCCGAAAATTTAACCCTCATGGATTTTGAACCTTGGATAAATTCGTGAATGCTAAAACTACTATTTGTACATATGCTTGGAAATTAAACTAAAAACATTAACATTTGACCATACTTTATTGTTCAGACATTTTTCGATAGATTTATTACGCTTGATGTGCGGCCGGGCTTAGTTAGAATGTACATTTTCCGAAGGCGGCGTTTTGATATTTTACCTTTTTGACTCTTTCTGTTCTTTTCTTGATCTAATATTTTAATTCTTAGAAAAAAATCATCTGAACTGGTTGTTCTTGGCATCCGTGTCAAGGATTCCTTAAAGAAATAGTTAAGAAATTAAATACGTTTTTATTTTCATAAATAATATTTTAGTTTAAAGATTTCCTTTCATTAAATAACTTGACTTACGTCATGACGTCTCCATTTCATAGTTTTACTACTAAGTACATACAAAATTAATCTGATGGAAAATATCTGGAGCAAATTTGACTATGCTTTCTTGGACTCCAATTTCGTCTGACAATACACTTTATCCATATTTTTTTATACATTGTCTTTAGGAAATCTGTAAAATAAAAATATCGACATTACAACACTACGCATGATCAAGAAAACCTCAAAGTAATTTTCTAAAAATCGCTAAAACATAAAAGTGAAGTTAATATTACGTATTGTTTTTCTACAAAATGATTCAGCGATTTGTCATATGTATATAAGTGTACTTATTAGCTCACATTCAAGTAACAATATGAGAAAACATGCCAATTTAAGGTCAATAAATTTTGATTGTTTTCCTTTCGCAACGAATGAGACTTGCAGCCCCAAACTACACAAGACATTGTGTTACGGAGTGCACAAACACACACTATTTGTGAATACCTAAAGAATTTTTGCTTTCTAATCACTTAAATATTAATAAAATATCATCAAAATATTACTAGCCACGGGACGCACAAACAAATATTATACGAACAATTCAAATAGTTCAAACTCGGATGGTCTATCTTCGATACAAGGTACTATAGAATTTAGCCGTGTTATATATTTTTAACCAATTTTAATATTTTTAACCAAAATGACAATTCAATCAATTCATATACTGACCACCTTGTGATATGCCAAAAGACAAATATTACTCATCTCTTACATTTACACAGTTTTGTGCCGTATGTTAGAAAGAGACAAATAGCACACAATTGATTCTTGTTTTAATCTTCCTTCTATGCTTTAGTGATTGTTCTGAGCGCGCGCCCTTGTTTATGTGTCAGTGATGTCTACAACGAAGTGCGGCGTGGGATGAGGTATTTGAAATGAATGCGGGGAGGTGAGTGGCCGTTCTGTATGAAATACTATTATAATTATATTCTGTGGCTATGGCCGAAATTTGGTTCCAAGACTGATTCATCATTTAGGCAATCTGGTTGGATGTTTCATATTATTGGGGACGAAAGGCTAAATTTAGTATTTTGGATGAATAAACATATATACAAGTAAGCAAGTCAAAACGTAGAAGCATAACAAATTTATTCGTATATACCAGGGGGAAAGTTAAATCATCCTCGCGAAGCGTCATTGTAGGTAGATGAAATCTTTATTCAAAAAAGCGAGTACTTATCATCGCTTCACTCGGCAGCTGTAAAGATGGTCAATTTTCGTCTATTTTCTTGAATAACTTGGTAACTATTTATTTTAAAATTACAAAAAAATACATTGTGTGGTGTGAGAGCTCTTTTTTTTAAAGTTACAATATTTTTACGAAATCAAGGAAGAATTTAGGAAATAATTGTGAAAACATCATGGTGAAGATAAAAAAAATGTGAAATCAATAGGGAGAAAGTTCTGGTCAATTAACTGGAACAATCACTCTGCCAACCAGAGAAAATACTGTAACTCCGGTCTCAAAATATATTAGATATAAATGTTCAACATTTTTATGTGGAATAATTGTGTTGAATTTGTGAAACCTATTCACAAATATTCAAAAGATTTTAACGGTTTATTAGGATTTGGTTAAGGTTTATTTGGAACACTTAATTCTCTTATGGTGCAGACGGAGTGTTCCAAAACTTACCAACTTTAGCTAAATAAATAGTTAAGATTCTTACTCTGTTTTACGAGTATAACACAGAGTCAATTTGTGATTCAAAAATTTTGACGTAAAACATAATAGTTAGAGATTAAATTAAAAATATACTTTCTTTACAACATCCCGTGCGAGAGCTCCGTATTTTAGATTTTATTTACATAACCCGAACTTAAATACAAACGGAGGCCACATCAGAAATTGTGAAAATGTTATCACTAAAGTTTTGACACATTTTCTATTTCCGAGACTGTTTAATATTAACATTATTCAACTTTATTACATTTCTAAGCAAAAAATGTGTAGGGTGACAATTTTTTTTGTAGGACACAATTTTTGTCTACCCTCATTACGCACTAACTATTTACTGTTTACTCATAGCTTGATTCCTGTCAAACGCAATTTTATGCTAGTGCATTTATTTGAGCACTGCAATTATTTATTTAGTTTCGACAATATTTACACGTAAACACAAACACAATGTGTCGTAAATGAATATAGGAAAAATATGTCGGAATTTGTTGACACACTTACAACACCTTTTTACTGTAATATTTTCAGAGCAAAGTGATAACACCGGTTACTAGACGCTGCAACCAAAACGCACACAGTCATTATGTATAGAAATAGTTACGACACTGTTACGGTTTATCTGTAACTTTTATAAAATTTTGCTACCGAAAATCGTTGTATAGGTAAAGAATGTAAAATCCTCCAAGTTCATTAGACTCAGTGGAACACTATGCCAAGAGAGTCATCGGCAATATTATTTTATTGTATGTATGCATGGACACCCTAAACAAATTTCTCGCATAGAAATGAAATAAAGTTGATTATTGTTAAAATTAAACAATCTCAGATATAGAAAACGTTTCAAAACTTTAGTGATACCATTTTCACAATTTCTGATGTGGCCTCCGTTTGTATTTAAGTTCGGGTTATGTAAATAAAATCTAAAATACGGAGCTCTCGCACGGGATCTTGTAAAGAAAGTATATTTTTAATTTAATCTCTAACTATTATGTTTTACGTCAAGATTTTTGATTTACAAATTAACTCTGTGTTATACTCGTAAAACAGAGTAAGAATATTAACTATTTCTTTAGCTAAAGTTGGTAAGTTTTGGAACACTCCGTCTGCACCATAAGAGAATTGAGTGTTCCAAATAAACCTTTACCAAATCCTAATAAACCGTTAAAATCTTTTGAATATTTGTGAATAGGTTTCACAAATTCAACACAATTATTCCACATAAAAATGTTGAACATTTATAACTCATATATTTTGAGACCGGAGTTACAGAATCGGAGTTTGGGTCACAGAAATTGATGTGTACCAAATTTCAACTTAATCGGTCTAGTAGATAATTGACTGTGACCGACAAACAGACGGACACACGAGTGATCCTATAAGGGTTCCGTTTTTTTATTCGGACGTACGGAACCCTAAAAACTCTTAAACATGCTGTATAATACGACATATAATACGACACGATATAAACACAATTTTTCCTAGTTATTTGGAAACAAAAAAATTATGTTTTTGTTTGAAAGAAAATACGTCGTTTTGACCCTGAAACTGATAACTATGTGGACTGTATATATGTGTTGTGATAATGGAATGGCGCTTAAATGGGTGAAATAATTATATTAATAAATACAAGGCAATTAAGTAACAAAATACAATATTACTTAGACCAAGGGAAGCACACACAAAAATAATAAAGACAATGACAATAAAAATGATAGCTGTAAAAACACTGACATAATTTCAAAAATAGGATAATAATAAAGGTTGCCAAACTACTTAGTGCGCAACATCCTCCCCCCTTGTGCAGATATGCACGAGCTGACGAGGAGTGCAGGCTAAGCCAACTTAATAAGCTTTCTGAGGGGTCGGCGTAGCGTACCACCTTGAGTCATGACGTCCACCACTCTTACTACCGAATCCTTGCCAGGGTGTAGCGCAGATACTTGACCTCTTGCCCATACTCCTCGTGGAAGGTTCTCGTCTACTATAAGGACAAGGTCTCCTAGTTTAATAGTATCCGATGCGGTTGGCAGTCTCGGCTGTAGTGTTGGCAGTACTTCTTTAACCAAACGGTTCCAGAAATGGTCAGCCAGCCTTAGAGCTACTCTCAAATCCATTCTTCGGATGAGATCAGTGTCATCGAGAGATGAGGGAATAGTTTGATCTGAAGAACCACCAATCAGAAAATGGAAAGGTGTTAGACTTTCTGGGTCCATAGGGTCAACTGACACATGCGTAAGTGGTCTCGCATTAACTATGGCTTCGGCTTCGTGTAGTAATGTCAGAAGGACCTCCGTCTTAGGCGCACGCTCTTTTAAAGTTGCTCTCAGCGCCACCTTCACGCTCCGTACCAAGCGCTCCTAACAACCTCCGAAATTTGGAGCAGCTGGAGGAATGAAACTCCAACGAATCTGTCTATTTGCTGCATAATCTTCTACCGCTTCACCATAGAAACGCTGAAGTTCTTGATCTGCCCCGACGAAAGCTGTTCCATTATCAGAGTACACAACTTGAGGGGTACCTCTTCGGGAAATTAACCTTCGCAGGCTCATTATAGCGGCATCAGTTGAAAGGCTGTATACCATTTCTAGATGGAGCGCTCGTGTGGTCATACATGTATACAGAGTGACGTACCTTTTCTCATATCTACGACCCACTATTATATTAATCGGGCCGAAATAATCTAAGCCAGTATAAGTAAAAGGTCTCCGGTGGTGAGCAAGCCTTTGGATAGGCAAGTCTCCTGTAGCGGGTATCATAGGCCGTGCTTTCTTTATTCTGCAAATCAGGCATCGATTGGCTACACTGCGAACTGTATTTCGTAATCGCAGTAACTAATATTTTTAACGAAGCTCGTTAATAACGTACTCATTATTTGCATGGCCTGCTTTTTGATGCGCTTATTCCACAAGCAACTTAGCCACCGGATGATGACCATCTAGTAAAATAGGCATTCTTACATCATTGGGTACCTTCTCGACCGCAGCTATGCGTCCAGTTAACCGTAGGAGCCTGTCCTCTCCCATAACAGGCGACAGCTTGAGTAAACGACTCTTCTTAGACAACGAATGGCTGTTAATGACGCACTCTAAGTCATCACGAAAGCTATCGATTTGGGCATGTTGAAGGATATGAAGTTCCGCCGATTTCATGCATTCTGCAGTGAGCGGAATAAGAGTGGTGGACGCCGTTGCTCTGGCACGTTGAGACGTTTGCCTGCGGTGAGAGGAGATAACATTGGATAATTTTGAATATCGAAAATTTTCTAAAATGGTCCTAAATATGCTGGCCGCCTGATGGGCCCGTGCGGTACTGCGGAGCAATCGAAGCCAGCTACTGAATCGCGAGATATTAGCGGTAACCGGGGTAGGTAATTGTGTGTCTTCTAATACACAAACCATTTCCGTTCTCTTAAGTTCTTCAGATGGGGCTTGCATTGAATTTGAAGGCTCTGAGGGCCACTCCTCCGGAGAGCATAAGAGAAAGGAAGGCCCTGCTAACCATCTACAGGTTGGCTCAATAGTTACTGGGCGTGCTCTTGTGGCATCGTCGGCGACGTTCAAGTCCGTTGGAAGCCATCTCCAATCATTAACATTACAGTTTTCTAGAATTTCTCCTACTCGATGGGCTACAAAAGGCTTGAACGCACGCGCATCATTTCTCAATCAACTATGAACCGTCATATAATCCGTCCAAAAATAGTCCTAATAGGTTTTCTTCTATGGCTGTTCTTAATAGTTATAGCAATTCGCGAAGCTATTAAGGCAGCCTGGAGTTCCAACCGTAGAATAGACGTCGGCTTCAACGGTGCAACTCTGGCTTTACTGCAGATGAAAGCGAGCTCGATTTTGTCATAATTATAAACTAAACGCCAGTATGCGGCACATGCAAAGGCGAGCTTACTAGCATCCGCAAAAATGTGCAACTCCCTATATTGAGGCTCAGAGAGTTTGGAGCCAATGTGTCGAGGAACCTTCAAAGTTGAAACTTTTGAAAGTTCCCTGAACCATTTATTCCATCTCTCTGATAGTGACGGATTAAATTGTGTGTCCCAGCCGATTTTTGTTCTCCATGTTTGTTGAAACAAAATTCGACCCTTTACCACAATGGGTCCGAGAAAACCTAGAGGATCATAAATTTTCATTAAATGAGACAGAGCTTTACGTTTTGTCAAAGGAGTGGGGATTGAATCACCTAAGCCGGTACAAAAACCTAACAAATCGGTTGCTGGATCCCAAGCGATTCCTCAGGCATTCACACTCGAGCCATTGTTGCCAGCAGGACACACGGTTTTAGATTGATCTGCTAGCAGATCGTTTGGTAGCAACTTAAGTGCTTCGGGTTCGCTTGATATCCAACCCCTCATTTCGAAGCAGGCCGCTTTATGAACTGTCACTATATCTGCTATTAGTTGTGACATCTCAGCAGCATCATCAGCTGAACCTATATAGTCATCCATATTATGATCATGTATTATCGCTTCAATAGCTTTCGGGTATAAATATTCAAATTCGAGAGCTTTCTTTTTTTTAATAAAAAGAGCTGTAAAAGGACTCGATGATGCTCCGAAAATAACGGATGTCATCATATATTCCTTAAGGGTTGCTTATTGGTCGCTGTTTTGGATTGGTGGTCCCAAACCATTCTCTGCTACCACTCGAAGTCAATTCGGGCTTCGAGTCCCGTTAAAATTAAAATGAACTTACCGTTTGTTGTGGAGTCCGCCCTGGAGATCATCCGCCACGGGTCACAACTTGACGTGTTTCCTCACAACTTCTTTCGATTGCGATTGCTTTGCGATTCCTAATCACCCAGACTAACCCCGTGGCGCCACACATCCCGATACAAATTCGAAGAATCTCACGTTCCGCAGCGACGAATTAATATTCAGCTTATTTCATAGCCTGGGGGGTGTGATTGTTTAGGGGTGATTGGTGTACGGGGTGACTGGGGCTGTGGATGAGGAGTAAGAGGGGAGAAAAGAGGGGGAAGTGGAGTACTTATAGAAGAGAGGGGACGGGGTGAGGCTCTATCTGTTTGAAGGGATTCCCTGAGTATAGTGCTATACGATTGTCGCACTGATGGAAATCGGGCAGCTGCTTCAGCATATGATTCATTGTTTTGAGACATAGCAGTTTTGATTGATTTTTGCCTGGAGTGCTCTGGACAAGATCTATTGGTATCTTCCTGAGCAGTATAGGCAAGTGGCAGATTCTTCGGTGACAGAGCAGTCGATGCCCTGGTGAGAATTAGAGCAGCGATAACATCTGGAAGGAGAACGGCACTGATCCTTTACATGTCCAAACCGACAGCAGTTATTACATTGAATAGTTGGTAATTCGTATAATTCAACTGGAAGAGCTGTATAAAAACAGAAAATTTTGGATGGAAGGGTTTGACCACTGAATGTAATTACGACTGTGTGAGTTGGAATCCACTCTGGAGCCCCATCTTTCAAAGTTTCCCTATTAAGGCGTCGTGCTTTAAGAATGTGGCCACAACCTTCTGGTAATTCAACAGACTGAACAAATTCCTCCATTGACCACTCAGCAGGGACTCCCCGAACAACACCCATGCGGGTGATGTTGAAAGAGGGAATGACTGCTGAAAATTTTTTGGTAGCCAAGATTGGGTTAGATAAGAAAGAATTAGCATCGTCAGCGTTGGTGAAGTTTACATCTATACGATTCCTACCGATATTTTTAATACCCTGCTGAACAATATTCTTTATATTTCTATTGACCAACAGTTTACCAAAAAGGATAGGATTAATTGTGGTACCAGCCTTTGGATGCGGTTCTGTTCGTGAAACATGTACCAGGAACGGACTGTAGGAGAAAAACGAGTTCACGTAAAATATAATATAAGTATTTATTAATTAAAACATTTCTCATAGAATTACATTCGACAGACATCAATCCGACAAGACAACACAAAAATATTCTTCTATTAGTCATAGACTTCATCTTGACTCTAAATAGGTTTCAACCGTTAAATACACACTCCAACACTCCTCCTCGATTTATAATGTAAAGAAATAATAATTGTCTAACATTAGTTTTGTTGTTACATTAGAAATCGCTTCACAAAAAAAATATTTACCTACCTACAACACTCCTCCTTACATCGTAGATACAAATTGTTAAACTCAAATTCATTATGCCCTTCAAACAAAATTATTTATAAAATCAAATCATGTTATTTCTAAAATTAATAAATTTCTCAACACATAGAGGTTTTGTAAAAATATCTGCTAAATTCTCATTTCCACTAACATATTCTACACAAATTTCTTTATTTTTAATTAATTCTTTTATATAATGGTATCTAATGTCTATATGTTTAGTTCTACGACTATTTTCATTGCTTTTAGAAATGCAAATTGCACCCCTATTATCAATTAATAATTTAGGTATTACATTTATTCCAAAATCAAAAGCTATTCCTTTAAGATTAATCGCTTCACTTGCTGCCATAGCTGCGGCAATGTACTCCGCTTCTGCGGTAGAAAGTGCTACGCAATTTTGCTTTCGAGAATACCAAGCAATTATATTCTTATTATACAAAACTACACAACCACTTACGCTTTTCCGATCGGTCTTATCTCCTGCCCAATCTGCGTCTGAATAAACTTCCAAACTATTACTTACTTCCATATCATCTTTTTTGTAACATAAACCAATATCTTTCGTCTCTTTTAAATATCGTAGTACTCTTTTTGCATGTTGCCAACATTGTTCATTTGGTTTTTCTAAAAATTGTGACAAATATGACACAGAAAAGCTTATATCTGGCCTTGAAACAGTTGCTATGTACATTAAGCTGCCGATTAATTCTCGGTAAGGAGCATTTACAATTTCATCACTAGCCTCAATTTGTAATCCTTTCTCCATTGGTGTTTTGGCTCCATTGCACTCATTCATCTTAAATTTACTTAATATTTTGTCTATTTGACAAGTCTGTTTAATTTCTATATTATTTACATTATAAGTAATATCCATTCCTAAAAACTTTTTAATTAAACCTAAATCCTTTGCTTTAAATTCATCATATAGTAGCTTTTTTACATTATTCACATTTTCTTTTCTTCCCATAAGTAAAATATCATCAACAAAAACAACTAGGTGTATATCTTCTCCATTATAAAGACAATAATCATAATCAGATCTAATCAAACCAATTTTTAGTAGATATTCATTAAATCTTTCGTTCCAACATTTTGGACTTTCTTTTAAACCATAAAGACTTCTCTTTAATCTTAATACTTTATTTTTTTCTAGTGCTACTCCTTCAGGTTTCTTTATATACACTTCACTTTCTAATATTTCATTCAAAAATGCTGTCGGTATATCTAACTGATGTATTTTATACTCTTTTTGTACAGCTATAGTAAAAAACATTCTAATTGTTGCTAACCTTGCTACAGGTGAGTAATTATTTTTAAAATATGTCTCCTCCTGTACCTGGAAACCTCTAGCCACTAAACGTGCTTTCTTCAAACCGTTTTCTTTAGTTGTAAAAATCCATCTTGTTTCTATCGCTTTCTTTCCTTCTGGTAAATCTGCTTCTTTCCATGTCTCTAATTTTTCTAAACTTTTAATTTCTTTATCTATCGCAACTTTCCATTCATTACTTTTAATTGCTTCTTTAAATGTTTTCGGATTTTCATTACTATCTGCAGTTAATAAACAGTAAGCAGTATATACTTCAAAGTCATTTAAATGTGTAGGTGTTTTAACTGCTCGTCCTGACCTAGTAGTTATCTCACTATCCGAAGTGCCAGGTTCAATATCTTCAATATTTATTTCATTATTATCAAGTATGTATTTATTATCTTCATTATCATTAATATTTACATTTATATATTTAAAATTATTTTCGTCAAAAGTAACATCAGTGGATACTACAATCCTATTATTAAGTGAATCCCATAGTTTGTATCCTGAGCCACAATATCCTACCATTATAAATGGTTTTGCTCTTGGATCCAACTTATTTGGCTTTGGGATTGACACACACCAAGCCTTCGAACCAAAGACTCTTAGCTTATTAATATTGTTATTTCCGTGCCAAATCATAGAAGGTGTTTTGCCATATAGTACTTTAGTTGGACATCTATTAAGTTCATAAGCTGAACATTGAACTGCCTCAACCCACAATTCTTTTGGAAGATTTGATTCTGATAATTTTATTCTTGATCTTTCCAATAATGTTCGGTTCATCCTCTCGGATGTACCGTTCTGTTGCGGTGTATAGGGAGTTGTATATTGCAAATTAATACCTTTACTTTCGCAAAAACTTTTGAATTGTTTCGATGTAAATTCACCGCCATTGTCTACTCTTATATTCTTAGTTTTTAATCCAAATTGTGTTTTTATATGTTTAATAAAATTTCTAATATTGCATTCAGCTTCATTTTTATTTTTCAAAAATCTTACTACAGTGTAATGAGAGTAGTTGTTAAAAATAAAAGCTGGGAATCGTGCGGAAAAAGAATATTTTTATTTGGAAACTAACTAAAGCTGATTACAAAAGAAATTGAAAATTGGAACCAAAATCAAAAAAAAAAAGTTTGTTGCTTAGCTACGAAAACCATAGTGTAGAACTGTAGAAACGCAGTTCTACACAAATTTTCTATAACATACTCCGGGCCAAGAAAAACCGGAAGGTTAAAGGTTTTCCTTAAGTTATCAGTCATTTAATCTGGCTGGTCGTCGAACAGTCCTGCCTGATCTAGTCGTTTGTCCTTTGTCAGCGGAAGGGTCAGTCAAACTGTGAATATTCTCAGGTTCAGAGACTTCTAATGGGTAAAGCCTCTGAACTGCACGAACCTTAGATCCGGAAGCCGTACGTATCTTAGCTACTCTACTAACACCATCAGCCCCTTCGTAAAGCTCTTCTATCTTACACAAGGGCCACTTTATTCTTTTCTCCTCCGTCTCCAGAAGTACTACGTCTCCCACGCGTGGCTGAATAGAACCTGAAATATTTTTAACCCGATGAATCAAACTTCCTAAATATTCATAGCGAAATCGCTGTCGAAAATCATCACGAAGCTTCTGACAATACCTCATCCGTAGATTCAGTGATTTCCTGTCTATTTCGTCTAACTCTGGCACCGATGACTCCGCCAGCGGCTGTATGAAACACGCAGGAGTCAATGGTTTGAACTCATTGGGATCTGTTGTTACGTATGTTAACGGACGACTATTTATCACAGCCTCACAATCACAGAGTATTGTCTGCAGTTCCACTAATGACAGTGATGCTTTTCCTAACATTCTTCTTAGGATTTGTTTTACTAACCCTATAAGCCTTTCGTAGAAGCCTCCCCACCAGGGAGAACCGGGAGGTATAAATATCCAATTAATTTTCACAACTGATGAAAAACACAAAATACTATTCCACTCTAGAAGATTCAACATATTATCTAGTCCACGAAAATTCGTACCATTATCACTATAAATTGTCTTCACTCTACCCCTACGAGCGATAAACCGCCGCAATGCAAGAATGAAATCACTCGTTGACAAAGACTCAACGACATCTAAATGAATGGCACGATATGTGGCACATGTAAAAAGAACCAGCCAACACTTATTCCCTGATTTAAGCAGCAACGGACCCGTTAAATCAACACCAGAAACTTCGAATGGAACATTGCCTTCAACACGACCTGTAGGCAAGCTAGCTGGAGGAGTAACATACGATTTACCTTTAAATCGCTTACAAACTGCGCAATCGCGAATGACTGTTTTCACTAATCTTCGAACACCGACAATCCAATACCGTTCTCTAAGACTCAATGTCATCGTTGACGCACCAGCATGCTGCAGAGTTTTATGCCGTTCCTCCACAAGTCGCTTAACCAAAATTCCATCTGAAAACAACAAAATAGGTGACTTAAATTCGAACGGTTCACTACTCAATTGTAATTTTGTTTCTAGACGTAGAATGCCATCGTTATCTTTAAAAACCTTAAGCGCACCAACGCGGCTCTGATAAGAGCATTGCATTAATTTGATCAAGCAAATCTCTGCACGTTCTACTTCCTCATATAAAAGTTCCGAATAGTTTCGATTAGACTTATACTTAATTCTTAAGATCCATGCAATCATTCTAACTACTCTAATGTAAGATGAAAAATAAAAACTTATTCTAGAAAGCAACACGTCACCGTTTGCACACATATTTACATTTACGGAACCTTTCTTTCTCTCATCGAAAGCTAGTTTATCTATATCACAACTTATGGATGGCCATTCCTCTGAACCTAACATCAACCATGAAGGACCCTTCAACCAGTCACTTTCCAGCAAAGTCTTCACATCGGTCCCCCTAGATGGTAAGTCAGCTGGATTAAGATTGCCAGGGATATGAAACCATGAATCAGGTGAAGAATACTTCTTTATCTCCTTGACTCGGTTTGCAACAAAAACATTCCACTCACCTTCGCCTTTGATCCAACTAAGCGCCACAGTTGAATCTGTCCAATAATATACATTACATGTCAATTTGAGTGACTCGATCACTGTCTGAGCAAGCCTTACTGCTAAAGTTGCTGCAATAAGCTCAAGGCGTGGTATTGTTGGCGGCTTTGTTCTCTTGCTCTAATACAGACATGTTCAATACAAAATTACAAAAATCGCTATGTACAGAAATATTATATACATTATAATCTTCCCTTTTAGTTTCATAGCCGCCAAATAAACAGTGACTAATAGATTCCTTACTTATTGGCTCCAGTTGTAATCGCTGTACTAATTCTTTCGTGACGTATGACCTCTGTGCACCACTGTCAATCAACACTCTCACATTTGCTTGTTTGGTACCATTCACCACTTTCACAGCTAAAGTCTGTAAGACAGTAGTCGTCTTAAGTTGACATAGCATTTGCCCTGATTTTTGTTCAGAATCATTGTCTTCTTTTAATACAGCTTTCTCATTCTGTAAATCTGAACACAAAAGTGTAACATGTCTCTTCTTACAGATAAGGCATTTAGGGAAACTTCTACACTTCTTAGCGGTGTGACCAACTTTTAAGCATATAAGGCAGGCTTTTTTAGACTTCAACAGTTCCCTCCTATCAGCCAGAGTCATCTTTGCTGCCTTATAGCATTCTGTACTTGCATGACTAATCTTTTCGCACCATATACACACATTCTTGGTTATCTCACCCTGTTTCATCTTGTCAGTACTTCTTTCTATCTTTCCTTCCGCTACGAAGCACGCTGTAGGCGGTTTGGAACTTGCCTCAAATCCTGTACGAGCCAACTGTATCCTTTCTTCAGACTCTACTTCGTCTTTCAGAAATTGCATAAGTTTCGTCAGATCATCTCCCTTTATCTCACTTCTATATCGAATTCTATTCCAAGTTCTTAAGATTTCTTCGGGCAGTGCTGACTCGATCATTGGGTACAGAATGGATGCGTATTTGTCATTAGCAACTCCTAAGGTCTCTAATGCTTGAAGGTGACTATGTAAGTTGTCATACAGAAGTCCAATCGAATGGTGTTCCCCTTTGTTTTGTAAAAGCACCAAGTTAAGTATACCTCTGACGTAAGTCTCGATTAGAATGTCCTCTCTAGCAAATCGAGCTTTTAAAGCATCTAAAGCTTTCACATAATTATCACCACTGGGCGGGTAGCTTTCTACAAGTTGACGAGCATTGCTTTCGGGAGTCATTGACTGTAATAAATACTGGAATTTGTCAATATTGTCTAACTCACCGTCGTCATGAATTTTTTGGAACTGTCCCCACCATAGCAACCAATTTTTTATGTTTCCATCAAACTTCATGAGCTCCAGTTTTGGCATGTGAAGACGTCGTTGGTTCTTGCTACTCCTATCATCGCACCTATCTGCTACCATAGACTCCGCGGAACACAACGATTGCTCACTCTTACAATAGCTCATTTTCGACGAGATCCTTTTGTGTTTCGTTTGTAGTCTGAACCATCTTTTCCGGTAGGTCATTGCCTTATCTTGATCTTCTTGGAATGCCTTCTCATCAAATGGTTCTACCGAACACCATAACTCCCGAATAGCGTCTTCGACTCTAAATAGTGCTTCCGAAGTCTCAGATACCAACATGTATGATTCTTCAAAATCTTCGTAGGTCTGAGTTTCATCAAAACGTTCTAAGTCGTCAGCTAGTAACGTGAATTCTCGTCGCAATTGAGTTCTCTTCCGCTTTAGCGACTCCATTGTATGCTTTTATTATGAGTCCTGTCACGGTCGCCACAAATGTTAAAAATAAAAGCTGGGAATCGTGCGGAAAAAGAATATTTTTATTTGGAAACTAACTAAAGCTGATTACAAAAGAAATTGAAAATTGGAACCAAAATCAAAAAAAAAAGTTTGTTGCTTAGCTACGAAAACCATAGTGTAGAACTGTAGAAACGCAGTTCTACACAAATTTTCTATAACAGTAGTCGTCAATCAAAACTTGAAAATACACTTCTCCATTTATACCAGTTGGTGTAATAGGTCCACACAGATCAGAGTGTATTAATTCACCTATTTGTTTACTTTGTCTTTTCACATAAATAAAAGTTCTTCTAGTTGCCTTACCTTGAATACAACTTTGGCATTTGCTATTAGAATAAGGTAATTTCAATATTTTTAGGCCTATTTTATTTAAGTGTCCAAGACGTCTATGCCATAAATCATTTGAATTCTCATTAGCAGTCATGGCATTATCATTGTTATTCATTAAATTTAATTGTATAATATGTAAATTTCTTTTCTTTTCGCCAGTAATATAAAAATTTCTTCCTTTAATTACTACATGTTGTTCTTTAAATATTATTATATATCCCTTTTTAGTAATCATATCAACTGATAGTAAATTATGACGTAAGTTCTCCACTATAATGACTTCAAAGTCTATTGTTTTTCCTTTGGAATTTCCAATAATTGTTCCTTTTTTGTATGCATGTAATTTTTCACCATTAGCAATATTTATCATAATTGGTTGACTCAAAATTGTAATGTTTGTCATAAATTTTTCAAGCTCGGGTTTGACCATATGCATGGTTGCACCAGAATCTATTATAAAATAGTCATCGCTTATTGACTTATTATTAACTGAGTTTGCTGTCATTGCAATAAAAGATGTTTTTTCTTTATCTATATAATTATTAGATCTTCTATTATTACTATACCCTCTTCTACTTCTATTATTTCTGCCTCTATAATTATTGTATGGCCTTCTGTAATTTGATTGATCATAACTTTGACTCGTAGAAGCTTTAAATATAGTAGTATTATTTTTATCCTTTATTTTCATTTCTTCATCTAACAATCTACTTTTAATAAATTCAATTGTCATATCAGAATTCATTGTTTCAATTGCAGTAACTACATTGTCATAATTTTCATTCAATGTCAAAAGTAAATGGCATATTTTATCACTGTCATCTAATTTCTTGTCTATAAATTCTAATTCGGAAACTATTTGATCGAATTTTTGAAAGTGATCCTCTAATTTGTCTGTACTGTTTAATTTTAAAGTTAATAACTTCTTTTTTATCGTTAACTTGCTGACTATACTTTTCCGCTGAAAAACATTTTCTAATTTTTCTATCATTATCTTAGAAGTTGGCGCATCCTGTATTATATTTATATGCTTGTCAGAAATTCATTGAATTATTATAGATTTTGCCTTGGCATCTTGTGCTTTTAACGTTAGGTCCTTTTTTATGTTAATTTCATTTTTATCTAAAATTTCTAGTAATTGTTTCTCTTCTAGTAAAGCCTTTACTCTATATTTCCAAGTAATAAAATTATCTGCTCGTAGTTGCGGAAATATTTGTATATTGCTTGACATCATATTTTTAGATAATATTTATTTTATACTTACAAAAATTTTACTGCAGACACATCTTCATAAATTGCCCATAACCTTTGTAGGAGAAAAACGAGTTCACGTAAAATATAATATAAGTATTTATTAATTAAAACATTTCTCATAGAATTACATTCGACAGACATCAATCCGACAAGACAACACAAAAATATTCTTCTATTAGTCATAGACTTCATCTTGACTCTAAATAGGTTTCAACCGTTAAATACACACTCCAACACGGACCTTTATTTGAGCTAGTGTACTTTTTGTTTCTGACAAACTTGGATGTGTATAGGTGTGCTGTATTGATTGAGATGGAGTGACATTTTCAGAGGGATTGATTTTATTGGGAATTGCAGACGTATCTTGAATAATTACGGATTTGTGAATTTTGTTGTTTGGTTCGTTTGATAATTACGCATTTGTGAATTTTGTTGTTTGTTCGTTTGATAATTAGAAAATTATGTTTTGATTTTGTTGTTTGCATTCAATAGAATAAGTGTTTGGACCGTTTGTAATTTGGTGGTGTCGTTGACAATGCATGTTAAATTGTACTTTAATTAGTGTGAAATAAAACCATTTCATTTAGTGACATGACACGAAGTGTCTCCCTTTATTAATCATCGTTTTAACATTCGAAAAACCATAGATGTTGGAAATAATGAATCCTTCTTTATAAGTCTTTGGTTTGACAAGGTGTTGTTATATCGAATAAAGAACTACTGCTGTCTTGGTAACGTAGGACTTCCGGTTGATCGTCAGCTTGCGCGGTCGTGTTTTCTGTGAAGGGAAAATATCTTTAGTTAAATTTCATTTAGTAGTATAATATTATATAGTTCATGTGGATAAGTGAAATAGTGTAAATAGTTATTGTTTTGTACTTTTATGGTAAATTAAAATAAAGACATCACATATGAATTACGACTTTTATTAAATGTTTCTCTAATAAATTTTCACAAAGTAATTGTTTTTCCTAACCTCTTTAAAGAACACAGACTTGACCACAAATCCAAGTAAGTATACAGATTACATATAGTTCGAAGAACACAGATTAATATAGAAACTAACATCAAACATCTTCCCCTTTAGTTTCGATACCTTGCAGGAATTTGAATAATTCTCCCAGATCTTGAACAACGAATACCATCATTAACATCAGTATTTTGACTAATAATATTACTATCATTTGTAACTTGAATATCTAAGGAATCACCTTGGTTTAGACAAAATTCCTTATCATTTAACAAAATAGGATCATGATTGTTCTGTAAGGGCAAAGAACTTGTGTTTGATTTTCTTAATTGAGAGGTATTCCGTCTTAGCTTCATATTACTATTGTGTGGTTTTATCCAATAGGAACGAGGTTCGTTTGTTGTTTTCAACACAGTTGCTTTACACCACTTTGAATCCTTAGCAGTCTTAAACACAACTTCTTCTCCCTCACTGTAAGATTTTTCCTTTTTCCTCACATATTTATTGAACTGATTAGTATATCTGTTATGGTACATTTCTAAATTTTCTTTAATATTTTTAGGTATTTTTGACTTCAGATTTTCCACAGAACAAGGTAGTTGAGTTCTCAACATCCTACTTTGAAGAATTTGGGCTGGGGATAGATTCAGATTACAAACAGGATTATTATTATAAGACATTAAATTGTCTCGGTAGTCACAATTTTCTTCCAAACTTTTTTTTAGAATATTTTTGCTAATGCCTACAGCTTTTTCAGCTAGGCCGTTGCTCTGTGGATAATGTGGAGTACTTGATTTTAATATAATATCCTTACTTTTATAAAACTGTTGGCAATCATAGGAATTGAATGGATTATTATCAGCAATCAATATTAATGGATATCCAAATCTAGTGAATATTTCTTTCATACTAGATATAACTGATCTTGAACTTTTATCATACAATGGAATTATTTCTAACCAGTGAGAATAATAATCCATACAAACTAAATAATCTTTACCATTACAATACATAATATCAACACCAACTCTTTCAAAATTAAAATTTGGAACTTTATGAGGTAACAATGGTTCTTTATAATTATTTCTACTAAATTTTTCACAAGTATTACATTTCTTTATAAAGTTAATTATATCAGATGTCATTTTTGGCCAATAAAATAAACTTCTGGCTTTTGCTATTGCTTTAGATGGATTTATGTGACCCTTATGTAACAAACTTAAAATATATGGTATTAAGGATTTTGGTACAATCAGTTTATCACCTAAGAACAACAGTCCCGCTTCAACATAAATATTTTCTGACACACTATTATATGGTTTACAATTCTCTGGAACTTTACTTATCTTGGGCCAGCCATAGAAATAATATTTGGATAAATTTTGTAACGTTTCATCAGTACTGGTTTTATTCCTAAAAATATTTAATCGTTCAGACGACATTGGTAAGTATCTAGATACAGAGTGTACCTGCTCAAACATTTCAGGATCTCTAGTAGTTTCATTGAAATGATTTCTTGACAATAAATCAGCAAAATGTAGTTCTTTTCCTGGGACATATTCCAAACATAAATTATATTTGAGTAATTTTAGCCTAAGTCTTTGTAATCTAACAGACCCAATTTTGTTTACCGGCTTTGACATAATAGTTATTAAAGGCTTGTGATCCGTATGGACATGAACTTGTGCTCCATATATATATTGGTGGTACTTTTGTGTTGCAAAATAGACAGACAATAACTCCTTTTCTGTTTGACTGTAGTTTAACTCTGTATCATTCATGGACCTAGAGGCACAGGCAACTAACCTACCATTTTGGAACAAACAACAACCTAAACCATGTTGTGAAGCATCACACTGAAGTGTTATGGGTTTATTAGATTCGAATGGACATAGTGCCGGAGCTTCTACAATTTTTTTTTTAATCAAGTCAAAGCTTTTTTGATGCACAGGAAGCCACTCAAACAAAATATTCTTTTTTAGTAATTTGCATAAAGGCGACATGATTTCAGCTAAGTTTGGAACATATCTTCGTATATAGTTTAAGGATCCTATAATCTTTTGCAATTCATCACGATTTTTGGGAGGCTTAAGATTAACTAATGACTTAATTCTATCTGGATCAATTTTCATTCCCTCTTCACTGAATACTTGTCCAATATATTTTACTTCTTTCTTTTTATATTGAATTTTTTCCTTATTGAATACAGCACCTACCTCACTTGCTCTTTGTATTATTTCTTGTACAGCTTTGTCATGTTCTAACTCCGTTTCCCCAGTAGCTAAGATGTCATCGTACCAGATTATTACATTTTTTATATCCCCAAACTTATCCATTACCTGTTCTTGGAATAAATCTGAAGCATTACATATACCATAGGGTAAGACTTCATATTTGTATACTCCAAAGGGTGTTGCGAAACAACATTTCCATGCAGACTCACTATCTAAGGGGCAATGATGAAATCCTTCTTTTAGGTCAAATACAGTGAACCATTTCTTATTTTTTAATTTCCCTTTAACATCATCAATGGTTGGCATAGTTACAGGTTTTCTAACAATAAATTTATTCAAATTTTGGGGGTCTAAACACAAACGTATCTTTCCATTAGGTTTTTCAATTATAACTACTCTATTTATGCATGCTTTTTCGGATATTTTATCTACCTTACTTATAGCTTTTCTTAATACTAATCTATTTAGTTCAATTTTCAGTGGTTCCAATAACTTATGTGGAATTCTTTGAGATGGACAACATATTTTACCAGCACACTCAACTGTAGGTATATTACACTCAGTATTTAAAAACTTACCTGACCCTGAGAATACTTTCTTATGTTTGTCTATTAATTTCATTTCCGGACTTTCAACATCTACCACAGATACTCTTTGAACGAGATTAAGTTTAATATAACCTTCACTGCTTAATAATAATGACCTGGCCTTCGGTACAATCATAAAATCAATATAAGCTTCCTTGTCCTTATAGCCACATTTTAAATTTACCATGCCCTTAGGAATAATTTTAGATCCATCAAATGCTTCTAGTTTTATAGATGTTGGTCTCATACACAAATTAGACTTTATTACAATTTTATTAAAGACCTTTTCTGGCATTATGCTCACATCTGCACCAGTATCTAATTTGCATGACTGCATACTATCTTCAATTTTTATTTTTTCTATCCAGTCTACACTGTAGTCTTTAAACGCTGAGTGACAAAATAAAGTTTCACTACTATCGTTACTATCGTCCAGGTTCGCTTGATTTTCATTTTGAATTTGCACATTATTTACTCTGCCTTTACACATATTTGCAAAATGATTCAGTTTCTTACATTTGTTGCATTGTTTTTGGTAAGCTGGACAAGCTCGAACACCATGTTCAAAACCACAACGTGTGCATTTAAATTTTTTGGGTGGCTTTTGATGGCTTTCTTTTTTGTAGGACCTCTCAGCAGCATCAACCTCTAGTACCTCTGAACTGCCAGTTTGATTAATTTTTTCTACCTGTAATTTACTTATTTCGCTTGCCCGACAAAAGTTTGCTGCCTTTTCTAATGATAAGCCATCCATCCTTAGTAATGACTCTTGAACATTTTTATCTTTTATTCCACACACAATTTTATCTCTTAATAATGATTCGTTAATACTGTCCTTGTCTAGTTCGAAATTACAATCGTTCAACATTCTTCTACATTCGCATAAAAATGTTTCAAATGGCTCACCTTCTTTCTGATTTCTGTTGTTAAACATAAATCTATCAAACACCACATTTTTCCTGGGAAATGCATAAGCGTCTATCGCTTTAAGGACCGACTCATAATCATTTTTTTGGGTTTCAGATATTGGTAAATTTATTAAAATTTTTGTAGCTTCCGGTCCCATCAAATTACGTTTATTTTGTCGAAAGAAAGTTTTATTTTGTCATCACTTTTCACATTATTTGTTGCTACGAGGTAATCTTCAAACAAAATCTTCCACAATGGCCACTCTTGGGCCGCTGTATTAGATTGCAGATTTATATTTGGTGGAAGTTTTACAGACGGCACCGACGCCATTGCTACACTTACCACTTTGATTTGTGTCCTGCACTATATAATTTGAAATAGTATGTTTCTCACTGACTTTCTTGCGGCTGCGCCATGTTTTGTACTTTTATGGTAAATTAAAATAAAGACATCACATATGAATTACGACTTTTATTAAATGTTTCTCTAATAAATTTTCACAAAGTAATTGTTTTTCCTAACCTCTTTAAAGAACACAGACTTGACCACAAATCCAAGTAAGTATACAGATTACATATAGTTCGAAGAACACAGATTAATATAGAAACTAACATCAAACAGTTATCACATTGTAGATATCATTTTCGGTAAGTATTTAGTGTGTCTTGTACAAACATCTGTGTTCCGTCTTTTGTTTTTTCATTTTCATCATAGTATGTAATAATTGTTTGTAATGGCGGCTGTTTCTGGAGGCGCGGAGTCCCCAGACGGGGGCTCTGAGGATATGGACGAAGATACAGTACCTTCACCTAGTGGCTTTGTGTCGGTGGGTGATGATGGATCTTCTAGTAGTGACAACAGGGTAGTTGTGTCTTACCACGACTTTACGCTAGCTCAGCCCTTGAAGCGCAAGTCTTCCACTAAACGTAGACGTCATGAATCTAAGAGGGCTCAGCTATCGGATACTGCTACTGATAAAATTCCTGTATCACAGACATCAGTTCAAATTCCTTTAGGTCAAAGGTCTAATCCTTCATTACCTACACTTACGGATACATTACCACTAGGCCAGGATATCAAATCACCAGGTTCAGATTTAAATTTATCTAGAGTAACCGACTCGCTAGTGTTTACTGATCGTTCCCTATCTCAGACAGCCTCTATGCCTTGGCAAGCTCCATTAGGAAGGCAAGAATATTTACAGTCGGATAAGGGTCCTTACGTTGTGCATGTACAGAAAATTGTTGGTGAGACACCTGTTCCTTATCTTCATCCAGTAAACTTTGGTCGGTTTATTTCACGTAATGATTTTACTGGCATTGTTAATGGCAGCATTCAAAGCATAGGAAGAAACAGGGTGACCTTGACATTTTCTAGTGCTACTTTGGCCAATAGTTTTGTTAAAAATAAGATAATTCATGATAATGGGTACAAGGCTTTTATTCCTTCATTTAGCACTCTCCGCCTTGGACTTGTCAAAGGTATTCCAACTGATTGGGGTGATGAGGAAATAATTGATAATATTAAGGTTCCAGAGGGTTGTGGTCCTGTTGTTAAGGTTAGGCGTTTAAACTTTAGAGTCATGGTTGAGGGCTCTCCAGTATGGAAACCCTCTCAGTCATGTGTATTGTCATTTGATGGTCAATTTCTCCCTCCCAGAATATTCATTTGCTATAACTCGTTAACTGTAGAAAAATATTACTATCCTTCAGTGCAATGTTATAATTGCTGTCGTTTTGGGCATGTGGTTTCAAACTGCAGATCAAAACACAGATGTTATAAATGTGGTGGTGAGGGTCATGCAGGGAATACATGCAAAATAGATAAGACTGAGGCTTTGTGTTTGTTGTGTGAAGGTTTCCACTTTGCTATAGACAAAGTATGTCCTGAATATACGAGGCAGAGGGCTATAAAAATCACTATGGCAGAGAAAAATATCTCCTATGGTGAGGCCTCTGGCTTGCATGGCCCAGTGAAAAAAAGTTTTAGGGATGCAGTCAAATCATCGTATGCTTCTGTCTCAACTCTGCCTAACACTACTTCTTCATATAAAAAGACTAGTTTCTTAAAATCGAAACTTCCTCCCCTGTCTCGTGTAGGATATGACAGGGTTGCTCATAATAGTATTGTGAAGGCACCAGTTCTTCCAAACATTAAAGGTAACATATCTGCTCCCGATCCCTCTTTATTTACATCTTCTCTTACTGAAATTATACAAGTTCTTTCTAATCTTTTACAAACCTATTCCATACCGTCCAACGCCGCCAATAACTTAATTACCCTACCCTACTCTCATAATGGACCAAGCAATTCAATGGAATTGCCAAAGTGTACAGGCCAAGAAAATTGATTTTCTATTTATTTTAAGAAAATATTCTCCTTCTGTGGTTGCCATCTCTGAAACTAGGTTAAAGCCTGAATCCTCTTTGAGGGTTCCTGGCTACCTATGCTTCAGAGATGACAAACCAGATGGGCAAGGTGGTTCGGCCTTGCTCGTAAGCACTTCAATGTCATCATCTTCCGTCAGGATTAATATTAATAAGACTGATTTTTCAATTGTTGTTGTTAAAGTTAAGAATATTTATTTTATTTCATTGTACATACCTCATCCAACATTGTTAATAGTTCACTGCCTAAATAAAATTTTGTCTGAGTTATCAGGTCCATATATCATTATGGGTGATTTTAATATCCATCATCCAGCCTGGGGATGTGAGAAAACTGATACTCTTGCAGACCAAATTTTTGTCATGATGGATAGCTTTAATTTATGTTTCCTAAATAATGGCAGCCCAACCCGTCGCACTAAGCCTTTTGAGAGAATTAGTGCAATAGACCTGACATTTGCCTCTGCCAGTTTAGTGCCCTCTATGTCGTGGTTAGTATGCAATAGCTCCTATGGAAGTGACCATTTTCCAATTTTGATAGAACTGCCCTTCTCTAAACCAAAGTATAAACCAGCTGATCCGCTGTTGAAATATAGACTTTCTGAGAAGTCCCCATGGGATAAGTACTCAGGACTCATGGAGTCATTAATAGAGTCCCTGCCATCTCCTTGTCCTGATAATATTGATCATTGTTTTAAAACTTTTAATGACTCCATTACTCGTGCTGCGGATCAGTCCTTTCCGCTTAAGTCTAACATACATAAAAAACCATCCCCCCCATGGTGGGATAGTGAATGCTCCAAAGCTATTAAAAATAGAAAATTGGCTGAGAAGACATATAGACGAAACATGACTGAGCAGAACTTTTCAGCTTTACAATCTGTAATGACTTCCACTAAAAACTTACTACATTCAAAAAAACGACAGGGTTGGCAAAAGTTCTGTGAATCCATCTCCCCAGAAGTACGGCTATCAGCTGTCTGGGATAGAATAAGGGTGTTTCGTGGGTCGTTTAAAAACCCGTTCTCACATTGTCCCATAGATTCTGTTTGGTCAGAGGAATTTATTGATAAATTAGCTCCATCATTTGCTCCAAATATAAGTGAAATATCTCCAATATTGACTTATGGTAATGATACTCTGGATCCATTTACTATGGATGAACTGCAATTGGTTTTGCCGTACCTAAAGGACTCATCTCCAGGTCTGGATGGTTTCCTTTACTCCTTTTTGGTAAGATCGGGACAGAATTGCCAACTTTATCTTTTAAATCTGATAAATGTATGCATGGATATAGGTCACATCCCTGACTCTCTCAAATCTCAAATAGTCATCCCTATTCTCAAGCCAGGGAAGGATGCTGCAAATGTTGACAGCTATCGACCAATTGCCATGTCTTCTGTACTCACCAAAGTTGCCGAACATCTGGTAAAGAATAGGCTAGAATGGTATATTGAGAGTAATGAGATCCTTCCAAACTGTCAGTATGGTTTTCGTAAAGGCAAAAGTACTCTTGATAATCTTGCTATTTTAATCACAGATACTAGGCTAGCATTTTCAAGGAATGAATCTAATGTTGCAGCCTTTTTAGATATATCTGCTGCTTATGACAGTGTCTGTCTGCCAGTTTTAAAGTCAAAGTTGGCCCATCTAAAAATACATCCAAAGTTCATTAATTTTATAATGAATTTACTCTCAGGTCGGCATATTTATCTGAGGGTTGATGGTGCGATAAAAGCGTCCAGGACCTTATTCAAGGGCCTCCCTCAAGGCTCAGTCCTGAGTCCAATTTTGTTTAATGTATATACTTTCGACCTGTATAATTCTGTTTCTCCATTTTGTAGGATTTTGCAATATGCCGACGATTTAGTGCTTTATTCTTCAGATAAAAGTATAGTTAGTGCTTCTGATGCTGTTGCAGAAGGTATTGCTTCATTGGGAGAGTGGTTAAGTATCAATGGCCTTACTCTTTCCCCAAAAAAGAGCTCTATTATGATTTTTACCAGAAAGCGGCTTAAACCCCGTATAGATATTTTTGTGGATGAAATCAGAATTCCAGTCACTGAAAAAATAAAGTTTCTAGGGGTAATTTTAGATGGTAAACTTTCTTTTGTTTCTCATCTTGAGTATATTACTGCAAAGTGTGAGAAAAATCTAAATTTGTTGAGGTGTCTAGCTGGAGTTTGGTGGGGTGCCCATCCCTATTATTTAAAGCTGCTGTATAATGCTATCATCCGTAGCGTACTTGATTATGCTTCCTTCCTATTGGAACCGGCTTCCCGTAAACTGCTGCTCAGAGTGGATGGTATTCAGGCTAGGGCATTGCGAATCATCTGTGGTGCAATGCGTTCTTCTCCAATTAACGCTTTGCAAGTAGAGTGTGTTGAACCACCTCTGGATTTAAGGCGTCAGTTTTTGTCTGACAAATTTCTATATAGATGTCTTTTGACTGAATCTCATCCAATTCTTCCCAAACTGCAGTTACTTTTCAGGTTCACCACCACTCTTGCATTCTGGTCACATAAAAAAGTCCCCTGTTTAGTTAAAAGTTATCAACATTTACAACAGTTAAAATATCCAGTGAGCAGGATGAATAAAATTCCGGTTTTTGAATTTGAATATAAAGTGCTTTTGTTTAAACCTGCAGTTTGCCTGTCATTGGGCTTAGTTAAAGGGGACATCATGACTTCCAAACTTTTTTTAAGGTCAAGGATTCAGTACTGGGCAGGGTGGAATTATTTGTATTCCGACGCCTCTAAAGAAAGTTCTTTAGGGTGTGTAGGTGTTGGTGTGTATCATGAAAACTATGATATAATTAAAAAAATTAGGTGTCCTCCAGAGACCACTGTATTCACAGGAGAATGCAGAGGGCTGCTGGAATCAGTGAAGTATATTTTGTTATTTAAGTTGCAAAGATCAGTAATATTTTCTGATTGTCTAAGTGCTTTAAAGTTACTTGAGAGTAATCCATTTAAAAAATGTCACAGAAATGAGCTGATATTGGAATGCAAACAATTGCTCTTTCAATGTTCTCAAATTGGCTACATTGTGGAACTCGCATGGATTCCTAGCCATAGTGGTATATATGGCAATGAGAGGGCAGATGTTGCTGCTAAACAAGCCATCACATGTGGGGACAAGGTGCCGTTCAAAATTTATCCTCTGGACCTGTTATCTTTACCCCCTGAATCTTTAAAGGCAAAATGGACTCAAAGGTGGGCAAACAGTAGTAAATCCAAGGGCTCTTACTATGCCAAACTCCAACCTGAAGTACCAAGTAGGCCATGGTTTTTCAAGATATGGACTGGACGAAAACTTTCATCTGTTATCACTAGACTTCGTCTTGGTCATTGCTGTCTTCCATATCATCTTAAAAAATTACGAATTCTGGACTCGTCGCTTTGCGAGTGTGGATTGGGGGAAGCAGATGTCAATCATATATTTTTTGTATGCAAAAAATATAATCATAAGAGTTTTTTCGAAACCCTAGTTCACTGTATAGCGCGGAGATCGTCTCGAACGCGAAGACCACCGGCCCGCTACAGCTCGCCCTAGCATTGTTTTCTACCACTAGCCTCTCACTTCTATGTAACCTTTTAGTTAAGTACTTTTTAAATAGTTTGACTTTTATATTCTGATTGTCGATTTGACGGTTTGTCATTCTAACTTTGATTATTGTGAAATACATTTGCTCTTAACATCGAATTCGAGTTTATTTTCCCTAAACACAATATAATAGCGCGCCCTACGCTAGAATTGGCTGCCCAACGTGAGGGCTGAAGTGTGAAGTTAATTATTGTGTTTTTTTTTTTGGGATAAACTTTGAGACTTTTTCCGTTTTGTTGCCGAGTATAGTGTTGCAGTCGTGGTTGGTATAACGGCTTGTATACTCGTGAACGGTCAGTCTTCGATGCAGCGGTGTATGTATAAAACTGTTTCCTATAAGTGTATATAATATTTCGGAACATTTCGTTACTTTTTGCCATTAAATAGTGATATTTTATTGCTGAGCATTAATGTTTTTCCCGTTGCCATGACACATGTTCTTAACGAAATAGTGATGTGCATGTACTTTCGATAAACTTTTTCGAACATTTTGTGTTGTGCGTGTGTCGATAATTTTATCGATAGGTTTTTGAACTTTTTTTTTCCGCATTTCAACACTGAACTTTGTAAATAATATTTTGAAATCTAATTAAAGTATAACGTGGACTTCAATATGGTGTTAACGCGATCAAGAGCGAATAGCCCAAGTGCTACCTATGGACAATCTGCAACTACTACTGCTGCTGTTGTTACTTCAGCGAGCGTCACTGCCCCTGCTGTAGTTACTAGTGCACATGCTGCGCATTCGCCAGTTTTTTCGGGGACAGCTGATTTATTGCTGCAACAGAGCGTGTACGCTTCTAGTTGTGGTGACTATGGTGCTGCTTCTACTACTCCTGTGTGTCCACAGCTCACACAGGGTACTGGCATCGCTCAGGACGCGAAGGTGCCATTCGTCGGAGCTGGTGGTGGTGGTTACTATGCGCCACAAACACCTACACCTGCGACAGCAACGTCTACGCCTTTAGTGATTACTGACGGTCAGTTAGCTCAAATTATTAACGCTTTGAGAGTTCAGCCTGCTTCACTAAACCCTGTCGGAAGTAATTTTTCTGGCTGTTCAGTTCGATTTGATGGTACTGGCGATGTTCAAGCTTTTGTCGATGCAGTACAGATTTATAAGGACTGCGTTGGTGTGTCAGATGACATAGCTCTCCGTGGTATTCCTATGTTACTAAAGGATTTTGCTGCTACCTGGTGGCAAGGCATAAAGTACTCTGTTACTAATTGGGATCAAGCGATACAGCTTCTATTACATACTTACGGTGTTCGACTGCCACCGTACAAGGTGTACCGTCGTCTTTTCGAGAGGGAGCAAGGAGACGAAACTACCGATATTTTTGTATGTAAGGCCAGAGCTCTTATTAGTCAGTTGCCGCCAAATATGCTTTCTGAAGAGGTTCAACTTGACATGATTTATGGATTGTTACATCGCCGTATACGAGAGAAAGTTTGTCGTACTTCATTTAATTCTTTTACTGAGTTATTATATTTATGCCGATCTATAGAAGAAATGATTGACGAAAGATCGCTGTCTCCATCGGAACCTACAAATACTGGGAGAGTAAATACTTTTCAGCCCCAGCCATCTACAAGTGGACAAGTTACAGATCCTACTGTTCGCGTAATTAATGCTCCTAAGTTTAGACTAAGATGTAAATATTGTAAAACATTTGGACATTTGATAGATGCATGCCCACGTTTGGCGTCTAAAAATGATTGTAAAAAGAACACTCTGAGTCCTAGCAAACAACCACCACAACTTACTTGCTTTGGCTGTGGAACGCCAGGCGTAGTACGTTCCAATTGTGAGACATGTAAAATTAAGAAGACCGCGACTCCTTTTCAATCTATAGCCGCTTTGGGTGGCAGTCCTATTGACGCACGAGGCCGACCTCGTCTTTCTGTAAATATTTTTGGTGTAAGTGGTGAATTGGTAATAGATACCGGTGTGAAACATTCTATCGCTAGTATTAGTTTAAGGCAATTGTTAATAGATAATAAACAACAAATAAATATTGTAAATACTGAAATTAAATTAGCTGATGGGACTGTTAAATGTTTTGAGGCAGAGGTAATAGTAGTTGATGTTACTGTACATGGTTTAATTATTCCAACTTCTTTTATCATTTTACCTGGCGCGACTGATTCGTTGTTAGGAATGAATTTTATAATTGACGCTGGCATGGTGTTAGATTTCAAAAATAATATATACTCGATTAATTCATCTTCTTACAAAATGAGCTTTTAATTTGGAAACGATATCACCTGCTCGACTATTGCCTCAGTTGACTTGCGTGACGACGAAGGCGTAAATCTTTCGACACCTGAGCAAGACACTTTAAATGAATTACTTCGTGATAATTCTGACATCTTTGAAACAGGGGGAGGGCCTACAAAGTTTGCAGTTCATAGGATAGATACAGGTAACCATCCTCCAGTTCGTGTCCCGCCATATAGAGTAACATCTTTGAAGAAAGAGCAGATGAGGGTCGAAATAGACAAAATGTTAGAAGAAGAGGTGATAGAAGAAGCAGAATCTGAATGGGCTTCACCCGTTGTGCTAGTTCCAAAGAAAAACGGCGAGGTAAGGTTCTGTGTGGACTATCGTAGGCTAAATAGTATTACCAAAACTGACACTTATCCACTTCCGGTAATTGATGACATTCTTCTGTCATCTAAGGCTAATTGCGTAATGTCAACGATTGATTTGAAGTCAGGGTACTGGCAAATAGAAGTTGATTATGGCGATCGTGACAAAACATCCTTTATTACGCCCTTCGGAACGTTTCGTTTTCGCCGGATGCCGTTTGGTTTAAAAAACGCACCGGCAACGTTCCAAAGGTTGATGGAGCGTTTTAGGTCTGGCCTTAAAGATGTGACAGCTGTCATTTATTTAGATGACGTCTTGGTGATTTCCCGGGACCTAAATACGCATATTAATGACCTTCGGAAGGTATTTGACAGGCTTCGTCTTTTTGGGTTACAAGCAAATCGAAAGAAATGTACTTTTGGGCGCGATCAAGTAACTTACTTGGGTCACGTTATATCCTCTCGTGGTATTCAGACTGATCCAGAGAAGACTCGCGCCGTGCTTGAGATGCTGCCTCCTAATAATGTCAAGGAACTAAGGACTTTCCTTCAAACATGCTCGTGGTTCCGAAAATTCATTCCAGAATTTTCTAAGGTGAGTGAACCACTTACAAAATTGTTGCGAAAGAAACAAATCTGGGTATGGAAGGATGATCAAATAAATGCTTTTAACGAGCTCAAGCGACGTCTTACTTCTGCGCCTATTCTCAGCCAACCGGATTTTAAACAGCCATTTGTTTTGCGGACCGACGCTAGTGCGTATGCAATCGGTGCCGTTTTGTTGCAGGGATCGGATGTAAACTCGGAGCGTCCCATTGAGTACGCAAGTAGACTGCTGTCAAGTGCTGAGCGGAATTACAGTACGACAGAAAGGGAGGCGTTGGCGGTAGTCTGGGCACTAGAAAAGTTCAGAGGCTATATAGAGGGTTCTCAGGTAATAATTGGTACTGACCATCAACCTTTGAAATGGCTTTTGTCCCTCAAAACACCCAGTGGCCGCTTAGCTCGATGGGCTATGAAGATTCAAGCGTATGATTTGGTTATCAACTATACTCCTGGCAAAATAAATGTCATAGCTGATACGCTTAGTCGACCTATAACTAAAGAAATTAATATTGCAGAGGGCTGCGATGTCGCACTTATTTCAATTGATCTACCACATCATCAACCAGATGAGATTCGTAATGCACAATTAGAGGATTCATTTATTTCTAATATTATTAAACATTTTGAATCTGAGGACAGTGATGCCGCTATTAGATGGACTGACCGGGGGTACTACATGGTGCAAGGTGTTTTGTATCGTTCAGACCCTGATGGAGAATCTGAAGAACCGCAATTGGTAGTTCCGGAGTCGTGGCGTGGAGATGTTTTGCGTGAGTTACACGATGCACCCACCGCTGGTCATCTTGGGTTGGAAAGAACCCTGAAGAAGGTAAAGGAACGTTTTTATTTTCCAAATATGCGTGCCTATGTTGGCACATATTTAAAGAAGTGCGACCTTTGTCAACGTTACAAAGCATCGAATCTAAAGCCGGCTGGACTACTTCAAACTCCAATACTCCACCGTAGATTTGAGGTACTTGCTATGGACCTTTTTGGACCTTTGCCGGTAAATGATGAAGGGCAAAAGTGGATTTTCCTTGTTGAGGATACGGCTAGTAGATGGGTGGAAATTTTTCCTATGGCAGAAGCTACCGCTGAAGCCTGTGCTAAGCTTCTGATAGAAGAAGTATTTTTGAGGTATGGTTTTCCACGGCGTGTTATCTCGGATAATGGTCCCCAATTTGTGTCTGCTGTTATGCAGAAGGTCTGTTATGTTTTTGATATCAAACAAAATCTGGTTCCCGTGTATCATCCCGAGGCAAATCCTGCGGAGAGGAAGAACCGAGACTTAAAACAGATTTTGTCGATGTTGGTTGGAAGCGAGCATCGTAATTGGGCTGAAGCATTGCCGTCTGTTCGTTTTGCTTTAAATACGGCCAATAATCAAGCTACTGGGAGGACTGCGGCTTATTTAATGTTTGCTCGTGAATGCAGAACCCCTTTTTCTGTTGTCAATGATTTGCGCCCTATAATCGACGAAGCTAACTATGTACCACAGGTGACACCTTATTTAACGAACTTTGTCTCTACTTTGCAAGAGGTTCGCAATCGCCTAGAAATACAGCAAGATGGTCGCAAAGCCACCGCTGATCAAATTCGTCGTCCTAATCCTCAGTACAAGCCTGGTGACTTAGTTTTAGTTAATACGCATGTTTTGAGTAGTGCTAGTAAGGGATTCACCAAAAAGTTTGCTCCTAGACGTGAGGGTCCTTATGTAGTGCGACGTGTAGTTTCACCTACCACTTTTGAGGTGAAAGATAAAAATAATGTGCTGAAGGGTAAATATCATGCCAGTTTGCTCACGCCTTATTCCGGGGATTTTGAACCTTTGGTGCAAAGACGTCGCGGTAGACCTAAATCAAATCCCAAGTCGCCCACGGGACGTGTGAGCGGCTTGGAGGGGGAGAATATAGCGCGGAGATCGTCTCGAACGCGAAGACCACCGGCCCGCTACAGCTCGCCCTAACATTGTTTTCTACCACTAGCCTCTCACTTCTATGTAACCTTTTAGTTAAGTTCTTTTTAAATAGTTTGACTTTTATATTCTGATTGTCGATTTGACGGTTTGTCATTCTAACTTTGATTATTGTGAAATACATTTGCTCTTAACATCGAATTCGAGTTTATTTTCCCTAAACACAATATAATAGCGCGCCCTACGCTAGAACTGCAAATATCCATTACCTACTAGTATTGATATCATATTATCTAGAGTAGACTCTTCATCAATAAAAGTAATATCGTCCTTTATTACTAGTAATGATATTAACATTTAAGATTACTTGTGTATTTATTTCATGAGAATTGTTTTTTTTTGTGGTTAATTTTTGGTTACATAATTTAATATAAATATGTATATTGTGTATGAATATGTAGTTGTAGATAGCATAATCCATATTTTCCCTTTGTTTCAGGCTGGAGCCCCTATTCTGATAAATCGCGGTCGAAATTTTGACTATTCTAAAAAGCTGACGTGATGCTGGCAAAATGTTTTTGTAACAAAAACCATTGCCATCAATAATTAACTTACTTACTTACTTGGTAACGTATGTGATAGTGTAACAAGCGATCTAAATTGTAATCTTTATAAATTAATAAATTACTTCTCGGCAAGTTAGCGCCTCTGTTATTTCAGCACAGCCTCACAGGTTATGGGCCCAGAAGCGAATAAAATAAAAACGTTATAAAATATAACGGAAGTAAGTAAAATACGAGAAGGAAGGTGATACATATCTGAAGATGGATATAGGTAACTTAGTGCGACTAAAAAGCGATGGTAGCAATTTTGTAATTTGGAAATTCAATATAGAAATTTTACTGAAAGCCAAGCAATTATATTTGAATGTTGCGAATGAAAAAGTTGATCCAGATGAGAAGTTTTTAGAAAGAGATGCGAAAGCGCAGGAGATTATAGTTACTCGACTCGAAGAAGGCACGATGAGCCTAGTGTTAACATGTACAACAGCATACCAAATGTATTCAAAGCTAAGATGTGTTTTTGAGCCCAAGTCTAATATTAATGTGCATTTATTACAACTGCAGTTTTTCGAAGTAAAGTATGAAGATGAAGGCATATGTATGTTTATATCAAAGCTAGAGGAAATACGCAATAAGCTTAGAGAAAACGCTGAAAACATATCAGAAACTATGATGATGACCAAAATTATTACGTCACTTACTTCGAGCTATAAGCATTTTGTCACCGCGTGGGAGTCTGTGCCCCCAAGTAATCAAACACTCAATGAACTGATGTCGCGATTGATAGTTGAAGAAAACAGACTAAAACTAGTTGAACCTACTCAAGCATTAGCGACTCAAGCTCATACGTCACAAGGCTGTTATACGTCAAAGGTTTGCCAAAAATGTCACAAGTTCGGGCATGAGCCAAAATTTTGCAAAGCTGGTCAAAAATGTTACTATTGCGGAAAGTTAGGGCATTTTGCAAACGAGTGCCGATTCAAAATGAGTAAGAATAGTAACAGAGATGGATATCATCGTAGAAGCATGGATCAGAGCTACAACTGTCAAAGTGAAGGTGCCAATGCATTTCTCGGTATGATGGATGAAAACTTGGTAGAATGGTTTATGGATTCGGGAGCATCGGAGCATATGTGTAAAAGCAACGAAACGTTTATAGAGATGAGGACAGAAAATGTAAAAAATGTAAAAATAGGTGATGGATCAGTGTTACCAGTAAAAGGAATTGGCTGTATTAAGTTAGAAGCATTTAATGGTAAGGAATGGATAGAGACTGAAATGTCAAATGTTTTGTACGTTCCGGATCTGAAGGTTAATTTATTTTCGGTTAGTAAAGTTGTAGATAAAGGGTATAAAACAATAATAGAGAGTAAGTTGTGTAAAATATTAGATTCTAAGAATTCTGTTAGGGCCATTGCTGAACGTAGTGGAAACCTTTTTAAAATGATTTTCCGATTATTTCCTAAACCTATTACGTGTAATATTGTACTTGACATTAATGACTGGCATCATAGACTTGCACATCAAAATCTGTCACAAATAAAAAATGTTTTGACAGAGCACGGTATAATTTACAAAAATATTGCAAGTTCTGTGTGCGAGGATTGTTGTGTTGGAAAACAACATAGGACTTCATTTAAGCGGAGTGAAAGTCGTGCGAAAGCTCCCTGTGAACTGATACATGCTGATCTTTGTGGTCCCATGGAAGTGACATTGATAGGTGGTTCAAAATATTTTCTCTTGTTCAAAGATGATTTTAGCAATTATAGACATGTGTTCTTTTTAAAAAATAAATACGAGGTAAAAAAGTGCATTGAAAAATTTATAAATCTTTCGGAAAACCAAACTGGACATAAAATAAGAATACTGCGAACGGACAACGGTTTGGAGTTTGTTAACAATGAGGTAAGAACAATTTTGGATAGGCACGGAATTTTACATCAACGTTCAGTTAGGTACACACCTCAACAAAATGGTAGGGCGGAACGTGAAATGCGCACTATTGTAGAAGCGGCAAGAACAATGTTAAGGGCTAAGTCAATGACAAAAAGGTTTTGGGCGGAAGCTGTACATACTGCGGTTTTTGTGTTGAATAGAAGTGGGTCAAGCCCAATTGATAAGAAAACACCTTATGAAATTTGGTCAAACAAGTCTGTAGATTTTAGAATTTTTCAAGTATTTGGGGATAGGGTTTCTTTTCATGTGCCAAAGGAAATCAGAAAAAAGTGGGATGCTAAAAATATGTTTGGAATTTTTGTAGGATATGATGAAAATGTCAAAGGTTATCGTGTTTATGTACCCGAAAAGGATGACATTAAAGTTACTAGGGACGTAATTTTTCTCTCAAGCAAGGAGCCGGATTTAAATATAATAAACCAGCCGAGTACGTCATGCGGTATTTGGAATATCGACAAAGGAGATGACAATACTCAGGTAAGTGAATGTGAAAAAGATGAAGAGAGAGAGATGATGGGAAGTAGTAGGCAGAATATTGAAAGAGAACTTAGAGATAGAAGTAACATTCGACCCCCGGAGAGATATGAAGGTTACGAAATTTATAATGTGTTACATTTTGCTGAAGTCGTAGGAACAAGAAGCCGTGAAGAAGTTAGTAGGGATGGCGAAAAGTGGTTCGAACCTGAGAATAAAGAGGTAAAGTCTCTTGTTGTAAATAATGAGTCTGCTGATTGTAAGCCAAACGATAGTTTACCAAATGAAACAAAATGTTCTATAATACGAAAATCTAAGCCAGAAGGACATGGTCTTACACAAACAATGTACATATCTGTGTCTATAGTACGTTCTATAAAAGAGAAAAGTAAAACCTTCAGCAGGTGTGTGGTAATAAAAAGAAAAGGGTTTGAATGTATTCATGTGGACGTTAGAAACAGAAATGCGTTTGTAAATAGTGTGATGAATGGAATAGTGTATGGGAGTGTAGGTAAAAATGTAAATGTTAGCTGTAGTGAAAGTCGTAAACTATATCGAGCTCTGAATAACCAAAAAATATTAATCGATATTTTTAATGAATCTTTTAAGAAACTTGGTTCGGTGGCAAATCCAAACGATTATTGTTTTTATAATAAAGTTAGGAAAAGAAGTAATTAGAATCAAGGTATAGAAAAATAGATTGTGTGTTAGAAATAAATTTTGTTATAAATATTATTAGTTAAGAGGGGGCTATTCGAAGATTTGTTCGAATATTTTGATTTATTAAAAAGTTGCGTTTTATTATTTTGGTATATTGAAACTTTAATATGAATATTGTGTAGTCTGTTATAATTATAAGAAGAATTCATTAAGAGGGGGTGTTGGAAATAATGAATCCTTCTTTATGTCTTTGGTTTGACAAGGTGTTGTTATATCGAATAAAGAACTACTGCTGTCTTGGTAACGTATGTGATAGTGTAACAAGCGATCTAAATTGTAATCTTTATAAATTAATAAATTACTTCTCGGCAAGTTAGCGCCTCTGTTATTTCAGCACAGCCTCACAATAGACGTATTGTTGGTGTAACTCTGAGAGGAGGGGCCTTTACAAAATAAAACTTGAGTCTTCACAGCATATTACCTTTTCTTTTATTTTTACTTCACATTTAGATTTTAACTTTAACCGTGTCACATAAACAGTTAATTCAATACTGGAGGGAGACTGTACTAGGGTCGTCTGCTTAGGTACCTCCGTCTTACCTATTTCTGCCGCAAAGCAGCAGTGCTTACATTGCTGTGTTCCGGTTTGAAGGGTAAGATATGGCAGTGAAATTACTGGGTACTGTGACTTTACATCTTGTGTCACAACAAGTTGGCAACGTACACTGTGGTTCTTGTGGGGGTTGCTGTTTTGCTGCGAATATCACTTACCATCAGGTGGGCAGTTTGCTTGCATGCCAACTTTATGCAATAAAAAAAAAATTCAAACGGTTAATTCAAATTCAGAGCCAACTGAAGTTGAGGCAAGGAATCTTGCCATGACCTATCACCGTCATTTTCTACAGCAGTGAGCATATTTTTCAAAGTGCTTATTACTCGCTCTACCTAATCATTTTGCGCGCGCGCTACCTGTAGCGATCAGATGAAGCGAGATATTATGTAACTGATAATATTCCCGAAAGCTCGCGCTTGAAAAACCGCGACCCTGGTCTGCAATTATCCATGCATCCTATCGAATATTACAACAGCTTCTAATTTAGGACCTTAATACTGCTAGCAACAGAGAGTGGTTACGGATAGCGATCTGGCATTGTGCTATCCATTCAATTCTCTATACATTACACACATTCGGTCTGCGCCGTCCTTTTTCTTGACCAACAAGATGAGACTTGCAAGAGGTTAGCAGCTTGGCAGTATCACGTTAGGAAAAAGGAGTTCATCAATTTTATCCTGTACTATTTGCCTTTCGCTTGGACTAAATCTATAGGGTCTATTATTGACTCTACCTACGACACTACCCACTCTACCACCTCTACTCGTGACTTTACATGTGACTCTATCGGCGACTCTACCTGTGACTCTATATGTGACTCTACCTGTGACTCTACCTGTGGCTCTCTACCTATGACTCTACCTGTGACTCTATATGTGACTCTACCTGTGACTATCTATGACTTACTGTGGGTAACACATGAAATGTTAATCGTAAGGGAAATGTCATTAATTTCTACATTGGCTATAATCTGATGTTTGCTCTCTAAATAATGCCGAAATAAATTGTAGTCTGCGCTCTATTTTTAAATCTACTCACATGTACCAACCAACACAGTAGAAACAGCTATTTGCCCGGTTGTTAAATTTTTCTAGCAAGATGACGTCATCAAACCTGCAGAATATGCAGCAAGACACTTACCTTCTTTTCGAGAACCGTCATTCAAGTTTATAAGAAATGTAGCGGGTGTTTTGTCGGGGCAATCATAACGGACTATAAAAATTTATTTGAACTCACCCCAGGTCATTCCAGGAAATGATTTCAGCGAAGGCCATACGGACCCTTGACCTTATCCAGCTTAAAAACAAGCTTAGGGCACGGCTTAAAAACATGCTTGGCAAACTTCGTGTTTGACAAATTTAACTATTATGAAACAAACTAAGTTTGTCAAGCAAACCTTACAAACAAATAATATGATCGTTCACAGAGCTCTTTAGCAATGATCCCTGAAGTGGGATCTCTGCTATACAAATATCGGCAGTCGTATACGTTATCCAGGATTTTGCATCTAAAATTTACTTATCTGGGTTAAATTCCGGTAACACGTCGCAGTCAACAATGCCATAAAATTTTGATTCTGCTGTTCTATCAACATCCTCCATTTGCCATCATCCTGGCTTTCTGGAGTAAAGGTCTAGTGAGTCTGCATCCCACTTCTGATGACGGGGGAAGGCCAGGAACATCTTCCTGGTCATTAGAGACAGTATCCATAATTTGTGGGTAGTTAGGTAATTATTAAAATCACAAGTTCAAATCACATAAATTATTTAACTTTCTTAGCGTAATAACAATATACGAAACACTTTGCATCCACACAATACACACTATGTTTTTCTAAACTATACCACAGTAAACCTGTGACAATACGGTACAAATCTTAGTCAAGAAAACGTGATGTTCCCGGAGTGCGCTCGCGTCCTTACGTTCGCTCTGCGTGTTTCCGTTCGACTATCGATCGCACGCCAATTACATCCGAACGTAGACGGGTCTGTCCGAAGTCGAACTACCCGACGGCTTTACCACGTTCGACGTCTCTCGACTCCGACATATATATCATTAGACTAGCTGTGCCTGCAAACTAAGTTTCGGCATAATATTTGTCAAAAAAATCGCGACGGGGGGTTGCTTACCTTCCAGGGCAGCTCAGCGAAAATCACATATGTCGGCATAATTTGACCGTTTTTTCGACATGAGTGATTATTTTTTTCATCAGATAACCTTCAAACTACCCCAAACTGAGAAAAGAACATAATTATTTCTGGTTGCCTATCTTACAAGGGGTAAAATTTCGCCGTTTTAAGATTAAAACCATAAAGTGTTTGAGAACGCCTCCAATCGCAATGTCGTATGATTGACCCGTCTGAAACTTGTTGAGATGTTCAAATAAAATATGTGCGAGATCGACTCTAAGCGCTCATACGTATGAAAATTTAAAACTTCACAATACTCTTAATAGCGTTGCGGTTGTACTTATATTAAAATCTAGCCGCGCGGTTAGCCGCTAGTGCGTAGGAGCGCTAAAGTTCATGCAACCATGAGGAGGCCAACACAAGAATCTTTCTCCACGTGGCTGATGTGCCGCGCCAGGGGCACAGCAAAGTGTTAGGCAGAGCCGTTGTTGTGATGGCCATGTCATGTGTGCATTGTCTGGCGGAACTACAGGAGCTTTGGTTTGGCACATACAGGCGGATAAAACCTATTTGCCTGTGCATGAGATAGCAGCTGCTCTAGGTAAGACTTTTTATATATCTTTCATAATTGGTCGCAAAAAAGAATTTATTAATTTTTTTTTTTCTAGTCCTGCTAAATCATTGGATTATGGGGAAGAGCAAGGCGTTCAACGCCATGCAGCGCTGCAAGGAGTCCGTGCAAGCCTTCACTGATCTTTGACGCTCGAGCCTACCTGATCTTTCTGATTGCAATGTACATTAGTTACAAAGCATCAATTGTGTGCATAATGCGAATATCAGGAGGACATCGATGCCAAACGATGATCTCCTAGAAAGTATTAAAATTTGTCACCGACTTCAATATAGAAGTGTAATGTTGTCTGTACCTATTCTTATATTATTTTTAACTTTTCAGTTATTTTGAAGTCGGTTTTTATTTTTTGTAAAATATTTTTTATTTTTAACTTTTCAGTGAATGAAATATTTTTAATGAAAGAAACCCTAATATAATACCAGCTCACCAAAGGAATTAGGGTTTCCCTCGATATTCATGGGATCCCATCATCAGATCCTAATTTGGTGACCTTGGGGCCTCTCTAGGAGTATACTCTATCGAATACAAAAATAATTTTTAAAATCGGTCCACAATTGGCGGAGTAATCGCGAAACATAGACACAAAACACGTTGGACACACCTTAAAATTTAAGGGCTTTCTCTCAATTTTCATGGGATCTCATCATGAGATCCTGACTTTGGTGACTATGGGATCACCCTTGGAGTATAACTCTATTGAATACAAAAAGAATTTAGAAAATCGGTCCACAATTGGCGGCGTAATCACGTAACATACACACAAAAAAAAATATACGCTAACGCATTGATTATTTATTGGTTATTATGAAACACCGTAAATAACGTAGGGCCGAGTGTACTTCCTTGCGGAACTCCATAGTTGCAAACCGCGTATTCGGCGTAGTCAATCTCATTTTTCACAATTGACGCTAACTTGTTGCCAACGGTGGTCAAGATAATCAGCAAATAATTTTAACACGTTATCACTCATAGCAAGTCCTTCCAAACGTGTCTGAAGTATTGGAATTGAAACTGTGTCAAAAGCTTTTTTTAGATCCAGCCATATCTTTTACCTTGCAGTACTGCATCCTCAGTAGAATATTTTACAAACACATTTTAATATTTAGTTTTAGATAACGCATTGATTATTTATTGGTTATTATGAAACACAGTGTATATATATTAATGAGTTATGCAAACTAAAACTCAAGAATATGCAAATAATAATGTTTGCAGATGATATAGATCTCGTATATCATGGTGACACGTGGCCACAAGCTCAGAAAACAACTCAGGAAGGGCTTTCAAAAATAGGTAATATTTTTTGTTTCTGTAAATGTTACTTTTTGTTGTTGTTATTATTGCTTTTTTTCTTTGTTATTGTATATTTAAATACAACATAATATCTTTATTATTCTTAAAATGGTAATTACATAATTTTATGTCAACAATTGGGAAGATACTGGCTTTCACAACACAGTCTTGGACTACAGCGAAAGTCATAGTTTTTATATGTATATATTATTTAATAAAGATTAATTATTTTTGTATTGTAGTAATAGGCAGATAGAAATACTTTTTTATGTACGAGTATAATACATTGCAGTAAAATCTTTCACGTTTCAAACTGCACAGCTATTGAATAAACTTCCTAGCGAGGTACAATGTAGCTTAACAATTGACTCGCTTAATAGAAACCTTGTCGAGCACTTCAAAACTAAAGTCATCATCATTTCAGCCGAGAGACGCCCACTGTTGGACATAGGTCTCCCCCAAGGATCTCCATACCGATCGGTCCTGCGCCTCCCGCATCCAGCGGCTTCCCGCGACCTTCACCAGATCGTCGGTCCACCTTGCCTACCAACACTGCGTCTCCCGGTACGTGGCCGCCACTCGAGGACCTTTCCGCCCCAACGGCCGTCAGTCCTGCCCACTGCCACTTAAGGTTTGCAATTCTTTGGGCTATGTCGGGAACTCTTCTACGGATCTCATCATTTCTGATGTGATCCCGTAGAGAAACCCCGAGCATAGTCCTCTCCATTGCCCTTTGAGTGACTTTGAGCCTTCTTATGAGACCCATTGTAAGCGGCCACTTCTCAGTTCCATATGTCATCACTGGCAACACGCACGAATTGAAGACTTTCGTCTTGAGACACTGCGGCAGATGGTCCGAGAATATGCTGCGTAACTTCCCGAACGCTGCCCAGCCGAGTTGGATTTGTCGATTTACGTCTTTCTGGAAGTTAGACTTACCGAGCTGGACTATTTGCCTCAGGTAAACATATTCATAAACAACTTCCAGCGTAGAGCCTCCAACATTATCATTATGATATCCTTTCATACTATGTACTAGTACATAATTATGTACTAGTATATAAAGTATCATTATGATATTCTTTCATACTATGTACTAGAGTCTGACACACGAAACATGAACCTGACATTTTTTCAAGTAGCAACACTGATACAATGTCCCCATGTAGTTTAGTTCAGCATGGTGATTTTGATACTTTGTAATAAACAATTTCATAATATTTTTTTCTTAATTTCTGTCGAAATATTACAGATATTAAGTAATTTTAACATTCGTGAAATCCAAATACAGCAATTTCTTATAAAAGGTTCATTGTTGGAAGTTCATTGAAACTAAACATTACCTAATATTTAATTTAAAAAAGTATAAACTCCTGTTTTCCTACTATATTAAAGTCTTTTTTCTTCTTTTTTCAAACTTTCTAACTCCTTTTTTCTTACTATACAAGGAAAAAAAGACAATCCTTTCACAAATTTAACATTCTAAATTAAGTACTTCATATATAAAAAAATATTAAAATATTTCAAGTATCAAAATGTATTTTACCTTCTGTAGACAGTATTACCACAGCTAGAATTTTTGAATTTGCCGTTTTTTTCCAAGCTCACGTTTTGTGTGTCAGACTCTAGTTATATAATATATCTATATACGTAGTGTTCATATAATTAGAAACACTCCATACAATCACATAAGCATCAACTTGAACTAGTAACAGTCATAAAAAAATTATAAACCATTTATTAATTTTTATGCAGCAATGTAGATACACTAAATTTAATTATGCATACGAATTGAAAAGCGAGTTTTTACTTAATTCGATTAAATTTAGATACTGGCAGCTTGGACAAATAATTAGAAACATGGTCTATTGTGCGTTCTATTTTTTAATTAAAAAGAAATAAATCCTTTCTTCGCTTTTTTATCATTTTGGCGGCAATTAAATATCAACTTCAGTTTCGTGGGCGCTAAATATTGTTTAAAATTGGAAAAAATAAAAGTTGTGACGCGTCAACTGGATAAATAATTGTTAATTTGCATTTGAAACGAAAATGGACTTACAGAAAAATCGCCGACCACTTAGAATGCTACGTAAAGAAGGTATTTAATGCTATTGACCATTACAAAAGACATGGAACTACTGAAAACATAGTTAGAGAGGCACGCCCAAGGAAAACGTCGCCCCGGGAAGATATGCATATTGTACGCCTTGCTAAACAAGACCCGCGGCCGTACCGCCTAACTCAAAGCGAGCACTCGCTATCGTTATCATGACATTAGAACAATAGTTTTAATGTCACAGATGACATTAGAGCTATTGTTCTAATGTCAGAGAGCGATAGCGAGTGATCGCTATGAGTTAGGCGGTAGCCCCCCCGTTTAAAGGGTCCAATGAAATTAGAAATGAGGTTTTTTCACAAGATGACTCCAGAAATGTTTCATCTAGGTTAGTACGCAGGTGGTTAGTTGAAGCGAAACTGTTTGGGAGAGTTTCTCGAAAAGTCTCGCTTCTTACCAAACAACACAGAGAAAAAAGATTAATGTTTGCAAAGAAATACAGCAAGTGGACAGTACAGGAATTGAAAAAAGTTTTATTTTCAGATGAAACTAAAATAAATATGGTTAATTCCGATGGCAAACGCTATGTTAGGCGTCCATTAAACCATGCTTTCAATAATAAATACACGAGGAGTATGGTTAAGCACGGTGGTGTAATCATTAAAGTATCGGGATGTTTTTCTGGATGCGGAGTTAGACCCGTTCGAAAAATTGAGGATATCATGGATCAATACCAGTATAAGAACATCTAAGAGGAGACAATGGTTCCCTACACCGATGATAATTTACCAGTGACTATGGATCTTTCAACATGACAACGATCCCAAACATACAGCCAATAGTGTCAAATGTTTCCTTAGGAAACAAAAAAATTCTGTCTTAGACTGGCCCGCGAACAGTCCGGATTTAAATCCGATTGAAAATCTATGGTATGATGTGAAAAAAAGGCTCAAATAAAAGAAAATCGAGTCAAAATGAACTGTACGAAGCTTTTATACAAACATGGGCGTCGATATTGGATGAAAAATGTCGGAATTTAATTGAGTCAATGCCACGTCGCTGCAAAGCTGTTATTGACAACAAAGGCTACGCAACTAAATATTAATTTGGCAATAAGCGAAATGTAACATGTAAATAAATATCATAAAAATAATTAAATTCATTTATATTCTTTTTTATCAAATTTCATTATTGTTTCTAATTAGTTGTCCATTGCTAAAGGTTCTATAAATATCAATTACAGTTTTGCATGCAACGAAATACTTAAATATTTAACGTTAAGTCTGTGATTTTTTAATACATTTTATGTTAAACAACATATTTTATTCCATTTCATGAGTATTTTATTTAATATACGAGTATATATAAATACGAATTGTATTGTACAATGCGAGCTACTTGGGGAGTGTTTCTAATTATATGTATGTCCACCACTGTATAATAGATATAGAAAATCTTAAAATTTGTCACCGACTTCAATATAGAAGAGTGATGTTGTCTGTGCCTATTCCTATATTATTTTTAACTTTTTTGAAGTCGGTTTTTATTTTTTGTAAAATAATTTTTTATTTGTAACTTTTTTTTTGAAGTCGGTTAAAATTCCCTATCTCAGAAACTGCTGAACGGATTTTGATGAAGTCTGCAGTATTCCCTAAGTTGAACAATACCTAGTACAACAAAAAATAATTACTTAAATCGGACTTGTAGTTCCGGAGATATGCGAACACAAACATAAAAACATACATACATACACTTTTGAAATTTGCCACATTTGTTCAGACGCTGATATAGACTAACATATACGAAAACTGGGCAGTTCTGGAAATATTACATACATACGGGTCGAATTGATAACCTCCTTTTATTTTGAAGTCGGTTAAGAAAGATGAACACCAAAGAAGGTTTATGAAGACATAAAACAATATTATGAAAATACAGTGAAAAAAAAATTTAATTGGCACTCGGGGACTGCCGCGGTAAAGCTTTTTATCAACATAAGCAATTATTATAATTATTTATTTATGCAATATTTTTTTCTTTGATATTAATTCAAGTTTTCTCTTTGATATTAATTCAAGTTACACTTTTTGAGCGTGGTGACCGATAAGCAAACTTTTTTTTTCTTTTATTGAATAAGTGAGAAGTTAATATTGTTTAAAATATTTTTATTATCTTACAATACATGTAGGTTATTCAGGAATTTTTATCATTGAAACTATAGGTTTATGGTATGAAATAAGAAACATAAGTTTGAGACATGATATCCTCTAAATATCTGGAAAATACCGCGTCAAAACACCGTGCCGAAGTCTGCCGAACTGAATCGACGTTACGATGCACGGCTTCCAACGCCGCATCGCTGTGCCGCAGGCCTATTCTCTAACTTCGGTTGCTAACTGGTACTGTCATTTTTGAAAGGAACTTATCATCCATTACTGCTATCATGAACGCTGCCGTAAGACATAAGATCACTTAACTAGTAATGGATATAAAATGTCTTTCAAAAATGACAGTTCTAGTTACCAACCGTGGTTAGCGAATAGGCCTGCCGGTCGGAGTGAGCATAGCTTAAAAGGACTTCACAATTAATTCAAACGTGAACGAGAAAGCATTGAAGTAGATCCTCGCTCTGGCAGGCCCACGACGTCTGCGACTGAAGCAAATATCGGCAGTGTGTGATCTTTCTTAAATTGCAAGGCTGTATATTGATTGTCAGGCAGATCGCAGGCGCTATAGGCATATCTTATCAACGGATACAAAACATTTGTCAATGAAATTGGATTTTTTAAGGTTTCCGCTAGGTGGGTCCCCAGATTCCCCCGTACGGTGGCCCTCTTGCGGAGACCGCAGAGTTTCATCGTGACCTGGTCTGTGCGAGCTTATCGCACGGTTAGCCACGGAGCGGTCAGTGTTTTAGCAGTCAGGCCACCGTGATAATTATGTCGATGCTCGCGTCCTCGCGGAGGTGTATCATCATCGGGTCGCAGCTAACTATTGGGAAGAGCGACACGTAGCAGAACAAGTGCGACGAGTCCGCACCTTGGCCCAGAGGGAAGCTGTGCGCCAATTTGTAGAGGCACTCGCCATCCCAGATGCCGGTGACCGGAAGATAGAAGCTATCCGTCCGGTGTTGGAGGAGTGGCTTGGGCATCGACATGGCAGCCTCTTATACTGCATGGTGTAGGTATGGACCGGACATGGATGAGCCACTACCTGTACAAGTTCACCTGTCGGGAGGGAGCATTACAGTGTCATCACTCAGTCATCATCGGACATCATCATCAGTGTCGTCACAACGTGCTCAGCTGTATAGCTGTAAATACAGCTGAGCACGTTGTGAGCTACGTGCGGCGTTGAGCGGCGGTGACCTCTCACTACCAGACATCACTCGAAAGATGCTGGGTAGTGAGAGGGAATGGAAGGCTGTCGTCTTCCGCGAGACCATATCCTCACAGGAGACAGCGCAGAGGGAGCGGGAAAATCACATGGCACCTTCGGACTTTTCCAAATTTAAAAAAACATTTCGATGGGCAGAAATTTTCATCGAATGGAGAGGTCGTAGCCACAATAAATCACTATTTTAAAGACCTTGAACAATGTTGTTATAACTCTTATTGGAGCTTATGAAAGCTAGTGGAAGATATGCAGGATAAAAATAATTCTTAAAAGCTGGTAAGTTTTTTTATTATTTTGTTTTCTTGGCGAGGCTGCAAAATATAAAAAACACAAAGTAAAGTAATAAAAGAACGTTATTTTTATTTCCATACTTTCCAAGTGATACATTGAAAGATCGAGATTATTGACTTTTCCATTTTCATTTGGAACGTATACTTACTAAGTTATTGCATAACAATATCAATAATTCAGTTATCTATTTATTATTCTTTTTCTTTGTGTTATTTCAATATTCTTAAATACATCTTTACTATTTTCGTTAATCAACTATTACGTACCTACTTAATTTACGTATATAAATGTGATTTTATTATGTGCTTTTAATTACCATCTTAATTTTCTCCTGATATAACAAGCCACAAATTATACATAGACTGAATAAACAAGTACTACTTACTATAAGCCAAGACTCCTGCGTCAATTTTTCTAAGCAAAGCAGGGAAACACAAAACTATAGATAATATTAGAAATTTTATGAAAAGCAAAAAAAGTTTTGTCTCATACTCGTATTATGTTATGCTATTAACTAAATGGCCGAGGCCATGGAGCTACCATCCATGTAGATATAGCGTCAAATATAAAATTTCAGTGTTCTCTAGACTTCTAGTGAAAAAAGTAACTTCTTCGTTAATTGCTGCACTTCAAAATCTGCATTCAAGCCATATCAATATACGTGCTACTTCGTCGAAGTTGGCGGTCTTTGTGTGGTGCTTGCTGCACATAAATACATAACTAAAAAGATGTGTTGTGTGCTTGCGCCTGGCTACCTACAAGGTAAGCTAAAGGAGACAGGTAAAGCAAAGCGGGGTGAGGGGTATCGTTCTCAAAGACCGGTCCGTGGTGTGCGGGTGGTGCGGCGGGTGCGCGTGGGCATGGAGCCTTGCGCGGTGCGGGCGGGGCGTGCGCCAGGCCGTCACCGTCAGTCGCGCAACGAGCGCTATATCAGAGGTACGTCGGGTGTCGCCGCGCCGACCCGTCGCGTGCTAGTGTTGTGTCACAGTGGTGGGCCAGGTCGGTTTCGATATTTCTTCGTACCGACACAAACATGGCTCTCAACTCGGACGGTGAACAGAAATCGAACCTGGTCCTCCGCGTAGACCAGGATTCGGACTCAGTTCTGCAGTCATTGTTCGACACTGTGCTTAAGCCGGACTCGAAACGACCGCTACAGGTGCCTCTCCGTATGCGACAGCTTCCAAAGTCGTTCTTTAACCCGCCGCCGACCGGTTCCAAATCGCCATCTGTGTCTCACTCGCGAGAAAACTCTGCTGACTCGGCGTTTGGATCATCATCCGCGACTGGTGCTGCACCGGTGTCACATTCTCGAGCTCACTCCTCGCCAGCCAGCTTGCAGCAGACATACGCTGCTGGCCAGCAAACCCAACAGCAGCCTTTACACCACCAACACGCAAAACACAGATCATATGATGTAGGATCCCACCTACACGATGATTTGGGCCCATTACCAGCTGGATGGGAACAAGCGCGAACTCCAGAAGGACAGATTTACTATCTCAAGTAAGTTTTATTTAAAATGAAGTAGACTTAATATACACCTCTTTGAACTTTATTGTCTACGTACTCTATAGAACCTCTTTTGATGAACGAAAGTCTGTGAGTACTTTAATTGGAAACGCTTTCTTCGTAATAAGCTGCTTAGTAGTTCCAACAACAAAAATTGCTGATGATCAATTGGACGTAGATAGATGTAGGTAGATATAGTTGCCTAGAATTACTGAGCTCTAATTGAAATTAAGCAACTTTAAATTATGTGATATTATTTGACATCATTAATTATTTTTTTTTTCTTTCAGAATAATATCAATTTGAAAATAAATGCAAATAAGTGCTCTTCAAACACGTCACTAGTGTATAATTGTGTGTATGTTGATGGAAATTTGAATAGAATTAAATTAAACAGAATATTTTTAGTATTAAAGTAAGTTTTCACACTACTTATACTGATAGCCTCTATACCTACATGACACACTTGCCTAGCTACCTTTGCAATAAGTCATTACCTCTGGCAGCAGTATGGTTTCAGTTGACGTACTTACCTAGCTTTGTTATCGTGATTATATAGAAAAACAAACGACTTTAAGATTTTGGATTGAATGGTGGATTAAACTTTAAATATAAACAACTACTAAGTAAGCCTATATCAAGAAATGTGTATAGTCTCCGGACATTAAGTTAGTTGGTTCCGGTGTTTCATTTTATTCCAGTTCATTTTTTAGTATATATAATTATATTGCCGTCACTTTTATCTTATCTACATCACGATACTTTCATACATTGGTTTACCTGGCTTCACTCAGTATACTACTTAGTGATAAAAACTGATAAGAGTGTACTTTTTTACCTACCTTGGCTTTCAATGAAATATACGTCATTTCATTATCTATTTTAATTATGCCATTATTAAAATCCATTAATAATTGATACTTTCCTACATTTTTAAATTCATTCATTCAATTAAAAAGAACAAAAAGGAAAGAGTAAAACTTAAAGGCACATTACTAGGCACATTATTAGTAGGTGATGGTATAATATCAATGATGCATTAAACAACTCACAACAATTCAGTAATGTCATTAATACTAAAACGATACGAAGGGAAGAAAAGAATAAAACAGATTTCCAATAGATAAATAATTAGTACGGCGAGTTGTTCCATCTAGTATGTGTAATGTGTATGAATATTAAAATAAAGTCATGTTCAAGTGATGAATAACAGTAAGCACCTACCTTGTGCGTCCCTTAGGAATTCTTAGGGTTATATAAGGTAGGTACTATTGAAGACAAAGCAGCATATTGTACAAAGACTAACATAATTCTCGTATATGAAACATTTTCCGCCAGCTTAAGGTAATATGAGAATTACAAAGGTACCTAGGCTTAGGTTAACTAAAATATTTTCTTTGAAATGAAATAACAATGGAAACTAAAGATGTTTTAGTGTTTCCGTTACCTAAACATTAATGTGTAATAGAGACTTATGCCAATTTATATATTATATTATAGTTAGATTAGATGTTATATAATGTTTTCAATACAATAAGAAAAACTGATTAGTCAGGAGCAAACTAATAATTTGTTCTACAATTACAAAAAATAAAAACCGACTTCAAAAACACTTATTTTTTGTAAAATAATTTTTATTTTTATCTTTTTAGTGAATGATATCTTTTAAGTGAATTGAGAAACCCTAATTTTTAAATTAAGGTTTTGCTCGATTTTCATAGGATCCCATCATCAGATTCTGGTTCTGACCTTGGGATGACCCCAGAACTATACTCTATCGAATTTAAAAGAATTTTGAAAATCGGTCCAGAATTGGCGGAGTAATAGCGTAACATACACACAAAACACGTTGGACACCTAAAAGTTTAGGGGTTTTCCTCGATTTTATGGGTTCATGTGTGACCATGGGATCACCCCTGGAGTATACTCTATCGAATACAAAAAGAATTTTGAAAATCGGTCCACAATTGGCGGCGTAATCGCGTAACATACACACAAAAAAAAACATACGCATCGAATTGAGAACCTCCTTTTTTTAAGTCGGTAAAAAATAAAACTGACTTCTAAAACACTAAAAAGTCATAAATAATAATATAAGAATACATACAACAAGCGGACGACTCTGCACCAGGGTCGTCTGCTTGGGCACTTCCGTCTTACCTATTAGTGCCGCAAAGCAGCAGTGCTTGCATTGCTGTGTTCCGGTTTGAAGGGAATTACTGGTGTAATTACTGGGTACCGTGACTTTACACCTGATGTCACAAGTTGGCAACGAACACTGAGGTTCTTGTCGGGGTTGTAGTTTTGCTGCAAATCTCACAGGAGCCACATGTATTATAGGTGACTGTTACCACTTAGCATCAGGTGGGCAGTTTGCTTGTTTGCCAACTTAATTGCAATAAAAAAAACATCAAAGTTTTGTATTGAAGTTGGTGTAAAAATTTTAACTAACTACTTTATTCTTGTACTAGCTGTGCCCGCGACTTCTTTCGCGTGGATGTCCGAAAATAACATTAGTACGTGTGTGAGTGTTAAGACAAACCCTTTACCCCAACCCTAAGTTTATTGATACTCAAAAGTGTAAATATATTTATGTAATTTTTAATGTGAAATAAATAAAAAATATCGTGATGTTATATACCTAGTCTAAAGCCTTCTTCGATGAATGGACTATCCAACACAAAAAGAATTTTTCAATTCGAACTAGTAGTTCCTGAGAAGAAACAAACTCTTCAGTTTTATAATATTAGTAAGTAATTGTATAGATTTTTTAAGACTTTCCAGGTGATGATTGCTTGGCACCGACTTCAGTATAATACTGTGATGTTGTATGTATTCTTATATTATTTATGATTTTTTAGTGCTTTTAAAGTCGGTTTTATTTTTTGTAAAGCAATTTTTATTTCAATCTTTTTAGTAAACCAAATGGCAACTATTCCGCATGGAAAAAAATATTTTACAAAAAATAAAAACCGACTTCAAAAACACTGTAAAGTTTAAAATAATGTACGAATAGGTACCTACAGACAACATCACGCTTCTATATTGAAGTCGGTGCCAAACGATGATCTCCTAGAAAGTCTTAAAATTTTTAACTTTTCAGTGTTTTTGAAGTCGATTTTTTATTTTTTGTAAAATATTTTTCATTTTTATCTTTTTAGTTAATTTAATATCATCTCACCTTCCTGATCTGATCTTGGACCTGAATTTGATACCGGTAGGTATAGGTATTAAATTCAGTCCAACAGTGAAGGATCCTTTCTCTATCAGCTCGGTTCATGACTACTAGACGCAAATACGTTAATAACTTCGGAAAAAAAACACGACACACGTTCGACGTAACCTATAAAATTTAAGAGTTTCCCTCGATTTTCAAGGGATCCCATCATTAGATCCTGACTTTGATGACATTGGGACCACCCCTGGTGTTGACGATGGAAAATTAAAGCCAACAATTAGATATAATAAATTCGTGTATTTCAATAAACTGACAAAATGTACACGTCAAAAACAATAATAGACAAAAAATAGAAAAGTAGGTAAACTACAACATTACAAAAATATAAAAACATATAAAAAGTATGGTACCTGACCTGTGGCCAGAGGCCTAATTCAGCTAATAAGCTACAGCCGAATCGAAACTGAACCGTTGCGTTCGACCAATCAGAACGCCACATTATCACGTCATCGAGCAGTTGAAAGGCAATATAAGCGCTCCGATTGGTCGACCGCAACTATTCAGTTTCGATTCGGCTGTAGCTTATTAGCTGAATTGGGCCTCAGACGTGTCGCCAACACCTGGAGTATAATCTATCGAATATAAAAAGAATTTTGAAAATCGGTCCACAATTGACGGAGTAATCGCGTAACATACACACAAAACACGTTGGACACACCTAAATATTGAAGGTTTTTCCTCGATTTTTATGGGATCCCATCACTAGACTCTGACTTTAGTGACCTTGGTACCACCCCAGGAGTATACTATATCGAATATAAAAAGAATTTCGGAAATCGGTCTCCAATTGGCGGCGTTATCGCGTAACATACACACAAGAAAAAACATACGCATCGAATCGAGAACCTCCTCCTATTTTGAAGTCGGTTAAAAAAAGAATCATGTAAATCGGATTAGTAATTTTTAAGTAATCGTGTACATACTCGTATATTATTAAAACAAAGTATCGTGAAATTTACATCGTTTAGGTTAACAAAAATGCTCATATAATAAAAACTACTGGGCCAAAGTAAATAAAATTTTGATGGGACCAAATGGGCGCAATCGGTGTGTTTTTTTGTATGTAAATACATAAAAAAATTTACCAACCGAATTGAGAACCTGCTTTTTGAAGTCGGCTAAAAATATATCATCATCAACATTACAGCTCATATACCTACGTCCTCACCGAGCGGCTCGAGCCTAGTTAGGGTATTTACGTCTATCACGCTGGCCCAGTGCGGATTGGTCGACTTACATACTTACACTTTTGAATTTCTTCGGAGATTCGAAAAACGAAAAACACATGGCAGGATCAAACACCACCGATGCTCCTAACTAAAATACATATATCGTTTAAAAACTAAACCATTTATTTCCTCGTTTGTCCTCAATCTTGGGCAATAAATATTAGGCGATCTCAAAATATATTTTTATTGGATAGGTAACTTTATTTCTAGAATGAAAGATTTCCCAGATTTACGATTTTTTTATTTTATCGGGATACATTGAATGTTCTCTCAAAAACCGTGTCGCCACAAGAGGATACTAAAATTGAGTTGCAATTTTAGAAAAAAATACTTATATTAATATGACCTGACATCTAAAATGCAAATGGGAAAACCTAAATTATGCCAAGGTAGCCCGCTTGTGTAGAATTGGGACTTATTTCAAAACATGATGTCGACAGGCAATCAGAAGAGGTAGTAAATTTTTGGAAGAACGTAATAGGGCATAACGATATTACAAAAAGGACAGAAAAATAATTTTAATGAAAACGTGCATGGCTTTAGATTTTCATCTCATAAATTTTTCAATTAAATATTATATGGTGGAAGCACAGTGTTTCCTTATTTTGTTTTAATCCAAAGATCTGCCATTTCAATAGGACAACTAGACTAAGTTTTATTGAAGCTTTAAATTTTGAAAATGTTTAAATAGGTTCATTATCAATCGATCGACTTGTAAGTGTATAATGCAAATGTTTGTTATTGTTATAAGCCTTTTAGTAGTATTTCGCAGAAACAGACGGTACTCTAATACTTGAAGCCAGGTCGAGTGTATTGATGTAATTATATCAATAATCAGTAATGGCTGGCGGTCTGGCGCCTTGCACATTATTGTCGTTGTCCATGTGCGTACTCACTCGCCCACAGAAAAACATGCTTCCGATTTAGTGTCGTAATCGTCTATTAGTTTACTATTAGAAATTATTTTTTTCCACTTGCGTATTTTGTGAATATAATCACGTGAAAGTTCATAATATAATCCATAGCCTTTAAAGTTTCGGTCTTGTACCCACTGGACCTTCAAGATTCGACCCAAAAGCAAAAAGTGCTTATTGGACCTCATTTACAGGGCCCATTCGACCTTCCTAAAAATATTATATTCAATGCGGCCATTGGACCTCTTTTTTGAATTCGACTGGTACCTACTGGACCTTCAAGATTAGACCCTATTGCAACTGTACCCATTGGACCTGATTTGTATGCCCCATTCGACCTTCCTAAAATATTATATTGAATGTGCCCATAGAACCTTTTTTATGGGAACCATTGGACCTTATTGACAGTTTTATTCAAAAAAGTACAGTCACATAGAAAATTGAAGACTAAAATGAAATTAAGAGCCAATACCATTGAAAAGTAAGTAAATACCATTGAGCTGTTCTAGCCTATGTATGTACCTACTTATATCTCAATCGGCACAGCCACTAATTCCGAGCAGAAAAAAATATGGAGTAAACCGGACGTCCTTTTTTTCTTACAATTAGAGTTGTATTGATATTCACACGACATTCGTCCTGCTCTCACCTCTTGTATTGTAGCGCAACGTTCAGTGGCAATATTTCTTTCTCGTCTCGATTTTAAGTAATATGTAGGTAGGATTAGAAGTTACATTCCTGCTATATTGGTTCTGTCGACATCGCACTTTAACATAATATTAAATCAAAGACAAAAATCTTTATACAATGTAAACCTTCACAAGTATACTATTGATAGTCAATGTACATTTGATTAAATAAAATAGTTAAAACTAAACTAAAAAAAACACCCATATTATAGTTTTAAAAAATGGGAGATCAACTCAGAACTGAATATTAATTAACATAATTAATGACATGTAATTATGTTGATTATTCCCCCATGATCCAATCTGGTGGTCGTCATTTTTTTTCTATTAATTTTTCATTGTATGCATGCTTAATCTGTTTTTATATAAATATTTTTTTTTCTATCTCAAGGTACCACTCGTCAAAGCTCTGCCGAAGGTAGATTAAAATCGATAGAATAGTATACTAACTGAACTGAAGTCTTTTTTTACCAAAAAGTAAATAATGTAATATTTTAATATAGGTTATAAATCACAGATCGATTAAATTTATGTGATAATATGTGATTTATTTAAAATATTTTTATAATTTTTGTTTGGCAATTAAGATAACTTATAGTTATAAAAAATATTCTCTATTGTCGTTAAAAGTAAGGTAAAAAAGGATCTGTGGTTATGTGATTATAGTAGGTTATCTATATTTTATTTCTTTTTGATTTGTTGCTGATGATTAATATGTTGAATTTTATAAATATGTTGATTAAATATTTTGATTTATATCTTTTGTTTTTATTTCTTTAACAATTTTACTTTTCTGCATGACTGTATGTAACATTCCAAAAGAAAAGAGCCAAAAGTCCACGTCTTTTTGATAAAAAGTCTGATGGATCCAATGGTGTAGGTAATGTGTAATTTTGAAGGTCCAGTGGGTACCATGTTTTTGATAGGAGGTCGAATAAGACGTATCGTTAATTTTGAAGGTCCAATGGGCACCAGATTTTTGATAGGAGGTCGAATAGGTCCTATCGTGTAGGTAAGGTCCAATTATGAAGGTCCAGTGGGTACAAGACCAAAGTTTCTATATTAATTAAAATTTCGTGGAAATGTTATTTGTCATAGGACATGGAATGTTATTCTTTAAATAATGATATTGTATACCTTTATTGATCAATCAAATATTGTTCATTCAAATTTTATTAAATATCTTTCATTTAAGTCTCAATCGAGTGTTTGCTATTATTTTGAAGTGATAGAAAGGCTCTGACTGGAAAAAAATATTTAAAAAGTCAGGCAGTGACGGTTATGGTGGCAATATGTGTTATCCAATATTGCACACTAATAACTTTACGTGCTATACAGCTCTTATGTAGTTAGTTTTATTTATTGCATTAAACGCTAATCTTCTTTTCTTTTATTATATCTTTAAGAATCTCTAAGAAAATCTTCTTCTTTAAGAATTAAAACCAGGGCATAACTACCACCCGCCATATCAGCCGTATCAATTATACGGGGTCCCGTGCCTTTTCGAGACGCCCTCGATGGTAAACAGAAAATTCGTCAAATTATATCCAAAATCTATTGAGGTTTTAGGCATATGCTGAAAACTTTTTTTGATTTGATTATGTATCTGATTCATGATCGGGGATTTATGATGCCAAAGGGCTCAATTGACTATTCTGCTAGTATCCCCATAATCGGCTAAACCACTCTCAGAAATCTCTCCACTCCGATGGAGATACGTTCGAGATTGGAAGGCCAATTCACAAAAAGTACCCCTGGAGTCAAGCCAAGTAGTGTAAACAAGCTGGGACTTTGACTAGGGTGGGTCACCAGGATCAACACGTTTGGGACCCCTCAGACGGGCGACCAGGTAAGGGTAATACCTCCTAGTCAGATGTCCACTTGACTGGACTAACTCTTACCTAGTTGATTAGGGTAGTTGGAGACCCCTACAACCTGCCACCTGCGGCGGAATGGTGCGGCAAGAGAATCCTCTTCACTTCCCGCGCCCGCTCCACAGCCTCTCTTTGCGAGATCACGTCTTCGCAGAAAGAGAGATAAAGTGCAAGTAGTGACCGCCGTGCGATAAAGTGCAGGTAGTGATCGAAACAGCAGTGTCCAGTCAGAACCTGCTCCATCCGAAAAGTGAGGCTGTTCTGACGGCGCCCAACCCACGCATCCAAAAACATATGCTGAACCGACCAACATCTACGATTAAATTTTAAGTCGTAGGCACTGAGCAAATCTTTAGTAAATGTTTAAAATAAAATGCCAGTGCTATAAAGATATAAACTATCACTAGCAGGAAATGGGCTCTTTTGCAAGCTAAAATCTCAAAATCGTTTTGGTTGATCCCAAACTATCGTTATGAATTCAATTTGTAAGCGCCTTTGTTGCAAAGGACACTATTGAAATTTTTTTAAAAATTCGGTGTCGATTTTACAGTTACATACAGTTAAACTTAAAACTTGTCGCTGTCTAAAAAGATCTTTTATTTAGGATACTTACGGAACGGTAAGTTGTTATTGCCTAATCCGAGTAAAACAAACAAAAATAGTATCTGTTTTGGAACAAAAGTGAAGTGTTTTAAGGACAGTATCGACGAGCGCCATCAAATAGTGTGACGATGTTCTCTCACTGTGCGTGGACGGTAGCCAACGCGACATCAAAGGTTTTGTCACCTCGTAAATAAACACAACCGATGTACTACAAGCTCAAAAACTGGGATATTTGACTGTTAGCTTAATATATAATCATATCTTTCTGGACCACTTCATCATATACCACATGGTTACATCATTTAAGTTTGACGAGCAAGTTTACGGGAAAAACTAGTTTATCAAACGAGAAGGTGATTAATTATTTGAAAATGTAATCCAGCGTTAAAGATAAGATGCAACTATGTTGTTAGCTAGATAAATGTGTCATTTGAGAATTTATTATGTCTCGCTCAGTTCGGTTCGTTAGTGTCCGTCAGGATTGCCAACGCGGAAGACCCGCTTGTAAAGTCGACGACGCACTTCATAAGCTCCTTTAAAATATTGATATTTCGAATATCAAAGGTATTAATTTAGACAGACCGCTTCGTTCGCTCGGCTTCGGCGGCGGCCCCAAGAGCTCATGGACCATTGCAAGCGGTGCGTCTCTTCCGTGTGTTCCTAAATAGACGTGCACGCCGTTTCTTAATTGCGAGCTGGCTGATGCTTTATAAGCTCTATACCGTCCGTCGGCGAGCGTCTCGGCTGCGAAATGTTTGCTTTAATTATTATTGGAATGGAGGGTAATTCTCGGTGGTTTTGTTCGGCTAGACTTGGCGATGTTCCGAAATGGGTAGCGATGCAAATTGCCTTGGCGGACGCCCAACGCGGCGCTATCAGGACCAATAGCTTCAGCACATCACACCTTTTCACTTGACCTAAAGTTACCACGCTAAGGTCTTGTTTCATAATTTTTAATAGGAAGATGTTGGTTAGGTATAAATTCATAACGACAATCCATAAGTGCAATACAGTAAACAAGCGTTATAAATAATCGAATGAATTGGAAAGAATATCACAAAAAATTAAGAAATTCAAATAATCTGAATATTTAAAGGTACTTAGTACTTGTTTGTACGATTTATTATAAAAATGCAACGAAAATTGTAATAAAACAAGAATTTATCTAAAGTTTTTACGAGTTGTTTACAAGATTCAATTTTAATATTTCAGATGATCTTTATACGGAGCTAGTATATTTGTCTTTTCTTTCTACGTCTTTCTAGCTACGTTTTTACATTTTGTTCGGAAGATCTGCAATTGTTGTTGATCAAGAAATTATTATGATATGCAACAATTTTCCTTTTAGATTTAGACTTTAGAACAATAAAATTAAGTGCTTGCTAGTAAGCGCACTGTAAGTTGTACTTATATTTTCCGTTGACCGTTGTTCATACAATGGCGGACTCAAGTTTCGAACAATATTTCCTTTTAAGTGTCGTTCTTTGAATCCTTAATCAGAGAAACCTCTTGCGCTGCATACAAAGGAATAAGCTACGTCGTACGAAAAGATAGCCGTAGTTCATTCAACTCAGTTTTATTTATACAGGTAAGTATTTACCATTTTCTCATCAAGAAGTTTTGTGGCGCAATAAGTTCAACATACGTAAAGAAGAGCATTGACGTGTGGACTTGATGGGTGATCGATGTGCCTAGGTCTTCAAATAAAACCACAATGATTTGCTTTGCGTTGGCATAGTTCGAACGATTTGTAAAAAATGTGAATCTAAGCATTTCAAAAATCTGGTGGAACGTGTGTGTTATGGCATGGAGGATTATTTCAATATTATCCGTCAATTAAAGACTTAGTTAGCAGTAAGTGACTATATGTCAAATGTTTATGTAATTATGTGAGAAATTTTAACAAATTATAAATCCAAATAGCATTCAGAATCAGGGCTGAAGTCTTTTTCCTTTCTGGGCGAATCCGGGCGGGCTTCAATCTTAGGCCATTATCAGGGACTTAAAATATAGATAAATCTACTCTGATAAAGTGGCTGGCAGACAACAGTTTGTGTTGTGTTTTAGTGTTGTATTGTTTAGTGAAGTTGATTTAATACTCGTAGTGTCCAAAGTCTGCAACTTAAACGAGGGGATCAAAACCAGCAAACGTATCAATTATTTATTCTTCATTAACGAAATTACACTGGAAAATTTAATTATTTCGATTCGCAATACGGGCAAAATTGATAAAGTACCAATTGTCATTAACGTAGTTTACTACGAAGATGTTATTAATTCTTGCTGTAATTATGTCAACTGGTTTAATTATATTTTATGTCGCTAGCTAGTTGTTGGAAACTTGCTTAATAGGCAAACATGTTGATTCACTTTTTGAATTTTGACCTTTACGTCTATCAATATAAGAGCTTAGTGTATAATTTAAATTGTAGACATGTGTGCGTGCGGATGGCGAAAGGAATAACCTCTCAGACGGCTTTGGCAAGGCCGTTCGTTTTAAACTTACGGTATACCTTGTCTGATACCTGACACCCAATAAAAAGTAGGTGCGCCTGTACTTACTGATGGTATTGGTAATGAAAACAATTGTGCGTAGTATTAGATCGGCAGAAGCCTACGTGTGTATTATATGTGGAACCATTTAATTGGAAATCTTTAAGTTCTTTTGATTCTTAGGTTTGAACTTATTTGCCTTCATCGCATTTGTAACCTACTAAAACAATGCATCTATTTTGAACGCTTAGCTTTATATATTATAGATTGATAAAGACATAACGATGTAAGACAAAACAACCGTACACGTTAGTAACAGTGTTATAATCACGGATTTAAAATTTGAGAGTTTCCCATACAAGACAATTAGTTTAGAGGAACATTAGCAATAACGTAGACGGAAACAACAAGCTTATCGAAGGGTGGTCATTGCGATAACACTAGAACACAAGGCACTATCGCCTTCCAAGAAGTCGCCCACCCGTCCGCTCAGTCGCGCTGAGCTGTGCGCGACAGGTAGCTCTGCCTAACGGCACTCTGTTGAGAATACAATTTTCGTTTTAGAACAAAGTAATAATGTGCCGTTAATATACTTTCTCTTCCTTATGTCAAAAAAGCTGAACTTATCAGTGAAAACAGTGTTACAACAGGTAGATTACTATAAAAGTATGTATTACACTTCTGATACACTTACAAAAACTTGCACTGCTAGCTTAATAACATTCTTCAAATACCGTAAATCCTAAATATTTTGAAAGTGTAAATGGCTCAAGCATCACAAGCTTCGAGTATAAACACTAAATATAATAATGTTACATGTACACCTTTCGATAGTCATGTGACAACTACATCCTTGTATATGGCAGTGAGTAATTTTATTGACGATAAATGTAAACTCTACGACTATACATATAAGAGTCATATTTTCTACACAAGTGGATGTAGTAACGATTACTTACTCAGTTTCCACGCTCTGATTACTGGATGTTGGCTCTAGACAACGTCTTTATCGGCCCCGATCAGAAACTTAGTGCAGCATAATACTCTTAGAAATTTACAAATTTGCATTTCACCAAAAATAATGAAATCTTATCATTAGGCTATTAAATTTGATGATAGCTTTCTCACGAATCCTACAGTTGTTGTAATGTCATTTCAAATAATTTGACATCTTTTAAAGACTTTACAATGCTTCGCCTTTGAATTCTTATTTTTTTTGAGTATACTAATAGTTCATAAGAGTGAAACTAAATATAAGCGTGAACTAAAAGAAGCCACTTAAGACTAATGGTTTTGGAGCAATGGTATCGCTCGCACCATAAGTACATACGATTGAAATAATCTAAATTCTTTTCAATGCTTGTAACAAATGCATCTAATTTGCTTCGTTTAATTTAAACCACATAATGTGGCGTTTCAAAAACATTGGATTCTTCGGCGCGGCACCATCAAGGGTAGATCTTTGTTCGTGGTGCATTATCAAGCCGTGTAGACACAGATGGCACTCATCGGCTTGTGTCATCAGTATTAACGTGCTCCAATAATACTCACCATGATTAACAAAGCAGTCTGTTACGATAAAAGAGAGAGATGGAGCACTCAAGCAGACCACACCGGTGGCCCACCGCGATAGGCACGGCACTTACCTAACTACAATATTTTTTATTTCTTTCGATTAGATGGTTGAGAAAAAAATATTGAGTTTGGTGATTTCGGAAAATAGTACACAATAAGTCGTTTTTATTCCTGAAGTTAAAGTGTGTGGTTTCGAACCGTGCATGGGTAATATAGTGTGTGCGTATCGCCATGCTTAATTGTAGGATCAAAAGGGGTCAACTGTGTACATTGACAAGCGAGTTAGGACCAACGTCATCTACCGACTGGTCCTCTGTAAAGAAATAAGATTTGCTTGTCGACTATTGAGTAAATTAGAACATGTTCAATCTTTCAAAATACGAGCCCTAGAAATATGATGGCTTAATACTACATTGACATTTAGGACTGCATTCGAGAAATGAATACACAAACCTGACGACTTAAATTAGAGGCAATAACATTACATACAACCATTGGAAGTGGTTGAAGTATCTACTCAATAATCATTTATGATTCGAGCCAGTGCAACGTCTTCCATTTACCATTGTGATGTGAACCGATTGTTGCGGTTCCTATTACTCATACGATGTCACAGCAAGGCACAGCGCTGTCCGCAGCTCGATCTGCGCCTGTTTGCATGCCCGGCTACTGAACTGCCTTTATTGAATACTGATAAGTTTACTCATATAACAGTTGGTTTTTGTTCATTATTCCTCACTTTTCTTATGGCTCAACCTTTGATTATATAAAGTATATATAATCAAAGGGCTCAACGTTGATATATTTATAAATATGAGTTAATAACTTATAATAATAACTAAATAATCATCAATGTTTTTCAGAATAATTAAGTATATATATTTACACTTTATTGCACAAAACAAGACCTATAGGTATTAAACACCTGAGAATATCAATTTTTTTATCATAAACCAGAATTTTCATAGGTTTGACAATATCCAAGTTAGTTGCCATAATCTTTTACTAATCCAATAGGTAAGTGATTAAACCGAAAACTCACTGTGCGTTCATTTACTGTATTCTCCCCAAGCACAGCATTGATATTGCGAGCTATTAGTTCCACATCGGAGGGCGTATTCGAGAATACACCTATTTTCAAAGTAACCATCTTAACTTTATAAGCTGATTGGAAAACAATTAAAAGCACGTTGTACATTTTAAAATTTAAATAACACGCTATAGTTATCGTGTAGGTAAGTTTAACAAAAGTTCGTCGATTTTTGGACGCCTTTGTAAAGTAATTTTTTTATAGTGTAACATTATAAATATTGAGTAAAATATTTCTTACTTACATTACACAATTTCCATTTAAACCTAAATATGCAACTGAACTAATGAATTTACAATATTTACATTATTATTTATGTTACGTTTATAATTTACTTTAAATAAAGCATTGTTTACTGTTGATTATGCTTTTATGAATCAAGAGAAGTAACAATTGAGTTTGATTTTAGAATAAACCTAAGCAAAGCATTTTTATTTTTTTCATCAATGGTTGTCAAAAGGTTTATCATCAATAACCATTTCTCAGTGCATGTTATAATGTAGGATTTTGAGTAAAAGCTTGATTTATGTCCTAATTAAGATGTAAGTAGGTATATCTCTTAGTATAATAACGCGGATTGGCAGATCCAGGATTTCATTTTTGGTAGTATTCTATTCTGACTAGTTATGTAGGCACTAGGATAGAGATAGGCTTAAAATCCCAAGTAAGTAAACAAAAAAAGAGTTTTTATTAGCTTGAATTTTTACAAAATAAAGTACTAACTGAGCCTAGTGCCGCAAAAAGTTGAGCCGAAATTATGGAATTACTTGGTTTTTTGGGGAGGGGGGGGGGGGGGTTCCTAGATCTTCTGTATGCGTAAATGGTTAAGACACGATATGATTGAAGCATTTGAGTAGGTACCTACTTCATTAAAAACTTGAAACTGGTTGATCTATTCAATGGTTTCATTAGTCATCAATGTAACCCAAGATTCCACCACTTAGAGAACTGCCCCCCTAGACAAATGCCACACGCTAACCTTTCTACGAGCGTCGGTGGCGCTGTGGACTCGGCACTTGCCTTCCAATCGGGAGGTCGGAGTTCGAGACTGCCATGTACCACTGTGTTTTTCGTTTAGAATTTCATATGTACAATTGTCTGACGCTCCTACGGTAAAGAAAAACATCGTGAGGCAACCTGCATACATCTGCGAAGAAATTCAATGGTGTATGTGAAGTCGACCAATCCGCACTGGGCCAGTGTGGTTGACTAATGCCTAATCACCCTTACATAGGGTAGGCTCGAGCCCCTCGGTGGGGACGTATATGAGCTGTGATGATGAACCTTTCTACAATCGTTCCGCAGAAAAAATGTATGGAGATGACATTAGCTGCGGAAAAAATAGCGTGAGGTCGTCTGTCGCAGGCTTATGTCATATCCATACATTTTTCTGCTCAACGACTGCAGAAAGTTAGCGTGTGGCATTTGTCTAGGGGGGGCTGTCGTAGCAAACTCCTGAAAGTTTGCGTGTCTTGAGAATATGCGCGCGCCGACGCCGCCGGCGCCTCGTGTCCGTCGTGTTTACGTCTAATTTTGGCCCGAGCGCCGCGACGGCCGCCCGCGCTCCTCCCGCGCGCTTCCCATTGAACACGGTACGCATGCGGCTTATTTCGACATGGCGAAGGCGGCATCGGCATCGGCTCTCCGACGCCGACCGACTTATGAGATCTGAAAATCTGTACTGTAAACTAGCAGCATGCAACGTCAACGAATAGAACGACACAGAAGGTACGGGAATGTTACATTCCCATACTGTAACAGCCTGACAATTTACTTAATAAGCAATTGGACTCGATGCTCGTGGATTGATATAAATTTAGGTTAGGTACTACATTTCTTCAGCATCTAACACTGTTTCTGTCTTTGAACGTTAATGTTTGCTATTGTTTTATGTAATAACGTTTAGATTGCACAAGAAGTATGAACACAAGGCTAACTGTTGATTTATTTTTGTAACATAGGTCTGCATGTGTTTTATGAATGAATGAATTTATATCATCCATGTGTTTATCAACCTGTTACGCCTGTTACATAAACAACATTGAAGAACTATAACCCAGTTCTTTATTCTCTCAATGCAGGTCAATTGTCGGCTTATTTTTACATTTCTATCATTAGCCAGCATATGTATTTGTAATGTATGTATTGGATATAAACGTTGTTATTTTACAACAAAAGTTCAACCTGTAACCTTCTGAATATTTACAAAATTGTTGCGCCCATTTTAAGAAGAATCGTTATTACTGCAAGTTAAATATCAGAAGGCCTATTACCGATCTCATGGTTTTCAAATAATATCATAACGAAATCATAGTGTAAACGAAAAATAAGATTTTTGATCATTCGTTCATTACATCATGATGACATCGTTGAAATTATGCCATAGTGATGATATCTTTAGATCGGTAATACCAAATGAAGCATTTCACGACTTCTTTATCTCAAAATTTATACTGTCTTGCGATGAAAGATTCATAATCGGCCTGTTGATCTATTGTTATAAGTAGATATACTTACATAATGTAGTGCATGTAGGTAATAGTAGGTATGTTTGATATAATGTACCTACTTATTAGGCATATACTCGTATGCAACCCTTTGGCGATAGCCCGACCAGCCAGGTCGGGCTAGCCCGGGCGCGTACCCTTTGGCGATAGCCCGACCAGCCAGGTCGGGCTAGCCCGGGCGCGTTGGTAGTGGTAGTCGCAGTGTGGACCCTACCACGCGCGTCCATAAGGGCAGGAAGAACACCGGGGGGTTTAGTGGGTAGGCCTGGTACTCTGTCGGGAGAGCAGACACGCTCGTCGTCTAGCCAACGGCGAGTACGGTGCGGTCACGCATTCCCCTCGAAAAAAAAAGGCATAAGTATATGCAAAATATTCAGTTTAATGTGATTAAGGAACATTGGCAGTTGATGAAATAACATAAAGCTAGATAATGTTGAATTTGGATTGGCTTATTTATGCACTGATATTGTCAGAAATAAAAAAAAAACCATGCAGTTCATATATTACTTGACAGATTTCCGCTAAATTGTAACAGCAGTTTTCTTAAGCTGTATTAAAAAATGAATAGGTTTTATCCGAAATGTACGCTTTTTCATATCGAGAGATGGAACGAGCTATCGTCTGTGATGTTAGATGTTACCGATGCGCCTGCGCAGCGCCGCCGGGCCAGCTTCTCGGAATTGACCGCTCTCCCGTCTAATAATTGCATCTCATCACAACCATTGCTGCACCACCCCTGTTATCGATAATAATAATCATTCATCTTTTATCATATACTTATTTGAATAGTGGCAGGTCAATGGCAATAAAAGTGATTAGTGCGTTTTTTTTCCATAAAAAGCCATTAAAAAAATATATGTTTTCTAAATTACAGGTATATTTCATTTTCAGAATTTCTTACTCGATAAATGGATTTATATTACAAAAAAACATTACTTGAATGTCTTGTTCATCAATTTTATAAAATTTTTTTATTGCTATTAAGTTGGCAAACAAGCAAACTGCCCACCTGATGGTAAGTGGTAACAAGTCACCTATAAAACATGTGGCTTCTGTGAGATTCGCAGTAAAACTGCAACCTCCTCAAGAACCACAGTGTACGTTGCCAACTTGTGACATCAGATGTAAAGTCACGGTACCCAGTAATTTCAGTGCCATATCTTACCCTTCAAACCGGAACACAGCAATGCAAGCACTGCTGCTTTGCGGCGGAAATAGGCAAGACGGAGGTACCCATGCACATGACCCTGGTACAGAGTCTCTCTCATCTAAACTTCTTTGTAGTAATGTCATATTAATTAACGGACAAACCTTTTAAATACTGCTGCACGTATATTCTAAAGGTACTGCATGTATATATATTCTGTGGTACTTTTATTATTTTTAAATTCGCCAGCACCTTACTTGGAAAGATTTTCACGTCGATTTTGTTTTCAGTGTTTTTGAAGTCAATACAAAAAGAATAGAAAAAGAATTTTGAAAATCGGTCCAGAATTGGCGGAGTAATCGCGTAACATACACACAAAACACGTTGGACACACCTAAAAATTTCAGGGTTTTTCTCGATTTTTATGAGATTCCATCATCAGATCCTAACTTTGGTAACCTTGAGACCATCCCGAAAGTATACTCTATTGATTACAAAAAGAATTTTGAAAATCGGTCCAGAATTGACGGCGTAATCGCGTAATATACACACAAAAAAAACATACGCATCGAATTGAGAACCTCCTCCTTTTTTGAAGTCGGTTAAAAATTATTTTTTTGTGTGTTTATTACGCGCCTACTCCGCCAATTTTGGACCGATTTTCAAAATTCTTTTTGTATTCGATAGAGTATACTCCTGAAGTGGATGTCGATTCTGTAAAATTCGAACAATAGCTCGCATCTCACTTCGATATTCACGCTCACTTCGCGTAAGATACAAGATACCCTTACATAGTCATTATCACGAGTTAGTAGCGATAACATTCTAATAAATAACTCAGAAGTAGTTTTTATCACCTTCAGAAATAATTTTAAATGTATTTTTAAACTATGATAATAAATTTTGCCTGTTTTCACTCACAAAATAGCAACGTTTTATTTGACACTTTGTTTCGAGTTCGTGTGCGAAGTGAGCTTCGAAGTGATAAAGGAATTCCCTTTACGGAATGCCACTTCATACGTCATCCCATACTTATAATGTCAAAATCTCACGGTCACTCTAGTTCCACTCGCTGCCACGCTCGCAAGTGTAGCGCTGTAGCACAGATTACTTAATAGTTTTTAGTAACTTCGAATCTACATTCGAATTTTGAGAATGCCAATCTAAGAACTACTGCGGAATCAGATTCGAAGTTTAAAGTGAGGTTTTACAGAATCACACTACTGGTCTCAAGGTCACCAGAGTCAGGATCTGATGATAGGATCCCATAAAAATCGAGGGAAATCCTTAAAATTTTATTGATATGTCCAACGTGTTTTGTGTGTATGTTACGCAATTACTCCGCAAACTGTGAACCGATTATCAAAATTCTTTTTGAATTCGATAGAGTGTAGGTACTCCTGGGGTGGTCCCAAGGTTACCAAAGTCAGGATTTGATGATGGGATCCTATGAAAATTGAAGGAAACCCTTAAATTTTATAGGTACGTCTAACGTGTTTCATGTTTTTTCCGAAGCTATATTCACGTATTTGCGTCTGGTAGTCATGAACCGAGCTGAAGATGGAAGGATCCTTAACTTTTGGACTTGTCCAGTAAGCTTACTCTTGAACCAATTCCGATCGGTCGACATTGAGATTGTGATTTTTCGTACGCTTATGTACCAACACTAGCATCGAATTGGATCTTGAAAAAATTGAATAGCACCGGTATTAAATCCACTGAAAAGATAAAAGTAAAAAACATTTTACAAAAAAATAAAAACCGACTTCAAAAACACTGAAAAGTTAAAAAGTTAATATAAGAATAACATCACACTTCTATGTTGAAGTCGGTGCTAAATTTCAAAACTTTCTAGGAGATCGTTTGGATTGGATATCACCTATTCTTATATATTATTTTAACTTTTCAGTGTTTTTGAAGTCGGTTTTTGTTTTTAGTAATTGTAGTGTAAATGACTCAAGAGTACAAAGGAATACTATAAATATGACCTTAGAAAGTCTAGTTTTGGTAAGTAGGTAGGACGTCTTTTGCAAATTGTATTCATTCCTTTAATTTGCTTTGTATGATTTGTTTAGTTTGTATGATTCAGATTTCCTTACATAACTAATACAATGTAGGTATACTAATGGTAATGTATACAACATATTTAATATAGCAAAAGTGAAATAAACGTTAACCACTTAGATGTATGATTATATTGTATAAATATTGCTAATATTAACTAAAACCTATCGACTAAGAAGTCTACCAGTTAAAAATATACGCTCATCGATAAATTGTGTAGTGTCGGCGCCTCCCTGTTGACTGCCCGTTCGTGTTCAGCTCTTTTTATTTTATTTTCGTACACCTGAGTTGTTAGTAACAAAGGGATTGATTTTTTCTCTCGACTCCGCCCGGGCCTTTGAGCGGCATGCCGCGTTTCTTGGAACCTGCACCGATCATTCAGTAATCTCCGATAGCCTGCCGATATCATTGTGGCGGGCAGACTATCCTCAGATAAGAAATACAGAGTTGGAAAATATAAGTGTAATACTAACGATAACGACTCAACCAAGCTTAATTTCTTTATTCTCTTTGATGTCAAACTCGTGATCAACGCCTAATCCGAAAAGCAACAAGTAATTATGTTCTACTGGAAATTTTAGCCCAAGTATTACGCATATTTAACGGAACTACTCCTCCGATATTATGTTCTCATAATATTGGATAAAAAAAAACTAATCCGAAGCCCTTGACATTATTCAAAACATACTCGATATCTAGGACGAATATTATGTAAAATTTAACTGACATTTCATACTTCGGAGGCGGGGTGCTTGATTCGTTCCCTCTCGCTTGCTTATTGCATTTCGCAACCAAGTATTGCGCTGTGATTGTTTGAGAATCTCTTCGGCTTAAGTAGTACTCCGATGAACCTTAGAAAGAAATGCAAAGAGGGAAACTTGTTAGGATTTTCTATATAATTTAGTTGTCTTAAATATTTCAATAAAAGAATATCACAGAAATCAAATGTTTGCTGCGCCAAGTAAATCTTAGGTACCGGTATTTATTAATTGGCGTTTTGAATATATCATGTATTACCTAACCATAGTGCCTATTACTAGCATATTCAGTTATATTGTTGCGTGCAAAGAGGTTCAAAGACCGCTAAGACGTTTAGTGGCCAGGTATAGTATGTCCGTCGCCTGCAGCCACCCGCTGCACCACCACCGGCACCGCTAAGTTTGCGTGTGGGAAATGGATTGTCATATATAATGTCCCCGAGTCCGGGCGTGTCATTTGGCTTGTGTATAATTTGTGCATTTACGCGAATTATTCTAATTCGAATAAAATGCCCAAATTATCGTTGATTTTCTTAAATGAACTTACTTGTGTCCGGTATTACGGTTGAGCACGATACTGAAAACCTAGTTTTAACATTTAAAATACTGTGAATTCTAAACAGAGATGTGAAATAGAGGTATTTAAAAAAATGATTGTTTTAAATAGAGTTTCGCAGAAGTTAAAGACATGGAAAATTTGTTAAATCCCAGTCTTTCTCAAAGGGAACTAGCACCATCCTGGTGACAGCAAAAAGTGCACCGATACGAATTGAATAGCGAGGTAATGATGTTGCGGTATGTGGGTTGAGGGAGGGAAGATTGTGTGTGAGTGAGAAGTCCTGATTTGTTTTAAGAGCGAATGGGATGCATATAAAACAGTTCGAGACCAAAGTCCGTTTCTGCTCCAAGTTGTAGAACAACTGTCCTATAGATTTGCATCGGTTATAACCCCCTTTCTCATTGACATGCCCATCGATATGCAATATGTAGAAGAACTGTGATCTTAAATTCAATAGATTATTCGTTGTGCCATTTATTGGTTCGCTTATTAGGTAGGTTAATTGTGTCTTGTTCGTGGGCTTGATAAGTTCATGTTGTTTATTTACACCGCAGTCTATACACGGCACTTAATTTGTATTTAATTGTTTTATTATCTTTTTTTAGTTATAGATTTACCTCGTAAGGGTGTATTGTCGTGTGTTCTGCCGTGGCATCACCATTGGCCCTGCGGAAGACCAGCGCTGGTTTTCTTTTTTAAACCAGCTTAATGCTGAGCAGGGGCCTTTTCACTGAACAATTATTGTATATAGATATATTATCTGACTACGTATCAATTTATTTAAAGAAATAGTTGTTAAGTGAATAAATTTCTTTTCTTTCTTTCATTCTTCTTTCTTTAAAGGAATAATGTATATTCACAGAGAAAAGACAATTCAAAAGCCTATGTTCAATAAGCTTGATATGTATAATTGATTACTCGAGTATTGCGGCTGGGAAATATAATAAACGAAGGCAACGGCTGGCACCGGGAGTAAAATAAGCCCCACATAATGCGGTTTTATAGTTGACGACATAATTAGCGCACGATGAACATCTGTGGAAGGGTGTTAACTGTTCAGTTCCTGGCAACTTCCAGTTCCGGTGGTGCTGCTGCAACCATTAACGCTTCCTGTCGTGCTCGAGCTCAATGGCTCTATGTTAGCGGTCTAACTGCGGTTCACGCCAATGACCAAAAATTGTGCAAAATAAATGGGAAAGAAGATTATTGAATGATCTTCATTTTACACCAATCTACTAGTGAATGTGCAACGTGTACGCAAATTGAGGACATCTATTAATTTTTTTCCTATCTAATCAAGCGGATATTGTCAAATCGTATCTTCGCGCTAAGATAAGAGGCGTGACTAACTGTAACTTGGGTGTCGGTTCATCAGATCAATCTGATATTTTTATCTTCTGCTTCAAACATTAATAGCTTTATGTGGACTATCCTGCTTAAAGCTTCTTGGCTGGTCACACAAACCTTACCATATGAATGGGCAACGTGTGATGCACAGTGAATTATTAGTGCCAGCTCGGCTTCCGTTGGCGCCGGACACATGTTGAGTGTTCAACCTTTTTCGCTGATTAACGTCTAATTATAGGGCACAGAACCACCACATGATTCCTATGACTCACTGCACAATACTGTTCGAAACTATACAGGAGCCAGGCTTCCCAACGATTGAATTTAGACCAATGGGTGTTAGTTTATGGTTGGTAGGATTTGCTATTGAGCTTATTTTTGTTTACCTCTTTCAGAGTCGTTCATTTATATTGCTCACACACTTGTACATAATTTTATAAGTATGTACTTATAATACGTCGAGTTCGAATTTAATCTAGAGTGCCATGTCAAGGCGTAATATTGCTATTGATAAGGTTAGTAAAGAAGCGATAAGCACTAAATAATAATGATTCATCGGTCAAGAAATAAATAATGGCAGGCTATCCCACAATATCCGTGATGTTGATTGCTAATTGAATTCATTATAAACTGAACTTTGTTACTTTTGTTTGTTTACGTTGTAGGGGCGGGATTGACGCAGCTTGCTATACAGTAATCCCTTACCACGTTTCTAAAAGTGACGTTAATGACCACTTTCGCGATATATTTTATGGCTCTTTTAGAAATAACTTCATTATACGACTTCCAAAAATAGGATTCTTGTATCTTTATAAATAGTGTATTTTTCATGCAGGGTGACAAACTTCTGATGCTTCGCACGTCTTGTACATTAGATACATCCTTTTTAATATTAATCGATGGAAAGTTGTTTAGTCAGTTGTATGCAGACGTCATTATTCTCCGAATCTAAGACCGCAAATTTTGATAACTTTTGTACCTACCTAACGCGAAGAACCGGATGCTACTATTCTTAGACACACAAATACATCCTGACTCAGTATCATTGTTCAAAAGTCAGGGCTGTATTGAAAGTAAAGACATTCTCATTCTTATTGAACCCACGAACAAGATGATAATTTGATTTCAACCAAACGAATTTTACAACTAGGTACATGTTCATGATTGTAGTGATTAGTATTTTACAACATCAAATTTATAAATATACAATGGGCCCACGCGTAATAATGTCGACAGTTACACAGTTATAATTATTTTCAAGGAAACGAATTTATGAACTCATGGATGCGAATTCGATGAAATTGTTTTTGAAAGATAAGAAGGTGCACGCTGCAAAATCTAGACTTGTAAGTTAATGCGTCTGAAGCGAATTATGTTGTTACTTTCTAAAGTTAGATGAAAAAAGGCATAGTTAACCTCTGGCAGCGAGAGGCGAGCCGCCGCAAGGTCGACTGGTCCTCGGTGCCACACCGCCCGCCCGCGTCGCGTCCTGTGGCAGCCAGCGCCCGCGCACCGCGTACGTTGTGCGTGCACAGTGCGTACGCACCGAACGAACTGATCATTTATTCACGAGCAAAAGAATATAAACAAATACATTACATTATATACATTTTTATTTACAAAGTGATGGCAATGGTTAATAACTTACTTTTTCATGATATACATAGATAGTAGATTCTCAATTCTCATATATTTAAATTAATTACAAACATAATCACATTGTACAATATGTTTAATATATCCATAGATTAAGATATTTTGAGTTTAATGCACCTATTTAAATAAAGTCTAACGTTTGAAATATATTAAAAGTTTGGTCGGTGAAGACGTGGCGCCATCACAGCTTTTGAAGTTCTAGAGTGTATAAATCAATCTGTGCTCGAGGCGCGAGCGCAGGCGCGAGGAGATTGGCGCCCGCCCTGCTTTAGTCATTCGTTTTTTGATATAAATCTGCTAATAAACATTTAATTTATTTTATCTACACTCATGTTTTAATATTCGTATTAAGATCTCAATGGTGAACATATACTCTTTAACATAGATAAATAAAATGAAAATTAAAGAAATAGCCTGTAGCATAATGAATGACCATTAAAGAATCGGTTCGATTCATTATATTACAACTATTTTCCTTAAATAACAAACCTATGGCAAAAGTGTTTCAGACAGCCAAAATATGTTACTAGTTGACACTTAAAAAAACCTAATTGACACTATAAAACTTAAATAACCTAAAAGCTGCGCATCCTAAATAGAGCAAAGCAGTACTACACTCCTAGCCAGCGGCTGATGCTTTATAAAGTACAAATACAGCCACATATATGGAGTACTGCTCGTACCTCTGGGCAGGAGCTCCTAAATATCAGCTTGACCCTCTCGACTCCCTGCGAAGGCGTGCATTCCGCATTTCGTCTGTGATCCACGTATCACTCCCTCAATGGAGACGCTAGAGCAAAGGAGAGACTTTGGTCCTCTTTGCGTGCTCTATCGGCTCTTTAACGGAGAGTGCTCTGAGGAACTGTTTGCAATGGTGCCTTTTTACCATCGCACCATCCGCCACCGCAATAGAGTTCATCCGTACCACCTGGAACCGATCTCGTCTAAAACAGTTCGGTTTCAGCGTTCATTTCTTCCGCGTACGTGCAAACTCTGGAACGAGCTCCCAGTTGCGGTGTTTCTTGAGCGCTAGGATAATGTCCAACTTTAAACGAGGTTTAAAAAGAGCACTTTTCTCCAGGTAGGCAGTAACTGAGCTTTGCCCCTGGCATTGCAGAAGTCCATGAGCGGTGGTTACCACTTACCATCAGGTGGGCCACTTGCTCGTCTGCCATCGTTAGCAATAAAAAAACCCTAACGCGCGCGCAGCGCTAACACATTATATGTATGTACACAATGAATTGAATGTAGATTTGGCGCCATTTTGCCTGTGTATAACATAATATCAATTTATAAAAATGTCAGATGTTAGTAATGACTTAGTTGACAATTTAACTTTGCCAAAAGTTTTGCGAAAACCCACTGAGATAAAAAATAGTTTGTTTTACAAAAATTTAAAGATAAACAATAAAATATTATGTGGTTTTCACGGAATGGAAAATAAAAAAAAGCAAACTCTTGTTATATTTATTTGCCTGTTTTTGTTTTTTTTAATGTATGTATGAGTGTAAATAAATGTATGTATGGTGTAAATAAAGTAGTGTATGTAACTGCACATAACAAGATATTAAATTATATTAAAAGAAGGAATAGGCATAACATGCCTATTCCTTCTTTGAATTTTTGTTTGAAATGTATGTAATACATTTATCGCATTTCTTTTCATTACCTATGGTCTCAGGCGAAATCATTATTTAATCGACAAAACTCGTAGACAATGTTTATTCACGAATACTTTAATGAATTTTCAACCGCAATACACTTTTGGCTAGTTTTGACGAATAATTAGTTCTTACATCTCTCACAAATTACATTTTTCTTATTTTATTTTTAATTTCCAACTTGTGGCGTTCCACTATGGAAGTTATAAACATTTGCGTTATTTGTTTTACGAAAATACACGCCCGTATTAATTTGCATTTAGATAGATATGTCGAAATGCATATGTCGTAATTAATAAATCTCATAAAAACATACCTGATAATTAATAGTACATTGTTACTCTAGGGGTGAAGAAAGTACCTAACTAATTGAGTCCCCACCCCAAATAGTTTGTGGGACTAAACAAGTATTTAACCTGAGGTAAACACTGTGCTTTACAGTACGAATACAAGGAAATGCTAAATAAATAAAAACATGAATTAGCTAGAGAAAAAAATGAGTGAATTTTATTTAACATAAATCAACAAATAGGTGAGATATTTATTTACAGTTTATGGTAAAATTAGAGCACTTAGATTTTCTGGGGAACTCGAGTTTCTACACTATCCGGGTGAATATTGGGGACATTGATATTTTGATATTTGTCTATTTTCTTCAGCTGTTACAGCAATATTTTTGGATTGCACTGGATAATCATTCGAAGTGCTCGGTTGTGGAGAGACAGTGGAATGCAGATTTATCATTTTTGTTACTCTTTGTGATATATTAGTTTTATTTTCCATTGCCTTCAGATAGTTTACTCGACTTACAACCTCCATGCTTTTAAATGACAGTTAAATCGGCACCAGAATCGGCTAGCAAAGTTGCCGATGTTCTGTGAAAGCACTGACCTGAATATAGATTTGAGTTGGCAAATTAAGGTAGGTGGCTATCTATTTAGGAATACTCGAAATCTTGTTTTTACCAATTACTTGCCGCAGACACTTCCATTTATGATAATTTATGAAAAAACGGTTCGTTTCTATACCACTTGGTCGTAATTTTTGGTATTTTTTAAAATTATATTTACAAATTCTTTTTTAATTACGAATGTTCGGTCAACTTTAGTGGTTTTAGTGCCATGTAACTTTACCAGTATTATATCACATTGTTTCTCAATGTTATCAATCTTCATATTTACTAGTTCGGTACTTCTGCAAGCGCCACTTATTGATCATATCAACACTACCTGAAAAGTAGATACACTTATCTCTTTAATTGGTGTAAAAATTATAGAAAGTTACAATTTGATACAAATTTCTTATATGCGAATAACAATAAAAAGATTTGCTTACCTTTTTTTACTTCGCCTCAAATTGTTTCCTCCATCTCATGCATCTATCGCATGTCGCAACTGTATCGCATGTCGTATCGTAAGTATTACACAAAAACATGAGATCTTTAATTTTACCACTAGTGGTTCGATCCTGGAGTAGAGCGTTACTTTTTTCATAAATTTGTTTTTTTTTATTATTATGATTTTTTTATGCTTACCTATTATTTATTTTATTTAGGTATTTGTTTTTTATTGCTTTTTGTTTTTTTAACTTAAGTATTACTTTTTGATTTTTTATTAAATTAGTTTTTATTTAACAATTTTCTTTACTTACAAAAGAAAAAGATTGAAGGTAAGACTAAAAACGTGATTTTAATACCCTAAATCGAATAATTTTCCTAACATTTTCAGTTAAATGCCTACGATGCGAAAAAAAGTTTCACTTGCATCGTAGTTCCATAAAACTACACAAATGATTTTCTCTCAGTGCGCCTATTCAGAAAATCGTCGTACGATTTGGTATTCATTTAGGCGGTATTACCGCGGTATCGGTAAAAGGTTTTCCACCATTGTTTTAGCCTCTTCTCTTATGAAATCAGGCGTTAAATCTACGAGTATATCTGAATCAGTTGAACTCATTGTGTTAATAAGTACAAATTTCTGCTATACGGAAGTACACGTATAAACAAAACTCTACCGGCCTTACAAATAAAAACATATACCGAGGATAATCCTCGATATAATTTATTCTGTGTTTTGTCTTGTTTTAGCACATGTCAAATGTAATATGTCAAATTAAGACAAAACACGGAATAACTATTCCGAGGTTATTTCTAGGAATAAGTTTTTTAGTTGTAAGGCCGTTTAAGTCGAAAAAACAAATGAAATCAGATTGCTGCTCTCCCGCCTACTTTGTTTTTTTTCTGTGGCTGGCCAGGTATATTCAGCAATAATTTTTAATTTTCATCATTGAACAAATGAAATATTTTGCCCAATACTATGTTATTTTAAAGGAATACGTGAAAGTAAATTATACTAGTCTTTTAAAAATACATTCTCTAAATAATACTTAACATTAAGTCATTTCAACTTTACTTCACGTTGTAATTGAACGGCTTGGTAGAAAGTTGGAACATGGTTCAATAGAAATGTGAAAAAAATAAAACTATGTATCTTTTTTAAATTCGACAGCTGTCAGTTGTAAACGTTTCTCCCTAGGGCTGAAAAGTTTTACTTTCAACATGCTCCTCAGGCAACTTAGATCTACTTTCCGAGTATGAGTAAGGAAAAGGTTTATTGTGTATGTGTCTGTAAGGCCTAATTGCCTTAGTCTTAGAAGGCGAAATTACTATAAACACAAGAGCACAACTTTACGAGCATGAGAAGTGAAAAATATATAGCAAATTTTTTTTTCTTCTTTTACGTAAACAGCAACTTGCGACGATACATTGATTGGAAATGTCGCATGACGTCATACGTAAGTTTTTCTAGTAACTTGTGACGTAGCAACAAGCGAGCTTTCACCACTCCGTAAATTTAATTTACTTTATTTCAGTAGTATTTCGTTATTTCAACAAAGCCAAAAAATACGCGTCTGATAATTTTTATTATTTAACTGACGGATTACATAGATTTCAATTTATCATAATATTAGCATAAACTATAAATCTTTACAAGTTAAGTTTTTCAGTGCAAATCGTGGGTTTTCCTCAGGCTTAAGGTAAAATTAAGTAATTAGGTACTTTGTCATCTTTTGGTTTTTGATAAAAACTGATTTTATCATAAGCCTGCGATACATTCATTTATAAGTAGGTGCTTATGTAAAGGTTTATTTACTTGTACAGCTTGTATTCACATTTTTATGCTTACTTGTAGAAGGACGTCAATGAAAGCAAAAAGCGACTTGTTTGTATATGTAGAGAATGCTGAAATACGAAAACGTATCGAAGGAAAAATACGCGTTGGCTGGATCAGTACATCCCAATAATAAAATTACACCGGCCGGAAGTCGATGCGTCACGCTTACGTTTTCGTCTACTTGAGTATGTGTGGGTAACTACGCTCATGTGTATAGTTGTGGATATATACTGCATAGTATTTTAATTTTGGCCCAAGTGTAACAATTTATTAAAGTTCAGAATTCACTAAAGTTTATCACACTAGATCTATTTTCAAAAGTTTATTCGCGTTTGATACCTTCATTAATTTCTTTCACAGTTAACAACTTGGTCTAAAACTTGTATAGTGTTACTGATTATTAGTGTGTGCGTTTATTTGCGTACACGAGCGCCGACTCGTCCGAGATTCAAATTTAGAACGCCGTCTCCGCCATGTTGTTCTCGGTGAAAAACCTACGATCCATCGTTTGAAATCCTTGGTGAATGTCTTTTAAAATATGGTGAATTGAACTTTATAATACAAAATAAATTATGAGTCTTTAAGGGTAAATTTTAAAATTAAGATCACGCTGAGTCGTTCGCGATTGCGGTAGAAGGAGCTTACAGTTTTCTGAAAGAATTTACATACTTACTTAAGTACTTACACCAAAGAACGTGTAATAAATAATCAATACCAATAAGACTCCTTAAATTCCCATTAAATACCTAAAATCTTTTCAGAATTGGACATTTTGTCGAAATCATAAAACTGCCGCTGGACAAAAACATACGAACTAAGTATAACTTAATGGAATAAGAGGAAAAATTCAAACGAAATCTTCTATTTTATGTCAAAATATTGAATTTAAATTGAGAATGTATGTGTTTTTCGTTTCGAATTTCATATGTACATCAGACAAATGTACATATGAAATTCGAAACGAAAAACACATTGGTACATGGCGGGTCTTGAACCCCGACCTCCCGATTGGAAGGCAAGTGCCGAGTCCACAGCGCCACCGACGCAAAAAAAAAACACTTCTCCATAAGTAGGTTAGCTGATAGAGTTTAGTATGGGAAAGAGGATTTTTTTTTGCGATTTCGATGTTGGTCCCATGCAAAAAGTTGTTGCATCTGAGCACTAGAATCAGCCCCTGGGAGGTTGTTGATGGTTTAAAAATTATCCTGTATATTAACGTTTTCGTTCGTGAACCTGGCGAAGCGAGAATTGAAGGTACCTCATTATACAATTATCAACCATATTGCAATACAATAAGAAACCTCCGTAGAAGAGTAGATTGCATGATCTATCCCTCGCCATGATCGCTTGGAGCAAGATTAAAAAAAATACTGACTTAGAGACATCGTTATTGTAGCTTAGAGCGCTAACCCAACCCTCGCTGGATTTAAAACTGTTTACAGCGATCACGGTGGAGTGCCTGCAGGCCTATTACCGACCTCATGGTTTTCAAATGATATCATTATGAATTCGTAGGGCAAAACGAAAAATAAGATTTTCTGTCAGATTTTTGATCATTCGTTCATTATATCATGATAACATCATTGAAATTATGCCATAGTAATAAGACATCGGTAATATACGAAATGAAGCATTTCATGACTTCTTTATCTCAAAATTTATAACTATATTATACGATGAAAGATCCATAATATAGGCCTGTAGATCTGGCTTTCAGTCCGATTTGCATGAATTGTATTGTAGTTATGGATGCTTTCGACAAAACTTCTTTAAGAATACATTATACAGACTCATATGACTCTGTGAAGCTGTCAAATATTTTGTTACCACCTACATCATTACTACGGAAAATAGTAGTAGGTAGGTAATAGAATAAATGATGCGTAGGTAACTGTTATAATTCGAAGTGAATGAAGTGATTCATCGCCAGAATTGGATCAGTTATCCGAGAGAGATAGAGACATTGTTATGGAACACGCTTCAGAAATCTAAATTAAATTAAATGATGCATTTACTGGCAGTCACTGTGCAAGTGTTGCGAGGAAGGTATCCACTATCACGCGATGCATGCTGAAATACTGCTAGCGGTTTAATTTACTAAGCTTACTCTAACGTACCTAACCTAATTAGGTATCTACCTAATATGAGGACAGATTAGTGTTTCATACACAATTACAAAACATTGAGTTTGAAATATTATACAAATTTAACAATAGATAATTGGTGATTAGGCATCTTTTTATTATTCAATATGGCTTCTCTAAGGATAGTATTTTGATTTTTGCTTACGTTTATTCTTGGTTTTATTTGAATTTTGTAAGAAAAATTTGTACCACTTAGATCTGAGCTTTAATTGTAAGCAAATTATAGATTACTAAACTTTCAGCGTCAAAGTATTTTCTTTCGATTTAAAGCGCCGTAAGATGTTTTTGAATACTTGTAGCTTTTTAATGTTATTCCATTTTTTCTATATCAAATTATGCTCATTCTCTATACGTCGCTTTACATTTAAGAGGGACAGGTGCAATGATGATAATTATTTATGTATATTTATGAAACACGATTAAGACATATCCTACACATAAAATTTAGAAAATGCTTTAAATGAAATGTGTCTCAAAAAGTAAAGCTTATCTTTGTGTTAATTTTAGTTTATGAATGCTAACATCAATCGCGTAATCCATGTCACAGTATATAAAGCAGTCTTGTCCGAGGAAACAATTGTTCATTGTTATCGTTGTCTGTAGGTAGCATTTACGTGCAAGTGTAAAAGCAGTGAAATTGTGCGGGGCAGTGGAGGATGTACGATCAAATGACGCACGTCCGGCAGATTCATCGCCATCTTGAAATCGTTTTCCAAAGTTGCATGAATTGTTTTAACTTGGTTGCTAATTGTTACATAATCAGGGCCGACATAAACATATCATCGTGCTCAGATTTTAAGCTGACTTTTTCGATTCAGTTTTGATGTGTGTGAAACCTATATTTGTAATAATAGCGTAATGTTACAAAACAAGTACGTACTCTTATATTATATTATAATATACCCGACTAGTCTATTCCAAGCTACTGTTTTAGAAAACATGAATGAGAAAACAAGCTTATTAGAGTACCGGGTAAGGTACGGGTGCGTTTGTTTATTTCACATTAAGATAGTGAGATACCACATGATTGAGCAGCTAGGTATGTTTTATATGACACTACCATAGATTTAATATTAAGTCCACGGACACTACAGTCAACAACAAAGACTAATAAACCCTGTCAATTTCGAACGTAAAGTCAGTAGCGTGGACATATTGGCAGCTGAATGAGACTTCGGTGTTGCTACTCAACCATCATAGTTATTTTAATGTTTATGTTACGTCGACGGATACGGTGCCAACTTTATTTTCCGTTTAATTGAAACACGAGGCTTTCCACTGAATTCGTCATATTGTGCCCGCGAATCAGTTTACGAGAATTACTTTGTAGCGGCGAGGGTTTATGTACTTTTGAGTGGTTGGCGGTGAAATTGTGTCTGCCTGTTTATGGAATTAATTAACTGCAGTCGATTTATGTGGTTCTGAGCTTTTGATCTCTTGATATCAACACGTATTTTCAAGTTTCGCAATGATGTTTTTATTTTGTGGTCACTAAAGAACCTAGAAGCATTTTTTGAACTACATACTTGGAATATCAGTTGCTTTCGGAGTTTGTGAACGAGAATCTACACCCTGGAGCATATTTTTTCTATTTGCTAATCAAAGGTTATCTTAGGAAATTATTAGTAAACCTCATTGTGATTTATGCTTATAGTTTCTGCTGCTTACTTGACGACTTCTTCTTGATTTATTTCATGCAAGCCAGCTTTCATGTAAGCTATTATGACAATATATGTATACATTATTATCCAATAAACATTATCATGATCTACTTTAATAAATAGACAATGAGGTAGGTTGATAAGTTTTGTCACTACAATGTGTCAGCAAGGCCCTTTCCATCTCGATTTTGGGTCAACTGGTCTCGGAGTGCGAGAGCTCGTTGCGTAAGAGTGGAAGGCCTTCGCGCAGGAGAGAAATGGTTCACAGCTCGTTGCTGACTGTCATCGTATGATTGTGGGTTTGTTTGTTGTTCGTATCGGCACAAACACGGCTGTTTATTTGAATGATAATTTGTTTAAAGTCATGTACCTACTTATTTATTTATAAGCGAACTGACTCAACACACATCACTCTGTCAAAAGCTTTTATTTTTAACCCCCCACCCAAAAAGAGGGGTGTTATAAGTTTGACCTGTCTGTCTATGTGTCTCTCTGTGTGTGTGTGTCTGTCTGTGGCGCCGTACTGAATTAATGAACCGATTTGAGTGCGGTTTTTTTTATCGAAAGCCTTGTTCATTGCGGTGGTTCTTAGGTATGTTTTATGAAAATAGGATTAGCAGTTCAAGAGCTACAAGCACTTTGCCTAGACAAATTAGCTATTTTTTATTACCTGCGTTTTGGATCTTAGAGTACATTCCCGCAAACACGTAGCTACGTGTTTATAGACCAAAATTAAAACAATAAGTACACACCACGAATCAAGTACTTATTTAATAAAATAATATTTACTTACACAAAAAAAGGAATCAACTACTTAAAACATGAATTCTCAATTTACATTAAATCACCAAATCAATACTTTACAATACCGCGTTATTAATAGATACTTGTCTATTAGAATTAATTAGAAATTTGAAATGAATGAAATAAAAGATAAAATTAAAAACCCCCGACCCAAAAAATCACTCTAAAAAGTATAAAAATAATCTTTTTTAAACTCCTTTTATAACTTGATTAAAAGTACCTATTAATATTTTTATATTTAAGATGAGAATCAAATAGGTGAACAACTTCTGCTTTAGCCTCTTTTCTTATGAATCAGATGAACTCATACAAGTCTCTGCATACAGAAGTCTAAAGAAAACTCTACAACTCGAAAAAACAAATGAAGATCTGATTGCCGCTTTCCCGCTTATTTTATTTTTTTTCTGGCCGGCCAGCTATTTAGCCATTATTTTTAATTTTCATAATTGAAAAAATGGTAAGTATTTTACCCAAATCTAATTTTATTATATTTTAAAGAAATAGTTGAAATGGATTACAATAAAGTCATTTAAAAAATATATTCATTAATTTATACATAACTTTATGTTGTTTCAATTTTACACCGCGCTGGTGTAAAATTGAACTGATTAACTGTATAGAAATTTGCAACATGGTTCAATAGAAATATGAAAACCGACTTCAAAAACACTGAAAAGTTAAAAATAATATGAGAATAGGTACAGACATCACACTTCTATATTGAAGTCGGTGCAAAACGATGCTTTCCTCTAGAAAGTCTTAAAATTTGTCACCGACTTCAATATAGAAGTGTGATGTTGTCTGTTTCTTATTCTTATATTATTTTTAGTATTTCTGTATTTTTGAAGTCGGTTTTTATTTTTTGTAAAATATTTTTTATTTTTAACTTTGAGTGACAGAAACCCTAATAAAAAATTAGCGTTTCCCTAGATTTTCATGTGATTCCATCATCAGATCCTGACATTGGTGACCTTGGGACCACCCCAGGAGTATACTCTATCGAATATAAAAAATTTTTGAAAATTGGTCCACAATTGGCGGAGTAATCGCGTAATATACACACAAAACACGTTGGACACACCTTAAAATTTAAGGGTTTTCCTCGAATTTCATGGGATCCCATCATCAAATCCTGACTTTGGTAACCATGGGACCACCCTTGGAGTATGCTCTATCGAATACAAAAAGAATTTTGAAAATCGGTCCGCAATTGGCGGCGTAATCGCGTAACATACCTACACACATTAAAAACATACACATCGAATTGAGAACCTCCTCTAGGGTTTCTTTAGTAGTAGTTTGTATTTGTGTTTTGTAGTGTTTAGTAGTTTGTATTTGACAGAGTATACTCTATTGAATACAAAAAGAATTTTGAAAATTGGTTTACAATTGGCGGAGTAATCGCGTAACATACGCACAAAACACGTTAGACACACCTTAAAATTTAAGGGTTTTCCTCGATTTTCATTTAATCTCATCATCAGGTCCTAACTTTGGTGACCATGGAACCACCCTTGGAGTATACTCTATCGAATACAAAAAGAATTTTAAAAATCGGTCTACAATTGGCGGCGAAATCGCGTAACATACACAAAAAAAACATACGCATCGAATTGAGAACCTCCTCCTTTTTTGAAGTCGGTTAAAACGTTAAAAATAAAAAATATTTTACAAAAAATAAAAACCGACTTCAAAAACACTGAAAAGTTAAAAGTTAATCGGAAGAGAGGCGACCCCAAAGTGTCACCATTATGATGCGGCGGAGGATAGTGCGCAACATACACTTCAGCCCCCCTAGACAAGACGCATTTCGATAATCACTAACGCAATCGCTAGAAGGAAAATGTATGCGATTTGACATAAGCCCTCGCTTAGCTTTCGAGCGCAATTGTCAAATCTCATACATTGTCCATTTTGCGATTGCGTTAGCGATTATCGAAAGACATCTTGTCTAAGGGGGCAGGTGTGTCCGGCTTTCGCCGAGGAGCGCGCTACCCTAATCGCCGAAATGGGCGATGACCTCTCACTCCACACCGTGGTGCGTTTCATGTTAGAGAGTGAGAGGTCTTGGAACGTGGTGGACTCCTGCGTCGAGATCATGATGTAGAAGGAGGAGGCGGAAAGGGCCAGGGAGGCCCTCTGGCTGATCCTTGCCGCCGCAGAAGGCTGGGGCGGAGGAGGCGGATGTACGCCCGCCTTCTTCCTCCTGACGGCCACCAGCGGGGCCCTGGGTTGGGAAGCCCGGGCCCTGCATTGCATCGGTTGCCGCCAGTCGCTGATCCCTTGGATGCTCCGGGAGATCACCGGCCTCCCCATTTTGGGGGGGTGAGAGGGGCTCGCCCTAGGCGAGCAGACGCCGACGAGGTTCGTCAGAGTTCCCATGACCTTGTCCGGCAGCGACACGTCCCTTTTCGGCGTGTCCTCCTCGTCAGATGACGATGAGGATGCGGCGATGATGGATGTGCTCGCGCCAAGGCGTGTCTGAGGGGCATCGATGGGTTTTAGTCGGTAGGCCACGGTTTCTGGCTGGCATTCTGCCCCCAGTGACCGCGGAGAGTCCGACATAACCCTGCGCCTTCCCAAGCGCGGAGTATGCGTAACGCATTTCTCATCGTAAAAAAAAGGAGATCATCGTTTGGCACCGACTTCAATATAGAAGTGTGATGTTGTCTGTATCTATTCTTATATTATTTTTAACTTTTCAGTGTTTTTGGAGTCGGTTTATTTTTTTGAAATCGGTTAAAAATATAACTAGTTTCTTTTTATAATTTGACAGCTGTTTATTGAAAGCGATTCTCCCTAGGGCTGAAAAGTATTTCTTTCAACCCGCTCCTCAGGTAACTTCAGACCTACTTTCGGGGTAAAAGAGATTTTTACACTTTCCCCGGCAAATATTCCAATTTTCTTTGATATTGATTGGTGCTTTTTCGTGGACATTTATACATATTTCGAAAAATCAAATAGGTCTAACCGCGCGTATACATACAGCAACATATTTAGCGATTCATTTCGGTTTAAGTATATGGTTTACTTTGGATTCACCTTCCTTATATGATATATTAACTCCCGACGAAAAACGACGGGATGTTATAAGTTTGACGTATCTCTCTCTCTCCCTCTCTCTCTGTGTGTGTATGTGTGTGATGTGTGTGTGTGTGTGTGTGTGGTATCATAGCTCCCGGACCGATGAACCGATTTCGATTTTGTTTTTTTTTGTTTGAAAGGTGAATTAGTCGGGAGTGTTCTTAGCTATGTGTGATGACTATCGGTTCAAGATGGTCACCGCCACAAAATGGCGGAATATATATTTTTTCACAACTCCCTCAACATGGGTATCAAATGAAAGGGCTTGACTAGTGGAATACTACACACTATGATAAATTTGAAATCCAAGATGGCCGCCACCACAAAAGAGCGAACTACATATTTTATTACAACTCCTTGAGGGAGTTGTAAAAAAATATGTAGTTCGCTCTTGGGTATCAAATGAATACATATTATGGTACCTTTTAGTTAACATGATTAACGTTTTGTCTTTTATACGACATACGTCTATGTAACTACAAGAGTTTGGTTATAAAAAACACAACTAAAACTGTACTATTATAATAGAAACTATCCTAGGGTCAGTGCATCAATTTTTAAATGTCACATTGCAAAAAGTTGGATACGCGTAAAGGCACAAATCCGCAGGGTGCTTGTGAATAATGCGTTTGTGTACAAACATGATGCCCAGGCGCAAGACATGCAATAAACAATTCAGTTGGGTCGGTGTTATGCAACCCGACACATCCGCGCGTCGCTCAAGTAATTGTAAACCGATATAGGAGGTCGGTACTACCACTTATTTCTGCGTATAGCTCGTCAACTGAAACCAAAACGAAGAACGAAAATATAAATAAGTAGTTACTCGTGAAAATTCACAAAGAGCTCTGTAAAGTAAATACCTTATTCAATTACCTACATGTTATTGAAAATGATGGTCGAAGTGTGGATGTTTACTTGTGCATATTATAAAATAACAAATTTAATATTAAATTAACATCGTTGAGTATAATTCAAATTAGCATATTTTTTTGAATATTTTAGTAGATTATTATTACGTTGAGCATTAGAGTACCTCTATCTAATTGTAATTTTACCAAACTTATGGAAATAACAGAGTAAGCAAATGTTGGTAAATCATGAATAAATCATTGTTACTAAAATAGGAAAGTAATTTTCTCTTTAATAATAGAAAAAAAAATATTTTTTTTTTATTTCATTAAGTTACTTAGGTTTACTTATTTTAGTTTGCTATATAAAACATATATACATTTGTTATCGAAGTAATTGTGGATAGACTACCTACTTTTAAGTATGGTTGGTTTGTTAAAATTATAACATTATAAGTAGCTACTTAGCAATAGAGAAATTTGGCATGGTGAAACCTATATTTTGCATTCATATTACTATTTAAATATCTAAAAGCAATATCTTAGCTCCTGCTGTTAGCATCCAGTCTAAAATGCTGTTGATTTTTCTATCGTACTCTTAATCGTATGAACCTCGCAGGCGATACATAGGTCTATCTAGATACAAATTAATTAGCAAAATTAAAAGAAAAGAAACTCGATGCCAGGTTTGTCTAACACATAACACTAAAAGTTGTAATAAGGTGTTAATCGCATGAATCACAAACATTTAATTCATCATCATCATCATCACAGCTCATATACGTCTCCACCGAGGGGCTCGGAAGAAAGCAGAAATTTATATAGATACCATTCTACCTTGTTTCATTGATAATTTTTAGGGTTCCGTAGCTGGAAAGGAAAAAACGGAACCCTTATAGGATCACGTTATTGTCCGTCCGTCTGTCTGTCTGTCAAGACCCTTTTTCTCAGGAACGCGTGGAGGTATCAAGCTGAAATTTATATCAAATACCCTGAGTATTTACTGTTCTTTGGAGCTGTGAAAAAATCAAATTTCTAAGCCAACACAATCAAAAGATACAGCCGTTTATGCCGCAAATTTTCGACACTCGCAGGGGAATCAAAACCTACAGGGAGGGTACTTCCCGTAAACTCAGAATCTTGAAATTTGGTACGATGTAACGTGTTATAGCCCAGATACAGGAAAAAATGCGAAAACCGTAAAATTTTAGTTACATCATATAATAAAAATATATGGGTGAACTTTTACTTATATACCTACAGGTCTGTACGGAACCCTCGGTGCGCGAGTCCGACTCGCACTTGGCCGTTTTTTTTATTTTATACCATTTATCACAATCAAAATATATGAATACCGTTAATTTACATTTCTTTTTTGTTACATATACCAAGCATATACGAAACCGTTGATCGCGGTTCGAATTAAATTAGGTAAATGATAACTTTATTTATTTCAATGTTTATACGCATATCACTTAAATGTTTAATATATAGCACAAGCGACGGCTTCCTAGACAGAATGTAACATCTACCGGCTTGCGGTTTAAATTTTACAAGTACAAATTAACTTATTAGCATTTGACTCATGTAGGAACAATGAGCGTATGGCAAATTATAAACCACCTGCGATATAAAGGCTAACACGTATGCGAAGTACGAATTAAGCGATAAGGAGAGGGGCAGGTGCTGCAGGTGTCTCGGCGACCGCAGCAACAGCTGATAGTCAAGTTCATTACCGCTCCGAACAAATCGATCCGACGTGGTAACGCCTCCGCCCACTTTCGAATGCAGCACTTTCTTATCTTTCCGACTGAGAACTGTCGATTTGCACTCACTGAATGTATTCCGCACTATTGGATTCTTTAGATTCCGTTTCTACATTTTTATATTTACTAGTTCACCATCAGGCATCGCGTTGGTGTAGCTCATTAGTTATAGGATGAACTATGTTTAACATCAAATAAAATGTCGGATCAATGTAGATTACCCTAGTGCGATAGACTGTAGCATACACGGCATAATGTATCGACAAATCACAGATTTTTAATGTGCGATAAAATTAAATAACATTTAACTCACACCGCTATCTATTGAAACTTTAAGAACTAACAAACGTTTAGAATTTTAATAATAAATGTGGTTGAATAATCGGGATAAAAAATAGCTTATCTTTTAAGTTGAACCAAATTACAAGCCAATCTTCATCAAAATCTGGAATATATCTCGGACAAACATCGAAAGAAAAATGGAAGAAAGAAAGAGATATACCTACTAACACTGTGCCTTGTAAGGTCTTTAATATCCAGCTTACCTTTCAAATGTGGTATAAGTACTTTATGCGGGAAATTTACAATCACTCTTGGCGGCAAATAGATTCGATTTCGAGCAAACAATATCCTGCGTTCAAGTGATAACGTAAGCGCCGATTAGTCATGTCTATTTACCGACGCAATAATAGTTCGCTTCGAACGCGTGCGTCTTTTGGACTAATTCATTGAGGTTGATAACTATTGACACTATGGTGCTGGTAATGGAGCAAAAGGCTCGACTCGCGAATCACGTTGACGACAGCCTACTTTCCGCAAAGAAAGTAAAAGACCATTCATCATGGTGTAGTAGCGGCTATTCAGTGGGTCGCACACGCCGCCGCGTCCGGTTTGCGTAATTGGTCACATCGACCGCTAAGTGGGAAGATTCGACTCAGTGCTGACGTGGCTATATAACAGTTTTATAATGCCATCGCTGTTCGAGTTTATTAGTCCCCAGTGCTATGGTACAGCTTGCACTTATCAGTATAAGGAATAATAAGGGGCTTACCTGTAACTGCAAATGTATACGTCTATCAGATAGTCCATGCAACCATTAGCATCAACTTGTAATTTATTTTTTAAAACAATTCTACTGAAATAATGTAACTTTGCAATATCAAAGTATAAAGATTTTTACAGTTTTTCACCACAGCGCGACAAAAACATTTTTAAGTCAGTTTGCTTACATACATTTTTTAAAGTAACTATTTTCATAGATGGCGGGGTTATCTGACGATTAAGATGCTATGTTAACTTTCGTTATGCAATGAATTAAAAGTCATTTCGATTTTTTTTCAGTCACATAACAAAGACGACGACGTGGGATGACCCTCGCAAGACATTAGCAGCACAGACGGTGGCCGGCGGGGTCCAGCACCAAAGCGCAGAGACTCTGCTTACGCAGACGACCACACAAACCATCACTCCCACCGTAACACCAGGTATGAATTTTAAGTGACCTAAATCAGGCACATTCTTTACCAACAAATAATGTAAACAATATTCAAGGTTGTGGTTGTTTTAGTGGTTTAAATATTTGCTTTTAATTCTTATTTATGAAAAGTTTTATCTTACTCGCCAATGTTTCCTTACAAGTAACCCTCTTTTCCTCTCACTTGCATTCAAATAATTAGTGTGGTTTGTATGATCGATCCAAAGTCATTGGCGTTCCTTCAAGTTAATGAAAAAAAACAAAAAAGGAGCAATAAAAAAGTTACCAATTACAAAGTTCACTTTCTTCAGTTAGTTCACGTGTCCAATGATTTATACGTGTAATTATATTAACTTATCTAACATGTTTGGTGTATTTAAAAAAAATGTGCGCATTAATACAGTTAAATCCGCTATTGTCATTATGTGGCTGGCTATATTTAACTATTGATACATTAAAAGCTGCCTATATTCACTAAGTACGAGACAAATCTCCTGACACATTAGACACGTCTCGTAAAAACGTTAGACGAAGTCGAGCGAAAGATAATATTAAACGACTTTTTCAACGTCAATTGACAGAAAAATATTACACGACTTGAGTGATGTTAAAAACATTATTGCACAACATAGAACATAGAGAATATAAGTAGTTAAGGTAAAAACATTTATTATTTGAATAAGAATTGAGTAGGTAGCTGATTCAGATGCAGAAAGAGTTGGCGCTTTGTTATTCTGAGACTAAATCACGTGAAACAGTTTCAATTTCAGATTGTCTATAGGTATCAATGTTTTCTTAAACATGAACTCACTGCTGCAAATAATATAGTATACCTACTTAAATGATGTGGATAATAGGTGTGAAGAAACAGCTTCGGGACTTGCAGCTTTATCAATAGTGATATCACCGCGATCTTAATGATAAATTACATTATGGGAGCTATTACAATTTCTTTATAATTACAGGCCTTAAATAAAACAATTTGATAACTACACATACGAGTATACCTTGTCGCAAAATACTATCGGAGTTGAGAATCAGTACCTCTAGTTTTTCGGCGACACGACCTAAAATTCGTGACCAAAAACTACGTAAATATTTTTTGGACGGAGTTTTCTTTCTATTCTTATTCACGTGATCTAATTGGCCCCGGTGGCGGGTTTAAAATTATCATGGAACTGAAATAAAAACAAGTAAATAACCCGAATTCTAAAACTGATTTTATGACGGGAATTAACGCGTTGTTTCCGTCGGTCGATGCGAGACGCGCGTTGAAAGGTGTTCGGAAAATACATTGGTCTCGGCGTGGCCGTGGCGTTGGCGCCGCCTGGGCCTTTCAGCCTGCGCTTGCAACACATCCGCCATAACGCACGCTCCTCTGACTCTTTGTCGTACGATAAACAAACATTTATAACCACCCATCAAAAACTATTCCGATAACACATCTGTCACGTAACAAAACAAAGAGCTGACTCGCGCTTCTAGCTCACGTGTCTTTACACCACTACCTACGTACGTTTTTTCTGATACTTTGAATTGGTACGTGCTGTAGTCACGTTCCTAATTAGGTGTAAGTGCTATAACGCTAACGATGATGCCGCATCTCCTTTATCGTCGCCGCTCTCATGACAATCTATGTAGATCAGGTGACAAAACAAATAAGTTGTGTTTTCGTAACACATTCTTCGGTAATCTTATGTCGCTTATGTTTGATATCATTTAAAGCGAAGTAGATTTCCTTCAGTACATTCAAATATTTTGTGTGAATGAATTCTTGGATAATTATGTAATACTGAAAGAATTTTTAGATTATTGCTTATTGCTTTAGCAAAAATCGTAAACCTTCCCATTAGGATAAATTGTTCTCTTAGTGGTTTAGTGTTTAGCAATTCTTATTCATCGACATAGAAAGTACCCACTTATACCTGTAATGCGCTTACAAATAACAGCGCAGTGACGTAACAGGGCACCTAATCGCCAAACCACTGTATTTTATTCTTGGGAAATAATGGATTGTTAATAATGTTTAATTACGATTGCATAGTCATAAGTAGGTACAATCATCTTCATATGATATAATATCAGTAAGTACGGTTGTATGTATTAACATTATTGATTTAAATCGTAGCTAATATTGGTAGAACATTATAGGTACGTATTATTTATTGTTTCACCTATTCCAGTTATTTGAGAATGGGGATTTTTCTAAACTTAAGTTCAATACACTCGCAGCCATAACATCAGTCTGATTGTTAGTACACAACACTTGACAGTAAATGACGAAAAGACCAAGGATTGATGTGAGCTTCATCTGAATAGAAGGTAGCGTTCCACCTTCAATTACCATGCAGAATATAACAATACTATGTTCTTATAGTAACAGACTTACGAAGATTGTATTTGTAGTTCGCCCCTATACTGAACTTCAGAAAACCATATCCGAACGTACCAAATTGCAGAGGTAGTCGTTAATATTAAAATATGTATTTATTATTGTCGCCTTATTAAACAGAATACGTATGATCCAATCCAAGAGCATGTAAGATCACAATATTATCAATGGTTTAGCGTGGCAACAAATATATAGGTTATAATTTGGGCGAATTAATACACGATCGTAAAGGGTGGGGGGCTGTACTGTACACGAGGCGATATCCGCTAGCCGTGATTCACATCCAAGCGTGCGCCAGCGCAGCGCGAGTGTCTGGCGCCGCTGTTTTCTTGGAACAATCTCTAGTTGACCTTCTCAGTCTTCACCTGATTTAAATATCACGTGTGTACTGCATGACCTGTATAGATTTCTTTCCATTTTTTTCCTAAAGTGATTACTCATACATAACCGACAAAATAATAAAAAATATTTTTTTCTTACTTACAGCGGCGAAGACCACAAGTAGTAGCACGACGACGGATCCGCTAGGGCCGCTACCTGAAGGTTGGGAGCAGGCTACGACACCCGAAGGTGAAACCTATTTTATAAACCATGCTGCCCGAACAACGTCTTGGTTCGACCCTAGAATACGTAAGTTTGGCTTCAATCTTTACCAGACATCGCCCATGGTAAAGTTTACGCTCATTGACTCAAAATCTTTTTATTTTATTGCAGCACAACACTTGCAACGCACCCCAGCAGCGAATGCGGGTGCCGCGGGGGGAGGCTGGGCTAATGCTCAACTACAAGCTTGCCAGCAAAAGATACGCCTCCAGTCATTGCAGCTTGAAAGAGACCGCCTCAAACAACGGCAACAGGAGATAAGACTTCAGGTACGCAACATTTATCGTTATATTTGTTATTTACTCGGACAGAAAAACTTTGCATTTTGCGTTCACTGACAATCAGAGACAATAAATTGTCTGTGGCCTACCTAGGCCAACGCAAGCGGTCCTCGTCGGCAATAAGCGAAATTAGAGCGGGTAAGCTTGACTGCGGGGGGATTCTTTAATTCCTTAAAGCTCAGGTTTAAAGTGACAGCTTTTGAGTTCGTCGCTGTGAAAGTGCTATATGGTATTTACTTACCTATCATAGTAAAATAGGAACACAGCGCTGTCACAGCGACGAACTCAAGGTTGTCAATTTAGAGAATCGCCAAGGGCTCTTGACTCTTCACATATATCGCCAAATTTCTTCATCTTTTGGTTTTATGTCCTTAAGTGTATGTATGTATCTAATAAAACACACAGCTTATAAAAGTTATAGCATCCGTGAAAGACATGTGTATACTGGAAGTATCAGGCTGGAGTAGTTGTTTAATCTTTAGTCATTATAAGTGTATTGGAATTTGAAGATTTAAATGTATAAAAACATCGCAATGATTGTTTGCCAGAAAGAGTTATTTTAACTTCGCACGATAGTAGTTTCTAGTTGAAGGAGGAATCCCTTTCGGTCGAACCTTGCAAAAGTTTGGCCGCATGCCAGACGATCGGGTTAGTGGGACACACGATTCAGTCTTCAAAAGCATCAATCAACGGGTTTAAAGAAGTACAAACATATTAATATATTTTCAGCAAGAGCTGATGGCGCGGCAGTCATCGTCGATAATGTCGTCGTTGGCGAACAGCGCGGGCGCGGTGGCGAGCACGGAACTGTCGCTGGACCCGTTCTTGTCGGGGCTGACTGATCACCAGCGGCAGGAGTCCGCGGACAGTGGACTGGGGATGGCAGTACCTAGAGTGGGCGACGGAGACGGCCTGTTCTCCATCCCGCACACTCCCGAAGACTTCTTAGAAGGCATGGACGACCGTATGGACTGCAGTAGCGAGGCAGGCGCCAATATCAACTCAAATGAGATGACCATAGGCGACAACCTCGATCCAACAGACGACCTGGTACCTTCTTTGCAGGTAACTTTGCTTATTCGCTTCGGGGCTCAACTCAAAGACATTCTATTAATGAATACGTTTCTATTAACGTAATATTCTATTAACGAAATGATAATTATTATGTATATTACCAACGAATTTATATACCTATCTCTCAATTTACCTTGTTGAATGAGTAATATTTCAATTCATTAAATTTAATCAACACAGCCGAAGGAAGTCTTTGATTTGCATGTAAAATATGCTGTAAATAATATTTTAACAAGTGATCGTGCTTTATTAATATTATGCTTAAGTAGCATTTGTGACGAGAGAACTAATGGGATTTTTCATTCTTTTCCTGCTAATTGAAATATATTATCTATATTAGCTGGCAGTAACTGTGAGAGGGAAAACCCTTTTTTGTTTGTGTAGGTACTAGTAGACTCGCAGCACACGACTTCGTATGTGTTAATTTTAAAATAATTGTAATATCTATATAAGAATAACATGTTTAATTTGTAATACTCTCGGTTAGCATTTTTTCTTTTTGGAACTATTTTTTTAATATAATTTCAATGGATACGAAAAACACATGAAGCTTTTACTTTTCTGAAAAAAAGCGATGCTCCACAGTACCGTCACACACATTTACTTACAAAATTCAAGAAAACTATATTTATTAAACCTTAACTGGTTTACTTAAAAATTAATGAAATAGGATATTCTCTTCCACGAATTAAAAAAAAAACAAAATCTAAAATTACCAATTTAAATTTGAATTTTAAGAAAACATATCACCGCGCGCATATACTGAATTCAAAATATTGTTTCACAGTTTCTTAATATTTCGAACAATGCCCCATACTATGGAAAATGGAAGCGTCGGTGGCGCTGTGGCCTCAGTACTGGACTGTGCTCCGACTAGAATCGGTATGCCCGTGATCGATCCTGCTATGTACCAATGTGTTTTTCGTTTCACGAATTTCATATGTATATTTAGCTGACGCTCCTACGGTGAAGAAAAACATTGTGAGGAAACCTGCATACACCTGCGAAGTAATTTAAAGGTGTATGTGAAGTCAACCAATCCGCACTGGGCCAGCGTGGTTTGACTAAGGCCTAATCGCCGTATCATAACTGGTTAGGATAGGCTCGTGCCCCTCGGTGGGTACGTATATGAGCTGTGATGATAATGATGGAAAATAGGGGAAAAATATCCATCTCGCACGTACACAATATTTTTACATAGATTATAATGGACATGGCCAAATTAAAATAGCAATATCAATACTTTTACTACTTGCATTATAATGGGAATATCTATGCTGTTTTTAAAGTAATTTAAAGGTGTATGTGAAGTCAACCAATCCGCACTGGGCCAGCGTGGTTTGACTAAGGCCTAATCGCCGTATCATAACTGGTTAGGATAGGCTCGTGCCCCTCGGTGGGTACGTATATGAGCTGTGATGATAATGATGGAAAATAGGGGAAAAATATCCATCTCGCACGTACACAATATTTTTACATAGATTATAATGGACATGGCCAAATTAAAATAGCAATATCAATACTTTTACTACTTGCATTATAATGGGAATATCTATGCTGTTTTTAATTATTATTGCATGTAACAATCGACATGTGAGACAAAACACGGAAAAACTATTCCGAGAGTGATCTGCAGAATATTTTATTTTAATTAATAAGATCGTAAGTTCCTTGTTAGGATTTATAACTCTATAAATTGTATAATAGTAGTTTATGAAATAGTCACATAATAGTCTTAAAACACTAATGTGTGTTTAAAATTCGAGGCTTGCCGAGAATTTTAATAGTACTACACGAGTGTTTTAAGACCTAATTATGTGCAATTTCATACACTACTTTATCTACACTCATGCAATCAGTGGTTACCTAAATTAAATAAAAGACACAAAATTAAAACAAAATCAAACTCATTTACTTATTCTAATAATTATTTGCATTTTGAACAGTGCAATTGTGAAACTAATACAGAAATCTAAAACTACATACATTTATATTATTAAACTTTTCTTTAACCAATAACAGCAAAATAATGAATGAAAAATTCAGAGAAATGGTGCCAACACCAACATTCTACCGCGCATGCGCTGTTGCACGCGCCGCCATAGACAATTTACTGGCACAAAAGAAAATTGTGACAAAACCTCCTTGGTGGGGCTTCGTCAATCGAACTGTATTTTATTGGAATTCGAGTTACATTAAAGTACTGGTTTTGTATGGCGAACCTGTATTATAATGTAATTTGTAAAAGGTCAAGGGCTTTAAGTTATGCCTTTAAAATATTAGTATTGAGTTCTTAATATTAGAATTAGAACATGAGTGTAGATAAAGTATTATATGATATACTTAACAAAAATAATATTACGGACAAATTCCGGAAAAACATTGACCTTACTAATACGCATAGATAACTTTCAACTCTACTAATATTGCGAGTGTTTGAAAAGATATGTGTGCGTTACTTTCTTACGTAAAACTTTGTACATCTAATATATAAAATTCTTGTGTCACAGTGTTTGTTACCAAACTCCTCCGAAACGGCTTGACCGATCTTTGTGATTTTTTTTGTGTACATTCAGTCGGTCTGAGAATAGGTCCAACAAATTACCGAAATTATTGATAGTGGGCCCGGCAGACGTTGTCCTGCCCCATTCCAGCGCCACCTACCGGGTACAACTTTACGTTTAAACCTTCCTTGGACCTATTCAAATACACACAGAAAATTTTGTAAGAATCTGTCGAGCCATTTCAGAGTTTTTGCGAGACTAACACACAGCGTTTCATTATTATATGTAAGAAGAAGAAGATTTATAGGCAGTCAAAAAAGACAATATTTCACACTTATGATTCGGCTTCAGGATTTCATTAGATCTTAGTATATCCTGAGGATGTCCTTTAAACCAACTTTTCAGTATCCCAAGGTCACTTCCAATTCAGGCGAATGCCTTTCGGCCTTAGAAATGCTTCATTAACCTTCCGAATATTTGAAATTTGAATTTGAAATTGAATTTGAATTCACGTCTAAGTGGTGTTCATGGTTATTTTGTATATCTTGATGACATAGTAGCTTACTCCATCAATCATAATACCCATATCTAAATAATTCTGACGCTGCCTTTGATAGATTAAGAAATTATACGATTGTGTTACGAATGAAAGTTGTCTATCTTGTGCATATTATTAATAGTCAGGTTATTGTTTTAGTTGTAAACCTGGCGAAGCAACAACTAAAGCTAATGCAATAATCAACCATAATTATTCAATAAAATTAACACCAATGAATGAGTAGGTACTTCTTTCGTGAAATGGCATGGCCTTAACCTAGTGCAGAAATGTGAATAATCCAGCCTTTTGTGACGTGTTACGGTTGGTATTTATTTTCATCTCAGCGGATTGTACGAAGCGATGAGGCTGAAGATGTGGGCTATCACCGTGATTAGTAATCTTACCTTCAACGCACCATGTAAACATTGTTATTATGGTGATAAATTAAGTAACGGTGATGGTAGGTATAAATAGCCAAGCGGTTTAACAACTAAATCAAGCGGAATCACTTCTAGTGTAGCGGAGGGAGACTCTGTACCAGGGTCGTCTGCTTGGGTACCTCCGTCTTACCTATTTCTGCCGCAAAGCAGCAGTGCTTGCATTGCTGTGTTCTGGTTTGAAGGGTAAGATATGGCAGTGAAATTACTGGGTACCATGACTTAACATCTGATGTCTTGTAGGGGTTGCAGTTTTGCTGCGAATCTCACAGGAGCCACATGTGTTATAGGTGACTGTTACCACTTATCATCAGATGGGCAGTTTGCTTGTTTGCCAACTTAGTAGCAATAAAAAAAACCTGTTGATAAGAATAAGCCACTAGACCAGGGTTGAAGTACATTTCTTCGACTTGTAATGTAGATTGTGACAGAATTAAGGCGTATTATATTTAGTCATGTAATAACCTAATCATGTCCTTGCTTCCAGTTGAACGAGTTTACTAACGACATACTGTTGGACGACGTGCAGTCCCTGATCAACTCTACGCCGAGTAAACCTGACAACGTTCTGACCTGGCTGTAGATTCGTAGCCTGGGCACGCCTCGGCAACGTGTTCAAGGATGAACTTTCAAATTAGTTATCATTATAAATTTTAAGAGTACTTACCGTTTAACGCCGTTCAAGAGACGGTGGTTTGAAGATGTACATTTTACTGAAAAGGACAACTCGTGCAACGTGTGCCTGGACTGTGAGTTTGTTTCGTGTGACTTCGTGAAGGAGGTGACAGTGGCCGCGTTTCGTCATCTTTCGTGGAAACAGCTGGGGTCTAATACGAAAAACAAAACGCGAAATCAAAGTCGACATTAATTATTACAATGAGACTAGAATAATTATAATTTATGTTGGTAAATGGTGGTGGTAAGGCTACTGATAAAGAATGTACTAGGTGCTGCTTCTGACAGGCCTCATAGTCCTGCAACCATCGTTTTTATATCCTGAAACGGACAAACGTTTAAACGCCGACTGCCCAAGTTATAGATGATTATTTTAAATAAAAATAGATCTTGCAGAGTCTGATCAGTTCGGAGCTAGTTTTTAGTTTTATTTCAACATTTTAAAAACTAAGAACACAGTGGGTATTCATTTAAGTGTCGGAAAGAAAATAACTTTGGTCGTATTTTGTATTTCGTAGACCACCAGCATGATCGTCTTTGCATTTATCCGAATAAGATATGTAAAGTAAAATTTCTGTATAACAACTAATAAGTAGTTAGTCTGCGTTGTAGAATCGTGTGTTTGAGTATGTAGCAACATTAATATCTTGTCAAAATCAAAAATGGTGTTTCATACTATGTGAATGAGTTGTGTGATTAGGGCATTCAGTTGCAGAGACACGCTCAGCTAGTCACATTAGGTATTGGGTCGACTGTGCCCTTAAGGTTGAATGAAATTGCAAGCCTTCTTTCTTAGCTGAAAGATGTTGCCTTGCAAAGTTTTCTTGCTGAGGAACTAATTTTAGTGCTTGAATTAGGTTTTCCATATTCTTTTCTTCTAAGATTGTCGGAGATCCTAAAATTTAGTTTTTTAACTAGACGTAATGCTGGCTGAGAACGTAAAATTGTATTACATAAAATTACTTTTGTAACCTTGAGATTGTGATAACATCTTGACATAACAGTGCCTTATTGTGCCTTTATAAAATTTTATTTATTACGTTTTGTAATTTAGGTAAATGTTAAAATATTTCTACACCTTTGTATTGTCAACTTTTCGATGTATTAATTTGACATATAATTATAAATTTACTTGTAGTTATGTGTTTGTCGACTTAACCGTCCCGTGTATTTTGGAGATTATTATAGATGTTAAGTTTTATCGTTAATCGTGAAGTTGATAATTATGTAGGCAACTATTATTGTGGTTATTGTAATGGTTCTATGGTTAATGAGCAATCTTATTTGCGCGAATGCAGCTCGCTTTAGCGCTGGCGTTTGTTTGGGTGAACAAGACTTGTGTTTGTTGCTTACGAATGCTAATACGCTTGGAAGAGTTCACGTTGAATAGTAAAATTATTATTAAAATTATATTTAAGTGTTGTGTCAGGAGGCGCCCGGTCCTGCGGTGCGGATGGGTGCGAGATACCTGTGCAATATGACGGATTCGACGTCCAATTTGGTGCCAACTTAGATAGCCATCAAAATGTATAAACGCACACTCACAGAATATTATTTACTTTCACCATGTTAAATATTGTCGTACATTCTTTTCATAAGCTGTTCAACTCAAAATTATTCTCTAGCCCACCTAGTCTTTAGATCTTTCACGAGTGTGGTTACATCTTAATTTGATTGGCTTACTACTTTAAAATTAGCCCTTACGAAATGCTACATAGAAAACTTTGCCATATTAGTCAATTACTATTATTCTTATAAGACTTAACGTAAACTTCAATTTATGATGTATGTAATAGATTATTTATAAGCATCTGTAACTATTGTATTAGCGGTTAACGGTGCTGGGTTTATGATACATTTGTTTAATGTAGATCCATTTTGTTGTACTTTATACTGTACCTATTTGTGTATTTTTTGTATTCCGTAAGTTCGATGCTTTTCATATTGTTCAGTTCATTATTCTGAAAACGCTTCCTTCCTATTTGTTATCGTGACGCTCGGTGGAACGAAAGGGGCATTGACGGATGCCAGTAGATATATTTTCGTCTGTGACTGCGATTGAATATGTGTATCGTTTATTTGCCTTATTACATAATATTCTGTTGCTTCAATGACACATTAAGAAACATTCCATGTTGCTTGCAGTTTGCGCGCCTGGCGGCTACGTCGCCGCGTCAGGTTTCGCCTAATACAGAATAATATTCAGAACAATATCACAAGTGTAATTTAAATTTTTTATTTCATAAGTTATAGCCTTTATAATTTACAATACAAACATATCTTTCACTCTTAAAGCAGATGCAAGTTTTCTCTGTAGTGTATGTATACGTATATCATCGTCATAACAATGAAATTCATGAATTTACTTCGTGAGCGATTATTTACTTTAATTTCATTGTACATAAATTGATATCGATAAATAAATTAAATAAATAATTTGTTTTAATATCGTAATTGATGTTTATTACTTTCATTCACTGAATAGTTCTTGGGTTTCCTGATGGGACGTGTTTAGAGTTCAATATGCACTCTCTGCCAAAAAAACAAAAACAAGGGATTAAATATAAAACAATAATTTAATTACATCTATTCATACTGTTGTACTTATACATTTTAATTGTTTGCTGCATAGGTGTTAGTTACATGCATTTGAAAATTAGAATTGAACAGCTAATCCGGATTGTCACGAGCGCTTCACCTGGAAGAAAATAAATAAAGCATGTGCCTATAATCTATATAGAACAACCATAACTATATTTACAGAACATATACTTTTTATACAGTGTTTGCTGTTAGAAGCAAATATATTTTATACTTCAGTCGGACAAATACGTGGAAACAGAAAGTATTAAGATTTTCGCTTTTCTGTTAGTCACTTTTAGTTATGCGGTATTGCAGTATCATCGACGTTATGCGAGTCTTAACTTTAGCTAGAGGTCCAGAACATAATCCTGTACGGCTTGGACGACTTGGTAACTATTCGGACAGTAGGATATCCTTGAGGTGATGCATGTGCGCTAGAAATCCAGCTGGAATGGTTCGCTCGCAAGACTCACCAAAGTTTTCGCACCTTTTAAATCAAGACGCTTTAAAGGTCATTTGCGTCTATCAGCTTAGGTTAAAAAAAGATCAGAAGTGTGATTCTGTAACTCATCGGCAATCAGCAATCGCTTATATTTGCTAATTTTGTTCGATTGAAACCGATCATTGAATTCGTTTGGTACCTATTTGGTAACGTCGACGTCCGAGCGGTCTCGGCATGTTCGTCAAGTCAGTCGGCGAACATAGTCGATGACGAATGATTCTACATACAAAATTACCTATATATTTGAGGGAATTTTGTAATCAGTCGTTAACGATTAATCGTCAAATAAAGGTGACTCCCGCGATACCTCATTGTATTTTGTTTTTCTAGAATTATTTATGCCATAATCTCGTGCTGGACGACAGTGTCCAGCGGTAGGCTTGTGTTGAATGAGTGTGTCCATCTACGGAGCTGATGCTGGGAAAGAAATCCCAGCAATGAGCAGATGCTGGGCATTATTCCCAGCAGTGGGTTGGTGCTGGGCAAGATTCCCAGCAGTGAGCTGGTGCTGCGCAAGATTGTTCAGCGGTGTTAACGATGGCTAATGATGGGCATGATTCCCAGCAGTGGGGTGGTGCTCGACAAGATTGTCCAGCAGTGGGCTGGTGCAGGGCATGATTCCCAGCTGTGGGCTGCTACTGGGTAAGATTGTTCAGCGGTGGGCTGATGCTGGGCAAGATTCCCAGCAGTGGGCTGGTGATGGGCAAGTTATTCAGCAGTGGTCTGGTGCTGGGCATGATTATCAGCAGTGGGATTGTTATGGACAAGATTGTCCACAATTAGGCTGATGCTGGGTAAGATTTCCAGCAGTGGCATTGTGCTGAACAAGATTGTCTAGCAGTGGGCTGGTGCTTGGAAAGATAATTCAGAAGTAGGCTGGTGCTCGGTAAGATTGTCCAGCAGTGGGCTGGTGCTGAGCAAAAGTGCCCTGCAATGAACTGGTGTTGGGTGAATGTGCTCAACAGTGGGATTAATGATTGATGGTGTAAAACAGAAGTTTTAGTGAATTCTCAATATTTTTATTAATCATAATAGAAGAGGAAAGCGGTAGGTTAAGACAAAATAACTTAAAAAATATAAGCTTTATTCTTTCTCATTCGTTAATTGATTATGATAACGTTCAAATCGAAATCGAGAAGTTACAGAATTCCATTTTTTATTAGCGAGTGATCGGGTTCGATTACTTTTAACGATTAATCGACGAGTAACAAAATCGCACCTCAAAGCCAACACCCCCCTTTTTTACACGTTGCGTAGAAAAATGGGTAGAAATGAGATTAGTTGCAAAGCGTAAGGCTATCAGGAATTTCAGCTTCGTGGAGCGTTTCTCTGTCTTACAAGGCGTTGACAGACTTGACAGTCCGTTATCTTCGGGAGCTGTAATAGTACATTACTGCCGCGGCCCGCAAGTGCAGCATTGCCGGGCGATTCCGGCAATGTAGTGATCAAGGCTTGTATAGTGCTTTTCTCATACATGCGACAATAAAAACAACATTACTCGTTACACATTCTGGACACAGCCTCTTGGGTTTGTTGCTTAAAAAAAGAATAGTTCTGGGATGTTCTTTGTTAATAACGCTTTAATCGTGTTAAGTTTTCTGATTGCCTGTTTTAAATATTATTCTTAATAAAATTGACGTTATGTTTAATGAATAAGCTCCATAGTTTTTTTTTGTGGTACAAGAAGACTATAGAGCCGATCGAATCAAACTCCTAAATTTTCTCAACTGCATCCTCTCATTCGATGCGGCACGGATAAAGGTGCGAGATCATACGAGTACTAGTAATTTGTACCAGTAATATTAACATTATATAAAAAAAATACATAATTACTTAAAATGACATAAAAAATTTATATGTGTAAGAAATCGCGTTAGTAGTAGCAAGCCTTTTCATTGAATAAGTTATATTGCCTTGAATACCTATACATGTTAAAAAATTATATTTTTAAACATAAACAAACTTACAGCAGGGTCTTTGAAACGGTCGTCCTGTGGCAGCTCACGGGTAGCCAGCAGCTGGCGGAAATATTCAACGGACAGTTTCGGCGTCCTGGGTCTGTCGGGTTTACTGATATCCACGTAGTAAAATCCAAAGCGTTCTCTATAATAAACAACCACTTGTCAATAGTTATTTACTATCAACATCATCAAAGAAGGGCTTTTTCTGCGTGAATGTACAAAAGTCCGAATTTTATTATTTCATACAATGCCGATACAAGACTTTTTTTACTGGCAGGTCATGAAAAAGCAGACAATACAATTATTTATTGTGCCAGACATATTTTTTAAATTTAATCTGTGTATCTATGAGAGTTGCCACATAATCTACCAGCGAATGAAGGAACTAGGCTGGGCCACACCCCACACGTAATGAAAACAAAGCTATTTCCATTAATAAACATAACTACATATAATTTACAGATTAACAATAGAGTTTTAATTTTTTTAAATTGCATATTACCCCAATAATTTTTATTAGGGAAATTTCAGCTCTACATTTGCCATCAGATTCTGGTAACATACGCTATTCTAACGCGCGTCACGTCGTTGTTAGCAGTACTAGCAGTAACTACCAAATACTGCGCGACCGAAGATAATCAGCATAATTATATTACGCTAAGATGTGCCCCGACCTTAAAGTGAAGCGGTTATTGTAGTACAGACAGGGAAGCGCCGCCGCTGTTATACGCAACGGTATGTTTCTAAGTTATCTGTTTTCTGTAACTTCAAGAGTTTTGACGTCATAATACCATTACACATATCGTTTTTAAGCGCTTATAGTTTTCGGCGTCCCACCATCTAGTCCCATTGGTTGATCTATGTAGTCATGAATGTCCTCGGGGACTCACTGGTTTCTATCCATTCCTGAAACTGATTGGTAAGATTCGTCTTTTTTTTACATAGGAACCTCTAACTGATTTCTGCTGTCCTGCCCTACAATAAAAAATCATTGTGTGGTTTTATGAAACCACGATGTATGTGATGCGAAAATTTTCGGAAAATTATTCACTTTTCACAAAAAAAGGGGCGTGAAAAAGTCGTAAATAAAAATGAATAATGAAAATATACCATGGCACCTAAAGTTAATAGCAGACTGTTGTTTAAAAACATGGGCTTAACAATTAGTGGTAGTTGAGAGACATTACAGGAATGGACCCCGAAGATATTTGTGTCTTCGTAGACCCACTAGTGGGACTAGCTGATGGGACCCCGGAGATCAAGCGCGCAAAAGTGGTTTTAGTATGTCTATATACTTTGGGATTTATATGCTTGTTTTAGAGCAAGGGGTAAAAACATTAAAATAGAGATACCGCTATCCACCCGCTTTCAGTGCGTCTGTTTTAAGAGATCGTGTTAAGAAGATTGTGAAGCTGTAAATTTTCATACAAAAAGCGATAACGCTTTTCTCCCTCTTTACATAGTCCAATTTTCATAATTTTTGGTAATGTTGTAAATATAATGAAGATCTAGGTTTATACGTTTTGTTTTAAGTAATTATGCTCAGAATTAATTATTAGCATCTTAAGTCTAATTATCCATATTTTAGACTTAAAAACTACCTCGTGCATTTTTAAGTTTTTGACTAAATTATACTAAATTACAAAAAAAAGCAAAACATACAAACATAAATTAAGGTATACTGAATCTAAAGAGACTAAAAGTGTATAATTTCGTAAAGGTTTAGGGGGAAAACAGTTATCGCCTGGAACAATATTTCAATAAGAAATGTAGGCACTTGCCTCGGACTTTCAACTCTAAGCGTGTGCAACAAACTGCATTTTTGAAAGTGCATACTCGAGCCATGAATTGGCACTTCACAGTCCTCTTAAGGGATCCAGACAGATATTATGATTTCGCAATTAAAATAGCAGGGAATTAATAACTTACGAGAAGCCAGCTCTCCATTCAAAGTTGTCCATCAAAGTCCAGGCGGTGTAGCCCAGGACACGAACATTGTCGTCATAGATTACATTTAATATTTCGCTGAGATAATCCTGCAAATGCACAATGGTACTACAATTATAACGGTAAAAAAATTTTTTATAGGCTATTAAATACTTACTATAGAAATAATTAAATTCTATTAAATACTTAATTGAAATAAAAATAACGCTTTTTTTAATTGTTGAAAAATGTGATTGATTAGGTACCTACTATCTCAGGTAAGTTTTATGATAAAATAATTTGAACACATCAAATTTTTTGTTAATAAAATCTCAATTTTGTATTGGGTTTTTGCGTATCGTGATAAGTTTTTGATTTATTTTGAAAGCAATGTTGCGAAAAATTGCTAATTGACATTTTTACTTTAATATATTTTTTTAAAGAAAGCATTCCAAACCGATTCACTGATTACTAGTAGTAGGTACTTAAATAAAGTGACAATTAATAGGTTACAAAAATTTATTATTTAGGTAATGTTACTTTTCTACCCCAAAAATAAGCGAGTGACAAAATGTTTCCCATAAGCTTCTTAATTTTTATGCTAAAAGAATTTGACGGTGCTTATTTTTAAGATTTTTTGTACTTTTCATATAAGTTTCCCTGGAAGTTTTAACGTTTTTAGTTATTTTAAAAGGTTTCACATTTTGTGTTAAATAAAAACTTTTTTGTGTTACTAAATTAAACTTTTTGTAAAGTAGAAGTTTGTAAAGTAGAACTTTACAAAAAGTTTAGTTTAGTAACACAGTAAACTTTTTAAAAAGAAATCGGAAAAAAACGGTTAAAACATACAATTTGTCACTGAAAAATGTAAAGTTTCAGCCAAGAATAGTTCGAAAAGTATTTTCATTTTAAGCGTATCTTTAAAGGTTATAAAAGTTGCTAAGTTTTAGCACAGATAATATAATACTACAGTTCACAACACTGTTTTTGCCTGGGCGTAAGTCGCTTTCAGGCTCCTTTTCGGAAAATTATTATTTAATCTGAACTTAAATCTTTTTCTTCTGAAAAGAAAATTATAAATAAAAAAACTGATATAAAACCAAATTAATAAAATAAACAAAAACTAATAAAAAAATATATATAAACATTGCGCTCTACATCAGGATTGTACCACAGCCACACTGATTTAAAGGCGAAGCTCTAACGCATAGGGAATAGGACTAATCTGTCCTTTGTAATGTTGTGGAATTAAAGACCTCATGTTTTCGTGTAATGCGACATGCGATAGATGGACGTAAAAATTTGTCATAGGGAAGGAAACTACATAACAATATAGCGGCTAAGCATTTATAGCAAATGAGACTTAAGATAAGGTGGAGATATTGGATGGAACAAAATATTGTTAAGGAGTGACAAGACATGTAAGTCTCCTCGCTGTCGATTTCGGAGCTATTTAAGTTGAGTGCGATAGTAAAAAACATGGTCAAATTTTCTTAAATAAAAAATAAATATAATGGTCACATTTTGCAGACGCTCAAGCTTGTCGAGAAGTTCCTCAGACGGATCTACCCAGGCACAATCAGCATAGTCGAGCAGTGAAAGTAAAAGTGATTGTGCTAATGTTGATTTAGTACTAAAAATACTGCACTAAACTAATGCTGTATTTTTGGATGTTTTAGAAAATTTATATAAAATTAAATAGGCGAGTTATTTTTGTATTAATATTAAAATCATTCTACTACCGTGTCCTGGAGCGTCCCTTAAATTTTTCAGTGTGATAAAAAAGTAATTCTGTATACTTATACTTACAAATAAAATAAAATTAGTGTCGATATAAGCATTTACCCTGGAGGTGGATGCTGCCCTTTTTCGGAGTAAAATGAAATTCAACAAAAGCAAATTGACTAAAATATTATCTGTGGTTGTGAATAAATTAAACCTCAATAGGTTGCCTGGAAGAGATTGCTTTATAGCAATAAGGCCGCCTACTTGTAAATTTCTTCTTTTTTTACGTTTGTTACGTGTTATTTGTGCAATTAAGAGTTAATATTATATTATTTTATTAACTCTTATTTTTAATTTTTTTTAATTTATGTAGGTATTTAACGGATGTGTCCTGAAGCGTCCCTTAAATTTTTCGGGGTGATACAAAAGTAACGCTGTATAATCTGATGGATGGATCTTACCAAAAGACCACTTCCACTAATAAACCACAGCCGAAACGAAGTCGGACTTTAGTTAAAGAAAATAGTGGAAGAAAAGCCGCGATCGACTGGCCTACATATCTTGCAAATGAACTGTTTTACACCGCCAGCCCTGACGATATTTTAGGATTAATGCTATTTTGTATTAAATGTGCAAAACCCTGAAATTTTAGCATTTCTTCAGAAAATTGCCCTAAACTAGCTGGTATTTTATTTCAAAAAGAAAACAGATTGAATGCGCTTACATTGAAGTACTTGATGCGTCCATAGTCCTGAAGGGTACCACGATCAGAGAATCCATTTTCGGTAATGTAGATGGGTGGATCATTGTAGCTGCTCTTACACCAGCGCAGCAAATTGGCAAATCCAGTGGGCACCACCTGATAAAATTAAGTCAAACTACATGCCTTATTTATATCGGATATAAAAGTTAGGGGGCCACAGTACCTACTACTAGCGCCGCCATTGGTTTTTTTTTAATTATGATGAATTAAAAACGTTTCTACAAAAAATTGATCAGTCAACTACTCAATACAGATATTTCCAAAAGTTCACTTTCAGCAATAATTCGGATGATGATTATTCTTATACATTGTATCTATGCCTGAATAGCTCAAAAAATCTGAAAAATCTGTATTGAGTAGTTGACTGATCTATTTTTTGTAGATACGTCTTTAATTTATCATAAATAATAAAAAACGAATGGCGGCGCTAGTAGTAGGTACTGTGCCCTCTTAAACAAAATCTATTTGAAGTTTGACAGAACGTCTAAGACATCATTTAACTTAAAACTCACCCTAAGCCATTCAGATGCAGAATCGCCACCAACATTCATGGTAGTGATGGCTCCGATATCCTTCAGCCAAGAAGGAGATTTGGCAACTGGGTCCACTCCAGCGCCGGTTATCAGATGCGTGGTGTAGTGGTTGATGCCAAGGAAATCGGATGTACCCTTTATTCTCTGGATCCAGTAGTCATCGAACTGTTCCAGTCGCGGCTTGGGCAAGTTTTCCGCTGCGCTTTGCTGAGCCACATTTTCAACCATAACAGCAGGATATCCACCCTCTTCGGTAAAGATTGGATGTGCAAACCATCCGAACTGTAAGGAAAATGTAAAGTTCAAAGGACATTGCTCTGCGTCCATACATAGTTCGCTCCAATACCAACAGTAGTAAAAAATACTTTTCGTATAATTAGACATTAGTAAATACTGTACGTCCACATCAATTACTACGGAAAAGCTTCGAAATCGAATAATATAATATCAAAATGAATCAGATTTTAAGGTTAGTTGAAGTAACACTTTGTTTCGTTAGAGCGATACACATGGTCATACCTATACAATTATTAAAATAATAATTATTGCAATCAATCAAAGAACGTTATTATAGTCACGTAGTAAAGAACAAGAAATCTCGAAATTATAAAGCAAGTCAAAAACACAACGAACTAACAAGCGACAGCACGTGAGTAGTCAATTGACTAAATGTGTTAACGTTGTAAATTGTGAAAGAAGTTATGAAAAACATAATTTATATTAATAAATAAATGTCCATACCTACATAAAAGCGACTCAATTCTATTCAGTCGAGCCATGGTTACAATAACCGTTCGTATATTTGACTTAGTTTGGTTTTGTTTCTGAAAGGACTTTTAAATATTTTTGATTTGTCCATCGAATACTTAGATTTGTTATGATGAGTGTAATAAAATGTGCATATAATTATGACGTAAATTAAATCTTTGATGGTCTTGGGGCGATTTTAGACATTGTCATTTGTTTACTATTTAAATTTTAATTTGGCTACCTACCTTAAACTGATTAGCCACTTCAGCCAACGCCACTTGTTCAACATCGTCGGGATTACTTGGCTCGTACCAGATTGAGTTAATAGATATCATGATCCTTCCATTTTGCTTCAGCCGGTACGTCTCATTGTACAGATGGTACGCTTCAGCATGAGATTTGAGGAGTGTGTCGCTGCACAAATAGTTGCCAATGCCGTGACTGTTGACAGCCGGCGCCTTCTTATCGTCACCGTACGCGTCTTCGCAGATTTCATACGGCTCGTTAAATGTTATCCACGAGTTGATTTTGTCGCCAAATTCCCGGAAGCAAACGTCGGAATAGTCACGGAAGTAGTCGATCATTTTCGGGTTAGCCCAACCTCCTAGGTCTTGAAGCGATTGTGGTAGGTCCCAGTGGAACAATGTAACCTGTTTAAATTACATAGAAGAATAATGGCCGATTTCACCAACCATAACTTAGCTTAGGAAGCCCCTAAGACGTATGCTGTCACTTTTTGTTTTTAATGAAAAGAATGTGACAGCATGCCACCTAAGAGTACCCAGCCTCAGAACAATCACTTATTCTTCTGAGCCCTAAGCTAAGAAGAGATTGGTGAAATTGACCATAAAACACCTACACAGACTGTCAATGGAAACGAATATGTATATGCGAAATAAATGATAGAAGGAGCACAATTTCAAATTGAACTTACAAGTGGTTCAATGTTCTTCTCTGCTAAGGCATCGAGGAGGTCATTGTAGTAGCGAATGCCATCGGGGTTGATAACATCCGCTCGACCCGTCGGCAAGATGCGAGCCCACGACAGAGAAAAGCGATAGAAATCGACTCCCAAGTGAGCCAGTTCCTCGACATCCTCCCGATATCGGTTGTAAGAGTCGCAGGCAACGTCCCCATTTGTACCATCGGCGATCATGTCTGGTCGAGTATGGGAGAGACGGTCCCATATATTTTCAGTCTTGCCTAAATGTGAAATAGCTTTCTGATAAAGTTAAAATTAACAGATTTTAAAGACATACGTAGAAAATATATTAGGTACATACTATTATCTTTATTGGGATATATTTAAAATTAGAAGCACATGTACAAAAATATTATGTCTAGTAAAATTATAGCAAAAACTCACAATTACGAATATCAAAAGGTAACACTTTTGTGTTCGTAACTTTGAGGTTAAAATTTCGAAAAATAAACTGTCAAACTCAATTCCAGCCCCCGTAGCACGTCCACCAAAACACGATATGATAAAGCGATTTATCGCGGTGAACTGTCAAAATACGACGAATCCCTATTGTATTTTGACAGTTCACCGCGATAAACCGCTTTATCATATCGTGTTTTGCTGGACGTGCTAGGGAGGTTGGTTTCGAACTTTCGTAAATTTGAGTAGGTTTAGAGAATATATCGGTCAAACTATTTCGGTCGAAGGAATATTCGAATCGAAGAGAACCGTGGTAGGCAACATGCGAAATTTCATTCGAAATTTTATTTTTCGTAGAAATAGAGTAGATCCCCTGTACTAGCCACGTTAGAGTTATTCTACATATATAGTGTAAAAAAAAATAGATTCTTGGTCATGTTAATGATTCAACAATAAAAAATTTAAGTCCTCAGCGAAACATGATTCTAAATTCTGCTATCCGATCTCGCTTATCGATTATATTTTTTGTTATCGTTTATAGATTTTCATGTTATTGGTTTCACTGAAGCTACGAGTATTTAGGTACTGACAACAACGTGTACGTTAACCTACAAGTTTATCACATCTCTAAAATGTCGACAGTGTGATTGATTGGCAGTCAAAATACTCCAGAAGAGCTTGGAAAGTGTTATTTGTCGTTATGGAAGCTGATAAAATCTATAATCTAGTACTCACCACTGACATTCCAAGCCCCTTCAATTTGATGAGCTGCTGTTGCTACGCCGAAAGTGAAACCATCAGGGAACTTGGTGTAGCCAGCTAGAGTTCTAAAACATAAAGTGTTTATCAACTTCATTTAACAGCTGTAACGAATCTGTAGGTACCAGTTAATCGTGTAAATATAAATTTTTAAACCTGGTAAGGACAATTACAAAGTAACAATTGAATGCTATTATTACGTATACTTAGTAAGGCATAACAAAAAATGATTTATCCTCATGAATGTAAAGTATCTAACCTACAGAGGTATATTTAAACCAAAAACTTTGTTCTTAAAATAAGTTAAGCTTAACGGTGTTAATTAATTTTTTTAGTTTAATACTAGCTGTGTCCGCGAACTACGTTCACCATAATAAAAAAATAGTCTACGACCTATTCTCAGACCTACCGAATATACAAAAAAATTGATAAACATCGGTCAAGCCGTTTCAGAGGAGTTTCGTAGTATGGAGTTTTAAACACTGTGACTAGTGAATAGGTACTTATTAGAAGATGATATGTTTTTAACCGACTTAAAAAAAAGGAGGAGGAGGTTCTCAATTCGATGCGTATTTTTTTGTGTGTATGTTACGCGATTACGCCGCCAGTTGTGGACCGATTTTCAAAATTATTTTTGTATTCGATAGAGTATACTCCAAGGGTGGTCCCATGGTCACTAAAGTTTTTTTTTTTTTTTTTTTTTTATGTAAGGCCCGGCAAATGACCTCCTTCCGCCTGATGTTAAGCGGTGAAAGAGGCCCAAATGAGTTGACAGATAGAGTAGGGACGACATCCACTATCCTACCTGCCCGCCCCTTGCCGGCCTAAAAGATGCTTTTTCACACCTCTTTTGAAGGAACCCATGTTGTAGGATGAAGGAAACACGTGCGCAGGTAGAGAATTCCAAGTGTGGGATGAACGACAGAAGAAGGAATCTTGGAATTTCTTGGTACGGTGTGAAAAGGAAGATACAGTGTAAGGATGACTCCGAAGGCCCTTACGCGTGTTTCTGTTAAGGAATGGAGAGGGAGGGATAAGGTTAAAGAGCTCCTCAGAGCATTCCCCATGGAACATTCGGTAAAAGGCGCTAAGAGAGGCGATGTCACGACGAAGTTGTAGAGGCTCGAGGGTATTAGTTGCCTCTACATCGCCAATTATTCGAATAGCGCGACGCTGCAATCTGTCCAGAGCATCGAGGAGGTACTGAGCGGAGCCGTCCCAAAGGTGCGAGCAATATTCCACGCAAGACCTAACCTGAGTTTTATACAACAGGCATAGTTGATCCGGCGCAAAATACCTACGCACCTTGTTTAGGACACCGAGTTTCCGTGAGGCAGCAGTTATAACGGATTCGATGTAGTCTCTGGGGTTCAGATCGCAGCGAATGTTCATTCCGAGCAAGGTGATGTTACTCTGTGTGTGAAGGGTTGTGCCCTGGAGAGAAGGAGGTGGGAGGAAAGGTAACCTTTTCGCCGAGAACGCGCACACCTGTGTTTTCTTAGCATTGAACTCGACAAGATTGTTGGAACCCCATTCGGAGATGAGGTCCAGCGTCTTGTTGAGCTCAATGATAAGATTCTGCCTCTCCCTATCAATATTGCCACGAGCAGCCCCTGAGCTTCCGTGATATCCCCCATGCACTGTACTGTCGTCTGCATAGCAATGTATACTTCCCAAGGAAAGCATGTCATTGATATGCAGAAGAAACAATGTTGGGGATAGAACGGAGCCTTGTGGAACACCAGCATTCACTGCCACGAACCGCGAAGCGCAGCCGTCAACGACAACGCGAATTCTACGCTCGTGGAGGAAGCTGGCAATCCACGTACAGAACTGAGCGGGCAATCCGTATGCCGGAAGCTTGGAAAGGAGAGCCTTGTGCCAGACTCTATCAAAAGCTTTGGCGATGTCGAGACTAATAGCCACAGACTCGCCGCGCTTATCGATAGATTCACCCCATTTGTGCAAAAGGAACGCTCGAAGGTCACCTGTTGACCGTTTAGGACGAAACCCATACTGACGGTCATTAAGCAACGAGTGACCTTCCAGGTAACGGATCAGCTGGGTGTTAAGGATCCTCTCCATAAAGTCAGGATCTGATGATGGGATCCCATGAAAATCGAGGAAAACCCTTAAATTTTAAGGTGTTTCCAACGTGTTTTGTGTATATGTTACGCGATTACTCCGCCAATTGTGGACCGATTTTCAAAATTCTTTTTGTATTCGATAGAGTATACTCCTAGGGTGGTCATAAGGTCACCGAAGTCAGGATCTGATGAGTTGATCCCATGAAAATTGAGGGAAACACTAATTAGGGTTTCTTTCGCTATAAAGATTTCATTCACTAAAAAGTTAAAAATAAAAAATATTTTACAAAAAATAAAAACCGACTTCAAAAACACTGAAAAGTTAAAAATAATATAAGAATAGGTACAGAACAGACAATATCACACTTCTATATTGAAGTCGGTGCCAAATTTTAAGACTTTCTAGGAGATCATTGTTTGGCACCGACTTCAATATAGAAGTGTGATGTTGTCTGTACCTATTCATATATCATTATTTTTTTTTGTATTTATTTTTTATTTTTGTAAAATATTTTTTATTTTTTGTAGCAATAATTTTCCTTCTTTATTATATATGAATTACGGTGTTGATATCTAATTCAAAAAAGAACATGGAATCAGCAATTTTGGAACATCTTAGTAATTAGCTTACAAATACGAGTAAATAAAACGTAACCATTGTTGAATATTTGTGTTGTTATTGCTCGGGTGTAACAGTAACGTTTATTTTGCTATTCAAAAGGTTATCATGCACAATATAATAATAATTAAGTGTTTACTAAATATACATTAATTTAAGATAAAATTGATTTGTGAACTTCTGTTATTCTGTGCTCCATGTCATGTTCCGATAGATCAATTATCAATATTTATTATTATTGGAAGCCAATCATATTGCAAATAATAATGTTATTGTTATTAAACGTAAATTTCTAGACATTTGCTATCTTATTTACTTAGGTTTCATGATATGTATATTCGAAAATTTCTTTAACTCTCATAGCAATAAAAATATATATCCCTTTTTATTAGTGATATTTAAATAGTATTTTTGATAGATAGAGATTTTAAGAAAACTATAGATTGTTGACTGAAATCTTTCATAGTGCTGGGTAAGCACACTATTTATTTTTCTTTGTATCGATATTTTATGTAAATATTAATATCTAGGTGTGGTTAATGAAGCTAAAGGCTAGTTAAGCGTTGCGTTATGCCGCAGACTAAAACAATTCGGCTCGTTTGTGGTGGAAACTGTAAACTTAACTCACGTGTGGCAGATTGCCATCAGGGCAACACCGATAAGCGACCTTTCCATGGCGACTTACTCGCGACGACTCGTAACGCCGGGTTGCTTTGGCGTACTGCCGACAATTCGACTATGGTCAACTTTTTACCGCGTCTGAATACCTGTAACGGTATCTCGGGCTTTGTAGATTTTACTTTTCTGCGTGATATGATATCTAAACTCTCTGGGAGGTGAGATTATCTTTATAAGATTCCAGATGAACTTTAGCTTCGAATAATAACACATTTTCTCACTGCTGACATGATGTAGTACCTAGTTCTCATATTTGTTATTTACTAACAATGTAAAGTATCTATAATAAAATAACAGAAAAGTGTAAGTTATTTTGTGTAGAAAATAAAGTGACAATAATTAATAAGTTATTGTTTTCTAATGCTGAGTTTAAAGGGACTCAACAGATATTTGATTAGTTTCATATATTATCTTGGCTAGTCGTGAAGAATAATTTATGAGACATTATTATTCACGCCTAGCAAAAATTTTTGCCTTTGGAATTAATATTTCCAGACACAGAAAAGTTATTTTATTCATGAAAAATCTGGAATCTGGAAAATCCAATTCAGTGGCCCAGGTTTTCTATAACCAAATGTATTATTTGTATCTCCTTACTATTCATCATTTTTGATAGGTACACATTTAATCATTACTTAATAATGCAAGGCAGGTATTGTTCTATCGTTAAGGTTTTACGATTGACGGCCATTGCCAATGCAAGGTCCTTCGCAGGAAATTTCATAACAAATATCAGTAGCGGTAGAAAAAAATTGCAACGTTTAAATACAAAAAGAATCTAAGAATGTTTTAACAAAGCCAAATCTGTTGTTTTTTAACTTGGCAAGCAAATTAGTTCTACACAGATGCTAATTGGATATTGTTATAGTCCTACACATTACACGGGCCACTAGCAGTCGTCAATTGCTCAGGGAAAGGTTCAGCCTCAGAATAAGGAAGTGGGAGGCACGCGCCCCAGGCAAGTAAGGTATCAGTCGTTATGGGCCTGACACTTTTCTTGGATGATTTCTCATTTCCTGTTTGGCAGCTCCAGGGTTGAAACGAACGTAATGAATTTGTATTTGTCATCCACGGACCTAAAAAAAAGATTGTATTTTTTTGTAGGTCCATGTTATCATCAGTATAAAAAAGTGTACACCATGTATTTGCAAAGTTATAGCGCTTTAATCTATTCTAGTGAAAGGCAGATCCGCATTGTAAAAAGAATGATGCATGCGCATTTCGACCGCCCCTGCACCAGATGAAAGTTTATGATTTTTTTGTGGTAGCTAACATGTTAAGACTGTAATAATACATTACGATATAAGTGCGGTATGTTGGTTATAACTCATGAGGCGGAATTTCAGCCCGAGCCGAAGGCGCGGGCGTAATAGAGCCGATTGTGTATAACCAATATACGCACGTATATCGTACGATGTTTTTCAACACACTTGTGAGAAAAAATACTTAATAAACTAAATATTTGGACTAACACAAATCATTGTTAACTTGTATACAAAACTAAATAATGGTATGAAAATAATCGTTTGAAAAATCCGTGTATTTCGTTGATGTCTTTAATATTACCTCTAGCTTTAAAAAAATATAGTATAGGTCGGCAAGTGCAGCATTGCCGGAGTCTGTGATGCATGCCTCGGCTATAAAACACGCGTGTTTTATGAGCTGCTTTATGTACCTAAAGCCGGTTTAATTAGATTAACTTTACGAGCAAGTGTTGTGAAAAATTATTTATATTTAAATTCACTGTGGGCACCTTAATAATATGACATAAATTTGATTACGACGCAGTGCTTTGCGATATGGGTCCTACAAGTCCCGAAACGTTGTGGTAGATGTCCTTAGGATATATTTATTATCCTGCAACAGGTACCAGACAGACAATCGACTTAATGCCCTTTCTGCTGTCAAAAAATTAAAATCTGTTATTTGTTGTTATTAATAATCTCTTCTCTATATACCGGGTGTAACTGAACACCCCAATAATATTTAAGGGGCATATAAGTTAGATACTAAATAGACCTTCGGTGCTTGACCGAGAGATGGAACCCCAATACTTTCAGAGTTATTTGATTTTAAACTGAAAGCAAAAACTTTCAAGTGACAACCATAAGCAGCTCTTAACACAAAAGAAATTAAAACACAAAATGATACGTGACAGACGTGAGCGTAGTATTCCTCCTACGCTTACGTAGGGCTCTCGGCACTTAATACCAAAAAATAATTTATTTAGTTGTATGACGTGAGCGTAGTATTCCTCGGAAGCTTACGTAGGGTTGTCGGCACTTAATACCAAAAAATAATTTATTTAATTTGTATGGGAAAAAAAAAGTGGGTTTGTTAGGCCTAATATTTTTCCTATAGAATCTCTACTTCTGATGGATACATACCCTTAAATGTTATTGGGGTGTTCAGTTACACCCTGTATAATAAAATCGTAGGGGTACAAAAATCTATAATTGCGAAATATTAAAGCTTTTAGCTAGCTTTTTTAAGTTTCCATTGTTACTAACCATTATGAGCCTTTGTTTCTCGAAATAAATAAATAATAATAAATAATTAAGAAAAAAATACACACGTCGTCTTAAAATCACTAGCAGAACACGATTGAATAGTTTTAAAAGAAATTGTTTGTTTGTTTGTCTGTTTACCCGGTAAGATCTCCGAAACTACTGGACAGAATTTGATATGGCTTACACCACAATGCTTAGAATTTTCCGGAAGAACATTTAGGCATAATTTCGTTTGTTTAAATTCACTTTTTATGTTTAGCGAAAAAATACCATATAAAATTTTCGAACAATGCTTTAGGTAGAAAAACAACATGGCGCACGTGAAATTATGTTGACAAGTCTGTCCATTGATTTACTACCAAACGTAGATAGAGCCTTAAGATAGAGCACTTCATACAAAAAGTCAAAAACGCGCTTGAAATCTGTCACCTAATCGACTATACATTTGTACGCTGTTAGTTAAATAGGTAGTTGAATATGCACACCCGAATTAAAATTACCATAAAGAAAGTACCGTATTTATCGAATTCAACCTTATTCTTTATTATTACGGCAACTATTTGAAGTACAACCGTGTGCAGTTACATCATTTCATACCTAGCCACATTAAACTTGACGTTTTAGTAATTGCTACAAGAAAATATCAACTTTATACTCTCAAAATTGCTTATCGCGTTGTCGCTCCAACGCATGGAAAAGAACTGCACGAGGCCCGATTGGGCAGTACTTTACCGGCCCACTTTTCGAACGTTCATGCGTTATCTACGTTTGGTAGTAAATCAATGAGTCTGCACATATTACCATTAGTACCTTAGTACAGAGAGAAGGTATTTTCTTCCACGAAGGAAAGGCAATGGAACTACGCCATACAGCCTGATCTTAAGTAATTGGAGGTCGAAAGATGAAAGGCAGGAATGAAGTGTTTCGTGTTTCATATATGTATAGTACAAATAAAATCTAATATTTTCTGTTAATGACTGTGCCCATCTGGATTTCGCCAACCAAATTGTCTTTTTCTTATGTCGTACCGTCGTGGTAAGGCAAAAGGATCAAGCCATACAACCAGTGTATAAAGCATTTTTTATGATAATATCGATTCACAATAAAATTTGTAGATTGGTTTAATTCTAGACTAATTTTCACAAAATCTGTACAATTTTTGAAATATTTGAAATGTTGAAAAGTGAAGATACCCTTTTCAAGGTATTTTGAAAGGTGTTATATGTTTTTACATTAGGACTATAGTCCAGTCAACGAGGACATTCGTTGTATGGAGACACCCTACAAATTCTTCCGTCTATGAAATTTGGCATGTGGTGATGATACCTAATACAGATGACAGATGTACAATAATCCAACAAAATTTATAATGGGAAGTTAGGTATTTTTACCTAAACATGAAAAACGCTTATAGCTCTCTGTGGATATTTCCTCAGTTTGAAATTATTCTTGTATACGTACGTATGTACTAGTTAGAACAAGTATGTAAAGTAATCCAACATTTTTTCGATTTGGGTGATGCACTAAATTGAACTTTTAACATTTTGCGCAATAACTTCTATTGGAAAATTGCTCTGCTAATTTTTATTTTTTAATATGGTCTTATTTCCCTAAATAAATAGGTTTGTTAAGTAATCCAATAAATTTTCCTTTTGAAACATATTTTTTTGATTTTTGCTTAATAACGTGATGTGAAAAATTACTCCGTCCATTTTTATAACTTTATATTTATACGTTATATGATTGAATACTAAAACAGAATTATCAATAATCCAACAAATTTTCGAACGTTCATATATTTTTATGATGTATGCCGATTTATAATCTAAGTTCACGCACTTCTCTCAGAGATAGCTTATATAATGTGAATTAACACATCTATTCTTGTAATGGAAGTTGAGCTCAAACTTTTGCTTTGAGGTCAGCTTCCAATTGACGACTCTGTAACAAACCAAAATTGTAAATGGCGATTTAAAAGAGGAGATAAAAAATTTAGACCTTTCGAGTTTCTTGCCTGTTCTTCTCGAGAAGGCTCTCCCAATTTCCGAACAGGTGTAGAATCAACTTTTTTTTTTTTTTCATTCCTACTTGTATTTGCAGACATCTTGAGTATATTTAGGATGTATGCACATACAAGGTTAATATAATTTCTTTAAATTAGATTGTTTTGCTTTGTTTTGACGTCAATAAGTGCCTGTAAAGGCCTATGTTGAATAAAGATTTTTGAATTTGAATTTGAATTTATATTTTTGCGAACCTTATGCATCACGCAATTTGTGCGTAGTTGATCTTCACGTGACCGCTCGGAGCTACTTTTACCTATTTAGTAATCTGTGCTTTTACTTCGTTTTGCACCACATTATAGGAATTAATAATAATACCTATAAAACTAACTCTAATACGAGTAAAGAAACATTGTAAAAACAAAATTTTATTTTAATGCTCTTATAAGGGGAAATTAAACTTTAAATTAAATTAAGCCCATCAATTTGTTACATGCCGCAATTTTTCCAAGAGTTACGTACCTCGAAAGAAAAAAACGGAACCCATATAGGATCACATTGTTATCCGTTTTTTTCTTCTTCTCGGTCCTTTTTCTCGGGAACGCGTAAAGATATCAAATAGAAATTTATACAAAACATTCGGGTCTACGGTCTCTTTCAGATGTGAAAAATCATAATTGTAAGTCAAGGAGGTCAAAAGATATGACCATTTATGTTGCATATTTGCGCAAATTTTGCGATTTTTTACGGGAATCAAAACTATAGGGTACTTCCCATTGACCTAGAATACTGAAATTTTCCAAGAAGCAAGGTCTTATATCACACGTTGAGGAAAAATAAATACTGAAAACCTCAAATATGTATACATACTCATAGTTAGGAACGTATATAACTTAGATAAGTTTGTAAGGAACCTTCGCTTCGGTGCACAAGTCCAACCCGCACTTGGCAATTTATTTTATCTATACCACGGTAATATACTATTACCGTGTCTGTACTTCCTAATATTATAAAGCTGAAGTGTTTGTTTGTTTGGTTATACGCGCTAATCTCAGGAACTACTGACTTAAATTGGAAAATTATTTTTGTGTTGTATAGTAGGCTATATAACACACGCTACGACTAATAGATGCTGAGCATCAATGAAAAATGCTGTAGAAACGGGGAAAAATTGTTATTTTCCGACATCCATGTGAACGAAGTCGCGGGCACAGCTATCATAGCATAAAAGCTTGTCGCGAGATTTACCTGTGTAGATAAACAGGGACACAATACCTATTCAACTTGTTCTTGATAAGTATAGTTAATTCTTTAAAAAAATGTTTTATGAAATGGGTAAGTAAATCTGGTCAAATAATAAACACTTATTTTTCTCAAACACTACGATATACGCCCAAAAATTCTTTGCAATAAATCGAACTTGCAGTACTTGGCCTAGCAGCGGTGGGTGCGAAGTCAGACAACCTCCTCGTGGTGCACCTCGGGCAACCCGCGGGCTAATAGTCTGACAAGTAGCCCCCATGGGGAAGTCTCTCCTTCTTGTTGTAAGAAGGGGATTTGGCTATAGAACGCTGACCCGTTGCGGATCGTAGTTTGGCTTGAATTAATCCAGCAGTTATTTTGCTGGCTGTAAGGGACCAATTGTTCACTATGGCGCTTCGCGTCTCTTGTTGTTGTTCTGTTCGGAGTGTCCGATCCAGACTTCTTCAAGCTCTGGCTCGTATGCGCGGCAGTGGATTCAGTAGAGTCTGATGTCGGGCAAACCCATTACCCGCACTTAGCCGAGCCGGGGGTCCGGCGCACTGAGCATCGGGCCGTCTGGTCCGTGCCGATGGGATGACTGGCTAGAGGGTCTCCAGTCCCGAACGGCCACATGGATCTTAGTGACGAAAAACAAACACACCAGGGGGTTTCAGTCTCCCCCGTAGGACCGCACAAGGTGGCTGTGAGCAGCCGGGCGTATTTCGTGCTGTGCTAACCGAGATCCACTTCTTCAGATGCGAATTAAAAATGCGAACCCGTTAAGAGTGGGACAAAAATTTGATGACCATTTCTGTCCTGAAAAAAATGTGACATATGAACGGTTTTTATTTTTTACTCGCAATCAAAAAGAAAATTAAACTTATGAGAATTATGTAATGGAATTGCGTGACCTTAGCGCTTCTTGTGAGTTTGGATCTTTAACTGAAAGTTTGATCAAGGATAGACTGGTATGTGGAATCTCAGATATAGCCGTCAAAGATCGTCTTCTTCGTACGAAACAACTGACATTGAGCACGGCGCTGGAAATATGTTGTACTTCTCAACGAACGAAGCAGCAGATGGAGGCAATGTCATCTTCTTTTGTTGTTAATTCCGCTTCTCAAAGCTTTTCGTCACAAATTGACAACGTGAATCAAAGAAGACAAGATACGTCATTTCATACAGCCAGTAATTTGCCAGGTCAGAATTCAAAAAATTATTCTGTGTCAGCAAAATCATATGAAAGCAAAATATTTATTTGCAATAATTGCGGCTATTCAAATGATAAATACAAATGTCCAGCTTTTGGAAAAAATTGCAATAAGTGTGGCAAGAAGAATCACTTTTCTATGAAATGCAGAAGCGTTAAAGAGATTATGGTGGATGGTGGCGCATCAAATGAAATAGACTCATTATTCCTAGGTGCAATTTTAGTAAATTCAATTAATAATATTCGTGACTGGTCTATAACATTAGGAATTGATAATTGTCTATTGCAGGTTAAAGTGGATACTGGGGCTCAAGCTAATATTTTGTCGGATAATGTATTATTTTCTATAGGTTTGGACAAGAATAATTTGATACCTGTTAAGGCCAAGCTAACCACTTATACTGGTGAGTGTATTCCATGCTTAGGGAGATGTTCTCTTTTATGTAAATATAATGACAGAATATATAATCTCAGTTTTTATGTTGTATCTGGACGATACTCGAACATACTTGGTTTGAGGTCAGCTATAGAAATGCAATTAGTTAAGCTGGTGAATGAAGATAAAGTAGATATTATGAATGATTTTAAAGATATGTTTGAAGGCTTAGGGTGTATGAAAGGAGAGTATAATATTAAAATTAAAGATAATTCTGTGCCTGTAATACACGCTTGTAGAAAAGTTCCTTTAGCTGTACTCCCACGTTTAAAAGAAAAACTTAAAGAGATGGAAAAACAAAATGTTATAGTGAAAGTTTCTCATCCTACTGAGTGGGTGAATTCCTTGGTAATTGTTTATAAACCAAATGGTGACTTGAGATTGTGCATAGATCCTAAAGATCTTAACCAAGTTATTATGAGACAACACTTTAACCTACCAACATTTGATGAAATAGCTAGTAAGTTAACAGGGGCTGCTGTTTTTAGTACTCTTGACGTTAAGAATGGATTTTGGAAAGTAAAATTAATGGAAAATTCTTCTGATTTATGTTGCTTCAACACCCCGTTTGGTAGGTATAAATTTTTAAGAATGCCGTTTGGTTTATGTAGTGCTAGTGAAGTATTTCAGCAAAAAATGCGTGAGATCTTAGAAAATTTAGAAGGTACTGAAGTATTTATCGATGACATTTTGATATGGAGAATAGATCAAGCCGAACATGATAAAAGATTAAGACAAGTTTTGGAAAGATTACGTCAAGAAAATATTAAATTAAATAAAGATAAATGTAAATTCAATTTAGAGAAAGTTAAATATTTAGGTCATATTATCAGTAAAGAGGGTTTAAAATTAGATGAAGAAAAGATAAAATCAATAGTGGTAATGAAAAGTCCAAAGGATAGAAAAGAATTAGAAAGATTTCTAGGTGTTGTCAATTACGTTTCGAAATTCATTCCAAATTTTGCTAATTTGAGTTCTCCTTTAAGGAGTCTATTAAGGAAAAATGTAGAATTTTGTTGGTTACAAAGTCATGAACAAATATTTCAGGATTTAAAAAAAAGGTTAGCTTCAGGACCTGTTCTTCAGTTTTTTAATGAATCACTTTCGGTTAAACTGTCTGTAGATGCCTCAAAGGATGGTCTCGGAGCAGTTCTTTTGCAAAATAATCTTCCTGTAGCTTATGCTTCTAAAGCTTTAAATGAATGTCAACAGAGATACGCTCAGATTGAAAAAGAGTTACTTGCGATTTTATTTGGCTGCGAAAAGTTTAATCAGTTTATATATGGTAGGAAGGTATTAATTGAAACAGACCATGCTCCGTTGATATGTATTGTTAAAAAATCATTAAATTCATGTACTGCTCGAATACAGCGAATGTTGTTAAAATTGCAAAAGTATGATTTTGAGCTAATTTACAAGCGTGGTCAAGAATTATATTTGGCAGATACTTTGTCCAGATCATTTGATGATACTGATTCTAAAGAAATTGATTTAGATAGTGATGAAATTGAAGCTCAGATAGAATTAATCGTAAATAACATTAATGCATCGCAATCGCAAATGAATAATATTAAGGAATGTTGTGTTCAGGATGATGAATTAATAATGCTTAAAAAATATGTTGCTGATGGTTGGCCATCACATTGAAACTTGTTGCCAGAGAAGGTAAGAAAATATTGGTCAGTTAGAAATGATTTGACATTTAAATCTGATATTTTATTTAAAGGAAATAGTATTGTAATTCCATGTAAGTTAAGAAAGGAGATGTTACAGCGTTTACATTTTCCTCATTTAGGTGTAACAAAAACATTATTAAGAGCTCGAGATTGTATTTATTGGCCTGGTATGTGTAATGACATTCAAAATATGGTATCCTCTTGTGAGACGTGTCGAATTTACAGTAATAATAATAAACAGGAAACTTTAATACCTCATGAAATTCCAAATTATACTTGGCAAAAAATTTCAGGCGATTTATTTGAATTGAATGGAAAAACATATCTATTGTTAGTAGACTATTTTTCCAAATTTCCTGAACTTTCATTATTATCGAGTACAACTAGTGAAGCTGTAATTAACAACATGATGCATATTTTTAGTCGTAATGGTATTCCAGAGGTATTTATGAGTGATGGTGGTCCACAATTTTCAAGTGAAAAGTTTGCTTCATTTTGTAAGGAGTGGAATGTTGAACCCAAATTTTCTAGTCCTGAATATCCACAATCAAATGGAATGGTGGAAAGGACTATTCAGACTATAAAAAGCTTACTTAAGAAAGCATTATATGAGGGATCGAATCCCTACAAGGTCATGTTAGAATTTAGAAACACTCCAATTTCTCATGAAATTCCATCACCTGCTGAGATTTTTTGCAACAGAAAACTGAGAGGTATTCTGCCATTGTCTTTAAAGTGTTTAAAACCAAGAATTTTAAAAAATTTAAGATCTGATTTTGAGAAAAGACAAGTCAAAAGTAAGATTTATTTTGATAGGAATAAGAAAGATCTAAGGCCGTTGGTAATAGGTGAAAAAGTGATTTTTAAAGTTGGTAAACAATGGAGAAGAGGTGAAATATTATGCCAGTTAGATAAGAGAACTTATAGAATTACTTCAAATGGTGTGCAATTTGTTAGAAATAGGATATTTATCAAACCATTAGCATTTGTTCCATTTTATATACAGGATGATACTGGGGTATCAAATAATGTTAATGATGAAGTGCCAATTGTAGAATCTACTAGTAAGCCACTTGACGAATCTAATAGCCGGCCCTTGGTGCAAAGAGATTCTCAAGGGTTTGTAATAACTTCATCAGGACGTGTGAGTCATCCGCCTGATCGTTTTGGTTTTACTTAGTGTTAGTTTTCTATTTTCATGCTTTGTTGATGTAGAATTTGTTTCAGTTTTTTTTAACAGGGAAGATGTTCTATTATTGGTTTTGTATCTATCTTAACTTGTAACTATTTTGTCAATGGTGAAAGGAAAAAATAAAAAATGACACTTGTCATGTTGACTCAATAAAATGGTACTTTTATTTTTATATGAAAGACAAATAAATTAATTTAAACGCATAATATAACAAGGATGTAGATAGTAAGTTGACAAAATCGGCGGTTTCGCTAATGTCAACAGAAGGGTCGAGGGTTGAAATCATCGTCATTACAGATGTACCCGATAAGGGGGAAAAGAGGGGATGCTGCTTTCGAGCGGTGACGGTAAGTCCGCAAGAAGAAAAAAAGACATCGAATGGCTCTGCCCAATGATGAGTCAAGTAAACTAGAAGATCACCAGTAGAGCGACCCCTACGGAAGCCGTATTGTTGGTCACTGAGCAGCTGGTGATCCTCTAGGTACCGAAGGAGCTGGCGGTTGATAATTGATTCCATTATCTTTGAAAATAAAGGTAGGAAAGGTAAGAAGTGTCCGCCGGAGACGATATCTGCGTCTCCGTCAAAAAGAGCAAGACCGGCTTTACTGTCTCGAGTTGGTGGTGGACAGCATTGAGGTTGGAATGAAGCCCCCTAATATTACAGAAGTCCACAGTCAGTGTGGCAGGGGGTGCCGTGGGTTTGCTCTTGCCCCAGGTATCTTTGAGCGCGGTTTCCCCCCCCCCCCCCCCCAGAATACGAGGGGCGGCCTAGGCGTCCACGCCCAGGTATATTGCGTCCTGGAAGTGGACGTCCAGAGAGGGATTCTCTAACGCTAGCGCAGTTGGTACCCTCCTAGGGTAACAATCTATTTAACTGCGCCATCATAGGGGGGGTAGGGGGTTGGGCCTCCGGTACCCTCACTCACACGACGAAACACAACGCAAGCATTGCTTCACGCCGGTCTTCTGTGAGGCCGTGGTATCACTCCGGTCGAGCCGGTCCATTCGTGCCGAAGCATGGCTCTCCCACGGTAAAAAGAGTCGGAAAGTTTCGATAAGTGGACTAAGGCTCTCCTCTCTCCCTTTAAAAGAGTCGGAAAGTTTCGATAAGTGGACCAAGGCTCTGGGGCGTAGAGCAAGAACCAAAAGAAATCAGGAGCAGGTCCAAGCCCTGGCGGTGAAAGCAGCTACCCTTAAAGAGAAGGGAGCTAAGGCCAAGGCTAAAGCAGCCAAAGCCAACATCAAGAGGGCGATGAAGGCCCCCCGCAATCCTGCGGTGGTACTTACCATCAGGCCTGAAGCTCAGGAGGAATGGCCAGAAGTGTGGGCGTCAATGACCTCCGATTCAGGGGAACTGCCACGGGGGCTCGTCTTATCGAGCTTCCAAAGGAAACTCCCTCTGAAAAAGCAGTCTTATTGGTAAGCAATTTAAAAGACATCTTCCCTGAAAATGTCAGTGTCGTTAGACCGGTAAAGTGTGCCGATTTGCGTAGTTCCGGCCTGGACGACTCTATAACCAAGGAGGATGTGCGCAGCGCGATTTCTGAAAAAAGCGGCTGATCTACTGGGGCAACAAGGGTGGGTGAAATAAAACAGAAACCTTAGTCGCTCGGTATCGTCTCGGTTAAGTGTCAAATCCTGGAGCCGAGGTCAACGCGCTGTTTTAAATGCCTTGAGCCCGGGCACACCAGAGCAAAATACTCGACGGGGAATGACAGCAGTGACCTTTGCTTCCGTTGTGGGATAGCCGTTCACAAGTCGTCGGGATGCAATGCCACTCCAAACTGTGCGATTTGCACAGATTTCAAGAAGGTGGCAAATCACGTAATGGGTGGAAGAAGCTGCAACCCACCCAAACGCAGAGGAAACGCTACCCCTAGGAATAGCTACTAATGACGCACGCTCCGAAAGAAGCGAACGGCCTATGAAGACCTAATAGTTGATAGGATCTCCAGGAAATATCTTCAAGGGAATCTAAGTTAGTGCGCCGCCGCTCAGAATCTATTCCTGCAGTCGATGGCACAGCGGTCAATCGACGCCGGAATTATCGCGGAACCATACTTGGTTCCGAACGGACAGAACTCGCCTTCCAATTTACAAAGATAGTACTGCTGTGATTGTCGCGTGATCACGGTCTGGCTCGTACTCTCTCCACACCATCGAAAAGGGGCACAGTTTCGTTGTCACGGAGATAGGGGAAATGACTCTAATTGGATTCTATTTCTCTTCAAACCGACCGTTCGTCGAATTTGAGAACTTCATTGACGAGCTGGGAGCCGCAATCCAGCGGAACTCTTCGCCCTCAATGATTGTTCTAGGCGATCTTATGCCAATTCGGCGGCTTAGGGATCCCCGGCCACTGATCGGAGGGGTAAGCTGGTGGAGGAATGGGCCATAATATCTGGCCTTTCTTTCCTTAACCGCGGTTCAACAAACACTTGTGTTCGACAGCAGGAGAGCCCATTGTAGACCTCACGTTTGCTACCCCTGCTATCGAATGCAAAGTCACTGATTGGCGGGTCTCCATCCAGCATACCGGACTGGGCAAGTCACGGAAGGAATGCTGGCTCCATTTTTCTTGCTGGGCCATCTCCAGGATGGACAAGGAGCTTACTAATGAGTCAGCTGTGGCACAAGCCTGGCTTGCGAACTCACTATCGTTCGAGGGGGTCGATGCTGAGGCAGACTGGCTGCGCGACGCGCTCACCAAAGTGTGTGATGCAGCTATGCCTCGAGTCCAGCATCGTCCTCCAAAAAATCGTCCGTTCTCTACTGGTGGTCCGGAGAACTCTCTGATATAAGAAAGGACTGTGTTAGGGCAAAACGGTTGCACGCCCGCCACAGATGAACATGTGACGAGACGACTGAATCCAATCTGTTAGATTCCTACAAGTCTGCCAAGAGGGCTCTACAGATTGCGATCAAGAAAGCCAAAAATCGAGCATGGCAGGAGTTGTTGGGAGGACTAAACCAAGACGCGTGGAGACGGCCATATCGTATGGTTTAAAACAAGCTTCAGACACTTGCCCCACCATTAACGGAGTCTCTCCAGCCAGACTTCTTAGACAGGGTGATCACTACTCTTTTTCCTCGGAGCTCCTCAGATTTTACACCACCCCGCATGATTCTCGCAAAGGAGGTCTTTCCGTTGCCCTCCATTCCGACCATCACGAATGGGGAGTATAAAGCAGCTTTATTCAGTCTCAAAGCCAAAAAGACCGCGCCAGGACCAGACGGCGTCCCTGGACGGACTCTGGTGGTAGCTTTACCTCCACTAAAGTCTCGGTTTAGGGACCTCATGGATAAATGCTTCACCGAAGGAAGATTTCCAAAAGATTGGCAGACAGGGCGACTCGTTCTTCTTAGAAAAGTAGGCAAGCCAGCTGATTCTCCGTCAAGATATCGGCCCATTGTTCTGCTTAACGAAATGTCGAAAATGTTCGAGCGTAGCGTCGCCGTTTGAATAAACCGCTACTTGAGCATTGACGGGCCTGACCTGGCGGAGAACCAGTTTCACGAATAACGTGCTCCGCTAGGTCAAATCCCTTTCCAAAGAGGCTACTTCCGATAGCTGCGTCTTGATAGCAGTTTCTTTAGACATAGCGAATGCTTTTAACACGCTTCCACCTCAGTGCGTCTTAAAGGCACTCAACTACCACGAGGTTCCCCTATACCTGCAGCATGTTATTGCTGATTATTTTAGAGAGCGAATCGTCCTTTACACTGACAGCAACGGACATGTTGTTCGAAAGTCTATGATGCTCGGTGTTCCATAGGGATCGGTCCTTGGCCCTCTTCTGTTGAACATCGGGTATAATTATGTACTAAGAGGGAACTTATCCCGCGGACTGGAGGTAGTGTGTTACGTCAATGATACCCTTGTTACAGTTCGTGGAAAGAATTACAGACTGGCTTCCCTATTAGCTACAGCTGGCGTGGAACAAGTCGTCTCAAGAATTGAAAGATTAGGGCTTTCGATAAAACGGAGGCCCTAGTCGTCCATGGGCCTCCCAAGGGACCCCCACCTATCTTATGATCAATGGGACACGGGTGGATATTACTCCACACTTGAAGTATCTGGGTTTAGTGCTGGACAGGAGCTGGAACTTTAGAGAACATTTTTCTCGACTGGCTCCAAAATTGGTATCCACAGCCATAGCCCTGGGGAGGTTGTTAACCAACACCAAAGGTCCTAGTGCTGTCTTGTGACGAGAGCTATCCGCGGAGTCCGCCTGCGCCTTGGCATCGATGCCACCATGGGATTTGGAGGCACATGTACTAACGGCGGTATATAATAAAAGAGTCGCCCGACTGAGAGAGAGGTGAAAAGTTGGCGTGAAGAGGCCATGAATTCAGTTCTTGGGTCCTCGTCTTCAAGGCTCGAAAGAGCAGAATACGGTCAGTGGATCAACGCGGTGCTCCATCCTGTCCTCCGTGACTTGGTTACAAGGAGATTCGACACCCTCACCTTCCACCTCGTGCAGGTACTGTCGGCGCATGGCTGCTTTGACAGGTACCTTCGCAAGGTTGCCAGGAGGGAAGATGACCCACGTTGTCACCATTGCGGTGCGGACGAAGACACCGCGCTACACACTCTTGTGCATTGTTCTGCATGGACTTCTCAGCGCGGTGATCTTATGTCCGTAATTGTTATTGACCTCTCATTGCCCGCTGTGGTTAGAGCTATGCTCACCGAGCGGGCGGCCTGGGATGCTGTTTCTCACTTTTGTGAAGTGGTCATGGAGACGAAGGAGCGCCACGAGAGAGCTCGTGAGGCGGACCCCCCTCGCTAGTGCGAGAAGGTTAGGGTGGCGAAGAAGTGGCTACAACGCCCTGATTCTGCCACCTTAGTGGGGGCGGCGGGCAACGCAGTTGGGCGCCATGTTGCCTGTATTGCACTCGATCCCTGTGACGGTAGGAGCAGCTCTGGGACACAAGCTGCTCTCATGCAGAGAGGATAGTCTACAGGCCGAGCTGGCTCACGCAAGCGCAGCCGCTCTGAAATGGCCGGATAGGTGTTCCCGAAGGGTTTAGTAGGTATATGCGGCACTCTACCGTGGAGTCCCACGCACCCTTGCCCCTACCCAAGGGCTTAGAGGTACGTAAAAGCATTTTCCTCGTAAAAAAAGACCAAGCAGCAGCAGCAATTTTTTATCTAGCGTGCTAGAACGCCCGGCAATATAATTTGAAAATGGAACAATAGTAGATTGTACAACAAGGGCATAAAATGAGGCACTGTAGCCCGAGACGACGGCTCGGGTGGATAGTAAGTTGAGGAGTACAATGACTTGTTTATGCCAGTGTTTTACACTCTGCTTTTCACTTCGATTGCAAGAAAGTTAAACAATTACCTACTTCAAAATATATACGAAAAATATGTAACACAATATTGAAAAATTCTGCCAAGTAATAAAAATATTTCGATGCGTTTTAATAATAACTGGTTACTATTTTTATCTGGTTTCATAACTTTTGAGGTAGAAAACACAAGACAAATAAATTAAAGCATATAAATAAATTATCGCAAGTTATTAATATAAATAAATTCTGTGAAGTTTTAGGCTGAGCGTTGTTGGCTGTTGGGCCTAAGAATCTTCGTCTAAAAGAAAATTTTACTTTATGCTCTAGAACATGAAAGCCATTTTATGCAGCTTATAAACGACATAAAGACGAGCTTTGCGAGCACGAGAAGTGAAAATTTATAAAAATGCCCTTACAGGTTTACTAAAGAGGTAACTTACTTAAGTTTTATAATATGAATTTCGAACCGGCACGACAAAAATAATGCTCTGCTAGATAAATTCATTTGAAAAGTATTAAAAAAAATAGTCGGTATTTGCTTGACTATTTTTATCGTCTAATGTAATGTCTAATTTATATGTTGTGGCTACAAAGTAAAACCAAATGCTGGTTAGGTAATACATATATCCAATGTTAAAAACATTACTAATTAATTGTCGCCAAGATTTATTGATTATTGTATTAATCTGTGATGCGTGCCTAGGCGAAGCGCGGCCCGCATACTCACTATCGCCTGGCAATGCTGCACTTGCGGGTCGCGCCAGTAATAATTGACTATTTAAAAGCGAACATGTTTTAAAAAATATATGAACGTTGGAAAATTTGTTGGATTATTGATAATTCTGTTTTAATATTAAATCATATAACCTATAAAGGTATAAAAATAGACGGAGTAATTTTTCACATCAAGTTATTAAGCAAAAATAAATAAAAAATGTTTAAAAAAGAAAATTTATTGGATTACTTAACAAACCTATTCATTTAGGGAAATAAGACCATATTAAAAAATAAAAATTAGCAGAGCAATTTTCCAATAGAAGTTATTGCGCAAAATGTTAAAAGTTCAATTTAGTGCATCACCCAAATCGAAAAAATGTTGGATTACTTTACATACTTGTTCTAACTAGTACATACGTACGTATACAAAAATAATTTCGAACTGAGTAAATATTCACAGAGAGCTATAAGCGTTTTTCATGTTTAGGTAAAAATACCTAACTTCCCATTATAAATTTTGTTGGATTATTGTACATCTGTCATCTGTATTAGGTATCTTAACCACATCCCAAATTTCAGAGGCAGAAGAATTTTTCGGGTTACAAATGCCCCGTTGATTGGACTACTAAGGAATCAAACTTTTTCATCCATTTAAAACTATTAAAAGTAATAGATTAATATTGATAATTAAAAAAAAATATCTGACTGCAATGTTCTGGGTTACGCGTAGAGGGACGGGACGGGACTCTTGATCCTAATGTCTAAAATGACGGATCACATTTTTTTGGATCCACCCAATGAACATGGACATCGAACGAAGAACCTAAAGAGTAGAACACATTGAACCTAGCCACGTTGACTTAATTTGATATGATTGTCGATAAAGTTCGTTTCCAAACCCAGCGATATGCAAATCAAATGCAAGGCCTTGATGAGTAGAGCACTATGAATCTAGAAAAATCGCCCTAAATTCAACATAGTTCGTTTCCAAACCTAGCAATATGGGTATCAAATGAAAGGCCTTGATGAGTAGAGCACTATGAACCTAGCAACACTGACAAATTCAACAATGCCGCCACTCAAAAAAGGTGAATAAAAGCTAGTTTCCAAACCTAGCAATATGGGTATCAAATAAAAGGCCTTGAAGAGTACCTAGGAAAATCGACCTAAATTCAACATGGCCGCCGCTCAAAAAAAAGGATAAATGTTCGTTTTCAAACCCAGCAATGTGGGTACCAAATGAAAGGCCTTGATGAGTAGAGCACTATGAACCTAGCAACACTGACATAAATTCAACATGGCCGCTGCTCAATAAAGGTGGATAAAAGTTCGTTTTCTAATCTAGCAATATATGTATCAAATGAAAGGTCTTCAAGAGTAGAGCACTATGGATCTAGCAATATTGGCGTAAATTTGACATGGCCACCGTTCAAAAAAGGTGGATTAAAGTTCGTTTCCAAATCCAAAACTAGCAAGATAGGTATCAAATGAAAGGCCTTGAAGAGTAGAGCACTATGAACCTAGGAAAATAGCACAAAATTCAATATGGCCGCTGCTCGAAAAAAACGGATAAAAGTTCGTTTCTAAACCCAGCAATATGGGTATCAAATGAAAGGCCTTGATCAGTAGAGCACTATGAACGTAGCAACATTGACATAAATTCAAAATGGCCGCCGCTCAAAAAAACGGATAAAAGTTGCTTTTCAACCCAGCAATAGGGGTATTAAATGAAAGTAGGCCCTGAAGAGTACCTAGAGCAGCCATGCTCTAAGTGTGTTCCGCGGAACCACAATACCCCCCCTATAGGGGTTCCGCAATAATTTAGAAAAAATCAAAACACCCCTCTCTGGTCGTACTTTTATTATGCTTATTAAGAAAGAATACAATTTTAAAAACTATTGTTTTATTTTAAGGTTTCGTCAAGTATTTCGCTTTCCAAAAGGGTTCCGTCACCAAAAAAGTTTGAGAACCGCTGTCCTAGAGCATTACGAACCTACGAAAATTGTCCTAATTTCGAAATGGCCGATGCTCAAGAAAGGCAGAATAAAGTTGAATCATTATGGAATAAAATGGAGGAAAAAACTAAACACTGTGTTAAGTATTTTGGCGAAACGTAGTTCGCGGGCACAGCTAGTGATTAAATATAATACAAAAAAACGTATCATTAAAATAAAAGGAAATTTGTTATTTATTGGGATTACTTTATATTAAAAAAACAACTTATTAAGTAATAAAATATTTAACACAAACCTTTAGTCATTGGTAAATTAGGTACTTATAATGTACTTAAAATAATAAGGGACTTAAGTTTTTTTTTATGAATTTTGAGTTTTTTTTATTAGTCAACAGTAAACAACAACAATGTACTTACTTACTTAAATTAATTACTAATATTAGATATACGATTAATATTAGTATTATATAATATAGTATTATATTATTATATAACGACATAAAAGGTATTACTATAATTGTAAAAAAGGTGTTTGCTTGCTATTTATTTTTACAGGAACTATTACTCTGCTCCGAACGCCTCATGGCTCTTCTTCATTGCCACAACGCGTCGTGGTCGTATAGCATGTCAGCCACGACACGAATTTTGCTATGTGGTCTTTCTGTGACTGCCACAACGCGTTATGAGCGTTTTCATTAGAGCCATAATACGAATTTCGCCATGTGGATATTTTACTGTGACCACAACGCGTTGTGAGCTATTTTATCGCTCAATGAGCGTTATCGGTCTTTGAGCGTAACATATCTACTGAGACAAGACTGAGACACAATAGAGTGGATCTACGATATGAAAATGTTTTGTAATATTGTTTTTTCTTTCATTTGCTAGCAAGCAAACGCATCTAAGCGTATGCTACCATAGATCTTGATTGCTTTTGTTAATAGCTAATTAATGACCACAATGACATTACTTTAAAAAAAACCGGCCAAGTGCGAGTCGGGCTCGCGCACCGAGGGTTCCGTACAAAATAATTAAAAATATTTTTATTAAGTATATGATGTAACTAAAAATTTCGTTTTTTTTATATATATCACTCATATTATTTTATTCTCTATATGTACATTTTTTACTTCCACCCATTCCTTTATAATTTTATTGGAATATTCCTTTCGACCTTTGTAACAAAAACTGTATTATACGGGCCTATTATGGTCTTGATTCAATCTCTGTTAAAAGGTTAGTAAAATAAAAAAAATTACCATCGCTTTCCGCTCGGAGCTTAAAGTGGAGTGCGATGGAAATAAAAGTTCCTGGCATAAAAAGCGCCCGTGTTTGAACATACAGCCGAAAAGTCATAATAATATGTTCTATTCGAAGAGAGCGCCGAAAAAGCTCTCGTGTGAATATACGTACACCATGACGTACACTAAATGCAACATAGAGAAAACGCACGTGATGTTCTCACAAGCGCTTTTCTAAGCTCCCGAAGTGCATCATTCACGGTGTCAATTGGTCGGTGAGGTCGACGTACTTGTTTGCTTTTTTATTTATTTTAAATTGTTAATTATCTATACCTATAAAATGCTTTGTCCTGAATGACTGACTGACTGACGGATCAACGCACAGCCTAAGCCGCTGATCGTAGAGACTTGAAACTTGGAGGGTGTGTTCTTTGTATGACGTAGGCGTCCGTTAAGAAAGGATTTTCCGAAATTCTACCCATAAGGGGGTGAAAATGGGGAGAAATGTTTGTATGGGACATCGTGATTCCGTTTTCGAATCTACTTAAAATTTTGCATAAACTTTCTTTAACAGAATTAATGGATGACGTGTTTCGTATTTTATTGAAACTCATCCCCAAAAGGGGTGAGATGGGGTGATAAACTGATAAAATGTCAAAATCGACATTGTTGCCGTTTTCATGGTTTTTCGGGTTGTAGATTACGAAAATAACATCGATTTCAACACCACATACCATCATCCTTGGATGGGGTGCAATGGGGTTGAAGTAGTTCATTTTCAATAAATAGTTTGAAAAATACCAAATAAAATTTTCGAACAATGCTTATGTAGAAAATCAACATGGCGCACGTGAAATTATTTTGACAAGTCTGTCACATAGTGCAAAGAAAAAATTAATATTTTCTGTTAATGGCTGTGCCCATCTGGATTTCGCCAACCAAGAAGTTTAGAAGTTTAAATTGTCTTTTTCTTATGTCGTACCGTGGTGGTAAGGCAAAAGGATCAAGCCATACAACCAATGTATAAAGCATTTTTTATGACAATATCACGTCTCAATAAAATTTGTAGGTTGGTTTTTAATTCTTGACTAATTTTCACAAAATAGGTACAATTTTGGAAATATTTGAAATGTTGAAAAGTGAAGATACCCTTTTCAAGGGTAAAGGGGTTTGAACAGTGTTATATGTTTTTACATTATGACTAAGGAATCAAACTCTTTCATCCATTTAAAACTATTAAAAGTAATAGATGAATATTGATATAAAAAAAATATCTGACTGCACTGATTCTGGATTACGCGTAGAGGGACGCGACGGGGCTCTTGATCCTAATGTGTAAAATTACGAATCATATTTTTTTGGATCCACCCAAGGAACATGGATATCTAACGAAGGACCTAAATAGTAGAACACATTGAACCTAGCAACGATGACTTAATTCGACATGACTGCCGATAAAGTTCGTTTTCAAACCCAGCAATATGGATATCAAAATATGAAAGGCCTTGATAAGTAGAACACTATGTACCTAGCAACATTGACATAAATTCAACATAGCCGTTGCTCAAAAAAGGTGGATAAAAATTCGATTCCAAACCTAGCAATATGAGTATCAACTGAAAGGCCTCAAAGAGTAGAGCATTATGAACTTAGGAAAATTACCCTAAATTAAACATGGCCGCCGCTCAAAAAAATAGATAAAAGTTCGTTTTCTAACCCAGCAATTTGTGTATCAAATGAAAGGCCTTAAAGAGTAGAGCATTAGGTGCCTAGGAAAATCTACCTAAATTCAACATAGCCGCCGCTCAAAAAAAAAGGATAAAAGTTCGTTTTCAAACCCAGCAATGTGGGTATCGAATGAAAGGCCTTGATGAGTAAAGCACTATGAACCTAGCAACATTGACATAAATTTAACATAGCCGCTGCTCAAAAAAGGTGGAAAAAGTTCATTTCCAAACCCAGCAATATGGGTATCAAATGAAAGGCCTTGATGAGTAGAGAAGAGTACTATGGACCTAGCAATATTGACGTAAATTCGACATGGCCAACGCTCAAAAAAGGTGGATTAAAATTCGTTTCCAAACCTAGCAATATAGGTATTAAATGAAAGGCCTTGAAGAGTAGAGCACTATGAACCTAGGAAAATCGCACAAAATTCAATAAGGCCGCCGCTCAAAAAAACGGATAAAAGTTCGTTTCCAAACCCTGCAATATGAGTATCAAATGAAAGGCCTTGATCAGTAGAGTACTATGAACGTAGCAACATTGACGTAAATTCAACATGGCCGCCGCTCAAAAAAGGCGGAGAAAAGTTTCTTTTCAAAACCAGCAATATGGGTATTAAATGAAAGTAGACCCTGAAGAGTACCTAGAGCATTACGAACCTACGAAAATTGTCCCAATTTCAAAATGGCCGCTGCTCAAGAAAGGCAGAATAAAGTTGAATAATTATGGAATAAAATGGAGGAAAAACTAAACACTGTTAAGCATTTTGATGGCGAAACGTAGTTCGCGGGCACAGCTAGTTATGTATATAATAAATTAATTAACAATTATTGACACTATTGATACAGGTAATACAAACATATGACGTTCAGTATATGCTCAATGTTTTATTTTTCAATGATTATTAACTTGCTTACCTTAAAGTGACAACCAATACCGACCTATAGGTGGTATGGTTAATCTCATATAGGTATGTATCTTGCAATATTATTTTAGGGCCCACAATGTCTAGTAATTCATCGAACGTATTCATTATCATTCTAATGTAGCTAAAGAACTTCTCAGGGTATTATCTTATTCATTATCTTTTTTAACCTATAATTTTCTTTTTGCCATCTTACAGCGCAAAATCGATGTTCCAATTTCAGCCGAATTCATGGCACTTCCGTATCAAATGCACGTTTGGTACGAAGTTATTATGTAAGCTCCCGTTCCAAAAGTGTTGAAACAAGGCGTATAAACACCAGAATAACTCAAAATAGAACATCTTTCTCTGTAAGCAGTATTGAAATAATTGTTTACGAACTCCTAACAACCTAATTGTTTAGTACTTAGTAATACTTCACACTATTAGCTCACTCGAAACACTTGAAGGAATAGAAACATGTTTCAATAATTTCCCATTATATAGAAAGAAAAAACTACCCACTTACTCCAAACCTATCAGAAACCTTCCATCATCAGCTCAGTATCTACCAGATGCAAATACCGCAATATCTTCAGAAAAAAACATGCAACGCGTTGGACGTTTTTCCTCGATTTTCTTGAGATCCCATTATCAGATCATGACATGGTGACAATGGAACTACCTCGGGAGTATACTCTTTCGATTGAATAAATAATTATGAAAATCGATTGGTGAGCCGATTTTCAAAATTATCTTTTTTATTTATGTTCACCGGTTACTCCGCCATTGCGGAGTAACCGGTGAACATACATAAAAAAGATAAAGTCGAACATAGAACCTCTTTCTTTTTTGAAGTCGGTTAAAAAGCTCCGAACCCCGAACTTCGAGCGCTTTCTTTATCACGAACGATCAAGGGCGTGTAGTTGTATGTTTTCTTTAGTACCTATGGGTCCTGTCAAACATGCTGACTGTCAAACATGTAAACAAATTAAGACAATAGTTGTAAAACATGCATAAAAATATTACAATACAACAAAATAAACAAATTATATTTTTTGAAAACATGAAAATCATCAGTAAGCCCAGTTATTTGATTTGAAAGCATTATACCGGTTTACCAACTTGTGAGTTTGCTTGTAACAGTAAAGATGTTTCATGAAAAAGGAGCTGCTTGAGATGAAACCCTATCGCCGGCCTAATAAAATATTTATGATTCAAGTAAGCCCGACAATTATATCCTAATAATACATAGCTAAATATTATTTTCTGGATACGAGTGTCGATCTGTTTGTTTCTATTATAAATCGCTCACCAGAGGCCTTATTTTGCATATGTGGCGTGTCAATGACGTCATCACTAAGTAAAGCATGTCACTATTGAACTTAGATCATTTAGCCTATTGACTTCTCAAGAAATTGTAGTATGAATAAGTTGCATCAGGAAATGCGACAAAAGCAGGTTTATTGAAATGCTATTAGGACACGACAACGACATTAAGGTAAGCGGAATTAGGCCCCTGTTCGACGTGATTTCTTTTTCATCGAAAAATAATCACAAAGGAAATGAGCAAAAAAAAGACACGAGATCAGTTAGGGTTTAATACGCCCATCGCTGGGAATGGGCCTAGCTTTAGAAGTGAGAATGCCAGTTCCTCTCAAAGTAAAATTCCTGGTGATGTTAGTTCTCACCTCACTTAGCGTCAGGTAGGATGAAAGCAGAAAGATTCCCTGTAGTGGATAACAAAAACTTCCTTTGTATATACAGACATGTTTGCCAAAGCATGTTTTAAGAGTGTCGGTGGCGCTGTGGACTCTGCACTTGCCTTACAATCGGGAGGTCCGGGGTTCGAGAGCGCCATGTAACAATGTGTTTTTCGTTTTAGAATTTCATATCTACATTTCAATCTGCATACGTCTGCGAAGAAATTCAAAGGTGTATGTACCGACACACAATCGACAAATCGGCACTGAGCAAGCGTGATTGACTAAAGCCTAAACACCCTAACTTAGGGTAAGCTCAAAACTCTCGGTGGGGACGTATATAAGCTGTTGTGATGATGATGATGTTCGCCAAACATGTGGTATGACGCTTATTCCTCCCTCTGATGCTAAGCGGTTTGCGTTGCCTAGACGCGCTTGCAATCGAAGTTAGTTATGCATTAAGCAACGAGCTTACGCTGCCGTCAGTAGGAGAGGAGTAACATTATCCCCCCAATAAACACTGGCGACGTAACTCATGCGGAAGATCACAGGCAACACGACATTATTTCGCTATCATATTTCGGTCTTCTTGGAAATGGAACCCCCATTTCCAAGAAGACCGAAATATGTCTCTAGTCGGGGTGCTCAGATAGCAATAAGTGATGTGCTCTACTTTTTTACTCTACTCCTTTTTTGGTTTGTTTTAGCAGCTGCGCTCTGCGTCAGGCTTGGGTCGGTTACGGCTCATGGCGCGGGAGTTCGCTGGCGATGTACGCGCTCTGTGGCGGCACGGCGCGCCGTTCCCCACTTTCTTGAAGATAATAGGAACGCTGCTGCTATGCCTCTTGGCTATCTTGCCACTGGCTTACCCAATTTTTATACTCGCAATCACATACTTCACATGTGAAGGTCTTTACTTGAGGTACGTATAATTTTAAAATAATTATATTATTCATAGGTTACACTTTTTTCATGGAGTGCTTCGGTAAATTGAGCTTATTGTTGTTCTTATAATAGATTATCCCATTGAAAATTTCAATATAAACGCTTTCAAAATTTCAATATGTTAATTTACATTTATAATAAAGCATAATATTACTCGTTGATTGAACTATTTCTATTTATAGGTTCTTTAAATTATAAATCATTAGTTAACATCGGAAAGGAGTTTTAATAAATCCGAATAAAATCACCCAGAAGAAGATGTTTTTCATTTCTATTTATCTTTCGTGCTTTAAATTGAAGTTAATTTCACTATGCAAGTAACATACCTATGTGTAATGTAACTCGTATTTTTCACATTTTTATCGTCAGTAAATATTATTATCAGACACTTTTTTTTCCATTTTTAATATTAGATTTTGACTACAATGGTAGCGCAATTTATTTTCAATACATTTCTACAGTTGGCAGTTGAACCAGCCATGGCGCTTTTTCCCGAGGAGCATCATAAGGCGAGCGATGTCAGTTTCTTTTCAGAAGAGCAATGCGACCGACATCTGGAAGGTACGCGAGGTCCTCACGAGGGCTATATTGCTGGTGCACTCACTCGCCACCTCCGTCGATTACCTTTGTGTTATGCAGGGGCTGCTTGATGAAACATAACATGATAATTAGTTAATAAAAAATATTGAAATATCCTACTTGAAATTTATAAATCACTAATAATTACTAAGTAATCGAAAAAAAGGGTACATTTGAAAACGAATACTTATTTTTTTATAGTTTATGGAAAGGCACTTGCCCTCATCTTGCCTGATGGTAAGCAAGGGGTTTTAAGCAAGCCCGCATCTTACTCAGGGTAGAGTGAATTTCACCCGAAAGCGTTCGAGAACCACCCGAGTGAAACCAAAGGGAGCCGATCAATTACTCCGCTCGTATTTCTGAACTGAACGCTTCCGTGAAAGTAAACGCAGGGTAATTTTCGCCTGACAGAAGTAAATTTCTCGCGGCCCCCATTCAGCGTTATATTTTACCTGACATTGACAGTTCATTGTTATGTGAGCTGTGGCTTATATTGTTTTTAAATCGAAGTTAAAGTTTACAAATGTTTATTAAAGCTTTGTGCACTTGTCAAATAAAGTAAAACACAAAAAATTTTCGCGTTGTGAAACACAAAAACTCTTCTTTTCGTTTTTAACTGACAGAATCCGTTTGAAAACTCGTGAATTGCGAAAATCACTCTCTAGTAGCGTTTGAAAACCAGGTAAACTTCTCTTTCTCGCAATATATCTATCCTTTTCTTTTTTACCGAGTGAAAACCTAGCGGGTTTTCGTACGGCCCCTAAAACTAGAAACTGCTTTAAGTTTACATCTGTTTTTTGCTGAAGATTGCTGCAATGACGGCGAGGCGATTGGTTTACGAGGCTGTCGACTAATTCTCACTTTCGAATTCGAAAAACTTAGATTTTTTCTCGAGTGGTAGTCACAGCCACAGTAATAGTATATACAGCTCAGCCAATCAGAAAACTGGACATGACATGTCCAACTCAGCCAGTCTCCGAAGCTTAAAAATAACGTTGTTTGACTTGTTTTGAGTAGTTGAGTCGGTTTTTACTTCATTACTAACTCTAACAAAAAAAAATATCTTCAACGAATTTTTAATTTGAACCAATAATATTTTTAAGTGCTTATTTTAACAAACAAAATGCTAAGGTTAATTCCACAATAAAAAGGTATCTCATGTATTGAAAATAAATTTAAAAATTTAGAAAAGAATAATCAAAAAAGAAGGAGGAGACCATACTATAAATTTGGAATTGACGTCTTGACTAAGTACTGAGCATACAAGCGACTTCCCATAAAAATGGCGGTGCTCCTGTGTTCCGATTTGCTGAACTGTGATAACCACTCCAGAAAAAACTTCAATTCAAACTTACTAGTTGAGTGAGAGTTAGCTTCCAGATTACCGAACAGTTTTCACTATGGATGATTACGAAATGAAATCAGTATGGAAAATTAAATGTAAAAAACCTTTTTAAAAACAAGCTTTTATTTAAATGCGCTAAAAAGAATTAATAAACTTTTACACTAAAACTTTTACTTATAACGTCATTTCACATTTGACACAATTTATATGACATAAAAGCTTGTCGCGAGATTTACTTGTGTGTAGTAACTTAAGAGTACTTTTAAGTACCTACTCGTATTTACTTTGAAAATTGTAATGTATAAAATTATTCACATCAAATTATTTAATTTACTTGTTTATCTACAAAAGTAAATCTCGCGACAAGCTTTTATGTCATATAAATTGTGTCAAATGTGAAATGACGTTATAAGTAAAAGTTTTAGTGTAAAAGTTTATTAATTCTATTTAGCGCATTTAAATAAAAGCTTGTTTTTAGAAAGGTTTTTTACATTTAATTTATTTTTATCTCGCGACAAGCTTTTATGTCATATAAATTGTGTCAAATGTGAAATGACGTTATAAGTAAAAGTTTTAGTGTAAAAGTTTATTAATTCTATTTAGCGCATTTAAATAAAAGCTTGTTTTTAGAAAGGTTTTTTACATTTAATTTATTTTTTACTTTTTAGTTATCACTGAACACGTTTCTCAGTCTGTTCATCTCATTCAACGCATCATTGTTGCAAGGTCGTTTGCCGGAACGTCTATACAGAATTTCAGCTCAATCGGCTTAAGATGTCTACTTCAAAATTGATTTTTAGCTTTAGAAGTACGAGATATTGGATTAATAGTGACATCACTTAATTTTTCAAGTTATTCTTAGCAAGACCTTTTATTTGATACCCATATTGTAGGAGTGCATTAAAAATAATTGGTCCGCCATCTTGGGTATGCAGCCATCTTGGATTTAGAATGACGTCACACAGTTAACCGTGCATTTTCATCCAAACTGTGTGTATACAAAATTGATTTTCAAGCTTTAGAAGTCCGCCATATTGGATAAAAAGTGACGTCACATTATTTTTCGAGTTACTCTTAGCAAGACCTTTTATTTGATACCCATATTGTAGGGGTGCATTAAAAATAATTGATCCGCCATCTTGGATTTAAAATGACGTCACACAGTCAACCATGCATTGTCATCCAAACTGAACGTGTATACAAAATTTCAGCTAAATCGGTTAAAGATATCTGCTTCAAAATTGAGTTGCAAGATTCCACCCGAACATACATACTTACTCGTACATATATTACATTGCAAGTTAAATAAAAGCTTGTAAAAAGCGTTCGTGTTTTATGGTATCGCACTGCTGTTACGATACCAAGGGGCTACGAGATATCTGACCTTTTTTTAAGGAGGAGGAATCTCGTTACGATTCAACAAAGGACTGAAAGCTGACAAGGCCGCCCCAAGGATATGCCATTGGACTCGGGTATATACCCATACCTGGCTAGACCACCCTACAAGCAACTTCTACCCCCATAGAGGCACAATCGGGATCGGCGCTAGCCATTCCCCGAGTACTAGATGTGTGATCTGCATCAATGTCTTTGGGAGGTTGGGTTTTGATTTTTGGGTTTTATACCTTCATACTTTCTCGTCACCATTAGTCTGCTTAGATTATTGGCCATGCAGTATGACCAAAATAAGTCACAAAACTGTGCAGGCAAATGGAGGACAAACGCTGAGTGTTTCTTAAACTTTTTTGTTCTAAGATATTTGTGCAAGCACTTAAAATACAACAAAAAATAGTTTATTCCCGCGTAAGGACTTTATCGACTATAAATGCACTCAATGAGTAAAAATAAGAAGTCACTTGGAATAGTTATCTTTGAGTCTTTAAACTACTTGCTCCAGAGCGGTAGAACTTTGAATCAGATTCATTGGTGAAAGTTTCATTTTAATTATAGAAATCTTATTTGCATTTTGACCTTTATGAAGTGATGACTAAAAAAGTTTAAAAGGATTCTATAACAAGTGCAAGTAGCAAGTCATTTTATGAATGGGTTATGAACTCTGCTCTTCATATCGACTGCGAGTAAATGAAACATTGCAATGTAATATTCTTTCTTATAGTAAATACTCACCCCAACTTGATTTTATATTTTTATTTCGTTATTCATACTAATATTAGAAATGCGAAAAGTCGGTCTGTCTGTGTCTCTGTTACATCTTAATTCTTAAACTGCTGAACAGATTTATATGAAATTTGGTATGGAGATAGTTTTTGTTGTGGGGAAGGATATAAGCAGATTGGATAAAAAATAGCCTACCCATATTGCTAATTCCACGCGGACGAAGACGCAGGCAAAAGCTAGTAAGTTATAAAGACCACAGAAAAACGTGCCTGTCGAGTCGAGTTAATATTGAGACTTCTTTGGGTGTGAATAGTGGAAATTATAGACCGTGGTAATAATGGATGGTAAAGTTCTCTCACTGTAAAATACTTAGAGATATTACGATAGCTAGCTGTCGAATAAAACAATACGACACGTCAAAAGTGAGTTCGTGCCTCAGAACAATAACTAAAGCATTAGTTATTAGTTAGCATGATTTAGTATTTCTTCTGAGGTTCGTGCTAACGATTCTCTTACTTTAGCTCTCGTTGACTACACCATCACCATTACGATACCTTTAGTTCCTTAAACGACCGTAGCGGCGCTGCTATAGTTTTCACACAAAATAATACGATTACCATAATATAACCAAAACTATAGTGGTTCGTGCTTGGGGCACGGTGCATCAGAGTATATGTGTGGCAATAAGAAGTACTTTAAAAATTAGGCATTGAGTGTCTGTTGGCAAAGTGAAATTAGGAAATGGTAGTGCATTGGATATTAAAGGAACAGGAAGCGTTTGGGTGGAATGGCCAACGTTGTATTAAAACTGTTTTGTCAAATGTTTTGTTTGTGCCAGAATTGAGATCCTATAACATTTTTTCAGCTGGTTGTGTTTTGAGTAAAGGATTTGTGATAATGAGGTATGTAAATTTACAATACATGGGGAAGTATGGACCTTAGGTAGACGGGAAAATAATAAATTGTATAGAATGTGTTTCTATAGATGTGACATAAAAGCACATAATTGTTAAAGATTTTTTTAATTAAAAATAATATTGAGTATGAAGATGATAGTGATAGTTTTCAGTGTACAAATTGTTTGTCAGGTAAACAACAAAGATTATCTTTTTTATTGAGTACCTAATTCTCGTGCAACAAAAATATTTGAATTGATTCATCCTGATGTATGCGGTCCAATGGAGCTATTTTTACAAGTTATATTTTTATATTTTAGTGAATTTAATACCAGCTTACCGAAGTAACTTGAAAGAATACAACTAAGGGTTAATAAGTGCCTATTGTATTTAAAAACTAACCTTTAACTCCTAAAAGCTATGGATCTTTTTATCATCAGCTCGGCTCATAACTACCAGACGCAAAAAAACATAAAAAACGATGGACGTACCTATAAAATTTAAAAGTTTCCCTCCATTTTCCTGGGATCCTATCATCAGATCCTAACTTTGGTGACAATGGGACCACCTCAAAAGTATACTCTATCGAATACCTACTAAAAGAATTTTGCAAATCGGTTCAAAATTGGCGGAGTAATCGCGTAACATACACACAAAACACGTTGGACACACCTAAAAATTAAAGGGTTTCCCTCGATTTTTATGGGATCCCATCATCAAATCCTAACTTTGGTGACCACGGGACCACCCCAGAAGTATACTCTATCGAATACAAAAAGAATTTTGAAAATCGGTCCTCAATTGGCGGCGTAATCGCGTAACTTACACACAAAAAAATACGCATCGATTTGAGAATCTCCTCCTTTTTTGAAATCGATTAAAAACACGTTTTACTTAATGGCGAAAAATTTTAGTCAAATTTAAATTCAAAAATCTTTTTTCACCAATAGGCACTTATTGACGTCAAAATAAAACAAAATTCTAATTAGAAGGAAAATAATATATAACCTTGTATGTGCATACATCCTAAATATAATGAAGTTGTCTGCAAATACAAGTAGGAAAAAAAAAGTTGACTCTACACCTGCGGCCGTACCGCCTAACTCATAGCGATCACTCGCTATCGCTGTCGTGACATTAGAACAATAGTTTTCATTAGATCGCTATGAGTTAGGCGGTAGCCCCCCTGTTCGGAAATTGGGAGAGCCTTCTCGAGAAGAACAGGCAAGAAGGTAAAATTTTTTGTCTCCTCTTTTAAATCGCCATTTACAATATTGGTTTTTGTTCACATAGTCATAATAATATTTATTAAAAGATAAAATAAAATATAATTTTAAACATACATTTGTACAACCATGAATTCGTTGAATAATATGTTTATTAATCCAGATTAGAAAGTTATAAAGCACTATTCCAGTATGCACGTGATTACTTAATTTAGCTCGCTAGTGTATATTTGCCCAAGTACCTCAATAGTGTAAATTTACTTAGGTATCTGGAGGTATTTTTAAATGTCATCATAAGACTCCTCGTTAATTCTAGTAATATTTTTTGTTGTCCGCATAATCTTGCGTGTCTCAGCTGTAAACGCATATTAAACATGACATCAGTGGGTAGTGAGTTCCTTACCTAGAGCACAGATTACCTAGATAATAGTTACTTAGATTTTTGGTTTATTTTTCAACTATGATAGATAAGATTCATACACAACCTGACACGAAAGCATAAAATTAAAACATTTTCACATTTTTCTTCCATTTGCAACTGGCATAAAAAATGAAATGGAATAGATTTCCTGCTTTCATAACTAGTGCATGGGGGCGCTAAAGAACAGGTGGATTCGTGCCTCATAATATGATCTTATCAGCGAATTACCTTTAACATTAAATGACTACTTTAAATATGGTATATTTATTTCTAAGGCCATTTTTATCCAAAAAAATTACAAATGCATGCTTTAAGTTGACAATTCCATAATTTAGTTTTCTTGTATACTCGTACTTACATAGTTTTAGTGAAATATCCTTTATAGAAAAATTCCGTAAGATTAGTTTTATCTGAATTAAGAAAACCATTCTTAAATTCTAGAATTTCATTTAATTACGCATTCCCATACTCTATCATAACCGTGTGAAAAAAGAGCTCCTATTTGAAAGCTTTTTGATTACACTTCGCGTTGTTATTATGATTCATATTGCAAATTAATGTCGTATTATCGCAATTCAATCATTTACAGCAATGGCAGCAAATGTATTTATTACGCCTTTATATATATGTACTATTGAAAGATAACAAGGATTCGGAGTTAATTTCGCGCTTACTCCAACTAACAAAGGCTACAAATTTCAATAGTTTAAAATTTACTATATAGAAATTCAAATCAAATAATAATCAGCCAGACAGGATACTCAGATTATTTTATGCGGAAACTTGTAAGATTGCAGGAGGTTCATTGAACAATTGGTTATAAGTTATAAATGATACCATGTGCTGGCTCATTCGCGCAAAGCACTTTGCTTGGTTTGAACGGTTCACGTCGCACATTTTCGCAACAAAATGTTATTGTGGTTGATTTTCATAATAATTTGTTTATGCTCTATCCACGTAATCCTCAACTACAACAGAAGAGCGCGCATGCTGAGGAAAATTCCAGGATTCAAAGACAAATTTATAGTTGGGAACGCGTTGGAGTTAATGTTGTCGCCAGGTAAAATAATTTTTAATCTTTTGCTTTTAAAGTCTGTGATGGTTAACAAATCAACTTACAAGTTAATAATTTACGTTTCATGCGGAAACTCGGATATAAATTTCAGATCGCATACTATATGCCCAAAAACTAAAACATCGCGCAGTTCTGAGCGTTGGCTGCAGTGACCGTTGTTTACTTACCTACCAATTTGTTATCAAATAAATACACAGTCATTAATTTTTAATAATATAAAATGTTAAATGATATTTGACATTTTACATAAAATCTAACAGGAACTAAAATATTTCCATAGAATTTTATCGAATATGATTTTATTATACCTACTTACCTACTTTATAAAAAAATTGGTAGGAAATGCAATGTGACGACGTTAAGTATGAATTCAAATTTGGCATTTCATTTACCTATTAACAACGTTGGTTTTTGGTCAATTCCAAATAATATGTATCTGCGATCAAAAAATATACTTATGCTTACAAGGTATCAGTGTTTTCTGAAAAACAACTATCAGCGATCGTTGATTTGAAATTTTGAGGCTGTTTCATTTCATACTAGTAATATTACTCAACCGTCTGAGACGGATTCGTAATTCAGATTATATATAAGTAATTCAGATTGGAGTAATTTATTTTTGTCAGATTAATAGTAATTAGTATGTGACATTGCAAACATGATCTAATATGTATCAAATTAAGACATTGTTATCACTTCTTCCTGATTATGAACTTTGTTAAACGCTATTATAATTATCTTTGTTGATTCCTAGGTTCCATTAATATTTTGTATCTTGTTACTCATAAGTAAATAGTTGCAATAGTTTTATTTAGAGTTTTTAAATCATCATTTTTGAGTTAAGTTGCCAACAAAGCTTATAAAATATCAGTTTTGTCATATAACGTAGAAAGCGGACTTGGTTGTTAAAATTGAATTTAAAAAATTGTATAGGAATAAAGTTAAAATGACAGTACATTTAGAATAATGATATCTTGATCTTCATTTAATAGCCTGTTCTCACAAGCTTGGTCTTCCTGTGCAACGGCATCTTTAAGGTCTTATTGAATTTCTCGCTTGCTTCATGATCGGGTTCAGAATCTGAAGATTATTTATTTATATAGTGTAGTATGCTGTTTAAATTCGGCATTGATAGACATTCAAATTTCAAATTTAAATTCAATATCCTTTATTCAATTGGGATTTTACAATCACCTTTGAACGTCAAAGAAGCTACGCCATTGGTTCACAAGTCTACGGCGGGAGACCTTGTACTGGAAAGAACCAGCAAGAAAACCAGCAAGGGCTATTTTTTTCTCCCTGTATTGTTACAGAGTCGTCAATTGGAAGCAGAACTCAAAGTAAAAGATTGTGTTCAACTTACAATACAAGATTAGATGTGTCGGTGTACATTATACATTTAAATCTATAAATTAACTCTACAATTAAGACCAAGCATTGACATCATTCAGATAATCATTGAATTTTTAATATTCTTTACTCATTAGTCTTTTTTACATGCGCTTTAAACTTATGACAAGGTAAGTCAGTAACACTCTGTGGAACTTTGTTGTAAAAAGATATACATTTCCCCATAAATGAGCCTCTAGTTTATAACATTAAATATCTTATCTAAATTACAAGCTATTTAAATTTTCCAAACTTCAAACTTTCAATTACACAAAGCATGAAATGCGTAAATACCTAATGCACATAAAGCGTAACTGATAGTTTTCTTTTGTTTTCAGTTGAATTGTTTCAACTACCAAGATGGGCTGCTCGGAACTTCAATAAAATATATAGATTCTGGTCCTTTCCATTTGGATGTGTTTCAATATTGGACCCAGAAGATATTGAGGTAATTGTTTTATTTTATTATTTTATGCAGTCGTGATTGGTCAATTAATATACTTTGAATCGAAAACAATATGCTTATTGATGAGCATCTTTACAACAAAGCAAGAAAGATGTAATTGCTACTTTTATCTACTGTTACCTTAGGCTTTGAATAGAGATTATATCCATATTATATGTCGTTTTTGTTGTGTAGCGTCAACAGGTTTCTTATGCTGCTTTTTTAAATAAAGTGTAAGCTGTTCTGTAGCGAATAAACTTAAGACTTAACGATATTTTAAGTTAATCTAGTGTCTGTACTGTACTTGCAAGTATACCTAATTAGGTAGCAATTTCTTTAGTTTTTATTGTCGTTTGTACTTTGTTCAAAACTGATTTAAACATGATCAGAAAATGTCACAATAATGCTTTTGACAATCCTCTATTAACAATGTTGGATTTTTTAGTTTTATATAGTACTGTTATTTTATTTACAGAAAGTATTAAATAACACCAAACACAACGAGAAAGGTGTTATATATGGCATTTTAAAGCCATGGTTACAAGATGGATTACTTTTAAGTAAAGGTAAGATAAGGACGTCTATCTCTTTGATCCATTTAATGTTATCTTATTAATAAATATAGGCAAAAGTTTGTAAGTAAGTATATGGTAAGAGAAAAATGAACAGGCCTGACGCGCGTGCCACAAGTAAGCTTAGCTCCGCGTACATGAACTTGTACTTTCTTTGCCAAATTAAAGTAAATCTTAACTCATTGTATGACGATATATGTTCGGTGTACACTCGTATATTATTTTGGCTACTTTACATGCAATACGTATAATAAGTCAATACAGAGCAATACGATAAAACAGTGGAAATGTTTCCATGAGGTGGTACTTAAATAAGGAAATTATGTCATTTCTTGAAGTGACAATTCCGCAGGTGCATCGAACACCGTTTTTAATACGTTTGCGAAAAAATAAATCAACGATAGGAAATCAATGAAAAACAGTTTAATCCTTGGACAAGTAATAATTAACATTAATGTTTGCTTGCCGTGTCAGGCCGCGACGGAGCGCAGCGCACCCAGCTCCACCAAAGAGCCCTACTCTCGCCGCGCGCGCATGAATAGTATCAAGGATGATTTATTATTTGTTGTCTATAAATATAGTTGTCATACAAAAAACTTGTACAGAAAAATTTTTGATTAAAAACCTCTCATGCATTTGGAGGTTATATGTAGAAGGAAAACAAAAAGAACTAGTGCGAATAACTTTCCGAAAGCTAAACACACATGGAAAAGGCTACTTTTTGAGAAAATGTACTTATTAAAAGAATCTTAAACACGCTAGCATATACTTACACAACCTTCTTTGGGATGAATCCTAGATGCATCGAATTCACTCGATTTCGATTCGATGTTTTGAAAAACTGTTGAAATACTCGATGTATCGATATATTTTCATAAAGCATCGAATTAATAATAGCCAGCTAATGAATATAGCTATTTATTACTATTTCAGTTGTTTTCGAACAATTAGAGACGTCATAAAATTAAACCTTCGAAAGGAAAACGTTTAAATAAGCTTTTGTTTATAGGTACAAAATCTTTTAAAAGAACACTGGATATAGGACTTTCATTCTATAATTGTTGAGTATTTTTATTTCGTTTGTACACACGGCAACGAGTACGAGTCAGACTTTACATTGAAGACATTGAGACCTCTCTTATGTCGCTCGTAAAAGCGACGACTTTCGTAATGCAAATGTAAAGCTAGATATGTTGCAGACTGTACTTTAAAATAAACCACTTTTACGAGTAGTCGCACGATTTATTTGTATTCGATTTTTCGGTTTTATTTTCACATTGCCTTAAGTTTTTTTAATAAGCAATGACTGAATCAGCAAAAGTTTGCATTAAATGTCGTTTTTTTTCCTTGAACACCCTTAACACACAACAGGCGCGCGAACAAGACAAGTGCAGTTATAAGAGTAATAGATAGTTAAAAATAAAAACCGACTTCAAAAAAGTTAAAAATAATATATGAATAGGCACAGACGCATTATATGTCTAATATATCGTAATCACTTATGTCGAAGTCGGTGCCAAACGATGATCCCCTAGAAAATCTTAAAATTTGTCACCGACTTCAATATAGAAGTGTGATGTTGTCTGAGCCTATTGTTATATTATTTTTAACTTTTTGAAGTCGGTTTTTATTTTTTGTAAAATAATTTTTTAGTTGTAACTTTTTTTGAAGTCGGTTAAAAAGTCGGTTATAATTCCCTATCTCAAAAACTACTGAACCGATTTTAATGAAACTTGCAGTATTCCCTAAGTTGAACTACTTAAATCGGACTTGTAGTTCCGGAGATATGCGAACACAAACATAAAAACATACACTTTTGAAATTTGGCACATTTGTTCAGACGCTAATATAGACTAACATATATGAAAACTGGGCAGTTCTGGAAATATTACATACGGGGCGAATTGATAACCTCCTTTTTTTTTGAAGTCGGTTAAAAATTGTGGTTTGTTTGTGTAATAGAGTATCAGGGAGGACTACAGCCATTGTCATGCAATGTTAGAAAAAGTACTCGATGTTGAGAAAACATCGATGTTTCTAACCGATGCATCGGAAAATATCGATGCATAGCTTCGATGTATTGCATGGAAAAAACGTCGATGTATTTTCTAAGTGGACACCTCTACTTGTAGTATTGGGCCAGAAAGTGGTCAAAATTTCTTATCTGGGGTACTTAAGCGGCAGGTACTGGACTAAAATGTGTCCAGCAATTTCTAATCTGTCATGCTTGACCAGCCACGAATGTAATTTGAAAATAGATCGAACTTTTTTTAAGCCCGAACATGACTAGAGAAGTAGGTAACTCACGTAAGGTCTATTTTAATTTCGCATTAGTATGGAAAAAGAATGCGCCACCACATGAATAATCAAGAAACACATAAAAATTAAATAAAAGAGAACTGATATTTTATTGCAGCATTTAGTAATAATCCGGTAATGCGTCACTTGCGCACGCAGAGAATCGTGAAAAAAATATGTAATAATAATTTTGGAAAATAATTTTTCTCCTTAATTTTTTAGACTTGACAAGCTCATTAGGAGGGCAAAATCATTGCCATCCTAATGAGCTACAAGTTGACGACTTTTTGACTACCTAAGCTAGATGTAGCCGTATGTGTGACTGTGAATATACTCTGTACCACTGGAGGGAGACTCTGTAGGGAGGGAGGCTTAGGTACCTCCGTCTTACCTATTTCTGCCGCAAAGCAGCAGTGCTTGCATTGTTGTGTTCCGGTTTGAAGGGTAAGATATGGCAGTGAAATTACTGGGTACTGTGACTTTTCATCTTGTGTCACAAGTTGGCAACGTACACTGTGGTTCTTGTGGGGGTTGCAGTTTTGCTGCGAATATCACACGAGCCACATGTATTATAATAGGTGACTGTTACCACTTACCATCAGGTGGGCAGTTTGCTTGTTTGCCAACTTTCTGCAATAAAAAAAAAAAACTTAGCCACACCTTTAGCCAGCAATAACTTTTGAAAACCCCTATAAGTACATTACTTTATAAATAATAGAAAAATATTGGACTTCCAAAATCTTAAGTGTATAATTATGCGATCCTGTTTTTCTAAATAAATATGACAAAATTGAAACCGATATTATTTACGAAATATTTTTTTACCTCTTGCCATTCAGCACTTTGTCAGATTCAATTTTTTTGAAATGATAAACTTTTAAACTATTAAAGTTTGATGTTCACAGGTTCAAAGTGGCAAACACGTCGCAAGATTTTAACACCAGCTTTCCATTTTAACATTTTGAAACAGTTTTACGTAATTTTAGAAGAAAATAGTACCCGTATGGTGCAAGCATTGGAAAGCATGGACGGAAAGGAAATCGATGTCGTGCCGCTGGTGTCTGAATTCACATTACAGTCTGTATGCGGTAAAGTAAATAGTATAATACTGGGGGTGATTCTGAAGCGACCACCTAAAACTATAACTAAATAAAATTAGAGATAGAAATGTCAATCACCGTTTGGTATTCAGAACTCACAAGTTAACTCTAAAATGAAGAGTGACGTTACTAAACTACTCAATTTAGTGTTAGGTGTTATTTTCGTATTCTGACATGCCTTCTAAATGTAATTTTTTCTATAATTTTAAATATGTCAAACTAATTTTAGGAGGTGAACTTTTAGGTGCCGTCTAAATTTATCTTGTTACTTTTTAACGATTTTCTAATATTACCGAAATCAATTTTTTTTGTGCAACTTGCCAAATGGATGATGAATTGGTTGTTATGGCATTTATAAGGAAAGGCTTTTATAGCATCAATTGCCAAGTCGTGAGTTGTAATTTGTTTGTTCCCAAGTAGTCTAATAGTACTGACATTTAGATGATAGGTAGGTTATGTATGTATGTATTTACTCTTACAACAGAAATTAATATTCTATCTGCAGATAGAAGTATGCCTATCTAAAATTTGTTGCCTAGCAATTACTATTATTTGTCAATAAATAACAGCGGTTATTATGAAAAGAAAACAAACATTACTAATGACACAAAATACGCAATTTTAAAATTCTGAGGAAGTCACGAAGTACCTATCTATACAACAACAGACTACCACGTAATTTTTTTTATTTCATGGCATAGGCGCGAAGCCATCACAATCGTAGAATAAATGTCGAATAATTTTTCTTTTGTGATAAAATGAATGATAAATAATAAAATTTCTTTTCTGTTATTTACAAATACGATCAAATCTTAAATTAATAATTTCTGATAGTAAAATTAGTAGAATATAGCTGTTTTTAATGTTTCTAAATTATCCCTTTTTTCTACAGCACTAGGTGTATTTATAATCTGTGTATTCAATTTAAGAAATTGTCAAATACAGTTTAAATTAAGAGAGTCCGGCGTTTCAGAATACGAATTACTTAAAACTAATTTAAAATTATATGTTTAATTTTAGTTTTAGTTTTAGTGCAGGTAACTTTAGAATTACCCCCACTATCTTTCTAAATTTCAAATAACTTTAAGCTTCGCCTTTAAAGATAATTTTCTGATGTATTTTTAGAAACATCTATGGGAACTAAGCTGTCAGACGAAACTTCGTCCGCTGCGGCATCTTACAAAAATGCAATATACGAGCTGGGAAAGAAGTTTGTCGAGAGATTCACGCGGGTCCACTACAACATCGAATTCATATTTGCCCTTTCTTCTATTGGTAGAAAACAAAAGAAGTACTTAGATATTGTTCATAGCTTCACTAAAAGGGTTATAAATGACCGCAAGGAATATATTAAGAAATATGATATCCACATTAACGAAGACAGTATCAGAAATGACGACATATTTTTCGGAACAAGAAAAAAGACTGCAATGCTAGATTTGTTGATTTCTGCCCAAAACAAAGGGTTGATCGATCATATTGGCGTTCAGGAAGAAGTAGATACGTTTATGTTCGAGGTATTAGTCAAGTGATTGTTTTGTATTGCATAATAATGTTTTGATGAGATGTCGTAGTCCTCGACAAAGATTTATTGACCTAGACGTAATGTATGGTCCACAGGGTCACGACACAACTGCAGCTGGCTTATCGTTCTGTTTGATGTCAATTGCAAATGATACAAATGTGCAAGTAAGTGTTTTTATTAGATGAAACATTGCAGTGCTATTTTTAATCCAATATTTTTAGATTGCAATGCATTAGATTTTGCTCATACAGTTTCAATGATAACCAGCATCTAATAAATCTTGATCATGGCACGTTATCGCAAAATGTCACAATCGCATAACAAAATGAATAATGTTTGTTAACTTTTACAATTAACTATTTTGTTTATAGAAGAAGGTATTAGTAGAACTGGATGAGATATTCGGAAATACAAATAGAGCAGCTACAATGGAAGACTTGTCAAGAATGCACTACTTGGAATGCTGCATCAAAGAGTCTCTTCGTCTGTATCCTCCAGTACATTTGATAGCCAGAACATTGGGAGAGACTGTCACACTGAGTAAGTCCAAGAATGCGCAAATATACATACATACACATACACATATATTATGTATACATATTCTTTAGGATAGCACTACCTTTTCCCAAAAAATCTGTTCCTAAAACGTCAATTTCTCACTACCTCCGCACTCCAATATATCAATAAACAAATGAATATACCGGATGAAACAAAAAGACCGTGATTGGAGGAAAAGTAGCTTTAATATTGATGGAAGCAAATTTTACTGAAAGGAAACATTCCTTTATTTTCAAAAATAATTAAACCTGCATTTAAAGATTTTTGAAAAATCACCTGCTTGAGCCGGGAATCGAATCGGTGAAATGAGATAAAAAAAAAACATGCTGTATTTTACGATACCAACTAAAAGAGTCATTCATAAGGATCAATTTCTTTTACACAACAAAGTATCTAAAATTAAAGAAAAAGCAAGAAAAATTTTTTTTTTTGTAAAGCCCATTCACAGAAAAGTTGAAATAATATTTTTAATATTCAATCAACTCGATATAAAAGGCGACACGTAGCGAATTTAGTCGAAGAATACGCTTGTGCATACGTGAAAAAGGGTCTAACTTTGAATAATTCATAAGTTAAGTAAACTATTTTCTTTAGATATTGCGTAAGCTTTACAATAAAAAAATATTTTTCTTGGTATCTCTTTAATTTAATATAAGTACTATGTTGTTTAAAAGAAATTGATCCTTATGAATGACTCTTTCGGTTGGTACCATAAAATACAGGATATTTTTTTTGTCACATTTCCCCGGTTCCATTCCCGGCTCAAGCAGGTGATTTTACAAAAATCTTTAAATGCAGTTTTAATTATTTTTGAAAATAAAGGAATGTCTCCTTTCAGCTAAATTTGTCATCATCAATATTAAGGGTACTTTTCCTCCAACCACAGTCTTTTTTTTCCACTCTGTGTATAAAATGGGTTGATCGTATTTGACTTTGTCTTCTAATATTGCAAACAATTAAATTTGTCAAATCTTATGTGACTGCAGTAGGTTATAGCCTCACTAGCGAGCTGCCCCGGCTTCGCACGGGTGCAATGTAGATACCAATGTGGGCTATTGACTAATAATATGCATGTATTTTACATATAAATACAATCACTATTGCTAAAAACTGCATTAAAATCCGTTGCGTAGTTTAAAAGACGTATAGACAGCGGGAGCGACATGGTTTTATACTATGTAAAGATGAATCTTCTGGAATCGGCCTACTTCATCACGTCCAGATAGGCTGATGTAGTCTTGAGTTTTTCATCTGTTGGCTCTCAAAACATCTATGGGAAGAAGGAGATAAATGTACCTATTCTAAGTCCGTCACCACACAGAAATTCCACGAACGAGCAATTAATTTTCATATTTATTTTCACATATTTTTATTAACAAATAGCAATAAAAGAAAAATAAATAAAAAATGACTAAGTCAGTATCGAATTGCCCACATACTCAAATATTTCCGACGAAGATTGGACCTGCGGGCTTAGAATGCTCTAAGCCTGCGGGCCTATTACCGATCTCATGGTTTTCAAATGATATCATGATGAAATCATAGTGCAAAATATGTCATAAAATTTTCTTTCAGATTTTTGATAATTCGTTCATTATACACGGTTATTTTTTTATCACCCTGGAAAATTTAAGGGACCTTTCACGACATGGTATTAGAATGATTTAAATATAAATAAAAAAAATAACCCCCCTCCTTAATTTTATATAAATTTTTTTAAAAATACAAAAAATGCTGCACTAGTTGAGAGCAGCATTTTTAGAGATTTTTTTTTAATTTTTTATTTCATTTTTTTTTATATAATATTGGATGTGTCCTGAAGCGTCCCTAAAATTTTCCAGGGTGATAAAAAAGTAACCGTGGATATCATGATGACATCATTGAAATTATGCCATAGTAGGTAATGATATGGTACTGGAGATCGGTAATACCAAATGAAGCATTTCATGACTTCCTTATCTTAAAATTTAACCATGTCATACGACGAAAGATCCATAATAGGCCTGCTGATTAAAAATTTTTAAAGTTACTTTTTAAAACCTTCACATATATGTAATTTCAGGTAACTACGTCGTTGACGAGGGAACTATATGTGCTATTTTTATATATGACCTCCATCGTCTTGAAGAATTATATCACAACCCTCTAAAATATGACCCCGACAGATTCTTGCCGGAAAACAGCTCTAAACGCCATGTCTACTCCTACATACCGTTCAGTGCGGGCCCTAGGAACTGCATAGGTATTTATTACAAGTTATCTGTATACGTCATAAGAAACCTACCAGTAGTTTGTTGGGATGTTTCAGAACGCTCCCAGGCTCGTCTTCGAAGCTTCTAACGCTGTAAAGCCCATTTCTAGCCAACTGCAAAGGAAGGACTATTAAATCTTTGTGTAACCAGAAAATTACGTCTTGTAATTGAGAAAATGAACCTATAAAGTATTGACGTGTTGAAAATGCTTATCTCAATATGCTGATAAGCCAAAAATAAAATTGAGTTAGTAACTAACTCTTGGATTTAAAAATGTTAGGGCCTATTTTCACAATGCACGTATCAATTAATTAAAATGACATAGCTTGAGTTTCATTCCTACCAAATACTTCAGTATAAGGGATCAATTGCTTACTTTAACCATTTAATACATTATTGTAAGAGGCTCTTATTTCATTAGAATGAGTAATAGCACGTCATGGATTACACTCCTTCGTCGCCTTGTTTTCACAACGATAAGATTATGAATGACTAGCTGTGCCCGCGAACTACGTTTCGCCATACTACTTTTTTCCCCGTTTTTGAAACATTTTTCATTGATGCTCAGCTCCTATTAATCGTAGCGTGATCTTATATAGCCTAAAGCCTTCCTCGATAAATGGACTATCCAACACAAAAATATTTTTTCAATTTGAATCAGTAGCTCCTGAGATTAGCGCGTTCAAGCAAGCAAGCAAACAAACAAACAAACTCTTCAGCTTTATAATATTAAGTATAGATTGTTTGTTTGATCGTAATAAAATTCAGGCTCTATTTATAAATGTAATCTGTTTACAGGTCAAAAGTTTGCCATGATGGAAATGAAATCAGCATTGGCGGCGGTATTGAGAAAATATACATTGGAGCCGGTCACTAGACACTCTGACATCGAAATTACAGCAGATATTGTTTTAAGGACGACTCATCCAATTCTTGTTAAGTTCATAAGAAGAAAAACGTAAATTAACTAGTATAGGGATAGTGGGGTAAAAAAGAACTTCGAGACTAATTAGTTTATGCAACGTGTTAAAAAATAACCCTTAAAAATATAATAAATTATCAAAGCCAAAAATATTGTCAACCCTGTAAGCTGTCATTTCAGAGAACCGGGTGGGTTATTATTGTCCAAGAAAAAATCTATCACGATTGCTTATAATTTGACAGCCATTGCGCCGTGAACATAAGACTCTGTATCGACTTCTTTTTATAAAGGCGTAATGGATGGGCGGCGACTGTCAAATTGTAAGCGATGGCGATAGATTTTTTTTAGACAATAACCCCCCGGAGCAGCGCACCTGTCATTCTGCGTAGTTTACTTACTATTTAATTTTACTGAAATAGGGTTTGCACATCAATGAAAAATTTAATGATTTTTTGGTGGTAAGTCGTACAGTAATATTAAGGTTTATAAATAATGTAAATGTAAATGAACTCTTTATAAGGGTTTAACCTGCGTTTTATGGGTATTTATGTAACACCGTGTATATGTATTAAAGTGACTTTTTTGCTCCCAAAAATCATTGCTCATTGACACGCTGTCGAATACCGCATCGAAATACCGAATAACACTATAAACTAATTTCATGCAATATTGGTCTAACAGAATCTCATGGTACGAATAAGGAATTTTTGTTATTTTCATAGTATAATATCGATTTTCGCCATTCATGTTAAATTCGGAGATGTGGCAATCAATTACAAAAAAAACAATCTAATTCTCTGGTATTGCAAAACAATGTAGATTTCCATTTTTTTGTCATGAGATTCTGGCAGATGTATATTGATAACGTTATGATACTAGGAGTATACGAGACTCCTAATATCATGAACAATAAACCAATTCTCTGGTATTGCAAGCAATTAAGATTTCATTTTTTGTCATAAGATTTTGGCATCATGTCATGTCATGTTGTTTTTTTTCTTTTTGATTGACACTTTACTTGTATTATTAAATGTAATAATAGTTACTTAATATTAGATAAATGATCATTATACTTTTGCACATTTTTTTATTTATTGATGCAATAATCAAAACCCGGTGTTTGAAATTCAGCTAGGTACGCGTTAGGTCCGATACATATTACATATACTTTTATAAGTATGGTACAAATAGTAAGTTAATCCATAACATTCGCCGCTTTAACGATTGCTGGTTAACTACAAAAAATGCAGGAGGACCGGCAAAAATGTATGGCGGCTAGTCCAAAAACCAATAACGACATGACATATGTCATTAGAAAGGTATTTCAATATACTACAATCATGGACTTAATTATTAAGTCCATGACTACAATAGTTACTATGGGAGCTCATTTCAAATCATTGTGTAAGAAAGGGTATGGCGATATAAAAAAACTTATACACGATTAATAAAAATGAATTATTTCGTATTCTATGACGAATTTGCGCTAGTAGATTCTAGAAACTTTTATGTCTGTAATATGGAGGTTTATGTTGGAATATAACGTAATGGATCTATGTCTGTCGACACGTCAAGTTTCAGGAAGTAACCGTAACATTAAAATGGATAATTGGTTTACCAGTGTCCCTTTGGCTAAAGAATTACTGAAAGACCACAAACTAACCGTTGTTGGAACTATTCGACAAAATAAACCTGAGATCCCTAACGAGCTAAAGACTAAAAACAGGGAGCCATGCTCGTCACTTTTTGCATTTGGTGAAGACCACAACACGCTCGTATCCTACTGTCCAAAAAAGAACAAAGTTGTTTTCTTGCTCTCTACCATGCATCACGACACTGCTGTAAATTCAGCCTCAGCTCATAAGAGGCCTGAGATTATAGAATTTTACAATATCACCAAGGGAGGGGTTGATGTTGTAGATAGGCCAAAAAAGAATTATTCAGTTGCAAGAAGATGCCGTAGATGGCATGTGAGAATATTTTTCTCCTTGATGGATATTACAGGGATAAATGCACAAATAGTGTTGGCATATAATCAGCCAGATAGGATTATGTCCAGAAAAGAATTTCTGAAAAAATTGCTAATCTTTCTCTCTGTGATGATTACAGAGACAAAAAAGACCTGAAGGACCACTACTAATTATATAATCATAAAAAAAAGAATGAGCGTTCAAGATCGGTGTCTTATAAATATGAGGTACAAATCAACAACGCCATACACAGTAAAGCAGTTCGAAATTTTAAATGTTTATTACAATTTTGCTTTTAATTGCTTTTTAAAACGAGCTAATGTAAGTATAAAAGGGTCAATATCTGATAATTTTTTATTAAATATTTTTGGAACACGTCTGAAAAAAGAATGCTGACAGTAATTTGTACGGGCATAGCCAATATAAAATATTTCACTCGAACGAGAGGATATACGTGGTACTTTGAATTTAATTTTTTCAAACTAATTGGGACAGTGAATTATATGTTTGAAAATTTTAAAGAAATATAAACAGTCTATGTATCGCCGTCTGGCGCTCAAGGAAGACAATTGGTAGAATTCAGCTGCTTCTTTAGAGCTATCGAAAGGACCATCACCAGTTCTATAAGACAGGGATTTCAGAAAAATGTTTTGGATCCTCTCTAACCGGTCAATGTGCACTTGGTAAAGTGAAGTCTACACTATACTGCCAAATTCTAAGACACTCCTCACGAAAGAATAATAAAGTATTTTATAAGTAAATTGGTTTTTGAAGGGTTTGCCTAATCGTAAAATCATTCCTAGTTTTTTATAAGCATTTTTAGTAATATTATCCAAGTGCTCATTGAACGCCAGTTTAGTATCGAGTGTAACTCCCAAATCTCTGATTTTAGCAACTCTGATTTTTACCACCCAAATTATATGTATAGATAATAGAGTTAAATTTACGGGAGAAACTAATAACACAACATTTGTCTAGATTTAGATGTAAGTAATTTAGGACACAATATTCATAAAAATTATCTAGATCCTTTCGCAAATGCTGAAAATCTGCTGGAGAAGCAACTACACTATAAATGTTAGTGTCATCGGCGTAAACTAAGTGTTTGTGTTACTGAGACATAATGACAAGTCGTTTATATAGATTGTAAACAAGACTGGGCCACGGTGTGAGCCCTGTGGTACTCCAGATGGCACCGGTAGGGATCTAGACGTATATCCTTTTAAGGCTACAGCCTGACTACGGTTACTGACATACAATGTGATCCAACGCAGGAGGTCGCCGTGTATGCCAAGTTTCCGAAGCTTATAAATTAATTGGTTATGATTAATTTTGTCGAAAGCTTTAGAAAAGTCGGCATAAACGGCGTCCACCTGCTGCCCGGAATCAATTTTCTCCAATATAAAATCAGTAAATGTGAGAAGGTTTGTATCTACGCTGCGACCCCTATAAAAACCATGCTGAAATGGCGACATATGTTGATACATGGCGGCAGTTAACTGCTGAGTAACAATTTTTTCAAAAATTTTCGCGAATATATTTAATTTAGATTTTGGTCGAAACATTTCTTTTTTCCCCATTCTTATAAATCGGTGTTATAAGGGCTGATTTCCATTTAGAAGGAAAAATACCTTCAGAAAAAGATTTTTTAAATATTTTTTGAAGCGGTATCACCAATGCGCAGGCACAATTTTTAATAAATAGTGGAGGGATAAGTATATCTAAATTTTTTAATTGTTTTAGTATATTTTTTTTAGTAAATTCAATAGTGCTAATATCAATAGGGCATTCCGTAAAGTGTTCCTGTGACGTTACCGATGTTATATTTTCAATGAAAACAGAGTGAAAATATTCATTAAAATAGTTACTTATTATCTCACCATTAAATGAAGACTCTCCGTTAAAAGTCATTAGGTCCGGTATAGAGTTGACAGAAAATTTTGATTTAAGAAAAGTCCAAAAATATAATGGGTGAAATTGTTTTGTGTTTCGAGTTTAATTAATACCTACTTATGACAAACAATTTTCTGCCATACAATATTCTTGATTATTATGCGTCTTGACGATTAATTAAATCAAAATTATGAAATAGGTATATTTTATGAAAATAAATTTTATGCCTATAATGAGAGCCGCTGCCGCCGCTACTTTGTGTACACACGATGACACGGACATATCAAATGTACAGGCAAATGCGGTCGACTGTAATTTTGCCATTAATAGGTGACGTGACACAATATTATTTTTGATTTTTCTGGCAGCAAACTATTTGTTATTTCAGTGGATTTTCGCTAAATATCTAGCGGAGACAAAAAATTTTCATCTTACTCGCTACTAACAGGAGACATATCTTTTTAATACACTCTTCGTTGATAAAATTAAGCATACTTCCCCCATTTCAATATGTGCACATCATGAAGACTCCATACTATATAGAGAAAAAGAGATTATTACTAATCTCCACAACATAACATGTCCTGATTGCACTGTCTAAGATGATGATGTCTTGTCAGGTGGCTGTGGAGTGGGAGCGGGAAAACGAATATCTATGATGCAGACGGTTGGGTGGGCTATAGAAGGCGGACCTTCTTGGTTCGCCTTCCGTGATCGCCCTAGTAGAGCTGAAGGCTTGGATTGCAATCCATGTAGGGACAAGGTTCCCCCGTCGGTGTGGCGATTACCTAAGTGTTTTGCTAATCCTGTTTTGGGCATTTTTAACGATCTGTATGTACTGTATGTATGTATACAAAATATACAAGCCTTGACAAGCATATTTTTTGTAAAAAAATTTATTATTCCTACACATAAATAGGATGTGTTTATAAAAACTACACATGTAAAATTACAAGTGACAAATGTCATTATTTATTTTACAAGTATATTTTTACACATAGATTGATTTTGTTCAACAGCATAACCATTGTATGTGCTAATTCGCAGAAAATCATTACAAATCCTGAGTGTCCGACAAGTCTCCATGCCATCTTACAAATTTATGTGTGCCTTCCCTCGTACCGCAATATATCTTTTTTTAATTTAATTTCTTTTCAAAATGTGGTCTAGTGATACGAGCGACGAAGAAAATATTTGAAATACGGATGAAGTTGAAGGAATATACATAGGTTTTTGACATTGCACGGCGATATACAATTTTATTTTTAGTTAATGTTATTTTTGTTACTCTGTGGAGTCTGTGGACTCTGTGGAGGGAGTCCGTGGTATATTTCCAGAATTGACTTCAAGTCCTTACCTAGTATCCGTTTTGACGGTACCACTATTAGTCTGAGCAAAGAGGTAAAGAATCTGGGTGTTTATTTTGACAACTGCTTTTCCTGGTAGAAGCAAGTGTCAGAGGTAAGCAGGAAAGTGTTTGGTGCGTATAGTTCCCTTAAACGCCTAAAAAACTTGCTTCCGATCAAAACGAAAATCTTGCTGGCCCAGTTCCTACTTCTTCCAATTTTGGACTACTCTGATACGTGTTATCCCGATCTAACTGTTACTCAGTTGAATAAACTGGAGCGTTTGCAGAACCTTTGTATTCGGTTTATCTTTGGGCTACGCAAATTTGATCATATATCACACTATCGCTCCAAACTTCAGTGGCTCCCTATAAGCCGTCGGAGAGATTGCCATATACTTTCTCTTCTCCATTCTATACTTACCAGTCCGTATGCTCCTCACTATCTCAAATCCCGTTTCCTTCTCTACTCCTCAACAATAACCAGACCCCTTCGCTCCTCAAACGACATGACACTAGTACTCCCACCTCACTCCTCTATGTTTTACGACAAGTCCTTCAACGTTAAAGCCATTAGACTTTGGAATTCCTTACCTGAGACCATAAGACGTGCACCATCTCATGATTCTTTTAAGCGGGCAATAAAAACACATTTTATGCAGCTAGAATTTTAAGTCCTTGTTATCCTATTTTATGTATTTGTATATGTGTATATATTTTTAAAATTGTATATGTATTGCATTGTCAAGTTGTCCGCAAATGTATGTCTCCACACGCCCAGTTAGGTTGACTGGAAGAAATCTCTTTTAGAGGTAAGTCCACCTTTGTACATGTTTCTCTTGTATATTTGTTTTTTTAATTGATTTATGTGCAATAAAGAGTTTTATATTTAAAGGTATGTAGTATATGTATTTTATGTAGTTTATGAATTTTGTAGGCTTATTTACTTATTAATAATATGTAGTTTATGTATTCTATTATTATGTTAGAATTTTACGGTCCCGTTGTTTATGTTTCGTATTAAACTTTCTTCTACGGTTAGGTTGCCTGGAAGAGATTGCCACTTTGGCAATAAGGCCGCCTTTTGTTATAAGGACTAGTTTTTAAGAAATTCCTGTAACTATTTTTTTTGCAATAAAGTTGTACATACATACATTATATTATTGATGAACAATGTAGCTATGGACTTCCGAAAATTAATTCCTGATTCTATTAACTATATTGATAGATCTGCCACCAAATTAAAAAAAAGTGTTATAATACTTAACATTAATTAATGTTTTGTGTTAATAATATTTTTAAACACTAGTAACTCAAGTTTTATCAATTGACACCTAATTCAACTAACTGGTTGTTTAGCTTCGTAAACGTTATTCCAACGATTATAGTGTTAAACTGTTAACCAATTGAACGGGGAATTTACTATGACATGGCCTTAAGCTACAATTGCCGAACGAAAAGGCATAATAACGTTCAGTTGTGTGTAATTTATCGTACAGACCAGACTAATGTGAAGATGATAACGTGTTTAGTGATAATAGCGACATGTTTGTGTTTTGTACACTTGTTGTTGAATTATAACAGCAGGGCTCGCGCTATAAGGAGAGTTCCAGGGCCGAAGGGCACTTTTATCGTTGGAAATGCGTTTGATATTGTTGTGGCACCAGGTACTCGTCTTTAATAATAGAATTTTCTATGTGCTACTGGATTTCAAGTAATCATTACCCTATTTTAATAAGAACTGACTATTGAACTTAAAAATATGGAATTGTAAGAAAACATGTGAGAAATATAATTTCGTTAGGAGCCTTTTAAAACTTTATTTGGAGATGCCACCACTGGTTAACTGTGAAAATGTTCTTTTTCTAACAAAAAATCACTTGCATAGGTTACAGACAATCACATGGTGAAATGGGAATTAAACATTCCATTATCTAGTTTTATATGTTTGATTTTACGACAAAGGCTCATTTTGAAATTGAAAAGTAAAGCTCGTGTAAATTTATGTTTAAGTGTATGTTTTGAGTAAGATTTTTTAATTTTCCATCTTATTGAATCAAAATTTTAACAAAGTGTTTGTTTTAGTGGAGCTATTTAGTTTGGGAAGAAAATACGCTAAGCAATGGAAGGGGATCTATAAATTTTGGGCGTACCCATTCGGGGCGGTTAATATTTACAATCCAGCAGATGTAGAGGTCAGTGCAAAATATTAATTTTAAAATCTAACTAGCGGGAGGTCCGAAAAAAACGAGACTTTTGCTACTCATCATAAGTAACGGGACTTGGTACTGATTGAGGCATCTGCGCCGTCTTAAGAAAGCAGAGGTACCCTACCCTACCAATTTCTGTCACAAAGCATCGGTACTTTCATTGCTGTGATCCGGTTTGAAATGGTAAAAAGACGGTAAGATTCCTGACTGCTGTGTCATAAGTTGATAATGTACAGTCAACAACACGTTAAATTGTACATTTGCATTACGAAAGTCGCTATTATTAGGAGCGAGATAAGGACGGTCTCAAAGTTCCTATGTAATATCTGACGCGTTGTCGCGTTGCAGACTTGCGAATCTTACTTCAAGCGACTATCACCTCTTACCATTAGGTAGGCAGTTAGCTTGTTTGTCAACTTTTGTTGAGAAAAATATGGATGCTTCCTCATCAACGAGGCGAAAGTTCGATTTTACCCATAATCTGGCATTTACTTCTAAGTGCGAAAGTCCGAGCGTGACATTATATACTTTTTGAACATGAGGGTGAAGGTCGCGGGAAGCCACTGGATGCGGGAGGCCCAGGACCGATCGGTATGGAGATCCTTGGGGGAGGCCTATGTCCAACAGTGGGCGTCTCTTGGCTGATATGAGAACATGAGCATTATGCTATATTATCTATCTACCCATAACGACTCGTGCTTAACCCACGGTGTGACTATTACCTGCTATTAATAAAGACGACAAGACGATTATAAAACTAAACTAATTTTTGAGGTGCCAGTCGCTTGACAAATTTAAATTTAAATAAAAGTTTCATATAATTAAGTTTAACCAAATATTAATACAGCAAGCAAGATGTTTATCTGACAATGTTTCTATAATAAATATTTTTTACAAAAAGAATAATTTGGCAAAATATTTATTTCTTAAATTTTCTTATGTTCATTTTCTAACCTTGCGTTTGAAAACGTATTTGAGTCTGCATATTTAGCAACTACTAAACTCTTCACTAATAATATTGATTTTATTAAAAATCAAATTTCCTAATTTTGCTTTCCGTAAAAATATTTGCGAATTTTTTGTACATACTCATACGACAGGGAAGCCCCTGGCTTTTATTTCACCTGATGGTAAGTGACGACAAGGCCGAAGGTAGAAACGAGAATCCCGTGGAGTCAATAGCTAAGGAGGAGGCTATTTTACCTCTCATTGTCGGAATACAACAACGACCGCTGGGGCGGAAAGGTCCTCGAGTGGCGGTCGCGTCTCGGTAGATGCAGCGTTGGTAGGCTCCCTACAAGGTGCACTGTTCTGGTGAATGTCGCGGGAAGCCGCTGGATGCGGGAGGCGCAGAACCGATCGGTTTGGAGAAGTTAAAAATAATATAAGAATAGGTACAGAAACATCACATTAATATTAAAGTCGGTGTCGAATTTTTAGACTTTCTAGGAGATCATCGTTTGGCACCGACTTCAATATAACTTCAATAAGTAGGTACCTATAGGTTTTACCGGAGGGAGATTCTGTACCAGGGTCGTGTGCAGGGGTACCTCCGTCTTACCTATTTCTGCCGCAAAGCAGCAGTGCTTGCATTGTTGTGTTCCGGTTTGAAGGGTAAGATATGGCACTGAAATTACTGGGTACCGTGACTTTACATCTTAAGTCACAAGTTGGCAACGTACACTGTGGTTCTTGTGGGGGTTGCAGTTTTGCTGCGAATCTCACAGGAACCACATGTGGTGACTGTTACCACTTACCATCAGGTGGGCAGTTTGCTTGTTTGCCAACTTAATTGCAATAAAAAAAAAACCTAACTGTATTGAAAAAGATTACCGCTAAAATGATTTATTATTTTCAAACATTATCAAACACGTTTTGACAACCCTACTTACATGTTTGTTGTATGAAAACAGTTGTAAATTAGCGGGTAAATTTGCCCACTTCTTTCTAGACGAACTATGACTATTTGCTTATTGGTTTTAATGTATTTAGGCCAATCTTGCCGAAAACTCTGTGGTTCATATTATGGTTCAAACCTTCCTTTTTTTTTAAACGAAGAATATATTGAAAAAGTGGGCAAAATTGGATGGTTTCTCGGTATACGCGTCGAGTTAAGAACCTCCTCCGTTTTTTCGTACGTTAAAAATATTTTGTTCCCTTAACTATGGCGTACCTTTAGTTAGCTTTATTGTGATGTGATTGTGTTTACTATGTTCATTGCAGTAGCATATTATTATAAGAACACCTCTACAATCGAGTACAAGATTAAAAGAGTTTCACAAACTTTATTTGATGTTTCAGACTCTAGTTTCAACAATGAAGTATAATGAAAAAAGTGATTTCTACTCATTTTTGAAGCCTTGGCTTGGAGATGGTTTACTTTTAAGTGCAGGTATAGTAGTGGTAGATAAAGAAAAGCTTTTTCGATTCTTATAAGTAGCGCATTTTATATAGTTTTGCCATATTTATTACAAATAATACAATATTTTTTTCATGCGTTAGCTAGGTACAGTAATAATATCACGAAAAATATAAATAATCGATATTATGTTACATACGCAATATCTTCTTTTTAATAATAAAAATTAGCAACAATTTCTTTTGTTTTATTCCATGTATCGTAGTAAAAATTTAGTTTTACTTAAACCAACTTTAAAATTTCAGGTTCGAAATGGCAGCATCGTAGAAAAATTCTCACACCAGCTTTTCATTTCAATATTCTGCGTCAGTTCTGCGTTATTTTGACTGAAAATAGTCAAATATTGGTGGAAAAAGTCGAAACTATGTTGGGAGAGCCTGTCGATGTAACCCCTCTGCTTTCAGAGTTCACATTAACCTCAATATGCGGTAACTACACGTACTTTTCATTATAACAATGTGTATTACATTGTTGTGTTTCAACAATTAGAGGTGAAACCCAGTTCCTCAGTTGTTAAGTAGTGTAGGTGAAGGTCTGGTAAAATAATAGCTAAGCTTAAATGTAATTAAACATTATTTTTATGAAACGAATTCAATAATCTGAAATTCTGTAGTCTTTGAAACTTAGAACATATCATAAATTGTAAACTCGAAATATACCCGACGTAAACTCGACAATGTTAAAATATTTTGAACTCATGAAGATAGTACTGGAACGCACGCACAATTACAACATAGTAATTCCAAAAACTAACGGTTTTATGAGCGCTGAAAGTTTTCAATGGAGTCCCAGAGACTTACCTGGTAAACTAAGGGTCTGTATAAGATTTTTTATACATTGCACATGGTGGCGTAAAAGTAATGTTAAATTGTGAATTGGTTATGACTATAATTTTGCAAGAAATGAATGATTGAGTTCCGGTAGAGTTCCGCTGTGTATCGCTCTGTGGCTTGTTGTCAACTATACAAGCATTTGATGATATTTGTGGAAATAATTACTGACTAGGTGAACTTCATATATCCTTGATAGAATGACACATCTAAAAAACCGCAAAGTGTGTCGTCTTTGTTTATTATTTTTCTTTTTGAACCCCTTTATCAAAACGTATATAAAAGAAAATAAAACAACATTCAACTCAAGCCGTTTTTTAAGACTTAGCGATACTATTGAGCGCAGATTCATATAAAAAAAGGTTTACATTATTTCATAACTTATGCGCCTCTCTGTATAAATAGGTGAAAGGTGGCAAACAAGTATAGGGCTCATTCATTCGGAGGAACCCAACATAATTTACAAAGATGTTATTTGCCGGCAATCTGCGTGGTGGAGCTATTTCCCCAGTCGGGCTGCTTGTAAAGGAGGCTAGATTTTTAAAATGCCTCTGAATTTTTGCTTGCTTATATATATTTTGGTATATTACAGAAACAGCAATGGGCACGCAGCTTGACGACGAAACATCAAAATCTGGAAGGACTTATAAAAGAGCTATTTACGATATAGGAAAAGTGCTAATGGACAGGTTTTCGAGAGTATATCTGTACTCGGATTTTGTGTACAATAAGACGTCATTCAAAAAGAAGCAAGATAGAATTGTGAAAATAATTCATGATTTTACAGAAAAAGTAATAAATGATAGAAGGAACAATACAAGCAAGCTTGATAATCATTTTGAAGAGATCGATGAAGATAATATTGACGGAAAGAAGAGGGCGGCAATGCTAGACCTTTTGATTCTGGCGGAGAAAGATGGATTAATTGACAGTCGAGGTATACAAGAAGAGGTAGACACGTTTATGTTTGAAGTAAGTGGAGTTTTTACGTATAGGGAAGCTCACAGAAGCTTTTACCTCATCTGATGGTATGTGACGATAATGCCAGTGATGGAACCGACCGAATTCCACCTGGCTTCTCAGGAACTGTTAATAGAACTTCTAATTGGCAGAACACAATAATGTTTTTAACATTGTTATATGAGATGGTGGTAATTAGCTAGGCCGTATTATTACCAAGCATTTTTAAAGAAAACTTTCTCATTTATGATATTGTTTACTTTCTGTCCTTGTTGAACACACTACTATGGTTCTACGCTGTATAAGAATATTGTTACAATCAAAAACATACCTCCATACTTTCTATATGTATAGAGTATAGGTATCTCTCCATTGATTGGAGAGATACCTATATCGATTAAGTTTTGAAATCCCATTACCTTAATGATAATTGATAATAATTTATCTTAATTTTATATTCTTTCCGAACAGGGACACGACACAACCGCTTCTGGACTCATATTCTGTTTGATGCTGCTAGCGAACAATAAAGAAGCTCAGGTACGTACTTACGTTAAATAATTATCTCAAAGCTCAAAAGACTTACAACTTATTCAACGACATAAATAATTTTGTCGATGTAGAATATACTGACTATACCACGTTATACTAGGGATCAAATAACGGGCACAGGAGTGACACAGTATCACGTATCATAGCATACATGGAAAAACTTGTCAAATAATGTAATCATTTCTGTATGCTGGACGCGAGAGTATAATGTTATAACAAAAATTCCGAAAAGTTTGCTGGAACAAATTGACTTCCAGCAATTGAAAGTCGGATCTAAAACAAAATCCAAGAAAAAATTGTTTTATATGTACTGACATATATGTAAATGTCAGTGCTTATATGAATGTCTAAAAATACAAATATTTTAATGTAAATCGTATTCTCATGTCGTATTCTCATAACTTAATTTTGTTTGAAACGATTATCACGAATCGTTCCTCTTTTTGAACTTTCTTTTACATTTTCAACGAAATAGCAATCTACACGTGGGATGTAATAATGCACAAGCCTCAAGATATTGTGTTGAGAAATGAAAAATACCTGAAAAAGAGCGTTACTGAAAAATAACAAAAAAAAAATAATTTATCAGGAACGTCACTGACCCAAGCTATTTCTAAATCTGCTGAACTAAAACTGAAGTTATACATTTTTATACTTTTTGACTGTCTTAGATTAACTTTCTTTTCAAAAGGTCAAACATTATATTTCTCGCTTAGATAGTATTGATAAGAGGCAACATATGTTTAATTTTCAGGATAGAATTGTGGCCGAATTGAATGAGATATATACCGATGAAAGAAGAAAAACTACTATTGAGGATTTAACTAAAATGAAGTATCTGGAAAGATGTATCAAAGAGTCTCTTAGACTATATCCTCCGGTGCATTTTATTAGCCGTATCATAAATGAACCAATTGAATTAAGTATGAAATTTTAGGCTGGCCTCACACAGCCGGAATGTCTCTCTGATTTAATAATCTGATTTCATATTATTAATTCAGAAAGCCCAGAATTCCATACAATGTCAGTATGCTCCACACAGATTCTATTTCTTTTAGATTATGAATTTCTCATCTGTAAGAATGATACTGACATGCGTTCTGAATTCCGGTTCAGAATATTTCATATTATGATTTCATAACGCGCGTATTCCCATACATTTGAATAGAGCGGCACACACATACTGGAATCAGACTATGAATTATTGCAGTTGACAATGCAAGCGGTTACGGCTGGACGTGTCGCGACCTGTTAATAAATAGATTGTACTTATTGATTCATAGAAATTATACTCAGGCTGTACTTGTTGATTAAAATTATCATAACTTGTTTAATTTTAAGTAATTGTAAGTCTTTCTTTAGCAGAAATAGCTTTTCTCATGTGTATGTCTTTCTTTCGGATTTTATTCTCCAGCAAATGGTGCTACTGACATTCTGTAGTAATCAAAGAATCTGTCAGGATACTGTCGTAATTTTCTCGCCGTAATGTGATACTGACTCTCCTTTACTCTGTTCACATTTAGAGGATGAATCCAGTATTTGCGTTTGCATTTCTTTTTTTTATTATGTAGAGCCAAGAGCATTGCTATTAGTATTAATTCTTCTTCCATAAAGACGTTTGCATGTGTCGGGAATCACGAGGCTACTGTTCAATCTGAATTTTTAAGATATATGTGAGGTAAGGTGCCGAAATTTTAGATTATTAATTCAGATCATGAATTCAGAGCGACATTCCGGCTGTGTGAGGCCAGCCTTAGTATTAACTGCCAAACCTTATTTTTAGTCCTATTAAGGTCTATCCACACACTTCAGGGCCATGCTGGGGACGTGACCGGGCCGTGTCCAATCTGTACCCCTTAAGCACCATTTACAGAAAACAATATGCATTATGACTTTGTTTAATACGGGAGAGATGCTTATCGCTTCTATTATTAACGCATTAATTTTACAAGCTTTCATTTAACTTGCAATGTAAGTATGTATGTTCGGGTGAAATCTTGCAACTCAATTTTGAAGCAGATATCTTTATCCGATTGAGCTAAGATTTTGTATACACGTTCAGTTTGGATGACAATGCATGGTTGACTATGTGACGTCATATTAATCCAAGATGGCGGCATACCCAAGATGGCGGACTAATTATTTTTAATGCACTCCTATAATATGGGTATCAAATAAAAGGTCTTGCTAAGAATACCCTTGAAATAGGCTCAAAGCTCTTCGCTGCTGGTCAAGCATACGTGGCCTTAAGTAGGGTAAAATCATTAGAAGGTCTTCTTATTGAAGAGCTAGACTGTTCTAAGTTAACCGGCAGACGATCTTGCAACAATGATGCGTTGAATGAGATGAGCAGACTGAGAAACGTGTCCAGTGATAACTAAATAGTAAAACATAATTTAAATGTAAAAAAATCTTTTTAAAAACAAGCTTTTATTTAAATGCGCTAAAAATAAAAATAAACTTTTACTTATGACGTCATTTTACATTTAACACAATTTATATGACATAAAAGCTTGTCGCAAGATTAGTTTTGTAGTTAAACAATTATAAATTAGATAATTTGATGTGAATAATTTTATCCATTAGAATTTTCAAACTAAGTAAATACGAGTAGGTACTTAAAAGTACTCTTTAAAGTACTTTATAGTTACTACACCCAAGTAAAAAAGTAAGCTAGTGTCCGTACAACACCTGACCAGCGGCGGAGAGGGGCCCCTCTGTGGTGAAAGCCCACTCATGGACTCTGCTTCACAAATAGTGGACGTGACAAATACACAAGTAGACTTGATAAATAACAGGGGGCCTACATAGGCGGCCAAACACTACCTGATTACTTCGATAACCAACACAATTCGCGAGGCGGGCGCAATACACTCTTGCGCAACGTCACTGACATGACCTATCAACGCGCGAGCTCAAAGGCGACTCCTTTCGGGAGGGGGTCGGGAGCGAATCTAGCTAGTGCCCCTGATTTCCGAACAGTGCCAAACGATGATCTCCTAGATAGTTTTAAAATTTAAGCTGGTATTCAATTCAAGTCCAAAGTCAGGTCAAGTCCAAAAGTTTAGGATTCTTCCGCCATCAGCTCCGTTCATGACTACTAGATGCAAATACGTGAATAACTTCCGGAAAAACATGAAACACGTTCGACGTACCTATAAAATTTAAGGGTTTCCCTCGATTTTCATGGGATTGGGATCCCATCATTAGACCCTGACTTTGGTGACCTTGGGACTACCCCAGGAGTATACTCTATCGAATACAAAAAGAATTTTTCAAAATTGGTTCACAATTAATTAGGGTTTCTTTCACTATAAAGATTTCATTCACTAAAAATTTAAAAATAAAAAATATTTTACGAAAAATAAAAACCGACTTCAAAAACACTGAAAAGTTAAAAATAATATAAGAATAAGTACAGACAACATCACACTTCTATATTGAAGTCGGTGCCAAATTTTAAGACTTTCTAGGAGATCATCGTTCGAAGTCAGTTTTTATTTTTTGTAAAATATTTTTTTTGTTTTGATTATTAAGTCCATGGTTCCGACATATTTCATATCACGTTTTTGGTTTTCTGTTGGCTTTTATGCACTGTTGCAAAAATTACTTAGTAACCATTTTATGGCGCTCTATCAAATTGCATTAAAACATGCTGATGCCCTGATGGTGTTTAATAAAAGTCAGGTATTTTTTTGCCATCAAACTATTGTAGGCCTTACCACCTATTATTTTTTATGGACTGAACAATAATTATTAAATTGAGATTTAACGGAAAGTGTATATTAATATGTATACGAGTATAAGGTGTTTCTCTCTATTTTCAGGCAATTTCAGAATACCTCCTGGTACATTCTGTCATGTCCAGATTTACGACCTTCACAGAAGTGAGGATTTATTTGAGGATCCCGAAAGATTCGACCCTGATAGGTTTCTACCAGAAAATAGTGTTGGGCGTCATCCATATGCTTACATACCATTCAGTGCCGGCCCGAGGAATTGTATTGGTAATTATATCGTGTCACGATAGTTGTCCGGGATAAACTCCGAAATTACTTAACCAATATTGATAAAATTTGACTTATTTTGTATGTTATTTTGTCCAACTTAAAAGATAGAGTTGATTGAGTTTTGAAACGGTTTTATTTGGCTTGCCCTGTTTGTTTGGGTCAAATCTTGCAAGTTAAATTTGACTCATTTGCCAGTGTCCGATTGAGCTGAAATTTGGTATACACCTTTAGTTGCGATGACAATGCAACTACCTATGTATATATATATTATTATCTCCACTTTTAATAAAACCTTATTTAAGTAAAAAAAAACTTATTTATTTATTATCTCGAATATTGAACTCAGTATTTATTATTGCGTTAAACATTATTATGACGCAACGTGGTACGCGGGCATAGCTAGTTATAGCTATAATTTGGTTTATATTGTTTAAAATAGTGCTGTTTTAATTTTATACAGAATATGCAAAACAAGAGCGTCGGTGGCGCTGTGGCCTCGGCACTGGACTGTGCTCCGAGTAGAATCGGGAGGCCCCAATCGATTCTGCCATGTACCAATGTGTTTTTCGTTTCACGAATTTCATATGTACATTTATCTGACGCTCCTACGGTGAAGGAAAACATCGTGAGGAAACTTGCATACACCTGCGAAGTAATTCAAAGGTGTATGTGAAGTCAACCAATCCGCACTGGGTCAGCGTGGTTTGACTAAGGCCTAATCGCCCTAACTAGTTAGGGTAGGCTCGTGCCCCTCGGTGGGGAAGTATATGAGCTGTAATGATGATGATGATGATGCAAAATAAATTATTTATGATAAATCTACAAATGTAATGGAATATCACAAAGAAAAATGTGTCCATATAGTGGCTTTTAATGAAGTAGAATATGGCTTTTGGTCCTCACTTGATAGTAAATGACGATAAGGCTAAAGATGGAAGAAGCAAGTTCCCCTGGATTGTCTGGAGATTCTGATAATTTGAAGTACTGACAAGTTTGGCTAGTACTTCAAATTGTCAGAATAAAAATTATTTTTAAAATTGTGATGATCTTACTAATTATCTTACTAACTTATATGTACTTAATAACTTACTTATATTTACTTAATAACTTACTTATATTTACTTAATAACTTACTTATATTTACTTGATAACTTACTAATTAACTTACTAACTTCGCTGAAAGCGATGATGAATATGGTAATTAGCTAAGTCGGCACCAAAGCCTACCAAACAAACTAATCACGAAACCGAACCCCGAATCTTGGCATCAAAACCAAATAATCGCTACACTACGAAGGTCGCCAATAAAATTACGAATGAACTTATTACACATAAAGCTTAAAAATTCTATTTTTCTCGTCGGCATGTTTTTCAAGACTCCAACAATTTGTAACATGCACTTCGGAGTGTCACTTCCGGATTATCTATAAACTTATTATTGTGTCTAGTAAGTCATTAAACATCATTAGTGAAACTTTTAATCCAATATGTTCGTGGAAAGTTTGTAGAGTTTTCTGTATAGGAAATTCTCAGGAAAAGCTTGAGGTCTGGAATTATAGCGCCCGGAAAATGGCAATAAACTCACCTTTTTCATGGGATGAAAATACTGGTGGTGCCCCAAGTAGACTCCACCACGTCGGCGTTTCACCGACTTGTATTGCTGAATTTTATTTGACTACCAACTCATAGAAAGCTGGTATTACTTACCTTGGCTCCAATTGTCTCCTTCCGTCTCCTCCGTAGCCGGTGGACTTCCTGAGCTAGCTCGAAGGAAGTCGCGGCTCCTGAAGATCTGCAGTGGATCCACCGGTGGAGACCGGAGCACTACAAATGCCTAATAGGCCACCACGACTCACACACGCGATTTCGCACAACACAAAGCGGGCTTTCGCACCCCGATATTAGGTGCGCCGCGCAAACCACTATTTGCTTGAATATTGTATATTATATTTTATTCCGGCCTGAACTTATAACCTCTAAGCATGTCATGACATTTCGACTCGACTCAACTGACATATCACATGCGGCCGGCCGCCAAAAAAGCTGTCACTGCACAGACTAGAATGCAGTGCCGCCACTCGCTCTTCCTCGAGCGTGAACATCCCCCCGCTCCGGACAGTCCCGGACTGTCCGCCAAATCAGTCTAAGGGGAGGCGAGAAAGAGTAGCGACCGCGCGCTTCAAAACAGAATCCCCAACTAGGACCTCGGCAAACCTGGGCACACCATCAGACCCTAGAGTAAGTTGGACAATGCGTCCGCGACGCCAACGTAAGGGTGGCAGGTTTGGGTCCTTCACTAACACGAGGTCTCCAACCCTCGGTGGGTTTGTCTTATCTGACCACTTAACGCGCTGTTGCAAAATGTGTAAATATTCAAGGTGCCAGCGGCGCCAGAAGCTCTGGGTAAGCTGCTGGAGCAACTCAAACCGCGAAAGGCGTCCTGGATTGACATCTCTATAAGGATACTCGGGCAGGGCGTTAAGTGGTCTGCCTATCAAGAAATGGCCCGGCGTGAGGGCCTGCAAATCGTTCGCGTCGGTAGACAACGGACATAACGGACGCGAGTTGAGAACCGCCTCAATCTTATGAAACACCGTCGCGAGTTCCTCAAACGTGAGAATAGTCTCCCCAATAACGCGGCGAAGGTGAGTCTTGGCGGCCTTTACAACAGATTCAAAAATCCCTCCCCAGTGAGGGCAAGACGGCGGGGAGTATCGCCATGTTACCCCCCTACGGGAGAGTGTGGATCCGATCTCAATATTATTTTTATCTAAAAATTCACAAACTTCTCTTATATGTCTATCAGTGCCCTTGAAGTTCGTCCCACAATCGGACCGAATTAGAGAAGGCAGTCCCCGGCGGGAGACAAATCTGCCTAACGCTGCTAAGAAAGCGTCCATGGTGAGCGCACTCACCACCTCCAAATGAACGGCTTTAGTGGCCAAACAAACAAACACACACAAGTAAGCCTTTTCAGTCTTAGCATTACGGAGTCGCGACGTTTTTATAGTGAATGGTCCCGCGAAATCAGTTCCAACTCCTAAGAAGGTCATCGATTCATTCACACGATCAGCAGGCAAATCACCCATTTGGGGCTGCATCGTCTCGGGGCGTAAACGATAGCAGGGCAGACATCGAAAGATAACAGATCGGATTATTCTTCGCGCTGACAAAATCCAAAACTCCCGTTGGAGGAGCGCGGTCAATGCATTACATCCGGCATGAGCATTCTTCACATGGCGATCAATGATCAACAATCGCACCAATGGTCCGTCCTTGGGGAGCAACAGGGGATGACGTGATCTATAAGGCAAGTTAGCGTGCCTCAATCGGCCTCCTACACGCAACAATCCTTTATCATCCAGAAAGGGAGTCAAACGCACCAAGGGTCCCTTCAATTTGGACGTCCCGGTACGGAAAATCTTAAGTTCCGGTTCAAACGCTCTAGACTGGGTCATACGCACCCAATGCAGAAGAGCATCTTGGCGCTCCTGCGGTGAGAGGACCGGACACAAATCTTTGTCCTGAGGCCGGCGACAATTTCGTATAAATCTTCTTATCCAAGCGGTCACGCCGAGCAACTTGTCCAGAGAACTGTAGCGGTCTAATAAAAATTCCCGCTCTGGAGCCGCCATAGTCTCGACAGCGTGAACACGCAAGCCCGGATTTGGTACCTTCACCACAGCTGGTGTGGAAGGCCAAGACGGTTGTAACAACCAGTCGGGACCCCACCACAGAGTGTGGTCAATAAGCTGAGGGGCTTCGCTGCCACGTGATGCACAGTCAGCAGGGTTTATTTCACCTGGCACGTGGCGCCAAATCAACGTGGCCTTCGAGGCCTGTATTTGGGATACCCGATTGGCCACAAATACTTCCAGGGAGTGGACGGAGTTCTTAATCCAACACAGGACAACCTGACTGTCGGACCAAGCAAAGAGCGACTCAAAGTCCACACTACGTCCCAGGGTGTCAACAACGTGGTTCATCAACCGAACCAGAAGAGTAGCTCCAGACAATTCTAACTTCGGAATCGTTAATCGAGTCCGAAGTAGAGCAACCTTACTCTTAGCAATTAGCAAGTGGAGCTTAACAGCTCCTCTATCATCAACCGTCCGGATATATACGACGGCTGCGTATCCACTCTCAGACGCGTCACAAAAGCCATGAAGGCTGGCCGTAAACCGTCCCTTAGGCAGTATATGTCTAGGGATACTAACATGGTTAATGTCGGGGAGAGATGACATGAAGGACTCCCAATCTCGCAGCAAACGGCCCGAGAGGGGCTCATCCCACGACACTTCGGCTGACCAAAGTTCCTGTAGGAAGCACTTCATCCAAAACACTATGGGACTAATCCAGCCATTTGGGTCAAAGGTACGAGCTACTGTAGACAAAACCAACCGTTTCGTCCAGACCTTGGGGCTTGGCAGCTCCAATCGATAGGTGAACGTGTCCTGGACAGGTCTGTATTGCACTCCCAAAACAGACAGTAAATCTGGAGTGTTGGCATTCTCAAAAATATGAGGCTCCTGCTGGTGGTCGTCTGGCAAGTCACACAAAAGCTGAGGTGAGTTGGACATCCACTTCCTCAGTTCATAACCACCAGCCCCGAGAAGAGCAATTAGTTCATCTCGCAAAATCAAGGCTTCCTCGACACTAGAGGAGCCCGTACAAATATCATCAACAAATGCATCCTCCTTGAGAACCAAGGATGCGCGAGGGTATCGTAATCGTTCACGTTCAGCGAGTTCCACAAGTGAGCGAATTGCCACAAAGGGGCTCGAACGCAAACCGTATGTATTGGTGTTCAGCTCGTAGACCAGCATGGGATCCCTGGGATCCTCCCTCCATAATATGAGCTGATATCGTCTATCGTCCGGGTGAATCACAGTCTGCCGAAACATCATCCGGATATCGGTCACAAAGACGACGGCATGGCGACGGAAGTTGGTCAATACATCACCCACCTCGTGGTGCAACTTCGGTCCAGCATGCAGACATTGATTCAGCGAAACTCCGGTAGACGTAGGAGCTGACCCATCAAAAACAACGCGTATCTTCCCGGTGGAAGGTTTCAAAACCGCGTGGTGAGGAAGAAAATTATGTTCCTCGTTTCGCCAGTCCAGTCGCGAGACCGACATGTGCCCCAGTTGCTCATATTCTCGCATGAAGTCGACATACTTCTGTTTGAGGTCGGAGTTCCTACTCATACGACGCTCCATGGACAGCAGCCGCTTCTCGGCCAACGGCCGGGAGCTGCCAAGTGAGGGGCGAACTGACAAAAAGGGCAAACGAGTGATCAGCCGTCCCGAGTGAAGGCGACCTGTATTGTTCTGGTAGAACAACTCACACTCCTCGTCCAAGGGGTTCACTCGCTTCACGGTAGGTGGCTCTTCCACCTCCCAAAACCGTTGAAGGACATCCGATAAGGTGGAGCTAACAGTTATGTAACTGTCCACCGATGGAGATGGTGGGTTATGCCTAACTGGTCCCATCACTACAAACCCAAGCGATGTAGATAAGGCTACCAGCCCACCCGTCTGTAACTCTCTCCTCTTCCCACAATACACGCGGCCTAGAACATCGGCACCGAGCAATAAGTGAATCGGACCGGTTCGGTGGAAGGAAGGGTCAGCCAAAGTCAATCCTGATGTCGCATCAACGACAGCGCGCGAAACGTGCTGTTGCGGAAGCTGACCAACAATCTTCTCATAAACAATCGCGGTAGCGCCAATTTTGGGCGCTGAAGAGAAGTGGGGGGAGAAGGAGAACAAAACCTGACCGATCGGATCCGGGATCCGCAGGTCTCCGATTCCTCGTACCGATTCAAGGTATGGAGATGTGTTCAAACTCAACTGCCGGACCAGCCAGCTGGAGGCAATGCAACCCTGAGCTCCCGTATCCAAAAGGGCGCGAACTAAAACAAAGGTGCCCCTCGGGCCCCACACCTGTACGGAGGCTGTTGGTAACAGCACCTGCTCCTGTGGGGGGGTTGCAGCCGACAGTTGGTTTAGTGAAAATCCTCCCGCATTCCCCGCAACGGGGGGGAAGGGGGGTCCGAAGAAAAATGCGTGCGCGGCGGAGGAATAGGGCGCTCAAGGCGCTCGAGCGGGTCCCAATCCGGCACGTACACACCCCGACCAAAGCTGCATCGGGGGGCCGGGCGGTGCCCATGATGGGCGAAAGTTGGGGGAGCCCGTGACAAACGAGGTCTCTCCATCATAGGGGGAGAGAAGCGTATCGGCTCCCGGCGTGGCTCCCTAATAACCGCGGCCCAATCCCGCGGTGGCGCCTCATAAGCGGCGCGTTGATCCCCCCCCGCCCGTAGGGGGGGTGGGGCGCCCAATCCTCTCACTGGAGGGGGGGCGCCTGTCCAATCTCCGCGGAGGGGTGGCACGCCCCTCCGATCTCCTCGGAGATGTGGGTGACCTACGAGGGCCCCCGCCCGTGTGCGAGTCCCTCTCTCTCACCACCCCACGAGTGTCTCTATTGTTAAAGCACAAGAGGGGGTGATGGGCCCCTCCACAACAGTGGCAATCTCGTGGGTGGGGGCAAGCCGAGGCCATATGAGCCCCCAGGCAGCGGTAGCACCAATTCCGCTGTTTGGCCATATTTCTACGCCCCTCGGTGCGTAGGCCAACAAATTTGGGACAGGCCGGCAAACGATGGCCATCCCGCTTGCAACACTTGCAAGGCATCGGCCTCTCCCCTTGTGGAGAGTTGTGCCGCACGGCAGTATATTGCTTGTACGGGCGGCGCTCTCTCCGTGGCGCTGCCCGGGTCGCCTCATAGCGACCTGTACTCGGTCCCGGTATAGGAGCCAGATCCAAGTGGTCGGTCATCCGACACTCATCCTCCAAAAATCTGAGGAGATCCGAGAAGGGGGGGGAGGTACGAGGCACTATTGCCCCCGTACCTTTGTTCGAAGCGTCCCTTCATCTCCATGGGAAGCTTATCGAGGATGAGGTGGAGCAAAATAAAGGACCACTGGTCCACCGGTAGATCAAGTCGTTTGAGCGCGTTAATAGCGCTCAGCAGCGGGTTCAAAATCTCCTTCCTCAATGAGGAGACCCGCGATACTCGTGGCAGCCCTAAAATGGCAGCCACATGTGTGTCCGCTAGCAAGCGAACATTCTGATACCGGGCGGTCAACAACGCCCTTGCAATATCATAACTGTCATCATTGACAGGTAGATGCTGGACAAGTACACCAGCCTCTCCCCGTAAGGCAGAGAGCAAATAGGCCAATTTCTGGCTAGGGAACAGGTCGTCCCTCGAGTGAACCAGGCTATCAAAGAGGTTAATGAACCCCATCCAAGAAGCCAAGTTCCCATCAAAGGTTGGGATGTCTAAAGTGGGCAGTCTGCCCAGCAAGCCGGCCGGGGTAGGCTTGACCTCCCCGGGCGTGCACGACTCACCCCTCCGGACGGATAGGATTGCCTGAGCCTTATTTATAATCACATCCGCCTGTTCAAAACACTGATCATAATCGGCATTAAATTGATCGACTGCCCGCAACTCAGCGGCACCCTCGGCTGGGTGGTCGAGCAGATATTGTTGATGAGCAACGAAAAGCTGCTCCAATTCCTTCAAGCGAGCCGGTACTCCCTCATGCCGAATTAACAAGGCCTGTTCTCGGTCTGGTCGGTCTACCAAAGCGACGGCACTAGCAAACCATCTCAAAATCTTTTGTGCACCCGCGCGGGCACCACTAAGCGGGCTGACTGGCGGGACCATTTTGCACCAAAATTAAGATACTCTATAATAATACACAGACAAACAGACCGACAACCGCAGACAATAAAACAGATCGGGAGAAACTTCAAAGGCAGAACAAAATATATAAACAAACCAAAATCAAGTGTAAATGCTAGAACTTAACTAGAACAACAAAGGCATTTAACAACAGAATTTTTCAAACAAATTAAATTCAAGCATTAAGTCAATAACTTAACAAACACAATATTCAAAGGCAAACAAAACAAAATCAAATGTAAATGCTAAAACTTAACACAGCAATATAGTGTATTACAACAACAGCAAAGTCATTTAGCAGCAAAATCTGTTAAACAAATTAAATTCAAGTATAAGTTTACAACTTAACAAACAAAATATTCAAGGGCAAAACAAAGATATGAAAAAACAAACCAAAATCAAATATAGGTAAATGCTAGAACTTAACTAGAACAACAAAAGACATTTAACCTCAATTTTTCATATACAATGACAATTAGTTAAGGAGATCGGTCCACAAATGAGCTGGTAGTCGGTTTAAAATCAGCAATCAAAACCAATTAATATGTATTGCCCGTTTGGACAACCAACAAGATTACAATATTAATTGTACAATACTAATCAAATGCTCAAATCTAAGAACCACGCTCTGCTACCAAGAGATGGTGGTGCCCCAAGTAGACTCCACCACGTCGGCGTTTCACCGACTTGTATTGCTGAATTTTATTTGACTACCAACTCATAGAAAGCTGGTATTACTTACCTTGGCTCCAATTGTCTCCTTCCGTCTCCTCCGTAGCCGGTGGACTTCCTGAGCTAGCTCGAAGGAAGTCGCGGCTCCTGAAGATCTGCAGTGGATCCACCGGTGGAGACCGGAGCACTACAAATGCCTAATAGGCCACCACGACTCACACACGCGATTTCGCACAACACAAAGCGGGCTTTCGCACCCCGATATTAGGTGCGCCGCGCAAACCACTATTTGCTTGAATATTGTATATTATATTTTATTCCGGCCTGAACTTATAACCTCTAAGCATGTCATGACATTTCGACTCGACTCAACTGACATATCACATGCGGCCGGCCGCCAAAAAAGCTGTCACTGCACAGACTAGAATGCAGTGCCGCCACTCGCTCTTCCTCGAGCGTGAACAAATACCTATAACGAAATGTGGGTGTTTATACACTTCTGTCCCACCTTTCGAAGAGAACAAAGGCCTTTCCATGATTGCTTAAGTAGAAATACTAGGGGCGTGAGAATTCAAAAATAAGTGTTTGTAAAATGTATTGCTATCGCTTTGCCCGAACAGCCCCCCAGACATGATCGCTAAAAACAACATTAAAACCGCGCTGAAAGCAGAATGGCGCTATACGCGGCAAGAGTGGTGTTATTCTACGGTTAAAAGTTATATGACTTATATGACGATTGGAAAATTAGCCCCTAAGGCTTAGGGGCTAATTTTCCACGCCTGTCCTCTTACCACGTTGGCTTAGGGCCTAAGCCATAGTGGTAAGGGGACAGGCATGATAACATGGTATCTTTGTATGTTGTTTTTTGTTATAGGACAAAAATTTGCCATATTGGAGATGAAGTCGGCGGTGTCGGCAATTCTGCGTGAATTTGAACTGATACCAGTGACTCGGCCGGAAGATATAAGGTTATCAGCCGATCTGGTGACGAGAAACGATGGCCCGGTGCTGATGAAGTTCGTAAGAAGAACCGTGAATCAATAGCCGTGACCTTGATATACGTACTAAATATCACAACACCAAATATATATATTTCTTGTGATTTTAAATGTGCGATTTAAAGTATTTTAAAAATTTTACATCTTGTTTTAATTGGGACGGGCAAGAACAAGAACAGGCAAGAACGGCCAAGAACGAGTAAAAGACACGATCGGCCGCCTGACTATGATCGCTCAAAATAGTATTAAAACCACACTAAGAGCGGGATGGCGCGATACGTAGCAAGAGCGGCGTCTCTGTTGCAATATTTTTTACCTGACTATAAGCGATTATGGTAAGGCCGAGAAGCTATTGGTTCCAGTAGGATTGTAGTGAGTTTCGAACTTCTACTTACCTCTTGTATGATCCACTAAAAGTTCAATTTCAATGTGTTCAATCAATGCAATGAACGAAATAAAAAAAATATTTTATTATAAGGTGTTATTTTCTATATCTTAAATGTATTAATTTCGTTTAGTTTGATTATAACACCCGAGTCTGATCATTACGAATGTGAATTACACGAAGTAATAAAAATGTGTCAAACTTATAAGCCTTTTCATTTGATACCCATATTACTGGGTTGGAGATGAAATCACGAAACATTATCTGCCATTTTTGAGCGGCAGCAATGTTGATTTTAGCGCAGTGTTACTATGTTCATAGTGCGCTTCTCCTCAAGCCCTTTCACTTAATACCCATATTACGTATACGTGGTGCCACCAGTATTGCTACCAGTAGCGCCACGGGCATAAAAAATTACCGTTGTGCTACCAAGCCATCCAGTAGCACCACGAAAGAAAAGAAAGACACGAAGAAAATCAATGATGTATGTGAAGTCGACCAATCCGCACTGGGCCAGCGTGGTTGACTAAGGCCTAATCACCCTAATATATGGTAGGCTCGAGCCCCTCGGTGGGGACGTATATGAGCTGTGATGATGATGGTGAATTTAGAATTTTATTAGATCAAACATAGGTATATATGTTGACTGTTTTTTGTCACTCAAAAGCGCAAATATTAAAGGCACTACTTTTGTGCTTTCTGTGGAGCTACCGATATCACCAATTATAGTATACAATTCCACAAAAGGTTTTGGACATGCTTTAAAGGTATCAACTCCAAAACATTTCGATATTTCAAATATTTGTTTTAGCACCCGGGGAACAAAAGAGCATGATTCTTACTCCTTCGCTATATTAATCAGCTAAGATATTCGAAATAGTTATTTGTTTTTTCATCATTCGTTTGTATGTTGATGGTTAAAAAGGGCAAGAAGTATCTATCTTTAGAAATCTGAAATATTTAGAGTGATATTCAATTAGTAAATTAACTACATAATTTGTTTTACTTCGACTTCTAAGATAGATATTATCTCTATCTCTATATATATATAATAAAATCGTAAGGGTACAAAAATCTGTAATTGCGAAATATTAAGAAAAAAAATACACAGGTCGCCTTAAAATCATTAGCAGAACACGACAGAATAGTTTTAAAAAAAAATGTTTGTTTGTTTATTTGTTTGTCTGTTTGTCCGGAAAGATCTCCGAAACTACTGGACAGAATTTGATATGGCTTACACCACAATGCTTAGAATTTTCCGGAAGAACATTTAGGCATAATTTCGTTTGTTTAAATTCACTTTTTATTTTTAGTGAAAAAATACCATATGAAATTTTCGAACAATGCTTTAGATAGAAAAACAACATGGCGCACGTGAAATTATTTTGACAAGTCTGTCACATAGTACAGAGAGAAGGTATTTTCTTCCACGAAGGAAAAGCAATGGAACTACGCCATACAGCCTGATCTTAAGTAATTGGATATCGAAAATTGAAAGGCAAGAATGAAGACTAAGTGTTTCACATAGTACAAATAAAATTTAATATTTTCTGTTAATGGCTGTGCCCAACTGGATTTCGCCAACCAAATTGTCTTTTTCTTATGTCGTACCGTGGTGGTAAGGCAAAAGGATCAAGCCATACAACGAATGTATAAAGCATTTTTTATGATAATACTTATCGAGTCACAATAAAATTTGTAGATTGGTTTAATTTTTGACTAATTTTCACAAAATCGGTACAATTTTTGAAATATTCAAATATTTCAAAAATTGTACCGATTTTGTGTTGAAAAGTGAAGATACTCTTTTCAAGGTATTTTGAAAGGTGTTTTAGGTTTTTACATTAGGACTAAAGAATCAAACTCTTTCATCCATTTAAAACTTTTAATAGATTAATATTGATAATTAAAAAAAATATCTGACTGCAATGTTCTGGGTTACGCGTAGAGGGACGGGACGGGACTCTTGATCCTAATGTCTAAAATGACATGATGATCACATTTTTTCGGATCCACCCAAGGAACATGGATATCGAACGAAGAACCTAAAGAATAGAACACATTGAACCTAGCCACGTTGACCTGATTTGACATGACTGCCGATAAAGTTCGTTTCCAAACCCAGCGATATGCATATCAAATGAAAGGCCTTGATGAGTAGAGCACTATGAACTTAGGAAAATCGCCCTAAATTCAAAATGGCCGCCGCTCAAATAAAACGGATAAAAGTTTGTTTCCAAACCCAGCAATATGGGTATCAAATGGAAGGCCTGAAGGATGAGTAGAGTATTATGAACCTAGCAACATTGACGTAAATTCAGCATAGCTGCCGCTCAAAAAAGGTGGATAAAATTTCGTTTCCAAACCTAGCAATATGGGTATCTAATGAAAGGCATTGATGAGTAGAGCACTATGAACCTAGCAACATTAACATAAATTCAACATGGCCGCCGCTCAAAAAAGGTGGATAAAAGTTAGTTTCCAAACCTAGCAATATGGGTATCAAATGAAAGGCCTTGAAGAGTAGAGCATTAGGTACCTAGGAAAATCGACCTAAATTCAACATGGCCGCTCCTCAAAAAAAAGGATAAAAGTTCGTTTTCAAACCCAGCAATATGGGTATCAAATAAAAGGCCCTGATGAGTAGAGCACTATGAACCTAGCAACATTGACATAAATTCAACATAGCCGCCGCTCTAAAAAGAAGAATAAAAGTTCGTTTCCAAACCTAGCAATATGGGTATCAACTGAAAGGCCTAAAAGAGTAGAGCATTATGAACTAAGGAAAATTGTCCTAAATTAAACATGGCCGCCGCTCAAAAAATGGATAAAATTTCGTTTTCAAACTCAGCAATATGGGTATCAAATAAAAGGCTTTGATGAGTAGAGCACTATGAACCTAGCAACATTGACATAAATTCAACATGGCCGCCGCTCAAAAAAGATAGATAAAAGTTCGTTTCCAAACCTAGCAATATGGGTATCAAATGAAAGGCCTTGAAGAGTAGAGCATTAGGAACCTAGCAAAATCGACCTAAATTCAACATGACCGCCGCTCAAAAAAAAGGATAAAAGTTTGTTTTCAAACCTAGCAATATGGGTGTCATATGAAAGGCCTTGATGAGTAGAGCACTATGAACCTAGCAACACTGGCATAAATTTAACATAGCCACTGCTCAAAAAAGGCGGATAAAAGTTCGTTTCCAAACCTAACAATATGGGTATCAAATGAAAAGCCTAAAAGAGTAGAGCATTAGGTACCTACGAAAATCTACCTAAATTCAACATGGCCGCCGCTAAAAAAATGGATAATAGTTCGTTTCCAAACCCAGCAATATGGGTCTCAAATCAAAGGCCTTGATGAGTAGAGCACTATGAACCTAGCAACATTGACATAAATTCAACATGGCCGCCGCTCAAAAAAGGTGGATAAAAGTTAGTTTCCAAACCTAGCAATATGGGTATCAAATGAAAGGCCTTGAAGATTAGAGCATTAGGTACCTACGAAAATCTACCTAAATTCAACATGGCCGCCGCTCAAAAAAAGGATAAATGTTCGTTTTCAAACCGAGCAATATGGGTATCAAATAAAAGGCCTTGATCAGTAGAGCACTATGAACGTAGCAACATTGACGTAAATTCAACATGACGGATAACAGTTGCTTTTCAAACCCAATAATAGGGGTATTAAATGAAAGTAGGCCCTGAAGGGTACCTAGAGCAGCCATGCTCTAATTGTGTTCCGCGGAACCCTAGGCCTCCACAATACCCCTATAAAGGTTCCGCAATAATTTAGAAAAAATCAAAACACCCTCTCTGGTCGTACTTTTATTGTGCTTATTTAAGGGTTCCGTCACCAAAAAAGTTTGAGAACCGCTTCGGGGCCTATTGGATGTTCGATGTTAGATGTTACCTGTGTTTAGTGTCCTTCGAGACCGTGATAATGCAAAGATCATGAACTAACTAACGATAACTCCAAGTTTGTGTGTTGGATGTTAGTCATCACGGCGAGTTTGCTAACCGAACTATGCCAGCAACACCATATCGCCCAGTACACGTTACAAAAACGGAAGTCTCAATACATTTTAAAGCTAACCGCATAAATACGTTTTTTGCATTCGTTTTCTAAATGCGGGCATCCAAATGCATCAAATCTATACAAAATACACATTGACTGTCGCACACGTTCGTTTTTATTACGAACGGAACACATTCAGTGGGGCTAGCACGCAGGAGAATCGAAAATCGAATCGAAATCCGAATCGAGGTGTTTGTATGGCAATTTTATTAGCGCCACGGCGGTAAGTAGTAGAACTAATAAAATTGCCATACAAACTCCTCGATTCGGATTTCGATTCGATTTTCGATTCTCCTGCGTGCTAGCCCTTCTGTAAGTACGTTTAGGTAGAATGGTAGAAATCCCGAATGAGAAGAAACGAACGTCTGCGCTACGTTCACGAAACTCCGTGTCTGTATTCCGTGATCGGAAATCGAATACGGAAAACGTATTTGTACAGTTACCCCCTTATTCATGTTATACATTAACTCTACGAAAACCGCCAGTATTACGAGCGACATAAGAACGGTCCAAAGGTCAAACAGTATAGCTTGACAAGGAGCTTACTGTACGACCAGTCTTAATTGGCCAAGTTGTCATATCCAAAAAATATATTTTGTTGGTGTTACCAACACCCATTATAAAATCTAAATTTTATTCGTATACAGTTCTAATTTATTTAACAATTGTTTATTTTAATTCGAAACATGAAAAAAATTGTCCTAATTTCGAAATGGCCGATGCTCAAGAAAGGCAGAATAAAGTTGAATCATTATGGAATAAAAAAAATGGAGGAAAAAACTAAACACTGTGTTAAGTATTTTGATGGCGAAACGTAGTTCGCGGGCACAGCTAGTTATGAATAAAACTTTATGTACTAAAAATGTCTTAATAATGTTAGGCCACCACGAGTAAAAAAATATTTCCCGTGGCGCTACTGGATGGCTTGGTAGCACAACGGTAATTTCTTATGCCCGTGGTGCTACTGATAGCAATACTGGTGGCACCACGGGAAACAAACGAAATTTTATACGCCACTTGTGAGCAGCGGTCATGTTGAATTTAGATCAGTGTTGTTATATGTTTATAGTACTTTACCCTTCAATCCCTTTCATTTGATCCACATTGCTAGGGTGGGAAACGAAATTTTACTATACAGACCTTAAAATCCCTAGTGGCATAACCTAAGATCTCAGACCTACCTAAGTCTAAGGGTCAGCATTTCCATACCCACCATCAAATATCTAGTTCAGTGTTTGATATAAACCATAATAATATTGAATTTATATGGAAAATAGGTTTTTGACCCTGAATGGCATGTTCTTAGGGTTTGACCTAAACTTTAAAAAAATGGAACTAGAGGTCACGCCTTGTGATAGCCCGAAGTCTCTAGGTGGCATAGGGGCTGAGATCTTAGTGGAATGGGTGGACAGAAACATGAGCACATGAGCGTTACCAAACAAAGGTGGGTCACGCTAAAAATAAACTCAACATTAATAAACTCCTGTGTCTCAAACTGCATTATAATATTTATTATTTATACTGCATTATTATTTTTATAACCTTCAACTAGAATTGCAAAATAAAATCACGTTTTATTTTTGTTCAAGTTTTGACAGTGTTCAAACAAATTTAAATGCCAGAAAGTTGTTATTCAACTTGTTTCAAGCTTGTTTTTATAGAGCCTCCTCCTAAACAGGTTTTAATTTATTTTGTTTAGCCGGTCACATTATGCATTGTGAAATGAAAAGATGACGCTTAATCTGACTTTGCTGTAAATAAATATTCAGTTTAGTTAAATGATTTACCTATTTTAACAGAATCTGCTATAGGGTGGTAAACCAATACGATAATCATCATCATCAGTAGCTCATATACGTCCCCACCAAGGGGCTCGAGCCTACTATAAGGTTGTTCAGGTCTTAGTCAACTATCTGGCCCAGTGTGGATTGGTCGACTTAACATACACCTTTGAATTTCATCGCAGACGTATGCAAGTTGCCTCACGATGTTTTCCTTTGTCGTATATAGGAACGTCGGATAAATGTACATATGAAATTCGAAAAACGAAAAACACATTGGAGTTAGAGACTGCCATGTAGGCAGTCTCGAACCCCGGACCTCATGATTAGAAGACCAGTGTCGAATCCATAGCAGCACCGACGCCCAATATGATAAAAATTATCAAAAAATAATCTTAATTATATATATTTTGAAATAGATTCTGGATAGCTCTATATGTGGAAATTTTTATTATAATCAAAAACATTTTGAGTTGCGACCATGGAAAATACTGCTCATTATGAGCTTACCTAAACTGCTTGTATGCAAATCTCGTTTAATATTTTCAAAGTAGAAGTCGAAGTGAATTGCATCAGTAGCGACCGTCGTGCTCTGATACAAACACGCATACATGATGTTCTTTGAAATATTGATAGCAATTGTTCTTTTGTTGTGTGCAGTGCATATCATTGTTAATTATAATGAAAGAGCGAGGAAATTGAGAAAAATACCGGGGCCGGATTATCTTTTTCTGATTGGAAATGCTCTAGATTTTGTTGGGACGCCGGGTATGTAAAATGCCTTAAATTCATCAATACATCTTGATTTATTGGTAAAGTTATTTCTCTATATTTACGATAAGTAGTAGGTAGTAATAAGATAACTGTGTAATTAATGTTAACTAGTTTAATGACTGCACTCATATCTCTATCATAGGTACAAGGTTCAAATTTCAACATAACAGTTCTATATCAAATATTTAGGACATTGGACTAAATTGACTGATAAAAACATCTACTTGTTCTGAAAGTAAACAATAATAAATAAAGACTAGAAAAACAAATTTCCAAATATTTGCAAATTAGTGATGACTGATTACAAAGAAATGCCGAAACATTAGCACAATACTATAACGAAATATTTGAACTTTCTCAACAATTTTCATGCAGATTCATTGTGAAGCAAAGAAAACTGGTCAGTAACAAAAATCTCTGCACCTTCTAAAGTATTTGGGATAGTTTTGTGAAAAATATCAATTTGTTAATAACAAATATATTAAATGCAAAAAACAATCTATGTTTTGAATATAGAAAAAATATAAATGACTAGTTTTTGTCGCATTAGTAAGCCAAAAAGACTTGAGAAATATCAGACTTATAGCACACAGACGAAACTATTATTTACAATTGTTGAGAATAAATAATTTGAAGTATGTCTTCTAAAGCTTCTTAAAATCTTCTGTTTAGGTAGAGTAAGAGAAAAATTCATATTAAAAATAAACAAATATAATGTTTGAATTACCTTAAATAATTCGACAACACTGCACATCGATGTTTTATTCGAATTTTCGCATCCATCAACTCATATAAAATTTTGGATTATTTATCAAACTACTAGTGCTATCGTAAACAACGAAGAACTAAAACTTTTATGTTAAGTAACATTATATCTCAGCTGTCAACAAGGGTGTAATCATTAGGTCAGGGTCAACTATCGCGACTTTTTCGTTAATATTATGAGAAAAAAATTACAAGGCTCTGCATGATTTTAAATTTATAAACTGGTTTTCACTTGATCTGTGGGTTTGTGTTGTGTTGTGAGTTTAAATAATTGTTTTGTTCTATACGTTTAGTTGAAATAAATCTAAACTATTATACCGGGTGTAACTGAACACCCCAATAACATTTAAGGGGCATATAAGTTAGATACTGAATGGACCTTCGGTGCTTGTCTGAAACCTGGAACCCCAATACTTTCAGAGTTATTTGATTTTAAACTGAAAGTAAAAACTTTCAAGTGACAACCATAATCAGCTCTTAGCACAAAATAAATTTAAACACAAAATGACACGTGACAGACGTGAACGTAGTATTCCTCCTACGCTTACGTGGGGCTGTCGGCACTTAATACCAAAAAGTAATTTATTTAGTTTGTATGACGTGAGCATAGTATTCCTTGTACGCTTACGTAGGGTTGTCGGCACTTAATACCAAAAAATAATTTATTTAGTTTGTATGGGAAAAAAAAAGTTAGTTTGTTAGCCCTAATATTTTTCCTACAGAATCTCTACTTCTGATGGATACATACCCTTAAATGTTATTGGGGTGTTCAGTTACATCCTGTAGATATCGATAAATTACCGGCACCTGCGGACCTAAAAAGGCCGCATCGCAGAATCATAATACGAAACATATTATGATTTATATTATGAATGGGGTGCAATTCATCATTAAGCAATTATTCCATTTGACAGCTTTGTACGAATATTAGTAAAATGGTCCACAAATTAGGCATTGCTAACGTGTCAATTGGGACCATTTTACAAATATTAATACAAAGCTGTTAAATGGAATTTGCTTGTAAAGAATTGCAATCAATTCATAACATGAATCATAATATGATTCGTATTATGATTCTGCGATGCGGCCGTTGTAGGTCCGCTGATGATTAAGCGTTCAAATGCTAGAAAACATTCCTTTAAACACTATAAACATATCATGTAATTGAATTTTTAAAGGATCGTGATGTGGAAGATTAAAAAATATGTCAGTTTTCCATCATGTTTATTCTAGGTTCTCAATAATACACTTGCGATTATTAGGTAAATCTATTTCAAAATTCTAATTTGCCTATCAATAAGATTAAGAGGAGATCATAAAAGTGGACCGAAAACAAAACGAGTGAACTGTGTATTTAATTAACATTGCATTTTTATTACCATAGTACAGGTTTTTAGCATCATGAGAAAATACTGCAACCACTGGGATAGAATATTTAGATTCTGGTCCATGTTTATTGGAGCAATAAATATATACACCCCGGATGACATTGAGGTTTGTATGGTTTATTTTTTATTGATATTATAAATCCGTTTATCATCGCCAAATATTTTATTGTTACTACATACCTTTTTTTTGAAAGGAATGCGTGACCGCACTGTACTCGCCGTTGGCTAGACGACGAGCGTGTGTGGGGCTCTCCCGGCAGAGTGCCAGGCCTACCCACTAAACCCCCCGGTGTTCTGCCTGCCCTTATGGACGCGCGTGGTAGGGTCCACACTGCGACTACCACTACCAACGCGCCCGGGCTAGGGGGGATTGCCCTAGAACACCAGAGCAATCCCCAGACGGAGGACCTTACGGCGGCGTACACGGGGCCAACCGTGCACGCAGGCCTCCACAGCAGGGTCATTAGACGGGCATCGCTTGCGCGAATGCCCGCCTTCGCCTGCCTGTCCGTCTGCGGCGAATGGAAGCGGCTTGAGGATCATTCTCCCGCTCCCTTTTCGCGGCCTCCTTCTGCGAGATGACGTCCTCGCAGAAGGAGGCGACCGCCCCTGATACCGCCTCGTTGCGAAGCATGACCACGACCATGCTCGGCAGCGAGAGATCTCCGCCTCCCAGCGCAACCTTAAGTTCGCTGCGCTGGCGTTGCCAAGCCGGGCACACTAATACAGAATGTGCTAGGCAGTGTTGTCGGGAGCGTCGCAGTGATGACACTGTGGCGTTTCCTCCAGACGCGCGACCCAGTGCAGGTAGTGACCGAAACAACCATGTCCGGTCAATACCTGCACCATGCGGAACGAGAGACTGCCCTGCCGATGCCCTACCCACTCCTCCAAAACCAGACGTATCGCTTCTATCGTCCGGTGGCCGGCAGCTGGGAAAGCGAATGTCTTAGCCCATCGTCGCAGAGCCTCTCTCTGCGCCTGGGTACGAAGCCTTATTATATGTAGAAAAGGTCTATTAACTCTAAGCAGAAGATATATTAACTACTTATTCAAATTTAAATAGTAAATTAAGTTGTTGATCTTCTTGTGATTTCCTTTTACAGGCTATAATTTCGACAACAAAATTTAATGAGAAAAGTGCTTTATACTCTTTTCTAGAGCCCTGGTTGCAAGACGGATTGCTTGTGAGTAAAGGTACGAATTACGATACAATCACGTGATTTTAGTTTTTGTAATTTTAATGTCTCCAACGTCTATAATATTGAAAAATAATTTCATGCTTATACTGTATAATACATAAAACCATTATACAGAATATTTTATTAATCTGTATTAAATAAAAGGTTTGGTCTCGGAAGAATACTGCTTTAGTTATTGTTCTGAGGGTTTGGTAACTGACTGACAACTCTCAAAAGGACAGATTCTCATATGGACAGATTCTCCAAAAAGTCAGAAATGGTACAGTTTTACACACCCTCACACAATAGATATACTTAGATAGGTATTTCCTGTGGGTATTCCGATAGTGTTTTCAATATCAAAACGAATTCGTAAGAAGAAATTGGAATTATACCAGTAATTAGTCCTTCTTGATAAGAGTTTGCAATTAATAAGTTTTAATACTGGTTATTTAAGAAAGATAATAATTTATCATTTGTTTGACATTGTCATTGAAGCTTATTTTATTGTTATATACATTGGACCTACAAAAATACAGACGTAGTGTTGCATTAAACAAATGTGAATTATGCAAGGTCAGACAATTTCATTTATTTATACATGACTCCGTTATATATCAATCCGCCATCATTCCTCGACGAGCAAGACGCACACATACAAATGTGCTGTTATATGTATGCTTCACTCTTGATTCAATAACGCTCCGTCCGTCCTTTATTCAGGTCCATGACATATCTGCGATTTTATTAATACACAAATGGATAAAGACTGGACCTTGTTCTGGGATAAATGATTTCGTATTTATTGAAGGTAATAAAGTTACGTTTCAACTCATTTTTACATTATTTTGCTTCCAAGTCTAGACGTAGTCTAGGTGTAGACTATGTATTGTAAAGCATATGCGTAGTAGAAATATAACAATCATTACACTAACAGTACCCTTACAGTAAACGTTACAAACAGAACTCAAGTCATTTGTACATGCAATAACACTGCAAGCGATTCCCACTGGAATCAACATAAAGTTGTTTGGGATTTGGGTGCTAATATATCACCCAAGTCCGACCAGCTTAACACTTATGGCAGTGCTGCGAGGGAGTACCTCCAGTGTATCCTACACACAAGTTGGGTCTGGCGAGCACTTTCCTAGGGCAACCCATGTAGACCGAAAAAGGTTACAGTGACGCCCAACGTGGGGCCACCTTTTTCGGTGAGTACGAGTTAGAGAATTTGTCAGTTCGTGGGTTATTATTTTGAGAGGTTGGTAACTTAGAGCCTACCTGGAGAAGAGTATTGATATACATACTTTAGTGTCACATGTCCATGGAATTATTACTCAAATAGGAATGAGCTCTTCAAAATATTGTTGTTCAAATTTGGACTTTATTCCTATGTGAATAAAGACTAAACACTTGAAAGTGCAAAAGTGTGCCGAGAGAGATAGCACTAACTGTACCTTTTATCCCTTTCCCACAGTGTTGCTACTGTTGTATATTTTATAATTTAGTAGTTATGAAATAATTATTGGTAGATGAAGATTTTTTATTATTGTTTATTTTAATTTCTTTTAACGCCCAAAATACCTACATTGTTTTTTTTTGTAATAATTACAACATGAAATAAATTAAATTATTATGTTAGCCTCCTATTAATAATTATAACACTATAATTATACGTTCAGGAAATATTCTAGTGGTAGTATTCAAAAATGTTATATTGCAACAACGATTCTATGTCAATGTCAGTAATTTTCGTTGTCGTGGTTGTCATTGTAGTAGGTTGACCACACAGTATGTACCTAACATAAATATTATCGCAATATTTAACATTTTTTAATAAAAATAATTTATATTTGTTATTTATTGCTTAGCTTACACGATGCGATGTTAAGTTATTAGAAAAAAGGATTGGCATTAACATTCTGTTCAAGATATTGGCGAAACCACAAAAGTTTTCAATATTGTTGAAACAATTCGACTCACACTGATGTGTTTTTAATTCTTTTCTTCTTAAAATATTACTTATACTTTTACTAGGTATGTATTTAAATATCACAGAGATTTTAGTGTTGACTCATTTTTGACAAGTTGACATATTTGATTATCTGTTATGTGGCGGTGGGTTCAACATAATATACCGATTGGAAAGACCCATCTATTGAAAGACAATCATTGACATTCATTATTATTTAAATAATTATAATATTAATAAAACCTATCTTGTATTGAAAAGCAGATATAAAATTCTTTTGCGCAACCCATTTTGAAATAATAGAATAGAATATAATATTTCTTTGTTGTACAACACCAACCAGCTTAAAGTCAACGTATAAATAATACACTTAACAATAATTGTACAGGGGGCGACCTTGTCGCTAAAAGCGATCTCTTCCTTATCAATCGTGATTATTAAGCATATTATGATTTTCAAAAGCATCTTTCAGGTTGAATGTTATTGTTTTTAAGAAAAAATCCCTATTTTGTAGAATTTGTGGTCACAAATTTACGAAAGAGACAAACGGTACAGTTATTTATCTCTCGCTCGGCACACTTTTTTAAGCAAGAGCTCATTCCTGTTTGAGTAATAATTCCATGCACATGTCATATCCGTGACAATTTTTTTTTAAATTATCTTCTGCGGTAAGGCAAATGGATCAAGTCCATACAACGGATTTGTTTACTAGTGTTATTTTTTTTCTTATTTCTTGAATGTTCTCACTTTACTGCACAAAAATAACGTAAAAATCTAATCTAATCTAAGTAATTAACAGCGAATAAAGTCTACTTACGTTTAATAAAGTATAAAAATCAAGAAAGGTGATATCTCGTTCAGGTTGCTTAAGTCCTCGGTGAGCTTATTAGCTTTATTTGATCAAAATCTGTTCAGCTATTCAAAAGTCACTGAGCAACAGTATTTCTTGGTTAGCAGGGCGCATTGCGTCCCGGAAAAGTTTCCGAGGGTCTGTTTACATAGAAAGCGGTTCCTCGACACAATGTATAGCATAAAACTACGAATTATTTACTATTTTTCAACGAGCAGATGTATGTATCAAGTTTGTTTTTTGTTTTTAAATTTAGCTAGACTATCCAATTTTCTAGCGTCTCTGATGGTATAATTTGTAATACTTTCTTTTCGTGATACGGTACAAACTACACGCGTACAAAGTCACGGCCAAAATCTAGTCTTAATAAATCACTTACTTTGCTGATCAGCATAAGATGGATAGTAAGCGATGTTATTAAATGACTCTTTGCTTGCTAGTGTGTATGTATAGGCTAGAGAGTCACAGCTTTACTGTAATTTATAGTATGTATACTTACTCGCAATGTATAACAGTAAAAAATGTATAACTTGTAACTATATAACGATTGTATGTACTATCGCGAGCACTTCCGCCTGACCATTTAAAAATTTATTCGCTTGAATCGTGCGGAAGCGCCGTGCTACGCCCCCTTAAGTTTTGGCCTATTAGAAAAGAAATACTCTTTCTCTCTCTAATCGGCGTTTGGGGGTTCCTCGGCGGCTCGGCGGCAGGCCGAGGAAGAATCTTTTATTTCATTATTCCATGTCTATTCGAGGTCGACTGGGTGGGGCTAGAGAGCGCTAGTGCAAACGAAAATGAGCGTAGCGGTGATCAGGCGGAACTGCGCGCGATAGTACATATTACAAGTTGTAATGATATAAGTGACTCTATTGCTCATTCCCAGAAACTTACCAAAAAAAGTCTGACGAATAATAGAAAATAAATTACTATGAAGAATAATTCGCGAATATACAAATTTTCAGGTACCAAATGGCATGAGCGTAGAAAAATTTTGACGCCAGCGTTCCATTTTAACATTCTGCAGCGGTTTTTCGTGGTGATTGAAGAGAACAGCCGGAGAATGGTGGATTTTTTGTCGAAATCAACGGGAGTCGAGATAAATATCATACCTTTGATATCTGAATTTACACTTAATTCTATTTGTGGTATGTTTATTTCCCTTTTTTAACATATTAAAATATTTCGTAGTAAAAGACATTTCGATAAACGGATTATATCTATTTTTTCTTCACTAATTAAAAAATAAAAGTTCATTAAGTCGAACTAAATGGACTACAGTCTACGCCGTTCTTAAAAGGGGTAGGTACGAGTCACAGACATATTTTACAAAGGGAAGGTACGAGTATACAGGATTACTTTTTTATCACCCAGGAAAATTTAAGGGACGCTTAACAACATGGTAGTAGAATGATTTAAATATTAATAAAAAATAACTCACCTACTTAATTTTATATTTATTTTCTAAAATATACGAAAAATGCTGCACTAGTTGATATTTCTTTTGTTTTATGTATAATAATGGATGTGTCCTGAAGCGTCCCTTAAATTTTCCGGGGTGATAAAAAAATAACCGTGTAGGTATACCTACTCACCAGAAGGAGACTGTATCAAAATCGCCTGCGCCGGCTTATTTCCGCCGCAAGCACCGTTGCCAGATTTTTTTGGCGAGTCGGGACTTTGAAACTTTTTGAGTCAAAAAAGCGGGATTCTTTCGTCGAAAGCGGGACATAGTAAAAATGCATGTAATCAGATGTTTTAAAATATTTATCTTTTTATTTGAGTTTTAAAATACGTTGACGTAACAATAGATAGCAAAAATATCCATAGAAAATATATTTTAATAAAAATATGATATTTAAATCAGATTATACATTACCCTATCGTTAGAAATTTGAATCTTCTTCATCTTCTGAATAAAAAATTATAAAAACAAAATCAAAAAAGTTTTATCCATTAGAAAAATAGTAGTGTTTTAAATAATAGTCTGAGGAATGAGTGTTACAATAAGAGAATAATAATTATTTATAAGAATTCCTTATTCATGATATTTATATGAAGATTTAACTTCTTTAAAGTTTTCTTATTCTCTGAACTCTGTGCAGGATATCTCTAGATTGAACTGGTTCTACTAGATCTGCATTTATTTTTGGCATCCAACCTTTTTAAATTCATCTGGGGGAAAACGTGCCTCCCGGCCGCGCCTTTTCATCAGCACGCTGCAGGCACGGCTGAGTTATCCCCGAAAAGCGGGACAGCCTGTCCCACGCGGGACATTTAAGAGGCTGAGTAACTCCAACGACATTGAGACATGAGTTTCTACTGGATTAAGGGCGCGGTGCGTTATTGAAATTGAGCGAAAAAATATTTTTTTTAAAAGAAACTATTAACCTATTATTTGAAATATGAAACATCAATATTATCAAATTAAGTGTAAAGAATTAATTTCCTGAAAATCATTAACTAACCTTTCTTAAATAGCTCTGATTTTGTTCTGGAAGCCTGTTTTTGATGGGTGTCTTTGGCATTTTTAACAAGAAATTTTGATTAAAATTTGTTTTGGGGACATGGATATTCTTAGAAATCTTTTCAAGAGTAACATATATTTTTTTTACTACGGTATATTAAACAGGTTTTGCTAAAAAAAGTTTTAAGTGGGGCTCGATAAGCTCAGCTCAGAGTTATCAGCCTCTTAATTTTGATTTAAAAATCGGGACGTTTCGCCAAATTCGGGACGTCTGGCAACGCTAGCCGCAAAGCAAGGGTGCTTACATTACTGTGTGCGTTTCGGCACAGATTACTTAATAGTTACTACGTAACAGATACTTCACTCAGTAGAAAATTTCCAATACCTACTGCTATATAGCCTACTCCGTCGCGTCAGCAACCGCTACTTGCTAAAATGTGCCTAAATGCTCAAGCGTACAGTTGTAATTGTGTACAACAGGCTTCCACAGTCAGTCGTTGATGCTCCGAGCTTCACTTCGTTCAAAAATAAATTTAAAAAATGGCTTACTACACAAGCATTTTATGATATTGACGAATTTTATAAAATAAAAATAAGTAATAATAATTAATTTATGTATATTTATTAATTTATAATAATTAATGTAATAATATGGAATGATATAATATAATACTGATATAATACTGTAATGTAAAAAATTGACCTGTAATTGAATAATTATCAATAAATTATGTCTATGTCTATGTCTATGTCTATGTCTAATTGTAACTGCATCGCACCGCGCGATCCCACAGAAATCGCAGGGCTGCTCCCACAGAAATCTTCGATAAAATTAAATTAACATAACTTATTGTGTCTATGTTATTAAGAACTGTGAATATGTTCTGATTATAGGAGTTAGTTTAAAATTGTATCGTTTGTAAAAAAAATTTTTATAAATTGGTGCTGACTGTGCAATACATCTAGATAAAACATAATTATTAGAGTTGTAAGTAAAATAAAAATATCTGACAAATTTACATGTGTTTTATTTTTATGTAATGTTTTATAAATTTCTTACCCTTTCTAAATTCTCGGTTATTAAATTTTAATGTAGAAATATCCTGAATCTAATAAAAAGTTTTAATAGATATTGTTTTGGGAATCAAGGGCAGGTAGAATCAAAATGTATGTCATTTAAAATTTCATAAAGAGTACTACCCGGCCTTTGTTTCATTTTTTTTTTAAATTACCTACTAATAAACATAGTCTCAAGTTTTGTTATACACGGTGTTTCATAATAACCAATAAATAATTAATGCGTTATCTAAAACTAATTATTATATTGTGTTTAGCCGTAATGTCATTCAACTCAAAATTTTCATGTAAATCATAGACATGATGATGATACTATGATATACATGAAAATTTTGGGTTTTTTTTTTTTTTTTTTTTTTATGGATGGCCCGGCAAATGGCCTCCTCCCGCCTGATGTTAAGCGGTGAAAGAGGCCCAAATGAGTTGACAGATAGAGTAGGGACGACATCCACTCTCCTACCTGCCCGCCCCTTGCCGGCCCAAAAGATGCTTTTTCACGCCTCTTTTGAAGGAACCCATGTTGTAGGATGGAGGAAACACGTGCGCAGGTAGAGAATTCCAAGTGTGGGATCAACGACAGAAGAAGGAATCTTGGAATTTCTTGGTACGGTGTGAAAAGGAGGACACAGTGTACGGATGACTCCGAAGGCCCTTACGCGTGTTTCTGTTAAGGAATGGAGAGGGAGGGATAAGGTTAAAGAGCTCCTCAGAGCATTCCCCATGGAACATTCGGTAAAAGGCGCTAAGAGAGGCGATGTCACGACGAAGTTGTAGAGGCTCGAGGGTGTTAGTTGCCTCTACATCGCCAATTATGCGAATAGCGCGACGCTGCAATCTGTCCAGAGCATCGAGGAGGTACTGAGCGGAGCCGTCCCAAAGGTGCGAGCAATATTCCACGCAAGACCTAACCTGAGTTTTATACAACAAGCATAGTTGGTCCGGCGCAAAATACCTACGCACCTTGTTCAGGACACCGAGTTTCCGTGAGGCAGTAGTTATGACGGATTCGATGTAGTCTCTGGGGTTCAGATCGCAGCGAATGTTCATTCCGAGCAAGGTGATGTTGCTCTGTGTGTGAAGGGTTGTGCCCTGAAGAGAAGGAAGGGGGAGGAAAGGCGACCTTTTCGCCGAGAACACGCACACCTGTGTTTTCTTAGCATTGAACTCAACAAGATTGTTGGAGCCCCATTCGGAGACGAGGTCCAGCGTCCTGTTGAGCTCAATGATAAGATTCTGCCTTTCCCTACCAATATCACCACGAGCAGCCCCCGAGGCTCCGTGATATCCCCCATGCACTGTACTGTCGTCTGCATAGCAATGTATAGCTCCCAAGGAAAGCATATCATTGATATGCAGAAGAAACAATGTGGGGGATAGAACGGAGCCTTGCGGAACTCCAGCGTTCACTGCCACGAACCGCGAAGCGCAGCCGTCAACGACAACGCGAATTCTACGCTCGTGGAGGAAGCTGGCAATCCACGTACAGAACTGCGCGGGTAATCCGTATGCCGGAAGCTTGGAAAGAAGAGCCTTGTGCCAGACTCTATCAAAAGCTTTGGCGATGTCGAGACTAATAGCCACCGATTCGCCGCGCTTATCGATAGATTCACCCCATTTGTGCAAAAGGAACGCTAGAAGGTCACCTGTTGACCGTTTAGGACGAAAGCCATACTGTCGGTCATTAAGTAACGAGTGACCTTCCAGGTAACGGATCAGCTGTGTATTAAGGATCCTCTCCATGATTTTACACAAAATGGAAGTGACGGCTATAGGACGATAGTTAGCCGGATCAGAACGATCTCCCTTTTTGGGAACCGGCTGGACATTGGCCTCTTTCCAAGATTTCGGCACACAACCAGCAGAGAACGACAGACGGTATAGACGCGTAAGGACCGGAGTCAACTCCGCTGCACACTTCTTAAGAACAATCGCAGGAATGCCGTCTGGTCCACTTGCTTTTCGAGTATCGATCGACTGGAGCTCCGCCCGCACATCACGCTGTCTGATACGGATATCGGGCATGGTGCTGCCACAATGGGACAGTTTCGGAGGTTGTGTACCACAGTCATCGACACGGGAATGAGCCGCAAAGAGTTTTGCCAGGAGGTCGGCTTTCTCCTGCGGCTGATGAGCAAGTGAGCCATCGGCAAGTCTCAGCGGTGGCAGCGAGGGTTGGCAGAAGTTTGATTGCACAGCTTTGGCCAGGCGCCAAAAAGAACGGCTACCCGTAGGGTGCGATAGCAGTTCCTGGCCCACTTGTGCAATGCGCTGAGCATCCGCTCTAATGTAAGCCCTCTTACATAACTTGGTGGCATTATTGTAGGCTGTTTTCAGTAGGCTTGTATTGGGATCCTTAGATGCTCGGCCTCTGATCCAAGCGCGGTAAGCCAGCTGTTTGTTTTCAACAGCAGAGGCGCACTCGCGATTGAACCAGAGGTTACGTCTGCCTCTACTGACGAGATTGGAATGCGGAATATAATATTCCATTCCTAGTATGATCTCGTCAGCAACAGAGGTAGCGCAGGAGTCCGGATCCATCCTATTGAAACAGCGCTGCCACCAAGGAACAGATGCGTAATAATCCCGCATACCGTCCCAATCTGCTGACGCATAGTGCCACAGACGGCGTGCTGCAACCACAGGCGACGGTCGTGACGCCTGAGGCACTGAGACGGATACCAGGCAGTGATCCGAAGATCCTAGTGGAGCTCGAACCACCACCTGATATCCGTCAGGGCGATTTGTCAACAGAAGGTCCAATAAAGAGGGCGCTTGACCGATAATATCTGGTACCCTGGTGTTCTGGGTGACCAATTGTGTCAGGTCGTGCGTGAGAGCGAATGCGTGGGCAGTCCTACCCGCATGGTCAGTTTTAGAGGAACTCAACCACAACTCGTGGTGAGCATTGAAGTCCCGTAAAAACACCAGCTCGGCGGAAGGAAATCGCTCCTGCGCGTCATCTGCCACCCGACTTAGATGTTCAAAAAGTCGAGTTGTCTCCAAGTCACCACGATGGGAACGGTAGACGCAGACGTAGACACGGCAATGAGTGCCAAAATCGACGTGTACCGCAAGGATGGAAAAGGAAGGTTCCTCCAAACAGCGCAGGCGACGACAGCAAACGTCCGCCCGGACGAACAAGCAAACACCAGCCTTCGCCTTGAAGGACTCCTCAAGAGCGTAGCCGGGGTAATTAAGGTAGCCTGTATCGGCCGGGCAGATAATTTGCGTCTCCGTCAAAAACAGCATTGCTGGACGGGCTGTCTCGAGATGGTGGTGGACAGCTAAGAGGTTAGAAGGAGCCCGCGGATATTAGCGAGCCCCACCTCGAATAATGGTGTTTTGGTGGGATAATGCACCGCTGTACGACCAGTCTTAATATTTTGCGCTGCCATAATTATTGGAGTGAGAGGCGTGAAACTGAGGTGTCCTTGCTGCGCTTCGCATAGTTAATGTGTGTAGGCCTGTTTCGCCAGGGAACAGCCGACAGCTGATTTGCGCTGACCCTCCGCACGGAAGGGCCCCCGAACCCCCCCGGAAGTGGCCGCCGGGACCCACCGTCCGGTCACCAACCGGCACGACGGACCACCCCGAGATTATGCGTGGCATGGTGGGGCAGCCTCACGGACTGGTTAGGTCCGCTTGGGCCCCTGTACTATACCACGGGCGGCCAGCGGAACAGCCGTTTCTTCGGGTCTTCCTGGGCGGAGGGTCAACGCAGTCAACCTGGCACTGGGTCGACGGAAGCCCGCACAAACCATACGAATCGCAGCAACGACCCCTCAAGCTCTGGCTGTGCGCAGACTGATCCCGAAACGCGGACAAAAATGGCCACTTGACGGGTTGAATGACATTACGTGTAAATACATTTTAATAATTAGTTTTAGATAACTCATTGCTTATTTATTGGTTATTATGAAACACCGTGTATAATTATGAAACGCATCTGTTGGCACTTTTAACTTTCCGTAAAAAGACGATGTTTTGTTGTTTGCTTTAAAATTGATAAACAATCTATTCGTAGATTCATTTAAATCGGGAATGTTTTGTAATTCAGCTACAAAGCCAGGACAGGTTTGCTTCTTGCTACATTTAAAAAGGAAATAAAGGCGTTTTCATTTGGCAAGCGGTAATACAGCACATGAGGCACCAGATGGCATCGTAGATTCGTAGGTACGCGTACTAACGAACGGAACGATTAAAATTGAACAACGTGCGCGCGCTTCGCTTGCGAAAACCGCACTGAATTTGGTCCGCAGTCCGCAAAATCATTGTCTATGGAAATGAAAAATAATGATTGCTTGATATGTACACCATACACACATAAAGTACTTCCGTCTTACTCTGTCAGAACAACCGAGATAGTAAAACACTATCTAAGGAATCCCCGGCCGGAGTTTGTCGCTGGCTGTTTCGATGGTGCCATACATATACATACAGAACTTACTTATATTGTAGGGTAGATACTTTGATTTTTTGGTAAATAATAAAAATGAGAATGATCGAACCAATAAAAGTTGTCAATCGAGCTGAGGGAAAAGTTATGGTACTTTCGCGTAGTATTCTGGCATTACGATACTACATACTACACATCGTGAAATAATGGTACAAATAGTATAATTATACTACGAAATCCAACGCTGGTCCGCACCGCAAACGGCCCCTGCCCGAGACCGCTCGGCTGGGCGGTAGGTAGTTAAAGCGCGCAAGTATATGGACTGACGGAGGCCTGGTTTCGGCTTGAAGGCTCACAGGCAATGCAATTATTGTGTACTGCACTCTGACTATACATCTCATGGCACATGTGGCAACGTAGTGATTCTTGTCTGGGATACATATTTGCGAATCTTAAAAAAGCCACATGTACTATGAGTGAATGTCTGTATGCCATTTCTCATCATGTGCATGGACAATCTGCTTGTTTGCCAACTTTGTTGTATAAATACTCTACCTGCTGATTTATTATTTGCAGAGACTGCCATGGGAACACAGCTGTCACAAGAAAATGCCAGCGTAGGTCAAACATATAAAAATGCAATATACAAATTAGGAAGAATTTTATCGGAAAGAACTACACAGATTCTCATGTACTCAGACCTCATATTCAACCTTTCACCTGTCGGCAGAAAACAGAGGGAACATGTTAAAACGATACGTAGTTTTACAAAAAAAGTCATCGACGAGAGAAAGAAATATATAGATATTCATGGTTCTGATGCAATTGGCGAAGAAGATCAGAATAAAAGTGTTCGCATGAATACCAAGAAAAGGCGAACAGCAATGCTCGATTTACTAATTTTAGCGCAGAAAGAAAACTTGATAGACGATGTTGGTATTCAAGAAGAAGTCGACACCTTTATGTTTGAAGTGAGTTATAAATATTTTTTTGTTTTTAATGTTACATGCTAAACTTTATACAGGTATGGAATAATTTTTCATTTTACCACAGAAGATATAGATTTTACGTAAGATTTTAAACGGGTTAGAACCTCTTCGAATGAGAGGTTGGCATATTGTTCACCATAGTTTGCGGAAGTTATAAAAAACGGCGCCAGATGAAAACTATGTAGAGCTAAGTAGAGAGAATTTTAAACACAAACCATCACGAAGCCTACGGTGTATGTTTACGGGGTATAATCGATGTTAGAATTGTTATAAATATTGTTATTTCTCTCCGGATTGGATATTTTTTTAGACGAGATCTCTAATAAGTACGACATATGACATTTTTGTTTGTCTATTGCAGCCCCCGTAGCATGAACACCGAAACCTGATATGATAAAACGATAACTCGATATGAACTGTCAAAACATATTAGATATACCTACTTAATGACCACATTGAAATTTTATCGACATTAATATATAAATAATGCCGAAAATAACAATACCAATATTCAAAACACACTCAAAAACATCAAGATAACTTTTTCAACAGCTTATCGATATATCGTTTTATCAAATCGTGTTTCGGTGGTCATACTGGGCGGGCGGGCGTGCCCTGCGACCATGGAACTCTCGATAAACAAAATTTGACAGCTAAGATCGACATAATCGACAAAAATCGATAAATTTGACAGATATTCCTAAGGAGTGACAAAGGACAGATAATTTTGTCGATCGATATTATGTCGATCGACAATAGTATGGACTTGTCGATCGACATAGCCTTGCTGTATCGATATAAATATGTTACATCATGCACCGCTTTTTTATTTCTATTAAATTATGGTCACAACAATGCTAAAGACGAAATCAAGAAAGGTTTAATATATCCCGTTTAAACCTTTCTTGATTTCGTGAATCAATGTTTTCACTTCGTCTCTATAAAATAGTATTGTTTGTGAAAAATTAACATAGCTTTTTATTCTTAAATGCTTCTTATTATATGAGTATAAAAAAATATTAAGACTGTACTTATGAAAATATGAATTTCATTACCTCTGCTTATAATAACAATGTTTATTTTACAATAAACCTATGAAAAATTAATACTATATATTATTTATTCTTTGATCAGGGCCACGACACTACAGCTGCTGGGTTGACATATTGCTTAATGCTACTGGCTAATCATAAGGACATACAAGTAAGTAAATAATAACAAATGAGAAATTACAAAAATTTTAACGACATCACCACGCTAACAAAGATTTGAATTTGAATCGTCTAATGAGAATAATATTGTACTCAAGAACCCACTGGATCATTAACCTTATATCAAATGTTTTTTTTTATATCAGATGTTACTTTTCTTAAGTATAAAAACTTTTCCTAAATAAGAAAAAGTAAGTAGGAAGATTTGTATTGGATAATCTCCACCATATAAGGAATTTTCTCTTGGTTTTTATCAGTCTCTACATGCTGAAATTAGATATGAAAATATTGTTTATAAATATCTTCTTTTTCCTCTTTCTTGGGCATTATCACATTTAAGTTAGGATTGAAATGTAGTAGGTAAATATATTTATAATAAAATATATTTATAACTATTTGTTATATATATAAATAAAAATCAATGTATTACTATGTTTGTTTGTCCTCTATGCGTTCCGAAACCATTCATCAGATTGTAATGAAACTTTCGTAAGGTGTTATGGGGACACCCGTGAGGATTCCTAGCAAAAAAAAGTCATTTACATGGCATTGTAACGCATGCCGGGTACAGCTAGTTGTCCTATAAAATATGTTCTAAGGAACTGTAAAATTTTCAGGATAGAATATTTGCCGAACTCAATGAAATATTTAAGGATCCACAACAGCCTACCACATATGAAGACTTAAACAAAATGAAATACTTGGATTGCTGCATCAAGGAGTCCTTGAGACTTTATCCGCCAGTGCCATTCATTAGTCGGAACATTAATGAGCCTACTAAAATCGGTATGTAAACCTTATCATATACACCGTGTTCGGTCAATACCATATCGAGCTGAAATCTACCCGTGTTAACATAGTCATATAAAAGTTATGGCGTCATTGAAAATTCGAAATTGTAATAGTACATTTCGATACAATGCATCAAACGACGTTTTTTATTACATTTGCGCAAAAAATGAAACAATGAAGGGAAATCAAGGTAAAACAGTTTAATCCTTGGACAAGGAATAATTAACATTTTAGTTTGTTTGCCGCATCCGCGGTGCGCAGCGCGCCTGCCCCCCTAGACAAATGCCACACGCTATATGGAGATGACATTAGCTTTGTCACAAGCTATAGTACATTACTGCAGAGGCCGGGAAGTTAGGGATTGCCGGACGAGTAATGCTTTGACAGTGATTACGAGTCCGGCAATCCCATTCCCGCCGAGGTATGTATAGTGCTTTTCTCAGTAATTGCGAGGAAATAATGAGAGACGTAATACTTACTGGAATTAATTATGAAATTCAGTGTAATAATAATAGCATATAAATAAAAACCTTTCATATTAAAATATTGTTGAATGTTGTCTATTTACTTATTCAAATATTTATAATTGCCGTGATCTTCGTATAATTTAGCTTTATGATCTGTAAATAACACAGTAGTAGGTACCTAATAATAATAAGCTTCCTCTCTCTTGTTCAACGATTGCGTGCCCAACGGGTCCATAATGATGTTATTTTTTGTGAACCACCTATTTTACACATTAAGGTATGCATAAAAGATTTTGAATTGAATTGGAAAGAAATGAGTATAGTAGGAATAATAAAACAAATCAAGCAATTAATTAATTATAGTAGCCTAGCATTTAGTAATACTTTTTAATTTTCAATTAGTGCAAAGGAAACAAAGCCCATACAGCCCAATCATATTTTACGCAAAAAATGTAATACTGAAGATTATGACTTTTTTCTCTCGCAACGAAAATTAAGCATATTTTCGTGTGATTTCATACCAACACTTTAATAAAATTGTTGTCATATTCATATACTTACAACGTGTCTCACAATAACTAATAACGTGTCTCATAATAAAAATTATAATATGTGTCAACTTTAATAATTTGTCATATCAATCGAATTTAATTGTCAAATTTATGAAAATTCAGTTTTAGAGCAGTTTTAGGTTGGCACTTTTGATAGTTTAAATAAAATTAAATATTATAATTTTTATGGGGAGATATAAGACACGTTGTATATGCTCGAAGAGTGCATTTTTTATAATGTGGTAGCAATTGGCTGTATGACAAGTTACATAATTCAAGTTATAGATAAATTAAAAAACATTGGAGCAGCGGCCAAAAATGAATCTTCATACTTACTTTCCTGGCCTAGGCCGATAAAGTAATGCATGAGCCAAGAATTACAAACTTTGTGTCTTCTTTTAACTACAATAATGCCTACATTTCCGAGCATGTTTGAGAAAATGTCATTTCCATACCTATCTTTTGCGGAACGACTGCGGAAAAGTTAGCGTGTGGCATTTGCCTAGGGGCCCTGACCCCCAGCCGCGCGCTCTTGAACCGCTCCACGGCGGCGCTTATTTTAAATTTAATTCGTGTATTAATAGTATTTATACTGTTAAATAGTAATTTCCCACAAATAACTTTTGATTAAAAACCTCCATTACAGATAACTTTTGATTAAAAACCTCCATTATGCATTTGTAGCTTATACATAAGTATGTAGAAGGAAAACAAAAATTAAAAGTAAGTACGGAAAAGAAAAATTAAAATGGCACTCGGGGACTGCCGCGGTAAAGCTATTGCATAGCATTTTTTATCAACTTATGCAATTATAATTATTTATTTATTTTATTTATGCAGTTTTTTTTGCTTTGATATTAATTCAAGTTACACTTTTTGAGCGTGGTGACAGATAAGAAAACAATTTTTTGCTTTTATTGAATAAATGAGAAGTTAATATTGTTAAAAATATTTTTATTATCTTACAATACATGTAGGTTGTTCAGGAATTTTTATCATTGAAACTATAGGTTTATGGTATGAAATAAGAAACATAAGTTTGAGACTTGATATCCTCTAAATATCTGGAAAATACCGCGTCAAAACACCGTGCCGAAGTCTGCCGAACTGAAACGACGTTAGACGATGCACGGCTTTCAACGCCGCCGCACCGCTGTGCCGCAGGCCTATTCTCTAACTTCGGTTGCTAACTAGTAATGTCATTTTTGAAAGGAACTTAACATCCATTACTGCTATCATGAACGCTGCCGTAAGACATAAGATCACATAACTAGTATAGTAATGGATATAAAATGTCTTTCAAAAATGACAGTTCTAGTTACCAACCGTAGTTAGCGAATAGGCCTGCCGGTCGGAGTGAGAGGTGTTAGGTTTTTTTCGTTACGGAATTTCTTGATTCGGTCGCCACGCTCAAAGCCGGCGATAAAAGCTATGCAATAGCTTAAAAACTTTTTGCACGCTAACTAAACATACATGGAAAAGTCTACTTTTTAGCAAATGTATTTAAAAAAATCAATACAAACAGCATAAAAAATGTACAATTTCGTTCAAATTTTCAATGACGTCAAATCTTTTAATATGACTAGGCTATTATAGACACAATTAGGTTCCGGCTTAAACCAAACACCTAATATCATTAAGAATGATTTTTTTGTTACAAATAGCATAAAAAATGTACTGGCCCAATTTCTCATGGAATATATCGTGCCCACCCCAGAATGGTCTAGTGCCCACCCCAGGATGTTAGGCTACCGATTCAAAATTCAATGATGGACGCCAACGTACCTACTGATAACTTTCACACAAAATCATGGGCCCCCTGGAGAAAAACTCTAGATACGCCAATAACTAAAGTAACTTGAAAGAATACAACTAAAAGTCAATACTTACGTGCCTATTGTATTTAAAAACCCAACCTTTGACTCCTCGGCTCGGCTCATCACTACCAGACGCAAATACCTGAAAAACATCGGAAAAACATGAAACACATTAGACATGCCATAAAATTTATGGGTTTCCCTCGATTTTCCTGGGATCCCATCATCAGATCGTGTCTTTGGTCATACATTCTTCGAATACAAAAAGAATTTTGGAAATCGGTTCACAATTGGCGGAGTAATCGCGTTACACATTTAAGAAACATACCTACGACCTTTGATTATCGACGCGTCAAATTGAGAACTTTTCCTATATTGAATTCTTGAAGTCGGTTAAAAAATGTATACATTTTCTTAGATTTATTGAAGTCGGTTAAAAATTTAAAGTGCTAACAGACGATCCGATTTGGTTGGATCCAACGTGATCCAACCAAGCTCCTATTCAAGCTTTACATTGACACTACGAATACCGCCACTATTACAAGGGACATAAGAACGATCCCAAGGTCAAATAGCTTGACAAAGAACTTACTGTACAATGCGTAACTAAACGTGCGAAAATAAATAAATAATGAAACACGGTTGCCCTGTTAAAACACAAACAAAAAGTAAAACAACATTTTTGCAACATATTTTTTTCTCTACTTTGTGGTTTGGCAGGACAGCAGTCGAGTCATTTTAGTTTACTAAATTATTAATTTATTACTTTAAGCACACATAATTAAATTAAACCACAAAGTATCGATACTTTTGTCTTTTGTCGTGTCCCTACTTGTCGGATGAGCGATCGGGCCGTCGAGCATCCAACAAGCTAATAATAATTATGTCGGGCCGATAGCCGTACACACGTTCCAATTTGGTTGGGGTCGGGCGCTTGGCTCCAACCAAATCGCATCGTCTGTTACGGCTATTATACATTTTCTTAGATTTATTGATGTCAAATTTAAGTCGCATAATTATTGTATTATTGTTTCTCGTCGTGACAAGCTTTTACATCATATTTATATGCTATGGTATCTTATATTTAACTATGGTAGAACATTTTTTTATTATTGCTACTAAGTTGGCAAACAAGCAAACCGAGTGTCACCTATAAATCTATAAATAATACATGTAACTACTTATAATACAAGAACCATGGTGTATGTTGCCAACTTGTGACATAAGTTACTTAGTAATTTCAATGCCATATCTTACCCTTCAAACCGAAACGCAGCAATGCAAGCACTGCTGCTTTGCGGCAGAAATAGGTAAGGCGGAGGTACCCAAGCACACGAGCCTGGTACAGAGTCTCCCTCCCGTAAAACATATCTGAAAAATATCAATATTCAACTAAGATATCTGAAAACAATAGTCCCATTAAAAATAAAATATAAATTTAAAGATAACTAATACAGGTCTATTTTAATATTGTAAAGTGTTGGATGTCTATGATAAACTAAAGATTAGCAATTATATCTGAATATAGTGACAAAATTAAGAACTCAGTCAGAAAATACTACTAGAACAGCTAACTTACCTACCGAATAATCCAATAATGGAAGTCGTGTCTGGACTTATAAACTCCCCCATGTCTTAAATAGTCTGCCTAAACATCTGGTACAAAAATTACACCAAAAGTCCTCTCAAATAAATTATAAATATTTTCAAAAGACATTTCATCCGGGACAGGTATAACAGTGGTGAGGAGGAGGAGGATGTACCATTTAGATAAAGCAAATAACATTTATATAGTCATATAGGATTTTCTTTTTTAATGATTTAAGGGCAATCTCATTAGAAGTTAGAATCAATAATCCTAATAATAAAGTTTTCTCCTAACTTCTCTATAGAAATTATAAATAATGTTTTTCTTTTTCTTTGAAATAAACAGTTCTGTTAAGTTAATAATAGTTGATTATGCACCAAGGGATTAAAGCAGTGTCTAACGTCACGGGCGCCATATTGAACCCCGAGCGTAACGATCGAGGGACTCTAGAGTTACGAGTAACTCCTGAACGTAGCGAAGAATCGAAGATCGAAGGCGGTGATAGTTTTAAGGACTAAACACGGGGAAGCACAAAAGATCCATGAAGGGTGATCCATGTGCGAAGGCTTATTTTGCTGAGCCGCCCCTACGATAAGATAAGATGATGCCGATTGGCATCATAAAAATCCGGAGTGTCCATTCTTTCGATTGGCATCATAAAAATACGTGATTTTTAGGGTTCCTTAGTAAACAAGGAACCCTTGTACTTTCGCTATGTCTGTCTGTCTACTACTAGTACTGGAAAGCTGTAATTTGGTATAAGTATATTAATCATGTCAAAAAAGTGGTGGAAAAAAACATTGAAAAAAAAAATTTTTTTAGGTTAGCTCCCATACAAGTAAAGTGGGAGTAAATTGTTTTCTCAACTAACCTATCGTGTGGGGTAATGTTGAATAGGTCTAAAAATAATGTTCAGAACACCATTTTTCGATTTAAGGATCCGTTTCTGAAATATTTGGTTATTTGCAAATTTTTGTTAGAGGTAAGTGCCCCCCCCCCCCCCTCTATCTGGTAAACGGTTAAACAGTTATATATGGACACGTGAGAAAAATTAAAAAAGTAGTATATATAACGAAGTTTAAAGGAAAACTATCAGAGTTGAGTACTAAGTACAAACTAAAAAGTTATAGACGACTAACTTATAAAATGTACTCGGAAAAGTAAAATTTCATTGAAAATTAGTACTGAATATAAATTTACGAACCACGTGAAGTTAAGGAAATATAAAATCATTGCAGCTTTAATAACATCAATATTGCCTAATTTAATAGCAACGTATTTAGTAATCTGTGGCAACATGTTGTGAGCTGTGTGTGTGAACTCAAAGTTGGCATTTGCAACTACGGAACCCTACACTGCGCGTGGCCCCGACACGCACTTGGCCGGTTTTTTTCATATTCGAGTCAGTTCGATTCCCAGACCAAGCAAGTACCTAATTTTTAGAAAGACTTTTAATCCAGTATAACTTACTATTAAAAATAATATAACGTCTTCTTACAGCCAAATATCCTGTCTACAATATTTAAGGTACTTACTCTTCATGTCGCATAGCCATAGTCTTGGGACAACTTATACACGGTGTTTCATAATAACCAATAAATATTTTATCGTTATCTAAAACTAATTATTAAATAGTTTTTCCCGTAATGTTTTTCAACCCAAAATTTTCATGTATTATATATTGCAAACCAAATAAAAGCTTTTAAAAAGAACTGAGATGATGTTTTAGCTCTAATTTATGTTAACTAAGTGACCACTATAGTTTACTAAAGTATCTGTTGTTCTGATAGGTGATTACGAAGTACCTGCCAACGTATTCTGCCACATCCATATCTATGACCTTCACCGGCGCGAGGATCTCTTCCCTAACCCCCTGAAGTTCGACCCTGATCGATTTTTGCCAGAAAACAGTGTTGGCAGACATCCATTTGCGTACATTCCGTTTAGTGCTGGCCCACGGAACTGTATTGGTGAGTAAAACGTGCTTATCCTTATTTATATGTGGTTAACCAGTTGGTAACAATGAATATTTAAAATAACATTCACTTAATAGTTAGGACCAATTATAACGAATTATTCTAGAAAAAAATATTTTACAAAAAATCTAAACCGACTTCAAAAACACTGAAAAGTCAAAAATAATATAAGAATAGGTACATACAATATTTTTTATTTTTAACTTTTTAGTGAATGAAATCTTTTTAATGGGATCCCATCATCAGATCCTGGCTTTGGTGACCTTGGGACCACCCTAGGAGTATACTCTATCAAATACAAAAAGAATTTTGAAAATCGGTCCACAATTGGCGGCGTAATCGCGTAACATACACACAAAAAAAAACATACGCATCGAATTGAGAACCTCGTCCTTTTTGAAGTCGGTTAAAAATTGTATCTAAAATCACAGAGAGAGTGTAGAAATATAAAAACTCTATTGCAATTTCAAAATTTTACGGGTCACGACCCGTCCACCCACTGGACTTACCCACTGGTGGGTTGTCGGGTAATTCACAATTACCCCTCCACCCACTACGCTTGTGTGAATTGAAATAATTTTACATCTTTGCTACATAGTGAAACTTTATACAATGTTTCTGTACCTATTTTTTTAAAGGTCAAAGATTCGCTATTATGGAGATGAAGACGGCGCTGTCTGCTATACTGCGGCGCTATGAACTTGTGCCAGTCACTTGCCCAATGGACCTTCATACAGCAACAGAGTTGGTTTTAAGGAACAACGGCCCTATTTATGTTAGTTTTAAAGAAAGGGTCTGAGACTGGTTTGTCATTGATCGTGCACATGAAGCATACCTACCTATGCATGAAAACTTTGAAGAATTTCAATTGTTTGGGTCCGTCCGAAATTTCTCTCTAAAATAGCACTAACGAAAAAAGTGCTTATTCCCATTATATTTATCAATTTGATAATAAAAATACTGAAAAAAATGTGCTCCATTTATTTTAAAACTCCAACATTATGATTTACTTATTGATTCACGTTAGGCATTGTCATAATAAACTGATGGGTTAAAATTAACCAAAATTTTACGCTAAGCCTAATTAATACGTATGTCAATAGGCGTTTTCCTTATGAACCAACTATATACATGTACAGCTACATAGTTATGGTGACACACTAGGAATATTTTTTTGAAAAATGTTCTCATTATTTCCAAATTGACAACAATCTATATAATATTACAAAACCTCGTTAAAAAATTAAAAAATGGAACTCGTTCCCATTTGATGAAAATTAAGGAGCTAAGTATACTACACAAATATAGCTATTATTCATAATTATTTATGATACTCAAAACCTTAAATTTTTTAATAGCATTGAATAACATTTTAATGTTCATATTTAAATAATTCGTTTTTTAGATATTTTTATATCTATTTATATATTTTATACTTATTACCATCTCACTTAGCTTTACATAGCTGATGAGGAAATCACGGACACATTTCTCTTTATTGAAGGGTTTCTAGCAATCGTGTTTTAGCTGAGTCCCTTTAAAAACCAAACCGGTATAATATTTCGGTTAAGGACCGATTCTGGTTTGGTTTTTAAAGGGACTCAGCTAAAACACGATTGCTAGAAACCCTTCAATAAAGAGAAATGTGTCCGTTACAATATCCGTTACCGTATCCAATGAGGCATAACGTGTGTGGGATTCTCCCGTGGAATTGAGTACTAACCTATAAAATTCCTTCGTATCTTAAAGTAACTGTGGAATAATCCGGCGTCGAAGCTTCCTTCCTGAAGATTCGGTGTGTAGTTTCCTACTGTTACTCACTCTATACATAGTTTACCCTCGGGAGGCTGAGTAACGCCAACGACCTTGAGACATGAGTTTTTACTAGATTACGGGCGCGGTGCGTTCTCGAAATTAAGCGAAAAAATCAAAATATTTATTTAAAGCAACCAGTAACTTCTTTGAAGATGTGAAACATGAATATTATCAAGTTAAGTGTAAGTAAGGAGCTAATTCTCTGAAAATCATTAAATCAAATAGCTCATATTTTCTTCTGGAAGTCTGTCTATGTCTTTGGCATTTTTAACGAGAAATTTTGATTACAGTTTGTTTTGGGGCATGTACTCTTATGTTTTCAGAAATATTTTCAAGAGTAACATATATTTTTTTACTAAGGTATATTAAACAGGTTTTGCTAAAAACCGACTTCGAAAACACTTAAAAGTTAAAAATAATATAAGAACATCATACTTCTATATTGAAGTCGGTGCCAAACGATGATCTCCTAGAAAGTCTTAAAATTTGGCACCGACTTCAATATAGAAGTGTGATGTTGTCTGTACCTATTCTTATATTATTTTTAACTTTTCAGTGTTTTTGAAGTCGGTTTTTATTTTTTGTAAAATATTTTTTATTTTTAACTTTTTAGTGAATGAAATCTTTATAGTGAAAGAAACCCTAATTAAATACCTAGTGTTTCCCTCAATTTTCATGGGATCCCATCATTAGATCCTGACTTCGGTGACCTTGTCACCACCCTAGGAGTATACTCTATCGAATATAAAAAGAATTTTGAAAATCGGTCCACAATTGGCGGAGTAATCGCGTAACATACACACAAAACACGTTGGAAACACCTTAAAATTTAAGGGTTTTCCTCGATTTTCATGGGATCCCATCATCATATCCTGACTTTGGTGGCCATGGGACCACCCTTGGAGTATACTCTATCGAATACAAAAAGAATTTTGAAAATTGGTCCACAACTGGCGGCGTAATAGCGTAACATACTCGTAACGACGTGCGTAACAACGCACGCACAGCCGTCACCGCTAATAGTAGAAACGTGAAATTTGCACAGTTGAGTTGACAGACACAAGGGATTTAAAAAAAATTTAATCCTAAAGGGATGAAATCGGGGTTGCAAGTTTGTATGTTTTTTTTTTAATTAGCAACGATTTAGAAAAACTTGAGATTCATACTCTTAAAAATATTTCATACACGTGTTTCATGGTTTATTGAAATACACTCCCTTAGGATGCAAAATAAGGATTGAAAGTTTCTATGGAAAAAAATATTTTACAAAAAATTGAAACCGACTTCAAAAACACTGAAAAGTTAAAAATAATATAAGAATTGGTACAAACAACATCACACTTCTATATTGAAATTGATGCCAAACGATGATCTTCAATATAGAAGTGTGATGTTGTTTGTATCTATTCTTATATTATTTTTAACTTTTCAGTGTTTTTGAAGTCGGTTTCAATTTTTTGTAATATATTTTTTATTTTTAACTTTTTAGCGAATGAAATCTTTTTAGTGAAAGAAACCCTATTTAATGCTGGTATTAAATTAGTGTGTTTTCCGATTTTCATGGGATTCCATCATCAGATCCTGACTTTGGTAACCTTGGGACCACCCCAGGAGTATACCCTATCAAATACAAAAAGATTTTTGAAAATCGGTCCACAATACACGGCGGAGTAATCGCGTAACATACACACTAAACACGTTACACAAACCTTAAAATTAAAGGGTTTTCCTCGATTTTCATGGGATCCCATCATCAGATCCTAACTTTGGTGACCATGGGACCACCCTTGCAGTATACTCTTACAGAATACAAAAAGAATTTTGAAAATCGATCCACAATTGGTGGCGTAATCGCGTAACATACATACCTACACACACAAAAAACATACGCATCGAATTGAGATCATCCTTCTTTTTTGAAGTCGGTTAAAAATATTTAAAATCTACTCCAATTTCTATGAAATTTATTATTCGAGCTCCTCAATATAAAAAACAGTCTTCTATTATATTTTTTAAATCATCAAATAGTTGTCTTAAAAACAGTAGGTAAATATTTTCGTTGAAAAATAAACTCTATTACTTAAAACATAATAAATAAACGTTTATTTTCATTCCATTATTTAGTTTTGTGTACAAATTAACAATGATTTGTGTTATTTAATGAAAAAGAAACAGTTTAGGTATTTTTCCTCACAATTGTGTTGAAAAACATTGTACGATATACATGTGTGTATATTGATTATACGCACTCGACTCTATTACGACGCCCTCGCCTTCGGCTCGAGCTAAAATTCCGCCTCGTGAGTTATAACCACCATAACGCACTATATCGTAATGTACTATTAAGATCTGCAGGACCAACATAATAGGGTCACATTTGAACCTTCACAAGTTTCATAGTATTTTTTCGAGGGAAATACGTAACCGCATCGTACCCGCCATTGGCTAGACGGCGAGCGTATGTGGGGTTCTCCTGGCAGTGCTAGGCTCATTATTGATTGTGTCGGTCATTTGGTTCAAATGAGAGCGGGTGCATGTACCACAATGTATGTACCACATGGGTGTTGCCACAACCGTATTGCTACATTCTATTAGTTAAATTCTTCTTTTGTATAATTTAATAAAACCACAACAGATTTTTTCGAATAGAATAGCATCAAGAAATTGCTGAGCAAATGCCTCGTTATTTTGTAAAATGTTAAACAAATTGTCAAAAGGACCTTAGCTGAACAAATGTCTACAATACGCCTTATACTAGCCAATAAGGAAATCGTAGCTATTTCTGTGTATTTTAGAATTATTTGCGACTTTTATAATAAACTTTCGTCAATAACATGTGATTTTCAGATGAAATTGCAACCATGAAAATTGCTTTACGTATTTGTCTCATTACGTAAAGAAGCACTGTCAATAAACGCAGTACTATTTTGTCTTTCTAGGCTAAAAATAGTCTGATTCCTGGGTAGTCACTTGGCTGTAGTTGATTGTTATTTATAAGCGCCCGTCTGAAGGAAAATGTTTCAGTAGTGCGCTGTAGTCGCGTGGTGGACGCTCACTGGTCACTACGCTACGTTTGACAAAAAAAGTTTTACGCGATCGCACGTTTGACGTGAAAAGTTTTACGCGAGTGAAGACGCATGCGTTGCATTAAAGTGCGTCACGCACTCAATGTTATGAGATTTTTCTCAAAAGGATACGAAGAATTCGTAATGGATGGTTCTAATGAATTCGAGGTGAATATTTGTTTTTATACAAATCTACATCTCATTAGATTTCAATGGGTTTTAATAGGTTTTTCATGTAATTTTTATCATGCTTACACTTTAACGTCACGGCATATATAGGCTAAAACATCAGAATAACTTAAAATAAAACGTCTTTTGCCCTAAACTGTTTTAAAGGAATTATTCCCAAACTCCTAACAACCTAATCGTTAAGGAGCTATACATTCCACTATCAGCTCATCTGAATCACTTCTAAGAATACTGAATACACTGCTTGAGCAAAAGACGTGTTTGCTTCGAGTCGAATACTAAATTAATTTAAATTCAATAAAAATATGGAACTAAAAAATATTTAACAAAAAATAAAAACCTTTAAAAACACTCAAAAATTTAAAAATAATATAAACAACATCACATTTTACTATTGAAGTCGTTGCCAAATAAGTAACTACAGTATAGTTAGTTCTCACATTTTTAAGACTTTTCAAGATATCATCGTTTGACACTGACCTCAATATTTAATGTGATGTTGATAGGTATTCGTATATTATTTTTGACTTTTTGATGTTTTTGAAATCGGTTTTTATTTTATTCGAAGTCTTTTAGCAATCCTATTTATTTGTATTATCGACAATACTTCGCCACGACACTGCTATGCGAGGCTGTACTAGAGTGGTCGGCATGGGTAGAAATATTTTAGGGCTCGGTCTTTGTCGTCGTCAATAAAATACTTATAAAAGATAAGATATTTTATAAAAGAAAAGTTCCAAATTATGGTCCGACCTTATTTTGTATCAGTCTATAATACTCTGTCTGTCATCGTCCGTGAATAATACTCGTCATGTCTTTGTCGGGCACAGACTTACGAAGGCTGGACCTGGACGTTGCAACGGCTAGATAGTAGGTAGGTAGGTACCTATTCCTGCCATCAAGCAGCGATGCGTGCATTGCTGTGTTTCGTTTTGCGCAAGGCTCGCAGTGAAATTGCCGGGTACTGTGACTTGACATCTTCACAAGACTTGCAAGTCTTTCAGGAACCACATTTACAGCCAAAAGTAGATAAGCATTTTTAGCAGATTTAGTACCATGTCACACTAACTATTCCTTTTATTTGGTATAGTTACACCTACATATATTGCATTGTTAATAGTTGGTGTGACATGGTACTAAAATGGTTATCTACTTTTGAAGCCGGCTGTACTATAGGTGCGACTGCAGCCACCTACCATCCGATGGGTATATAGCTATTGTTTGCCAATTTAGTTGTATAAAAAAAACTTGTCATGTTGTTCCTATTGCATGCTCTAGGAAAAACTAATTAGGACAAGATGACGCTGAGTTTTACAACTTATTGCAATGGAATCAAACTCTTATTCGTAGTTATCTTGATATGAAGTGCGTATACGGATAATAAGAATGTATGTAGAAAATATATATAGAAAAGCAACAAGCTTACCTACTAGTTATAGTTTATGCAGCGTCAATTGAAGTAATAAATATTGATTGATTGTCAATAGCAATAGTATCAGTAAATCTTACAAGGTGCTAAGACGAAGTAGGTATCTCCACTCTGCGTGAAATAGTCAATTGGTTGTGAATGATAGGTTCAATCAGTAAAATAATTTAACTAACAAAAATCATTGAATGTGTAATATAGTAAGGTGAACTGGGGAACAGTGTAACAAAGAAGTCATTTTCATATTAAATATAATAAAATCTATAATAATTAACAACTTTTTTTGTAATTTTCTGAAATCACAATTTTTTTATAGTGTGCCCCAGGGGTGGGGTTAAGTTTAATAGCCTTATGGGTACAGTGTACCTACGAAGATGGGGATGGGGCAATTGCAGATCTGCAGCTTCCTGAGCGAACGTCCCTTCTTTTGAACTGACTTTAAATAAAAAATATTTTCCAAAAAATAAAAACCGTCACGTCGTCACGACCCATATATTTTGGCACCGACTTTAATATAGAAGCGAAGTCTGTACCTATTCTTACATTATTAACCGATTTCAAAAAAGGAGGAGGTTCTCAATCTCAATTCGATGCGTATGTTTTTTTTTGTGTATGTTACGCGATTACGCCGCCAGTTGTGGACCGATTTTCAAAATTCTTTTTGTATTCGATAGAGTATACTCCAAGGGTGGTCCCATGGTCACCAAAGTCAGGATCTGATGATGGGATCCCATGAAAATCGAGGAAACCCTTAAATTTTAAGGTGTTTCCAACGTGTTTTGTGTGTATGTTTCGCGATTTCTCCGCCAATTGTAAACCGATTTTCAAAATTCTTTTTGTATTCGATAGAGTATACTCCAAGAGTGGTCACAAGGTCACTGAAGTCAGGATCTGATGATGGGATCCCATGAAAATTAAGGGAAACGCTAATTAGGGTTACTTTCACTAAAAAGATTTCATTCACCAAAAAGTTAAAAATAAAAAATATTTTACAAAAAATAAAAACCGACTTCAAAAACACTGAAAAGTTAAAAATAATATTAGAATAAGTACAGACCGCCCGTGCACCGACTTCAATATAGAAGTGTGATGTTGTCTGTACCTATTCTTATATTATTTTTAACTTTTCAGTGTTTTTTAAGTCGGTTTTTATTTTTTTTTTAACTTTTCAGTGCTTTTGAAGTCGGTTTTTATTTTTTGTAAAATATTTTTTATTTTTATCTTTTTAGTGAATTTAATATCATCAAGTCCAAAAGTTAAGGAAGGATTCTTCCACCAACAGCTCGGTTCATGACTACCAAATGCAAATACGTGAATACCTTCCGAAAAAACATGAAACACGTTCGACGTGCCTATAAAATTTAAAGATTTACCACGATTTTCATGGGATCCCATCATTAGATCCTGACTTTGGTGACTTTGGGACCACCCCAGGAGTATACTCTATCGAATAAAAAATAATTTTGGAAATCGGTCCACAATTTGCGGCGTAATCGCGTAACATACACACAAAAAAAACATACGTACGCATCGAATTGAGAACCTCCTCCTTTTTTGAAGTCGGTTAAAATCATGAAACACGTTCGACGAACCTATAAAATTTAAGGGTTTACCTGGATTTTAATGGGATCCCATCATTAGATCCTGACTTTGGTGACCTTGGGACCACCCCAGGAGTATTATACTCGTATCGAACACAAAAACAATTTTGGAAATCGGTCCACAATTGGCGACGTAATCGCGTAACATACACACAAAACACGCTGGGCAATAAAAAAAGACTTCCACGCGGACGAAGTCGCGGGCAAAAGCTAGTATTCCGTAATTTCGACTAAAATAATCGTCACTAGTCACGACGCATATAATTAGGTAGCAGAATGTTAATATTCATAATATTGTATAGCAGACACTTTTTAGTATAAATATTAAAATCGGGGGATTACTCTCTGTCACACCATTCTGTCACACCAGTGTGACACAGAAGAATTTTTGTCCTGGCAGTCACACCAGTGTGACAGAGAAGAATTTTATTCCTCACAGTCACACTATCATATTTTGACGACAAGGACAAGTATTGTTAACTTATTCAACCCCTCTGGACCCGTTAGATCCTATTACCGTTAGTTCCAGTCAGTTCAACACGTGGGTTTCTCTAAGCATCCACTAACCGGAATGTCCACCTTCTTTAAACGTTCACGTCTCTGGACCCTTCACTTAGGTGGGCCGTTAAAAATTCTATAAAAAATGTGTGACGTCACACGAGAGAGTGAGTGGATCGATCTCATTAAGAGTAAGTCAGATAGTAATTTCGACTAAAATAATCGTCACTAGTCACGACGCATATAATTAGGTAGCAGAATGTTAATATTCATAATATTGTATAGCAGACACTTTTTAGTATAAATATTATTAAAATCCATAAACTGGAAGAAACAAGAACAACTTGACGCATTACTTTTCAAAGCATACCTACCTAACTAATGTATATCATATTAATCACAACGAATAATACCTTTACGTAGAATTTCTCAAAACATATTAAATAAATAGTTAGATGTAGGTAGGTATACAAACAAGCATTCAAGTAAACATACGAGCAGGCATTCAAGTCAGAATGATAAGCACGATGCTTACATGCATGCATCGCAGATGGTTCAGTACGTGGGCCACCTCGTCTCTCCGCGCCTCTAAATTTCACTACGGGGGTTTAGGATAAATAAGACTACGTGGAGTCGGTTTTTCAGCAATTCGTTTGAGTTTTGTCACTGAAACTTGTGTCCAAAATTAAAAGGATGAAAATACTCTAGATTTTTATGCCAAATTATATTAGGGATTTCGTTAAGCATTTAAGGACTACCAGTTATGTAAAAGGACCCAGATTTGAGATTGTTGATGACATTTAAAACATTCGTTACAGTTATCCAGGACTGTTTTGCAAAATAGAAACATCGCTGGGAAAAGAAGTATGAGAAAGAGGAGGGGAGACTTTGAACGGGACACGGACGAATAATCTGTAAAATCTTCTTGTAGTATATAAAAATGAAACGCTGTGTGTTTGTCTCGCAAAAACTTTTAAACGGCTCGACCGATTCTTACGAATTTTTCTGTGTATGTTTGAATAGGTCTAAGGAAGGTTTAAACATAAAGTTGGACCCGGTAGGTGGCGCTTTAATCGCCGGGCAGGACAACGTCTGCCGGGCCCACTAGTTAACAATAAAAATTGAACAAAAGTTTAGTTATAGTTAAATGTTTTTTCTTTCTTTATTTTTTGAACAGACCTTGCTTAGTAGCAGTAAAATAACTTTGTATTAATATTGTAAAGCCGCACTTCGTTAGTCAGGAGACGCCAAATAATTGAGACTAAATATGTTTTAATGTGAGACAATTACCGAACACCATATTTTAATTTTCTTTAATTGGTAGTGAATTCAGCCTTAGTCCTGTTAATCAACAATTGAAATGATTACCTCATAACTATTAATGGGAGGCCTTATAGGGAGGAATTTCTTTGGTTTTAGTCAATTGCACTTCCGTCTAAGTAGTGCAAAGTGTAACAAAAAATATTTTTTTGAAATTTATTTAATGTAAGTAAATTTAGCTTTAACTTTGAAAAAATACTTTGACTACTACAAAGAAGTGAACATTCTTTTTTATGATCAAAAAGTTGCTAGTATTTGCCTTATTTTATCGATTAAGGAAAAATATGCAAATTATAGTAAAAATTATTAACCAGATTATAAAGTACGATAAAAACGATCCCAATATTACTATTACTTACTAAAGGAGGAACTACTGACACAAATTGAAAAATTGGGTCGTTACTCGTAGTTCCTCGTGGTCCCACCAGTGTGGGGCAAAGTAGTGGAACCACGAACGACCCGAAAAATTATTTTTGTGTTGGATAGCCCATTTATCGAGGAAGGCTATATATAGGCTATATAACAGTACGTTACGGCTAATAGGAGCTGAGCATCAATGAAAAATGTTGCAAAAACGGAAAAAGAATATTGATAGTGAAACGTAATTCGCGGGCACAGCTAGTAAATGTATAAAGGTATGTATAAAGCTATGACAATTAGGTCATACAAGCATACACAATAGAAGATAAAGCTTGTTTTTTTATAACATTTAGTTTATTTTCTTATTTTATTTGCCTTTTGTGTTGTTTATAACTTATAACGAATTAAAAATAAAGTGGGGGTGAGTATAATTAAAACGATTGCCAATTGTCAGAAGGTATTACAAACAAACAATATCCAAATCGCAAAGCTAGTAAATTCCGGGTACAGAGGCCAGTATACTCGATTGCGAAGTTGCGGACTCGCATCCAAAATGCAGCTGCTTACATCGAGACGTCGGGTTAGGTTTCATTAAAAGATCTAGGACGTGTATAATATAAGGGCGCAAGCTCGGGCTCAATTTGTAAAAATGGCACTGTTTATCCATTGTTTTAGGGACAACCTGTATAAATTAATTGAAGATAATTGAAACATATGCAGCTGTAAATACAATTGAGTAGGCGTTTTGAAAGAAAGTAAGAAAATCTATTCCAATCTTAGGTAGCCATCGCGGTTTTAACTAAAAAATAAAGCAAATTTACCTTTTTTTTCTTTATTTCTTTCAAAGTTGTTCTCCTGATTCCAGGAAGAAAATGCCTTTACCGATGGCCTTTTTATTAGGGGTGTCTAAAAGACCTCGTGTACGCGAGGCCAGTATCCTCGATTGCGGAGTTGCGGACTCTCATCCAAAATGCAACTGCTTAGGTACATCGAAACGTCGGGTTACGTGCACCGCATTAAACATTCTTTTATTAAAAGCCAAAAGGTCTAGGACGTGTATAAGGGCGCAAGGTCAATTAGATTTTTATACGAATAAATGTTTTTTTTACCGAGTACTTTGAAACTTTCATACTCTTTAAGTAGCCATGAGATTAAAAAATACAGAATACTTAAGCTCAATATACCTTTACATTAACACAGAACCTTAGAGTAATTATTACGACAAAAACAGTTTTCTGAAATTTTTATACTATTTGCTATTCAACTAGCTATGAATTTAAAAATATTGAGAATGCCTAGGCTTATGATACTTTTTTGGAATCTAGAATAGCTAAGCAAATTTTTAAGATAATGGGCACGAAGAGCGTCCTAAATTTTTTTTACACTGTAGCTGATCAAACATGAAAGAAAATTAATTTCATTTAAAATTTTCTTTGTGTTTTAATTTTTTTTTAAATTCTTTACGCTAGTTTGTTAAATTTAAGTCTTTGTTTTTGATAGCTTAACTATCGCTTGCGAAACGGAAAAAAACGAAATCGTAAAAACTCTCTATTTGTAGGAATGGCACTATAAAAACTAATCGCATTTGGAAATTTTCGAAAAATTCAAAAAACAATAAATATCTCTGAAACCGTTATATTTTCACTAAGGTCAAAATTTGTGGTAAGAGAGGCCATGGTAAAGTCCATCTATAGTTGCAGGTTTATCCATTGTTTTTGGGACACCCTGTATAAATAAAAATGGACCTTCGACATGTATGTACGCCCATAACTTTCGAACGACTGCACCAAATTGTATGATTCTTAGTTTTATGTATTCGTTATTTGAGGACAAGGTTTGTATAAAATTGTAAAATTTGGGACCGGGGCGGGCAGCTAGTAAGTAAATAAATAAATAGAAATAAATGCACAGAATGTTGTGTAACAAATATTGCCGCCAAAATCTTGGCAAATATATCATAAAGCTTATGAAAATTTATTACATTGGAAAAAAGTAAAACGAGTGAATAGGTTTACCGAATGTGTTAGTACCAACGGTAGTACCACGGGTAAGCACTGGTCCTTTTAGGATATTTTTTCATAAATTATCAAGAAAACTATAGCCGTCTACATTGTGAAGTATATATTCTGTGCTGAAAGCGACATTTCTGCACAAATTCATAAAAATACGGTCACCACGTCCGATTAAACGATTATTCAGCATTCAAAATTGTTAAAGTTTTACTTTTGTACTATTCACCAGTCGACATGGCAACCATTCCGCCATTGCTACAGATAGAACCAACCAAATCTTTGTAACAAAGATATTTGTTTAGCAAATACCAATGCGATTACAGTACATCCAGTGCGTCCGTCTCTCCAGTGTTATTCACAACATAATAGTTAATCACTAATACAACCCCTGCCTCCTGCTGCTAATTGTTTTCTGACCATAGTCGTGAGAGTCGAATCGCATCGACTTCCACAACATCTAATAGGTATGTACTGTACTGTACCAAGTCTGCCGTGGGACGCGGGCTCAAGCCTGTAGTCAAGAATCGCAAAAACCAATATTTTGTACGGAACGATTGATCTTAAGTCGCGCCACCATCACTCGGATCCATTCCTGATCGAAGCTCCCTATTCCACCTCATTTCTTCCCCATCAAGAAATGGATCAGCCGTATGCCCGAGTAATGTTCTCACCAACACACTAACACTTAATCCTCATTGTCCCGATTTTAGGTGCATCAAATCTCAGTGGTATTTATTTTTCCCAAGAACGGCGCTATAGTGATACAGTATAGGTATCAATGTCAAGGAGTTGGTTTCAAGGATAAGTCGCCAGGATCGGTTATAAAATTATCGATCGTTAAGTATTTTTCATTCATAAGAAATTGAACATTTGCGAGCGGTCGCGCGAACATTAAATCACATTGTAATCTAATCTTGACAAATGACTGTGTCTGGTTTCTGGCAATGCTAATTCCACAAGCATAGTGAGATAACGAAAAACCTGCAAATTTTCCCATTAAAAATCATTTTCATTATTCTTTATCACAGAATAAACAATTTTACTACTTAATCGTTTTTTCAAGACAATGAACGTACTACGTACCCGAAAAATACGTCAGCATCTAGACTTGATCAAGGTGAGATCCCTAAAAATGACCTATGATTCTATATTTTAATTCTATCGAGTGAAATTTTATATTTTTAAAGTCATGAGATTTCTTCATTAGACGTAAGATGGCCTGAGGCCCAATTCTACTAACAAGTTACAAACCGAATCGAAACTGAACTGTTGCGGTCGACCAATCGGAGCGCTTTTATTGCCATTCAACTGTTCGATGACGTGATATTGTGGCGTTCTGATTGGTCGCTCGCAATGGCTCAGTTTCGATTCGGTTGTAACTTATTAGTAGAATTAGGCCTCTGTTCCTCACTTGAGGAGTTCTGCCCCTTAGGCAAAAGCTACATACTTATTTTTCTCCGCAGGCGTTCCGCAGAAAATGTACGAAAATGACATTACCCTGTGACAAATTTACACTATTTTTTCCGCAGCTATGTCATCTTCATATTTTTTCTGCGGAACGACTGCGGTAAATAAGCGTGTGGCTCTTGCCTAAGGCGGCTGGTCCATCTTCGACTTAACCGTTACTAAACATTAGATGAAATAAATGCCAACAGTAGTGTGTAAAAAATCAACTAAAGCCTGTCACAGACACCGAGCACACGGTGGTCACAGCCTATTGTAACAAACTTATTTGCAATCGATATAGTATGCCAACAGTCGTAAATCGGCAGCAGTATCGTAACGCGATACCTCAGATGCGAGTAATAAATTGTCCGAATAAACACACGAGTGTCAAGCCAAAACGAAAATTATCACATGAACGCAAGCATACAACTGAAGAACGCAAGCACGTCACAGTCAAGTAAACTCTGAAAGTAAACAGTGCTAGATAAACGGCGGAACAAGACAAGTGGGTGTGGAGCCAGTCAGTCGACGCCTGCGCGAGACAGCTCTCGTAAGAGCGCCAGCGCGGAAAGCCCTTACCCCAGTCACCTGCCGCGACGTCAATCCTCCCTCGGCAGTTGCCAGTTGCCAACCGCGGCGGCCATGACCAGCCGTCACCTCCGCCGGCTAGCGGCGGCTGCCAAGCCGGCCCTCCAGCCCTCCTGCCGTTGCATAAGTCACTATAGTCCAGTGAGACCCGTCTATGTAATAAACAGTGAAAACTATGTGAGTGTCCATCTCTTCGCACCAACCCTATCGTGGCAGTGATGGGTTCTATCAACTGATAGATTCGTTATAATCTTACCTAATTAGAAATGATCTAATTGAGAACTGTGATTGTTTCAGAAATGGCGAAACTCGGCTCCAGGTTTTTATGCGGTGCAGAGCATCGATATGAGGTAAGCCACCAAATGAAGTGATCAATATTAATGTAAGTACATTAATATTGAATAAAATGTATGGTTTATTAACTTCAAACTATCTGGTTAATTGCTCAATGAACTTTTCTACAAAATCGATACTAAAAATAAAAGATCTATTTGAAACAAACTGTCATTAATAAAACACATATAATCCGATTGATTTATGAAGAAGCGACTTCGAAATGATTCGGTGCCGGCAGTTACTTTGCAGCGGCCGCGGGCTGTTGAATTGTTTAATTCATCCGTGTAGGATTATCACTTTGTTATTATAAACGCCACAACCTGAAAAGAATTACTTTTCTTTAAATTAACCTCATTATTTTAATTTCCAGGTTCATTATATAAGTACTTTTAGATTTTTTGTTTGGATGAAGAAGAAGTCGATTTAGATGTTTGCTATTCTTCATAGTTATTTTTAGACTTATAACAGTTTGATTACACTTCAACATTAAAACCAGATATAACCGAACAAGAACGCCTATTTAATGGATTTATGTAAAATAAAATTTTTTTTACATGTTGCTCCACGTGTTGCATAGATTTATCAAATCCTCAATACGATAATAACTCGGTCGACGTAACGCGTCGCGTCGCCGCCTTGTCTTACTGATAGTTATATTAACTTCAATAAGCCCTTAATCTTAGGTAATTAAGTAGTTAAGAAAGTGAAATATTGTTGGCTCTCCCATGTTTGGTAATTTTTTAAAATATATATATTGTTTAATACGTCTTCCCTTTTTACATGCAGGCCATACTCGTTCGTACACAACGTCGATCCTGTTTTGTGAGTACCAATAGATGCATGGCTCTCAAGTGTGTCTTTAAAAAAAATATCAAAATGTTAACAATCTTGCCTTTATAGTGTAAATTATTTATGGCTATTGTTTAAATTGACAAACAAATGCTTAATGAACTATTTACAAGGTTCATTGTTTACATTCGTTATTTCATTTTATTAACAAAAAAACAAATAAAGGCAATGGTTGAAGTGGTCTATAGTTTGATGTAGTGAGGTTTTTTATGTTGTTAATCGTGTTTTTTTCAGCAATAATTGCTTTTTTCACTTTTTTTAGAACATTATGTTAAGTCAATTATTATTACAATAATACTAGAATAACATTTTTTCTGTTAATTACTGTATTATTGGAATAATATACTTACATTAAATTTAAAAAAAATTGTAGTAATCTTAATTATTTTTTTTTTACTAGAAAAAAGTATAAATAGGAAAGGGTTCCTAACATATTTCCTACTTTCTCAAAATATCTATAGTTCTCTTCTCCTAGAATCTTCCGTCTGTGTTTGATTGCTATACTATAACCGTTGCCATGGCAACATTGATGATATTATTCGTGTTACGCAAAATTTTATCACTATAGGCTTATGATTTCACGCACTTTAATTAAATCATCATGTATCTACTTCTGCATGTCGTGGACTTGATAATGATAAATGTAGCTAATAATAGAAGGAGACAATAATAGGTAGACCACTCAGTTTGTGTATCTAATTGACGCATGGTCCAGAAGCCGATACTTTGCCAAAGATAGAATTTGGAACGAGGGTTTTGTTTTTTGACGTTATTCCGTTATGTTTTTTGACAAAATACTACATTAACGGCTAGGTACATAACCAAATCAAAAGTAAATATTTTAATAGAGTTTAGTAGAATGCTGAAGGTTTCCAAGCATCTACCTATCGGTACTGAATATTACAACAAAAAGTTTCGCATACGTTTCAGAAATATGCACAGCTCTGTTGTTTTTTTTTTTGTGTAATATACGTAATGTGACAGCTTACAGGCGTCAGCTGTATGTTGGCACGCGTTTCCTCACAAAAATAAAATGTATGCGGCCTGTGCGCAACTACGCGGTGAAAATTCACGTGAACTCTACCTACGTCGAAGACACACCCGCTTCTGACGTCATAATTAAGTGTATTAGAATAGCCGTGACGGTCAATGTTTTCACCTTAGTATTTTGCTAGATACCTAATACCTATATATAATTCGAGATGTGTAAATATTTTTCTCCCAATTAACACGTACACCCATTACGTGCAGATGATAATATCGTATGTAAAGATCCCCAGTAAACAACCGTCGTGTAATTCGATGCTAATTTTAGTTATTTTCTCTTACAGAGCCCGCGAAGGTTCGCATAAAAACGCAGACGATGTACTTTTCGACATGTTCAAAAATGAAGACACTGGTCTTCTACCTGTTGGAAAATTCTTAGCTGTAAGTATTCTTTTTGTAATACCACTAAAAAGTCATAAAGAAACTGGCGAGTATCACATTAAAATAAATAAATATTATCACGCCTCTCTTCCCCGAAACAAGTAAAAAACACCTACACTTCGCCAATTATTTTAAGATCCGTGTTAATAGAGGGCGAGCCTACCGGGTTATTTTCGTAATCTGGACTGTTATTGAGAATTTTTTATATGGAAAAAACTTAATAAACTTTTGTCGCAATCCGTGTATCGAACCCAAATCAGACGATTAGCAGTCGCACGTTTAAATAACGAGATAATAAGATTACAATTATAAAGCAAACAATTCAAAAAATATGGAACAACCGCTCCTGGGACTTAGTGATTAACACACAGGTGTTTGAGGACAATATTCACTTAGTTTTAAACTAGGCAGTTTCAGTATTTTCAAAGTCCGCTGGCTAGCAATAGCATATTTTATGGACACACCCATGCAATTTTTTTTAATACAAATAGGATCGACAGCAGTATTAAGTCTTTACCAAACACATTGATACGGTATTTCCATTTAGTTAATGATACATGTTTATAATAATTACATTGTCATTCTTATCTCAGTTTCGTTCTTCTATAACACAAAAGTTCAGTATCCTAAATCTTTTATCTATTGCAGGCTTTACGAACTACGGGAATACGAAAGAATGACGCGCGTGTCAAAGAAGTCATGCATAACTTATACAAGGTCCATAAAAAACAAAACTTTGAAGGAGGGTCGCCGGAAACACTGAAACTAGATAGAAAAACTTTCAAAGAAGTTATAGCTCCAAATATCGTGCTTATCACCAGAGCTTTTAGGAGCCAATTCGTTATTCCAGATTTTCAGGACTTTATCAAAGATTTAGAGGAGATGTATTGGTCTGCAAAAAGTAATACAGATGGCAAAGTCGCCAGCTACATACCACAGCTAGCGAGAGCTAGCCCAGAAAACTGGGGTGTCAGTGTATGTACAATAGATGGACAAAGGTTCTCTATAGGTATGATTTTTGTATGTTTGTATATGAAAACTTTTAAAGTGATATTTATCGCACTAATCAAACGTATTTGATTGCGTAGGAGACGTGACGGTCCCATTCACACTACAGTCCTGCAGCAAACCTCTGACATACGGTATGGCACTCGAAACGCTCTTACCTGAAGTAGTGCACAAATATATTGGCACCGAGCCCAGTGGGCGGAACTTCAATGAACTCGTCTTGGACCACAATAGTAAGTATGAGAAACACGACTTCCGAGAAGAAAAACATTTTTGGCATATTCCTCGTACCCATGTTCTAAGTACCCACCTTTTTTTTAACGTTGGGAAATGCGTTACGCATACCTCGCGCTTGGGAAAACGCGGGGTTATGTCCGACTCTCCAAGGCCACTGAAGGCAGAGTGCCATCCAGAAACCGCGGCCTACCGACTAAAACCCAACGATGCCCCCTCACATACGCCTTGGCACGAGCACGTCCATCACCACCGCATCCCCCCCCCGTCATCAGACGAGGAGGACACCTGCGCTGATGCGTTGAGGGTTTTTTCAAAAACTTACCTACTTATTAGCTTAGAAAATATGATCGCTGTTTTATAAAACGACGTCTTGTATAATCACATACCCACCAGTGTCTTGGTTTTACTGAAATTTTTCCATCACTTTTATTTTTTTCATATTTATTTTTAATTTGTTTTGCGCCACTAGCATTCACTCCGTTATTGGTCTAAGGCAGTCGGTTCCCAAATCCTTCCGTGGACCACTGGTTGGGAACTACTACTTTAAACTCTAAAATCTAACTGATATTATTAAGAAATTTAATTTCAACTTCATTAAAATAAATTATTAATTCAGATTTATTTAATATATTTTTCAATCACACACTTAATTTTATTTAATTAATTACCTATTCAGTACTAGTCACTGTGAAAAATGTTGTTGCAATGTGTTTTAAATGTTTTTTTTTAAATAGTGTAAATCCGTAACTGGCATTAAAAACTAATTTATGAGTCTTTCAATTTTGATACCATATAGTTATGTAAGTATGTATGCTGTGAATTTTATGAAATAATTAAAATAAAATAAAAATAAATCTTTGCCCGATATGTAGCACGCAAACAAGCATGAAGCATACAACCAAGTATGCAGAAGAAGCTGAGAGCTAATCGTCGCACATAGTTTTTGCCCTCCACGATTAAAATACTGATTAAATAGAAAGAAAGAAAGAAGAAATTATAATTGTAAAAAAAATTTTCTGGAGAGGGCCACCCTTATGACCTAGGGGTATAAAAAATAGCCTACTAGTTATTTTTAGACCAACCAAATATACTTACACAAAAAAAAAACATAAAAATCGGTCAAGTTTCAGAGAAGTTGAGAGGAGAGTGGAGAGGAGAGAAACACTGTGACACGAGATTAGCAGCTTTAAGAAATAAAGCGCACTTAGTCAAACATCACTACTTATTGCCACATCTAATGACCTGAACACCTAGCAATAAGGAAATAGATACTAATATCCAAATTTAATTTGCCAACAGTGAAGCCACACAACCCTATGATCAACGCGGGTGCAATACTTGTGTGCTCGTTGCTAAAAACCTTGGACAAGCCCGAAATGACTCTCGCCGAAAAGTTCGATTACGTGATGTCATTCTTCAGTCGGCTCGCCGGTAATGAAGTGTTGGGTTTCAACAACGCTGTATTTTTGTCCGAGAGGGAAGCTGCCGACAGAAACTATGCACTTGGATTCTATATGCGCGAACACAAATGTTATCCGGAAAAAACTAATCTACGAGAGTGTATGGATTTCTATTTTCAGGTAACTTCTTTTTATGTATGTTAAATATCAACTTCCAACTTTTTTTCATAAATACTTACATATCAGAGCGTATTTGATATTTGTACCTCTGTGATTAACTAACAACCAACAAAATGCATGCAATATTGTTAGCATACCTACATACTCTACATTTGTATGTGGAATGTGTTTAGCAATAAAATGTTTATTTGATAATACTTAATTAAAACATGAAAATGAATTTAGAAAATATTGTTTTTTTGTAAAAAAAATAATCTATGAATAAATTGGTTTCAGTGCTGCTCTATGGAAGCAAATTGTGATATTATGTCTATAATGGCAGCCACATTAGCAAATGGCGGGATTTGTCCAATCACCGACGAGAAAGTACTGCGTCCAGATTCTGTCCGGAACGTGCTGTCGCTTATGCACAGCTGCGGCATGTACGACTACTCCGGCCAATTCGCCTTCAAAGTGGGCCTGCCGGCGAAATCAGGGGTTTCAGGAGCTATGCTCATTGTCGTACCTAATGTGATGGGCATCTGTACTTGGTCGCCGCCACTTGATCCACTAGGAAACAGTTGCCGAGGCTTGCAGTTCTGCGAGGTAGTTTTTTTTTACTCATTCGACAACAATCTAGAATTATATGTAGCATGCATAGACTTAGCGTATGCCGCCAGCCAGTATAATCTAAGTCTATGATAGCATGATATAGTGTTATCACTCTAATCAGTCTCGCTATGTTGAGGTCCAAATCCAAATTATGTCAAATTAAGACTTTTTGCATAGCGTCTGCAAAGTCTTAATTTCGCGGTGTGACCTCGGCACTGGCCTTCCAATCGGGAGGTCCGAGTTAGAGACCGCCGTGTACCAATGTGTGTTTCGTTTTCAAATTTCAATTTTGTCTGACGCTCCTACGGTGAAGGAAAACAACGTGAGGTAACCTGCATACATCTGCGAAGAAATTCAATGGTGTATGTGAAGTCGAACAATCCGCACTGGGCCAGCGTGGTTGACTAAGGTCTAATCACCCTAACATAGGGTAGGCTCGAGCCCCTCGGTGGGGACGTATATGAGCTGTGATGATGAAGACTTTTTAAAGAATGATTATAAATTTACTCACTTTTTGTGGACACGCATAGTAGATATATCCAGTTTCAATTTTTATATTTTCTAATTTCAGGAATTAATCAAACGATTCAATTTCCACAAATACGATAATATTCGTTACGCAAGCCACAAAAAAGATCCAAGACGGTACAAGTTTGAATCTACTGGCCTTAGCATTGTCAACTTGCTATTCTCTGCTGCCAGCGGAGACCTCAGTGCCCTTCGAAGGTATATTCACTTTACACATTGTAAATACAACTAAACACGTTATCCTACACTTTACGGAAAAGATTCAAGTTTTATTCTTTTTATCAGCAGTCCTTCAGACCCGTCTCTACTACCGGTACCGGTGAAATCTCCAAAATAATTCACGTTACACAAGAAAATCAAGCACTTCTGTAAACGAGCAAATAAATTAATAAACACTTTGTATCGTAGGCACCCATCATAAGCATTTTGACATCATTACATTGCGAACATCAGCCTTCATTATGATTTGATTCACTTTTCAATTTACTTGGCCTTTTTCAAAGAAAATGGAAAGTCACTTTATAATCATGTTGATGTCGGTAGATAGATGGAAATTGTATATTTATGTAGAAACCACATCGTTTTATTGAAGCTTCGGTATGCATCTTATTGTAGGCGACACACACATTTTGCTATCTTACGCTGGGCCAGATATTTTTATCGTCTAATAATTCAATACTTATTACAACCGTTTTTACAGGCACCATTTGTCTGGGATGGACATGACACTATCAGATTACGATGGTCGTACGGCTCTGCATTTGGCTGCCGCTGAAGGGCATTTATCCTGCGTTGATTTCCTTCTGGCACAGTGTGGAGTGCCGCACGACCCTCGCGACCGCTGGGGCAGTCGTCCTCTCAACGAAGCGGAGACCTTTGGCCACACCTCTGTAGTGCAATATCTTAATGAGTGGGAAAGTGTACACCCTACTGACAAAAACAACGAACTCGAAGCTGAAACATCAACAGTAGATGAAATCTTGGAGGCTAAGCCTGATGCCAATGACGCAGTCAAGGACCCAAGCATACAGGAAATCGTATCTAGGAATGGTGATAAAGTGCAGTAGAATCTCAGCTGATACTTTTACGTAGCAATCTCACCGTTAGAAATATGAAGATATAGATCTCTTATTGTATAATGAAATAATCGGTATTAAAGGAACATGTTTTTGACTTCATTATTTTGCGAATATTGCCTTTATTTGCTTGAATATACCTCAGGCTTTGTTAGATAAGTCAATAAATGTTCTCTTGAAATGAAAGTAATCTAATTACTTTCGTTTTTAATATTACAAGAATATTAAATTTGTTAGACATTCCACAACAAATATAACAATATACTTACAGCAAGCTTTTAATTCAAATCTTTACATACAATCTTCAAATGTTTGGGAATGTTAAGTAATATTTCATATTTCAAATCAATGTAAGACAATAAATAGATATTTAAAACGTTATTAAATGTGTAGTAGTAATGCAATTATGAATGTTAAAATATTTTGTAATCTAAGTCAATTACATAAAATTAACACAATCTGTTTAATTTCTTTCTTTTTACCCAAAAAAGACAGACAAGAAACTCTGAAGATCTGGATACTGAATCCGATAAATATACATGACTTTACCACAGTGGTCTTTACAATTCATCGGGAATAAATTCATCGTTATACTTATTGTGCGTCTTATTTAAAAGTTATTAAATATGTAGGTTATTGACCACTCAAGTTACTAAGTTATAAACTATTAGTAGGTATTTACCTTTTGAGTATTTCTTTGGTTCTCATCTATGTTTGAAACATTTAAATAGATTAGGAATAATCTATACTATATAAAGCTGGTCTATACTATATAAAGCTCGATCCCTATCGACTGCTGAGATGATTTTGAGTCTAACATCTGTCCCGGGGGCCTTATTCTGCTAGCGTTAATGCATTTGTGGCGTGTCAATAACGCTTCAATAGCATCGCTTTTTGAGACAGTTATTGTTGGTTAACCGAATACTAACTAAAACATTTGTCACTATTGACTTATCAAGAAATTGTAGCAGAAAATGCGCAGATTTCAAAGTTATTTATTTACGTATTTGAAAAATTTAGAAAAATTTTAAATTCCACTCAAAATCAACACACTTCAACATCAAACTTGTCAATATATTCTCTAAACAAAACACAGATAACGTTTCCACAGTTATGACTTGTTTACGAGTGGGTGAGGGCACTCGTAATGAAATCACATTCCAGACTAAGGTAGTCACATAAGTGATATTCAAAAATAAGAATTATTGAAAATCGGTGATTATTAATCACATCGGTGATTTCGAAGTCGCATACGTAATTCAAAAATAGCTCTCCTGGTCATTGGTTTTAGTTGATTTGTTTACTAAAAATTTATAATTTTTAGCTTTGGTGCCCGCGGCCGTATCGCCTAACTCAAGGCGAGCGCTCGCTATCGTTATCATGACATTAGAACAATAGTTTTAATGTCACAGGTGACATTCGATCTTTTGTTCTAATGTCACAAAAGCGATAGCGAGTGATCGCTATGAGTTAGGCGGTAGGCCCCCCGTTTAGTGTAGGCGACAGGCTCAGTACTGTATGGCTCATACTGCCAGATGTGGCTTTGAGTGTAACCGAGTGTTACCTAAAGCTCTGCTAGACCCCTTTTGGGATAATAAGCGTGATTTTATGCTTGTAGGTATGCATGTAAACCTATCTATGAATGTTACCGTCACAAAGAATGTTTCCATTTTTCAGATGTGGGCGTGCAGCCTATGGCGATAAGCTTGCAGCTTAAGCCGTAGGTTAGGTGCAAGTAAAGAGAACTGACCGTCGATGGCGCTGTGGACTCGGCACTTGCCTTTCAATCGGGGGGTCGGGGTTCAAGACCCGCCATGTGTTTTTCGTTTCGAATTTCATATGTACATTTGTCTGACGCTCTTACGGTGAAGGAAAACATCGTGAGGCAACCTGCATACATCTGCGAAGAAATTCAATGATGTGTGTGAAGTCGACCAATCCGCACTGGGCCAGCGTGGTTGACTAAGGCCTAATCACCCTAACATAGGGTAGGCTCGAACCCCTCGGTGGGGATGTATATGAGCTGTGATGATTGATGATGATGATGAAAGAGAACTGGCCACATTGTGTACTGTTAAAGCCAGAATAACAGAATAACGCCAGAACACAAATAGATTCACTATATCATTATAGGTACGGTCTAATATTGCATGGAGTCATACAACGGTCAGTATCTCTCTACTCGCTTACTATAGGTAGGATACAAGTCTCCCTGCCTGCCACAAAGAGTTTTGTTTTGAGGGTTCCGTAGCCAAATTGCAAAAGACGGAGCCCTTATAGATTCGTCATGTCTGTCTATCTGTCCGTCCGTATGTCACAGCCACTTTTCTCCGAAGCTATAAGAACTACACTGTTGAAACTTGGTAAGTAGATGTATTCTGTGAACCGCATTAAAATTTTTACACGAAAATAGAAAAAAGCAATAAATTTTGGGGGTTCCCCATACATAGAACTGAAACTCAATTTTTTTTCATCAAACCATACGTGTGGGGTATCTATGGATAGGTCTTCAAAAATCATATTGAGGTTTCTAATATCATTTTTGTCTAAACAGAATAGTTTGCGCGAGAGACACGTCCAAAGTGGTAAAATGTGTGCCCCCCCCCCCCCCCCGTAACTTCTAAAATAAGACAATGATAAAAGTAAAAAAAATATATGATGTACATTACCATGCAAACTTCCACCGAAAATTGGTGTGAACGAGATCTAGTAAGTAGTTTTTTTTAATACGCCATAAATCCTACTGAACCCTTCATGGGCGAGTACGACTCGCGATTGGCCGGTTTTTTTTTTCATTGATTGTAGTTCTAAACAAGAAAACATTCAACCTTACTTAAAATAATAGTAATAATAATAAACGCTTTATTGCACACAAAGATTTAGAAACAGAAAATTTTCAAAAACATCACAGATGTACAGCACAGGCGGCTTTATTGCTAATAAGCAATCTCTTCCAGGCAACCTTGGATCAGTGAAATACATAAAGGAAATTAAAAAAAGCACCTTAATTTATTGTCTAAGTTGGGTAAGGATACAAAAACAACTGCTGTCGAAATTTCAAGATCGCATTAACAAAACAAGCCGAACTATGGATCGTTTTGTAACTAAAAAAATTCAACATGGCTGAACGGTGCATTCGGTTGAAATAACGCATAAGTATGTGCAAGAACACTCTCCATCCGTTCAACTATCTCCACTTAAAAAATCACTTTAATCCGTCGCTCCGTTTTGCTGTGAAAGACGGACAAACAAACACACACACACTTTCCCATTTATAATATTAGTATGGATAACATATCGAGTATCTCACGCAAAAAAAAACGTAATATCTGCCTGCTTCGAGTATTGAAGACACAGACACAAGTGCTAAAGTAACGCTACAAGATTTGCTGGATCATACTATTGGCCGTGTTTTGATGATAAAAGGTGTTTACAGACCTTCTCAAAGACGTCTCAGGTTTAGCAAATGGGGATGTGATGGTTCATCGGGGCAAAGTGAATACAAAAAAATTATATTTAACTTTATAAATTTTGGGGGAAACATGTCTCCTGAATAAACAGACCTGAATAAAAGATTATTTGTAGGTCCACGCTCTTATAGTGTATTTTGGTCAACTATCACGTCATTTCGTGCTATAATAACAATATTATATCATTATTTCCTTTCTAATCACCTTCATATTCTCGTAATATGCGACTTTCGCCGTCATAGCAAACAGTTGTGTTACGATCGCTCTAACAAAAATAGTTTTTTAAATTAATTCTACCCGAAAAAAATGGTGCTAAAAAATGAACTAAATGTAATACTAATATTACAAAAAAATCTCCCGGCCTTGAGTGCAGCAGATGTGAAAAGGTGGTTCACGCAACAACAGACTGTACAAATTTGTCTACATACAGTTAGCAGCCCTGCGAGCATCAGAGGGGCTAGAATGGAGTTGCGAAGTTTGCCTTGTTAATGTCAGCAGGCGTTCATCATTTTTCACGCCGGACGATGCCGAAGAAGCTATATCTACGGTACCATTAGACATGCAAAAGTTGTTGAGGAACATAACTGCTGAAATTAAGAAGACTATCAAACAAGAGCTGGAAAGTTTCCAAGTGTCACTCGAATTCATCGGAGATCAGGTTTCAAACATAGAGGAGGTACTTAAAAATCAAAATAGTAAAATCAAGCACCTTGAAAATAAAAACACTGAACTTACTAACGCTAAAAAAAACCTGGAACTCCGTCTTTCAGTTTTAGAGCAACACCTAGAAGAGACAGAGCAAAAAAGCTTATGCACTTTCGTCGAGGTTGCAGGGTTACCAAGCGTGCCAAATATGGATGTGATGGCAGTAACAAAAACCATAGCATCAAAGCTAAATATCGAAGCCGATACTGTTCATGACGCTCGTCAGGTTAAAGGGCGTTCTGAGACATCTGGTTTTTTACTAATTGGGCTAACCAATAAATCTACACGTGACAAGTGGATCGTTGCGTCTAAATCCAAGCAAATTTCGTTAGGCGAAATATCACTATCCATACCCATTGAAAGAGCAACGGACAAGATCTATGTCTCGAAGAAGCATTAACTCGAAAAATGAAAACCTTATTATATCAAGCAAAGCAACGCCTTAAAGCTTCCAACGGTCCATTCAAGCATGTATGGTGTAAGGAAGGTAAGCTTTATGTAAAAAATCTGATGATAGCAAGAAAGTTCAAATAATCCGATCCAAGGACGATATTGATTTGTTACTTGTATCTCCCAATGTAAATTAACCTTCACTAATATTCAATCTGACCAATTGTCCAAATCTAATAAGTAAAATTCAATTTTGTAAATAATGATCCACCGTGCATGGAGTTGTTTGATTGTGTTAATTTAAAGTCATTCTTTAGTAATGTACCTGCAAAAAACATTAATATCTCTTGCCTGCATGTGAATATAAGATCGATGATAAAAAATTTCAGCAAGCTGTTACAAATAATTAATAATACGCAAATAACTATTGATGTGTTAATTTTGACAGAGGTAGGTATCTCTGACCAAATCTCTAATTTGTTTGATCTTTCTAGATATAGAATGTACACACAGCTTCGCAATAATCGGAAAGGAGGTGGAACAATAATTTATGTTAACAAAACTTTAAAATTTACACCAAAAATAACTAAAACCTATACATTCGAATATCTTGGAGGTATATTAAAAACACCCGAAAATTATGCCGTAACAGTGTGTGCAATCTATAGACCACCATCGCTAAACAAAACACTGTTTATACGGGAACTTCACAAAACACTATGTAATGATCTAGCATGCGACACAGCTATTATCCTAGGTGATATGAACATCGATCTTAAATCACAAACAACGGTCAAAAGCATGTATCTGGATATGCTATCCGCGTATGGCTTAACGTGTGGTATTTCGGATTATACAAGAATTGAAACGCGAAATAACACAGTTACAAGGTCACGTATTGACCATATCTTTAAACGATCACACACGTTAATACCGTACGCGGCGGCGCTCGATACCACAGAACACATATACCCCTCGATACTGTTTTGGCAGAACACCGCGCGACCGTCGCTTGTCTAAAGGCACCAGTACACGTTGGCCGAGCGCGCTCGGCGAGTGCGCTCGGCAGATTTTCGTGGTACCGTTTATGACGGCTGTACACTCTCGACGAATGCTCTCGTCAAGTCTCGCCGAGAGGTCTCGCCCGAGAGACCTGTCAGCGAGTGCTTACCATGTACACTCCCGTCTATTCTATAGAGGATGGACGCGTTAGAAGTCGCTTCCGCTGTTTCGCTATGCACTATTAATTATTATATGTATGTACACGAATATCATACAAAAAAATTCAAAAAGAGAATAAATCATTTTATTTGCAATAAAAAATATTTTATAAAAATTAAAAACCGACTTCAAAAACACTAAAAATTTAAAAATAATATAAGAATAGGTACAGACAACATCACACTTCTATATTGAAGTCGGTGACAAATTTTAACACTTTCTAGGAGATCATCGTTTGGCACCGACTTCAATATAGAAGTGAGATGTTGTCTGTACCTATTCTTATATTATTTTTAACTTTTCAGTGTTTTTGAAGTCGGTTTTTATTTTTTATATAATACTTTTTATTTTTAACTTTTTAGTGAATGCAATCTTTTTAGTGAAAGAAACCCGAATTTAATACCAGCTCACCTTCAGTGAGCTGGTATTAAATTAGCGTTTCCCTCGATTTTCATGGGATCCCATGATCAGATCCTGACTTTGGTGACCATGGGACCACCCTTGGGGTTTACTCTATCGAATACAAAAAGAATTTTGAAAATCGGTCCACAATTAGCGGCGTAATCGCGTAACATACACACAAAAAAAACATACGCATCGAATTGAGAACCTCCTCCTTTTTTGAAGTCGGATAAAAATATGGTTACAGAGATGATAAAAAGCTAATCCAAAATATTTTGTCATTTTTCGACGTGCAAATACTTATTCCGATGTGAAATATTATGATTAGTACGATTCAATTCAATACTTTCGAAACAGGACGAGGTAAGTCAGTCATTGTTCCACATATTTGATTCGTTGCTGACAACTTGCAGACACGTGCGTTCAGAGCGGTTGCTGGCTGTGCACTGCACTGGCGAGAGTGTACATCAATGCTCTCGCCATTCCTCGCGAGACGTGCCGAGACCCTTTGACTCGGGCACAAAAAACCGACACGGGAGCGAGAGCGGGCGAGTAAGCACGAGACATCCCGAGGCGAGGCGAGAGCTACCATGTACACTCTCGCACTCGGCCTGTCTCGGGGTGTCTCGGCGAGAGTGTACAGCCGCCATTACACGTTGGCCGTGTTTCATTCTGCGTTGGTCGCTAGATGAAGATGGACGTTAAGGAGATCGCGCCCTAACTAAACATGAATTATTTAATGTATTTAGACAAGTTACTTCATCATCATCACAGCTCATATACGTCCCCACCGAGGGGCTACCTACCCTATGTTAGGGTGATTAGGCCTTAGTCAACCACGCTGGCCCAGAGCGGATTGGTCGACTTCACATACACCTTTGAGTTTCTTCGCAGATGTATGCAGGTTGCCTCACGATGTTTTCCTTCACCGTAGGAGCGTCAGACAAATGTACATATGAAATTCGAAACGAAAAACACAGTGGTACATGGCGGTCTCGAACCCGGACCTCCCGATTGGAAGACAAGTGCCGAGTCCACAGCGCCACCGAGGCTCAAGTTTTTATTGTTTTGGGTTCCATATAACGGATTCAATATGATAAAAGTCAATGAACCTAAATATCTCCTCATTACTCCTATTACTCGTATTAAGCGCGACACTACAGTCTACTTCGACGCGTAGCTCTGAACTAAACACTCGGCCAACGTGTGAACGCTGTTTGCGGTTTGCGCCAAATCTCTTTGATGCGTGCACGAAAAACCGACACTGATCGGGTCGACGGCGAGTGTTGGCGGCAAACGCCAAATACACACAAAACGGCCCAGTACACGTTGGCCGAGCGCGCTGGGCGAGTGCGCTTGGCCAACGTGTACTGGGACCATAACAAGTGCCTCGTACGGTCGCCGTACTATACAGCGTACAATACAGAATGCGCCTCATACTAAATGCTTTTTTGATAAAAAAAATAATGTATGACACATTAAACTGTGCAGATTGGGAAAACACTGACAGCTTATCTGACTCAGATGATATTTATAAATTCATTGTAAAAGCGTTTAATACTGCATTCGAAAAGTCAAAACGTACGATTTTTTCGAATAAAAAAAACAGAAATAACTTTCCCTGGATAAATAATAACATAATCAAATTGTGTGATCTGAGAGATGAATGTTTTAAACAGTGGAGAAAAGATCATACTAATAATGCTTTAAGGGCCCATGGCGCGAAAAATAGCAAAAAGGCCCTTGGCGTTTTTAATATTGTACGTTAACGTTCGAGTTAATTGACCGGGAAAAAATAAATTGAAGATCTTAAATTATGTGTTTACACTATCACCGTCACCATTTTTCAAATTTCGATAAAAAATAGCATCAATTTTACTAAAAATTTGGGTTACACCCATATACCGTTCGTGATTTTTAGCTTCATTCATTAACCCTATTGTATTTTCATTTAACAAATATATAGAACAAGGGTAAGCAAAACACTGACACCGTGGTATTTTTTTTAATTATCGTATATTGATTTTAATATGAAATTTTTTACATACATTTATCGATTTTCTTACAAATACTTGGCTCGGGCGCGTCGAAATTCAGTGTGCAATCGAGACTCGAAATGAGAGCATGTCGCTTTGAGGTCGCTCCCGACCACGTAATTATTTGTGTATGTATACGACGCGAAGTCCACCGGAGAAGTTGATAACTAACAATTTTATTTTTTGTGGCTGCCCACTATGTGGAGATCGAGTCGGTTTCGGGTCATAAATCTATAACTTCCATGTTTTTATAGATATACAGCTGATTTTTTTTAGGTAATCTGAGATAAACGTACTTTAAAATAATATACAGTCTATGCATATAAAAATATATTTAATAATTGTAAAAAAATACAAAACATGAAATATTGAAAAATTATCATAAATTTACGACTAATTTTAAACAATGTGACCTAAATGTTATAATTAATACAAAATAAACACATAAAATTACTCTTATTAATTAAATATAATAAGAAAAAGAAAATAACATAGAATTATATTATTCTACTAGCTCTACAGCTTCATCTATAAGTTCCATAGACTTTTTATTGGAAGGTTTTCTTAAACTTGTTATGTAAGGGTCTGAAGTGTACAAAAGTGTATGTAAAACGTCTTCATTTGTAGCTACTCTAGAGCATTTTCTAGCATGATGAAGTCTGAATCGTTTATAGTCTTTGTTCCTTGATTCCTGGGCATCTTCGGAGAGCTGTCCAAGAGGTAACACTGAATAATGCCGAATTACACTTTCCCCATGAATTAGGACTTTATGGACAGATGATGGCATATAATACAACATATATTTACTAACATATCGTTGTGCTGTATCGAAAGCATACTGTCCAAATTTCGTAGCATTAATTACTTTTCCGCTAGACATAACTTGAAGTAAAACATAAAATCGTTTTATCAATTCCTCATCCACACCGGTAATTTCTGCAGTGCACTGATAAATTTGAAAAAATCGTCTAGCTGTATTACCGTCATTACTGTTACCAGAACCTTGCTTAGGTTTATCTATATTTAAACCAAGTTCTTCTCTGAACCTTCTTTGTACATATGTCTTCTTTTGTTTTTCAAATCTTTATTTTCTGTCGTTGTAGCAGACCATTTTTCAAAGCCTACATTATAAGATATATGTAAAATTAGTTCCATAAATCTAATCCAGCAATGTAAAGTCGAAAGCCCATATTGATAAGAATTTTCGTCAACAGGTTTATTTTGTACTTTTTCTAAATTGTTCATCTCTGTAGGTCTTGCACCACAAATAGTACATACAGCACCTGATGAAGTTTCTGACAAAACTTGAGCCACTTTCCCGTCAACCATTGTCAAAAATAATGTGTGTTTGATTGCAATACTTTCACCATTTTTATTGATTAAGCTTGTTGTGAGAGCGTTTCTTTGAGCTATAATTTCATTAACTACACTTGTAGTTTTCTCTGGTGTCTCTTTTGAAAATTCTATTAAAATGGGCCTACAAAATCTTACTGATGATGGAACAGGGTTTTCCCACAAAGTTTCATTTGTATTAATATCAACAAGTTTCAGAGGTACTAATGAAGATATAAATAAATTTGTGTCAGAAATTAACTCATCCTCTTCAGTTAAGACTTGCTTGTATTCACTTTGTCCGCTTGAGCCATCACAGCCCCATTTCGAATACAGCATTAAATGTTTTTTGCCAGCTTTGTATACACCATTGATTTTCAAAATTCTTGCAATAGTGTGATCCAGCAGATCTTGCAGTTTTATTTTTGCTGTAATATTATTAATTTCTATTCTTGATCTTGGTGGGTAGCACATTCCTTTAGCTTCCTGAATTGATTTATATGACGGAAATAATACGCAGTTCTTCGCAATTAAGCAATTTCTCATGTTTTCATACTGTGCCATGTTAAGGTCCAACTCTATAAAAATACTGAGAGCTTCATCTTTAGAGTACGCTGTTAAATGTGCCGGTTCATTTAAAAGATTTTGACGTATTTCACTTTTTTTATCTATGGGTAATACTCGTAAAATTTCGACAATGAATGCTTCTTCCGTTTCCCCTTGAGATCTCAATCCTTGAAGATATGAATTCAGTATAAAATCAAGGCCACATGTTTCAAGCAACTCCTTGTTTTTTCGTCTTTGTGTTCTATCGGAACTGTCTTCGTAGGTTTTAGAAGGGCGTCCTCGCTTCCCCGTCGATGTCGAAGGTTCAGATTCACAAGTAGGATCTTCCAGATTTACTGTGAATGTGGCATACAACCACAGGCTATTCTGATTTAAAAATTTTTCTTTATTTCTGCCAGATTTAGTGTAGCGTTGACGAAAGTTCGTAATAAGATTTTTTTGTACACTCGCGACAATTTTAGCGATATTTGCCTCAGAAAAGTTGATAAAATTATTCCGTATATAACTTGTTAAAGCAACAACATAATTCCCGTCACTTTCAATCAAAACAAGACATAGGTCGCGTCTGGTACATTGGAATTCACTCATTGCGAGAGAGTAGGTGGTTAGATACACTTTTAATAACGACAATAACGAACGAAAAACAGTATGTAATTATTCAGTATACAGATGCTCTATTTTATATTAAATAACTGATTTGAAACGTGTGCAAAGTATGGGAATAAAAACTATTTATCATTATGTGGTTACTCGGTTTCCTATGTGTTTTATTGATAATTTATTTTGTAGGCGAACTAAAAATGGTGAGAAATACTCGATACATTATCAAAACATAAACCGCAATTAATAATATATCACAAGTGTAACCTATATCAACTAATAAAACAAATAGATTCGCCCACGTATTTTTAAGAAATTATTACTATTTCATGTTATGATAGATAGCATTATGTTGTGCAATGAAGTTGCAACTTTTTTTTTCTTCCTGTATAAAAATATTAAATTTCCTATCAAATAACATCATTTACAGACCTTCGGCAAATTTCGGCAACTGTCAAAACTCTAATTGAAAGTTTCAGATACGCAAAAATGATATGTCATGAGATAAATATTTCTAGTAAATATATTTATAAATATATAGCATATTTGTGTATACCAAAAAAAAGTATATATTATAAGCTTTCTAAAATGGTATAATACTTGTATAATTTTCATTGCTAGCTTACTAGAAAATCATCCTAAAAAAAATACAAATTATGATGTTTTCGTGATAATTTTTCAATCATCGTATTTAGATGCTCTTTACTATAAAAAAGTACTAGTTACATACATAATTTATACATAATATAGTAGATCAACTTCTTAGCTATAGTTTGAGGTATAATACAAGTACCTACGCCGATTTTTACAAAATGTATTTATGGCCAAGCTCTCTTAGGCACCTCCACATAGTGCTGCCGTACGAAAAATCTTCATAAACCTTTTTACAAGCTTTTATTTAGCTTACTCGTATGTATGTTCGGGTCTAATCTTGCGAGATAAATTTGATCCACTTCCCGGTTTCCGATTAAGTTGAAATTTTGCATGCATATGTATACGAGTATATGTATTATGACGACATGGAGCTGATCTGATGCTAGAGCTGAAAGTTGGCCATAGGAACTCCGCAATAAAACGACACAGCCCCATCGAGTTTGAGCTCGTTTGATTCGTATTGACAAGAACTTTGATACTATATGGTAACCAGAGTCTGATGCTGGAACTGGAAGGTGGCCATAGGAACTCCGCAATCAAACAACGCAACCCCATCGAGTTTGGGCTCGTTTGATTCGTATTGACGAGTACTTTGGTCCTATATAGTAACCAGGGTCTGATGCTGGAGTTGGGAGGTGGTCATAGGAACTCCCGCAATAAAACGACAAAACCCCATCGAGTTTGGGCTCGTTTGATTCGTATTGACGAGTACTTTGGTCCTATATGGTAACCAGGGTCTGATGCTGGAGCTGGAAGGTGGCCATAGGAACTCCGCAATAAAACGACACAACCCCATCGAGTTTGGGCTCGTTTGATTCGCATTCACGAATACTTTAGTCCTATGTGGTAACCAGGGTCTGATGCTGCAGCTGAAAGGAGGCCATAGGAACTCCGCAATATAACAACAGAACCCCATAGAGTTTGGGCTCGTTTGATTCGTATTGATGAGTTCTTTGGTCCTATATGGTAACCAGGGTCTGATGCTGCAGCTGGAAGGAGGCCATAGGAACTCCGCAATAAAACGACAGAACCACATAGAGTTTGGGCTCATTTGATTCGTATTGATGAGTTCTTTGGTCCTATATGGTAACCAGGGTCTGATGCTGCAGCTGGAAGGAGGCCATAGGAACTCCGCAATAAAACGACACAGCCCCATCGAGTTTGGGCTCGTTTGATTCGTATTGACGAGTACTTTGGTCTTATATGGTAACCAGGGTCTGATGCTGCAGGTGGAAGGAGGCCATAAGAACTCCGCAATAAAGCAACGCAACCCCATCGAGTTTGGGCTCGTTTGATTCGTATTGATGAGTTCTTTGGTCCTATATGGTAACCAGGGTCTGATGCTGCAGCTGGAAGGAGGCCATAGGAACTCCGCAATAAAACGACAGAACCCCATAGAGTTTGGGCTCATTTGATTCGTATTGATGAGTTCTTTGGTCCTATATGGTAACCAGGGTCTGATGCTGCAGCTGGAAGGAGGCCATAGGAACTCCGCAATAAAACGACACAGCCCCATCGAGTTTGGGCTCGTTTGATTCGTATTGACGAGTACTTTGGTCTTATATGGTAACCAGGGTCTGATGCTGCAGGTGGAAGGAGGCCATAAGAACTCCGCAATAAAGCAACGCAACCCCATCGAGTTTGGGCTCGTTTGATTCGTATTGACGAGTAATTTGGTCCTATATGGTAACCAGGGTCTGATGCTACACAGCTGGAAGGAGGCCATAGGAACTCCGCAATAAAACAACGCAACCCCATCGAGTTCAAACTCGATGGGGTTCTGTCCTTTTATTGCGGAGTTCCTTTGGCTACCTTCCAGCTCCAGCATCAGACCCTGGTTACCACATAGGACCAAAGTACTCGTGAATGCGAATCAAACAAGCCCAAACTTGATGGAGCTGTGTCGTTTTATTGCGGAGTTCCTATGGCCACCTCCCAACTCCAGCATCAGACCCTTGTTACCATATAGGACCAAAGTACTCGTCAATACGAATCAAACGAGCCTGAACTCGATGGGGTTGCGTCGTTTTATTACGGAGTTCCTATTGCCACCGTCCAGTTCCTTCATCAGATCAGCTCCATGTTATCATAATATTGCATTGTCTGTCACGCGATATACATATGCATGCAAATTTTCAGCCCAATCGGAAACCGGGAAGTGGTCAAATCTACATTATATACTTACAGTGCAAGCTAAATAAAAGCTTGTAAAAATAAAACTTGATAAACACATGCCTGTATTTACTATAGTATAACACAGTAATAAACAACTATTAACATTTTCCAAAATAAACACCTACGGTATTTTGCTAGGCGGCCGCACCGATCGCTCGACCGAGTGCGCTTGTGTGCGTGAGCGACGCACACAAACGGAGACTAGAAAAATTTACCTAAACTAGCTCGAGCTCGCGCGGATGGTGGGCCCTTAAGATTAAAATATAATAGATTGCGTAATAAAGTACATAAAACCATAGAATTTTACAGACATAAATATTACAAAAATCTAATTAAAGTAAACTATAATAAACCGAAAAATCTTTGGAAGATAATAAATACAATAGCAATACAATAACAAAATAATAAATAAATACACTTTAACACAATCTATAGATAGATTGATTTTGGATGCATTTAGCTCGCAAAACATATCATCCCTTGATATATCAAATAAATTTGCAATTGGATTTGATAATGCTGTAAAAAACATATTACCTAACTGTTCAGTGCCCCTACTTAACAATCATTCAACTCGGTCACCAGATGTTAGTATGAGGTTTCAAAAGGCCACTCCAGGAAAAATACAAAAGCTGATTAAGGCACTAAAAAGTAATAAAGCACCGGGCCTAGATAATATTAGCGTGATCGATATTCAAGCGGTCAGTAGTAAAATTGCGTCTTCTATTGCTAACGTCATAAATGTCAGTATAAGCTCCGGTCAATACCCAAATGATTTAAAGCTAGGATGCGTGAGACCAATTTTCAAAAAAGGCAAACGGAATGATGTAAATAACTATAGACCAATCACTTTATTGTCATCAATTGATAAAATTGTCGAAAAGTTTATTTGCAATCAGATTCATGAGTTTTACCGTAAAAACTCAATTATAACTGAGTCACAATACGGATTTCAGCCTAAAAAAAATACCACATTGCTGCTGTCTAATTTTTCGGATCATGTTAACGCTGCGCTCAATGACAAAGGGGGTAATTCTGAAGTTACCTGCACTAAAACTAAAACTAAAATTAAACATATAATTTTAAATTAGTTTTAGGTAATTCGTATTCTGAAACGCCGGACTCTCTTAATTTAAACTGTATTTGACAATTTCTTAAATTGAATACACAGATTATAAATACACCTAGTGCTGTAGAAAAACGGGATAATTTAGAAACATTAAAAACAGCTATATTCTACTAATTTTACTATCAGAAATTATTAATTTAAGATTTGATCGTATTTGTAAATAACAGAAAAGAAATTTTATTATTTATCATTCATTTTATCACAAAAGAAAAATTATTCGAAATGCCATCCATAAAATGCCATGAAATAAAAAAAATTACGTGGTAGTCTGTAGTTGTATTGATAGATACTTCGTGACTTCCTCTGAATTTTAAAATTGCGTATTTTGTTTCATTAGTAATTTTTGTTTTCTTTTCATAATAACCGCTGTTATTTATTGACAAATAATAGTAATTGCTAGGCAACAAATTTTAGATAGGCATACTTCTATCTGCAGATAGAATATTAATTTCTGTTGTATGAGTAAATACATACATACATAACCTACCTATCATCTAAATGTCAGTACTATTAGACAACTTGGGAACAAACAAATTACAACTCACGACTTGGCAATTGATGCTATAAAAGCCTTTCCTTATAAATGCCATAACAACCAATTCATCATCCTTTTGGCAAGTTGCACAAAAAAAATTGACTTCGGTAATGTTAGAAAATCGTTAAAAAGTAACAAGATAAATTAAGACGGCACCTAAAAGTTCACCTCCTAAAATTAGTTTGACATATTTAAAATTATAGAAAAAATTACATTTAGGAAGCATGTCAGAATACGAAAATAACATCTAACACTAAATTGAGTAGTTTAGTAACGTCACTCTTAATTTTAGAGTTAACTTGTGAGTTCTGAATACCAAACGGTGATTGACATTTCTATCTCTAATTTTATTTACTTATAGTTTTAGGTGGTCGCTTCAGAATCACCCCCAAAAACATGTTCTTGCTTTGTTCATTGACTTCTCTCGAGCCTTCGACACCTTAGATCATCAAATACTATTAAGGAAATTATACATAACTCAGGTCTTAGAGGTCCTATTTACAGCTGGTGTGTCGACTATTTAAAAAATAGGCGGTATCAAATAAAAATTGCTGACAGCCTCAGTGAAACCTTTTCTGTGACTTATGGAACAGGGATCCGTATGTGGCCCTCTGCATTTTTTGTCTTATGTAAATGATATGAATTCAGTATTTCAAAATTGCAAGTCGTATCAATTTGCTGATGATACATGCCTATTAGTTGCAGGCAATGACTTAAAACATATTGGGATATTGTTGCAAAACGATTTCGATAGGCTTAATATGTGGTGTCACGATATTGGACTAGTGTTAAATGCGCAAAAAACCAAAGTGATGCATATAAAGTCAGCATATCTAAAGTCGAATGCTTGTATGCCCAAATTAGTAGCCCACACGCACGCTTGCCTACATAAAGGTGCTAATAAATGTGACCATAGTTGTCCTACTATTGAACAAGTTGATACTCACATGTATCTAGGGTTATTGATTGACAATAAATTTAATTGGGGTCCTCATATCGCGCAGGTGTGTGATAGGCTACGTGTAATATTGGCCAAGTTTTATATCATAAAAAATCGTTTGCCATTCAAAATTAGACTCTTGTTGTACAATGCTTTTTTGATTCAGTAGTGTCATATGGGATTTCTTGTTATGGTCGTACTTTTAAAACATATCTGGATTTAATTTATAAATTACAACTCAGGATTTTAACTTTAATAATTTTACCCAAAGATCATTCACAATTCGAGAATAAAAGCGATTGTTTTAAGTTTTGTAAAACCTTACCAATTCATGAAAAAGTAAAATTTTCCCTTTTAAAAGAACAATTTTTCAATAAGGAATTACAAATTGAAAAACAACACCCTATATTTACACGGAGTATTGCACAGCGCAAACTAGTTATTATGCAAGCTTATAACTACTATGGTGAACGGACGAGTGCGTACCTTATTCCTCGGTTGATAAATTTTTTACCTACCTCCACACGCGATACGATGACTGAGAAAAACATTAAACCTAAATTAAGGGCGTATTTCCTGTCACAAATATAACTGCTGCCGCATGTTAAAATTCGTTTATAATTTTGTTAAATTTATGTCTATGTAATGTCTATATGTTTATGTCTATGTTATGAGTTTATGTCTATGTAATGTAAGTTTAATTTTCTAATTTTGTTTGTTTATTTGTAAATTTTTTGTAAACACAACTGTTTATTACTAAGCTAATTTAAATAAGGTACTACACACATACCCTAGAGGTTTAAGTGGTACTATATGTATCATAATATTATGTTAATTTGTGTATTGATAATAAAAAAAAATAAGCAAACAATGAAACGGAAAAAGTAATATTGTATGGAAAAGTAGCGATTTTTTATTTTGTATGTTTTTTATGTGTAATAATAAATTAAATATATAAAGATTATAGTATCATTTCATAGCTTATATATTCGAGATCCTGTATGCAAAATTATGTATCCGTAGGTGTAGTAGAAAAAAAGTTGCAGATTTTTGAAACGCAACTCACGCTTTCATCCCATAGTGCGGCGCGCGGCGGCGGCGGATAGTGTCTGCTGACGTCACAGCCTGGCCGTAGGTCGCGGCGGATTTAATAAAATCAGTTGATGCAAATTGGTTTATAACTTTTCATAAGCTTTTCATCGGATGGGTCGATTTGGATGATTTAAAAAACATATTTATTGTGATACAATAAGGAATGTTACTATGTATGTTGTATTAGGAAAAAGCCATACCATTACGGGACCTCATTGAAAACTTGTAGTTCCGCCCTACCTACACAGCGGTTCCATTCCACTCAAATGAGTAAATGGAATGAACCCTGGTCCCTTACAGTTACGCCCTACACAGCGAACCCACCCAAGTGGAGCGAATGGAATGGACATCTTGACCTGAAGGCGCCTCTTCACAATGGCCCATGATGGGCAAGTATAAACAATCACGATTGTGTACAGGGCATGATTGTCTATGATCGGCCATCATCGCCGGTAATCGTGAGCAATCGGCGAATTGTCGATACATCAAAGGAATTATGGCCCATGATGGCATACGCGTCCACACAATCGCCGATTAATCAGTACGTATTTGTCTCGAGTACAGTGTAGACTTCTCGATAAATAAATTTTACTCTATGATGTTACTTTTTTCACGCACATTATGTAGATGATTATAAGAGCTAAGTAAAAATATTGCCGCTGCCGCGATAATCTCTTCGATGTCCAAAATAGGAGATTCTCAATTCGATGCTTATGTTTTTTTTTTGGTGTATGTTACGCGAGTGGACCGATTTTCAAAATTATTTTTGTATTCGATAGAGTATACTCCAAGGGTAGTCCCATGGTCAAAAAATGTTAGGATCTGATGATGGGATCCCATGAACATCGAGGAAAACCCTTAAATTTTAAGGTTTGTCCAACGTGTTTTGAACACATTACTCGACCAATTGTGGACCGATTTTCAGTTTTTTTTGTATCGAGGAAAATGCTAATTTACTTAAAATTAGCGTTTTCCTCGATTTTTTAAATGAGGGTTTCTTTCACTAAAAAGATTGCATTCACTAAAAAATAAAAAATATTTTACAAAAAATAAAAACCTAATTCAAAAACAGTGAAAAGTTAAAAATAATGTAAGAATAGGTACATACAAACAACATCACACCTCTATATTGAAGTCGGTGACTTTAAGACTTTCTAGGAGATCATCGTTTGGCACCGACTTCAATATATAAGTGTGATGTTGTTTGTACCTATTCTTGTATTATTTTTAACTTTTCAGCGTTTTTGAAGTCGGTTTTTAGTTTTTGTAAAATATTTTTGATAGACGTCTTATCATAACAGTAAACAGTTAGTAAATGATTTAATGATGTTCACGATTGTGTGGGGAATTGCCCGATCATGGCGGCATTGATGGACGATCATTTGATGGGCCATCATGGCAGCATCGTTGGATGATCATTTGATGGGCCATCATGGCCCATTGTGAAGAGGCGCCTTGGCAATAACCTTCCAGCCTATTTATACCGGCTTTGTGACAATCTCTTAACCGCGATGTAGCCGGTGAAAAGCGCCATCTAGTGACGGGCGTGAAAAGCGCCATCTATTGACAAGCGGGCAAACCACCACAACTCGAAAAAAAATACTGCATAAATAAAATCAATAAATACTTACAATTGCATAAGTTGATAAAAAATGCTTTGCAATAGCTTTACCCCGGCAGTCCCCGAGTGCCACTTAATTTTTTTTAAATGTGCAATAAAGAGATACAATTAAATTAAATCCTGATTTAAAAACACCTTATTTTTTGTTTACTGTCCCGATCTACAACCCTAAATCCCGATTTTTTCGACCTCATGTACCGATTTAAAACAAATCGGATCTGGCCACACTAGTCTTGACAGACAGACAGACAGACGTACGTACGGACAACGTGATCCTATAAGGGTTCCGTTTTTTCCTTTTGAGGTACGGAACCCTAAAAAGAATAGTTTTTATCTCCATTATTTACCTCAATATTTATTATTGCTAATTAATTGTTTGTAATTATTTGTGAGTTCTTTGTCTTGTCTGTACTATTTATATTTTATATATTGACATATCATGTCAATATATAAAATATAAATAGTACAGCTTGGTAGTCCCAACTTTCAGAAAGAGGTCAATCGACAAAAACATCTCAGCTGTGCAGTGAAAGTGCAAACTTTAAGTAGCAGTGGGCAGGGCACATAGATTGCAAGAGTTGGGGCAGATAATGGGAGACGCAGTGTTGGTAGGCCTCCCACAAGCTGGACCGATGATCTGTTGCAGGTTGTAGGATGCTGCTGGATATGAACAGCGCAGGACCAATCACTTTGGAGATGCTTGTGGTAGACCTAAGTGGGTATCTCTTGTCTGTAATGATCATGATAAGGAAAAGTTAATGTGCACAAAGATATAGACATGAAAAACACTATTATTTTAAAAACTAAAATAAATTTATTTACCAAATTAATTTACTTTTCACCTAATGTTGGTCTTAAAGGGGAAGAAGCTAAGCCTAGCAGTTTACAGTCAGCTTCCAATAACGTGAGATCAGTGCTAGAACCCAGAAATCTTGATGACAATTCTAAGTCATTGATTTGCAACCTAACTCTGGCTCCTCTTACATATTCATTACCTCTGTTTGACGGACGAGTACATACACAGTGAAATTTCCATCCAAAATCAATATAAAGGTCGTCTTCAACAACATGGAATATTTTTCCTATAACAATTTTACCAGCAGGATCACCAAGCTGAAAAAATTTATCATATATTTAAAACTTTCTATGCATTTAAATACATAATAATATATCTGATTGTAATGAGCTATTGCAACTTAAAAAACGACATACATCCATTAATCTTGAGTTTCTTAATAAAGATGAAAAAGTATACTGTTCCTCATTTTCTGAAGATTCCAATATATTAGAATGTTTATCAAAAGCTTTTGCAAAACCTCCTTTGCCAGGCATTAGTTCACTATCTTTGTTTTCTTTCGAGCTTGAGTCTGTTGTTGTTGTAGCATCTACACTAGAATACATTCGCACTAATGAAGGATTTAGATGTTTACTGGAATTTATTAGGATACTTTTAGACATAAAGGTTGTGTTGCTATGAAGTAAACATTTGAGCGATTTTTGAAAACAATACATTTTTGTAAAGCTTGATAACGACGAAGATGACTTAAAGAAAATAGCAATCACAAAATAGTTATTTTTATGATTTTTTGAAAAATAATGCCCATGCACAAAATTATTCGATTGACATTTGACAGCACAGAGCTTCGTTCAGAACCTACGCTCGAGCACGCTCGAGTGCACTCCGAGTGCACTCTGACAGCAACCGACCCGTTCAGAGCCTCGGGGTAAAAAACCAGGCGGCTGGCGCAACTCCCATACAAAAAAATGAAGTATGAAACGCGTACCAAAAATAATGGCGACTATCGCTGTCTTGCTCTAACATCTTGCCTTCTCTCTCAGCTCGCTCGGCGTTCCCGGATCCGGCCGGAGTTCCGACGTTGTATTGTAAGATTTAATTTTGTGCTTCTGTTTCTCTGAATATTATTGTATCTTGGGTTGTGTATGCTTATGTGCAGTGTTTATCTTGGTGTTGTTAGTGTATTCGAAGTATTGAATAAAACGTTTAATGTCATGCATTACAAAAAGTGTGAAATATGTGGAATAATATCCCGTCGGGAACATAGTAAAAAAAGAGTTTTCAAGGCAAAATTTCCGCTGGATGAAGAGAGGTAAACATTAATTTATATTTACAAAACTTAACAGAAAAGTACTTTTCGTGATTTACAGGTTTTTTAAAACTAATATTATTATGGTATTTAGTATAAAAATTCCTATCAAGTATCAATAGAGCTTGACATTTTTTTATCGACTATCGATATTTTTGTTTTTCTTTGTAACATGACAAATTAATATTAGATAAGGAAAACTGCTAATAATAAACTTGCTATATTTTATTTTTCCAGGTGTAAAAAATGACAACGGTGATTAATACACCAAAAAAGCCAAAAATGTGCTATTTTACTGAAGGTAACACTATTGTAACTCTTAAAGTTATTTTAGCTCTTTACCATGTTATCTCTTATATTGGTATATCGTTTGGTATTTTACAGATTCTTCAGAGAAGATAACACAAACATCTGGTAATGAAAAAAGATTGAGAATCGGCTCAAGTAAGTTTACATAAAGTTCATTAAAATTTCGTTTTGTTTATTGAGATTAATGTGAATTAACGTGTATTTTTGTAATTACAGTTTCTACAACATAACTGCAGAAATACTTCCTTTAGCTGAAAAAGAAAATATGACCGAAGAATTCACTATGACCGTGATGTTGACCAATATTGATTTTTCTTAGGTGTGTCATGATCATAAATATAAAATGGTTGATCTCCTGCTGCGCCGTCTAAGCCACATTTTAATTCGTAAGAAAGGAATGTACTTTTGCACTACCTATCAGAAGAAGCTTCAGCAGATTCGGCAAAGAAAGCGCAACAACAGAGCGTTGGGAAATAAAAATAAAAATTTGTAGTTATTACAAAAGATCTTTATTGTACTTTTGATAATAATCATAGTTTTGTTTTATTTCATCACGCAAATCTCAATGTATCCCAATTTCGAATGTACCTTAGAATAAAAAGTAGCAAAAAGTACCGGTAATTTTTTTCAAACTATCGATATATCCCGAGTAGTGGCACAACCCTTCGGTTAGCATTTCTAGGTTGGCAGCTTTGGAAGTGACGTCATATTTTTTATTTTTTTGTTGGTAATAGAGCTTGGTACGCGTTTCATACAAAGCGATTTTTCCATTTTTTAGTATGGGAGACCCGACTCTTACGTAGTGTTACATACTCTTTGTAAAAAACGCTCTGACAGGCGGTTAGTACACTCTGTGCCCGTTCAGAAGCTTCGAGTGATGCAACCAAACAACCAACTCGAGCGTAGGGTAAAAAACACTCTGACAGATGTTATGTCAATGTCGATGTCAAAAATACGCTAATTACTTATTATTTTATTAAATAACACTACTTTGAACTCTTTTAAGCCTAATACAAGGGAAATATAGTGATTTCTATGTGTTGTAATTATGTTTAAGCAGAAAAATGGATATTGACTGTAAGGATTAGTAATATTTTGCCCTTTGCTTGATCTCGATCGGCAAGATACAAACTAAAAAAAAAATAGCAACCGACCCGTTCTGAACCTCGGAGCGAGTGTGAAAAACACTCTCGGTTGCATTACTCTGACCCTCGGAACGCAACTCTGAGCTGCGTTCAGAACCTACGCTCGAGTGCACTCCGAGTGCACCCTGACAGCAACCGACCCGTTCAGAGCCTCGGGGTAAAAAACGCTCTGACAGGCGGTTAGTACACTCTGTGCCCGTTCAGAAGCTTCGAGTGATGCAACCAAACAACCGACTCAAGCGTAGGGTGAAAAACACTCTGACAGATTTTATGTCAATGTCGATGTCAAAAATAAGCTAATTATTTATTATTTTATTAAATAACACTACTTTGAACTCTTTTAAGCCTAATACAAGGGAAATATAGTGATTTCTATGTGTTGTAATTATTTTTAAGCAGAAAAATGGATATTGACTGTTAATTTCATATTAAGGATTAGTAATATTTTGCCCTTTGCTTGATCTTGATCGGCAAGATACAAACTAAAAAAAAAGATAGCAACCGACCCGTTCTGAACCTCGGAGCGAGTGTGAAAAACACTCTCGGTTGCATTACTCTGACCCTCGGAACGCAACTCAGATCATGTTTGACAGCCACAAATTACTTGACAGCACATACATTGGCCCCACAATGGCCCCCACAAGCCACAAACTAGGGTACGTTTGAAAACGAGTAATATTTACTCGGGGTAAAGTGAATTTCACCCGATAGCGTTCGAGAACCACCCGAGTGAAGCCGAGGTTAACCAACGAATTACTCCGCTCGTATTTCTGAACGCATTAGTGCAGAGTAATTTTCGCCTGACAGGAGTGAATTTCTCACGGCCCCAAGTCAGCGTTAAATTTTACCTGACATTGACAGTTGACTGTTCTGTGATCTGTGGCTACTGATTTCGTTTGTAAGTTGAAGTTAAAGTTTACAAATGTTAAGTAAAGCTTTGTGCAGTTGTAAAATAAAGCTAGTTTGCGTTGCAAAACACAAGAACTCTTCTTTTCGTTTTTAACTGACAGAACCCGTTTGAAAACTCGTGATGTGCGAAAATCACTCGCTAGCGTTTGAAAACCAGTTAAACTTCTCTTTCTCGCAATAATCCTTTTCTTTTTTACCGAGTGAAAACTTCACGGGTTTTCGAACGGCCCCCTACTAATAACAAGTTTTGGCCCCGTTCCGTTTCGAGATTACCAGCAGGCCTATTCGCTAACTACGGTTGGTAACTAGAACTGTCATTTTTGAAAGCCACTTTATATCCATTACGGTTTTAGTGATCTTATGTGTTACGGCAGCGTTCATGATAGGAGTAATGGATGTTAAGTTCCTTTCAAAAATAACAGTTCTAGTTAGCAACCGAAGTTACAGAATAGGGGGGCAGAGATTACCTTAGACTATAGATACCAATAGACATGAAATACCTACGAAAAAAGCGTGCCAAGATTTGTGTTGGTGCTCTAAGATGGCGGACATGGGACGCCCGCATCCAAGATTCCACACTTATTATGTTTTTATTTATACAATTCATTAAAAAATCAATAAAAAACATAGAACTTGTAATGGCGCACTGAACAGGGACATTCTCAAGCCATAGAGATAATGTCGAATTCGACATATGTCTAAATTAAATGGCGGATGTCGAATATTTCTCAGTTTCCGCATTCTCAAAATGTCACGTTAGAGATATGTCTATGCCTGGCGTTCGACATGTCACGAGTGGTAGATAGAAATCGACATTTGAAAAGTCGAGTACGAGCTACAGTAATTGGTTATTTCTGTAGCTCGTACTCGACTCGACGAGAAGAGACTGTGTCGATAATTACAGACCTATTTCTATATTAACGGCACTTTCGAAAGTCTTGGAGAAAATTATAAATAAAAGATTGCGTAACTATTTAGAATCCAAAAACATATTGTCTGAAAACCAATTTGGTTTCAGAGTCAATAGATCAACAGATGACGCACTTCATACTTACACTAACTTTTTGGCCACCAAACTGGATGATAAAAAGAAATGTATTACAATTTTTCTAGATTTGGCTAAGGCATTCGATGCAGTCTCTTTTCCTGTGCTGTATAGAAAGTTGGAGGGTATTGGCATAAGAGGTGATCAACTTCTTTTGTTTCAAGATTATATGAATAATCGCACTCAGAGGGTTAGGATTAATGATTTGGTAAGCGGGGAGGGTTCAATTAAGTATGGTGTGCCTCAAGGCAGTGTCCTTGGTCCGACACTTTTTCTTTGTTACATCAACGAACTCTGTAACCTTAAACTTGAAAATTGCAAAATCCTATCATACGCTGATGATACCACTCTCACTTTTTATGGTGATAATTGGGATGAAGTTTTCACTTCAGCTCAAAAAGGATTTGACAGGGTTTGCCACTGGCTCGCAGCACATTCGTTAACTCTAAATGCCTCTAAAACTAAGTAGGTACTTAGCCTTTTGCATCCGTGATCCCGTACCATATTCATCTGACCGTAATATTGTGGCACATTCCTGTTTTTCTTCATCTTGTTCTTGTCCTCCGATTAGACGCACTGATAGCATTAAATATTTGGGTATAATAATTGACGACAGACTTAATTTTAAGGAGCATATTTTATATTTATCTAAGAAAGTTAGGAAACTTGCTTTTGTTTTTAAACAGTTACGATCAGTTGCTAATAAGGACATAATAAAATATATTTACCTAGCTCTTTGTCAATCGGTTCTATCTTATTGTGTTTCGTCATGGGGGGGTGCCGCTAAAACTTTTATTCTGATGCTAGAACGAGCTCAGAGGCTTATCCTAAAGTTAGGTTATAGCAAGCCAAGACTGTACCCTACTACTGAGCTGTATAAGGAGGTGAAAGTTCTGACCGTTAGGCAACTTTTTATTTTATCTATTATATTACGGAAACACTCCCTTGAACACTACAATGTAAATCATGCTAGAGCCAATACTAGAAGAAAGCACACGGTTTGCAGCACAATAAGTTCAAGAACAGCTTTTGCTAAGAAATTTTTTCCGACTCTCAGTGGAAAAATATATAATAAAATTAATAATATGCTATATATATATATATCCCATGACCAAACACAAATGTAAGAAGATTGTATCTAAATACCTCTTAACACTAAATTATGAAGAAACGGAAAACATATTAAAAACAATAATATGATAATAATAAAAAAACATAAACACACACACGCACGATTGCACATATCCACCCACACACATACACACGCACACGCACAAACTCACACATACTCCCACACCCACACACACTTATACATTTTTAAATAATTTCACACATCATGTATTTATAAGTGGTAACTAGGTACATTTCTTTTGTCATAAGGTTAGATATAAAAATTTTACTTTCTTTGTCCTAAGGGGGTGGAGACCAGGAGATCCATAGCACGGGTTTACCTATTTGGACTCCTGTTCTTCCACGTTATACTGCACTGTTAACATATTTGTTTGAAACATTGTAATGTCGAAGGAAAATAAATATATTTATTATTATTTATTTATTTCTGTGTCTGTTTTACATAATTTGTTGGAACTTTTTTTACGATTTTAGTTTATGTATGTATTTTAATTGCTAACACATTTAATTAATATGAATAATCGATGATTATTATAACAACTGTTGTTAATGTATAGTAGAAGAAGCTCGGTTTTTACTGGAATTACCATTACATATATGTATTTAAGAACTTTCGCTTATCTAAAGAATTAGTTAACACTGTAATATATTTAGTCAATCCAAGTCTTATTGACTTCTCTCAAACAATTTAACTCCTCTGCTATACATTTCCACTTTTGTTCGGATTTTTTTAGTAAAAGTCCCCGAAAAGGCTTTACAAAGTTCTTCATCCCTTTCATTTTACTGACAAAGCCACGAATTCTGTGCTGAAGTGGGGTATTGTTTTTTATAGTCCATTATATATTTATTACTGTATCTCAAATAATTCTGTTTCCTAAATATATTCAAAAATGTTACAAAACACGACGTTTTGAAACATTTCAACGTTTCGAACGAAGTGAAAAAAGTTGACAATACGCTTCGTAAAGTCGTGTTGACATGCTCAAAGTCTGCTTTGAGCTTGCTTTGAGAAAGTAACTTTGATGATAACTTGGACGCTACTTTTTTTGTGTTTTTTTTATTGTATAAATCAACAAAACGTAACCATTCATTTTTATTCAGGGTGTGGTTGCATGCATGCAAACAAAATAACCCATTCAAAACGTTTGCACTGCTCACGGACGTAAGCATTAAGATCAATTTTTTACCAAGCTTTCGATCTTTGAGTCTGTCAAATGTCAATTTGATCAATCAATGTTATTTGAAAAGAAAAATTGAAGGGCGACGTGTATTGTCCAGTATCTTTACAGAGCACTTCTGTATCTATTGTAGATATACCTAATGAAAAAAATAATTAGAAGAAATTAAATTCCGCGGGAAACTAACGTTAACTTTGTCATTGACAGTTCTAGAGACAGTGCACTCCTCTTTTCTGGGCTACGTTCCAAAACATCACCCGAGTGCACTCGGTCACCCGAAGTATGTCCTAAAACATTTAGGGTGCACTCGAGAGTGTTGGAGTGGCGTGTCCTAAAACGCTACGGAGTGCACTCGATCGAGTAGAATCTCACCCGCATAATATAGCAAGGTGTAATTTCACTCGATTGGATTTGGCGGGAAATTGTGTGTATTTTAAAGTTGTGTGTGATTGTGATTACAAAGATTTCATATTCACACACAATTTGTGCATCTCGGAGAGCGAGGATGCGTTTCGTAACGTCGACAATAAGTTAATTTTAAATTCCAAAGACTATAGGTATCGTAAGTGACACGATTGTAAAATTGGCCTTCATTTCAGCTGAAGCTAGGTTAGGCCGCGATTTAACAGAATTCATATTCTGTTGGTTTTAGCATTTTCGTAGATGAAACAGAGGAATGTAATCCATGCATTAAAGCGAACGGACGCGCCGATGAATTATATATTTTCTTATTTTTGTATATTTGGTTATGTAAACAAAGCAGACAACACTCTTGCCGTTCTAAAACAACCAACACTCCGACCACCCTAACCGGCCACTCTCCCCCCACCAGCTACTCACTCCGGGTGATGTTTTGGAACGTAGCCCTGTCATACCGCTTACAAATGCGTGCGCATTTGTAAGCGGTATGACAGAAAAGTCATTTGTAAGTAACGCATTTGTAAGTATTATGAGCAATTTTGAACCGACTTTTTGCACATTTCAATTTTTGTCAAATGTCAATTTGATCAATCAATGTTATTTGAAAAGAAAAATTGAAGGGCGACGTGTATTGTCCCTCCAGTATCTTTACAGAGCACTTCTGTATCTTTTGTAGATATACCTCTGTCATACCGCTTACAAATGCGCATGCATTTGTAAGCGGTATGACAGAGGTATATGACAGAGGTATAAAAGTCATTTGTAAGTAACGCATTTGTAAGTATTATGAGCAATTTTGAACCGACTTTTTGCACGCAAAAAGCGCACACGATCGCTGATATCAAATTTCGGACCGCACCCTCATAGTCATTCGACATTCGACCATCATTCGACATACATCTCTATTGCCAGCGAGAATACGATTTTTTCATATCATAGACATTTTTGAGAGATTATTATAGAGATGCAATGTAATAGATATGTCGAATTAGAGATATCTCTAAATAACTGAGAATCGGCCCCCTGACCCCCTAGACAAGATGCCTTTCGATAATCGCTAACGCAATCGCTAAATGGACAATGGTGTCGATTCTGGCATGATTCTCTAAACCTAAAACTAAATTTGACAACAGTCTATCCTTGTCATACTCTATACAAAATGACAAGGAGAGACTGTTGTCAAATTTAGTTTTAGGTTTAGAGAATCATGCCAGAATCGATACCAATGTATGAGATTTGACAATTGCGCTCGAAAGCTAAGCGAGGGCTTATGTCAAATCGCATACATTTTCCTTCTAGCGATTGCGTTAGCGATTATCGAAAAACGTCTTGTCTAGGGGGGCTGGACGCTTTATTTGAGACATATTAGTACATTACGCGTCCGTTGGTGTACTTAGTCTGAGGAGATTACACTACTCCACAAACTAATAAGGGGCCGTTCGAAAACCCGTGAGGTTTTCACTCGGTAAAAAAGAAAAGGATATATATTTTGCGAGAAAGAGAAGTTTAACTGGTTTTCGCACTTCACGAATTTTCAAACGGGTTCTGTCAATTAAAACTGAACACAAAGCTTTACTTAACATTTGTAGACTTTAACTTCGACGACAAAACGAAATCAGTAGCCACAGATCACAGAACAGTCAACTGTCAATGTCAGGTAAAATTTAACGCTGACTCGGGGCCGAGAGAATTTAACCCCTGTCAGGCGAAAATTGCTCTTCATTAATGCGTTCAGAAATACGAGCGGAGTAATTGGTCGGTTACCCTCGGTTTCACTCGGGTGGTTCTTGAACGCTATCGGGTGAAATTCACTCCACCCCGAGTAAATATTACTCGTTTTCAAACGTACCCTAAGTGTGCACTATTCACAGGAGCGCGTTCAGAGTCTCTGGGTGTAGTTGTCCGGTTGTTTTTTAACTCGCTCAGAGGCGTTGAACAGATTGCAGCAATCAAATCTTTTATCTTCCTCTTTCACATGAGTTTTTATTTCTCTCTCTTTCTAGTCGACGACATTATAGAATATGGCCGCCAATATCATCCAATCACGTAAGAGTATTTCAGTTATAAACGTCAGAGCGTTTTACAACCATCAAATTCGTTGGTTGTTCGGTTGTAACTCGCTCTGACACTCTAAGGCCTTGAACGGGCCGGTTGTTTCACCCGGTTGTCACGCTCGAAGTCATTGAACGGAGTCAGAGCGAAAAGTTGTACTTCGCGCGAAAGCTCTTAACGCGCAGTACTCAGTACTCAGATTCACGCCCGGACCGAATCAATAGACGCGATAAATCGATAATGATGCCAATGGCATGCTATCGTTTCGGAACGATCCTGAACGCTCTTATGTCAATAATATCAAAACAAACATAACCTCAAATTTTTTTTACAATAAACAAAACCGACTTCAAAAACACTAAAAACTTAAAAATAATATAAGAATAGCTACAGAGAACATCACCTTTCTATATTGAAGTCGGCGCCAAACGATGATCTCCTAAAAAGTGTTAAAATTTGTCACCGACTTCAATATAGAAGTGTGATGTTGTCTGTACCTATTCTTATATTATTTTTAAGTTTTTAGTGTTTTTGAAGTCGGTTTTATTTTTTGTACAATTTTTTTTATTTTTAACTTTTTAGTGAATGAAATCTTTTCAGTTAAAGAAACCCTAATTTAATACCAGCTCACCTTAGGTGAGCTGGTATTAAATTAGTGTTTTCCTCTATAATCTATGGGATCCCATCATCAGATCCTGACTTTGGTGACCACGGGAACACCCTTGCAGTATACTCTATCGAATACAAAAAGAATTTTGGAAATCGGTTGAAAATTACGGAGTTATGAGGTAACAAACATAAAAAAATAATAAAAAAATACAACCGACGAGAGACACTTTGAGGTAAACTAGGCACTTTGTTTTCTTCTTCAACAAAAATTGGTAATTCTAATGTCGTCATTTTTGCCTTATATTTAATTCAATGGGATATTTGGCTTATTTTTGCCATCAATTCAAATACAGAGTAATTTTCAACCATCGAAATAACGCACGAAAGCAAAATGGCAACGTGACAATGACATTTCGTTATTACTTTATTATTATCATTTATTGTTATTGCTGACTTTATATGTTGTAATATCTGTGATAGAAAACTACTTTATACAATATTATTTTATGTTTAACCATGACTATTCACTCAAATTTAGAAAAAAACTTTTATAATGATCTGATTTTAACATCTCACCCATCTCCGCTTTTGTTTAATTTTTCTTGCCCTTGTTAACTCAGTATGATACATAAAACTAGCGATTATAATTATTTCGTCATCGTCCATGATCAAAATTGTGAATGCGAGCCGGAATCTCGTACCAACGGTCGTTTGCTCGACCACAAAATGTATTTGCAAGTACCTTCGAAGGCCAACGAGCGTACGGTAGCCAACGCTGAATATTTTTTGTTGGCGTTCGTTGGGCCGGTGTGTACGCAGCATAACGCAAACGATCGTTCGTACCAGCGATCCGAAGCGTGGCAGTAACATCAAAGGAATCGAAGAAAGTGATCGATCTCAGTGTGGACGGCCGCTGAAGGCCAACGAACGAACGGTACGGTTGAAGCGATAGAGCGTCATTATTACTATATTACCATACTTTAGGTATTGTATTTTAAATACAATTAGCTCGGGTCTATTTCGCGGTAAACAATAACTATATTGACTTACTGTTATAGACTTTATTGTAATTGATGCCTTCATATTTTGCAATATCTGTGTTAGAAAACTAGTACTTTATACAATATAATTTTATGTTTCATCATGACTATTCACTCAAATGTTGTTATAAAAAACTTTTATATTAGTCAGATTTTAACATACCATCTCCGCTTTTGTTTAATTTTTCTTGTCTTTGCTAACTCGATAAGATACATACCTAAAACTAGCTAATAAAATTATTTCGTCGTCGTCCATGATTGATTGTGAATACGAGCCGGAATCTCGTACCAACGGTCGTTAGCTCGACCACAAAATGTATTTGCAAGTATCTTCGAAGGCTAACAAGCGTACCGTAGGCAACGCTGAATATCCGTTGTTGGTGTTCGTTGGGCCGGTGTGTACGCTGCATAATCCAAACGATTTCTCATTGGCTGAATAGACATTGTAACTAAGCTATTATTTGAAAAATCATTCCTACTGTCAAAGTCTCAAATTCTCTCTTGTCTGTGTTTGTGAGACTACCACACCGTTTTTTTTGATAATGTGGAATCGAAGAAATTATCTAGCACATAGTAGTTGATTAAAATAAAAATGACTGAAGATCATGATTCTAAAGATCCACAACCTGATTCGGGCAGTAAGACATTCACGAACAAGAATAAAGATAAGAAAGTTAAGACCCCGCGGCCGCTAACTAAAGTGAAAATCTGAATGCTCTGTATTTGTTACGTTTTAACTGGTTAATCAGTAATTAAAAGCTTAACTGATTTTAGATTATACTACGCCGGCTGCCACCTACTATGACAGAGGAAGCCTTTTTAGACCAAGTGTCTCCTATTCCGGAACATGATTATTTTTACTTTGCCAGGCCTGATGTGTCACTTGGAAACAATGTTTATTCAAGAGCGTATATAAACTTTGCTAACGTGGAAGATATTTTTCTATTCAGGGATAAATTCGATGGTTACATTTTCTTGGACGATAAAGGTAATGTTAATTTTATTTGGTGTACAGTTACAAAATTAACCCTAGAAGCCTAATCTACGCCTGCGAGGCGTACACGGAATCGAATATCGTTTGTCTCTTTCTAACGGTTGAAGCTAGCGCTTCGTGCTCTTCTGTCATCTCAGTGGCCGCCGGGAGCTAGCGGACAGTGCCAGTGTGGAAAAGGTAAGTCCCGCCATTTTTGATTTATCGAGGTGTAGTACGCCTGCGAGGCGTATGTTTAGGCTTTGTGTAACTTTTAACTTAGTTTGTGTTATTTTACTTTTGTTTGTTTTTCGTATATTTTGTATCTTTTTTCGGTGTTGTTTCAGGTATAAATATGTCACGGTCTAAAATATTAGACGAAGATCAGATTTTATCACTTTTAAACGAGGAAGATGGTCCTTCTCACGAAGATTCAGATTCGGAAGTTGAGGATGACCAGATTATCGAAGACGTTCAAAGCGAGGATGAAAATAATGGTGTGCTTGAATACGTTTCGTCTTTTCAAGAATCTGGTCCCTCTGAAGAAACCGACCCAACCCCTGCTGCCGAAGCTGGTCCATCATCTGGTGCAGAACGTGTTTTACCACCTGCCAACTCGGAGCGCATCTATCGTGTTCGTGGTAATACTCTCCGAGGTAAGAATGGACATATTTGGTCAGCTGTCAAAGCTCAAACATCTCACAGAACTCCAGCAATGAACATAGTCCGAACCTCTCGAGGTCCAGCTCGTATGTGCAAAAATGTTTTTGATCCTGCGCAAGTTTTTAATATATTCATAACTGATGAAATTTTATCTGAAATTGTGAAATGGACTAATGTTGAAATGATCTCTAAACGCCAAAAGGTAGCAAAAATTACAGCTACTCATAGAGATGTCACTGATGTAGAAATTCGTGCATTCATTGGATTATTGGCTTTGACTGCAGTCATGAAGGATAATCATCTTTCAACAGATGAGCTTTTCGATCCTACTTTTTCTGGTACACGATACATGTCAGTTATGAGCAAAGAAAGATTTGAGTTCGTAATCAGATGCCTCAGGATGGACGACAAGACTTTGAGACCAACTCTTCGACCGAATGATGCCTTTTTACCAGCTAGAAATGTTTGGGAATTGTTTATAAAACAATGTCAAATTAATTATATTCCTGGATCTGAGGTGACAATTGATGAACAGTTACTTGGCTTTAGAGGTAGATGTCCATTTCGGATTTACATACCGAACAAGCCGGATAAATACGGCATCAAGTTTCCAATGATGTGTGATGCAACTTCCAAATACATGATCGACGCTGATCCATATATAGGTAGAAGTACAAATACTGGCGGGGTACCACTTGGTGAATTTTATGTAAAGAAATTGTCACAGACTATTCATGGATCGAACAGAAACATAACTTGTGACAATTGGTTTACATCCATACCGTTAGCCAAAAGTTTACTTCAACCGCCTTATAATTTGACTCTAGTAGGCACTGTACGGTCAAATAAACGGGAGATCCCTGAACAATTGAAGAATTCAAGATCACGTCCAGTTGGCAGCTCTATGTTTTGTTTTGATGGCCCCCTGACACTTGTATCGTATAAGCCAAAACCGGCAAGGATGGTATATCTTTTATCCTCTTGCAATGAAAATGCAGTAATCGATGATTCAAGTGGTAAACCTGACATGATTGTTTTTTACAATCAAACGAAAGGCGGAGTAGACTCATTTGATCAAATGTGCTCCTCAATGTCGTGCAGCCGCAAGACTAATAGATGGCCGATGGCTGTATTTTATGGTATCCTAAATATGGCTTTCGTTAATTCTGCTATAATATATGGCCACAACATGATCAAGAATAATACAAATCCATTGAACAGACGAAAATTCATGAAGCAACTCAGCACAGATTTGGTCACACCTTGGATGGAGAAGAGACTTGAAGCTCCGACATTGAAGAGATCGTTACGAGAAAATATAAGCCAAATTCTCGATAAACCTATTGATTCAAATAATGAAAATCGAGAAGAAGAACCAGAGCCAAAAAAACGTAAATACTGCGCCTATTGCTCCTATAGAAAAAAGAGAATGTCAAAGTTGGTCTGTTACAAATGTAAAAAATCTGTGTGTGGTGAGCATAAAGTTGATATGTGTGTAGACTGTTCCTAAAATTTTGCTAGTCTTATAAAGTCTGATTAGTTTAAATCTTTGCTCTAAAAGTTACTAATTAAAGTTAAAAAAAAAATGTTTTTTTTTATAAATAATATATGTTTCATTTGATTTTGAAGAAGTTAATTTTTTTGTTCCAATTTATGCATATTGTTTTTGTTGTTGTAATAAACAACTGTTAATATAGTTATAATTAATAACAGTGTTGTTTTATTTATAGTTTATATTCCAAATTACAATTTTTGCTAAATAATAAAAGCAATAATTAAATAATATTTCTAAAATAGGGCTTTTAAATGTGTACGCCTCTGAGACGTATATTAAGGCTTTGTGTACGTCCGAGATAGATTAGGCTTCTAGGGTTAAAGTGGTATTTCAAATTCTTTTACAATATTATTTTAATTCAGAATTTAATGTTTTTCAGGTGTTGAATATGTAGGCATTGTAGAATATGCTCCGTTTCAAAGAATCCCTAAGAAGAAAAAGAAGAAAGACCCAAAATGTGGTACAATTGAAAGTGACCCAATTTATCAAGAATTTATTGAAAGTCTTAATAAAGAAGTAGAAAGTGAAAATCTACCTAAATTAGAATATTCCTATCCAGTTAGTGATGGTGCGTTGATATTTAGATCTCATTGACAATGCATTGTTTGTAATCAAGGTGAAGGGGAGATTCGCAATACTCAGAAAAGTCATTTGTTATGGTATCATTGTTGATAATGTATAGCTATTGTTTTCAATATAGAAATGTGCAAAATGTGCTATCAAATAACCTTGATCCTAGAATCAAATTATTGAAATAAAAATTATTTATATTTTGATATGATTAGTGGTAATATCCAAATATTAATCTTTATACTTACAAGCCACTATAGGAGCATACAATTCTTTATTACAATACATTCCATTAATATTATCTAATACTCTTTTTTTATTTAACAATGATATTTGTAATTCTTTAAAATTATTATTAAGGTTTTGTTTTACATAAGAAACATTAATGCATGCATTCACAATATGTAATTTTTGCTGTATATAATACTATTTGACACAAACTCTTGTATGTATTTCTCTTGAGTCGTGTCTTAAGATATCAATGGGGTCATTATATATTTAAGATTCTGTGAGTAGATATTGGCTATAACAAATTATGAAGTCCATATTGTAATGCTTGTGTACATAGAATTTGTATGGTGTACAGTTTACAACAACCGTCATGTGGAAACCTGTTTAAATATCAATGTACACTGCAATCATCACCCCAATATTTAGGTATGATCATTGCAGTGTACCTTCATGTATTTATTTCTATGGTAGGTAATGAAAAAAAAGTACAATCCACACCCCTGTTGGAATACCTTGCTGCACGCAAATTGGACAAAAGAGGCAGAGACGAAAGGCGCAGAAGAGAAAATGATAAAAGGAAAATGAGGATTGAAAGAAAAACAAAAGAAGTATCTATAAAGGTAACATTTCTAGTTTTTGTTTTGTATTATTATTACAAGGGCTGCTATTTATGTATCCAGAACTGGTCTACTTACATAAACAATATTTTAAAAGTAATAATAATATATTTGAAAATGGAACTCATTGGCTGTAGAATACAGTTTGTTTCAAAACTGTCAATAGCTTAAAATGATGGCGTCATTTTAAAAAAAATGTGTGTTGATCATCACTAGTGATGCAACGAATACAACTTTAACGAATATCAAACCTGCTATTCGGCGAATACCAATATGAATATTCAGCAAGGTGTAAATATTTATCTTGCTGAATTATTCATTCCTTAACATAATCGCACGAAGCCTGCCAGGTGAGTCAGCAAAAATATTATCTTAAGATATTACAATGTTCATTTACCAATTTGCAAAGCCTTGACATAGGAGAATTGCATTCAAACTTAGTATTCCTTAAGGGTGCGTGTAGAGGGCTGATCTTATAACGTGGAAGCCTTACTGGAACTCGTAATTTAGATTTGCTGCATAGTTGTGGCAGTCAAATATAAAATTATGAATGCTGTGGTTTCTTTTGAATTAATTTATATTATTGCGAGTAAACAGTTAAAATATCTTTAAACTCCCATTCTGTAGATTGCCCTTCTAGCCCAATTCTGCAGCACAAAAATGGTATCTATGAGCCCTAAAGTAGAATTCCATAGGACATTATACTGTGAAGGTAACTAAAATAGACTAGGTGCACAGTTCTACATCTGTGTATTTGCGAATTTTCTCAACAGCGTAAGTCGCAGAACTAAATCTATTGGATAATGTCTCCATATGAGGGCTCCATTGAAGTTTAGCGTCCATGGTTATACCTAGAAAGACAGCCTTACTAACGATTTCAATATCATTATTGTTAATTTTTGTCTTAGCATTAACCTGTTTAACATTATGCATAACAAATCTTACACATTTGGTTTTCAATCCATTTAGTACCAGATTATTTGAACTAAACCAGTGCCCTATTTCAGAGTTCATTGTTTCAAATTCAAATTCAATATCATTTATTCAATTGGGATTTTACAATCACTTTTGAACGTCAGAGAAGCGACGCCATTGGTTCACAAGTCTACAGCGGGTGACCTTGTACTGGAAAGAACCAGCAAGAAAACCAGCAAGGGCTATTTTTTTCTCCCTGTATTGTTACAGAGTCGTCAATTGGAAGCAGAAATCAAAGTAAAAGATTGAGTTCAACTTCCATTACAAGATTAGATGTGTCAGTGTACTTTATACATTTAAATCTATAAATTAAGTCTACAATTAAGACCAAGCTTTGACATCATTCAGATAATCATTTATAATATCCTTTACTCATTAGTCTTTTTTACATGCGCTTTAAACTTATGAAAAGGAAGTCAGTAACACTCTGTGGAACTTTGTTGTAAAAAGATATACATTTCCCCATAAATGAGCCTCTAGTTTTTTGGAGCCTGTACGTTGGAACGGCAAGTTTATTTTTATTTGTTGTATTTAAGTTATGAAATTTAAAATTGGTATCAAATGTGTTATAATTTTTATAAACATAAATCAAATTTTCATAAATATATTGTCCTGCTAAAGTCAATATATTAATTTCTCTAAATAAATATCGTAGAGAATCCCTTGTTCGTAAATTATAAATAGCCCGAAGGGCTTTTTTTTTAAGTACAAAAATACTTTCTATACTAGCGGCTGAGCCCCACAGTAGTAGCCCATATGACATAACACTGTGAAAATAACTAAAGTAAATCAGTCTTGCTGTTTCAACATCAGTAAGTTGTCTCATTTTTTTTACAGCATATGCCGCAGAACTGAGTCTATTTGCTAAGGACGCAATATGTGGATCCCACTGCAAATTCGAATCTAGTGTTATACCCAAAAATTTTGTAAAATCGACGAAATCAACAGTATGATTATTAATTTCCACAATATTATCCACTTTCCTAACATTCGGCAATGAAAACTTAATACATTTAGTTTTACTCGAGTTTAATGACAAATTATTCGTAGTGAACCAATGCAATACTTTAGAAAGAGTACTATTTACAACGTCAGTATTTCCGTTTCCTCCGTCAACCTTAAATATTAAAGAAGTGTCATCTGCAAATAGTACTGTATCGCACAGATTATTGGTGAAGTGTGGGAGGTCATTAATGTAAATTAAGAAGAGCAGAGGTCCCAGTATTGATCCTTGAGGCACGCCCATAATGATAGGTGCACCAGAAGACTCAGTTCTGTTAATTACAACTTTTTGGACCCTATTGGACAAATAAGACTCAATAAGCTTAATTGCCTCTTCAGACACACCATAATGCTTGAGCTTATTTAGAAGACTCTGATGATCAACGCGGTCAAAAGCCTTTGACAGGTCACAAAATATACCGATCACATCCTGTTTACACTCCCAGGCGGCAAAAATGTGTTTGAGAAGTGCAACTCCAGCCTCTTTAGTGCAACGACCCTTAGTAAAGCCAAATTGGTTCATATGTATTTTATTAATTGTGAAATGATCTGACAGCTGATTAGAAATAATTTTTTCAAATATTTTGCTAAGTGCTGGTAGAATCGAAATTGGTCTATAATTTGCAGGATCATTTTTATTTCCAGATTTAAATAAAGGTATTAACTTGCTATACTTCATGAGATCAGGAAAGATACCTTCATCAATACATTTATTGAAAATGAAAGCTAGTTGCGGAGCAAGTTCTTTTATTATAGATTTGATTAAGTGGGTCGAAATACCCCAAAGATCTTCAGTTTTTTGGTACTGATCATGCGGAATGTTTTAGAATAGTGTCGGCGTCAATGTGACCAAAATTAAAGCCTATGCTGCACTGCTCTACACTTTGTTCTAAGAGGGCTACAGCCGCATTGGGGCACGAGTTGAGACTACTTGTAGTTTCTATAGGTATGTGGTAGAAGAAATCTTCAAACGCATTTGCAACTGCAATATCCGATTTTACTGTTTTATTATTAACTTCTAGTAAGAAACAATTTACACAGCTTTTGGGTTTCCCTGTTTCCTGGTTTATATTTCAGAGAGTAGTTCATTGTTTATCTAATACTATTGGTATTTCTTTGTAGTCATATTTATGCTATATTTTAAACTGAGATCAATTTATTAGAACTAATTCCAAAAGAAATTAAAATTAGGATTGGGTACAGTCAGTAAAATAAATTTAGCGCTCTTAGGTTGTATTTTTACGTATCTTGTAAAGTCAAAAACAAAACAGGAGGGAGACTCTGTACCAGGGTCTCTGTAATAGTTGCTGTTTTTCTATTTCATTGTTTTAAATGCTCTGTAATTTTATAATGGAAACATTTGTTGAACAAAGAGATTGCCTCATGTTTTGCTTTTTAAAGGAAATTCCCTGTGCGGAATCACTGAAAATGTTGCAGAAGACTTTTGGTAATTTGTGTATCTTAAAAAAACGGTCATTTTCATTGTATATATTATGCTGACAAGTGGTAGCTGATTCGCTTCATTCTGCCCAACTACTTACTGCTGCAATTTGTGAAAACATCATGTTACCAAGAAGCTTGAAAGTACTTGAAAACCGTCATATGAGTCTTAGAGAGTTAGACTAGAGGTGAACATTTCTTTTAAGTCCGTTCATAATATTATTTCTTACATTTTGGGCATGAATCGCATGTTGACATGTCATCTGCTAGAAGGAGAGAGAAATAAAAAAATCATGTGAAAGAGGGAGATAAAAGATTTTGTTGCTGCAATGCGTTCAACATCTCATCAAAAAATAACTGAACAACTACACACTTGAGGCTCTGAACGCGCTCCAGGACCAAACGGTTTGACTATCTCTGGCGGAGGCCTATGTCCAACAGTGGGTGCCTCTGGGCTGAAATTATGACTAGCTAAGATTCTGGCGATCAAGATTTTGTTTGATTAAGTCAAACAAAGTTTGAAGTACTATTAGAAGTTAAATGTTATTCCTGCGTTTAGCAAAATAAAACGTTATTCTTACATACTCAGTTAATAACGTCACATAAAAAACAATTAGAAAATTAACATAATACTAAAAAATCAACCTACTTCCTAGATACATTTTTTTTCGTCATAATTGATAAGTAGGTATAGGTAGGTACTACGTCTACACTTTTACAACATTCAGTCTTTCTTTAATAGGGTAAAACACAATAATCGTAAAAGTACCCACTACTGAACGTTATTCCTTCGTCTAAAATAACACCAACTATTGGAGAATAGTTTGATTTTCATGCTAGTAATTTAAAATAACTGGGAATTTAAAGTGCATCGCACGCAAATAAGTCTAAGTAAACGGAGCGGATTCGAATCCGGATTCTGATTTGAAATTCGGATTTAAAACTTGAGCTAAATTCAACAGATAATCTGGATTTAAAGAATCCAAACTACCCGGATTGCAATCCTTACTTTCGATATTTTTTGTCCTTTGATTTTACAAGTAAGCCTCAAAAAAATGACATGTTGAAAAGAGTTATAGGTAGTCATCAACATAATAACTCTAACTCATAACTCTCTAACTCATAACTCTCTTAACTCATAACTCTCTATGTATACCTACATTTATTACTATGATGCGTATTAACTGTAACGGCATATGGAAATATATTTTTTTAAAATAAATATCTCTTGTTTCGACATTGTTCCGTTAACTTACTAGGTCGCTCCTGTATGCTTGGCTTCTGGGGGCCGATTACGGATCTCATGATTACAAATGATATCATGATGACATAAAATTTATTTGCCTTTTTACGGATCAACACTTCATAAATATGTCTTTCAAGGGTTATGGCATGATGACATTATCGAAATTATACCCTAGCAATCATATCAGTAGAGTAAGGACAAGTAAATGAGCATTTCTAGACATTCTAAATATTGCAAATTTATACCATGTCATGTCATAAACGATCCGTAATACGGGGGCTGATTGCAATGTAAACTACGGTAAAAACAAAAACCTATAGCAAAACTCTAAAAAATGCAATCAATTTTAAATATATTATTCTGTTGACCATACCTACCCAAGGACTGTTTGTTTTTGTTGAATTTGTTTGGAGTCGATAGTATGATCAAATAAATAGTTTTAAAATTCGTATCGGTTTGGAATGCAAAACATATATTTTAATAAATACAAATGGTATTAAATTTATTACCGCCTTCGTGTTCTTGTGGTTGAGACAACCCGTTATTGATCTGGGGATTCAGGGTTAGTGTTTCTGCTTGGTTTGGTTGGTGTTAGGACTTCTGAACCCGCCTGCCTATCTACCACCAAGTTTGTCGCTATTATAATGTTTATATTGCATAGGCGTGTTAGATTCCAAAGCTGTCTGAGAGATGTATTGTTCAAACATTCCAATTTATAATGTAATTGTAGGTAATTAAATAATGTTAAAATTGAGTTACTGTTCACTTGACATGTTGCTGTAACACATAGATACGAGTAGTTATGTAAAACATTCGAGTTGTGTGCACTCGTTATTGGATTGTGGCTTATCATACTATAGAAAGATATTGTTTATTGTATTAATGTTTTCTCTATCATCTGTGTTGTGTGCCGTAAATAAATAAATAAATATTTTATTTTCCTACAATTAGAGGTAAGGTAGCCAGTTCCTTAGTTGTTGAGGAGTCCAGATGAAGCTCGTTTCCATTTTGGGTCTTATCGTAATTTACCGTCAGGTGAGATGAACGTCAAGAGCTGTTATATAAAAATAAGTATTCAAATGGAATATATCCAAATTTGAAATTTCCAAGTATTTAAAAAAAAATCATAGCTTGCTGTTACAACCTACAAGAGTGGATATTTGGCTCGAATGACGCCAACGCAATCCCACTGCAAAAAAAGTTACTTGTTTAAAATTATATTTTGTTGGTTTTGTTCATATACACGGTGTTTCAAAATAACCAATAAATAATCAATTCTTGATCGAAAAATATGTTTACACGTAATGTCATTCAACCCACATCATTATGTCTATGATTTACATGAAAATTTTGGGTTGAATGACATTACGTGTAAACATATTTTTCGATCAAGAATTGATTATTGTTTGCCAGTTCCTAGCATTATGCATGAAAATCAATAATGCTTTGACTTATGGTAAAAGCTATGATAAAAATTAATTTAAAGATAGTAACCAAGAAAGCAGTTTCAAGGTTCTATGTTTCAATAAATTTTAGCACACATAATAGAATAATGATTATAATTTTGTAGATTGTATTTCATGTAGGTGTTCATAGTATTTAAACAGATGTTTAATTTAATCTCATTTATTTGTGAACATGTGTGCTGGCCAAAATATAACTACAAGTATTTTCTTTTGTATTTTAGGAAGAGGAGGGAATTGAAGGTGATGTCAAGAAAATTAAATCTCGTGATTGGGAAAAGGAAAAATCATCAGATCACAAAGATGATTCTATCAGAGATGGAACAATATATGAGTCGAAGGTCTTTAGAGAACAGAGGAAACTAGCCGCCAATGTTGACAAAAAAAAGTATGATAAAAAAGAAGAAGATCAAGAAGATGACTCTGACAAAGGAACCAAAAAGGAGAAACGAGACAAATTTAGAGAATCGCCCCGTGAAACTAAAAGTAAGAAATACAGTGATACAAGAAAAGAGAGAACCAAGCAAACTGAGTCAGGTAAATTGGACAAACAATCGGTTATCGGTAAGATGATATCATCAGATAATAAAACAAAATCTTTAAACCATGACGATATTAAGCCTTTCACACAACTTCCACAAGTTAAGACAGATGACTTGACGAAAATTATAGATGGAATGGATAAAAAAGTGAAATTAGATGATTTTAATATAAAATCACAAAAGAGTTCAAAAGATTCAAATGATAATGTTACTGAAAGCAAAAGTGACTTATCAAAAGCCAGAAGAAATAGCTTTGAGTCAAGTGACATTACAGACAAAGAGGAATTCGATTACATAAGCCAGAAGTGCTTAGATGATAGAAGCAAGTCCACAGACCGAGAAGGTTCTGAGGAAAAAGAAAAAAGTGAAAGCACAGATCGTCGCAACGAGAGGAGAATTCGAAATAAGGTGAGATAGTACTAATTTGTTAACATGATCACATATCTAAATAACTATAATAATTAAATGAATAATATATTTTTACAGGATCGTCCAAGTTTGGTGATTTATCAGCCAGGCATGGGTAAATTCAGTAAACAACGTTTGGCAAAAGAAAAGGATACAACGACAATGGCAAAGTCAGTAAATGAATGTGAAAAGAAAGATACTTGAGACAACATTCACATTTTTCGAAAATTGGACACCAATCGACGGAATCACCCTGAAGCTGGCATTCATGTCCCTACAGGTGTAGTAGAGAAGGGACACATGGGCATGCCAACTGAGGGAACTACTGTTCTAGTTAATACAATGTTGTCGTTTTACTGACTCATTAATTTACTTTTTGTAATGAGTTGAAGGTTCGATTTTGACAAAAATCAGTACATCTAATGCTTATTATTGATTAGTTTGCGACCATTCAGTTTGTTTATTTCATTTTAATATAATTCATTTTTAACTGGGAAATTGCTTTTTTCCTTCTTTAAAAAAGTCCTGGACATTGAATTTAAAGTCACTTAATATTTAGAACAGCAATGTTTGCCAACTATATCAAGAGACAAATGGCCATTTTCACCAACCTCTTCTTAGCTTAGGGGACTCTTAGGTGGCATGCTGTCACATTCTTTTCATTAAAGACAAAAAGTGACAGCATGCGTCTTAGGGGCTACCTAAGCTAAGTAATGGTTGGTGAAATCGACCATAAGTGATTTAAATAATTATAATGTGCGTATTTATTTGTTCCTTTTAGGAAACTTAGTACTTATAGAGGTATTACCCAATTCATCGATTGGTCGACAATCATCAAATTCGAGTAAGAAATATGGAATTTTGTTCATAATCCACAGCTCATTGTCCTCACTGAGGGGCTCGTGCCTACCCTTAGTTAGGGTGTTTAGGCCTTAATAAACCACGCTAGTCCAGTGCGGATTGGTCGACTTCACATACACCATTAAATTTCTTCGTAGATGTATCCAGGTTGCCTCACGATGTTTTCCTTCACCTTAGGAGCGTCGGACAAATGTACATATGGAATTCGAAAAACAAAAAACACATTGGTAATGCCTGACCAAAAAAATAAAAAACCTGCTCTAGGGGCGCTAAATTAAATATGATTATGGCAACACTAAGTACAGTCATACACATACGAATTGGCTAGCGTAAAAATATTTTAATATAATATAAACTATAGCAGAAATAAATTTAATTTACAAGAGCACGTCATTTATATATGTTTTAAAGTATTGTGAAATAAACTTCCATAAAAGTACAATGATAGACTGGTAAAAAAACACAAATTTACGATTTCATTAAAAGATATTTATTGATCATCAAACTCACAATGTTAATACTCAATAGATTCGTATTACAATTGTATTGGGTTCAATTTCAGATATATCGGAGTTTATCGGACTCATTGTCAGTTGTATGTCTCACTATCACTGCCGCCATTATCATTTTAATAATTTTCGGCATTTAACGGAAAAATAACGCATAATATTCAAGACAAGAAACAAACGGCGTACAATACACCACACATCGACAGACGACAATAACATGGTAACTTACTAGTCTGTGCGATAACAATGATCATGACTTCTTAAAATTGTTGCCATTTGGAGAAATTAGTTGCAATAGTTTTCCGCAATATGGCGAGGTTTTTATTTTAATTGGTCAGGCTTTACAATGGGCAGGATCGAACTTCGGACCTTCCGATTAAAGGCTAGTGACGAAACCACAGCGCCCCCGACGCTCATAATCCACGAATTATCGAAATGGGAACTACATACATATATTGAATTTTGACACGAATTATTCGTCATCATTGAATGACACGATAACTAAGCATTCCATGGATTTCCCGTGCGGATGCTCCGTCCATCGCGTTGTAGAGACGGAGCCATGAGCAGTGCCTGGTACTAATGACAGGTGCGGATCCAGCCCTCAAAAAAGGTTGTGGTGGCAGATACGAGTAGGTCACTGCCATCCGAAAACTGGTCATGTGTGAGTCGTAATATGAACTCGCTCATGATCGATATAGTGCATTCCAATAAAGGAGATGCTTACAAAACGTATGACGCCCTGACCATCATTAGTTGTTTTTTTGTTATTAAGGCATTAGATGTAATATCATAAGCCTATCGATCTCAATAGACCGTGAATTTGAGCCATTACAAGTCTATTGGAGCTGTGGGCATGTCCATCGTGCCCACACGGTAGATCCGGACCGGATCCGCGACTAACGATCCAGGTTTAAGTAGCTAATTTACGATGCATTAAGACTTACCTACCCTAGTTCCTGCCTAACTATATGTATTTGATACTATTCCGCGAGTGCCGTTTTTGTAGTGAACTTGCAGAAGCGATGCTCTCGTTAAGCCTTGATGTTTTAACATAAGGATTTTGCCAGAACTTCTCCTTCTATCGTATATAACTGAACAAAATAACGATTTCTTGTTACCTCATTGGTAAGATCATATCTGTTTAAGTGTGTGATCTTTGGGGATATTATTTTTTACGGTACGTACGGTACGGTATTTTCCTAAGTAGCATTTTGACTTCTGTCGGATGATATTTTAAGGTCACCACACACGTCATTGACGTCAGTCTGCTACTTGGGTCCCCGTGGTACGGTAAGTAGCGCTCGCTATATAATAGCCGAAAGTAAAGTAATATATCCGGTCTGGATGCAGACAAAACTACATACTTAGAAATCTGTACTGTTTTTCATATGTATCCATCATCCGGTACTGATCCTATGACACGAACACAAAAGCAGCAAAACAGTCACACACATCGCGAAGTCATGCAACAATGCAATTCAGCGGACCTAAAAAGGCCGCTTCGGCTGAATCATAATATTCGTATTATGAATTGAGTGCAATTCATCATAAGCAGTTATTCTATTTGACAGCTTTGTGTGAATATTCGTAAAATGGTTCACAAATTAGGTATTACTTAAGTGTCAATTGGGATCATTTTAAGAATATTCCAATGCATTAGTTAACCTATTTTATCAATTTGATTTTTTCGTTACTCTGACGTTTCATTTGGTCGAAAACCTTTTAACTAAAGTTATGTTCAGCTGAAATAGTATTGTTAGAAGTATTAAGTTTTCGAACATTCATAACACCACTGTTTTATTTGCCAGAATGCGCAGCTCATACAAGCAAGCATGCAGCATACAGTTTGATGCTGTGTCTGGCGGTCACAATGACTAACATTACCTAACCTACAGTGTTATAAGTTCTTTTCCTTGAGGGCGGCTTACGTGTGTTCTCCCATATTTTACTAAATAAAATTAAACATAGTAAATAACTTATTTTCGAAAAATTTATTTATGCTATCACAGTGAATTTTGGCTTACAATGTATTACAATTTTGTTCTTACTGTAGGTATTATAAATTGTTTTTATAACCTATTGCTAATGTGATGTAAATTTAGAAAAAAACTTATTATTTAATAGAGTAAGTAATATGTCAAAATAGAAGAAATATAAATCAATACTTAGCTACTACAAAATATTGTCTAATATTAGTTGTCTAAATTTGTAAATTGTTGTGTAAATTTGTAATTTGTCTAATAGATCACGGCTCTCAGTTTCCTGTTTTATCATCTATTTCAAATAATTTATTGACACCATTAATACATCTCAGAAACAGATAACAACATGATAATTTCGAGAATAAAAACAACATTCTAAAGAATAATAATCTCTAAGAAAATATGCACGAGTTCTATTTCAAACAGCCATGATAACTTGACGCCGTTTCCATCTATGTATAAAAACTGACTAAAATTAGACAAAATTTTTGTAATACTTAAGAACGTAAGGGGCCGCGCGCACTAGACGGCTACGACCGCGACCAGAAAAGGCCAATTCTGCTAATGAGCCACCGCTGAACCGAAGCTAAGTCGCTGCGTTCGACCAATCAGAACGCAACATTATCACGTCTCCGAACAGTTGAAAGTTAATATAAGCGCTCCGATTGGTCGATCGCAACAGTTTAGTTTCGCTTCGTCTGCTACTTATTAGTTTGCCTAGAATCGAGCCTATTTTGTGATCGTTGGTCGCTACGACCAAGTGTGCGACTGTTCATATCTCGAAATAGTTTACCTGGGGCCTTACCACGATCGCTTATAGCAAGGTTAACACAATTCTGAAACAGAGACACCGCTCTTGCTGCGTATAGCGCCATCTTGCTCTAGGTGCGGTTTAAACATTTTTAAGCGATTATGGTTAGTGGGCAGTTCGCTTCGGAGACTGGTCGTGGTCGTGACTTATTAGTTCTCGCCCATTATTTTATGGCAACAAACGTAATCATTTCGTCTTTATATCCGGGTATAGTTCTAGATCAAATCAAGTTATATTCAATCTAGACCCTTATTCGACCCTTTTATGACCAACTAACAAAGGCATTCAGAGGAAGGTCACCTCTATTACCCATCCATCTGGATATTATCCGTTTACCTACTAGGTATACAAAAATCCATAAATTTTAGAAATGTTGCGACAAAGACTAGATGTTAGCTGCCCTGACTATAAAATGATAGGTCTCGGTGCTGAATTCTCTCAGATGTTCTAACTATTAGGGCTAAGTCTTAGTTTGCTGCACGTACAGTACAATACTGCGCGAGTGCTCGCTCCACAGGGACTAGAAAACTGAGCATGCAGTAGTGTAGGTACGGCAAATTACTTATTCCAAGAATCGATTTGATTGTGCTATCCAACAGGCCTATTACCAATCTCATGGTTTTCGTTATATATCATGATGAAATCATAGTGCAAAACATTTCATAAGATTTTTGATAATTCGTTCATTATAATATCATGATGATATCATTGCAGTTATGCCATAGTGATGATATCATTAGAAATCGATCATACCAAATGAAGCAATTCATGACTTCCTTATCTCAAAATTTATATCATGTCATACGATGAAAGTTCCATAACAGGCCTGCAGATGAGGGTAGTTTTCCAATTACAGAGCATAATGCGACTCAGTGGCGCACAATGCCGAATTATGTTGATGCTTAATTGGAACGTGAATTAGTTTTCAAATGCACCAGCAGAGTGCGCTAAGTTCAGTGTTGAAAAAAAGAAATAATTATAGAGTTAGCAATAACCTCATTAATGTGTAAATAACATGGTATACATAATAAATTGGTTGAAAATTATTTACGGTTACTTATTTTAAGTAATTTGGATTTTGATTATTTCCTTAACATTTTTTTGTTTTGAGTAATTTTTGTACCTTCATCCATACTTATATTTATTTTTTTAACACAGTTTGAATTAAATTTGATTATTTCAAAAAAACTACAATGAAACAAAAGCTTTAAAAAATTTTCAACAATAAATAATATTACTAACGATTATATATAAATAAAACATTTCGATTAATGCCAACTTAAAGAAAAAACACTTGTTAATTTTCAGTCACTGAGTTGGTATCGATTGCACGCATCACACGAAAACATTACTTTTGAGAGTGCTCGATTGTGCGAAGTGTTGCTGTAGTTGAAACATTCAACGTTAAGCATTATGCCGCATAATGCGCTCTAGTGCTGTAATTGGAAAACTACCGAGGTTATAATCTAACCTCCCAATCGCTCACGAAATTCATAACAATAGAACTATTTGAATTAAATAAAGCTTTTATTGCATACTTCGGCAGTCGTCAACGTCAACCCGTTTCAGTTAGGTACAGTCAGCAATACGTCTTGCTTTACATTTGCATAACAAAAACCGTCGCTGTTACGAAGGACATAAGAGCTGTCTCAAGTTCAACATGTACTGGCGTGTTGCTGTGTATACCATTGCATTCAATGTAGGTTTCATTTAGGTTTAGTTAGACATTCCCGGTAACAGGATCCAAACTAGATAGGATGAAAATCAGTACCTAAAGAGCTTTACTGTCGGCATGTTGGTATAATCAAATTATATGTATAGTGCTATGATATAAATTGTAGTGTACCTACTTACATATATTCAAAAACTTTACATACACATTATGTACTTATTTTGGATAATGGTCATGTCATTAGCGACTAATTTATAAAATGCATGCATGTTAAATCTGTGCTGGTATATTTTTTTATCTCTAGCAACACAAACGTACATATGGCTACACGCTGACTACACGTTATAATCAAAGACGTTAAATAAAGATAACTACGTTGTAAAAAATATGCCTAATTTATTTATGAAATGCAATAAATGTGAGTACATCTAATAAACAATGTTAAATCAAATTAGTACTAGCATAAAAATAAACTTATCAGATCTTATTTAAATATATTTGTATGGTAAATAAACTAGAAGTGAACATAATAATATGTGTACTATAGGTACCATGGGAAACTAAATGAAAATTCCAAAATGGTGTAGAGACCCACCCGAGTATTGTTAAAAATCTGCTGCTGTGTTTGTGCTATGTTGTTTTTGTCTAATATGCTAAAACCATAAGTTATTAACAATTGATGATGGACATTGATTTTAATCACGAACAAGGATTTTACCTGTTCAGCAGAGATTCAACGTCGTCATCTTAAGGTTTGAAATTATTTATCTAAAAATTGGAAATCTATAAAACTTAAATATTTTTAAAGGAAAAATTGTTAAAATAATATTTACATCTTTCATACGAGACCGTGTCGCGACTTTTAAAGATAAATTAAGCGCATGGCGTAATATTTAAATGGCGACTATACAACGTACTAATAAAATAATGCAAAACCTCAGAAATCAGTTTTCGCGGATTATTTACGAAGATAAATTATTTCCTTCTGGTTTGTTGCATTGCATATCTTGCTAATTTTAAATTCTATGGTCGAGCGCCTGCGCGCGCACCTCCCGTGCAGCCGATTAGAGGTAAAGACAATAGAGTTAAGTAAATTTTAAAAGCGGCGTGGTTGTAAATTTCTTTTTGGATAAAATCTGACCCATATTTTTATATTTTTTATATATAAGCGGAATCGATTCTACTCACGACTCTGAACAAACTAATTTCAGGTTTTGCGAAATATTATTAACACATTGTAGGTATAGGTAATAGTATTTTAAAGTAAAGTGATTAATATATATAAATTCCTTATTCTCAGGTGTTCGACATTTAATGTCTAAGGAACTAAGAAAAGAAAAAGTTAGGAAATTCTAAAAGAAGGATATAGGTTTACATAAGTTTCAATTAATTTACCTTGCCGTGACATTCTTAGTCTTAATTATCTTTAATATTTATAACTTTATGCATCACCCTGATATTTACTCAAAATAATCATAAAAAATTACCGGTAGTGATCAGAAAATCTAACTTGCTGAACGTCGTTAAAACAATACATAAGCAATGCATAATGCCTTAAAAGAAGAAGCCCGCCTAATTTGTAAAACATCTTCAAAAAATCTCGATGAGGTCAAAAGAGTTAAAGAATTTGTTTTGATTTATCTAGAAAGGGACAGAATAAAACGTCACCAAAATAAAAACTACAGTGAATATAAAAAAAACGAATTGCTTCATGGATGTTTGATTCAACAGCTACTACAGTGATTTCAGACGTTCTGTTTTAAAGACGTCCTGTAAGTTATACTTTCTGATCATCAACGAAAATTACAACTAGGCCTTTGGTATGCATTAAGTTCCCCTACAAAAGAACTGTTACAATCGAGACATTTGATTCGCTTCGTTAACGAGGATAGGTGTCATGGCGGTTTTGTCAGGGTCGTGCGCAGGAGTTGCCTTCTTTAGTTTCTCTGCCTTAGTCCTTGTTTGTGCGACGTTGTGGCGGTGCATGAGGTAGAGAAGTATCATGAAGCCCACGAGGAAGCCAGCGAGACCGCCAGTCACGGTCAACCACGTTCGTCGAGGTGGCTTAACACTCTGAAACTGAGAAAAGCTATAATTTTTAAAGCTATTGTGTACTAGATACGTACTTAATGATTCCGATTGGTAGTAGAAGGTGGATTGGTATGGTCATACCTCTTTCGCACCTAAGTACCCGCAGCAAAAGCGTAAAATACCTATACCTAATACCTTCACGTCCAAGTGCTTGGTCTGGCTGCAAAAAGGCTGTACTGCGGAGGAAGAATACGGTGCTCGATCCCAGATCGTTCGGACGATGGATGATACATCGGTGAGCTTAAGTGGAATTGTGTTGTGCAGGTAAGAAGCAAAGTTATTAGACCATGTTTACATGTGTATATATGTTTGTTTACTTAAGCTGACGATAAACGCTTTGTTCTATCTTTTAAAAGATATGACAAGAAGGTAGCCACATTGTTGTGGTGCTGGTAGCACACAGGTAGTATTGATGTCATTGCAGTGCCAGATATACGAAGTTTGGACGCCCCAAATCAACTACTACTACTATTCTACAGCGATCTAGTAAGTTATAGAATTTGCAGTATCTTTGACCTTTATCCAAAAAGTATTTACACAGTGTGTAACAAAAACCCTGTGAATGTTTTTAGAAGCTTGCTCAAAATCGATATATGACTGGTTTCGTGTATGTCATTTTTTTACTCTTCAATAAAAAACAAAACAAATATTAAATTTTTAATATTTTAATTACATGGTATATTAGTATCAATTTTCAAAACAATCAAATATTTGACATTATTTCAATAATTGATTTTTAAAATTGTAACATCTTTTTTGGTAAGCCTATAAGTAAACATATACCTACCTACTCGTAGGGTTTTTGTTACGTATGCGCCGAGCGAGGCCACGAAAATGAAATGATGTTCAATCTTTTTTTCGCTTGCCGCTGAGCTTTTCAGCACATTGTTGGTGAAAATAGCACCCAGTCTTATCTAAATTAGTTAGGTAAGTGGTAAAAATGAGAATAAATATACTTCTATACTATCGTTGTCTGGAAACTTACGTGAAAATATTCAGCCTTGCACTTATGATGGGTAGAGTTGAGACTTACGAAGTTGACAGTATCCAACGGACATTTCTCAAACTCTGCAAAAAGTAAAAGGGCAACATATAAAATCTACTTGAAAGCGCTTTTCAGCAACATCTGGATTTCTTCGGTTATTTTAACCGAATTACCTGTATTTGTATTTGAAATACTTCCGTGCATTGCGCAGTCTCTTTATAAAATAAATAGAAAAAAGTAGATTAAACACGTACCTTTCGAGTTGAGCTTTGTGTAATCGTCTAATTGAAAATATATTCGCTTCTCCTGAAACCAGTTAATTATGGGCTTCAGATCGCATGTCTTTAAATCATTTATAGATTCGCTCAAATCCACCTTTTCTAATTTACACATAGGTGCGAAATGCTGCGCTTCAAGTTTTCTCAGCGGGTTTTGGGAGATGTTGTAGTTTAAAAGATGAGGTAGGCTTCCCCAATCAGGCAGAGATTGTAACTTACAGTTCGATATATCTAATTGTGCCAAAGGTGCCTTGATTGGTTTATTCAATTGTATGTTAGGTAAACTCAAATGCAGCAACGGATTGTTCCTCAAATAGAGTTTCCTTAGGGACGGCAGCTCGAACAGGGTTTCAGGCAGCTTTAAAATAACGTTGTTCGAAAGGTCCAATGCCTGGAGATAGGTGAGAGGAGTAAACGCATTTTTGTCTATTTCGTACATTTGGTTCTCCGATAGATACAAATATCTCAAGTTCGTGTAGCTGGCGAAAGTATCTGCTTTTAAACTCTGTAGTCTATTCTCGCTGAAGTCAAGTACCTGGAAAAAATAAGAACTGCAGTTATATACAAAATATAATAAAATAACAAGTATCTACCTAACTTCTCTTGTGGCTTATGTTGCATCGAGAATCATTGTTTTCATCTCAATACCTATTACCAGTTCTCAACAAAATACACACACATACACACAACATTAAGTCTAAGTGCATTCGTGTAATCGGTTGTTATTTAATAAAAAATATACACATTTACATTTGATTCCAACTTATTTTTAAAGTGAAACTTTTTTACCTATTCTGCAACAAAAACATAAGATCTTTAATTTCACAACTTCATGTAGTTAAGGATTGGTCTACGTGTCAGATCTTGGACTTTAAATCTGTGGAGCAGTGGTTCGAGACAAGTGTAGAGGGTTCTTTTTTTTATGTTCTTAATCGTATAATTTTCCGAAAATTTTTAGTTAAATGCCTATAATCCGAAAAAAGTTTCACTTGCATCGTGGTTTCATGAAACCACACAATGTTTTGCCATCTACGTAGATAATAAATAAATAATTTCAGTGAAATGAAAATGATAATGATAATCAAAGATATTTAACATCCAAAAGCATCGGATGGAGAGCTGTAAAAACTATAGCTACCTTTTTATTGCTCCGGGGTTTTTGTATTTAGGATTATCTTGCATAATTTCACCATCACGTTTTATTTTCAATTATTGTGAAGATACTGACTCCCGAAATACAGTTTTTTACTAGTCTAGAAATCAGGACTAAATAAAATTGTACATTTAAAATTCTTTCTTTATTTGTAAGGTTGAAAGTTTAATGCTGTTCCAGTTTTATTATTTAAAGTTACAGAGACATTTTTAGTCTCCAGCAGTAGCATCTTATAGCACGTATAAGGCATTTTGAAACATACCAATCAATTCAAGTATACTTTAATAAAGAACGGGCATAGCTGCAGTATTTGTAAGTTTTTGTCATGCCCTTTCATGGCGAAAAGCTCTCCTACAAAAGTAACACGCTTCTTGTGACAGCTTCGCGCTTTTTTCCCATAGCTATCGTGATTTTTATCGCGTGTGGTTTGATAATTTATGTGTGTTATATATATAATGACAATACTTGAACTCCTCTAACACAAAAGCTATTTTACATGTAAAATCTATTTAGTATTACGCCACAAATGATGTCAATCTGTATGTACTCGTACAGTACAATACATACATTCTTTGATAACGATAACATGTTTAATAGGACAAAGTACTTTATAGTACTTACATGACAGGACTACATTTGATGAGGTGTTAGGGGTGCCAAGTAACATTTTACGGTTTCAAGTCAAATTTAACTGTCAGACTTAACGTACAAGGCTTTACAGCTAACACCAATTTACACTGGGCCAGCGTGGTGGGAAACGACCTAAATGCTACCTTTTTGGAGAAGATCTACGCCCAGGAGTGGGCGCTCCTTGGCAAATTCACATTCAATATTAAAATTCACAAATCTTTATTCAACATAGATGTTTACACTTTAGGAGCATTTCATTTATTGACGCCAAACACAATAGCGGTGGGGAATGAGTATGAAATATTAAAATCTAATTAGTCGGTCAGTTAGATAATAAAAAAGCATTAAAGACGTAATTTTTACTTTGTCGAAATAACAAAAAAACTACTGAGATGAAGCGAATTAAAGTTACGGAGTGAGGGCTCGCTAGTAGCTACGTCACAATTTAGTATCTTTTAAAATTTACCTACGTTTGACATTATGCGACAAATCAATTAATCGTCGTAAGTTGTCGATTACGTAAAAAAGAGAAAACATGCAATGAAATCGACCCACATGTACGCTTTGTTTCAGAGTTCGACAAATCAAAATCTACCATCAATAAATAATATCTTTTAACCCTGTTTGTTAAACAAGAATATAAGCTTACATTCATCATCACAACTCATATACGTCTCCACCGAGGGGCTCGAGCCTACCCTATGTTAGGGTGATTAGGCCTTAGTCAACCACGCTGGCCCAGTGAGCAGACCAGAGCAGACGCAGCAGATTGGTCGACTTCACATACACCATTGAATTTCTTCGCAGATGTATGCAGGTTTTCCTCACGATGTTTTCCTTCACCGTAGGAGCGTCAGACAAATGTACATATGAAATTCAAAAACGAAAAACACATTGGTACATGGCGATCTCGAACCCGGACCTCCCGATTGGAAGGTAAGTGCCGAGTCCACAGCGCCACCGACGACGCTTACATTAGACCAATTTTAACTGTGACAGATTTAGGTTTATTGATTTTGCAAACTGAGAAGCAAAATTGTTAAAATACTCGTACTTATCTAAATTTTTTTGGGAAAATTTAGCTTAATTTAAAGGGTTAATAAATCTGTAGGAATAAATTTTTGAATAAACATTGATTCAATTAACTTTTAAAACTTTCTCATTTGTGCAGTGTCACAGAGAAATTTGCGTATAACGTAAAAATGAGAAACAGGGTTTTCCGAAGAAATATGTCTATTATCGGTGCAATGTGATTATCGGCGACACTTCTTTTATCCAGTGCTTAGAGTATGTTTAAATAAAGCTTCTGAAATATACTTTCAATTTGTATTTACAGTTTTTGTTTGTCTAAGCTCATTTTTATAAGTATGCCGTATTTCCGACTCAAAACCCATGAGGTGGGTTGATTTCATTGCTCGTAAGTGTATGTAGAAATTGACTCTACCACCTGGGAGATCCTTATCGAGCAGAATAGGCAAAAAACTCGGAATGTCTAATTTTTTGTCTCGTCTTTAGAACTGAAATGATGATGACTATATAGACAGACTCAGTACTAAAATAGATAGAGGTACTATCCTATGTCGGACGCAAAGCAGCGGTGATGATTGCATTGCTGTTTTGAGATTTAAAAGGTTTACAACGTATTGTGGTTCATGTCGGGGTTACAGATTCACAAGTCCACCAGGAAACACATGTACTGTATGTAGCCACTTTACCATCAGATGGATAGTCTGCTTGTTTGCCAACTTGTAAAAAAATACTTACTTCAATTCCAGTGTTGAGGTTCGGTATCGCCTCCAGCTTTAACCCGACGCAGTAAGCGCCGGGCATCTCGTAGGCCCGCTGGTGGTTGCACCGTTTCGGCTTGGAGTCCACCAGAACGTCTATTTGTGATAAGACCTGACTGACAGCACAAAAGACGAACAGCGCCGAAACCAGCGAGCTAATCCTGGAATAAGGAAATGACTACGCTGTACAAAGTATCAGATTATCGATCGACACAATAAAGTTTATGGTAATTTCTTTGACTTCTTCGGAATGGATAAGCTTCATGGAACTGAGATGAGTATAAAAATTTGCTATTTACAGAAAAACGTATTGCTTTAATTTACCATTTGATATAACTTATTAGCGACACTACCGCATGGGTGCCGGTATGTTTCTTTTACTTCAACGGGTTCGATTCCAGGCTAAGAAAACGAATATTCTTAAAATGCTATGATTTTATATTTCATTTCGCACTTGTCACACACTTTTGCAGCATTCAAGTAAAATTATAACTTCTCTAGGATAAGGACTGAAATTTTTGGTTCATGCACTCGAACCACCTTCAGTTTACCTTGCTACGTAAAACTTATGAACATTTTATTTTACAGAATAACTAAAAAAATATAAATCGTTGTTACTGCTATTGTGTTCATGCATATGAGTTTTGAATATGTAATTATGTTTTCTTTCCAATACTTTTATTTGAATACCAACTACCTACACAATAGTTTCTGAGTTATGGAAGACTGTGTGTTGACTTGGTATGTACTTTTTTTTGCATTTCATAACAAAGAGAGCATTTTATCGCCCTCTTTTATCATTATTTTGTCTGTCGACTTAGGTAGAAGAGCAAGAGTCAATAGTTACAGTTTTACTTGGAGAGGTTATCAATAATTAACATACAACACAATACATAAAAATATCTTCTCTCTCATTGAATTTCAAATGAACCATTTTCGCTGTCATTCGTAGTTCGACAACATTATAGGAGATGTTTTTATTTTACGTAACAAATAATAAGAAATTTATTGAGAGTTTTCTCCAAAAATTGCTAAATTATTAAAAAACACAAAATTACATACCTACCTATGGCTTACTTTATAATACCTACAATATAATCACCAATAATGATCTAAGTGTCAAGTTGAACGCTTTGTAGTTTGAAGCGGCAACAGTTGCCCCACAGCCGTCCCTTCCCCAGAAAGGAGGAGAATTAAAAAAAATATCCGTATCTATGCTAAGTTTTCATATGAATATTACGAGTATGTTACAAATTCAAATTACGTTGCTCCCTTGAAAGTTTCCTCCCTTTACTCCCTTCTATGAAAACGTTATTTCCTTTAAGAGATAATGTCTTGCTTTACGTTGAGATTAAGGGGGTTTAAATTGGACATTGTCGAGCAGATGCCATGAAAAAGAAATTCAAAATTTCTACCAGACGTTTTCTGTTTCTGTAATATACTATGTCATCTGTACGTATGATGCACTTTGCAAGTGGCTACAGCAACAGGTACCGTTTTTACTCCCCAGTGTATTTCACTCAGAAACACTTTGATGGCACTTGTACAATTGTAAACCATTTAATCAAGTCTTCATGCCAGATCAACGTGTGACGTGGCCTTGTTCCACAGTTTAGCCGTATTACGAAAATTATCCGTCGGTCACGATAAAGAATAGTACGATAAGTGTATTACTGTGTACTGGCTTGTCTGATGTGATAAGGTATATGTGAGTACGCACTTAATTATAGCGCCCTTGTCTTTATTTGTTTGTTTATTCTTCAATAGATAGCAAATCAGCCAAGGTTTCCCGTGGCCTCGCTGAGATATCGGAATGAAGAATTTGGTAGCGCTAACATGTATTGACACAGTACCTACACTCATTATAGTAGGGCTACAGCAGTGTTGATGTCAGAAATGAAGAAAATACCTTTACACACTCCTTCTAATCTATACTTACTAATATTATAAAGCTGAAAAGTTTGTTTGATTGTTTGTTTGTTTGGTTGAACGCGCTAATCTCAGGAACTACTGATTCAAATTGAAAAAATATTTTTGTGTTGGATAGTCCATTTATCAAAGAAGGCTTTAAGCTATACAACATCACGTTACGGGTAATAGGAGCTGAGCATTAATGAAAAATGTTGCAAAAACCCTCTAGTTGCCGTAGTTCGGTTGGTGGTTCGGTTGACCGAACTAATGCAACTTTTTAGTAGCATAAGTCCGGTTGATTTCAATCACCGAACTGTTGCTGCCCTCTAGTTGCGGTAGTTCGGTTAACCGAACTAAGTTAATGTCGAGAAAACAAGTGAAAACAAACAAAATAATCATAAAACAAATAAAGGTCAAAAAAACAAAAAAAATTACGAAAATGAAAATAGCAACCAATCACTGATGCATTTTTAAATTCAGATTTTAACGCATTCAAGGTTCCTTTTTCATAATCCACGTGTATTCTTTTGGATTCTATTCTGGAATCTTTGATTGTCAATGACAATGATTAACACATTGGAAACTTACATACAATGTTGCAAAAAGTTTGTATGCCTTTATAGTTTGGCCCTCTTTTTTCGTGTTAAAAATAAAATGAAGATCGTAGTTCGGTCAACCGAACTACCGCAACTAGAGGGTAGCAAGTTCGGTGATTGATATCAACCGGACTTCTGCTACTAAAAAGTTGCATTAGTTCGGTCAACCGAACCACCAACCAAACTACAAAAAACTACGGCAAAAACGGATAAAAAATATACGGCGAAACATAATTCGCGGGCACTGCTAGTATACCATAGACCTGGAATATAGCGGAGCATAAGTCTATGTAATAAACTTGTAATAAATTATGCGACGCCTTCTGTTTCTTAAGGCGATGCATTGAAAATATGGGCAGCAGGGATTTCACGATTGGATGACTTTTACAGCACAGAAAAAAAATATCAGAAAACGTTCTTTAAAAACATAGATTTTTATTTCACAGGGAAATGAGACCAGTATAAGTGTCAATATTTACTGTATAGATTACTCTAAACACACACTTCAAATTTGTAATTCAATTTTATAAACTAAGCAATAGCTTTTATTATAAACCATAAATACTGTTTGGTGTTTTTGGAGTCGATTTTATTTTTTGTAATAATATTTCATTCTTTTTAGTAAATTTAATACGTGCGTATTAGAATTTAAGCCAAGCCAAACACCGGAATTTAAATAAAACGTCTTTCGCTCTAAACAGTATTGAAAGCATTATTCCCGAAGTCCTAACCTAACCTCACCAGAAATCTTTCATCATCAGCTCAGTAACATGATATGAAGACTATCAGATGCAAATACCTGAATATCTTCAGCACAAACATGAAACACGTTGGACGTGCCTATGAAATTCAAGGGTTTTCATAAATTTTTATGGGATCCCATCATCAGATCATGACATGGTGGCAACGGGACTACCTTAGGAGTTTTCAAAAAGAATTTGGAAAATCGACCTACAAAATAATGGCGGAGTAATTGGTGAACATACATAAAAAATAGATACAGTTGAACATAGAACCTCCTCCTTTTTCGAAGTCGGTTAAAAATAGGTAGGTAACGTTTCCAAAATTAAAATAAAATCCTTTGGTCCTGAATAGGGATGGCGGCGGCGGAGATGACGTCGTGTACTTCCATCGCTATCCGACTGTCGCCGAGCGTTGACTGACACGAAAATGACGTGAGCGTTTACACGATCAGTATTTCATCAGTCTCCGCTGGACTGACGAAAATTATCAAAAATATTTAAATTTTCATCAGTATTTCGTCAGTCACTGGCTAGTGAAGGAGGAGTGAATTTACTCTCATGCACTGGCTATCATCGCATTTGGTCTCCACTTCTACTAACTTTACGTGAAATGAAGTCATTTGCTAGGACCACTATTTAAAAAAAATATGAGCTCGGTGGCGCAGTGACGTTTGCGGTCGGTGGTGTCGTCCAATCCACACTGGGCCAGCGTGGTTGACTAAAGCCTAAACATCCTAACTCAGGGTATTGAGCTCCTCGTCCATATACGAATATGAGCTATGGTAATGAGATGTCTACGAGTGTCTGTTAAAACTGACCGCCGTAACCTTATATCGGTTAGGATTATACCCTTATGGTAAGGCTAGCAAAGAGTCAGGTCAACTCTAGTGCTACGGTTTAGGTGAGTATATTTTAAAGAAATCTATTTATTTAATATTAATTGCGCCCGCAACTTCGTTCGCGTGGATGTCGGAAAATGATGCTATATAGTCTGTAGCTTTCATCGATAAATGGACTATGCAACATAGAAAGAAACAAACTTTTCAGCTTTATAATAGTAAAAAAATAGTTATTAGGTACAAATGCAAAACAATGAGTTCAAAATAGAATTTTCGTGGTTGACTGCATTGGTGACTGAAACAAATAACAAGACCCTTTTTTTAACCGACTTCAAAAAAGGAGGAGGTTCTCAATTCAATGCGTATGTTTTTTTTGTGTGTATGTTACGCGATTACGCCCTCAACTGTGGACCGATTTTCAAAATTCTTTTTGTATTCGATAGAGTATACTCCAAGGGTGGTCCCATGGTCACCAAAGTTAGGATCAGATGATGGGATCCCATAAAAATCGAGGAAAACGCTAATTTTATACCAGCTCACCGAAGATGAACAGTGGGGCTAGCACGCAGGAGCTAGAGCATGGCAATTTTATTAGCGCCACGGCGGTGAGTAGCAGAACTAATAAAATTTTCATACAAACTCCTCGATTCGGATTTCGATTCTCCTGCGTGCTAGCCCCACTGGAATTAAATTAGGGTTTCTTTCACTAAAAAGATTTCATTCAGTAAAAAGTTAAAAATAAAAAATATACTTAAATTACAAAAAATTAAAACCGACTTCAAAAACACTGAAAAGTTAAAAATAATATAAGAATTGGTACAGACAACATCACACTTCTATATTGAAGTCGGTGACAAATTTTAAGACTTTCTAGATCGTCGTTTCTTATATAATTTTTAACTTTTTAGTGTTTTTTCTTTATTTAACAAAGTTTGCTTGATATCTATACCTATCCCTATGATTCATGACAACTTTATCATTGAGTTCACCGCATCCAAGAATTGACGAGAGGTTTTCTCGACATCACATTCGCGTAAGGAGCAAAACATTTAGGTCGCATTGATAACCTTATCCTTCATTGAGTGACAACCTCATCATTTATAGAGCCATGCATCGGAACATGCTGGCCAATTTGTGTCATCTTATCATATTGAGGTGCAGTTAGTTGGGAGAGTTAAAACGCATCAGGTGTAGTATACATACACCATAGTATAGTGTACGATAATACACCAGATGCGATAAACATATATGTTACATATATATGTTGTTGATGGTATAGTGACTATATTATAATCATATATGTAACATACAGATTATAGCCTAACATAATAAATATATATATTTAAATATATAAGAAATGTGTGTGTGTTCAACTTTTTCCATAACCACCCACTGCCATGCATTCATGGTTGCAGTGGTAGATAGTCCTTGATCTGCACAGTTTGGTTACGCTGGGTGAAAGTGGGTGGATGTAGATGGGCTGGTAGACATGTGTGATGAATGTGCTGAATGGCGTTAAGTTCGTCTGTCTGTGACAAATTTGAGAATTTTTTTTATTCTAGATTTTTCAAGAATCTTCTGAATAGTATTTAAATTTTGAAATGATGTACGAAACAGAATCCCACAGAATACCAGCGTTGCAGGTGTTGTGCATTCTGCAACATAATGCTGAGTGGCGTCCTTTTTGGTTTCACTGTATTTGATGTATGTCTATTACGTGTATTTTTATAATGTTTATTTGTGAAACTAAATAAATTTATTTGATTTGATTTGAAACAGAGTGACTGTAATTGGTCTAGAATATTTCAGATTGTTTTAAAAATTTCGAGATTGATCTTCTTTATTGATTGATCTGATTGATTTGAAAGCTTTCAAATTTCAAAACTTCAACAAAATATATTTGAAATTTCAGATTATTTTGAAATGATTTTGGGCAGTCTAGAACGTCTTGGATTGTTTCAAAAATTTCTTCAACATTCTAAAATATTGTAAAATATATTTAAATGTTTAAAAATAAAATAATTTATAAATAACCACCTGTCTGAACCGGGAATCGAACCCGCCAATAGTAGAAACTTAACATCCTGTATTTTTAATGATACCTACCGATTGATAACTCAAACACAGGGAAGTAATATCTCTAGCAAACATTGCCCCAAGACTTGAGGACAAACATAAAATCTAACAGTACCTAATCATTGATTTACTACATGTACCTAATGCATAATGGGACAAGACAAAAATACTTACAAAGGAAAAAAGGTGTTAATTTAAATTTTAGTTTTGGCAAAGAAAAACTATATCGATATGTTTTTTCTATGAATCTATATCGATAGCCTCTAACGTAATTTCTTTATTGAGTTTATTTTATAAGTGAAATTCTGAAATATTTTTTTTACATGCTTATATGGTCCTTTGTATCGACACATATTAGAATTATAATGAATGGTGTCGGGCGTTTTTTTTCGGAAGTCCATTACAAATTGTTAAGGAGTAGGTATATAGCAATCCGACAAAAAATGTCGGTAGTTGGTACTAACTATGCAGGCCAATGGTGCACCGCCCGCCCTCCCTCAATCGCATGCGTCACATGTAGCGCAGCGAAGGCGACAAGTCGACAACATCCTGAGGATGCCACGTAGAGTGGCGAAACGCGTCGAATCTAAGTCTTTGTATGTTGGTTTGGTAATAATTATTGATATTCCTTTGTCGCATGCGATTGAGGGAGGGCGGGCGGTGCACCATTGGCCTGCGTAGTTAGTACCAACTACCGACATTTGTAGGGTTCCGTTGCCAAATGGCAAAAAACGGAACCCTTATAGATTCGTCATGTCTGTCTGTCTGTCTGTCCGTCCGTATGTCACAGCCACTTTTCGCCGAAACTATAAGAACTACACTGTTGAAACTTGGTAAGTAGATGTGAACCGCATTAAGATTTTCACACAAAAATAGAAAAAAAGCAATAAATTTTGGGGGTTCTCCATATATAGAACTGAAACAGAAAAATTTTTTTTTCATCAAACCCATACGTGTGGGGTATTTATGGATAGGTCTTCAAAAATTATATTGAGGTTTCTAATATAATTTTTTCTAAACCATTCTTGCTTGCCCCCCCCCCCCCCCCCCTGTAACTTCTAAAATAAGCGAATGATAAAACTAAAAAAAATATATGATGTATATCACCATGCAAAATTCCACCGAAAATTGGTTTGAACGAGATCTAGTAAGGGCGAGTCCGACTCGCACTTGGCCGGTTTTTTGCCTTTACTCCACGTTCGTAACTGATTTTTGATAACCATATACGAACAAAGAACTTTTTTCTTGTTGGATAACCAGTTACGAAAATGGAATTTATTTGTCGTTTTCGTAACCATGGTTCATAACCAGCTACGAAAACGGCATTTTTTTTCTCTGTTCATAACCGGTTATTAATTAGGAATATATTTTTCCACTTTCGTAATCGAGTACGAAATAAATATCGAAATAGGAAACGAGGAAATATCATGCCTCCTTTGACCACAAACACATTCATAAGCTCAGAAAATATATTTATTTTTAATAAAATAACAATAACAATGCAATGCTGGAAATAATTTCACAATCTAAATTTTAAATGGTGATATTATTTCCAAGCAGTGTCCAACGGTTATAATATTTTTTTCTAGGTCCTCAATTGCCGAATTTATTTCTGTATCAATTTCTTGATAATTGCGGGACTTGATACTTTTGCTGCGTATTCGGATCTTCGTTTCATTGGCTAAAAAATGTAACACCTGAGCTAAGGATGGGTTCTTTCGCCCCACATACTTGTTTAGTCTGGCATGCCACCCTTCAAGGTGATTGGTGGTTCTTATGTCTTCTTTGTAACAGCACCTTCTTATGTCTTCTTCATTAATTAAATATAGTTTAACCAAAAATTAATATAATAGAAGTTAAATTATTCAACCGCCACGCCAATTGTTGCAGGTTATGAACTCGATAACGAAAGTGGAAAAATATATTCCTAATTAATAACCGGTTATGAACAGAGAAAAAAATGCCGTTTTCGTAGCTGGTTATGAACCATGGTTACGAAAACGACAAATAAATTCCATTTTCGTAACTGGATAACCAGTTACGAAAATGGAATTTATTTGTACAAACAAGAAAAAAATTCTTTGTTCGTATATGGTTATCAAAAATCAGTTACGAACGTGGAGTAAAGGGTTTTTTGTCGGAAGTTTTGCTATATACCTACTCCTTAACAATTTGTATTAGAGTTAGTTGTTTCTTATGTGAACGGATCATAATAATGCAGAATGCTATTTTTTAGAATTGGTATAGGTTTGTTCCCAATTAAGGCAGGCCATTATAAATGAAAATAAAGTAAATAAAACGTAGTAAATAATTAGAAACACTAGTTGCCAAAGCGGCCGGAGGATGGGTACTTCGCTAGCCCATTATGCATTGATTAATGTTTGTTTTTTGCCATCCTCAAGTTTTAGAGGTAATAAGTATTATTTAGAGATTTATACTCTGTGTTCGCCTTTCTCTATCGGTACCTACCTATCATAAAAATTCAAGTGCTTAAAAACTAATCGTGAAGTGTGAAAAATCTAGGAATTTTTATTTTGGAATGTGCATTTAATTCTTTTTTCTTTTTATTTACAAAAAAATTCATCGCTGTGTGTTAGTATCACAAAACTAAAAAACGGCTCGACCGATTCTCACCAAATTTCCAGTGTATCTTTGAATAGGAAGGTTTAAAAGTGCTATTGGACTCGATAGGTGGCACTGTGATAGGGCAGGACAACGTCTGCCGGGCCCAGTAGTTGTTTATCAAATGTCTTATCTTATATATAAAAACAAAATGAATCGCCGTTCGTTAGTCTCGCTAAAACTAAAATATTGACCGATTTGAATATTTATTTATCCTTTTATCATAGGCGTAGGTATAACTTTTCGATGGGAGGTGTCCAGATTGAATTGATTGACTTTAATTTGCCTAGTGTATAGGCCCAGTAGTTGTTTATCAAATGTCTTATCTTATATATAAAAACAAAATGAATCGCCGTTCGTTAGTCTCGCTAAAACTAAAATATTGACCGATTTGAATATTTATTTATCCTTTTATCATAGGCGTAGGTATAACTTTTCGATGGGAGGTGTCCAGATTGAATTGATTGACTTTAATTTGCCTAGTGTATAGGTAGGTACACTGAAAACTTCATTCTATGTACTAAAAGTTGATTTAGGTACACGCCTTTTATACCAACCCTTTAGGGTGGTATAAAAGGTGGTATATTATGGTGGCAGAAAAATAATACGGAAAATGTTAAGGAAAAACTAAAAAATTATATAAAGAGAAAATGGTAATTTTCTGTGAAAACGGAAAGTAGGTACACTTTCTGTCATCTGTCAAGGAACGAAGTTCGCCGGGATAGCTGGAATGTAATAATAGTACAATACGATGTAAGTGCGTTAAGGTGGTTAATATTTCGAGCCGAAGGCGAGGGCGTAATAGACCCGAGTATGTGTAACTAGTTTACGCACATATATCGTACGATGTTTTTCAACACACTTGTGAGAAAAAATACTTAATTAACTGAATTTTTGGATTAAAAACACAAATTATTGTTACATTGTAGACAAAACTAAATAAGTAATGGTATGAAAATAATCGTTTGAAAAATCAATGTAGTAGTTCGTTAAAGTTTTTTGTATTACCTCTAGCTTTAAAAAAATAACATTAACAAAAAATAACATAAGGTAAACGCTGGTATACTCGTCAGTGTCCCAATACTCGTCAGGTACCTATACCTACACTTTAAAAGGGGCTTATAATATTTCTACCAACCGTAAATGATAGAATTGTGATTGAAATACAATCACAGTACTATAATGTTTTACTATATTTGCAACACTGCATTAAAATTGTAATTGTGTCAAAAATTCGAGGTGCTAAAAGTGTGCGCTCAGAAAAAAATCTGTAATAGGTATAGTTTGGCAACTAAACTGAGCAACAACCGGCTCCTATTTTTTACATAATATACCGCTTCAGATATTTATACAGTACGTGTTTTTTAATAATAGTATAATACATTTTCTAACACTATACCTATTAATTAGTGCTAAATCTTGAGAATTTATTTTTTTATTGCATGTGACATTCATTGGTACTCGCTTATGCCTGTTTTGCCCAATACTCGTCAAAATTTATGTAGTTCTGACGGATACTGGGGCGAGCATTAACAAAAGTACCTTAACCCGTCATTGTTACCTTATTTCTCGGTATTAAGTTTAATTTTCCTTTGACATTATAAAAATCTTATACTTAGATAACGACGGATATGGGGATGGGGACGTTCGTTACAATTGTACCTGAGCCCATCATAGAGCTCTTATTACCTTGAATTATGTACGATATTCGTTTGAATCAATTTGTTTTATTATTGGACTAGCTGTGCCCGCGAACTACGTTTCGCCATCAAAATACTTAACACAGTGTTTAGTTTTTTCCTCCATTTTATTCCATAATGATTCAACTTTATTCTGCCTTTCTTGAGCATCGGCCATTTCGAAATTAGGACAATTTTCGTAGGTTCATAATACTCGTTTTCTAACAGTCCACAAAATTAAATATACATTACATATTACTATAAACACTAAGTATTGTTTTAGAGACATTATTGATATTAATAAATTCTTCTTCAATAGAAAGAACTACACAGTTGCAAGAATAATCTTTATCGTATTCATGTTTCGAATTAAAATAAACAATTGTTAATAAATTAGAACAGTGTTTAGTTTTTTCCTCCGTTTTATTCCATAATGATTCAACTTTATTCTGCCTTTCTTTAGCATCGGCCATTTCGAAATTAGGACAATTTTCGTAGGTTCGTAATGTTTTATTTCTAACAGTCTACAAAATTAAATACATTACATATTACTATAAACACTAAGTATTATTATTGTTTTAGAGACATTATTGATATTAATAAATTCCTCTTCAGTAGAAAGAATTACACAGTTGCAAGAATAATCTTTATCGTATTCATGTTTCGAATTAAAATAAACAATTGTTAATAAATTAGAACTGTATACGAATAAAGTTTAGATTTTATAATGGGTGTTGGTAACACCAACAAAATATATTTTTTGGATATGACAATTGGCCAATTTTGACTGGTCGTACAGTAAGCTCCTTGTCAAGCTATACTGTTTGACCTTTGAACCGTTCTTATGTCGCTCGTAATACTGGCGGTTTTCGTAGAGTTAATGTATAGCATGAATGGGGGGGTTACTGTACAAATACGTTTTCCGTATTCGATATCCGATCACGGAATACAGACACGGAGTTTCGTGAACGTAGCGCAGACGTTCGTTTCTTCTCATTCGGGATTTCTACCATTCTACCTAAACGTACGTACAGAACGTGTTCCGTTCGTAATAAAAACGAACGTGTGCGGCAGTCAATGAGTATTTTGTATAGATTTGATGCATTCGGATGCCCGCATTCAGAAAACGAATGCGAAAAACGTATTTATGCGGTTAGCCTTAAAATGTATTGAGACTTCCGTTTTTGTAACGTGTACTGTGCGATATAGTGTTGCTGGCATAGTTCGGTTAGCAAACTCGCCGTGATGACTAACATCCAACACACAAACTTGGAGTTATCGTTAGTTAGTTCACGATCGTTGCATTATCACGCTCTCGAAGGACACTAAACACAGGTAACATCTAACATCGAACATCCAATAGGCCCCGAAGCGGTTCTCAAACTTTTTTGGTGACGGAACTCTTTTGGAAAGCGAAATACTTGACGGAACCCTAAAATAAAACAATAGTTTTCAAAAGTGTATTCTTTATTAATAAGCATAATAAAAGTACGACCAGAGAGGGTGTTTTGTAAATTTTTCTAAATTATTGCGGAATCCTTATAGGGGTATTGTGGAGCCCTAGGGTTCCGCGGAACACACTGAGAGCATGGCTGCTCTAGGTACCCTTCAGGGCCTACTTTCATTTAATACCCCTATTGCTGGGTTTGAAAAGCAACTGTTATCCGTCTTTTTTGAGCGGCGGCCATGTTGAATTTACGTCAATGTTGCTACGTTCATAGTGCTCTACTGATCAAGGCCTTTCATTTGATACCCATATTGCTGGGCTTAGAAACGAACTTTTATGAGTTTTTTTTTTGAGCAGCGGCCATATTGAATGTTGTGCTATTTTCCTAGGTTCATAGTGCTCTACTCTTCAAGGCCTTTCATTTGATACCTATATTGCTAGGTTTGGAAACGAACTTTTATCCACCTTTTTTGAGCGGTGGTCATGTCGAATTTACGTCAATATTGCTAGGTCCATAGTGCTCTACTCTTGAAGACCTTTCATTTGATACCTATATTGCTAGATTAGAAAACGAACTTTTATCCACCTTTATTGAGAGGCGGCCATGTTGAATTTATTTATGTGTTGCTAGGTTCATAGTGCTCTACTCATCAAGGCCTTTCATTTGGTATCCACATTGCTCGGTTTGAAAACGAACATTTATCCTTTTTTTGAGCGGCGGCCATGTTGAATTTAGGTAGATTTTCGTAGGTACCTAATGCTCTACTCTTCAAGGCCTTTCATTTGATACCCATATTGCTAGGTTGGAAACGAACTATTATTCTTCTTTTTGAGCGGCGGCTATGTTGAATTTATGTCAATGTTGCTAGGTACATAGTGCTCTACTCATCAGGGCCTTTCATTTGATACCCATATTGCTGGGTTTGAAAACGAACTTTTATCAATTTTTTTTGAGCGGCGGCCATGTTGAATTTAGGTCGATTTTCCTAGGTACCTAATTTTAATATTAATTATAGTTATATCAGTATAATAGTTTCATTATTATGATTACATTTTTATATGGTTCAGTAACATTTATAGACTACGTTTTTATGGGACCTACTTTTACAAAAATAATTAACTGTTCTATGCACTTTGGTCGAGCAGGTATTGAACTTTTCAATGACTCGTGAGATAGGCAGTTTGCTTCATCATCATCATCATTTCAGCCACGAGACGCCCACTGTTGGACATAGGCCTCTTCCAATGATCTCCATACCGATTGGTCCTGCGCCTCCCGCATCCAACGGCTTCCCGCGACCTTTACCAGATCATCTCCCGGTATGCGGCCGCCACTCGAGGACCTTTCGGCCCAACGGCCGTCAGTTCTACGAGCAATGTGTCCTGCCCACTGCCACTTAAGGTTTGCAATTCTTTGGGCTATGTCGGTAACTCTAGTTCTTCTACGGATTTCATCATTTGTGATGTGATCACGTAGAGAAACCCCGAGCATAGCCCTCTCCATTGCCCTTAGTTCTTAGCCAAACATAGTGGCAGATTATACTCCTCGGTCTTCTGTATAACCTGCCGCAGCGTATGGATGTGGTGGTTGTTGAAAATTATATTTAAGGAAGAGTCTCATTGGATAAATATACACGAGCTATCAAAATTAGAGTAGAAATATGAAATACATGTCAGATTCAAAATTCATATTAGAAAAGTAAACAAGTATAAAACTGCCAGTGTCCTTATTAATGTCATAAGTTTTAACATATGGTACTATAGCCATTTCGGAACCCGGTGGAAGTCGTCGAACCTACTTGCGAGATGATTTGTAATGACCCTCGAGAACAGATTGTAAACATGACTCAGGAGCGTGATGGGTCTATGGTTCTTCAACTGGGCCCTGTCGCCCTTTATGAAGAACAGTGCCACCATGCCCTCTTAGGCGTTTGCCCTCGAGTATGACGGAGTTGAATAGCCGCTGCAGCGCTTTCCGGGCTGATAGTCCATCCACTTTAAGAGTTAGGCTGTAACTCTATCATCACGCGGCGCCTTGTTGATTTAAGGCTGATTGAGAGCTACACTAATCCCGTACAGGCTGACGTTCGGGATGTCTTTGGTGTAGTGCCGAGTCAATTTGGCTCTAGGATCTGTGGCCAGAATAACAGGTGCCTGTGATGATGCGTAAAGCTGTCCATAGAAGCGTTCGATCTCGACCATAAGTTCAGGTCGGGGTGTAATGACTCTGCCGTCCTCTGTCTTCAGCAGACTCTGACTGGGTGACAGATCTCTTGCGAACACTTTGGAGCCTTTGTTCTGCTCGATGGCCTCTTTAATACGTTTCGTATTAAATCAGCGTATCTCGCGAGTCAGACATTAAGGCCCGTGTTACAGAACGCAATAGTCCACTGCTGGACAATCTTTCCCAGCACCAGCCCACAGCTGAACAATCTTGCCCAGCATAAGTCCACTGCTGGGCAATCTTGTCCAGCACCATCCCACTGTTGGGAATCATGCCCAGCAACAGCCCACTACTAAACAATATTTCCCAGCACCAGCCCACTGCTGAACAATCTTGCCCAGCACCGGCCCACTACTGGATAATCTTGTCCAGCACCATCCCACTGCTAGGAATCATGCTAAGCACCAGCCCACAGCTGAACAATTTTGCCCAGCACAAGTCCACTGCCGGGAATTTTGTCCACCATCCCACTGCTGGACAATCTTGTCCAGCACCATCCCATTGCTGGAAATCTTTCCCAGCACCAGCCCCATTGATGGACACACTCATCCAGCACCAGCCCACAGCTGGACACTCGCCCAGCATCAGATTTTGGCGTAAATTTCAACTTTATTTGGTAACATAATATGAATTTATTTTCTCAAGAGTGGTTTCGACCATACTTAAGTAATCAAAGTTCAAATCTTTACTTGAGCGTACAAGGCATTTCTATAATAAGCAATAACTCAGATGAACAACGATCAATGAATCTCGTTTTAAGAAACATTCAAAAATTAAAGCTCATCTTAAAACTACATAGTTTTAAAACTAGATTCATTACTGAGAATCGTTTTATAATATGGGCCTAAGAGATTTGTTTGTTGAGTCACCGACGAGCATCTTCAGAAGACTGTAGACCCATTCCACGCCATTCCTCCATCAGCTTAGCTCTTGGCTCCGAGATGTTACTTCTTTACTGAGTAAGGCTGGGTTTGCAAAACTTTGCACCCGCCGTAAAGACAGCTTCCAGAATCCTGTCATGTTAAATGTCCACGTCCGTGCAGTCCTCTAGCTAGACAATCAAAGCGATTTTGCAATTCGAGTTGGAAGCGCTCGGGGTTTTGGATCTGGATGGCTTCGGCACGGAGCGATACCTTTCCGCTTTTATGTTAAGATTCAATGCGCCTCTTACCGTTCGGTGATCGCTCCCCATGTTAAACGTATTGATTACTGACGTCATTGAATATACTGGTCTTAATCAACATGATTAAGTCAATCTCATTTTTTGTCACGCCATCCGGACTTTTCCAGGTACACTTTCGATGCAGCCGTTTTTTGAAGAAAGATTTCACGATATAGAGTCCCTCTCTGTCCATGTAATCGGCTAGCATTTGACCTCGGTATTTCCGGATTCCAGCTCAAAATTGCCCCACTTTCAACTCATTATCGCCCCGCTTGCCTAGCCTTGCGTTGAAGTTTCCCATGACAACGGTGTAGTGAGTCTTGGAAGCATGTACCTATTGCTCGAGAAATGTTCTCATATATAGCTTTCACTTTCTCGTCGGGGTGGGTTGAGGTCGGGGCGTAGACTTGTATGACCTTCAGCGAATACCGTTTGGTGATTCTGAGTTTAAGGTATGCCATCCTATTCGACACACTTTCGATCTGTACCTCGTTGTTCACGAGAGACTTATGGACAATGAACCCGACACCACCTTGGGACAGGTCTTCGCCCTCCCGGAAATAGAGCAGGTTGCCAGATTTAAGGACCATCGTGTTATCATCCTCTCATCGAACTACGAATAGTCCCACAATACTCCAACAAATCCTGCTCAATTCCTCCTGTAGCAGCTGCTCCTCGGTCCGCAGTGTACGCGCGTTATACGTTACCAGAGCCAACGTCGTTTGATTGGGGGTTTTCGCCGCCCGGGGATTCTTTGCACCCCAGGTCCCAGCCCTGGGTCGACGATTGTCCCTGCTGACACGGCCTCCGGGACCGCCGGGCACTTGGGGCCTTTGGCTAGTCCGATCCATTATTGAGTTGGACCTTCTGAGGCCATCTGACGTGTGCTGTTCGATCCACTAGTGGAGCATTAAAAAGAAATGAAGTAAGTATCATAGGATCCAGCAAGATCAATGTTGGATCTTAGTGAACTTCAGCGTGCTATTTGATCAACTGGTGGATCGAGATGGTAGATTCTACTGGACAGAAGGTTTTTTTTGAATATGTAACGAATGCTTTTTTACCCATGGGCACGGGGACCCATCACGAACAAAAGTAAAATAATTCGATAAAATCATCAATAGATGGCGCTACTTTAATCGATTTTTGTAATGACTTTTTAGTGAATTTAGTAAAAGTCAACAAGGAGATTCAGAAAACTATTGATTATATTTTAAAAAATCATTTAGCACGTGGGAAGTATCAAAATATGTTTTTAAGTCATGCTAGAACGGTTTAACATTTCTTTTTACAAATTTATAGCACTCCTAGCGACAAATTGTCTGAACTTGAATGTAGATACATTCAAGTGCATAGCATAGCTCAAAGTAGCACGCAATGTCTGCTTTAACTATTTGATTACATACTGCTCACTCATAGATGGCACTACTTATGTATGCTTGTTCGTATGGTCACAGATTGAGTTGAATTATTTTATTTTATTATATTACCTACAAGGTGTTTGGTATGTAGGTATTTTGACATAATCATAATAGTAATGGCGTCATTGAAAATTCGAAATTGCAAAATTATTCCCATACATTTGAAAGTGTAATGTCGAATTATGGTCGAATTACACAAAAACATGACATCTTAAATTTCACCACTTCCAATAGGTCAGGATTGGTCTACTCGTTAGATCGTCGTTTTTAAATCTGTGTGGCAGTGGTTCGATCCTGTCCTGATGTAGTTATTTTTTAAAAAAATTGCTTGTTTTATTATTTTGTTTTACTTTATTGCTTTTTGTTTATTAAGTATATCAATTCCTTTTATTTATATCTCAATTTGTTTTTTATTTATAATTTTTATTTAAGAACAAAAAGATTTAGGTTAGGATTAGAAACGCGATTTTAATAAGTAAGAACTTACCCTATTAAATAATTTTTCGAAAATTTTCAGTTTAATGCCTACGAACCGAAAAAAAAGTTTCACTTGCATGTTGGTTTCATAAAACCACAGTGATTTTTTCACTGACCTAACTATTTTGTATGGGGGATTTCAAAACTAATTTTACAAATCTGAATTTTTAATAACATCATAAGTATTATTCAACTATGTTAGGTACATACATAGTCATAGATAATATAGGTAAGTAATACGTAAAGTACAGTCAGCAATACGTCAAGCTTTACATTTGCATTACGAAAGCCGCCGCTATTACGAGCGACATAAGGGCAGTCTTAAGGTCAACATTTAAAGCCCAGCGTGAGTATTCATGAAAGAAAAAAGAAAGAAAGAAAGAAAATGGGTTATTCAATGGCACTAACACAGAATAACAAATAAAAAAAGGGAAAACACTAATAGATGTGCCACGGAAAGGGTATCTACTCAGCATAATGCCGAGGCGTCGCAGACTCCCCGGCGCTGGTCTTCCGTAGACACCCTGAAGACGCTCTAAGAGGTACCACTATGGCACACACACACTAAGCTATAAACAACAACAAAAATCTTAATATCTACGTAATACACTCAACATGGAATAATAGAAATATACAAATCAATACATATAGGTACATAAAGCTCCACGTATATACATTGTATCAACAGCATGACGTGTCATAAATTGTGACAGGTTACATAACATAGTGTCAGTAATACAAAAACTTAGAGGTAGTTTACAAACACAGCAATATTTTTTCTTTACATACACAATTTCTGTAAGTTTAGTAAATACTTTAATGGACATAAGTTTCCTGACTATCAAAAATAAATAAAATTAATGTAGGTACTACTTGAATTATTTTTTAATCTCAATGGTGATTAGGTATATTTTGAATTTTGCCAAATAAAATATTATAGGTACAGTGTTTTATTAGATTTTACCATTTACAAATATTGTGGCAAGCGCGACTTACAATAGACGTCACATAATTTAAATAATAGATTCGAAATTTCAACATCAAATCTAAGTGAACAGATGGCTCATGCGGAAGTACTGCGAAATTATTAAGCTATACCGCTAGAGGTCTGTGGTTCGAACCCGCATTAAAGTATCTTTTGTTTCAATGATTTTTTATCACAGAATTAATAACAACATTCTTAAAATGAAACAGAAAATTAGATAACTGGTAAGAAAGAACAAGGAAAAATAAAATTTTGTTTAAAAAATAGTACTAAATTATATAATTTCGATATTTGATAAAACAGTCGAATAAATTAATTTCAGCCGGCTATAAGAACATAAATTTCTCAATTATATTTTATATTATAAAAAATATAAGTCATTAAGAATTATAATATAAAATATCATTGAGAAATTTAAATTGCTAAATTAAATTGCTTAGTTTTTTATAGGTAAGTAAGTATAAATATAAAAATAAACACTTATTTTATATAAAAAACAAAAATCATAAACTGAAAAATCTTGTCAAATAAAAATTTTAAATCACATTTTAACAAAATACAATAGGTATTATGTGACTTTGTTTTTCTTTAAAAATACTAAATAAATTGAAAAAATGATGAATAAATCAGTGAAAAAAATCGTCTTGGGCGGGATAAAAAAAGGTCAATTTGCAAGTTTGCTTTATTCTTAACCAGTTTTTTGAATTTGAAGTTACAGATATAATAGAAAGTACCCACTACCAAAATGACTTATACCTCCAATGATATCAAATTTATTTTACAATTACATCTTAAATGTCAAACGTACTTATATAAAATGTATGACATAAATCGCATAACCATGGCGGAACAACCCCTTAGGTATAACATTGATTTATACGTAATTTTTTTACCAAATTGTAACACATTTAGCTTGTTGCAGCCGGCCGTAAGCGTATGATGTTTTACAAGACCTATTTACGCAGTCATGAACTAAACAAAGCATAATAAATAAATAAAGCTTTGTGTTGTAATTTCTTGATGGAACAGGCATCGTTGCCTGACGATGATGTATCGAAACCGGTCGCAATAATTGAAGTATAATAAAGATTCAAGTGGAACTTGTGAAATTAGTGTTTTAATAACAAGAAAGCATAATAAGCATAGCAGTTCACAAAGTGCCATCTGTTGAGTGCGTGCGAGAACTACTGAGCCCAATGTAGCAAAGGCTCGATGGCCCGAGCTTGCTGGTACGTCATCTCGCGGTGAAATGGTGAAATAAAATAGTTCGAAGAATAGCCCGATTTAAGTAGGTCCCATTTCGTTGTATGGGATGGGGCATCTGTACTGTAGTATTATATTATCTGTGCCATGGGTAAAAAATAACATCTCTTTGCAAAATAATTTTGTTTTTGGATGGCCACTGCTCTCATAGGCAACCACTGAGCAATTTTTGCCGAGAAAAAACATCACTCTGATCTCTATATCTTAATGAGCCCTTCTATCCTAATGCAACACACTTTTTTAAGGCGAGGGAATCTCTTTTCACAAGGGACTGTAGCTGACAAGGCTGTCCTTTGGATATGCCGTAGGACTCGGGTAACAACCCCATACCCGGCGAAACCACCTTGCGGTACCTCTCTACCCCCGGTGAAGGCATGTTCGGGATCGAACTAGCCATTTCCCGAACACACCCCTTGGGAACAGGCCCAGTGGTATAAACGAGCTGGGACTTGCCAAAGAAGGGGTTACTCGGTTGTGACCCCCCAGACGGGCAACCAGGAAGGTGATATAATATCTCCCAGCCGGTTGTGGGTTGGTTGGACCTGAATCCTTCCTGGCTGCTTAGGGTAGTAGGTGCGCACCTTAGAAGGCGCGCCTCTTCCTACCTAACCGCCTACGACGGAGCGGGGCGGCTTGAGAGTCCTCCCGCGCCCGCTCCGCTGCAAATACTCCAACCGATGGATGTGGCAGTTTTCCGGCCTTTAAAACAAATATGGAGGAAGGCCGTATATGATTCATCATAATGATAATCAGTTTGTCATACTTAAAAAAGAAAATTTCTATTAATACTTTTATATTGAATATACTCTTTGGTTTTCGCAAACCCTTTAAAGAAATTTATTTATAGTAAATTATTAGTCTGGGATCTGATTTCTTTATGACTATAATATGTATAAAATACAAATAAATATTACATTATTTTATTATAACGTAAGTACCTATATGAAAAATAAAACGAATATAATTATATATTTTTTTCGTAATGATTATAATGTAATCTTTAACGTATAGCAATAAAGTTCAAGGTAGCGTGAAAAATCGTCGACTTTTGGGTCAACATGACGGTTACTGGGACAAACTTGCCGACTACTGGTACAATTGGCTCCTTTTTACTTTTTTATATTACAATAAATTATTTATTTAGTTTATCTAAAAACCACTTTTACTACAATAAATATTTTAGCAAGCTATCGAAGTTTTAGATTATTAAGTCTACAAGGTTTACTGTAACACAGCTCCAAAGTCAGCAAAATTCAAAACCTGACGAGTACTGGGCCTTTTACCTTATAGCGTAGTTATAAAACACGCGTGTTTTACGAGCAGCTTTATGTATCTAAAACCGGTGAAATTAGATTCTCTTTAGGAGCAAGTGTGTTAAAAACATTTTATTTAAGCAGCAAACTTTTATTTAAAGAAACTACTTTCGAATTTGATTAATAAATATTTTAATAACTTTATTTATAAATCATTTTCGTATACAACTATATACTGTATACATAATACAACGTACGCTTAACAAAGATTTGTATAGACATACCTATGAGATACTAAAACTTATTCTATAACCCTAAGAATTCGATGTATTTTGACCCGGATGACACCGTTTCGCAGATAGTGCCTAAAACTAAAATATTTACAAAGTCTTCTTAAGAATCATAAAAGTGTGTTCAGAATTACCATTCTGAATATTTAGAATTAATATCGTTGTTTATATTTTTTTATTATTTTACTTCATTTTTATATGTTTTTAAAAACTTCAATGCTTAAACAAAACGCAAAACGTTGCTTTGACGTTTGCGAAAATTGTACCTACCGTTAGAGACACTTTTCAAATTCAAACGAATTACGGATCAGACTCAAATTCATTTTACATTTATAGAATTAATAATATCAAATTCATTGTAACTTGTTGTTTCCTTACTTTAACTAAAATACCTAAACTTCAAGTTTTGCGAATTGCGAATCTTGAATAGATCAGTTACTTATACAGTCCACTGCCTCCTTACGAAATTTCCCTAAGAACACCTAATATTAGGGATAGCATCGATTAACATAGTGCTACAAAAAATTGTAGGTAAGAAAAAAAACAACTGTACTGGATTATTCATCATCATTTTTATCATTTTAATCCATCATTAGATCCGACTGGCTGCTAAGCGGTTCTCTCCTTTTATGAGGAAGAATTGGGTTGATGTTGAGTTTTGTTTTCTAGTTTTTTATCTTTTCGCAGAGGTAGAAGTCGACTAGATCATTACATTATTTATAATGTTTACAAATACATTAAAGTACTTTATTATCATTTCATCCGATCAATTGGACTAATTACAAAAATCCGCGTCAACCGAATCAATCGATAGGACAAAGCATTCGGAGAACGCAGACAGATATAATTTGCCATTTTACCGTGGAGTTTACTTTTTGGATTTTATTTAGTTATCTTCGGCTATTTTTCAGACTATATAAAGAGTCTCATTTAGAAATTACATCCTAAGTTGTTTTAATTTCAGTTTTTAAACTATAATTTTTACACATGCATAATTCTATATTTATATACGAAAAAAATTACTGTTTATAGAGTGGAGATGATGCTTTTAATTTGTTTCATATTTAACCTGTGTAGGACCGAGTAATAACACAGAAACATATAACAAATTATATGTAGAATATGCTTATCTATACGCCAGACGCCAGAGTCTCAGACATCACATTATTGATACGAAATAATACATTGTTGATAAAGAAAAGTTGTTTGTTTCCGTTTTCCTTGGTTTTTGTGTGTATTTTTTGTTGTTTGTAGATATGATTAGACGATTGAATCATGAATTCTACTTAATAATACACCCGAGAAAAGCCTATGACTTGTTATTTAGCAAACCTAGCGGAAGTGTTTCCAGAAAATGTGTATAGCGTTGTCACAAACCGTGCACCTATAATTTTCTAGCGTCACATGGTATCACGTAAAATACAGCTCAGTTATTCTTATGTCAGCACAGATAATGAAAATAATGGAGGTAAAATTAATATCAAATTAGAGGGCTTAAAGTAATGCAATAATGGTGTTGCAGTGTAAGTATAATTATGTAATGGACGGTGTCCTCGTCATGCTGCTTCATATCTCTCATCGCTCCGACATTAACCTTGTCAAATATGAAGCACATGGGAAATTAAAAATCTGGAAATTTTGTAGTGCTATTGGATTTTTTACACTTGTTTCTCTACTTTCTATCAATGCCTTTCCAAATTGTCACAGTAAAATGGAAAAAAATATTGACTTTATACTATATTTTGTTGCAAATCTATAGAAGTTATTGTTTCAAAATCAAAACTTGAATTAAAAAATTGGGTGAAATACGAAAGTTTGTATGGAGTAAGTTTTTGCTTCATTATCACGCCCATTATAAAACAAAACTAGGAACGAGGTTTTTTATTTTGTTGTGATTTTTTTTGTAAGTATCTATGTATAATACTTAATTAATTATTTAATAAAATAACTTTTCATCCCCCCATCTCGGAAGGAGTATTTTTGCTATTCGATATCTGACCGCCAAAGCCGTTTTTATCCGCTCGAGGTTAAAGTAAATTTGAATTAAGAACATCGTGTGCAACTAGGTATGTGATTTCAAAACATTAAACCTATTTACTTCCATCTCCATGGTGCCGAATTTATCATACAACTTTTTTTAAATTTGTTAAAAACTCAGACTCTGAACCTCCTTGGTGTACTATTGTATTTGATTTGCTTTGCGCGCGCAATTTTGTTTTGACGTCGTATTATCTCTATCTCTATATATAATCTCTATATAAAATCGTAGGGGTACAAAAATCTGTAATTGTGAAATATTAAGAAAAAAAATACACAGGTCGCCTTAAAATCATTAGCAGACCACGATAGAATAGTTTTTAAAAAAATGTTTGTTTGTTGGTTTGTTTGTTTGTTTGTTTGTTTGTCTGTTTGTCCGGAAAGATCTCCGAAACTACTGGACAGAATTTGATATGGCTTACACCACAATGCTTAGAATTTTCCGGAAGAACATTTAGGCATAATTTAGTTTGTTTAAATTCACTTTTTATTTTTAGTGAAAAAATACCATATAAAATTTTCGAATTGGCTTTAGGTAGAAAAACAACATGGCGCACGTGAAATTATTTTGACAAGTCTGTCACATAGTACAGAGAGAAGGTATTTTCTTCCACGAAGGAAAGGCAATGGAACTACGCCATACAGCCTGATCTTAAGTAATTGGATTGATCTTAAGTAATGAAGTGTTTCACATAGTACAAATAAAATTTAATATTTTCTGTTAATGGGGGTGATTCTGAAGCGACCACCTAAAACTATAACTAAATAAAATTAGAGGTAGAAATGTCAATCACCGTTTGGTATTCAGAACTCACAAGTTAACTCTAAAATTAAGAGTGACGTTACTAAACTACTCAATTTAGTGTTAGATGTTATTTTCGTATTCTGACATGCTTCCTAAATGTAACTTTTCCTATAATTTTAAATATGTCAAACAAATTTTAGGAGGTAAACTTTTAGGTGCCGTCTAAATTTATCTTGTTACTTTTTAACGATTTTCTAACATTACCGAAGGCAATTTTTTTTGTGCAACTTGCCAAATGGATGATGAATTGGTTGTTATGGCATTAATAGAGTCTTCAGAAAGGTAAAATATTTGTTTTATATAAAAAATTAGACAAATACCTGCCTCATAGTTTTAAAATATATTTGTAAAGTATCGACTTATTTATGTTATAGAATAGGAGAAGAAAAAGTAAAATTGAGGAAGTTGAGGGACAAATCAGACCCATTTACTATGCCCGAACGTAAATTTAGAAAAATATTTCATTTTCCTCGCCAATCCGCTCGCAACTTGATAGATGCTATAGACTGCACTGAAGTACAGATTGGCTCCTTACCGGAACATTTAAAGGTTTTAGCCAGCCTTCGGTCATGCAGAGCTGTCACTGTTGTCACTGATTTAATATTGCGCAAATTAACTCCACAAAAAAATTTAATTTCCTAAAACAGCAATAGAAAAGGACCTTGTCAAGGCAGAGTGAGCAAGCACCTACTTACATTGTAATAAAATATTTTGAAATAATTATTAAGAAATACATTAACATTCTCCGTCCTTTTTCTATTTAGGTTTCTACAAATATATGGAATGCCAAACACACTTGGAGCTGTTGATGGTACACATATTGGTCGAGGCCTGGAATGCAGCAAACTCCTTCTGTGTGGAGGTAATCACACAGAAGGAGGTGGCAGAACGGGCCAGAGAAGATGACCCAGCGGCAGATCCCTGCCGCCGCAGAAGAACGGGGCGGAGGAGGCGGCAGTTCGCCCGCCTTCTTCCTCCTGACGGTGACCAGCGGGACGCGGGCCCGGGAAGCCCGAGTCCTGCATTGCACAGGCCACCGCCAGTCGTCGATAATCCTAATGCCCAGGAGCCTCGCCGGCCTTCCCATTTTAGGGAGGTGAGAGGGGCTCGCCATAGGCAAGCAGACGAGCTGACGAGGTCATGGAAGTGTCCGAAAGGGTTCCATGGCCTTGTCCGGCGACGGGGCGTCCCTTCCCGACGTATCCTCTTCGTCAGATGACGGGGAGGATGCGGCGGTGATGGACGTTTTCGTGCCAAGACGTTTGTGAGGGGGCATCGTTGGGTTTTAGTTGGTAGGCCGCGGTTTCTGGCTGGCGCTCTGCCCCCAGTGGCCGCGGAGAGTCCGATATAACCTCGCGCCTACCCAAGCGCGAGGTATGCGTAACGCATTTCCCAACGTTAAAAAAAATGGTACACATATTGGTATTGTTGCTCCACCACTGACACACCCTACAGTTATTATACAATAGGAAAGGCTTTTATAGCATCAATTGCCAAGTCGTGAGTTGTAATTTGTTTGTTCCCAAGTAGTCTAATAGTACTGACATTTAGATGATAGGTAGGCTATGTATGTATGTATTTACTCTTACAACAGAAATTAATATTCTATCTGCAGATAGAAGTATGCCTATCTAAGATTTGTTGCCTAGCAATTACTATTATTTGTCAATAAATAACAGCGGTTATTATGAAAAGAAAACAAAAATTACTAATGAAACAAAATACGCAATTTTAAAATTCAGAGGAAGTCACGAATTACCTATCTATACAACTACAGACTACCACGCAATTTTTTCTTTCATGGCATAGGCGCGAAGCCATCACAATCGCAGAATAAATGTCGAATAATTTTTCTTTTGTGATAAAATGAATGATAAATAATAAAATTTCTTTTCTGTTATTTACAAATACGATCAAATCTTAAATTAATAATTTCTGATAGTAAAATTAGTAGAATATAGCTGTTTTCAATGTTTCTAAATTATCCCGTTTTTCTACAGCACTAGGTGTATTTATAATCTGTGTATTCAATTTAAGAAATTGTCAAATACAGTTTAAATTTAGAGAGTCCGGCGTTTCAGAATACGAATTACCTAAAACTAATTTAAAATTATATGTTTAATTTTAGTTTTAGTTTTAGTGCAGGTAACTTCAGAATTACCCCCAATGGCTGTGCCCAACTGGATTTCACCAACCAAATTGTCTTTTTCTTATGTCGTACCGTGGTGGTAAGGCAAAAAGATCAAGCCATACAACCAATGTATAAAGCATTTTTTATGATAATACTTATCGAGTGACCATAAAATTTGTAGATTGGTTTAATTCTTGACTAATTTTCACAAAATCGGTACAATTTTTGAAATATTTGAAATGTTGAAAAATGAAGATACTCTTTTCAAGGTATTTTGAAAGGTGTTATATGTTTTTACATTAGGACTAAGGAATCAAACTCTTTCGTCCATTTAAAACTATTAAAAGTAATAGATTAATATTGATAATTTAAAAAAATATCTGACTGCAATGTTCTGGGTTACGCGTAGAGGGACGGAATGGGATCCTAATGTCTAAAATGACGGATCACATTTTTTGGATCCACCCAAGGAACATGGATATCGAACGAAGAACCTAAAGAGTAGAACACATTGAACCTAGCCACGTTGACTTAATTTGACATGACTGCCGATAAAGTTCGTTTCCAAACCCAGCGATATGCATATCAAATGAAAGGCCTTGATTGGCCTAGAGCACTATGAACATGCGAAAATCGCCCTAAATTCAACATGGCCGCCGCTCAAATAAAACGGATAAATATGGGTATCAAATGAAAGGCCTAAAAGAGTAGAGCATTATGAACTAAGGAAAACTGCCCTAAATTAAACATGGCCGCCGCTCAAAAAATAGATAAAAGTTCGTTTTCAAACCCAGCAATATGGGTATCAAATAAAAGGCTTTGATAAGTAGAGCACTATGAACCTAGCAACATTGACATAAATTCAACATGGCCGCCGCTCAAAAAAGATAGATAAAAGTTCGTTTCCAAACCTAGCAATATGGGTATCAAATGAAAGGCCTTGAATAGTAGAGCATTAGGAACCTGGCAAAATCGACCTAAATTCAACATGGCCGCCGCTCAAAAAAAAAGGATAAAAGTTCGTTTCCAAACCTAGCAATATAGGTATCAAATGAAAGGTCTTCAAGAGTAGAGCACTATGGACCTAGCAATATTGACGTAAATTCGACATGGCCACCGCTCAAAAAAGGTGGATAAAAGTTCGTTTCCAAACCTAGCAATATAGGTATCAAATGAAAGGCCTTGAAGAGTAGAGCACTATGAACCTAGGAAAATAGCACAAAATTCAATATGGCCGCTGCTCAATAAAAAGTGATAAAAGTTCGTTTCTAAGCCCAGCAATATGGGTATCATATGAAAGGCCTTGATCAGTAGAGCACTATGAACGTAGTAACATTGACGTAAATTCAACATGGCTGCCGCTCAAAAAAGACGGATAACAGTTGCTTTTCAAACCCAGCAATAGGGGTATTAAAGGAAAGTAGGCCCTGTAGGGTAGAGCAGCCATGCTCTAAGTGTGTTCCGTGGAACCCTAGGGTTCCACACTACCCCCCTAAGGGGTTCCGCAATAATTTAGAAAAATCAAAACACCCTCTCTGGTCGTATTTTCATTATGCTTATTAGTAAAGAATACACTTTTAAAAAGTATTGTTTTATTTTAGGGTTCCGTCAAGTATTTCGCTTTCCAAAAGGACCACCAAAAAAGTTTGAGAACCGCTTCGGGGCCTATTGGATGTTCAATGTTAGATGTTACCTGTGTTTAGTGTCCTTCGAGACCGTGATAATACAACGATCGTGAACTAACTAACGAGAACTCCAAGTTTGTGTGTTGGATGTTAGTCATCACGGCGAGTTTGCTAACCGAACTATGCCAGCAACACTATATCGCACAGTACACGTTACAAAAACGGAAGTCTCAATACATTTTAAGGCTAACCGCATAAATACGTTTTATCGCATTCGTTTTCTGAATGCGGGCATCCGAATGCATCAAATCTATACAAAATACTCATTGACTGCCGCACACGTTCGTTTTTATTACGAACGGAACACGTTCTGTACGTACGTTTAGGTAGAAATCTCGAATGAGAAGAAACGAACCTCTGTGCTACGTTCACGAAACTCCGTGTCTGTATTCCGTGATCGGATATCGAATACGGAAAACGTATTTGTACAGTAACCCTCCCATTCATGCTATACATTAACTCTACGAAAACCGCCAGTATTACGAGCGACATAAGAACGGTTCAAAGGTCAAACAGTATAGCTTGACAAGGAGCTTACTGTACGACCAGTCAAAATTGGCCAAGTTGTCATATCCAAAAAATATATTTTGTTGGTGTTACCAACACCCATTATAAAATCTAAACTTTATTCGTATACAGTTCTAATTTATTAACAATTGTTTATTTTAATTCGAAACATGAATACGATAAAGATTATTCTTGCAACTGTGTAGTTCTTTCTATTGAAGAAGAATTTATTAATATCAATAATGTCTCTAAAACAATACTTAGTGTTTATAGTAATATGTAATGTATATTTAATTTTGTGGACTGTTAGAAAACGAGTATTATGAACCTACGAAAATTGTCCTAATTTCGAAATGGCCGATGCTCAAGAAAGGCAGAATAAAGTTGAATCATTATGGAATAAAATGGAGGAAAAAACTAAACACTGTGTTAAGTATTTTGATGGCGAAACGTAGTTCGCGGGCACAGCTAGTTATAAATAAGAAAATTGAAAATAAGTAAAAAAAACGTTTGATTTGACATACATAATATAAATATTTTTCTGTAATACTTACCTATCATAATGTTGTAGTAAATATGTACCTAAACTGAAATTAAAGTATCTTGTGATTGTAAATGTTATATTTTGCATTTAGTCATTTCCTCGCTGAGGGCCCGGGGGATGAAAAGTTACGTTCTGTTGCACTCGAGTGCAAAGATTTTTTACCTTGTGCTCTTTTGATTCCCTCGCTAACGCTCAGGATTCTAATTTTAGAATCCTTCGCTTGCTCGGTCATCAAATTTGAGCACGCGGTTAAAAAGCAACTTTGCACTCATGTATAACATATAACTATTAATACCGACCGACTACACTTCTGTCCTTAAGCGACATTGATATAACACGTGTTTCAGCATTTTATAATTCTACCGCTTAGCGTGATAAATTAGAAATAAAAGTTCCTCAATAAGGCGAAAGAGAGTTTGCGTGTACAGCCACGTTAAATAAAAATAAAATTTTGTTACTATAATATCTTCGTACGTATACATACATGCTAGTCCAAAAACACATTACCACTTTACTAATTGCAGTATTATTTTAAGTAAGTATGGTTGGTTGGTTATGCTTTATATTATGTTGTTATTTTAATGACTTTCATAAGATTAAAACATACAAAAAAACATTGTACTGATGCAATGAAGGACTTTAACCGAAACTTTACTAACAATATTCCTTATCTCACAGAATTAGATAAGTAATTTGTCTCATTAAAGAATTTCTCAGAAATTTTCTCAGTTTTATATTATGCAGTTAACGCCACAGACTCTTATGTACTCTTATGTTACTCTACTACACTCGCGAGCAAAAGTTTGGAATCAGTTACTTGAAATTGGTTGCGCGTTATCTTGAGTAGTTAATACTTTTTTAATAATCGTAAAAATGACATCATTTTAAAGGTTCAACTCTTTACTTTTAAACTGATACCGAATTCATTAAAAACAAGCCAGTATTTATGGAGCCATTCCGCATTAAGTGAAGGTGTATCGAAAAAGACGTGTTTCAATTGTTTGATACGTCACGAGTTGCGACCTATTGACCCCCTATAAAAGCACCTGTTATCGGATTTTCTTTATCAGTCGACTTTCACACGTTGACCGGTACACATCTCCGCCACTTTTGACCCTTTACCTTGTACGACAATGGAGACAACATCTACAGAAGCAGCACAAATCGTAGCCCTATTGCAAGAAGGGCTCAGCCAGCGGGTTGTCGCTCGTCGGCTCCACATAAGCCAATCCTGTGTTTCGAAAGTTTATAAGCGCTTTCGGGAGACTGGTGGCTTTATCCCGAGACCAAGATCTGGACGGCGCCGGTGCACATCGGATGACCGTTTTATCGTGTCAACCTCTCTCCGAAATCGGCATTTGACTGGTGTCGACGTCCAACGAGCTCCGAGATGTTCGTGGGGTAGCAGCCAGCGAGTGGATAGTTCGTCGAGGACTCAAGCAAGCGAATCTGACTCCAAAAAGGTCTGCCACAGGCCCGAAACTCACGGCAATTCACCGACAAGCACGCCTTCAGTTTTTTCGCACCCATCTTGATTGGGAGGTTGAGCAATGGAGGCAAGTCCTGTTCTCCGACGCAGGATGTGTTTGCACGGTAGCGACAGGCGGAAGAGGACGGGTCTACAGGCGGCCTGGGGAGCGATTTGCACAGTGCTGTGTCGCTGAAACAGTGGCTTATGGGGGCGACTCTTGTATGATGTGGGCCGGCATTTCCTTCGATGGTAAAACCGAGCTTGTTTTCGTGCCTGGCGGGGGACTAGGAGGCGGTCTAACTTCGGGTACATTTCCGATATTCTCCTGGAACATGTCGTTCCCTATGCGGGATACATCGGTGATGACTTCCTCCTTATGCACGATAACGCTCGTTGTCACACTGCCCGTGTAACAACGGAATACCTCGAAGAAGTCGGTATTGCCACATTGGACTGGCCAGCGCTCAGCCCTGACTTGAATCCCATTGAGCACGTGTGGGATGAACTGAAGAGGAAGGTTCGTTCCAGAACTCCTGCTCCTTCATGTCTGAATGAGCTGAAATCAGCGTTGATTGAGGAGTGGGAAGGTATTCCACAAGAATCAATTCAGAAGCTGATCAGGTCTATGAAGAATCGTCTTGGAGCAGTTATTAGGGCGAAGGGAGGGAACACAAAATATTGACACTTATTTTTAAAGATAAATAAAATTTTTATTTAATATTTTTTTTTGTTTTATTCATTCATTATTTTTCCCTATTTCCTTGTTTTCCTACCTCCTTCACTTAATCTAGGATAACTCCACAATTACGGGCTCGATATGAATTAATTTTATATCGATTTAAAGTGGACAGTTGCACCTTTAACATGATGTAATTTTTATGATTATTAAAAATTTATTTAGTAAGCAAGATCACGCGGAACAAATTTCAAGTAGCTGATTCCAAACTTTTGCTCGCGAGTGTAGTTAAAACCGCTGCTTCACTTGCACCTTCGTTGTACATAAGAAAAACCCTACTTTCGAACATTCATATGAACAAGTACATGTTGTGTACAACTTTTCATTGAGGTCCATCTAAATATATGTTTGCTACATCTACGCAAATCCAAACAAAATCTGTTATTAAAAAAAATAAAAACCGACTTCAAAAACACTGAAAAGTTAAAAATAATATAAGAATAAGTACAGACAACATCACACTTCTATATTGAAGTCGGTGCCAAACGATGATCTCCTAGAAAGTCTTAAAATTTTGCACCGACTTCAATATAGAAGTGTGATGTTGTCTGTACCTATTCTTATATTATTTTTAACTTTTCAGTGTTTTTGAAGTCGGTTTTTATTTTTTGTAAAATATTTTTTATTTTCAACTTTTTAGTGAATGAAGTCTTTATAGTGAAAGAAACTCTAAAATACCAGCTCACCTTCGGTGAGTTGGTATTAAATTATCAGATCCTGAGTTTGGACCTTGAGACCACCCCAGGAGTATACTCTATCGAATACAAAAAGAATTTTGAAAATCGGTCAACAATTGGCGAAGTAATCGCGTGACATAATACACAAAAAAGCATAATTATATCGAATTGAGTAACCTCCTTTTTTCGAAGTCGGTTAAAAACACGTTGGAAACAGTTAAAATTTAATGGTTTTCCTCAATTTTTATGGGATCCCATTATGAGAGTTTAACTTTGGTTAGGCTCTCATAATGGGATGGGATGGGACATGGGACCACCCTTGGAGTATCCTCTATCGAATACAAAAAGAATCATCAAAATCGGTTCATAAATGACGAAGTTATCCGCGAACAAACATAAAAATAGCATATAAGTATACGGTCGAATTGAGTAACCTCCTTTTTTCGAAGTCGGTTAAAAATTAAATACTCTACCTATAGATTTAATATCTCTTGTTTTTCTCGTGTCTCCTTACGACACCTACAGATATATTTGTAAAACGTTTTTGTGTACACAATTGTTTCGTTATGATGACCCAAATAGATTTATACACCTACCTATTTATCTAGGACACAAACGTTCTACTTTTAATTAAAGTCAACTCAAAACAGATCTATAATTGTAATAACATAGCTATTTTAATTTGGATTCGATGTGAATGAAATTTAATTGTTATGAATAAATTTTCATTTTCAATTTTCTAACAATATAGAGTTTATTATTAGAACACTGCCCGCAGTGGAGCCACTTACCTACTTTTCAACTTGTTATAAGTAAACTGTTCTTTGTGATTTTTAATTAAATATTGTTATTATTGTAAATAAGAAAACAATAGTACATAGTTACCCTAGTTCGAGGGACTAAATAAGTCTTTAACCCGCTTTTCATTACGAATACAAGGAAAGTAAAAAAAAAACATGAATTTGCTAAAGAAAAAATGAGTTATTTTATTTCACATAAATAAACAACTTCATCTTTAGCCTCCTCTTTTGAAATCAGGCGCTTAATCCGTATCTGAATCAAATGAACTACAAATCTCATACGTATAAACAAAACTCTACAACTCGAAAAAACATACGAAGATTGCCGCTTTCCCACCTATGTTGTTGTTCAGTCATTATTTTTCATTTTCATTATTGGAAAAATGCCAAATATTTTGAATATTTTGCCATTATTTTGAAGAAATAGTTGAAAGTAAATTATAATAAAGTCATTTAAAAATATATATTCTTTAATTAATACTTGACTTTGTTATTTCAATTTTACATCGCGCTGTAATTGAGTGGCTGTATAATAGCAATGTGGAACATGATTCAATAGAAATGTGAAAATAGAACTAGTTTTTAAAAAAAATAATTTGCCAGCTGTCAGTTGAAAACGATTCTCGCTAGGGCCGAAAAGTATTACTTTAAACCTGCTGCATAGGCAACTTCAGACCTACTTTCGGAGTATGAGTAATGAAAAAGTAATTATCATGGAATATAGGAATTGAATGAAAATATATTTGAAATCGCTTTTCAAGCGAGTTTTCGCTGAGAAGCAACGCACGAAGGGAGTCTATGGAAAATTACCTATTTGATGACCTTTTCATATAAATCAATCAATCGCTATCAAAGCGAGAACCCGCACCTATAATTTTTAAACACAAATAAAACTATAATAAGTACATTTATAGCAATTATTAAAAGATATGGCAGCTTTTTTAGATTGACATATTATTTTTAAGCATCGTGAAAGTTCACTTTTTGTCTATGTAGCCTGTTTTCTTTAGAGAATGATAAAAGTATTAAAGTACTTACCATAATAAGGTATTTATAGAATCAAAGCGAGTTTGATATCAAACATCTGTGAATGCAGTTTAACTATTTTTTTAAATATGAAAGAATGTTTCCTTCGTGTAAAATTTGCTATTATCAGTTTCGGGTACCTCTCCTCCCCCATAAAGGAAACCATGTTAGACTGCTCTATCAACGCAGAGCTCAAAACACTGGATAGATTAGAGAAATATGGCAGATAGTATCCGAACGGTTAAAATAATGGTTAAAAGTTTGTATTAAATTTCGTTTATTAACGCTAGAAGTGTTAAACTTGTATAATACGCCGATAATTATAACTACGTAAATGTTCACGTGTTTTACCGTTTTTTTTGAATATATGAGCCTTCAATGAAATGAAAAAGGGGTTTACTGTTTTTGTTTTATTTATTAACGTATTTTAATAATGTAACGTCACGTAATTTTCATTGAAGCTTCTGCATTATAGTCTATTTTGGTTTTACTGCGTGAAAAAATTAAACACACTACGGTAAAACCGAAAAAAATACTCGGGGGTGATACTGCACCCGGATGCCAATCATACCATATTTTATAAGTAAAGAAGGAACTTGTAATATCCAGAGAAAATTCCAGAAAAATTAGTCAAAAAAGTGAAAAAGACTTCTCACAAGGATCTCCCAGCCAGCTGCTTTAATTGTTAGAGGTCAAATTAATTCAGTTAATTGTCGACTCAAGTCTCATTGTCCGTGTTTGCAGAATGGATACACACGACATGAATCATTTTAGGCATTTCGTAAGAAGCACCTCATACAATTTCGTCTTAAACACTTCTTCTCTAGCGATGGTAACACAAATTCAAGAAAAACAAGAAAAAAATAATGGTCATAATATATAATTATGGAGTAAACTACCTAATTTTCCTTTTTCTGCGTTTTTTGACTCCAATTTAATTTTAGACGTAGAACAGCATATTGAGACGATGGAGTTCTTTTTTCAAAATACTCGTGTTTTGTCTACATAAAACTATATTACAGATCGTTAAATAGTAAGGTATGTACTTATACTATTAACAATTTTATGTACAAATTTTATTCGCCGATACGATCAGTTGCACAATATTATTGAAGTTTCCCGAATCATGGCTCTTAACGGAAGCTGTTTATTGTGTGGACCACTCCTGCGCAGACTGCGTAGCGACCCAATTGTCTGATTGATCTTTATGATGCGTCCACGCCCCTCGAGAGCTATTGGAAATATAGACCTGATTACAAGAATAGATAAATTTGAGTAAAATCAACCTTTTGTTGAAAAGTTTGTTTTGGCTTGATCTGGGCTAGCAGAATATTGAGGACAAAAGTTGTGATTTTAACTCAATTCAAATATAGAACCCATTTCTTTGTAGAAACAAAACAATCTCGGGAACAAACAATTGTTTGAAATTTATATTTACCACTAGCTGTGTCCGCGAACTACGTTTCGCCTTAATTTGTTTTTTCCCGACATCTTCAACAAATATCGTTAATGTACACAGAAATAAATACAAAAACTTAACAAATTATATACTAAAACCTTCCCGATAATCTCCTAGAAAGTCTTAAAATTTGTCACCGACTTCAAAATAGAAGTGTGATGTTGTCTGTACCTATTCTTATGTTATTTTTAACTTTTCAGTGTTTCTGAAGTCGGTTTTTTTTTGTAAAATATTTTTTATTTTAAACTTTTTAGCAAATGAAATCTTTTTAGTGAAAAAAACCCTAATTTAGGTTAGGTTAAATTAGGGTTTCCCTCGATTTTCATGGGATTCCATCATCAGATCCTGACTTTGGTGACCTTGTGACCACCCCAGGAGTATACTCTATCGAATACAAAAAAGAATTTTGAAAATCGGTCCCCTATTTCATCCCTTTAGGCTTAACATTTTTTTAAGTCCCTTCTTAGTGTGCGTCCGCATTTTTAATTAAAACTACTAACCAAATTTCACATTTCTAACCATTACGGCTGTTACGGGTTACGGCTGTGCTTGCGTCTATAGGTAGATGGGAACATCTCCTTTTTTATATATAGACTAGCTTTCCGTTCGCGACTTCGCCCGCGTTATCTTTGTTTTCCTGTGGGATTTTTTCCCGTAGGAAAATAACCCTATGTCCTTCCCCTGGTCTCGAACTATCCCTATACCAACTTTCATCAAAATCGGTTCAATAGTTTCGAAGCCTATTCAATACAAACAAACAATCAAATCTTTCCTCTTTATAATATTAGTATAGACACAGATAATAGCAGTAGGTTGCATTACGACGAGGAGAAAATATTTTAATGTAATTTTAAATTATAGGTGTTACTGGTTGAATTGTCTTAGAATCTTATTTAATACAATACCAGCAATTAGAAGTTTGATTTTCACATAGACAACATGTCACCTATCGTTTGGCGAACTGAACCTTGTTGATCCCGAATGGGTGAAAAGCCTATGACTAGGATGATGAGAGGCCGGAGACGCTCCGAAAGAAGGTTTAGCCAGGTAGTAGAAACACCATTTGATTAGACGCGTGTAAGAAGAGTTTGTAACGAACTGCTATATGATCCTAAATGTATATAGCAATTTGTTGCATTCCCGCCTAACCTGGCTGCATTTTCGAATTTTTATGTTCTTACTTCATGTTTTTATTCTTTTCTCCCGTCACTCTATGTCGACATCGAGACCTTTCCCGCGTAACGTCTTGAGTGCATTTTTGAATATACCATAAACGATGCCTTTTACTATATATCAGAGATTGGTATATTCACAATAAGTTGTATAATTATCGGCGATCAAACGAAATTGATAGCGAAACCCAACTTGTGTGTAAGTTGTTGTACTTTAATAAGTTTTTATAACTATGTATGTATTTTAGTCTTTATAATAGTTGTGTGTGATATTTGTTACAACTTGTGTGTAAGTTGTTGTACTTTAATAAGTTTTTATTACTATGTATGTATTTTAGTCTTTATAATAGTTGTGTGTGATATTTGTTACAGAGTTCCTTTTTATTATAACGTTTGTGAGCAAAAAAATTTAAATCAATGATGGAATCTTTCATGCCTCATTTACTGACCCATACTGGCCGTACCCATACGTAACCACCAACCACAAGTCCTATACTATGGCATACGCAGGCAGGCGGTTTCATTAACATGTCGTCGTGGATAGCCGATATATAGCTTTACAAAATATTTAGTTCTTAAAGGATTGTAGGATATGAATAACATAACGCAGTTGTTGTTTCTGCGAATGAGCGATGTGACGACAGCTCATTGGGGGGATGGTGCACTAGCTGTACGCTGGTATCAGTGGCCCTAGCGTTTAGGTTACCTGTTGCAACGCGCAAGTGATACCTGCCATTATAGGTACGCTTATTTAACATGCTTATATAACAGAAGTTAAAGCACTATTGAGGAGACTCCGCTTTAGTAAGTTAGGGTAAGGCGTCATCTTGCTCTCATTGAAAATTAAATATCGTCTTAGTAGGAATCATTTTTCAATCGTCATAACTTTTAATTGTAGACTAAAAAGCTGTCAAACTGTCGTAGTTATTCTTTGGATAAAAGTTATGTGACTATTGAAAAATCCACCCTCATAGTTAAGTAGCCCAAAAATTACTGATCGACTTTACCATAGGATTGAAAAGTGTTCTAGAGTTGTTTATTAAACTTTAGAATCGTTTTCAATCCTATGGTAGAATCGATCAGTAGGTTTCGGTTGAATTGGGTGTATCCTGTAATAGGTATCAGAACATCCGTGAATTATTATCAATAACTAAAGTTGAGGCTGCCATAATAAGACTAGTGCCAATGATATTAGTGGAGGATCTCATTGGCCTCCCGGAGTGGTATCTAGTAGAGAGATTTAGTGGATAGATCTTATGGAACTTGAAGTGTTACAGGATCAAGAAACTCTAAAATTTTTCTGTTTGGTTTGGTGGTAGCGTATTTGAGCCCACCTGGCTAGTTACCACCATCGTACCTAAGTTTGTCGCCAGTGGTAATAATACTGTTGTGTACTGACAATTTCCGATATTTTATAACAATTGAGGGAAGATAATTTCTTATAAAATATCGTAATAATAACCTATAGTAAAATTGCTCTTCTTATTTTATTCAATTTTATCTTGTTTTAAGGATTTTCAAATGAATTTTACAAAATTTCTTATAAAATATCGTAATAACAACCTATTGTAAAATTGCTCTTCTTATTTTATTAAATTTTATCTTGTTTTAAGGATTTTCAAATGATTTTTACAAAATTTCTTTATTTTTACACTAACTAATTGAAATAAATTAGAAAATAATGGACATAAAAAGGAAAGTGTCGTATTTTATTCAAAGTTTAATTGAAAGCAACATTCGCGTTGTCACATCTAAATCAACTTTGTTTTGTTGCATATCATCATAAGATAGTTTTTGAACAAGTGAGCAAAGCTGTATTTATTCCTCCTTGAAGGATAAATAAAAAGAAAGAAAGACTATATCTATTTATGAGTAACATAGCTATATAAATTGACTCATTCAGAATTAAGATTGCTGATGAAGATTAGAGTGTTAATAAAAGCCACATTGCGTTGTTACGTCATCTTAACTCCGATAAAAATTAAATTCACTGATAATAAGACAAATCATACATTATTTAAAGGAATGAAACTGTTTATGAATTTTTTTATGTGGTGCCTATTGGTTGCAACAACGGATTTTATTTATTTTGTAAGAAATTTCTTTATTAACATTTATGTCTCGAACTCTGTTGCAAGTAAATAAAGTCGTTATTTGCATGATTTTGTCAAACAAATGCTTGAAAAGGAAACTAATATCTGTATTATTAAACTAAATGACAGCAATAATTAACTAATATCATCCTAATGACTTTTGATTTCACAACCTCAGTCAAAAGTTATTAATTTTAAGCGATCTCTATAATTGTAGTTTAGTAACTACACCATTTACTATTTATCAATCATATTTTTTATCAATAACATTGTTAGAATTTAGTTATATTGTTTAATAGTATTGTAAGAGTCGTTTGGAAGAGAAGTCTTTCGTTTATCTGAAATATACTCGTCAACGTGACAATTCCTTAGGTATTTTACCTCTAAGGCCAATTATGTTCTGATCAAGCGATATATATTTACCAAACCGAGTACCTATGGGTATATACTGTAAAAAAATACTGACCTACACATTTTGAAGGCTTCAGACAGGTGCACTTTTAAATTTCACACTAACATAGATCACTAGCTAGGAACCACATCACTTCACAGCACTCGGGATGGAAGATGTGTCCACTCGGGAGATTCAGTCGTTGCAATCACGGACGGAAGGCAGTCATTGATTCAATTAACATGGCCGCCCACAGATTCGATGCTCGAGATAGTTCCTTGCACACTAGCTGGTGGATCAACTGATACTGCGGCTGTAATCTGTTATCTGTTGTCCTCCCGACCGACTCTGTCTATTCAGTAGCAATGACTTGAAGAAAATAAAGACGCGGCACAATTTGGGCGATACATTGCGTATTAAACACTCGTATCTAAATGCTTTGATTGGTTGATCGATTATGTTTATTGTACGGTCCCTTTGTCTTTATGTTGTATCAATGTCATGATAAGCGAAGGAAGAGACGTATTATTATACGAACGACTAGTTTAATGATTTTTATAAGAACCGTTCTAAGCGTTATCTTGGCGTTTGTAGTATGGAAACTACAAACAGACAGTTGCTACATAAGCATCTGCAATTGGGTAAATAAGATGAAAGGTCAATCTTATCTGAGAAAGTACTTACTTTCATTTGTTAATTAAATTATTTTTTTTTATAGAAGGTTAAGCAAATGACCCTATTCCACATGGTGGAAAGTGGAAATAGAGTCCAAATGCGAAGATAGCTAGTGCGGGAGAGAGGTTAAACGCTGCAAGGTGCTTCTTCACGCCACGTTGTTGCGCCTTTTACATAATTTTAAATTCCTTAGTAAGTTTTGTTCCCCAGAGAACTCTGGTTTTACGACAAACTGATAGAAATAGTTAAAAAACTGCGTATGTCATAATTACATTTTTTTCTAGATTTTTTTAAGTCTACCTTACTTAAATTGAGTCTAACAAATTACACGCACTTTGTAACGTTAAGATGTTACATTTTCTATAGAAAAATAAATGTAATCAATGAATACGGTTCCTTTTAGACCCCTTCGCCGCGTACCGCGCCCTCTACGATCCATGCGCGGCAGTCAAAGGTTTGAGCTGCGTTCCCGACACACAGAGGACACTACTCACGCAAGGCATTTTTCGTTTCTCTTCCATAAAATAATCCTCAGCGTAGCAACTCTAAGGTGTAATATTACGCAAACGGATTGCTAAATTGGAAAATAGTCTAAGGGCCCATCCAAAGATTCCCCACACTGTGGGATTGACGAGAAATATTATCATCCCCACTTTACCTATAAGGGAGGTACCGAGAAGAAAAAAATTGCGGTCCATTGACTGCTGTTGCAATAATACATTATGGCTGGGTGCTACTGCAATAATACATTATAGTTGGGTGCTGCTGCAATGATACACTATGGTAGTCCTCGTCTTTGAATCAATGATTTAAAGAACATGTGAAATTATGATACTGTGAAACGTTAATTTTAAAAATTTGATCCAACTTTTTTTTGGAATATAACCATAGTCCCACCGCTACGCCCCACTGGTGGGTCCACAGTTATTTTTTATCCCCATAGCCCCACCGCACTAGGGTTAAACATCAGCTTCGGCCACATTCAAATCTTTGTTTCGAAACCGGTTTATAAAATTTAATTTGACAGTGCCAATGGAACCACGGGTATATTTATTAAATACTTGTTAGGTAGATCGACCTACTGCACTAGATTGTAACTAAATCTAAAGTTAATATTTATTCAAAAACACTACAATAGCATAATAATGTAGTATTTACAACACAACATACACAATAGCATATTGTAGTGTTTACAGCACAACAGCATAATTATAGGTAAGCACATTTATAATTTGTTGAACAAAAGTCATGAACAAATTGAATTTAAATATCTTGATAATATTTTTCTAGAACAACAATACAAAGATATGAATGTAAAAATAATATTATATTATCAGAAACAAGTAGGTAGTAGGTTTGTAAGTGAAACTAATTTATGCTGAGTTTAAAACATTCCATTTTATTACCAGATTTTTTTATTGTTTGTATGGAAAATATACATAAATAGACAGGTACTCGTATTTTATATTTGGTTATTCAATTATTTAAGTGCAGCCGTAAGATTTTAATTCCATTGCCTTTAATGTTAAATAGGTATGTGAATTCATAGACTAAGAATAAACATAAATTTATATGTGAATTATGATATTACTACAAAGAGGTTTGGTTTTAAGAAATAGATGGCAAAAAAGTAAAAGAATCTGTACTATTTAGAGAGTTTTTAAAGTGATTTTGATGTATTTCAATGTCTTAATTAAGAGAGTAATAACTTCTAAAAAGATAGTATCCAGAATGGAATGACCTTATCTCCAAACGATTTCGTTATTATCATTCTAATTTTTTCGTTTCCAATTAGTAAAGACAACTTACCGTAACATCAGTAAGTACCTTTTTTTTTTTACGAGGTGGAATGCTGTTGCGCACCGTACCTGCCGATGGCTAGTCGACAGGCGTGTGTGGGACTCGCCCAGCTGATTGCAGGGCATACCCACTAAACCAACCTCGATGTTCTTCTTGTCCATAGTTGGGTGATCCGGGGTCTGGGTAACCCAAATTCTCCGAACCACGCCGGGACAGCCCAGCCAGCTACGGGCCGGGTCTTTACGCCTGTGGGGTTATTACCCCGAACATGGGGGTAATACCCAGACGGGGGGGCCTATAATCACGCGCATCAGGAGCCACCCTCGCAGCGCGCAGGCCACGCCAAGGGCGGTCATGGAAGGTGGGCTGCGAAAGCCCGCCTTCTACCGCCCAACCGTCTGCGTCGGAGAGGAGCAGCATTTGGGTCACATTCCCGCTCCCTCTCCGCTTCCTCCGACTTCCTTCCTTCCAGGCGACAGCCTCCCATTCCCTCTCACTAGCCAGCATCTTACTAACAATGACTGGCAGCGAGAGGTCACCGCCGCCCAACGCCACGCGTAGCTCGTTACGTTGGGATCGCCAGGCCAACATCAGTAAGTACCTACAGAAAAGGTTATAATTGCCTGACCACGAGAAAACGGCGATATACTAACACTCGTATCTATGTAAAGTCAAGTCAAAGTAATTAATTGAGTAAAAGTCGTTACTTAAGTTGTGATTTTTATACAATAAACGAGAATTTGAATGAAGTGAAGAAAGTTGTGCTTATCTAGGTGATAAGCTCAACTTTCTTCACTTCACCACGTGCAGGTTGGTGCATTTTAACGATTGCAAATAAATAAACCTGGGAGCAACGGCTTAGCTAAGCCTTTTGAAAAACGGAGGAGCTTGAGATACTTAGTTTTTGGTCACCCATCTCGTGACGGACCATTGCCAAAGCGTAATCGCCATTATCACAGGCCGGACGCACGAACTACTGAGCCACCAAACGCAATAATAAGACAATTTTTTTATTGTCACACTATTTATTGTATAAAAATCACAATTTAAGTAACGACTTTTACTCAAGTAATTACTTTGACTTGACTTTACATAGATACGAGTGTAAGTAAAGGAGAATTTGTATTTAGTAACATCGTAGTAAAACCGCCTTAATGATATTGTAAATAGGTCACAATACTAGACTCTACCAACGTTCTAGAACAACTTTAATAATCGCCAGCCATTTTTGTCCCCTTTGCCAGGCAGACGCTGCGTTGGAGCAGATAAACCCATTTCAAATTTACGTTGCGATGGCATATGATAACAGGAGGGTGATACATACTTATATATCATCTTAAAAATAATTACAATACACTTTCTTTTGAATCAGGGTGGAAACTTTCAACGGGGTGATAATAAGGGTAAGCACCTTAACCATGGGAGCTACCTTATTAACTAGTAGATACCTACTATTTTTTTTTATTTGTGACTGCGCATTTTCTTTTAAAATGCCAAATAAATTGAAAACATAATAAATAAATACAATAAAAATATGACTGGATTTGAAACTGCGTCTTGAACATATCGTGTTGGGCTATCGATCATATACCAACCCTAACAAAATTTCAATTATATTGATTTCATTTTAACCGACTTCAAAAAAGAAGGACGTTTTATGTTCGACTGTATCTATTTTTTTTTATGAAGGTATGTTCATCGATGACTCCGTTATTTGTGGGCTAATTATCAAAATTATTTTTGTAGTCGACTTTTTCGACCTATAGTGGTCCCTGTTATCGACTTATCGAGTCATTTAGAGCAAGGGTAAATGCTCTAAGATGAGTCATAATCTGATGATGGGATCCCAGGAGGATCTAAGGAAACTCTTAAATTTAATAAACACATTCATCATCATCATCATCATCACAGCCCATATACGTCCCCACCGAGGGGCTCGAGCCTACCCTATATTAGGGTGATTAGGCCTTAGTCAACCACGCTGGCCCAGTGCGGATTGGTCGACTTCACATACATCATTGAATTTCTTCGCAGATGTATGCAGGTTGCCTCACGATGTTTTCCTTCACCGTAGGAGCGTCAGACAAATGTACATATAAAATTCGAAACGAAAAACACATTGGTACATGGCGGGTCTCGAACCCCGACCCCCCGATTGGAAGGCAAGTGAAGAGTCCACTGCGCCACCGACGCTCACACATCAGGTATTTGCATCGTAGAGTTAACATTATCATGTAGGTAAATGTTGATGGAAGGTTTCTGTAGATTAAGGAAATAGGGGATAGCTTTTTTAATAAAATAATAACTTATTCAGGTTGCTAAAAGTTCAAGATTAATTCTTTCAATACTGTTTAGAGCGTAAGTCGTTTTATTTATTTAATTCTGGGGTTTTTCGGGTCAAATTCTAATACGCGTGTATTTTACATAAAAGACTGAAATTAAAGTATTTTATAAAAAAATAAAAACCGACTTCAAAAACCCCAAAATGTCAATCAAAAATAATATAAGAATACATAATTATGTATTTACATTTTTTAAATTGAAGTCGGTGCCAAGCAATGATCACCTGGAAAATTATGTAGGTAGGTACCAAGTTAAAATATGGCACTAACTTCAATATAAAAACTTTAAATGTGATGAATGTGAAATTGTATCTGATCTTATACACGGTGTTTCATAATAACCAATAAATAATTAATTCTTTATCGAAAACTAATTATTAAAATGTGTTTACACGTAATGTTATTCAACCCAAAATTTTCATGTAAATCATAGACATGATGATGATACTATGATATACATGAAAATTTTGGGTTGAATGACATTACGTGTAAACACATTTTAAAAATTAGTTTTCAAAAAAAGAATTGATTATTTATTGGTTAATATGAAACACCGTGTATACTTAATATTTTTCAATTACTTTTTGGTGTTTTTGAAGTAAGTTTTTATAAATATTTTCTTTCTGAACTTTGTTAAGCCTTACTTAGACCTTAGACTTTATTCACTTCATAACCTAACGTCTTAACATCCAATTCAGAAATCTCTCATTAACATTGGTTAGGAATAAAGCAAACTTCAAAGCAAAGCAAAGCGACGGTGGCGCTCGCTGAGGACTCAGCAGTTTAACACCGAACCAATGTGTTTTTCGTTTTTCGAATTTCATATGTACGAGTACATTTGTCTGACGCTCCTGCGGTGAAGGAAAACATCGTGAGGCAACCTGCATACATCTGCTAAGAAATTCAAATGTGTACCTATGTGAATTCGACCAATCCGCACTGACGTTGATCGACTAAGGCCTAAATACCGTAACTTAGGGTAGGCTGGAGCCCCTCGGTGGGGTCGTATATGAGCTGTTTTGATGAAATCAAAATTACAAATTTTAATTTGTGACTACATTTTCTTTAAAAAATAAGTTGAAAAATTAATAATCCCATGTCTTCAAGATATCTACCTTAACCAATTGGGCCACCGAGTACACACCAGCTCTGGCGAAATTTCAACGGTAATGATTTTTTTTTATAGGGTTCCGAACCTCAAAAGAAAAAAACAGCACCCTTTATAGTATCGGATCACTGTTTTTTCGTCTGTCTGTCTGTCGAGACCTTTATTCTCATTAAAGCGTGGAGATATCAAACTGAAATTTATATCGAATACTCGGTCTGATAGAGATCAGTCACACTGTACCCGCCGTTGGCTAGACGGCGAGCGTGTGTGGGGCTCTCCCGGCAGAGTGCCAGGCCTAACCACCAAAACCCCCCGGTATTCTTTCTGCCCTTATGGGCGCGCTAGGTAAGGTCCACACTGCATCTCCACTATCCACGCGCCCAGGCAATTAGGCAGGTAGGACTATAGCCAAAGAATTATGAAATTTGGCAAAAATCTATTCCATATTGCACATATCAAGTAAAAAATCTGAAAACCGTAAATATATCATTAGTTAGATACATAGATAACATAATTTTAATTAGTGATGCACTATAAAGAATAATAATTTATCTATCTATCTATAAGTTTATACGGAATTTTCGGTGCGCAAGTCCAACTCGCATTTGGACGATTTTCTTTATTCGCTGGTAAATTGGTAATTACGTTTTAACATTTTTAGAAAATTGTACAGATTCCATGAAAATTGGTTAAGAATAAAGCAAACTTTTAGGGTTGAAAAAACAGAACCCTTATAAGATCACCCGTCTAGGACCCCTTAATTATTTTTAGCTTTTAGTACCTATATAATAATTATATTATTATTTAATATCCCTAAAAGCGTTTAACAAAAATATATTTTACCAACTTTTATATGATTTTGAATTTTCTTTGAAAAAAATGCCAAGTTAGTTAAATGCAATTAGTAGGTAAGTACTAACTTTCTTCACATCGCACCATTTGACCATAAATATCAACATCAGCGTCGATTTATCAGCGGTCCCTTACTACAGATTGTCGGTATATCAAAAAAAATGTAATCAACAACATAGTTGCAAGGGGATAAAGAGGCACCAATCAAATTCAATCTAGGTCCAAGTGCAATTTACAAGTCAATTTGCGAGGTGACGGCTCGCAGCACCAATTGCTTTACAATTGCATATTATATTCCTCCTATCCTGTACCATCCTGTGCTGAACTAACACAGAAAGGGTAAAATTAGTACCTATTCATTCTGTTGTTATCAAAGGGAGATATGTGTTTGGTTGGTATATTGCTTTGATTTCATTAGATTTAAGGACCTCTAGGGACTCTACTGCATCGGATCTAGGATAACTCTAGGAATCATGTTTCTAAATTTGTCTTGAGGGCACTTTTAGTAAACTGCGATGGAATTGAGGTGGATAAAGAGGTTAACAAAAAGCTTTACTCACATAATACAGAGTTACATTTCAAACAGGAGTCAAAACAGGAGCGACTCATCATTCGTAGGTAACCTAAATCATATAAGTGATCATCATCATTGCAGCTTATAAACGTTTCCACTGAGAGGTTCGACTCGAGCCTACCCTAAGTTAGTGTGTTTAGGCCTTAGTCAACCACGCTGGCCCAGTGCCGATTGGTCGACTTCACAATAAATGTACACACACCTTTGAATTTCTTCGCAGATGTATGCAGGCTGCCTTACGATGTTTTCTTTCACCGTAGGAGCGCCGGCAAATGTATGTACATATGAATTCGAAAAACGAAAAACACATTGGTACATGGCAGGATCGAACCATGGATCTCCCGTTTAGAAGGCCAATGCCGAGTCCACAGCGCTACCGATGCTCATACAAGTATGCTTTTTTTTCTAATTTTATTATTCCTATACAACTTTAATATGCCACTATGTAGGTACGCCTTTAGAAGCAATAGACTCGAAACTAAAAGAGCTACAGCCAGGTGTGAGACAGAGTGACGTTACAACACCCAAAACTGTTCACAACTGCGTTGGAGGATGAGTTCAAGCTTTTCGCCTAAAGGGAACTTGGTACCTAACAATATAAATAGCAAATTCATGACTCTCCTTCGTTTTGCTGATTATATAATAGTCATCCGATCTGTCTAAAGTTTCTCAACAAGAAGGTCTTAAAATAATCCCCACAGAATTCCCGTGAATTATGGTTCCATTCCAGTGACAGATGGAGGCTCTACACTGGAACTTGTGGACAAGTATCTTTGGTAGGTATTGATGGCTCAACTTGATAAATCCAACTTCGTGTTTGACAAAGATTTAAAAGTTCAATATGAGTTATAAACTTACTACTTATTATACCTAATTGCCTGAGTGGTCTAGTGGTTGAGATCTCCTGGTTTTAATCTGAAAGTCCAGGGTTCGATTACCCATGGGGGCAGACGTTTTTCTGCTTGGTTTGGTTGGTGGTAGGACTTCTGAGCCTTCCTGTTAACAACATGGATTATTATCTGTTTTAAGCAGATTCTTGATACGGCAGATGCATACCTGTCTTAAGGAAAAATAAAATTAAGTTAACGAATAATACAAAGAAAAATTTATTATTTTATACAATGACAAAAAAACCTACACCTACAGCGACATAAATAAACTTGGTAAAAACTTCAACAAATGAAATAATTAAGGTAATAACTTCGAAACTTTTTTTATATCGCCCCAAATTTTTACGTCCATCTATCGCATGTCACAATACATTACCTATTACTACTACATAAGCAAATGACGTTTCTACACGCGCAAATGTGTGCGTGGAATCTAGTAGGGCTGAGTGCGCGGTTATCAATCGAAATGACGCGAGGACTGCAGCGACTGTCTTCTCTTTTACCCGCATAGCGCTGTCTCTGTTATCGGCTGGCGCTCGCATCTACTCGTTCGAGCGATCGCGCGCGCCCTTGTTTATGTGTCAGTGATGTCTACAACGAAGTGCGGCGTGGGATGAGGTATTTGAAATGAGTGCGGGGAGGTGAGTGGCTGTTCTGTACGTAGTACTATTATCTATTCTGTGTACTATTATCTATTCTGTGACAATACAAAAAAGCATGAGGTCTTTAATTTAACAGTTTCATATAAGCACAAACTATATAGAGATACTACGTATCGTACTGCATACAGGGTGTCTCAGAAACAATGGATAAACCTTTAACTGTTGATAGGTTTCGTCGAGACCTCTCTAATCTCAAATTTTGACTTTAGTAAAAATATCTCGGTTTTCAAGATATTTGATAGTTTATGATTTTTTGTAAAAATGCCACTTTTGGTTGGTTTTTAATGTGCCATTTTTACAAATACGGACTTTTTCTGATTCAGTTTTTTTTAGCTTGTAACGGAATAGTTCAGCTATCAATAACAGTGGTTAAAATTGAGCTAGCTAATCACGAAGTGCTTGGAAAAAACAATGTTCCAAAAAAAATTAAACAAGAAATTATTTTTCTTCGTGTTTGGTCAGCTACCATGTAAAAAAAATGTATGACGCTCATCGTGCCCATTATCTTAAAAAAATGCTTAGTTATTCTAGTTTCAAAAAAGGTATAATAACCTATGCTTAATGTATCTCTTAAATTTTATTACTGCTTGAATAGCAAATGGTATGAAATTTTAAAAAGATTTTTTTCGGAATAGTTATTAATTCTTAGTTTGAATAAAGAATTTGAAATAAAACAACATGAAATTTTAATTTTTTATTAAATTTACAATAAATGTTCGAATTGGCGTCCTTGCGCTCTGATACACGCCCTATATCTTTTTATAAAAGAAAGTTTGATGCGGCGCGCGTAACCAGACGTTTTTATGTGTGCAGCTGCATTTTGTATGCGAGTACGCAACTCTGTTATTGAGGATACTGGCCTCGCGTAGACAAGGTCTTTCAGACATCCCCAATAAAAAAAATCCAAGGGATTTAGATCCGGCGATCTGGGCGGCCATAAAATAGGACCGAGCCGGCCTATCCACCTTTGTGGGAAGTGTTGATTTAAATAATTTCTTACTACTATTGCGTAGTGAGCTGGGCACCCATCATTTTGAAGCCACATTCTCCGCCTCACTTCTAAATTGACATCTTCTAGCATGCCGGGTAAATCATTTTGTAAAAAATTAAGGTAAATTTCACTATTCAGTGTAGCTGGAAATTCATATGGCCCGATCACCTGTCCGTCAATAATCCCAGTCCACAAGTTAACTTTAAATTGAACTTGGGACCGATCTTCCCTAATCAAATGTGGGTTTTCAACTTGCCAGCTATGTAGATTGTGGATGTTGAAATATCCATCTCTTCGGCATGAGGATTCATCCGTCCATAAAATTTTATTGAAAAATTGCGGGTCCTCCCTTATTTTATTTAACATGATTCTGCAGAATGCAATCCTACGCGGATAGTCAGCAGGCTGTGGAGTTTGGACCCTTTGAATATGGAAAGGGTGCAAAAGGTATTTTTTCAATATGCGATGCACTTTGCTTCTATTAATGCCGGTTCGACGTGCAATTCCACGCACAGAACGTGTTGAATCTTCTTCTATTTCGTCGAGGACTACTACTTCTTCATCGTCGTTTCTTTCTGGTCTTCCTGGCCCTGCACCACCAATGCCTCTTCCTGGAAGCCTCCCTTCGCAGTACGAATTATGTACCCGAGCAAAAACTCGATAGTCCGGGTGACGTGCGTTGGGGTACCTAATACAAAAAATGACGTTATTAAATTTACTAATTCATTTAATTTTAAAATCTAATTAAACACGGCGTGTGACTATTTTTAGAAAGATAACATAATGTAAGACCCATCCTGATACGTTTAACTAAAGTTGCAATAAATGTGTGTGATTTAAAAAAAATAAGATTGATTGAATTAAAGAGAAAATAAATAATCTTACCTCTCTGCGTACAGACGAGCAGCAGCGTTAGCATTTCCTCGACATTCGCCATAAACGAAATGCATGTTTGCATATTCGCGCGACGTGTACTGATGTCTAGGCATGTTCAGTGTTATGTATTGGTTGTCAGTTAGGTTTCACAGCACAAACAATATCCAAATCGTAAAGCTAGCCAAGTCCATATGATCACCAGTTGTCAATAGGTTTCACAGCACAAACAATATCCGAATCGCAAAGCTAGTCAAGTCCAAAATCACAGCAAAATGTCGTTTAAAATCATCGAAGCTCTATCACATCTCTCGAATACAGAAAACACGCGTGGGTCACAACCGGAGTTCAGAAGGACACTAACAATCGTAACAAAGAACCCAATGATCAGACGCAGGTAAAAAAAGTCCTTCCAGGAAATTCGATAGCAGGTAAGGTTGCAAATGCTTATGACTCATGTGCTGTTAATGATAAGGCTCCTTTTTGATTGCGCATAGTGGATGAGACATGTGGCAGGCAGGGGCCACAAAAAAAACACGTTTCTCAACTCTGTGACTCGCAAACGAATGTTTACAAATAAGCTTTAAGTGCTTATTAGTGGAAAAAAACCTTTTTTTTTAATTTTCATTTTATTTGCTATTCAACCAGTCAGAAAGTCAAGAAAGCATAAACTTAATACTGGAAAACTAAATTAACCGATTAAAATTAATCCGAAAAATAATTAATCCGACAAACAATCTTTTTAAAATTTTCATACCATTTGCTATTCAAGCAGTAATAAAAGTTCAGAGATACATTAAGCATAAGTTTATCATACCTTTTTTGAAACTAGAATAACTAAGCATTTTTTTAAGATAATGGGCAGGATGAGCGTCATACATTTTTTTTACATGGTAGCAGACCAAACACGAAGAAAAATAATTTCTTGTTTAATTTTTTTTGGAACATTGTTTTTTCCAAGCACTTCGTGATTAGCTAGCTTAATTTTAACCACTGTTATTGATAGCTGAACTATTCCGTTAGAAGCTAAAAAAACCTGAATCAGAAAAAGTCCGTATTTGTAAAAATGGCACATTAAAAACCAACCAAAAGTGGCATTTTTAAAAAAAATCATAAACTATCAAATATCTTGAAAACCGAGATATTTTTACTAAAGTCAAAATTTGAGATTAGAGAGGTCTCGACGAAACCTATCAACAGTTAAAGGTTTATCCATTGTTTCTGAGACACCCTGTATAAGACATGATTGATCATGTGAGTCGGACTACTTTATTGTTTAGTTTATTATTAGTATTACTTTATTGTTTAGTTTATTACTTTTTTTTTATTACTTTTTGTTGTTTATGAGTTATTTTTTTTATTTATCATTTTCTTTTCAGAAGAAAAATATTTAAGTTAAGATTAAAAATGCGAATTTAATATCCTAAATTTTTCGAAAATATTTAGTGGTTTCATAAAACCACACAATGATTTTATTTACTTCTTTTTAGTCTAATCAATAAATCATTAAATTAAAGAATTCGTTCCATAAAAGCGTCATCTATTAACGCGTAGTCAAACTAAATATTTTGAAGAAAGCAAGAGCATCGAATTTTTTGTGTTGACAAGACCGCGAGATGACGCGAATTCTATATTTTACAAACTTCCCGGATTCCTATTAAGCTGGAATTTTGCATGCATATGTATATCGCATAATATACAATCATTCATTGGACAGATATTCCTAAGGAGTGAAAAGGACAGATGCTTTTGTCGATCGATATAATTATGTCGATCAACAAGTCCATGCTCGCAGGGATTTGGATCATGGTCCAGGATCGCTATATTTATTGATCGTGTGGTCTAAGATATTGATGGATCGTGATACGGATCACAAAATTTCTAGATATTTTGAAATCCAAGTCCTTGATATGTATCGCGATATTTATTGATCGTGTAGCCCTGTCATCAATATTTATCGTGATCCCGCGTTTTCCATTTAATCGTCACCATTTCGTCACGCTAATATCGAATGTTAACCATTGTTGGTTATAGTAATAGATTTAAGGCTGAGATTAGTTTGTACTTGGTTGGAAATAACTTAAACCGTGTGTTCAGAGCGACTGCTTTATTAGTACTGACTACTGAGTAACATGAATACAACTCGATAAAAAAATGCTACATTACACAACATGCCGCCCACCAAAGTGCGACAGGACTTTCAAAATCGACAAATTGCAATTATAATTTTTATATAACAAATTCATAATAAGTATTGTAAATTGAATATACGTAATACAACTGTAACCATTAAACATTTAGAAAAATAAACAAAGAATCAATCATTAATGTCATTAATAGCAACCAGCTCACATAATTTACTAATCGAACGTTTTATAATATCATTTCCATACTTAACACTATATACCCTAGTCAGGCCGTCGGGGCCTGGATGCTTATTTATTATTCTCCCTAATGGTCACTTTCCGGGTGGTAACTGTTCATCCTTTATTAGCACAATGTCACCAATTTTGAACTCTGGTTGCTTTTTTAACCATTTAGGCCTATTTTGCAAACGAGATAAATACTCAGTTTGCCATCTGTGCCAAAAGTCTTTAACTAATTTTTGCGTTAACAGCCAACGATTTAAAGGGCTTAAATTTAATAATTTTGAACAAGGATTAGGGACATTAACCGGCGCTTCACCAATTAAGAAATGACCAGGAGTTAGTGGTTCCAAAGCGTCAGGGTCTGAGGAGTCTATTGGAATCAAGGGTCTAGAGTTTAAGCAAGCTTCAATTTCATAAAGAGTAGTTGTCATCTCTTCAAAGGTTAAACTATCTGTAAGTATTCGTCTTAAGTGATGCTTAACAGACTTTACGCCTGCTTCCCATAACCCTCCAAAATTAGGGCTATACGGTGGAATGAAATGCCACTGAGTTCCCTCTGAAGAAAGATATTCAGCCAAATGACCTGGTAGTTCTAGTTTTGCTTCTTGAAATGCTTTCGATAAAAGTTTATTAGCTCCAACAAAATTTCGACCCTGGTCACTCCATAGATGAGAACATCTTCCTCTGCGTGATACAAAGCGACGAAATGCGCCTAGAAATGACTCCGATGTCATGTCGCTAACCAGCTCGAGATGAATAGCTTTTGTAGCCATACATATGAAAATAGCGATGTAAGCTTTAGTCTTCTTTGCTCCGCGACCCTTCGACATTAAAACATACAATGGACCTGCGAAGTCAACACCACTATGCTGGAATGCTCTTGCCTGTGTGGTGCGATAATGCGGTAAGTCTCCCATAAGTTGAGTCTTGACTCGAACCTTATGCCTAGAGCATATTAAACATTGACGTATGTAAGCTTTCACAGAAGTTTTTGCTTGCAGAATCCAATACTTCGATCTCAAATATGTCATTACTAGCTGAGTTCCACCATGAAGCGTCTTTTTGTGAGCATCGGCGATTATGAGGTAAGTCAATCTACTTTGTTTGACTAGAATGAAAGGATGTTTTGTGTATTCCGGTAAATCGGAATTGTTTAATCTACCGCCTACGCGAAGTATGCCATCAGCGTCAAGGTAAGGATTTAAGCTTTTTATTTTACTCTGTTTACATACGTATTTATTTGATTTTAGACTTTCTATTTCTTGACTTAAGAATTCTTTTTGTGCTATTTTAATACATTTTATAAACGCTCTGTCTAATTCTTCCGTTGTAATTGATTTAATAATTTGTTCTTGAGCCTTTTTATACTGCAAAAATCTTATCGCGTAAACAATTGTTTTTAGCAATTCATTTAAATTATCAAACTCTTTAAAATTAATTTGAGAATTTTCTTGTATATTTGTATTTGTTTGTATATTTTTATTTCTAAGTTAGTAGGTAATAAATTAGATTTAGTGTAATTAATATTTCTTTCTTTTAGCCAACTTGGTCCACTCCACCACATATTGTTAGATTTCAGGTCAGACACAAAAGTGCCCCGCGACGCTATATCAGCAGCATTGTTTTCCGATGCAACGTGAAACCATCGTTGATTGCCAATATTATCTATAATTTCTACAACCCGGTTTGCGACGAATGGTTTCCAACGTGATGGCTCTCCAGATAACCATGATAATACGATAGACGAATCGGTCCATGAATATATGTTTGTTGCAGGAATTCTCATGGCTTGCGCAACATGTTTTAATAGTTTAGAGAGCAAAACTGCGCCACACAGTTCCAAACGAGGAAGTGAAACAGGCTTGACTGGAGATACCTTAGTTCTGGCTGCTAGCAAGGAAGTTGATACAGTACCATCGGTATTAATAACTCGGCAACAAACGACTGCAGCATAAGCCTTTTCAGAGGCATCACAAAAACCATGTAACTCTATTTTCTTGTTACCTTTCTTTGAAGTTTTTATCCATCTCTTTATAGTTATATCTTTTACGTTTTCAAAATCTTGTCTTATTTTTATTCCTCTTTTAAATTATCATCAATTTCATCATCCCAATCATAATTTCGAAGCCACAGCTTTTGTATTAATATTTTGGCTTTGATAACACATGGGGCTAGCCAACCAAGCGGATCAAAGAGTTTTCGAACGTCAGATAATATATTTCTTTTTGATATTTTAGAGGATATCGTAGGTAAATTTAAGTTGTAAATAAAATTATCATTTGCTAAGTCCCACAATATGCCTAATGCTTTTACAGTTCCATTTACATTTAAATTTAATTTTACTTTAGTTGATCGCTTATTTTTATCTATAAATTTCATAAATTCTGTACTGTTTGATGCCCATTTTTGTAATTCAAAGCCACCTCTTTGTAATATTTCGTCTAATTCTTTGCTTACAGCTATAGCCTCGCTTACATTATCACATCCTGAAAGAACGTCGTCTACATAGAAATCTTCTTTCAATATTTTCGATGCTACTGGGAAATCAAAACCTTCATCATCAGCTAACTGCATCAAAGTCTTAACTGCAAGGTAAGGTGCAGGAGCTGTTCCGAATATAACTGTAAGTAGCCGATATTCTTTAAGGTTAGAATTAGGATTATCGCTCCATAGAAAACGTTGAAAATCTGTATGTTCTTTTGTTACTAATACCATTCTGTACATTTTTTTCAGGTCCGATACAAAACACACAGCGTGCACTCGCCATCTCAAGATAATACTGCGAAGGTCTTCTTGTAGCACTGGACCCACCAACAATTCATCATTTAATGAAATACCATTAGATCCTTTACAGGAAGCATCAAACACAACTCTGGTCGGAGTACTTTCGCTGTCTTCTCGAAGGACAGCATGATGACACAGATAAACTGCACGATTTTTAAGTTCTTTATTAGATATTTCTTCTGCGTGTCCCAAGTTTATGTACTCTTCTATGACGCTGGTATAACTTTCTTTTAGCTGGGGGTTACCTTGTAATCTTCTTTCTAGTTGTAAAAATCTTTTTAATGCTATTTCTTTACTGTTTCCTTCTAGTGATTTTGGCGTGTCTGTTTTAAAAGGTAAGTTTACTATGTATCGTCCTTCTTTGTTCCTTGTGTATGTTTTATCGTAAATTTCTTCACATTTTCTTTCATCTTGTGTACGTTTTCTTCCTTTTTCTACATCTAATTCCCACATAGTCTTTAGCATTTCATCTAAGTTTATTTGATGATGTAAAACTAGTAAAGATGGCTCAGAGCTAGTATATTGATGTTCTTTTATTTCACCAAATAAAATCCAACCCAAAAGAGTTTTTTGGGCACAGGGAGATCCAACAGGCCCTTTTTTGATGTCTTGCTGAATAATTTTTGCATATTCTGTAACTCCCAGTAACATATCTATTGGCGCAGATTGATTATACATAGGATCTGCTAACTGTATATTATGTAAGTGCGGCCAATCTTTTGCAATTATGGACTTAGATGGTAAGTTGGTAGTAACCTTTTTGGGAATGACGTATGCTTCGAGAGATAGAGAAAACTCTGAATTGTATGTAGACTGTATTCGTAGTTGAACGACACTATCAATTTTGGCTTTTGTAGAACTAACTCCAGTAATGATTCCTTTGATCGGCCTTTTCTTAGTTTTAGTAACTGTGTCGCTCGTTCACTGATGAAAGATGCTTGCGATCCCTGATCTATTAGCGCTCGTAAAATGACAGAGTGACCTTGTTCACTGGTAACTCTCACTAAGGCAGTAGCTAATAGTGCAAATCCCTGATTTGTATTGCAGTGTGACGTCATCATCGTATTGATTTGAACTTCACCCACATCTGTATTTGTATAAGAAGACTGCGGTTGTAAGCTAGTAACATTTGTATGGGCCGCGGTTTCTTCCGACTTTGATTCGTGCAACAGGGTGTGATGACGTTTGTGACATATTCGACAGAACAGTGGTAACCTACATTTCACAAGTGAATGTCCTGCCGACAAACAATTAAAACACAGGCGTTTATTCTTGACGTAATTGTTTCTTTCTGCAATTGACATCTCTATGAATCGCTTACAGTGACACAATGTATGATTATCGCTACATAAAACACACGTTTTTACCGGGGAGGCAGTTGTATGAAACGAACGTTGTTTTGTGTACTTCTCTTTTGATTTATCTGACAATGTAGTGGCTATGGGATGGACTAATTCGAGAGTACGAAATTTTGATTCCAAAAAACACCTCAAATCAGACCAAGTTGGAAGTTCATCCGACTTACCTTTAAATGAAAAGTTTTCCCAATCTTTGCGTGACTCCTGGTCCAATTTCTGTACAATGAGAAATATAATAACAGGATCCCAGGAATCGGTGTTAATATGTAAATTATTTAATGAATTAATGCATTCGGTAGTATTATCGAGTATCATTTTAATGAGATGAGCAGACTGAATATTTATTTTCTTATGCGAAAATAACCTATTTAAAAGAGAATGTACAATAATTCGTTTGTTTCCGTATCGCGATTTCAATGTTTCCCATGCTTGTGTATAGTTCGACTCTGTAACGCGAATGTGACGTAGAAGTGCTTCTGCTTCGCCTGCTAGACTAGTCTTCAAATAGTGCAGCTTTTGTACATCAGAAAGTGATTTGTTATTGTGAACCAAACTCGTAAATAGATCTTGAAAAATAGGCCACTCTTCGTAGGTGCCCGAAAACACAGGGATTTGAATCCTCGGCAGCCTGACTTGTGGTGATGTGTCCGAAGTCTCGTTAAGGCTGGATGCACCTGGATGCTGCGACGTACTCGGCGACTGATGTTGCGAAAGCGCATCTTGTATATCGGCTTTCACACAGATAAACACGTCCTCAAAGGACATGTCCACTTTTTGTATGGAACGTGGAATTTTATTCTGAACCTTTTTTAACCAGTTTAAAAATTTATGACGGAAATAGAACTTTATGAGAAGGATGTTTATCCATGAATATTAAAAATATTAAGGCCTGCATTTAGGAGAAAAAAATTAAAAATGTTTTTTTTTATTGTTTCTTTAGCAGGGCCACATTTAGTTTTTTTTACTGGCAATTAAAAGGATGTCATTGTCAATATGTCAATGCCACTGTAGCTGTCGTTTTGACTTTTGTTTATTGTTTGTGTTTATGTGTGTAACCTTCCTTCCTTTCACAAAATAGTATCTTTTATTTTCTACAGCTATGCTCAGGTTCTTGATTTTACATGTGATTTAAATATTGGCATGCTAACTGGACTAAGTTTTCTCGTAATTTGAACGTACGAAGTAACCAGACCCAAGAATTGAACAACAAAATGTTATACTTCCAGGTTACAGTCGCACTCCTGATACAACTTCTCATTTTTTTGTACCAGAGTGCTATAATTTGGAATGTCGAAGGGTACCATTATATTTAAGAAAGAAGATCCTTGGGGATTGTAAAATATTCGCAAAGTAATGCCAGAGTCTGTGAAAATCACATGAGTCAATATGATTTTGCATTTTTACGGTAATATAAGTTCACTGTATTGTTTACACCAAATAATTCATGCTTGACTTACTAACAATAAAATCAAAGAACAGAAACTAATTGAATTTGAAAATATAAAAAATTCCACTGATATAGTATGTAAATACTGGACAGGTTTAACAGTCACACAATTTGTTTTATTGTTCTCTTGCTTAACTCAATTAGGTGAGGTTTGTTCAAAGCCTAAAAAGGCCTTAGGTTTATATTCAGTCAGACTATGGGCTAAGGAATCCCTTTGCAGAATTACTTCTCGGGTATGCATTTCAAAAACTCATGTTTACTTATATAAAAAAGTGTTATAATTTCAAAAATCAATATGCACCTTTACATTTAGGTATAGCCCATATAAGCAGGGAAAACCTGTCCAGTAGAAATCTAACTATATGTTATACTCTTTGGGTCTGATTCAAACAATTCCATTGTTTTATTAGAGGTTACTAAAATTTTACTTACAAAAGTCCTCTAATTACCTATTTCAAAAGAAATCTTATAACTTACACTGCTAGCTGCAGTAAGCGACCAACCAACCTGGTGGTCAATCTATTTTAAATAGGGCATTAGAAGCCATCTTTGTACATATTGATGCTTAAATTCCACACTTGAATATGTTCCCCAGAATGAAAATATTCAATTTAATTTTAATCAGTCTTGGAACATATTAAATTAAGCAAGCTAAGTCATATTTTGGGGAACATATTCAAGAAAATGATCCATCACATGAGACTGCTGATAAGAGGAAAAATCAAATGAAATCCATGAATTTAGGATGGGCTCCGCACCAAACTCATATAACACCACTGGCTTAATTTTGAAATGATGTACTAATGAGGGAAGATGTTGAAATTGAATAAATAAAAATTACATAATTTCTGGGTTTTATTTCATACCTGCAACCAGTGTTGGATCTCCGGAGTGTTTCGGCTATGAATTCCAGCTGATTACGGCTAATATCAGTACGATTTAGAGGGATATAAAAAAGTCACGTACATTTCTTTTGAAGAATTAATTTTATTAGATCTATCAAATTAGACATCTCTCATTTTGACACTAATTCATAATCGGATACATAGACAACATTTCACATCCTCCACACCGACAAACAAGACTTCCAACTTATACTTTATTATGTATCCGAATTAAATAACTATCTTAAAATCATGTAAACAAAAGTTATGAATTCCAAAGCCTTAATTTTTTCCACACACAACATTTACAATTACAATAAACAAAAAAGTTCAAGTCTTGGACTCTAACTTATTTTTTATCTTAGGTAGGTTTAATTATAAATTACTACCTACCTACCTATTTTTAACAATAATTAGTTAATGCACATACTTAATATTTCAACAATAAAAATAAGAAAAAGATTAATTATGTAAACGAAATATCAGAATCAACTTGTCAATATATTTTACCTACGTAGAGTAAATAATCAATCAGTGCTTAAAGCAATACAAAGGAACTTCGAAACAGTAAGTCTATAATCTTATTTAAAGTACTTTTTTACTATTTTTTTTTAGGTATGCATCTGACCCTATTACAAATTGAGCTTTACACAAGCAAATCGTACTAAAAATGATAAAAATGTTATTACTCTTGACAGATCAGAGAGTGAAAAGAGAACCGAAATACGACATACATACATACATACAGATTACAGCTTATACCTGCTCGGCATTCTAATTTCTCTCCCCAATCTGGTCGATCTTAACACGGCCTCCTTATCCGTCATTGTAGTAGATTCTGTAACAATATCCTTATCAATTAATGCAGCACTAGGAGTTATTAAGCTGCGATTTTCATTACTTTCAATGTTTGACCCATCACTTCCTTCGGCCTTTGGAAAAGAAAATTCAAGCTTATACAAACGTTGAAACGGTCGGATCTTAAAACCAGATGACGTTTTAATTTTAGCGGTTCTATTTATATTATCTTTACCTTTGTATACTTCAACTACCAAACCCAATGGCCACTTCACTCTCTTATCTTCAGTCTCTATTAGAACAATCTCTCCTGCTTGAATCTCTTCGGATATCTCTTTCCCCTTCTGTACTAATTCTGTGAGGTACTCGTTCTTGAATCGCAGGCGGAAGTCTTCTCTCAACCGTTGTAAATATCTCAACCTCTTGTTAAGACTGGTAGAGTCGACAAGATCTAAGTCTGTTACCTGTGACTGTGGTAAGGGTTGTATGAAGCACGATGGTTTTAGTGGCTCTAAAGTATTGATGTTGTCGCCCTCAACGTAAGTAAGGGGACGTTCATTAACTACCGCCTCGCAGTCGCATAACAGCGTCTCCATTTCTTCATATGACACCGAAGACATCCCTAAAACACGTCTTAATAAATTTTTGATTATCCTAATCATGCGTTCGTAAAATCCACCCCACCATGCTGCAGAGGGTGCATTAAATTTCCACTTAATCCGCATTATAGTGGACTGACGTTGTACTTCGTCCCAATCAAGACTGGACAGTAAATTCTTGGTTCCTGTAAAATTTGTACCATTGTCAGATATAATAATATTAACACGACCTCTACGAGCTATAAACCGACGCAAAGTTCTCATAAAAGCTTCTGTAGACAAAGATGTTGTAAGTTCCAGGTGTATAGCTCGGTAGACAGCACAGGTGAATACGACAATCCAGCCCTTCTCTCTATCTCGTAGCAATATCGGGCCGGCCAAGTCAACGCCCGTTACCTCGAAGGGCGCGTTAGCTTGAACGCGTTCTGTCGGCAGTGGAGCAGTAGGTACTCGAGTCGCTTTTGCTCGGTGTCTTCTGCAGACTACACATTTATCTATAACAGATTTTACCAGACGCCTAATTCCTATTATCCATACACGTTTTCTTATATCTGTTATCATCATATTAGTACCCGCATGTAACAACTGAACATGTCGCTGTTCTACCATTCTTCTAATGATAATATTTTTTGCAGGAAGGATTACAGGTGTTTTAATTTCATCTGGAAAATCGGTAAGTAATAATTTCGTTTTCATCTTTAAAATATTATTATTATCATAAAATTTAATTAACTTTCCAGTCTGTTTTTCGGTGTATTCTTTTTCTTCTTCTTGTATAATTTTAAATAATTTTATTTCTGCTTGTTCATATTCTTCATATGTTAGTTCCTTTTTTATTTTATCTTTGGTTAAAGAATTAAATTTAAATCGTAATATCCAAGCTATCATCCTAATTATTTTTGTATACTTCGAGAAATAGACAAGTCTATGAATAATACCTCTTTCCAGGTTGGAATTTACACACGCGGATTTTTTCAGCTCTTCGTTCATCTCCCTTTCGTCCACTACGAGGTCAGATTGCGGCCACTGCTGGTCATGAAGGAACAACCACGGTGGGCCCTCCCATCATCTAGACTCAAACAGCTGGCGTGGGTTACATCCTCTGGATGGCAAGTCAGCCCAATTACTGTTTCCTGTAATATGATACCAGTTATGTATATTAGTATTTTGTCTTATTTCTCGTACTCGATTACCAACATAAGTGTTCCAGTCCAATTTTCTTTTTATCCAGCATAGTGCTACACCTGAATCACACCAGTAAAATTCTTGAAATTCAGAACTCGCTTCTAACTGTTTCCTGGCACCCTGTATCAGTCTGGAACCCATCAATGCTGCTAATAATTCTAGTCTTGGAATTGTAATTTTTTCAGGTGGTGATATTCTTGACTTGGCAGATAATAAGCGAATAGTAACATTACCTTTATTATTTTCAGTCCTGAGAAATACACATGCCGCATATCCATTTTTACTTGCATCGCAAAACATGTGAAGGCTCAAGGTGCAGTCTTTCAATGGTTAACTGGATAACTGCCGAGGAATTCTGCCATTATTTAACAGTTGTATATTATCATACCAGTCATAGAATTGCTGTTTTATATCACTAGGCAATTCATCATCCCAATTAATTTTTCTAATCCATATATCTTGTAGAATTAATCTTGGAATTAGTGTTACAGGACATAATATTCCTAGAGGATCAAATATTCTTTGAGTTATAGACAAGAGGTTTCTTTTATTTAACTTTTCGATATCAGACGAGTCAGGTAAGGCGCTTAAATTACACAAAAGTTCATCAGATACAGTATCCCATAACAACCCTAATACTGAAATTACTGTTTTCCCAGTTTCATTAATTTCTAGAGGAGATGTTACCCACTGCCTTAAATCGAACTTTGCCTCTAGCATTATTTCCCTCGATTCTTGTATGAAATCTAGTGTAGCCTCTTTTGTATCTAAGCTTGTAATTAAATTATCTACATAAAAGGAGTTAGACAATATCTGTGCAGTATTTTTATGCTTTCCAGTTATGTTTTCTAAGTGGTGTTGTATGGTCGCAGACAATAGAAAAGGACTCGAAGTTAAGCCAAAAACTACTCGGCGATGCCTATATTCCTGTACATCTTGTCGCGCCTCGCCGCTCCACCATAGGAATCTTAAATAATCTCTATCATCGGGGTTGATTGAAATTTGTAGAAATGCTTTTTTGATGTCGGCTGAAATACCTATACTACCTCTACGGAAACCTATTAATAAATTAGGTATTTTATCTAAGAAATTAATTCCTTTGTCCAGACATGCATTTAAAGACTTGCCATTTTTATCTTTCGCAGACGCGTCAAAGACAGGCCGCATCTTTGTAGTAAGGCTCGCCTCTTTGTATACAGCTCGGTGAGGTAAGTAATGGGTTTGGTTTTTATCCAAATCCATTTCAGGCACACGTTCAATTATTCCGTCTTGTTCCCATTCTAAAAAAATATTATTATAATCGTGAAACTTACCGCATGATATTAATTTATTTGTTGCAGATTTTAGCCGACGAATGGCCATGTCGCGATTGCTCAACAAGTCATCATGGCCAGTTTTCCACGGAATCTGAACTTCATATCTACCTTCATCGTTGATATGGATGTTTTCTCTAAAGTTCACCATAATCTCCTCCTCACGCTGCTGTTTTGTTTGTACCTGGACAGGATCTTGTATACCTAAAATTTCTAGATTCCAAAAATCAGATATATTCTGTAAACATAATAAAGAAGTAACAGTATTACTATTTATCATAGCATCGTTAGTCTTTCCCTGTAATGTCCAGCCTAAATTTGTTTTAATTGCAGTTAAGCCATACTCTAACTGAACAAACATATTAGTCATTAGCAATCCTGAATAATCAGCCCCTATTAAAAGATCTATATCAGTACCTTCACACTCTCTGTCTGTCAAAGTAATTTTATTTTTTTGAAACATCTTAAATAAATTATTATTATTGGTGTTTGCTATTGGTACATTTTTGCAAAGAGTATCTTGACCCAAAGCAGACATCACAAACTCAAAATTATTATCTAAGCTCTGAAAAGTTTATTATATACATTATATTTTTTAAAGGATACAACTGTACCACCAAAAAGCGAATGGCTTAAACCCTCAGTATCAGCGGGTGTTATGTATAATTTCCTCATAACTGCTTCTTTGACATAGGAACGCTGTGACCCGCTATCGAAAAGAGCTCTTAATGTCGCCGCTCGTTGTCCATTACAAACTCTTATCGCTACTGTTTGCAGAAGTGTTGTCATCTTCTCAGATGCTGAATAATTCTGTACAGCTGGTGCAGGGTTCTTTGCTGTTGTTTGTTTTACCTCGCTCGTATTTCCAGGACACAGTACTGGGGAATGACGTTGACCACAAACAAAGCACTTGACGTAACTCTTACAGACCTTAGCATGATGTCCAATCTTCAAACATAAGGCACAAGCTCTTTTTTTCCTTAAATGTTCTCTTCTTTCATCGAGTGTCAACTTTGCTAGTTTAAAACATTCTGTACTAAAATGTGGTTTTTCACACCATATGCATAACTTTTCTTTAATATTGTTGTTGTTATGTACTGCCAGACAACTAGCTGTTGGTTCTACTGGTTTTCTTTCTATGCTAAATTCGCTCGCTAAAAACACTCTCTGGTTTCCTTCAACTTCTTTCTTTAAAAATGTTAACAATTCATTCAGCTCGTCTTTTACATCTGAAGGTCGTGCTCTTTCCCATGCTTTCAGAACTTCAGTAGGTAAGGCAGACTCCACCATGGGTAATAAGAACGCAGAATACTTGTCTTTTGTGACATTTAGAGTCTCCAGTGCACGCAGGTGACTGTTAATATTGTCATAAAGCGTTGTAAGATCCTTTTGTTTTTTGTTTAATATTAAACCAAGGAGTTCTCTCACGTAAATCTGAATTAAAATGTCATCACGGGCATATCTCGATTTTAATTCTGACACACATGTACTGTAGCTTTTTTTCGCGAATAGGAAACTATCGACAAAAGTTTTTACCTCACAGTTAGGCTCTATTGATTGAACCAAGTACTGCATTTTATCGATTTCATCGATGCTCTCATCGCTGTGAATTTTTTTAAATTGTGCCCAGAAGGAGAGCCAATTTTTTATATTACCATCGAACTTCTTTATTTCTAGTAGTGGTAATTTTATTTTATTTTCGTTAGGCTTTACCGAAATTGGTTTTATATTGACTGACCTGTACATGGTTTCCAATAGCGCCCATCTCGCCTGATACTTCCCGGTTTCTTCATACTCTTTTTCGAGCGTATTTTCGTCCCACTCTTTAGCACCTGTGATGAATTGTTTTATCGCATTATCCAAGGCAATTAACTCATCGTAAGCGTTTTTTAATACCTTGAAAGACGCTTCCATCTCTATGAATTTCGTCTCATCACCTTTTGCAGCGGATATGAGATTTTCTAAATTATTTGAAATTTTTGAGAAATGACGTCTCGCCACGGATCTCGTTCTGATAGTAGAATCCATATTATATACTCACTCGGATTTAAAATAAATGCAGGGTCGCCAAATGTTGGATCTCCGGAGTGTTTCGGCTATGAATTCCAGCTGATTACGGCTAATATCAGTAAGATTTTGAGGGATATAAAAAAGTCACGTACATTTCTTTTGAAGAATTAATTTTATTAGATCTATCAAATTAGACATCTCTCATTTTGACACTAATTCATAATCGGATACATAGACAACATTTCACAACCAGTTTCTATATTACAACTCTTTCACATAGTTTCCACTATTATAATTATTCAACACTTCATATTACATATTTAGTACCCATGATAAAATCGAGGGTATGTAGTCATATAGAAGTAAATTGGTGCCCCAAGTAGACTCCACCACGTCGGCGTTTCACCGACTTGTATTGCTGAATTTTATTTGACTACCAACTCATAGAAAGCTGGTATTACTTACCTTGGCTCCAATTGTCTCCTTCCGTCTCCTCCGTAGCCGGTGGACTTCCTGAGCTAGCTCGAAGGAAGTCGCGGCTCCTGAAGATCTGCAGTGGATCCACCGGTGGAGACCGGAGCACTACAAATGCCTAATAGGCCACCACGACTCACACTCGCGATTTTGACACACAAACACAAAGCGGGCTTTCGCACCCCGATATTAGGTGCGCCGCGCAAATCACTATTTTCTTGAATATTGTGTATTATATTTTATGGATGCCCGGACATCATCCTAACCACAAATTATGACATTTCGACTCGACTCAACTGACATATCACATGCGGCCGGCCGCCAAAAAAGCTGTCACTGCACAGACTAGAATGCAGTGCCGCCACTCGCTCTTCCTCGAGCGTGAACATCCCCCCGCTCCGGACAGTCCCGGACTGTCCGCCAAATCAGTCTAAGGGGAGGCGAGAAAGAGTAGCGACCGCGCGCTTCAAAACAGAATCCCCAACTAGGACCTCGGCAAACCTGGGCACACCATCAGACCCTAGAGTAAGTTGGACAATGCGTCCGCGACGCCAACGTAAGGGTGGCAGGTTTGGGTCCTTCACTAACACGAGGTCTCCAACCCTCGGTGGGTTTGTCTTATCTGACCACTTAACGCGCTGTTGCAAAATGTGTAAATATTCAAGGTGCCAGCGGCGCCAGAAGCTCTGGGTAAGCTGCTGGAGCAACTCAAACCGCGAAAGGCGTCCGGGATTGATATCTCTATAAGGATACTCGGGCAGGGCGTTAAGTGGTCTGCCTATCAAGAAATGGCCCGGCGTGAGGGCCTGCAAATCGTTCGCGTCGGTAGACAACGGACATAACGGACGCGAGTTGAGAACCGCCTCAATCTTATGAAACACCGTCGCGAGTTCCTCAAACGTGAGAATAGTCTCCCCAATAACGCGGCGAAGGTGAGTCTTGGCGGCCTTTACAACAGATTCAAAAATCCCTCCCCAGTGAGGGCAAGACGGCGGGGAGTATCGCCATGTTACCCCCCTACGGGAGAGTGTGGATCCGATTTCAATATTATTTTTATCTAAAAATTCACAAACTTCTCTTATATGTCTATCAGTGCCCTTGAAGTTCGTCCCACAATCGGACCGAATTAGAGAAGGCAGTCCCCGGCGGGAGACAAATCTGCCTAACGCTGCTAAGAAAGCGTCCATGGTGAGCGCACTCACCACCTCCAAATGAACGGCTTTAGTGGCCAAACAAACAAACACACACAAGTAAGCCTTTTCAGTCTTAGCATTACGGAGTCGCGACGTTTTTATAGTGAATGGTCCCGCAAAATCAGTTCCAACTCCTAAGAAGGTCATCGATTCATTCACACGATCAGCAGGCAAATCACCCATTTGGGGCTGCATCGTCTCGGGGCGTAAACGATAGCAGGGCAGACATCGAAAGATAACAGATCGGATTATTCTTCGCGCTGACAAAATCCAAAACTCCCGTTGGAGGAGCGCGGTCAATGCATTACATCCGGCATGAGCATTCTTCACATGGCGATCAATGATCAACAATCGCACCAATGGTCCGTTCTTGGGGAGCAACAGGGGATGACGTGATCTATAAGGCAAGTTAGCGTGCCTCAATCGGCCTCCTACACGCAACAATCCTTTATCATCCAGAAAGGGAGTCAAACGCACCAAGGGTCCCTTCAGTTTGGACGTCCCGGTACGGAAAATCTTAAGTTCCGGTTCAAACGCTCTAGACTGGGTCATACGCACCCAATGCAGAAGAGCATCTTGGCGCTCCTGCGGTGAGAGGACCGGACACAAATCTTTGTCCTGAGGCCGGCGACAATTTCGTATAAATCTTCTTATCCAAGCGGTCACGCCGAGCAACTTGTCCAGAGAACTGTAGCGGTCTAATAAAAATTCCCGCTCTGGAGCCGCCATAGTCTCGACAGCGTGAACACGCAAGCCCGGATTTGGTACCTTCACCACAGCTGGTGTGGAAGGCCAAGACGGTTGTAACAACCAGTCGGGACCCCACCACAGAGTGTGGTCAATAAGCTGAGGGGCTTCGCTGCCACGTGATGCACAGTCAGCAGGGTTTATTTCACCTGGCACGTGGCGCCAAATCAACGTGGCCTTCGAGGCCTGTATTTGGGATACCCGATTGGCCACAAATACTTCCAGGGAGTGGACGGAGTTCTTAATCCAACACAGGACAACCTGACTGTCGGACCAAGCAAAGAGCGACTCAAAGTCCACACTACGTCCCAGGGTGTCAACAACGTGGTTCATCAACCGAACCAGAAGAGTAGCTCCAGACAATTCTAACTTCGGAATCGTTAATCGAGTCCGAAGTGGAGCAACCTTACTCTTAGCAATTAGCAAGTGGAGCTTAACAGCTCCTCTATCATCGACCGTCCGGATATATACGACGGCTGCGTATCCACTCTCAGACGCGTCACAAAAGCCATGAAGGCTGGCCGTAAACCGTCCCTTAGGCAGTATATGTCTAGGGATACTAACACGGTTAATGTCGGGGAGAGACAACATGAAGGACTCCCAATCTCGCAGCAAACGGCCCGAGAGGGGCTCATCCCACGACACTTCGGCTGACCAAAGTTCCTGTAGGAAGCACTTCATCCAAAACACTACGGGACTAATCCAGCCATTTGGGTCAAAGGTACGAGCTACTGTAGACAAAACCAACCGTTTCGTCCAGACCTTGGGGCTTGGCAGCTCCAATCGATAGGTGAACGTGTCCTGGACAGGTCTGTATTGCACTCCCAAAACAGACAGTAAATCTGGAGTGTTGGCATTCTCAAAAATATGAGGCTCCTGCTGGTGGTCGTCTGGCAAGTCACACAAAAGCTGAGGTGAGTTGGACATCCACTTCCTCAGTTCATAACCACCAGCCCCGAGAAGAGCAATTAGTTCATCTCGCAAAATCAAGGCTTCCTCGACACTAGAGGAGCCCGTACAAATATCATCAACAAATGCATCCTCCTTGAGAACCAAGGATGCGCGAGGGTATCGTAATCGTTCACGTTCAGCGAGTTCCACAAGTGAGCGAATTGCCACAAAGGGGCTCGAACGCAAACCGTATGTATTGGTGTTCAGCTCGTAGACCAGCATGGGATCCCTGGGATCCTCCCTCCATAATATGAGCTGATATCGTCTATCGTCCGGGTGAATCACAGTCTGCCGAAACATCATCCGGATATCGGTCACAAAGACGACGGCATGGCGACGGAAGTTGGTCAATACATCACCCACCTCGTGGTGCAACTTCGGTCCAGCATGCAGACATTGATTCAGCGAAACTCCGGTAGACGTAGGAGCTGACCCATCAAAAACAACGCGTATCTTCCCGGTGGAAGGTTTCAAAACCGCGTGGTGAGGAAGAAAATTATGTTCCTCGTTTCGCCAGTCCAGTCGCGAGACCGACATGTGCCCCAGTTGCTCATATTCTCGCATGAAGTCGACATACTTCTGTTTGAGGTCGGAGTTCCTACTCATACGACGCTCCATGGACAGCAGCCGCTTCTCGGCCAACGGCCGGGAGCTGCCAAGTGAGGGGCGAACTGACAAAAAGGGCAAACGAGTGATCAGCCGTCCCGAGTGAAGGCGACCTGTATTGTTCTGGTAGAACAACTCACACTCCTCGTCTAAGGGGTTCACTCGCTTCACGGTAGGTGGCTCTTCCACCTCCCAAAACCGTTGAAGGACATCCGATAAGGTGGAGCTAACAGTTATGTAACTGTCCACCGATGGAGATGGTGGGTTATGCCTAACTGGTCCCATCACTACAAACCCAAGCGATGTAGATAAGGCTACCAGCCCACCCTTCTGTAACTCTCTCCTCTTCCCACAATACACGCGGCCTAGAACATCGGCACCGAGCAATAAGTGAATCGGACCGGTTCGGTGGAAGGAAGGGTCAGCCAAGGTCAATCCTGATGTCGCATCAACGACAGCGCGCGAAACGTGCTGTTGCGGAAGCTGACCAACAACCTTCTCATAAACAATCGCGGTAGCGCCAATTTTGGGCGCTGAAGAGAAGTGGGGGGAGAAGGAGAACAAAACCTGACCGATCGGATCCGGGATCCGCAGGTCTCCGATTCCTCGTACCGATTCAAGGTATGGAGATGTGTTCAAACTCAACTGCCGGACCAGCCAGCTGGAGGCAATGCAACCCTGAGCTCCCGTATCCAAAAGGGCGCGAACTAAAACAAAGGTGCCCCTCGGGCCCCACACCTGTACGGAGGCTGTTGGTAACAGCACCTGCTCCTGTGGGGGGGTTGCAGCCGACAGTTGGTTTAGTGAAAATCCTCCCGCATTCCCCGCAACGGGGGGGAAGGGGGGTCCGAAGAAAAATCCTCCGCGCGGCGGAGGAATAGGGCGCTCAAGGCGCTCGAGCGGGTCCCAATCCGGCACGTACACACCCCGACCAAAGCTGCATCGGGGGGCCGGGCGGTGCCCATGATGGGCGAAAGTTGGGGGAGCCCGCGATAAACGAGGTCTCTCCATCATAGGGGGAGAGAAGCGTATCGGCTCCCGGCGTGGCTCCCTAATTACCGCGGCCCAATCCCGCGGTGGCGCCTCATAAGCGGCGCGTCGATCCCCCCCGCCCGTAGGGGGGGTGGGGCGCCCAATCCTCTCACTGGAGGGGGGGCGCCTGTCCAATCTCCGCGGAGGGGTGGCACGCCCCTCCGATCTCCTCGGAGAGGTGGGTGACCTAGGAGGGCCCCCGCCCGTGTGCGAGTCCCTCTCTCTCACCACCTCACGAGTGTTTCTATTGTTGAAGCACAAAAGGGGGTGATGGGCCCCTCCACAACAGTGGCAATCTCGTGGGTGGGGGCAAGCCGATGCCATATGGGCCCCCAGGCAGCAGTAGCACCAATTCCGCTGCTTGGCCATATTCCTACGCCCCTCGGTGCGTAGGCCAACAAATTTGGGACAGGCCGGCAAACGATGGCCATCCCGCTTGCAACACTTGCAAGGCATCGGCCTCTCCCTGTGTGGAGAGTTCTGCCGCACTGCAGTATACTGCTTGTACGGGCGGCGCTCTCTCCGTGGCGCTGCCCGGGTCGCCTCATAGCGACCTGTACTCGGTCCCGGCATAGGAGCCAGATCCAAGTGGTCGGTCATCCGACACTCATCCTCCAAAAATCTGACGAGATCCGAGAAGGGGGGGAGGTACGAGGCACTATTGCCCCCGTACCTTTGTTCGAAGCGCCCCTTCATCTCCATGGGAAGCTTATCGAGGATGAGGTGGAGCAAAATAAAGGACCACTGGTCCACCGGTAGATCAAGGCGTTTGAGCGCGTTAATAGCGCTTAGCAGCGGGTTCAAAATCTCCTTCCTCAATGAGGAGACCCGCGATACTCGTGGCAGCCCTAAAATGGCAGCCACATGTGTGTCCGCTAGCAAGCGAACATTCTGATACCGGGCGGTCAACAACGCCCTTGCAATATCATAACTGTCATCATTGACAGGTAGATGCTGGACAAGTACACCAGCCTCTCCCCGTAAGGCAGAGAGCAAATAGGCCAATTTCTGGCTAGAGAACAGGTCGTCCCTCGAGTGAACCAGGCTATCAAAGAGGTTAATGAACCCCATCCAAGAAGCCAAGTTCCCATCAAAGGTTGGGATGTCTAAAGTGGGCAGTCTGCCCAGCAAGCCGGCCGGGGTAGGCTTGACCTCCCCGGGCGTGCACGACTCACCCCTCCGGACGGATAGGATTGCCTGAGCCTTGTTTATAATCACATCCGCCTGTTCAAAACACTGATCATAATCGGCATTAAATTGGTCGACTGCCCGCAACTCAGCGGCACCCTCGGCTGGGTGGTCGAGCAGATATTGTTGATGAGCAACGAAAAGCTGCTCCAATTCCTTCAAGCGAGCCGGTACTCCCTCATGCCGAATTAACAAGGCCTGTTCTCGGTCTGGTCGGTCTACCAAAGCGACGGCACTAGCAAACCATCTCAAAATCTTTTGTGCACCCGCGCGGGCACCACTAAGCGGGCTGACTGGCGGGACCATTTTGCACCAAAATTAAGATACTCTATAATAATACACAGACAAACAGACCGACAACCGCAGACAATAAAACAGATCGGGAGGAACTTCAAAGGCAGAACAAAATATATAAACAAACCAAAATCAAGTGTAAATGCTAGAACTTAACTAGAACAACAAAGGCATTTAACAACAGAATTTTTCAAACAAATTAAATTCAAGCATTAAGTCAATAACTTAACAAACACAATATTCAAAGGCAAACAAGCCAAAATCAAATGTAAATGCTAAAACTTAACACAGCAATATAGTGTATTACAACAACAGCAAAGTCATTTAGCAGCAAAATTTTTTCAACAAATCAAATTCAAGTATAAGTTTACAACTTAACAAACAAAATATTCAAGGGCAAAACAAAGATATGAAAAAACAAACCAAAATTTAAATATAGGTAAATGCTAGAACTTAACTAGAACAACAAAGACATTTAACCTCAATTTTTCATATACAATGACAATTAGTTAAGGAGATCGGTCCACAAATGAGCTGGTAGTCGGTTTAAAATCAGCAATCAAAACCAATTAATATGTATTGCCCGTTTGGACAACCAACAAGATTACAATATTAATTGTACAATACTAATCAAATGCTCAAATCTAAGAACCACGCTCTGCTACCAAGAGATGGTGGTGCCCCAAGTAGACTCCACCACGTCGGCGTTTCACCGACTTGTATTGCTGAATTTTATTTGACTACCAACTCATAGAAAGCTGGTATTACTTACCTTGGCTCCAATTGTCTCCTTCCGTCTCCTCCGTAGCCGGTGGACTTCCTGAGCTAGCTCGAAGGAAGTCGCGGCTCCTGAAGATCTGCAGTGGATCCACCGGTGGAGACCGGAGCACTACAAATGCCTAATAGGCCACCACGACTCACACTCGCGATTTTGACACACAAACACAAAGCGGGCTTTCGCACCCCGATATTAGGTGCGCCGCGCAAATCACTATTTTCTTGAATATTGTGTATTATATTTTATGGATGCCCGGACATCATCCTAACCACAAATTATGACATTTCGACTCGACTCAACTGACATATCACATGCGGCCGGCCGCCAAAAAAGCTGTCACTGCACAGACTAGAATGCAGTGCCGCCACTCGCTCTTCCTCGAGCGTGAACATACACTTTGAATTAGCATTATAGTAATCTTAGAGAATTTTGCACTTAGTTCATTATAATGACTTCATTAATTAGCATTTGTTTTGTAAAAAATCTTTTGTTATTGAAATAGTAAAACTGTAGCATTCTTAAGAACAGACCAGTATATTTTCTTTATGTTGATATTTCATTACTGTGAGGTAGGTGCTTATCCTAAGAGTAGGCAGGGTAAAACAGGTATCACACACTAGACACTACAGCCAGGGGCTCATCCTAACAAATGCTGCACAAACACACTGCTACAAAGTAAAGTATAGAAGTCATCTGCCACCAACCAATGCATTTATTGTGCTAGATTTCATTTTAATAGCATGGACCTATTGATTACATGTATCATTTTTTTGGTCAGAGTCAGAGATGCTTGTTTGTTACCAGCAGTGACCTGCAATGCTGCTAATTTACAATCCAATTCAATATGTGGTCACCTGGGGGTTTATTGTCGAAGGAAAAATCTATAACGTCTGCGCTGCCTTTAATTTGACAGTCATTGCGGCAACAACACAAGATTGTGCACTTCTTAATAAAAAGTATTGCGATGTATTGTGATTGCTTAGATTATAAGCGATCACGATCATTAAAATCACAAAATTCTTCTTTTTGCTTGGTGGCGTTTCCCTTTTGGATTTCGCCAGAATCGAGTTTTTTGCTCAGAATTAGAAGTGGAAAAAACGGCTTAAAATTTTAAAACGTTTAAACGTTGTACTTATTTAAATAAGCGCGCTTGTAAAAAAGCTTTTCGTTTAAACGCTTATTGTTTATTGCGTATAATTATGTTTGCAAAAACGTTTAAGTACAATGTATGCACCGTTCTATTGCTAATGACAAAAACACTATAGGGATAGCTTTATACTATTTAAACGAAAAAACTGCTCTCATATCAATCAAATGAAATATTTTTATTGATGGAAATATTAATATTCTTATTTTATTATTTAATAAACAATGTTTCTACAAATATTGCATCACGCGACTTAATTGACCAAGTTCCTTTCAAAAAAGTCCCACATTACATTATTACCACCTCTCGACACTAAAACTATCAAATTATATATTTATAAACTTTATTTAATCGCACTTTATACACACACGCATAACAAACGTAAATACAATGCTTATTTATAAACGTATTTAAAAAAATAAAACGAAAGCGTACGTAAAAGCAGCCAGCCACAACACAACAAACGCGTACTTTTTTTTTTTTTTTTTTTTTTTTAACTATGGGCTCTGTCTTTATAGACAATTCCGCCAACGTTGAGTTCGAAAAAGACACGTTTATGTGTAAGTGTTTTGTTCTGGGTGTAGGTAAAGAAAACGACTTGATCAGTTGTGTTACCTGGGGACAATGCAAATTATTTTGTTAGTATTGTTACTTACAGTTAAGTAAACATCACATTTGGCAGGTTTTTTGTTAATTATTAGTTATAGTGTTAGTAAGTTACCAGAAAGACCCATATTATAATATATACTTCAATAAAATGTTTATTTACATATATAGATATTTGTGTTTTCTCTGCTAAAGTTTTATATTAAATTTTGTAATGTACTTAGCTAATCTGTCTATAACTGTAGAATTCATACAATAGAGTAATGAGTTCATATTGGTTGGACGAGGAGTTTTATCTGGTAACCAGTTGTAAAATGAAGAGTTGTTTTTAGCGCAGTTTAATAATATGTGATCCGGAGTACCTTCATACTTATCTCTCGACAGTGAAAAGCTTACTACTTTTTTAAACGAAAAGCGTGGTAAGCCATCCAATTTTGGGATGCGCTTTGGTCGCTTTATAACTCCAGCACGCAGTATAATGCCATCTAGCGGCGAACGTTCTATTTCCGATGCATGTATACAAAGCATGCTTTCAAAGGTAATTTTATTGCGGGAGTACAGATGGCGGGACTAATGTATGTCGTTAAAAAGCAAAGCGTAAGTAAAAGCGTAATGTTTTGATTTGAAAAAGTCTGCTTTTGTACTTTTGTTCAAAAGCAAACTTTTTTAAGTGCTTTTCGTTTAAACGCTCACCTCTACTCAGAATCACAAAATTAAAAGAGGCTTTTTTTGACGCTGTCACTTCTGCAAGAGAAGGCAAAGGGAGCTAAGTTCATACAGCCATGTTTTTCGTAAATCTTGATAGAACATTAAAAATGTAATTTATGTGAATTTTAGTCAGAAAGTCACTCACTATCACATCGTTTGTGCGCTTTTATTACTTATTTATTCGTTTGAGACACGTTTCAGTAACTTCTCATTGGTTTCCATACAAAAATCGCTTTGTTTTACATACTATGAAAGTCAATCAGAAAATTGCTGTTTTTTTGAATTTGCAGGCCTAAAAAAACCTATATTTTATTCTAAACCCTAGATTTTTGAGTACTCTTTACAATAATACCTGAAACATGTTGGTTAATAAATAATTATATTCTTAGCCCAAAAGAGGACATGTCCTTTGTTGTAGTCATCGTTTATGAAATACGGAATCTCGATTCGCTTCTCCCTCGGTGTTATTTTTATAAGATCGTGATGAAGTTTCGTGTAAGCTTTCCAATATTCCTCAATGCATTGCAATCTCGCCTGTAAATATCCTTTTGTCAAGCGAACTTTTGGACATTTTCTTAAATTAATTTGTGCCTTATCTATCAATCTGGAGATTTCTTCGAGTTGTAATAATAATGCGTCCATGTTTTATTTAACCGTAATCACAAATATTATATTTCGTAACTATTCACAAATGCAAATTAATGAGGCACTGCACTTTGGAGTAAACAACTTTTCTTAGCAAAAGTCTTGAACCGTACGCGCAACGAAATAAGAACGATTTTTCAAACAACTTGTTCGATTGCAATTCAATAGATAAGAGCCTTTTGTTCTATGACAGTGACATGGGTCCACTTTTTTGTTGTTTACGACGCGTTATGAATCCGGCTCGAAGGACCAATATGTTGGTTATAGTAATAGATTTAAGGCTGAGATTAGTTTGTACTTGGTTGGAAATAACTTAAACCGTGTGTTCAGAGCGACTGCTTTATTAGTACTGACTACTGAGTAACATGAATACAACTCGATAAAAAAATGCTACATTACACAACAACCATGTTTTGCTTTTCTTCTAGGAAATGTTAACATTTTTAGTCGCGCTATTTTTCACAAAGAGAACCTAACCTCAAAATGGAACACGCCTTACGTATATTTTCCATATCTACACATCCACAGATTAGAGAGATACTGACAGTGATTATGTACTCTGTGATACTGACGCGATCCGTATGGAACGTGTAGGGTCGTCTGAGATCCATCAATAAATACTGAAATGGAATTTGATAAATATCGTGATAGATATTGAACGTCTAGCATATGCCTATAGGGTTCCGCGTCCCTATAGAAGTCCATTGCTATTCGGACCCGGGGGGCTACCGCCTAACTCATAGCGATCACTCGCTATCGCTTTCGTGTCATTGGAACAATGGCTTAAATGTCAACTGAGGCGCATTCAGCGCCTCTGGGTGTAGTTGTCCGGTTGTTTTTTAACTCGCTCAAAGGCGTTGAACGGATTGCAGCAACCAAATCTTTTATCTCCCTCTTTCACATGATTTTTTATTTCTCTCTCTTTCTAATAAATGACATTATAGAATATGGCCGCCAATATCATCCAATCACGTAAGAGTATTTCAGTCATAAACGTCAGAGCGTTTTACAACCATCAAATTCGATGGTTGTTCGGTTGTAACTCGCGCCGACACTCAAAGGTCTTGAACGGGCCGGTTGTTTCACCCGGTTGTCACGCTCGAAGGCATTGAACGGGGTTAGAGCGAAAAGTTGTACTTCGCGCGAAGGCTCTGAACGCGCCTCTGTGATATTAAAACTATTGTTCTAATGTCACGACAGCGATAGCGAGTGATCGCTATGAGTTAGGCGGTACGGCCGCCGGGCGGGAAAAAATGGCGACGGGGTGGATTTTACGTAACAATAGATTTTTGCGAGAGAAGCATGCAACATGCAGTATCATGCGTGTGTCATCTGTGTGTGTAATTGTAACCTAACCTTCCCACTGTTTTTACCACTGTAACCTAACCTAACTAACAGTTTTAAGTTTTATCCCATAAGTTATTTTTGATTACCTATCATTGATTAACTACCAAACGTAGATAACGCATGAACGATCGAAAAGTAGGCTGGTGAAGAACTGCTCAATCGCGACTCGTGCAATTCCTTTCCATAGTGAGTGATTAGCTGTCGGCACGTAAACATGCCGAAGTGCGCATTCAAAAGTTGTGGTAATAATAGCCAGAAACGGCAGAAAAAAGTCGGGATTTCATATTTTGCGTGAGTCACTCAGAAACTCATTACACATCTTATCATGTATTCAAATATTCGATTTATACGTAAAAACCAATCAAAAACCATTATTTTAATCATAAACATGTCGGTTCGCGTCAGTATCAGTACATCACAATATTCACAATCGTCTCGCTCGCACGGGCGTCGTATCACGATGTGTTATCTCATTCAATGCGTTGGAGCGACAACGCGATAAGCAATTTCAAGCATTATGTTTGAGAGTATAAAGTTGATATTTTCTTGTAGCAATTACTAAAACGTCGATTGATCTGTGGCTAGGTATGAAATGATGTAACTTCCCACGCAGAATAAGGTTGATTTCGATAAATACGGTACTTTCTTTATGGTAATTTTCATTCGGGCGTGCATATTCAAGTATATATCAGCGAGTACAAATGTATAGTTGATTAGGTGACAGATTTCAAGCGCGTTTTTGTATGAAGCGCTCTATCTGCGTTTGGTAGTAAATCAATAGGCTAGTTGACCCTTTTTTAAAGTAGGGCTTAAAATGTTCATAATTCTTGTATTAGACAATAGCACATGAATATTATTTTTTTCGATGGCTAAAAAGTGCAAAAATTCTATTTTAAAATAAGATTTTCAATTTTGGACCGAAAACACGGTCAGCCATGATAGTCTGTTCATTATCTGTGGCAATGACGTCAGTCTTATAGTAAACAAAGCACGGGGGCGAAATAACCTCACAAAAAAAAAAATCCTTTCTATTAAATATCACAAAATATAGTAAAACTTTATATGGAACGGGACAATAGAACAGGAATATAATAACCTCTTAAAAGACTCCAGGAAATCTGTGGATTAGACGTACCCAGTGATATAGACATGCGAAATAATTGGTTAACACTCGCTTAAAGAAATCCTGTAACTATCTACTGAAACTCAAATGTATTTTTGCGAAAATCACATTAATATAAGTACTATAACTGAATAACTCAATCTGTGTAGGTACTTCAGTTTCAACTTAAACAAAATAGAAGTTTTTAGGATGTATGTAAAATCAAATCTGTATGTAAAATCATTAATTAAATTTTTATCTTTCAGTTAGAATGAAAACTGACTGCAGCCGACCAACCAAATTTTAACTTGACCAGAAAACTGAGAGGAAACTTCACCATTCACGCCTTTTTGATTTAATTTAAGTTATACACTGACACTAGATGATGTTTCAAAGAAAAGAATATGTACTTATATCCAATTGAATAATGATGTAATTGAATATTAATTAAAAAGTTTGTATTACAAACAAAAGTATCAGAGTTTCATAATGAATATATTTATCTAAACAACTTTTACTTGAATTTACTAAGTACCTAATTAAAATTTGTTGCTTTTAGTGGTTACTTAATGAGAACTATTGTGTACTAACCTGTTCTCCTCTTGACAACGAGATTGATAAGGCAGTAAAAGTTGTGCAACATAATACAAAGCAGTGCATGCTCAGCCACAACATCAAAATGTGACCCGTCAACTAGAACAACATTATGTCAACAAAATAACTCAAGTATTCATATACCAAAGCACCATAGAAGTAAATAGGTCCAGTTTGGTAAAACTGAAAGATGTTATATCTTCACTGATTAAACCTGCTGGCCACCATGGCTGGTAAATTTCAGAACAGCTTACGCAAGAATATGCAAGTTATCCATTTTAAAGCCGTATACAAATATATTAAATGTGATTGCTGTGTTGTCAGCCTGTGCTCTTCTTAATTTACAAGACCCTTCTTATTAAATAAATAATATAAAGAAATTTTTTTTCTTTACTATAAACATAACTAACATCTAAAGATGACATAATAAATTTTTGTACTACATTAGTCATTATGTTCTTCACTAAAAAAATGTTCTATGTTTATTTGACAATAATGACTTGTAAAGGTTTAAGTTGAATCAAAATATTTTAATTTGAAATACATGTGTTTTATTTTTCCGTTACACCTTAAAAGATTTATAATATTTTATAGGTTTGTTGCTCATATTTATCATTGAATAGTTTGAATAGAGTTAGATCAAATTTATTAATTTGTATATATTGCCTTAAGGTCGTAGGTAATAAAAGTCAAAATAATAGTAAAGTGATTTATTATGAAGTAACTTTCATATAATTTAGGAAAAATGTAGAATAGTTTCCAAAATGGCACTATTTGATCAATAAGTTTTTTGACATACAGATTGTTAGAAATAGCTAATATTGTCATCTTTTGAGTGTTTTCAAAATTACATACTGCTAGCAACACAAAAGTACTATATAAGTTTTGCTTTAGCACAAAACATCTGCATCTATACTTGAGTTAAGCATACTGTTCACAGTTTTCCGTCTTTGATAATTAACATTTTCTTCAGTAAAAGAGCATGACAATTTTGTATTAATCTAATTTTATGGATACCGTTTGTTGAATAGACTTTTACAGGGTATTAATCAGAAATGAAGTCACATTTTGCAAATTTCAACCCAAATCTTCATCTTTCAACTTTTATCCACATTTCATTATACTCGTAGGTGTCTGCAAGATTTCCCAACAAAAGAACCATCATGTGTTATGCACTGGCTGACTTTATAGCACATGGAAGCTGCTATTGTTTATAACGAAGCTCGAACTAAAGAGCACTTCTGTATTGATGATTCGTGGTTTAGTTTTCTATGCACTTTATTCTTTCTTCATTGAAGGGGTCTTTAATTTTTTAAGAAATATGTCACAATCTGTGTCTGTGAATGTATATATATTTTTCCTCCCAGTAATTTTCTTCATGCTTGACAAATGAACAACTGCCAATCTTTCTCTTTTTATGTTCATTTACAAATTCTTGCAGTAGGTACTACACTGGTATTTGACACATGATCCTGATGTTTTCTTTTGAACATTTCTCTTGAAGTAAATACTTTTAGTGTTTATTTGACTTTTGAGAGATAGGATTTTATCCAATAGCATTCAACTGCTGTACAAAATAGCTCTTCACTGTGATGGTGCAACCACACCAAAAATGCATGTTTGCAACTCTCTTCTGCCGCGTGACAATCTTGACAAGTACACTTGTAACCTGTTCCTCATTATAACAGTATTGAAACTGTACTTATATTGTTTAGAGCGATACACAAAGAATCTCCTGACCATCAATCTGTCGATTTTCGGAAGATTTGTACTATCTGCTCTCGCAAATCCAACATCAATGGTTGATTTTGCTATTAATACAAATAATTTACGATATTTACAAATATAATAACGGAGACTTGGACGATTTTTTGCCAGTTTTAGGAAAGAATAGTGCAAATCGACGAGTTGTTGAATCATATTTGACATTTCTTTGTTTACTATATGAGTGACGTCACGGCCCTGACCACAGGATATCAAAGCGTTTACGGCGTGAGATAAAAAAAGATTATTTATAGCATTTTCAAATTAAAATTTTACAGTAATCATTCATTGTTATTTATTAAAATCGGTATATTATGGAACCTTATGCCAAATACTATTAGAAATAAACAATATTTTAATAAATTTTGATATGAGTCAACTACCCTATTTTACCTACGCTTCTATCGGGTCCAAATAGCAATCGACTTCTCTTGGGACCCGGGTCCGAATAGCCACTCCTTTTGCATGTATGATCCTTGATCTCCCCAAAAATGAAACGTTATAGACTATAAAACTATATCTAAAATGTATCACTGTGTCAGTTTGACGTTTATGACGTTATTGTTTGACGTGCGTGATAGAAAATTATGAAATATTTGCGGCTTTATTAGTTGTGTTTTAATTTGGTGTAAACAATTAAATTACACTTCAATGTTTGCTAATAATCTGCAAATCTATAGACGAAGATGAATGCAACCAGCCTATATGTTTCAACTTGTCGATTAATTGTCCTGGCTGACGCGACAGACAAGTCTTCTTGGACCGATCTATTTCGTTTGGTTCCTTATTTACGCCAATCTTTGTCTTGTACTGTTTGTGGTAATTTATTAAAAGAACCGTATACACCAACGAGCTGCCAGCACCACGTGTGTAAAAAGTGCAAAGGCGGTAGAAAAAAGTTAAAACCGTCTTGTACTTGGTGTAAAGATTACGAACTCTATGTTGAGAATTTACAACTGCGAATACTTTTGCAGTGCTATAAAAAATTATGTGAATACTTCATGGGTACCGACGTTTATAAATCCTTATTGGAGGAAGATGAAATCACAGCCGGAGTGAACGGAGGCACAGTGGCAAGTTCTGGTTTAATAGAGTTGATTCAAGAAGGTGCGGGTTTTTCAGACGATTACAAAAGTACAGCAGGACTATCAAAATCGGCATACAGTATACTACCGTGTGTATATACAAATTCCACATCTACCCAGACGCAAGGTGCATCAACATCTACTAATTCTGAGTCAAGATCATCCAGTAAAGATTCACCGAACTCTAGATCTGTTTCAAATGGTTCTCCATTATATTCTGTAATGTATGCTGGTTCTGGTAATAAGATTACAATTAAAAGGAAAGCTGTGGATGAAACTGATTCTACCTCTCAAGGAGAATCCACTGGTAGAGAAAGCAAGGTACAAATGTTTTTTTTAATGTGGAATGATTGAAATGACAGATATAATTATGTGAATTATGTTGTAACTTAGGATGGCTTGTTCTAGCAAAAAACTATTAGCTCTAAATACATTTAAATTGTAATTCCTGCTCATGTTAACAACAAAACATTACCTTAAAAATATTTAGTGGGAGATGGACATCATTACAGCTCATATACGTCCACACCGAGGGGCACGAGCCTAACCTAACTAGTTAGGGCGATTAGGCCTTAGTCAAACCACACTGGCCCTGTGCGGATTCGTTGACTTTAAATACACCTTTGAATTACTTCTACTACTACTAATTGGGTTACTAATTGGGAGATGTACAAGCCACCCTTAACCTATGTTAGTCTATAAAAAATGTATGTATTCTACATCAATAATCATTTGACCCTATTGTTGCTAGAACATAATCTCATTCTTTCATTTGTGCAGTCAAATCAATTAGGTTTCAAAAAGCCATCAAATCGATCGCGGAGCTCAGCGACCAGCAAGCGCAAGGGATGTCGATGTGGAAATGCAACAGCAACACCTGGAAAACTGACATGTTGTGGTCAGCGATGCCCATGTTATGTTGACAGTAAGCCATGTACTGAATGCAAATGTAAAGGCTGCAGAAATCCTCATAGGCCTGATGGCATGAAGGTATGAGAAAATATTCATGCATGCTTATTGCCTGCCAAATAATTCAAATGTTTCAGATTATTTCATTAAATAAATAAGTTAAATTTTCTGATTTCTTTCATTTTTTTATACATAATTATCTGTTGATTATAATTTTAAGTATTATTTTAATTTTTTTCTTGGTTGGTAGCCTATTATTTAGGCTACAGCATTTTTTAATATCTTTTATTTACCTTATGATTTTTATATTTAATATAAAACTTATTTTTGATTATTCAACTTATTTTAATGGATTGATATATTCAATCTTTTTAAAACACACATTTGTCAAGCTTGCCCTAGCATTGTAAAATTGTTTAACAATCATTATTAAGCACACCATAGATGAATTTTAATTAGGATTTTTGTTATGACTGAATACCTAAGTGATAAGAGAGTATATTTTACCACATAGAATATTATTATTAATATCATTAAAGTATGACCAGAAACATATGGTGAAATGAGATGGCACAGTGTCTGCCGATGTTTTGAAACAAATGTTGAAAAGAATGTTAGAAAACTTGGTCATCATACCCAAACAGTAATTATATTTCATCTAAATCCCTATATACAAGCTTGACAAATGTGTGTATATCATAGGATATTTATTCTTGAATATTTCTGAATTCTGTTTTAAAGGTGAGACCACATATCCCACAGCTGGACAACATTCAGCTGAGTGTCAACACCAACCCTGAAACATCACCATCGTGTTCTGGCTCAATGGATAGTCTAGACACAGACACCCTTACTATTGAGGCTATGGAAGAATCTCTTAATTTTAGTGCTGATCTCAAATCTTCAAATATTAAAGGTATGATAGTTGTGACTGGATTTTGTTTAAAATTGCAAAATAAATTATTCTAGCACTTTGACTAAATAATGGAAAAGGAAAAAAGAAATTAATATAATTGAAATTTTGTTGGGATTGAATAAGATTGGTATCCTAGTTGTCAATGGCGTCAACACTGTATGTTAAAGATGATGGTTTGAAGTCTGCCTAAGGTGAACATTTTCTTGTATTATTTTTGTGTCTAAAATTGTTATAGAAAGTTTTGAAATTTTTAAAGTGTAAATCTCAAACATATGCAATAACTATTATTATTATTGCAATAATTAAAATGCAATAACTAACGTTAGCAATATTAACTTCCACAGTATACTCCAGTCAATTACAAGAGGTGTCACCTTCATTGCCTGCTGCCATAATGATGGACGAGGATCTAACTGGCTCTCCAGATGATGATGAAAGCTCGCCACGTGATTATGCAATCACTTCACCTCAAGATATTCAAGACTATTCTATGACATCACCAAATGATATGAGTGACATGCATGATATGTGTGATATAAATGACATGAATGAAATGAATGACATGCACGACATGCGTGACATGCACGACATGCATGACATAGGTGACATTAACAATATGCATGAAATGAATAATTTAAATGAGGCTGCAGATGATACTATGTCACCTCAATCTGGCAATGACATATCTAGTGATGTTGAGGTAGATGTATGACAGCAGCTTTCCCTAGCCAATGACTAGGGATTGTTGTCTTTATAATAGTCAGACCATAGGCCTCACAAAGCAGAAGCATACCAAATATATTTATAAAGACATGTGTCATTATTGATAAAACTCTGATTGAATTGCAAATGTGGGCTTATCAGAGCATCTTCAACTATATTCAGTCTATGTACTTCCCACATTCTTATTATTATGTAATTTATAGATATTGTCATAATGAAATGTATTGTTGTGAGTGGTCAATGTTACTATCATTTTTAAATTTTAACCTTTTTCAATTTCAGAATTAAAAGTCTGTATTTTGGTTGCAACTGAATGATGTTATCTTACATGCCACTGCTGAGAGTTGGCAGTGTCTGTAGAGATAAGTCTTGTTTAGTTCGATGTACAATGTTTGTGTAAGGATTTTTTTAATGTTTTATAATCCTTACATGCTCACAATGCCTGGTCTGGCTATTACGCAACTATCAATTTTTCTACCAATAGTTAAAATTTCAATTAACAATGACTACATTTTGAATTGCAATGTCAAGTTTATTTGTTTATCTACATTTTATGTTTGTGATTGATGAGCAAGCTATATATTTTTCGAGAGAATATAATTTCCTTAAAATCAAATATTGCTATGAACAAAGGGCTCATTTCAAATAAAAAAGACAACAAAACAATCATGGCTTAGCCATTATAATGTAATTGTTATTTTTCTAAATAAATGAAATAAAGAGTATTTATACAAAAACTGCTAAGTATACTAAAATAAGTTTAAAAAATTGATCACTTAGTGAACAACTTAAAATCAGTTTATATAATTTTAATAATTATAAACTTAAAAATACAAGAATATATTGTTTATTTATTTTATTTCTGATATTCCTTGCTTTTTTTACTACTGGTGGTAAAATTGATAGTAGTATCAAAGACAATATCATTGGACCCTTATAGTAGTAAAAATAAACAAGGATTCACCTTTAGTGAAATGTCACTGTACATGTGCGTTGTGCTAGTCACATGTGAGTTTGGAACTGGTATTAGATATATAAGCTTTACCTTTAAAAGTGTATATAGTAGTTCGGTTATATTTCCTGTAAGTTTTGTTAAAGCAATACCTATATACAAAATAAGTTATTATGAAATAGATATTGTTTGTGTATAGCTATTTTTATTTACTGAAACACGTACTTACCACGAATCAATTTTTACAATATAAGTGGATCAATATGGCTTATTTTAAATAATGCCTAATTCAGAATAATATCATTTCATTCATTATACAGTTGGCGCGCCTTGTAGTTGGAATTTTAACATTAGATTTAGCTCGCTATTTACGTAAAATATTTTAAAGCTTTAGTTAAACGTTTTACAAACTCATGTCTATTTATTATTATGTATTAGTTGCCACGTTATAGTTCTTCATTATTTTCGTGTAAATTTATGCTTTATCTTTATACAAATAAAACACACGTAGCTGCTATGCAGTAAACAGGTGGAATTAATTAAAAAATAAAGCACAGTTATCGTTTCGCGACGTATATATATATATATATATATATATATATATATATATATATATATATATATATATATATATATATATATACATCGCGAATCACGGTGTTTCAAAATAATCAATTCTTATCGAAAAATCATTATAAATATGCCCCGTCTCATGTGATGTAAATCATAGTCAATTTTGGGTTGAATGACATTAAGTATAAACAGCTAGAGATGTGACATTTTAATGAGTTTTCAATAAAGAATTGATTATTTATTGGTTATTTTGAAACAACGTGTATAATGAGTCAAATAAAATTATGAGATGCTGTATGTAGGTACAGTGCGTATTTTGTACTGAGAACCTGCAGAATGCAAACAAAAGGTTTGGGTTCCATTAGTATGTCACTATTGAGGTTTTTTTGAGTAAATTTCATATATTTGTTATCAAGTATTAGGTCATTGCACGTTTGTACAGAAATATTTTTATCACAAGCATTTGAAATAAATAGCAATATTCGAATATAATGATAATTTCAGAAGTGAATGATTTTTACAAAAATGGTTTTTAGTTTTAAGGTGAATTTTTTCAACGTACAATATCAATTTTTAACGTATGAACTTATTAGACGGTTAGAATGTGTACGTTATTTCACAAATGTATTTATTATAATCTGAAATCTGTGGCTTGAACAATACCAGTAACAAATTATTAGGTTAGATTCGTTCCTTTGTTTTAACATCAATTGAGATACTTGTAAACAATTATGTGTCATTTTAAATACCACGATTAATTAAAATAAATAATATGAAACATGCCCAACATAATGCATCCATTATATTTTAGCATGTTTCATATTATTTACATTAGACTATATTATTATATCTCGAAAAAGACGCAAAGAGTTATGTCATAAATAACTATTTGCAAATTATTCTTTGTCCATATAGATATTGTCATTATACATATTTTTTTTTGTGTTCTTAGTAAAGATATTGCGAAATATTGTACACTTATATTATATTTTACAATTCTCACCTACTCTACATTTTCATTCACTATAAATTATAACAAAATCGTGAGTAAACTAGGGGTATTGTTGTAATATTTTAAATTGCGATTTGTTAAATTTACTTGATGACCAACATCTTATTACAATGTGCCCATATACATATGTTTATGATCATTGACAGTTTCAAATCAACTTTATGATTTGCAGTTAAACTCTGCAGATAAAATGTCATAATTTGAAATATGTAATACAATTTACAAAAACTGTGATAAACTATCACCAATGATTGTGTCAGTAAACTATGCTGGCATGATAATGTTATGTGAACATATTAGACTAAATGCTATTGAGTACAAATAAATTTAATGGAAGATGTCATACAATTGGTGTAAATTTTGCTTTAAATCGTAAGGAGATAAATGAAAATAAAAACATATTTTTGTTAATTCTATACTTTTATTTATAATAATTCTAATTGTAATTAAAATAAAATTTATTCTGAATTAGGGTCGTAACATACGCATTATATCTCATCCAATTATTTCTATAGCATCTAGGTCCTCAGCCACTTGGGTCATTACTTTCGAAGTGTTCCAAATACGTTCAAATTCCTGTTTTAGTTTGAGCACCACCTTCTTATCCGATGTCATAATTGTGCTGTCCCTATTGCAGTTGACTCTGGAGGCATCGTAGTTTAATGAACCCACCACGGCCAACCCATCTTCTTCCGAAGCATCGATCAATATGAACTCGTGTTCTAAGGGTTCAGAAGGCCTGATGATTTTAACATCTATACCTTGTTCGGCGTACGATTGTTCATTTTCGAGATGTTCAGTGCTATGAATAGCGACCCTGATATTTGCTTTGTTCTTCTGCTGCACGTTCATCAAACATTTTGTTATTGTTTCACTGTCGAGTCCCGGCACGCAAACGTCCACAGTCCGGGAAGCGTGGGCTATGACGTAATAAATACAAAATAAGTTGTCTAATCCGATTTGTTTCGTCTGGGCCTCGTCTGGTCCGCCGTACATTAATACCTCGTCAATCGCTGCGTCGCCTTGTCTATCGAGTTTGTTCCTTATAAATCTATATAACAATCCACACAGAAATGATCCGCTAACGCATAAGGTGGTTCTCCAATTTACTGACGACATGTTATTGTTGCAAACAAACAGCACTCACGCTAACGGTTTCGTTGGAATTGATGCAATGGTGTTGATAATGCGAGTACTCGTTTTTTAATCACCTACCCTCATGTTAAAAATAATGAAAGGTGGGTTCTAAGTAGGTAGGTACTCTGTTTGCTGTGAAGCGAGTTATGAAACAATTTTTTTCCGCTTAAAAACAATAATATTACTATATTAATTAAAGTTAAAAAAATAATAAAGAATGTTTGCTTATAATAATCTCTTTTGTGATTTGGGTAGGTTTGACAGTTGTGTTTTGACATTTTGGTAAACATAAATCCCTCCTCTATTTGCTACCTACTACTGTTTTCACTGAATTTAGTTCCCAATAATTTTTTTTAGTTATTCATGTTAGTACCTGTATTTTAAACATTAAGCAATGTCCCAGAAGCGTGCACGTATCGCCCCAGCATCAGCTAGCCGTGGTTGCATCACTGCTGCGAAGGTGTCTGGAAACAGTAAACCTTCTGATGACCATCAAAAACAAAGTCACAAAAGCAAGAGTAAAATACCAAATAGTTTGCGATATGATCTTGAAAATGCACTTGTCGGTGTAAGTGCCTGCTATTATGTAATGGCAACGTTTTATCATGCTACCATTCTCGTAAATAGCTGCAGGATCTTGTTTCTATTTACATCAATGACCATGTATTTTTTCCCCAAAAGTAGTATTCTAAGAAGGAGTGACTTAATTATTCATTTAAATTTTTTAATTAAATATATTTGGTATTTTTAATATATTTGGTAGTATTATGACGAATAAATTTTTATTAGTATTAGTATTAGCATATTAGATACCTTTGCTGATTGCTGCTGATTGTTTTCATTCGAAAGCTAGTGTCGTAATATAAATAAGTTATAATAACATATGCCAATACAGCCAAAATAGAATTGAGATTTGTGAATATTTTAACCGAGAAAAAATTAATAAGTAACCATTTAAGTTAATTTATTGACAATAACCCAGACGTCAAAACTGAATTCGTACTCAAATTTTGTAAATTTTTCAGTTATGTGACGTGTGGTTCGAAGAGATCAAGCCACACTTGGTGCGCAACAATATAAAGGTGCATATCCACGAGGCGGGCTCTGCCGGCGACCGCCAGCAGGCCTGCGGCGCGCCCGACTGCTCCCACCTCGACCCAGGTGCTGCCCCCGATGTACGGGCTACCATCTGCCGGTGCATCCCACTATCTACATTTTATACAACTTTCTTGACAGGCAGACTGCCCATCTGATGGTTAGGGTTACAGTCGCCATTACAGTACACGAGGTTCTTGTAAGATTCGCAGATTTGTAATCCCTACAAAAAGTTAAATGTACAACGTTGCCCACTTGTGACAAAATGTCTATGTCACTGTACCGTGTCCGAAATGTACGTGTCCGAATTACATTTAACCGACGTCTTTATGACTTAACTTTATTTAACCAACGTAATATCTATATTTTATAACATCGAAATATCATTTGGCATAAGTATTATTCTACCGAACTAAGTACGTTTCACCGATTTTCAAATTATGTTTTTACTATGGCTGAAGTATCTTTTGAACTTTTTTCAATTGCCAGTTGATGCGTGCTTGCTAGCATGCTGCAGGCTTACTCGCGATAACAGCAAAGATAAGCTGATCTGCTCAGCTTACTTATTATCGAAGTTATGCTTAGCCTGAGCATAACGTACAATGTTGCATACAAAGGCGGACTTAATGCCTGGAGCCTTGTCTGCCGTTCAACCTTCAGGTTATTCAGAGAGTAAAGAAGTAGATGTACAAGGGTCAGTAAGTGGTAATCGAGCTTCATATAATATTTATGTTTACGGTACACCGAAATAATATTTGTAAAGTATTTTTTTTTCTGTAGCGTCGACGGCCTCGAACTGTCAACTATGCAGGCTGTTGTTCAACGCAGCCAACAGCATTGAAAGCGCGGTCTCACAGGCCGCCACCGCCGCCGCCGTGCCGTCCTGTACCGTCGCCGGAGAGTCATCACTCCTCCCAGAATCAGGTATGTTCTCCATCTACTGCCATTTGTATGCCATCTGTATAACTAAAAACATAGAAATCTACGTAGTTTTCCTTGTATCACAATATAATCCTCCCGGTGGACCAATAACATTAGTATCTTCTCGGTCTATAGCAATTAAAGGTAGGTAATTTATTATTATTTTTTGTAATAAATCCACTGTTTAACATGTTTTTCGATGCAAAGAGGAGCTCGAGATGTTTCACATTTTTTGTTACCCATCATAGGTTTCACGAATTTCATATGTACATTATCTGACGCTCCTACGGTGAAGGAAAACATCGTGAGGAAACCTGCATACGTACCTGCGAAGTAATTCAAAGGTGTATGTGAAGTCAACCAATCCGCACTGGCCAGCGTGGTTTGACTAAGGCTTAATCGCCCTAACTAGCTATATAGGGTATCCCTTGCCCCTAGGTGGGGACGTATATGAGCGGCGATAATGATGATGATAATCATAGGCCTGACTGGCCAACGTTGCTTAACGTTAGCAATCGATAGCGGAGTTCACACGCTACTGTGCCGCTGAGCTCTTTTATTGTAGTTGGTCATTTTTTTTTGTTGTTTAGTTGATACTGAAAACGGCCCAAAAAGGTTCCGCCTTTTGCCCGAGTTAGTCTGACGTTATGTCGGGCTTATGCCAGGACTCCACTTACGTTAATGTAAGTATTAACGTTTGCGTCGTAATAAGCGTTGTTGAACGAGTAAAAATAACGCCTCAAAACAGGGCTACATCTACGGTGTCTGCTATAAAAGCTAGGATTGGTAGTTCCAATAATAAACTGAAGAAATTAAGGTCATTACACAGGCAGTCTTGACTTCTGCATTCCCGACTTCTACTGTACCTAGGACTTGTAGCCGTGCTATAAAAATGGGGCGGCCGCTCCGGCATCAGTCAATGCCCCATTTCTGATCAGAGGGCCTATTGAGTCTCATGGTTTTGCAAATGATATCATAGTGCAAAATGAAAAATACGATTTCCGGTCCGATTTTTGATAATTTCTTCATTACTTAATAATGACATCATTGAAATGATGCCATTGTGATGATATCATTGGAGATCGGTAATACGAAATGCAGTATTTCATAACTTCTTTTTCTCAAATTTATACCATGTCATACGATGAAAGATCCATAATTGGCCTGCAGAGCATGTTACATGTCATTCATGAGGTTGCAAATTGGACGTCAGCGACCGGCGGTGGGTAGCGGCGCGGTCGATCATCCATAAAATTTAATAATTTCGTTCGAAATTATTAAGTTCAATTTGCCGCTAAAGCAGCTAATGTGCCTGGACGTTAAATAGGACGTTGGGTATCTTAATGCATTACCGAACGTTATTCCAGATTAAATAAGGTAGGTTTTCATATTTCTAGAGTCCGCGTCGAAGTTGTAAATCAAATGTGAGGCGAACGCGTGGTCGCCGCGAAGCTTTGCCTGCGCCCGCGGTAGTAGACCGGCTGGGGCGAGTTCCGCGCCTTTGCCGCATGCATAGCCTCGTAAGTTGACACCGGCCACGCCACTGAACTGTACACTCGGGGACAAGTAGTAACAATAGATGTCCTCATCATTCCCGATTCCCAATCAACCCTAGGGCGGGATGCACACCCAGGCTGGTTATGTGGATATGCCCGTGTAATAAATAATGTAGTATCCTGCTATATTAGTAGTTAAAATACTATCCGGGCGCGTGGGTAGTGGAGTCGCAGTGTGTACCTTACCTAGCGCGCCCATAAGGGCAGGGAGAGCACCGGGGGGTTTTAGTGGGTAGGCCTGGCACTCTGCCGGGAGAAGCGCACACACGCTCGCCGTCTAGCCAACGGTGGGTACGGTGCGGTTACGCAGTGATTCCCCCCGAAAAAAAAGTAGGTTAAATAATAAATATTAGTAGGCTAGCAAAAAATTTTCATTTACACAATAAAGTTTCAATTCTAATCATGCTGTATTTGTTTTAATTTATATGGCATCTACTTATATTTTAGAGGTAAAATTAACAGTTTCAAAAACAGTTGAAACTGTTAATTTTACCTCTAAAATACCCTACCCAATAGCAATCGATAGGCATGGTGTGCAATAATTTTATGTTCATCCCTGCATTATAGGCCATCTCTATAAGTCTTTGCAGGTCCTGATCATTTTGTATGTATTTCAGATTAACCCCAGACAAAAGCAAAAAATGGTAGAAAACTGGACGCAAACGTCGGCTGTAACGCATTCAAAAGTAAACAAAATTAAGACACCGGATGTAATGATGCCATGCTGCCAGACTTACGTTATAGATGATGCTGGATGTCATAAACCAGGAAACAGACTGTCAAACATAGAACAGTCCAAAGTAATTAAAACTATATTCTTTAACGGTTAAAAATTTATACGTATTAGTTTGTCCCTATATTTTGATTTAATGTCGATGATTTGTGCTTCTCCGTGCCAGAGTCTTCAGACCCGTGTGAGAGCCATGCTACCCGTGGGAGAGCCATGCTTCGGCACGAATGGGCCGGCTCGACCGGAGTGATACCACGGCCTCACAGAAGACCGGCGTGAAGCAACGCTTGCGTTGTGTTTCGTCGTGTGAGTGAGGGTACCGGAGGCCCAACCCCCTACTCCCCTATGATGGCGCAGTTAAATCGAGTGTTACCCCAGGAGGGTACCAACTGCGCTAGCGTTGGAGAATCCCTCTCTGGACGTCCACTTCCAGGACGCAACATACCTGGGCGTGGACGCCTAGGCCGCCCCTCGTATTCTGGGGGGGCAAAACCGCGCTCAAAGATACCTGGGGCAAGAGCAAACCCACGGCACTCCCTGCCACACTGACTGTGGACTTCTGTAACATTAGGGGTCTTCATTCCAACCTCAATGCTGTCCACCACCACCTCGAGACAGTAAAGCCGGCCTTGCTCTTTTTGACGGAGGCGCAGATATCGTCTCCGGCGGATACTTCTTACCTTTCCTACCCAGGGTCGGACTGGAACACCTCTTCGCACCTAAGGCCGGTGTGTGCGTGTACGTCAGAGACGATATTTGCTCTCGGCGTCTCGGTGTAGACAGCGACGACCATCCCCGCGTCTATTCGTACCTTGAGTTGTCGTGTGAAAAAGAAATATAAATATATTGTGGGATGGAATAAATACGTCGGTGCCGCTCACAGGGAGGCGCGGCGTTGTTATGAAATATGGTTGCTACATGGGAAACCTACTAGTGGGTATATTTACAGTGACATGTATGAATCGAGACGATATTTCAAGTCTCAATTAAAATATTGTCAAGATAATAATAAGCAAATACAAATGGACATTATTGCTCAGCACCATAAAAATAAAGACTTCAATGTTTTGGAAGTGTACAAATAGGCTTAGTCCCAAGCTAAGCCTCCCTGCGAGTGTCGCTGGCATGTATGAGCCGCAGGATATAGCAAATGTATTTCAAAATTGCTTTCAAGTTGCCTCCCCGCTACCTGATATGCATGGGGTGCTCGGTGTTGAGGAGGGTGCCCAGGATCACAGTGTACTCTTTTCGGCTAAGGATGTGGCTACTGTAATAAGGAAAATGACGAGAGGAAAGTCACCCGGGCACGATGGCCTCACCATCGAGCATCCTAGGTATGCAGGTGTGCATCTGCCAAGGGTTCTCTCTATGTTTTTTAATTTTTGTTTAAAGCACAGTTATTTACCAGCGGATCTGATGTATACGATCGTTGTACCAATATTAAAAAATATGACTGGTGATGTATCGGACATAGCTAACTATAGGCCCATTTCGCTAGCTACAATCATAGCTAAGGTGCTGGATAGTCTGCTTGATAAGCAATTGGATCAACACATTTATCTGAACGATGCCCAGTTTGGATTTAGGCCAGGCTTATCCACGGAGAGTGCGATCCTTTGTCTTAAGCAGACCGTACAGTACTACACAACCAGAAAAACGCCTGTATATGCATGCTATTTAGATTTATCCAAGGCTTTTGATATGGTATCATATAAATTGCTGTGGCATAAGCTTAAAGATGAGACCAGTGTTCCCCCTGAGGTCGTGTCCTTATTTAGCTATTGGTACAAAAACCAAAAGAATAGCATTAAGTGGGCAGGAACGCATTCAAATGTGTACGGGTTGGAGTGCGGGGTGAGGCAGGGGGGGTTGAGCTCGCCACGCCTCTTCAACCTGTACATGAACAATCTTATCGTTGAGCTTAGCAACGCCAATGTCGGGTGTCATGTTGATGGCGTATGCATCAACAATATAAGCTACGCGGATGATATGGTGTTGCTGGCCCCATCGATAAGTGCAATGCGTAAACTGTTAAGCATCTGCGAAAAATATGCTGTAGCCCACGGACTCAAGTATAACGTCAAGAAAAGTGAGTTCATGGTTTTCAAAGCGGACACAAAAACTTACTCTGTAGTACCTCAGCTTCAACTTTGTGATACACCTTTAAAACAGGTTGATACATTCAAATACCTTGGTCACTGGGTGACAGAGGACTTGCGGGACAATATGGACATAGAAAGGGAACGTAGGGCGCTGGCCGTACGTTGCAATATGTTGGCTCGTAGGTTTGCACGTTGCAATAACAATGTTAAAGTGACACTTTTTAAGGCTTATTGCCAGACATTTTACACGTGCAGCTTATGGGTCAATTTCACGCAGCAGGCGTACAGCGCACTAAGGGTTCAGTATAATAATGCATTCAGGGTGCTGCTTGGTCATCCGCGATTTTGCAGCGCGTCGAATATGTTCACCGAGGCGCATATAGACGGCTTCCACGCGTTGATCCGAAAACGGTGCGCTTCGCTTATGGGTCGTTTTCGCAACAGCACAAACAGCATTCTGAATGCATTAGCCACCAGATGGGACTCTCCTATGGTGAGGCGCTGGGTTCACCTGCACTGCACGCCAGCATCGGTGTGTAGATGAGCACAGTTAGTTTATAATTATTATTTATTTTCCTTAATTTTGTTTGCATTTACTACTAACATAGGTTAAGAAGATTGTTACTAACAAAGATATGGACTCCGTCTGAAATAAACGCATTTATTATTATTATTATAGCGGTGATACTGAAACCGACCGACTCATCGAGCACGTTCAAATAGCTGCAGACGCTGTGCTGCAGCAGATCCCACTCGCGGAGATCGTGATACTTGGCGATTTTAACGCACACCACACTGAATGGCTCGGTTCAAGCAAAACCGATCATGCGGGGAGATCTGTTCACGCCTTCGCTCTTGCATATACACAATTGGCTTAACACAATTGGTTACTACGCCCATGCGAATCCCCAATGTGGAGCGCCAGGAACCTTCACTGTTGGATCTTCTGCTGACTTCTCACCCCGACGGCTATCTCATATCTGTCGGCGCTCCTCTTGGCTCCTCGGATCACTGCCTTATTAGGAGTGCGGTGCTACCCTCGTCCTTGCAACGACTTCGAGTTGCACGTAGTCGCCGCGTGTGGCACTACAAGTCAGCAGACTGGGATGGGATGCGGTCCTTTTTTGCGTCCTACCCTTGGAGAAAGGTTTGCTTTATGCCCGACGATCCCAACGTCGCCGCCGAGTCTGTTGCCGATGTGGTGTTGCAGGGTATGGAAATTTTCATTCCATTCTCAGTTGTCCCCATTGGTGGCAGGTTCCAACCTTGGTTTGGTCAATCTTCCAAAAAGGCTTCTCGCTGGAAGCAGAAAACCTACCAAGCCTGGGCAAACGCGGTGACGTCTCGGGATGAAAATACCAGCGCTTTAAAAAGCAGTATAACTTTGCCCCCAGATCCTTCAAAAGAGACATTGCAAGAGCGAAGTCGGAGCACATCAGTAGAATTGGCGAGAAACTAGAGCGTCTTCCTTCGGGGTCTCGTGCGTTCTGGTCTCTCGCCAAAGCTACCCAGGGAAATTTCTGCACGCCATCCTTTCCACCATTGCACAAGGATAACACATCGTTAGCCCATGATGCAAAAGAGAAAGCCGATCTTTTTGGGAAAGTCATTGCATCCAACTCGACTTTGGATGACGGGGGACAGGAACCGCCGACCATACTGCGGTGCAAGAGCTTTATGCCAGATATTCGGTTCCACCAAAGCTCAGTGCGTCGAGTACTATTCGCCCTGGATATCCATAATTCGTGTGGGCCCGATGGTATCCCTCCTATCGTGTTAAAGACGTGCGCTCCAGAGCTGGCACCGGTTTTAACGCGTCTATTTCGGCTCTCTTATTCATCTAGCGTAGTCCCACCCTCGTGGAAGACAGCTTTAGTGCATCCGATCCCTAAGAAAGGTGACCGCTCGAATCCGTCCAACTACAGGCCGATAGCTATAACCCCTTTGTTTTCAAAGATAATGGAATGAATTATCATCCGCCAGCTCCTTCGGTACCTAGAGGATCACCATCTGCTCAGTGACCAACAATACGGCTTCCGTAGGGGTCGTTCTACTGGTGATCTTCTAGTTTACTTGACTCATCATTGGGCAGAGGCAATTGAAGCGAAGGGGGAGGCACTGGCAGTTAGTTTGGACATCGCGAAGGCCTTTGATCGGGTGTGGCACAAAGCGCTTCTCTCAAAACTTCCTTCATATGGGCTTCCCGAGAAATTATGTAGATGGGTCACTAGTTTTTTAGCAGACAGAAGCATCAAGGTCTTAATTGATGGCGAATGCTCAGACTCACTGTCTGTAAATGCTGAGGTCCCCCAAGGGTGTGTGCTATCACCTACACTATTTCTTCTGCATATCAATGATATGCTGCAAATCAGCGGCATTCATTGTTATGCAGACGAGAGCACGAAAGGCACCTTCTATAACGGCCGTGCGAACATTTCTCGGGAAAGCGTCATTGAGTGCCGGAATAAACTTGTGTCCGAAATTGAATCTTCATTAGAGAAAGTCTCTAACTGGGGTCGACTTAATTTGGTTCATTTCAACCCTACAAAGACACAGGTTTGCGCGTTCACCGCAAAGAAAATGCCATTTGTCGTATCTCCTCGCTTTCAGAGTATCCCCCTAACTGCCTCAGCCAATATTGAGATCCTTGGTATTGACATAACGAGCGAAGTCCAGTTCCGTGGCCACTTAGAGGGTGAGGCTAAATTAGCTTCTAAGAAGCTTGGTGTGCTCAATAGATCGAGACAGTATTTCACTCCGGCGCACCGCCTTCAGCTTTATAAGGCGCAGGTTCGGCCTCATATGGAATACTGTTCTCATCTTTGGGCTGGGGCACCCCAATACCAGCTTCTCCCACTGGACCGCATTCAACGAAGAGCGACTCGAATCGTCGACTGCCTGGAAATATCAAATCGGCTTGATACTTTGGCGCTGCGTAGAGATGTCGCCGCGCTATGCATTTATCACGGGGAATGCTCCAAGGAATTGTTCGGACTTATACCTGCCGCCTCTTTCCACCATCGTTCCACGCGACAAAAAATCCATGCCCATCACTTACATGGTTGGCAGTCCACAACTGTGCGATTCTCCCGTAGCTTCCTGCCTCGCACAGTCAAACTTTGGAACGAATTGTCGCCTGCGGTATTTCCGGACCGATACGACCTTCAAACTTTCAAAAAAAGAGCGTATTCCTTCTTCAAAGGCCGGCAACGCACTTGTAACTCCTTGCGGGTGTCCATGGGCGACGGTAATCACTTACCATCAGGTGATACGTCTGCTCGTTTGCCCCCTATACCATAAAAAAAGTCTACTCTAAACTGATTGGATTTTTAACCGATTTCAAAAAAGGAGGAGGTTATCAATTCGGTTGTATTTTTTTTTATGTTTGTTACTTCATAACTCCGTCATTTTTAAACCGATTTCCAAAATTCTTTTTGTATTCGATAGCAAAATATTAATACCAGCTCACCGAATTAGGGTTTCTTTCACTAAAAAGATTTCATTCACTAAAAAGTTAAAAATAAAAAAAAAATACAAAAAATAAAAACCGACTTCAAAAACACTGAAAACTTAAAAATAATATAAGAATAGGTACAGACAACATCACACTTCTATATTGAAGTCGGTGACAAATTTTAACACTTTCTAGGAGATCATCGTTTGGCGCCGACTTCAATATAGAAGTGTGATGTTGTCTGTACCTATTCTTATATTATTTTTAAGTTTTCAGTGTTTTTGAAGTCGGTTTTTATTTTTTATAAAAAAAACTTCTAATTGACGACTTGGGTGCGTTTGAGCACATCAGCACAATCTTGCCCGACGGAGGGCAAAGATATGACCTAAGGTGGAGCACGCAAACTCAAATGTGCCTGATCACTCTTGTCTTGCCTTGAGAATCCCCAAATTACTCGTATATACAGCTGGAAACCCGAACGCAGGAAGATCATTCCATAGCATATTTAATCATTTATGCACATGAACTATGCCATCCATTGGAATTATATGTCATCATATCATATGTGAACTACGTAATTTTGATGTAATCATGGAAATATTGGCGACATAGATCAGAGATCACCAAGACGCATCCGGCGTTGCACCAATGCATACCGTAGTATAATTCAAATCTAATCAGATCGCTTAGTCTCGCACTAATGCATTGCAAAATTTTACCGATTTTTATTCGATCGCATGCATCGATCGAACGCGTTAACGCGAATTTGTATGGGAAATGGGATAGAGGCAACGCCATGTAGTGTTGAGGTAACGCCACCTAGTAGCCACTAGATGGCGCTGCCTTAATCTCACACAAATTCACGTTTACGATACGTGATCGAGCAAAACTCTCATTACTCTGTCTTGTCTCATTACTCTGTCTATTAAACTCTCGTTACGGCGTCAGTATAATACTGTGACTATTACCTTTTTAAAAACAGATGGACTTTATGATGGATGGATATTATTAATACTTAAACCATCGTGGTATAATAGCTTTTGAGTTGCACAATAAAATGGGTAGTACCTACCTCTTCTGCGCAGACTGCCTCCTTCTATATAGGACTCGAACCCAAACCCACTACAACGGTTTCATGGCTACTAATGAAGATTTTTATTTAGGTACCTAGATCTCATACTGCGAGCTCCAAAGTGGGTCAGAAAATCGATGTTGGGCTAAATAATTTACCAGTACGAAAACAACAGAAGAATCGGAAGTCGATACCACATATCTCAGAAGTAAGAAAAGACATGTCATATATGGAGTACCGCAAGGGAGTGTATTAGGACCACTTTTATTTTTGGTATACATAAATGACCTACCATTGGCAATTAAACATCCTATGACATTATTTGCAGATGATAGTACAGTCTCCATAAAATGTCCTGATATTCATTTATATGAATCCGATATTAATAATACATTGACAACAATAATTGAATGGCTTAACAATAACAACTTAAAAATAAATCTTGATAAAACTAACATAATGCACTTCAGACAAAAACAAAACGTTTGCTCAGGTATATTACTCAAACACAATGACAAGGTTATCAAAGAAGTAGACAGCACACGATTTCTTGGTATTCTCATTGACACTAGATTAAACTGGAAAGATCACATAAATGAATTGACTAACAGAATAAGTAGTTTGGCTTATGCCTTATTTAAACTTTCATTGGTCGTCAACACTGATGCATTGCTTACAGCCTACTATGGTCTGGTTGAACCCATTCTTAGATACGGATTAATATTTTGGGGAAATTCGACAGATAAGGATATGGCATTCAAATTTCAAAAGCGCTGTATTCGGGCCATCATCACAGCTCATATACGTCCCCACCGAGGGGTTCGAGCCTACCCTATGTTAGGGTGATTAGGCCTTAGTCAACCACGCTGGCCCAGTGCGGATTGGTCGACTTCACATACATCATTGAATTTCTTCGCAGATGTATGCAGGTTGCCTCACGATGTTTTCCTTCACCGTAGGAGCGTCAGACAAATGTACATATGAAATTCGAAACGAAAAACACATTGGTACATGGCGGGTCTCGAACCCCGACCCCCCGATTGGAAGGCAAGTGCCGAAACCACAGCGCCACCGACGCTCTTCGGGCCATGTTTGGTCTTAAAACATCTGACAGTTGTGCTCCACTATTTAAAAAACACAAAATTTTAACACTTCCGTCACTATATATAGCAGAGGTAGCATTTTTTGTGAGGCAAAATCGTCATCTGTTCCCTCGCCTAGCAGATATGACAGTTCGAAATCGACGAGATGACGATAAAGTTTGGATACATCCTGGAAAAACCGCGTTATTTAGAAAGAGCATTACAGGCATGGGTCCAAGAATTTATAACAAAATTCCAAAAAAAAATCAGACAATTAAATGATAATACATTTAAGAGAATGCTAAAGAAATTGTTACAAGAAAAATGCTACTATAATATCAATGAATATATTAACGACATTTTTTAATACATTTTTTTTATTTTGTTTAATTGTGTGAATGAATTATATTTAAATTCTACTTTTGACATTATGACATTATTGATATTTTTAATAATTTTAATTAACATTGTATTGAATTGACTTGAAATTATATTAATTAATTATTTTGTTTCTATTTTGACATTAACGATTTATTATTAGTGATTTGACATCTTATTAATTTTGACTTGATTTTAATAATTTGATGGGACATTTTATTAATTAATTCATTCATTTATATTTTGACATTAACAATTTCATAATAATTGATTTGAGATTTGTATTTGAGCTGACAATTCATTAATCTTATTTTGGTATTGATTTTAATTTCATCTCTATTTTGATATTTACAGTATCAAAATGAGTGTTTTAAATAAATTGTAACATAGTTTAAGCCATACGTATTGTGTAAACATAAATTTTGCATGCCGAAGTCGGCAAATCGTGTGTAGCCTTCATAACAACGTACGTGACATCTAATTATCTGTATTAATATGATAATTGTATCCACGATTTGAGCAAATAAATATTATGATTATGATTATGATTATAAGAAATAAAATACTAACCTTCCTTACAATTTATTATAATTATACACAAAGACATTTTGCTAAATTGTCCTTCTGATACGGACCCTACTCTCGGCCTTATTAATAAAACATTTACTCCTTGGATCATCCTCGGATTAGTTACTCCGTGTTTTGTCTTGTTTTCGCACATGTCGTCTGCCATATGTCAAAACAAGACAAAACACGGAGTAACTAATCCGAAGGATAATCCAAGGAATATCGTTTTTTATTAATAAGGCCGTAAGGGTTTATTGGACATACAGGAGGTTTCCAGGAGGGAGACTCTGTACCAGGGTCGTCTGCTTGGGTACCTCCGTGTTACCTATTTCTGCCACAAAGCAGCAGTGCTTGCATTGCTGTGTTCCGGTTTGAAGGGTAAGATATGGCAGTGAAATTACTGGGTACCGTGACGTTATGTAAATATGATGTCACAAGTTGGCAACGTACACTGTGGTTCGTGTGGGGGTTGCAGTTTTGCAGCGAATCTCACAAGAGCCACATGTATTATAGGTGACTGTTACCACTTACCATCAGGTGGGCAGTTTGCTTGTTTGGCAACGCAAAAAAAACAGCAACAACAGTGAAGGAAAACATCGTGAGGCAACCTGCATATATTTGCGAAGAAACTCAGTATGTTAAGTCGACAAATCCGCACTGGGCTACCGTGGTTGACTAAGGCCTAAACACCCTAACCTGAGTTAGGGTAGGCTCGAGCCCCTCGGAGGGGACGTACAGTCGACAAAGTTGCCGGTCTACCAGTATACCTCTTATTGTTTGAAATAATGCTTCCCAAAAAAACTACTGATAGACCGCGAACTTTGTCGACTGTACATGAGCTGTGGTGTATACTGCTCGCATTATTAGAACACAACAGTTCACACAATTGTTTAATTAATTCATTAATTATTTCCAGTTTAATCAGCAAGATTTGAAGCCCCGAAAATTAAACTCAAAACAAGTGAATCCAGTAGTTCAGCAACATTTGCAACGTACGCCTTCTACAAGTCATCCAAGGCGAGGCAAAGGAGAGTTGCAATCTGCAGTATTGTTCCAAGATGTACGATTTAATCTTACTGTGGCGTTGTATTGTTTACCGTGGCACTTATTACGTTGGCTGTCATACTTTTATTCTACTGAACTGTTAGTTAAAGATGATGCGAAAATTCTTTGGGTCATTAAATCGAGGCGTTAAATGCAACTATGAAATGGCGAAATAATTTCAGTTCAACGAATATTCAATTCGCAGGCCATTCTAATCCCTTATTATTGGATGTTCATAACAAGACAGCCGATGAAGTTTGTTCTTTTACAGAATATCCTACTTTGTATAACTTACGTTGAGCGCTAGCGATCCTATGCACCATATACTTAGATGTAGCATTTTGTGCAATTATCTTCTTTTAGGCATTGTAAAAGTTTACTTAGAAAAAATCTCTTTTCTTTACCTTTCTATTAAAATTAAGGTTATTCAAAGCTAAGTGAATTCAGCTGCATTCCGAAATATGAATTTGAAGGAAGTCACCGGTGTGACTAGCAAGCAATAGTTGATTGCCACAGACAATTAATCCGGGATGCGCCTTATAATAATGAAATAATAATAAAAAATACACATAAAATAATTAATTTGCCATAGTCCAGCGCAGTAGAATCGTTGTATTATGTGCATCCATTCCTAAATCTCTGTAAGGCACAAAATTATGGACCATAAAATATAAATGTTATTTCAGGATCTTATCGACATAATTGCAGAGAAGTACGACAAGCAAGTGAAGGTGTTGTTTCAGAGTTCAAGTAAGGAAGAATCTTCGACGTGGAATTTGAAATCGATACCTTATATTAAGCGGACTCCTTGGAGGTAAAAAAATCTCGCCTTTTGTATGATTTGTAAGCAAGCAAATTTTTTACACCATGCAAACTCTGGAATGATTCTACCATTTTTTTTGTGCTTAGGCTGTTTCATTCGATTTATTTTAATTTAGATATTTTTATTTTAATATATTAAGTATTAGACGTCGGTATATTTTTTAAATAAAATAGATTTTATTTGTAATGTGTATTCTTTTAATCTGTAAGTGTTAATAAGTCATAATAGCGTTTGATAGTTTCATACATACTGCACCACCTGCCTACTGCATTCAAACTTTTTTAAATATCACATTGCTCAGAATCGTGATCCATATTTCAAATGACACGTGGGAGTATGCTCTCATATTTTGTTATTCCACGTAAACAATGTGCTAACACTTCCCACACTTTTGCTAAGAACTATATACCCACAAAGGCTTTGAGATTCGATTTAATTATAATACTGATGAACAATATTTTCAAGAAGACGTCGATGTGATGTTTCTGGACAAAGTTACGTTATGACATTACAAGGAAATAAATAACAAGGAGCTACACACGCGACACTTTTTAATTGGTATACAACATCCTTACGTCTATTTACCTTACTTACGACTCTTTACAAAATTACAACAGACGTATCGACTACAAAGGCAGTACAGGGAGTGATTTTCACACGAATAAAATAATTTACAAAACAACAGTCGAACATATACATCACGCTCACTAAACTAAATAAATAAGTCACACGTCACCGGGCTTCGATCGCGACCGCGACAGCGGCGGCGCCGTCCGGCCGGGGCCGAAGCGCTCACGCTCTTTGGATCCGAGAAGAGTTTATGGAACGTTCTCACATCACACGCACGTCCGATTAATTTGTGTGCTTTACGTAATCCGTCTCGTAGTACGCGGCTCCGTGCGCGCCCTTCCTGTCGAGCGCCCGGACCCGCACGAATAGGAACGCGGCCACCAGCGACGCCACCACCAGGACTAGCAGCAGCATGATCAGTCCCGCCACGAACGACGGCACCGACATACATATCGTTTCAGGATCGGTCGCGGACTGAATCACCACCGTCTCGTTCGCTGCGGCGTTGTTCAGCGCGAAGTTCACATCACCAGGCGCCACCACCTGAATGGTTCGGCTGGTGTTCACGTCTGTCATTTCTTGCGCGTCACGTTTGTATATGCGGGTCGGCGTGGACGTCTCTCGCCGCCTTCTGATGCCTGCTAATCTCTCTGGTAAGTCTTCCACTGAGCGCGGGCGCCCGCCTAATGTTGCGAGATTTCCGTGCCCTTCGTCTTTCCTCTTGACGGTGTTGTATACGCCGCGGCGGCCTGGCGGCGGCGGAGGTGGTAGGTTTACTTCATCTTCGTCCCGCGGTGGAGCCGGTGATGATGGGCTGGGTGCGTTCGGTGTCGAGGATACTTGAGCCTGAGGAGGTGGTACTGCGTCATCTCGTTTTTCTGAGAACGAGCCCGTCGCGTCTGCAGGATGTCGTGGATCTGGGAACGCCGGAGGCACCCCGTATTCTGCGTGTGGGGATGGTGGAGGACCGTACTCTGCGTGTGGCGCGTTCGGAACGCCGTATTCTCCAGCACCTAGTGAATTGCCTGCAAGTAACGGTACTCCATAGTCTGCACCGAGATTGCATTTTGGTTCGGGACAATTGTATCTACATACTTGAATGACACATTGGAAGTGCACGTTCATCGAATCGGGGAATTTGAAAGCTTGGAAATAGGCAAACGATACCACAGATGCAGAAGGTCCAAAGTTCTTTATTTTCTGGAATTTGCTCATAATTTTAGGCCGCACCACGCATCCGTATTGGTCAACCAATTGTATGGGTGCTCTCTTGCCGTCGTGTGCTACACAATTTCTGACAAGCATGTCAAATTTGTTCTCGTCATCTTTGATAGCTAGCACCATCGTCATAGTTTGTCCTATTTTCACAATCCCCGACACTTCGGATGCCCAAGGACCTTTTCCGACCTGAATTTGCATCCAACACTGCAGGTTGTCTCCGAGAAAGTTCGCAGTGACCGCATGTAACATATCGACTTGGAAAGGTCTGAAAGTGACAGCTTTTTCGTAGAAGTCGTACCACGTGCAACGAAGTTTTCTCGCTTGATCCCATACTTCTTGGACGTAAGGGTCGTATTGGACAATAATTGTGTTTTCTACGTAAGATCCACTGGGCGTCGGACTTCCGTATGCCGCTACATTGTGATTCGCAGAACTTGACATACCACAACTGTTGAGAAAAATTTCAAACGTTGCGCTGAGGTGACCTGTGCCCGGCTTCAGGTGCATGCAGTGTGGGTCACTATAGAATCCTTTCGAAAATATCATTCCATAGAAAGGGCGATCGAACTCGATGTTGACCCGCATGTGTGTTTTCTCACACTGCACTTGGAGGTGTTTGATTTTGGGGCTGTCTGGCGTCGCGAGCGGCCACGGGTCGTCCGAGTGTGCTGGCGGCAGTGGGGGCCCATAGCCGCCGCCGGCTCGGTGCTCGAGTGGCAGTGATGCGGAGTCTACCGGGGGCTCGCATGCTGCGTCCTGAAAACAGGAAAAATAAACACGTTAATTTATTATAACAATAAACTAAAGACTGTATGAGCCACAGTTAATGGCTACCTGTGACGCGACGAGTGACGGGCGACCCGACCTGCGATGTACTAAATAAGTTTGCCATGCATGTGCCGCGTTAAACTATGGAGTTCCCGATGCTCGTTACCACAATTATTGTTTGTTATATGTGACTTTGCATTTTCTTTAAAAAATCAAATAAATTTAAAAAATGATGAATAAATCAATTAAGAAAACATTGTTTTTCTTTATTGATTTATTCATCATTATTTTAAATTTATTAGCATCGAATTTCGTCGGGGCTGGAAAGAGCTCGGTGGTCTAGTTGGTCAAGGCGTCAACACGGTATGCTGGAGACGCGGGTTCAAATCCCGCCCGAGACGAAATATTATTCATTATTGATTTATTTATCATTTTCGCAATTATTGCTTCTAGGCGTTCTAGTCTAGTCACAAGTCGCGTTTCAGGTAGTGTGTCTACTGCTAGCCAAACTACTGGCAACGTAAATGTAAACTGACTTAATTTTCTGATTAGCAGACTCGTTATGTCAATCACATTAAATATTTCTAAAATTGGAAGTTGGAACGATGCCCAAATATACAGCCTTTTGACCGTTTCTTGAAAAGATAAGTCAACTTTTTACGGCCAGCTATATAGCTGCAGGCGCACTTAACTAATTCCTGTGCTTAAAGAATATATTATTGATAGATAAGCGTTAGAAAATGAATATATTTTTGTAATAGCCTTAATGACGAGTAAAATGCTCGTATGTGAATTGTGTACACAGCATTCCTTCCCGCGTCTCAGTCTACTTCACGCCACCGGGCGCGTGCAAGCGGCGTCTGAGCAAAGATCTCGTAGCGGCGCGTGAGCGTTCTTTCTTTCCGACTTTCTACACTGATGGATAGCCGCGCAAGCAATTATAATATTAATCAGCGCAATCATACTACTAAGATGAGTGCCGAAGCTGCTTTCACGATATCAAGTTGAATTCTCTTAAACGTTGATGACGTCATATTTTAGTTGTATGTACAAATTATTTCGATGAGTACCTACGTTATTATTGAGGGACACTGCTAAAACTGAGACTTTAAAATTTTGAAAAAATAATTTGGGTTAGGAGATATTACTTTATACAACATAAAATGAAACTGGTATGTGAGGGATTCATTAGCTCGGGCAATTATTCTATAATAAATTCAATGGTTAACTGATGTGTAATAAATTAAAAAGATTTTTAGTAATGCGCGTGAAATAAAAATATGTACTAAATTAATTTTATTTTCCCAGTAATAGAGGGAAAATAACAGGCAAACATTTTATTGAAATCAGAACTCTTTAATCAATATTAATAACCTGTTAGATTTTAAGAGATTGGAAGTCCGTTCATAAACACTTTTTTAAATACACTATGAATATGATTCAGGGATCGGATCGCTTGGTTTTTGACAAGCATTTGTGGTCGAAGTTTTGCTGAAAGCTAATTTGATGTTATAACAAAGTTGTGTATTGAACTTGAATACAGTATTACAGTATGCAATGATTATCGAACTGTAAGTGACAAACCATCAAATTCTCAACCTAAACTGGAAACAGATATTTTGAAGTTGAATTTTCATCTCCGTCCACATGGATCCCATGATTTGGCTCAGGGGCTTCGAAGGCCCTTCACTCGGGGAATAGCTAACGCCGATCCCGATTGTGCCTCTATGGAGGTTGCTTGGGAGGGTGGTTTAGCCAGGTATGGGGTGTATACCAGAGTCCAATGGCATATCCTTGGGGCGGCCTTGTCAGCTTTCAGCCCCTTGTTGAATCGTAATGATATTACCCCGCCTTAAAAAAGGGGCTTCGAAGGCCTCAAACATGTACGAGTAATACATAGAATATGTAATTATTGATGACTGGTTAATTTGGCAACATTATATTATATTAGCTGTGCCCGCGAACTATCTTTCGCCTTAAAAGTTCAAAGAGTAAAGTAAATCTAATTTCCCGCGAGAACCACTTACTTTTCCGGGATAAAAAATAGCATATACGTTAATCCCTGTCGTAATCCGTCTACCTACAAAATTTCATCCAAATCCATTCAGTAGTTTTTGCGTGACAAACATCCATATATACAAACTTTCGCCTTTATAATATTAGTAAGTAAGGATTACTTGTTTCGTGCACTATCCAACACGGCATGCACAAATAAGCGGCTTAAATAAAATTAAGGATCTTTACTAGAATACATTGAAAGAAGAGAAAATGGTTGCCATTCAACTAGGGGCTCTCTATATGGATATTGAATACATATGGGGTGAGAGCAGTTACAGTTGATCTTGTTACGTCGCCATGAATAGGTGTAAGCCGTGGTTGTGCACAATACTTGTTTTAACACTATTTTATCCATTACACATGAGTGTCTCGGGAATGTTGTAGTTGTAGCATGCACAACCGCTCGCGTTTTCTAAACCGGTTAGAAATTACCCAGTGATCGAGATTGTCAAGTGCGGAAGAAAATAGTGGTCTTTTAAGTGTTTCAAAAATTAATGTTAGTACTGAATTTGATGATTTTATCGTTAATATGTCCAAGGGTTTAACTACAATGATGATTGGCACATATTATGTAGATTGTTGGAAGTTTCTGATAATTATTTCTTGGTTTCGAAAGGACAATGTCGAAAATCGCCCCATGACCAACAAAGATTTCATTTACGTCATAATTATATGCATATTTTATAACACGCATAACAAATATTTGTATTCGACGGACAAATCAAAAATATACAGGGTGTAACTGAACACCCCAATAACATTTAAGGGCTATGTATCCATCAGAAGTAGAGATTCTGTAGGAAAAATATTAGGGCTAACAAAACTACTTTTTTCCCATACAAACTAAATAATTTTTTTTGGTATTAAGTGCCGACAACCCTACGTAAGCGTACGAGGAATACTACGTTTACGTCATACAAAGTAAATAAATTATTTTTTGGTATTAAGTGCCGACAGCCCTACGTAAGCGTCTGTAACGTGTCATTTTGTGTTTAAAGTTCTTTTGTGTTAAGAGCTGATTATGGTTGTCACTTGAAAGTTTTTGCTTTCAGTTTAAAATCAAATAACTCTGAAAGTATTGGAGTTCCAGGTCTCAGACAAGCACCGAAGGTCAATTAAGTATCTAACTTATGTGCCCCTTAAATGTTATTGGGGTGTTCAATTACACCCGGTATAAAAGTACTTTAAGAAACAAAACCAAATTAAGTAATATATAGGAATGGTTATTGTTACCTTTGCTCGACTGAATAGAATTGAGTCGATTTTATGTAGGTATTGACATTCATTTATTTGTATAAATTAAGTTTTTCATAACTTACTACGTAAAGTAAATTAAAACATACCTCAATTGACTACTCACGCGCTGTCGCTTGTTAGTTCGTCGTGTTTTTGACTTGCTTTATAATTTCGAGATTTCTTGTTCTTTACTACGTGACTATATTAACGTGCTTTGATTGATTGCAATAATTAATATTTTAATAATTGTATAGGTATGGATTATGTGTATTGTAACGAATTAAAGTGTTACCTCAACTAACCTCAAAATCTGATTCATTTTGATATTTAATTCGATTTCGACGCTTGTCCGTAGTAATTAATGTGGACGTACAGTATTTACTAATGTCTAATTATATGAAAAGCATTTTTTCACTGCTGTTGGTATTGGGGCGAACAATGTATGGACGCAGAGCAATGTCCTTTCTTGTGTAAAATTGAAATTGCATGTAACTATTTAAATTAGAAGCAAATGTGTTTGATTTAAAAACTACGATTTTATCCTCGTGAAGATAATTGGGAACCTTCGAATATTGATTGGCTGTATTGCCAATTGCTGTGGTCACCGATAACGTTGTTGTCCATCAAATGAAAGAGTATTATATTATCTGTGTCGGTACGAAAAAAATATGCCTTAACTACTGTAAAAAAATCATATTTGGATATAGAACTAAACTTTTTAATGTTTTATTGAACTCGTCGTCACTGAAAAATCGCTGAGCATACCTACAGAAATGAACACCACCCATATTGTTGCAGTTACGAGCAAAAGAAAACATCTAAATTCTAAGACACATACCTACGCACACGCACGCACACACATACAAACACTATTATGTAGGTGTTCTTCTGATTACTCGTTGTTACACCAATTGTATTTCATCTGTCCACACCCTGAGAGGAGAGTACTGGTGCTCTGTATCACAGGCTTCCCTGTATAGGTCAAATGCCATGCCTCTCAAAATCTAAATTTTATGTCCTAGTATAAATCTCTGTTTTGTATTATTAGACTTGGGTAGATTGTAAAGAAAAATAATGAGACTATGAATATTCTAAAAATATACCTTTTATCTTTTTCCGGTCCCTCAACAAACTGTCCTCAGTTTGTGGGAAGAACACACCTCGGCAGAGGAGGCCAAGGATCAGGGCGACAAAGAGAGGAATTGGCGGACAATCCTAGCTATATCGAGCAATACCGCACGTTAGAGCCTGGCTATCAATGGTCCGTCACGCAATCCCAATTTGGACTTTTTGGAATGTGCGAAGGAACTCCACCAACTAATTACACCATTCCCTTTCTATCGCTGCGGATCCCGACGATATTCCCTATAATATTTTATTGATTTTCGTTGAAAACGAAACTTAAATCGGTGAAAATCCTCACAGACGAAGCGAAGACGACAGACGAATGATCCAAAAATAGGGCCCTATAGGTCTCTTCTAGATGAGAGTGAACAGGAATAGGAATATAATCCAAAAATATCTACATCTCACAGCTGTACATCCAGATTACAGTCAAATGGTTCACATTAATTTAAGAAATAATATCTACTAATAGGAAGTTTATAATTACTAAACAGAATATTCTTACAGTTAATTATAGTTATAGTTAAATATTAATAGTAGAGTTTTTATTTTGTCAATTTCACAATGCGTTTGGCAATTAATTAATTATACTTACAATAAGAAGAAATTTTCACACAGAAATCAAGTTTGTGTGAAGATAGCAAATGATATCTACATTAATGTGTGTGCACAGAGCATGGGAGACAGGTGCATGCGCCCGCGCAGTGTGGGTGAAAGTGCCAACTGCCACCGCATCCGCCTCTCCCCAATCCACAGCGGATGTTATGTTAGGGAGCTCCCATGTATTTTTATATAAAAGAATGACCAACACCTGACTTTTTGCACATGCTTAAAGTCATCCCTTTCTTACTAAAATCATAAATTTTAGAGCTAAGCGGTTCTGCTCCCATCAAAATTATGATCCGAGACAATATTTCATACAAAACCCTGTTGGTAGTTTTATACATCAAACTTTTTTGAATGTAAGACGCCGCGGAATTAAAGAGGGTGCAATAAAACTACGTATTACATGCTGAGTATAAAATTTAATAATTAATATGTACTCAATGAGCACAATTATTCCAGAAATTCGACACAGAATTCTTGCAGGGAGTCAAAAACTTACATAATTTCTGTGTAGTTATTGAACTTGTCAAGAAAACCTGTCTACTTACATTCTTTAGTACGTAAATTGGTACAACTCTGAAGAAAGTTGTTTAAATAAAGGTGAAATGAGTATAACCGGATTTTTGTTTTTGTACTGCGGTATTTGCGAATCCTAACAAGGTCGTGTCTGTTTTTGTTTTCGATTATTCGTGTCCCTTGTCCTTTAATTAATTAACACGTTTTTCGCATTTTTTTAGAATAAGAAAGCTTAGACGTGTTTTATAGACTAAGAGCCAGCGACGGATTTCCAGTTGTCATTTCAAAAGTCATTAAAAGTTACCGTCGACTTAATCTATAGCTCGTGGTTAACAATAATATTCACTTCTGGCAGCCTCTAATGGCCGGGGTAAGCTACTTGAGAATTTTAAAGAGGGCAGGAATAAGGGATCAATTTGGTCATAGTATGTCATGAAATTTTTGGAAATTATTCTGAATATTATGCTAAATACATAAAATAAAATTCGCCAGAACATTTTTGGCCCTCCTAATTGTTAACAGAACGCTATAAATATTTATGAAAATTAGTTTCATTTTTGTCATATTTTTACATATTTTCTTTATTGTGTATACACAATAAAGAAAATATGTCCAGAAAATATATTCTCTAATGCCAGAAATAAATGTCATCACTTACCATCCGCCAGAATGGAACACGTTCTCCTGCGAGTGCAAGCGAGACGGTTAAATTAATATCAGTGAGTTAAAAAGAGAGAACATATTGGGCATATTGGACCCTATTAAAGTTGGATTGACAACTGGAAATCCGTCGCTGGCTCTTCCTCTGTAATGTAGATTTAGCTGTGTGTGAATCTATCAATTGCTTGTAGTTTTTAGGATTCGGTTACCTAGTGTTGGCGACGTTTTTTTTAAAAAAAGGAAAAAACGTAATCCTTAAAGGATCACTTCATTGTCTGTCTATCCGTCTGTCCGTCAAGATCCTTGTTCTAGGGACGCGCAGAGATATAAAACTGAAATTTATATCAAATATATACTCGGGTCTACTGTCTTACGGTTGTGAAAAAATCATACTTGTAAGTCAACGTGATCAAAAGATATGACCGTTTATCCATACTAATAATATTATAAAATCTGTCTGTCTGTCTGTCCGTCTGTCTGTCTGTCAAGTCAAGACCCTGTATCTCTGTATCTCGGGAACGCGTGAGGTATCGAGTTAAAATAAAAATCATATACTTAGGCCTATAGTCCGTTGAAGCTAAAAAAATAACAACTTCCAAGTCTACGTAAAAAATCATCCAGCCGATTATGCCGCAAAAAACATTTATTTCGATTCGACACTCAAGGGAATTAAAAATTTATAGGGTGGGTACTTTCCGTTGACGTAGACCTAAGGAAGTTGACTGGTAATATCGTCATATAGTACTACAAGGACAGGGAAAAATTTGAAAACATTTGTAAAAGACATTTATAATTAAATCATAAGAAATATAGTCTTTATTTGAAGTACCCTAGGTAATCAATCAACGAAGTAACCTAACTTATTTAGGTATGAGCTGTTAGTATAGCCACAATTTCACTTATAACACACAATAATATATTGTGTATAATATAATATAATGACTTTGTGATAGTATTTAGTTTATATATAATTATTTAGTATTATTATGACATTCAAGAATGTTACGATCTGCTCTTGCGAGTGAAACCTGTAGGTAATCAACATAATATCGTGCCTCTGGAAGGAAGATCTTGTTGAATGCAATGAATGTTCGCTTTTTTAAGGGTCAGAGGCCTATTGACAAAAGCAAACGTCACAAGAACCTAACACTCGGCCTCCAACTCTGAACAAACTCAAAATATTTTTAACAATAACTCTGCCCCACCATTTTGGAAAATTCTTTCAAAATCAAAAAGTCAAAACCAATTCTAAAACGGATTCCTCGCGGTGCCCTCATCTGTGTTGCTAATGCTTTATCTCAATCTATCCCATGTGCTATGTGTTATAAAAGAACATAGCTCGAAGCGCGCCTGGGAACATTTGTTATTTTACCCCTATGCCACGTGCTGTGCTTTACGTCACTTTTGACAAAAATAATAAAAAATCATTAATATCAAGAATTAAAGAAAACGGTGTAAGGTATAATAATGGAAATATAATATAATGATGGAAGAAGATGAATTATTTTTGGATAGCAATTCGGAATCGTCGGTGGCGCTGTGGACTCGGCACTTGCCTTCCAATCGGGGGGTCGGGGTTCGAGACCCCCCATGTACCAATGTGTTTTTCATTTCGAATTTCATATGTACATTTGTCTGACGCTCCTACGGTGAAGGAAAACATCGTGAGGCAACCTGCATACATCTGCGAAGAAATTCAATGATGTACGAGTATGTGAAGTCGACCAATCCGCACTGGGCCAGCGTGGTTGACTAAGGCCTAATCACCCTAACATAGGGTAGGCTCGAACCCCTCGGTGGGGACGTATATGAGCTGTGAGGAGGATTCGGAATCTGGTCTAAATTCAAAATTCCAAAAATTTGCCACTGATTCTGCTATCTACAGGCGTACGGAGAGCAGACTTGGTAATGGAGAAATAAAAGGTGCCGCAAATTTATGATTTTCCAGTGACACGATAGCACCTGCTAATAATGAAACACTTTTGGCTCTAAAAGGGAAACATCCACCCCCTGCAGCTAAACTCTGTCTTCCTGAGGCTCCAAAAGACTATAAAGATTATAGTTGATGTTTCTTTTGATGAAGTCTCTGAGGCCGTCACGTTTTTTCGAAGTGGTTCTGCAGGAGGCCTAGATGGCCTTTCGCCACAACATTTGAAAGATCTATTGTACAGTAGCATTGACAAACCTAGGCAAACTGTCTTCAGGGACTTAACGGCACTGATAAATATAATGCTTTCATGCCGAGTCTGTAAGGATATCACAGAAACAGTCTATGGTGCCAATCTCTGTGCATTAAAAAAAGGGATGGAGGGATTCGGCCAATCGCTATCGGTATGATCTATCGCCGCTTAGCAGTCAAAATATGTTGCAAGAAAATAGCACCACATTTGGTTGGCATTTTTTAACCCTTACAGCTTGATTTTGGTTCACGCGGTAACTGTGAAGCGGCCGTTCGCTCTGTAAGAACTTTTTAAAGTAAAAACTGTGGGAAGATGTTGCTGAAGGTGGATGTGAAAAATGCCTTTAACTCTGTTGATAGAGGAGCCCTTTTAACACAAGGACAACATTCCAAACTTTTACAATAATCTTCTTCTTATATCTTCTTCTTCTTATATATAAAAATGAAACACTGTGTGTTTGTCTCGCAAAAACTCTGAAACGGCTCGACAGATTCTTACGAAATTTTCTGTGAGTGTTTGAATAGATCCAAGGAAGGTTTAAACGTACAGTTGGACCCGGTAGGTGGCGCTGTAATCGCCGGGCAGGGCAACGTCTGCCGAGTCTACTAGTAATAATATATTTATTGTGCACAACATAATGACACAGAAACAAAAACAAAATAAAAACAAAAACTTACACAAAAACAAAAACATTATATTTGGCAATGTTATAGTTCTCCTCTACAAAATTGACATATTTGGGTAATGAAATTATATCTGCGGTTGGCTGCCAACAAGGTGATCCACTTGGTCCAGCAATTTTTAGTCTTGCCATCCATCCCGTTATCCAACGTATATAATCAAAATTAAACGTAGGTATGTTATTTGGATGACAGGACCGTTGGCGGCGACGTAAACACCGTATACGACGATCTGCAGTATTTAATTCAAGAGTTTCGTCAATCATGGCCATTCTAAGAATTTGATATATGAAAAATTTAATTTGTTGGCTCCAAATATCAACATTGTTGACAAATTTTCGTTGTGTCTCTTGGGTTCCCTTATTTGTCCCTACTTTTGTTGAAAATAATTAAAAATTTTGTAGTGTTCAGATCGTTTAACTAAAGTTAATACCCACACGGCTTTTTTTATTATGAAGTATCCCCTTTTCGTTCTCGAATTTTATGTACATTTTACTGCTCTTACACGTTCCTTACAAAAGGTAGCAGAAAAGATGGGTGTTTCAAAATTAATCCTACCAGTGATTTGATTGGATGAGAGAAATTTTGGTAAGATGGCTGTAGTTAATTCACAGCCTAGTCGATGCAGAAGCTCATAGACAAACGTTGCGCCACGAAAATTCGAACACCAGATCTTTTATTTTTTACAAACGAAAAACCTTTTACGAAAAGAAAATCGTGGGGTTTTCATTGTTAGTGTAGAGTCAACTTTTTTTTTTCATTCCTACTTGTATTTGCAGACATCTTGAGTATATTCAGGACGTATGCACATACAAGGTTAATATATTTCATTAAATTAGATTGTTTTGCTTTGTTTTGACGTCAATAAGTGTCTGTAAAGGCCTATATTGAATAAAGATTTTTGAATTTGAATTTGAAATTTGAATAGTCGGTGCGTAAACAGGCATAATCCTTAGTGAGTGACAAATTGAACGTTTCAAAGTGTTATGTTTGCCAGCCACATAAATGACCTACTGCATGGTTACAAACATCCGTTACATCGAAGTCCTCCCATAAATATTCATAACTAGCTTTCCGCTCGCGGCTTCGTCAGCGTTTTACAAAATTGTTTTTCCTACGGGAAAAAGACAGTTATTTATATTTAGGAGCTCGGATTATAAATTTCATAGACATTGGAGTAGATTTTAAATATTTTCCATAGAAACTTTCAACCCCTATTTTGCACCCTCAGGGGGTGAATTCCAGTAAACCATGAAACACGTATTAATAAACGAAATGTTTTTAAGAGCATGAATCTCAAGTTTTTATCAAAATCGTTGCTAATTAAAAAAAAATCTATAGAAACTTGTAACCCTGTTTCATCCCTTCAGGGTAAAAATTTTTTAAAATCCCTTTTTAGTGGACGTCCGTGTTTTGAATTAAAACAACTGTCCAAATTTCACGTTTCTACCATTAGCGGTTACGGCTGTGCGTGCATCTATAGATGGGAACTTCTCCTTTTATATTATAATGTTAACATTTTGGGTGTAATGCATTGCATAAATGGCATATTACCCACATGTACACTTCATCTTTGCAATGCTCCGATAGTATCGTTACGGAAAAAGTGACACAAAGTGTGTCGCTGGTACACCACCTCTCCCATAAAGCGTTCGCCGTGATCAAGTGTACCGGAAGGTATTATTGTGGTGATTTTGCACGTGGGAAGTGTGTTTGAAGTGCGTGGATCTGATCGAGCATGCAGGTGAACCGACCTTGTTTGCTCACATCTTAATTGTATACTAAAAACGTTCTTCCATAGCGAAGAACGTCCTCTATTCTTTACTTCTTAATTAATAAGCATTGGCGGGACGTCGACGTGGGTGGTGTTTTTTTCATACATTTATTCAGTTATTATTTTATAATGCAATAAATTATTTCCTCCGAGCCCACATTTGTTTATGTAGGCCAATCAGTGTAAGAAGAACTTTTGTATAATGACTAGCTGTGCCCGCGAACTATGTTTCTTCTTAAAAGTTCAAAGAAAAAACTGTAAATCTACTTTCCCGCGGGAACTACTTACTTTTCCGGGATAATAAGTTGCCTATATGTTAATCCCTGTTGTAATCCGTCTACCTACACATTCTTACTTACTTCTCTACTTTTGAAGCCGACTGTACCGCCCGAGATGAATTTTTTTCTTTATTGATTTATTCATCTTTCTAATTATACATAGTTAGGAATTTATATAGTACTTAGATAAGTTTATACCGAACCCTCGGTGCGCGAGTCCAACTTTCACTTGGCCGTTTTTTTTCAGATTGAAGAAACTCTTGAATGATTTATTACTTATATACTTAGTACATCTAATTGGTCGTTAGTAAATTTTCTTTTCAGCTACGTTGGCTTAAATATTATTTTTCGAGCTAAGAATAACAATTTCATAGGTAATTAATTTTAGATTATATTTAAGCACTATTTTCTTTCGTTTTCTTCTTAATAACAGTGCCATGCGGTTTATCTAGATATGATCATGATTAAAAGTAATATTCGTAAAGTTTCATTGAGCGTCGTGAAGGGCTTGCTAGAACTTTCCCTATGCACGGGAACGAGAAAGCAGCTCGTGTAGAATCGTTGCGGTTTGATAGGTTTGAGTTGGTAACTATCAGCGTTTGCCTATAAGCACGTCAAAATTTAATTTAGATATAGATCTTGCTGAATCTTATCTTCAACAAGTAGTTACCAAGCAGCGAAAAAAACTTCTCTAGTAACTGGTTAGGTAAGTTTAGATTCCAACATGGACGAAGGTGTAAGATATATCTGCGGTGCTCTCATTCTAAACGACTTCAAACATTTGATCAGGTTGAGGTGTTCAATGTTTGACTGTACTGTTTAATCTTTTTATATTTCTCGCTGTGCACGTGAACTACGTTTCGCTTTCCAAAAAAAAATCTGGACAGAGCCACCGTTATCACCTATGGGTGTAAAAAATAGCCTACGAACTATTCTCAGACTTACCAAATGTACACAAAAAATCATAAAAATCGGCTAAGCCGTTTCGGAGTAGTTCGATAACAACACAACAACAATATGACACAAGATTTTTTTTAAAATTAAAAACTGAAACTCTAAGTTTCACCGATAACTTCGCCATATGTAGATCGATTTTCTATATCATTTTTTTGTGCTCCCATTGTCGCCATGTCAGGATCTGGTGAGGGAAACCCTCAAATTTTATGAGGTACAATTATTTAAGAATGTATGCCTGTTTGTAGTCATCATCTCACGTTGGTAAGCTGATCAAGGGTGGATCCAGATTTTTCTGGGAGGGACACAAGGGGCGCATGGAAGGGCAACGACCAAAATTCGCAATTCTAGCCAGAAATAGACAAGAGTTTCATTCATGTTCTTTCTGTTATTTTATTCATAAATTTTTACAACTATGATAAGTAATTTGATGTGCTTCTAAGTATGTACTGTAATGGAATCTTCACAGTACACAAAAATACCGTCTGGAGGGTAATTACCTTAAATCCACCCTTGGAGCTGATGATGGAAGATTGAGGACATAACCTAGTGGTACCCTTTGAGGATAAAAACTTAGAAGATAATTCTTTGAAATATTTGGACATGAATTATTTAAACCCCCTTACTTGTATTCTATAAGTTAGTTAATAATGGAAGTATAACATAGAGTATGCCTGAGTATGGTATCAAAGTTTTTCAGGTGTTTATGTCGGGTTACTTGTAAAACTTAGGTCAAATTTTTTGGACCTCTTTAATTAACAAAAAAATCGGTGCAAAATCGATAATGTAAATTCTTACTCTTTCAAGACTTTCTGTAGATCATCACTTTGCACCTAATTCAATATAACTGCCGGATCATATGAAACATTCTGTAAATGTTTTTTTTCGAGCACTTGTTCGAGTTTCGAATCATAGTATCAGGTAGGACTAAGTCATGCTATCATCATCTTACTGATACTCAAGAATTGATAGTTTAACCGTAACTTTAAGTCTGAACTACCAATTTTAAAATATTGACGAAATTACACGAAAACTTTATTTCAGTAGGTCTAAAAGTCTTAAACATATTGTTTGAAAATATCACTGTCTCAGTTGTTTAATCAAAGGTTCAAAGCATTATTGAAACAGAAGAAGATAGGTGTGACATGTTCAAGGTTTTTTCTGGTCCATTGACAATTGTACAATAGTATTACATGTGGTTAACCGCCTGACAGGCAATGGAGTTCAGTTATCGCGGTGATACGTCAAAAGAACATGTGCAATTTAAGGAGATGAGGGCTGACGTGCCTCCAAACGAAGAATATAGGATCGCCTTTTGGATTTTTGATGATATATTAGAATAGTCAACAGAATATTTAACAAAAGAAATAACATTAACTTTTTGTATTTGTTAAAATGATAAACAGATCAACAAAGTCAGTTAATAAGGTGGCATATAATACCTAGTGTTCGATAGCGTGTGGGTTCTTCTGAAGTATCTTGCGTTTATATAATTTTAGAAAGAATATATGTACTGTAGTCGACTATTTATTTCTCAATGAAAAACAGATCTTTTCTCTACGAATGTAATTTGGTAAGTGCGTTACAATTTTTGAATCTGCCGAATGATTGATTCTATATAAGAATGAATGTATGACGATTGAATGAATGATGCGTTGCGAGATGAATGAAGGTAGTAGTTTGAGCCGTTGCTTGATAGAAGGCGATAACACCTATTACTTTAAAAAAATAAAAAAATCGTACCGGCCACTTATCTACTTAAAAAAGTATGTGATAAAAAATAGTGTTCACATCACTTACGCGCGTGTACGTTCTTACAAATTTCCCGATTCTCTTTCAATTACACTCCAATGATAATTGCGGAATGATAGATAAGCACAACTAAAGCGCCTTCAAATGAGATTTGCCTATATGAACCACGATATTCTTCCACGATTTTTATTTTTGTGGTGCATATAGATATTTCTTTATTGCGTTGATGGATCATGTTATCTGAGTCTTTCCTCTAAATCTAAATTAACTCTTTACTAATATTTTACTCCGTTTCCGATTATAGATTAATATAAGCTTTATTAAAGTGTATTAAACTCATTTCATTCATATTACATTGTCTGTGCGTGGGCGACATAATATCAGTTTAAGTCATTAAGCAATAGGTTACACTAGCCTTATATGTATAAAAAAACGTAACAGTAAGAAAAAGAAACCTGTAAAAACTAAAAGCATATACTTATTTATTATTATTATATTAATAATAATAATAATAATTATATTCTTTATTTAAAATTTTCCTTAAATATAATTTTTTTTTACAATATAAATATTAAATTTAGTAAACCCATCGGCAGTGAGACAATGCCCAAGCTACCGGTGGTTAAGGCTGCAGAGTGAGGAACCTCCTGACAATTCGAGCCGTGCTGAGGATTACCGCTCTTTGTATCAGGCCCTTGATCCAACCGCCAATTATTATATTTATTATTATTATCTATAGAAATGACTATAAGCGCAACAGCGGTGCAATCTGATCTTATCAACGTTAAGTTCGCTCTCCACCGAATAAAGTTGTCAACTTTTGTGATGTCAACAAAAGTTACTGCAGTAGCCTAAAGTTGACTCTCCACCAACAACATTTTGGTGGAGAGTCAATTTATTATTATTATCTATAGAAATGACTATAAGCGCAACAGCGGTGCAATCTGATCTTATCAACGTTAAGTTCGCTCTCCACCGAATAAAGTTGTCAACTTTTGTGATGTCAACAAAAGTTACTGCAGTAGCCTAAAGTTGACTCTCCACCAACAACTTTTTGGTGGAGAGTCAACTTTAGGCTACTGCAGTGATATTATCTGTGGTTAGTCCCATTAGCACTACGACATTTGTCACGATACAGTGTGGTCATCTAGTTGTAGCGATACAAATGCGCGTATGCATCGATGCGGCCGCTGTATCGAGTCTGCAACGTTTTTGCATCGCTATAAAATGTCGTATCCTTTACACACTGCGACGTTTTGTAGCGAAACATTCGCGATACAGGGGGCCTAGACAAGTGGCAAATCGAAACGATATTTAAAGTCGTCATCGTCTCTGAGATAACGAAAAAAAAATTCCTAGCCAACGTAACAGGTTTGTAGCAATCGCTGCCGCGCTGTGTAGAATTGTTCTTTCTATAAGAAAACCAAATATTGGTTATCGTCCACTATGTTATTAGTTTTGTAAAAGATAAATGATTAAATTTAAAATTTTGATTCCATTTTTAAATCAAAAATGAGTTATTTTGAGTACCTATTAATATGAAAGTAACGAAAAACAATTCGCTTCTTTATCGATTTGTTGCTAATCAATACATATTATACCAATTTACATATCCATGACTTTGATCGATTTGCCACGTGATTTAGCGATGGCATGAGTCAATACCATACATGTTGCTCGTTTCTAGCTTGGTTATCGTTTTTGAATTATTTTGTCTAGGCCTCCAGAAACGGCTTATAGCCAAAATATCATTCGCGATCCTTTCATTTACGTTCTGTACCGAACAGCAATGTATAAGAATGATTCGTGATGTGAAATCATCCCTATACATTTTGTTCCTTTTTAACTTCGTTATTGTTTTTGAATCGATCGAAATAACATCGATTTACACACACGATTTTTTGATACTACTTCAATGAGCGCACGGAACTCAGAATAAACAAAAGACAGCAAAATTCTAACGCATTTATCCATGTCGGGAGTACTTACATAAATTGATTTAACGACAAATTTGACAAACTGTGTAGAATTGATCGATAAATCTGTAGCCTTTAATTTATTTTTGACACTATCTATGTTTAGACAAATATCAAAGACAAAAGTCACAGTGTCTATAAAGGCCCTTAATGTTCGCTTAAGCTTAGTGCTAATGCATATGATGATTCAATTACCATACCTACTTACTTTACTACCTACCTACCTATACTTCCAATACTAACACGGTTTCCTTCAAAATTGACTCTAATGATTTCTCAATTTGACAACGAGTTCTATTTAATAACGAATAGTGCTTGTTTCTATTTTTTACTATTAGCTTTATTTTTTTAGCTTCAGTTCTATTTAATAACGAATAGTGCTTGTTTCTATTTTTTACTATTAGCTTTATTTTTTTTAAATTATGTTCTTTAATTTTAGTATCAAACGGTAAATATTTTCATTCGATTAAAATTGTGAAACAGCTTATAGTAATATTCATAGGTAATACACTTGGTTTCTAAAAAAAAATTAAAGTATTTTGAATAATTATTATAAGAAATTGTCAAACCTCTTTATATATTTATATCTTTATGGGCATTATATTAAATTATATAAATTAAAAAAAAATATTGTAGAAGCTAGATACAGAGGATTTTGCTACTGACTTATTATATTTGCGCAAAAGTGTATTAAAAAATCATACAGTCACTTTCATGAGCCAAGTTGTTAAAATATCCGTAAAGTTTATCGCACAATCATTGGGCTTTAATTGGCACTGACTTATGGGTGTGATTAATTGAGCGATGTTTTGATTTAGTAAGCCGAGCTCATCATCGTTCTCCAACGAAAGTACTTTACGACTTGCACTTTCATCCACAAATAAAGTTCAATTACAAGTATAAATCACACAACTTGTTATTTCATTAAGCACACGATCAACATTGCAATATGTGACTTATCTCTATGCTATTCATTTTTATTTTCACCATGTTAATCCTCATTGCATTAGGTATATCTATACAAATAAATAAAATTGAATAATGTACTGTTTGAAATGTCAAAATAACAAGTTTTTACTAAATGGGTATGAATGTATATCGGGTACCAATAACAAGAACACAATTTAACTTTTTTTGTCTGTCTGTCTGTTTGTTCCCGCTAATCTCCGGAACGGCTGGACCGATTTTGACGGGACTTTCACCAATAGATAGCTAATTATATAAGATATAATAATATAGGCTACTTTTTGCCAAGAGTTACTATTCCACGCGGACGAAGTCGCGGGAGCAGCTAGTCTACACTATTATTATAAAAGAGGAAAGATTTGTATATGTATGTGTATGTAACGAATAAACTCAAAAACTAGTGGACCGATTTCAAAAATTTTTTCACCGTTAGAATGCTACATTATCCCTAATGAACATAGGTTACAAAATTATTTTTCCTACAGGAAAATATAAAATTCCCACGGGAAAATAAAAATAACGCGGGCGAAGCTGCGAACGGAAACCGAGTATAACCACAAAAGAGTAAATAAAAGATTTTTTAAAAATTTATGCCAACTAAACCTATTGTTTACCTTTGATACAATCTCTACTTTTTGTATTAAGTATTTTAATGTGTGTTATAAGCATAACCAGTTCAAAGGCTTATCCACGCCGATCGATTTAACTGAAGGATGACCTAATCGTGACTGAACCCGTCACGACTTAAAACGTAACAGCTGTAAGAGTTTGGTAACAATAAGTTGGGAATCTTATCCGTGAAAGCTGTTACAGATAAACACAAAACTTGATTAACGCTTCATAGCGATTACGTGATTTTATCAAGATCTTTGAAATTTATGTTTGAAAGCGTCCTATCGTTTTTTTTTAATTTTACAGATAAAAATATCATCTCTCTCACGTTTCGTTTCGGACCTGAGAAAGGTATAATAATTTCGCAACATTATCTTGACTTTTACTATCGAGTTATCGTAGTTTTCTTTTTATATTTATAATTGGTAGCTAAATGCAGGAAAAAAATATCTGAAAACATAACTTTCGATGCATTTTCAACGGAAAAACGGATTTAATTTGTCACTCATAGCTTTTTTATGACACAACTATCAATTCTATATCCACTCGTATATTCTTTTTTATAACTATGATTCTATACTCTTCTTATGGAGGTCATAAGAGCCGACTTAGGGAGTTTACTGCAATGTACTTTTTCAAAATGGAAAATAGTAGACCTAGGCCACAATCTTATGAGATAAGGTGTTATAGATTGACTCACTGTAGTGGATCTATAATCTACAGGATTATTTTTGAAGCAGGAGTGAACTTTGTGGTTCAGGCCAAGCTACATTTTGGTTCAGGGGATATTGAACATTCGTATGAAACAGCTGATATTTTCCGCGTTTTCAAGATTGATCCCGTAGTTAAAGTTGTTCATTTTGCTTCTCTGAACAAGCACACATAATTTAGCTCCAGTTCCAAAAGTAACCTTTATATTAGTTTGTTTGATTGTTTGTTTGGTTGAACGCGCTGAATGAATCTCAGGAACTACTGATTCAAATTGAAAATTATTTTTGTGTTGGATAGTCCATTTATCGAGGAAGGCTACAGGATATATAACATCACGCTACGACTAATGGGAGCTGAGCATCAATGACAAATGTTGCAAAAACGGGGATAAAATGTACGACATGTTGTTATTTTCCGACATCCACGTGAACGAAGTCACGTGCACAACTAGTGTTAAAAATAGGCATAAAACTTAAAGTGGGAAAGGAAACTTGAATCGATTAATTATAAATATTACCTATAGGAATAGTAGATAAAAAAAACTCACGTCAAAAAATGAAAATAGAAGTTTAAGATTTTACGTATTGTACCTACTCGTGATTTTAAGGGTAAAAGGTTTTCTATAACACTGTCGGCTTCATTTAAAATGTTTTCCGGAGTTAATGAGTCGCTAGATGATTCCATTTTAATTATTAATACGAAGCACTCAAAATAAGACAGTATCACACTTTAACGATTCCAAAAATATTGTCACGCAAAATTATTAAAGTTCCCGCTAATTTACATTTTTAAATCAGAGTTGGCAGCAATCATTTTTTAAATTTGGAACAAGTAGGATAGAAACGAATAATACGTATATAAACTAAGAAAGTATCGATATCCGCTGGCTGAATAGATAACTATTCCATTGAGATTGGTAACTTCTTTGTGCGATTAAAAAAACAAAACTGTGCAATAATGAAATTTCATACATTTTTATTGCTCTAGAGCACTACAGACTCGCTTTGTGCTCAGTTTTCAGTGTGATTATGATGAAATTAAAGCATAGTTGGAAGAAAATGCTATTTATAGCCTAATTGCAGAATAAATATTTGGATTTTAAGGAGTAGAGACTCACATGACTAATAGTGCGATGTAGTATGGATTAAAGAGAGTCATCTTTAAATAGCATAAAACAGTCGCTCTCCCTTTATTATGAGGGGACGTATGTTTAATTTTATCGACGAAGAACGTATAAAAAAATATAGTAATTTTTTACGGCATTTTATAAATGTTTGTTCTATACTGACACTCCGATAGTGAAAGAATCGCAAAATTGAAAGAACCTGAGTATTTGCATAAAATGAAAAGTTTGGCAATTTTTGACAAAAATCTATTTTTTTTTTCGTAATTTTTTACCCAAATTGTAAAATTTCTCGTCATCATGTTGAGTCATGCCTCAAATCATCCTAACGCTAGTAATATTACGTCAAAAATGGCAAATAAACGTTTTATTTACAGTGAAAGTGATTCATTGTAGGGTATTCAGCCGGTCGATGGCTCTAGGCGAATTAGCGCCGCCCGAGTTATGCAAATCGCAACGCGTTTCTACTATTTCTAAACTCGCGCGGATAAAAGACGAAAGTTCTTTATGGTGTATGGCGTGAAAACGTTTGGATATTATCAATAGGCACTTCGCAATTGTTATAAGTGGATGTTCTTAATTTGCCACGTTATGTTAGAAAAATGTAAATTTAGTTGGGCCTCAATAAAAAAGAAAAAAAGTGTCTCGGATTTCCCTTGTTTGCAAAGCTGTGGAAAAAATTAATCAAAAATCTTAAGCAAAAACGAAACCACATTGACAGGGTATGTATTTTTTTTAGTGTTATCACCTTGTGTTCTATTTTGTTATAACAAATTCTAGTTATAAATAAGCTTTATAGACTTAAACATTAATATAATAATGACAGCTTCGGTTGAAACTTTCCTTGAGAGTTTGCCGTATAGGTGTGAATTGGAAGTTGATTACTCTAGAAATTCGACGGACGATAAGTATACGCAGTCAGCCTCCAATAGCTGTTTTGTGGATGTGCTAACGGAATCGTTAGCCTAGTTGCAAGAATACAAGCGGAAAAGCTGAATAATGCAAGTGTGGCGCGAGCCAACCTGCACGCATCGTAGACACTAGACTAGATGAACGAATAAGGATGTCAACACCACAATAATATACTAAAACAAAATTCGAAAAATATTTCCTTGAGCTAGAGTATAGCCATTAAACATTATTTACTGTCATTGACATGCGTTTTTCGTAATATATAATAAGTATATTGTATTTATTATAATTTGTATAACATGTATACAACATGTTCTGTTTGATGTCCCATAACTTTAAGATTATATTCATATCCCTTCCCTTTCCTTGCAGTCGGATAAAAAGTCCAAAAAAATAGGTTCCAGAGTGCATACTTTCGAAGATAATATTTAGCAATTTTAATTAAAACTAGCTGACCCGGCGTACTTTGTATCGCCATGTTTTTTACCTAAATTACTGAAATGTTTGTTTAAATTATTGTAATTTTTATATGACACAAACCTTGTCCTAATAATAACGAATACTCGTACATAAAACCAAGAATCATCCAATTTGGTGCAGTCGTACGAAAGTTATGAGCGTACATACATTTCGAAGATCCATCTATATTATATAATTTTTATTTATATAGATAATTTCAAAATGGTCACTAGTGACTTAATTTTTGCGTCGTTGCCCAACTTGATTATGCGCGGTACAACGTATGTAGTCTTCTGTGTTCTGTGTATGTAGTAATGACGGAATGCCATGAAGCTTTGAACCTTTTGATGAGACACTTACAGTTGACTTATGTATAAAAGTTTGTTGTCATACTTAACATAAAGGTGATTTACATGTGATATCTTATTAATGTAGAATTATTTTGAATGAAAACTGAAAAAAAAATAATTTAAAAATAACTCATTTGATAATTTATTTTCTTATACGGTCTAAGTTTTTTTTCTCAGGTTTGTCCTGGTAATTCTAATAAAATTACACGGGCTTATACCATATAATTATTAAATGTTGAGAACTAAGCATAAAAATTTTCTACTTGAAATTTAATGTTCTTTTTATATTTACGTATATCATAATTATTGTATCTATACCGGGTTAGTCTAAAAAGGTTTATCAAGCCGAAAGTGTGAGAAAGTAAACATAATAGTGAACAACTTTATTCTAGCACTTTAAAGAAAATCGATATTGGAGTAGGTAAAGGATTTTTAAATGTTTCAAAACCAACTACGGTATGAGAAGCCTAGTCGGCAGTTGTTGTTTGTTTATATATTACTCGCATTCTAGGGTTAACAAAATAGCCTTATTTACCACGTCCAAATCTACGCGGCATGTTAAAAGCTCCAAAAATATTTTATGATACGTAAGCTCCACTCTATGCTGAAATGGTCTAAGCTATGCTCCGTCAACTTTCAGGGTTGTACATTTGTTAATTTTATGATATCATTTTATGTTTGTCTGAGAAAAAAACGTTTCCCGTAATGTAAACGTGTGCATTATATTATTTAATACTCATACTCTCACTCATTCATAATACGTTAAGACCTCCCACCGCTTGATACACCCATTTTGACTAACCCACTACTGATTACAATTATAAAGTTTTAAATGAATAAGGCATGCAATAACAAGTTATAACTATATATACTTAATAATTAATAAAATTCATAATATCTTGAAGTAAGAAATTTTCTTGTTGCAGTTGCTAACAACCCTATCGGCGAGTATCTACTTTTCACCAATCGGAAATAATCGATATTTTCTCTTAGTAACAATCACAATGTGGTAAGCATTTGCCGCAGTTCAGACTAAACTATCGGCACGCTATGATGGCCGTTTTGACGTTTGTCCACTCATGAAGTTTCGTATTAATTATAATTACATTTGAAGGAGCAAATAGCCAAAACTGTCAGTAATATGTCAAAACGGCCATCATAGCGTGCCGCAACTTTAATCATAACGTCTTATTGCAAATAATCTGTGAAATATATACTCGTATTATATACACCGTGTTTGATCACCATATCAAACAGAAACCTACCCATGTTAACATACTCATATAAAAGTTATGGCGTCATTGAAAATTCGAAATTGTAAAATTAATGTTGAAATCCCCCATACAAATTGTTGTATGTGAAGAATAATGCATGGGGAATTAGCAAATAAATTTTACAATTTCGAATTTTCAATGACGCCATAACTTTTATATAACATTACTAGCTGTGCCAGCGAACTACGTTTCGCCGTATATTTTTTACCCGTTTTTGCAACATTTGTCATTTATACTCAGCTCCTATTAGTCGTAGCGTGATGTTATATATAGCCTAAAGCCTTCCTCGATAAATGAATTTTTCAATTTGAATCAGTAGTTCCTGAGATTAGCGCGTTCAAGCAAACAAACAAACTCTTCAGCTTTATAATATTAGTAAGTATAGTATAGATTAACATGGCTTGGTTTCTGCTTGATAGGGTATAGACCAAACATCTCGTATAATTAAACATTTAATTATTTAAAAACTTCTGATCCTGAAGCTATCGGATACTAAATCTGTTGATGTTTTATAAATAACCTTGTAACAAGGCGCTAGACCTCTACTCTTTGGCTCGTAGCTGGCCGCCTTGATAATTTTTAAAGGCTTATGTCATGTGTACATTTATTGTCACATCATTTCCAACAATTATTTTCTGAGCATTTCATATGAAATTTATCAATAATATAAATCTGTACTATATCTATCTATTGAAGAAGTGTGCCTCCAAGCCAATATATTTTCATGGACTCACAGTATAATAATTAATATTCTAAAGTTAAAGGCACATGTAAGTAGCCAATTTGTTTAGTTTTTGTAATGTTCTGTATTTTCCGTATTTTATTGTGTTGAATCTTTGATTGAATATTCCGTTATCATTGTTACAGCGAGTATTACCAGGTGTGCCTTTTAATTATTACCATTAAATACGTAAGTGACTATTGGTGCGTTATTTAATATCCAAGTCACGCCGTCGCAACCTCTGTTGATTACTGGTGATTCATTGACAAAAATTATGTCGTTTTTGTCAATGAATCACCCTTATCTGAAAAAATGGTAATAATACACTCAAAACTTTTTCATTACTTTTGTTGTATTTTATAAAGTTTTAAAAAAGTAAGATTATTTAGTTTTCGTTTGTAAAATTAAACGCTACGACAACGCTTCCATTTGTCACCCTTTTTATTTCTATCAAAATTACGAGAAACTTTTAAAAAGTAAACATAGTACGGGTCTATTGAAACAGTTATCTTTACGTTATCTTATGGGAGCTGCGAGCGAGTGAAGAAAAGATTTATTTTGTGTAATGGACTGCTACATGTAAGTAGCCGTAGTTAGGTATAGCGGCTACAGTTGAAGCGGATTATTCCACTTTGAGCTCCTGGGTGATATCACCCAGATGATCAAATTCCACATTTTTGTGTCTTAAAATCACCCAACACCAAATCAAATCACCTGGGTGATCAAATTCAACATGATTTTGATTTATTTATTTTGTTTCCTTAAATCTCCTGGGTGATCTTATATCACATTAGTTCCTTTTCATGTAAGATTGTTTACACAATACAGTATACACATTTAAAAAATAGCATATAAATCTGCCAAAAAAATGGTGTAATTGAAATTAAAAATATTCCACAAAATATCAGTATAAAATTTTTGAGATTTAACAAATGACTGTGTGGTTTTATGAAACACTATGCAAGTGAAACTTTTTTCGGATCGTAGGCATTTAACTGAAAATTTCCGGAATATTAATCAATCAAATTAAAATCGCGTTCTTAATGTTAACTTAAACCGTTTTCTTCTTAAAAGAAAATTATAAAAAAAAACTATGATTAGTAAAAAAAACAAATTAATAAAATAAACAAAAAAACAATAAAAACAAATTTATATAAAAACAAATTTATATTGCTCTACACCAGGATCGAACCACTGCACTGGCACACAGATTGCAAGTCGAAGATCTAACGCATAGAACAATATTAACCTATGCGAAGTTGTGAAATTAAAGATCTTATGTTTTTGTGTAATGCGATATGCGATAGATGGACTAAAAAATTTGAGGCGATGTAAAAAAAGTTTTACTTTAAAGAATTAACATAATGTCACGGAAGGCATTAACGAACAACAGCACAAAATAAGTTATATTTATTTTAGCTGACTTGCAAAAAAAATCTAAATAAAATCAATTATTAAATTTGTGCTGCGCCAAAAAAAATTGCGGTTTATTCAAATTACATACAAGTGCAATATAAGGCGTAAATAAACCAACCTGCAGTAGGAGCGCCGCTACCGCCAGCAGCAGCAGCCTGGTCCTCTTCATATTCCCAGTGCAGAAGTCGCGGGGCCTGCAACCAAGGAGACACTTTGAGGTTGGCACTAGGCTAGCCCGGCGGGCGCGGGCGGTGCGCGCTATTGCGGCGCGGGCATGGCGGCGGAGCTCTCGCGGCACTGACGCGCGCGCACTGGCCCCACCGCGCGCAGTACTCCGCGCGGCGACCCACTGACCGCGCCCGGAACTGCCGCATCTTTCACTCACTGCTGCAGCTCCCGTTGCGTCGAGAGGAAACCGAGCGCGGCCTTCACCTTATTAAGTGCAAGGTCGCCAGCAAGGATGGACAAGTGCGAGATTATTCTAGTAAATCTTTACCAAATACTTTGTAACGCGCGTAAGATAGTAGCAAGTAGATGCTTGAACAGGCGCACTCTCTGTTCCCTCAATCGCATCGCACGATCGGACACAGAACCTACCGTGACAACAGAGCTCAACGTGGCTTCCGACAAACTGAGGAGTTTGAGATATTTTACAGGGTCCTAAGCACGTTACTTAATTTTTCAACACACTTGCTCGTAATTGTGGATCTAATTATGTGGATCTAATTACACCGGTTTTAGATACATAAAGCAGCTCATAACACACGTGTGTGTTATAGCCGATGCACGCATCACAGAGGCCGGCAATGCTGCACTTGCCGGTCGCGGCAGTAATGTACTATATTTTTTAAAAGCTAGAGGTAATATAAAAGATGTCAATGAACTACATGATTTTTCAAATGATTATTTTCATACCATTATTTAGTTTGTTTACAAATTGACAATGATTATGTTATTTAATAAAAAAATCTGTTTATTTGGTATTTTTACTCACAAGTGTGTTTAAAAACGTCGTACGATATACGTGCGTATATTGGTTATAGCTCACGAGGCGAAATTTCAGCCCGAGCCGAAGGCGAGGACGTCATAGGGCCGAGTGTGTGCGTAATATGCCGCACTTATATCGTAATGTACTATCAGCATACACATGTTAATACTTTCTTATGTACGTTAGAAAATTAGTGCTCTGGAATAAACAGATAGTATCATTAATATTACGGTAGTGTTTATATTGTTTGAAAGAGTTTTTCTCGTTTTCGGCGAAGAGCGCAAGAAATTATATTCGCATGCGTTTTTAGGTTACGCTGCGGTAAGCGCATAACATCAGGGTGATGGACCCCCGATTTGTCAGTAATGTCGTGTTAAAAATGGAATACCAATTAATTGATGGAAATGTCATCTGTTCTTGCAATCTATGTCAATAGACACTGTCATAAATTATACACGACTTCTATTACAATCGGTTCTTGAGAGATTATGCACATGCAGAGACTGCAGCAGCGGCACGTGGGGACGCACACGCCGCGGCCGCGCGATCACCGGTGCCGATTTCACCCGAGTCACTTGATCGTTCGTTAGAAAGCACAACTCTCAGTCGATACGGGATGTGCCGCAATGTCTGCACACCGTTAGACATGATACCACGTTTCAATGATCGCTGTGAATTCTCGCCAATACTATAACGTAACTATAACCACATAGGTACCTACTTACTCGAACCTCCCACAATTTTCGGAAATTGCGCACCTTGTAAAAATATGCGGATATTAAATAACTGCCCATATCCAACATTGCATTGTTGGGCTAGTTGGTTGCAAGTGCAACTGCCAATTACGAAGTTTTGAGTTCAATCAATCAATCGATTTTATTTCTTCATAATCAAAACAATCTTTATTGAATATGAACCTTCACAGGCACTTATTTACGTCAAAATAAAAAAATAAGCAAAAACATTATTTCTCGAATATTATACTTATTGTTTATCATGTGTATGTTTGTGTTTAGCATGTATGGCGTATTCTAACCATAATTACACGTAGAAGAAAAAAGAAAATGGACTCTACACCTGTTCCGAAATTAGGAGAGTCGTTACGAAATAATATTCAAGAATCTCAGAAGATCTAATTTTTTTTCACACCAAATTGTAATCACCAGTTACAATATTTACAAACACGATTATTAAAAAACAAACATTGCAATATGGTGTATTACATATAGTTTAAATTACAAAAAAAAATAAACGGTAGCTTTAATGCCTCAACAGATACCGCATCCCACAGACATGAAAATAAAAAGTGAGTATATAGTGTTTACACGACTCTGCTTAACCTTATGCAGGTGGTTAATAGTGATTAAATATATTCTATGTATTTTAAACAATGTGGCGACTTCGACTTGAATGCGAAATCAACAATTTTAAATAAGTTACAACTTGTTACTTCCGATCGCGAGAGCAGTGATTGATATTTTTTCTTTGCGGCTGCACCCATCTGGTTGTAACTAGGCTGCTTACAAGAAAGCGGGCCCTCGGGCATTTTCTATTTTCTGTAATCTGCGGCGATATTATAATAATAGACTGTGGGTGCAGGCGAGTTCGCGTTCAATTAAGCGCGCGGACGAAACGCGACGGATGTGGGACAGCCTTCCTAAGACCATAAACATTGTCAGTATCTGCCTATCTCATTAACTTTGCTAACAGTCTACGGCCCTTTGCGGTCGGCCTCAACCGTATGAAATCACTTGCATTTGCTTCGGACCGCAGTTTCAATATGCATATCAAACTGTAAAAATCATAAACGTATGTTTAATTAATGGGTTGAAACTGCTCTGTTGCGTTTTTACGACGAGCGAGCAGAAGATTTTTATTACAGTTAATTGTTAGAAATGAGATATTTAACTTTTTCTGAATACTTATTTTTATACTTACGATCTTTATTTATTAGCCATACATTTAATTAAATACAAATAAACTCCATTTTAAATAGCTTGGTGTGACTCTGACTAATGTATTAAAGAGTAAATGTATAAGGTGTCATGCGTATCCATTGGCTGGCTGGCTATTGTAAGGAATAAAATTTTGTAATTTAACAAAGTATTCGTTATTAAAGAATATTCATACCAATAGCGATAATAACAATACACAGAAATAATAAGAAAGGCGACACAGCAGACATAATGGGTATTGCAAGTTTAATTAAGAAGTAATATCGGAAATTAGTAGTCGTACTCGTAAGTTTTTGATTACAGTTTTTAAACTTCTTACTTTAGTCCATTCCATCTAAATCCAGCCAGTTTTTGAAATGTAGTAAGAGCTTTCGAGTAAAGCTAAATTGTTACTAATAGAATAACTGAAACGAAGCACTTCCATGTGGAAGCCTTCATTCGCACTTTTCACATTACTGCTTCACATTAGGCACTCTGAGCTAAATGCAACTATTGAACGTACGTGTATAATGCCTCCTCCAATAACAGAACGAATGTCTCTGTTCGGATCGATATGTTAGAAGTTTGATGGTTTCTGCCTTAATTTTTCTTATTTCTAGGATTTACTCAAATTATATATAAAACTTTGAACAAGTGTGGATTTTCCTGCGTTCTTCTCATGAAGGCTCATTAAATTTTTGAACAGGTGTAAAGTCAAGTTTTGTTTCTCTGCTGAAGTTATTGTCGGAATCTATGCACAAGACACGTACACAAGGCTTATGTGGGACATAATGTTCTCTTTTAATTATAATTTTGTATTTGTTCTGATGTTACACATTGACGTCAGCAAAGGTGCACGTTGCAGAGACATTTTAAAAATGAAGAAAAGAAAAATAACATTTAGAAGAATAAGATTCCTGAAACAAGGTAGTGAGGTCGTTAAACATTACATTTCTCAGTCCAATAAAGGTCAAGACTTAAGTATATTAGAGTGAGTAACCTTTTCGATTGATGTGATGTTTCCTATTGAGAGCTCTAAAAATTACTACTACCCGGAATGTAAAAAACTAACCTGTTGTGTTAACTATGCTATCTATTTGGAGTTAAACTATTGGTTGTACACGCCATTAGTAACTGTATCATGAGAATGAAAGAAGCCTCCACAACCCCGCGGCCACTTATTATTTGCACGCTAAAGTGCCCGTTTCAATTCCTTAATTACTCTGTCAAAAGCATCACCGCAGTTCTGCCAACAAAAGAATATGAGATGCCATTCAATTTGGAGCTCATTGATCAACGTCCAGATTAGTGAAAGCCGTTCCAGTTGTAACAAAATTATCTATTTTGGGTGTTAACAATCTTTCTATTATCTTCATGCTTAAGAAGTAAAATGTCAATAATTGTTAGTGTAAAATATTAAAAAAATAATTTTTGTTTCCATCCCTCTTTACTTAAACCAATACGGTTTTGATGACTAGGATATCGATATAAACACAATGCGAAATAAATATGTGTTTAAAACCCTAGCTATGTACTCCATCAATAGTCAGAAGATTGTCAGCATTTGTTCCATAACGATTTAAATTTGAATTCAATTCGAATTTCCAACGTATATTCCATATCAGTGTATAATCATTACAACAAGCAAGCGCTCAATTTTCTAGGCAAGCCAATATGGCATTTTATCTACAAAAGTAAAAATGACATAATGCATTGTGAAAACAACTTGGGCGGGTGAACAATAATCGAGAAATCTGTGTAGTTGTTGCGAGCTTCTGACTTCAAGCGGGCATTCCAAGTGAACATGATTGTAGCGATTCATACGTGGGACACAACAAGCTACTAATTTCATAAAAAGCTGCTCTCTGATTTCTCACGAGATGATGGACAAAAACCGACATGAGTCGCAAGTTTATTCAGCACTTTCGTTTTCCACTATCGTTAAACTGTAATTTGCAAGTTAATGTAATCAATATATTTAGATGGGCGACGGATTTTTTGCAACGATTTTCATGCGTCCATCCGAGACGCTTAATGAATGACGCCTGTTCTTCTTCGACGGAGGTGGTGATTTTTTTGGCAAGATTCTGACGTCGATTTTTTTTTATTTTGTGCGTGTTACATACTGCTTCAATTTAATTTTCATTCTGGCCAATAATATTTCAGTATTACTATTATTCATTGTGGCGTCCATTCGAGCCAATGTTAGTCATAATATCCCCCGTTCTTATTTCACAAATACCTCCACTGAGTCCGCCACTCCGTAGAACACTATTCGGGTCCAATTTTCCAGTTTCAAGAATTTGTAGACAGTAGTAAATTTCAACAGTGAGAATATTGACTTACATGCTGTCAATTTGAGGGCCCTTCGTATCATTTTTTATTTCTTTCTTAGTTTAATGACTAATTAATCAACATTGTTTGTAATTGTAAGGTAGCAGTAGTGTAATAATGTAGAGTAACATCTCTTTCTTTTTAGTATTAAGATCAATATAACCTTATCAATCGTATGTATCATCATTGAATATGTATCAGTGTAACAATTGTTGGTAGACTAATAAATAATAAAAAAAAACATTTGTCGTGAGTAATAATAGTACATCCAAGAATCAGACTAACGGACTTAAAAGAATCTAATAAGTTTAATTATTAAAAACAAAATTGGTAAAGATTCCTAGATTGTTATTTCAAACTTGAGAAAAAAAATAATGTGTTTTATCTGTATAATTTTACACAAAACACAGATGTTTGTCTGTGGGATTTTTGTATGATTTATTTTTTTTTTATATTTTTTGTGTCAAAAGTCGGATCGGATCTGTTTATTTGTAATTTGTATTCATCATTATTGTTATGAAAAATAAAATCTATAATAGAGATGAAAATATGAAACGTACAAAAGAGATCATTCCTTCGAAAAGTGACTTGATACTATTGTATAGTATTTATATTATCTGTGCTTGATACAAAAGATAATTACTAACGCCTGCCTCGCACGCAGCGTTCGCGCCGTGTCTGTAACTATTGTAGAGGGCTGACAACACACTTGGGCGGCAATTGGCCCACCTTGCTGTGAGCGAAATCATTTTCGTCTCTGATTAACGATGCGGCAGCATGTGCGGAGACTTTTAATTGCTCCGTAACGAGCTGAAAGTTCTTAATTAATGGGTGGGAATGCCCACAAAAGATTAAGCCGATTGTATAAACCTTTCTTTGTTAGAAAGCGAGCGTGGTGTATTCTCAGACACTTCTTGCATACAAAATTTTATTTAATAAACTATATTCATCTTGCGTCTGCACCACCAGCAGATAACTCTAGTCTGGCTACATATTTAAAAAAAATATAATGTTAGATTGAATTGCTAATGAAAATAAACATTTGCTTTTTGAGTTTAAACTAATAATTAAATTAGAGAACCATCAAATAAAGTCATGACCAAGATAATCGGATTTATCCACTATGTTTACATTATGAGAAATATATAAATTAACCTAAAATTGATTGAAATTTTGGCGTGCTTATAAATCACGTTATACCTACATGCCATAGATGTGGTAAAGCAGTACAGACATAAAATCAGCTTTACTTATCAAACTATCTGTACTGTACCTACTTGACTTTTCACTGTCTGACTCACACATTTACACCGACTGTACATTACTCCTACATAAAAGATTTCTCTCAAATACTTCACGCTTGAAGGTAAAAAAAAACGGAAAATAGTCCGACTCTATTGAAGCGTTCACGAGAATAGGCGATATGATCTAACGTGTGTAGTGTAGCATCAGCATTAATTCTATTTCGAGACGTTGAATACTTTTTGAAGTCTCTCTTAAAAGTGCTTTTATTGCTTAGAATTCAAAACTGTAGTTACTTTTTGATGTTTTACCAGATGAATGAACTATGAACTGATGATTTGAACTACAAATGCGTCTGCTAAAAGGCATTTTACTTCATGGTACTGTCGTTTTTCGATAGTTTTATGAATATTATTTATTTCCATTCCCCCTCTAAAAAGCTTATTTTTTTCACTGAAAACAGTGAATAAAAAACACTTTTAGTCACTATTTTGGTGTTTGAATTTAGAACACACTGACATATTTGACCTCCATCTTAATGCTGTACAACCTATTTGCACAAATAATACTCGATATTAAATGTCTATTTTCGCTTTAATCTTTCTTTTTCTCGTAGTCATGGTATAAAGTATAAGTAAAGTATAAACATGGTATAAAGCAACTCTTGAATAAAACGGATGTTTACTGAGGGCCATGGATGACTCGCATTGCTCACTTGCTCGTGATTTAGCTATGGCCCTCACTTTAAATCCATCCTTTATTTACTAGTTGCATTATATACTATTTTACCACTGCCACTCAAAGGGCATTTGATTCATTAATAACAGTGAATGAAATTCTCTTTTAGTCACTGAGCCAATAAAACTATTTTGAATTTGGAACAAGCGTGAATTATGAAAAAATAAATAAAACGTGCTAAAAGTACTGCCTACTGGGTGGCTAAATGGAATTATTCCACAGGCAGACAGACATTTGAAAAAAATCACTCCAATTTCAGTGACTAGGTTGGTACCTACTTTTCTTGCTGTCGTCGTTTTACTCACAAAATAAACGACCGTTTCAAAACCAAACAAGAATACAAAACTAAAATTCGAAAACTGTTCTAATTTCACAATAAATGTCCTATATTTATTATATATTTAATGTTGTTTTCTAATATTTATTTACTATACTAATAATTATTTTCTCGCAGTTAATGGTAAAAGCAAAGTCGTGAAAAAAAGTTTCATCTCGGTCCTTGTATCCAACTAAGTCCCTCGAATTAAATGCCCTTTTTTCACTTGTTGCATAGTCTAATATTGTTTACCTGTCGTAATAATTTATTGGCTGCGTCGTCGGTCTAGAATCTAGATCACAAGTGCGACTGCTAATCACGAACTCCCGGATTCGATCCCCGAATTGAACAAAAGTTTATAGACTTTTTTCTGGTTCCGAAATTTCGATAAGAGTCTGAAATAAGTGTTTTATAGTGGCAATAAATAGGGTTACCCCATATTTCATGGTATTTGAAATAATTGGCGAAATGTCGGTTAACCGTTTATTTTTATACACCTCTATATAAGTTTTAACCGTAGAAAGCTAAAGTTCGTCAAAATGACGAGCACTGAATGAATAGGCTCATGTCTCTATTTAACTATTGTGTACGTACGGTCTATTCTAGTCAAGTAAGAGACCGCTGGACTGCGTGGTTTGTTAGTCGTTAAGTAATTTTGTTTACGAGATATCTGATTACGTTATTACGAGATATTCTGTTATTTTGACGAATGGTTAATGTATAACTTTCATTGCTTTTTGTATGTCTTGAATTTGGTTTTATTTTTGTGTTTATTATACAAATGGTGAAGAATTCACATCAGGTCGATTATCATACTCGTAGATGAAGAAATACTTGGTGCGTTAGAAAATGAAGACCATGGCCAAGTTTGTATATGTAATAGTGAAAATGAAAACGGTTTATTGATTGATGACGTGGAGAGAGCGCTTTTAACGATGAATCCTCTGAAAATGAAAAACAACATGAAAGGTCACCTTTAGAATTTCCTCCAGTTGGTGAGACGCATAATAATTCTTCATCAGTTTCTTGACTAAAGCTCACAATCGAGGCAGAAATCGTCACGTGTAGTCAATTCGTAAAGGGCATGCCTTCACACGACAACATCTGAAGTAGACCACTGCCATGAATGGGTTGAGGGAATTATATAAACAGCTTGTTGAACCGTGGCTAAAACAGCGACATGAAACACCAACAATGCTTCAAAAATTACGCGTTGATGGTCAAGCTTTCTACAAGGTGATCTTTCTACCCCATCTGGTTCTGGAAGTTCTCCGACACGTCTGAAAGTGCTTCCACATAGAAAAGGAAAAGCTGCAGTTTATGTTCGTATAACAAAGAACAAATGCAACAGTTGCAAAGTTCCCATTTGTGGGGAGCATACATTTTACTTTTGCGCCAAAAATTGAGCTTTTTATTATTGATAGCATATTTTAAGATTTGAATTTTTAAATTTCCCAAAAAAAATTATTCTCTGTTTAAAAGTTCATAATTTAGTCTGTATAAATATAACTGCATAATAGATATCAAAAATTCTTCTGCCATATAAATTATGTGATTTAATAGTTAGATTATAAGTTTAATAAACGTTACTTTTTAAATAATCATCTTAAATTAACATCATATAGCCTACCTACTTTAAAATTAATCAATAAAACTAATTTACCATTTTAATAGATAGTTTAGGAACGTTAGCTATCTAGAGTTAAATAATAACAGGTACTTATCGGAATTTAATTAGAGATAATTATAAAAAACTCAAATAAACACTATCTTTAATAATGTACATTGACAATGGAGAATCTTTATATTATAGAATTGTAGACCGTGCGTTTTGCTACAAAAAACTTCACAAAAATGATTCTGCAAGCGAGACACGTTTGACCGATTGATCCCATAATACCGGATTCCGAATAAGTTTGGTTTCTTCGTTTTAATCCACTACACGCTTGTACAAGTTAGCTACACAACTTTATTTCGAATCTGTACATTATAATTCTTAAATAAGTAATCTTTTACAGTCGTATTAGGAGAGGTCTATTACTTGGACTGTAGAACAAATTTAACGGTCGAATAGAATAGGCAACTGACACCAACACAAATGTGAATCTGGTCTGTGGTTCCTTTTTTAATGGAGGCTGCATTGGTTGTTGTTGAGTGCGCGCGTGGTCAGTACACTTGCGTACACGGTGACGTATCGATTAGGTGATACCAAGAAGAGCGGTGCAGGCTCAAGGTTACGCCACACAACACTTTCACCACTGTAGTTCGTTGCTCTCCGAATTCTGCATCAATGGCTTGCCGCCCAAGTTCGCGGCAATACACCTCCCGAAACACGAACACGCCATATTGCGTCTTAAGGCTCGATCAAGAGAATCGAATTCTCGTAGCAGCGGAACCACTGAGATGCTATCCGTTGACGTTTACGTTCAATGCCCGTGTTAATGGTACCGAGGAACGTAACATGGCCCACTTTCTCTTTTAAGCACACGTGGTCCCTCTCTCACATGTGGGCTGTAGGGTCGGTAGAGCGAGATGACGGCATGTGAAGCGGTTCGCCGTGGAAGCTGAGAAGCTCGCTTTCTTCGCCGCACTTGGCATTGGAAGTGCACAAAATCCGTCAACTTTCGATTGCGCCGCGCAAATGTCGCATCGCGGCCGATGTTCGCCGGCATGTGCCTCGTGTGGGCAGAATTAGGCAATCTCAATTGGCTACCATTAGCGTTACGCAACCTTTATTATAGAATTGAAACTTGAAACACTTTGATTTGATTTTCCGAATATTTACTACTAGCTGTGCCAGCGAACTACGTTTCGCCGTATATTTTTTACCCGTTTTTGCAATATTTGTCATTGATGCTCAGCTCCTATTAGTCGTAGCGTGATGTTATATAGCCTAAAGCCTTCCTCGATAAATGGACTATCCAACAGAAAAAGAATTTTTCAATTTGAATCAGTAGTTCCTGAGATTAGCGCGTTCAAGCAAACAAACAAACTCTTCAGCTTTATAATATTAGTATAGACAACTCCTAACTTTCGTCGCTATCGTGAAAATGTTTGACAATTACGTAATTCGATGTTCTGATTATTTCACGTAGAACCGAATTCGCGTCGCTTTTTATCATTTCATAGCATAACATATGCTAATTAATAAGTAACATAATATGTTTGATGAATAATAATAACAACCTGATTTTATGAAATTCATAACTAAAATACTTTTTTTTGTATCGCACTTATGAGGGTTTTTCTACCAAGTGTCAACCTCAGATTCTTACTGTTTTAAAAAAATGTTAACCAGCAGTTTATTCTTTTATGAAAACCTCTATATGTGCTAATAACTAGTACATTGCATTATTATTAGAATCCTCTTCAATTCTTTATACAATTCGATTGTCAAATTGTGGATCCAAATAAAAATGCCTTTTGCTTTTCTATTTGTCTTTCTTGACTGATGTGGATTGATGGCTTCCGGCTTCTACCTATCTATATATCAGTGTTTATTGTTTTCTTGATCTGTGTGAATAATCGTTGTAAGTTATTTTCATGAACTTATATACTCTATCAAAACCGTACCGACCGACATAACTAGAATTTTCGCTTTCGGATATTAATAAATACAGGGCTACACCTCAAATAAGAGTGAATAGATATTTTATAAAGTATTGTAATGTATTTTGGATAGGTTAAGTTAGGTTATTATTTATTACATTATATACCTTTTTCAGATAAGACACATTTCAAAATAACAAAAATTGTCCTCGATAACGGCTTCAGCTTATTTTTGTGCGTTGAAGTTAAGTATTATTAGTATTTCTATATTTTGTATTTTTTTATGAGTTGGTGTCCACGCTTTCTATTTTTAATAGACTTCCAATAAGGAGGAGGCTCTATGTTTGACTGTATCTATTGTTTTTATGTATCTATGTTCACCGATTACGCCGCCATTTGTGGGCCGATTTTCAAAATTCTTTTTGTTATAGAAAGAGTACCTATACTCCTTAGGTTAGTTCCATTGTCACAATGTCATGATCTGATGATATCGAGGGAACCCGTTGAATGTCATAGGCACGTCCAACGTGTTTTATTTTTTTGTTGTTAGCTATCATATTATGATACTGAGCTGATGATAGAAGGTTTCTGGTAGGTTATATAGAAGTATTTCAATATAATGGGAACTTGGTGTAGTTCTATTTTTTCAAATGATTCAGGTGAGCTGAAAGGAAGGAAAAAAGTTTAGAAGAAAATATAACTCCTAAGCAGTTGGTTGTTACGAGTTCGGGAATAATTCTTCCAATACTGTTTAGAGCGAAATACGTTTTATTTTGAGTTATTCTGGTGTTTGCCTTCGGTCAAATACTAATACCTATATATATTATATTTACTAAAAAGATGGAAATAACTTCGACTTCAAAAACACCAAAAAGTCATAAATAATATAGGAATATAAATACAACTTCACATTTTTATATTGAAGTTGGTGCCAAGCAATGATCACCTGAAAAGTCATAAAAAATATAAGAACAATTAATGTAGTTAGTTAAAATTTGGCACTAATTTCAATATAAAAATGTAAAGTTGTATGTATTCCTATATTATTTATGACTTTTTAGTGTTATTGAAGGCGGTTTTACTTTTACGACGAAAAAACGGAGGAGGTACTCAATTCGACTCGTATATATTTTTTTTATGTATGATCACGCATAACTTTTTACAGAGAACTCTTTTTTTATTGGAAAAGGTATACCCCGAGGGTGGTCCCATTTAAATTTGAAAAAAAAAATCCTACCCTAAGGGTAGGAAAACAGGAAATTATTGTTGATTTATTCACTAATTGTGATCAATGACCACGCATTACTTTTTACAGAGTGATCCGATTTTGATGATTCTTTTTGTATTTGAAAGGGTATACCCCGAGGGTGGTCACATATAAATTCGAAAAATAATTCCAACCCTAAAGGTACAAAAACGGGGGATAATTGATGATTCACTCACTGATTGTAATATTAATAGATGAAAGTCACAAAAAAATATAAAATAAAAACTTTTTAACAAAAAATTGAACCGCCAAAAAAACTAAAAAGCAAAAACACTGAAAAGATAAAAATAATATAAGAATAGGTACAGACAACATCACACTTCTATATTGAAGTCGGTGCCAAACGATGATCCTAGAAAGTATTAAAATTTGTCACTGACTTCAATATAGAAGTGTGATGTTGTTTGTACCTATTCTTATATTATTTTAATAATTTCAGTGTTTTTGCTTTTTAGTTTTTTTGGCAGTTCAATTTTTTGTTAAGAAGTTTTTATTGTAAAAAGGTTTTAGCGACGTAACAAAATTAGGACTAAACATCCTTTTTCTTACTCTATGTTTCTGACACTTAGTCGTTTATGTAAATTGTCTTCTGATTGATACTGGGATATTAGAATTAAGATAATAATTAGAGCAGTAAGCTTAATTCTATTTGGAACTCGTTTATTTATACCACAAAAGATCATCGGCTGCGTTTCCCTTGTCTCATACCGCACCTCTAAATATAAATCTTAATAGATAATCGGTACTTAACCGATACAAATCAGCCTACCTGAGCGTCGGTGGTGCTGTGGACTAGGCACTCGCCTTCCAATCGGGAGGTCCGAGGTTCGAGATTAAATGTACCAATGTGTTTTTCGAATTTCATATGTACATTTGTCTGACGCTCCTACGGTGAAGGAAAACATCGTGAGGCAACCTTGATTTTCTTCGCACATGTATATGTGCGAAGAAATTCAAAGGTGTATATGAAGTTGACCAATCCGCACTGCGCCAGTGTGGTTGAGTAAGGCCTAACCACTGGATTAATCGGTGAACATAAATAAAAACAATAATACAATCGAACATAGAACCTCCTCCTTTTTCGATGTCGGTTAAAAGTTATCAGATCTTATGTAGAGCTTCTAACTCTACACGCCCTCACTTCACAAACTCTATACCTTAGTCAAAATATTATGGCTTGGCCGTTTCGCTACCGTCACATGGGCGCAAGGCGAAAATTTATTCACTGTTCATTACTTTTTAGTTAAACAATAGTTCTTGTAGTAACGAAACGGCCAAGCCACATATTTTGACTAAGGGGTAGAATTTATTTAGTTAGGGCGTGTACAGTTAGAAGCTTGGCTCTACATAAGATCTGATTATGGTCTGGTCTTGGCAACAATTACATGAAATGTTCTAGCCCTGTGTACGCCCGCCGCCGTAAGGCCCTACGTCTGCGGATTGCCCTGGTGTTCTCGGGCAATCCCCCCTTGGCGATAGCCCGACCGGTGGGTCGGGCTTGCTCGGGCGCGTGGGTAGTGGAGTCGCAGTGTGGACCTTACTAGCGCGCCCATAAGGCGAACACCGGGGGGTTTTAGTGGGTAGGCCTGGCACTCTGCCGGGAGAGCCCCACACATTTTCGCCGTCTAGCCAACGGCGGGTACGGTGCGATTACGCATTTTCCCCCGAGAAAAAAAAGGTCGGATTCTTTTAAGCGATCATGGTGAGGGGGGCTAGGTTCTTGCGGTTTATTATTTGAGAATCTCACAATAGCCGTATGTAACTACAGTCGCAGTTTAAAAATTTGTTTGATATTGTCGTATTATATAAACCAACGATCGCTATGGGAGGTAAAAAAAATTTTAAACTATCGGTAGTTTGTGTTTTAGTATTATTATAATTTATATGGCTTTAACATTTAAATTCTTGCTAAACATTTAAATAAATACTAAACATTTGAACTAATGCTAAATATTTAAGCTTATGCTAAACACTTAAATTCTATTAATTGTGCTGTAAGTCATCACCACAGCTCATATACGTCCCCACCGAGGGGTTCGAGCCTACCCTATGTTAGGGTGATTAGGCCTTAGTCAACCACGCTGGCCCAGTGCGGATTGGTCGACTTCACATACATCATTGAATTTCTTCGCAGATGTATGCAGGTTGCCTCACGATGTTTTCCTTCACCGTAGGAGCGTCGGATAAATGTACATATGAAATTCGAAACGAAAAACACATTGGTACATGGCGGGTCTCGAACCCTGACCCCCCGATTGGAAGGCAAGTGCCGAGTCCACAGCGCTGTAAGTGACTACAGTCATTTACGATCAAGTGGACAGTTTGCTTGTTTTTTTTTGTATACAAATAAGTTGGTAAGCAAGCAAGCTACCACCTGATTGTAAGCAACTAATGTGGCTATATACATAGTCGCCTATAGTAGATACACGTGGGCCCTGTAAGACTTACAAACCTACAACCCCTACCACCTACACGGGTGGCAATGTAGGTTGCCAACCTGTGACATAAAATGTCTTAGGATGTTTAGGCCTTAGTCAACCACGCTGGCCCAGGGCGGATTGATCGACTTCACATACACCATTGAATTTCTTCGCAGATGTATGCAGGTTGCCTCACGATATTTTCCTTCACCGTAGGAGTGTCGGACAAAATGTACATATGAAATTCGAAAAACATAAAACATATTGATGCATGGCAGGATCGAACCACGGGCCTCCCGAGTAGAAGACCAGTATCGAATCTACAGCGCCACTGACGCTCCCAACCGACGATAGAAGCACTACTAACGTTTAATAAAACATGACACAAATCGCTGTGTTGCTAATTATAAATATTTATCGTCCAACGTGTCTATAATCCAGACGTTGACATGACACCTACATTACGCACAAGAACGACAGTGCTACGTTATTGGTGACTTTCTATAAATAAATGTGTAGGAAAAGTTGCATCGAAACAAGTGAGCGTGACAAACTGACAGGCTGATCTGCAGTAGATAGTTTAGCGAGGCGATGGGACAGATAATTTATGCGTTCCAATAAATAGAGGCAGTCCATGTGAACGCACAAACGTATCCGAAATATATTTGACCTCTATGTTAAATGGCGGTAGAGTGATTTGGATCGATAACTTTTTACTTAGCAACTTGATATCTTACACCTCCACAGCTTCACTAGGCAGTGATTTCCTAAAAACAATAGCCAACATAGTTTCTTTTTAACCGACTTCAAAAAAGGAGGAGGTTATCAATTCGGTTGTGATTTTTTTAAATGTTTGTTACCTCATAACTCCGTCATTTTTAAACCGATTTCCAAAATTCTTGTACTTGATAGAGTATACTGCAAGGGTGGTCCCATGGTCACCAAAGTCAGGATCTGATGATGGGATCCCATAGAAAATCGAGGAAAACACTAATTTAGGGTTTCTTTCACTAAAAATATTTTTTTTACAAAAAATAAAAACCGACTTCAAAAACACTGAAAACTTAAAATAGTATAAGAATAGGTACAGACAACATCACACTTTTATATTGAAGTCGGTGATAAATTTTAACACTTTCCAGGAGATCATCGTTTGGCGCCGACTTCAATATAGAAGTGTGATGTTGTCTGTACCTATTCTTATATTATTTTTAAGTTTTCAGTGTTTATGAAGTCGGTTTTTATTTTTTGTTAAATATTTTTTTGCTTTACTATTTTCTGAGTTTTAGCAGTTTTAAACATTTATTTTCTTTTAAATTTTATTAAGATTAATCAGAGGACCGTTCGTGTAATCGAGTTACGTGTTTGAGGAATCAAACCTCAGACTAAATTAACCTGTTAGTAAGATATTAGAATAAAAAATTGCATCGACACCGATTCCGTATACCGACACTGCCCTAGTTTTGTGAGAAAACATCCATATTTACATACTATAGAAATATGTATCGAGAGATACGCCTCCAACTCCATAAAGCCAGTCCGTTATTTATATTTATCACAAACGTACTTAATGAAAATGTTGAAGTTAATATGATGTTAACCACTGAATTACTCATTTTTATGGAGTAAATTATAACTAGAATACTGTTGAGTAACAAAATTAAAATAAACATTGGAAAAGAATATCGACATGTTCGTTAAAGATTGAATGAGCAAAAGACATTTTAAAACTAACGGTTGCTGTCATTCTATTTGCATTATAGCGGAAAAATCTAATTCAGTCGTCACAATCACAGATAGATTCAAAACCCTGTGTATTTAGAGTAAAACAATAAATATTATAAAACTTGGCTCCGATATTAACTATATTAAAGACATCAACATTGAGGCAGCGTTGATGTCTTTTCTGTTGACGTTACTAAGTTACTATCACTTCAAAACACAAAATTATGTTCTTAGTGTACCTTAAATTTCTATTTCATGACAACTTAAGAAAGATGTGGTATGGGCTCTTTGATAATATTTTTGAGTAATGTCGAAATATAATGCTACCAATAGGCATACATCAAACTTCGTAGGTTTGATATCTTGATATATAGTTAAGATCAAAGCATATTTGAAAAGTAATATTTTTTAAATAATAATAAAGGAAAACATAATAATATACTGGATGTTAAAAAGATTCGAAAACAACTTTTGCAAAAACGTCGATAACTGATATCTATACTTATAAAATAACATGTCCTGACTGACTGACTGATTCACCATCGCCAAGCGCAAACTATTAAAGTTACGGCCATGAAATTTGGTGAGTAGGGTCGTTTTATTGAGTAGACACCCACTAAGGAAGGAATTTTGGAATTACTACCCCTAAGGGGTGAAATAGGGGTTGAAAGTTTGTATGGAAGTCCGTCATTTTTTAAGTTAGAAACATGAAACTTTATTTTTGAGCTACTGATTAAAAATGAGTATAGATACGAATTTAAGCGTTCCTGGATATTTTACCCCAAAGGGGTTGAAATAGGGATTAATAGTAGGTATCTACGTATGTAGGTTAGCCTGGAATTTCGTCATTTTTGAAGCTTTTTTGAAATTTTGTATTTAAGTTGATAATCATAAGTTAGTGAAAACGTTTTCAAAAACGCTGAAAGCGTTTTTGAAAATTCCTCCCTTTGAAATGTGACCAAGGGGTTGTCATTTAGTTATTTTTGTTTGAGTATTCTGACTGCTCAACGTATTTTAACGGGACTTTTTAAAAAGCTTTTACTTAATCAATCATTAATGCCTTTGATTTTTAATACTTTTTACTACAAGAAAATATTGATTTCCCACGGAAAAACAAAAATAACGCGGGCGAAGTTGCGGGGCGGGGAAAGCTAGTAAACAATAAAATGTTTATAAGAGGGAAATTTAAAGCTAAGATCAATTGTCTTAGAGATATAATATAAATATTAAAAGAAGAGGAGAATGTGTTATGTATAAACAAATTAAATAACTTGCAGAGGACATGGCGCGATTCTCAATAGTTTTTAAGAGTAAATATTATAAAGTATTCAAAACTATGACCTTTGAATTCTATAAGTCTGAAAAAATAACCATTAAATTGCATGAAACACTATGCATTTCGGTAGATGTGCATTTTTTCCAATGGTAGCGTAGCTACACTGTTTTTTGTTCTTTTTTCTTTATATGTACAAACGTGCATTTCTTCAAACACAACCAAATTTTCAATAGAAATGTACGTAGGTATCAAAATGAAATCTACACTAATATTATAAAGAGGAAAACTTTGTTTGTTTGTTTGGTTGTAATGAATAGGCTCAAAAATTACTGGACCGTTTTTAAAAATTCGTTTACCATTCGAAAGCTACATTATCAACGAGTAACATAGGCAAAATTTTATTTTGAAAAAAAAATAGGGTTCCGTAAGATATTTGGGTTTTTCGGACACAAGGTGTAAAAAATCAACCAGAAAAGTAACTTATTTTGCGTACGCTGCCTAAACTATAAAAGATAGAACCATAAAATGTTCTAATTAATTGTAGATCTTATAAATATCTATAAAAAAGTCTGCGACACACTATACTATATACTATATAAAAAATGGTTGTTGTGCCTCACTCGACATAGATAGTCGAGTGAGGCACAACAACCATTTTTTTATTTAAAAATCTTGAATTTTTTTGAACTACATTTAAACGCATTTATATTTCTCATGCTATTAATCCTTATCAAAATAAATTATTTCGTCACTAAGTACAGTTTATGTAGATAATATTTGGTCTTTGAATGATTAAAATTGGACGTTTGGTTTTGAAGTTAAATTACGATTTCTGCTGCACGGCCCGTTGCGAAGTGAGCGTTACCAAGGCGGGGGTGCGCGTGCGGGAGGTTATGGAATAAAATGGAGGAAAAAATTAAGCACTGTGTTAAGCATTTCGATGGCGAAACGTAGTTCGCGGGCACAGTTAGTAATGTGTATAAAGTAGAAGCTCATTATTACGAAACAATCAGCATATCATATTTCATAATGCGTTGGTACTGTAGCAGAATTTATAATCGGTTATAGAAACAACAGTTCCTTAAACAGCTTGATTACATCAGCGCCACATAAGTGTGTCTGTGTGTCGTTTCGAGTAACGTGTGCGCCTGACCTAGTGCTGCCGTCGCTGCCGCACGGTCGTCGCCTGCGCCTGCGCATAAAACAACGCATTTCGAGTGAGGTGCATTAATGCGTCGGCACCCGCTGTGGTCAGGGCTACTAGCGAACGCATCATCCTATTTTATTATTATTGAAGTAATGTTTACGGAGAACAGACAGCCGTAAAAGTAGTAATTTAAATCACTCAAAAAGGTAATTCAAATTACATTAGCCTTCTAAATCAATTTAAATAATTTGATGTAACTACCAGGATAAAAGCTTACGTAATTGTATTGCTTTAGGTTTGACCATATATAGTATCGTATTATAAAAACTTTAACCATATACGTCCCGGGATTTGAACCCAACATACCGTGTTGACGCCTTGACCAACTAGGCCACCGAGCTTACCCGCCCCGACGAAATTCTACTTCTACTTTGGCTTAACAAACAATAAAGGATACCAATAAGGCTAAGAATTTCGTCGGGGCGAATAAGAGCTCGTTGGTCTAGTCTAGTTGGTCCCGCCATCAACAAGATAGGTTTGAGATCAACGCGGGTTAAAATCCCGTTCGAGACGAATTTTTTTTTGATTGTATTCATTTTTCAATTCATTTAGCATTTTTAAAGAAAATATAAAGTTCTATATAAAATATACAAATATACTTCTACAACTCATTTATATTAGAAAAAAAGGCAAGCAGACTTGAACACAGTACTATTTTTGTTGGTAGGGATTTTACCAAACCATTTCAATTCACAAGGTAGGATAAAAAAGTACACATTAGATATAAACAAATGGATAGAAAAAAACAAATTACATTTTCTTCCACTTAATGATTTCCCAGCTTAGTGCCAAGTTCCGCACAAAAACAAACAAATCAGGTGTTAGGTGTTTAACAAAAAACATTGTTACCCTAGGGGTGAAAGTAACTTATCTAGTCCCGAGACCGAGTTTGGCGTCCGAGCGTAGCGAGAGCGCCAATAGTTCCAGGGGCTAATAAATACAAGCTTTTATATTATTTTATCATAATATTGCATTGTTACGCGATACATACTTATGCATGCAAATTTTCATGGGTAATAGTGGGTCAAATTTAACTTGCAAAATTACAGACACCGGACAGGTGAAATTAAATAAAAGTTTGTTATAAAAAAATTAGTGAATTTTATTTTACACTAGCCGTGCTCGCGAAATATTTGTCCAAAAATAAAAATATCACCAAGAGGTATAAAAAATAGCCTACAACCTATTCTCAGACCTACCAAATATACTTACACAAAAAAATTCCAAAAATCGGTCAAGCTGTTTCGGAGGAGTTCAATAGCAAACACTGTTACACGAGATTTTTATACATTACATAAATCAACAACTTCTGCTTTAGCCTCTTTTATGAAATTAGGCATTAAATCCATATCTGAATCAGATGAACTCATTGTGTATACTCGTACTTATACAAATTTATGCTATACGGAATTATAAACAAAACTACAACTCTAAAAAACAAATGATGATCGGATTGCCGCTTTTCTGCCAATTTTGTTTTTATTTTCGGTGGCCGGCCAGCTGTTCAGCCACAGAACACACCTCTTTCTGTGTTCTGTGTGTTCAGCCATTATTTTTAATTTTCATCATTAAAAAAATTTAAAATATTTTGCATAATCTATGTTATTTTAATATTATTTAATTAATACTTATATTTATGTCATTTCAATTTTACATCGCGCTGTAATTGAGCGGCTGTCTAGAAAGTTGCAACATTGTTCAATAGGAATGTGAAAATAGAACTAGTTTTTTTATATAATTTGACAGCTGTCAGATGAAAATGATTCTCCCTAGGGCTGAAAAGTATTACTTTCAACCCGCTTCTCAGGCAACTTTACCCGCTTCTCAGGCGACCTACTTTCCGAGTATGAGTAACGAAAAATAAATTACTATTCGATGGAACAGTATTCATTAACTCAAAAAAAGTAAGTTCAGAAAAGTAAGCAGGTACGAGTACTTATACCAAATAGTTGATAAATCACGCATCAAACAGTATGAAAGAAAAAAATACATTCAATATTTAGCCGTGGTAGCCACACTAGCCACTTAACCCGACAGCTCATTATTACCTATCACTTACTACTTACAATATATTGTTTTGTAGGGATAGGTGGGGCTGTGGCCTTAATTTTTAATTTTCTGCCATTTTTAACCGACTTCAAAAAAGGAGGCGGTTCTCAATTTGATGCGTATATTTTTTTTGTGTGTATGTTACGCGATGACGCCGCCAATTGTGGGCCGCTTTTCAAAATTCTTTTTTTGAAAAATAAATACAAACAACCTCAAACAAGTTTAGAAATATATAATATACTAATATGTATTAAATATAAAAATGATTTCTTCAGAATCGATTTCCTGTGATTGACCCCCTATGCGCCTTGTCGACTCTATCAACCGTAGCACTTGTACGAGTATGTGTATTCTTGGTCACTTGTACCTGTGCTCTCTCTCTCGTGTTTTACGTACACTTTCCCATTGATGTATTAAAGCGCATAGTATGTATTAAGGGCCAATCATAAAAAAAACACTTCAGAAAAAACCGGTTCTCTTCATAAATATTGAATAAAAAAATCTTTAAAAAAGATATGTTATTATTCAACGCATTGTTTAGATGATGGTCTTTTTAATTTTTTGATAAATTAATTAAAACTTGGTTAAAACGTGACCCAAACATGCCTCGATTTTAAAACTTTAAACCTAATCGCGTCGTAAATATTAGGTTAAATCATATACTTTCGATTTCAATAAATAAAGTGAACAATATTCTAGCGGGTTGTATTTTTTTCATTTTCTAATTCGCCTTTATTAATTTTTAATTGAAATAATTCATCTTACGCGTAAAGGTTTGCTCATATTCCCCTCACTCTCACTCACTCACTCTATGTAATCAGTGCGGGACGATCGACGCAAGGTCATTGGGACCACTATGCGCCTTAATTTAAGGATTGTTAAATTATTCATTACTATGATAATATTTTTTTAATTTATTTATTACCAAAAAACACAATTCATTGACAGACATTTAAAACTGCCAAACTGCATAGCAGTTTTTGGGCAGTGGCTCTCGTCATGAAATAACTACTTCTATATACTATAATACAATGCTACAATATAATGCTATTATAATTAAAGCACTATATAATATAATACTATAATTACAATACCATATAGTACACATATCATATTATCACAATACCGTTAGTAGTTTAGTACATTACGATGTCAGTGCGTTATGGTGTATCTACGAGTACCTACAACCAATACACGCGCGTATATCGTACGACGCTTTTCAAAATACTTGTGAGGAAAACTACATAATAACCGGAATTTTTTGATTAAATAACAAAAAATATTGTTAATTTGTAGTAAGGACTAAATAATGGTATGAAAATAAACGTCCACATATTATATTTCAAGTAATAGAGTTGAAAATAATAATAATAATATTTACCTACTGTTTCCAAGGCAACTCTTTACTGATTTAATTTGTTTTTCCCAAAATTTTTTTTCCGAACACTTTTCAATAGCTGATGTCTCTACAGTCATACGATAATCGATAGTTCGTTAATGTCTTTTATATTACCTCTAGCTTTTAAAAAAAATACACTATTTCACACTATACAATAACGTAAATAGTGCGGTTATATGTCTATAACCGCAGTATTTGCGTTATGACACATGAGTGTTTTATGAGCTGCTTTAAGGAGCATAACACATTGCACCGGACACCGCTCCGGTGTGCGGCGCTGCGGTTTTTAATTTTGACTGAAGAATCTTAATTTGTATACAAAAACCGCAGGGTATAACACCGCATGCCCGTGCGGTTGTGCGGCGCGCGCGACGGCACCGCACTCCCGGACGGTGATGCGGTGCGGTCCGCGGGGTATGCCACACTGTGCCGCAGTATCGTACGAATTTTTGCGTAGAAAGGACGTGCATACGCGTAATAGATCTCGACATAGATAATGCGGCGATGCGGGGCGTCGTGCACCGCAGCTACGGACGGTGATACGGAGCAAACCGTACGGTGGCACGGTTCCGTGCCGCCGCAGCCGCATGCGGTTTTCGTCCCTCCGTACACCGCAGCGGTGTCCGGTGCAATGTGTTATGCGCCTTAGTATCTAAAACCGGTGTAATTAGATCCACTTTACAAGCATGTGTGCTGAACCAGAAAATTACGATATAGGTGCAATTTAGTGGTTATAGCAACCAGTATGTACAACCAATACCACGCACGCATATCGCACGCCGGCCTCAACACACTTGTGAAGAAAAATACATAATAAACTGAATTTTTGGGATTAAATCACACAAATAGTTGTTAATTTGTAGCCAGACTAAATAATAGTACGAAAATAATCGTTTGAAAAATCAATTTAGTTCGTTGATGTCTTTAATATTACCTCGAGCTTTTAATAGTACATTACGATATTAGTGCGTTAAGATGTTATAACCAATACGCACGTATATCGTACGACGTTTTTTAACACATTTGCGATGAAACAGAAAAAATAACATTTAAATAAACTCAATCTGTGAATGCACACTGTTGCTTTCCCGCCATTTTAACAGCGGGCTAGCGCTGCCTACTGACTGGCGCCGCGCGGCGATTAGTTCGAAATTTGAATAGCAACAGCGCGCTGCTCACTAGCTGGAGTCGTTATCTATTCTGTGGTGCGGCGGCGATCAGTTCCATATTTGAAATGGCAAATAATACTGTTATGGAATTTGTATGGACTATAACTTAACTATTTGCTTTGGTAACAAACGCGTTTTTTATGACCCGCTTTACATATTTAAAACCGGTGGAATTACATCAGCTTTACGAGCAAGGGTGTTGAAAAATAATAACACTATACAAAAATAGCACTATAACGCAAATAGTGCGGTAATAGATCTATAACCGAACCATTCGCGTCATAGCACACGCGTGTTTTATGAGCTGCATTATGTATCTAAAACCGGTGAAATTAGATCCACTTTACGAACCAGTGTGTTGGAAAGTTATTATAATTATTTTGGTTGGGTATAGCTCCAACTTCCATTTTATTATGGATTATGGACACTGTGAGAGGTAGTGTTTTTGAGAATACCTTTTAAATTATTTTTGATATGACTTTATCAAGCAAGTTTTGCGGTAACTGGCTGTGTATTGTTGGTATAATCCATCGCCTAGTGCGCTTTCCATAATACTTTTGGACTCTCGATATTTAAGCTTCTTTCTTTTGTTTGGACTGCCGGGTTGGGTAGCCATATATATTCCCGTTCTATTTTAAACTCGCTTTTGTGGTATTGTTCGATTATTAACCTCATCTTAAATTTTTAATCAATTGGTACGATTGCGCATTAGTTGAGCAACTAGGTAATCATGTGGTGTTGTGTAATCTAATATAATAAAACAAATTGAGCTACCTACCAAGGTGGTAGGTAGCTCAATTTTTTTTATTATATTAGATTCTTTAGCTCGTTTCTCTGAATCACCCTAAGTTTTAAGTACTAGATAAAAGAGGAAGACTTGATTAGGTGATGAGTACAGCCACGTACAGCGCACGCATAGAATAACGCACATTTGAAATCTCAAACCAAACGCTCATGAGATTTTGTAGATTAGTTGTTTTCTTAATATTAGGATTATTGTGAAAGGAAGGGAAATTTCGCCATTAAATATGAAGTAAGTAACTAAAGTAGGCTAATAAAAAATAAATAAGGAATTAAAGTTACTTAAAAAAGTTTTTTCTATTTTCAGACAATGAATTAAGGAATCAGAATAATTTTTGAATTCACTTGTATCTAATATTAGGTCCTTACCTATGAAATTATCGTTTTGCCGTACTGGCCACTTTGATCTCAAATATCTCCTCTATGTGTTAGGAATTCCAAATTCAAACTTATACAGCTATTTACTCATGTATTTGTGTTTCGAAAATTATAATTCACTTGTTTTTTCCTCAATTGTTTTTTTTCTTTGCGTCACTCAGTTTACAAAATGGAAAAATTGAAATATCGCGTTATTTACGAATACGAGTTCCACCGTGGCACCAGTGCTGCAGAAACGGCTCAAAGGATTAATTATGTGTATGGCGATGTGTATGGCAGTGCGTTTTTGGTTCCAACGTTTTCGTTCTGGAAATTTCGACCTGCAGAACAAGCCCCGTGGACGGCCGGAGACCAAAGTTGATAATGGAGAATTGAAGGCTATTGTGGAAGCGGATCCATCGCAAATCACGTCCGAGTTAGCTGCAGGCTGCGGTGTTAGTGATAAAACTGTTTTAATCCACTTGAAGCAAATTGGGAAGGTGAAAAAGCTTGAAAGGTCCTCACAAAAAACTCAAAAAACCTCACGAATTGAGTGAAGCAAATCAACAAACGTCTCAAACAAAATGTTTGAGATCAACGGCAGGCCAGTACGGCAAAACGCCAATTTCATATGTAAGTATTAGTATTATGTTATCTGTAGTAAGGACCTAATAATAAGATACAAGTAAATTAAAGAAATATTCTTAATTAATATTAACACCATTTAATTGTTTTATTCGTTAACTTTCAATGTAATAGGTATGTAGGTCTCCAACAATATTGACCCTAAACGACAAAAAGAAACGGCTCTCAATTACATTACGGGTATCACCTTGAACAGCCGATTAATACATTAACGTTATCTACGTTCATCACAGCCAGCCAGTAGCAGACAGCTTAACTTTTACGAGTGCGCTCCGAATTCATGTTACGAGTATTTCATCTAGCGTGTCAGTTACATCTGTGTTTCCGAAAACTTCTCAAGAGGACCCATTAAGGGCATGTTTATTTTATCAACACGGCGCAATAAAACTATAATTCTTATGTTTATGGTGCTAGCTCAGAGAAATCTTAAACTATCGTGTTATAAGTATAGTAATTCCTGAAGGATCACTACAACCTTATCCCGAGGTAAAATCAAATGGTGTCAGTGGTCATAAAAGGTGCCCTGTGAGTTTTTATGGTGGGAATACAAACATTTAACCATCTTATCATATATGTTTCAATTTAATTACTATTTTTTTCTAGGTACAATCTAATTAAAAAATTCTTGCTACGATAAAAAATTTTCATGTTTACGTATTGTATATGGGACACCGTGAGACTTCTATAGCTCACATTGAAGTAACAAAATAAACTAGCATAATTTTATATGAAATGATACAGTATTTATACACATTGTAACGAATATATGATTTTATAAACACCTGTGGTTTTGAATGTATCTTCATATGATAAAAACTAACTAGGTATATTTAAGGCTATCTAAAAGTCTCGCTTCAGTTGCAACTTTGATTCACCTACTTATTTTGTAGCTTGGTTGTTTTCAGCCATTTCAATCATATCTATTGTTAATTCCCTTTGTTACAACGTAAGAGAAGTTGTGTGGAAAATATCCGCACTTATGTTTAATACATACATAATTTATGTAGTTCTGTTCCTACTCAATCTAAGATAAGAAAAATTTTAAGATTAAAGGTCGAATTCTTTAATCGTGATTTTAATAATTCCCATAATGATTGTTGTTGCAACATCGTAAGAGGACACGGTCAGTTGCGCGCACGCAGCGGAAGAGAAAGTTGGCCCAAGGACGAGGGCGTCGATCCCGATATTGCGCAACTCCGTGAGATAATTTATGGGGTCAAATCCCGCTCACTGTCTCGGTCAGGGTCACCACATGTTCTGACTTTTGTGGAAAATGCAATTTTAAATCTACTATATAAAAAGTGTTTATTATCGAACTCCTCCGAAACGGCTCAACCGATTTTTTACACGGTGATAAGGGGAATAGTTTTTATCATAGGTGAAAAGGGGATATTTTTTTTGTCAATAGCGATATTATTATTTTTACTGGCGAACCGTAGTTCGCGGACACAGCTACAGTATTGTAAAATAAGATCAGTATTGTATAAATTAGATCAGTGTTATTTAGCCTGTGGGTCGCGATGATGACGAAGCCTTACTCGGTGGGTCGCCGGCGAAAGAAAAAGGTAATGTTCTATACTACGATAAAAACTCGTATCTATGGCACAAGGAGCTCGCCAGACTTTTCCAACCTGTAAAAGGACCGCGTATTTAAAAAGATTGAAAATCACTGGTTTAGATTAATCGTTTGGGCCTTTTTAAAATTTTTAATAATGCATTGTTCTTTTTGATCAACTTTTGTGTTACCAAAATTGATCTATTAGTATTATTGGCTATACACATAAGTTTATGCCATCATCATCACAGCCCATATACGTCCCCACCGAGGGGCTCGAGCCTACCCTATATTAGGGTGATTAGGCCTTAGTCAACCACGCTGGCCCAGTGCGGATTGGTCGACTTCACATACATCATTGAATTTCTTCGCAGATGTATGCAGGTTGCCTCACGATGTTTTCCTTCACCGTAGGAGCGTCAGACAAATGTACATATGAAATTCGAAACGAAAAACACATTGGTACATGGCGGGTCTCGAACCCCGACCCCCCGATTGGAAGGCAAGTGCCGAGTCCACTGCGCCACCGACGCTCTTGCCGTTTATGCCATATTTATTCCTAATTTTCCTAATTTCCTCGACGTTTCTTAATTTTCTCGACGTTTATGCCATATTTATTCCTAATATAAATAAAATAGCATTTTCAACGTTGTTAAGACACCACGTTTATAAAACTGACACAAAACTATTACTGTTGGGCTGAGAATATGTACATTAAGGAAAAAAATCCTGGTGATGATTTTTCATAATTCGTTTATATTTTTTAATTTTTATTATGATGCACATAATAAAAGCACCTCAGCTTTTATTGTCAATATCTCATGAAAATTAAATCGTAAAAAAATCCAATAACAAATTTTAGTATTTTCCAGCATATTTCAACTAATCCATTGCATACCTCAAATCGAATTCCAATGGTTGAAAGGTAGAGATTGCTATATTGCATTAAGTTCGCAATTACATACATGTTTCTGCAATAAAATTAATAAAATATATACCCATTACCAACATTGTATCGATTGAGCAATATTAAACGCCCCAAAAATAGGTACCTACATGTAGACACATTTAATTTACCACGTAACTATGTACAACAAAAAATGAACTAAAACAAATGACGTAGCTTTTCCAGAGATTTGGTCACCCTAGTGGCAATAGTGTCGAAACTTTTGGTGTTAGGGTATCCCTCGCTGGTCCAACAAAGCACAAGCTCAAGGACGATGACTTCGCCTCACTATCATCAGAGGCCTAGGGGCATGACGGCGGCGCCGCATTGCTTTCACTAAATTCTTTCGGATGAGCAAAGTTCAATAGAAGCAGACATTGTATGCGGCCCCATAATTACAAAGCGCGCCTAATACCCGTATATTTTTATTTAACGAACAACCAGCGAGCTCGTAACCACTATGATTGTCATGCATTACGCTTGTAAATCTTTATGAGCGATGTTTTTTATTAGTTCGAAGCAGAAATTACCTTTAGGCGGTTTGCGTTATCGTTTGAGTTATTGTTCAATAATATTATTGAAAAAGCAGTCTCGAAAGTAAAACTTAGTTTCATTACTCATACTCGGAAAGTAGGTCTGAAGTTCCTGAGGAGCGGGTTGAAAGTAATACTTTTCAGCCCTAGGGAGAATCGCTTTCAACTGACAGCTGTCAAATTATAAAAAGAAAATAGTTCTATTTTCACATTTCTATACAGCCACTCAATAACAGCGCAGAGTAAAATTCAAATAACATAAAGTTAAGTATTAATAAAATATATCGTTTAAATGACTATTTTAACTTTCTTTAAAATAACATAGATTTGGGCAAAATATTTTGAATTTTTTCAATGACGAAATGAAAAATAATGGTTGTATAGCTGGCCGGCCACAGAAAAAAAAACAAAATAAGCGGAAAAGCGGCAATCCGATCTTCATTTGTTTTTTCGAGTAGCAGAGTTTTGTTTAAATTTTTGTATAGCAGAGATTTGTAGTAACACAATAACACCCAGTTTCTGAAAGGCTGTTCAGCGATAAAATTAACTAACAAGCTGTCAATCTAATGCTAACTATGAATTGAGTTGCTGAAAGCTAAATTAACTTATCACTGTGCTAGTTGACACAGCTGTCAAATTTATTTGAAAATTATTAAGGAAAGATCCATTTTGGATTTCCAAAATACATATGAATAAAACAAAATATATGATTTCAGCAATGTGACCGTGTCTAAAAATATTTCTCACGGGAAACCAAATTATTAAAGATATGTAAATTTTGACAAACCAACGTTTCGGAAACTCAAATTGATTTGACACTGCTGTTAAGATGACATGGATGTTAGTTGAACAATATTTTGATCAGCCTTTCAGAAACTGGGGGTAAGTTCATCTGATTTAGATTTCATAAGGGAAGAGGCTAATGCAGAAGTTGTTGATTTATTTTTTAAAAATCACTCATTTTTTCTTTAGCTAATTCATGTTTTTATTTTTTCTTTCCTTGTATTCGTAATGAAAAGCACAGCGTTTACCTCGGGTTAAAGGCTTATTTAGGCCCTCGAACTATAGGCGCCCTTGCTACGTTTGGGCACCAAATCCCATCTCGGGACTATACCGGGTGTAACTGAACACCCCAATAACATTTAAGGGGCATATAAGTTAGATACTAAATGTACCTTCGGTGCTTGTCTGAGACCTAGAACCCCAATACTTTCAGAGTTATTTGATTTTAAACTGAAAGCAAAAACTTTCAAGTGACAACCATAATCAGCTCTTAACACAAAAGAAATTTAAAGACAAAATGACACGTGACAGACGTGAGCGTAGTATTCCTCGTACGCTTACATAGGGCTTTCGGCACCTAATACCAAAAAATAATTTATTAAGTTTGTATGTCGTGAGCGTAGTATTCCTCGTACGCTTACGTAGGGCTGTCGGCACTTGATACCAAAAAATAATTTATTTAGTTTGTATGGGAAAAAAGTAGGTTTGTTAGCCCTAATATTTTTCCTAATCACTACTTCTGATGGATACATACCCTTAAATGTTATTGGGGTGTTCAGTTACACCCTGTATAAGTTACTTACACCCTTAGGGTAACAAAACAATGTACTATTTTGAAATCGTTTTTAATTAATCTGTTTTTGTTTTAATGAAAAATCACTGTTTCTATTTTAAATCGATGACAGCAAAGTTATCAATATAAGCACTATTACAGATTCCAAATATAAAATATACCAATAATTTTATTACTTTTTCATTGTTTATATTGATTAAAAACATGAAAAAAGGTATGTAACATGTACGTATCCTAATAGGTATATTGATCGAACATATTTATCCTTCTTCTATCTGGCCATTGTAATGTGTTTTAATAGATATAAGAGATCTCGTAGACTAATATTGTTCTGTGAAGTAGGCACTTACTATTCCGATAAATGTAGTGTACAGAAAAAAAGAAACTATATTGGTTTATGTTACGCTTACAATTGTAAAAAAAAAGATTGTAAAATTTAATGTTTATAATAAAGAAAAAAAAATATTGCTTGTTTATTTTCAAGACTAATTTGTACGTATCCGAGAATAAAACCTTATTTTCTGCTTTGACCACAGTAAATACAACCAATATAGCCTCCTTAAAATAAACTCATACACAACCAACGCTTTTCGGGAATATGCTTAATCCTTCTATTTGGCACTTTCACTCGCGCGCAGTGTTACAGCTTACAGCGGTTGCGTAATCTTTTCTCGGCAGGTTTTGGCGGTAATTATCACAGAGAAAGTCGATACATTTCGCCGAGAATGATCAGGCAAACGAACCACGCCATGCTTCCGTCTCTTAACGAGCGTTGTACAATTGGATAGTCACGTGTGACTTCATATTGCATAATAATAAGTGAAAATGTAGCACCTAGAGCGGAGCACCTTAATTGAAAGAAATTATTTATAACCTTTCTAATTGAGATGGTTTCGATTTTGATACATATTGTTGAATATAAATGCAATGTCAATTCAGTACAATGTAACATAAATCAATTCATTTCGATACGATATTTTTTGCTATTATGGCTAGAGGTGGATATAAAATAAGTAAAAATAGCTATACCTTAATATACTTACTCGTTTTATTATCTAATTTTACACTAATTTTGATTGCTAATTTTGTATTCCTAGTTTTAGAAAACTGTCTTTGCTTACTTTTTCATTTAAGTCGAATGACGAATTGTCTAAAATACCATTTATCCCGAGTTCCTATTAAATTTTATTATTTAAATAAATAAGCTGATTATTTGATAAAATATACTACAAAAATACGAGTATTTATTTAGAGTTATATAGATGTGATTGTGATCCTTATAAATGTTGGAATTGAAAAAATAGGAGTATAAATTTCTTACGAAGGAATTCTACCACTAACTTATATCTAGAAAGTAAATACTTCTAACTGTAAAATATACAAGACAGGATCTATTATTGTTATCTACTGACTATTTAACTTACTCATTTACTTATTTTTAAATACTTACAGGAAGAGTATCTTGGTGGCATATATCAAGTAGTTCGAATATAAAAACTCTGAAACAAAAAAAATATATTTATAAATACGTTGCGTGTAATTATGAAAAAAAAACACATTTAACAAATCAAAAAGATTTTTCTTTTATTGACTTTTGATAATCTAAGATGTCAATTGCATTGCATCACTGGAGAATAAGTTTTTATTACTGATGTCAGTATGAATATTTTACCATTTTTTGAGGCGAATAAAATGTAGAGTTCAACATTTTTATGCGTTTATGTATAAGAAATTAGATTAATTAGGGGTTTGTGTTCACATATCATAATAGTCGCCAAGGGTTCCCATTGCTGGTCATACGCCTCCCCCAGGAATCTCCAAAACAGTTGCTTCTGGGTTTTGATTATTTATAATCAAAGCTAAAGCCCGCATGATGCATCACGCGGTACGCGGTCGTAACTCGAGGACCTTTTCGTGAAATATGCCCAGCAGTTGCTGCTTCTAAAATTACAGCTGCATCATTCACTAACTATCTATACTCCATTAAGTAGACTAAAAATATTTGCAAAAATGTTGTACGGCTATGATATATTAGAAAATCTAGGTTTCTCTTAACTCGCATTTAACGAATGAAAACAAAAGTAAGCAGTTATTGAGGCTGTGACACGCCTCACCCAAATTCCAAGTCTCTTTATGTTGAAAAACAATACTTAAATACTTTGTACTGAACCGGCGGGCGCCGCCAAGCTGTCGGTACATATTAATTTCTCAGCCGATTCGATCTTCCAAAAAAACTTTATAAAATACCTGTATTTTGTTAATTTTTTTCTAGTGGTGGCTATAAAAAATACTCTTTTTATGTTCCTAGAATTATAACCTGCTTTTCTCTTTACTGTGCCTGATCGCTTGAAAATAACGCTCTTCCAAAGGTTTCTATTTAAGTATTTATGACATACTAGTAGGTGAGGCAGAAGTTGTCCCGCCCGATTACAGCGGCACCTACCGGGTCCAATTGTACGTTGAAATCTTCTCTGGACCTATTCAAATACACACAGAAAATTTCGTATGAATCGATCGAGCCGTTTTTGGCTTTTAGCGAGACTAACACACAGCGTTTCATTTTATATAGTGGGCCCGGCGGACGTTGTCCTGCCCGATTCCAGCGCCACCTACCGGGTCCAACTTTACGTTTAAACCTTCACTGAAACTATCCAAATACACACAGAAAATTTCGTAAGAATCGGTCTAGCCGTTTTAGAGTTTTAGCGAGACTAACACACAGCGTTTCATTTTTATATATAAAAAAAGAAGAAAGAATATAACTTTGCTTATTTGAAAATTATAACAATTTATTAACATTTATGTATCTATTATAATTTAACACAGATTCTTCTCGAGGAAATTAAGTCAGGCGTTTGCTAAAAGCCCTTTTTAGTCAGACATCAACCGATATACCATAAAAAGATTTGTTAAAAAATGAAGAGATAAGATTAAAATATTTTACAAAAAATAAAATCCGAATAAAAACACATCAGCATCACATTTTTATACTGAAGCCAGTGCTAAGCGATGATCTCCAGGAAAGTATTAAAAACTGTAAGAACTAAATAATGTAGATTGTTCAAATTTGGCACAGACTTCAACATAAAAATGTGATGCTGATTAAATTTTTGTATGGTGATATCGGTTGATGTCTGACTAACAGGGCTTGTAGCAGACGCCTGACCTAATTTCGTCGAGATGAAAAAAAAACCATAATGGCTTTCGATTTAAGGCATGTAACCTGTTAAAAAATTAAATGCACATCTGTAGATAAGTATATAAGAGTATATTCAAAATTATAAACATGCAACTATACTTTTTAAATAAAATATTATAAAAAAAACTGATTTTCATCACCAATTTATGAGAAGTTGATAAAAAATCGTATTCCCTTTTTAACATATTCTTTTTTTTCTATTACTTTTTTAGGTTAAATTAAAGTTAGGATTATAAGTAAGTCACTAGTTTAATTCAGTTGTGACGACGCATTTAGAATACATGTGTCTCCGCACCCTCTCTTCTTGTGAATGTCATAAGATCAGAATAAGGAAACTTACCGCAATTTCACCTATGTGGAGAGCCGCAAAACTCAAAACAAACCCCCACATCAACTACTCTGGCCAACGCGATGTATTTGTGGTCAATTCCTCCTCATCTAAGACCGCCCCTTAGGTACCGATTGGGTTGAAGTTACCTGAATAATTTTCATTTATTTTTGAGTCACAAAGAATCTTACAATTTTTTCTAGGTATTAAATTATAATACAATACATTATTGTAAGCCAAAGGCAATGGTTACATGTTGTGTATGTGATTTCTGCCAAATAGTGTGAAATCCGCTTAGTAGGTATAACAATTATCTGTGTATTAGTAGTTTGAAAATTTTGTTGGACTGTAGGTTTTTTAGAAAGATTAACTGTGAACTCAATAATGAGAAAAATATGTAAAGTGCGATTTCTAAGATATCAATCACCTGTCTCTTCAAGGAGTGATAGCCATATAACAATATGTATTGTATTCAATATTTTATCGTATGATTCGACAAGGCGGCGCTGCGGAGATAGCATTAGGGGGGCAATGCGAGCAGATGGGAGTAATGATGATGAACATAGGCATAGGTACTGGGTATAACTATTCGATGGGGAGGGGGTCCAGATTGAGATTGCAATTCGCCTATTGTATACTGATATAAAACCTGCTTCTTTTATCTACTTGGAAGGAAAAATTAATTCTGTCTCGTGTATGTTGATTTTCAATGGGGGATGTCCGGACCCCAAGACCCTTACTTACGCCAATGATGATGAAGTTTACATATTTTCATTATTTGACAAGACTGATATATAAGTTTTCACAGTTGGAATTAAGCAATATTCATGATAATATCCAAATACCAATTTAACTCCATTTACCTACACAAAGTTATAAAATTGGGCATCCTCAGGCATTCATTGCTTTTCATAAGTTTTTCATCGAGTCTAGATATCCACTAAATTACACTATACAATGTTTATACCAATCTATGTGGAAAACAATGGAGCTTAGTTACGTGTGGTTACAACAGCAGTGGGTACATAACAGGACAGAATGCTTATCGATCAAGACATTAGTATTGTCTTTATGCTCCTTTTATGATGTCACAGACATAGCAATCATATTAAATAAGTTATCTATGTATTTCTGGTGCATTGTGGAAGTGAAATCGTCCTTGAAACAATAGCTTGGCGTACAATGGTCTATTTTCGCGATAACGTACACAGTGACGGAAACTTGAAAGTGAAAGTCATTATTTTGTGGTAATTGCATTCGTTTTGTTGTACGTATACATTAAATAGTGGCTTTGTTTGAGCGGTTGATTTTTTTCATTGGATCTCACTTGTCCAGAACTACATAAGATGTATGGTATTGTTTTGTTGCTTTTCCCAACATTAGCTTGGAGAACCTAATCCCACACACCATCAGCAATAAGCATGGCGCGTGACTGCATTGCCCTCGTTAATTAGCCATCTTTCTTTCCTATTATTACCACGTTTTACTTAGCTCGCTTTCGTGTCTATTTGTCTTTCTGTCCAGACAACTTTTGCTATCAAATTTTCGACTAATTAGCGACTAACTTCTGAACTGAAGTTTTCGAAGAAGCTTTGTTTCTGATGACAATACCGGTCTGATGATTAGAAACTTATACCGGGTATAACTGAACACCCCAATAACATTTAAGGGGCATATAAGTTGGATACTAAATGGACCTTCGGTGCTTGTCTGAGATCTGGAACCCCAATACTTTCAGAGTTATTTCATTTTAAACTGAATGCAAAATTTCTCAAGTGACAACCATAATCAGCTCTTAACGCAAAAGAAATTTAAACACAAAATGACACGTGACAGACGTGAGCGTAGTATTCCTCGTACGCTTACGTAGGGCCGTCGGCACTTAAGGCGAGGTTTCCTGGAAATCTACGCGTGCACGGCGATTCCTTTATTGCGAGGTAATATACATAGTTGATAATCGTATAGCTTCTAATGTCGCTTACGCGCCCATGACCGAACGAAAACGTTACTTTTTACATGTTTTATTCGATTTTTGGAAAACTGGAGTACAAAATAAAAAATGTATTTTTGCAATTTTCTAGACAATAAAAATTCACATCTATTGGTAATACTTTTATGCCATTTATTATTTTATTTTCTGATTCACAGCTGTTTTAAAATATTGTACAGAGTAATCTTTGGCTTTTTTTTTCTATCGAGTGAAATATTATTAATCATGTTTCTGTCTTTAAGAATGTTTAGATAAAATGTTCAACAATATCATATATGAATTTGAGAACTGCATGTTTTATATTCGTGGCGGTACAGGAAATCGAAAATGTATAAAACGGGAAAGTAGCGCCTTAATACAAAAAAAAAATAATTAGTTTGTATTTTTTAGCATGACAACGACTATTAGTCTACATTTTTTCCAAGAATTGGGACTTTGGGGCTAGCACACAGGAGAATCGAAAATCGAATCGAAATCCGAATCGAGGAGTTTGTATGGCAATTTTATTAGTTCTGCTACTCACCGCCGTGGCGCTGATAAAATTGCCATACAAACTCCTCGATTCGGATTTCGATTCGATTTTCGATTCTCCTGTGTGCTAGCCCCAAAGTCCCAATTCTTGGAAAAAATGTAGACTAATAGTCGTTGTCATGCTAAAAAATACAAACTAATTTTTTTTTTTTTTGTATTAAGGCGCTACTTTCCCGTTTTATACATTTTCGATTTCCTGTACGAGTATATGATACAAATGAAAATAATGGAACTTTTATCCATGAATTCCAGATTATTTCAAATTAACGATATATAATTATTATTTACTCGAGCATTGATGATTGTAGTTGACCTAAATATTGTAGTATAATGAAATGAAATATCTCGTAAAATTAAGTCAAGCTAGGTACCTATTATAGTAAAAATCTTCTAAGTATATCTGCATTACAACTGTACAAGTCCACTAACAATATCACACTTCATGGTCTTAAGTCATTCATTACTGATTACGTTTACGATATGAAATATCACTATGTTTTTTTGTTTATCGAGTGATAACATTGTTGCAAACAGTTTAGTTGCAAGCTGGAAAAATGAGATCTGCAGATGGAAGTGGAGTGGATTGAACGTAAGCACTCGTAAATACAAGTTGAAAGTGGTGAAATCTATGGACCGCACGCGAGAAATCGACGCCTTAATAAATAATGTACTAGCTCCACGCTGCCTGGACCCTTTTAATCGTCTGACTGGTTCTGTGCATACCCCGTAAATAGACTTGTTACAATATTGTCATTGCAGCATTAACATATGGAGGAGGATGTTAAAAACAGTTTATCATTAGTGGCATGGCACTGAGAAAACTATCTCCCCAAGCTGAGTATGCGTTCAGGTTTTGGTGGAGAAAGATTGCCGCTCCTGATTACTAATAAGTAATGTTATTTAAAAAATGACAAAATAATTACGATTCGCGAATATGGAAGTGAGAAAATATATGTTTTTTGTGCTTTTTATATGTGTCCAATAAAGTTAGCCCTATTAATTTCTAGGAAAAAATACCATCCTATCGTATACTTACGGCCTTACAAATAAAAAACTTATTCCGAGGAATAACCTCGGAATAGTTATTCCGTGTTTTGTCTTATTTTGACATATTACATCTGACATGTGCTAAAACAAGACAAAACACAGAATAAATTATTCCGAGGATTATCCTCGGTATAAGTTTTTATTTGTAAGGCCGTAACAGTTTAATATATTCATTATAATTTACATCAGTCTAGTGATTGCATAACAAGAAGCATGAAAATGTAACAGGAGAAACTTCGATTTCATAGATATTCTATAACAAAAGTGAAATCTGGTAAATTTCCCTGGCTGCGCAGGCGCAGGGAGCTTATAGGGGCGATATCAACGGCGTTATACGGGCGCGGCTCGTTTGCCAGCCTTCACATGTCAAACAACTTATTTCCACTTGACGAGACAAGATACTTTCTAGTGATTTATTACGAACAACGAGTAAGAATCACAGTTTAAGCAATTACAAATTAGTTTTTTTGCAAACGCTTGCTTTATAAGCTTCTTTTCGTTCAAGAGCTTTATACTTTTAAATATTATCTTATCTTTTTTACGTGAATGGTGTGTAAGTAAGGCGAACATAAACTTATTAATAAATATTTTGTTGATTCATATTACTATTAGTCTTTAGTTTATTAGTTATTAGTTTTATATATAAAGCTTTGAATTGCATGTTTGATTAATTATCATAAGATTTGTGATATATAAATAATATAGCTGTAATGGTGAAGATGTTGATGCAAAATCACACTCAAATGAGACAACACCTAGTTATTCGGACATTATACATTACGTTACGTTATTTCCATATTGTATTTTATATTCTATTAAAATTGTCTACACGCGTTTCACATGTAATATTGAAAATTAAGTGAATGTCTCACTGAAAAGTAGCATCTCAAAATATTGATTTTCTTTCTGTCTATTGCGATTTGACATACGAAAAGAACATATTAAAAACATCTCGTGGGGGCTTTTCCCATTATCGAGTAAACTTTTTTACTTCTATTTGGATATATTTAAAATAAAGTTGATATGCATGTATGTACAAAGATTAATAGTTGAATACTTTAGACATTATTTTCACCTTTAAATAGAATTTCATATTGATTTTCGATGCTATCAAAGCATGTCCTACATGAAAGTTTATATTGAGATGCATATTTGAAGTGATATAAGGTTTCCGTTTTTTTTCTTTTGAAATACGGAAACCGAAAATCAATAACAAAGAAGCTTTGTCACTACGCATGAATGCTGTTAATTTAATAAAATAAAATGATCGTTTGCGGTTCGTATAGTATTAACATTTCATTAACATTCAGTCTAGGAAAGAATAATCATTGTTTCTCATGCTTTCGCGTATAGTTTATGTTTTTAAAACGAAAAGTTATCAGAAAATTGAATATCTTTTTTCTTTCTTGGTAATATCATAATGATACTTTTCATATCTTTAAGTTTGATTGATATAATTTAATCAACCTCGAAATATGTAGTGTGCTACGAAATTTACAGTTTCATGCTCACTTATAAAACTTGCAAATAGTGTCTCTAGCGTCAAATATAATAAAAACGAAACACTAATCATCCAATTTAACAAATTGTACTTATCTCTGAATATAACACGAAAATAATAAATACATCAACGATTATTAATCGCTTCTAATACAAGAATAAATTGTAACAAGCGTTAAATCGTCGCCCGAGGCGATCGAATCGATCAAAACAATCGCTGGAAAGCGCGATCTGGCCAACGCTGTTCGCATAACCGCATTCCTTGAGAGTTTCTTCTCAATGAAAAATAAAATATTACATCAACCAATTTTGAGAAAGGCACGTATTTCAACGATATCCGTAGGCTTCGCATATCCCCTTATTTAGGTAACATTTGAATCACCACAATTTACATAGTTTTCAGCGCAATATTTTTTGTTAATTGGCACTATTAATTTAATTTAAATATCACTTTACTTATTTGAATAAAGCTTTATATCGTGTATAATAGTAGATTATGACCCAAGGGGATAATGCAGTGTCTTAAAACACGGTGTGTAGACTTGAATCGCGAGCGCAAAGAAGTACTCTATGCTTAACTTAGCGAGGGATTTAATCTCAACCATAATTAAGACTGCTTTATCCCCGAAGAAAATACTCTACTTTTCGCACCACTAGCGAGAAAATAAAAACAAACACACTAGAAATACAGCATCTATATTCAAAATTATATTAATTTAATGTCATATCATAAATTATTATATAACTTTTAAAAGTTATGGATCTTCTGTATTGAAAAAACTATACAGAAGAAATGGCTGTATGTACTTAAATCCGTTTGCTTTTTAACTTGGAAAACAAAAACCTACAAATGTAAACCACATGGCAAGATTAAATTTTTGTTTTAAGTATATTTTAGTGTTTTCGAGCATATGTTGTCGATTCAGAATCATTATTTTATTTTCACATAACAATATAAGATGGGTTTCTATAAATGAAAATTATTAATTATTTTTTGTGTTCCAAATGCGAGTACAAATTAATTTTATCCACAGGGAAAGAAGGAAATTCAGTACAATTTTTTCAATCCCTGTTTTTAGAGGTTTAAAATGACTTACTTTCTGTTGGGTTTACATGACGCAGAATACGTTATGTTTTAATAGATGTGGCGAAAATACTATTAAGTACAAGAAACACATAAAAACGCAGACAAAATGTCTAATAACACGCTACGTAACTTCGTGATTTTTTTCTATCGATAAAATATTATAATTTTATGTTTTCACTCAATTCCCTGAAAAATATAGTTAAATATCTATTTTTTTAAAAGTGGAGTATCTAGTTCATTATTCAATTTCAAGTGTAGAAATCAAATCGACGATTAACAATTTAGCTTTATACCCCTTCTTAACTTGCGGCAATATTTCAATAGAAATATTTTTGTACCAAGTCGCTATTTTTAAGTTCTCATTTTAAAATAAAATAATAATTTACAATAATAATATTTTTGTATCAATTTATTAACCGAACTATTGCCACTAAAAGGTGTCATTAGTTCGGTGCTTTATCAACCGTACTACTGCCACTAAAAAGTAGCATTAGTTCGGTTAACCGAACTAACAACCGAACTACTGCCACTAGAGGATATATCATACTTGTAAGTCAACCCGATCTAATGATAGGACCATTTATGTTGCATATTCTGGCAAATTTTGCTGTTTCACATGGGTGATGAAACCTACAGGATACTTCCCGTTGACCTAAAATCATACCTAAAATCAGACCAGTACCTGAAGCAAGGTCTTTTAGTATATGTTAAGGAAAAAATGTAAAACTGTAAATATGTACTTAGGAATGGAATTTAGATAAGTTTGTACGGAAGTCGGTGCGCTAGTCCAACTTGCACTTGGACAGATATTTCATATTTTTCTATATGAGTAGCTTTGATTATATATAATGTAAGGTAAGGTGTATAATGTAATAAGGTGTAAGCTAGTTATCAAACTGTCAAGCATATAGTTTTTGGGTAGGTACTTGGCATTTAAGTCCTAGTAAACACAATAGATTTAAAAAAAAACATGACAATGTTATTTAAATTTCTTAGGTATTCTGCTGCTTAAGCTATCTGCTTTCTTACTTGTGATCTGTGATATTCTCAACGATTCAGTAATGATCTAAGTTAGTAAAAGATTCATACTTATAAATAAGGTAGGTATGTACTTAAGAATATTGCCGCTGATTTTGGGAAATATGTACACCTGCCAATCCCTACGCATTCTATGCAATTGGCACTGTGCCAGATACATGGTGAATGTAATTAACCACTGTTTATGGTTGGCAAGCCCGCTTCCTAACTAACTCGCTATTCGAGTCTAGTAACTATATACTTACCGGCGCAGATAACAACCCTTTTACTCCTATAGATCCAGTTTTTCGACCTACAACTTTTACGACAGGTTGACCGACTACATCACTGTCCTAGTTTTATTTATAACATTATCTAGATCTAATAGGTGTCTCTGCCGATTTAACGGACGCAAATTTATTCGCTAGAACGCGTACGTTTAGATAAGATCTCCTATGTGATAGTATTTTGGGCGCCTTTCGTATGGATAACAACATTCAAGACTCTGTGATGCATATGTAGACCTGTTTTTCTTTAGTTTTTAAATAGACTTTTGTTTTTGTAGTAGGTATACACGGCCAAAAACTTAAAAACAGATAAAATTTATCATATAAATAAAGTATCATTAAAGTCACTTTAATAACTGTCAGTAACTTTATTGCAAAGGACAATCAACTGTGTTGTTTAATGACATGGAATTGACTTTCATCCTCAGGGTGATAAACCACTTCTTTGGCCGAATAAACATACGCCAAACGTTATTAAAATAAAAAAATAGAGTCTTCTTTTTCAAATATTGTCATATACTTTCAATTTTTCGCATTAGACTTCCTTTTTCCTAGTAATATCAATAATCTTAATTATATATCAATTATAATACTTGAATATATTTTCTGTCCATATATTTTTATCAAAATCATTAGTTGAATTTTGCGTTTATAGCTGATAGATAGATCGTCGTAGAAGGCACTTAAGTTACGTGCAAAAGGTTAACTGTCAATCCAGCTGACAAGAAATTAACCCTTTACACGCACTTCGTGTTGACCACAGGATTGATACCTTTCTCTCCAAAAATAAACTCTGAGTTAATATGCAATGTTGAATTGTTTACTCTAAAGTTCTCAAAACACTGTTCGAATTAAACTAGTGGGTATAGCCTACACTTGGAATAGTTGTCAAACGTCGATGATTCAAAACAATGATGCTCAAGTTTATTCCAAAACATTTTATTCTTTAAAAAATATATTAACTAGCTGTGCCCGCGACTTCGTCCGCGAGGAATAGTAACTGTAGGCAAATTTCGTTTTAAGATCTTGATAAAAAGTAGCCTTTGTTATACCTTATATAATTACCTATCCATTAGTGAAAGTCCCGTCAAAATCGGTCCAGCCGTTCCTGAGATTAGCAAAATTTTTTTAAATTGTGTTTTTGTTATTGCTACCCGATATACATTCATACCCATTTAATAAAAACTTGTTATTTTAACATTATAAACAGACACTTCAATTTTATTTATTTGTATAGATTAACCTAACTGCACTAGTTCAAGCAGATAGATGGAATATTTACATAGATAGGCACGGTATGTATGGGCACTGGGAGTTGACACACTGACTTTATTTCCATCTCTCGCGCGACTCAATATACACCTTACGCGGCATTCATTCTACGTTTTGTAGTTTAGAAAATAATCTAATAGCTTTCTCATTTTCTTTTAGAGCGACGTAACGCTAATTTAATAACGTCAACTTATGTAAATAAATGACATAAAATGTTATATAAGAGATTGTAGGTGCATAATGTTATAATATAAAAGTCCGGGATGAACTACGAAACTACTTGACCGATTTTGATGAAAAATTACTAGCTTACTGTGTGTAAATTGATCCAATTGAAATATATTTTACTTATAACACAGTTTTTACATTGATTTTTGGACTTAATTTTTATTATTGCGTTTTGTGGGCACAGCTGGTACGTTTATATAACATACAAGTAGTGACGTTTTATTAACAAAATATTGACGTTGATAAAAGAAAATAATTATAATCTAAAAAAAATTAATCACCGCAGTTATGAGTAGGGACTCAAGTTTGTTATGAGCTGCAACATTACATATTGCAGTTATGAGTTTTCAGAGGAGTGGGAGCGAAGGGGTGCGATGTCAGACAACCTCCTTGTGATGCACCCTGGGCAACCCGGCAGATTCTCTGTCGCGGGCTAATAGTCTGACGAGAGGACCCCCATAGTGGGGGGGTGTGGGATGGCCGGGTTTAACCTGGCGGGCCACTTCGTGTGGCCACCCGCTTCATGCGGGGAAGGGCGAAGTCCCCTCTTCTTATGTTAAGAAGAGGTGTGGCTCTCGCTGGAAGCCGATTCCGGCGGCTACCTCTGGTGGTAGAGGGTCGAGGCCAGTTTTCCGCCGTGGCGCTTCGCGCCCGTTGGGGTTCTCCCCGAGTTTCGATTCACCCGCGCGGCGGTGGATCCAGTGGGGTCCGCCGTCGGGCAACCCGTTACCCGCACTGAGCGGCCCGGGGGCCCGGCGTACTGAGCGTCGGGCCGCGTGGAAGACAACAACAATAAAAAACCAGTTTCGGGGTGTGGAGCGGCGCCATCGCGCCGCTCCACAAAGTAGCAGAGCCAGGAGGGGAGTCCGGCAACGGACATGTCACAGGCAGGGGGTCAGCGGGAATAAGGCCTGGCTGTTGTCCCCTTCCCCCTGTCTTGTGACCTACGGACGAGCTGCTGGGGGGGTTTTTAGTGGGTAGGCCCGGGCCATGTAAGGTCTGGGGAGTCCCACATATCCTCGTGGCTTGGCTCGACCACGAGGAATGTGTCAATGCATTTTCCCCCCTCCCAAAAAAAAAGGAGTGGGAGCGAAACCACTTGTATAGACGGTTTAAGTCAAAGGGAAATTGTGCGAGTAATATGTAAACCAATTAGTTATTTTGCATTCTATTCCGTCACCGAGACAAACATTAAAAATTGCAATCTTTCTCAGACTTTGTAATTAAAAAAACTTGTTTTCTATTTTTTATCATCGTTGGCAATCTCTTTGTCAGTTTGTTTCAATTTTTCATCATCATGTTTGTATGCAATGTTACCTATTTAAAGAAGGCAGCTACCTATGTCATAAGCGCGCGCGTTCTGAAGCATCAATAACTCATCGGCAATCGGCCATCCTATAGATTTGATAATTCTGATTGATTGGAATTGATTTTTATTATGTTTAACATTCTGTAATGTCGTCGTCTGAGTGATCTTGGTATAGTTGTTGAATAAATCAACCAATACATAAAGTTAATGAACATAATTACGCTTTAAAGCAAAAACGATCATTCCAAAATAACTAAAGCAGTAAAAGAAAATCTGTTTGAACCACTCACAACAATAAGAATAAACCTATTTTCTACTAGTATTGTTTTGTATGAAAATCGTTTTTGAAATAGTAAATTTAACGCACTAAAATGTCCTTTTCGTGCAAAAAGTGTGAAATGGCTCGTAAGTCATCCAGTTTGATAACGATTGCCGATCAATCGATGAGTTACAAAATCACCACCCTGATTGGGACGTTTTTTTTTCAGTTTTTAGCCGGGCCAGGTGTCGTGTGCACACACATGATATAAAATTTCCTTCTATATATAGCATTTTGTTTCATCGTCGCTAAACCGGGTGTGTATAATAAATCTATCAATAAGTTATAGCTGATCCTTTTTTGACCGTCTTCACAAAAAGGAGGAGATTATCAATTCGATTGTATGTTATTTTTAAAGTGACACCTTTTTTTTACATCGCTTCAATTTTTTATTTATTTATGTTACCTCATAACTCTGTCATTTATTAACCGATTTGGAAAATTCTTATTTTGAAAAATTAATAAATCAGTACAGAAAAAATTTCTTCTCGGGCGGGGATTGAACCAGCGTCTTCAACATACCGTGTTGACGCCTTGACCATTTCGGAAACCGAGCTCTTACCAGCCCCGTCAAAATTTTTAACTGCATTGATCTCTTGAAGTTTGTTAAGCCGGTGCGAATGATCGATGATCATGAGTTAAAAAATCGCACCGACTTCGAAACAAGTAATGTGATGTTGGTATTCTTATATTGTTTATAACTTTTATGTTTTTCAAGTCGGTTTTATTTATCCATGTCGATTTACGAATTATTATAGACTGGACTAGTTTCAATATCGCACACAGATTCAATCGTAGTATTCCATTTATTCAGCTGTCAGTGACTACACGGCTTCGGCCACAACAGCACTACCTACGGCACTACAGCATCTAACGTTTGGCTACGTAGTACTATTATCTATTCTGTGGTTTGGCACTAGTTTGAGTCGTCTTGACGGAAATTAAAAACTGAACATGCTCATTAACGCTTTCACCCGCGTTTCCGTTACAAGAATTAACCGGTAACATGGGGCCGCATACATTGTCGAAGAAAGTGATTATTGTCGAACTTGGTATTTATATGTATGGAATGTGTTCATTCATTAAGTAGAGGGATACCACTTAATTGACAAAAAATATGAAACAGGATGCAGATTTCTGAAAAATTACCAATGCCGGTCTTGCACGATTTATGAATCACACACTACAAGTAATTTAAGCGTGTAAATCATAAATGTCAGATTTCGTTCAATCGTTAAGTAGCAAGTCAAATCGACAAAAATATATTTAAATATCACCTGTTTAAAAAAATCTTCGATTTTCAAAATATGTAGTTTCACAATTTGTTATTCTTTAATATTTTTTAAGAATATATGTATCATGTATGTATGTCTATTAATTAATATTTATTTTAAATCTCAAAAGGGCTTTCGAATTAGATTTTCAGAGACAAATTGGTTTCAGAAACCACGATAATATTGTTATGGAGTCTAAAACAACATTAAACAATTAGTTTAAATGTACACACAATATAATATATTATTGTAAATTGTCATATTAACTTCAGACATAATTTCATTAATTTTGCGATAAATTTTATATTTTTGTTGTTGTATTGTTATTGTAAATATATTAATTTCATATGCAATCATATTATTCTTATTTTTCTCTCGTTATTTTTAAACAAGTATTTTTTGTTTGTCGTTGTAAAAAACATTAACTATCCGAACATTATCTACACATGAAATTACAAGGATTTTCTCCAAATTGAAGCTACTATAATGCATTAATACAATTCGAATGTCATTTTGACGGTCACTTTTATTATTTCCATCCCAAACGCACTAATAAACAAAAGGATTGTGCATGTTGTGATTAATTTGCAAACAGTATGAGCACTTAGTAACAATTTACAATTTACTGCCCTAGAGCGTTTCCTTTTGCAACGCATTGTTTCTGTGATCCTCATCAGACAATCCCTGGAGATGAGCGAGGACCGTGACGTCCATTACGACATATGCCGAGACACAATGGGCGACCAACTCATGTCAACGAATTTTGCAACCACACACCGTCTTGCCTACTTCAGTGAACGTTACTTTGCAATTACCATATCCGCAGCAGATAACAATGACGCGCAACTCCGTCGGTTATCTGCACTAAGTAGTTTTATGTGTGCAGCACGTCACAAATACGTTACGTACTTAACACTAGTGAGCATGGTGTTTACTAGATGAGGTGAAGCTGGACTACTACACCACGTTGCACAGACTGGTTGATGTAGAGTTTCCCATGTCCACGCAGAGAGGTGATTGCAGTAAGCTCCCTTAGTGTTAGTCGGCTCTTTCGACATGTATTCTAAGTCTGAATACTTGTATTCTAAGGTAACCCATTATTCAATGTCTGAATACTTAATCGCACACAGATTCAATCGTAGGATTCCATTTATTCAGCTGTCAGTGAACTACACAGCATCTAACGTTTGTGAGCGTTTGGCACTAGTTCGAGTCGAATAAAATGTTGCATAGAGATATCTTAATTCCCGAGGAAAGATATAGGCTACTTTTTATCCTAAATTTTAATGATTTATTTAGGGAACGCATATACAGGGTGTAACGGGACACCGAAATAATATTTAAGGGTATACGTATCCATCAGGAGATGGAGATGCTGTAGGGTAAATATGGGGGCTATCAAACTACTTTGTTCTATACAAACTTAATATTTTTCTTATCCTTAAGTGTCGACAGCCCTACATCAGCTTACTTGTTTCTTCATTCAGAGTTTACATTTCTTTGTGTTAAGTCAATTGCCAGCTGGATTATGGTTGTTACTTAAAATTATTGATTTCAGTTTTAAGTCGATTAACTCGGAATATATTAGGATATTAGGTTTCCAGACCCACAACAAGCAACCAAGAGTCCATCTAATATTTAACCTTTATGCCCTTTAAATATTATTTTGACGTTCATTCGGAAGTCCGATATAACCGAACTTGTGCTAAAACACGCAGACGAAGTCGGGGCAACAGCTTATCATAAGTTATTTATTTATGTTATACACTCCCGGACGGACACCTCAATCGAGCCACCTTGCACTTTTGTTTTATATCGTCCATAACTTTTAAAAACGTTTGGTCGACCAAAAAGTTTTATGCATATTTATAGCTGGCATAATCAACACATCACATTGAATATGAATATATCAGTAACAAAATTGCATAAAAGCTATTAGGTTGTCCAAATTTTTTTTAAAGTTATGGACGATATACGAGTAATCCAAAAGTGCAAGGTGGCTCGATTTACGGGTCCAGACTGTATTATGACGACTACTATGCTCATTCTGAGGGTTCATTCTAAAAATTGATATCTTATTATATTGATTCCTATTTATGAAGATCACACTCACATCTAAAGTTAGATATTAATCGAATGATTAAGGCATCCTCACCACCGGTACGAGAGGCAATACGCCACTTTCCAGAGCTCATTCGAGACGATTCTATTTGCAGTTAACATAATTACTCTCATGCAGTTCCAACGACATTGTGTTCGATTCTACGAAGTCTATAAACGTGATTACTTTCAAAATAATTACAGTAAATGTATCCTCAAAACTAATATCAGCGGACGTAAAGTTCGACAATATATACGCCCATTTACTGCAATTTCACATATTAACGTAAACGAGAAACCCCTCGGTAAACCTATAAAATGCGCGCTCTGTGACGCCTGCCCCACTTTCCAGACAGCGACTGCACCAACTGACGTTTCTAGAGACTATTAACCCACCAGGTCTTATCGACGTGCAGTAAAGATCATATTGGTATGCAGTTTTAATTATTCGATAATTCAAGTACCGTCAGCTGCGGTTTAAATTGAGCGGATGTAAATGAGCTTTTTGAGTATACTTAGATAGGTGTACGATCATAAACGGATACAGCTCTGTCAGTGAAAGTGAAATTATGCAACTTTCTACGTTTGAAGAAGGATGTGTTTTCTGAACATCAATAACCGACTCTGTGTAAATATTGCTATTTTGGCAGAGTTTAGTTTGTTTGAATATTTAGATCTATAGCTAAAATAGTCTCATTACTTAAGTAACATTTAATTGCCAATTATTAGGTGATTTGTAAAAATTTTTGGATGTATGGATTTTTCGCATTTTTGCATTCGAAGTTTATTTCTTATTATCATATAATATTTCAGTTATGGATAATAGTTAGTTATTTCTATAAGAAAAAAAACTATAATTGAATCCTTAAGAAGCTATAACGAGTATGCTTCCGTTATAATTTAAAACAAAATATTTTCTTAATAATAGCACCGTCCTTAACAAATAACTAAATCGGGATGGCACAACACAAATCTTCCACAACACTATCATCGCCATCCCCTCGGGGTCCTGTCACACTAACACAAAAAGGAGCCTGTACCTTTCCAGGTGATTCCAGACACAGGTAGCACTGTCACAGGATATCCAGCGGCAAAGTTCACAATCACAATGTCACAGTCAGTTTTCGATCACCTGTCACTTTCGGTTTCGCGTGTTCGCGGCGGTTCGCGTGCGCATGCTCGTGCGCGGTTCACGGACGTAGAGCGCACTGGACGCGGCGGCCGGCGCCCGCGCCGTTTTATACGCGTGAAAGTTCCGCGCTGACTTTGCAGCACTGCCTCTATCCCGGATCGAGATTGGATTATTTTGGATTTTGAAATCCTGCGGTGACGCCACGATGACCTAAGAGCGACGTAGGCACATGGTACTCGCTCAACTTAGGGCATCGAGGTCGTTGTGGGTTTGTCATCAAAACTCGTTGAGCAATAACGTGCGTAGATGCTCTAATGAACAAACCAAATTCCTATGATATGGAACCAAGTCACTCTAGTATTCGAAAGATAACAACAAGACACAGGCAACGATTTTGTGCTTTTGTAAAAAAATATACAAACATCTATAAACATATTATTTAAGCTATTAAAATTATTCAATTAGAATAAATATATTTCTTTTACACGAGGTCATTATTTTCAATAATGTATTCATAAAGATAAGTCAACATTACCCTGAACATCAAGATTGATTGTAATCAAGTTATGGAATCATCATTATGCCAATAACAATATGGGTTTGCCAATTCATGTTAGTTGGTTGAATGATAGTGATGTCCATGCTGTGACAGATTTAGAATACACGATTGTCGAACTGTTTCTTCCCCTTAATGCTATAAAGCTCACAAAGGCACTTCACCGCAATTGCATTCGAAACGAATCGTACAGTTAGTGCCGCGACAAGCTTTACTGTTTGACCTTTGGACCATTCTTATACTGCTCGTACGTAATAGTAGCGCTTTTCTTAGTACAAATGTTGAGTTTGACGTGGTGCTTACTGTATACCAACCCGCCTAGCCAGCGTGATTTAGTGCCAATTCATCCTCGTCGGAGGAGAGACCTGTGACCAGCCCCCGTAGACAAATGCCACACGCTAACTTTTCCGCAGTCGTTCCTCAGAAAAAATGTATGGAGATGACATTAGCTGCGGAAAAAATAGCGTGAGGTTGTCGTAAGCAAATGTCATTTCCATACATTTTTTCTGCGGAACGACTGCGGAAAAGTTAGCTTGTGGCATTTGTCTAGGGCCTCTGCAGTGGAAAGTATAGTACGGGTAGAAGAAGAAGATTAGGCAATCAACGTATAAATCAACTAGCTGTGTCAGCGAACTACGGTACGCTTCAATAAAGCTGAACACTGTAGCACAGAAGATATAATAGTACTACGTGTAGTTTGCTTATATTTTGGACTAGCTATCCGCTCGCGGCTTCGCCCGCGTTATTTTTGTTCCCGTAGGAAAAATAAATTTGTAGCCTATATCAATCAGGGATAAGGTAGCATTCTAATGGTGAAAGAATTTTTCAAATCGGTCCAGTAGTTTCGGAGCCTATTCAATACAAACATACAAAAATACAAATCTTTCCTCTTTATCATATTAGTAAGACGAGGATTTCTTAGCTTCCTCTGGGAATGTCAGAAAATCCTTTCTTCATGCTCGCGTACATTAGCCATTAAAACAATTACCGAATTTCATACTTCTAGCTCCAATAGTTTGGACGCCACATTGACACCTCAGTGACTCGCTCACCAAACCCTTTTATAAATACAGATGTCATCATCATCATAACACATATACGTCCCCACCGAGGGGCTCGACTCTCGAGCCTACCCTAAGTTAGCCTTAGTCAACCACGCTGGCCCAGTGCGGATTGGTCGACTTCACATAGGTACACCTTTGAATTTACCTCACGATGTTTTCATTCACCATAGGAACGTCAGACAAATGTAGATATGAAATTTGAAAAACGAAAAACATCGGCACATGTTGGTCTCGAACCCCGGAACCCCCTGATTAGAAGGCAAGTGCCGAGTCCACAGCGCCACCGACGCTCAATACAAATGTCGATCAGTCGAAATTCGTTTCAATACCTAGTAAAGCTGCTGATGTCTGTGCTAAAATTTTGCATGTTTCCTCACCTTCATAAGTTTTAGCTTGAGGACGATTGTGCTGAAAATTTCATATATCTCCATCAGTTTTAACTTGAAGTACAAATTAATGAGGCCCATTTATGTGTGTTATCTATCAAAGTATTAAACGAAGGTTTGCCAAGAACTGTACCTATATACATTTTGTTATCTGCCATCATGCGACAGAGCATTAAAGTAGTATGAATAGATTAGCTTTAAGAAAAAGTGTAAAAGCTTATTTGTTTTCAAGATTGTTTGGTCGCAAGAGGAATATTTTCAGCACATTTCAGTAACTTTGATACGTAAGTACATTTTTAACATAGTTATGCGAAATCAAAAGACATTCTCAGCACAAATTTTCACGCCTTTTTCTTACAAAACAGCAAAGTACGTATGATACTGCGTTCACCAACATCTTGCGCATGCGCACCCAAAATATGAAATAGTGAAAAAAGTGAAATCGAATAAATTGCCCATTGTGCTCGCAAGGTGCACGAATTTAGTAAGTAATACTTTCATCTAGCGACGCGACGTGACGCCGCTGCCGGCTCATCATTGAAATGTCCAAACACCGACAATTGTTAGTGACAATGTCATCATTGCTGCGGTTCGGTATTACGCAAACACTTGCATTAGTATTATGTTTGTAATAATGATTTTCGGTGACAACTACTATGCAATGGCTTTAAGCTTTTTGCTTTTAAATATTTCATAGCATAGCGGCGACAATACTATACTTAATATACCTAACATATTCAAGAAGAGTAGTGAGAGAAAGAAAAGAGGTAAATTTTCGATCAATACCAACTAAAAGTTCATTACGCAATCATTTGTTTAAAATTTACCTCAGGCAGGATTCGAACATGCGTTTGCAACATACCGTGTTGAGATAACATCGAGCACTCTCCAACATGATTTGAAATTAATAATAATTTCATATCATGTTGCAGATTTATTAAGATTTTTTAAAGAAAATGCAAAGTCACAGACAATTATATAAGATTATATCTGCGTTGATTGTATAAGTACTTAGTTTCTTATCTATTATTGTTACATTTTATCACGGAAATTTATATGGAATATTTATACTTAAAAACAAAGCCTAGCCATGGTGTCGGTAATTGCTTTAGCACTGACTTCCAACCGACGACCACGTAGCAAAATGTATTTTAGGTACATACTTACTTAATTAGGTTTCATCAATATAGACCTTTACAGGCACTCATTGACGTCAAACAAAACATAAAATCTTTAATTAAGAAGTAACTAATTATTTAATCCTTGTATGTGCATACACCCCAACCATTATTAAGATGTACGAGTAGGTATGCAAATAACAAGTAAAATGAAAAAAAAAGATGACTCTACACCTGTTCGGAAATCGGGAGAGTCTCGAGAAGAACAGGCAAGAAACTCGGAAGGTCTTGTATTTTTTTTGTTTCTCATATTATTCTTTTTAACCTAATATTAATAAATGTTTAAGCCAATAAAATTTACATAGCAAGCAAAAGCAAGATATAGCGTACTAGTAGGCGTAAGGTCATAGAAGATTCTCCTGCGAAGAAACACACTCGTAGTTTCAATGTACATATTTTCTTCGGTGATTTGTTTATTGGCTAATAAGAACTACTTAACAACGCACTCACTCAGTGACGATAGGACTATGAAAATTTTATATGATTGTTACGTTCTCCAAAGAAAGTAATGTTACTTTCGTCGAAGCTAGAATGAACTAGCATTTTATTCAACAAATTTCTCCGTGGTGGAACTGTATGAAGATCACGTGAAATTACTAGTTAACAGTATTAATGTCTCACTGCTATATAACATGATTTTATTTACCTTGGTATGAAATTTTTATACGGATTCTTTCTGAACCTTTTAAACGCGTGAAATGAAAATTTTGCTGATGTAGACTATTAAAAAATCGTTGGTAAAATTTCATTTAGTATTCAACTCTATCACAGATTCAATTAAATTAAAACAACGATAGTTCCTACCCTAGGGCCTATCTAAATATGCCTGTCACCCAAGGAAATAACTCTGCTTTTCGTTTCGAATAAATAAATAAAAGAAATTTAAAAACGTGATTAGTTAAACGGAATCTCATGAATTCATTTTTATAAATAATTAGCACTGTACAAACTGACGATCGAATTGCCGTTTTCCCTTTTTATTTTTTCCTGTAGGCTTTTACCAACTACTTAGTAGGTATTTTTCACCGTTGAAAATTTTTCATGGTAAATATTTAGCTGAAATCTATGTAAATAAAATACTAATTTAATGAACAATAAATTATAAGTTAAAACCATGTTACAATATTGTTGATAATATTAATTTAATTAAAGTAATTTTCATTAAAAGATTTAAAAGATCATATACAACGCTTATTCTGGTTTCGGTAGATTCTTTTTTTGCAGATTCGTTTTACGGCAGAAGTAACACGACCAACATAATCAACACAATTTATGTCAAGCGATTATTTAAAGCCGAACTCAAATTATTATGTACATTAATTATTATATTACATTACTTTAGCATTGTGTGGCTGCATAGAAAATTTGGACATGGCTGAATAGAAATGTCAAAAATGAAATTGTTTTTTTATATCATTTGACAGCAAGGAAAATTTCCTATTTTATCCCCTCGGTTAATAATAATTAATAGATTATATTATCAACCAAGGGAATATAGTAGTGTCTTATGTCACTGGTGTTATATTGAATCGTGAACGTAACAAAATATCAAAGATGTCATATCTTTAAATAAAAAAATAAAATAAAATATTTTGACCATTGAATCTTCTCTGACTGACTTGCCGAAATAACTTAAGGTAAAATAATAAGCAAGTTGTACCTATAATGTTAACAAACGACTCCTTCAGTGAAAGTGGACTCATTACTAATAGTAAAACATTTCAAACTTAATTTAGTAGCCCTTTTAGGTGCTGCGGTGAAGCCGGAAACATATTTCATGTTGCTATAATAATTTACAGCAGTAAAACTGATAGGAATGTAGGCTTAAATTGTAAACGCTAACAACATAGTTTGGGATGTCACTTTAAACATTTTTACTACTGAAGGATAAAATAATGTACTAATATACTAAACACAACATCAACATTTTATTTTGAAGTCGGTGCCAAATATTAACTAACTACAGTATTAATAAGTTCTTACATTTTTTAAGACTTTCCCAGGAGATCATCAATTGGCACCGACTTTAGGTAAAATAAAAATGTGATGCTGTTTGTGTCTTCAGATTATTTTGACTTTTCAGTGTCTTTGAAGTCGATTTTTTTAAATATTTTTATTTTAATCTTATTAGTGAATTTAACATTTGCGTATAATATTTTGACCTTAAGCAAATACAAAAAAAATATTCCAGTATCAACTCACCAAGATCATTTGAATGAATAACACCGCCTCAATACGTTTCCATTATATTCAAATAACTATCCCCTAACTCCCTAACCCATAAGAAACCTTCCATCATCAGCTGAGTAACGTGAGATGATGACTATCAAACGGAATCCTGAATAACTTAAAAATTACAATAATCGAAAATAGTATTCTTTAAAAGTAGCCCTTGCTTCAAAAAAATTGCTCTTGCTGGTTCTTTCCAGTACAAGGTCTCCCGCCGTAGACTTGTGTGAACCATTTTGGCGTAGGCATTATGTAATAATCTAGTTTCAATAAACTATATTAAAGGGGAATGGCAGATGGCCATACTAACTTAGGCCCACAACGCACACATATAAACAAATGTGAAAATAATAGCGGATAATACCAGTATTTTATTGGTAAAAGAAAAAATATAAAAAAACTTGGTGAATCTTATTTAACTTAACCATTATGGTATTATGTTATTTATGTCCATTACATTACTAATATAATATTAAGAATTGTACACATTATGTCATGAGTAATAAATATACAACGTGCAACCCATTACTGAGGAAGACATTGCGGAAATATAAAGATTTCTTAATTTTTTTATTAGTCTATATTATTGTCATATATGACGAGAACATCATCTAAAAACTGAGCAGGTAATAACATATAACCCAACCACTTAGGAGACCTTATATCTCTTAGCTCGTTTAAACAACCCGAAAAATGTAAAAAAGCCCTCATTGATTTGAATACTAATATTATAATACAGTAGGTATTTTCATTATAGTAAAACCCATCCATCTATAAAAAAGCTATTATTTAGTTGTTTATTTTATAACTTATATACTTAGAAAATAAGAAAGTACCAAAATGAAATTATCCATTTGACATCGAAAATAGTTATCGATTTTAAGATATTTTTTTGCACAAGCAAGTTCACTTCCTGCAATCGTTTTAATATTGTAGAATTATTTAAAACTAGCGCTCCGCCCGCGGCTTTGCCAGCTTGCATAAGTTATATTATTTAAACTATTACCCGTGCGAAGCCAGGGCGGATCGCCGGTTATACATATAAAGCTTCCTCTTGAATCACTCTATCTATTGCTGAAAACTTCAATAAAATCTATTGCGTAGCTTAAAAGATTTAAGCGAATAGACAGTAGGAGCGACTTTCTTTTATACTATGTAAAGAAGATATAATCTCACATTTAGAGATATCTGGATAGAACGGAAAATTAAATACGAATATTTTATATTTTTCTAGTGCATCAAATTTGTTGTGCATTCTTGGGCCTAAAATCGCCATTACCCTTTGAATTTGAACATCAGGTTCGTTTTACTTACTAGTACAGAGATGCATTGGATAACTAAAAATCGAATATAGAACCACTATTTCCTTATTATTTGATTAATCTAAAGAATTGTTAAATCCTAACTGCTGAGGAGTTACTTTCCGGGGGTGACACAATTTTCTTCTTATAATTTCGTTTTGAAGTTGGTATTAATTTTTTGTGAAATATTTTTTTTTACTTCTTCGTAGATTTGATACATGCGCATTGAAACTCGATGCATTAAATCCACGTTTTGTAAAAAAATCTTGACGTAATACAGCAAAACGGACCAAATACTATATTATACTATATACTTAGCTTAATCGATAATATAATTAACTACATTCAACTACTCGCATTGTCGTGTATCCATTAAGCTTTAGATTAGTGTAAATTTAAGACTATTTAAATAAATATATAGTGTTTGAAAAGTAATGTGGTCCAACCTTGTCTCCACTTTGCATAACAATGTCAGCCGTCTCACTTTCTTGTAAACGGAACAGATCAATTTGGGTCACATTACTCACTCCAGTAGACCAAGTATACAAATTTACATAAGCCTTAGTGTATTATAAAGTATTATCATTATAGTTGCAAATACGATGATGTAGCAGCGTGATGTTGCAAGTGAAAGCATTGCATTGTGTTTGGGGTTTATAATCATAGATACTCGTACATGATATGATATATATTCAACTTATATATAATAATAATAATAATAATAATAAACTCTTTATTGTACAAAAATTGTATGACAATTTGATACAAATGTAAAAAAAAAATATATGTACAAATAGGCGGCCTCATTGCTAAAAAGCAATCTCTTCCAGGCAACCTTAAGACAGGGAAATAAGAAAAAGGACAATCAAGGGGAAGGGTGCAGAAATAGGAATAAATATTGCTTGTGTGATAGGAAAGGGACACAAATAACAGTATAGCGGTTAAGGATTTGTGGATAGGAAGTGACTACGAACTAAAGATTTGAAAGAATCTAGCGTACGAGCTCTCTTAATACTCTCAGGGAGGGAGTTCCATAGCTTCAACCCAAAATTTTCATATAAATCATAGTATCATCATCATGTCTATGATTTTCATGACAATTTTGGGTTGAATTACATTACGTGTAAAAACATTTTAATAATGAGTTTTCAATAAAGAATTGATAATTTATTGGTTATTTTGAAACACCGTGTATAAAAATCTCGTGTCACAGTGTTTCTTATCGAACTCCTGCAAAACGGCTTGACCGATTTTTATGATTTTTTTTGGGTATAAGTATTTGGTAGGTCTGAGAATAGGTTGTAGTAATTTTTCAGTGTTGAACTTTATTAAAGCGAAACGAAGTTCGCGGGCACAGCCTAAATGGCACGTGCAACTTATAACACACTTATTACACCATAATTTTACAACCAGATGACGCTGAAGTTTCGCTGAAGTCATGATGCGAAATTTTGTTGACGCAACAATATCGACATGCGATTGCAATAGGTAGGCACCGTCAGTGAGATTACGCGCTTAACTCCGTTTCGTTCAGCAGAACTTACACTCCCGGAACTTGCGTTACGTAAGAATTCCGCCGGTCGCATATGCACCGCAGCCGCAGCATTGACCCAGGTTGATTTTGCAACAATTTTACGTACGTCATTGGGCGGGCGGTTCCGATGAATCAACGCGGACTTGCCGTGAATGGGGCGAATACTATTGCATAATAGTCAAATGGCTATTCATAATAGTTAATTAAGTTAACTGCAAAGTAATTAGGTTTCTTGACTGAATTGAAGCTACGCTTGCAATGATAACTATAAGCAGAGAAATGAATGAAAATGTCTCTAGATAAAATTCCTAAAAAATCTTATTTGTTGGAAAAATTTAGAAATGAAATCCATTGTTAAAATGTTATTACAGGAGCGAAAATAAATATACTTACTCTAATTAGTCAACAAAGATGGACATAATAAGAAGTACCTACGAGTATCTATTATATTGCCTGGCTAGAATTTTTTTTTAATCAGGGTTCCGTAATTCAACAGGAAAAAACGAAACCCTTATAGTATCACTTCGTTGTCCGTCTGTCTGTCTGCCAAGACCCCATTCCACGGTGGTTCCGCGTTCAAGGCAGCGCGGTCAAAATTTCCTTAAATTGTTTTTAATCATTCTTTTTTAATTTGAATGCTGTAAAATATTAACTAAGGACGTTTTTGATTAAATAAAGACAAATTTATTAAAATAAAAATTATTATTAATAATGTACAAGCATCAGAAGAACTTTAAAAAATCAATGTAAATCGTACGCATTTTTGTTATCACAATTTGGTATTAAAATATGATTATTTGTCACTAAATTCTTAATAACCTAAGCTAAATGCATTATATTAGTAAATAAAAATGTTATTATAACTTATAGTCAAATAAAAATTGTGCTATGAAATGAGAATTCTAAACAAAGAATATTATATTTACAGCTTACACAATAAAAAGTCCAAAATAAACATGCAACTCAAAATTTTAATAATTTTATAACTTCCATAGATAAAAGCCTCTTTTTCTTTTGAAAAACTTGCAGAAGACTAGTTATAAAGGTATCTGAACTCAGTAAAAGGCAAAAATACTAAGTAAATTTTAGTCTGTATTTTTAACTTCGCGTGACATTTCTCGGTTAAAATCTCGTCTGAACTATTCTTAATGTGTGTTATAAAATTCAGCTGCTTCTTCAGAATGTTCCGCAATGGATAAAAGAGCATATTTTGAAACATCCAGCACTGCGAATGAGAACTTTATTAACGGAAGCAGAGAGATTGAACCACGGATATTCTTCAACCAGTTAACGTGCGATTACCAAAGCATATTATTTAAAATTAGTGCAATCACTATTAAATCCCGATGAGAAAACCTGTAATAATTTTACAGGTACACGATCTATAACTACTGATACTACAACGATCAAGTAGTTTTTTTACGCATGTTTCAATCGAGACAGAGTATGACAAATTTTCGTGCCGTAATACCGTCGTTCGATGTGCCGCTTCCGCCACGTCTTAGTTTATCTACAGCTAAGACTAACCCTTTACTAAATTCAGTTTGTACGTATACTTATCTACACGTATCTTGCAACATTGTGTTCCTCATCTGACCTCAAGCCATTTCTAAATATTAATCCAATACGAAAGATGAATAAAGTATTCAATGAACCGAATCCAAGAGTGTACGCGAGATAATCCAAACGGATACCGAGATTCTTTGACTGCTTTTGCAAACAAACATCTATTTCATTTATCCGAAATGTCAAGCAATGAATTTATAATAGAGGGATCTACTTGTGATAGTTCTGTTAATCGTCTACGTTTTGACCACGAACTAAAATCGGAAAAGTCTTTGCTGGGCCGCTCCCTCCTAGACGGCCCCGATTGTTCCGCTTGTATAGGGCACTGTTCAACACTTCTTGTTAGTTTTACACATTCATTTTTGGCTAATCAATTTGAATAATTATTTAAAACTCTATTTTTTGTACGTTCCAACTTAACTCAGAATTTGTCAAGGATTCTACATAAACTAACAATTCGATTTGATAAACTTCAAAAAAAAAACGTTAAAAAAGCTTCTAAAATATATATTTTACGATCTAAAGGTTCTTAAGAACACCACAACTCAAATAAATGCCTCCTTGAAAAAGAACATTTGATTTCAGTACCTGAAATTAAAATATAAAATTAATATCAAATTTCGTAGAATGCAATGCTACGAGGCGTCTACGGCATCGTAGCAGACATGTTATGGTCCCGCGGGCAAATCGGGGCAAAAAAAATATGTTCCCCATAAAATAGACAGATGTACCAAACTTTTAAACTAAGTCAGATAGGGGCCAATTATAAAATTTTGTAGCTCTTGATAAAGATACAATATCGGAAAACTAAACTGAGAAATATAGGTTGGCGTAGCATCCTCAAAAAACAAAGAGTATAATAAGTAGGTGCTAAAAACTTAATCATTTACGAAACACTTACCCTGTTCTTGGAACTCCATTGTACAGAAATAGCAAAATAATTAACGTTTCTTAAAAATCACCAAAGCCAAACACCGCGCGGATAGGTCACCGATAAGCAGCGAGCGACAACAATGAAATGAAAGCATCCGAGGTCTATTAATAAATAATAATTGAAATAAATAACCTTGATATTTACTTCTTGATAGGTACGTATGTAGTATTGACATCGTGCTATTTGGATTGCCAATATTCGACAGTGAATTTTTTTAATTTTGTTCTATGGCGGGACCACTGCCACTGTGCATTCCTCGGAAACGCGTAGAGATATCAAACTGAAATACTCGGGTGGGTTATTGTCTAAGAAAAAAATCTATCGCCTATAATTTGATAGCCATTGCGTCGTAAAGATAAAACTCTGTGCCGACTTCCTTTTATAAAGGAGTAATAGATGGGCTGCGACTGTCAAATTGTAAGCGATCGCGATAGATTTTTTCATAGACAATAACCCCCCAGGTCTACGCAGTCTCTTTCAGCTGTCAAAAATCATTCTTGCAAGTCAACGTGATCAATAGTAGATTATGCACCAAGGGATTAAAGCAGTGTCTAACGTCACGGGCGCCATATTGAACCCCGAGCGTAACGAGGGACTCTAGAGTAAACTCCCGAGCGTAGCGAAGGAGTTTAAATTTAACTCCTGAGCGAAGCGAGGGAGTTATGTAGAGTCCTAAGTGAAGCGAGGGGTTCAAGTCACCTAAGACGAAGACACTGCTTTATTCCAGAGGTGAATACTCTACTTTTCATACCATCTGCGAGACAATAAAAACTCAGGGCTCTATAACCAATTACTTAGGTGGTTAAACACTGTCACATTATCACTATTACTTTTTAATTTATTAATTTATACAAATTTATTATTATTAACACTGATATTATCATGAAAACCATAAAATACAAAAAAAGGTTTATTTTTTTCAAGCACGAACACGTCACGCAATAATTATATCTTAAGTAAAGCTTAAAACATTACAAAAACTTAAAACATATTTAATAATAATATAACAAGTATGAACTTAGTCTACATATCGATTTACAATACGATACGATCAGCTGCTGGACCCTGTCAGTGACCTTTAGTAGCACGCAGGACGAATATTAATTTGTTAACAATAAAATGGTATCAAATAAAATTCTTTTATTTTTCAACTTTGTTGTATATTTACTTTTGAAACTGCAATTAATTACTACACACAACTGTCGAAATAAATCTCAAATAGTCGACAACCTATTGACCCCAAATAAAAAAAGCTGAAGCACCTGGACATTTACCTACTTACGTTTTTTAACTTTATCAATAAAACACTGAATAAACTTCTAAAAAGACTGTATTATTGATGCCACAAAACACATTCCACTAAGCACTTTATTAACGTAAGCAACAAGATATTACAATTTTGAAATACGTAATGGCGTTGGCGGCAAAGTTTTGCTTCATGGTTTTAGCTATGAAAACAATACAACGGAATACTGTTGGTGCAAATTATGGAACAAATTGTAGAAACATTCTTTATTTTTAAATATGCCGTAATTTTTCCAAATGCTGTTTATCCGCTGGCAGCGAGTGTTCTTGCTTTACTCTGCTTTTATTAGTTTTTATCGATAGTTAATTGTGGCCGTCAAAAGATGGCGCTTTTTGCCTAAAACGTATTTTATCAATAAAAAATAAAGTGAAATGTAATTGTTTATTTTAGCTCGCAGTGTTATGTAGATAAATATTTTATAATTTTGGTAAAGAAATTATGTATTTAGAGTTTATAAAAACATTATTTACACAGGTAGAATGTCTCTGTCTCTAGTGGATGCACGCTACTGCTGTATGGGCGTAGAACCTTTGCCTTCCTAAGCTAGCATCTATGCTAAATTTTCATACAAATTTTATGTTCCATATTTAAAACACTTTAATCCCTTGGGAGTTTCATACAAAATTATATCCCTTGGGATATAATGTCTTGCTTTACGTTGAAGTTAAGGGGGATCTAATTGAACATTGTCGAGCAGGTGGTATGAAAAAGATATTATGACCGTTTATGTTGCATATTTCGCAAATTTTGCAATTTCACAAGGGAATCAAAACCTATACAGCCTTATTAATAAAAATCGCCTATTCCCTCCTTAATCCGAACGTACTCTCGGAGTAGTTACTACCAGTTTAAGCTAGGAGTAGCGTTGTGTTTATAACATTATTAATAAACACGGAGTAAGCTTAGACTAACAAAGCCTTCCTCACTCTAGGATTAACGCGTATGTTATGGCAACCCTTGCAATTTAAAAGTAAAAAGAATGAGTCGGTGAACGATTTGAGCATCGTGTGACAGACAGAAATACATGGGATGACAGTTTTTTCTGTTTTTTTCACCTTTTTCAGTTTGAGATTGTCTTTCAAGGTTATTTTGTGGTTATTTTGTTCGCGATTTGTGATCGCAATATTGCAAAAACATGACAAAACTTCTTATTAGTGGAGCGCTATTTTCAATTTCTTCGATTTCGTCGATCAACATCAAATCATCTAAATAATAGTCACTTTCCATTTTAATACAATACAAAATTAACCACACCAACAATAAACACAAATTCGCTCAATTCGACTGTGAAAAATAAAACGGTCGCCATCTAATGACAAGATACGTGTCAAAGTTGACAAATTATATAGATTTACGCAAAGACAACGCTACTCCAACCTTAATCTGTCGCTAAACTCGGTAGCTAGCAGGTATAACATTTACTCCGAGAGTAGAGTTGGATTAACTTACTCCTTCCCTACTCCGTGTTTATTAATATAAAAAATGTTTACTACTGACTTAATACTCGGAGTAAAGTTACTCCTGCCTTAGTCTACGTTTATTAATAAGACGGATAGGGTATTTCCCGTTGACATTAGAATCATAAAAATTTGCAAGAAGCAAGGTCGTACAACACTTGTTAAGGAAAAAAATCCGGGAACCGGAGCGCGAGTTCCAATCGCACTTGGTTGGTTTTTTATTTAATAAAACTAGCCGACCCGGCGTACTTGGTATCGCCATGTTTTTTAACTAAATTACTGAAATGTTTCGAAGATCCATTTTTTTATATTAGGTACACAAACCTTGTCCTAACAATAACGAATACATAAAACCAAGAATCATCCAATTTGGTGCAGTCGTTCGAAAGTTATGGTTATATAAATAAAAATGGATCTTCGAAATGTATGTACCATTTCGAAGATCCATTTTTATTTATATAGAAGATGTTTTAGATTTGTCATAGATTGACTGAAGACTTTGAGAAAAGTAAATCTATACCTTTTGGGTAGGTATTCTATTTTATCCTATAATAGCACATAAAAATATCTTTTTTCCTATTTCTCCTTAGGAAGTATGACCAAAGGGCAACATTTCTCTCACGTACTAATAAACTTACATGAAAAATAGGCAATGCTTCAATACTACGTGCACGTATAATAATTAAAAAAAGTGTTTGTCGTGCTCTTGAGATAAAGACGATTTAGAAAAATTGTTAAAGAAAAATTATATAAACAACTTTTTTACAAACATTTTGATAGTGTCCCAATCATCAATGGTAAAAAAACTATGCACAGTAAGAAGAAAATTGAATCTATTTGAAAAACTTGTCCGATAAACTGTTTTCAAGTAGACAGGAAATCTATGAACTTAATAATTTAAATAAAGCTTCACTTTTCGGATTTACTCGCGTACCTATATTTGATTTGAAACATTTTAATTATTCAGCCCGACGACGTTTCGAACGCTTTTCAGCATTAGTGGTTACAAGGTGACTAAAGCTGGGGGGTGTCATACAGTATCATCATTTTTATTATTTTACACCTGTGACCACGAATGCTCAAAAGCGTTCGAAACGTCGTCGGGCTAAATAATGAAATTGTGTAAAACCAAATATGTATACGCGAGCAACTCCGAAAAGTGTAATTTTATTAAAATGTTCCGTATATCTATTGCATTATCATTTTTATTATTGTTACATGCATATATCTATTGGCAACAAATCCTTAAATTTATCCTCAATATCATTTTTAACAATTAATATAAATGCTATATTGTTATTAATGTAATAATATTTAATTTTGAATATTATCAATATGATGGTCAATGACGTTTGTTTTGAAAACAACTAGGTATGTAGGTACGAGATGTCTGTATGCGATAAGTAAATATACGTTGCACCGACAGATCGATTAGTGTAAAAGCTATATAACTTTCCAGGAAGCCTGCTTCAATCATCTCCACTTAATCACATAATAAAATTCACTTTTAAGATTGTACTAGTCGAATCATTAAAAACCTGCCGTAAGCTACAATTTGGTTTAATCGGTGGTATGTTGCAGCTATAATCTTGATCGCACAAAGTTAAATCATTTTCATTGTCGGATATAGGTACTTATTGCGCAACTTACGACTTAATATTTCCGTTTGAACTGCGGCAGGTGGTTAATATAGCTAATAAAAAAACAAAATGGCAATAACTTTCATTTGTTTATGTTTCATAAATTATTCCGACACTGTATAATTTTTAACCAAACCAACAGCAAGTGATTCTCAAGTATTGTCTGCTGGATGAAACTCGCCTCATCGCAATTTTCACTAACGAATATAATTGTCAATTCCATCCCATGAAATGCATTTTCACATACAAAATGTATTGTTTAAGCTTATCCTACACGTGAGTGAAGACAGTATTCTCATAGTTATCGTCTGCAGATTAACCAAAGTCGTACAGAAAGAATCGTCTGGGGGACCGTAATTAGTCAAATGATAATCGCTTCTAACGCTTCGAGATAAGACGGACGGAGAGTAGTCTTGGGGTAAGTACGTCTGCAAAAATTGGAGTAAACCATTGTTTATATTAATGTGCGTGAACGTGCAGCTGTGTGAAATTACTGTACTATTGTTAGGTGAATGAATACATACTACTAATTCGTCGGAGCAAGAGCTCGTTGGGGCGGTGCTAATTATTACGAGAGCGATGTTTGATATAATATATACACGAGAAAGCTGCACTCAATACAAATATTAGGTACTTGGTACAAAAGAAACTAAAGCATTAGTTGGTTAATTGCTGTTAGTATTTATTTTGTTCTCGCAATTTGTTAATTTGCAACGTCTAGGAATAATCTGGTTGGTTGAAAACTTGATGGATTGAGAATAACGTGAATTTTTTTTATACATTACCTACTGAAAATACCTATCAAAATTAGACAAAACAGACCGATTTAATTACTTTTCAATTTTAAAATTAAAGATAGGCTTTGACTGTGTTTCTATCTTAGAGCTAAACGTTTAGTCGCACAATGCCAAATTCGCAAAATGGCAACCGAGCCGTAAATGAACAAATTTGTAAAATGGCACAAATGTATTATTGTAACTTAATAAAAAAAAAGGAAAATAAAGGAACATGCTTATAGTGGTCAGACTTTTTTTTTATTTGAGCAACTATTGCCATTATCCCGGAAGGAAACAGGGGACTAGGTTTGGCGCATAAGGCGCATAACATATTGCACCGGACGCCGCTCCGGTGTGCGGTGCTGCGGTTTTTAATTTTGACTGGAGAATCTTAGGCGCTTAGGGCGCCTAACACATTGCACCGGACACCGCTGCGGTGTACGGAGGGACGAAAACCGCATGCGGCTGCGGCGGCACGGAACCGTGCCACCGTACGGTTTGCTCCGTATCACCGTCCGGAGCTGCGGTGCACGACGACGCCCCGCATCACCGCATTATCTATGTTGAGATCTATTATGCGTATGCACGTCCTTTCTACGCAAAAATCCGTACGATACTGCGGCACAGTGTGGCATACCCCGCGGACCGCACCGCATCACCGTCCGGGAGTGCGGTGCAGTCGCGCGCGCCGCACAACCGCACGGTGATGCGGTGCGAGTGTGTTATACCCTGCGGTTTTTGTATACAAATTAAGATTCTCCAGTCAAAATTAAAAACCGCAGCACCGCACACCGGAGCGGTGTCCGGTGCAATGTGTTATGCGCCTTAATGCGGTGATGCGGTGCGTCGTGCATCGCAGCTCCGGACGGTGATACGGAGCAAACCGTACGGTGGCACGGATCCGTGCCGCCGCAGCCGCATGCGGTTTTCGTCTCACCGTACACCGCAACGGGATGCGGCGGCAATGTGTTAAGCGCCTAAGATTCTCCAGTCAAAATTAAAAACCGCAGCACCGCACACCGGAGCGGTGTCCGGTGCAATGTGTTATGCGCCTAAGATTCTCCAGTCAAAATTAAAAACCGCAGCACCGCACACTGGAGCGGTGTCCGGTGCAATGTGTTATGCGCCTAAGTATGGAAAAACGGCCCGTATTATTTTCTCTTATATTACAATCAGTTACTCTCTTAGCTAAAAATATTCTGGCTGCCAACATGGATGCCCATTATAAAGCTTTGCTTGAAGTGTTACATGCCTAGGTACATACATGGATATGTAAGATCTTATTTTTTACGTTTTAAAAAAAAGCTCCGGAAAGTAATACAAAATGCTGTCACACAGTTTGATAAGTCCAAACTCCCAGAAATCTACCGCAAGCTAACAGCTACCGCTTCCGCTACAGCTAGAAGCGTGCAATTTTTTATTTGAGCTGATAATAAGATTTAAGTAAACGCCTATTCAAGTAATAAATAATAATAATTTAATATATACTTACTTATTAAACTATTTACTTAATTTATTAATAAAAAAAAACTTATCCAACCTAACTTAAAATACGTACTGAAATATGAAATAAATACGAATCATAATTTGTTTGTACAACTAAGCGGAACACCTATATGGATTTCTGCAGAACTTGTTTTACAACTTGTGGTGATATTCTTTCGAACATCTTGTAAGTACACATATTCTTACTAAAATTCATTGTAGACCTACCCATCCGCTTAGATATTGTTGAAATTGGAAGTATAGGTTTTACATAATTTATTTTTTACAAATAGGTACCGTTTTTTCTGGTGTGTACCTAATAGTTAAAAATATTTTTATAAGATCAATCCTGTGTAGGTTCAGCTGTTTGGATCCCGAAGTTTGACGTGATTCTAAACTTCCAAAGCCCTCCATTAACCTCTGTTTTCACTGGAGAAGCACTTGCCATTTTAGAGGCTCTCTTGTTTATCGAATCCCACAATATTAAAAAAGCTATCGTCTTTTCAGACTCCAAAAGCTGCCTTCAGGCAATTCTTTCAAACCCTTTTCGGTCGAAAACAAAATTCCCATATATTTTAAAAATCAGGAGTGCTCTTTTCAGATGTCTTAAAAAAGGTACTTTAGTCTCCTTGGCTTGGATCCCCAGCCATTGTGGCATTGCAGGGAATGAAACTGTTGACCTTTATGCAAAACAAGCTATAAATAATGGGTCCCAAAGTCATTTTGAATGCTTCTCTCATGACCTAATCTCTATCTCAAATCGTGACATGCTTTCAAGTTGGGATGACCATTGGAGGAGATCAAGTGGTGTTGTGGGAAAACATTACGCACATATTCAACAAGTAATTCCTCGTAAACCATGGTTTTCAAATTTTAAAAAAGCTTCCAAATCATGCACATCCACAATCTGCAGACTGAGGTTGGGTCATGTATGTACGCCGGTGTTTTTAGCTAAAATTAGGATTAAGGACTCTTCATTATGTGAATGTGGTCTGGATGAAGGTACTACTGAACATATTTTTTTCAACTGCCCTAAGTATTCAATTTCCCTTTACGACATTCTCCCCCCATCCATTCCTAGACCCACTAATTTTAAACTTCTCTTATCATTTGTTAATTCCCCATTTATAGAAATTCTCAGTGACTATATAACCTCTAATAAGATTAAATTGTAATTGTTTACCTAAATATTTCTCTCATAAAATGTCACATAAATGTCACCAAATGTTATATGTTATGGAATTGTGTTGTGTTTTTGTCTTTGCAGATAATTCAACCTCCTCGCATTTAGTTCAACTTTATATTACTTATATAATAAATAAGTTACACATTGTGAATTCACGACGCCTGAAGCAAAGGCAGAGTTTAATATCGCGGCAACAAAAATCTAAGCAGAATACTTGAAGCTGGCGGAATCCTTAAGGACAGCGCCACTGAGCAAAGAATAGAATAGAAATTTGTGATGTTTATGTTATTTGATTAGTGTTTTATCTAAACTCAAAGCCGAGAGTCAAATGTAAACTTTATTGTAAGGACAAACCTATATTAAAGGTTTATTGGCAACATTATTTATGTAAGTTTGTGATCCTTGTATATGAATATTTTTAATTAAAAAAATAAATAAGTGTTTTAGTAAACTCCCCCATTAGAAATGTGAAATTGGGGTTGAAATTTTGTTTTTTGTTTCAGTTTCACACTTATAACTGCAGTATTTCAACGATACTTTTTTAAAAAGCCTGTGCTTTATAGTTTGAATCGTTTTTACTAAACGAAAATATTATACAGAGGAAAAACGAAAATAGCGCGGGTGAAACTGCAGGTCGAAGGCTATACCTACTCGTATAGTCATTAGTAAAATGAGATAAAACACTTATTTTCAAGGGTTAGATGAAACCCGAACTTGAGTACCTACGCACTATCTCAATCATCGTCCCCTTGAAACGATATTGATTGGTAAAATAAGTACATTTGTTGTAGCTGCAATTACTAATTATGATGCCTGAGGTGTTTTGGAAACTATCGAGAAAGCTCTATGCTAATTACTTAAACTGGGAAATCCAATTAATGAACGAGAAATACTAATCATCTCATTGAAACCTTTTGCATGTCTGGCGACCTGTTGCACAAATAATGTAGAAGACTACACTAACAAATTCAGGTAACAAGTATTTTTTTATGATTGTCACCCATACCACAACAAAAGGATACGGTAGCTACCTAGCTACTTAGAATTGTAGCAATGTTTTGTGTGATATTGAATATATTAACGAATTTTGAAATTCGAAAAAGTAAATAATTTAAACACCCGAATTATGTCTCATACTTTCATTATAGATCACAATCACTTAAATTTTCCGAATGTGTAATTAAAATCTTTATATTCAGATGTAGGCAAATACCCAATTTGTGAAAATTTTGGTCCAATGCTTTACATATTATGTCGTTGTAATGTGCTAATACAAATTAACATGCCATTAAAACTATTTTTTCATAATATCCCAGAACGCTTATTAAATATTGTTAAATAATACGGAGACAGAACTTTCATAGAAAGTATGTATTTTCGTTTTATGCAACTATGCAAAGCAGCTCTCCTCTTGTCGAATAGTGTAGATATCATTCAATAAGCTTTCATTATTTAACATAGTAATGTCAAGTAGAATAATGAATACCAAAATGTAAGTTTAAAGTGTCACTATTATTATGAGGCACGTGCAAGTTAATCATAAAGCGGTGACAAGATTTAAAACGATTAATCCTACAGGTAATTGGACGATGGGTGCAATGAACAGAACACATGAATCAAAGTGTGGACCGTAAATTGAGTTGCACCATATCCGTAAATCATATATGGCGCCTCCTGTGTTTAACTATTAACAACATTTCTGAGCAACTTTCTTTTCAATAATGTGAATGAGACAAGCAGAGAGGCATCTAAACATTCCGCGGCCGCTGCTGGCGATACATTGTTTATTGTGATACTTCGAAATGAGGATATATTGCGCAACACAACCCAATATGTCGCAGAGCCGTCCATAACAATGCGAAGTCCTGCTCACGTAACAGCTATGATTCAGAATGAAAGTGAAAGTGGCACATTTCGCGCGGACCCCTATCAGAGCGTCAGCGTCGGCTGTGTCGCGGTCTACGGGGCATAGAATACTTACTTACATTACTCTGTTAGTTTAGATAATTATATTGTCACGCTAAATGTCTCGTTACATTTATTTTTAAATCACGTTTGCAAGGTATTTTTTGTTTCATATTATATTTTAATAGTATGCGCTATGGTTGGTGTATTTAATGTAGTTTGATTACCTACAAAGGAATAATTTTACTAAGTATAAATTAAAATGTTAGTTTGCTTAACCCTTACTTTGAATACATTGGTACTAATGTAAAATGGAATTAAAAATCAAAAACGAAAGAAAGTAAACAAAACGCAAAATACCATCTCTCCAGACTCCCGCATAAACGTTTAGTACTAAGGATCATCGGCTCAGTAGCATTAAATTAATGTTGACGATTCCCTGTTGTTTAAAGTACAATTTTAAATAACTAACTTTAGTAGGTACATAATGACTTTCGATCTGAAGGTTTCTCTATATTTCTCTGAGTTGCCACCGTCTAGATCTGTCTAAGGGAAACGGCAGCATGTTAAAATTATAGACAAAAAATTAAGATATAACTGTAACAGACTGCAAAATTTTATTTGATCGCAACTTGAACATAAAGCTTTTATCATGCTTTTAAGAAGAATAAAAAAATATTTAACGAAGAAGAAAAATTGACTTCAAAAATATTTTCTTTTATTTTAGTCTTTTAAGTGAATTGAATAGATACCAGCTCACCGAAGTAACTTGAAAGAATACAACTGAGATTCAAATACATGCCTATTGTATTTAAAAAACTAACCTCTAACTCCTAAAAGTCAAGAATCCTTTCATCATCAGCTCGGTTTCGGAAAAAACATGAAATACTTTCGACGTACCTATAAAATTTTAGATTTTCCCTCAAATTTCCTGGGATCCCGTCATCAGATCTCGACTTTAATGACAATGGGAGCAATCTGGAAGTATACGCTTGCAAACAAAAAAAGAATTTTCCAAATCGGTTAATAAATGACAGAGTTATGAGATGAGGTCACTAACATAAAAAAAAACAATCAAATTGAGAACCTTCTCCTTTTTGTAAAGTCGGTTTAAAAAGCCTAAGTAGACAAGACAAAGCATTAGAAATTGGAAATAGTTTACCTACTATCAAAATCAAAATGTGAAATGTCCTTATCTCTATTTTGTATTTGCGGATCATAGTCCTACAATAAAGGTTACGTGTTGCCGACTTGAAACTCCAATAAACAATCAATACCTCGATAATGTCCCCAGTCCGGTATAGTCGTTTGATTCTGTCCATCAAATTGATCTAAATGACCCTAATATGATTTATTTGTAAGCCAGTCAATGTGTATCCACTTTATTTATCGTCTTAAGAAGAAAAAAATATAATGACTATAATTAAATAGGAATTGTTATTTAATCATTTCAGAAAGCCTTAAAATTGCTTTGCATAAATCAAGATGGTGAAGCAAGAAAGTAAAAGTTTGATAGCGTCTTATTAAAATTGACTCTAGGTAGAGGCATACCATACACAATTGATTAAATAAACTGTTTTTCGCCTTCTTAAAATAATATTTCTAGCTTAATTATTGCATAAATAATAGTACATTATAAATATTCTAAATAACATTAAAAAATAATAGAAGAACATTTTCGGATGCCTAATAAGTCTGCATGTTTTGTTTTGTATAAGTAACGCCTGTTTATTTATATAAGCAATGCGGCCGATGCACCAAAATACGTTTGATTATTCAAGATAGTTTATTATTCACCTGATGTGATTAAATACATTTTGTATGTTTCGGTCCTTCCAGCTTATATCATAAATCTATTTTGTCATGGAAAAGATCGAAGAATTTAGTCAAATTGATTTGCAATGATCTGTCAGAACACCTGAAAACCACGGGAGCGTGCGCAAGCGCTGCGCCGTTTCCATCCGCAAAGGTTCAAGTACTTTCACTGTCTAGGACCGGCCTTTGCTGCATTGTTTGCGACATAATGCCTTTTGCATCGTTTACAGATGTATCCGGCTGATGCGGGGGTCGTTGCCTTTGTTTCTAATTGAACTTACGTCTATAAAGAATAAAATGACAACGACGTGTTATATATGCATTTATTAACGAACAATAAGCACTTTAATACAAGCTCGTGTTATTTTTTATCTTGTCTGCAAATTGACATCGTGGCAAGAATTGTGTCTAGTAATATAATAAGTAACGATACCTTGATGTTTACAAATCGCGAAAGTCTAAAAAGTTAAAAGTATCATTTTCTGTAAATTATCCCTGTTTAACAGCCTGACTATAAGAGTAAGGTCTAATCGGGCTGGCTTTACCTTGACTATCATAAAAATTGATCAGTTGCTTGACAGAGCCGGGCCCAGGGGTTGTGATGGGATTAACGGCGGGCGCTGGGTTGACCGGCACTGGTTTAATTTGCTGTGGGTTTTGGGCAGGCGCTGGCTTAACCGGAGGCTTGGCTGGCAATGGCGTAGGGATAGTGACAGATGGTTGTACTATCTTGACCGTAGTAGGAGCAGCTGGCTTGTTGGCTGGCGGCACTGGGGCTTTGGGAGGGGATGACGGAGGTCCTTGCGGAGGTGGCCTCATGCCGCCACCTTCCATATTGATGAAGGCAAGGTTAGCATTTTTGTCGATCGGTGGATACGTTTTACGACCTGTAACAACAAATAAATATAAACTAAGAATAAAATAAAAATCGATATTTTGATAACTACATCATTAAATTCTGTCTAATGTATAAATGATACTTTTTGCGGCGAAAGAAAAATTAATTTTTAGCAGGTTACCTATAAAGAAATAACTAGAAATTCCTTTTACACCTACAATAAAAATGGGAATCATAATCGCAAAATAAATTATGTAACAGAATAAAAAGTTAATGACTATCCCACAAGCAATTATTCAAAGGAAAACAGTTAATATATAACTTACATTCTACATAGCAGAAGGCAAAAAGTAGTACGATTGCAGCTTTCATGGTGTCGTCTCGTGCAATCAGTGTCCGCTTCTTGATTATTCTCAAGATCGAATGCAAAATTGGCTTAAAGCCAAACCTTTCTGTAAACAGGTTCTGTGGACGTAGGCACAGCACTAACTCACGAATACCGACCTCAGTCGTGGTGACCTCATAGATAACACTTCTCGGCACAGATTAAGTTAACGTTGATGTATGAAGATTTTAAATTTCTTCCAATTACTAAGTACTTGTTGACGTTGCCGCGTAATAAATAATAGCTGATCACTTGTTTTCCTTGTTTCCGTACTGGTTTCTTGAGAATTATTTTGTTATTAGCTTAATTGATAACGAATAACTCAGATGTATAATGATATAGGTACCTAATGTTTATAGCAAACCTTCAGCAAACATTATTCTGCATAAAATTAATAAATTAGCCATGTATTTAAAAATGTGAAGAGATGGCTTCTTGCGTTTGATTTGAAGAGCAGTTTTGTTTTCTCTCTAAGACAAAGGTATGCTATTAAATGTAGACGATGAGAAATGTTATTAATTGGTATTTAAATTTTGTTAGGTACTATGTCAGTGGGTATTACATCTAAGTTATAACATCGTACATATCTTTACCTATTATTCTGCAAAATTAGCATTCTGTATAATGGAACGATATTTATACATGAAGAAAAATACGATTTTCCCGCAGCAGGCACGCAACTCTTGCATTTCAGGAGTTCGCTCGCCTGCGACCGATACTGTTATAATGTCTCTTTTCAGATGACTTTCTTTTAGCCGACCGCTAGAATGCTAATTTCCTAAATAAACGCTTAAATTTTAATCATTTTAAAATCACTATTTTCCATGCCTACGAACACGTATAACCGTTTAAATTTTTGAATATTGATAACGGGTAACATAATACATAACAAGAAAGTTGTTACATAACCATAATCTTCGTTTATAAATTAAGCTCATTTAGAATTTAAATATAAATAAATTATTGAGGCTTAATGAAGTCCTTCAAGAACGACTGACATTAAGAACAGTTTTGTTTTTATACGCTCCAGAATATTTAAGTAGGTACCCATTCAAATTAACCATTCATGACACTTGCCATCTTTCAACGATCAGATTTGAATTATGTAGTTGTATTATCCTATGCTTCTATATCAACATAGATGAACATGACGTCATGCCGAGGTCGCGGAGTATCAGCGATTCGCGCGAGCGCAGAGATCACTAGTGCGCCGTGACCGTACTAAGCAAAACGTTTTGAGAGTTCCTCAAATATGAGGTTGACTATAGCGTTCCTTGTTTTTGTGGCAGCTGCCCGGGCCGATGACATAGCGCATGCTGCAGGACAGATCTTCAACAGCATACTGCCTAACCTTATAAGTAACTCTGTGACCGGCCAGCAGGGAAACACCGCTACGAACACTCTATCCCAAATCGGTACCGTGGTCGGCGGAGTGGTGGACTACTCCAGGAAAAAGAGTTACGACGAATTGTTGAAACAAGTCCAGGATTCCACCACTGACGATGACATTCTGCGTGTTAGTGAAGAGATGTTCAACGCGGACCTCAACAACGCCTTCAACTTCATCCAGGTTAATTTGCAAGGCAAAACCAGCCCAATGTCGAGGAACGACGAGGCGCAATCAAAGTGAGTATGCTTGGAAACTTTCATCGTTCGAGTGAGCGCCGTTTCTCTATCGGACTAGCTTTAATTTAATCAAATCAAATCGGAATAGTTTAAATTTACATAATCAAAGCCCTTGTTAGTGCTTCTGACTGACCATTTTGATATAATGTCTATACACCATGAAATTGCAGAGTTTATCTAATAATATAGCTTGACTTAAAACTTTAATATCATTAAACATTTGACCGCAAGCTACAATAAATATTCTAATAAGTATACGTTAGAAGCAAATTGCAGGATTTACCATAATACACCTTATATCTTCTAGCCTAAATATATACATATTTCTCAATTTGTCTCGTAAATTTCACCATACCGGTTCATATTCTTGGCAATATTTTGTAGTGTACGAATGTACGTATAGTTTTCTCTCATAAAAACAAACCAATAATGTAAATATTTATTTTTAGCCTTCTCAATGTACCAGAAAACGTGTGGAATGGTCCCACAATAAGGCCATTTGTTGCGCTATTTGATAACTACCACAAAAACGTAATCAGGCCCGAATTCGTTACGCCCAATGTAAGTCACATAATCAAATTCTGTACAAAGTTTAATACCGAGTGCTATGAGCAAACTGTTATACACTAACGTGCAAAAATAAGCAGTACTTACAGTACTTCTGATAAAGGATAAATTAATCGACATTAAAATTTAACAAAAACACTTGGATAAGAAAATGAGAATATTTAAGCTTTATCTAAAAAAGTGGAGCAATTTAAAACGTGCGCACAGTTTACTTATATTCTTTTCAAAAAAGGCTCCTGCAAATTAGTTTTCTGTATACCATCAGAAAAGTCATTCATGATACATCATAATCAGATTACAATCGATAGAAAAACGTTTACGATTAACTGGTTATTTTTTATCGTTAGTGTATCAAGTACACTCGAGAACAACATGATCGATACGTTCAAAGTTACCAAAATATGTATGTAGGTATACATTGATTGACAGACTTTATTGGCTTAACATTAAGGTAGAGTTGGTAGAGTATACATAATACGGTCTTTTATTTGCAAGATTATACATATTTTTGGAACTTTGACAGCATCGATCTTTTGTACTAAAGTGTACAATTCAAATATTTTGTAACATAATGAAGGTAACAGGGATAATTTGATTACGAATATTTTTGGGTTGCACTAGCTGCAGCGACTTAGACAACATGACATCATTGCAGGAGGAGACAGAACAAACAACTTACATCAACACTATTCTTGCCACGGGCCCTATCCGGAGCCTCATGTCCTTCCTCGTAAACAAAGGTGAGAACCATTTAAATTGTGTCAAATTATTTGATTCACTATCAGTGATGCAAGTTCACTGCTAACAATCATCGTATCATACTTTGTTAATTTTTCGACGGACACACCGAAAATAGTGTAACTATAATAGGAATTCAGTTCACAACTGAAATCGGACTATAGAAAGTCACGCACTAAAAAGTACTTTTTTTACAATATGTCATAATTTTGTATAATAACCAAAAAGCTTGTTTGTAAGTATAATACAACAAACTTCCCTAGGTATAACCAGCGGTCGAGCGAGATGTCTTACATTCCGTGTTTTATATGTGATAATAGACGTTGATAGACGATGTGATAGAACAAGACAAAACATGGTATAGGTATAGTCTGAGGATGGTCCTAGGGGTAAATATGGCCGATTAAATAAAAATGAAATACCCGAACAGTCTGGCATGAAGTATAAAAGCTAGTGGAGAAGCTTTAATGTTTACACAGTAATCAATTTAATAGGTTAACCATTGTTAACTGGGATTTGAAACCAAAATATATTATTTTCTGAAACCATCTGTTTAGCGAATAAACATTGCGGATTTTTTTTTTCGTATTTACTATAGCATAATTAAAACATTGATGCTTAAGACTATGCAACGCAACTGCGGAAAATATTTCCCGTTTACCTTTTAAGCAGAGACTTGTTAATTTCATTGCCAATGAAACCATATCAGCTTATGAACTGTTATATAGTCGTTGAGATTAATTTACATTAAATAAGTAGGTTAAGTATCTTATAATCTGTATTCCTGTTATGGTGGATTGAGTTTGCCAGTGCCTCGATCTCAGCCGTGGACTATCCCGTGGTGGTCTTAAGACACACAAGAGTTAACACGATATCACACGGACCGTTCTCCAATCCAAACGTAGTCCCCTTGTTTCCTTTTCTTGATAATGGCAATAGTTGCTGTAGTTTTCCAAAAATATGTATGGTCACTTTTAGCATGTTCCTATGTTTTGATTTTTTATTAAGTTAATTATTCAAAGAGATTTGAACCTTCAAAAACCAACAAATTGGTCAAAGCCTTTCTTTAATTTTTAATACAAAAACAAATTAAATCAGTATAGTTTTCGAGGAAAAAGCAGGGGACTACAAAACGCCTATTTTTTGCTTATGTATCTTCGGTCCGAGCTGCAGTGGTCTCTATCGCGCCTATCTCGGTTTGTTACGGGGCACAGCGCGACAGCAATAGATTTTAGAAATGCTTATTTTTTGGGCAGTCGTCACAGCCTGCTGGAAAACAACACTGGAACTGAGATGTTAGCAAACAAACATTTCCCAAAAGCATTGCTTAACGTTTTTCAAGGACACAAATACACTCCGGGACACCTATATCGAGCCACTAAACCACTTTGCACTTTTGGATTATATCGTCCATAACTTTTAAAAAATGTTTGGTCGACCGAAATGTATTGCTACATATTTACGAGTATAGTTGGCATATTCATAATCAGCACATCAGATTGAACATGATATGTCAACTACAAAATTGCATAAAAACTTTTTGGTTGTCCAAATACTCTTTAAAATGGACGATATAATACAAAACCAAAAGTGCAAGGTGGCTCGATTTAGGTATCCCGGAATGTATATTATCAAAGCTTACTGATTATCCGAAAAGAAATCTATCTATCTAGTGTTTGTATTAATATTATAAAGTATCTTATCAGAGTTACGGACATAACAACTTGATTACAAACACTTACTTGTTTACAAGATTGTTTGCCTGCAAGATAATCATACCTCGTTGATATCATGAAGCAAAGCTATAAAAATCAGCTGGAATCCAATCAGAAAACGTACCTACGTTCGCAAGTTATATCTTTGAAAGTGCATTAAATGATTTCATTCATTACAATATCCTGAATAATTGTGTAATAATGGCAGAATGTACTGAAGTATTTATCATGAAGAATTATGAAGTATTTCACATTTTATTACAAAAGCTGTATAATATAGGAATTCGCGGTAAATGTTATGAATGGCTCGCATCTTATCTAGACCATCGAGAACAACAAGTCGAAATAGAATCATACAACCATAAAACTAATGAAATTGAATTAATTAGATCGGATACCAAAATTATTAACGCCTCAATACCACAGGGAAGCGTATTGGGCTGCTTCCTATTCCTTGTGTACATAAATGACCTTCCAAATAACATAAAAGAAACAAGCGTCTTATTCGCAGATGACGTATCAATAATTACCTCAGATGACAGTAGCATTAACCTAAATGACAAAATACGTTCTCTACTAAATGACATAACGAACTGGATGTCAAGACATAACTTAGAAATTAACTACAAAAAAACTAAAGTAATAACCTTCCACCCTCGACAAAAAATACCACTGAATATTAGCATAACATACCAAGACAATGCGATAGAAGTTGTCAACAAAGCTACATTATTAGGAATAGAATTAGACTCACATATTAATTGGAAATGTCATATAGACAAAGTACGAGCCAAACTCTCCAAATTTTCATACGCCCTACGCGAGATTAAAAAAACTACAGACCTGAAAACAGCCTTGGTCACATATTATGCGTATGCAAATGCATGGCTCAAATACGGTGTAATATTATGGGGAAATAGTACCGATGTATCTACACTACTTCTCCAGCAGAAAAAAACTAATTAGAATATTAACTAATATCGATCAAGTAGAAAGTTGTAGACCCCACTTCCAAAATTTAAATATTCTCACATTGCCTTGCCTTTATATTTTAGAACTGTGCAAATTTGTACGCGAGCATTCTGACCTTTACAGTAAAAGAGGAGACATCCAAGCAAAATTTGCACTGAGACATAAAAATAGGCTTAACCTACCAACTTCACAACTTACAATGCACTCTTCCAGTACTCTAGTCATGTCAATAAAAATTTATAATAAGTTACCAGCGGTTATAAAAAATGAAAACAAATTGAATATTTTCATTAATAAACTAAAACAGTTATTAATAAAAAAGTCCTATAGTATTAACGAATATTTAAATGACAAATTATTATAATAATTAAAACCTACATACGATAATACAATATCACAATGACACATTATACCTACATACATTTGACATTTTATCAATAACATTTTAACCTATAAATAGCTTATTTTAGCAAAGACATAAAATATTTACTTAATTAATATAATAATTAACACCTACATAATTACACATATGACCAATCCTTTAATTTTATAATTTTATTGTATTAATAATCTAACCTTATCCAATACTTTTAAGAGACATTTAATATTTATAAAATTAATAATATAATACCTAATTAATTCCTATTTAATTATACCTATTATCAATCCTATAATTTCATTGTAATATTAAATTTACTTTACCATATAATTTACAACTTATTTTAAAAAAGACATTAAATATTCGCATACTTAATGCGATACCTAATTAACACCTATAAAATGACACCTATTTTTGATCCTATAATTTTATTGAACTATAATTTAATTAATTGTCCCACAATTTATAATTAATTTTAGAAAAGACATTAGATAACTCCATAATCACCGCCTTCGTCCTCTCTCCTAGCTATGCTATGCCCTACAGGGTCCATAATTGATACCTACTATGTACAATTTTTACCATCATGAAAACATTGTGGAATTCATTAAAGAATTGAATTGAATTGAAGTATTAATTGCCTATGCCACAGATAATATATTACTACAGTAGCCTAATTTCAAATTCAGCTTTTGTTTATATCTCTGACAATGATACCTACGTATATATTAAGAGGTTTAATCAAATTAACGTACTAAACAACATCCTGCTATTGCTACTTTCCCGTTTCGAACAATTTCGATTTACTGTTCCGACACAAATATAAATCATTTCCTTAAAAAAATTATATTATTGAACATATTATCAAGATTGTTAAAGGTAGAAACGTGGTTAGGTACTAATAATGTTGCCTATAGCTGACCATCTTGAGCTCTTGGGCGTCACTCTAACACCAACTCTAAAATTTGGGTCTTTCATTGAGTCCAGGGCAAAAAATGCAGCCAAAAAGCTGGGTGTCCTCTCGAAGGTGCGACGGTACTTTACATCGGAACAGCTGCTCACTCTATATAAAGCACAAGTTCGCTCGTGTATGGAATACTGTTCGCATCTTTGGGATGGTTCTGTCAAATATCAGCTCCAAGCGTTGGACTCAATTGAAAGACGTGCCAAAAGGCTTATTGGCAGTGATCCTCATATAAATGACCGATTACAAAGTTTGGAACATCGCCGCAAAGTTGCCAGCTTGTCGGTCTTCTACCGGGTACATTGCGGAGAGTGCGCGACTGATTTGCACAATTTAATACCACCGAGCCCTTTTTTCCATCGGACAACCAGAAACACGAAAAGGCGCCACCGCTATATGGTAGACACTCCAAACACGAGAACCAAGCGTTTTGATAACACATTCATCGTACGAACCGCCAAACAATGGAACATGTTGCCTGAGTGGGTGTTTCCCAATGAATACAACCTGGGTGTCTTCAAATCGAGAGTGAATCGGTTTTTACTAGACAAGCGCGTTCCACCGTAGACCGCATCATCGCTTAACATCAGGCGAGATTGCGGTCAAGCGTAAGTCTATTCTATATAAAAAAAAATGTTTCAGTAGATAAAAAAAAATCCAAAGATCACTCCAATCAATATTTAAAAAAAGATAGGTATAGGTGTGTGAATCAGAAAGTTTTACCAACAGACATGCATTTTTCTGTCTAGAATATTGTGAAAATACATTTTTTATTTTGTAATACAGTTTCCAAACATCGATTAAATCATAAAAGTAAATAACGTTTTCGTTCGATCACATCACGAAAGCACCGAAATCGACATTAGAATGTTATTATCATTTAGATTAGTACCTTGCGATAAAACATCCGCCGCCACGCACGAGATTTCCAGAGAAAGCTCGAAATGGACAAATATGTATGGCAATGACGTTCTAGGGGGGTTATTGTCAAAGAAAAAATCTATCGCTATCGCTTACAATTTGACAGTCGCAGTCCATCCATTACTACTTTATAAAAGGAAGTCGGTACAGAGGCTTATGTTCACAGCGCAATGGCTGTAAAATTATAAGCGATTCTGATAGATTTTTTCTAGACAATAACTCACCTGCCCCCCTAGACAAGACGTTTTTCGATAATCGCTAACGCAATCGCTAGAAGGAAAATGTATGCGATTTGACATAAGCTGTCGTATAACTTTCGAGCGTAATTGTCAAATCTCATACATTTTCCATTTAGCGATTGCGTTAGCGATTATCGAAAGGCATCTTGTCTAGGGGGTCTGAGCGTGATGAGATTAGCCGTATATATTATGTTATTTGCCTTTCGGCCGCCTATGTAACTAGGTTTTGTAACCAGTTACAAAAGAAGAAAATTTTCTCTTTTCTGGTTACGAAGTTAGATACTAGCTAAGACTTAGAAGAAATGGCTTGTCAAACAGAAAAAACAAATCTTCTAGAAGAATGGCACAATAAAATTGATAGAATTGGGCGAAAATATCCAAACATACCTAGTTAGTTACAAAGGCAGCCGAAAAGATTTTAGTTCGTAACTGGTAACGAGAAAAGAGAAAATTTTCTTCTTTTGTAACTGATTACAAAACACAGTTACAAATGCGGCCGAAAGGGTTATTCATTTGTTTTAATAATAATAATAATAATAATGTTTTATTACTCATCACAAAAGGGTACAATGTAAATATCACTAGCTATTCTTACATCTAGAGTCTATAATACCTTAATGTGAGAGTCTGATGCCTGTGATAGGTATGATAAATACCTGTAATACAGGTCACCAGGCCCCGCTCATCGGATCAGAACACAGTTGGTAGCTGAGTTAACGTACATATTAATTAATTATAAAAAGCAATCAAGACCTTACTTAACAATTCTATTTACTATATAAAGGTTACTGAACCATTAAAATTAAATTGTGTATGCGTGTGTGTGTGTGTGTGTGTGAGAAAGAGAGTGAGTGAGATTGTGTGAGTATGAGAGAGACTAAGTGAGTGAGTGAGGTAGTGTGTGTGTATGTTTCTGTGTGGGTGTGAGCATGTATGGGCGTGTAAGTGTATATATGTTATGAATGTATGAGAACACGGACTGATATTTAGTTTTTTTTTTTTTTTTGCGGATTTTAGTTAGTCAGAAATTTTTCAGTCGTTTCGTAGTCTAAGGATTTCAGCCAACTGAAAACTGTTTTTTTACATTTGTGCTTGCTTAAATGGTAAATATCAATGGTAGAATTAATCCTGTTATACAAATAGGGCCCAAGGTAGCAGTAAAATTTATGGGAGAAAGCCGTTCGGAACGACCCGCCTCTACAGACGTTCCCTTTTTTACGTTTACCTGCAAGCAGCTCAGGGCTATACTCAAGTTCCGAGTGTTGCCTAAGTACAATATTTAAAATAAAGGATTGCCTTACAGTCAAGACATCCCAGTGCCTGTAAAGCGATTTTGTGGGAAATTGGAAAGGCAGGCCAGCCGCTGTTTTGAGGATAACTCTTTGAGCTCTTTCGACCTCAATGAAATGAGATTTAAAGGTTCCACCCCAAGAAATGATACAGTAATCTATTAGGGACTGTCCCAAAGCATAATATACCATCTTAATTGTGTTTTTGTCTGCCACATGTCGCAAGGTTTTAAATACATATATCAATTTTCTTAAGCGTTTGCGTTTTATAAGTTAATCTCACTTTAAACTGAATCTGAATGTTGAAGATACCAGATTGTAGCAAAAGTGCAAATTAAATAGTCAAAGGTCGCGGATTTCTGTCTCATTTTGATCATCAATTACTTTGTCTTATGCTATTGTTAATAAAAAAATAGAGACTAAGTAGAATTATTTTGTATGTCTGAAGTAGGTACGTATCTACTCGTATTTCAAGTAGAAATCAAAAATCGTATATGGGTGAATATACGCTATTTGAATTCCAGTGGCCAGTGAACAAATTTTATGTTAAATTTTTTATATTAGTATAATTGAATGTTCATGCCATAAACAATATTGTCTATTATTTGGACCACACAATTAATTCACAATAATTGTTTTATATATGGCATTATTTGTAAAAGAATGTTATAAATGTATACTCCCCTGGCCTGCCCCATTGCAAGATTTTACACTTGTTTGAGCATATTGTTTTTAATATTCATGGGATTATGATTTCTTAAACGTAATTGTACACTTAAATAAACATTAAAAGATATTTTAACAAAAATCCTTATAAGAATATCTATTTTTATTTAAAAAAATACCTATTTATTATGTCTCAGAAGTTTCATGTCACCCTCACCTGGCGTAATTTAAAGCCTCAAAATTTGAAGAGAATCTACTAATGTATGTTTTGGAACATGAATATTACGATTAGTATATAGTAAAGTTATAAGCAAGCTAACGCACTTGAGCGTAACTAAAATAAACTTGCGTCAATCTTTCGGTACATCTCCGTAAAGCGTGCTTGTGCCAGTCGTTGCTGTAACTCCCCTGGTAAGTATATGTTTTTCTGTTTTATTCTTATGCAATTGTAAATCTGCACAATGCAATATTTATCATGTGTAAATGTCATGTATTACTTTAAATTCTGAAAAGACGAACGAGTTAAGTTTGTTTCGTGGATTATGTGTGATTTTGTCACTTCTCTGGCGTCACTCCTCTGGCATTTTATACGCCAGGGGAAATACGTGCACTCCAGGGGAGTGATGAAATGTTGATTCTTTAATGTTTATTATTGTAATGCTTCATTTTATTTGTTCTAGTTCCTCGCTCGTCAGATCTAGTATCATAGCGAATACAAGGAAAAGCAAATAAGGAAGAGAGACTACAAAAAAAGCGTAAAATTGAAAAATGTAAGCTAAAAATATGCCGAATCAAAGGATAAAGAAAAGCAAAAATATTTTAAAGCAGAAGGGGCAAATAAGGTGTATGAGGATCTTGACTGAAAGGAACCAAAGGGTTATGAGCAAAATTTGAAGAGGAAAACTTAATAAAAAACATAAGCTTTAATGCTTTATTATCCAAAATGTCGCCTTAGTTGCTAAAAAGTTGTCAGAAAGTCATCATTAAAAACACATAATGATACCAAACTGAAAAGTTTGAAGACCATCTCGATCGAGCATGATTGCAATCTAATAATAACAAATACGGTGCTGTAAGCCGTCACTTTAAGAAACTATGGCAATGAGTGATTGGCTAACGAGCTCCTCTCATTCCTCCAACAGAAGCGTCGGCGGGACGTCAGTCTGGAAGTCAGTGCCGTGCAAACCTTCAGCGAGGAGGCCAGCTTCAGCGAGGAAGGCATACGGTTAGCAAAGCAGCTGCTGTATCGGTTTCGAAATGAAACAGATCAGATTGTGTCTCACTGACGAGATGGGACATAGAAGAACCTTTAGGACATCATCAACAAAGACCGAGCTTTCTGTAAAAGGCTGACCCCAATGACGTACCAACATTCGTGGCAAGATTAACAAGCTGCCTCCCGTCACTTTCGACCTCGTAGATGTGACCAGCCTATTAAAGGACATCATTATCCTAAAGCGGATGTGATGGGGAAGTTTGAGGTATCACAAAATACGATGAGTGAGTCTCGCAAGGAGGTTTATAGTTAGCGCTCGTCACTGGCCGTCTGGGTCATAATGCGATCTTTATTACCATTGCTAAATAAAGGAGACGATAACTTAGCATTCCATGGATCCTCCGTGCGGGTGCCGGGTCCATCGCGTTGCAGAGAATGGAGCCAAACAACCAGAGGGAGACTCCGTATTAGAGTCGACGGTGTGGATACCTAACTTATTTCTGCTGCCAAACAGCAGTGCTTGCATTATTGTTCCTAGTTTGAAGGGTCAGACGCAGTGAAGTAACTGGGTACTGTGAGTTGACATCTTATGTCACAAGTTGGTAATGTATATTTGGGTCCTTGTGGAGGTAATAGATTTGCAAATCTCACGGGAACAACAAATGTACTATAGGCGACTTAGCCACTACCATTAGGTGGGCAGCCTGCTTGTGTACCAACTTAGTTGTATAAAATATGAAAGGAAACAGTGTATTCTAAGGGAATCCAGAGCCATTTGATGTATATGAAAAATTAACTGTTAACTGTTTGGAATATAAGAAAAAAAGGGCTAAAACGGATAGTTTCAAGAAGTTATATTATCATTTATTATATTACATATGTTATTTTGTTCTTTTTAAATTTAAAAACATGAAAGTTTTTATATACTTTTAAATTACCAAAGTTGATTTACTTATAGGTTATTAGGTTCATCATTATTTATTACTATTAGTTTAGTTAATTGGAAAGTTCCTCAATATTCTTTTTAGAAGTTTTCTTCTGCCATGTTGACGACACGGTTAGCGCAGAGGTCGAGTGATCGCCTACTGTGCAACGGGTCGCGGGTTCGATTCCCGCACGGGACAGATATTTTGTATGGCCTACAGAAATTTGTTCCGGTCTGGGCGTATGTGCATGTGATATTCTATGTTTGTAACTGCACCCACGACACAGGAGAAAATCCTAGTGTGGGGCGACGTTTTTTTTTTAAAAAACAAAAAAAAATGTCTGGATATTTAATCAATCATTGAAAACCTAGTAATGTAATTCCTAAGATAATTACATTTGTTTAAATTTCAAATGAGCCAATAAATATAATTTTATAAGCAGAAATTAGTGCTGTTATTTCATTTGGGTGATTAAAACTTTTATAAGTACTCAATGTGCTTACATTTTAAAACTTTTTAGACTGACTGTATTTTATTCATTAAAAATATGCTAAAAGTTATAATTCATGTCTTTTATTTAATATTTATTTACTTTCCTATACTAATTCTTAATAGCCTGTCACTTCCCTGTCTTAATTTGTCACTACTCTGCCAATAGTGTCACTCCCCTGACCACACATTTTCCCCTGGTGCCCATAAAAGTCAAAAAAATGAAAATATCTTCTGGCCCTTATCCTTACAGTTACAAAAGTAATGTCAAGTAGTGAAATTATAAATATTAAATGAAATAGATCATTTTTCCTTTGGGGACACAAAAAAATCAAATACCGTATAATCACCCATTGTACGAGTATATTTTAAGTAAATTAAAACTACTCACTTATGATTTTCTGTTCAGGTTTGACCCAATTCAACGAGTACAACGAGCAAGTAGAAATACTGAGAAAGATATGGTTCACAAAGTACGCGCGCCACTGGACTGGCTTATGCAAATGCAGTTGCGCCTTTGAAAACATATTCATGGCAGAGTTGAAATCTGATCAAGTGCTTGGTAAGTGCTGTGTTAATTACTAAAATTAAACTAATTACGAAATTGTAAGGACGTTCTTTGGATTCCATATAGTACTAGTAACTAACAACATCTCGGGAGCCAAGCTAAACTAACCTGCTCACGTCGACTTATACGTGAAACTGCAAATACGGTAGGTACAGTCGGCCAGAAAAAAACTAGTTTACCACCCTGGTTTACAAGGTGGTATCCCTTCAGGTCAGTTTCATGTCATAAAGTAGGTAGCACAGTTGACTTTTCTTTGCATACTGACAACTAAGTACCAGGGTTACCAATGTTACCATAACGATATTTTGTTTTGTCTAAACTGCCCTGCGAGCATGGAACTCTCGATAAACAAAATTTGACAGCTAAGATCGACATACTCGACAAAAATCGATAATTTTGACAGATATTCCTAAGGAGTGAAAAGGACAGATGCTTTTGTCGATCGATATATGTCGATCATGGAATTATTACTCAAACAGGAATGAGCTCTTGCTTAAAAAAGTGTGCCGAGCGAGAGATAAATAACTGTACCGTTTGTCTCTTTCGTAAATTTATGACCACAAATTCTACAAAATAGGGATTTTTTCTTAAAAACAATAACATTCAACCTGAAAGATGCTTTTGAAAATCATAATATGCTTAATAATAACGATTGTTAAGGAAGAGATCGCTTTTAGCGACAATGTCGCCCTTTGTACAATTAGTGTTAAGTGTATTATTTATATGTTGACTTTAAGCTGGTTGGTGTTGTACAACAAAGAAATATTATATTCTATTCATTATTTCAAAATGGGTTGCGCAAAAGAATTTTATATCTGCTTTTCAATACAAGATAGGTTTTATTAATATAATAATTATTTAAAAAATAATGAATGTCAATGATTACCTTTCAATAGATGGGTCTTTCCAATCGGTATATTATGTTGAACCCACCGCCACTTAACAGATAATCAAATATGTCAACTTGTCAAAAATGAGTCGACACTAAAATCTCTCTGTGATATTTAAATACATACCTAGTAAAAGAATGAGTAATATTTGAAGAAGAAAAGACTTAAAAACACATCAGTGTGAGTCGAATTGTTTCAACATTTTGTGGTTTCGCCAATATCTTGAAGAGAATGTTAATGCCAATTCTTTTTCTAATAACTAAACATCGCATCGTGTAAGCTAAACAAAAAATAACTAATATAAATTACTTTTATTAAAAAATTTAAAAAATTGCGATAATATTTATGTTAGGTACATACCGTGTGGTCACCCTACTACAATGACAACGAACATTACTGACATTGACAAAGAATCGTTGTTGCAATATAATATTTCTTGAATACTACCACTAGAATATTTCCTGGACGTAAAATCTTAGTGTTATAATTATTAATAGTAGGCTAACATGATAATTTAATTTATTTTATGTTATAATTATTACAAAAAAAACTATTTAGGTATTTTGGGCGTTAAAAGTAATTAAAATCAACAATAATAAAAAATCTTCATCTACCAATAGTTGTTTCATAACTACTAAATTATAAAATATACAACAGTAGCAACACTGTGGGAAAGGGATAAAAGGTACAGTTATTGCTATCTCTCTCGGCACACTTTTGCACTTTCAAGTGTTTAGTCTTTACTTACATAGAAATAAAGTCCAAATTTGAACAACAATATTTTGAAGAGCTCATTCCTGTTTGAGTAATAATTCCATGATGTCGATCGGCAAGTCCATGCTCGCAGGGCTGATAAGATTAGACAAAATCTGGCTAATTTTGGCTTAAATCGATAGGCATTGATACCCCAAATCGTAATCTAAATAAAAGTCTTTTGTGCGGAAACGCGCTGTTTTTGAAAAATCTAAATTTAGATTTTTGAGGTTAGTTTCCTTATAAAAATATATCATAAGTATCTATTCAAATAACAGACAGAAATAACAGAACAGAGTTGCGGAGTAGTGATTTTCAACCTAAGATTGATATACTGACCAGAAAATAAGAAATAACACAAATCATTAAATTGACACTTTAAACTGCATAATAGGCTAGATAAGGGCTAGATGAATGAAAAAAAATTATTGCTTTAATAGAAGCTCATTCATATACTAAACAGAAAGAAAAAATCGGTTTTCGGATAACCATAAAAAAGTTGTGCATACATAGTTGGTCCATGAGGAAAGCGGGAAAACAAACAAGATAGAGGTGTTAAAGATTTTTCATTACTCATACTCTGAAAGTAGGTCTGAAGTTGCCTGAGGAGCGGGTTGAAAGTAATACTTTTCAGCCCTAGGGAGAATCACTTTCAACTGACAGCTGCTGTCAATTTTTAAAAGAGAAGCTAGTTCTTTTTTGACATTTTTATTGAACCATGTTCCGACTTTCTATACAGCCGCTTATTTACAGCGTTAAATTACAATTACACTCAATTACGGTGTTAAATTGAAATAACATAACTAATGTAAAGTATATAAAGAATATATATTTTTAAATTACTTTATTATAATTTATTTTCAAATATTTCTTTAAAATAACATAGGTTTGGGCAAAATATTTACCATTTTTTAAATTATGAAAATGAAAAATAATGGCTGAATAATTGGCCGGCCACAGAAAAAAAACAAAATAAGCGGGAAAGCGGCAATGCGATCTTCATTTCTTTTTTCCATTTATAGAGTTTTGTTAATACTTCCGTATAGCAGAGATTTGTATTAATTGTAAATTATATGTGTATAACATTGTGTTAATAATTAACACAATGAGTTCATCTGATTCGGGTATGGAGTTAACGCCTGATTTTATAAGAGAAAGCGGGGTAAAGCAGAAGTTGCTGAGTTTTAGCTAATTCATTGTTTTATATTAACTTTCCTTGTATTCGTAATGAAAAGCACAGTGTTTACCTCGGGTTAAAGACTTATTTAGTCCCTCGAACTATTGGTGCCCTCGCTACGCTCGGGCGCCAAACACTGCCTCGGGACTAAATAAGTTACTTTCACCCCTAGGGTAACAATGTACTATTTCTCCATCTCTTTCTAGCAAAACGGCAATTTAAGTACATGGAGTTTATATGGCCGTACTCAACAATGACGGACGTCACGGTTGATGTCGGATCTCTCTGTCTAATCGCTTTCAAAATACTTGTATTTAATGTATTTCTAAACCGATTTTAATTCTAATTTCACATTATTGCATCTTTTTCTGCGTTATTTTAATATTTTATGACGAGACGTCAAAAGTAGAATTCAGTCATCTTCCCAATTATACCTACAGAATTCAGATTATCTACTTACTGTCTTAACTTTATCACGGTAATAGCACAGTTTAACAATGTTACACTGTGGTAATAGTATATTCAGTAGACCGACTTCATAGAAACGGTCATAACACGCGCTATGTCTACGCGCCTCGATCTGGGATCGCACTCGGCGATCGCATAGCTAAAATACAAGGGCAGGAATGCAGATCAGCGCCCACAAGAGCTGTGTTCCATTTAACCATCACCACTTTGCTGGTGCTGACATCTGTTGTTACCCTCGTTATGCGTTTCTTTTAAGAAATGTTGACATTTTTAGCCGCGCTAATTGTTACAAATGAAACGGTATGAACTGATTTTTCGTGCTGGATTTTGACGTCTCACCTACTTAGTCCGGTAACTTAATATTTCAAATAATATAAATCAAAATCGGCTAATACTATAAATATCATTCAATTTAATAATTAAATCCACTAAAAATCTTTTTGATTCATGAAAGTATCCAAATGTCAAATTTGAAAGCTGTCAAGAAATGGTATCGGAGGACCCATCTATTAGCATAGGTATTTGATGTTAACTTTTCGTGGCAAAAATGTTTATGTGGAATATACGAAACCAGCACGAAATGTTAACACCAAAGCCAAATGAAACGCGTTGATGCTAAAAATGTTGCAAATCGGTGCTTAACTGGAACGGGCCTAAGGCATAACGTACGATGAGGCACGAGTCAAGCGCACGGTTGTTCGCGGAAGAGTAAGCAGCCCTATCGCGGGCCACGCACCAAGCAGTGCCGAGCGGCCGTAGCATTGATTTACTAGTAAATCAATGGGCCGTAGGGATAAATAGGGGCCGAGTCGACATACTGTATATATATACTATTACCGTGACTTTTATCATCATCACAGCTCATATACGTCCCCACCGAGGGGCACGAGCCTACCCTAATCAGTTATGGTAGAGCGATTAGGCCTTAGTCAAACCACGCTGGCCCAGTGCGGATTGGTTAACTTCACATACACATTTGAATTAAGTACTTCGCAGGTGTATGCATGACTTACCTACTTTCTCAAAGGTCAATTATTGCTTTCTAGCGATCTCCACATTTATGTCATAAACTAACAGTAAATAAAGTCGCTAGTCTGAAGACGCATAAGCGCCAGTAACTGTATCCTGCCATCCTTGACGTGCTTTATTATTCAATCAAGTCCTGTATTATGCTAAAAAAACTCAGTTTACGGCACTGCACAAATTATGACGATTTAAATCTAAGCGGCAGCGTCCCGTGTAGCGCTTTAACTAACGATGATTTACTTTCATGGTCATAGTATGTAATTATTCTTATTTATTTATACTTAGGTCTATGTCTCACTATCACGTCACTCCTCTCCGACGCGGATGATAAAACTCCGGGTAAACCGCTTTTTTGGCCAACTGTACTACATGTACGATGCATGTAGCCGGCCTTTCATGTCTGTCGCAAAGTCCCATATGCGAAAATTCTGTGCTGAGTTCAGTAAAAGGGTTTTGTATATGAGTTGTGTCGTATGAGTAGCCATGCGAGTATGTGTATGTGTGCGTGTAAGAAAACTTCTTACCGAAATTATGAATTCGTCCTAACTTCTTTAATGGTTCATCACAGTCACACCAGCTTCTTGTGGTGTTCCTGGAGAGGGACTTCTTGTCCCTAGAATGGCCTCCAACTCCGCCCCTTACAGCCATCCCAGACCACCGGCACCGCAACCATATCTTTCGGTCGCCTTTCATTCTCATTCATAGGTACATTGATCGTGATAATACTGGTAAAACACTTACCGAGTTCCGAGATAACTTCTAGCATTCGTTCATGATGGGTGTCTTACCAAAACGATGTCCGTTCTCCTCAAGTTCTCCTTTCGGTTTTTCCCTCGCTCGCCCTCCATCCTCCCTCGTCCGTGTTGCCATACACACCCCCCCTTTTTTCTTTCCCCTTCCCCCCTTGCCTCTTTCCTCGCGTTCCGTTTTACACAGAACATATTTCGCGTTTGCGACAATGTCTGCCCAGTAGGCCTAGACAAAAGCCACACGAAGTTGTTCCACAGAAAAAATGTATGGAAATGACATTAGCTGCGGAAAAATAGCGTGAGGTTGTCACACGCTAATGTCATTTCCATATATTTTTGTCTGCGGAACGACTGCGGAAAAATAAGCGTTTGGCTTTTGTCTAGGCCCGCTGGTCCGACGCTAACTAAACCAGTAAACACTTATAAACGATTTGAATTAAATGTATATTATCTCTAAATAAACGTATATTAAACGACATAACTAAACGCATTTATTGGAGAAGACCCTGGAAACCTACCGGATCCTGCCTGTCCTGTACTTTTGGTGGTCCTTCGAGCCGGATCGTATGTATGAATGACTTCTATTGCGCGGGATTATAGCTGTTCTAGCTGTCAGGGTTATCCCAGGACTTCCGGGGTGGTCCGGATAATTGGATTTCGGACTGACGACAATACGTATGTTGAGGTCGGTTCCGCTAAAATAGACTGACACACGCCTGCCGATTAGCCATCAGGTATTGAGCGCAATAACATCCTACGTCATAAAAATAATAAAAAAGCATATATCCCACTGAGTCACCGATGGCCTAGTAGGGCATATTAAGCTTGGTGCACGGTATGTTGAAGATATACGAGTAGGTTAAAATTTAATAAATATAGCTTATCTTGTTCTGTTAGCTGGATGACCGAGACACACTTTTGTGTATTCACTGCATAATATGATAAAGCATAATAAGAACCTAGTAATTTGTATTTATGTTTATATTTGATTTGTATTTGATTTTATCATCTTGTGTTTTTATCATATGTTTTGTACTTATTTCATTTTATCATCTTCCTTACCCAGGGCTCCACAGCTGGTTGTTCTTCGCCAAACGAGAGCTGGATCGTAAAGCCAACTACTTAGGATACATTGACAAGCTCGACTTATCAGGAGTAAGTTTTTTACATTACCTAAATGATTCTCCTCATATCTCATTCTCTCTCTCGAGTAATCAATGGTTTTAGTTTATTATTTGTTATGAAAATAGTTTGCTAAATCATCCAAAACAATTTTTTTTTTGTAATACGTTTTCTGTATATTTTTAAACTTAATGTATGTACGAGTAGGTATGCACCTTTAAATTTTCATTACAATTAAGAAAGAATGTTACAATTTGGTTTTTCAGTTGTATGTTTAATACAATTACAACATTATTTTTGATATATTAGGTAATTCAAGGAACTTTTTATTGTAGGAATGCCAAATACTTTATGTTAGTACTTGGAATATTTTGTGACTGGGTTAAGATGCGTGGTATCTGTCTACAGAACATTATTTTACACTTAAGCATTATTTACGCTTCTCCTTTACTTTCGTAGTATAGAAAGGTATTTCGCTAATTCTACGTTGTAATGTGAACATTGACCTATGTGAATGGTGTGAGCTACACCCATGAAAATGTGTGTACAGGACAGGACAAAGTATGCCTGCGATTAAAGCTAACTACATAGTCAAATCTTTCGACTTGCAGAAGGGGATGATCCTGAAACAGCATTCAGTGCTTAGCAACACAAAAGACGCACCAGAGGTCACAATGTTTGTGGGGACGTCCCCAGAGTTAGAGACCGCCTTGTACACGCTGTGCTTCATGGCGCGCCCGGACCGGCCCTGCCGCTTGAGATACAACAACGTGCAGTTCACCATACAGACCAAATCACTGAGAGTCGACAACGTACCTTTGATCGACACCGCTTACCCTATTTTCTAGCTTAATAAACCAATTTACTCTTAATTAAAATTCAACAAGTAAATAATTTGCAACGCTGGTAAAGCCCCTACCGCAATGCTACATATGGAGGAATAGGGTTTAGCAATTTAATGTGAAACGTGTAATTTTTGTCAAGAATAAATATTATATTATTCAATTCAGGGGTGGGAAATCCAAGCTAAACCACAAACATAATTTTGTTCAGAGCTAAAATATGCTGACTTGAGTGACTAATTACCACGATTGATAAAAATCCCCTATTTACATTTTAGTTGTATTTTATTATACTTGTGTAATTAATACCTTAAAAATCATACCTGCTTCTAGCTAGGGCGACTTACGTAACGTTCTTAACTGTTAAATGCGTTTAAAACACCATTCAATCAGCTCGAGAGACAGACAATCTTGATCAAATTACAAAAATAAATTTATTATCTTTAGCGCATTTAAGCGTTTATTTTATTTATTGAGTGTTGCGGAAGTCACCCTGAAACAAGTGTGTTCTTTACCAGAAATTGTGAACATTACAAATAAAGTGTATTTGTGATGTTTAAACACTCACAATTAATGAGTATTTTTGTACAAAACCGCCATATTAACGAAAATAAATTATTTACTTAATATACTGTTGTTTTACATGTTAGCAAACACGGCGATAGCTTTAGAGCGGTTGCGGAATTAATTATCTTTTCGATTTCGGGTCGCGCCCCCGTTTGTAGATAACAACTATTGCATGCCCATTCAAAAGCAGGATTTGTAACAAAACAGAACACAAACAACATTTGTTTCGTAAATATTTTTAATTAGACAATTTCATTAAAAACAGTAAATATACAACATGATTTCTGACAACCACTGACGTGACAATTATGGAGGTCATTGTAAAGTTTTTATTGTCTAAACAGGCATCACAATTTCCTAAGACTTCAAGATGGTATAGCACTAATTTAAAATTATTTATAGCATAAAAATTATGTCATAACAAAGCATAATTTTTATGATCTCCTAGAGCTAATACTCTAGCTTTATCCGAAATGTATAAAATGTAATTGCAGTTTAACACATAATCTTATCAACAGACCTTTTCTAAAACACATGAAAAAAGGAAATCATTAATGACAATTTTAAAATTCCAACAGTATTGACAAAGAATAAAAGTGAAACATTATACATAAAATTGACCATTGACCTTCCAACCTTCTTAAAATTTATCAAAAAGTTAGGTACATAATTTAGGTCATTGCGCTACTTATAATATCTGTACGCAAAATTTATTTTGAAATCTCCCGTACAAATAGTTGGATCTGTGGAAATATGTATAAGGAATTAGAAAAGTAACTTTACAATTTCAAATTTTCAAAGACGCCATATCTTATCGATTCTGAGCATGCTAATTTTTCACAGGGCTTATAATATGCAGGATTATAGAAAAATATACATTTAGTGGGGCAAATTTTTTTGTTCTTCAAATATTTTACCGCTTATGCAATTCACACCCATATACATCTTACTAAAAACATGTACTTTTTTTATTAAAAAATACAAATTAAAAATAAATCTCCAAATATTTATTATATTATATATAATATAATATTCTGGGTACTGATGGGTGCTTGTGTTATAGCTTATACTACTTATGTTTTACCGGAGGGAGACTCAGTACCAGGGTCGCCTGCTTGGGTACCTCCGCCTAACTTATTTCTGCAGCAAAGCAGCAAAGCTTGCATTGCTGTGTTCCGGTTTCCGTTTCCGGTTTGAAGGGTAAGATATGGCAGTGAAATTACTGGATACCGTGACTTTAGATCTTATGTCACAAGTTGGCAACATACGCTGTGGTTCGTACACTGTGGTACGTACACTGTGGTAATTTTACGAGAATTACATAAAATATTACAACTGGAACTCCTATTTCAGAATAATGATATAATGATAGCATATTCGCTCGATAAGATATATGACTCATAAATGAAGGTCACCCTTCGTGAGTAGCTGAGTGACAGAAATGTGTGGTGCCCTCGAGGCGTTCATCTTTCATCTAAGTTTCTGATCCCTATTACAAAAGTGTAATAAGAACCTATTGCATGCCAGCACTGAGAGCGATATTATCGTTTTTTTTACACATCAGGGAAACTCTTGGCCCTCATGACACCTGTGCCCGTAACATGACTACCAAAACACGATATGATAAAGCGATTTATCGCAATGAGCTGTAAAAATGCAACACGTTTTTATCGCATGTTGACAGTTCATCGCGATAAACCGCTTTATCATATCGTGTTTTAGTGGCCATGCTATGTGGGCTGATAGTAAGTGTCAATAAAGTGAATTATGGTAGTGAGCGTCACATAGGCTCGTATTAATAATTGTATCTCAAGTATGAGATCGATCTTGAGATACTGTTTTTGACAGATGTTCCATACATTAAACGTCAAAACTGCAGCTCAAGATCGCTCTCAACTTTGAGACGCGTTTATTAATACGAGCCCTAGACTCCTTTGAAGAACTTGAAAAACAATGTCATTAATCTGTTCCTGATTTTTTGTAATTATAAAAAATGTAGTCAATTATACATATTATGTGATTAATTATAAAGCATGTAGTTTATCCCGAGTAACTCTACATTTAATTAAATGGTTCTTAATTTATATATTTGATTCGATTTCTCTTTAGTTTAGACCTTCAAAATGAAAACATGATCTAAATGTCAAGTTTAACCAACTGTCTATCTATTCATAATGTTCTTTTTAAAATCTATAAAAATAAATAAAATTGAAGTGTCTGTTTGTAATGTCAAAATAACAACTTTTTACTAAATGGGTATGAATATATATCGGGTACCAATAACAAAAACATAATTGAAAAAAAATTGTATGTCTGTCTGTCTGTTTGTTCCCGCTAATCTCCAGAACGGCTGGACCGATTTTGACGGGACTTTCACTAATAGATAGCTAATTATATAAGGTATAACATATAGGCTACTTTTTATCAAGATCTTAAAAAAATTGCCTACAAAAATCAAATGCTGCCAATAGTTACTGTTCCACGCGGACGAAGTCGCGGGCTAGTTTTAAAATAAAATAATATGGTAGGGTGCAATAAAAAACTGATTTTTATTAATAACGTGTATAAATAGTTTCGAAAGGAACTAGATCCATGTTGAATTTCAGCATTTTGTATCTAAACGTCATGGAAATATATTATGTACAGATCATTACCATTAAAATCTTATCAATGATTTTTAACATCTTTCACAATACACAAGAAAGCTTATCTTAATACAATCTTAAAAATCTCATTCTGATTGATCATAACAAGTTGTACCTATAGTACTTTTACTAGATGTTTGGTAATAAATACCCTATCAAGCCGAAACCAACCCGTTAACATAGTCATATAATTGCAGTCAGTCATATAATGAGTTATGGCGTCATTGAACATTCTAAATTGTAAAATTAATTTCGTAATTCCCCATACATTTTTTTTCTCGGAGACCTTTTTTTATTTCTATGGAAGATTTCAAAGTTAATTTTACAATTTCGAATTTTCAATGACGCCATAACTTTTATATGACTATAGGTAGGTTTCGGTTTGATAGGGTATGTACCAACACCGTGTGTATTTAATAATAACATAACTACTACCTAATTAAAAGCCCGGCCAGTTCACAATTTGACGAAAGAATTCATTTTTGCACTTAGAAAAAGAAAAACCGGCTTAGAATTTTCCTACACAAAAATTTGCAATAAAGAAACAATAATCAAATAGAATATTAAAAATTGCCTTACGTTGAAAATTACGAATTAGTATATTATATCAATCAAAGTTTATTTTAATGGTGATATGTAAGATTTTTTATAGGGTTACTATAAAAAATCTTACATATCACCATTAAAATAAACTTTGATCGATATAATATACTAATTCGTAATTTTCAACGACAGTAAAAAACTATCCTTTATCGAGTTTTCTACATAAAGGATAGTTTTTACGTTAAAATACAACGAAGGGTTTGCTTTTTGATAAGCAATCAAGTATTCCAAAAAATCTACTAAAATGTAATAAATAGAAAATCTACTAAAATTTAATAAATAGTTTTAGTTCGTGAACCTAGTGAACGACAAAGCTATGCGATATCGTTGCAACGCAATAGTCAACCGCCGCCGTGTAAAAACAATATCATGAACTGACCTAGCCTTAAAATAACATGATAAAGTACATTAAATAAAATATAATAGTAGATGAAAAAATCTCTATTTACACTTTGAAAATTGGTTATGATTCAACAACATTTGTTTATAACTTTTGCATTAACTTGGGGGGGGTGGGGGGGGGGTGTCCCGGTCCCGTTTCAACAAAAGCACAGATAGAATATTGAACAAAACATTAAAAATAAACAACCTTCAAAGTGTCCGCACACTTGTAGCACTCGAACGCTTGTTAATTCAAGATCCTTAGCGATCTTATCGTTTTATTTATTATACCGCGAAACTGAAATATCTGTCAGAAAAAAACAAAATATGTATTTCGAAATGAAGAAACCTAAGGAAGGTTGATTTAAAAGAGCAGATTACACATTGTTTATTGATGTCATTCGACGCAGAAAAGCATTGCTCGTTCTGTTTGAGGTATTTTTGGCACATTTTGAAAAGATCTTTATGTCGACATTACTTTTTTCCGACACTCATTTCAGTTTCGCTGCCGTGCTATAAAATGACAAAAATTCGAATAATATGGGTAATACAAAGATGGAGACGGTGTCCATACTTTTTGAAGGTTCTTTCATACAGGCAAAAAATATGGTCGCACTTGCGCATACTTAGTAATGTATACATACAAAGCATATGGTTTTAAATCATTTGCTTCAACGGAAGGGTAAGCTCATTTAAAACAACAACTAAACAACAGCAAAATATTATGGCTTTAACACTACAAAAATAATAAGGGAGTGGCACTTTACTTTTCATTGTTTTCCTATTATCCAAAAAAAACACTTGTTTATAGCATTATAACAAAAATATATACATAGCCTATTACGCCAGATTATAGGCATACCTATATACGAGTACCCTTCAATATCGAATTTGCTTAATTTCAATAGTATTGACGGGTATATTTAAATATACTAACAGTAGCATCCTACTGATGTAACAAAACTAAATTTAATTATAATACATAATTTTTAATGAAATTCAATAAATAAGATGACAAGAGTATTATCCAACATTTGCTATGCAGACTATCTTTTAAATAACTGATCTAAAGATTACATTACTTACATTCATGGTTTTAAATTCTCCAACTACAAATGCATGAATTATATAATAATGTTTGGCATCTTACTTCCTTCGCAAATTTTGTAAAATAAAATGCTACTTTTAATCCCAAATTGTAATCTCCAATGATTGACCTAACAGGCAAGATTTCGAAAATGACACGTATGAAATACTTTGACTAGAATGCTGTTGTATAAATAAATACTCAAAGATCATTACATTCTCTCTTACCACTCACTAATAATTACGCTAGCAAATTGATTTGAAATGATATGTTTCTAAATAATTAAATGGCCGACATCTTCTTGCGATAAATAAATAACGAATCAGCAACAACACTGACTTCAAAAAACAATTTCAATACAAGTTTCACAAAAAAATTGATCTTCAAAAATACTGATCTCAATACCTAGCTCATCAATAGAATCACCGTTCAGAAAATATCGTACAATAAATATTACACACTTACAACTAAGTATTTCGCTTAACGACCTTACATTACACAAAATAAGAACCATATTCGTGGGGCATCACGCCGCGTCTCGGATAGAAGGTGTGTGTTAGCGAGTGATTCATTAGGTTCGTTATGTTAGACGTGTAAATGTCGGCGAATCGAAACAGCCTCCTCGAGAAGTACGTGGGGTTGTGGTACGTCCGGAAAACACTACCGAATTGTGGGTTAAACACTGCCTTGATCTCATTCCTGGAAGGTATATAAGAACTCCTAGAATGTCAGCATGAAAAGCAAACACGAGCGATTATTTACAGCCAATCAACACTGATAGCATTTAATTTAAACACGTAGCTAAGGTAGATCATTCGCAAGGAAGTGTGGTGTATGGGTGGGTAATAGTGGAAGAATTTTATTATTCGTCACATTCTAATGTAAGTGTAAAAATGTTATTTAGATTAATTGGATTATATTTTATGGTATATGTGACTAGTAATAATCAGTCCATAGAAGTTAAATTTTATCAAAATTATGTGGTTAATTGCATTATAAATTGAAGAAGCTATACAAGTTTATTTTTTAGTTATGACAAAAATTTTGTGTGCTTGTTCAGACAAGCAAACTGAACAACTTTCACTATGGGACCAACTTCGAAATCGCAAAAAAAATCAGCCGTTCCATACAAATGTTCAACATTCACTGAACCTAAATGTATGATAGTGTAAGTTGTTCAGTTTGCTTGTCTGAACAAGCACATAAAATTTTTGTCATAACTTAAAAATAGCGGTGTATATCACCACTGCTAATGCGCATCGGATAGTCATCTACAAATCACACAGTGATTTTATAGCTAACTAGCTGTGCCCGCAAACTTATAGATAGATTATTATCATGTTTCAAAGTTGACAACTGCATACAGGATTGTACACTATTGTTGTAACTTTGATATAAGTAACTTGCAATAACAAACAGTAGCAAATGCAATGGTTCATCATTACCTATCACACAAACACCAGTCTTGTATAATAATTAATATAAAAGTCAACGAAAAAGAAAAAACCTTTTACTTGAACATTTTTATGCACAAATATCTGTGGAAAAGGCCGAAGGACAAGGCGAGCTACACCTAGAAGGCACTGGAGCACGTTCAGGAGACGCATTTTAGAATACAAATCATGTGCGAAATTATTTCATACTGTTTCCAATTTTAAAGATTTTTGAATCTCTCGAATTCAGTGTTGTCCTTCAAAAAATATATATATGAGATACCATTTAAAACAGCACCTTGGCAATTAGTTTAGAATAAGTATTAACAACCTTTAAAAATTTACGAACCAATATAAAAATCAACGAAACAGGGAAAAGTATGCCTAAAAATCTACGGAAAAGCCGTAAGACAAGGTGAGCTTCACCTAGAAGCGCGTTCAGTAGATGCATTTTTTAATCATTAGAAGTGAATCTTGAATTTAAACACGAATACAAATCACGTGCGAAATTATTTTCTACTGATCCCAATTTAAAAGATTTTTGAATCACTCGAATTCAGTGTTGTCATTCAAAAACAAATTTTATATTACATACAGTTTAAAAAACAGCACCTTGGCAATTTATTTAAAATAAGTATAAAATTTTACTAACCTATATAAAAGTCAACGAAACAGGAAAAAGCTTTTACTTGAACGTCTTTAATGCGCAAATATCTGTGGAAAGGGCCGAAAGACAAGGCGAGCTTCACCTAGAAGGAACTGGAGCGCGTTCAGGAGACGCATTTTGAATATTATGTGACGTCTTATATTGAATTCGAACATGAATACAAATCGTGTGCGAAATTATTTACTTCTGTTTCCAATTTTAAAGATTTTTGATTCACTCTAATTTGGTGTTGTCATTCAAAAACAAATTCTATATAAGACACAGTTTAAAAAGCAGCACCTTGGCAATAACTTTAAAAAAAGTATTAAAACCTTTAAAATTTTACTAGCCATTGCCTGTTTTTATTCTAGAACATCTGCCACTTAGCAAGCTATGCACACAGTAATCCAGTACACGTGAGAAAATGCCATACCTCAAGAAATCCCTTTCGGCCATCCATTCACCAATCACTTCAGCCTCCTCCGGCTCCTTGTACTCCTGGTGCTCTTCTATCAGCTGCGTTAGCATTTGCAGCCAGTTGGCGTTTTCCTTGAACGAACGCGTATTAAGCGTGTTGATTTCGTGCTGTAAGGGCAAATTGTAAATTTATTTCTTTTAATTGCTCAGCAGGTAAACATGTGTGTATATACAGGGTGTATATACTTTTTTATCACCCAGGAAAATTTAAGGGACGCTTCACGACATGGTAGTAGAATAATTTAAATATGATTAAAAAATAACTCACCTACTTAATTTTATATGGATTTTCTAAAATATCCAAAAAATGCTGCACTAGTTGAGAGCAGCATTTTTAGTATGAACGGAAATAAAGGTTTGGTTAGATTGCGTCAAGAAATATATGCGTGTGAAGAATATACACGTAGGCACTGAGATGACGCATGACAGAGGCGAATGGAAAAGGAAAACATTGAAAAGTGAGATAATCAAGTAGAAATGAAAAATACTTAAGGAGTTGAATACGACAAGGAAATATGTATGCCAAGGAAGTAGGTAGGTATAGTAGATGTTAAATTGTAGACGTTAATTGAATGTTTAAAATCTTGAACTGAATATTTTAAAAAAAGATATTGATTGATTGAAATCAGTCAGTCTAAAAACTTTTCCTGCAACATACGCACCGTCAACTCATTGATGATAGCACCGGTCCTCCAACCATGTTCGAGCGTCACATCAGCAAGGTCACTGTACGGGTGGTCGCCGAAATACAGGACTTGGTGGCCACTCCAACCTGTCAAATCTTGCAACTGCTTCACTGTGCCCTATCAAAAAGATAATATTGCATGACACGCAGAATCTTACATACCTACCTTAAGTAAGATTCTGCGTGACCAGAATGTCCTACAATATAATAGCTACTTGGTTGCTGAATTTATTCAGATTGTTTACGCTCGAGGAAGAGCGAGTGGCAACACTGCTCTGCAGACCAGCACATGCACGGCAGTCTGTGCATGTGCTGGTCTGTGGTGGCCGGCCGCTGTGACATGACAGTCGAGTCGAATTTGTAATGTCATTGAACTAGTTACCACGCGGCGCGCTATCTCGAGTAAAATTATTATTGTCGCGAATGTCCGCGAATTGATTCGTTAATTGTGAGTGTTGGTGACTTATTAGGAAAATCTATTAGTGGTCCGGTTTTGGTCGGTGGATTGACAGCAGCCCTTCAGGAGCCGAGACTTCCTTCGAGCAAGCTCAGGAAGTCCACCGGTTACATACGGAGACCCGACCGGTTTAGGGGTAAGCAATAATATATTGTATTCTAGGAGATTGTAGTTATTCACAAAATCAGCAATAAAATAATCGGTCGAATTGGTTGCGTCGACTTTAGGCGCCATCACAGATACTAACAACTAAGTAGTAAGTACGTTCGTAGTTACAGTTGCTAGTTAGGCATCATCCTCCACATTTCAGAAGTCACATTAAGCAATAGGCGGCCGTGTCTGTTAGCCATATTATCAGAAATGCGCTTGAGGGGGACAGAGTGCCTAGTGCGACTTTTATCGAATTTTGAGTGAGTCATAAAATTTTCCCGATTAATACAAGCCATGCCATCTATGCAGTTTTGGATGGAACTAATCATAGATATGAAATTCACGTTTATGTGCTCGATGCGTGTGATCGAGTCTCGGTAAAAGATCCGAAACTCGGTATAACTCGTACGTAAGCACTCTGTTCCTGCCGTGTGCATCGTATATTCGTATATAAGTCTAGTCCAGTCAGTAGCAAAAGAAACGACACTTCACTGTTAGTCAAAAATAGATGTTTTCCTATTTTCAAAAATCAAGGCACACTGCATTTACTACACCGAGTTATCAATAAGCCATAGCGATAAAGGGTAAGCTCGTAACTATAGTTTTATGTTAATTATAGTGATATGTATCTAATATGTATTTATATATTCATTGAAGCTGTGCACATAATCTACTCTCATTTCCTTGTCGTCCATGTCCACCCGAAGGTTGACTGGAAGAGATCGCTCTTAGCGATAAGACCGCCTCTTGTACTCATATTAGTGGCTTGTCTAAAATGTTTGATTTGTAATGTCCATGTGTTATCATCATCATCTCAGCTCATATACGTCCCCAACGAGGGGCACGAGCCTACCCTAACTAGTTAGGGCGATTAGGCCTTAGTCAAACCACGCTGGCCCAGTGCGGATTGGTTGACTTTACCACGGTAATAGTATATACAGTAGAATGACTTCCATAGAAATGGTCGAAACGCTTGCTATGCCTACGCGCCTCGATCTGGATCGCACTTGGATCGCATAGCTACAAGGGCTGTTACGAATGCAGTTCGCCGCTGGGCATACGCACGAGTCAAACGGAGCGCACGGTCGGTAAGCGAGCAGCCCTATAACGGACCACGCACCAAGCGATGCCGAGCGGCCGTAGGTATAAAATTTCAAAGAGGGGCCGAGTCCACCTACTGTATATACTATTACCACAGTTTAACAATCATACAGTTTAGAAATGCGTTTGATGTTGGACGATGCCGCCGGCAGCGTGGGAACTTACGCTGTCACTCGCAAATGTGTAAGGGTTGTCAAAAAAGAAAAATAATTTAAATGCGATTATAATGTAATTTATTTACAAGAAGTACCCATATACCTAACTACATTACCTACCATATGTTAGGTATGTTAGGTAGCTATGTCAGGTGGGTGATCGGTGCTCGTAGGTGAATTAAAGTACAGACATAGAATACCTACCTAAGTTCGCCATATTTTAAAGGTATAAAAATGTCTACAAAGTAAAAAAAAATGCATTAAACTTTTTGTCGTCCACACGAACACGGGACATCCACGGGAAGGTACCCAGGTAGCGGCGATACATGTATTATAGAGTTTATTCATAGTTCAGAATTAACTATAAACTATATTTTAAATTACACTAAACTATTTTAGTCGTTTTTTTCGACATCCACGGGAAGATAGGTAGCGGCGACACATTTATTCTAGAGTTTATTCAAATATAGTTGAGAATTAACTAGGAAGTATTTATTATTATTGCACTAAACTCTCATAGTACATAGATGCAGATTGTAACTTTTTAAATCTTGAAGTTATGCTTTAACCTTTTTACTAGTATAATATCACTATACGACGGCTATAAATAGTGAATACAAAATAAATAATAGTACTAGACGATACCAATTTGGTTAAGTAATAATAAGAAATTATAGGAATAAATATACCTCGCGTCGCGGGGACATCTATGGAATCTTAATTCCTTATTGTATTTTACGGTCGAGAAACATCCGTATACAGAACAAATGTGCACCATTATAAATAATGTAATAAACAATTCATGTAAAAAACCAATGCAAATTTCGCTCGCGTATCACACAGTCACACAGTCGTTTCCTTCAACCCTCAGGCCGGGGTCGTTTTCACCCGCCGCCCGCGGCCGACAGCGGCCCGCCGCCCGCGGCGTCTGAATGGTGTGTTCGGGAATGCTAGGGAGTGGTCGTTTTCGCTCGCCGCGTGCAGCGTCCCCCCGCCGCCCGCGACTGCCGCCCGCTGGCAGCCGCGTCTTTAGTTATTTTGAAGCATTGCGGCGGGTGGACGCTGGCTCAATATGGAGAAATTCACCAAAGAAAAGGACGAACTTTTGATCGAGTTAGTCAAATGTAATAGTATCTTGTACGATGCACAGGACAAAAACTTTAAAATATTCCACAAATTTCAGTTCATTATCATTTAAATGCCTAGTCACCAAAATATTGTAGGCACCCTCCGTTTGTCTAGCTTTAAATATCTTGTTCTTCTTTTTCTTTTGCTTCCTCAATATTATTAAGAAATCCTCATCCTCTTCCTCCTGAAGCAATAAATATGCTAGAGCTTTTTCCATTTCACGAACCTACACATACACGTCCGTTAGCAAGCAAAAACCCTCGGAAACTGCCGCGACTGGCCGCCGCGGCTACGTTCTCAAAACGACCAAACACCCGCTGTCGGCTGCGTCTAGATTCAGACGCCGCGGGCGGCGGACCGCTGTCGGCCGCGGGCGGCGGGTGAAAACGACCCCGGCCTCAGCGTTCGAGTAAACAAACTCGGCGAGTTTGTAGGCCACGGACCGCGCCGCCCGCTTATCCGTGAGTTCCCCGCCGTTGCTCTGCGCAAACACGTTCGTTTCGTAACTGTATGATTGTTAAACTGTGCTATTACCGTGACTTTACATACACCTTTGAATTACTTCGCAGATATATGCAGGTTTCCTCACGATGTTTTCCTTCACCGTAGAAGCGTCAGATAAATGTAGGTACATTTATTAAATTCGTGAAACTAAAAACACATTGGTACATGGCAGGATCGATCGCGGGGCTCCCGATTCTACTCGGGGCACAGTCCAGTGCCGAGGCCACAGCGCCACCTACGCTCCCTGTGTGCAATGAAGATTATATCTATCTATCTATATTTACCTCGTAATATATTATTCCTTTCTCCAGCGCAGTCACCTTCTCCCAGATATGCGTGTTGGCGTTCTTGTCGAACACGCGGATCGGACGCGACACCTCCGTGAAAAACTTGGGCTTGTTAGCGTTCACGATCACGACGTTGAAGAATTCCCGCCAATCCGACCCCACCAACATTTCCATGCCAGCATTCCTATTGATTTCACAACAGTATTAACTTGCTAAAATCAAAATTAGGTTATAATTTTATATATGTGTGATTTGATTTTCTTTTATACGAGGAGGGATCAAAAAGTAGTGAGAACGACATACTCCTTGGTAAGAAAAAAAATAAATACTGGCAGGCATAGCTCAGATACATATTTGTAATATTAATAAAGAAAAAAATCTTCGATTCTCTTTTGTTTTTTTTCTGAATGTAGTCATTTGTTTGCTTCGTGTCGGAACGTGTTCTCGAAAATGGAGAAAAACGAAGTGCGAGCCGTTATTAACCTCTGTTTAAAAAAGTTAACGACGCAAGAGATTCATTGCGATTTGGAGGCAACATTAGGAGAGTCTGCTCCGCCGTATTCCACTGTCGCAAGGTGGGCTTCACAATTTCGAGTAGGGAGAACGAGCACGGAAGACGAACATCGTTGCGGCCGTCCATCAACGTCAGTCACCCAAGAAAATGTTGCGAAAGTCGAGAAAATTGTATTGAGCGATCGAAGAGTTACCATCCGATACTTAATTCAAGAAACGGGCATTTCATATGGAAGTATTCAATCCATATTGAAACAATCTTTGAATATGAGAAAAGTCTCCGCAAGATGGGTGCCGAGAATGTTAACCGACAGTCAGAAACAAAATCGACTTGACATTTCGAAGATATTGTTGGACAAATTTCAAGAAGATTCTGAAAACTTTTTGTCTCGTTTCGTAACAAGGACGAAACATGGGTCCATCATTTTGATCCCGAGACAAAACAGCAATCTTCGCAATGGAAACGGCCAGCATCACCGACCCCGAAGAAGTTTCGTGCCGTGGCATCGGCTGTCAAGGTTATGGCCTCAATATTATGTGACTCAAAAGGGATATTGTTGATTGATTACCTGGAGCGCGGAACCACTATTATAGGCCAATATTATGCAGCTTTAATTCCAAAGTTGAGGAATGCCATCAAAAAGAAAAGGAGAGAGAAACTTCGAAGGGGCGTGCTGTTTCATCACGACAACGCACCCGCGCACAGGTCGGCAGTTGCGATGGCTGCCATTCAGCAAGAATTGGTTGACCAACCAACCCCCTTCTTCACCAGCCCCCTAACCATGAGCGCCTAAAACGATATTAAACCCGCACTGAGAGCGGGATGGCGCTATACGCAGCAAGAGCGGTGTCTCTGTTTCAATATTGTTTTAACCTTGCTATAAGCGATCATGGTAAGGCCCCAGATCTGGCGCCTAGCGATTTCTATCTCTTCCCCAAATTGAAAGAATACTTAAGGGGAAACAGGTACGAAGACGATAACGAGGTGATGGATGCCGTGGAGAGCTTTTTGCAGGACCAAGACAAAACTTTTTTTTTGAAAGGGATTGAAGCCTTGGAAAAGCGCTGGACTCGGTGTGTAGAGAGAATCGGAGACTATGTAGAAAAATAAATTATTAAGTTATCAATAGTCATTATATTCTATCTCATTCTCACTACTTTTTGATCCCTCCTCGTACTATGGCTCCGCTCCGCCTGCGTTCATGTTAGTGTTAACAACGTTCATGTTGTTAGGTGTATTCAAATTTCGTCTTTATTTCTGTTTAGGTCCAGAACGAAATTTGATTATTCAGCTGGCTACTCGGATACCTGCCGCAGGGGCGATCTAGAGCGCAAGGCTGTTGCGACAATATCGGGTTGTCTGTCTCTACACACATGCCTGCAAGTCAGTGTTCGGGTTGAAGTTGAAGTAATCACACGCATTAAAGATGGCTCCAATATTATCGAAAAATCAAAAGATCAGTATAGAAATTGCCCGATCACGCTACATGCGCGGCAACTTGCAGGGCGGCAAGGACAATCTAGGAAGCAAAGGTGGCTCGCGCCCCTGACGCCCTGCCGCAGGGCCAATCTAGGAAATTGCCCCTGCTTGCCTATACACATCATGATATTGCGCCAATTAAGGGTCATCCCCACTTTTGCACCCTAGATTGCCCCTGCGGCTGGTGTGTGATAAGCCCGCTTTAAGGCCCGTGCCATGGCAAAGGTGGCTCGCGCCCCTAACGCCCTGCCGCAGGGCCAATCTAGGAAATTGCCCCTGCTTGCCTATACACATCATGATATTGTGCCCATTAAGGGTCATCCCCACTTTTGCACCCTAGATTGCCCCTGCGGCTGGTGTGTGATAAGCCCGCTTTAAGGCCCGTGCCATGTCCGCGCAAGCGCCTGATCCACGTCGCTTCTGCGGTCCTAAAAAGGCCGCATCGCAGAATCATAATACGAATCATATTATGATTCATATTATGAATTGAGTGCAACTCATCACAGCAAATTCTTTTTGACTGCTTTGTATGAAGATTCGTTAAATGGTCCTAATTGACACTTTAGCAATGTCTTATTTGTGGACCATTTTACGAATATTCATACAAAGCTGTCAAATAGAATAATTGCATATGATGAATTGCACTCCATTCATAATATGAATCATAATATGATTCGTATTATGATTCTGCGATGCGGCCTTTTTAGGTCCGCTGTATAATTTGCGATTGCGCCTAAGTTGCGGTCCGTCCGTTAAAAACAGTGGAACTGTGATACAACTATATTACTATGGGGACCACTGTAGCCAACTTATAATACAAATAACTAATACAATATTCCACCATTAGGGAATATTGCGTCTGGTTTGTCGTATTTCTTTTAGAAAAAACTACTCTTAAGGAGGTGACATAAAAAAGGTACTTCGCTATTACAGAGGTTCCTAAACTGGGCGCCGCGGCACCCTGGGGTGCCAAAGTCCCATAGTGAAAGTTGTTCAGTTTGCACACAACATTTTTTTTGTAACTAAAAAATAAACTTGTATAAATAAATAATTGTATTTTTTTTAAACAAGCTTTTATTATTGCATTGTCACGCGATATACATTATGTAAGCAAAATTTCAGCTCAATTTGAAACCGGGAAGTGGGCCAAACTTAGCATGCAAGATTTCATTACAGACCCGGAACAGGTGAAAGTAAATAAAAGCTTGTACTAAAAGGAGAAGTTCCCATCAATAGACGCACGCACAGCCGTAACCGCTAATGGGAGAAACGTGAAATTTGGACAGTTGTTTTAATTCAAAATGCGGACGCACACTAAGAAGGGATTTTTAAAAAATTTAACCCTGAAGGGATGAAATAGGGGTTGCAAGTTAGTATGCATTTTCTTTAATTTAGCAACGATTTTGATAAAACTTAAGATTCATGCTCTTAAAAACATTTCAATGAACACGTTTCATGGTTTACTGGAATTCACCCCCTTTGGGTGCAGAATAGGGGTAGAAAGTTTCTATGGAAAATATTTAAAATCTGCTCCAATTTCTATGAAATTTATTATCCGAGCTCCTAAATATAAATAAGTCTTCTATAGAATAGGCTACAAAATTATTGTTTCTACGGGAAAATATAAAATTCCTTGTTTCTACGGGAATATAAAAAACAATAATAACGCGGGCGAAGCCGCGAGCGGAAAGCTAGTTTAGGGGTAATGGTACAAGTTCAATAATGCGGAGAGGTGCATACCCGTAGCAAGAGCGACTCGGCCACTTGAATTTTTTTTCTTTGCTCCATGGTGTTGAGTGAAAATGACATGAATGTATCAAATGAATGCGTAACTATATAAATCTACTCACACAAAATGAAAGGGACTATTTGTAACCAAGAATAATTTCTTGTCACTTTCTTGGAGCATTAGGAAATATCTTCGTAGGTCTGGATTAGGTCTAATGTACTCATCAACATTTTGAGCAACTATTTTGTGCATAATTGGATGGCAGCTCTGAACAGAGTTCTGAAAATATTAAAACGAAATTAGTGAATAGTAATACAAACTGTATTTGATAAGTTTTACGAATAGTCACAGTTTAACAATGCATACAGTTAAGAATGGCGTTTGATGTCGGATGACTGACACCGCGCCGGCCGCGTGGGAACTTTCTTATCAATCGCAAATGTGGAAAGGTTGTGACCAAAAATAATAATTTTAATGCGATTATAATGCAATTTATTTACAAGATGTACCCATATACTTAATTTGAATTCGATAAGTATGGTATGCGGCGATCGCTTAGATGTTAATGTGTTGGTTGGTTGATTGTTTGCATGTTTCGCTTTAAAAGTTCAAAGAAAAACTGTAAATCTACTTCCCGCGGGTACTACTTACTTTTCCGGGATAATAGGTACCCTATATGTTAATCCCTGTCCTTGTCCGTCTACCTACAAAATCTCATCCAAATCCATTCAGTAGTTTTTGCGTGAAAGAGTAACAAACATCCATACATAATCACAAACTTTCGCTTTTATAATATTTGTATGTAAGGATGTATGTAATCAACGATGCTTTTAAAAACCAATGTAAACTCGTTCGCGAATCACACACAGGCGTTTGAATTCAACCCTCAACCATAAGAATAACTAATAATACGAGTATAAAAGCGAATCTCCTTTGTGGGTGCGCCAAATGCCGCTATTTGTATACCTACAGCGCCCTTCCCTCTGTAACGCCCCGTAGTAGTCTGCGGACGCCGCTAGGGTCACCACATGGACGTATGGTTACCACTACAATATTTTTTATATAGGTACCTCCATATTTTACATTAAATGAGAAACTGAGCATACACCGAGTCTTATTGATTTTGTACTTCAAGTGTAGCGAGCGAGCGACTATCTTTAGCAATAGTACGCACATTTTTAGTTTTTTTGATTCCGTAGTTATAAGAACCTGCCTATTTTTGATTAATTGAGCTTAATCCCTACACTTCGAGAACAAAATCATTAAAATGTTTCGAATTTCGATGTACAAAAATGGTTTGTAATTTAGGTATCGTACCTACGTTTATAGTCCAAGAGTTGAAGTTATAAATGTACTAATGGATAAAACCTAAGCTCACTTTTTACTATCAGACCAACATTTTCACTTGAAAAAAAATCTGTTGTTTCATAATTTTAATCAAGTAGGTATTGATTTTTTTCTTTTTTTAAAAACGTCGCCCCACACTAGGATTTTCTCCTGTGTCGTGGGTGCAGTTACAAACATAGAATATCACATGCACATACGCCCAGACCGGAACAAATTTCTGTAGGCCATACAAAATATCTTTCCCATGCGGGAATCGAACCCGCGACCCGTTGCACAGTAGGCGATCACTCGACCTCTGCGCTAACCGTGTCGTCGAGTCGTCGTGTCGTCGATTGTATTTAAATTTTATATGGAACAGTGACAAAGGTCGATAAAAATATATATAGCAGTACCAAAGTTTCTCATAATTCAAATTATTCCCGACTTGACAAAAAAAATCCCATACTTACAGAGTTTCAAAATTGCACTACAATGACAGCTTTAGAAACTCGATACATTATATTGTATTAGCTTTGACATGTAATTAATATTACGAATAAAACGGTATGTGTATCTAGGGTATGTATAATAAAAATAAATTTAAAGTATTCAATCATTTTTATTTAAAAGGTTTCAATTCAACAGAAATATTTACAAATGTCTGATATTTATAAAAGATGGCGTTTTTGTAGATGATTTGAAGTTTGGGTTATTAAACTTCAGCGCGTAGTAAATACGCATTCTTATAAAAAGCTTAATCAGGTAATCAATAGGAAAACATTCACAAGGTACCTGAAACACACGGTGCGCGCCTTGACTGGCGATTCCGTTCAACGGATATCAAACAGTAGGTAAATAATGTGGCCTTGAGCGCTCGACGGCCGGGAGTTTCGCTTCTATACTCGTATTATTAGTTATTCTTATGCCTCAACCACGGTAATATTACCGTGCTTCAACGTTCAAGTGCGCAAACTAAGCGAGTTTGGGGGCCACCGCCCACGCCGGCCGCCTCCCCGCGAGTTCCCCGCCGTTACTCTGTGCATCAAACACGTTCGTTTCATAACTGTATGCATTGTAAAACTGTGCCATAGTGGAACTTTGAGATATAGCCCCAACATAACAATTCAAATTTAGGGAGATTGAACTCACAAAATAGGCTTAAGACTACAATGTTTAAGCAATAATTTAGTTATTATCTTTTGTTTAAAATTGAAAGAGACAGATTTAATATGTTGAATGCGATTAGCGCGAATATAGTAGGTATTAAGTGCATGTTCCTCTTGATCTCAATAATTTAACCTGCTTCCTTATCACTTACTATCAAATGAGACATTTTTTTTATTTTAATCCAAAATTGATCCTAATGTCATATAAAATATGTATGAGTACAAACTATGTGCTTAAGAGGTCTATTACAAAATTGTCGCGCGGTACTAAACAAACTGGTATCGCCGACGCGGCAAAATGTATAGTACTTTCATTATATGCATAAAAAAATTATTGTATCGATTTATATATAAACATACAAATAATACAACAGATTAAGCAAATGTTAAGAAACATATTGGCAGGAAAATTACGTTTGAACGATGGAGAACTTCCTACATAATCTGACTTGTTTCGACGTCTTTTTGTTAGAAAATTTGATTAGATTAAGAATTCTTACTTAGGAGCAATAAACGAAAATATATTTATTTATTATTATTGAAATGAAGGATATTGTGTCACATAAATATTTTGATAGTTGATATTTAACAGAATCTGTAAATTAGAGCTCCCAAATCATGTCCGTGTGAGTTTTTACCTAAACATGCTTCGGCAAAATAAGTATTACTAAATTAAGAAAAAAGTAATCTAAATACTGCTTATTATTATTGTAGATAAGAAAATGAACTAGTTTTATCAAATAAATGTTATTTATTGCGACCAAAGAAAAGTATACAATTTTAACGAAGAAAAACCTTAATATGCGCGTTTTTTGTAATAGGCCTCTTAAATCACTGTAGATGAAATTATAAATTACCAAATCAGTTGTTTGTGAAATAAAGAAGTGTTATAAATACATGTTATACAACTAATTATTAATGTTTAAAGTGAGGTACCTTAACATCCAAAAACAGAATTTCCGGATGGTAATCAATATGATTTCTTATAAAGTACTCTGCAACATTGCAAAGAAGACCCATTTCTGGTACAGAGAACAAATCTGCCAAATGCACCATTTTTGCACGATTCGCCTAAAACACATTTTCATTAAATAGGATTATACAACAGGTAACAGAAATCATCAAATAAAACTAAACATACATATAGTTAAAGATAGAGATATTTTTATGAACATTACAGGTAGAAGTACAATCAAAAATCATAGATCCATTTAAAAGGTTACATACTACATACAGTTGAATTGTACTTTACTGTGGCTGGAATGGCATTTTCAATAGAGGGTTAATTTTAATGAACCTGCAACCTTGCAGGATTAGATAGCTAATATCATTAACTACAACATTTGTTTTACGAGTTTTAAGAAAACTCAATAAATTGAACAAAAATCAATTTTCAAGTGTCTGTTTGTAATGTCAAAATAACAAGTTTTTACTAAATGGGTAAGAATATATATCGGGTACCAACAACAAAAATACAATTTAAAATTTTTTTGTCTGTCTGTTTGTTCCCGCTAATCTCCGGAACGGCTGGACCGATTTTGACGGGACTTTCACTAATAGATAGCTAATTATATAAGGTAAAACATAGGCTACTTTTTATCAAGATCAGTCCAGCCGTTACTATTCCACGCGGACGAAGTCGCGGGCACAGCTAGTATTAAATAAATATTTATTTTTGTATGAAATTAAAATCAAATGAATTATCAAAAGTTGTAGATGTTAGATATCTAATCCTGCGAGGTTGCAGGTGCATTAAAATTGACCCTGTATATTTTTTAAAAGCTCATTCACAGCCATTATTGCATTTTAATAAATCTATTTATATTGATAATTATATCAAATGGAAGTTTTTTTGTAAATGAGACCACCAAACACACTATATTTGAAAAAGCATATAATGTAGCTAGTTTAATCCCCACTCACAAGCACTGACCTGGCAGGATTAACTGGTTGGGTCAGTATAAGGGCAGTATAGTGAATTCTTTATGACTTTATACTGAAATATAAGAAGCACACAAGACAGTATAAAAGGAACAACTATGATTTTATTATCATACTAATAATAATAAAGTAATTTCTTTTTCTTAAGGCCTTTCTAGGACACAATTTCTGCCGCGCTTTATCTTGATGTATAGAGGAAAGTTGTTGTTTGTTGTGGCACGCAATGCTGCTGGTAGAAGTTGTGTCCTACGAAGGCCGGTGTTCCTGTCGCGCATTTTGCACACTCTATTGGGTCACGCCTTTACAAATAACATTTTAGGTATGTATCGATTTCACGCAGCAAGCCATCGAACACTGACTCGCGCGGAGGCCGCGCACTATGGGCTCACTACTGTTCCACCGCGCTCTAATAGTATGTACACGTCAAAGAATTGTCAGTGCGTTGTGTGCAGGCAGTTATGACGGATCTAACGTATCGTATTTCAGTTGATACGTGTTCTGAAATCATGGGTAATAGACAAGTGTTGTATTTTTATTATATAACATCACCCATTTTTGATTTTAAAAATTTTAAATCATCTGATGTCATTTTGTGGAATTTTTAATTGTATCATCAACAGCTTCATATCTATTGTCTTCCATTATTTTGATTCTATGATGTAGCATTCCATTCATATATAATTTTTTTCATCCACCAACAAACTTTTTACTTTGATCTCTTCGGAATAATATGAGAAATAATGATAAAAGCAGCAGCTGCACATTGCCAATGTGAAACATCCATGGCTGCTACTCACGAAATAAATGCTTGTTAATTGATTGTTTTAATAAAATTGAGCACTAAAATGTGGAAAATGTAAAAAATAGTAAAAAAAAACAAGTGATGCTTCAAATGTTAAACAACACGTATTAACAATGATTTCAACTAAATATAAAAATTATTATAGAATTTTTACAGATGGATCTAAGTCAGTACAGGGTGCTGGGACTCTGTTTCTTGAACCACAAACACTTATAGAAAATTAAATTACTTAAAAATCTTAATAGTATAAGAATAGAGTTGATAGCTATATTTAAAGCATTAAATTACATTAAAACTTTCTACTACCACCAAATTCACATTTTGTCATTTTAATAATCTTTATTAAACAGTCTTTCAATGAGCGTTAATTGGTTTAACTGTTAAACTAACTGACGTTCATTGAATGTTTTATTGAATTTTAGGTTTTGATTTTCCCTATGAGGCTGGCATAGTCACCCAAAGTGTACTAAAGGCTCTTTAAAAAAATAAGATAAAAAAACTAAAATGGCCTGTGAGCCAAAACAGGTTTGCAGCGGACGAACAATGATCGCACGGTGGCTGCACAAAATCGATACACACCTTAATATTAATTGGTTTACATATTATTATACTTACCTTATGAACTCTACTATCACCCTCTACATAGGCAATTGGGATGATTCTATTTTTGTACAACTGCAACACTTCTTCCGTAGAGACTGGAGTTAGACCTCGGTACACTGCTCCAAATTGAATTTGAAGAAAGGAGTCTAACTTTAAAAGCAGTCCTTTTTCTATATCATAATGTAGGCCTCTTACAGCAAAGTTAGGTTTGTATTCTAAATTTAATATTTCTGCTGGATACTAGAACATCAAACATCTTCCTTTTCATTAATTTTTAACAATATGTTCTTTGAAATTTATTTACCAATAATAGATACTTACATTATATTTTTCCAACAAAATGTCTCTCCCTAGGTTGTATAATAAATGTTCAAGAGTGGGTTTATAGTGTGCCAAAGTGTAATCATAGTCAAATCCATATACCTTGACTTCTGATAAATCTAGTTCATTGCAAGCAAACACACCTCGAGGGTTTACATCTTGAGGCAACTTTTTTGCTGTATAAGAAAAATAAACTTTATTAATATTTCATATAGACACGAAAATCTCAATTTAGCCTAAAAGAAGTAGTTAAAATTGTATCCTAAAAGATTGTAAGCTGCAAGTCTATTCAATAGGCAAAACATAAACTAATAACTTACATCTGCATTTTAACTTAGTGCGGCAATAAGCTTCCTTTAATAATTCACGTGTAGAATACTTTCTATGGAATAATACAGACTTAAACTCTACTTTAATTGAAACTAATCGATTAAATGCTCTAATGCCACCAGCAAGATGAATGATTGAACACATTTCTGTTGATAAAATAAAACTTTTAAATAGATTACACTTCCTTGTTGAAGTATAGCACTAATAAATGAATATAAACTGATCACATAATGTTAATAGTCGCAAATTGTCGAACATAGTTGCATAATTCTAAACTAATTTTGAAACCACATTTGAAAACACAAAATTGTAAATTATCGCCTGACCATTGACATGACAATTGACATTGACATTAGTTAAAGTGACGTATGTATAATTTTTTCCACTGCTTTACCGGCCTGAATACAAGTCTTTTAGGCCAGACGTAAACGGAGTGGCTATTTGGACCCTTTCCATTTATACTTCTGTGATTGAACCCTTGATTGACGATAGGTGTAATCGAAAAAAAAACTCATAGGATAGAACCTTTTTTTAAATTTATTTTAAATTTATATAAAAATTTGTTAATCGAAACTGGATTGAGCTCCATTAAAAATGACGATCACATACGTCCATGACTCAATTTAGGCCACCAGCAAAAGAAGGTTGGTTTCTAAAAACAATCCCTGCGTTCCGTAAAACGATAAAAGTGATAATATCGCGAATCCGACCAAATTCACAACATAACCTACTGATTCAATAGCCCTTAAATTTTATGACGATTTAATTTGGTCGGATTCGCGATATTATCGCTTTTATCGCAATTCGGAACGCAACGACTGATAGCTATTTTTTAAAATATGGTAATCCCATGGACTTAATAATCAAACAGGACTGAGCTCTCCGACCCGAAAAACGAGCCGAGAGGGATAGCCAGAAGAGAGGCCGTTTGTCCCTTTTTTATAGGGTGTCCATAATTTCCTCGTATTGAAAAGAACGATTGAAGTATGACAATATTAGTATGAAAATCGATAAGACTAACAAATAATAACTAAAATATGCATGTTTTAGATACATAATTTATTATTTTAGTTTTTAAATATAAATATGCAAAATCATACTTTACTTATCTACAAATATTCTTTTTGTCCAGAGACTATTGTTGAATAGATTGTTAGATTAAATCAACATAACCAAAAATAAATTAATAATAAGAACCTATCAATTATTTCTGTAACTATATTTTCAAAATAATTGCTCGTTATGTGGATCTAATTAAAGCGGTTTTAGATACATAAAGCAGCTCATAAAACACGCCTGCCCTCCTAGCACGACTATCAAAACACGATATGATAAAGCGAATTATCGCGGTGAACTGTCAAAATAAGACGAAAACCTATTGCATTTTGACAGTTCTAATCAGACCCCCTAGACAAGATGCCTTTCGATAATCGCTAACGCAATCGCTAAATGGACAATTTCAGTATGAGATTAAGATTAACCCGTAATCACGAATGCATTCACTTCGCTGAAGTGTCACCCCGTTCAACACATAACTGAAACGAACTAAATTAGTTTTTCTGGAAAATGTAACAGTATTACATTTGGATGGGTTTGAGTCCAACTGGTTTAGAACACAGAAATTACTTAATCTTAAAAGGTCCTCTTGCAGTAAAGTTGCATCACTAAACGAACTAATGTTGCAAATTATTTTCATATCGTCAGCAAAGCAAAGCAATCGGGACGAGCAAAGACAGTTTTCAATATCGTTTACAAAAATTGTAAATAATAGTGGTCCAAGCAGGGATCCTTGCGGGACACCACTAGGCATCGAAACCCATCCGGACATGTAGTTATTAATAACTACTGCCTGACAGCAATTATCAATATACGATGAAAACCATCTAAATAAATCACCACTGATGCCTATATCTTGAAGCTTTGACAAGAGTAGTCCATGTTGGATTCTATCGAAGGCCTTAGAATAATCGGTATATATTACATCGACTTGTAGACCATCATTCATGGCTTCAATGATGAGGTTGTTAAATGGAACAAGATTAGGTAGATGCAGTGGATCAGCCCTTAAGAAATCCATGTTGAGATGAATTAAAATAGTGTTTCAGCGCCCAATAGACCTGCAGGCTTATTCACTAACTTAACTGACAAGTGGAAATGGCTATTAACCATCTATAAATATGACGTTTTTTATCTGTGGCTAACCAAAAAGCCCTTTTTGGTATTCACTAACACCGGTGTCTAACGAAAAATCACTAGGCTCACTGTTAATCACTAGGGTTGTATTGATAATCACCGAACGACAATTTTCATCTATATTTCACCTAATTGGTATTCTGTATCGTTCAGTGTCTAACGTTTGACGTTTTGAATGCCTTATAGTGAAAGTCACCGTAGGTTCGATTAATCACTATTGGTAAGCAGTGTTTTATTTTAATCCACTCTAATTATCAAGCTTAAAAGTAGGACTATTAACATTTTTAAGGTAGTGAATTGTTAATTTGGTTCAATTAAATCAAAACTAGTATGTTACGTATGGAATTTTGAAATTATATATTGTTTGAAACTATATTTTTTGAAACATCATATTTTTGTGATACTTCGACGAGTATGATTTTATCATTATAACAAATTGACGCATTTAGGGCTTCGAGGAGTCAAATCTTCATTTAGCTCCGTACGCAGATAATTGAGTATTTATATGGACACTTTGTAATTTTACAAAATTCATTAGAGGAGAGAAGAAAGGTGTCCAGCAGGCGTAGCACGAACCGTGGATTAAACGGGATAAGAGACAAATATCATGTTTCTTCTCGCTCTCTCGTATCACGATGAAGCGAGACGGGACGAGGGTTAGTCACTTTCTCTGCTATAGTTCACGCGACAGAAGATATAATAGTTCTTCATACAGAACGGCCACTCACCTCCCCGCACTCATTTCAAATACCCCACCCCGCACTTCGTTGTAGACATCACTGACACATAAACAAGGGCGCGCGGGATCCCTCGGGCGCGGCGACACGGCGAGTAGACGCGAGCGCTGGCCGATAACAGGCAGTCGCTGCACTTCTCGAGTCATTTCGATTGATAACCGCGCACTCAGCCCTACTAGATTCCACGCACACATTTGCGCGTGTACAAACGTCATTTGCTTAAGTAGTTGTAATAGGTAATTGATTTGCGAACGTTGTATGGAGTGTCCGGGCCTACTGATGAAGGACTTCGATATTTAGTGTAATTAAAAAAGTAAGTTCATATAGGTATTTAAATGCAATTATATGGAATATTCACATTACGACAATTCTGTAAAATATTCTTACCGTTGTGGTTTCGTCAGGGAATTGAAAATATGTATAGGTAAGTCTTAGGTAAGTATATATTTTTTTTCAAGAACAGCAGTTTTTATTTCAATATATCATGCACTTTGATCGTCCTCGATAAATAATCATAAATTTCAACAGTGATCGGCGGAAATGTTTGCTCATCTCCTTATCACATCGTATCTTATCAAAGTAACGTCACCGGCTTGGATGTGCTCGCTGTTTCAACAAAATTTCAAAATGGCGGTTGTATCTAAGTATTTTGACGGTTCATCGTGATAAAATGCTTTATTATATCCTCTTTTTGGTGTTCATGCTAGGGGGGGCTGGGTATTTGATGCTAAGTTTTCGTGGCAAAAGTGTTGATGTGGAACACACGAAACTAGTCTAAAAATGTTGAAAACGGTGCTTATCTGGAACGCTCCTTTGATAGTCTTATATTATCTGTGGGTTCAATGACAGAATTAACGAGCCAATTCGAAGTTACTGATTTCTTTTGGGGAAAGTCCGGTAACTACTTAGATAAAGAATGAATAGATAGGACGTGACCGTATACCCGTAAGGGACAGACATAGATGACGTCATACCTGCCTAAAGTAGATGGGTATACCAGTGTTGCTTTAAGTTTTACCCTACTTTATGTTTATAGTGGTAAAAAGGTTGGTTGATCTACGTATTTTTATTGAGACATTTTAATGAGCGCCCTTCGCTCAACAATATGTCTCAAAAAATAAAAGTGGGAGGAAGTTGCGAATTTTTTTTATTGTATTCGTCATTCAACTTTCGCAGTCTAAAGTAATTTACACTTTTAAATAAAACTACACTTTTCGGATTTACTCGAGTATATTTAGTTTTAAAACATTTTACTTAATTATTTAAGCTATTATGTAAACATCTTTACAAATATAAGAAAAAATATTAAGAATCATCATCATCAGCCCACACGCGTCCACTGCTGGACATAGGCCTCTATAAGTGCTCGCCACTGAGTACGATCCGCGACCACTCACTTCCAGCTTTTGCCAGCTAGGTACCTTGCGAAGATCGACGCTCGATTAAGAATACAGCGGGCAATATCATTGTTTTTTCTTTATCTCTGCAATTTATTTAAAATCCAATATTTATACATTTACTAAATATTTGTGAAGATTTAGAAAATGTATAAATATTAAATGTTAAATAAACATTTTCTAAAATTAGATTTCAGTAACTCCGTTATTGTCATCGAAAAAAGCGTATTAGCAATGAATTCGCGTATTTAAATATTTTTTACAAATACATTTCATCAAAAGCGGGTAGTGATTATGCGTAAACTCTTCAGTAAAAAAATTGATTTAACAATTTTTCTAAGCATTGGTGCAAAAGGGAATGCATACTAATTTTCTTTCCAAAAAGTTTTATTTCTATGATATGTTTTTTCAGCAACTTCGCACGTGGTAACTACCTCTTTGACTGCAGACTATTATATGTATATGGTTCAGAGGCAATCAGTGATTCCACACATTTGTGACATTTTATTTCTCGCTGCATTTTATGTATGTACTTAATAATATTTTCAGAAAATCTCTATTGGTTTCTCCTACAGTATCTAAAATGTCCAACCGCTCATTTTGCATCATTAACTTACACTTCAAATCACTTAACACATTTTAAAGTTTGGCTACTTTTTTTCCCAATCGTCTAAGCGATTCACGCACTGCCCGTAGTTTTTTACTTGATGACCTCGCTGATTGTTTCAAACGCAGCATTTGAAGCCGCATTTTTCTCTTTAGGGGCGTATTCAAATTTGAACCGAAATCCAACACCGATGCGTCCTGAAACAATATGTATACAGGTTAAAAATAAAATCAGGTGCTAATTTTACAACATTAAAAATAATAATTAAGAAATTTGTAAACTGTATCTGTACTAATGGTCAGACTTGTTATATAAATAGGAAATGTCCAAAATCAAACCATTAATAATATTTTTGACCATTTCAAAATAGTAGAAAAGAATTTGGTACCTACCCATGTTAACATACTCTTATAAAAATTTTGGTGTCATTAATCCAAAACTGTAAAATTAATTTTGAAATCCTTTATACAAATAGTTGGGTCTGTGAAAAATAAATATAGGTTTCGGCTTGATAGGGATTTACTTTGTAGATATAATATATATAAGTTACTGACCTGTAAAAAAAGTTAGGAATAGCACCACTCCCAAGAAAAGTGCCTTTTTTGTTTTTCTAAATCCACTGTTGTTCAAAATGCTTAGAACACATTCGAGTATGCTTGGTTGGCTGCCAATTCAATCGACCAGTAGCTTTAACCCCACTGTTTCGAGTAATTATCTCCGAAGGAAATCTGTTAAATACAGACAAACAAGCAAATAGAAAGTTTCACTTCAAAAGAATTACCTTTCTTATCTAAAATGCTCAAAATTTTATATTTAAATATGTCAATATTAATGTAACACAGAAACTAATATGTGAGTTCCCTTTAACGTAACAAATTACCTACGAATCAAGGAAAAATAGTAGTAGCGCAACTGGTATCACTATAACCCGGCAAAATGTTATACGCGTTGGTTGTATACGTGACCATATTGAATGGCGACATTCTTAACTTATTAGGTTAATAGTAACCTTATAATTAGTTTGAAATTTCATGTTTAATCCCATAATATGATTGAGAACCATAGTAGAAGGATAAAATATTGCAATATAACTTGTATTTATAATTTAAAAAATAGTTTTGGCGCTTAATATTGACACAATTTAGGTCTTACCTGTAAAGGTTATATTTTCCTGTTTTCTAGCACTATCACTATTACAACCTAAAGCGGAGCAGTGCACCATGATTTAAATGTTCAAATAGTTCACAATTACACTAATTAAACTGTTAAATAATTGCACAGTGAGCTATACTTCACACAACAAATTTCATCCACGTATTTGTTTAGCACCAGACGCTGGTGATAAACAATCCCCACTACCAGTTTCACCTATATACGGTGACAAAGACAAAAAAAAATTATGCCGTCTTCTTCTTTCCTTTGGCAATGTGTATAAGTTTATCTCTTTTCCTCATGTTTGACGGCTTTTATAGCCCATCTATTCCATTCTATATCTATGGGTAACTAAGGCTACTAAAATTAGTCGGGTAATGCACAGTGACGTGTTGTGATTTATCGATATCCACTAGGGAACTTTCGTTGTACACCGATAGACCACGTGATTCAAATGCCTTACAGAATAGCAATTAGTAGTTTTGATGGGTTGTCCACTTTGGACGGTGGACAACTATAAACAGTTGGTCACTTCGAACTGTCAAATTAGCGAATAAGGCTGCTGGTCATACACAACTCGTTCCAATACTTTGGATATAATACAAAGTTTTGAAATCGGCCGGTAGTTGGTAACGTTAGTTTTGGAACCTTTCTTGTGTATAGGGGATATGTAGGCACGTTTCCATATGTTGGGAACAATGCCTTCATCAAGAGATCTTCTAAACAACAAGGAAATAGGAACTGCTAGGGTTTTCGCATATATTGTAAGGTCGGCATTATACTTCTTAGTCAACAGGTTATGATAAAATTTTGCATAACCATATTACAAGGTATGTACAATTCTTTTACTTCCTAATCAATATAAGATTTGGGTAAAATGCTGCAAAGTAGCTATGATTTGTAGTAGGCATGCTATCTCTGCCCCCCTAGACAAGACGTTTTTTAGATAATCGCTAACGCAATCGCTAGAAGGAAAATGTATGCGATTAGACATAAGCTGTCGCTTAGCTTTCGAGCGCAAATAAGTTGTACCATGAAAGGGACCCAAGAAATCTAAGTGAACCCGGGACCACGGGCGGGCCGGCCACGGCCACGACACCACCGCGTGCCGCTGCGGCGCGTCCGCCTCCGCTGCGCACACCTCGCAGCAGCGGCACAGCGCCTCCACCTACTCATCGATACCTGCCCACCACACATAACTTCGAGCCATGGCCTTGGTTTTGATACCCATATGTGGCTCGTGTAAATCCGTGAGCACCCGAGTTCTACAGGATTCCGGTATGACCACCCTATGTCCCCACATAATGCACCCTAATTCCTCGTACAACTCTTTTTTCCGGTTAAAATAGGGTTGCAATTCTCTTATTTCATTATGTTCTGGCCATCCATCCCTAATGTATAATAACACTCTTCCTAGCAGAGGATCTCGTAATGTTTGCTGCCTTACCTTATTATAATCCAACAATAATGCGTTTTGTGCAAAGTGCAAATAAGTTTGTTCGGGCGGATCGAGCGACGATGAGTCACCCGTGCTCCCGCTCGAAACCGGTAAGCGCGACAAACCATCCGCCGCGTTTTGCTTTGTATTTACATACTCGATATCATAAGTGTACGCCGAGAGTATGATAGCCCAACGTTGCATGCGACTCGCAACCATTGTTGGGATACCATAGGTACTTAGGGCCGAAAATGCTAACTAACGGTTTATGGTCCGTTCTGAGCGTGAAATGTCTACCATATAAATATTGATGTAACTTTTGTAAACAAAAAACTATAGCAAGCGCTTCCCGGTCTATTTGAGAATAATGTTTCTCAGCATTTGTAAGTGTGCGCGACACATACACGACCGGCCGCTCCGCGCCGCTGGCTCCCGTACACTGCGTGACAGCGAGGTTACACCATCAATATTTCATCAATCTGATCTATCAATCTGGTAAAATTTTGAATGATGGGAAATTGATGGATTTTTTAACACGGTTACACGATCAATCACGACTGATGAAAAACTGACAGTGTTGTCAGGTCAGTTTTTTACTTTACCCCAGGTTTGGTCTCAATTTACCTATCTGTATTATATTTTTAAAATACCCTAAATGAAATCTCATATTTTTTCTATATCTATACTAATATTATAAAGAGGAATGATTTGATTGTTTGTTTGTTTGTATTGAATAGGCTTCGAAACTACTGAACCAATTTTGATGAAAGTTCGTATAGGGATAGTTCGAAACCAGGGGAAGGACATAGGGTAATTTTCCTACGGGAAAAAAATTCCCACGGCAAAACAAAAATAACGCGGACGAAGTCGCGAGCGGAAAGCTAGTTAGATATAAAACCACAGTAGGTATATTTTATTTTTTAATTATTGACACATAACAATAAAGGTTTCCACACCTGAACGCATAACACAGAACTAAAGGATGCCATTTTCCACAACTACTAAAAACAGAATCCAACCAAATATCCACAAATAAAACCAATGGTAATAATTTAATAATGTTTTATAACGGAAGCATATATATATATATAAACACCTCTTTGCACACTTAGTTGATCCAGCCACGACCCCGTACATTGCTGACTCCGCCTTTTGCACCGAATAACTTGAATCCAGTTGCGTATTTCTCGGGCGAAATGGCAACATAGCATTCTATTATGCGATGTTGCCAAATGTATTCGTCGATAGAACCTATATTCGATACATATTTTTTAAACAATTTCATGCAATAGTGGATCCGTAACGGCTAAATTTTTTAAATGCACGAAGACTTTTTGGCTCCGAATATATTTAAAAAATCAATAACTTGTGTTGATCAATTTATATACTCGTACTTCCAGTAATACTTGTGTTGATCCGAATAGGTACCGATACCGTAACGGTCGATCAATTATGAATTTATTATACCTAATCTAGATATTTTATATTCGCAATGCTCCATACGTTGTAAGATCTGCCTCGGTTGTAACGGTGGAGGCACGGGGGGAGCACCGTACACCGCACCCCGCGCCCTTTAAGCCTCGGTCTTTGCTGCGCCATTTTTAACTCCCGACGCAAAAAGAGGGGTGTTATAAGTTTGAAGTGTCTGTCTGTCTGTGTATCTGTGTGTGTGTCTGTCAGTCTGTCTGTGGCATCATATCTCCCGAACGGATAAAGCGATTTCAATTTAGTTTTTTTTTGTATTAAAGATGACTTACGGGCGAGTTTTCTCAGACATGTTTGATGAAAATCGGTTGAGCCGTTTATAAGTTATGGGGGTGAAAGTGGGGAAGAATAACCGAATGTCTGCAAATATACTCGAGTGGGGTCTCAAATCAAAGCGGATCACGTGTACTTTATAAAATAATATGTTAGGCCGTTTAAAAAGTATGAAATAAAAATTAAATTAAAAATTTAAAACACCCCCGACAAAAAACCTCCAAAAAGTAAAAAATAAAATATGTTGATTGACCCTTTAGTCGTCACGTCGGGGAACCGCAATTAATATATCTAGTAACGCTCTACGTATTCGGTCAGTAAGTAATTAAATAAATACATATATTAATAACGGTCCCCCGACGTGACGGGTTTTTAAAATTTTTATTTTTTGTATCTCAATTTGAATGCGCTAGTTGAACTGTGCTTACGTCGACTTTATTTTTAAGTCGTCATTTGAATTTGTTTTTGAATGAAGAATGAATGAAGACAAAAATGAAAGTCAAGGTATGTATTTTATGTTTAGTACCTAGTTAAGCGATTTTTTACCGACGAAAAAACGGAGGAGGTACTCAATTCGACGCGTATATTTTTTTTAATGTATGATCACGCCTAACTTTTTACAGAGAACACCGATTTTGATGATTCTTTTTTTATTGGAAAGGGTAAGCCCCGAGGGCGGTCTCATTTAAATTTGAAAAAAAAATCCTTCCCTAAGGGTAGGAAAACAGGAAATTATTGTTGATTTACTTATTAATTGTGATCAATGACCACGCATTACTTTATACAGAGTGATCCGATTTTGATGATTCTTTTTCTATTGGAAAGGGTATACCCCGCGGGTGGTCCCATATAAATTTGAAAAAACAATTCCAACCTTAAAGGTACAAAACCGGGAGATAATTGATGATTCACTCATTGATTGTAAAATTAATAGATGAAACACAAAAAAATATAAAATGAAAACTTTTTAACAAAAAATTGAACCGCCGAAAAAACTAAAAAGTAGTAAAAAGCAAAAACACTGAGACGTTAAAAATAGTATAGGAATAGGTACAGACAACATCACACTTCTATATTGAAGTCGATGCCAAACGATGATCTCCTAGAAAGTGTTAAAATTTGGCACCGACTTCAATATAGAAGTGTGATGTTGTCTGAACCTATTCTTATATTATTTTTAACTTTTCAGTGTTTTTGCTTTTTACTACTTTTTAGTTTTTTCGGCGGTTCAATTTTTTGTTAAAAAGTTTTTCTATCTGAAGTCCCGGCATGAGAAGCTATAATTTTTAAAGTAAAGAACTTATACCAAGTTACGTAGCGACAATTCAAACAATTCGAAATTCAATCTACTCAAAGTAACATACCTACGTGTATTACAAAAATAATTTCACTTAGTCGCGTTATATTTTAGCGATTTAAAGCGCTGTTTTCTAATGATTTGTGGTAGGTACTGGAACGCGTTTTCTAATTAGGTAGTTTGCGTTTCGTACCAGCGTCATAGTTTGATTTTTTTTCGCGGAAAGGTTCTATTGGTTGTCATTTTTAAACTTGTTATTTCTATCTGTTCGAAATAAGGTTGTGAATCCTTGAATGGGTTTTACTAAATTTATAGCTTCTCGTGACGGGGACTTTACAGTTTGTTATCGCTTTCAAGCTGGCATTTTTTTAAACTGATAATAATATATGCTCCCTTAGCAATTATTTGCATGTATTAACAAATCATAATAAAATACAGTGAATTAACTGCCCAATTCAATTAAGTTTGAAGGGCTGTCACTTACATTTAATTGTCAATTAAATCTGCTGTTGGTACATTGCTGGCAATTTAAACTTCGTTAAAAAATGCATGAAGATGGAATTTAAGTTAAGTTAAAGAGGTACATTACTTTACCCTATTTTGAAAAAGCCCACTTGACTGTTAACACATTGCTATATAATCCTGTATACACGTCGTTCCAACTATTCTAAAATATTTAAATATCTTTAGTTGAACTAGGTATCCAGACCAAGGCGCAGGCGGTTGGGGAGGAGGAGGCGAGCGTTTCTGGACGGGCACTACCAACAACTCCCCTAGCAAGCTGGGGACTGAAACGGCCCGGCCGGCTGATTACCGGTCGGGAGACACTTTTCACCCCCAGCTTGGCCGCCTGGGGGGTCGAATTTGGAGATACTTGTCGACCCCCCCGTAGAGGTAAGTCCTGGCGCTTGCGCCAGGCAACCCTCCAGGGGGCACAATCGGGGAATGGCTAACGCCGATCCCGATTGTGTCTCTACGAAGGTAGAAGTATCTGGAGGGTTTTTAGCCGAGTATGGGGTCTTCTACCCGAGTCCGGCATATCCTTGGGGTGTCCTCGTCAGTCGGCCCCTTGTCGAATCCGTAAGAAGGATTTTCCCTCCTAAAAAAAAGGTATCCAGACCAAAGTTGCAGAAAAATTAAGGACCCTACCTGTTTTGTCGAAAGTCTGTCAATTTATGGTAATATAAAGCAAAGTTTGGGTTTGGATTATGAGACATTTACGTGTGTGACTTAAAATACATAAATTGTGAATGTTGCGTGCTACCTAGGTATATTAAAAGCATGTTAGTATCTATAAGGCTTCTGGTTATTCAGAGATCTTTTTCGAGTTCCGGCTCTCGGCGCTTCTAAAAGCTTTACAAGTACAATGGAAAAAAATAATAACTCCCTAAAATACGTATTTAATGTTAATTCTGGCAAATAGAAGCACTAACGTTAATTCCAAACATAATTTTGAACCATCCCAAAAGGATAATAACAGAGAGTCACTTTAGTGGCGAATTAGCGCGTATTTATTTATGTGAACGTGTGTCCACCATTCAACTGATGCGCGCGCGAGTCTCGTGTCTCAACTAAAGGATTCGATCCCAGGATAACGAATCTCGGGATCCCGAAAATTTTGGAATTGAATTTGACAAATCCCGGGATTTTCAGGATAGGATTGAAATTGATTTCTTATATTTATACCTGAAATTAATTGAAGAATTTCTCCAAGCACGAAGTGTTCCTTCTATTTCCATCGAGCCTGAAGACGCTTTTGCAGCCACTGCACTTATTATGTGCAACAAACTAAAACAAGATTAGAAACAAATCTTTATATCGATTCTGAAGCAAGTCTTCAAAGAATCGTAATTTTTTTTGCAATTCAAATACTTAAATAATTATTAGTGAATACAAATATAAAGTAGTTACTGTCAGCCGGCCTATTCGCTAACTTCGGTTGCTCACTGGAGCTGTCATTTTTGAAAGGAACTTAACATCCAATACTGCTATCATGAACGCCTCCATAACACATAAGATCATTAAACCAGTAATGGATATAAAGTTCCTTTCAAAAATGACAGTTCTAGTTACCAACCGTAGTTAGCGAATAGGCCTGCTGGTCAACTTTATTTAAAAAAGGTACTGGTTAACATAATATTGATCTCTGTAGTTTTTAAGTTTTTGTTGACTTACCTTAATGTCTTACTGAGTAAATTTTTTCACAACTTAATTTGCAATTTTATAGGTCTCATGTATTGTTGAAATGCGTGGTTCGTCGAAGTTTGATGTATAATCTTGTTAAATCGTTTTTATTTGAAACTTTAAAAGTTTTATCGGATTTTGACATTGATTACTTACAAACTTTTTTTATTGCTATTTCCAATATAAGTTTAATCCCGGGATTAGAAAAAAGGCCCGGGATTGAATCCTCTAGTCTCAACGCCCGCGCTGCTGCCGATGACAATAGCATCATACTAACCAGTATACGGTCAAATCACGCACGTACACGTACTTACTAACATACCCACATACAGTCGCACTTTTCCCATACGAGTCTGTACTAGTCGCATGTGGTACTTAACTTAATAAACCCTTATAATTTTGGTAGGTACCTAATGGTTTTAACAAAACTAGTATATTTGTTTGGGGACGTCAGAATTTACCTGGCATAGTGGTTCGGAGTACGTATGCATTTCATTCCAAAGGTTGCAGGTTAAAATCCACGCATGTACTAATGACATTAATAGTACATTACTGCAGCGGCCGGCAACTGAGGCATTGATGGACGAACGTGCAAATGTACTTTTCTCAAACAATGCGCGGAAAGCAAAAACACAATTTTACTTTTTAAGTTCAATGACGAATAACGAACAATAATAATTTTTCACGCGCCATAATGTTCCTTTGTTTTTTTTTCAATAAACAGCTTTGTTGATTAGATATTATGAAAAGCCCCTTTCGTATAGCACCTACTTACATTTATGAGATGACTATGAATGACTCTATGCGAGTTATTATTGTCTTTTTCTATTGTAAACATCAACACTACAATAATTACTTTATTATTTTTCGAAAACGAAAATAAAATCTCTTTCGATCAACATAAAGTTTCTTATTCGAAATCAACAAAATAAACACAAGCACTTTCATGCCTACAGATGAGTGGAGCGACTGCTTATTCAATCGCTCCACTCATTTATAGGTACTGCGTCGTCGTCGTATGCTGTTCATTATTTCACTCCTTTGTAATTGTTGGTTCTTCATTCATTCTAGTTCATTGTAACCGCTGCGTCGTCATCCACTAGTTCACCACTTACTTTACTCTTCTGTAGCTATTGCGTTGTTATTCAGTGTATCATGTCGTTCAGAGAATAACAATGCAACCAACAGCAAGTGGAGAGGAGAGACAAGTAAACCAATGGAGGACGATGCAGCGACTACAGCAAAGTGCTGTGAGTGAAGAACAACTGAATGGCAAAGCAACAGCTACAACGGAGTGGAGCAAGTGAAAAAGCAACATGACAACGCAACAGCTAAAGCGAAGTGGAGTGAGTGATGAACCAGTTTTCACTCGTTGCACTTCGCTGTCGTCGTTATTTTGTCCCTTAGTTTACCAATCGCTCCATTCTGCTGTGGTTATTGCGTCACCATCCTCTGGTTCTTTTCTCATGGCATTTTCTGTAAACGATGCGTCTTCCACTGGTAATTCGCTCGCTGCACTCCACTCTAGTCGATCGCTGCCTCGTATACCACTTGCTGCACTCCGTTGTAGTCAATGCGTCATACATATTTCGCTAGTTCACTACTCACTCGAGCATCATCTTCTATTTCACTCGCTTCATTCCGCTGTGACTGTTGCACCTTTGTGTACTATCCCTTCACTCGCTCAGTAACGTTGTTACAAAAGGAAAGAGTCCCGTCCAAAAAATTACAAGTATTGAGGTTTGATCTGGAGTCACGTTACTCCAGACTGATTTTTTTGTGAGTTTTCCTTTTTTTAAGACAAGATTCTCTACTACTTTGAGGAGAATTTGAAATAATAGCTAGACATTATTAAGTTACTGTAGCCAGTAATATAGTAGCCCAAACGTGCCAATGAGGAAGCCCTTGGCAAATGCTGCGCCCTGATTGGCCCATTTGAATTGGATCAACAACTGCTCATACGCCAAAAAGGTAGATTTGTATAAAAATCCCTTAATTATTATTATTAGTCATCGTGACACTTGTGGCTCCGAATGGAGCTACATATTTATGGTCAGCTGGCATTGGATCAACAAAAGACACCCGGATCAACAAGTGAAAATGGATCAACAAATTACTACCTATACGGCACGTTGGAGCCACAAAGTGCCCAAAGGGATATCTATATATATATATATATATATATATATATATATATATATACCGGTTATTTTTTTATCATACTGGAAAATTTTAGAGGCAGCTCGGTAGACGCTAGACGACTCATATCAATAAAAAAAACATGTGGTTATATTTTTTAAATTTTATCCGCCAATAAAATTAAATTATAGACATTGTTCTTGTTTACTACAAGATAAGGTAAGATTATGAATGAATAAAGCATTTACTACTACGGGCTTAGGAAAATGCGGCAACGTCGCATTATTAATTCAAGCAAGATCAATCTACAACTCGTTTGAAATAAGAGTTATTATTGCACTAGACACTACAATAGTGAAAGACAGAGACAGTCGGCGCCGGCGCCGAGCGCCCGCGGCGGCGTTTTGTTGTTTGCTGTCGCTTGTCGGCACGAGCCAGCCGGCTTTAGTACGCCTTTGACCCCGGCGCGTGTGAACGTATCGCGATGTCGTCGCGCCCGCGCCTGACGCGCGGCAATCGGGCGCATTCGGAATTTTAGTTTCAAGTTAACACATCTAGCGAATACACAGACCTTACTCCGGTAGACCGTAGACTTTTACTTGTGAAATGAAATTAAGTGTTTGGTGTAAGAAAGTGAACCCACAAACGTAAGACTTGGAAGCGAAAACTTAAGCGAAAATGCATTTCGAGACGTTAAACACTAAACAAAGTGATATGTTGTTGTGGTCATGTATAGTTTTAAACGTGCACGACTATGTTTGAGTTAGAGGACTTCCTTTAAATTTAGAACTCTTTTGTTATTAGAACTAAAGTTGATTTAAATTGTTTCCTAGGTAGGTAAGTATTTAAAGTTGATTCCAATTTTTTAACTACACCAAAACAACCTACCATAACCGTAATACCTACTTAGTACTGTTTGTTTTCTTTAAAAACTTTGTTTTGCCGGTCCTAAGCCCGTAAATTAGGAAGGTGAAATTGTGATCAACTCAGTGATGACTTTGAATCGGCGACGTTGTTGCCAGTTCGCGTTCATTCAATGTTTTGCCTACAACTTCACTCAGTGTCCATACCAGTGCAGTATTTTTTGGATATTTTAGATAATAAATATCTAATTAAACAGGTGAGTAAATTTTATTATTAATGGTTAAATAATTCTTCTACCGTGTCCTGAAGCCACCCTTAAAATAACCAGGGTGATAAAAAAATAACCGTGTATATATATATATATATATATACACGGTTATTTTTTTATCACCCTGGAAAATTTAAGGGACGCTTTACGACATGGTATTAGAATGATTTAAATATAAATAAAAAAAATAACCTTAATTTTATATTATCTTTTTTAAAATACAAAAAATACTGCACTAGTTGAGAGCAGCATTTTTAGATATTTTTTTATTTTTTTTTATATATTTTTTTTATTTATTTCATTTTTTTATTTTTTTTATATAATATTGGATGTCCTGAAGCGTCCCTAAAATTTTCCAGGGTGATAAAAAAATAACCGTGTATATACACGGTTATTTTTTTTATTTTTTATATTATATAAAAAATTTAAAAAATGAAATAAAAAATTAAAAAAAATAAAAAAAAAAAATAAAAAAATCTCTAAAAATGCTGCTCTCAACTAGTGCAGCATTTTTTGTAATTTTTAAAAAAATAATATAAAATTAAGGAGGGGGGTTATTTTTTTTATTTATATTTAAATAATTCTAATACCATGTCGTGAAGCGTCCCTTAAATTTTCCAGGGTGATAAAAAAATAACCGTGTATATATACACATATACACGGTTATTTTTTTATCACCCTGGAAAATTTTAGGGACGCTTCAGGACACATCCAATATTATATAAAAAATAAAAAAAATGAAATAAAAAAATAAAAAAAATATAAAAAAAAATAAAAAAAACTCTAAAAATGCTGCTCTCAACTAGTGCAGCATTTTTTGTATTTTTAAAAAAATTAATATAAAATTAAGGAGGGGGGTTATTTTTTTTATTTATATTTAAATCATTCTAATACCATGTCGTGAAGCGTCCCTTAAATTTTCCAGGGTGATAAAAAAATAACCGTGTATATACGGTATAAAAGGAGATGTTCCCATCTATAGACGCACGCACAGCCGTAACCGCTAATGGTAGAAACGTGAAATTTGGACAGTCGTTTTTATTCAAAATGCGGACGCTTAATTTTCTTCAAAATTGGCAATAATTTATTGAGAGCCTCGTTTCGTTTATATTTGTTATGGTATTGTTTGTGTTTTGTTCCACAACACTGGTAATGTTTCCAAATATAATATGAAATCTTTTTCGGCTTCAACTGGAGATGACGGTGAATATATCGTCCCCGGTGACTCGGCCGCAGCTCCGTCACGGTCGTGTGCCTCCATCGCTGCCCGAGCGCTGACTGACGCGAGAATGACGTGAACGGTTAGACGATCAATATTTCATCAATCTCCATCGGACTGAAGAAAATATCAAATTCTCACCAATATTTCATCAATCACTGAGTTACACGATCAGTCTGGCGTCAATCACACCAGACTGATTGATGAAATATTGATGGTGTAACCTCGCTCTGATAAGCACACCGCCTATGCCTTTGGCGCTCGCGTCGCATGTCAAGGTCACGGGTTTGTTTACATCGTAATGTGATAGTACTTCGGCACTCATCAAAACTTTTTTAATATGACGAAATGCCCCTTCGCATGCTTGCGACCATTTCCATGTTACCCCTTTTTTCAGTAATTCATATAAAGGAGATAAAATATTACTAATATTTTTGACAAACTTAGCATAAAAATTCACCAACCCTAAAAATGACCTTAACTGAGACACGTCAACGGGTCGTGGAATTTTAGTGATGGCGGCTACCTTATCCTTGTCAACTTTTATTCCTTCTTTCGAAATTAAATAGCCTAGATACTTAACCTCGTCAACCAAAAATGAACATTTACTTTTCTTTAATTTCATGCCATGTTGTTCTAATCTATCCAATACTTTTTCTAGGATAATCAAATGTTCCTTACGCCCCCCTTTACTAGCCACGATTACATCATCTAGAAAAATTTCTACTCCCTGAATATTACCAAGTAAATTCGCCATAATGCGTTGAAATATACCTACCTGGACTAGACGAAAGGCCAAACACTAACCTATTATATTTAAATAAACCTCTATGGGTGTTTATCGCAGTATAATCTTTAGATTTATCCTATCCTAGATTAATTCTATTTGATTGTAGGCCTGTGATAAATCAATTTTTGAAAACAATTGCGCCCCATTTAGGTTCACTAACAAATCGTCAATTCTCGGTAAGGGATAAAGGTGAGGAATTTATATACCTAACTCGGATAGCCATTGTCTACCTAATAATGAGGTAGTTCCTCCATCTATTACAAATAATTCTAAATTTTTACACTTATTATTATAGTGAACTAACGGCTTAATAACCCCTAACGGTCTTACACAGCTACCGTTATAAAATTTAAAAATCATATCATTGTTTTCCATTAATCTAGATTTTAAGAACATTTCGTATGTTTTTTTGCTAATACAAGACACTGCTGAACCGGTATCTACCTCCATTTGAATCCAGGCATCATCGACAAGTATTTTTAAACTCACCGGCTTGTAACTATTCAGGCTCAGTTGGTGCAGTTGTTCTTCCAACTCCCCGGAGCTCGAACTGTCTTCCCGGTCCTCCTCCCGTGAAGCCTTCACCAGGTTGACCCGCCTTCTCCCTCTGGTATCCTTCCCCATAGCCCTGGGACACACGCGACGTAAATGACCCGTCTTCTTGCATTTACTGCAAACAAAAGTTTTATAACGGCACATCTCGCTGCTATGACCGTTCTGACCGCACGCCGTGCAACTTGTGTTTTCCGTTGGCTGATTGTAGTGCCGTGGACGCGAGCGTTCCGCTCGTTCCCGTTTCACTCCTACTGCATTAACACTTGGGGGTGTTTCTACCGACGAGGTCATACGATCTACCATCGCCGCATCCCTCTCAGCTGCCTCCAATGCTCCCGCAAACTTTACCGCGCCGCCATACGTCAAATTGTCTTCGGCAAATAAACGCTGACGAATTATCTCGCTATGCAATCCGCATACCAATTGATCGCGTAGATCATCCTCCAATACGTTGCCGAACTCGCAATTCTTGGATAACTTTTTCAGCTCGGTTATATACTGAGCAACCGTCTCGTCACTCCGCTGTCGCCTTTGTCGAAACCTGTACCGTTCTGCCATGACCGAAGGCTTGGGGTGGAGATGCTGTCGCAACAAAGTGATAGTGTTGCCGTAAGTCAATTCCGCCGGCTTCCTTGGGCTTGCTAAGCTACTCAGTAACTCGTAGCATTCATCTCCGATCGCCGTGATCAATGTGGGTAACCGCATCTCTTCTTCCACTTTATTCACCTTCAGGAACATTTCTAACCTTTCCACATACAGTGACCAATTCCCTGAATGCACGTCGAAATCACAAATCTTCCCAAAAGACATTTTCGAATTTTGATCCTCGTCGCCAATGAACTAACTAGGTACTGGGAGAGCAAATGACACACTGTTTCGGAGGATATCTATAATCAGACAAAGCGTACACATAAGCTTGGCACGTTATATATAATTAGGCTAGAACACTAGGTAACTACCGACATAGTATATTTACATTATTACCGTCATGATAATATTATAACATAAGTACCCACAATACGATACTACAATACCTACAGTAAATTATTTAGACAACAGCTATAGTCATTCGAATTTACCGCACGGCACGGCGGGCTTCTTCCATATTTGTTTAATGTTCTTCTAATTCTTCCCCGATTCATTGCGCTCCACTCTCTTTCCACTGACACTCCTTGGTTACCGGCATTTTCTTGGAAAATTTTTCTTTTCTTCACTTCTTCAATATTCTTCAAAATTCTTCTCCACGTAGATCCAATACTCGAGGGACCATAAATGTTTCTCAATTTTATTCAAATTCTTCTTCACGAAAATGCGATAATTAATCGAAGAACCATAAATGTTCTTCGATTTTCTTTAAATTCTTTTTACGAATATCCGACGCTCGAGGCACCCTAAATATGCTTTGATTTTCTTCAAATTCTTCCTCTCGAATATCCGACCAAGTAGGTAAGTATTATTCTGTGGGGCGAAGCCGTTAGCAGGGTGCGAAGTCTGGACTGGTAAAGTATGACGGAATTGTTAATCTGGTGAAGAAAGTGTTAGGTAAGTAGGTATACTTAGTCTGAAGTTTTATGATTATGGACAGCGCACGAGCGTACTAGCGTCGTCTATCGTCGTCATTTATAAATGAAACATAGACTTATCAATGTCACGACAGTGCAATAAAAACCTGAAAATTGATTTATGCTCAATTTATTGAGATATCTTAAACCTTTTTAAAACAAACGTTGTAGTTAACGATGTTAGCTATCTAATCTTGCGAGCTTGCAGGTGTTTTACAATTTATCCCGTTAAGGGCCCACCATCCGCGCGAGCCCGAGCTAGTTTAGGTAAATTTCTCTAGTCTCTGTTTGTGTGCGTCGCTCACGCACACAAGCGCACTCGGTCGCGCAATCGGTACGGCCGCCTAGCAAAATATCGTAGATGTTAATTTTGAATTTAATAGGTGTTTATTATAAAATGTGTTATACTATAGTAAATACAGGGATGTGTTTGATTAACTTTTATTTTTACAAGCTTTTATTTAGCTTGCACTGTATGTATGTATGTAGATTTGACCACTTCTCGGTTTTCGATTGGGCTGAAATTTTGCACATAATAATATGTATATCGTGACAATGCAATGTTATGATAACATGGAGCTGATCTGATGAAGGAACTGGACGGTGGCCATAGTAACTCCGTAATAAAACGACGCAACCCCATCGAGTTTGGGCTCGTTTGATTCATATTGACGAGTACTTTGGTCCTATTTGTTAACCAGGGTCTGATGCTGGAGCTGGGAGGTGGCCATAGGACCTCCGCAATAAAACGACATAACCCTATCGAGTTTGGGCTCGTTTGATTCGTAATGACGAGTACTTTGGTCCTATATGGTAACCAGGGTCTGATGCTGGAGCTGGGAGGTGGCCATAGGACCTCCGCAATAAAACGACATAACCCTATCGAGTTTGGGCTCGTTTGATTCGTAATGACGAGGACTTTGGTTCTATATGGTAACCAGGGTCTGATGCTGGAGCTGGAATGTGGCCATAGGACCTCGCGATAAAACAACATAACCCTATCGAGTTTGGGCTCGTTTGATTCGTAATGACGAGGACTTTGGTTCTATATGGTAACCAGGGTCTGATGCTGGAGCTGGGAGGTGGCCATAGGACCTCCGCAATAAAACGACATAACCCTATCGAGTTTGGGCTCGTTTGATTCGTAATGACGAGTACTTTGGTCCTATATGGTAACCAGGGTCTGATGCTGGAGCTGGGAGGTGGCCATAGGACCTCCGCAATAAAACGACATAACCCTATCGAGTTTGGGCTCGTTTGATTCGTAATGACGAGGACTTTGGTTCTATATGGTAACCAGGGTCTGATGCTGGAGCTGGAATGTGGCCATAGGACCTCGCGATAAAACAACATAACCCTATCGAGTTTGGGCTCGTTTGATTCGTAATGACGAGGACTTTGGTTCTATATGGTAACCAGGGTCTGATGCTGGAGCTGGAAGGTGGCCATAGGAACTCCGCAATAAAACGACAAAACCCCATCGAGTTTGGGCCGTTTGATTCGTATTGACGAGTACTTTGATCTTATATGGTAACCAGGGTGTGATGCTGGAACTGGAAGGTGGCCATAGGAACTCCGCAATAAAACGACACAAGCCCATCGAGTTTTGGGCTCGTTTGTTTCGTAATGACGAGTACTTTGGTCGAGTTTCGTAATGGCGGCCATGCGGTTACAAAATGATGAAATATAAAATAATAGTAAAAAGATTTAAAAAAAAGGTCGCCCCACACTAGGATTTTATTTTAAAGCCCTAATAAGACGAAAATAAATTTTAATTTATTACATGATACATCTAATATATAAAATTCTCGTGTCACAGTGTTTGTTACCGAACTCCTCCGAAACGGCTTGACCGATCGTTATGAATTTTTTTGTGTATATTCAGTGGGTCTGAGAATAGGTCGTAAACTATTTTTTATACAATTATTATGGCAAAACGTAGTTCGCCGGCACTACGTGCAGCTTACGCTACGTGCAGTTCAGCTAGTCTTATATATAAAATTCTCGTGTCACAGTGTTTGTTACCGAACTCCTCCGAAACGGTTTGACTGATCTTTATTAAATTTTTTGTGCACATTCGGTAGATCTGAGAATAGGTCGTAAACTATTTTTTATATTATGGCGAAACGTAGTTCGCCGGCACAGCTAGTTTTTAATAAAATATAAAAGCTTGTCCCAAGATTTACCCATTTTATAAAAAACAAATATTTTTTTCTTAGAATTACCAATATTTATTTATTTAAGGCTTACCAAGTAGATACATACATACATAGTTTTTTACACCTCTTTTGAAGGAACCCATGTTGTAGGATGGAGGAAACACGTGCGCAGGTAGAGAATTCCAAGTGTGGGATGAACGACAGAAGACTTACCGGAGGGAGACTCTGTACCAAGGTCATGTGCTTGGGTACCTCCGTCTTACCTATTTCTGCCGCAAAGCAGCAGTGCTTGCATTGCTGTGTTCTGGTTTGAAGGGTAAGATATGGTACTGAAATTACTGGGTACCGTGACTTTACATCTTAAGTCACAAGTTGGCAACGTACACTGTGGCCCTTGTGGGGGTTGCAGTTTTACTGCGAATGTCACACGAGACACATGTATTATAGGTAACTGTTACCATTTACCATTAGGTGGGCAGTTTGCTTTTTTGCCAACTTAGTAGCAATAAAAAAAAAGAAGATGAATCTTGGAATTTCTTGGTACGGTGTGAAAAGGAGGATACAGTGTAAGGATGACTCCGTAGACCCTTACGCGTGTTTCTGTTAAGGAATGGAGAGGGAGGGATAAGGTTAAAGAGCTCCTCAGAGCATTCCCCGTGGAACATTCGGTAAAAGGCGCTAAGACAGGCGATGTCACATCGAAGTTGTAGAGGCTCGAGGGTGTTAGTTGCCTCTACATCGCCAATTATTCGATACATATAATAATTAAGTAATAAACAAATATGAAATGAATATTTTCTTGTGCTCAACGCACTTTTTAGTGCATTGAAGCCATTCGCTAGATTGTAATAAAAAAATAAATTAAAGTTTATTTTCTTTTTTTAGGACATTAAAATAAAAGCTTGTTTTTAAAAATCTTTTGTGATAGCGGCCATCTTTAGTTTTTTTCATGGTGTACTGTATTTTACGAACTTTCATTTGATACCCCATATACAGACCAATATTGTGGGGATTGTACATAAAAATAATCTGTCAATTTGTGACGGCGGCCATCTTGTATTAGATTTTCTTTCAGAATATACTATATTCTACAATTCATTCTACAATTCAAGCTATTTCATTTGACACCTAAATTGGGGAAGGTCGCACAAAAGGAATTGATGGGGTTGCGTATGGATATTATCTAGGCTAGGCTCAAAGTACTCATCAAGAAAAATCATATAGGACCAAAGTACTCGTCAATACGAATCAAACAAGCCCAAACTCGATGGGGTTGCGTCGTTTTATTTTGGAGTTCCTTTGGCCACCTTCCAACTCCAGCATCAGACCCTGGTTACCACATAGGAGCAAAGTACTCGTCAATACGAATCAAACGAGCCCAAACTTGATGGGGTTGTGTCATTTTATTGCGGAGTTCCTATGGCTACCTTCCAGCTCCAACATCAGACCCTGGTTTCCACATAGGTCCAAAGTACTCGTCAATACGAATCAAACGAGCCCAAACTTGATGGGGTTGTGTCGTTTTATTGCAGAGTTCCTATGGCCACCTTCCAGTTCCAGCATCAGACCCTGGTTACCATATAGGACCAAAGTGCTCATCAATACAATTCAAACGAGCCCAAACTCGATGGGGTTGCGTTGTTTGATTGCGGAGTTCCTATGGCCACCTTCCAGTTCCAGGATCAGACCCTGGTTACCATATAGGACCAAAGTGCTCGTCAATACAATTCAAACGAGCCCAAACTCAATGGGGTTGCGTTGTTTGATTGCGGAGTTCCTATGGCCACCTTCCAGTTCCAGCATCAGACCCTGGTTACCATATAGGATCGAAGTACTCGTCAATACGAATCAAACGAGCCTAAACTCGATGGGACTATGTCGTTTTATTGCGGAGTTCCTATGGCTACCTTCCAGCTCAACATCAGATCAGCTCCATGTCGCCATCATAATATATTTATATATATGCATGCAAAATTTCAGCTTAATCGGAAACCGGGAAGTGAGTCAAATTTAACTCGCAAGATTAGACCCGAACATGCAAAAGATAAATAAAAGCTTGTAAAAAGGTTGAAGGTTTTTCGTATTGTTAGTTATCAACTTCTCCGATTACTCCGTAGGACTTCGCGTCGTATACATACACAAATAATTACGTAACCGGGAGCTAGCTCAAAGCGACGTGCTCTCACTTCGAGTCTTGATTGCACACTGAATTTCGACGCGCCCGAGCCAAGTATTTGTAAGAAAATCGATAAATGTATGTTAAAAAATTCATATAAAAATCAATATACGATAATTTTAAAAAATACCACGGTGTCAGTGTTATGCTCACCTTTGTTCTATATATTTGTTAAACTAAAATATAATAGGGTTAATTAATGAAGCTAAAAATCACGAACGGTATGTGGGTGTAATCTAAATTTTAAGTAAAATGGAAGCTATTTTTTAACGAAATGGTATGTAAATTTGAAAAATGGTGACGGTGATTGTGTAAACACATAATTTAAGAATTTAAATTTATTTTTTCCCGGTCAGTTAACTGGAACGTTAACGTAAAATATCAAAAACGCCAACGGCCTTTTTGCTATTTTTCGCGCCATGGGCCCTTAACAATATTGGACTCGTACCACAGACGACTCGTACCTATAATTTTAGTCAGTCAGAGTGGCATTGTCAAAGAAAAAACTATCACAATCGCTCATCAATGGCTTTAAAATTCAAAGTTATTACCAAAACGTAGTTAAACACTTATCCTACATACTCTGGCACTGCTCTTTACCGACTGTCTTTTGTAAATAATAATAATAAATAATGAAATTCTTTATTTCAAGGCATGATTGTACAAAAATAAGATAAATAAAATAAAATACAAAAAATCTAAACCATACACAATATAAAGTTTCATCATTTTCTGTTCTCGCTCTGTTGAACGAATATCTAGATTCTCGGACAGGCACTGCAGTAGGTATAGCATTATTCGACCTTCGTATCCCTTCCCAGATAGCAATGCAAGTTTGAATCAAACTTTCTAGTTTCCCATCATCAAGCTTGCGTGATGTTTGTTTTTTTAGGCTGTATACAATGTTTCAATGTGTACATACAATGTTGCCCTAACAAACAAACATCATGCTAGCTTGTTGATGGGAAACTAGAAAGTTTGATTCAAACTTGCCTCAAGTGCATTGCTATCTGGGTTCCTACAAAGAAGCAGTAAAGAAGTGATGATCGCACTTTGACTGTAAAAATTGATAGCGATCGTAATAGATTTCGTGTTATACAATCAAGGCTCTGCTTCTCGGTATAGACGTTTATCATGATTGTCGCTGCATGTTGCTACTGCATAATGTTATAGCACATATTGCGTCCAATCTCCAGGTACGAAGTTACGATTGGCCATGGATTGAGCTTGCTGTAGATCCCGGCGCCTTCGTGTCGACTAGTCCGATAAAAAAGACCAGACTTCGCACCCTGCCGGCTTCGCCCCACAGGATAATACCTGTGTGTCTGCCTGCTTATTGCCAGAAAGTCGGATTTCATTTTTAAATAGCTAATCATGAAATTACACCGCGCAGTAAACCGCGAGCGCAGTAACGCCTCTGAGAAGTGATGGATGTATGTTTATTTATTTATAAATGTACATGTTAAACAACATTATAAGTAAAGTTTAAAGATGCCTTAGTTTTTGCATGCATCCAATAGATATGACTCGTCATCGAAACATTGATCGTCCTACCACGGTCCTACCTACAGGTTTATTTATTTATGGACGAACTAACAAACCTCAGATAATTTTTGTCTACAATAACCCAGAACAAAATAAAAATGTGAATAGAAATTCTAATTTTCGGCTAATAATCGTGTATATAACGAATATTAGCCGAAAGACAGAAACAAGAACATCAACGAAAATGTATCAATACACAGGGTATAAGTGACGGTGTCCCTTTTCTTTTAACAGTGAGTTCAGACCATGATCTGCCGGAAAATTCATAAATTTTCCGTATTGTTTATTTTTTTTCTAAATTTTGTGGTGTAATAAATACACAAAAAACCATAATAAATACACAAAAAACCATAATAAATACACAAAAAATTTACTTCGCAATGTAGGTAAATCGTATAACAACACTGTCAAACACTACATTGGTGACAATTAAAATTTGGAAGGTAAGCGCCGAAGGTAAGGAAGTAGGCCAGGTTCAGAATCTCCTTAACTAAGAAGAGACCCATGCCCAGCAGTGGGATGTATACGTATTTTTAACAGCCTCTGTAGTCTCGTGGTCTAGGTGTTGATTGGGAGGTCTGGGGTTCGATTTCCCATCGGAGCGGAAGTTTTTCCGCTCGCTTTGGTTGGTGGTAAAACTTCTGACTCCGTCTTACTAGATACCACCATTATACCAAAGTTTGTCGGGATAGTCAAACTGTTCTTTGAGCTGTTGAGGAGGCCAGGTGGAGCTGGCTTCCACCTTTGGCCTTGTCGTCACTTACCATAAGGTAAGATCAAGGCCAAGATATGTAAAAAAATAGGATTAAAGTGATGATGATGATAATCATGAAATCGGCATTGTTATAGACGTTGAAGAAGATAATGTTTCATTATCATATTGATTTTATAAACATTGGTTGAAGTCGACAAAACTTAAAAGATATAGGTACTTACTTACCTATATTAAAATAAAATTAAACCTGATTTTTAAAAAAGAATCATATTTTTACAGAACTTTTATTGTTGAACCTACCTGAATGCCTACCTATAGCTCTACCAGAATCTCATGGCACGAAATAAATTTCAAATAGTGGTTTTTATTTTAGGATAACATCAACGTAATAACATTTACCTTTCGTGTGAAATAAACAGATTAACAAAAAAATTGCATCGAGATAATTATTAAAATGTCATTTCGTTAGTAGCTATTATGTAATACAAATTTTGATCTCAATGAGATTCTGGGACAAACAAATGTTCCTAAGGTACCTCTGAATCATGATTTCAGTCATTCTTATTTACCTAGTCTTTTTAATTAAAAAAATATATACATTTAGGTTCATCCTCGGATTTGGCCATTCCATGGCGATTGTCGCATGCTAAAAACAAGACAAAATAAGGAAAAGCTATGCTGAAGGTGATCCAAGGTGTAAAATTTTTATTGGAAAAAGACCGACTAGGTTTGGCGGTACCCGCGTATGATTTTTTACATAAATAAGTTGGTGTCTCATTATATTTGCGGAAATGCGCTTCCAATTAGATTTTTACTTCGATAGCGAAAAGTGTACGTTACAATATTGACGTCTTTACCGCCTAATTTAAGATTACAATCATTATCAGCACGAGTTACAAAGCACAATGTGTAAAGTGCTATCTCCAGTTCAGGCGAACTTCCAATAATCAGGGTATCAACAGGCTTGTCTGTCCCTTGTTGATTAAAATGAAGTTTTACCACTGCCCCCTTCTGTAAAGTAAATAAATAAATTATCAGGTACAAAACTTTAAGGTTAATGTCTGATGAAATTTGTACACACATCTAAATGACTCAAATATATTATGTAGATAAAGATAGGTGGGCACTAGACCATTCTGGGGTGGGCACGGCCTACACGCTGCCGTGTCACGCGAAAGTCCTTTAACTTAAGAGAGGGCATAAAGCTAAATTGCTAATCGTAGATTTGATATCTACACTTGAAATTGAATAATGAACTACCCAATTTTTTTTAAATAGATATTTAACTATATTTGTAAGTGAACGCACTGAGTGAAAACATAAAATTAAATTATTTTATCGATAGAAAAAAATCGCGAAGATACGTCTAATTTTCAAGCAAAATCGATTGCTTTTCAATGTGATGCATATAACTGCGTCAATTTTTTAATATATAATATAAAACTATATTACCTAGGGACTGTACTAGCGATTTGCAAAAATAATGTATATTTTACGAGTAATTAAAATAAAAGTAATTCGGCGCTTAAAACGTTCTTATTCCGCGCAGAACGCTATCGTCTGTCGCACCTGACCCGAGGTAACAGGCATGTTTTATTTCATCAATCAGTCTTGATCGCTCCGTTGAGACGAGTAAACTGTGCTTCTGTGCTCCGGCCCGAGAAAATACATCGACCAAATTATGGCGAATGAAAAAACAAAAAAAAATGTCTAAAAGAACTTAAGAAGTCAAAAATTCAACTTATGGCGTATTGTAGAAGTCAAAAATTCAACTTATGGCGTATTGTACCTATTACTTTACTTTTATTATGTTTACGTAATATTTTACGTTAATAAGTAGTTTCACCTTACAATATAGACCCATGCGCGTTGACTTTTAATAACACAATACAATGCACAAGCGCTGGTGCAACGTAGGCGCGGGTAGTGTATGTAAAACAAATTGATGCGTTTGACTACTCGCGTGCTGGACGTAGGTGACAGTATGTAAAGTTTTTATAGTGCTAACATAAATTAAATCAATTTGACGCGAAACTTTGATTATATAAAGACGCGAAATTATCACATCATACTTCGTTAAGTAATTAAAAGTGTCATTACTGTAACAAATTTAAATTAAGCGACGACCGTCTGGCGCTGTGGTTAGAACGTGGACATTTGGCGCCTTAGGCGCCAACGGTCCCGGATTCGATTCCGGTCGGAGCAGATTTTTTGTGATAAATATGAATTTATGTATGTGCTCGAACCATGGACGTGTATGTTTATTTATATTTACTTGTGCTTTATTCATTTTTATTTATTTATGTATGTTTATCCGTTATTTCTATGAAATCTACAAATTCTTAATGATACTTATTGGGTTATATAATTGGGGTGAATGGGAAAAAAATATTTATTTATTTATTATTGTTAATTATTTATAGTAATTTTGTATTTCAGAGCTGCTGCAACACGAAATATCACACAAGCTGACGAATACGATCCAGTCAAATCCGTAAGCGGAAAGCTCTGATCAAATTTGTAAGTTTATTGCAATTGTTGAACTTAGGACATTAATAAATGTTGTGTAGATTTTTCTGGGGACTGAAATCTATTTACTGTCAAAATATATTTTGATGTGAAAATCTATTTCTAACCAAAATTGCTTCAAAATTTCGGTTAAAATTTGAGGCATTTCATTTCTTTAGACGTTCAAATTATTGTTTTTTTTTGTTATAAAATTAAAGATAGATTAATAAAGAGAGAGAGAGAATAAGAGAGATAGAGATTAATATTATAGACGTAAATAGCACCATGATATAATAGTGAATGAATTTACGTGAATTAAGTGAATAGGACGAAAAATTTATATTGTTTTTTTTTCAGATCATCTTCAACTTTAGACAATATTCCGACGTCTAAAGTCTAAAAAAAATTTTGTACAAAATAAGTTAGTACCAATTTCTCTCCTAAAAATTTTGTTATTCCATACTGGGTTCAACGATGATTTTAAATACAGTTTAATATTATCGAGGCAATCCAAAGACTGCGTAAACCTGCAAATTAAACAAGTATACTGGTAACTTGTGCAAAGCAAAATGTTGCTTACTTACACCCAATTTCCGAAAGTGTTGAAATACTGGTTAGTTCAGTTTTTGATAGATGTCTACTTTTGTAATCTCTATAGTTGTCTTTAATTTAAAATAAAGCATTCCTTACTATGTCAATACCATGACAACAAGCCTTTTTATTTTAACACGTTATGAGCACGAAAATAGTAAGGAATGCTTCATTTTAAAACTCAGTTTAAAGCATATTAAAAAGTGTTACAATAAATATTGATAACAAATTCAGAAGTTCGGATTTCAATATTTTGAGTTGGTGAATTTTGTCTGCCTATAATTTGTAACTTGAAGAATAAAGAAACGATTCGTATCGATTACAATGGCTACTGGACAAGGAGATTCAGGTAACATTTTTAAGAGATGTCTGAGTGTGAACGGAATAAGCCCGTTGTGTGGTCGAGAAGGTTACTCGACATGGAAATTTAAAATGCGAATGCATCTAATGCACGAGGACCTGTTGGAATGCATAGATGGGTATACTAATGACGAAGCTCCACTTAGCGTCAAAATTAAACGTGACCGACTAGCTTTATCGACAATCTGTCTTACTCTTGATGGCCCCGCTATCACTCATGTTAGAAGGGCTTCGAGTGCTAAAGAAGCTTGGGATGCCTTAGCAGCGGCATATGAGGATAAAGGTATGGGACGGAGGTTAGCCCTAGAGCGTCGTTTGTATAGATACTCGCTAGATGATTTTGAGAATATCGAAAGCTATATAAATGCAATACTATGTACAGCTCAAGATCTGCTTGATATTGGTAAGGTCATAGATGATGCTTCGATAGCAGCAATTCTATTAGGAGGCCTGACATCTAGGTATGATCCTCTTGTAATGGCCTTGGAAAATTCCAATATTGAGATTACCTCAGAGATCGTTAAGAGCAAATTATTAAACGAATTTGCTAAGAGCTCTACTGGTTCTGAAACAGCCTTACGTAGTAATTTCAGACAGAAAAAGTCGTCGACTTCAAAAAGGAAGAAGAATGTTGTCTGTTATAATTGTAAAGAGCCAGGGCATAAACGCCCGGATTGTCCACATATCAAGGACAAGAAAGCTCAAAGCACATCCAGTCGTGACACTACTCTATTGAGTGCATTGAACGTAAGTTCGACCAACACTTTTAACAAAAGATGGATAGTGGACTCGGGAGCGACAACACATATGACTTCGAGGTTGGATTGGCTTGGTAATGCTCAGCCATTTGAATCTGGTAAGGTGACTTTTGCTAATGGTGAAATAGCTAGTAGCAAACTTATTGGTGACGTTCAATTGTGTAATCAAAATATCCGATGTATCAAAGATGTCATTTATGTACCAGATTTAAGAGCGAATTTAATATCTGTTAGGAAAGCTGTTAATAAGAATCTTATAGTTGTTTTTGATAAACAGGGTTGTAATTTTTATAATAATATTGACTTTTCTTGTACAGGAACTCCTGTGTTACATGCTTGGGAGTGTGGTGGATTGTACGCATTAGACGGTACGGTAGTTGATCTACAGGGTGAAATATCAGCTCATAATGTGCACCTTGACTTGTCGCAGTACCAACTTTGGCATAAAAGGATGGGACATCTATGTCGTATAGGTATGCAAAAGTTAAAAGATTATACAGTAGGTGTAGTTTTTGATAAAGTTGACACGGATCCATGCATAGCCTGTGTCGAAGGCAAGCAAGCTAAAAAGCCTTTTAAATCAATATTGTATAAAAAGGCGACAGCACCGTTGGAGTTAATTCATTCTGATATTGCTGGTCCAATGTCAGTTTCATCTTTTAATGGAAACAAATACGTTCTTTATTTGATAGATGAAGAATGTGTTTTACTTATTTCATAGATGCAAAGAGTAAGGTTAAAAGTAAAATTTGCGATTTTATGAATTTTATTGAAAGACAGACGAACAAGAAAATAAAAATCTTTAGAACCGACAATGGCACTGAATTCGTTAATAAAGAGTTATCAGACATTTTCGTATCTAAAGGCATTTTACATAAACCTTTGTGTTCCATATAATCCACAACAAAACGGTGTTGCGGAGCGCACTGGTCGTTCTGTAATGGAGAAAGTTCGTTCTATGCTTTCAGAAAGTTCTCTACCTAAAGTTTATTGGGAAGATGCTGTAAAGTGTGCCGTATACTTAAAAAATCGATCTCCTCATTGTGCATTGGACGGGGTAACGCCGTTTGAAAGATGGTTTAATAAGAAACCTGATCTGTCCCATGTGCGTATATTTGGGTGCAGAGCACTAGTACATGTGCCATCCTGCCTGAGAGATAAGCTTGATGTGAAAGCCACAGAGCACATTTTTGTAGGATATACAGACGATCCAAATAGTTATTTCTTCCGTAACGTACATAACGCAAGGCGTTTGGTTAAAGGTAGAGATGTAAGCTTTTTTGAAAATAACTTTAGTACTTTAAGACCTTCAAAAGCAGTCGAAACAGTAAAGGTCAGTAGTAATGACATAATACCTCTTGCATCATGTAATTATAGACGAGACATGACGACTGAAGACTTGGGAGAACAGCATCAAGGTGATGAGAGCTTACCGTCTGCTATTGAAACAGTAGCTCACCATGAAGAAATACAGCATTTTCAGCCCTGTATTGATGTTGCTGAAACTTCTGTAGTGCCTATGAATTTGCCTGATGCTGAAGATGTTGTTACGGAAAACACAGCTGTTGAGTGTGAGGATATTCCTGAAAGAAGATATCCAGAGAGAGTACGAAATAAACCAAAATACTTTGGTATGGATTTTACGTCCTGGATTGCTACTTCGGTTGAAGATGTTTGTGAAGAGCCTACAACTTTCGCTGAAGCTATAAATGCTGATGACAAACGCAGCTGGCTTTCAGCAATGGAAGAAGAATATAAATCTTTACAGAACATGAAAACTTGGACGTTGGTTGATAGACCTGACAAGAAGGTCATACATTGTAAATGGGTATATAAGTTGAAGAAGGACGCACAAGGTAATGTGAAGAAATATAAGGCACGCTTAGTTGCGAAAGGATATACTCAAGAAGCCGGAGTTGATTACCATGAAACCTTTTCGCCGGTCGTACGCCATTCTTCATTACGTACTTTGTTGGCGTTAGCTGCAGAGCTGGATCTTCATGTACATCATTTAGATGTGGATACCGCTTTCTTATATGGAGATTTAGAAGAGGAGGTGTACATGGAACAACCACAAGGGTTTGTTTGCAGCGGAGATGAAAGTAAAGTGTGTCTCTTAAAAAGGTCATTATACGGCCTGAAGCAGGCACCGAGAGCATGGAACACAAAGTTAAATAGTACTTTGTCTTTAATTGGATTTTCGCGAACACCTTCAGAACCGTGTGTTTACATAAAAAAGTTTGGTAGTAACTTTGTCATTTTGGCTGTCTATGTCGATGACATTCTTATATTTTATAAAGACCAAGGACATTTTGAAGTTGTCAAAAATGACTTAAGCAAATATTTTTCTTTGAAAAATCTAGGAAAATTAAGTTATTACCTAGGTCTGAATATACGTAAAACTAATAATGAAATTACGGTTAATCAGAAAACATTTATAAACACGATGTTGAAAAAGTTTAACATGCAAGATTGCAAAAGTGCTAATACACCACTTGCATTGGACAAACAAGAGACGAAGATTGAGCGATTTCATGATAGTCGCTTATATATGAGTTTGATTGGTTCTCTGTTTTACGTGGCAATGAATAGCAGACCCGACATTGCGTATACATTAAGCTATCTGAGCTCATTTAATGCTGATCCTACTATTGGAAATTGGGAAGCTGCGAAGCGCGTATTACGATACCTGAAAGGTACGTTGGATTACAATATAACGTACAAGAAAACTGGGCGATATTTGAATGGTTTTGTTGACGCTGATTGGGCAAACGATAGTATTGACCGCCGTTCCTATACTGGTTTTGTTTTTCAATTAGCAGGAGGGCCAGTATCTTGGGAATCTAAAAAGCAGCCAACGGTAGCACTTTCATCGACCGAGGCGGAGTATATGGCACTGTTCTGCTGCCAAGGAAGCCGTATTTTTAAGACGTTTCCTTTACGAGGTAAGTGGAATAATAGATATTGTCTCATTGTACGGTGACAGTCAAAGTGCACAAAAAATCGCTACAAATCCTATCCACCACGGCCGAACGAAACACATAGATACAAAATATCATTTTATACGCGAAAAAGTTGCTGACAATGTTATTAAATTACTGTTTGTATCTACTAATGAGTTGGTAGCTGATCTGTTAACAAAACCTTTAAGACGTATCCCACATAAGAAATGTGTAACAATGTTAGGGTTGCCAACATAGGGTTGACACCGATATAATTTATTTTGTTACATTTTTATTTTTACGTTAGCTTTATTTTGTCCTACTATATAGATTAAGGGGGCATGTTGAAATACTGGTTAGTTCAGTTTTTGATAGATGTCTACTTTTGTAATCTCTATAGTTGTCTTTAATTTAAAATAAAGCATTCCTTACTATGTCAATACCATGACAACAAGCCTTTTTATTTTAACAGAAAGGCTGATCAAATCATTATTCAACTAACATGCTGCAACATTTGACAGTAGTGTTTAAATCAGTTCGAGTTTCTGAAACGTAGGTTAGTGAAAATTTACTAATCTTTGATCGATTTGATTTGACATGAGAATTATTTTTAGAGATGGAACTATGAACGACACAAAATGAATGATTTCAGTAATATAACTGAAATCATTCATTTTGTGTTGTTCACAGTTAATTTTCAACTACCTACGCATAAACTCTAATTGTGTCGTCGCTACTTTTCTTGGCTACTTTTACGTGGCTACTTTACGTGGCTACTACGTTACGTGGCTACTTTTCTTCCTGTGGATGTCTTACGACTACCACAAGAAGAAAAGTAGCCACGACGACTAAGGGAGTTTAGTGCCATAAGATACATTTATATTTCATTCTATAGTTATTTTTTTATTTCATTCTATAGTTCATTTCATAGTTCATTCTAAGCTATAAACAAACTCTAGAATACACGAGTCGTCACTACCTTTCTTCCCGTGTATGTTGTAAGAGACGACTATCTGTGAAATCCACACCCAGACTACTTAGTTTTGGCGTGGCTGACCCCAGCTAGGCCACAAAAAAACTGGAAAATAGATTGTTTGAGTATGCCGCTATAATGTCCAGAGATACGAGTAGGTATAGTATGTCTGAGTTTGTCGGCATCAGAGTTTGTCGCTTGCGCGTTTCAGAGATACGTGTGGCTCAGGTGGGGCAATGTTACCTGACCCTGAGTCACACGAATATCGAAAACGGAAAAACATATCATAGCAAAAATCTGTTTGCTGATATAGATAGGCGGCAGTTTGTCGGAGTTTGTCAGACAAGTAAGGAATTTCAACCCTGCATTACTTCAAGAAAAATATTTACAAAAATGCTTATATCTCGAAAACGGTGCAGCGAAGTTAAAAAATAATGAAATTTTTGACTCCCGTGCACTCCCACAGCCAATGAGGACACACATAATAGAGTTACAAAAATGGTCAAGTGTGGGTTTGACTTTTTTTCATTTAGGATGAACTGTACCCACTAACGTATAAAGAATGTTCAACGACCAAGTCACATAACATTAACTATAATAATAAAGAAATCGCTGTAAGGAACCTTAGACTTGGCACGACTTTGTCTAGATTTCATTACTTTTTAGAGATAAACAAGCAGCTCCATCGAGACTTGGCTAGTTTTTTACAGAATGTTTTTGGTGGGATTTCACTTCTTTTCGTAGAAACGTGAGCTTATTGATTTATTTTATTAGATTTTCTTATTTGACACAGTTTTTTTCTTTTTAGGGGTAGTTTTTTTAATATTACAAATCTTTCTTTTCTTTATTGGAAGCCCACCAAGTTGAATATTTTTTGTAAAGGCGGTATGTCGATATCTCTAATAGTTTGGTTGGGCTCTTGTGTTTTCTAATCAGGGTCACCAGGTACAGGTCCAGATCTTCGATTATCCTAGTTTTTATAGTTTTCCCTTTATGTGGCCATTAAACCCTAACTCCGTACCATATTTCAGCTCTCTGAGTTTATGGGAAGTACAAGTTCAATTTTATGATCATGAGTGAGTGAGTGAGTGTCTGTCATAAATGCGAAAATTTGCTTTCGCTTAACTTAGGAACTAAATGACCTACAGACTTGAAATTTTGGATTTTAAGTATGTGATTATAGCTTACTGGATGACGAAAATTTCTGCGTTCTCATCTTATCCAGAGGTTCTCAAATAGGGGCCTGAAAATGCGGCGAAATGGTTCCAGTAAAGGATGGTACGGCAGTGTTTGCTTCGCGCTCGACTTGGCGGGGGCACTGCCGTGCCCCCAGATTTAGGAAAAAAAAATAAAACGTATTGCGATTTATATAGATTTTGTCACCACTGAGAAGTTTTATTGCCTAGTGGAAAAGTTAAGATTGTAGGTGCATTCGCGAAAGTTTATGATCGGTTGCTTTTTGTCCTTATTGCTACGCGATAGAGTCGAACAGTAGTCGAGCATAAACTTTCGCGACTGTACTATAGCGACATCTAAGTGATGTTCTGATTTTAGTGCCATCATGATTTTTACACTGGACTAGATTTGTTTTAGCTCCATATTAAAAGTTATATCTAATGATAAAATGGTGCCACCATATTCACACTCAATTTTAACACTAATTGTTTGATTTCAGTAACACCGAACGACGGGTTTATCGGTTAATCGGGCAAAGACGGCTTTCAAAAAACGGAAAGCTAAGGAAGCAAAAGACCAAAGTATCTATGATGCAAGTGAACGACTTATCATTCATAGCCAAAGTATAGACCGTATTCTGAAAAAAAAAAATTTACATACACACGTTAATTATTGTAAATTAAAGCGATTCTTACGGTTAACAATTTCAAAAATTGAAGGCGACATTATAAGAGAGGTAAATAAATATATTTGTCACTACCTTTTCGTATTATTTAAATCTGTACTCCAAGTATTTTTGGTGTTTGAAATATGTTTACGTCTATGCTTATCCGACGAGTGCTTAGCAGGTAAATGTAAATAAAGCACTTATTATGTTAAATACCTATATTCTAAATAAATAATAATATTTATTACCTACCTTTTCGTTTTACTTGTCACAAGTGAAAAGTATTTTATACTTATTCACAGTTCAAAGTACGGATAAATAGTCCAACTCGCACTTAGCCAATTTTATCTGCCTAAGTTAGGTTATACTGTGCGCGATCACACAAAACATGAAGAGGGAGTGAACTTATCGCTGCGATGGTCGAGACCGGAACGTGTGAGGCGCGCGGGTGAAATCTGATATTTTTCTAGCTTTATACCCGCTTTATACGAGGTACGCCTAACAAGTGCCATTCACATTTATTTAATCATATTTATCTATGTTCAAAAGAACTTTTCATTACGACAAGCCGTTTTAAAAATATAAGCCTTGCCACATTCATGCAACTTGCATAAATAATTCGTCAAATATGCCAAACTACTCCAATTTAACATGTTGTAGATGAACGCGATATGAACGCGATCAACGTGGCATGCTTAAAGCAATTACAAACTCCTGTATCTTAGTGTTGCAGGAGATGTGCGTAACCATGTTTTATAACCGTTTGGTCATTCGATGTAGCGTGTGGCTAATCCCAGCTGGGCCACAAAAAAAAACTGTGAACAATAGATTGTTTGAGTATGCCGACAAACTCTGACAAACTCTAGACATTCTAGAGTTTGTCGGCAAGTTTCAGCATTTGTCGCTTGCGCGTTTCACAGATACGTGTGACTTCATTTTCTAAAATCACTTTCACGTTCTTCACGTTTTCAAAAAAAAAAAAAAATCAGGCCATAAAAGTTGTAGAATTTAGAAAAGGTTCTGTTAGTATTTTCGCAAAAAATGATTTTGAAGGAGATTTTAAAGAGTTAAAATATATCCTTAGGAATATTTAGATTAATACAAGTGAAGACCAAGATTTTATTCGTGAACTAGCTGTGCCCGCGAACTACGTTTCCCCATTATAATTTTTTCCCGTTTTTGCAACATTTTGATTGATGCTCAGCTCCTATTAGTCGTAGCGTAATGCTATATAGCCTAAAGCCTTCCTCGATGAATGAACTATCTACCACAAAAAGGTTTTTTCAATTTGAATCAGTAGTTCCTAAGACAAGCGCGTTCAACCAAACAAACAAACAAACTCTTCAGCTTTATATATTATAGATAGATATAATAAAGCTTTATAATATTATAATATTAGTATAGATTAGCATGCGAGGCAACCCAAGGGGTTAAGTAATTCAAATAAACAAGACCTACTTAAATGTCACTCAATGCCAAAACCAAGAAGGGTTTTTTTCAATAACCTACAAGTCAATGCAGAAGTTTGTGATCTTGACAGTATTAAAAATAGGTATAAGATATGTTGATTATAGTTAGCAAATTATTTTCCTAAGGGCAGGAGGCTTTTTGGTTTTATTTTATTTAATGTAAGTAAGTTGATTTTTATAATAAAGATTATCTTCACACAAAATATGGGACTACTGTTTTTTATTTGTTATTATAAACTTCTCTATTCTCTATCCCAGTTGTAGTACTTATGTATAAATGCTAGTTGTTGAACTACAGGGATTATTAGTTTCTATATAAAAATGCTTTATTTTATTGAATAGCTTCAATAACTAAGTTTGTTTTGTTTTATTGATTGATTTAAAAATGTGATAATATTTTTTTATACTTGGGTAAGCAAAAATCATGTTGCTTTTATTTGATATGGAAATACAAATAAGTACATAATAATAATTAATCACCTACTGTTTTTCTTTTAATATTTCCAAATAATTACAGTTAAATAACGCTAATGTAAATAAAATACGCATACTCAATTATAACTAATCATATCCTATAGTTACAAGAGATGTTCCATTTATTTAATGTTATGAGTGGCTAACGAAATCCATCGCAAGACTTCGCGTAACCACGTTAGTATAGAAAATAGATTGAAAAGTGGTTACGCGTAAATCCTTTAACTTGAATATAATATTACTTAATAAAGATATGCAAAAAAAATCAACACAGTTAATTAAAACTTATTCGTACTAATATTTTTTAAATACTTGTTAACAAAATACGTGTTAATTTTAGACATATGATGAAAAATTGCTTAAAATCTTTACGTTCCATTTTCTCAGATAACGACCTCGTGAGTTGCATGATATTGGCCTGACACGGCAGCACGGTCCCCCTCTATAATAGGCCTATGATAACATTTATGAAAAAAAATCGCATACAATTGCAGTATATGTTATTAAGAATAATGTACTGTACCTACTTATTTAACTATTGGATGTTTGGATATATTCAAAAATCATTGGTTGTTGAACAAATGAACCTTTTATTATGTGATTCGTTGATAATTGAGGTTGTTGATATTTTGAACCTTTTATGTTGTAAGTATAAAAATGGTAAGTATTTTGATTCATTGAAATATTAAACTGCTGATTAAAAATATTTTACATTTTTGCTGTTGATATTTTGCTTGTTGACATTGAGTAGGTAAACCGATTTTTGTATCTCTACGATTTTATTATATATAGAGATAGAGATGTAAAATTGATGACATTATGATGAAAAAATGATATTGCTCATTATGACCACCTCCCGAGTTGATGCACTATTGCGCTCGTTTTACAGCATTTTGAATTGTTGCTCGCAAAGCAACTGGCTCCAAATCGGCGATTTATGATTCAATGTTAGACTTACAAGATTTTTGATTTATTGTGGTAAGAGCGAGATTTCGAAAGCCCTAAAGGAAGAAGTCTGGCACCGTTAGATCTGGTGATCTGGGGCCAATCGCGCTAATTTACAGTTCGAACGGACCGTTAAGGTTCAATTCCAATACAATTTTGTGATAATGAGAAATTCCATTACAATTCAACTTTGGACAAAATTGGTATCGCGCTAATTTCTACATGAGAAATGAACCGCAAGCAAAGCTGGAACGCATTGGGAAGAGATAGATAACAAACAGAGAGATAACAGAAAAGATCTGAAAAAAGCCAATCTTTAATCCAAAAAAAAAGGTAGCATCGCATGAACTTTGCAATTTGACAGCGGTTCCGTTCCAACTTCAATCGGGTTGCGTTCCAATTATCGCGATACGAAATGTCATAAAAGTTGTAGTTCAGTCGTAGTTCAATTCCAATCCAACTGCATTTATTTCTCGCGATTGGCCTTCTGTTTTAAATCTCCAAAACGGGAGATCACTTGGCTCGGAAATTGGTAAAATAAGCAGTAACAATAATTTTTGTCTTTTTGTTCGCCTTATTACCTACAGCAGCCGTGGCACGGGCTGCCAAGACTGGACTAGAGTCACGCATTATCTCACAATTTTTGTGACATAATCTCTATGTCTTAAATAGTGGCACGGTGGCGCGTATTAAGTGGGACTGACATTAGAAAAATTTCTTGATGCTTGTCAAGGGACAGGGATCAAGGGACTGAGCTTTACCACAAACTATTTGCTTTCCGACTGCTGCTACACTACATCTTCTAAAGTATTAAAGCCCTTGCTACAATCACAGCAGGCGGCGCACGGGTACGCCAAGAAAGTGATAAAACTCAGTCACACGTGTTCCTTGACGAGCGTCAAGAAAATTTATCACGTCAGTCATACTAAATACGCGCCACCGTGCTAGGTACTCTTTAAGACATAGAGATTATGTCACTGAAATTGTGAGATAATTCGTGACTCGCGTGAGTCGAGTCCAGTCTTGGCAACCCATGCTACGCCTGCAGAGATGGCTTAAAAAGACAACGATAAATAGGGACAATCCTAAAGGAAAGCTAAAAATAATATAAAGAAATAGTGGTACGTTTGCCGGAACAGACATAAAAAGAGAAGAACCTAATTAAATAAAAACTAGACTGTTCGTTTTTCGTTTGATAGAGATAACACTCTACGAATGTGCTACGCCTGCAGAGATGGCTTAAAAAGACAACGATAAATAGGGACAATCCTAAAGGAAAGCTAAAAATAATATAAAGAAATAGTGGTAGGTAAGTAACCTAAGTAATTTTGTATGGAAAAGGATGGTACATTTCTGCCATCTGTCAAGATTATATGTACGACGTTTGCCGGAACAGACATAAAAAGAGAAGAACCTAATTAAATAAAAACTAGACTGTTCGTTTTTCGTTTGATAGAGATAACACTCTACGAATTTATAATACTATGTTCATATACTTACGCCATTCAGATCCTCATATTTTAAATATCCTAAGTAGTTTAGACGGTTAGCCTGCTCTTCTTTCGAGAAGTATATCCAATTATGCAAACCTTGAAAACAAAAGGTACGTAATGACTGTAGGTATGTGTGACAAATTAATATTAAAATAGCTTATTAGCATCATTTTTACTGACGCTTTGTTTATTTTTAGGGTACCTACCAGAAACTTGTCCATTCTTAAGTTCCGAAACGAAGGTGTGCTCAAACCCAGAGCTGCTTATCTTTCCTTTTCCTCGAGAATATAAACTAAACCATAATTGTTTCAAAAAATCTCTCTGTTGTTTGGGATCAGGAGTAACATAACCTGAAAAATATTGAATTATAATAAAAATATTTATTATCGGAAAAATCAATAATCGCTTTCAAGAATGTAATAGGTACCTATTGGGGAGTTGAGGCCTATGGCACCTCACCTCATATAATTTGTAACTTGAGAGAAGCTAGAGAGGACAGCAGCAGCCAGCAGCTTCGCTCGTGTTAAACAATATTCTTTAGGTGCTAAAACCACTGCATTGATTTTCAGACTTTATTACCCTATTTCACACCTACTTACTTATTTAGGTATTTATTAACAGATGTAATTCTGTTGTAACATGGGTAGGTAATAGGGTTAGCTCAGCGGAGTTTAAATAAGGCGAGTGATTGATTCTAACAATTTATTCACTCAACCCAGGGCGTGAGTCTACATTTACAAGGGAACCGTTGTCACTATAAGTGTCCTTATGGAATACCACTTCCCTGCCGTGTGCTCCGTCCGGTGCGCGTTGACCTTGACAACACCCGCTGCTGCCCCGGAAACGTTCAGGACGTGGTAGGCAGTCCCGTAGTAAGAAACCCTGGAATCCCGCAAGGTAGACATTTTACAATATGTCCGAAAATGTCGAACTGACTGCTACATGTCGTCGAAGATGTAGGCATAAGCACAACTAGCAGAGTGGCTACCATCAACATTAAGCAGTGATCAGTGATGTTGAAATGACATGAGAAATGAACAGATCCAATTAATTAAAACAATACAATTAACAATTTCATTGTTGTATAGAATAATTTGACCACATCAAATTATTATACCTAACACTTACATTTCACAATAGATTATTTGTTTATAATGCGTAATTTCATTTGTAATTAATATAGAAATAAATATAAATATATTGCACGTATTTGATCGCAATAAAATTAATTAATTCATTGTACAGAATGATGATTATTGATTGAATTATTTAATTAATACACGATATATGATTCAATTCATACTACTATTTAAAGCTTAACACATTAGGCAGTAATATTGCGCAATAAATTAAATGATTAGACATACATTAAATTATAATTGCAACATTTTAAACTTGAATGTATTAAAGACGGTAGACTGAAACAAAGCGTATACATTTTGGAAACGTGAAGACTAAATTACGCCTAATAGACTACATGGAATATGGTCATGAATGATACTAAGCAATAAGGCAAAATACGCATTAATCACACACTGGAATTTCTACAAACTTACTTAAATTAGATAGGTACTATATTTTTGCAACACTCACCCAGTCGGGGTCGGGACAGCTCACTAACTAATAACGTTATATTTCACAATTTAGGGAACAGCTTGATACGTATAAACTTTGTAGGTGATTCACAACAATTAGATAAGATTTGGTAGATATATGAAATATTCAGTAGTCCATGAAATTGCTGTTAGCTGTTCGGGATCGGCGGTCGAAGTCAAAGTGAATGACGAATGTCCTTCAGAGCTCGACCCCGCGCTCTGTCAAACGTCTTGCGAGTTGCGACCAATTTCATCTAACGCCTACCGTTAAGAGTAGGCAACGCATAAGAATACCAGTTTGCATGTAATAATTGTTTAGCGTTTTAGTTATTAATGAATTATTTCCTTTTAATTTGTTATTTCAATTAGGTAGTTTATGTTTTAAGTTGTAAATAGTATTCTAGTTTAATAAAAAGTATTATTGTAAAGAATAACGTTAGATAATTGCTGAAATAATTAAGATTAAGCAGCGTACGTAAAAAATTACGTTACATACCCCCCTTTTTTGAGTAGAATTTTGCCTAAGTAAAATTCCTTACAGGCTTCTTACCTCAATAGCTATTTTTTTAAAATCTAAATTCATCATCTCATTCGTACTTCACACACTCATAACTCACAGTCATAATTGCTAATCACAATAACATTTGTGATACAGCCTCGGTCAAATTGAGTATTTGCTTAATTACTGCAACTTACTCGAAATAGCTAAAGATGGATGTTCTTTTGATAAACTAGGTAGAAATTGTACAAAAATTAAATGTGAACGTGCTATCTTGAATAGGTAGTACTCAAGATATAAAAGTTTATAGAAATTTATGCGTGGCAATAATGTAGGAGTAGATACTTGCCACAATAATTTTTATAAATAAATATGAAATTACGAAATTTTTTTATAAAACTGAGATAGAATTTTTAATTTTTGTACATCTGTTATATTTTGTAATTAGTCAATTTAATATCTTTAATGTGCCAATGACCAATATTTTTTCCTTGCATGTCTTCCAGAACGTAAACTAGTGGTGATTTTTTCCCTACTACACGACATTTAACAAACTTAGGAGCTAGCTTCTTAGTAAATTTGTTATCACTGTCGCTTTGGTAATATGTACGCTTCCAAACATAATCCCCTAAATTAAATTCAGCGCTCTTTCTACGCAGATTATAATTAGTACTATTTCTAGAATGAGCCTTTATTAACGCAGCCTGTACTTGTTCAAACGTCTTACGAAGGATGCCGAGATTTTCTGCGTATTCATCTCTGGGTGAAAATATTAAATCACTAGTTGTATCTATGTCCAAATAGTGAGATCCGCATGTAACTAGTTCTCTGCCGTAAACTAGGAATGATGGTGTGTAACCAGTTACTTCGTTTGTAGAGGAATTAATTGCGAACTGAATTTTAGAAATATTTTTGTCCCAAGATCTATGATCGTCGCTTTCAATGAAGGAAGAAATAGCAGTAACAATTGTTTTGTTGTACCGTTCAACCATGTTTACTTGTGGAGTGTATTTGGGGGTATATTGAACATTAGGTACCTTATACTTCTGAAACAATTGTTTTAGGATGTTGCTAGTAAATTGTCGGCCGTTATCCATAAGAACTGTGCTTGGAACACCGTGGACAAGAAAAATCCGTTCTTCAATTATTTTTGCGAGTATTTCAGCTGTTGCACGTCTTACGGGAAATAGGAGACAGAATTTGGAAAAGCAACAAGTTACGACAAACAAAAAGGTATTTTGTTGTCTACTTGGTGGCAATGGTCCAACCAAATCCATACTTATAACTTGGAAAGGTCTACAACAATCTTTGGGACGACCCATAGTACCTAGCGTTGTGTGGTTAGGATGTTTGTAGGATTTACATATATCACAATTAGTAACAAAGTCAGCTACTTCGCGGTGCATATCAGGCCAAAAGTATTTAAGTGACACGCGTCTATAGGTTTTTAATATACCGAAATGACCTGCGGTCGGACATGAGTGATTGCTATTTATGACGTGTAATCTATTTTCACGGGGAACAACTTCCTTCCATTCAAATTCCTTGGCAAGGGGATGCAAGCACTTTTTCAAACGATATAGTTTGTTGTTTTTAACTTGATAGTCGAGAAATGATTGGGGACTATTTTGACAGCCATTGAAGATATTCAAATACCAAGGATCGCTTATATTTTGGGTAGTATTGGAGGGCAAACTATTAATAGTGGCAAGTGCAGAAATATTTACACGCGAGAGACTATCCGGAACTACATTATCCGACCCACGGCGATGTCTGATTTCGCAATCGAAGGCGGAAAGTCTAACTCCCCAACGAGCTAAGCGGCCTGTAGGGTTATTTAAATTCAAAAACCATTTCAAGGCTGAATGGTCAGTATAAATAATAAATTTTTGACCATTCTCTAAGTAGCATCGCCAGTGTTCGATAGCGGTCAATACAGCTAATGCTTCGCGTTCTGTGGCGCTGTAATTTTGCTCTTGTTTAGATAAGGACTTGCTCATGTAGGCGATTACTCTTTCAACGTCATCCTGAGTTTGAGTTAATACGGCGCCTATACCAACATCACTAGCATCGGTGTGTACTTGAAACGGTTTTGAGTAGTCAGGACAGGATAATACCGGGGTAGAAATAAGAAATTTTTTTAGGGTTTTGAAAGCTTCATCCGCCTGAGTAGACCACTTAAACGGCGGTGCATTTTTAGCCTGAGATGTTAATTTATTCAACGGAGAAGTTATAGCACTAAAGTTCGGTATGAACCTGCGGTACCATGACGCTGTACCTAAAAATCTACGAACTTCTTTTCGGTTCTTAGGTATAGGGTAGTTTACGATAGCTTCCACCTTTTCAGGGTCAGCGTGCAACCCATTTGAGTCCACCACATAACCCAAATATCTTAATTGGTTTCTAAAAAATTTACTTTTTTCGAAGTTGATAGTGAGGTTTGCAGATGTCAGTTTTTCCATAACGCGCACAAGAAGTGAAATGTGATGTTCGAAAGATGATGAGACTATTATGATGTCATCTATGAAAACAAAGACCCTATGCTCGAATTCTGGGCCATAGAATAATCTATCTACCAAACGCTGTTGAGTAGCTGAGGCGTTTGTCAAGCCAAAGGCCATGGACTTAAATTGAAATGTGCCACGTGTTGGAATATAAAAGGCTGTCTTACATCTATCTTCTTCCCGTATTAAAATTTGCCAAAAACTTTTTGATAAATCTAAACTAGTAAGATATTTTGCATCCCGAAGATTGTCCAAAATCTCAGCAATATATGGTAGGCTATAAGCGTCCTTTTTGGTAATCGAATTGAGCTTACGACTATCCAAACAAAATCTTAGCTCTCCATTTTTCTTAGGAGTGAGAAGTACTGGTGAAGACCATTCACTCTCACATGGTTCAACAACATCCTCTTTAAGCATATCATCAAGCTGTTGAACTAAGGCTCGTTGCTTTTCTAACGACATCCTATAGTAGCGTTGACGAATGGGGGCAGCATCCCCAGTGTCAATGGAATGCGTAATTAAAGAGGTTCTACCTAGACCACGTACCTCGTATGAAATGTTACGAAACTGGGAAATAATGTGATCAGCTGTGACTTTTTGATCATCAGTTAAATGATCATAGTCACAAAGATTCTCATTCTTACTCAGGGCTAAGTTATTTAGGGTGGCATCAGAGTCTGAAGTTAAAACTACGGAGTTAATATTTTTAGGGAACAAATTGAAGTTTTTCCAAAAATCCATACCAAGAATTAAGGAATTTTTTATTTCAGGAACTACATATACGTCTAAGATATGAAGTTGATTCAAGAATTTAAGAGGTAGATGAATCAAACCGATACTTTTTAACTTTTGGCCACCTGCAGCAGTAAATTGTAAGGGTGGGCTGTGTTGCAAAGTAAAACCTATATCAATAAAATATTTATGGCTGTTGTTGCCTAAAATGGATACGGAAGAACCAGTATCCAATAAACCTACTATATTTTTATCATGCAATTCAACAGAGACGAATGGACGTGGATAGTGTGTAACGCTGTTGTGGATTGAAGAAACAGAATAGCATGAAAAGAAACTTGATATAAATTGTAGCCAATTTGACCAATCAGTGCGATCAAATTTAATACTATCACTACAATCCACATTAATTAGTTTTTTGGTTTAGAGTTACACTCTGAACATTCTGGATAGCGAACACCTTTTTTGCCACATTTGAAGCAAATCGGAAAATGTGGTTGTCGACATTGACCAAGAGAATGAGTGTCGACGCGGCATCTTGGGCAGTACGTACGCTTAGTGTTCGAGGTACTAGGAGCACTAATAGCATTTAAATTATAATTTTTAGAATGTTCACCTGGCTTATGATTATAATTATTCTGATAACTTCTATATCTAAATTTATTAAAATTATTATTCATATAAGAATCATTAGTGTACGAACCGTAATTATGATTTTTATTAAGTGATGACCCAGACGGTTGGCGATTGTACGCAAATTCTTTTGCCAGTGTCTCAGAATTAGCTTTAGGAGGTTCGTGAAAACGTGCTGTGCGTGATTGAATATTTTCGTAGCTGCGACACAGATCTTTGAGGTTATCAATGCTAGAAATATTAGGTGAAGCTGCGAGAGTACTGGCATATATAGGTCTAATATTATGCAATAAGATTTCTAATTTGTCCTCCTCTGATAATGGCTTAGAAAGACGAGAGAACATGCCATGCATTATAGAAATATAAATAGCTATATTTTCTTGTTCACCCTGTGTACGCATTCGGATTTCAGATAAAAGGCGGTAGTCGTAGTCACTATGGCTGAAATCTTGTTTGAGAAGGACTACCAGGTCATCCCAGGTCTGAACTTTATCCTGAATACATCTAAACCAATGTAACGCATCGTCAGTGAAGATCTCGTAAGCGAATGTTAGCAACTTGTCGTTTGACATGCTCCTAGATATAGCCAACTCTTCAGCTTTTTGAATGAATGATCTAACACATGTTTTGCCAGAATATTTTAGTTTTCCTACAACTTCAGAAACCATCTTCTTCTCGCAGGTAATAGTAATCAAGTCAGAAATTGGTTCTGAATTTGTTGGAATTTGAGCAGGTTCGCATTTTAGTTTTTTTAATTCGTCGAAATATTGTTTGTACATTTGTGAACACTCCATGTATTTAGTATTTATTTCATCTGTTCTATTGATTCTTAGCAGCCTAAAGTAAATGTGGTGGAGTATGGTTTCCGTTCTAGAGTATGCATTTTTATCAAATTTAATTTTTAATCCTTCCAAATTATCTTTAATTTTAAACAAAGTGTCTTGTACCTGTGCTATATCAATTTTCGGTTCCAAATGTGATTCTAAAATGTCTTCAGGAGGTAAGAGTGGGGCTAATTTAACAATTTGTTTCCTTAGATCTTGAACCGATTCTCCCGTAGAACCACCTCTAACAGCAACCTCATATTCTAATTCGGATTTTTGTAATGACAGGTATTTTATTTGATAAGACATTATGATTATCCCTTTTAATGGATGTGTGTTGCAATAGACAAATCAAAAGCGGTGAACTTAGTCTAAAATACAAGCGTGAAGCAACTAAAACTACAGCACAATACCAACAATGACAGTCTTCCAAATTCAGTAGGTATTTTAAATAAGTAATAATAATAAGTTAATAGCGATTTTATAATTTAGTATAATAATGTAAAAATAATGTATTTTATATTTTAGTAAATATAAAATTTTCAATAGATTTATTATTAGATGTGTTAAAAAAAATTATAATAAGAACTACAATTTTAGAAGACACAACTAAAACTAAAAGCTCACAAGGACGACTAAAAAACACCAATGAAAACTACAAAATGCAAGGAAGCAAATACAAGTGACCACGGTTCTGTAAGATACCTATTGTATGGGCGCCATTGTAACATGGGTAGGTAATAGGGTTAGCTCAGCGGAGTTTAAATAAGGCGAGTGATTGATTCTAACAATTTATTCACTCAACCCAGGGCGTGAGTCTACATTTACAAGGGAACCGTTGTCACTATAAGTGTCCTTATGGAATACCACTTCCCTGCCGTGTGCTCCGTCCGGTGCGCGTTGACCTTGACAACACCCGCTGCTGCCCCGGAAACGTTCAGGACGTGGTAGGCAGTCCCGTAGTAAGAAACCCTGGAATCCCGCAAGGTAGACATTTTACAATATGTCCGAAAATGTCGAACTGACTGCTACATGTCGTCGAAGATGTAGGCATAAGCACAACTAGCAGAGTGGCTACCATCAACATTAAGCAGTGATCAGTGATGTTGAAATGACATGAGAAATGAACAGATCCAATTAATTAAAACAATACAATTAACAATTTCATTGTTGTATAGAATAATTTGACCACATCAAATTATTATACCTAACACTTACATTTCACAATAGATTATTTGTTTATAATGCGTAATTTCATTTGTAATTAATATAGAAATAAATATAAATATATTGCACGTATTTGATCGCAATAAAATTAATTAATTCATTGTACAGAATGATGATTATTGATTGAATTATTTAATTAATACACGATATATGATTCAATTCATACTACTATTTAAAGCTTAACACATTAGGCAGTAATATTGCGCAATAAATTAAATGATTAGACATACATTAAATTATAATTGCAACATTTTAAACTTGAATGTATTAAAGACGGTAGACTGAAACAAAGCGTATACATTTTGGAAACGTGAAGACTAAATTACGCCTAATAGACTACATGGAATATGGTCATGAATGATACTAAGCAATAAGGCAAAATACGCATTAATCACACACTGGAATTTCTACAAACTTACTTAAATTAGATAGGTACTATATTTTTGCAACACTCACCCAGTCGGGGTCGGGACAGCTCACTAACTAATAACGTTATATTTCACAATTTAGGGAACAGCTTGATACGTATAAACTTTGTAGGTGATTCACAACAATTATATAAGATTTGGTAGATATATGAAATATTCAGTAGTCCATGAAATTGCTGTTAGCTGTTCGGGATCGGCGGTCGAAGTCAAAGTGAATGACGAATGTCCTTCAGAGCTCGACCCCGCGCTCTGTCAAACGTCTTGCGAGTTGCGACCAATTTCATCTAACGCCTACCGTTAAGAGTAGGCAACGCATAAGAATACCAGTTTGCATGTAATAATTGTTTAGCGTTTTAGTTATTAATGAATTATTTCCTTTTAATTTGTTATTTCAATTAGGTAGTTTATGTTTTAAGTTGTAAATAGTATTCTAGTTTAATAAAAAGTATTATTGTAAAGAATAACGTTAGATAATTGCTGAAATAATTAAGATTAAGCAGCGTACGTAAAAAATTACGTTACACTGTGAAGGTTTGAATAAAAAAAGGTTATCTTAGGTAGATAAACTTTTTTATTCAAACCTTTATCTTGTTTTTCCAAAAAAACGTTGAACCCCATTTTATCCCCTTAAGGGTGAATTTTGGAAAGTTCTTTCTTAGCGGATGCCTATGTCATAATAATAATTATCTGCGTGCCAATTTCAGCACAATCCGTTCAATGGCTTGAATTGTGTTGATGGATCAGTCAGTACCTAACAGTTGCCTTATACAGGGTAAATACCGGCAATCTCGCGGGATTAGATAGCTAACATCATTAACTACAACGTTTGTTTTACGAGTTTTAAGATAACTCAATACATTGAACAAAAATCAATTTTCAACTTTTTATTGCACTGTCGTGACATTGATACGTCTATGTTTCATTTATAAACGACGCGACGGCGGATGACAACGCCACAACGCTACGCTCGCTCGCGCGCTGTGCGCGTAGATTTACAAACATTCTAGACTCTAGAGGTATATTAAATGAATATTTATTTTTGTATGAAAGTAGAATCTAACGAATTATCAAAAGTCGTAGAACAAATGTTGTAGTTAATGATGCTTGCTATCTAATCCTGCGAGGTTGCCGGTACCTCAAAATTTACCCTGTATAAATAGGTACATTAGTTTATTGTTTTTGGCAATCATCCATACCTTTTTCCTTAAAGTATGTCATCAGATGACGAATGACCGCAGTAGACATAATAGCATCCATAAAAGCATTTTCTTCGATTCTTTCCTGTTGCAAAATCAATCAAATAAGTTATGTTTAAATTACTCTAATCTTAGTATCTATAGTTTTGAATTCGAATTCAACACTTGAAACATAATCAAAAGTAAATACGTACTAATTTCGTACCTGAGGTGTGACATATTCATTAACAAGCGTATCTCTTTCATAATTGTCTAGCAAGGGAACAAATTTAACGATGGTTGGAATATTCCATACTTCTGGCGATACAGTTAACAATCTGCAAAAATAATAAAATGGTAATGCAAACATCATCAAACGTTATCTTGCCAACTTATACTCTTATATTGAACTAGGTACCTATAATCGATTAGGTAGGTACAGTAAGCTCCTTGTCAACCTATACTGTTTGACCTTTGGACCGTCCTTATGTCGCTCGTAATAGTGGCGGTTTTCGTAGTGTAAATGTAAAGCTTGAATGGGAGCCTACTGTACCTACCTATTTTCAGTAGTAGAATTTAAGAACGGATTACATGCTAAAGCTTCTGATAAATTAGAGAGCAGTAGTTTGAGATCTCATAATACAAGCCAAAAAAATATCAAAGCACACATTTTCATTTTAGATATTGTTGCACTTGCACCCAAAGTCACAGACTATGTATAGGTATGTTACGGTCAGAGTAAATAATCGGTAATTATTAATAATTACCGGTTAAAGTGATTATCCTGAACTGACTCGGATTACCTCAAATATAGTTGGATAGACCACCTAGAACCAACTCGGGGCACCTCAAGCACAGTTGCGGATAGGTTAAGTTATTTTTTTTATGACCACACATATAACCGACTTGGGGAACTTGAAACACAGTTGGTTAGGTTAGGAAGAAGCGGGAGGGTTTGTTAGTTATTATTAATCACTTTAACCGGAAATTATTATATAAAATTATTATAATAATCACCGATTATTTACTCTGCCCGTAACATATAGGTAAGTACATTCTTTTAACAAAGTGTTAAAAACGTTTTAATTATAATGCAAAGTAATAGGTAAAAATATTATATAATAGTATCACCATTTCCAGTTAAGCTTATTATTGTTATTTTATTGGCTCGTGATTTAATAACGATTTTTGTCGGTTTCTGTAGATACGTTGGTAGTGGTAACAGACGTAAATATAAAAAAACTACTTTCTATGAGTTACTTTCAGTGACCTAGTCCTAGTCCTTAGTCCTTGGTGAAATGATTTGGAAGTTATAATAAAATATAACAAATTGAATAAAATACCAATGACTATAGGCTACCTACAGTGTAGTATTGTGCCTACTAACAAATTTTTCATTTTTGCCTATTCTATTCAATACCTACTACTTACCTATTACCGAAAATATTCAGTTAGAGGAGAACTGAATATTTTTTACATGAATATTTTTGACATAAAATTAAGACGTTAACATTAATTATTATGACATAGAAATATGTAATAGCTTTCTAGGGTTGACAACTTTAAACGTTATATGCATTTGGTAGTAAATCAATGGTTATATACATACGGCAATGGTGCTTTATCTTCCACTGATTGTGAAGATGTTTTTCCTTGATAATTTATAGTGACGAATCTTGCTGCATTATTTGTATCTTTCCGCAATAGTTCTTCACTCAACGTTTGCAGTTCAGCATCACTGGCTCTGTTACCATTACGCTGATTATTTTGATTTTGATTATTTTTATTAACTATAGTGCTTGGTAGTACAGGTGAATGAGTTGAAGATGGGACCTTATTATTAATTGGTTTTAAAGGCGTAGTTGACTCCCGATTATTCGGTTTCGTTGTTGTTGCAGTAGATGTGTGCTGAATTGAATCGGAGACAATATTACTAAAGCTGGGCTTTTGCGATTGGTTGGATGGCATTTGGGAAACAGTTCCAGTAGTTGAATCTTTATTACCTTGCCCTTGTACGATTGAGCTATAGCTAGGCATTTTTTGAGGAGAAGTTGTGTGTTTCGTTTTGTCATCGTAAAAGTTAATCAAGTCTTTTACTTTTCCTTGCTGGTGGGTTGGAACGTTGTTTGATTGAAAATTAGTATTTACATAATCTCGTTTGGGAGACGTCTGAGTTCTTTGAGTGTTCGGTGGATTCTTTTGATGTTCTTTTGCTCCATTATAGGAGTTTGTTGGAGGATTGAGAGGCGGGTAATTAGGCGCAACATAATCTCGTTTTCCTGTTCCTGTTGTGATTTGAGTACTAGGTTTTAAAGTAGGACCCGTCGAACTCAAAGGTCGTGAAGTAGGGAAATTAGGAGCAACATAGTTTCGCTTGCTAGATGTTTGAGAGTTTCGATTATTTTGTGGGTTAAGTGTTGTTGGCGAAGAAGGCGATACCCGCAGAGGTGGAAAATCTGGTTTAGAATTTGTGGGATTAGAGCCGTGACTCGGGTTATTGAAGTTATTTAATGGTAACGTTGCATCGTTATTTTTAGGAGTATTTTGATTTATTCCAGCTTCGTGCAGTAAAAAGTCGGTGTTTTGTGCATATCGATGTTTATTGTTCTCGAGACCTGTAACAATGGACATCATACACAGCATTATAAATAATTCCAAGTGTAAATATATGAAAAAATGTACTATAATAGATGTATTTACATAGATCGAGATATTTGGTTTATTGAGATTCCTTTTATATTATGTTATTTATTACCTACATATTATTATGATTGTGAGCTACGTGCTACGTTACCGTTAGTGGCATCTCGCTGCCAACCAAAGAGGCTGGCTATTAAAAGGGAATAGGAAGATGTAACCTCCTTATTTGAGGGTGTAATTTGCAGGAGGCAGTGGAAAGGATGCAGGACAATGATTGCGCCTCTTCCTTCGATGTAGAAGGTTTGGAGGCTAAGGAAACCTATATAGCCTGCTTTCCTTATACTAGGTAAGGCTTGCGTACTAGGGTGGCAACTGACGCGGGCAATTATGATGATGTAGGCGGTATAGTGGCAGGGTGGGGGAACTAGATTTTCCCAGACTTCAGATTGCCCCGACTATGCACAATGGACGTCAAGCTTGGTTGAGTGTGTATGCCCCACAAATAGATATAGATACAAATAGATATACACACAACTATAGTAATTTGAAATAAGAGAACACGTTCTTTAAAGTTTTGAAAATTCCAACTTTGATTGTGGAGAAACATTCTAAGTATATGTTCATTTTTTGAAATCTTAATTTGTAAATCTTAGTGTTGCTTTGAAAAATGGGTGTATGTATGTAACTGGGACGTCGGGTAGTACTTAAACAATATAGCTTAACTATAATAAGTTACTATTCTTTAAATCAACAATTATTGACGATGTCAGAGACAATTCAATTTCGGAAATTAGCATCATGATATTGGTACTATGGTGTGAGCATGAAACTCTCGATAAACAAAATTTGACAGCTAAGATCGACATACTCGACAAAATCAATAAATTTTACAGATATTCTTAAGCACTGAAAAGGACAGATTAATGAAGAATGACGTATCAAATACATCTCAATGGTCCATGCTTGCACAGCTGAAACGGATATAATACATACTTACATTCTGTCAAAAAAGTATCGGGAATAAATGGATCGTCTATGTTCCAAATTCATTTTTTTTGTTGTTAGATTGGCTTGGCTCCATTTTTGCGTGAAATTTGAGTTTCATCTGTTATTTAGATTAAATAAAGTGCGTTTTTAGTTAGATCATATCAGTTTGTATTGCAAGTTTATAATTTTATATATAAAAATGAATCGCAAAATGTGTTGGTAAGCGCAAATCTCAGAAACTACTGGTTAGAATTGAGAAACTCTTTTACCATTAGAATGCTACATTGTCCCTGATGGTTATAGGCTATATTATAATTTTTACCGCGGGAAAATATTTCTTTCCTATGGGAAAATTCGATAACCACTGGGCCGATTTAAAAAATTCTTTCACCATTAGAAAGCTACATCGTGAGTAACATAGGCTATATTTCCCACGGGAAAAATATGACGGGAAATCTATCGTAAGGCGAAACGAAGTTCGCGGGCACAGCTAGTGGACAATAAAATCGAACAATTGTTCTAAATTTTGCATCGCCAATAGAATTTCGTGTTCGGAGTCACTGAAAATGTTACAGAAGGCTTACGGTGAATCGACTTCATCAACAACACATACGTATTAGGGGTACAAAGTGTTCAAAAGCGGTCGAGATGTGATGGAAGATTTGCCTCGCTTTGGTAGGGCATCAACGTCTTCAGCTGAAGCACAGAATATTAATAGTGGCTGAAGTTAACATCGTAAAAATGAAGGAAATAGTGACTGAAAATCTTCTTTCAAGTTTGAGAGAGGTAACCGCTGAACTTTCTCTCTCTCATGAGTCGATCTAGCGGATTTCTTTCGTTTCCCTAAACTCAAATTACCACTTTTTGTTTTCATTCGGTAAAAGACATAAAGGAGAATTCGCGGCGAGAACTGGAAAAAGCGTTCAAAAAATGTTTTAATGATGGGATTATTCGTTGGCCTAAGTGTATCGTTTCTGAAGCAGCATAGGTATTTTGAAGGCGATAAAATAAAGGATGAATAACAGCTCACATTTTGTGTATTATTGATCTTTTCCAGGTACTTTCAAGAGTAGTATCTGATGATGAGTGCAAGTCCCAGACGGGTCTGGGTATTAAGCCTACCTACCTCAAAGATTGTTAACGAATGATTTTAGAATTTTGTATTAATAGCAACGTTACCAATTTTTCAATTATTTCAGTCTTGATAAGTATCTGAACTGTTTCAGTTAAGTAATCCTACGTATAGTGATTCAACTGTTTTTAGCATAGGGTTAATGGTTCCGGTCTTTTTCGCTTGTAGGTTCAGTTATAGTTGCGAAGTTGATTGAGATGAGCAATAATAGTTATTTGTTATACATGAGTGCAAAGTTGCTTTTTAACCGCGTGCTCAACTTTGATGACCGAGCAAGAGAAGGATTCTAAAATTTAGAATCCTGAGCGTTAGTGAGGCAATCAAAGGAGCACAAGGTGAAAAATCTTTGCACTCGAGTGCAACACGTAACTTTTCATCCCCCCTCAGCGAGGAAATGGCTAAATGCAAATTAAAACATACACTTTTATTTTAGTTTAGGTACATATTCACTTCAACATTATGATAGGTAAGTATTACAGAAAAATATTTATATTATGTATAACAAATAATACGTTTATTTTACTTATTTTCAAGTTTCTTATAATAATACGACGTCAAAAGAAAATGGCGCGCGCAAAGCAAATCAAAAACAAAAGTACACCAAGGAGGTTCAGAGTCTGAGTTTTTAACAAATTTAAAAAAGTTGTATTATAAAAATCGGCGCCATGGAGATGGAATTAAATAGGTTTAATGATGTTTTGAAATCACATTAACTAGTTGCACGCGATGTTCTCAATTCAAATTTACTTTATAGCCGTAACAGACGATCCGATTTGGTTGGAGCCAACCGCCCGACCCCGACCAAATTGGAACGTGTGTACAGCTGTCGGCCCGACATAATTATTATTAGCTTGTTGGGTGCTCGACGGCCCGATCGCTCATCCGACAAGTAGGGACACGATAAAAAACAAAAGTATCGATACTTTGTGGTTTATTTTAATTATGTGTACTTAAAGTAATAAATTAATAATTTAGTAAACTAAAATGACTCGATTGCTGTCCTGCCAAACCACAAAGTAGAGAAAAAAATGTATTCCTGTAAATAAATATCCTGTATTTTTATGATACCGATCGATAGAGTCGGATCACAGGAAAGAAATATCTCTAACAAATTTACCTCAAAAACTTAAGGACAACCATGAAATCTATCTGTACCTAGATTTATTTATTCTTTATAAACAAATTTTATAAACTTTACAAAATATAAACAAAACGTTTTAATTTACTTGAGTATCGCAAAAACAAATTGTGTTTTTGTATTGGCCAAATAGTATTTTGTATCAAACGACGGCCCGATCGTATCGATATCGATATAGGTACATAATACTTTTTAGGGCATCCCTCCTGTTGGATTGCCAACCGCGTCGGACCGTCTGTAGGCGCGTCGGCTCCTCATTTGGTTGGGTCACGTTGGATCCAACTCGGATCCAACGTGTCGAATCGGATCGTCTGTTAGCACTTTTCACCTCAAGCGGATAAAAACGGCTTTGGCGGTCAGATATCGAATAGCAAAAATACTCTTTCCGAGATGGGGGGATGAAAAATATATTTTATTTTATTTTTAAACATGAAGCCCAAAGCATGTCCCGATCATGTGTGTAGCTATTAGACAAAACATACCTTATAAAGATATAGGTAACTCAAAGGGTCTATCAAAATACAAGCCAATTTTGGGTAGTACCTTAGTTACTTATACTTGCGCTTCCCTAACTAATGGTCACCACGTAACCAGTGTATTAACTTTATCAGCTTTTTTAGAAACATCCTAAAATGTACGTACAATTGATTAAATACTTTACAAATCATTATTCTAATGCAATGTGTATAAAATTGTAACAAATATAAATGTATAAGAAAACATTACCTACTACAAAATCCCCACAGATCAATGCTTCAAATGGAATTCGCGTGGAACGGAACGTATTGTAAATTGCGTCACGTAGTTTCAACGTTTAATGGTCTATTATTGACTGTACTCACCACTCGCAATATCCAACAGTAAAATGAAACACCAGACGATATAAGGCGAACACTTTATCATTATTATGAGCTCAATGTTTTAATAACCGTATAATAACTAGGCCACGATTCACAATAAGTATAATCAAGTTTACCAGATGAGGTCACAATCACGACCTCCATTAACCACGATCTCAACACTACTAAAGAAAGAAAGATGCTATCTGTATTTCTGTTACGTAGAATTGGCCAAAGACGAATTGAGCAAATATAAATGACCCCAAATAAATTGAAAGTGTTACTGGAGGATCCATACAATACAGGCATATATATTATCTTGTTGGTGGATAGTTGGGAGTTCAAAATATAAAAATCTAATGATTATAGGTAGGTACACTTTTAATATTTTAAAGTTTTATGGATGTCGGATTTTATTGAATTTTTATATATTATATCAAATAAATTTATATTATATTTCGATTTTACATAGTTTTGAGAATAATAGTGTTGAGTAAGGGTTCACAATCATGTGCATAATGAATGAATAAAAGAGGGCTTAAATAAATAGGTAGGTAGTCCACTTCTGTTGTAGAGGGTAAAAGGACCAAAAAATTATCATTAGGTAAGAAGGAAATATTTTTTTTTAATATAAGTACCTATTCGACGAAGATGAATCAAACAATACAAGCTTTTTTGTCTCGGGCGGGAATCAAACCCGCGTCTTCAAACAAGTGTGTGGACGTCATAACCACTGGGCCATCGTGCGAAACAATTGTATTGCCATACATTTTTTCTGCGGAACGACTGCGTTAAAAATTTGCGTGTGGCTTTGGTTCTGCCTCCCTAGACAAATGCAACACGCTAACTTTTCCGCAGTCGTTACGCAGAAAAAATGTATGAAAATCACATTTGTGACAGTCTCACGCAAATTTTTCCGCAGCTAATGTCATCTCCCTCCATACATTTTTTCAGAGGAACGACTGGGGAACAGTTAGCGTTTGCTTAATATTTGTCTAGGGGGAAGTTAGCTGCGGAAAAAATAGCATGAGGTTGTCGTAAGCTAATGTCCTTTCCTAATATTTTTTCTGCGGAACGACTACGGAAATGTTAGCGTGTGGCAATTGTCTAGGGCCTCTGCCACCCTAGTTTGTCTAGCCACACGTTAAATTTTCCGCAGTCGTTCCGCAGAAAATATGTAGGTATGGAAATGAGGTTAACTTGTGACAATTCTAACGCTATTTTTTCAGTCGCTAGTGTCATTATTATTTTTTTTTTCTGACGAACGACTGCGGAAAAAATTAGCGTGTGGCTTTTTTCTAAGGGATCTGGTAATCGTGACCGAACGGATTCGCTTTTTAATGCTCCAGGCGCTCCACTAATAACCAAGTGTAATAAGGCTCTAAGCGAGTGTAGGTATAAAACAAATCCTATATATTTTGATTTAGCGATTGCGATAGCGATTATCGAAACTCTCTTTAAGAGCTGAACACAGATTAATATAGATTAATATAGTGGTATATACAGATTAATACTGAATTATGGCTGAATATCTCAATATTAAGCTGTGTATAAATTACGCGCGGCAAACCCTTTGAATATTGGCTCGCGCGGCGGCCGCGCGAGCCTATTGTTCGAGCCTTCGAGGGTTTGCCGCGCGTAATTTGTAGGCACACGCTTTTTTTCACGCCACGCCACGATGGTTTGTCAAACGGAACCACAGAATCCGGAACCATGGACGTTGAAATTCATGAACGGAACGCAGGGTGATGTCAATGTCAATGTCAGTTTAAAATAGTGATGGGACTAGAGTGACGTTTTTTCACTGGAGTCACTCGCCAGTGAAAAACAAGTCACTCGAGTGCCACTCGAATGAAAAAATTACTCGAGTGACTTTTTTTTTATTCGATTTACTCGCCTGTCACAGCCGAGTCACTCGAGTGCCACTCGAGTTAAGATGAGACTAGAGATTTATTTAACTTTTCTAAAGTAAATGAAATAGCAAAAGGGTCTTAAATAAACAAATTATTAACACAAACAACTCACTCAAAACTATTTTTACTGAAGGCGCTACTTTCCCGTTTTATACTGTTTACGCTCGAGGAAGAGCGAGTGGCAACACAGCATTATAGTCTGTGGCGGCCGGCCGCATGTAACTTGTCAGTCAGTCGAGTCGAAATGTCATGACATTGATATAGGTTATGTCCGGGCATCAAAAAAATATATAAGCATCTAACAAATAGTATTGCGCGGCGCACCAAGTGATTGTTGGTGCGAGGTTCCGCAAAGCTTTAGTGTCGGGGAATAGTGTATCAAGCTTTTGTGTTCGTTAATGAGTTCGGGTATTGGTGGCCTAATAGGCAAGTGTACCATCCGGTTCGGTCAGACAGCAGAACTTCAGGAGCCGCGACTTCCTTCGAGCTAGCTCAGGAAGTCCACCGGCTACATACGGAGACCGAACGGATCCAAGTAAGTAGTGAAATTCTTTGATTGTAGTGGCGGCATCAGCAATCAACCTAAAAATCCTTATTCGGTGAAACGCCGACGTGGTGGAGTCTACTTTGGGCACCACCATCTTTTGGTAGCAGAGCGTGGTTTTTAGATTTGAGTGGTTGATTAGTATTGTACAATTAATATTGTAATCTTGTTGGTTGTCCAAACGGGCAATACATATTAATTGGTTTTGATTGCTGATTTTAAACCGACTACAATCTCATTTGTGGACCGATCTCCCTAACTAGTTGTCATTGTCATTGTATATGAAAAATTGTGGTTAAATGCCTTTGTTGTTCTAGTTAAGTTCTAGCATTTACCTATATTTGATTTTGGTTTGTTTTTTCATATCTTTGTTTTGCCCTTGAATATTTTGTTTGTTAAGTTGTAAACTTATACTTGAATTTGATTTGTTTAAAAAATTTTGCTGCTAAATGACTTTGCTGTTGTTGTAATACACTATTTTGCTGTGTTAAGTTTTAGCATTAACATTTGATTTTGTTTTGTTTGCCTTTAAATATTATGTTTGTTAAGTTATTGACTTAATAGTTGAATTTAATTTGTTTGAAAAATTCTATTGTTAAATGCCTTTGTTGTTCTAGTTAAGTTCTAGCATTTACACTTGATTTTGGTTTGTTTATATATTTTGTTCTGCCTTTGAAGTTCCTCCCGATCTGTTTTATTGTCTGCGGTTGTCGGTCTGTTTGTCCGTGTATTATTATAGTGTATATTAATTTTGGTGCAAAATGTGCAGTGGTGCCCGCGCGGGTGCACAAAAGATTTTGGGATGGTTTGCTAGTGCCGTCGCCTTGGTAGACCGACCAGACCGAGAACAGGCCTTGTTAATTCGGCATGAGGGAGTACCTGCTCGCTTGAAGGAATTGGAGCAGCTTTTTGTTGTTCATCAACAATATTTGCTCGACCACCCAGCCGAGGGTGCCGCTGAGTTGCGAGCAGTCGAGCAATTTAATGCCGATTATGATCAATGTTTTGAACAGGCGGATGTGATCATAAACAAGGCTCAGGCTATCCTATTCGCCCGGAGGGGTGAGTCGTGCACGACCGGGGAGGTCAAGCCTACCCCGGCCGGCTTGCTGGGCAGACTGCCCACTTTGGACATCCCAACCTTTGATGGGAACTTGGCTGCTTGGATGGGGTTCATTAACCTCTTTGATAGCCTGGTCCACTCGAGGGACGACCTGTTCCCTAGCCAGAAATTGGCCTATTTGCTCTCTGCCTTACGTGGAGAGGCTGGTGTGCTTGTCCAGCATCTACCTGTCAACGATGACAGTTATGATATTGCAAGGGCGTTGTTGACCGCCCGGTATCAGAATGTTCGCTTGCTAGCGGACACATATGTGGCTGCCATTTTAGGGTTGCCACGAGTATCGCGGGTCTCCTCATTGAGGAAGGAGATTTTAAACCCGCTGCTAAGCGCTATTAATGCGCTCAAACGACTTGACCTACCGGTGGACCAGTGGTCCTTCATATTGCTCCACCTCATCCTCAATAAGCTTCCCATGGAGATGAAGGGGCGCTTTGAACAAAGATACGGAGGCAATAGTGCCTCCTACCTCCCCCCATTCTCGGATCTCCTCAGATTTTTGGAGGATGAGTGTCGGATGCCCGACCACTTGGATCTGGCTCCTATACCGGGACCAAGTACAGGCCGCTATGAGGCGACCCGGGCAGCGCGCAGCGCCACGGAGAGAGCGCCGCCCGTACAAGCAATATACTGCAGTGCGGCAGAACTCTCCACATGGGGAGAGGCCGATGCCTTGCAAGTGTTGCAAGCGGGATGGCCATCGTTTGCCGGCCTGTCCCAAATTTGTTGGCCTACGCACCGAGGGGCGTAGGAATATGGCCAAGCAGCGGAATTGGTGCTACCGCTGTCTGGGGGCTCATATGGCATCGGCTTGCCCCCACCCACGAGATTGCCACTGTTGTGGAGGGGCCCATCACCCCCTCTTGTGCTTTAATAATAGAGACACTCGTGAGGTGGTGAGAGAGAGGGACTCGCACACGGGCGGGGGCCCTCGTAGGTCACCCACATCTCCGAGGAGATCGGAGGGGCGTGCCACCCCTCCGCGGAGATTGGACAGGCGCCCCCCCTCCAGTGAGAGGATTGGGCGCCCCACCCCCCCTACGGGCGGGGGGGAGCGACGCGCCGCTTATGAGGCGGCACCGCGGGATTGGGCCGTGGTTATTAGGGAGCCACGTCGGGAGCCGATACGCTTCTCTCCCCCTCTGATGGAGAGACCCCGGTTGTCACGGGCTCCCCCAACTTTCGCCCATCATGGGCACCGCCCGGCCCCCCGATGCAGCTTTGGTCGGGGTGTGTACGTGCCGGATTGGGACCCGCTCGATCGCCTTGAGCGCCCTATTCCTCCGCCGCGCACGCATTTTTCTTTGAACCCCCCTTCCCCCCCCCGTTGCGGGGAATGCGGGAGGATTTTCATTAAACCAACTGTCGGCTGCAACCCCCCCACAGGAGCAGGTGCTGTTACCAACAGCCTCCGTACAAGTGTGGGGCCCGAGGGGCACCTTTGTTTTAGTTCGCGCCCTTTTGGATACGGGAGCTCAGGGTTGCATTGCCTCCAGCTGGCTGGTCCGGCAGTTGAGTTTGAACACATCTCCATACCTTGAATCGGTACGGGGAATCGGAGACCTGCGGATCCCAGATCCGATCGGTCAGGTTTTGTTCTCCTTTTCCCCCCACTTCTCCTCAGCGCCTAAAATTGGCGCTACCGCGATTGTTTTTGAGAAGGTTGTTGGTCAGCTTCCGCAACAGCACGTTTCGCGCGCTGTCGTTGATGCGACATCAGGATTGATCTTGGCTGACCCTTCCTTCCATCGAACCGGTCCGATTCACTTATTGCTCGGTGCCGATGTTCTAGGCCGCGTGTTTGTGGGAAGAGGAGAGAGTTACGGAAGGGTGGGCTGGTAGCCTTATCTACATCGCTTGGGTTTGTAGTGATGGGACCAGTTAGGCATAATCCACCATCTCCATTAGTGGACAGTTACATAACCGTTAGCTCCACCTTATCGGATGTCCTTCAACGGTAGTGAACCCCTTAGACGAGGAGTGTGAGTTGTTCTACCAGAACAATACAGGTCGCCTTCGCTCGGGACGGCTGATCACTCGTTTGCCCTTTTTGTCAGTTCGCCCCTCACTTGGCAGCTCCCGGCCGTTGGCCGAGAAGCGGCTGCTGTCCATGGAGCGTCGTATGAGTAGGAACTCCGACTTCAAACAGAATGTCGACTTCATGCGAGAATATGAGCAACTGGGGCACATGTCGGTCTCGCGACTGGACTGGCGAAACGAGGAACATAATTTTCTTCCTCACCACGCGGTTTTGAAACCTTCCACCGGGAAGATACGCGTTGTTTTTGATGGGTCAGCTCCTACGTCTACCGGAGTTTCGCTGAATCAATGTCTGCATGCTGGACCGAAGTTGCACCACGAGGTGGGTGATGTATTGACCAACTTCCGTCGCCATGCCGTCGTCTTTGTGACCGATATCCGGATGATGTTTCGGCAGACTGTGATTCACCCGGACGATAGACGATATCAGCTCATATTATGGAGGGAGGATCCCAGAGATCCCATGCTAGTCTACGAACTGAACACCAATACATACGGTTTGCGTTCGAGCCCCTTTGTGGCAATTCGCTCACTTGTGGAACTCGCTGAACGTGAGCGGTTACGATACCCTCGCGCATCCTTGGTTCTCAAGGAGGATGCATTTGTTGATGATATTTGTACGGGCTCCTCTAGTGTCGAGGAAGCCTTGATTTTGCGAGATGAACTAATTGCTCTTCTCGGGGCTGGTGGTTATGAACTGAGGAAGTGGATGTCCAACTCACCTCAGCTTTTGTGTGACTTGCCAGACGACCACCAGCAGGAGCCTCATATTTTTGAGAATGCCAACACTCCAGATTTACTGTCTGTTTTGGGAGTGCAATACAGACCTGTCCAGGACACGTTCACCTATCGATTGGAGCTGCCAAGCCCCAAGGTCTGGACGAAACGGTTGGTTTTGTCTACAGTAGCTCGTACCTTTGACCCAAATAGCTGGATTAGTCCCATAGTGTTTTGGATGAAGTGCTTCCTACAGGAACTTTGGTCAGCCGAAGTGTCGTGGGATGAGCCCCTCTCGGGCCGTTTGCTGCGAGATTGGGAGTCCTTCATGTCGTCTCTCCCCGACATTAACCGGGTTAGTATCCCTAGACATATACTGCCTAAGGGACGGTTTACGGCCAGCCTTCATGGCTTTTGTGACGCGTCTGAGAGTGGATACGCAGCCGTCGTATATATCCGGACGGTCGATGATAGAGGAGCTGTTAAGCTCCACTTGTTAATTGCTAAGAGTAAGGTTGCTCCACTTCGGACACGATTAACGATTCCGAAGTTAGAATTGTCTGGAGCTACTCTTCTGGTTCGGTTGATGAACCACGTTGTTGACACCCTGGGACGTAGTGTGGACTTTGAGTCGCTCTTTGCTTGGTCCGACAGTCAGGTTGTCCTGTGTTGGATTAAGAACTCCGTCCACTCCCTGGAAGTATTTGTGGCCAATCGGGTATCTGTTAGAATGTAGAAATTGTTTATCTATGCTCTTCACGGATATGTAATATTAACGTTATCTATGGACCTGTCATTGTGATTTTGACACTTGACTTTTTATCGCTTCTTCTAAGCTCGTTCCTTGTCCTTTGTGATTGTCATCCATTTAAATAATTGTGAAATACTTATTAATCGTATTATATTTAAGCAATCTTTGACGCCATTATGTTCAATTGTATTTAATGGTTAAATACAAAAACATAACAAGACATTTTGATGTTTATTTCGCATCCTTCATTCCGATATCAAGTGGCCGGCTGCGGTGTGCTCTGCAAACAGGTTATGGGCCCAGGCAATATAAGAAGGAATACATTGTGAGTACAAATCAGAATGTCGAATCCGATTGCTCAATCAACAAATACGATAGCCTCTGTAGAAAAATTAGAGGGGATCACTAATTACATAAATTGGAAATTTCCAATAAAAATGTTGCTAACATTGGAGGATTTATGGAGTTGTGTGGAAGGTACAAACACCGACAATCGTGCTAACCAAAGGGCTTTGGCAAGAATATGTCTAAGCATACAACCCGCTCTCTATCAATATGTGCGGAGCTGTACCACAGCCAAGCAGGCTTGGGATAAATTAGCCGACTGTTTCGAAGATAAAGGCCTGTATCGCCGTGTACTTTTACTAAGACAATTGCACAGAGTTGAATACAGTCAGTTCGCTTCAATGTCAGATTACATAGAAGGAGTAATGAAATTGGTTCAGCAACTTGCTGATATTGGTAAGAAAATTGATGATGCTGATGTTGCTGAAATTCTTTTATCTGGATTACCGCAAGAATATGACATAATTGTTTCAAGTTTGGAAACAGCGAACATTACTAGCACTCTGTCAAGTGAAATTGTAAGAACCAGACTGTTACAAGAAGATCACAGGCGACACACAGATTCCAGTTCCACAGCTTGTATGTCTACTAAAGGAAAGAAGAAGGCTACATGCTCTTATTGCAAGAAGCCTGGCCATTTTGCTAAGAGATGTTTTAAAAGAAAGCGTGATCAGAAGGAGCACAAAGAAGAACATACAATGTTTGCTTTTACAACTGCAAAATCATCTGAAGAATTCATTATTGACTCTGGTGCTTCCTGTCACATGGTGAAAGATGGATCGCTGACATCTACTACCACTAAAGAGAAGAAGATCAGTGTCTCTGTTGCGGATGGTCATAGTATTTCTAGCGTAGCTGTTGGAGATGTTAATCTCTCTCCTAATGTAAGTTTAAGCAATGTTTTAGTGGTTCCTCAATTGTCAAATAATTTAATATCTGTTGGTAAAATTACAGAAAAAGGCTATATAGTAGTTTTCACTAAAGATGGGTGTAATATTTATAATCATAGTTCTAAAATTACTGGCAACCATATACTCTCAGCTAAGAAAATAAATGGGCTTTATAAATTTAAAATTCAGCAAGGTAGATCCTTACCCCAGCAGGATTCCATACCCCTTAATAATAGTAAGGGGGCAGTGAGTGCTCATCAGGCTGTTGGTGTGCCATTAAGCTTGTGGCACAAGCGCCTTGGCCACCTTAATCTTGTAAGTATGCGTGTGCTTGGTGTTGGGATCAGTGTTCTGGTGTTGTTTTTCAGAAGGAAGATGACTGCCTGAACAAGTGTGTTTCATGTTTGTCGGGAAAGATGCATGCATCATCCTTTCCTCAGGCAGGTGCGAAGCGCGCTACCACACAGCTGGAACTGATCCATTCCGACGTAGCAGGCCCAATGCAAGTCAGCTCATGGGGCGGAGCCCGCTTCTTGCTGATATTTACCGATGACTATACGAGAAAGACCTTCGGATATCTCATGAAATCAAAGAATGAGGTAAGTTCCCATTTTATTCATTTTAAAAATTTGGTTGAGAAGCAAACTGGGTTGTTCATTAAAGTGCTTCGTACCGACAATGGCACTGAATTTTGTAATGATAACCTTACTAGTTTTCTTAGAGAGGCAGGTATAGTACACCAGACCTCAGTGCCTTATTGCCCTCAGCAGAATGGGGTGGCGGAGCGCGTCAATAGGACATTGTTTGAGAAAACTCGTGCTATGTTGCAGGAATCCGGTTTATCAAAACGCTTTTGGGGGGAAGCAATTATGACAGCCATATATTTAAAAAATAGAAGCCCCACCTCTGCGTTATCAAATAAGATACCTGAATGTGTATGGACAGGATCTGTTGTGGATCTGAGTCATCTGCGCGTTTTTGGTTGCACAGCATTCTCACTTATACCTAATCAGAAGCGACGCAAGCTCGATGCCAAGGCAAAGCCATATATATTTTTAGGATATGGTGAAACTTGTAAGGGATATAGACTATGTGACCCATCTAATCCTCACCTTACTATTTATTCTAGGAATGTTTCCTTTATAGAAAGTGAGTTTTATGGAAAAGGCACACAAAGGACTGAAATAGGGAATATTAATAATAATTTTTCATTTTATGAAGATAGTAATGACATGAGCTTAGATAATGGAATTTCTAATATTAATAATAATGAAATTTTAAATATTAATTATGATGAAATTTTAAATATTAATAATGAATTAAATTGTAATGAAATTCCAAAAGATAATAGCTGTGATGTTAGTCCTAATCGCTCATTTGATGTTTCAGATGCTGGAGAATCACCACAACTAAGGTCTCCGCTGTCTGATCTGTATTGTACTGGCGAAGAGAGTTCTAATGATGAAGGCAATTACAATTCTTATATGGAAAAGCTAGAACCTGCATCTCAAGGAGGAGAGCTGCATGCGTCGGAGGGTACCACCGATGCATCAGGTCCTCAACGCCCTGTACGTACTACCAGAGGTAAAATGCCTAGTAAATTTTCTGATTATGACTTATCTTCTATGATGGCTGAGGCTGGTTCACTGGACGATCCTTCTTCCTATGAGGAGGCCATGAGTTCACCAGACAAAGACGAATGGTGCGAGGCCATGCGAAGTGAGTATAATGCTCTTATTCGCAATCATGTGTGGGAGTTAGTTGATCGACCAAAGCAAGGTAATGTAATTAAATGCAAATGGGTTTTTAAACGAAAATATGGTTTTGCTGGTGAATTTAATAAATTTAAAGCAAGATTGGTTGCTCGTGGTTTTAGCCAGAAAGAGGGAATAGATTATTCAGATACTTTCTCCCCTGTAGTGAGACAATCCACATTAAGAATTTTATTTTCTGTTGCTACAGAACTCGATTTGCAATGTAATCATATTGATGTTACCACTGCATTTTTAAATGGTGAATTAGACGAAACCATTTATATGGAACAGCTAAAAGGTTTTAATTTTATTAACACTAATAAAGTTTGTTTGCTCAAAAAGAGCATATATGGCCTGAAACAATCGAGCCGTATGTGGAATATTAAAGTTCATAATGTTTTATGTTCAAATGGGTATGAGCAAAGCAAATGCGAGCCCTGTATTTATGTAAAAAGATCTAAAAATGAATATATTATAATAGCTCTGTATGTCGATGACTTCTATGTCTTTCACAATAATAATATAGATAGAATTGTGACATTATTGCAGAAACATTTTAAAATTCGACACTTAGGACAGCTTAAAAATTGTTTAGGAATGAATATAACTAGACAGAGTGATTCATTAATCTTAAATCAATCTGACTATGTAAAACGTTTATTGGCTAAGTTTGGTATGACTGAATGTAAGCCTGTAGCTACACCACTACCTGTAAATTGTAAACTTACAAAATCTGATAAAAATTGTCTTGAAGATGATGTATATAAATATAGACAACTTTTAGGTTCATTAATGTATTTATCAGTTTGTACACGTCCCGACATAGCTTATGCGTGTAGCCAACTTAGTCAATATAGCACATGCTTTGGCCTAGATCATTGGCATGCTGCCAAAAGGATTTTAAGATATTTAGCAGGAACTTTGAATTATGGACTTTGTTTTAGTAAAGGAAATAGTTTAAGTATTACTGCTTTTGCGGATGCAGACTGGGCAAATGATCTGTGTGATCGCAAATCTTACACTGGCTTTGTTATTAAGATGGGTAGCAACGTTGTTAATTGGGAAGCTAGAAAACAGCGTTGCATAGCATTATCTAGTACGGAAGCAGAGTACTTGGCAATAAGTAATGTGTGCAAAGATATCTGTTTTATTAAGAATTTCTTGTCTGAAATATCTGATAAAACTATAGATGTAGTAGTATACAATGATAACCAAAGTGCTCAAAAATTGTTACTAGTTAAAGAATACTCACATAAACGAACAAAACACATAGATTTACGATATCATTTTGTTAAAGATTTAATACAGAAAAATTTAATTAATGTTAAATATTTACCAACTGAGAAAATGATAGCAGATGTGTTAACAAAGCCACTATGTAAAGCTAAACATTATAGTTGTATATCTGAATTAAATCTTAAAAGTTAAATGTCAGGGTTTTGCTATGATATGTAATAATATAAATCTAATTGTAATTAAATAATAGTAAATGTTATTCACGGTATGTTATTATTATATAGTGTTAAGACAGTTGTTATGTACAATGTTTACTTAAGTTAATTGTATCAGTCACAAAAGTTAACTTGTATTTTTGTAAACATTTGTAAATGAGTGTTTCTTTTGCTTTCTTTTTGCCTCACTCCGATGTAGAGCATAAGGAGGAGTGTTAGAATGTAGAAATTGTTTATCTATGCTCTTCACGGATATGTAATATTAACGTTATCTATGGACCTGTCATTGTGATTTTGACACTTTACTTTTTATCGCTTCTTCTAAGCTCGTTCCTTGTCCTTTGTGATTGTCATCCATTTAAATAATTGTGAAATACTTATTAATCGTATTATATTTAAGCAATCTTTGACGCCATTATGTTCAATTGTATTTAATGGTTAAATACAAAAACATAACAAGACATTTGATGTTTATTTCGCATCCTTCATTCCGATATCAAGTGGCCGGCTGCGGTGTGCTCTGCAAACAGTATCCCAAATACAGGCCTCGAAGGCCACGTTGATTTGGCGCCACGTGCCAGGTGAAATAAACCCTGCTGACTGTGCATCACGTGGCAGCGAAGCCCCTCAGCTTATTGACCACACTCTGTGGTGGGGTCCCGAATGGTTGTTACAGCCGTCTTGGCCTTCCACACCAGCTGTGGTGAAGGTACCAAATCCGGGCTTGCGTGTTCACGCTGTCGAGACTATGGCGGCTCCAGAGCGGGAATTTTTATTAGACCGCTACAGTTCTCTGGACAAGTTGCTCGGCGTGACCGCTTGGATAAGAAGATTTATACGAAATTGTCGCCGGCCTCAGGACAAAGATTTGTGTCCGGTCCTCTCACCGCAGGAGCGCCAAGATGCTCTCTTGCATTGGGTGCGTATGACCCAGTCTAGAGCGTTTGAACCGGAACTTAAGATTTTCCGTACCGGGACGTCCAAATTGAAGGGACCCTTGGTGCGTTTGACTCCCTTTCTGGATGATAAGGGATTGTTGCGTGTAGGAGGCCGATTGAGGCACGCTAACTTGCCTTATAGATCACGTCATCCCCTGTTGCTCCCCAAGGACGGACCATTGGTGCGATTGTTGATCATTGATCGCCATGTGAAGAATGCTCATGCCGGATGTAATGCATTGACCGCGCTCCTCCAACGGGAGTTTTGGATTTTGTCAGCGCGAAGAATAATCCGATCTGTTATCTTTCGATGTCTGCCCTGCTATCGTTTACGCCCCGAGACGATGCAGCCCCAAATGGGTGATTTGCCTGCTGATCGTGTGAATGAATCAATGACCTTCTTAGGAGTTGGAACTGATTTCGCGGGACCGTTCACTATATATATAAAACGTCGCGACTCCGTAATGCTAAGACTGAAAAGGCTTACTTGTGTGTGTTTGTTTGTTTGGCCACTAAAGCCGTTCATTTGGAGGTGGTGAGTGCACTCACCATGGACGCTTTCTTAGCAGCGTTAGGCAGATTTGTTTCCCGCCGAGGACTGCCATCTCTAATTCGGTCCGATTGTGGGACGAACTTCAAGGGCACTGATAGACATATAAGAGAAGTTTGTGAATTTTTAGATAAAAATAATATTGAGATCGGATCCACACTCTCCCGTAGGGGGGTAACATGGCGATACTCCCCGCCGTCTTGCCCTCACTGGGGAGGGATTTTTGAATCTGTTGTAAAGGCCGCCAAGACTCACCTTCGCCGCGTTATTGGGGAGACTATTCTCACGTTCGAGGAACTCGCGACGGTGTTTCATAAGATTGAGGCGGTTCTCAACTCGCGTCCGTTATGTCCGTTGTCTACCGACGCGAACGATTTGCAGGCCCTCACGCCGGGCCATTTCTTGATAGGCAGACCACTTAACGCCCTGCCCGAGTATCCTTATAGAGATGTCAATCCAGGACGCCTTTCGCGGTTTGAGTTGCTCCAGCAGCTTACCCAGAGCTTCTGGCGCCGCTGGCACCTTGAATACTTACACATTTTGCAACAGCGTGTTAAGTGGTCAGATAAGACAAACCCACCGAGGGTTGGAGACCTCGTGTTAGTGAAGGACCCAAACCTGCCACCCTTACGTTGGCGTCGCGGACGCATTGTCCAATTTACTCTAGGGGCTAATGGTTTGCCCAGGTTTGCCGAGGTCCTAGTTGGGGATTCTGTTTTGAAGCGCGCGGTCGCTACTCTTTCTCGCCTCCCCTTAGACTGATTTGGCGGACAGTCCGGGACTGTCCGGAGCGGGGGGATGTTTACGCTCGAGGAAGAGCGAGTGGCAACACAGCATTATAGTCTGTGGCGGCCGGCCGCATGTAACTTGTCAGTCAGTCGAGTCGAAATGTCATGACATTGATATAGGTTATGTCCGGGCATCAAAAAAATATATAAGCATCTAACAAATAGTATTGCGCGGCGCACCAAGTGATTGTTGGTGCGAGGTTCCGCAAAGCTTTAGTGTCGGGGAATAGTGTATCAAGCTTTTGTGTTCGTTAATGAGTTCGGGTATTGGTGGCCTAATAGGCAAGTGTACCATCCGGTTCGGTCAGACAGCAGAACTTCAGGAGCCGCGACTTCCTTCGATCTAGCTCAGGAAGTCCACCGGCTACATACGGAGACCGAACGGATCCAAGTAAGTAGTGAAATTCTTTGATTGTAGTGGCGGCATCAGCAATCAACCTAAAAATCCTTATTCGGTGAAACGCCGACGTGGTGGAGTCTACTTTGGGCACCACCATATACAATTTTGATTAACTGTCCCGCCACGAATATAAAACATGCAGTTCTCAAATTCATATATATTATGATATTCTTGAACATTTGATCTAAACATTCTTAAAGACAGAAACATGATTAATAATATTTCACTCGATAGAAAAAAAATCCAAAGATTACTCTGTTCAATATTTTAAACAGCTGTGAATCAGAAAATAAAATAATACACGGCAATTATAAAAGTGGCACAAATATAAAAGTGTTACCAATAGATGTGCATTTTTATTGTCTAGAAAATTGCAAAAATACTTTTTTTATTTTGTACTCCAGTTTTCCAAAAATCGAATAAAACATGTAAAAAGTAACGTTTTCGTTTGGTCACGGGCGCGTAAGCGACATTAGAAGCTATACGATTATCAACTATATTACCTCGCAATAAAGGAATCGCCGTGCACGCGTAGATTTCCAGGAAAACCTCGCCTTAATTTGAAATGGAAGGTACATTGGCTGAACTTGTCATAGCTTTAATTTCTCACTCGAGTCGGTACTCAAGTCACTTGTAAATCGAGTTGTTATAAATATTACTCGATTGCGAGTAAAAGTAAGCTACTCGAGTGACTTGAGTGAAACACGGCTCGAAACCCATCACTAGTTTAAAAATGACAATCTCTATGAAGTCTGTGATGACAATAGAAGTTGATTTGTTTGATGGCTCAAAGGCCTAGAAGCCAAGCCAAAAATATTATTAAAAAAAATTGATTTGTTTGTTTTGATAGGTTCAAAATTAAAAATTTACATTTTTCTCTAAATATCTAGTTAATTAACACGAAAATTTATTTTTTTTGTATTGTTCTTTACTAAAACTGCTGTCGAATTTAAAAATTTCAACAAAAGCTTTGATGTTGATTAAACTAATATCATGCAAAGGATTATCGGTAAACTTGAAGTTGATTTATACTGAAGATACTCAACTACATGATGAAAAGTAAATTATCGTATACAGAGTTAGCCACATATTTTGCTATCTGGTTAAGTGCAAACATATATTGTTTACTGAAATTATATAGAGCACAAACCGGTAAGCACTTAGTAGATGCCATGAGAACCATGATTTCATTTTACACTTGTAATAACTTTTTATTCTCATAGAATTTCTCAAATTGCAGATGTCTACAAAAATAATTATGATTCTCTATATTCATATGGAGAGTTAAGACCAGGCTGGCGGTTTATATCTCGATGGCAAGATGTATCTGATTTTGAATGGAGCAGTTGGAAATTTTTCATTCAAACGGCTTGGCTTTATTTACTAATTCAATTTTTTATATCGGAATTTATAAGAAATGCTCTTCCAAAACTTCTGAAGTATTGGTATATTATATCAAGTATACTATTTATTGCGCTACATATGGATTTCCGACAGTTAGTTATTATATTGATTCAACCAGTTATATTCACTACTATATTATTTTTTGGTGGTAAGAAAGTGAGCATTTGGATGACCAGTATGTTCCTTCTGATAAGCTATAACTCATTAAAAGACAATAACTTTTTTTGGAGCTACTTGGATCGTGAAGATTTACAAGATGAAGAAGTGTATTTAGTGTTATTTACTATAGCCTGGATAAAGTTGAGGTGCATTAGTTTCTGCATAGATTATATAGATGCACAAGAAAATATTGAACCCAAGAATAAAATTACATTTGACACAATAGTAAATCTTTATAGTTATGTATTGTACACTCCCTTATTATATACTGGACCAATAATTCTATATGAGGAGTTTGAAAAGAGCTTTTGTCCTAAAAGCATAAAATTTACTACAAGAATGAGAAGATTTATGTGGGATATGTTTTTATTTTCTACATATACATTTTTACTTGACTGTGCCTTCCATTACATTTATTTTCTGGCTATGCAAAGTGATATAGAGGTACATCAATTTTAAAATCTTACTTTTGTGATGTATGGCTTTTTAATTCTGTATTTATAATGTTGAAAAAAGAAATTAATTATTGAAGTATTTTGTTCTTGAAATGACGCATTTCACCTGTGGTAGTATTGGTTTTATGCAAGATTATAAGTTACTTTTGCAATATAAACTAAGTAAGTGAATTCTAAATTTAAAAGGTTAATTTTGCTTTAATATTTTTGATCATTTCAGGCAGTGAAATCATTACCAACTTTAGCCTTGTGTGGTGGGGGACTCTGGATGGGCTTAGAATTTCATTTAAAGTATGTAATTTCATATGGTACAACTGCAGCATTTGCAAGACTCGATAATTTAGATCCACCTCCTACACCTAGATGCATAGCCCGTGTACATGTTTATTCTCAAATGTGGAGATATTTTGATGTTGGACTGTATAGATTTCTAGTCAAGTAAGTTCTACATAATTTAATAAGTTAATTATAGGTCTACCAGAATCACATGGCACAAAAAAAGATGTGATTTTCATTTGATAATTTCCACAACTTTTTTATATTTTTTACCATTTCTCAATTTTCTCAATAAATATTTAAAAAGAAACAGTATCAAGATCATTAAAGCCAATTTCTCTGGTATTGTCAATACATACTTGGTTTTCAATTTTTGCCATGAGGTTCTGATAAAACTAAAGAATAGATTTCTGTTGTACAGTTTATTCATTATGTATTTTCATTCCAGGTATATCCATAAACCTGCCCTAAGTTTATTGGCTACCCACTTTGAACTGTCCAGAATGATGAACAAACTGATTGCATCTCTAACAACCTTTGTGTTTATTTTTATGTGGCATGGCACAATATGGAACATATTTGTGTGGTCATCTCTCAACTATTTGGGTATAACACTAGAATCTCTTGGTAAACTTTTAGCAGAAAATTATTACTATAAATTATTTAAGAGAAACATTTTGAAAAGTGATTCAATGGAAATACGTTTTATTGCAGTTTTATGTACACCATTGCTTGCCTTATCTGCTATTTCAAATTTTTATTTATTTGCTGGTCCCAAGGTAGGTAACATATACTTTGAATGTTTTACACATCCAACGTTTTTCAATTCAATGCTTGTTAGCATTTCTTTATACTGTTGTTGTCATGTCTCCATGGCATTGCAAGATCTACCGTCACGAACAGACTACAAAAGTGGGCCCATAGAGGTTAAGTTAGAAAAACGTGCATTAAATGCAGAATGAATTTATAAACTGAAATGTGATTTAATGTGATATAACAGGTATTAAATTAAAACTATTTTTTTAGAAATATAAAAATTTTAATGTGTATCTATAACGCAATAAGTTGGTATGTATTAGATCCCTTTAGTAATAAATATGAATGGATGTGCATTGCTTCTATTAAGTCACTGGCATCGCCTGGTACTCCTGCTGCCTGATGAATCTGTATCATTTCTTGGCGTGTGAAGACATCTTTTCCTAATTGATGAGCTCTCCGAGTAAGTGCATCCAAAAATTTTTTTAACTGAAAATAATTAGTTGCTCTTTTAGTTTTAATAATAGATAGATCAGAAAGAACGTCGGTGGCGCTGTGGCCGCACTGGAATGTGTTCCGTGTAGAATCAGGAGGCCCGATTCTATCCGGGATCGGAAAGTAGAATTGGGTGCCCCTCGGTGGGGATGTATTGTATATGAGCTGTGATGATGATGATGAAAATAACATAACATTAATATTAATACAGGAAAAATTCACCTCAGAATTGGAACATATATATCTTTAACATACCCTGTTGACACTAGGACCTCTAGGTAGACAACTTTTTTAAACCAAAGTAGACTACGCATCATATTAACCAACAGCTAAATTAGTCATCTTTAAAGATATCGAGAAAATTGAACTATAGATAAATAAAAAATAACCGGCATACCAAGTAGAGCTTGTCTTAAGTTGAAATGATGCGGTTTGGGGTCGTGGTATTTTTTATACAACACAGTTGGCATACGAGCAGACTGCCCACCTGATAGTGGTTTAGATATGATTTGCAAATACTGAGTGTACATGTAGTTCCTGTAGGATTCGCAGTCTTAACAAGAAGCATGGTATAAGTTGCCAACTTGTGGCATAAGGTAGCAGTAGTACCCAGTTTTTAGCGCCTGTCTTAGCCTCCAAACCTAAACGGTAGAAATATAACTTACAGCACAGATAACTTAGGTACAGAATCTCCCTCTGGTATTTATCGCTATGCCACCCTATACTCGTAGTTATGTATAGTTACTATAGGATGGCGTAATGGTGGAGGCACTCGCTAAGACCGGCGAGTGCCAAATTGATGAGGTTCGGGTGGGTGAAATCCGCCAGGGCCGCTACACCATGGGCACGGCGTGGGTGTGCTGCTCGGTGGGAGCGGCCAAGAAAATAGTGTCTGCCAAGAGGCTGCTGGTAGGATGGTCCACCGCAAAAGCGAAAAAACTCCTGCAGCCCCGTGAAATGCGGTGCTTCAGGTGCCTCGAATCGGGGCACCTGAGGATAGACTGCAAGGCGGAGATAGACTGGAGCATGCTCTGCTACCGGTGCGGGGAGGCAGGGCACAGGGCTTCGGCGTGCTCGTCGAAGCCTAAATGCCCACTGTGCGCGGCGACCGGGAAACCGGCAGACCACCGCCTTGAGGGTAAGACCTGCTCTGCCCCCAAGGCAAAAATCAACAGGAGAAGGAGGGCAGTGCCAAACAGGCCACCCGAAACCCCCGGAGGGACGGCGATGGAGGTGACCGAGGACGTAGTCGGGGCCCCCATCATACAAGAGGAGGCGGCCGCGGGAGGGGATCCCCGCGCAAAAAATGGTAACCCACCCCAGGGCACTTAGTGCTGGGATGTTTCGGGGTGAAGAGCGGCGCACAACACCGGCGCCGCTGACAAAGCAGCTGAGCCACACGCCCTAGGCGTAGCGGGAGTCCGGAAACGGACGTATTCACGGGCAGGGGGTCAGCGGGAACAAGGCCCCGCTGTTGTCCCCTTCCCCCTGTCTTGTGATGGACGGAGGAGCTGCGGGGGTTTTTAGTGGTAGGATCGGGCCGAGTTCGGACCGGGGAGTCCCACATATCCTCGTGGTTTGGCTCGACCACGAGGAATGCGTCAAAGCATTTTCCCCCTTCCAAAAAAAAAAGGATGGCGTAATGGCAAAATACCAGAGCGAAATCTGCCCAGCTGATGATGCCATGGCGTTTCACCAACTTGCACGGGGCCAGTGTGCCAGTGTGTGACGACCTAAGAGATGATGTATTGTGCTCTTTTCCAGTGCCAGAATCCAGTTCATAGCACAGTGGGTATTTCTTACTCTTACGAACTATAAGTTCGAATTTTATATATATTTTATAATTTATAATACAATCTTAATTATTAAGTTTTGATGTACTCACTTTACTCCTAGAACTAACGCCAGATCCGTTTATAGATCTGGATAGTTGAATATTGCCGAATTCGTCACTGAATGTATCCATCAAACTATGTTTCATAAGGCTTATTACATCATTAGCATCTTTTTCATTAGCTTCTTCTCGTAAGTCCACTCTAGCGCGAGCCTGGAAAGAATCAATTGAGTCCTTGATATATGTTTGATTGTGGGCAACCAGCATGTTTTTGATTACTGTGCAAAAATTTTATTCTATTGCAAAAGTTTTGGAGTGGAGCCGAACGAACTCCATTAGCGCCAGAATGCATCATACCTGTGTTAATCTTATACAAGCCTCCAGTTGCCTCGTAGTAATGGGAGTGCCATCTTGTGAGTTTCTCTGGTGGTTGTGCCTTAGTTCCAAATAAAAGTTTTGCAGAGCATTTGCTGCATCTTGACTTAGTTTTGGGTGGACGTATCTGCGTGCATAGGCGATATATTTCCTCAGTAAAACCAATGGTAGTGTATCAATTACTTCGCCACGTTTCAGACGTAATCGTTCACTGAAAATATGTTTTGGTTGCACATTTAAAAGTATTCCAATGGAAATATAATAACGTATACATGGATCTGTTGTAGGTCCTACCTTAAAGATACGTCGCTATCATACTGACTTGTACCAATACTAGTATTAGGATTGTTTGCTTCCTTTTTCTTATAACCACTATGTAAAGCCAGCACATGTTCCGAGAGCATTGCATCAAGTTTCTGTAAATATTTTAATAATACATTATTGTAATGTAACGTAATTTTGCCTGAATTTTACACACAACATTTTGAGTATGTCAAACAACGTATAAAAATTTAGTCATCAGTACAAAATACATCCATAGATGATCCATAGATGATTAGTGGTGTGTAAATTTTTATTTATCTATTGCTTCAAATTACAAAAACTCATCAGTGTTAGTAATTGACTTATGTTAGTAGTTTACATTATTAGGGTACATTAATGTAACTCTGTGTGAAATATCACAGCAGTGATTCATAATACCTGCAATAAAGTCTAGTGAAAACGGTAGGGGTTTCAATATCTAATGAAATTACAGTTTTAACATATTGGCCACTTTAAATTAAAATTAAACCTGCATGGCGTGAGTTTTCATAATGACAATACACGGACACGATTTAACTATAACATTCTCAAAATGTATAACATAACATACGCTTATCTTCTTTTTGTTTTGTTTTTCATTCGGCTTAAGGATTATTTTTTGAATACGAGTTTCAAAGTGCACTTTACTACTTCTGTGTTACTACTTAGATACGACTAATGAACGCACCACGCGTTTTCGGTTTAATCTTTAGTAACTTGACAAATGAAACTGAGGCAGATCAGCGAATAAGCTTAATAATGATGAATCGAAAGCGATAGTGAAGCCGAAACATAAAAACATGGACTGAATTCTTCAGTACAAAATGACAATTTCATATTTTCACCCCCTAAGTAGGTATAAGAATATATTTATTACTGTTAATTTAGATGCCTACCTCATTCGGTTGATCCAAAAGAATAAAAACTAGGTCAAATCTTGATAATAGCGCAGAATTAATTTTTAAATTCTCTGACACTGTTTTGGCCCTGAAAATATAAATGATTAGTTCTGTGAGTAATTCAAACAAATTTCAATTAAAAATTTACTTACTAAAAATATAGAATATAGAAAATATAGAGTAGGTACCTATTCATTTACATAGGTACCTACTCAAAAAATAACTTTCATAACTTCCTGAAGTATGTTTTATAGATTTAGATAAAGTAAATTGAAAGCTACTAGCAGATTCTGTCGATTTGTAGGAATAATCGATTAACTTCGACCAATCTATCGATGAGGGTTTATGGCATCAATCGACCCGTCCTCGCGTCGATGGATGCCAAAGATCTGCTCACACCTGCGTTAAGAAGGCGCTACACCTACACTACATCGAAAATGAATCAAACAATGGGAGGCGTGGTCTATACGTAAACGCGGGGCACCCCCCGTGCTCCAGTAGCTAGTCTTTATATCTATGTTGTCAAAGTCGTGAATGCGCTGCGACCGCATGCGCTTAGAAATTATCGATGTAAGCGACAAAATACAAATTATTTTATTAAAAATTAACTATAATAATTTGAAAAAAAATTACTTCAGATGATGTCTACTTATTTAAGGAACTTTTTAATGAATACCTAATACCGTTTACTAGCAATCCTGAATTTTCTTTAATTTAAAAATTAAAATAAAATGTATCGATTCAAAATCTTTAAATCGCGTTTTCGGTTCCACTCGTGTCTAGCAAAGATATAAAGAAACACATATTTGACTTTCAGATCTGTAAGATCTCTCAGTTACCTTTTTTTTATTGCAGAAAGTTGGCAAACAAGCAAAACCTGATGGTAAGTGGTAACAGTCACCTATAATACATGTGGCTCTTGTGAGATTCGCAGCAAAACTGCAACCCTCACAAGAACCACAGTGTACGTTGCCAACTTGTGACACAAGATGTAAAGTCACAGTACCCAGTAATGTCACTGCCATATCTTACCCTTCCAACCGGAACACAGCAATGCAAGCACTGCTGCTTTGCGGCAGAAATAGGTAAGACGGAGGTACCTAAGCAGACGACCCTGGCACAGTCTCCCTCCAGTAAAACTATGACATTACATTAAAAATAACCAATATTTTCGATATAGCGCCTTAATGTAAATATCACCTGCGTTGTAATATGCGTACCGGTCGCTCGAGCATGTTAGATAAGAAATAGCTGGGCACTTTCGAGTCCAGTACAAGTCCGTTGCCTCCAAAATCCGCTGTAATAGGTATATCCTTACCGATTACTTACCGATTATAACTGCCGCCTGATGGGTTAGCTGCTGCAAGGACAGTAGCTCGAGCAGCAAGCGAACATACAACCCCGCCTTTGGCTATGCTCACACGACGTTGTTCCATCGCCTCCAACAAACTGCTGTGGTGTGCGGTCATCTGTTCATTTAATTCGCAATAGTATAATAGGCTGGCAGTCTGGATGATAATCCTAACCAATATTATATTCAATAGAGACTAGCCACCTGCTTGTAAGATATTATAATGCACAAGTGACTGCACAAACATAATACACTCTCTGTTCCTTCACTCTCAAATTCTGTTGGGACGGTTAACTGACACGACCACGACAAGATCAGGCGCTGGGCCCATAGATTAAGAGGAAACACTAAGGTCGAGAGGATTCAAAAATAGGCATTTGTAAAAAGTATTGCTTGCGCGCTGTGTGCCCAAAAAACTGAACTGAGCGCGATAGGGACAAAGAACTGCAGCTGGAACCGAAAATACCTATGAAAAGTACACAAAATATACGTTTCGTAGTCCCCTGTTTTCTCCGCCGAAAATTGACCGATTTAATTACTTTTTGCGTTAAAATTTAAAGCAAGGCTTTTACTATGTTTCTATGCTTTGCTTTTTTCATAAAATCTTATTCAATTTGTTTCCTGTTTGAACACAACAGAAAATTAGGTCATTTTTGAGGCTTTTGAAAGCTTAATATCTCTTTAAATAATTAACTTAAATAAAAGGAAAACATAGGAACATGCCTATAGTGGTCATTAATATTATTGAAAAAATAGAGCAATTAGTGCCATTATCCAGAAAGGAACCAGAGGACTACGTTTGTATGAAAAAACGGCCTGTACGATTTCCTCTAAACCTCCCTTCCGAAGCATAGACTTGGAGATGTTTTACATTTTTGGTTAACTATTCATTATAATACCATTATAGGTACTTAAGCAATCGCTAGCCGAGCGTATACGTCAGTGTGCCACCAACCTCGATCTTTTGATGAGAGAGTGATAGGGCGTATAAATTGCGATATGAGGTTGCCCACTCAGAAACTGTCAAAAGCTGTTACGATGAAAAGCATCCTATGTAATTACCCTAAAACAATATCCAAACGTATATTTTCATGATTGTTATTTACCTTATCCAATTCATCTACGCAGCAAACTCCTTTGTCAGCTAATACCAATGCGCCTGCCTCAAGGGCGAAATCTCCGCCTGCTTCACGGCCCAAAGCCACTGTCAATCCCCCAGCGGTAGCCGAAGCGCCGCATACATATACACCTTAAATATCAAAGATTCACTAATTGTTGGTTATACATACTGTAGTTGAGGATTCCAAAAATTCGCGTTTAAAGAAAATTTGCTTGCATTTACTGGTATAAAAAAAATGCAAAACGGGGCGCTGCTATACTATGGGTAGTTAAATTTTGCACATAAAATACGAAAGACAATGTAGGTTTATAAAAAACAATGTAGGTTTATAAAAAATAGGCAATGATCAAATCGCTATCGCAACAGTAGTAAGAATTATACACAAACTGGCTATCTGTCTAGTTTTACTGCGATAATACACTCCCGGACACCTAAATCGAGCCAAAAAATACGAAACAAAATATATATGTTACCGGCAATGTGTATAATTCAGGTATTGTATACAATCCCTAGGTAATGTATACAATCCCTGGGGCGTCCAGGCAATGTATGAAATATCATGAATATCATTGTCCATTTCATACTTTACCTAGGTATTGTATACAATTCCTAGGGATTGTATAGAATACCTGCTGGTTCACCGGTAATGTGTAAAATAAATAAATCTTAAGACTAAACTAATGTTAGGTAAGCCGGTTAATATCAATAAATCTTAACAGACTTACTTATCAAATAGCGGACAAATAAAACATGTTGTATTTACTTGAAATAAACTTTATTATCAACTTTAAAATCACAAAAAAATAACAGGAAACTTAAAATTCTTCTTGTTTGTAACATAACATTACAAGTATCTTTTAACATAATATAAGTAATTTTGTAATTGAACTTCACAAACAAAACAATTCTCTTTATAACAAAAAGTAGGTCTAATAGGCATTCACAATTTTAAGTAAAAGTAGGTTTTATTTATTCTTACACGACAAACTATTATGGCACTTTGAAGAGCACAGAGCCTTACTTTTGACACAGGAACACTTTTTAGAGTCACCGTTTTTTTTGCAGCTAGATTTCACAAAGCCCTGTCCTGTCCCCGTAGATTGCAAAGTCGCAACTGTACGGAGTGTCGTTTCCAGATTGGGGACGTCTTCTTGCAGTAATTTCTGATGGCAAACAGTGAACTGTTGTCTTGAATACAATGTCTTGACAACGCCTTGCTTTGTGCCTAGTTGATATAGATCGTCATCAGTTTTGTGTAATACTACAGCCAGTATATTGCGAGCATCACCACGACCTCTATCGACTTCTGGAACAGGAATGCGTACAGTGGTACCCAACGATACGGGAGGGAATTTTTTTTCAGAAGTTTTAAAAGTTTCTGAGCTTGTACTATCAAATTCTCTTTGGCTCTGATGCGGTTTTCTATCGAAAAGGCGTTTTTTGCGCATAAAGGACAAGCAACTTTGGATCCAAAACCTTCTGCAATATTTTCTTCCGGAGCAGCACAAATAGTATGAATAGGCCTATTGCACATTCTGCACGAATGACCACCTGTTGTCTCCTCGGAACAAACACAGCATATAAGTGCACAACTCAATGACTCCTCTCGTACTGATACCAAATTCGGATCATGTAACGCTTGATCATTTACCTCACAAGGAAGATTTTCGACATTCGTAGGCTCAACAACATTCTTAGTATTTGGGATAGCCATGTGTTCATCATGCGCACTTTGGACATTTGAAGCTTCCTTACCGATGTTAAAACTATCGAGTGCAGCGTTTTGTTGATCTGGTGCCTGTAGAGGTTGAGTGTCAGCTGATTCAGTTTCTGATGTCTCAGCCGCATCTATTACAGATTCTGAAGATGACTTCATCACTTTTTCTAAATCTTCTTCGCTCTCCAGGTTGTGAGTATCCTCAAAAGGCAAAGATATGCCAACTTTTATTTTCGACCCAAAAAGAGCTTCATAAGGTGTTCTTTTGATTCCTGAGTGAAACGCCCTATTCTTCATGAGTTGTACAAATCGCAGACCATCACTCCAACGTTCGCTATCGTTATCTTGCATCCAAGTTGTAAGCATGTTTTCAATGTCCTGGTTAGCTCGTTCGACACTCCCTTGACTTTGGGAATGTCTAGGCTTGCCATGCACAATTTTTAAGTTCGGCCAGTATATTTTAAGATTACTGACCACTCGGTTTGCGAATTCTCGACCGTTGTCCGATTGTAAGATGGCTGGTGTACCAATCAGTGTAAAAATATCCAGTAAATTGTACGCTACTTCCTCAGCGCGTTTTGTTTTCAGGGCTCTTAATATGACAAACTTTGTGAGATGATCCTGATAGACCATTATGAATTTATAATCCCGGTCTGATTGAGATTGATAGTCTATCAAATCTACTTGACAGCGAGAATTAAATTCTGTTGAAAGTATGGGCTTCACGACAATCCCTTTTTTATTCCTTTTTGTTTTTGCTGGCAGGGTTCGCAAAGTTGCAAAAATAGTTCAACATCGTGGCGAGTTATATTCTTATATCTTGAAGAAAGCTCCTTCAGCATTCTGTCTCGTCCTCCATGGCCGATACTCTGATGTGCGTCGTGAAGTACTTGAAATAATTCAGTATCAGCAACGTAGTATATAATATTGTTATTTGTAGTAGCATCCACAGGAAAAATCAACTTATCTTTCTGACCAACAGTTATAACATCATAATGCTTCAATAACCAGTAATCCCGAGAAGCCTTTTTTTCAGCCGTTTTTGCATTTTTTGTTTCTTCTATCAATTGTTCATAACGATTTTTTTCAATAAACGTGCGATTTTTTGTATTTGCTGCTTCTCTTTTTATTTGTAATTGTGAATAAAATCTTTCTTTCATCTCAGCTATTCGTTGTTCGGCCGCCATTTTTTAATAAATTAAATTGCTTTCCTACCTGACGAAAATTAGCAAAAATAATAACTATGACGCAAATAGCTCAATACACGTGTTAACAGTATCATCGTACGTCGCGAAATGAAATGGAGAAATGCGGCTGTTTGCTTAAATAGTGTCGCGGTATCCTTTTTCTCAAGCGGCGGTGGCGGCTCCTTTGACCTGACCGGCCGCCCGCCCGCCGCGCCCGCGCGCCGCTCTTAAGGCGGACACACACGGTTTATTGGCTAGATAAGTACTGTAATCAGGAAAACTTATTCTAGCTCCTAGTGTTACGGCAAGTAGGTATGTTTTGGCTTACTACTTGCCGCGGCGCAAAGTACTAACTACGTTGGCTACCCACCGCACACAAAAATGACAGTTTTTAGGGTTCCGTACCAAAAGGTAAAACGGGACTCGATTACTAAGACTTTGCTGTCGGTCTGTCTGTCTGTCCGTCCGTCCGTATGTCACAGAGCTGTTTACCTCATGAAAGGTGACACAGATTGTGTATATCTGTGGCCGTATATGTATGGGGAGCCCCCTCTATTATTTTTTTTGTATAAAAATTGTAAAGCGGTTAACAGAATACATCAAACTACTAAGATTCAATGGCCTACACAAGGCCCAATTATTAATAGGTTGGGAATAAATTGGCAGTGACGTACGGACGGACGGGCACACGAACGGACAGACAGACAGACATGAAGAATTTATAAGGGCTCCGTTTTTGTAATTCGGCTACGGAACCCTAATAAAAAACAGCTTGAAGTATTTAATTTTAATAAAATTATTACTAACTACTTTTTTACTACAATGAGTCGTAAAAAACAACAATAATAAATTGATTGTACAGTTTAATATTGAAATTTAGATTTATAAGTTTTTTTTTGTTCATACAGTTTCCATTTCAAATCTTTCGCATTTCCTGTAAATCGCCTATATGCGCCTTAAGAGTCCGCTAGCTTAGATAATGCCGCTCTTTAGCGCACCCCGCATTGACGCCCGCCCGCGCCGCGCCGCCTCTTGTCAAAGGATTTAATTTTATTTACAAAGGCTACCGCGTGCGGCGTACACCCGAAAGTGAAATTGACAGTTTTATATCGAAGCGCCTCCGTAGTGAAAGATTGTGTTTGTGAACTGTTGTACTACGAATTGAATTTATCCTCAAAAAATCCGACATTTGATAAGATTCTGGATAAATTACACCTATGTACTTGCCTCCGTAGCAACCTACAGACGCTCCAGCCGTAAGTCAAACTAAAAGGAAGTATTAATAAAAAAGGTAATTCCACATTTATGTGGAACATAAGTATACGTAGTTCACGCAATTACAGAAGAAAATAAGTACCTAAATAGTTTGTTTTGGATTCAGAGCGTGATAATGGCTCTCTTATTAAAAATACGGGTGGTAGTAACTCTGACAGTTCGAGTGATGAAGAATTGTGGTGTAATTTTACTTTGAATTTACCTACTTTCGCATATTTTTGATTAAAATTATCTTTGCACCTAGCTTGTGTGTCTCGATAATTTTTATTCGTATTTTGTTTTATTAAACACAATTGCGTTCGGGTGTACCGACATTATCTAAGCGAACTTACTTTGACCGCGCCGCCTTAGCGCCGTGCCGTCTCTTGTCAAAGGATTTAATTTTATTTGCAAAGGATACCCGCGTGCGGCGTACACTCGCGAGTGAACGGACATGCTAAAACGATTCACTTCCATTAATGCTTGAAATGGCGCCTCTAGGAAGGGTGTCAGGGTTCTATGAAGCTTACCGTACTTATTTGTTTGTAATAACCACAATTGCGTTCGAGTGTTACATTACCTGCTGCAAGTTTGGCATTGTATAGAATACCTAGGTAAAGTGTAAAATAAATTCTATTTCATACTTTACCTGGCCGTTTTAGGTATTCTATACATTGCCTAGGTATTGTATACAATACCGGATTATACACATTGCCGGTAACATATATACATATATATTTTAACAAAATGAACTCCAATTTCCGGAACTAGTTCCGGTAATTCCAAGTTAGGGTATCCAACCTCGATAACTAGTTCCGGAATCAGTCATAAAGGGAATTTATACGTCTGTGGGCCATTTTCACCAACCTCTTCTTAGCTTAGGGCACAGAATAGATAATAGTACTACGTACGGCCACTCACCTCCTCGCACTCATTTCAAATACCTCACCCCACCCGGCACTTCGTTGTAGACATCAGTGACACGTAAACAAGGGCGCGCGCGATCGCTCGGGCATGGCGACACATCACGTTCATTGAGTAGATGCGAGCGCCGGCCGGTAACAGAGATAATGCTATGCGGGTAAAAGAGAAGGCAGTTGCTGCACTTCTCGCGTCATTTCGATTGATAACCGCGCACTCAGCCCTACTACACTCGCGAGCAAAAGTTTGGAATCAGTTACTTGAAATTGGTTGCGCGTTATCTTGAGTAGTTAATACTTTTTTAATAATCGTAAAAATGACATTTTAAAGGTTCAACTCTTTACTTTTAAACTGATACCGAATTCATTAAAAACAAGCCAGTATTTATGGAGCCATTCCGCATTAAGTGAAGGTGTATTGAAAAAGACGTGTTTCAATTGTTTGATACGTCATGAGTTGCGACCTATTGACCCTCTATAAAAGCACCTGTTATCGGATTTTCTTTATCAGTCGACTTTCACACGTTGACCGGTACACATCTCCGCCACTTTTGACCCTTTACCTTGTACGACAATGGAGATAACACCTACAGAAGCAGCACAAATCGTACCCCTATTACAAGAAGGGCTCAGCCAGCGGGTTGTCGCTCGTCGGCTCCACATAAGCCAATCCTATGTTTCGAAAGTTTATAAGCGCTTTCGGGAGACTGGTGGCTTTATCCCGAGACCAAGATCTGGACGGCGCCGGTGCACATCGGAGAGGGATGACCCTTGTATCGTGTCAACCTCTCTCCGAAATCGGCATTTGACTGGTGTCGACGTCCAATAGGAGCTCCGAGATGTTCGTGGGGTAGCAGCCAGCGAGTGGACAGTTCGTCGACGACTCAAGCAAGCGAATCTGACTCCAAAAAGGCCTGCTACAGGCCCGAAACTCACGGCAGCTCACCGACAAGCACGCCGTCAGTTTGCTCGCACCCATCTTGATTGGGAGGTTGATCAATGGAGGCAAGTCCTGTTCTCCAACGAAAGCAGGATGTGTTTGCACGGTAGCGACAGAAGAGGACGGGTCTACAGGCGGCCTGGGGAGCGATTTGCACAGTGCTGTGTCGCTGAAACAGTGGCTTATGGGGGCGGCTCTTGTATGATGTGGGCCGGCATTTCCTTCGATGGTAAAACCGAGCTTGTTTTCGTGCCTGGCGGGGGACGAGGAGGCGGTCTAACTTCGGACCGGTACATTTCCGATATTCTCCTGGAACATGTCGTTCCCTATGCGGGATACATCGGTGATGACTTCCTCCTTATGCACGATAACGCTCGTTGTTACACTGCCCGTGTAACAACGGAATACCTCGAAGAAGTCGGTATTGCCACATTGGACTGGCCAGCGCTCAGCCCTGACTTGAATCCCATTGAGCACGTGTGGGATGAACTGAAGAGGAAGGTTCGTTCCAGAACTCCTGCTCCTTCATGTCTGAATGAGCTGAAATCAGCGTTGATTGAGGAGTGGGAAGGTATTCCACAAGAATCAATTCAGAAGCTAATCAGGTGTATGAAGAATCGACTTGGAGCAGTTATTAGGGCGAGGGGAGGGAACACAAAATATTGACACTTATTTTTAAAGATAAATAAATTTTTTATTTAATAATTTTTGTTGTTTTATTCATTCATTATTTTTCCCTATTTTCTTGTTTTCCTACCTCCTTCACTTAATCCGGGATAACTCCACAATTACGGGCTCGATATGAATTAATTTTATATCGATTTAATGTGGACAGTTGCACCTTTAACATAATGTCATTTTTATGATTATTAAAAATTTATTTAGTAAGCAAGATCACGCGGAACCAATTTCAAGTAACTGATTCCAAACTTTTGCTCGCGAGTGTAGATTCCACGCACACATTTACGCGTGTACAAACGTCATTTGCTTTAGTAGTAATAGGTAATTGATTTGCGAACGTTGTATGGAGTGTCCGGGGTGTGCTTAGGGTACTCTTAGGTCACTCGGGGAATGGATCCCGATTGTGCCTCTATGGAGGTAGAAGTTGCTTGGAGGGTGGTTTAGCCAGGTATGGGGTGTACACCCGAGTCCAATGGCATATCCTTGAGGCGGCCTTGTCAGCTTTCAGCCCCTTGTTGAATGGTAACGAGATTCCCCCGCCTTAAAAAAAGGGTACTCTTAAGTGGCATGCTGTCACATTCTTTTCATTAAAGACAAAAAGTGACATCATACGTCTTAGGGGCTTCCTAAGCGAAGTTATGGTTGGTGAAATCGGCCATTAGCTCGTAATAATAGTCGCATCTCAAGTCAGAGTTCGATCTTGAGTAGGTCTTTAGCAGTTTTGACGTTTAATGTATGGCACAACTGACAAAAACAACAGCTCAAGATCGACCACGTACTTGAGATACGACTATTTATACGAGCCCTTATACTGTTATCCGGAACTGGCGACTTTCCGAGACTGTTAATCATGGTTTAATCACAACGCACATCCTGAAAGTACACTAATCAACAAAGTCTAAGACTCAACCACCATGACGAACTTTTTTGTAAAATCTCTTTAATAAAAAGTATAGGCCACTAATAAATTTAAGAACAAAATAAAAGCGTGATGAAATAATGTTCTAAATTTAAAATTCAAAAACATTATTCCATAATTATAGCTCATATTAGCATTAATTCGCGGCAAAACGTTATTCCTGTTTTAAGTTTCTTAATTTCTGGATACAATTTGAGTTAATTGACATTGAATCTTAAATCGAATGTTTTAAATTTCTTTTGTAACTTAAAGACTGGTTTATCAGACATCATGCTTGAAGAATGGCTTTTGAACAACTTCCTCAGAATTTACAATCAAAATAAGTTCTTTTTTACATCTTTCTCGGACATGGAGCATAATACCCCACCCCAGGCCACTATTGATAATCTGATATTCAGCATGCCAAGACGATGTAGAGCCTTATCCAATGCTTTAGGAGGTCCAACTGACTATTGATTTATCACCTACAATTTTTTTAACGATTTCAAACACCAAAATTAAAAAAGAAGCATTTTTAATGTCTATCTGTATTCATTGTTGCACCAATTCTTTCTTTATTAATAATGCTTTTTTTTGTACTGTTGAAACTTTTTTATTTTAATTATAATAAATAAGCCTAAAATTATACGCATTTATACATCTAATATTATGTAAGTATATAAAATACCTCAGTTTTTAGTAATTTACGAAAATAGGCTTGATTAGTGTAGTTTAGTTGGGGTTAGCTTCTGAATCATTGATTTACTACCAAACGTAGATAACGCATGAACGATCGAAAAGTGGGCCGGTGAAGAACTGCTCAATCGCGACTCGTGCAGTTTCTTTCCATAGTGAGTGATTAACTGTCGGCACGTAAACATGCCGAAGTGCGTATTCAAAAGTTGTGGTAACAATAGCCAGAAACGGCAGAAAAAGACGGGATTTCATATTTTGCGTGAGTAAACTCATTACACATCTTATCATGTATTCAAATATTCGATTTATACGTAAAAACCAATAAAAAACAATTATTTTAATCATAAACATGTCGCTTCGCGTCAGTGTCAGTACATCACAATCGTCTCGCTTGCACGGGCGTCGTATCACGATGTGTTATCTCATTCATGCGTTGGAGCGACAACGCGATAAGCAATTTCAAGCATTATGTTTGAGAGTATAAAGTTGATATTTTTTTTTGTAACAATTACTAAAACGTCGTTTGATCTGTGGCTAGGTATGAAATGATGTACAATCGGGGAATGGCTAACGCCGATCCCTATTGTGTCTCCACGGAGGTAGAAGTATCTAGAGGGTTTTTAGCCGGTAGTGGGTCTTCTACCCGAGTCCTGCATATCCTTGGGGTGGCCTAGTCAGCTCAATTCCCTTGTCGAATACCGTAAAAACTGTATTTTCCCTCTTGTAAAAAAAAAGGTATGAAATGATGTACCTTGCCACGGTTGTACTGAAAATAGTTGCCGTAATAATGCAGAATAAGGTTGAATTCGATAAATACGGTACTTTCTTTATGGTAATTTTCATTCGGGCGTGCATATTCAAGTATACACCGCTATTTTTAAGTTATGACAAAAATTTTGAGTGCTTGTTCAGACAAGCAAACTGAACAACTTTCACTATGGGACCAACTTCGAAATCGCAAAAAAAAGTCAGCTGTTTCATACATTTAGGTTCAGTGAATGTTACCCTGGCAAAATCTTTTTTTATAAAATCGTTTCCATCCAGAACCAAATACATGAATAGATAGCTTTTGTTGCGTATTAAATGTTTGTGAATAGCAAAATTTGTGCATGTTGTATTTCTTAAGTTATTTAAGATTTTGCTGCGGTAACGTTTTAGGATATCCCAGATCTCGAAATCGGTTGAACATAGAAGTTTGAAAAAAATACCAATAATAGACCTTAATTTGTTCAAATTTGTTCAAGCATTAGTTTTTGATTTGCTTGATGAATACCAATGTAATTAAATGTTTTCAAAAATTAGAAAAAACGAATTTCTCAGTAAACCAGTACACTTACAATAAAATAAAAGGCTGTAACATGTACCCTTGGTACACCTTTATAACGACAGTAAACTTAAATTATGTAACTTTACGCAATATGAACATATAGAGAATTTTAAAAAGGTTTTTTTTAAGTCATCGAATACGCAGCTTCCATTAAACAAGGAAACATGGCATACTATGAACAAATTAAAATGTTCCATCAATAAACAATCCTGTTAATTCCAGCTTTGAATTACGGCTATTATGAAAGTTATATCAAAAATAAGATATATCAGTAATTTGTCAATAAGCCGACCGAATTATAAAGGTTACGTAAAAGCGACCGCACCATACATACGGGTATACTTCGCAAATTAGCAGCGTAGTATGTGACGTAGTGTACAGTCGGGTGGAATAGTAATTCGGACAACCGATTGTTAAATATTTCCACCAGTTTTCTTTTTTGTAAATTGCAATCATGATAATCAATTATTATACAATTTAATGACTTAAGTATACAGTGTGGAAACTTTCAGCGGGGCAGTAAGGAGAAGTACCTTATCCGTTGCAGCTACACGAAAATGGTTTTAGGAGACTATCCATAATTTTTTATGGAATTTTGATCCCCATTCACAGATTTTCAAAAAAATGTACAGTTAGCAAGAAAATAGCAATTTTACATAAAAAAAATTTTTGATGCCAATCGATCCTGTTTCTAATACTGATCAAAAACTTCTATGGGATCAACCATCGTTGGAGTACTCAAAAAGTCACAAATTGCAAAAAACTTTTCCCGTACATTTCGTATGAAAATTTTACGCAAAAGTTTTGTTTGTGACTTTGTTTTGTGATCTTTTTGTTGACTGAATAAAAAGATAAGTTTAAAAACAATTCAAATTTCGAACTCGTTATTATTAAATAAAAAACAATCTTGACAATTTGGTGATGGTCCTATTTCTTGGCAAGCGCGTAGTCCAGATCGAACGCCTCTAGATTTATTTTTGTGGGGCTACCTGAAAACTGCGAGGTTTACAAAAAGCAATACGATAGTGTTCGAGAACTTAAAGACTCACTAACCACAATTTTGTATGGAATTCATCCAAATAAATTGTCAGCAGCCACTAGGTCGGTACAGAAACGAATCAATTTATGTATTCGTCAAAATGGCGGTCACTTCGAGCACTTGATATCGTAGGGCAAGAAACAGCAAGAATTTAAATACGAATAACATCATCAAGTTATGTTAGTTAATAAAAAAAGAAAATTAATACGCCTTCTCTTTGATATGTGTAAAATTCTACGTGATTATTTTATTTTTTTGTATTTCAGTTACACAAATTCTTTACAAAATGTGGGGAAAAGTTTTTTGCAATTTGTGACTTTTTGTGTACTCCAACGAAAGTCCGATACTTAAAACCTAAACACAAATTGCCTAATAACGTTTGGCCTAAAACACATATCACCTAAAAACGAAATGCCTAATAACGTCAAAAATAGGTAGCGAGGAGCGAAACGACGAGCATAGGTTTTTGAACATGAGCGAGCCGAGCGAGCGAAGTGAGCGTGCCGCGGTAGCGGCCGGCGAAGCGCCAGAAACGACTTTATGTGTATTCTCGACTTTATGCATACTTATTTAGGCTAAACGTTATTAGGCATTTCGTTTTTAGGTGATATGTGTTTTAGGCCAAACGTTATTAGGCAATTTATGTTTAGGTTTTAAGTATCGGACTCCTCCAACGATGGTTGGTCCCATAGAAGTTTTTGATCAGTATTCAGGGGTCGAAACAGGTTCAGTGTTCAAAAATACTGATTTTACTGACCAGAAATCTAAAAAAACTGACTTTTACTGACCATCTGAACTAACTTAAGAGGACTGTGAAGAGCTAATTCATGGCTCGAGTATGCACTTGCAAAAATGCAGTTTGTTACACACCGCTTAAAGTTTGAAAGTCCGAGGCAAGTGCCTACATTTCATATTGAAATATTGTTTAGGGCGATAACTGTTTTACCCCCCTAAACCTTTAAGAAATTAGACACTTTTGATCTCGTTAGATTCAGTATACCTTAATCTATGTTTGTACGTATTGCTTTTTTTGTAAATCAGTATAATTTAGTCAAAAAAGATAAAAATGCTCGAGGTAGTTTTTAAGTTTAGTCTAAAATATGGATATTTAGATGCTAATAATTTATATTCTGAGCAACATATTTTCAAAATCGAAACGTACAAACCTAGATCTTCATTATATATACAACATTTCCAAAAATTATGAAAATTGGACTATTTAAAGAGGGAGAAAAGCGTTATCGCTTTTTGTATGAAAATTTACAGCTTCCCAATCCTCTCAAAATAAAGGATTCATGTGGAAAAAATACTTTTACAATTATTGGCCTCCACCATCCCCATAGCCAACCATCACCACATTTTTATTGTTAAAAAGTTTACAAATAATTAACAGTTTTTTTTATTATTAATATGTGTTTATTTCGAGAAAGAATAGTAGGATTTGACTATTTTTCCTCGAAATAATGATGCTACAATATTAAGTTGCCACAAGACATCATAATAGAGCATCAGTTGTTTGTTGCCCTCAAACCATCACTGGGCCCGGCTAAGAAAATGAGAAATGACTAAAATTTGGTTTTTGTTGTCACAATATATTATGAGATATTATTATTACTTAAGCAAAATCTAGATTGAAGAAGGTAGGCGGATATAGGAACGACACAGGTACACACAAAATTGTATCAGTAAAATATTAATAAGGTTCCAAAAAAATTTATGGGGCAATATGTATGTTGATCTCAAAAAACTGAAAAAACTGCCCATTTTCTCATAAAACTGACATTTACTGACCATGCTCAAAAAAACTGACTTTTACTGATTTTACTGACCAGTTTCGACCCCTGAGTATTAGAAACAGGATCGATTGACATCAAAAAATGTTTTTATGTAAAATGGCTATTTTCTTGCTAACTGTAATTTTTTTTGAAAATCTGTAAATGAGGATCAAAATTCCATAAAAAATTATGGATAGTCTCCTAAGACCATTTTCGTGTAGCTGGAACAGATTAGGTACTTCTCCTTACTGCCCCGCTGAAAGCCACCGCTGTATATTTAAAACCAAATTAACATTAAAAATGAAAATGTTGCCCCGTTGCCCCAATCATCGCGATAAACAAGACGATAAGTCACCACGCTAACAGGAATTGCCGTAAATGGCTATGTTCTTGCCGAATGAAATGATTGTTGGATTTCAAGCTAGCTAGTAGGGTTTCCTTATTTAAATTTCATCTAATATTGTGTTACATGGTAATTAATTAATAAATGGTAGTGAATGGGCTACACCAGGTATTCACAAAAGTAGAATAAAACTTTATGACCTTTATTATGAACGGACATTTAACACTAGTGATGAGTTTAAATTGTATGTAAAAGCTTATTCAAAATTATTTAAAAAAGTTTGTAAGCTTGCTAAATCTAATTATTTAAGTTCAAAAATTCAAAATAGTAGTAATAAAATTAAAACAACATGGAATATTATAAATAATGAAACTGGAAGGGTTAAAAATAATAACGGTGATTTTTGCTTAAATATTGAAAATAACAAAATTACAGTAGACACTGAAGTAGCTACAGAATTTGAAAAGTTCTTTACTGACATTCCAGTTTCAATCACAAAATCGTTGGATTCATCCCCTACCGTTGCTGAATCTATTTTAAAAGATCATGTAAAAACTTGTAGTGATACATTTAAATTTGATCATATTAGTGCAAACGACTTAATAAAGTCATTTAAAACTCTGAATAAAAAGAAAACCGTGGATCTGTGGGGCAACTCTGTTGATATCTCCAAATCTGTAATTGAGACAATAGCTCCAATACTGGCTAGTATTTTTAATGATTGCATTGACTGTGGTGTATTTCCTGATTTAATGAAACTGAGTAAAATTATTCCATTACATAAATCTGGTAGCACATCAGACCCCAGTAATTTTAGACCTATTTCTGTGCTACCTACTTTTAGTAAAATTTTTGAAAAAATAATGTTGGAGCAAATGCAAAGCTATTTTAACAGGAATAATCTTCTACACTGTAAACAATTTGGTTTCAGGAGGGGTCGCTCAACAACCGATGCTGGTGTTGAGTTAGTACAACATATATATGAGGCCTGGGAGGACTCACATGATGCGCTGGGCGTTTTTTGTGACTTGTCCAAGGCGTTTGATTGCGTCCATCATGAAACTTTGATCAGGAAATTACACTACTATGGATTTCACGATACTGTTCTGGATCTACTCATCTCCTATCTGACTGAGAGGATTCAGAAAGTAGATGTCAATGGGAAGAGATCTCAGGGCTCCTCGGTTAAAATGGGAGTTCCGCAGAGTTCGATTCTTGGTCCTTTTCTATTTTTAATATATATTAACGACTTGCCTAATTATGTTCAAGACATGCATGATATAGTATTATTTGCAGACGATACTTCACTTTTATTTAAAATTAAAAGAGGATTGCAAATTAATGACGATGTAAATAATTCTATCTCAAGAATAGTTCACTGGTTTAATATGAATAATTTGTCCCTCAATGAAGGGAAAACTAAATGTATAAAATTTGTCTTACCTAATGTTAGAGAGGTTCAGACCACTGTAAACATAAAGGATAAAAATGTGGGCCTTGTGGACACCGTTGTATTTCTTGGTATTACTTTAGATTCTAAGCTTCAGTGGGGCCCACATATTGATAAATTGTCGAAGAGACTTAGTTCTGCAGCCTACGCTGTATGGAAAATACGTCAGCTGACCGATGTTGATACAGCAAGACTTGTATATTTTGCTTATTTTCATAGTGTAATGTCGTATGGCTTGTTGCTGTGGGGAAATGCTGCCGACATTCAGACTATTTTTGTGCTGCAGAAGAGGGCTATTCGAGCAATTTATAATCTTAAAATGAGAGACTCTTTGAGAGAAAAATTTAAAGAAATTGGTATTATGACTGTTGCGTCGCAATATATTTACGAGAATATATTATATGTCCATAAAAATATACATTTGTTTTGTAAAAACAGTGATATTCATTCAGTAAATACTAGACAAAAGAATATGTTAGCATTACCTAATACTAGACTTAAAAAAATTAATAACTCTTTTAGAGGCTTTTGTGTACGTTTCTACAACAAACTCCCAACCAATATTAAAGAACTTAGCTTAAATAAATTTAAGACTGCAGTCAGGATCTGACAGATAAAACTGCTTGGGATTGACAAAAAATGTATCAATTTGACGTTCATTAAGTACACTTTGTGATTGTTGGATGTATGTATTTGAGTAACTGTTCCAATCACTCCGACAGGCATTTCTATATATATTTTAATAAACCAAAGTTATGTTTGTGAAATAATATATTATTGTAATGTTGGCAATTTAAAAGAGGAGACAAAAAAATAGACCTTCCGAGTTTCTTGCCTGTTCTTCTCGAGAAGGCTCTCCCAATTTCCGAACAGGTGTAGAGTCAACTTTTTTTTTTTTTCATTTTACTTGTATTTGCATATATCTTAATTATGGTCGAGATGTATGTACATACAAGGTTTAAATAATACATAGCTTATCTTGACTTGTTGCATTTTTTAAATTAATTTATTGATTAAATAGAGTTTTGTAATTTGTTGACGTCAATAAGTGCCTGTAAAGGTCTATGTTGAATAAAGATTTTTGAGTTTTGAGTTTGAGTATCAATATTATACCGTTCATTTAAAATGGTTAGCCTTATGTATGATGCGGTCGCTTTTACGCAACCTTTATAATTCGGTCGGCTTATTGACAAATTACTGATATATCTTATTTTTGATATAACTTTCATAATAGCCGTAATTCAAAGCTGGAATTAACAGGATTGTTTATTGATGGAATTTTTTAATTTGTTCATAGTATGCCATGTTTCCTTGTTTAATGGAAGCTGCGTATTCGATGACTTAAAAAAACCTTTTTAAAATTCTCTATATGTTCATTTTGCGTAAAGTTACATAATCTAAGTTTACTGTCGTTATAAAGGTGTACCAAGGGTACATGTTACAGCCTTTTATTTTATTATAAGTGTACTGGTTTACTGAGAAATTCGTTTTTTCTGATTTTTGAAAACATTTAATTACATTGGTATTCATCAAGCAAATCAAAAACTAATGCTTGAACAAATTTGAACAAATTAAGGTCTATTATTGGCATTTTTTTCAAACTTCTATGTTCAACCGATTTCGAGATCTGGGATATCCTAAAACGTCACCGCAGCAAAATCTTAAATAACTTAAGAAATACAACATGCACAAATTTTGCTATTCACAAACATTTAATACGCAACAAAAGCTATCTATTCATGTATTTGGTTCTGGATGGAAACGATTTTATAAAAAAAAGATTTTGCCAGGGTAACGTTTCGAACATTACTCCAGCGAAATCTGTTTTTCTCGAATAACTTTAAAACTACAATGCGAACAAATTTTGCTATTCATGAACTAATTTCTCCTCATGATGAACTAATTATTTGATATACTCTCACTTCTCTAAAGCACAACATTTTGCTGCGGTAATGCACACGATTTCAAGCGCGTTTTTGTATGAAGCGCTCTATGTACCTTTGGTAGTAAATCAATGTTCTGAATCAATTCAATGAAAAAAAAATATTTAAATTGAATTTAATTCAATCAAAAGCCATCCGTTCAATCAACATTCTAAATAAAAGATTATGATCCATAGTAATATAAGGTATTAAGAGTTATTTTTTAAGGACGGACTTTCGCAGCGTGCTTATTGCTATCAACTGTTTCATTCACACATCACGCCTTGCTCTGCTTTCCCGGGCGGTGCGTAAACGATCCATGCTGCGTTTTAGTTTTTAAAATATTTCTGTTAATATTGATTTAAATTACTTAAAAGAAATATTAAAAGCTGGAATTGATTCGTTTGTATGTTTGTAACAAACTAATTTCAGCATTATGCGTTATTTCTGTTACACATAGTATATGATGAGAAAAGAAACCTCTTGGAGCCGCGTTTGCTGCTGCTTGAAGCAACTGCGACTTTCCCAGCCCTGGGTCTCCTACTATCAGCACGTGGGGGTTTGATCTCGTCCCATTTTCCAGTTCCGTCCCACCTAATAGCCCCAAAATGAGGCCAGCTTTCACTGCTTCGTGTCCAAATATAGCGGGACATAGGGAATGCACCAGCAATCTGAACACATCTTCGGAACCATGGATTTCCTAAAATATACGAATATTAAATTTATTTGGCACGTGTGAGATTTAAAAATCATCGAGTCCTAAAGTGGTGTCCGTAGTAATAAATAAAAAGAATATACCGGGTGTAAGTGACGGTGTCCCATTTCTTTTAAGAGTGAGTTCAGACTAATGTTATTATTTGTTTACCGATGTTTATTTTTCCCGGAAAAGCTTTTAGAGCGATAAAAAGGAGTTTTCATTTTTAATTTTTATTTATGTTTAGTGCGTTGACATTCGATGACCCAAACAGCTGTTTCCGCGCGCAGTATGATGGGAATGTAATACAATTTACATTGCGAACTTTATGTTTTATGTAATTATTGTGGTTTTCTTTACAGAATATGATTTGTAAACGTTAACTTAGTTATATTACACCCGAAAATTTAGATAAATATAATAAAAAAAATCGTAAAATTTATGAATTTTCCGGGAGAAAATTTCAGTTATTTTCAATTAAGAATCATGGTCTGAACTCATTGTTAAAAAACGGGACACCGTCACTTACACCCGGTATATTTGAAGCATTTTCCTCTAATTGGTATGCGTAATTAGATCATTATGTACAGTAAGCACTGCATCAAGCTATACAGTTCTTTGAATCTTTGGACCACTCTTATGTTACTACAATGTAGCAATAACCACGGCAATCCTAGTGCTAATATAAAGCTTAACGTGGCGTTTACTGTACGAATATTTACGTCGCACGCAGAATTGCCGAATAAATAATAAGCAAACAAAAACACAAACCTGTATAGCATAATAGTCTTTCAAGGTAAATGTAAGGGTGGGGTTGCTTAAATTTCTTTGGCTGTGTATTGAAACAGCTTCAATATATAACTGTAGGAGTCTTGCAGCTCTCTTACCGTCCTCACCGCCTTTGCTCTCTCCTCTTACCTTGAAAAAGGATCATTGTTAAACACTTTGTTAATATTTAAATAAAGCCAAGGTCTTAAATAATAATAAAAATAATGGGGTACAAAACAAAAGCTGTATTTTTGCAATTTTTAGGTAATAAAAATGCACGTCTATTGGTTAAACGTTTAAGCCATTTATTATTGTATTTTCTGATTCACAGCTGTTTTAAAAGGGTGTTATTTAAATGGTTAGCATAGTATTCGTATTATTGTGAGCAGAAAAATATTATCTGTGAGCAGAAATAGCTAATTGATCAGCAACTCATGGCCAGCAAACATTCCAAAATCAATCAGCAATTCATGTCATTCTGGATGGCTGTAATTATTTTTGTACAGCATATTTTTATTAATTATATAAGCTGCAATGAGCTGCTCCTGTTTAATAAAATTTTGGTTAGCACTCAGATAGTAAGCAAGAAAATTCATTTTGAGCTGCATATAAAAGTAGCAAAAATACTTGTCATGCTCAAAATGGGCGCATTCCTTACAAAGATTATTTAATTTGTTTACTCGAGTGTTATACTTAAAACCTAAACACAAATTGCCTAATAACGTTTGGCCTAAAACACATATCACCTAAAAACGAAATGCCTAATAACGTTTAGCCTACCTAGAATCATGAAATTTGGCAAGAGAAAAGGAAGTACATACTTCCAGAGATGAGCATTTGAAATTTGAAAAAACTTACCTCAAAATTAGCAGTATCCACAAGCAATAAGTATGCATAAAGTCGAGAATACACATAAGGTCGTTTCTGGCGCTTTGCCGGCCGCTGCCGCGGCACGCTCGCTTCGCTCGCTCGGCTCGCGCGCTTGGTTCATGTTCAAACCTACACTCATCGATTCGCCCCTCGCTACCTATTTTTGACCCGCCTACAGTTTCTACATACGCTTTGACGTTTCTAAACGTTTTATTTTCTAATAGAGGCTAAACGTTATTAGGCATTTCGTTTTTAGGTTTTAAGTATCGGAACTTATTTACACTCTGCTTGGGTATGTATTATTTATAGAAGTGTAAATTAATAAAATATTATTTTTATTGTTATAAAATATAATTAGTTATTTTGTGCAATCCAATTAAGTAGTTATTTTGCTCACTATGTTTTAACTAAGCAAACCAATCAAATACACTGCCTATAGACATGTTTTCTCTGCTGATCAATCATGAAATCTTGCTGATCAAGTAGTTATTTTGCGGACTTAATGTTTATTATGCAAACTCATGTTATTGTAAGTTGCCTATTTATGATTTAATTTTTGACCATTATCAAAATTATTTGCGGAACAAGGATTGCAGCCTGATTTTTTTAATTGCAAACAAAATCTTCGTATGCCGACCAAATTATTTAAATGCTGTTTTTTCGTGGCTCACCAAACTTTATCATTGCTGAACATTTAATTACTTCTCGTTTTAAAATATTTAACAGTGATCTTTGAATTTTTTTTCTATCGAGTGAAATATTATTTAATCAAGTTTCATTTTTTAAGAATATTTGTGACGGAATAGTAAATCAAAGTTGTTCGAAAACGGGAAAGTAGCGCTTTTTTGTTATTTTTTTAAAGTTTATTTAAAACTCCACAGACTCGTGGTCCCTGTCTTTGGAATTCTTGGGTACAACGTACAATATTAAGTGATCTATGTATATTTCTATTTTTTTAAATAGCGCTTTAATTAAAGACTCACAATGCCTTTGGAATTCTTGGGTACAATATTAAGTGATCTATGTATATTTCTATTTTTTTAAATAGCACTTTAATTAAGACTCTCAAATTCCGAATCAACAAATGACAAGTTCTTTTGTTTGTGGCTTGGGTTGTTTATTATTCAATCACCCAAAAACGGTCCAATGGATTTCAATGAATGGTTGGTTTATAGTCAGGGCAAAAACATATAATAATTTTAATTCAATGCAGGCAATTAAATACGAATTTGCAGTTTGCAGTTTAAACTCGTTAATTTATACCAAATCAATTTTAACTTAACTTAGACTTAACTCCACTGAGTATAAGGCCACAGATTAGATAATAGTTACTACGTAACAGATACATCACTCCCATAGAAACGCTCGAATCGCTGTAATAATAATAGCCAAAACCGACAGACAAAAGTCGCTACAAGAAGAAAAGGTCTCTATGAACGCGCGCCGAGAGTCGAGATTCCCGCGTACACCGCGTGATTGCGTCATCGAGCGAAAACTTAAGGGTTGTACAAAGAACATAAACAAAATGACCAAAGTGAAACTTTAATGTTATTATTTTATTTATATACGTAGGATTTTAATGAAATAAAGTGATTGCGAGGAAAGGCCCCGACTTAAATGTGCTTTAATTTTATAAAATAATAGTACCTACTTTATTTGCAAGAATATTTTAAAATACATGATTGGTGTTAAATTATACACATTATTCCTCATAATCATAGTTTTAAATTGGCAGTGCGCAAATATTAAAAAATTTAAAATCGTACATGTCAAAAAATAAGAGAATAGAATATTATTTTATCGTCTTAATACATTTAAAAATTTTAAAAAAAATACGAATTATTAAAAAAATCATCAAATCCGCACGAGACGATTTTTTTTTTCATTGATTTTATTCATTTGTCAAATTACAATTGATTTAAAAAAATACGAATTATTATGAAAAATACATGATCGATGTTTTTTTTCATGTTTGAACTCACGGTTATTCAGATTTACTAAAACAAAATTAAAATTTTTGAAAAATAAAATTTTCAGAAAAATTTCGATTTAGGTATAAAAATCCCGTTTGTAGATCTGAAAAGAAAATTATAAATAAAAAAAATAATTGATAAAAAACAAAACGAAATTAAAAATCAAATTATTATAATAAACAAAAAAGCAATAAAATAAACACAAAAAGAAACAAAATAATAAAAAACTATTTTATGAAAAAAAAACAAGTTACAAGATTTGATGATAATAATAAAAGTCTCGCGTTCGGCGCGGCGGGTGGCGGCGGCCCTCTGCCGGTCGGAGCGCCGGCGCGCTACTTAGCGGTAGGTATTTATAACGCTGCATTGCGCGAGTGACGGGGGCCTGATAAGGCCCTTAAATACGTACTTGTACTATTCCAGTTACAGAAAGGACGTCTCCTGGACACGCTGAACCGACTAAGTCACCTTGAAGCTCTATTTCGACACTTCTGGGTATGGTCCCTGAAACACTCTTAAAAAATTTACTTAGCATTAATTCAATAATTTCATAAAAACCATTATATTATACTTATCTCTATAACTATTGATAATAATTTTAAATACAAATCAAGAGTGATATAGGCCATTTTAGTTACCGAAGCAAACTTAAGATATAGGGCTACTAAGTACAGGCTTTGAAAATATGCCACCATCACCAGAACTTAGGTGGTTATTGAATTTTCGAATATTTGGCTGATTGGTGCAGAGCGATTACTTTTTCACTCTGCTACAGAAGTAACCTTATATTTTGTCAAGAATTACTGGTGAATTCCATTATATAAAAATTTGCACAAAATAAAATTTTGATATAGCTGATGTTGGTTACCTGTGACTGAATCTCTTGTATTTTGGCAATCTGCCAGTCAGTTGTGTGTGTGAAGGGTGAAGACTGTAGAGGCTCATATCTTGATCCTCCGTGGCAATTTGCACACATGGTGGGGGCTAAAAATTATTAATTTTAACAAGGAGTAAGTTACACAGTTAGTTAAGCTACACAGTTCAGGGTGTATGTAGACATGGGGCACTGGGATTGTTAATGTTGAGTTTAGACACTATGTTTTGTGATATTTGTATATAAGTACCTGTGAACACTCCCTGAGGCTGTATTACAGCCTGCACACTATGGCATCCAGAACATTCAAATGCCATGGAAGTACATATTAACCCCACACTGCCTACTCTTATGACAGTTCCTTTTATTGTGACCAATTTCCCTGAAATGAGTGGTTAAAAGGTGATTTTTTTAAATGCAATTTACTATATTTTTCATTTTACATCAATATTGATATTAGTGGTTGGGTTCAGAGATGAGATGAAATGATAGAGATGACACTGTGAAGCAAACAGTCTGTGCCAGGAGACCAATGTATCAAAATAAAACAATGTCACTAGCATTATAAAGAATACACACATTTTCCTATGTACTTTCTAAGCTCGACATTGGCAGAATTGTCGCTCACATAGTGACTAAAGACAATGTAAAAGAGATACACATAAAAATAAATGGATAGATAAGTAATAAATAAATACCAAAATTTACTTGTAAACAAAACCAATCAATTTTGCCTAGGCTAGGCTTTATGTTATTTTTGGTGTTAAGTTTTGAACAAGAAATCTATATTTTTTCAAAATGTATAGCAGTATCTTCTTTCAGGACACTGCAGTAGATTAACACTACTTATTACAACCATCACTGTTGACTATGAATTCTACAAACTTCACATGTTAGCCCATATTTTTATTTTTGACTTACCAAAATAGTTAACTTTTAGATTAGAGAGGGGTATTATTGGTTCATGGTTTAGAACTCTTACTTTAATTTTTGAGTCACATTTTAAAGTCTGAAAGCAAATAAAATAATTTTTAGTATAAATTTCAAACATTGTGTTACATGTACAAGTTAATGTCTCTGTAATTTAGTCTGAACAATTATTATTAGCCTTTTATTCAGACATTTAACATTTACATTGCAGCCATTAAATTCAAATAATATTAATTTACATTTAATTAATGCGAGAACAATAATTATTGTCAAATTTAGAATGATCAGCATCCTCTGTATCTACCACTCTACAATGTACATTTTTTATAGTATTTTTAAGCACTATATTAATTTTTCAGGAAAGCAAAAAAAACCTTGACTACTTAAAAAAGGAACTCTTTACATTGGTAAAAGACCCACAGCCCTACCGCCTAACTCACTCGCTATCATTTTAGCTCTCATTTATGATGGCACCTTGTGATTTTGTCAGGCCAGGCGAGTGCCTCACTATTGTCATTGTATATCACTATAAGTTAGGCGTTAGTGCTGTAGTTCTTTTATAACAAATATAAAATTAAACTTTTTAGTTTAACTTCAAAAAGATAAGACTTATGTTTGAAGCCCAGCAATGATATACCTACCTAGACTCACCAGTCTAAATAATTTACCTGATGTAATGAGTACTCTAACAATGGGAGTGTAATTTCAGGTTTATCAAACAAATCATTACTAAATGTTGGCCAAGAACAATTAAAATCTGAATCATTTGTTAGATTGCGAACATCCAAGGGAATGCTATGTGTCTGGTCAATTTTTTCCATATTAAAAATATGTTTGTTCTTTTCTATGAACATTTTGAAACTTCTAATGTGTTCTGATATTTCTGTATTTGGAGGATATGCTGAAATTAATAAAAAAAACATAAAATATTATGGGTTTAATTTGCTTGTTATTATGCTTTTAAAATCAATCAGTAAGCATCAACTTGCTAGAATTGTCAGAAGCTGGAAACACACTATTAAACCAACTAGTTTGGTGGAATTAATTTTGGTTTCATATTTCAACATATTATAATAAATAAATAATAAAGTAAAATACAATATAATTAAATGGTACAATTTTATTATAATTTTACCCTCAGTTGGAAGATATAACTTCCACAAATCGTCTTCACAATTTAGTGGCACAACTATTGGTAATTGGTTTGCTGGGGCTCTAGAAGATCCTGAAACATTGGAAGCCCGGACTGATGTTGATAAATTATTTTGGCTGGTATTTGTACTATCTTTATTGTTGTTAGTTTTGTTAGGTCGACTCCAGTTATTTCTATAACGCCCTTTCCAATTTCGACGCATTGTTTTGAAATAAATATATTATTATATTATTCTTGAAATAGATACAAATGACTTGTCTTTGTTTGAAATAGCTGAATTTTGTAAATTCGTTTCCCGCCTATTGATAAAATCCACAATTTCTAAAAGTATTACATGACACTGACAGTAGGGATGTCGATCTGAGATCGATTAATCGAGTAATCGATTTTTCAGGCCCAAAAGATCGATTTTTTAAATCGATATGCAGTACTGAATCGATCCAGTGAATCGATATTTCACCCTTCAAAATCGCTTTTCGACTTATTTTCTTTTTATTAAATGTATCCGTTATATTACGATGTTGCCGGTTAAAGGGTTAATTACTCAAGGACTGTCTCTATTTGGACCCGGGTCCCTATAGAAGTCGATTGCTATGCGGACCCGGAGCAATAGGACTTGACAGACTATTGTATTGTATTTAAAAAGTATAGATGTGAAGCATTGGGAACTTTAACTTTTCATGTAATAAATACATTTTGAAATAAATATCTTCTTTCATACCTGATCTGACTGATAAAATTATTTTTTATCGAATTCCATATAAAAAACTGATATTACTTATCAGAGATCATTTATTATGGTATCTCTCTTGTTTTACATAAAATGGATTTATATTTACATTATAAATGCAAACTTGAAAAAAAAATCGATTTATAAGAAATCGATCTTTTATGCCTTCATTTTTTTGTGAATTGATACATCAGCTTACGATTCGAATCGATTTAAAATCGATCTTTTTCGGAAAGAATCGACATCCCTAACTGACAGTGACAGCAATTTTGAAAAGCACCGCGGTCCGAGTGAGGTCCGAGTTGCGCAAACATAATTATAGAGGGCATTAGGATCCGATATTTAGTTGTTCCTGAATTCAGAGAAGTCTAATCGCATTTAGGATAGGTAGCATCCGATTTAGGATGCCGATTTAGGAGAAGGATGGTGTCCGACGTTCTAAATACTAAATCGGATACTAAATCGAATAGGTGTAATTACATTTCCGATTTAGGACGCTCATCACGCTTAGTCGCCACCGCCACTCGCCTACCGTCGTGAGCGCACCGTTTGTTTCTTGCTTCATCTATTGCGTGCGCACGCAAAACAAAATGATTACAGAAAAGGAGGTGATTCAAAATATCTTTGAATTAAATAAGGACATGCCTTATTTTTGGAACAAAAGTGATCCAAACTATATGAATAAAAATATCAGAAACGACGGGTACAGTGTGTTACTAAGTTCTAACACACCCATAATGTTCATACTTGCAGGCTTTTGACCCAATCTATACTAATATTATAAAGAGGAAAGATTTGGTTGTTTCGAGACCAGGGGAAGGACATAGCGTATTTTTCCTATGGGAAAATATAAAATTCCCACGGGAAAACAAAAATAATGCGGACGAAGTGGCGAGCGGAAAGCTAGTAACAAATATTCCTTCACCCATACAACGACACGGTTAGCGCAGAGGTCGAGTGATCGCCTAGGTACTGTGCAACGGGTCGCGGGTTTGATTCCCGCATGGGACAGATATTTTGTATGGCCTACAGAAATTTGTTCCGGTCTGGGCGTATGTGCATGTGATATTCTATGTTTGTAACTGCACCCACGACACAGGAGAAAATCCTAGTGTGGGGCGACGTTTTTATAAAAAAAAAGAACAAATCTCGTTCTTTTTTTCTTTTTTTTATAGTATGGAGCCATTGATTTACTACCAAGCGTTTGGTAGTAAATCAATGTATGGAGCCAACCGCTAGGGCTATGGCAATACCAATTTTCTCGTTTTTCGTTAGACTTGGCATTTTGTTATACTTTTCACTCGACACGTCCGTCACTTGTCGCTCTTCCTTTAAGTCTGATTCAGAGCCCTGAATCAGTGAACCAGTGAATCAGGAGCTGCAGCGACTGAATTTAGTGCCCTAAATCGGACACTGAATATCGGATCCTGAATTTAGGATGGTCTAATACCCACTTAAGAGGCCGTTCGAAAACCCGTGAGGTTTTCACTCGGTAAAAAAGAAAAGGATAGATTTATTGTGAGAAAGAGGAATGTAACCACAGACCATGGAATTATTACTCAAACAGGAATGAGCTCTTGCTTAAAAAAGTGTACCGAGCGAGAGATAAATAACTGTACCGTTTGTCTCTTTCGTAAGTTTATGGCCACAAATTCTACAAAATAGGGATTTTTTCTTAAAAACAATAACATTCAACCTGAAAGATGCTTTTGAAAATCATAATGCTTAATAATCACGATTGTTAAGGAAGAGATCGCTTTTAGCACAAGGTCGCCCTTTGTACAATTAGTGTTAAGTGATTTATTTATACGTTGACTTTAAGCTGGGGGGCTACCGCCTAACTCATAGCGATCACTCGCCATCGCTTTCGTGACAGTAGAACAATAGTGCGAATGTCACCTGTGACATTAAACTATTGTTCTAATGTCACGATAATGATAGCGAGTGATCGCTTTGAGTTAGGCGGTACGGCCGCTGGTTGGTGTTGTACAACAAAGAAATATTATATTCTATTCTATTAAATGGGTTGCGCAAAATAATGTTATATCTGCTTTTCAATACAAGATAGGTTTTATTAATATAATAATTATTTAAAAAATAATGAATGTCAATGATTGTCTTTCAATAAATAGTCTTTCCAATCGGTATATTATGTTGAACCCACCGCTACATAACAGATAATCAAATATGTCAACTTGTCAAAACTGAGTCAACACTAAAATCTCTCCGTGATATTTAAATACATACCTAGTAAAAGAATGAGTAATATTTTAAGAAGAAAAGAATTAAAAACACATCAGTGTGAGTCGAACTGTTTCAACAATATTTAAAACTTTTTTGGTTTCGCCAATATCTTGAACAGAGTGTTAATGCCAATTCTTTTTTCCAATAACTTAACATCGCATCGTGTAAGCTAAACAATAAATAACTAATATAAATTACTTTTATTAAAAAATGTTAAAAATTGCGATAATATTTAGGCTAAGTACATACTATGTGGTCACCCTACTACAATGACAACGAAAATTACTGACATTGACAAAGAATCGTTATTGCAATATAACATTTTTTGAATACTACCACTAGAATATTTCCTGGACGTAAAATAGTGTTATAATTATTAATAGTAGGCTAACAGGGTAATTTAATTGATTTTATGTTAGAATTATTAAAAAAAAAACAATTTAGGTATTTTGGGCATTAAAAGTAATTAAAATGAACAATAATAAAAAATCTTCATCTACCAATAATTGTTTCATAACTACTAAATTATAAAATATACAACAGTAGCAACACTGTGGGAAAGGAATAAAAGGTACAGTTATTGCTATCTCTCTCGGTACACTTTTGCACTTTCAAGTATTTAGTCTTTATTCATAAATACATAGAAATAAAGTCCAAATTTGAACAACAATATTTTGAAGAGCTCATTCCTGTTTGAGTAATAATTCCATACCACAGACGTATAAAGGGAGACTTGACATAATTTTACTCACACATTTGTCATAAGTAATGTATATCGTTTTTGCTTTCACTCGAAAGTGACATGATATATCGCAATTTCTGTTTTTCATCTATGGCGTGGGCCAGATAGAAAGGGCGCGGGCGCGGCGCACCGCTTCTATCTGTTTTGTGCCCGTCCGTTTTCATACAATTAGTATAAAAAATTCGACAAGCTTCCAGTTGGCGCGCTACGGTTGCAACGACGGGCGCGGCCGCCTCTGTCTGGCTTGCGCCTATGGCTATACTGACGCACACATAAACATTTCGGAAGCCGTGGCAGAAGCCACGAATGTTAAATTACAATATATCAAACACCATGTTCAGCTAAACAACAAAGGGACATTGTATCAGTGTTGAAACTTGAAAAAATGTCAGGTCAGCTTTCACTGGCCAGACTACCAATTTTTCGTGGGAACTGCGGACCTACAACGGCCGCATCGCATCGCAGAATCATAATACGAATCATATTATGAATTGATTGCAATTCTTTACAAGCAAATTCCATTTAACAGCTTTGTATGAATATTTGTAAAATGGTCCCAATTGACACTTTAGCAATGCCTAATTTGTGGACCATTTTACTAATATTCGTACAAAGCTGTCAAATGGAATAATTGCTTAATGATGAATTGCACCCCATTCATAATATGAATCATAATATGTTTCGTATTATGATTCTGCGATGCGGCCTTTTTAGGTCCACTGATAGCACCGTTTTATGACATCACTCATAACGTTGCTTTCGTTGGCGTTGGTTACCTACGCATCCGTTCAATTCGGACCGGGGACCCTACCGCCTATCTCATAGCGATCACTCGCTATCGCTTTCATGCCATTAGAACCTCAGAATAACAACTAAAGCATAGAAACCTAGCAAAAATAGCTACTGAACTTAATATATTTGACTCACTTTGACATTAGGCGCTGCTAATAGAAGTTAGACAGAGACACGTATATGCAAGATGTTTCGAAATTTTGTAGGTCGTCACTAATTTTCGCTTGTCAGTTCTTCTCCCAGTGATGTCGTGCTCATCACTCACCTAGTTTCAACGTCGATAATTATATTATGTAGGTATTTAATAGATCCCTAATACTAAAATGTCTTTATTACGAGAAATATAACATAAATAATTAAGGGTAGATTTTCTTATGTAACTTATCCAGCTAATAGCTGCTGTGTCTCTTTGGTATGGTCAGGCTGGCCGTTCATGAGACTAAAAGCGGGAAGTGCGAGTCGGACTCGCCCACCAAGGGTCCCGTATAAAATTGTAGGTTATACTTTAAATAGAGACTAATTTTTTTATGATTTAATTACAAATGTGGAGTTTGAGATTTTCCCTGACTTGTAGTTTAAGACTATATAACTTCACTTATAGAACTTGTTAGTGTAGAACTGAGTAAATTTTAGTGGTTTTAATTTCATCTCGATACCTTCACGCGTTTCCAAGATAGTCTTGACAGACAAACGGACAATAAAGTGATCCTATAATGGTTCAGTGTTTCTTTTGAGGTACGGAACCCTAAAATTTAGACTATTTAAGTGACGATTATTTCCCGTTATCTAAAATGTTGGAATTTTTCTATTGCAGAGATTCACAAATTCTATGGGAAGGAAATCGAAGACACACTGCTTTTATTTCATCGCTTAGATTTAATTCATTTTTTATCGCATCGCTTAGAGGTACTTGAGGTTAATCTCATATTTAATTTACTTACCCGAAAATTTAACCCTCATGGATTTTGAACCTTGGATAAATTCGTGAATGCTAAAACTACTATTTGTACATATGCTTGGAAATTAAACTAAAAACATTAACATTTGACCATAATTTATTGTTAAGACATTTTTCGATAGATTTATTGATGTGCGGCCGGGCTTAGAATGTCAATTTTCCGAAGGCGGCGTTTTAATATTTTACCTTTTTGACTCTTTCAAGTTCTTTTCTTGATCTAATATTTTAATTCTTAGAAAAAAATCATCTGAACTGGTTGTTCTTGGCATCCGTGTCAAGGATTCCTTAAAGAAATAGTTAAGAAATTAAATACGTTTTTATTTTCATAAATAATATTTTAGTTTAAAGATTTCCTTTCATTAAATAACTTGACTTACGTCATGACGTCTCCATTTCATAGTTTTACTACTAAGTACATACAAAATTAATCTGATGGAAAATATCTGGAGCAAATTTGACTATGCTTTCTTGGACTCCAATTTCGTCTGACAATACACTTTATCCATATGTTTTTTATACATTGTCTTTAGGAAATCTGTAAAATAAAAATATCGACAAAATTTTACAACACTACGCATGATCAAGAAAACCTCAAAGTAATTTTCTAAAAATCGCTAAAACATAAAAGTGAAGTTAATATTACGTATTGTTTTTCTACAAAATGATTCAGCGATATTTCATATGTATATAAGTGTACTTATTAGCTCACATTCAAGTAACAATATGAGAAAACATGCCAATTTAAGGTCAATAAATTTTGATTATTTTCCTTTCGCGATGAATGAGACTTGCAGCCCCAAACTACACAAGACATTGTGTTACGGAGTGCACAAACACACACTATTTGTACCTAAAGAATTCTTGCTTTCTAATCACTTAAATATTAATAAAATATCATCAAAACATTACTAGCCACGGGACGCACAAACAAATATTATACGAACAATTCAAATAGTTCAAACTCGGATGGTCTATCTTCGATACAAGGTACTATAGAATTTAGCCGTGTTATATATTTTTAACCAATTTCAATTTTTAACCAAAATGACAATTCAATCAATTCATATCTCAGAAGAATAACTAAAGCATAGAAACCTAGCAAAAATAGCTACTGAACTTAATATGTTTGACTCACTTTGACAGTAGGCGCTGCTAATAGAAGTTAGACAGAGACACGTATATGCAAGATGTTTCGAAATTTTGTAGGTCGTCACTAATTCTTGCTTGTCAGTTCTTCTCCCAGTGATGTCGTGCTCATCACTCACCTAGTTTCAACGTCGATAATTATATTATGTAGGTATTTAATAGATCCCTAATACTAAAATGTCTTTATTACGAGAAATATAACATAAATAATTAAGGGTAGATTTTCTTATGTAACTTATCCAGCTAATAGCTGCTGTGTCTCTTTGGTATGGTCAGGCTGGCCGTTCATGAGACTAAAAGCGGGAAGTGCGAGTCGGACTCGTCCACCGAGGGTCCCGTATAAAATTGTAGGTTATACTTTAAATAGAGACTAATTTTTTTATGATTTAATTACAAATGTGGAGTTTGAGATTTTCCCTGACTTGTAGTTTAAGACTATATAACTTCACAAATTTCATAGTTCTAGCTAGATCAACGAAAAGTACCCTATACATTTTGATGCCCGTGAGAATGTCGAAATATACGTTTTTGGCGACATAAACGGCCGTACCTTTTTTTTTTAACTTAGAAGTTTGATTTTTTCACATCTTCAAGGGACTAGAACTTGTTAGTGTAGAACTGAGTAATTATATGGTTTTAATTTCAACTCGATACCTTCACGCGTTTCCAAGATAGTCTTGACAGACAAACGGACAATATAATGGTTCAGTGTTTCTTTTGAGGTACGGAACCCTAAAATTTGGACTATTTAAGTGACGGGTATTTCCCGTTATCTAAAATGTTGGAATTTTTCTATTGCAGAGATTCACAAATTCTATAGGAAGGATATCGAAGACACACTGCTTTTATTTCATCGCTTAGATTTAATTCATTTTTTATCGCATCGCTTAGGGGTACTTGAGGTTAATCTCATATTTAATTTACTTACCCGAAAATTTAACCCTCATGGATTTTGAACCTTTGATAAATTCGTGAATGCTAAAACTACTATTTGTACATGTGCTTGGAAATTAAACTAAAAACATTAACATTTGACCATACTTTATTGTTAAGACATTTTTTGATAGATTTATTACGCTTGATGTGCGGCCGGGCTTAGTTAGAATGTAAATTTTCCGAAGGCGGCGTTTTGATATTTTACCTTTTTGACTCTTTCTGTTCTTTTCTTGATCTAATATTTTAATTCTTAGAAAAAAATCATCTGAACTGGTTGTTCTTGGCATCCGTGTCAAGGATTCCTTAAAGAAATGCTTAGTTAAGAAATTAAATACGTTTTTATTTTCATAAATAATATTTTAGTTTAAAGATTTCCTTTCATTAAATAACTTGACTTACGTCATGACGTCTCCATTTCATAGTTTTACTACTAAGTACATACAAAATTAATCTGATGGAAAATATCTGGAGCAAATTTGATTATGCTTTCTTGGACTCCAATTTCGTCTGACAATACACTTTATCCATATTTTTTTTTACATTGTCTTTAGGAAATCTGTAAAATAAAAATATCGACAAAATTTTACAACACTACGCATGATCAAGAAAACCTCAAAGTAATTTTCTAAAAATCGCTAAAACATAAAAGTGAAGTTAATATTACGTATTGTTTTTCTACAAAATGATTCAGCGATATTTCATATGTATATAAGTGTACTTATTAGCTCACATTCAAGTAACAATATGAGAAAACATGCCAATTTAAGGTCAATAAATTTTGATTGTTTTCCTTTCGCGACGAATGAGACTTGCAGCCCCAAACTACACAAGACATTGTGTTACGGAGTGCACAAACACACACTATTTGTAAATACCTAAAGAATTCTTGCTTTCTAATTACTTAAATATTAATAAAATATCATCAAAATATTACTAGCCACGGGACGCACAAACAATTATTATACGAACAATTCAAATAGTTCAAACTCTGATGGTCTATCTTCGATACAAGGTACTATAGAATTTAGCCGTGTTATATATTTTTAACCAATTTTAATATGTTTAACCAAAATGACAATTCAATCAATTCATATACACTGACCACCTTGTGATATGCCAAAAGACAAATATTACTCATCTCTTACATTTACACAGTTTTGTGCCGTATGTTAGAAAGAGACAAATAGCACACAATTAATTCTTGTTTTAATCTTCCTTCTATGCTGTAGTGATTGTTCTGAGATTAGAACAATAGTTCTTATGTCACCTGTGACATTAAAACTATTGTTCTAATGTCAGGAAAGCGATAGTGAGTGATCGCTTTGAGATAAGCGATAGGGCCGCGGGTTGTTTGCATGCTATCGGTAGGTACGGTAAAAAGGCGTGGATGGGATTTCAGGGGACAATGAGAGAAACAGATTTTTTTCTTTTCTTCGATACTTTGTTGATCTGCGGCTGCGTAGGTATGCTGCGCATGCTATAAGACGGCTGTTTCATCCTCAGAATCTCAGAAGAATAACTAAAGCATTGCTTTAGTTATTGTTCTGAGCTCAGAACAATAGAGGCATGTATCTCAGAACAATCACTACAGTTATTTTTGACTTACAGGTTTGACAGAAGTTGTTGTCTATACGGCAACGTCGGCACATGAGAACTCTGACAACACTCCATTCATTACTTAATAGTCCCAACCAGCCCAGTTATCTTAGAAATAGTTTTGAGTTCTTGTGTTCCTCACATGATAGATCCCTTCGTTCTACCTTTAATGGTAGTCTCAAATGCCCCTCCCACAATTCCGATATCATACACTCTTCTTTTCTAGTCCAGTCAATCTTGTTATGGAATTATGGAATGCTCTCCCACTTGACGTCAGAAAGTCATCAAGCAAACTGAGTTTTAAAAACAAATTACGAAGGCTGTACCACAAGAATCTTTTTAACACCTGTTGATTAGGAATACGTTAGATTATCTTCGAAATATCGTTTATAATCGATTTTCGTTTTACGGTTTTGTATATTAATAGTAGGCAAGTATATATTAGTTTATTTTATTCATAATATTTATGTATTAGTATTTTAAGTATATACCATTATCCAGTAGGTATTATTTCACTATTATAAGTACTACATCTACTTCTTTTTCTCTGCACCACCCAAAGGTTGACTGGAAGATAATGCCTTTGGCATTAAGTCCGCCTCTGAACATAATTGTACTGGAAGGTCTGGAAGACTAAATAAAAAAAAATATAAGTGTGGCCATAGGAAGAAAACTAAATATTTGTCAGTATCATGTTTCGCTAGCCTAACCCTACCAGTTTTTGTGTGGGCAATGGATGGAATAGCCGACAAAAATCCCACGACTGTACATAAGCCACGAGATTTGTAATTTAAATAAGATACTTAGAATTTTAAATAAAAACATCAAAAAACGTGTTGATTCTATTTTATGTGCACACAATTAAACTATGTACTTTTTATTAAATATAATCTTTTCAACATGGACCTCCGTGCTTTTCAATTGTTTTTTCATTTGAGTTTCGAGTGGTTTGTCAAGTCTATGTCAAACATATAATGTGTATAATCGTAATGAATTTGTAGTTCGCAAAAACATATTTATTATATTATTTGTGTTAAGTTCTATAGATTTTTTACTTCTAAATGTCTGGGGCAGATGGTGAACCGCCATCTCAGGCTATTCGACAAACAGAGGGCGCAGCAGATGTTGCTGGTCCAGATCCTAGTGGTCACGAAGAAGATGTAGCTGAAACTAAAGTAAAAATCGAGGAAACAGTTCGTGAAATGTATAGAAAACCTTCAGTTTATGTTTCAGGAGATAATGAAAAACAAGTGGATGTAGATAGAACTGCTTTAGAAGCCATTCTCGATGTCGGTTCTCGTTTGCAAGACATCCAGAAAAAAAGCAGGGTTTCGATGAGTACATTAGGATTGGTCCACGAGTCATACAAAGATAAACAAGTAAATAATTGTAGCTCTTCGTATAATAATATTACATGTGAGGTATTAATGACCTATTTAAAAAACTTCCCTATATTTATATATAATGTTCTAGATTAAGGCTAAAGAAGCGCGTAATAACCGCATGGGAGGTATTAAGACTCAAAGTAGATTTATACTGGAAAATTCTGCCGCTGTTTTGAATAAGGCTATTGAATACGTAATGGTAAAGATTTTCTAGTACCTATCAATAGATTCTAAATTTCATTGGTCTATTTGAATTTTGAGAAATTGGTGTGCTGTCTTCATTATAGGATGGTGTTTATGATGCAGATATTCATATTGATTTATTAGATAGTGCGGTTGTTGAAGGTGGTAGAAATTGTATTGTGCTTTGCGATGCTTTGTTGGCACCATTGAAAATGGGTATGATTTTAAGAACAATTATATCTTAAAAATATTTTAGAATACCTAGTAAAATCAATTATTTCACATATTTTTTTAGAATCTGGTAGATTTGTTCCGAATCAAAAAGTTTGGATGGAAAGAACATATATATCCGATGCATCAACTATCGGAACTGAAGGCCGATGTGTGGCAATGTACAGAATTAAAAATAAAGCCATTGATCTGAAGAATGTTGCTGAGGTATTACGTAGAATGTAACTTAATGATAATGTTCATATTAATTAATACCTATTTGAAAATTTGTGTTATTTATTTAGTTATTTACAGATTTTTATACAAATCTGTAATTTCTTAACATACTTATTATAAGTAACTAGATACTTTAATCATTATTTTGATATTTGAAAAAGCATCTCAATAATTGCGTGAGAAATTTCCATAACGGAGCATAGAAGTAAACAAAGGTATTTAGTCAGAAATGTATTCGTCAGCTGAGATTGTTAAAATTGGACCTCTACTGAGAAATAAATGCAATCGAACTGATTGTATTATAATAACAGCTCATTTACGTCCCCACCGAGAGGCTCGAGCCTACCCTAAGTGAGGGTGTTTGGGCCTTAGTCAACCACGCTGGCCCAGAGCGGATTGGTTGACTTCATATACACCTTTGAATTTCTTCGCAGAAGTATGCCGGTTGCCTCACGATGTTTTCCTTCACCGTAGGAACGTCAGATAAATGTACATATGAAATTCGAAATGGCGGCCTCGAACCCCGGACCTCTCGATTGGAAGGCAAGTGCCAAGTCCACAGCGCCACTGACGCTCCACTGACGCTTGTATAACTACTGAGATCAAATTTCTGGAACTTGGGAATGGTCATAATGCAACAGTTTTAGGTACTTGTTAAAAACATGCTTCCTTATAAATGGAACCATAAATATGATATTCTTTTTTATACCCTTAGGATTATTACTTGGTATTTGTTGATATGAATCCAGAGACGGAAAATGTAGTGTCTGGTATTTACAAGACCATGAATAATATCTATGTGCCAGCGCTACAAGTGTGCAAAGCTTGGGGTGACATTAATCCCCCAAACCCAAGAAGCGATGATATCATCAAGACTTACATATCAAAAATAACTCTTTTTATAGACTACCTTGCAAGTAAGAATTTACAAAATTTATTATATTTCTAAATATGAGCGACCTGTGTAGAAAAAAATTTGATTTATATTTTTTTAATATTTTCATTAAAATTGTGATAATAACGTTATAATATATTGAACTATCAGAAACAAAAATTGATTTGGACTACTGCACGAAATTCAAAATCAATATGATTTTATATGAAGAGGAGCTTGCGGATCAAGATAAAATGAAAGCAGCTGTAACAAAGACTCATGTTTTAGAAGAGATTTGTAGTTTTGTAAAACAATGGATGAAACAAATAACTATGGTGATGTCATTTCTTCAAATTATTAATGTATAAGTAAAAGAGTGAAATAGCCTAAGAAAATAAATAGTTGATACATGATTTCATATAGGTATACGTTAACATTTTAAACTATTTAATATAATGACGGTCTGCCTTCCTGTAAATGGAAGACTAAAAAAGCCGGCCAAGTGCGAGTCGGACTCGCGCACCGAGGGTTCCGTTCAAACCTGTAGGTATAATAATATAAGTAAAAGTTCATCCATATATTTTTATTATATGATGTAAGCAACTAAAAATTTACGGTTTTCGCATTTTTTCCTTTATCTGTGCTATAAGACGTTACTTCGTACCAAATTTGCGACGTAAACGGCTGTATCTTTTGATTGCGTTGGCTTAGAAGTTTGATTTTTTCACAGCTCTAAGGGACAGTAGACCTGAATATTTGATATAAATTTTAGCTTATTATCTCCACGCGTTCCTGAGAAAAAGAGTTGACAGACAGACAGACGGACGGACAACGAAGTTATCCTATAAGGGATCCGTTTTGTCCTTTCGAGGTACAGAACCCTAAACATTACCACCTTCTTAAATAACATCCAAGATTAAGCTTAGTTTCATTACCTTGGCCTCGTAAAAAATTCGGCTCGGCTTGTGTCTCGCGGAGAAGCAATGTGTGTGTTATTTCAGTATTTACGAGGATTGTGAAGTTGTAAATTTTCATACAAAAAGCGATAACGTTTTTCTCCCTCTTAACATAGTTCAATTTTCATAATTTTTGTAAATGTTGTAGACATAATGAAGATCTAGGTTTGTACGTTTTGATTTTGAAGTAATATTGCTCAGAATATAAATTATTAGCATCTAAATATCCATATTTTAGACTTAAAAACTACCTCGAGCATTTTTATCTTTTTTGACTAAGTTTAGGGGGGTAAAACAGTTATCGCCCAAAACAATATTTCAATAAGAAATGTAGGCACTTGCCTCTAAGCGGTGTGCAACAAACTGCATTTTTGAGAGTCGAGCCATGAATTGGAACTTCATAGTCCTCCTACGTAGTTGTACTATGCTGGCTAAATGTCGATGCCGCTCATTGGCTCGTATCTACAGATTTTTTTTCTGGCGTGGGCCTGGCCCTTGATTTTTGTTTGAAGTTGGCGTTTGGCGTCCATCATAGAATTTGGAAACGGTAGCCTGACATCCTGGAGTGGGCACGGCCCATCCTGCCCCCTCTCTATACTCGTATAATATACGCCTATGATAAGCGACATCATAGGCGTATATTATACGAGTATTATACTTTAACGTTTTCCATTTTTAAAAGTTCAAAAGCAACTGAACTTCAGTTGCTTCTAAACTCTGTATTTTAGTTAGTAACTTTCACCAAACGAACTGAAGTTCAGTTGCTTTTGAACTTCAACAATGGAGAACGTAAAAAAAAATGATATAATTGTATTTCTCTAAGTTGTTAGTTAGGTAAAATAAACAGGTAGTAAATATTGATTAACAAATCATGTGGAATTATGGAATATAAAACCATAATAGTGTTATAGTACACAAATGATGGAATCCTACACTGCACGCTGTCTGTCAAACTCTTGGCCGGTTTTTTTTAAATACGTCAATCATGCATGAGTAATAGATCCTACTTTTATTCGTCATTCAATTGATTAGGTAGTGTAGGAAGATCGATCCAAGGTCGTTAGAGCTACTAAGCCCCTAAGACATCACGCTAAAAAGGCTTTCAATAAAAGTGTCTGATATCAAATATAACAGTAAGACCATATACCATGTAAGACCATATTCCAGCAATTAAACGATTTGATTTGATAAAAACAAGTATTAATTTAGTAAAAAAATAGGTTTTAGTTCAAAGTCAACAACTTCGGCGAGAACCCTCAAACATAGGCCCCCTGGCTGAATTGGACCACTGGCGCAGACAGCTTACCACGTTTACGTCCATCATTGAGCATATTAAAAGTGACCCTTGCCAAATGTATATTCACACCCTCATACGGGCGAAATCTAAGCTGATAAAGGTAAATTTAAAGTTATTTTGTCTGTGTGAAAAAACATCTTTTGGGCCGGCCAAAGTTAAGTTTACAGCCTTTCTTTCTCATAAAAGAAAGGCTGTAAACTTAACTTTGGAGCATTCTGTGAAAAGATGAAACTGTCACATGCATTGTAAGCAAGTATTTGTCATAGTTTGTGTAAACTTATTTAAATGTAAAGATATTTTTGGAACTCTCAATTGTAAATATATCTTTGACCTCGACTGTACAATAAACGTACCTATAAGTAATTATGTTGGGTGGGTATAAAGCACTCAAAGCGATTGGCAATACCTATCTAATCAAGACTGTGTGGGGACATGAATATTAAGTCCTGTTTTTACTAGGAAACATTTGCCACACGCAGGCAGCAGGAAGGAAGGAGACGTGCCTTCATAGGCGTTTCCACTTACTTCCCCTTAGCAGTTATGGAGGGGCCAGGCCAGTCGAACTTAAGACCAACTGGAAGATATGACCCTGGCCTGCCCTCCTAGACAAGATGTATTTCGATAGGTAATCGCTACCGCAATCGATAAAAGGAAGTGTATGGGATTTGACATTAGCTTAATCTCAAATCAATATAAGCCAAAGGAGAAGGATCAACCTCCATAGAACCTTAGGCCTGGAATGTAACATATTACAATTGCGATATACCATTTTCCATTTAGCGATTGCGATAGCGATTATTAAATTACTTACATTTTTTCTAGGTATCAGAGGTGCGATTCGTCCAGTCGATTAATCAGTAATCATAGTCGAATCCGATGACTCGTTAATAGCAAATGGCATTTTGTAATTTCTCGATTTCGATTGGATCGTTATCATTATCAATGAAGAGAATGATAATAGTACATTACGATATAGTGCGGAATGTTGGTTATAATAACCCACGAGGCGGAATTTCAGCCCGAACCGAAGGCGAGGGCGTAATAGAGCCGAGTGTGTAACCAATATACGCAAGTATATCATACGACGTTTTTCAACACACTTCTAAGGAAAAATACGAAATAAACTGAATTTTTGATTTGATAACACAAATCATTGTTAATTTATAGACAAACTAAATAACGGTATGAAAATAATCACAAAGCACTAGAGCATTCTGGGGTGGGCAAGGCACACCCTGACCCCCCCCCCCCCCTCTATATACGCCTATGGGTTCCGGAGGAAGGTTTAGTCGAGTATCGGGAACTCAATAGATTAATCACCGGTGGAGTGGATTCAAGCGACATTCAAATATCGCGCCAATGAGTTCTAATTATTGAATAAAAATATTTTTCTTTTATCATAATGTAATCTTTACATTTTCCGCAATATACAACCTTGGCAGACACAAAAACCCATTTGCGCATATACTATTTCAGTTTTGCGAGTTTTTCTCAGTTTCGTTGCACTCTTATTCGCAATAAATCTACACAGCAATAAAAAGAAAGAAATCTTCTTGGCCACTCTTCTTGCAAGTACATAATTATATTCAGGGAAAAAAGACAACCAAAGAAGGTGACCAAATTAGTGTTATTTATAAAAGTGTAATCACAAACGTATTTCAGAAATGGAGATTGTTGGATAATCAAGTGACAGATTATTACAATGAAGCTTATGATAATGTCAAGTATTTGTATGCTTTAGAGAAGTATTGCGAGCCTCTATATCGGTAAGACTTTGCCACCATATTATTATCACGTGATTGCATTTTATTTAGTAGATAGGAATTCAGATTCAACCGTCTGCATATACGATTTAAAATGACATCACCTTAAAGTCGGTGGTTAACTTGCCGGAGCTTGCGAGTGTACCTTGTTGTTCGGTTGTTTTTTAACTTGCTCTGAGGTGTCTGAACGCATTGTAGCAATAATATCTCTCATCTTCCATTATTAAACAAAATTTTTAATTTATCTCTTTCTAGCAGAACACAATTATTTAAAGCCGTGTCTCAACGTGAATGAAAGTTTTTTTTTTTCCAATTATATCTACAATCAGTGTTTTCACTTTCAGCAGATTTGTTGTAGGCAATTTTGGCAGTCAGAGTGTGGCTCCAGTGAACCATCTACTCTCAATTAGGTACATCTTTGTATTATGCTGTAAGTTATATTATGTCGTTCCGCTTTAAGCGCTTCCTGTAGTTTCTGGTCGTAAGAGCAGAGGCAAGGTTGTTGGGATGATTTTTTAGGCGTTCTTTGTACCTATCATGAGATTGTCCTATTTCATCGCTGACTGTTTTCATCATAAGATTTTCGTGGATTTCGGCGTTACTGACAAACCAAGGTACATCGCTTAGTGATCGTAGGATGCCATTTTGTACTCGCTGGACTATGGTTATGTTGGATTTGGATGCACTTCCCCACAGCTGGACGCCATAGAGCCATACGGGTTTTATAATAGCTTTGTAAATGAGGAGTTTATTATCAGTACTCAGTTTGCTGTTTCTACCTAGTAACCAACGCAAGTTGTTGTATTTTAATTTCAGTTCTTCCCTTTTTTTGCTTATATGATGCCTCCATGTCAATCTTCGGTCCAGGTGAATTCCAAGATATTTTACACTATCTTGGTGCGGTAAAAGCCGAGTCCACCGAATGCAACACAAAAGTTGTCAACTCTTCTGTTGTGAACACGTGTTGTTAACAAAAGTTATTAAACTGTTAAAAATTTTCTAATCGCTTCTAACATTTCTAGAGACAAAAAAACAAATAGACCCCTTTGATTCCATTTAGCTTTTTTGTCTGTAGAAATGTTGTATTGTATTGTCTAACTAAATAGACTATTAAATTTAAATGTTTCTATTTCGTGTATATGGATGCGGTTAGGTATGTTCGTATGGCCCGGTACTTATTGACGGATTGGCATGCGGGGGTTTTTAGTCGAAGTATAAGAATATTAATTTAATAGCCGTTCTTCCACTGCAACGGTATGGCACCGGCAAAACAACGGTACGGCTGCCGGCGATGAAAAAAATGCATGAAATAATATGTCATGTTTTTGCACTAGCCCTACTACTTACAGGCTAAATGCTCTAAGAGCCCATACGATATTCGTAGGTATATTATACTAGGAGTTTGTTTGTTTGATTGTATGCGCTAATATCAGGAACTACTGATTCAAATTGACAAATTCTTTTTGTGTTGGATAGCACATTTGTCAAGGAAGGTTATGACTAATAAGAGCTGAGCATCAATGAAAAATGGTGCAAACACGGGACAAAAATTGTACGACATGTTGTTATTTTCCGATATCCACGCGAATGAAGTCGCGGACGGACACAGCTATTATTTATATGCCTTTGCCGTTGCCGGCGCTGTTAGCTGTGATGGGCTGGGTTGGCTAGTGGGAAAACAGTCAAGAACTTGCGACAGTGCCGATCAACAAGAAAGCTGAACTCAAATTGAAATTGTTTCAAGTTGACGAAAAAGAATATAGCTTAATGGTATATGTAATGTTCTGTTCATCAACTAAAACGTCAACGTAATGTTGTAGGTGTGATCCATTAACTATGCAACAATTCATACCGGGCCTTTTGTACACTGTCCGAATGATATATGCAACGTCCCGATATTACAACACAACAAAACAGATTTCAACCCTTTTGGTCAAGGTGACTAATCAAATATTGAATATGTGTATGGAGTATTTGACTAATAATGGGAGAAAGACTATATGGAATCAAGACAAGTTGAACTTCATAAGGAAAGCGAGAGTAAGTGTAATTAAAATTCACAGCAAGTGAGCAGGGGGAACATCGTAAAAAAATGAAATGGGTTTAATAGTATTTTTGTATTTAAATTGTAGCTATGCTTGGGCCTGTATAGTTTTTATCGAGAATGTTACTCCGAAACTCAGAAGGAAATGATGGAGGCTGCTGATGAGAGACCTTTTGATTGCTCTGAAATGTATATCTTTGGTAAATTTGAAACTTTCAGAAAAAGGCTGTTAAAAGTACGTAAAGTTCTTATCTATCGTCAAGTGAATGAAGTCATGATACGAGTATCGCGTTATTTTCTCGCATATAGTAAGTACATATCTGTTGAAACTATAAAATCATATTGCAGATAATCGACTTGTTTCAAACTTATATTACCTATTATGTGCTAAACAAAACTACACTAGAAGGAATCGAGGAGTATGCATCGAATTTTAATAAATTTTACAAGCAAATTTCATCTAAAACCTACGACGCATTGGATCATAGGTTGGAATAATTGTTATGTAAATTTTTATCATTCATTTTGCTCTTAGAGATTAGACTGCTATTTATGACAATCTTTAATTTAATTCTCATTCAGTAAAAAATAGAAATAAATAAGCAAATATGTGGTTCATTATTCTTTTCAGGCGCCAAGACTTCGATAAAGATTACAAAATCTATAGAGACGCTGTCGCGAATCAAGAACTGTTGTTGGAGAACTTTATGATTTCTGTAATTTTTCTATTTATTGAGAAAAACAGTCCATAGATAGAGTTGCTATTCTAAGTATTGTTAGGGCTGTAAAAATTAAGTTGTTTTGTGTATTACAGAGCGTGAATAAGTGTCCTACAACTGAAATTGCTTTGCGATTACTGGCCAGGTTTGAAAAATTAAAACTTGACTGCCTGTACTTGGAGGATCAATACTACGATTTGATCAGCACTTATACGGCTGAAATCGAATCTATCCGTGATCGGTAAGATAATAAAGCAATTGATTTAAACAATAAATAAGCTTTCTAAGGTATGTTGGTTAGTAATATTAGGTGCTTTATGGCATCGCTGTGATAAATAGGCATCATCAACGTCTAATGACACTTTTGCAAATGATATTTTGAGTGAGTTATTTAGGTATTTGCTTCTTACATAAAAAATGTATTGCTTCATAGAGCGGTCAATGTTCGCTTTTAATAATTTGATTCATTCTAGGAATATATTGGACGACCTTATGTTAGTTACAAATAAAATATCTTTATACGACTTTAATAGGATCAACTTAATAACGAATTGATCGATTGATAGATCTCTTAACAAAAACCACAAATATAACACGTAATACATGTTTATCTTAATTCCCACTGTGCACTTTAATAACAGTTCAGTCTTGTCCATAGATTCAAGTATTAAATAAAGTAAAGTGTTACATTTTCTTTTATTCTGACATCTCATAAATGATGTACTTTAAATTGGGTTTGCTTGAATTATTAAAGTACCGGGAAATCCATCAAATATGAAAAAGTTAATGACACACAACAGGTGTAATAATAGAGAGTATCACGAAAGCTTTTCCTTATGTTTCATGTGCAATAAAGATATAACGAAGAACGCGAGAACCCTGAATTGCCAAAAAATATGCCTCCAGTATCTGGAAGAATTATGTGGATAAGATTCTATGATAAAAACATTAAAGGACCTATGGAGGAATTTAAGAAGCAAGAAGTTATTATCACGCATATGGTTTGTGAATTGAATAGTAACAATTTTATAAAGATTGATATGAGTAACGAAAGGTTAGGCGTATTATTGCTAGCAGGTACAACATCTTTTTTAAAAGACTTTTTGTGATTAGACCAGTGACTTGGACATTGCCGACCTAAAACTCCATCTATAAACTTATTTTACATGAAAACAATTTATTATTCAAGTGAATATGGCTTTCAGAACACTCAGAGGTGTATAAAACTATACAATGTGATGTGTATCGTATTCACCGAATTCGAATTGATTTATCACGATGCATGGGCTGAAAATGTTGGTCAGGTAATTTTTAATTTATAGTCTTACAAAAAGCTATTTCTATTACGTACTCCTATTTATATGAACTTTAATAATTTTTGAGGGCGATTTGATATCGTCACAATTCCACATTAAATGTAAGTATCTTATTGTATTAACTCAGCACTCTGCAGTGAATATTAAAATTTGAAACAACAGGAGCCTATAAATTAATTATTGGTCTTAAACATAAAAAGATGTTATATTTGTATATGGTACTTGCGTGTCAAAAGGAAAACAAAATGATACGCTTCCGAAACAAATTTAAAGGAGTTTTGAGCAATCGCCGATGAAGTCGTGGAAGTGTTCTTCTGAACAAACGCATCTTTGTTTCAATGACGAATGGATATTGTTACTTTAAATTGTGTTTTAGGTTCGATTAGGTCTTATAGCACCACTTTTGATTAGACATCCAACGACAAATATGTATATTGTCAATTTCAACCTATACATACCGGAATGTATACGAGAGGTTGAGTATATGTGGCAGTTGGGATTAAGTAAGTTCTTAATTAGTTAACTTCACTTTCTAATTTCAGTTGATAGGATACAATGATTTATATTATCTTAAAATTAAGATATTTTATTAAAGTGCCCATTCTTATTAAGTACGTATGTAAATTAAGCTTTTGTTGTACATTCAATGTACTTACATTTTGAAATTTCTCGGTGTTAATTCTAAGTTTTAATAATATTAGGAGTTCCGGATGGTGCTCAAATCGTAGCATTTTGCAAGGACAAAATATTAGGCTATTTTGAGAAGATTAAATATTTGGTAGAGAGAAACAATCAAATTCGACGGTGAGAAGTTATAATTGATTCATTAACATTTCAAAGCTTTGTAATAAACTTAGTAATAAATACCGATAATTATTTCTTCATCGGAAATTATCGTCATTGTAAATTAAATGTCCTTATCTCTCTATTAAAAAGTTGTTGTCAGCGAAAATATTTCTGAATAATATAAATCTGTTATGGGCGCATTTGACTATTATCATTAGTACGTATATGTACATTCACTCCATCATATAAAAATAATAATAATTTTTACTTTTTGGCTATTAACTATGTAATTACTATTTTAGTTCTCCTAAGGTTACTTACTTTTTTTGGTCTGTGATAATGTCATAGATACCTTAATGATTATTCAATTGGTTTAGGAGTATGCCGAAATTGTATTTACCTTTACTTCGAGCTCAGCTAATAAAGCTAGAAAAAGCCTTTCAATCTGGATTGTCAACTATTACATGGGCGTCACTCGAGATACCTGCTTATTGTGAGCGCATTGAAAAAGTTTTGGATGAAGTGGACCTTTTTGTGAAAGAAGTACCTATGCTTATTTTATTATTACTTTTTGTCTATTATTATCATTATTTTATTATTGTGAATATTGAAAAATTCTTTTGAAGTTGAGTGGGTATTGCCCGTATTGTATTACGAGAAAGCTTTAGTTCTAGAAATACTTAAATGTACACCAATGATAGCGTACTTATATGACTTCAAAAATAATAATAAGTCTCGTAAAGGCCTGCTTGCTTGTAAACGTTGATTTGCTCATTCTACTTACTTTGGCTACAGTGTGGAAAAAATGTGCACGAATTTAAGCAAAACTAGGTAACACTTGGCGCTTGTAAAGTTTTTAAATAATTTGAACAGGTCATCGATATGAAAGAAGCTCGTATTGATAGTATACTGCAGTCAATTTCAAAAACGCAATTGGTTTATTTGCCTGATCAAGCTGTAGATCCCGCTGTATTTTATGAAGAGAACTTAGTTCGGAGAGATGAAATAGGTAAATTACAATTACTTGTCATATGAAATGAAAAAAAAAAACATTTGTTGAATGCCGCATTAATTTCGTCTCTAGTATCTTGTTGATAGTGGATATTGTAGAGTCAGCATATTTACTTTCACCAGCAATCTTAATAAACAATGCAATATCCGAATACTTAGAATAACATGGTGCTGTAGTAGTAGCACCCTTTTATTATCAGTATTCGGGGATAATCTTATATATTATAAAATATACTTGGACAGTAGAACTTAATTTAACGTTACCTTATCCTTTTTGGATGTTTCGCAGGTTGTCTGGTTTGCAATTTGTCTGGACATTGCACATTATTAAATCCAGACGAAACTGCATACATCCGCGATGAAATTCAAAGGTGTATGTGGATTCGACCAATCCGCATTGGGCCAGCGTGGTTGACTAAGGCCTAAACATTCTAACTTGGGGTAGGCTCGAGCCCCTCGGTGAGGACGTATATGAGCTGTTATAAAATCCAGACGAATTTCGAAAGGACAACTAGCGGTTCATCTGCCGGACGAAATGCTTATATTGAAACCAGACGAATTGTAGGATACAGACAAATGCAAGGCGAACCAGACAATCTACGTAACGCCTTTGTTATTTTGTTTTGTTTTGTTATAGCGTTGGAGTTACAACAAAAATCTTGGAATGCCGAAGTCGCTGTAATTGAATTAATACATAAGTTTTTGGATAGTGTTCCATCAAAGCAAATAAGGGACCTGAAAAATAATTGGTAACATTTTTAATAGTACATATAAAGTTGTTGTTACAGTTACATACAGTTTGAATTTACCATTAGTTTAAAATTAATACTTAGGTAAGTTCTACTTTTTTAACGAGGTGGAATGCAGTTGCGCACAAAGTCTGCCGATTGTTAGTCAACAGGCGTGTGTGGGACTTTCACCCTCTAAATCTGAGATAGATTTAGAGGGTGAAAGTCCCACACACGCCTTGTTTATAGTGGTCTGGGAAGCCCCAATTCTCCAGACCATTTCTGGACAGCACAGGACAGGCCAGCTACGGCCCTGGTCTAAATGCATATGAGGGGTTACCCTCAGATTAGGAAGGCGGATTGCATAGGTCCGCCTTTTACCGCCTAAACGTCTGCGTCGAAGGTGAGCGGCGTGAGAATGTTTTTCCGCTTCCTCTCCGCTGTCTCTTTCTGTGATATTACATCCCATCCATGGTGGGCTATTGCCTCTCATTCTTTGCCACCGGCCATTATTTTATAGTACCTGCAAGGTCTACTAGGTAATTTTTATGGTATACTAACCTATTATTGTAGCTGAAATTTTATTTGTTTATTCATAAGGAGTACAAATATTGTGTATTTTAGGTTAGATGTGGAAAAGGCTTTAAAACAGGTTACATCTGCTACTAGGGTTTTTCCTGAAGATGCAGGTAAGTCACTGTCAAAAAAATCTATTTTTCCTTTTTCAAAATGTAATTCTAGAAATGTAATCTACCTTTTTGAAATAGAATTGTAGAAATGTTTGCATTGCATGGCATATTATCTATAACATCCAACGAGTGTTTTATGAAATAAATATTTCTTTGTAAGTTTCCTAAAAAAATATTGAAAAATCATTGTTTGTAAGGGATTAAGAACAAAAATTAATAATTGTAAAATACAAACGAATTTTAAGTAATGTCTAGGTTAAAAAAATTTCAATACCAAATTTACTAGTACTTCTTAGAACATTTCATCAATCAGCACAACTTTTTTATACGTTGTGTTGGCTCTATGCCCTTCAATAGTAGATAGAGGTACACGTATAGACGACTCTGCTGTTCACTCTGGTAAATTATAAGTGCATAACTTTATGGGATAGACCCAAAACTAAAATATTAGGTAAGTAAAAATGTTGTGATACAACCGTAAGATTATTACCAATCTTAAAAAAATGATAAAAATAACGTTCTTTGATTATTTGGTAGCATTCCTGGAAATTGAGAATCCTGATCGATTCGATGTTGTACCGACGTTAAATGAGTGCAACGAACTATTTGCATATTTTGCTACAAAATGTTTGGAAGCGCTTATAAAGTGTACCAGGCAAAGTTTAGACATGTTGAGGAAAAGAGCATCTGTTTCAAGGTAAGCGGAAATTATATTAATTTAATCAAATTAAATGTTATTCAACACAATGACAAGTACTAATGGAAAAGATCCTTACATATGAAATTAATTTAGGTACATATAGGATTAGCGTTTTGCTTAAACAAATGAAATTGTATATTTAATCAATCAAAATATGTGGAAGCTTGTAATTGACATTTAAATAAGTATTTACGTCAATTATTTTGTAAATAATGTGTCAGTTTTGCAAAAATAATAAAATGAAAATAAAATGTACCATTATTATTAACTTCGTCGCACGATTTCGTTATTTTATAGGTAATTATTATATTATTATTGAAGGGAAAATCCATAAAATCTTCGAAGACAGTTTAAACTGTCTCATAGAAATAGATTCTTTTTATTTGCAAGAAATTGCCCAAATACAGAAAAAATTGCTAATCTGTTGAAGCAAGGTCCGAGGGGTACTGTGAGTGTCCGAAGACATTTCAGTTGTAGCTCTTCTAATTGAGGTACAGTCTGTCGTTATCCCGAAGCAGCAGGGGGCTAGAGCGATTGATAAGTCTCAGTTGTTTAACGGCTAGTTTTTCCATCACAGTTTGTAATTGTTGACAATACAGATCTGCCTCAATCGTCTGGCCGGAGCTTAGGAAGCCGTAGTGTATACACCATCACTAGACCACTAATCATTTACCAGTTCCTTTTCTGTGTCAACTTTCGCTTGGAATATGATTTTGCCGGTTCTCTTGGGTAAACCAATGTGACGAGTGTTTCCGATTGTTGTTATAGTTGTGATGATAAATGGTCCATTTTTATCACAAGTAACGATATAATTCATAATTTCCTCGTTATTGTGAAGGTTGAGTCAGATTAATGTAACGCAGCACTCAATGCGTGGTTATTGGTGTGCTTCACCTAATTCATGTGGTACTCGTAGCCATTTCTCGAGATTTTTCTGTTTGTTTCAATTGAATAGTATATTTTAAAACGAGGGACTAAATAGGATATCTCCGAGGTGATTTGACGTTGGTGAGGTGATTTTGACAATTAATCCGAGGGGATATATTTGGATTTTAGTCTCGAGGTCTATTAACTATACTTTTCACTTCGAGTGCGAGAAAAAATAGACAGTTTAGTACAAAAAGATTTAATGCTTTTAATGATAAGCTTTTCGCGTTTTAACGCACGAGCAATTAGCTGAGGCATTGTCCTTTTTGGACTGCACTATCTGTATAATTCTTGCATTAATATTTGTGTGTGTTGTGTACGTGCATCCAAATAAAGCATTCTTTCATTCTTCTTTCTTTCTTTCTTTAATGCAAAAGCAGAAAAGCGTTTCAGGAGCGAAGTTAAAGATGAATGTCTTACTTTGCACTGGTGCTTCATGTTTATTGTTGACTAGTGGGCCCGGCAGACGTTGTCCTGCCCGATTCCAGCGCCACCTACCGGGTCCAACTTTACGTTTAAAACTTCCTTGGACCTATTCAAACATCACAATTTTGTAGGTATCGGTCGAGCCGTTTTTGAGTTTTAGCGAGACTAACACACAACGTTTCATTTTTATATGTAAGAAGAAGAAAGAAGAAGATTTTAATATAGAATAAGTAAGTACCTACTCCACAACGATGATAGTTGATATTTTTAGACAGTTGGTCAAAATATATTATGCTAAAAAACGCTTTCTGTGAAAGAATTTATACGTTTCTTATTCCTCCAGGCCATAAAACTTTCATAAGATTTTAATAAATCTTCTGATTTTAGTAAATCTGCCGACATTTCGGCAAAAGATTAACGATTATGTTCTTTGCTCTTTGCTCGACGTCAAACTCTGTATGAAATTGTCGGTTTATTTATTTTGATTGTTCAATTTCTTTTTTTAATTTCGTGTAATAAATGTTAATAGTTGTATGCTATCAGTTACAAGAAGCAAATTGAAAACCCGATTAGTTTTTATTCCCTCACAACGAAGCTTACTGCTAGCTCTGACGTGGTTCTTGATGAATTCGCTTCCAAAATCTTTTTTTTAATTTTTAAAAACGTCGCCCCACACTAGGATTTTCTCCTGTGCCGTGGGTGCAGTTACAAACAGAATATTTACATGCGAATGACACGCCCAGACCGGAACAAATTTCTGTACGCCATACAAAATATTTGTCCCATACGGGAATCGAACCCGCTTCCCGTTGCGCAGTAGGCGATCACTCGACCTCTGCGCTAACCTTGTCGTCAATCACTTTTAATTCTTCATTTTTAACTAGAGTCTTCCGCCATCCGACGTTGGTACCAAAAACGTACTGAGCTTTCTTTTACAGTAGCTTCCTCATGTACATCATTATTCCTTCAAGCTGTTTCTGCAGCGCTGCTGCCTCAGTGTGGAATTCATATTCGTAAATAACACGACGAGTAAAATACGAGTTTTCCGTTTTGTGAACAGGTGCCCTACCATGATCGCTTATAGCAAGGTTAAAACAACATTGAAATAGAGACACCGCTCTTGCTGCGTATAGCGCCATCCCGCTCTCAGTGCGGTTCTAATATCGTTTTGAGTGATCATGGTTAGGGGGCAGGACGATGTCAAACAAAAATCAAATAATGCGAATACAAACGAATCACTTATTTCATATGTATGGATAAAACGCTAATTTCTTAGGTGTGAATCTAATATTACATAACCAAAATTCGTTTGTTGCAATTAAAAATATATTATTATCTAATTACAGTTTTCTTACAATGACTACTGATCCTGAAGAGCAAAAGAAGTTGAAGCCACTAATGTTAACAATGATGTATCTACAAATACCTAGAATTTTGATAAAGCCTACACTAGAGGAGATACAGTCTTCATTTTCTCAGGTATTTATATAGTACTTATAGATACTAATATTATTATAAAGCTGAAGAGTTTGTTTGTTTGTTTGACCGCGCTAATCTCAGGAACTACTAGTTCGAATTGAAAATTTCTTTTTGTGTTGGATAGTTCATTTATCGAGGAAGGCTTTAGGCTATTATAACATCATGTATTGTTTTTTTTATTTATTTATTTCACATTAAAAATTACATTACTATATTTACACTTTTGAGTATTAATAAACCCTACCGGGTTTGTCTTGACACACATACGTACCTACTAATATTATTTTCGGACATCCACGCGATCGAAGTCGCGGGCACAGCTAGTACTATCATAAAGCTGTAGAGTTTGTTTGATTTTTTGTTTGGTTGGTTGGTTGAACGCGCTAATCTCAAGAACTACTGATTCAAATTGAAAATTTCTTTTTTTACCGACGAAAACACGGAGGAGGTACTCAATTCGACGCGTATATTTTTTTTAATGTATGATCACGCATAACTTATTACAGAGAACTCCGATTTTGATGATTCTTTTTTTATTGGAAAGGGTATACCCCGAGGGTGTTCCTATACATATAAATTTTAAAAACAATTCCAACCCTAAAGGTACAAAAACGGGGGATAATTGATGATTCTCTCACTGATTGTAAAATTAATAGATGAAAGTCACAAAAAAAAATATAAAATAAAAACTTTTTAACAAAAAATTGAACCGCCGAAAAAACTAAAAAGCAAAAACACTGAAAAGTAAAAAAAAATATTATAATAGGTAAAGACAACATCAAATCGACAACACATCATATTGAAGTCGGTGCCAAACGATGATCTCCTAGAAAGTGTTAAAATTTGTCACCGACTTCAATATAGAAGTGTGATATTGTCTGTACCTATTCTTATATTATTTTTAACTTTTCAGTGTTTTTGCTTTTTAGTTTTTTCGGTGGTTCAATTTTTTGATAAAAAGTTTTTGTGTTGGCTTTTCCATTAATCGAGAAAAGCTATAGGCTATATAACATTACGCTTCGACTAATAGGAGCTGAGAATCTATGTAAAATATTTCAAGAATGGAAAAAAAATAAATCAAATCAAAAAATATAACTGTTGTGGCGAAACGAACTTCGTGGGCACAGCTAGTATTATGATATTTTGTAAAAATATCAAAGCAATTAAGATGTAGTGTACCATTAATTTCTTAAAATCTCTCGAAAATATGTAATACATTTCAATAGTTTGATTAGTTATGACTCATAACTAATCAAACTATTATTTATTTATTTATTTATGAGGAATGACGAAACAAAAATCATGATATACATCAAATACGAGTTCACTGACTAATGGTAGTTCATATCCCACTGTTTCAGTATTGTCTCAACTAAGTTATTTCTATTATTTCATACTAATTCATGTTTACTTAGGTTGTGTTAAATTGTATCATGGATACACATCGCAGTGTTTTTATGTGGGGGCAACAAGAGTTATTAAAAAATTTAAAAGACAAAGGCGCTTCTTTAATTGCAACCCGGAGTATGAGCGGTAAACGATGAATTCATAGTTACAGGAATAATTCTATTAAATTATGAGTTAATCATTAAGCAAAATACTTCATTTAAACATTCTTTTTAGCGGGATCAAGATCAGGGTCAAGTATGGTTGGGGGGTTAAGAAACTATTTCAGGATGGTATCTGAACACAAAGATATTGTCAGATCAGTCATGGCATTACAGGGAATGATGTACATGTATAAGCCAGACATCGAAAAATTAATTAAGGTTATTTTATTAATAATCAGTAATGTTTGAAGATTTTAGGATAATCAAAAAATATATATTGTAGCTATTGAATTTTAGAGTTATACGAGATTTGCTCCTTTATGGGCTGAAACCAGAGTACAAGAAGTTCAAGATTTTGTTGATTCTAATCCATTAAATGTTATAATAAGAGATATGATGAAAAAGTATGAAAATCAAACGGAAGAGGTGCTTTGCTTGCCAGAAAGGCATATTATAGGATCCATTGAAATTAATATGGGTTTGTTAAAACATTTCTTTAAATTTATCTTCAAAAGAAAATAAAATAATGCTTTATACTAACTGACAATAGTATTTTATTATTTATAGATAAAATTAAATTAGGCCTTCATGTAGAGTCAATAGAATGGAAAAGAATATTAGGAAAACTTTTAAGTCAAGCTTATAAAGAGCGCGTAACGAAGCTGATGCAATTTATCAATGATCGTATGAAAACTATGGGAAAGAAAATTAAGGATTTGGATGACGTTAGATTAGCCATGTTGTGTCTTGAGTTAATTAGAGAAGAGTTTATTGGGTATGTTTATTGGGTAAATATCATAGTTGAGCAATGATGCGGTAAATTAATTCTAATTAAATACTGAATTCAGGATGGATATGGAGTTGGATCTCATTGAAGAAAGCTATGGAACTTTTTATCAGTTTAATATTGATATACCCAAAGAAGATGCTGATCTAGTATATGGCTTAAGATATGCATTTCAAAACATGCTAATGATGGTGAGAATTTACATTATTTAAACTCTCGACTATTCATTTACATATTTTAATGAATATTGTTTTAGAATGATACGAATTTTTATATGTGCAATAATCCAATATAATCATCTAGGTATTTAATTGTTTAAGTCTCAACAAGTTCAGCAAAAAATTGTGGATATGCAAGGACCACTACAAAAAGAGCTTACAGAAGGCGTGGCTAGCTTTAACGAAGATGTATTGAAATTTGACACGGACTATGATGCGTTTGGGCCCATGACACCAGGTTTAAGTGCTAGAGAGGCTAGTGATAGGTGAATAATTTTAAATTAATTACATGTTTTCAAATTCGCAGGTATTTCATGGGACTCAATATCGTTTTGTATTTTTTACTTTGTGTTTCAATTCACACTCTTACTTTACTTCCTAGATGAAAATTCGCAAATAGCTATTGTGTATTACTTCCGTTCTTTGTTAACTTGTAAAAAGTTTTAGATTGAAATTACGTATCATAATATGGATTGCCTATTCAAAAATTCTAATTAAGACTTCTTGAACATATAAATCCTAAAATATGTATAATGCTTGACAGGATTATGGCGATAAACTATGTTACTTACTTAAATACTGAGGTTTCAATAATGTTTAATTAACTATTTAGGGTTATAATGTTCCAGTCAAGATTTGATGAATTGTGGCGAAGATTTGAAATGTACGCTAATGGTGAAAAATTATTTGGAATGGAAGTAAAGGACTATCCTATCCTACATCAGAAAAAGAAGGAGTTTAACTTACTGAGTAAATTGTAAGTAATAAAATACAATTCATCAATTGAGTAAAATATTTATTTTCTTATTTCACTTTTTTTTGACATGTGTGTTATAATCTGCAGATATTTATTATATTTATCAGTAATGAACACAATTGATGGATATTTTGAGACACCTTGGGTTGAAATCGATATTGAACAAATAGTTGCACAGCTAGCAGATTTTGATTTAAGGTATTCAAACTTCACTGATTTATAAAATTTCGCCTAATCCAGATTTTTAAAGTTCTTTCATTTATTTAGGTGCCGTAAGTTGCCCAGAGGCATGAAAGATTGGCCCGCTTATATTGAATTGAAAAATAAGATTGACGATTTTAACCAAACATGTCCATTACTTGAATTAATGGCTGATAAAGCTATGAAAGATCGGCATTGGCGGAGACTAGAAAAACTAATGAGTAATAATTATTTTAAGCAGCTTTTTTCACTACCTCATTATTTTGCCAGATTCTTTATTATTATTTTATTGTAGACTGCGTTCTTGACGTGGAGTCAGAGTCCTTTACACTGGCCAATGTAATGGAAGCGCCTTTACTGAAAAATAAGGAGGATGTCGAAGTAAGTATTTAATTTGAGGTTATAATCGATACGAGATGTATTAGTATTGAAAAATATTTCCTGATGAGTTATATTTCGTACAAGGATATTTGTATCAGTGCTGTAAAAGAAAAAGACATAGAAGCGAAATTGAAACAAGTTATTGCGGATTGGGCAGTTGTAGACCTTGTCTTTGCTCCATTCAAGAACCGTGGTGAATTACTTATTAAGCCGCAGGAAACTTTAGATATCATAACGTTGTTGGAAGATTCTTTAATGATACTTAACTCATTGGCTTCAAATAGGTATGAATTACTAAAATAATTGATAAATATACATGACAGTCAGTAGCACTATAGATATTATAGTATTTTCCTTAGAAAACAATAGCCTATATAATTAAATTTCTTTTTATACTAATACCTCAATATAAAGGCTATTTATTATATTTTCTTTTTCCTTACTATTTAGTCTTAAAATGGTTTTCATAGCAATCTACGTTGTTAAAATTTTAGCACTGGTAAAAGTTATACAGGGTGTCCCAAAAAATAGTGTCAAGCGAAAGTCCAGAGTTAGAGCACCTCTTGGAGTACCCGAATCACCCCCATGTATGTTCCGCGATTATTCGTAGTTTTAGAGTAATAATTTTTTTTCTGACTTTTTGAAAATTTCGATCTAAAGAACTTAAAATTTTTTAATAAAAAAAAGTTGAACATATTTTAATGTTTTTCTTTATGCCACTGAATTATCTTTAGTGCTTCTTTTATGTCTAAAATAATCAGCTTCGTAACTTTAGTGGAAATTTAGAAAACAGTAGTGTAAAGTCAAAATTTGAATGTTAGTGAATAATTACTTAAAAATTCATCTTTAAATTAAAAATCTAAACAGGCGAATTCATGGTTTCTAAGTATGTGTAAAAACTTCTCTAGACTCTCTGCTTTCATAATAATTAAAAAAAAAGTACTTAATAGGGCTACTTTGGCTTAAATCGGCCATCAAAGACAGCAAGGTGAAAATTTCATAACTCGACTTCTGAATAATTTTTTTTTAAATTCCACTTATTTGTTAATAAACCAAAAATGATTGTAGAAAAGCTAAAAATTTATTATTTGAAGGTCAAAAATAACTGTTCCTGCTGCCATCTTTAATAACCTTTGAAGGTTTATTATAACTTAATAAATGAAACAAAACATTACTATTTTCAAAGTATTTATTATTCGATCGCTTAAAGAAAGTTTTCAAAATGACGACCTTCGTGCTCAATACATATTCTACATCGTCTAAAAAAGTTTTCTTTTAAATTTATAAATGCAATTCTGTTGTTTTTTATTCTTTCTTCCGCTTGTCTTAATTTTGTTCTTAACACTGTGACGTTTGTAATGTCCTTGGCGTATACTAATTCCTTGTAGTATCCCCAGACGAAAAAATCTATGGGGTTCAAGTCGGGGGACCGTGGCGGCCACGCAATGGGCCCTCCACGACCGATCCATCTGCCTGGAAATGTTTCAGACAAATGTTGTCTAACATTTCTAGCAAAATGGCATGGAGCGCCGTCGTTTTGAAAAATCATATTTCTCCGCGTTAATAGGTCTACATCTTCTAATAAGACGCCGAGATCACGTCGTAGAAATTGCAAGTAGGCCTCGTAGTTCAGTCGGTCCGGTAGTTCGAACGGACCAATCAGCTGTCCGTTTAGGATGCCTGACCACAAATTGATACTAAATTGTTTTTGGAAATTAGATTCCCTTGTGAGGTGTGGATTTTCAATACTCCACGAATGGTAGTTATGTGCATTAAACACCCCACATCGCTTAAAATGTGATTCATCAGTCCATAGAATATTTTTAAAGAAATTTTCGTTTTCAGCTTGTCTCCGTAACATTTCCTGACAAAATGCCACCCTTCTCGGGTAGTCTGCGGGCTTGAGCTGCTGAACTTTCTGGATGTGATATGGGTGAAAACGCTCTTGATGAAGTATTCGATGTGCTTGTGATTTCGGAATTCCGATTCGAAGTTCTATTGTTCTTACACTAACTGATGGATCTCTCACCACTTCTTCGACCACTGATTGGACAGTATCTGGGTCACTCATTTCAGATGGGCGCCCCGATCTTCTACCTGGTAGGCGTCCTTCCATGTAAGAGTTATGTACTCTTAAACTCATGCGATGATCAGGCCAAGAGTCAGGCTGAGGTCCACCTCCATTTTGTACTTGCTGCCGGAACAACCTGGCTGCTTCAGAAGCATTTCCTCTTGCATATCCATAAAAGTAATGCATAAGAGCATATTCTTGCGATGAAAAAGACATCACAAAATGAAGAGCTTGAAAAGTCCGTTAAGAATGCCAAATTTGTCAAAATCCCGTATTCACACAAAACCAAATCGTAATCGCACTCAAGGTCCGTAAAGAAAGCAAAGTTCGTCAAATAATCACAAATGAGGGATTACACGCTGTTTGTCACAAACGCTGTTCGTCACTAACGCAATGTGTCATAATACGCGATTGGGCATCTACGTAGTTCGTCACAGACGTGGATCGTCATACACGCATTTTGTCGCAAACGTAGCTCGTCATAGACGCGGTTCGTTATAAACGCAGTTCGTCACACGTGGTTGAAAAATAAAGTATTATGACTCACTGGTTAGCTTAAACGGTATTGGATTTAAGAAAAACAAAATAAAAATGTTATAAATCATTATTTATTACAGGTAAGTATATAGTATTATTGTCAACATGGTATTTTAACATGAATATAGAATAAAGATAATGCAATATGTACATTTTACTTTGATATTTTTTTGTAAAAATCATTTTTATATATTTATCATAGCTTAAAGTATTTTTGTATTTTGATCATCGTTTAAAGTTTTAATTGTGAAAATCATTTTTATTTATAATTATTATATATTATTATAATTGACATGAAAGATTTAAATATATAAATTTACGTACATATTGAAGAGGTGTGATCTCACCTGTTTGTAATTTTACTAAATATTTACTGATTTTTTGGTGAAAACAAATAACGTGATTCTTTCTATTCTTTTTTGCAGAAAAAAACAGGTTATTTTTCAGTACAAAATCAAAATGTGAGGATTCCTTTCTAAGTTTATCCAAGAAAAGGTAAAATGATGGCTTTTTTAAAATCTTAGTATTGAGCCGGTGATGCCAGCCCTCTAACACATGTGTTGTTCTGTGCTTGGCTCCCGCACAACTTAACATTTCAGGAGGAAATTTGTTTCACTACTGTTTTTGGAAATATCTTATGAAGTGTCCTGACTGCTCATTTTCGGGAATCGTTTCTAAAATCTCATTCCAGGTACTACGGATCATGTTCGCAGGTAAAAGCGGTAAAGTTGTTGCCATTCTTAATAATCGCCGACCACTCGAAGTTTCACTTGCCTTTAATTCTTTTGCCTCCTTTTTTGTGGCTTTTTTAAAGTGAAAATAGCATCCTGCCACTTTCGCGTCTGGAAATACTTCCTGAATAGCATTTACAACTGCTATTTCATAGACGCACCTAAAGTTAGTCACATTAATATCAAAATGAATTTTTATCAAGTGAAAGAACCGCCGATATGTTTCTTCTTTTTATTCGGTAGCAGACCGTAAATAACAGGAGCGATGTTGGTGGTGTTTAAGTTCGATCCCAAATCCAAATGGATGGTATATAGTTGGTAAAATGGTGGTGGTGCCCCTTAAAAGGTCCCGTCACCGAAATAATCACCTGATGCAGTGTTACGTATAGTTCTTTTTAGCTATTTTAGATGAAAATATCAAAATTTTTTCTCTCTCCATCATCACATACAAGAAAATTTTCGGAGAAAACATTTGGCACGACGACATCGGCTAAATTCGTGAAACTTAATTTTTTGGTGATGAGGTATTTTTTTCTGCTTCTATAAAGTGTATCTTGAACGTTTTTTAATGATGTGAGATAATCTATTGCGTTGCGACTAGTTCTCAAATGACTAAAGATTTTCTCATATGTGTTTTTTACAGACGAAAAGTCTTCACATACATCCTGTTTACATTTTGCGATTGCCACTAAAACTTCATTTTTATTATTTTCTAATAAACATGTATGATCACATTTATAAATTACACGTTCTTTTGTAGCATTTAAAGTGAGAGATGCACAGCATACCGATCTATTGACACAACGCCAATTAGTAGATCCGCCCTTGTTTGTCCTGTTGATGTTGTATTGATAACCGTCGTATAACAATATATTCTTTCCTCTTTTACTGGTTATAAACTTAAAATCTTCCATATTCATGATCAACACGTACACAAAGCCAGACTTGAACACAGAATAAGTACACTGATTTATTGTTGACAGTGAATGAAACGACGTTTTTAACTCATCTAAATTTACTCTTAAAAATAAATATCAAAAATCATAGAGTAAAAATAATACAAAATATAAAAAGGTTATAAAAGGTTGGCTTGATCGCCAACATGGCCCCCGACGGTGAACAACCAGCATACTTAGGAGGCGATCAGTATGCCTTCCAGTCGAAGCAGGAGCTCCCCCTCCCCCTTTGTCTCCACGTTCCCAAGAATGATTAGCGAAATCCGGCGCCGACCCGGCCGCAGCGGTGAAGGCGGCGCTTGGGGCTGCGAAGACAGCCAGCGCCGACCTGGCCCCGGCGGTGATAGCGGCGCCAATAGCGGCGCCAGGGGCTGCGACGAAAGCCCGCGCCGACCTGGCCGCGGCGGTGATAACGGCGCTTGGGGCTGCGACGACAGCCCGCGCCGACCCAGCCACGGCGGTGATAGCGGCGCCAGTTATGCCTTAACTTACTAGATGGCGTTGCTAGTATCAAATCATCCTATTAGATATTAATAACATTGATATAAGACTAATCGCGATCATGACCAATGGCGTTTAAGACAGATCGCGATTATGACCAATCACGTATATGACCTGCCGCGAATGTGACGGATTGAGTAAATCAGAAACCTGGTGACGAATTGCGTAAATGACGAACAGCGTTTGTGACAAACAGCGTGTAATCCCAAATGAGCGTATCGTACGTAAGGCGCAAACAAAAGCAGGCAAACGACTGGCGCCAGAACACAATAGGCGCTCGGACTACACCCCCCGCCTCATCCCCTTGTCACAAAGAATAGCATTCCTCAGTTACAGTTATCCATTTCGCCAATGAGAGTGAGAGAGATAGCAATAATGCGGTCTCTTTCATATCCTCTCATTCGGGCAATTTTTTAGCAGGTTTACATGCTTTACATCCAACACTACAACCGATGTGATCCGCGAGAAAAATATTTAAATATGGGTTTCATGTAGTTAACTTTTGCTAAATTGTAATTAATCTGAACCTTAGAAATTATAAAAAGACCATATATTTTTTTTTATCATCTGATAGGAATTTGGTAAATTTTATGAAATTTTCACCTCGCTGTCTTTGAGGGCCGATTTAAGCCAAAGTAGCCCTATTAAGTACTTTTTTTTTTAAATGATTATGAAAGCAGAGAGTCTAGAGAAGTTTTTACACATACTTAGAAACCATGAATTCGCCTGTTTAGATTTTTAATTTAAAGATGAATTTTTAAGTAATTATTCACTAACATTCCAATTTTGACTTTACACTACTGTTTTCTAAATTTCCACTAAAGTTACGAAGCTGATTATTTTAGACATAAAAGAAGCACTAAAGATAATTCAGTGGCAAAAAGAAAAACATTAAAATATGTTCTACTTTTTTTTATTTAAAATTTTTAAGTTCTTTGGATCAAAATTTTCAAAAAGTCAGAAAAAAAATTATTACTCGAAAACTACGAATAATCGCGGAACATACATGGGGGTGATTCGGGTACTCCAAGAGGTGCTCTAACTCTGGACTTTCGCTTGACACTATTTTTTGGGACACCTGTATAGTATGCTTATTTTATTTGCTTTTGTTAGATATAATGCACCATTTAAGAAGGACATTGTGTTGTGGATAAATAAACTGGTAGGGACCAGTGAAATCTTAGAAAAATGGTTGCAAGTTCAAAACTTATGGATGTACCTGGAAGCTGTTTTTGTTGGAGGAGATATTGCCAAACAACTACCAGCTGAAGCTAAAAGATTTAGTGTAAGAAATCGTATTTTTTAGTCAATTTTGTTCAAATATTCTACTCAAATCTATGTTTAACTTGCAGACTATTGACAAGACGTACGTCAAGATTATGTATCGAGCTCGTGATATTATTAATTGTGTTGAGACATGTACCTCAGATGATACGCTAAAGCAGCTACTACCTCACTTGTTCGAACAACTAGAGGCTTGTCAAAAATCACTAACTGGATACTTGGAGACGAAGCGCTTAATTTTTCCGCGGTTTTTCTTTGTATCAGACCCTGTGCTGCTTGAGATTCTCGGACAGGCGTCGAATCCACATTCAATTCAGGTTAGTACGTAAATATTCAATTGAAAAAAAAGAATAATTTTAGTGTTTGCTGATCACTTGATCAAAAATTTAGTATCAATATTTCACAATTTTATTAGACAATCGTATTCAACATTGAATTTCCTAAATCTTATTAGAACAGTGTTAGTATGTATTAATAATATATATAATTTCATCTGAAACCCACATAGCCTCATCTGCCTAGTATTTTTGATGCTATGTACACTGTTGACTTCGATGATAAGGAGAGAATTATCAATATGAACTCGGACAATGGAGAAACTATACCACTCGATAGACCCGTGCCTTGCATCGGAGGTGTTGAGGTAATGGAAAATTATTAATATTTTTATATTACAACCGGACCGAATGGGATCGGAACTATTACAATTGATTAATCGTTTCACTTTAAAATTTATAGATTTGGTTAAATGTGCTCTTGGAAACAATGAAAGACACTGTAAGAAATATGATTGCAAATATTTCTCAAACGATGGCTGGGGATCCTGAATTTGAATTTTTGTCTGGATTTTGGAATTTTCCTGGCCAGGTAAATTCAAAAGTGTTTTTTTGAGGTTAATATTTTGACACGATTTCACCAATAAAATGTCCCCTTTTTAGGCTGGCTTGCTAGGCATGCAAATCCTATGGACTAGTGATGCCGAGTATGCTCTAAAAAAAGCAAGAGTTGATAAGTTTATAATGAGGTTGACCAATCAAAAAAATTTGGACCTTTTAAATGGGCTTATTGATCAAACTGTGATGGATTTGGTACCATTAGATAGAACTAGAGTAGAGACTATGATTACCATACACGTTCATCAGAGGTACGGTAGAAATAAAGTCTATTAATGTCCTCAATATTCAGTTATTGTTTTTGTTGAGATATTATGTTATAAAACATTATATGTTTGTAGAGACATTTTTGACGATCTTGTACGAATGCGGATAAAGTCTCCTATTGATTTTGAATGGCAAAAGCAAGCTCGATTTTATTATTACGAAGAAAGTGATGATTGCCTTGTATCAATTACGGATGTTGACTTTTTATATCAGGTATTTGTATATACAATAAATATCTCAAAACATGAAAGAAAACAGATTTAATTTACAAAAGAACAGTGTTTAATAAATGAAATTGATTTAAGAATGAATATCTGGGTATAACGGAGCGTCTAGTAATAACACCACTGACAGATCGATGTTATATTACACTGTCGCAAGCTATTGGTATGAGTATGGGTGGTGCTCCCGCCGGCCCAGCAGGGACTGGTAAGACGGAAACAACAAAAGACATGGGTCGTACTCTTGGAAAGCTTGTTATTGTATTCAACTGTTCTGATCAAATGGATTTTAGAGGTCATTATTTATTCTACGCATATACTTATATTTTTTTACAATAACTAGCAGGTAACTGACATAAAAGTTTGGTTTTCAGGTCTAGGTCGTATTTATAAAGGCTTAGCTCAGTCTGGTACATGGGGATGTTTCGATGAATTCAATCGGATTGAATTGCCCGTACTGTCTGTTGCTGCCCAGCAAATTTATATTTGCCTAACGGCTAGAAGAGAAAAAAAGGAATTCTTCATATTTAGGCACGTTTCTCCTTTTCTTAATTTCTCAATAGATTGTTTTGAATTTTGTTGATTGTTAATCATTTCACATGCACTTTTATACCTATTTCGCTAGAATTTAGACTTTTGGACTTTTTTATACACAACCTTCACAGCACACCTACACAGCCTTCATCTCACCTGATGGTAAGTGATGATATGGCTGAAGATGGAATGACTTTCACTAGTCGATCTACTTTTGAACTAATTCCTTTCGATCAACATGAGAATTGTAATGTTTCTACGCTTAAATAGCAACACTAGCGTCAAACTGGATAAGTAGGTATCTTGACAAAATTAAATAACACTAAGCACTTCACTCAAAATTCGCGAAATTCCAGTCCAATTACAAATCTGATAGATTGAAATAGGTTCAAGAGACCTATTGAAATCCTCAGCAACTGAGGAACTGGCTATCTTACCTCTAATTGTCGGATCACAATAATGCTATGAACATTGTTACTTTGGTGACAACTAAGCTGAGGTAAGACGGTAGTAGTTAGACTGAGGAACTCAGAAGCTCTATTATCAACCAAACCAAGGAGAAAGCTTCGGTCCCCATGGCGAATCGACCTTCGCACCTGCAACTCCATACCAGGTGGTTTCAAGTACTAGAACATGAAGACTTCTTCGCGATCTTACACTAAAATATACCTAAGTATCGTAAACCTGTGACTACGATCGTGCAATTCAATCGAAACGTCGGGGTACAACAATGTACGGTACATTATTTTATTTAATGTGACATTGATAGTACCCAGTACATTTGATTCTAAGAAATAACTTGAAAACAATTTTTAAAATGATGAGCTTATGTAATGTATGTAAATAAGTATGTCGTTAATTATTTGAATACTCCGCTATTTTCATAACAACAGCGATGGGGACGTGGTCAGTCTAAATCCAGAATTCGCGTTCATAATCACAATGAATCCTGGCTATGCTGGGCGTCAAGAGCTGCCTGAAAACCTCAAGATTCAGTTTCGTTCTGTCGCCATGATGGTCCCAGATCGGCAAATTATTATTCGAGTCAAATTAGCTAGTTGCGGATTTAAGGAAAATATTTTACTTGGTATTATTAATACTTGGATATATTATTTTATGATTAATGTTGGATTTTGCCTCTAGTGCGTGCTCACATATAAAACATGACCTAATTTTTACAGCTCGTAAATTTTTCACTTTATATAAGTTATGCGAAGAGCAACTATCTAAACAAGTGCACTACGATTTTGGTCTCCGGAATATTTTATCCGTACTGAGGACTATGGGTGCACAAAAAAGAGCTAATCCTGAAAGCACTGAAGAAAATATTATGATGAGAGTGCTCAAGTAATTCAGATCATATTTTTTGTATTTTTATTAGTTTATTACAACTTTTATTTATTTTGTAAATTGGCATTTGTTAAAGGATTATTTTTTCTTTTTTTATAATTTTATGCAATAATTTATTATACTTTTTGTAATAAGTAATTTTGGAAAATCACTTGATTAATTCAAAATATAGTTATGCTACATTATATCATTTTTAGCCCTTAAAAATATTGATAAAACGTGTTTTCGTACAGGGAAATGAATGTGTCCAAGTTGGTTGATGAAGATGAGCCTCTATTCGTGTCTCTTATTGAGGACTTGTTCCCTGGCTTAAAACTTACACAGACAGTACAAAGGTATGTGGTTGTGGTAAATGAATTGTTACGCATTCTCTCGGAACAATTGTTTTACCAACAATAGTGGTTCCACGAAATTTCAGCATCAGGGCTTAAGGCCTAATAAGATGACTGGTTTGCTCTCGAATTCAAAAAAAGTCAGGCAAATCACTCATATCGTACTCTATCCTATCAGTCCGCAGTGTGTTAATCGTAAAATAGCAAATTAATTATATTAGTTACATTTTAAATCGTATGCATGGGTATTTGACCTCCGGGTATCTATTATTTCGCATAATACAATATAATGTGACCTTTTCCATACTTGTAGATTTGTTTGTTTGCAATGAATAAACACAAAAGTACTGGAAAGATTTTTAAAAATCTTTTACTCAGAGAATGCTACATTATTACCGAGTAATATAAGCTATCGAATTGTTTTACCTTTGGGGAAATATAGAAATCTCACGGGAACAACATCAATAACGTAAAGTTTATCTCGCATTAACTCGCAGCTTTGCGAGCGGAAAGATTAGGTTATGATATAAAATTAATCACAGGGAGATGCAACGTGCGATAACGGTTGTAACTGAGCGAACAGGGCTCGTCAATCATCCCGATTGGAACTTGAAAATTATTCAGTTATATGAGACGTCGTTAGTTAGACATGGTCTGATGACAATGGGCCCCACTGGATCCGGAAAAACCACATGTATTCATACATTAATGGCAGCCCTAACGGAGATTGGCAAACCGCATAAAGAGATGAGGATGAATCCTAAGGTAAAGATAGTGTTAGTTATGTTTAATTCAGTAATAGAGCGGTAAAGTAATTTTAACACTGATGTATGTCAACAGGCCATAACGGCTCCTCAAATGTTTGGACGGTTGGATGTAGCAACTAATGATTGGACGGATGGGATTTTCTCAACGCTTTGGAGAAGAGCACTGAAAGTAAAAAAAACTGACACAACATGGATTGTTTTAGGTACGAATAGCCGTTTTCTATAGAGAAATATTATAGAGCTAGACCTTCGCTAAGCTTTAATGACCAGTCCGATTTGGGAATACCCCCATCACTCAGAAAACTGCAGCCGAATAACGATGTAATGAGTAATGATGCTAGGGTCAATATTTTTGAATTTTTCTAGTCTGGCGTCGAGCGCTCGTCGACCTTTTCGGTTTTGTTTTGTCTCTTTTGAATTGGAAATTAATATTATATTGATTTTAGCTGAAGTCGAAACGTAAAATAATCGACTCGATCCTGAAAATTCTTTCACTAATAGAATGCTACAAATCATCACTGAGTAATATAGGCTATGGGAAAATATGAAGTTCGCATGGGAACAATGTAAATAAGATAAAGTTTCTATCATGACTAAGCTCTACGCTCGCAGCTTCGCAAACGGAAAGCTGGTGGATGATGATGAGCGCTGGATGTCAGAGTAATGATTCAAATATCCTTCCTTCCTTCCTTCCTCGTGAGTTCAGAGGAAGGACGCTGTCGATACTTTTGCGCTAGCATCAGGGTTTTGAACCGGCATCTTGTGGTTCTCGAAAGTCAATTTGGTACTGGTACGTTTTTGTAAAATAAAAATAGGCAAAATGTATGTATTTTAATCTCTTAAATACCTCATTTTACAATCCTCTAGTTAGGATGGCTCGTCTCTATAATGACATTTCGCGGGATAACTTAGATCTGGATATATTTACTCCAAAATATGCAACATATTGTAAAAAACTCCGACAAATCCTCTACTAGAGTCCAAAGGTAGATATTTAGTATGTATATGTAATTAATTTTTAGGTTAGGGTTTGCATTATTATCAATTTAGTTTTATATTCATCGAATGCGTCTTACCTTATTGTGTTTTTATAGTGCACATACTAATGGATTATAATTCAGATCTCATTGTCTTTGTTAACTTATTATAATGTTTGTAATTAATTATAATCTGTCATGTGTACATAATAAAAAAAAAATAATAATAAAAAAAAACATAATTTATCGACTTTACATATTTTTTTATACATTTAAGCTGCTGCTTAAATGCTAAACGAGCAAGCTGCCCACCTTTTGGTATGTAGCTATAATCGCCTATAGTAGGTACATGTGGTTCCTGTAAGACCTGAGGCTCTAGACAATTGCCACACGCTAACGTTACGCAATCGTTCCGCAGAAAAAATTTATGGAAATGACATTTGCTTACGACAACTTCACGCAATTTTTTCCGCAGCTAATGTCATCTCCATACATTTTTTCTGAGGAACGACTGCGGAAAAGTTAGCGTGTGGCATTTGTCTAGGGGGGCTGCGAAACTATTACCCTTGCAAGGACACCAAAGTACATTACGTTGCCAACTTGTGATATAAGATTTAACTTGGCGGTAGAAATAGGTTAGATAGCTAGCGAGCTAGCGTTTTATGAGTAATTAAAACAAAAACAAAAACTGTGAGGTTCACTTTTTATTTTCAATACAGCAAAGTTACAATAGTATAACGATGTGATCAGTTCCAGAGCCGGCAAACAAGAGAGCGGATTATATCAGTCAGAGAGCGGTATCTATGGCCACATGATCAGAATGTACATTTTTCTTTTTAGGCTTTGGCTACATTCACACTTAAATCATTCAATGTTTTTTTTTCATAAATCCTGCCGTTTATGATATTGCATGATTTGGAATTTATGTTTTAATTAAGCGCAGTCTTTCTTAGCTAATAAGTAAGATTTATTAGTCGCTGAGATCAAAACAGGTACAGATCTCATTACTTTGTATTTGCTTAATTGATTTATTATTACGTCAAGATGGGCCCGTGGACGCAGTATGGATTGAAAACTTGAATTCAGTGTTGGATGACAATAAAACGTTGACATTGGCCAATGGCGATCGCATTTCGATGGCGCAGAACAGTAAGCTGGTGTTTGAACCGGACAACGTGGACAATGCGTCACCAGCAACTGTTAGCCGGATGGGAATGGTCTTCCTTTCATCGTCAGTTCTCAAGTGGCAACCTATATTAGAAGTAAGTAAGGCAATCGATTGACTTATAGATAATAATAATAATAATATTTATTTGTTAATGAACACGAGTACAAGTATTAAATTACAGTCTTGAGATGTAATAAGTATTTATTTAAAAATATATTTAGGTAAAATGACGTTGATGAGATCATCATCTCCAGTTTTTTGTAGATAATTTATAATTTTAGAGACTTTTAATAAACGGTCCAAGCTGTTTGTTTAGCGTGGCCCATTTAATTCTACTGATAGAACACAATGGAAAAAATCATTTAGTTCTAGGATCAAATTTAATAGAACTGGAATATAACTTCGCTAGTAAACTATCCCTATTTTCACCATTGTATATGTATTGTGCTATATGCAAAAATCTTGTTTGTCATTATCTACAGGGCTGGTTGAAAACAAGATCACAAAAGGAATCGGAGGCTTTTCGTAATGCATTTAACAAAGTGTACGATGAAGTACACATGTTTGTCCAACAAAAGTTACCGGCAAAAATGAAGTTGTTAGAGGCCATTTATATTAGGTATCTTCTGTTTTCTCTTCTTGGAATCTATTCTGAATGAGTCCACCCCTAAATTTTGTTCTGATAATGTTGTACTTTTAGGCAGTGCATTGATGTATTGATTGGACTTCTTCAAATAGAGATACCTGGGGGAAGTAAGTAAATACGTTATTTGTAAAGTTCAAGCTTTTTATTTTACCCAAAATAAACACTTATATTACATAATTCAGAAATTCACACCGATCGTCATTTGGAAAGACTGTTCATATTTGCTATGATGTGGTCGCTTGGAGCGGTTCTTGAGTTAGACTCGCGAACACGTATGGCTGAGTTCATGACAAAATTGCCGGTTAAGATGGACTGGCCTGGCGCGAAGTCTAAGGAGTGGGTGATGCCTTTTGAGTATATGGTGACTGAAACTGGCGTTTGGCAGCATTGGTATGTGTTTAGAATACATCAATGTACATATTACTATCTAAAACAATACACAAAAAGCTTCTTCAAATCTTTATAAATGTTCAAGTATGAATGTGCGAATTGAATTCAATGATGTTCAATACCATTTTTTTGAAACATAGGTCCGAAAATGTAGAAGATTACATTTATCCTTCAGACAGCATACCTGAATATGCATCCATTCTGGTGCCTAACATAGATAATGTGTGCATATCATTTCTTATCGATACAATTGCCAAGCAAAATAAGGCAGTGCTACTAATTGGTGAACAAGGGACTGCGAAAACTGTGATGCTTAAAAGTTACATGGCTAAATATGACAATGAGGTCAAATTATTCAAAATGATAAATTTCTCCTCCGCTACTACACCTAATATGTTTCAGGTATGATTTTTTGTTCGGGCATTTTATTTTGAAATAATTGTTTTAATAATTTATGTTTTTCTTTCTGTCTTTAGAGGATTGTAGAATCGTATGTAGAGAAGAGAGTGGGAATGACTTACGGACCTCCTGGAGGTAGAGCAATGACGGTGTTTGTTGACGATATAAATATGCCTGTAGTCAATGAGTGGGGAGACCAGGTAAAAATTAGTTTTACGATAAGTAACGAATGTAAATTTGTAATGATTTCTTCGTAGCTTCAACTATCATTGTTTCTGTCTCTAATAGGTCACTAATGAAATTGTGCGCCAAATGATGGAAAGTGGTGGATTTTATTCCTTAGACAAGCCTGGAGAGTTTACTACAATAGCTGATATTCAAATGTTTGGCGCTATGATTCATCCAGGTACTATAATGTGCTAACGTCAAAAGGTAGAGAATAAGTATTATGTCGAGTTGCGGAGGGATGTAAATTGTAAAGCCGCGCAAAAATGTTTCTTACTAAATTAGAAGAGCATTTTTCTCGTTTACCTATGTATTTCTCATTATCAACAAGATCCTATGAAATATTTCACAAGGTCCTATCCCTACAATCGCGCTTCCAGATATGATTCAATCCCTTGAATTGATGATGTTCCGGTTGAGTGGAGACGTAGAAAAATATTAGGGATGAAAAGTCTGAGTGGTCGTGAGTGTTTATATTACGCTGCATAATTATGCTCCGTTATTTGTCAAATAAAGTGCATGAGCTGTGCTACTTTATTGCGTAAAACCGCTTAAATTTTCTTACTCCAACCACGATCAGTCTGTCTTCTTCTCGTATATGTACGTTTTATAAAATATATTGCTGTTAATACATAATTTAGGTGATACAGTGGCAATCTCCGTAATTACATCTCTCTTTGCTGCAAGTAGCAAGGGAAACGATACCTACTATCTGTAAACTACAAGGAGGCTACTGGTAGGCTAACTTATTTTCACTTGATAATTAAGAAAAACAGTACCCAGCTAAGGATAATTAACAAGTTTTCATAAAATTGATAATCATAAAACGACGGAGACGAAATTTTGGTTATGGAAGAACTGTACAATTAATTGGAGCTTATAAATGAACTGCACCTGTTTATCCACTTCAGTACTCCTTGTGGCTGCTACCACACCACAAATACAACAAATTCTACAGTATGAAAATTCGATTGCAGGTGGCGGACGGAATGATATACCACCACGCTTAAAGCGACAATTTAATATCTTTAACTGTACTCTGCCTAGTACGATATCAATGGACAAAATATTTGGTAAAGTTAATTTCAATATTTATTAAAAAATTGTTTAAATTAAAATAAATAATAATATCTTTTATAAACCTTTTTCAGAAACAATTAGTGCAGGTTACTTTTGCAAAACAAGATTCGATAAAAAAATTGTAGACTTCATGCCTAGACTAGTACCCGTAACGCGAATGGTTTGGCAGCAAACAAAAGTTAGTTATTTTAATATCTCTAAATAAAATGTTTGTTTGGTCTTAATGGAACATAATGTATATACTAATCATATTTTATTACAATACATATAGACAAAGATGCTTCCAACACCTGCAAAATTTCATTATGTTTTTAACCTCCGCGACTTATCTCGAATTTGGGAGGGTATACTATTCATAAAACGAGAAGAGTTGCAAAACGTTAACACAGCTTTAAAGTTATGGTTCCACGAGTGCCTTAGAGTAATATCTGATAGGCAAGTTGGGTTCTATTTTTTGCATTTCGAGTAGAAAGTCAACATTTTTCTCCTAGGCATATAAGTGTATTAAAGCATTGTTTGCTTAACTAGCTTACGATATAATGATGTTAGTGTGTAATTCGATGTCGTTAGAGTTGTTAAGTTAGCTTAACTAGTAAAGTTAGCTTTGTTTGTGTATTAAAAATATGCAGTATACCAGTATTATAACAATCTACTACTATTAAATACTCGATCAATAGACAATGTTTTAATGATATTATATCATGATATTTTGATTTTTGTCTAGATTTACAACATTTGAAGATAAAGATTGGTTTGTCGCAAATTTTTGGAAGACAGCCGCTCTAGAACTACCCGATGTTGTCAGTGAATTTCCAACAGAAGAAACATTTTTCGTTAATTTCCTACGGGAACCTGTAGATCCTACTGGCGATGAGGATGAAGACTTCAGTACAGAAGCGCCTAAAATATACGAAGAATTGCCATCGTAAGATATATATCCTATTTTTTGAAATTTAAAACATGTTTTAAATTTAATAAAATAAAATCTAGTTCCTAGTTTTACGCTCTGTTGAAATTTAAAACATGTTTTAAATTTCATAAAATAAAATCTAGTTCCTAGTTTTACCACAGAATAGATAATAGTACTAAAGTAGTTTTACGCTCTGGGCCGGTCACTAAAACCCAAATGCAATTTTATTTAATTTAAAGACACCTTAACCCAACATAGCCATGTTAGATTAAGGTGTCATCTGTACCGATAGAAATATTAAAATTATACTTGCAGATGGGAATTCGTACTGTCCAAGTTGGCTGGTTTTCAAGAGTTATTCAATGAACAAATCCGAGGAGCACATCTTGATTTAGTGTTTTTCCACGATGCTATGGTGCATTTATTTATTATATCGCGGATTATTAATACACCTCGGTAAGATAGAATTATTATTCCTTAACCATTTCACAATAAATATTGTTTATTTAATAATAGAAAATCAAACGAACTTACCTGTAAGTGACGTTCGATGATTATTAAACGAAGTGATTCGCCCGAGAGATTACACCATTAATAGTTTTATTTACTTGTAGTAGCACGCGTATGTGCTGCCATCTTACACGATTTTAGAGTAACATTTCACTTTAAAAAAAAAAAAGTGAAAATGTTAACTCTCAAATGAAGGTACTTTCATACACGTTTCAGTACCATCTAGGCCTATCGTAACTGCTGTTTCGTGATGCTCAGGGATGACCGAGCCTGGAGGTCTCGGTTTGGGAGGGAGGGGGTGTAATCTCTCGGGCGAATCACTTCGTTTAATAATCATCGAACGTCACTTACAGGTAAGGTCGTTTGATTTTCTATTAAACTTCAGTGATTCGCCCTTCGAGATTACACCATTAATAGTTTTATTTACTTGTAGATGTTTAGAGATTATCACGAAACAGCACAAATGGAAATATTACAATAGTAGTTTATAAATATAAGCAAAGAAACGATATAATTAGTGTACAATCATTATTTATTCTTAATTATGATGTTAAGTATATCTAATAATCTAAATTAAGTTAATCATCAGAGTGATCTAAGCAATCCTGTAACAAAGAGCGAGCGAACTCATCGGATCTATCAGCATCAAGTTCTCTATTATAGAACCGTGCGAAAGACTTAGAGGTGCCAGTCCAGCCTGCTGTCCTCTTTATAATGTCAATATTCACGCCGAGCCTGTTGGCCGCGGAAGTCGAAGCATGCCGTGTACTGTGTGCGTTAAAAACAGTAGTATCAATCCCGCTCTCAGACAGTACTGCTTTGATCCATCTGCTCAAAGTTTGTGAAGAAATATTCTTAAAAGGTTTCTTATATGAAATAAACAGGAAATCACAATCATCCCTACGTTTTACTGCAGATACTTTTAAATAACAATCTAAAGTTCTGGCCGGACATATCGATGGCCTCTCAATAAAATATGGCAAAGTAAGTACAGGTTGATCCCGGCCTATAGCTGACGTCTTGATTTGATCGGTAATGTTAATTATGAATTTCTCATTAGCTGTTCTCCTTATATTAGAGAGTCTGATAAGGGAGAGGGTTTGCACGCGGTGTGCAGTGACAAGAGCCAGTAAGGTCACTAATTTCTTAGACAAAATATTAAAAGAAAGGGTCTCATTTGGATAGTAATTGCTAAGAAAATCCAACACTATTGAAGGATTCCATGTATAATTATAACGTGGAGTGGGAGGTCTTAATTTATATAGCCCCTTCATAAATCGTCTTATCTGTGGGTTATTCATAATATCGGCTCCAAGTATAAGTGATAATGCTGCTTTTGCGCAATTAATGCTACCATATTTTTGACTTTGTTGATACAATGTAAATAAAAATGAAATTATGTCTGGTACAGAATTACAAAAAATATTCAGGTTTTTTCTTCTACAATAAGAGTGCCAATATTTCAGTGTTATACTGCTTTAAAGTATTTTTTGTCAAAGAAGCTAGCATTACATCCACAGCATCAAGAGGAGTGCCCTGCTTTAAGAACGCCTCCCTGACAACACTCCGGCAACCAGGGTAAGACTCCGATGTAAATTGTGTCGAACACTGTAAGGAGAAGATAATAAACCTTTGTTAGGCGGGAATTCGATAGTACGTGAAATCAAAAATTTTTGGAAAAGGGGGTACCAGGTCTGAGTGGGCCATAAAGGGACCACGACTATCCCTGTCGCTTTATCTGTTTGGATTTTTTGCAATACTTTTAAGATAAAACAAAATGGGGGAAATGCGTAGAAATAGTACGCAAGCCAGGATATTGTAAATGCATCCACCTTGTACGCTTCAGGGTCATGATGCCAAGAGACAAATTTAGTACATTTGTTATTCAAGCGGCTCGCAAATAAGTCTATCTGCGGTCGGGTAAATTCTTGACAAATTCGATCGAATGCGTAATCCGCGAGTTCCCACTCGACATCGGCATGTATGCGACGAGATTCCGCATCAGCCCTGAAATTATCGGCTGAGCTTACATACGAAGCAAAGATAAATATGTTTCTTTTTTCGCACCACTGCCATATGTGCCGAGTCAAACTATTCAAGTGGGGAAACTGAACACCACCCATTCTATTTATATATGCAATTGCCGTGGTGTTATCAATTCTTAATAAAATCTCGCAATTCCGTTGATTTTTCGCAAACGTTTTTAAACCGAAGAAAGCGGCTGTCAATTCAAGGTAATTAATATGTTCGGCTTGTTCTTGGCTAGACCACTGCCCATTTGCTGTGTTACCGGAACAATAAACACCCCAGCCCGATCGCGAAGGATCTGAGTATATTTCAAGCTGAAAGTTACCTGACCGTAAAGGGTTACCTGGTACTTCTATATTACGAATCCACCAGTTAAAATCTGAATTTAATGAATCGGGTAATTGTATGTATTGATTGTAATCGTCTTTTTGTTCTAAACAAAGAAATTTAAATCTCTCAAAGTTTTTTGTATATAACCAACTGTAAGGTATTGCTGGGCAAACTGAGATTAACAAGCCAATCAAATGTGCAAAATTTCGAAGCTTACACCGTTTTATGGAAGAAAAATATAGAAGTTCCTCTTTTCTAACCACAAGAAACGTAAAAGTTTTCTATAATCCTTATGTATACTTATAGAAAAATACGCATCCTTTAGATCTATAGAACACATGTATGTGTTTTTTGTTATGAGTCGCATTGCAGTCCTATAATCCTCAAGCTTGAAATGTGAAGTAGGTATAAACTTATTCAGAGCCTTGAGATTTAAAATAAATCTATTTTTACCATTACTCTTTTTTACAAGAAATATACTTGACAGAAATTGACCTTCGCAAGGCTCACACTCTCTTATAGCACCGAGTTCAAGAAGGGAATGTATCTCTTTAGACATTTCTCGTAGATGTGACTCTGACTCTGGATTATTCATTGGAATATTATGTTGCGTGAGGTCACCCGAAGTAGGGATCCGTAAATCGGACACCCATGATAATATAACGGGGTCGTTGCAGATTTTTAACCAATTATTATAAAAAAAGGTAATCTACTAGCCTGTGGGGTGATGTCATCAACATTCAGCGACGGGAGGTCCGCGGAGGATGACGCGGGGCTCGGCGGTCGCTCGGTCGTCGCGCCCGCGGCGGCGGCTGCCTGCGCCCACCAGCCGTCGAGCTCGGCCTCGCGGGGGGGTGGCGTCGAGGCGGAGCTGGCGGGGGCGGCGGTGGGCCCCTCCAGTTTAAAGCTCGTGATGTTGTAGGCTCCGTTTTCCTATTCTTAGGCGGTGGTTTTGCTTTTTCAGAGACTGGTTTAGCAAGTTCGGCTCCTGTTCTCGAAATCGCTTTCATGGATTTTAGATTCTCTTGCAAATTGCTACCAAAAAGTAAATCATCTCTTTTTAGGTCTCTAATATTTTCTTTTACGTCCTTACTGAGGCAGGTTAAAAGGAAATTTCGTCTGACTTGAGTCTCAGAAAAATGAATGTGACATAGGAGCCTTCCTGTATCGCTGAGCGATTTCAGGGCATTGATTTTTATGTCAACCGACTCGGCGTTGGATGATAAAAAAGCTGACATCGTAGATGCAACCCCCGTGATTGCAGTGGCAAGTAAATTTTGTTTATCAACAAGTATGTTATCTCTTTTAAAAACGTTCTCATTAACAGCTGCCTTGATTTCAGGGTTAATGATCGGAGCTTGGACAATCTTGAAATTCTCGGGTATGTTGTAATCTTTGACAATGGCTTTTTTATTCTCCTCCTGTATCCCATTCACTAAGATATCTGACCATCTGCTGGCAATATCCTTTTGGATAGTTGGACCAAAAATCTCCTTAGCAATAGGTTCATCACCTAGAATACATAGGACACTGGGATCTAACTCAGTAGCAGGCGAAATATCTTCTTGCGTGATGTCATTACTCAGCGCAGGAACCGGTATCACTACGGAAGCCACGGCTGGTCTGGGCGGTGAGACGGGGGACTGCCCAGACTTATCTTGGCCTGACTGTGTAGGTGGTATGTTGCACAGATTAACAAAATCATCATCGTTATCGACAGGGGGCGCTCCTGTAACCAAAAACAAGGGCCATTGTGCAAAAGAAAACAAAATCACGATGCAAGCCTCACGGACTGCACTCTAGATAGGTATCTATAAAATGCACTGACCAACATGTCATGACGTAGCCTCTCGGACTATGTTCTAGACAATAAATTGTGTGCAATACTATTTTAAGATACATACAATGATCAACCTCCCGGATTAACCTAATGTATTATCACATTTATGTGGCCGGTGACTATAATCATTGCATTACGTTATGTACTTGAGATATGTAAACTTACATAGCCTCTCGGACTATGTTCTAGATAATAATTGTGTATAATACTATTTTAATATACAACATGTAAGTAAATAGACGTAGCCTCCCGGACTATGTTCTATATTACTTGTGTGCAATACCATTTTAAACAATGATCAATATCCCGTATTGAACTAATGTTCCATTGGTAATGTAATATCATTGGCCGGTATTAGCCTTACAGACTATACTCATTGCACCTATATTATGTACTTAGGTAATTAAAAACCGACCGTACCTTTACTTGTTGAAGTATGTTGGTCGTAATCATCATTATAGTAATAGTCACTTTCACTCTCGTCACTATAAGAATGTTCCGATGGTGATCTTGAACGATGACAACGGCGATAACGTCGCCGGTCGTATCGATCGTCGTGTCGTTCACGGCGAATCTTAGCGCGTTTTTTCTTTAGTCTCCTTATCTTCTCCTCTATGTCGTCCTCCTCTGCTGCATAGTATTTACGCTTTCCCATTATCAATTATCACACACACAAAGCTAAAATTACTGGAAAATAATACTTTTAGAAGCAAAAAACCGATATTTAAACTTCACTAGCGTGTAGATGGCCGCCACACAAAACGTGTATGAAAGTACCTTCATTTGAGAGTTAACATTTTCACTTTTTTTTTTTTAAAGTGAAATGTTACTCTAAAATCGTGTAAGATGGCAGCACATACGCGTGCTACTACAAGTAAATAAAACTATTAATGGTGTAATCTCGAAGGGCGAATCACTGAAGTTTAATATAGTTTATTTCATGTATGTAACATACATTTATGTTTTTTCAGAGGAAACGCTTTGTTAGTCGGAGTCGGTGGCTCGGGCAAGCAGAGCTTAACAAAATTGGCTTCTTTTATAGCTAACTATTCATTTTATCAAATAACGCTTACAAGGTAGACTTATTCTCGTAATAAATATACAACCCGAAAAGATGAATGATTGAAATAATCAACTTGTCTCGAACGTTTATTTCAGATCGTACAATGTTAATAATTTCATGGATGATATAAAAAATCTGTATCGTATAGCTGGGCTACAAGGCCAAGGAATATCATTTATATTCACAGATAATGACATTAAGGACGAGCAATTTCTTGAATTCCTCAATAACATTCTGAGTTCAGGAGAAATCGCGAATCTTTTCGCTAAGGATGAAATGGGTAAATTGATAGATGTTCAGTTAAAAGAATAAAACCGCAGCAGGGACAACCGATCAATTAGTCAGATTAATTATTAATTATCAATCGGATAATTGTATTTCTTAGTCATACAAGTCGATACGGCAGTTTTACTTGTTTAACATTGTATGACTTTCAAAGCCTGTATTCAAAAAATGTTACAAAATACTTACTAGCTGTTTTAGGTACCTACAGGATATTTTACGTTTTACTTTTAATATTTTCTACACGACGTATTATTCCTTTGGCTATCATCTGCAGATCATAGAACTGGTATTGGTGTTTACAGCCGATTCAGGGTGAATTGTGATTATTTTTGTTTAGTTTGTTTAACATTTTGAAAATTCAGACGATAAATGACTTTTATTACAAGCTTTTATTTAACTTGCAATGTATGTAAGTAATAATGTTCGGGTGAAATCTTGCAACTCAATTTTGAAGCAGGTATCTTTAACCGATTGAGCTGAAATTCTGTATAGACGTTCCGGCAATATATTCCAGCTTTATATAGTATAGATAACTAAAAAGTAAAAAATAAATTAAATGTAACAAAACCTTTTAAAAACAAGCTTTTATTTAAATGCGCTAAAAAAATAAACTTTTTACACTAAAACTTTCACTTATAGCGTCATTTCACATTTGACACAATTTATATGACATAAAAGCTTATCGCGAGATTTACATTTGTAGATAAACAAGTAAATTAAATAATTTGATGTGAATAATTTTATACATTACAATTTTCAAACTAAGTAAATACGAGTAGGTACTTAATAGTACATTGTTACCCCAGGGGTGAAAGTAACTTATTTAGTCCCGAGACGGTGTTTGGCGCCCGAGCGTAGCGAGGGCACCAATAGTTCGAGGGACTAAATAAGTCTTTAACCCGAGGTAAACACTGTGCTTTTCATTACGAATATGAGGAAAGTAAAAATAAAACAATGAATTAGCTAAAGAAGAAACGTTAAATTTTTTTGACATAAATCAACAACTTCTGCTTTAGCCCGCTTTCTCTTATAAAATCATGTATTAACTCCATACCTGAATCGGATGAACTCATTGTGTTAATTATTAACACAATGTTATACAAATATAATTAACAGTTAATACAAATCTCTGCTATACGGAAGTATTAACAAAACTCTACAAATGATAACTACAAAACAAATAAAGATCGCATTGCCGCTTTCCCGCTTATTTTGTTTTTTTTTTGCTGTGGCCAGCCAACTATTCAGCCATTATTTTTTATTTTCATAATTTAAAAAATGGTAAATATTTTGTCCAAATCTATGTTATTTTAAAGAAATAATTGAAAATAAATTAAATTAAAGTCATTTAAAAATTTTAATATAAGTATTCTTTAAATACTTATTGTTATGTTATTTCAATTTTACACCGCGCTGTAATTGAGTGGCTGTATAGAAAGTCGGAACATGGTTCAAAAAAGAACTAGTTTCTTTTTAAATTTGACAGCAGCTGTCAGTTGAAAGTGATTCTCCCTAGGGCTGAAAAGTATTACTTTCAACCCGCTCCTCAGGCAACTTCAGACCTACTTTCAGAGTATGAGTAATGAAAAAGTACTCTTTTAAGTACTTTTAAGTTACAACGCACAAGTAAATCTCGCGACAAGCTTTTATGTCATATAAATTGTGTCAAATGTGAAATGACGTTATAAGTAAAAGTTTTAGTGTAAAAAGTTTTTTTATTCTTTTTAGCGCATTATTAATCATTTTAAATTACTACTAATTATTATTTGCGTCGTTTTTTTTGTATCGACGTCCCTTCCTTGTATAATGTAAAAGTTACCAATGAACAAAGTATATTTAGATAGTACAAACTAAAAATTGAATCTTGCAGATGAAATGTTGAACGAATTGACACCTATAATGAAGAAATACGCCCCCAAAAGAATTCCCGTACCAGATGTGCTCTATGAATACTTTATCATGCGCTCTAGAGCAAACTTGCATGTTGTTTTATGTTTCTCACCTGTGAGTAGTATTAATTAAGAATATTTTTTAAATAAATATATTCATACTATAATACATTAGCACTACGTGTTTTGTTCTATAAATACAATATAAACCATGATATGAATGAAGATGCACAATTTAATTTCGTAAGCACAATAAATATTCTAGCTAGAGCCATAATGAATAAATGCAGTTGTTTTTTTTAGGTTGGTGAAAAGTTTAGAAGCAGAGCGTTGAAGTTTCCAGGTCTTATATCTGGTTCTACGATGGACTGGTTCCAGAAGTGGCCGAGAGAAGCATTGATTGAAGTTGCCCATCACTTTTTACACGAATTTCAAGTCAGTCTACAAAACTAAAGCCGCATTATAGATGTAGCATATCGTGATTTTTATAAAGAGCAAACTGGCAGTTTACGCCTGATGCACGTGACAAATACACGGTCAATTTTTGTCGTTATCATTCCGTGGCAGGATGAGCCGTTACGTGACACATCATCAATTTTGTCGTTATAATTTCGTGGCAGGATGAGCCGTTACGCGACACATTATCGATTTCTAATGATAAATTTAATAACATAATTTTTTTCACAGTTTCGAATAAGTTCGAATCATTTGCGGTAAACTATGATGATCACTAATAGTACTTATCAACTCCGCTCTCTTGCACAAAACCCGTACGACAGTTATACAATACAAATAAATGCACATCTGTGATTCTTCTTTAAAATTTTCATCATGATGTGTATATTATAGGATACAAGCTGTGCCGGCGAACTACGTTTCGCTTTAATAAAGCTCAACACTCGAAAATTTCTGGAGAGGGCCACCCTTATCCTTATCACCTAGCCTTTTTCCCCCACCCAGTTGAAAAAGATTTTAAATCTATCGCAGTGGGAGTGGGGCCCACCTGCAGTTATGTGGACCCTCCCTAATGAGGCCTACCCACTAAAAAATACTGGGGGGTTCCGTCAAATCGCATTCCCGACACATAAAAGGAACTTTGCGCCATCGCTTTGTGTGTCGAGAGCGATGCTGCCCGGACACACCGGGCCCCCCTTCAGGGTAGGGAGTATCTGCGGAACGCCTTCAAATACTCCGTTTCGGGGGAGTTCGATAAAAAACTGTGACGCAAGATTTTTATGTATTAGATATATCTAGTTGTGTGATTAGGATTACTATCTATCTCCCAGACTAAGACCCAAATAACATTTACCTACAGAATTATTAATTCTAAACATAACAGATTACCTTACCTTTGTCCTTTACTGTTAATTTACTTGGGATCGTCATTTACCCCTTTTCATTTTGAGCTATCGTTAGAACCTTTAGGGGACCCATGCAAGACATAATTCCACTTTTCAATTTCGCATACCTGGAGATGGAGCGAAAATGTATTGGATCGCATCTCGGTTCTATCTCCCTCCTATCCACAAAGCATTCAACCCATTTCGAGATCAAAAACCCAAGTGGAAGGACTATTTCAATTTTTGCGTTTCAATACACTAGTATAAAAGCCTCCAAAACGTTTTATGGCGCTGTGGAACATAGAAATAATGTAGAAACTATTTTGTATTCTAGGTAGTGTGTTCTCCAGATACAAAGACCCAACTCATTGAAATAATGGGAATGGTGCAAGATAATGTGGCTGAAACTTGTGTCACTTACTACGACAGGTTCAGAAGGCAAACTCATGTCACTCCTAAGTCGTACCTTTCATTCTTAGAAGGTTACAAGGTTCTTTATAAAGAAAAACACTTAAACATTGCTGAAATGGCGAGAAGGTATGTTAATTAGTTTTCTTGTTTTAAAATAAACATACCCATTAACGGGTTTAAATCACTGTATAATATTAACATTTTGTTCGTATTCTTTATAAACTATGTATATATTCGTAACATAGAATACAAAGAAAGCCCTAATAAGACACGTGATTAAAAGAGATTGCTTTATCACGCTATGCGCTGAACTTATTGCGCCTGTAAAAGTAACATACTCGAATTGATTTATAAGATGACAGAAAAATAATATTATTTATTTATTATATACTTCCGATAACCTAGATTGGTTTGTTTTTAGAATGATAACTGGCTTAGACAAGTTGGTGGAAGCAGCTGAAAGTGTTGATATATTAAAGAAGGAACTGGAATTGAAAGAAATGGAAATTAAGGAGGCTACCGAAAAAGCTGAAGAGGTAAGTTAATAGAGGCAAGTCTGCTTCCCATAAACAAAGTCAAAATATGGACTCTTATATTTATTTTTGGGGCATATTTATAGAACATATGTTTTTGAAATGTCTTTTTTCTTGGCATCAACATTAACGAGTACAAAGGGCAATCGAATTATTTATAACGTTTAAATTTGGAAACATATCCGTGCCCTTACATTTTGGCAACACCTTGGCAACTGTCAGGTGTCAAAAAAATATAGAAATGGTAAAGATTTGGTTTTCGTTAAAAGATTTGTAAATAGTACGATAAAGCTTCTGCTATTGTCTTACGGCCGATTTCAATATTTATTCTATCTATGGATTTAGTTACTTGAGATTGGTATTTGACATTAGCTCCATAGAAAATACTTGACGTATTTTGTATAGAGCTAATATCAAATAATGTATAATGACAGAATCTGCACGCTGCCGGATTTAGAATACACGTGTCACCGCTCCCTTTCTTCCCGTTGATGTCGCAAGAGCCGACTTTATGGTGTAAGGTGTAACAGCAGTAAACAATTGCAGTTACACCTCTGCGAAGAGATCTATACTAATATTATAAAGCTGAACTACTGATTCAAATTAAATATTATTTTTGAATTGAATACCTAGTCCACTTATCGAGGAAGGCTTTATTATATTTACTATAACATCACGCTACGACTAATAGGAGCTGAGCATCAATGAAAAATGTTGCAAAAACGGGAAAAAAATATATGGCGAAACGTAGTTCGCGGGCACAGCTAGTATAAAATAAAAAGCTAAAAATAAAACCTCTCTACCCAGCATAATGTAGAAGGCCGTTTGATACTCGTGCCCAGCAGTGGGGTATTTATAGTTTGAAGTGATAATAAAGATGGTTTAAAGGTGCTAGCAGCAGTAGCAGAGTCGCAAGCTGCGGCCGAAGTGGTGAAGGCGGAAGTGTTGGAAGTGAAGGACCGCGCCGTGAAGCTCGTCAGTGTTATTGCTGCTGAGACAGCTGTCGCTGAAGAGAAGCTGGCTGCTGCTAAGCCAGCTCTCGATGCTGCCGAAGCCGCGTTACAGGTACGCTTTTAATTATTGGATGGCATAGACAAAGTTAATTATTTTTTGCGTTTATGTTGCATTTATCGTCGTGTCGCTAGGCAGTACACACTACTACAACTAAATTAGTTCTCGTTTACAAATTAAAATTTTATTAGGCAGACTGTAGACATATAGGTATCTTTATACCTATATGCACTTGCACGAAGCAAGTGTTATTAGCCTTTTGTCTCGCTTAATCCATGTTCCGTGTTAGACTGTAAGTGGCAAAAAATTTACCTTATTGGTAAAACGGAAATTTCTTCTCTAACCTGTGAGTAAACTTTACGAAGATAACTATTACAACAAAGTGAAAGAAACGAACAAAGTTAATCGTAAAGGTATTTAGGTACTGCAAACAATTTAATATGTTTGAACGAGTAACGGATGCACAATGCGCCTTTCTATTGAAATTCTATAGGTCAATAGTAAAAAAGATGACACTTGGCAGGCAAATATAGTTTGACGACTCTTATTTTACGATATAAAAAGAAAGGCATCTTGTGGGCTGGGTGCTAAACAAGGAGTCAAAACTAATAGTACTTAATGAAGTAGGAAGAAATTGGCAAGTGCTTAGGAGAACTGGCCCAAACAATCTTCTGTTGATCTCTGACTGTAGGTTCACGTATCGAAGAGTCAGGTCTTAGGTCAATATATTTGTAAAAAAATCCGTTTCATAGACTTACTGATATTGTGTTAATATTGTGTTCGTTTGTTCATATCGCTATGTGTTCTCTGTCGTGTAATCTGCGTATATTCAGTTGCTAGATAACTGGCCTTGTTTAAAAATTTGGTTATGTAATTTGAATATGCCTGGTTTTGATAACTTCAATTTTATAAGACTGATTGTCTATTTTAATTTATACGGCAAATAGTATGAAATATAAATATGTATTTAAATTACCACGCGTAAACTTTTATTACATTAACTAGCAAACTTTTTTTTAAATACTGCTGAATTATATGTATAATATAGAAAGAAATAGAAAGGAAACTTTATTGGCCATAGCATATAAAGTTTAACAATAATCTTCTTCTTTCTTATATATGTAGGATTAAAAAAGAATCGCTGAGTGTTAGTCTCGACACAGATAATATAATACTACAGTAGTCTCGACGAAACTCAAAAACGGCTCAACCGATTCTTACTAAATTTTCTGTGTATGTTTGAATAGGCGGCAACGGCTGCCGAGCCCACTAGTATAATAATAAAAAATCAGCAAATTGATGGCCAAATAGTCCTATCAATATGTATGTGCGTGAGTGAGTTAAGCAATATGTGTGTGACTGGGTAAGCTCTTGGATATTTCGTATCAGTGTACATGGCCCGGATAGCTCAGTCGGTAGAGCATTGGACTTTTAATCCAAGGGTCCAGGGTTCAAGTCCCTGTTCGGGCGGCTTAGTTTTTGTTGTGAAAATAATTTTCAGTGTTAATTAAAGTGAGAGGTGTGAGAGTGAAAGCACTTATATCATAATTTATTTATATATTATTATTTTTATAACATAATAGACAATCGTGTTTTTATTTATATTTCCTTTAATACAATTACTAAACAATTTTTCTTTTTAAGAATTACATTTTTGTTTTTTTTACAACATGACAATAGTTACCTATTTATGATTAAAGTGACAAGAAAGTAATTTATAAAAAGTTATACCTACCTACATTTAAATTTGATTAATAAAGAACATAATATAAATAATTTATAACATAATAGACAATCGTGTTTTTATTTATATTTCCTTTAATAAAATTACTACACAATTTTTCTATTTAAGAGAAACATTTTTGTTCTTTTTACAACCTGACAGTACTTACCTACTTTCAAGGACAAGAAAGTAATTTATGAAAAGTTATACGTTTTTATATGACAATTTATAATTTAAAATTTAAAAGAGTACCTACATATTTTTCTTTTTAAAGCAGTGATAAATTTTATATAAGACAAAATTTTTCTTAGACCATAAACGCCGCTGATATTGCTACGGTGAGAAAGTTGGGCAAGCCACCGTATCTTATCACTCTGATCATGGATGCTGTGATTCTGCTATTCAGAAAGAGGATTGATTCTATTAAGCCCGATCCGGAAAAACAATTCTTGACGGCATCCTGGGCTGAGTCTTTGAAGGTAATGTTTTTTAAATATAATACTTACATAACTTCATACATCTACGCTGGCATGGAATGCTATAGTGTAATTATAGGTAAGTTATCATTTGCGTTTAGGTATGTATTAAGATATTACGTGATTAAGTAGCTAGAATCAGGCAAAATATCTGTTTTTGAATAATTCGATGTTTGTAAAACGATAAGATACAACGGTTAAGTTCAAATATTGAAAATAATAATGAATCAGTTCCTTATTGAGATATTCAGTACCAAGTGCTGTATTTTTTCAATGTTGCAAATTTTAGAGTGATTACAATTCTAAGAGAATTATAGCTTAAAATATGTGAAGATACGTGTATAATATTATTAAAGAAAAAAAGCCTTAAAAACAAATTTAGATTTTATTTTTTTATTTTAGTAACGACAGATTGCTTGGAAAATTGGTTTTTGATTGATTATTTTCAAAAGTACCTAAAGAATTTTAATTTAGTAAAGTGGTGTCATTGAATTCGTTCTGCTTAATACTGAAATCATTTCGCTCTTTAGGTGATGGCAGATTCAAGATTTTTGAACAACTTGAAATTCTATCCAAAAGATGAAATCAACGCTGAAATGGTTGATCTTTTACAACCGTACTTTAACTTCAGGTATTTCACTTAAAATGTTTTATTTCTCTACAAATTACATTCATTTCGATTCTTTGAAAGTGTAGTTACTGTGTCATAATATTATTTGGTTCCATATTTTTTTTGTTTGTTTTCAGTCAGTATACATTTGAGGCGGCTAAAGTAGCTTGCGGCAATGTAGCTGGCTTGATTTCGTGGACTATTGCTATGGCGCAGTTCTATTCAGTAAACAAGGATGTGCTACCACTAAAGGCTAACTTGGCTATAATGCAGGGCAAGTACCAGGCTGCAAAGAAGGAATTGGAAGCAGCAGAAGCTCAATTGGCTGCAAAAGAGGTATGCTATCGTATGTGCGGTTCGCACATAATTAAAAAATGAAACAATACAATAAGTATAGGTATTATTTCAATTAAACTGTCTTCACAGCGTGAGCTAGCTGATGTTCAAAGGCAATTTGATGAAGCCATGGCGTTAAAACAAGCTGTTTTAGATGATGCAGCTAAATGTCAACAAAAAATGGACGCTGCTACCGCCCTTATAAACGGCTTAAGTGGGGAAAGGATTCGATGGACTGAGCAATCAGCTTTGTTCAAGTCAGAAATTGAGCGGCTTGTTGGTGATATCCTGCTGTTGACAGGGTACTTCATACTTTAAAAAAATTAAAATTTGTAGTTATAGGTACCTCTTAAGCAATGAGATTATAGCGAATTACTATACATAAACTTACGATGACATTAATATAGAAATGGTTGTCTGTTAAAGCTAAGCATGCTTTTAATTCAACGTCCCTGGACATCCAAAAAGTTCTGTATAATGTTGATGATTGACCTTAGGGTTGTAGGCTTGATTTCTTTAAAAGTTTAAATCAAGGTCGAATTAAAATTTTGAAATTATTATATTGAAGGAAATAATAAATTTAAAAATTAAATTAGCGGTTTTTACTCATAAAATTATCTGACGGGTTTAAAATTTTTAGGTTTTTGTCATATTCCGGACCTTTTAATCAAGAGTTTAGAACTCATCTGATAAATTGCTGGCTGACTGAATTATTAAAACGGAAAATACCTGTTTCGATGAGTTTGAATGTAACAGAGCAACTTACTGATACTGCTACGGTATGTGTAATAAGTAAAATCACACGAAGTAATTACTTTCATGCATTGTTAATTAAAAGACGTAATTTTGAAAATATTTTTATTCATCAGATAGGAGATTGGAATTTATGCGGCTTACCTACTGACGAACTATCGATTCAAAATGGTATTATTGTAACAAAAGCATCTCGATTCCCTTTATTGATTGATCCACAAACCCAGGGAAAAATATGGATAAAGAACATGGAAAAATATAATGATCTTATTGCTACCACTCTGAACCATAAGTATTTTAGGTAAATCGCTTTCTCTGCAAAAAATGTGTCAGTAAAGTTCATAATATTTTCAATGGGAAATTTTAATTTTACAGAAATCACATTGAAGATTGTGTTTCACTTGGAAGACCTTTATTAATCGAAGACGTTGCTGAAGAATTAGACCCCGCCCTTGATAATATTCTTGAAAGAAACTATATTAAAATCGGTTCTTCTTTCAAAGTAACTAGTACTCTGGATAGAAATATATATTTTTAATCATATTATGAGATTTACATTTTCTTAAATATGCTCTGATAGTATTAAATTAAATTGTTCCTTATCAAAATCAAAAATCAATATTGTATATGATAATATCATTATATATGAACACACTAATTATTATAACACACTACTGTTCATTCAGGTCAAATTAGGAGACAAAGAAATTGATGTTACAGCTGGACATAAAATATACATAACAACAAAACTACCAAACCCTGCTTACACTCCGGAGATATCAGCTCGGACGTCTATAATAGATTTCACAGTTACAATGCAAGGTATTTTTGTGTCTGTAATCTGAATGTTGTCGTACGTATGATATGATATAATTATATTCCTGAAAACTATTTCCGAACAAATTCGTCTAATAATAATCATTATAATCAAATATTTTGTCTTCAGGATTGGAAGATCAGTTACTAGGTCGAGTTATTTTAACTGAAAAAGCTGAGATGGAGGCTGAACGTACACAGCTCATTATGGACGTTACAGCAAATAGAAGAAAAATGCAAGAATTAGAGGCTAATTTGTTACATAAACTAACTACTATTCAAGGATCATTAGTTGAAGATGTGTCTTTAATACAAGTTTTGAATATCACGAAAGCGACCGCAACAGAGGTTTGGTAAAAAGTAGAGTTTTTGAATTTAAATATATCCAACTAATTTGAATGGTTACTGATACTTATTCGATCACTCTTTTCTCCTATTCAGGTCAAAGAGAAATTAGATGTCGCCAAAGACACAGAAATCAAGATAAATTTGGCACGAGAAGAGTTCCGTCCTGTAGCTACCCGGGGTTCTGTACTTTATTTCTTGATTTGTAACATGTCTCTCGTGTGCAATATGTACCAGACTTCTTTAGCGCAGTTTTTGGAACGGTTTGATATATCGATGGAACGATCGCCTCAAAGTCCAATAACGTCTAAAAGAATTGGTTTCATTATAGACTATTTGGTGTGTACATTTGCCTAATAAGGCTTAGATTTTATGTCAAAATTATTATTTTCTTCATGGATTTTTCATTTAAAATTACATTTTTTTTAGACTTTTGATGTGTTTAAATTTATCAGTAGAGGATTTTATGAGAAACACAAATATTTATTTACTTTGCTTCTTACATTGAAGATTGACATGCAAAAAGAATTTGTGAGCTATGATGAGTTCCAAAATTTGATCAAAGGTTAGTCGCTGTTTTTTCTATTATAAGTATTAGAAAGATTTTCATTAAAAAAATGCGGATTCTTTCAACCATTGTTATGTTTGTTAAGCAATAGATTGTTTTCAACTTTTTGTTCTTTGTGTTTTATTTTTGCTATTCAGATCAAATACTTAGTCTATATTTTACAATTTTGTAGGTGGCGCGGCGCTAGATCTAAATGCATGCCCGCCAAAGCCCTTCAAGTGGCTAACCGACATGTCGTGGTTGAATCTGGTACAACTATCAGGATTGCGTCAATTCACCAATATCCTCACTCAAGTTGTCAATAATGAAAAAAACTGGAAGGCTTGGTACGCTTTTTAGTCTATAATTATATATTAATATTAAGTTTCCCGTCTTAGTGTTTTTAATTTTTGAAATATACAAGTTAAAAATTTGCCTACTTTTTGTGCCTATGGAAACTACACAAACAATATTGTCCCGTTTGTAAGCACGTTAGTGTGCAGGGAAGATCTTATTAGGATGTGATTAGATTTACACCAGCCACCGCAGCATGACCATCAAGACACGATATGATAAAATGCTATATCTTATTGTGTTTTGTAGTTATGCTACCTGGACAGAATAAATTGGCACTATACTGCAGTAAAACGAGAATTCTTGATCGACCTCTTTATTTCCGTTATGGTGTATAGACTAAAGTAATTTTTACTCTAGTAAATGTATAGGTTAGGTCTATTCGTATATTAGTGACAGTTGTCGATATGAACCTGAAGGCCATGATCATATCTAATAACATTAACCAGTTTGTAGGTCAATTAATTGTAATAGAAATTGTTTTAAGTGCATCGTATTTTTCCTTTAAAAGGTTTGACAAGGAAGCGCCTGAGGATGAACCTTTGCCAGACGGTTATCACACCTTAGACGTGTTTAGAAAACTGTTGGTAGTTAGAGCTTGGTGTCCAGACAGGACGTTAGCTCAAAGCTTGTGAGTTGGTTTATTTACAGAGTTGCAATTGTTGGTTATTTATTTAATCTATTTGGACTCCAATAATCTGTTTCTTTAAAGGAAATATGTCATCCACTCTATGGGGGCTAAATATTCAGAAGCTGTTATTGTAAACTACGAGGTGAGACTCATTTCTTCAGTACCTACCTGTTAATATAGTTTTTTGACTGTAGAGTAAGTTATTGCATTGTGTTTCGTTGTTGTCTATTATATTCTTAAACATTTTATCTAATGAAAAGATTACTGCTGTTATTCGTTTACGTACCTATAAAAAATGTCGTTTGTAGGAGTTGCAAATTTTAAACATGGAACAAGACTAAGAAATTTTAAAAGTTAATAAATATTATTCTTACTTCGAGCTTGAATATTTTTAGCAAATGGTACTCGAATCGCGTCCGCTAGTGCCATTAATTGGTTTCCTAGCGATGGGCTCTGATCCAACACCATCAATTGAGACTACTGCTAAGAGAATGGAGTGCCTTTGTTCTTCGATTTCAATGGGTCAAGGGCAGGAAATACATGCTAGAAAACTTATTGATCGTGCTCTAAAGGAGGTAAGAATGCTAAATAGTAGAAGTTACTTTAGTATTTAATTGCAAATTTAAGTTGTAGTTATCGCTACTTAAAAATACGTTCAACAAAAATTGATATTCATATTTCAGGGCTTATGGGTGCTTTTGCAAAACTGCCATTTGGGTCTTGAATATATGGTAGAGCTTATGGAACAATTTGCTGAACTGGAGAAGGAACCGGAAAAAGTGCACGAAACCTTTAGGTATCAATTTACATTATAAGCTCTTGTTAATACGGTTTTCTTTCATATCGCTAGTAATAATTTTACGTTGTTTTTAAGGTTGTGGATTACAACGGAAGTGCACCCTAAATTTCCCATTACAATGCTCCAAATGTCTATAAAGTATACATGTGAGCCACCGTCAGGTAGGTGTCGCACATCTCTTTGCCATTACTGTGTCTTATTCGTAATTTTTGATTTTATTCTATTGGTAGTTGGAAGTGATTTTGCGAGATAAAATTCAATTGTATAAATATTTTTGTGTCAGTTGAATGAAAGCCGGAATTTATAGCTACTACGTTTGTAAAGACAAATTGTACTTTGGTACTATTATTGATTCTGTGGTAAAGGATAAAATAAATATAAATTTATTTTTCATAAAATATATTATTTTAGGTATCAAGGCCGGCCTAATGAGGACGTATGACTCAATGAGTCAGGATTTCCTCGATTACAGTGACAGTCCATTTTATTTGCCGTTGATTTATACTATTTCGTTTCTGCACACTGTCGTGCAAGAGAGACGCAAGTTTGGTCCTCTCGGTTGGAATATACCATATGAGTTTAATTCTGCGGACTGGTTGGCTTCGTGTATGTTTGTACAAAATCATTTGGATGCCCTAGAGCAGGGTCAAGGGATTAGCTGGACAACGGTGAGGTATGTATGCTTAAGATAAATATATTTTTCCGTGTTATACGTGTGGAGCAGTAGAGGGCACAAATTGTTTGCAATAGTCAATTATTTTTCCAAAAATATTGTGTTTGGCGTGTTGTTCCCCTAAAAATTAACCTAAAATTAATCCTCCTAAAATCAATCACAAGTGATTGATCGAAGTAACCAGGTGCAATGTTTTAGTATTACATTAGTATTAGTATTCGCTTTGTATAAATAATTTTGATAAATAATCCGATATCTAACATTATTAGATACATGGTATCAGCAGTGCAGTATGGAGGAAGAGTTACCGACGACTACGACACTAGACTCTTGGTCACATTTTGTAAAGTTTGGTTTTCGGACCAGCTCTTCTCTGAAGATTTCCAGTTCTACAAAAGTTACGGTATTATGAAGTTCAAGAATATTCCAGAGTATGTAGAGGACATTGAAAAGATGAAAACAGTAGACCCGCCCCAAGCTTACGGTCTTCATACAAATGCTGACATAACGTGAGTTCCTGTATAAGCTTTCGAAGTCATGTAAATAAAAGTATTTTGTGCTCTTAGAAAATATTTCAGTACCTAACGGCCAGTTGTTAACAAATTGTATAAAATGATGAATATAACAAATAACGGCCCTTAATAGTCATATAACACGTGTATTTGGAGATTCGCTGCTTAGGTGCTTTCGACACCCCAAGTTCGGGAGCATTTAATGTATTACCTACTCGTTACAATTGTACTATTAAATGTGTTCTGTGCCTATGTGCGATGTAAACATAAGGCAAATTGTTGTCTTCATTTTCAATTTGTATTCTACATGTCTTTATTTTCTCCTCTTGACTCCCTGCAAAAGCACGCATTCAGCATCGTCTGTGATCCCCGTATCACGGCCTCAATGGAGACGCTGAAGCAAAGGAGAGACTTTTGTTCTCTTTGCGTGCTCTATCGGCTCTTTAAAGGAGAGTGTTCCGAGGAACAGTTTGCAATAGTGCCTTCGTCACCTTTTTACCATAGCACCACCTGCCACCGCAGTAGAGTTCATCCGTACCACCTGGAACCGATCTGCTCTAGCACAGTTCGGTTTCAGCGCTCATTTTTTCCACGTACGTGCAGACTCTGGAATGCACTCCCAGCTGCGGTGTTTCCTGAGCACTACGATATGTCCAACTTCAAACGAGGTTGAAAAAGAGCACTTCTCTCCAGGTTGACAGTAACTAAGCTGTGCTCCTGGCATTGCAGATGTCCACGAGCGGTGGTTACCACTTACTATCAGGTGGGCCATTTGCTCGTCTGCCACTATTAGCAATAAAAAAATATAATCACAAATTATGTAAAATACTCGTAGATGCAAAATATGTGCAAGCGATTCAAATTTTACTGTAAGTTTACAACTGTTTATTTTTATAGGTATCAGCGGAACGTTACTCAGGATCTTCTTGATACCATCCTGTCGATTCAACCTAAGGAATCCAGTTCCGGTGGAGGGGAAACCCGCGAAGCATCGGTGTACAGGCAGTCAAAAGAAATGTTGGAAAAAGTGCCACCAAACTTTGACCCCCACGAAGTGAAAGAGCGGTTAGTTATTTTTTTTAAAATATGTGAGATTACCACAAAAGCTTCGTGATAACCAGATATTGAACCAAATCTTGGAAAAAATAACTATCATACATATCATACATTTTTTTATAACTATTTATATATTTTCTTTCGCAGCTCTTCATATCAGTGATTTCCTTAAAAATACAACATTCCCTAACTCGTCTCAACTTTTACATTTTCATTGCTATAAATAGATCCATCCGGTCTTTTAGGTCAGTCTTGTAGATCACTCTCTCAAAGTCACTTTTTCCCAAATAACAAATTTTCTAAATCTGGGGGCACAGTAGCCCCCGCCAAGACGAGTCAATCAAAGCGCAAGGGCACTACCTACCTTTTCTCGAAGCGCTTCGTCGTTTTTTGAACCCTCATAACCCTAATAAAAAAAATAAAAAAAGTTTGGGTTATACCAGATAAACCTAGTTCTCCGGATATGATGTCAATAATGAACTTATTACATATAAAGTTTCAATTGTATAGCTTTTATACTTTAGATCTTATTGATGCGTAAAAATCCTGATTTCATCACTGACTCAGATGTCAATAACTTTTCACCTCTCGCCCATGTGAATGTAGCGAAACGGCTAAGACGCATATTTTGACTTAATGTGTAGAGTTTGTAATGTTAATTGTAGAGTTAAGGCATGTAGAGTAAAAGGCTTAGCTCTGATAACTTTTTGTTAGTTTTGGCAGTGCGAGCCATATGGTCTCGCCTTGACAACATTTTGCATGAAAATGTTTTTGGTGGGTGTCTTTGTTTTTGAATGTCGAAATAATAATTTAGAAATTATTGTACTTAGTTACACTTTATTTCTAAGGCGTCGTCGTTCTAATAGAACGCGAATACGCGATAGTTAAAACTGGGTGTCCTAACCGTTGTTTTTATACTATACTAGCTTTTTCCCGCGACTTCGTCCGCGTGGAAGTCCTTTTTTATTGATTGCCTTACAAATTCCCTCCCCCCCCACCTTTTTACACTCTTAAAAAATAATTTTGGGGATAAAAAGTATTCTTTATCCTTCCGAGAACTCAAACTATATCCATATCAAATTTCATCTAAATCGGTTCAGCGGTTATTGATTCCCCATACAAAATTCCACCCCCCTTTTCTTCGGGTGATTTCTGCGATAAAAGCTTCCTATGTCCTTTGTTGGGACTCAAACTATGTCTATATCAAATTTCATCTAAATCGGTTCAATACTTTAGACGTGATTCCGTAACACACAGACAGATAGAGTTACTTTCGCATTTATAATATTAGTAAGGAAGTAAGGATTGTTTTTATCTATTTATATAAAAACAATATAGTTTTAGCCAATTAATTATGCCTAAAAACTATAATTTCGAAAAAATCTTTTGTAAATTAAAAATTTATAAGCTACAATTTCTTAAAAATTATGATTAAATCATTTTACTTTATTGGAAGTTATATATTTAAAAGTCTGAAAATATTTATTTAATAATTGGTCGCCTCCATTTATAAATATTCCGATAAACTAATTAAACTTTATTCACGGTTGCCGTAATTTTCTTTAAGCTCTCATTTGATTTAAAGCCGTTTCATGCTGCGTTTAAATTGTCCCTAATTGCTTTTGTGGTACTAAACGTCATGTTTCTACTATCCAAGTAGTCGTTTTATATCGTGATAATAAATATCCATATTTGAATCTACAGGCTGAAGCACTATGGAACGTTAAATTCCATGGTAATATTTTTACGACAAGAAATCGATCGTATGCAGAAAGTTATTTCTCTGGTGAGGACGACATTGAGAGATTTATTGCTTGCTATTGATGGCACAATAATTATGAACGAGGTGAGTAGGTGTTTATAGTGCATTGGTATTCTATGTTGCGCTCCCTAAAAGCTTATTGAAATTTCATTGTAGCTTATTTACCAGTCACAAAACTTATTTTATTTAGAATAAGGGGTACTAATATTTTTGATATTTTGTAACTGTAGCGTGTAGTGATATATTTTTTGATGCTTTTATGTTGAAAAAACAACAACTTAATAATCGGATTCTTTATTACTTAATAACTGCTATGGATCATAGGGTCTACTTGATAAAAGATTGCAATCATTATTCACATTATTCGGCAGGCGCTCCGCGATTCCTTGGATAACATCTACGACGCCAAAGTGCCAAACATATGGTTGAGGAGCTCGTGGTCTTCGTCTACGCTAGGCTTTTGGTTTACGGAATTTCTGGAGAGGAACATTCAGTTCTCAACGTGGTGCTTTCAAGCTAGACCCTATTCATTTTGGATGACCGGTTTCTTCAATCCGCAAGGTAAAGTGTTTGTATCTATTTATCATCCATCACAAACTTCGTTACCGTTTTTAGGTAATATAAACAAATTAAGAGAATAGCAGATCACTTAGTCATCAAATAATACTATTCAAATATGGATCATTCGATGTTTTATTTAAGTTTTGTTTCTATCATATAAGGAGTATATTCGGACAGTCTTACTAGCACTAAACGGCAACGTTATAAAATCGAAGCTAGTAAAAGACTGTGTGGAAAAACTAAATGACCTGGGACAACGAAACAAGATCACCCTCAAATGGGTACCGGGTCATTCTGGAATCATTGGTGACGAAAAAGCCGATGAGCTAGCAAGTTTTGGGGCCCAGGGACTACAGTTTGGCCCAAAGCTTTTCTGTAGTATCTCAAAAAACCAGGCTATGCCATACTTAAAAACCCACCTCCTCCAGGAGGCAAAAGCGGACTGGCAAAGAACGCCTGGGTTAACACATTCATAAGCACTAATCGAACTATACTCCCGTAAGCGCACTGACGAGTTATTGAAGCTCAATAGGGGTAACCTGAGCGTGATGATTAGGGCTCTGACTGGCCACTGTAAGTTGAACAGGCATCTCTTCAATATGAGACTAAAAGAAGCTGATGCTTGCAGATTCTGCGAATAGGAGCGTGAAACACCAATGCACCTCCTGTGATTTTGTGAACCCCTTATTCACCGACAAAAGAAACCGACAACTGGGGAGACACATTCTACACCCAGACGATATAAAAACAATCCAAGATGGGAATATCTTATCATTCTTAGACAGTGCCCAGCTAATGGAGCACATGTAAGGCCTAATAAGTCTTACTTGGAGCCTAGTCACAATAGATCTTTGTAGGTCGCAGTGACGCAAATAGTCCCGAATTAATGAATAATAATAGAATAATGATATAAGGATTTATATTTACATAAATATTGCTCTAAGTCCTTTTGTCTTTGCTAACTTCCTTGGCTTAATCACAATATGTAAATGTATAAAGAAGCAAAGTAGCAGAATACTAAATAATAATAGGTACCAATCACATTTCACAAAGGACAATTATTACTTAGATATTTTCAAAATTCTCATACTAGTAGAGCAATATTATTAGGTCCTTACATATGAAATTGGTGTTTTGCTGTACTGGCCACTTTGATCTCAAATATCTCCTCTATAGTTAGCATAGACGAAGATTCTTTATATCATCCTTGATAGTTAGGAATTCCAAATTCAAATTTATACAGCTATTTACTCATGTATTTGTGTTTCGAAAATTATAATTCATTTGTTTTTTCCTCAATTATTTTGGACTTTTCAATCAATTATTCAACTTTTTTGGAGTCCATTTTCGCTTGGGGCATGGTTTGGCTGGTTCGGCAGGGTTCAGCTATTGCGATGAGCGCTTCCGATTATCGTACAGGACCCACTTTTCATCACAAGTAATGATTCGATTTAAAATCCCTTCATTATTGTGCCGGTTGAGTAATGCAACGCAGCAGTCAACGCGCGTTTGTTGATTTGCTTCACTCAATTCGTGAGGTACCCACCTTTCAAGCTTTTTCACCTTACCAATTTGCTTCAAGTGGATTCAAACAGTTTTATCGCTAACACCGCAGCCTTTTTTTTTTTTTTACCCAGTTAAAAAGATGTTACATCTACCGCAGTGGGAGTGGCGGTTATGTGGGACTCTCCTAATGAGGCCTACCCACTAAAAAACCGCAGCCTACAGCTAACTCGGACGTGGTTTGCGATGGATCCGCTTCCACAATAGCCTTCAATTCAATTCTTCATTATCAACTTTGGTCTCCCGCCGTCCACGGGGCTTGTTCTGCAGGTCGAAATTTCCAGAACGAAAACGTTGGAACCAAAAACGCACTGTATTTTCTTTTGCGGCACCGTCGCCATACACATCAATAATCCTACGAGCCGTTTCAGCAGCACTGGTGTCACGGTGGAACTCGTACTCGTAAATAACGCGATATTTCAAGTTTTCCATTTTGTAAACTGAGTGACGCAAAGAAAAAAAAACAATTGAGGAAAAAATAAGTGAATTATAATTTTCGAAACACAAATACATGAGTAAATAGCTGTATAAATTTGAATTTTGAATTCCTAACCATAGAGGAGATATTTGAGATCAAAGTGGTCAGTACGGCAAAACGCCAATTTCATAGGTAAGGACCTAATATAATTGCTCTACTACTATACCCTAAAGGAGAAAGGGTTTTTATGAATCGGAGCAACCAATGCATAAAATTTTGATTTTTAGGATTTCTAACTGCTATGCGGCAAGAAGTTACCCGAGCTCATAAAGGTTGGGCATTGGATATGGTATCTCTACACAACGATGTCACTAAATTCACTTATGAAGAAATCAAAGCACCGCCTCCGGTAAGCGTTGAAATTAATTAGCCATTCCTATAGGTGTAGTAAAACGAAATAGTATTTATGGTTTCAGTTTGTACTTGACTGATCATAATAGGGACGCTCTTGGTCTAGTCCTCACGTGATGTTCAGTGACGATAAAGTCGGAGGTGGGAGCTAAGTTTACCTGGATTTTTGAGCCACATAGGATTGGCAATCTTACCTCGGATTTTCGGAGCACAACAATTCTAGTTATTATGGTGATAAACTTCAATCAGGTGCTGCCAAGTCGGCTAAAATCATACAACCTACCGTGTCGAATAGATAAATATCTGATCCATTATTTTTTATACACACAACAGCAAAATTGTTAAATAGGGGTAGGTTATATATAGCAAAACTTCCGACAAAGATGTCAGTAATTGGTGCCAACTATATAGGCCAGGGTTGCACCGCTAGCTCTTTCTCAAATCGCTTGTAACAAGGGATTTTAGTAATTAATAGGTACCACACCAACATGCAAATATTTAGATTTGACGCGTTTCGTCATTCCACGTAGCATTTTTAGGACGCTGTCACCTTCGCTGCGTTTCCAACGACTTGTCGTTATCTGAATAAGATTACCAAAGATTTTCATTGTTTTTTTTAAACACCACCGGGAAACTCTTGGCGTTCATCTCACCTGATGGTAAGTGACGATAAGGCCGAAGATGGAAATTAGTTTTCCCTGGAATCCTCAACAACTGAAGAACTGGATATATTACCTCCAACCAGTTTAACAGACATTGATACTATGGCGACAAACTTAAGTAAGCCGGTGTGATAGCTAGCCAGGTAAGCTCTGAAATCCCACCAGTAACGCAACCAAAGCAGAAAATCTTGCCCCAGAATTATAGACCAATACCGGGTGGTCTTAGTTACTAGACTACAGAGGCGATTGGGTTATGTTGCCAGGAAGGAGTGTTTATTCACGGGGTGTTCTTGGATGGGGCTGGTTGGGATCGACGGAACAGCCGGCTATGCGAAGCCACTCTCAAAGTGCTGTATACACCGCTGCCTGTCATTCACGTCTACGCAATCAACTCTACTGCTCCGAAGGACCCCAAGCTTTATCAGGTAATCTATACCTTCTATCTTCTAATATTGTTTGTTTGTTTGGTTGAATCTCAGGAACTACTGATTCAAATTGAAAAAAATATTTATGTGTCGTATATTCCATTTATCGAGGAAGGCTATACAGGCTTCCACCAATGCATCCATGCGAACGAAAGAGAGTAGATAGAGGGTAGAACGGTAGAGTTTACATATTTTTGTATCTTTGATCGTATCGATCTTTTCGTACTCGAGTGTACACGACACTAACATGATTTAGATTTGACGCGTTTCGCTTATCCACGTGGCATTTTCAGGTTGCTGTCACCTTCGATGCATTCCAACGACCTGTCGTTCCCTGAATGACATTACCAAATATTTTCATTGTATTTTATTACATACGACAGGGAGGACCTTGGCCTTCATCTCACCTGATGTTAAATCACGATAAGGCCGAAGGTGGAAGCGAGCTTTATCTGGACTCCTCAACAACTGAGGGACTGTCTGATCTCCTCTCGGTCCTGTCGGAACAACCTCTAAAGTGCTCCACACACAGAGGCGGGAGCCGGACGGTAGCGGAACTATGAAAGGCGATTAACTTGCGAATTTCCCCTTCCAATAATCAATCCGAGCAGAAAAACTTCTGTTCCCGTTGAGAACCGAACCCTGGACTTGCCGATCAACGCCCGGGCGGTCGCAACCATTAGGCCGCGGAGGCGGTTGAAAAATCGCGAAGCATTTACTTTTAACTAATGAACAGAAATAAGGTAGGTAGTAAGTTGCAAATAGTTATCTCATAACTTGTAAACTTCAGATGACCAAATGTGGGAATGATGGCGAAAAATAAAATAAATAGGTTTATTTTGTCTTGTCATTTGACGCTTTTCGGCTCAAAAGGTTCCTCAGTATGATATTAATAGCTCCAAAGAATCTTATCAGAATGATTTTTAATTCAATAAGTAAATATTTCGTGAAGATTGTAACTATTACCTCTTCGCAATTGACTACTTTTTTATTCTGGCTTCATGATTGCAATTTCAAACCGAGTTTGGTTAACTTTTCAGTGTCCTGTTTACAAAAAACCGGTTCGCACCGGATTGACGTTTATAACCCCCCTGTGGCTGCCTACGATTAAGAACCCGGACCACTGGATTTTGAGAGGCGTTGCAATTTTATGTGATATTAAGTAATACTAATATTATGTGATCAGATATGTATTTTTACCTTTTCAACTTAATATACGAGATTCAAGAAAAGTGCTTGTTTCTATAACCAAATAAAATTTCACATCATAGTTCGTAAAATGTATTTATGTTTAATAATTTATTTACAAAACATGTCAAATGTTTATTACAATACTGGTTGATGGGTAAATCTAGTTTCGATTGTCGTTCGGTAAGCCACATGAATTCTTTCGATACCTATAAGATCTCTGTATTTTATATTCATAGGGCAACACTTCTACCAAAATACAACATAGTATCAAATTGTAACAATATTAAATGGACGGAGCAGATTCGCTGTTGGTTTTAATATAATCACAAAAATTGGAAGCTTCGCTTTCGAATCAGTAATAATAAGCGATGTTACAAGGTAAAGAAAAACTTAATCACATAAAATGTGTTGACTTCACTATCAATAAAAATATGCGTCCCTAATGTTCATGTATTAAAAAATGAAATCAATGTAAACCCTTTGTTACTTATTAAGTATAAGTACATATATGGTTAAGAGGTTTTTTCAAAATCAAAAAGTTTCATTGGTTGTAGATATGATAGACCGTATCACATAAAGGCTAGCAGCATACAAAACAACAAACTTTTGAAATGTGACTATTAGTCTGTAATTGTTAGTTAGGTACTCGACTCTGTAGCTTTCTTACAACAGCTTATCAATAAACATTATTTTGTTAAACGTATCTTATTACAATTTCACAATAGGTATTATCTGTCTTAATGGTAACCTTTATATGATTGGTTCGCTAGCCAGCTATATTGCAGGTGGCGAGTTTCTACGACATTTTAATTATGCGCGTAACCTTAGATGATTTCATGACGTACTCGTATATAACTTTAAAAAGTTGTTCAAGCAATAGAACATTTACAATTAAGTTCAGTTTTATCTGATCAAGCAATTTCGTCACCCCGTGGAACATTGCACGTAAACTATGCGTTAATGATATGTACAAATATAATAGCATCTTTCTTTAATGATTTGATTTGATAATATCAAAAATGTAGTAGCATGTAAAAAAAGGTACATGGAGGCCTGTAGATCATGTATGTACATTCATATGCCAAACATTAGCCTGCCACTGGAATAGGCTAGATGACAAAAAAAATTTTTTTGCTTTAATAGAAGCTCATTCATATAATAAACAGAAAGAAAAAATCGGTTTTCGAATAACTATAGAAACAACCCAGATATAAGGTATTAAAGATTTTTCTCCATCTCTTTCTAGTAAAACGGCAATTGACATCGAGTTTATATGGCCGTACTCAACAATGACGTCACGGTTGATGTCGGATCTCTCTGTCTAATCGCCTTCAAATTAACAACTTAAAATGCTTGTATCTAATGTATTTCTAAGCCGATTTTAATTCTAATTTCACAGGCCTGCATCTTTTTCCACGGTATTTTAATATTTAATGACGAGACGTAAAAATTAGAATTCAGTCATCATCCCAATTAATGAAATCAATATTGTTTAATAACTTTACGTAGTTTTTTGGAGTGTTCTTTATGTTTTAATAGTAACGAGATCTAGGTTTTAATGAAATATCATAACAATTCTACATATATAGTAACACTACAACATAGTTAAGTATTCATAGTACGTAATACAGTCTTATCGTATCAACAATATACAAAGCTTAACAAACACTTAGGATGTCAATAATTATATTAGGTACTTAGCATTTATGCTGTACTACAATAACAATAACATTGCAACATAATGCACTAGCCAAAATAATACCCAATAGTCCGATACTACAATGCATTGTGCACAATATCTAAACATTGAAGATTATACTTTAGCAAAAGTTATACAATTATGTTTAATCGTAGTTTAAACGATGTGTACGAATTTCATATAATAGATTAATGCAATTTTACCTTTGGCTATTTAACATAGTAGTAATAATTGATAAATTTTATTATTGCACTCATAAAAAAAAGTCTTTGGAGTAGAGAATGTTGAAATTATTCTCCTTTGCCGTCACCACGAAAGTTACCAAGAGGTTCCACCGATCTGGACCTAGGTGCTCTGAAATCAAAAAAGTTGTGAGTTAGCAATATTTTATTGCAAACAAATTCAAATAAACTCTTTTTTATTCATACAACTAAATACCTTCTTCGAGAAAGCGTCAATTCAATTTTTCCTTCTTTAACTTGCTTAAACAGTGATATAGCTCCTGCATGACTTAGTCCACGAGTGGGAACGTTGTTTACCGATAAAATTTCATCACCTGAAATATTAATAATGTATTTAGTTCCTGTTACTTATAGTCAAATGATACTTCTTTATAAATCATAAATAGTAGGTGATACAATGAATTACCTTCAAAAACACTACCCTTATCAGCCGCTTGACCATTTGGAAAAACTGTTTTAACAAATATACCCATTTGCCCTTTAGGAGAATCTGTACCTCCTACTATACTAAATCCAAGGCTTTTATGGCCCGGACCTTTCCAAAATTCTACTATATGCATAGAACTATGGGAATAGTGGCCTCCACGTTGTCCTCCATGTGGAACCATTACACAATATTCTTGATGTCTAGACACATGGGAACTGTGACTCGGTGAACATCGTTGTGATCCAACTCTATTGAAAAATCTACTTCTACTACTGTTCCTCAGTTGTTCTGGAATGCTCTCAAATGATCTGTTTTGGAACAACCTTGGAACATGTTTTATGTAGTGAAGAGAATTTTCTTTGATTTCGTTGGTAGTGTTGTCGTTGCAAGCAGGAAATTCAGTGACAGCCGGTCTGGAACTATGAAGAGATATGGGTCTGTAGTTATGAGGTGTTGGTGAAGCTCTCATAGTAATTTCGATATTCGTTATATTTTGTAACGAAGTTGTTGATTGCGTAAGGCTGTTTCTTTCTAGTATTTTTTCATCGTCACTCTTCTGGTTCAAAAGCTTTGGTCCATTGACTTGGCCACGGATTTTGCATTTATTATGAATATCACTTTTACTAATGTAAGGCTGCTGATGATGTTTCGTACTGTAATACTGACTGGCGCTTGGAAAATGGGTTTCGATGGTTATTTGATTGGACGATGTTGGCTTGTGAACTGTTTGGGATATGATGTCTGGAGGGATACTTGGTGACGATGATTTCAGACGACTCTGTTCAAACGGTTGATTGTTTATGATTCGACTTAAAGTGATAGGAGTAATTTCATCGTGTGCCATTACAAGATCAACTTGATATCTTTGGAATAGTGAAACGTCTTCGGTGGCAGCTTCAGTCGAACATGAGTTGACTATATGTTGAACTTCTTTGAGTGATGACAATCCGCGCAGAACTCTACCATTCACATTTACAATTTCATCTCCAATACGCAGTCTGCCATCTCTATGAGCTATACCGTCAAAGTCTAGCTTAACTACTATATATCTGATTTCATAATTTGAACCAGATTGATCAAAATCTACTCTATGTTGAGCTAGATAAACTCCTAAACTTTCATCTAGTCGTGATTTCAATAGTCTTATTTTTCTAAATCTTTTAGTACATGGACCTCTCCCAAGTATGTCAGTCTCAGGAATTGAATTATTTTCAGCTACTTCCTTTATGTTCCTATTTGGACAGTAAGAATTTGATGCATTCTCGGAAGGCAGCAATTGAGAATTTAGAAAATGTGTTTTTCTTGTTTGCACCCTGTCATCAATTGAAATAGTTTTGTATACACAAGGCGCTTTTTTATTTACAGTCTTTTTCGGTAGTGGCGGTGGTTTGCCCTCATTATTTTCATGATAATTTATTTTTGTTTGATCATATTCACCATTATTTTCTTTATTTAGCGCTTCATATTCATACGTTAACCCGTTATCTAAAGGGAATAATGCGCATGGCGTGGAACTTCTTCTCATTGGGACTTGAACTCGGTTAATGTTAATTTTTTGATTAAAACTCAATTGTCTACTAAACCTATTATGGTTAGCTTCACCATGGGTGTCATTGTCAGTTCTAACAGAACTAGATGACATATGGCAGCCGTAACCCGGGGGAGAATGGTTACTGTGTTCATCGGTGGGTCGACCATCACTATCATAGCCAGATTCATTAGAACTGACATAGTTGCTTAAACGATGAGTTTGTAAGACTTCGGCTGTTTCTGGACCGTGATGATGAATACTTTGAGTTGAAGACGCAAGTTCATTTTTTAAATCTCTCATGGTACCTAAGACTGGACTATATTCATATACTGGCAAACTATTTCTATTTCTGGGAATAAGCATAGGATCATAATCCAATGGAGGCCGATGTGTTATCATTGATGACCGCCTTGACATATCATCAATACGACGGGCTGAATACAAATTACTATCTATCTCATTAATGCTTCTCAAGGAACTTCTTGTAAAGTCATAATCATTTCTCAACGCACAATACGAAGCAATTTTATCTTCATGTATTGATATGCTATCACTGCTTTGGTAATGCTCTTCTGATCTAGAATTACTCAAATACAATCGCTCTTTACGAAGCTTTGGCGATCTACGATCTAATCTTTCCGAAAAGCTCTGTCGAACAATATTTCCTCGTTGAGAAGATATGCTATTTTCTTCTGGCAAAACTGTTAATTTTGATCTTAGAAAAGCATATGGAAAATTAGGTTTTTTGCTATTTCCATTATTTATTTGGCCATCTAAATTAGGAATGTTATCACAACTAACAGCTTTAGTTGATGACGTGACTAAATTTTCTTCTGTATGCATATTTTTTTGTTTTTCTGGAGAATTTTTGTTTGCGTTATCTGCATTTTGTAAGTCTATGTCGTCTGAGGGATCGTCAGCTTTTACATATGTAGATAAATGTGATGTTGAACAACTACGGTAAAGCGATGGTCCATTAGCAACTGGATAGTTTTCGTTACTTCTGTTAGCATAAAGCGACTGTGTTTTATTAGAATTCAGCATTCCTGTAGAGCCCATTCTGTGAAAAAATGTTTTAAACGGACTAGGCGATCGCTCTCGAGAAGTGCTTCTTATTGAGTCTGTATCGTTGTCTTTTTTTAATGAAGTAGAATCGGAACTACTTCGTCCCATTTTCCAGTGTTGTTTCTTTTTAAATTGTCCTGTGACTGATGCATTAGAGGAAGTGTCATCGTTATATCCATCTTTATTAGATAATTCGTTGGTGGTTTCCTTTGCTTCGACTTTTTTCAACATGTCTAATTTCTTTCCCATTCTTCGTCCCCACGTTGCAAACACTGAAAATGAAACATGTTCGTTTAACTTAATTCGTATATGCCAAAGTAACTACATACTCTTTTGTTGTAGTACTTAATTTTAACTACCTTTCTTCATCTCTTTGACATCGTCTTCCATGACCATGGCTGGTAAAGCAGTAACTAGGGCGAAGTCGTGTGTGTGCGCACTGTGGGCAGCGAGAGGTGCGGTAGGATTGGCGGGGACGGCAGCGTCTCTTCGTGGAGACGGTGTCGCTGCGGCCCGCGGCACGGTCACTTCCCTGCGCTTCGGCCCGCGGAAGAGGCGCATGATGACCGCTCAGACAAGCATCGCGCCACACCGCATTCACCGAGTGCTCTGTAACATTATGTTTATTGCTTTTTAGATATTTTTCATTGGCGTGTGATTATCACAATTACATAAAAGACACATATTGTTATGAATCTGTATCACACATCAATATGTACAGTAAGCTCCTTGTCAACCTATAATGATTGACCTTTGTACCGTTCTTATGCCTCTCGTAATAGTGGCGATTTTCGTAGTGTAAATGTAAAACTTGAATGGGAGCTTACTGTACCAAATTAACGATGAGGTCACGTTTGAACTAGGGTTGCTAAAGTAATAAAGAAAACTCTCGGCCAAACCAAGAAACTCAATTTATTATAGCCAAACTTATACCGACGATGCAAATTTTGAATCAGAATCAATAAGTCGTAAGAAGGACGTCAAGTCATCATCAGCAGTTTCACCGAGATTATTCCGACAATCTTATCCTTTGATTGTTAATATTTTTTTTATTTACTGAAGTTGTAAGCAACATTTTAAAAATGTTAAGTATATATGTTTAACTTTTTATATATAGGCATATTATCTATGTGTCGCCTGAATGGACACCGCAGCCTGCAACACATTTTTATTATGTGACATAAATCAAGATTTCCTAATAATTTACACACTCTGTAATTGTTGTTACTTTGTTCATTCACGTTAGCTAAAATTCAATTTGACTAATTTCGCTATTAGCAGGTCTAGAATCGGACGTGGGCATTAAACGCAAAAAGGCTATATTCTTCTTCCTCCCTTAGGCTTACTCGTTAGAATTTCAAAAACACGATTGCAGCTTCTGATGTGACTTGCATAATGATTATTACATATTATTTTGATAGCACCCAAAATCGTACTAGCAAGCCGTAACACAGCTATACTGGCTTCGTGATTCCGAAAATCAGGAAATAAAATCTTTTATAGCAACCGTGTTAGTATATCGGCTACATTAAACGTTAACCCTTCGTTATAAAGTTTTAAATTTATAACAAAGGGTTAAACCAGTAATCATACCTTAGCGAAGATACATCTCTTAAGCTTTCCTGAATTCGAAACACAACCTCACATAAATCAGTTTGGCCAACATGATGTATGTAGTCAGTGTAGGCCAATTACCCTTTATTTAAGGGAGACCCGTGTTCAGCAGTGGGACTAACTATATGCATTGAGGTGATGAAGTATTATAATTTATAAATAAATCTAATGATCTATTTCACAATGTATAAGAAAAGCTTCAAGTAAGCTAAACATCGAATATAGGTGACGTATTATTGAGGAATGAATGACATTCAAAATACATTACCTCAATCGATGAATAAGCTTACTTGTATATTGTGAATAGGCCTTAATTGTTATATATATTTCTTCGGCTAAACCACAACTAAACTAAGAAGTAATGATGACCACAAGGGAAGCAAAATGTAATTTCAGTACCATCATCAGATAGGTACATCCATTAAACCTGTATGACGGATGAATGTCATCATAAAAGTAATATTCTTGAACGTTAAACGTTGAAGTGAGTGATCAATGGGAACCGAAAGTAGTAGTTATACTATGTCATCGGAAGTCCAAGCAGCACGACATCTAGATGCCAGTGCTGGTCTAATAACTGGCTTCTTCAACCTGTTCTGGATCGCAGGCCGCAGCCTTATATTTGCGGGTTTATTTTTCACTTAGGTGAACGCGACATCGAGTGATAGCCTGTATCTTTAGGAAACGTATCTATTTAAATGGACTGCCCATTACAGGAAATGCTAATGGATTAAATATGGCTTATTCCATTCAAAGATGAAGAGCGATTTTATTTATAAATTAGAGGATGGTAAGGGGATATGTCAATACGAAGTTGTTACATACAAACTACAATAAAATAATTATATAGTCAAATTAACATGTTTTAAATTACTTTTCTAAGCTTGCAACGTGAAGCCATATTATACCATTATCATTCTCCTTGCAATCTGCGGAGTAGACCAAGTGCGGAAGTTTGAATCCTGTCCCTTATCCGGTCGGATATGACGTAATTTTGTTTATAATACTACTGGCGTATTGTCCTATTAAGATCCGATAAATATTTAGTTTCTTATCAAAATTCGAATAGTGTTTCTGTAATTACTCACACAGTCATTTGAAATGATTTTTTAACTAATGATAAGAAAAATGCTTAAAACTCACTAACAATAGAGTGTTAGGACCATCATCATAATAAACGAATTCTTTTTAATGATAGCCGTTGCATTACAGGTTATTTGTTTATTATCCTAGGTTTATTGTATATGGTTTATTTCTTTACTGATGATTCTCGAAGACTTGTCTTGTGTAATATACGTAGTATTAGCGCGTTACATATTATACTCAATATATCAGATTAGCACATAATCTCTTGTATTAATAAGTAAATGCATTAAATAATTATATTTTAGGACAATTTTCTGATCTAGTGGTGTATGACAATTCAGAATTACAGATTCGACCTAAAAGTTAGGATAATTGTCAGCTCGTTAGTGTGACGAGCACAATTTAAAACTGATCGACTTCATTTTAATTTAGACATTTTCATTTGGTAACGTACCTCCAATGTTTAGAGCATTTTACATATCTTCGAACCATGAAATAATATTATCGATAAATAAGATCGATATCTTAATCTAAAGAAAATGTATCTTCTTACCCCACAGCACGACGCAAACGAGTGTTACGTGCTTAACAGCCAATATGTATCTATAATCTCTAGGGCACTACAATAGTAGATTAGTAGCTAAGGGCTCTAAGGCATCAATTGCAGCCCGAGATAATTATTTCGAGGGTGCAATTGGTGCTTACACCCGAGCTAACTACTCTGCTTTACATCTCGATTGTGAGGTAAGTAGGTCCTTATTACCCCCAAATGGGGCTTGTAGGTGACCAATTAGCGCTCTAGGGTAATAATGTAGCTAGGAAATCCCTAGGGCGGTAAGTAATTAAAAAAACTTCACTATTTCAAGAAGTTCACGTACATCTAACCATCATACTGGCAATAAATTACTTACAGCCCTAGGGCTTTTCTAGCTACATTATTACCCTAGAGCGCTAATTGGTCACCTACAAGCCCCATTTGGGGGTAATAAGGACCTACTTACCGAACATGAGAGATGTAAAGGAACATACTAATTTAAGGTGCCCTAGAAGTCAACGCGAGGGTCGATTTTGATGATTCTAACATCCACTCGTTTTGATCTTGCGAGTGTCACTAAAGACATAACAGTACGTAATAAACATTCAATATTGTGGTCTTTACTAGACGTCAAATTGTATAATCATCTGTAGGTTTCTCTTATATTTTTTTTCTCTTCAAATAATATTTAAGACGATTTTACGAAATTCGCTTACAAAAGAATTATTAAAATTTTCAAAGCTAGCAATTAACCAGGACAAAGTTTTTACACGAGAATGCTTAGTCTTAAAAAAAATAAATTTTAATCAACTAATAAACAAAGCTCAATAGCTTAAATTAAACATAGTTATATTACTCGTATATTCAACGACATTTAATTTTAAGCCCATTAAATTTATCGGCATCAGTTTATATTTTCGAATAAATAATTGTTGAGTTAATGTTTAATTGTTTCCTTTTGTTTGACTTTTAAGTTAACTTTTAAGGCAGTCAAGTTTTTGATTTTTTTATTTTTTTTTATAAAAAAAGTATTAGCAGGTCCATGATAAGCGAGTTAACTATTTATTTATTTATTAAATTTTATATACACAATAAAAAAAAATGGCGGACTTAATGTCATATGGCATTTTCTACCAGTCAACCATAGGGTATAAAAGAGATTACATGCATAGGGAGCAGAGATTACATGATTACAACTATGACCTTAGTTTTCTCAATTTCGTTTAATTTCATAACCTTTCATCGCAACGTGGAGTTAAAATGTGTATAAGCGTGTGAATATCCTTACGCTTAAATCATTAATTTGTAGCAATCCACGGTCATGTAGGAGATTGCTTGTTTTAATGGCTTCTCTTAACCTTTTTTTTGCAAGTGGCAATCGAAGTAAAACAAAAGCAACACGTTGAGTAATAGTAGATTACTCAATAAGTGAAAAAAAGGTGAATTCTTTTCGAGGCACTAAGTTGTATCCCGAGAGGAGTGAAGGTTTCTAGAGCGGATCAAGGGATACAAGAGCCGAGATGATTTTTTTGCACGTATTAGGTTCTCTACTTTTTATCATTGACTGCGAGAAAATAATTACTCTGCGATTAGGAATCAAATTTTATTATGGGTGATACATAAAAGAACAATAGAAAACAAAAGAAATTAATTGTAAAATTAGAACAGTTTTTGAAACTTAGTTATTACGTTTTTATAGCGAGAGTGTGCAACCTCTTTGCACGTTTTCCTTTCTTCTTATAATTCGTATATTCATGCATGTTCCACATTCAATTTTTTTTGTTCACTTAGAGGAACAAAAAACGTTTTATTCACTGTTTTTGAAGAATCGCGAGCCCTTTGTCGAGTGTCAGTGGTAAAAATATTAAAGTTTGTTTGTGAAAAGTGTTCGAGGCAATTAAGCATAGCTTGCAGAGCTCACTTACTATAATGGCTAGCGTACACTTTGCATGGGCTCACTTCGGTTATGGTCTTATGGTGCGGCCAGAGAGAGGTTATTTTAGAATGGGATGCATGGTTACCTCACACACTAGGACCGCGTTTGACGGGCATTGACATCAGGTGCGAGGCAGGTGCGCGACGCCTAATGGCGTGCTCACGAGGTACCGCGGCGATAATACGACATGTTGCGCCTGCGCGGCGAAGACATACGATCGGGCTCCTATTTGTAGAACGAGGGCCGCATTCAACTTTGATCGCAGAATTAATCACACAATTGTCAATAGCTTCATTAGTTTTTTTCTTGGAACAAATTGTAAGATACGGAACCGTATAGTTATGCGGAAGAAAGATATACTCGTAATGTGCGGTGCGGGATGTTCCCAACTACGGGATGTTCTTACCTACGCATGTTTTTTGTAGTACTTACTTTAGTAATAGAAACTCGCAATACTAAACAGTAGCTATTGATAGTCTTGAAATTTTTTATTGACATAAAGTGGCAGATTTCACAAACAATTACTCATACAATAATTACCTACTCTTGTTAGAGGTAAAATTTTATTTACATAATGAATACGAGTACTACATTTATGTAATATAGCAACAATAGCTGTTACTAAAAACTAAAACGTTGTGGTAACTAACATACAAATTTAAAATGAGACCGAGTGTCACACTTGTATTTTTTGTCATGGTACTAGTGAGATAAATCAGTGCCAGTTATATCAGCAATGATACTGTCTAATGGTACAGGTACAGGTACCCGGAGATCAGTGACATATCATTATTATTATTATTGTTAAGTGCTTAAATTAATTCTAACGGAAGAAGGAAACGTGCTGGATAAATTTATTATGTAGGATTTACTTAACCGGAGGCGCTGAAAGTTCGAATCTAATTTCAGAGAAGTAGCTTAAATCGCGTTTGTTGAACTTGGCGTTAGCTGAAAGCTGCATGCGCGGACGCAATGCGGGTGTTTATATGCGTCGGGTGAGTCACACTCACCTCATACCAGCACGCGTGTGCGGCGCGCGGCGACGCGGGAGCTGGCGCGGGGGTCTGTAATAATAAGAGATTTATCGTGTGAATCGATTTGACAATACATAGGGGTAGGGTACGCCTCAGACTAAGGAAACCAAATAACATGAAATACCTACAAAGAAAGCGTGCCAATAATGTATAGTGGTGGTTTAAGATGGCGGAAAAAACTAGAGACGCCGCATCCAACATTCCACAGTTATGATGTTTTTTTTATACAATTTATCAAAAAAATTAATGAAAAACATACGAGTAGAACTGTAAAATGCACTCACAAACAACGCTCACTGACTGATATTTTAGCGCAACAACACGGTGCTTTGTAATGGCAGACTGGACGCTAATTTATTCGTGCCATAGTTAATATATTGCGAGTCCATTGGTTTTTTGGTCTGAGGGGTACGCTTGGTCAAAAGGACTTTTTAGGTTTTGAGGCAAATCACTTGACAAAATTAGTAACAGTATGTTTTATCGTGTCATAACCAAGTTCAACTTACTGGCGACAACTGTATTACCTAGATTATTATGATTTTAAAATGTTTGATAGAAATACTAAAGCACTGGTTGTTATAATATTTTTGGTAACAAACTAAGCGGAAAAATTTATAAAATTTTATGTTTATTGAACTAGTATACTAGGAAATTCGATCAGATTTGGTAGAGTACAAAGGTTTTGGTCGGGACTTGTAATACAATTTCTTAGATTATCCGTAGGTTTACTCAGTTCTCAAATACCTATTAGGTAATCGAGAGTTAAAGAAAATGTGTTATGGTTTTGATAGCGACAAGCCACCGAAGACCACACGTGAAATGTAATATTAAGCCAAAATAGAGGAATGCGTGGGTTGGTTATTAAATTTCTGCAACCACAAGGCTATATGCATACCACGGTCATGGAGACCACAATACTATTACAAAACTTGTTACACAGCCTTATAATATGCCTGTTATAAATGGAGTTTATCAGAAAAGGACAATGTCGGAAATCACCTCACGACGAACATACGAGTAGATTTGACTTGCGTCATATTTATGTACATATTATCATATGGACAAATCAAAATTTGAAAATATATTTAAAAGTTCTTTCAGAAATAAAACCAAATGATAGCATCCTGTACTCGATTGAATAGTAGTATGGATTGTATTGTATGTAGATAATTATGTACATTTATTTATTTGTATGAATTGTGTTTTATCATAACTTACTACACAATTTATATAACAAGCTGGTTATTTATGACACCTTTCAAAACAATTAATTAGCTGACTACATAGCTGAGCTTGAAAATATTTCTTGAAAATTTTTTTTGTGCCTTATCGATTTCAATTATAATTATTAATTTTAACATTACTTAGTTTATGCATTCTTCACGTTAACATAAGTCAATTGACTACTCCAGCTTCTGCTTGTTAGTTTGTTGTGATTTGACTTGATTTATAATTTTGAGATTGGACCCGGTAAGTGGCGCTGTAATCGGGCAGGACAACGTCTGCCGGGCCCACTAGTATTATATAAAAACAATAGCCTAAATAAGACACGGGTGTAAATTGTTATGTGATGTAATCCCATATTTTTTAAATATGATAATAGTGCAGCAAACCCTATTGAAGTATGATATTCGAAATGGAATATTTATCAAATATTACAATTATGTACTTATGTGGTCTTTTTTTAAATAAAGGTCAAATGTAATCGTAAATAATTATTCATAATGATATTCATTGATTATAAAAATGTTAGTTTTTAATTCAATAAGCGTGATCGGAAACATAAAAATTCCTGCACGCAGCATGTTTATCGCCATCTATTGCAGTACAATAGGGCGGCGTCGAGAGAGAAGGCAATATTTGTGTGTTAATATTGTTAAACAATACATTCACTTGTTTATATCAATTTCGGGGATATTACTAATATAAGCTAGCACTTCATAAGCCAAACTTACAATCAGCAAAGAGTATGAATTTTAGCCTCAACTTACACTTACATAAAGAAACAATATTTTAAAACTATTCTGCAACATTTTTAACCAGTACTATTAGTATTCTAATTTTATCAAAATAAATTGTGAAAAATGTTCACGCCAATATTCTATTCTTACAAAGCTATTAATCTCAGATTCTGAAAACGATTTATAAATTGTGAGATTGTCTATTAAAGTTTTCTATAAAATTCTACTATTTTCATCTTAGTATGCTTATTAGGTATATCAAAGAAAGTGGATTTTCAAAATTTTATTAACATTATTAAATTATCCATACCTAATCATGTGTTGTTGCTTGTTGCTCATCATAACAAAAAGGTAAAAATAAATAGATGTATCTTAGTAACTTAATTTTTGTATTGACAAGCTGGCCTTAAAATGCATTAGGTAGAACTCTTTATTGATAAAAATCAAGCTTAGGACGGGATAAATCGTTGAAAATGGCATTTAGGATTTTAGAAATTAAATCATTTCAGATTCATAATGAATATACGAACTTTATACGTTATAGTTTGATATTTAGGATAACGGTAAAAACGGCACGAAACCTTTCAGATTATCCTTTATATGACAATTGTATTAAGTTGGTTTAGGAAACATCTTGCGCCTTAGATTGATCTTGTTGCCTACAAAAAAAGTATTCGCTTAGTTTAAAATTTGTAGAAAAGAATTGTAAGTTTTTTGCGGTACGAACTGGTTAATCAAAAGAAAGGAACACATAAAACGTTGGGAGTTTTGGTAGCTGTAATCATTTATCCAGACAGTATTGTGGGGACTACTACAAAAGAAATAGTGTAAGTAATATATTGCAGTTAACCTTCTGAGGGTGAGTCGGCGTCTGGGGTCGACAGGCCCCCACAAAGGTTCTTAATAAAATCTGTCGTTCTCCGCGTTTCAAATATGTTTTTATAAATGCAGCTATTAGGGTAGTAAATCTACGGCTTTTAATGTGAAGACAATTTAAAGTTAAAAAAGTTTTTAATAGAAAAAAATAGTTAAAATGATGCAAAAAATACGAATAGAAATTTCAAGAATTGTAGAAATCATTTTTATCACCTTTTTACAATATTAGTAATTGTACAAAAACTATTAGAATCTTAAATACTTTTAAACAATAGTTTTCATTATTAATAATTATTCATTTTCATAAATTATAGTAATGTTGTTAGTGGTATTACAATGTATAATTTTTGGCCACATGTTTCCACTATTCTGTGGTGTGCACGCAGGCTAGTCTTTTTACTGGCAAATTGCGGTCATATTGATTGTAATTAGATAAAACGCTACATTAAACATTACCAATTATATAGGTAATGTGTAATGTTTAATGTAGCGTTTATTTTTTACTAGCTGTGCACGCGCACTACGTTTCGCATTAATAAAGCTCAAAACCTTGGTTGAGTCGTTTCGGAGGTGTTCAATTACAATAACAAACACTGCTGACATGAGATTTTTATATACAAGTAATTTTTATATATTAGATTTACAATGCGTCATATGACGCCAAACATGAAATATGTTTTCATGTCAAAATTATAGAAATACTACCTTTCGTTTTACTCAAAGCTCAACACTCAAAAATTTCTGGAGATGGCCTCCCTTATGACCAAGGGGTATAAAAAGCTTCCTACGATCTATTTTCAGACCTACCAAATATACAAAAAAAAATTAATAAAAATCGGTCAAGCCGTTTCGGAGGAGATCGATAATAATCACTGTGAACGAGTTTTTTTTTTATTAGATTTGCCGTTTCCATAGTTAATACATTCAAAGCAAACTAACTGATTCCTTATTCGATTTGTTATTGCTTTTATTTAAGAAACTTCGTAAATGGGCAGAAGCATTGTTCCACTAACCAATTTTATTATGCAATTTATTTTTCAAGTCATTTTCAAGTGATCAGGAATGTTCATGTGTGAATGTTCATTATATAATAATAATAATAATTTATTTATTTTCTCTACACCATACAAACTCTAAAAACTAATCTTACAGGTAAATTTTTATGTAGGTGAGAGACTGGTGTCCGAAGTAGGCGGGAATCCGCCTGTATCTCAGAATCACCAGGCCCCCACACTCGGAAATAAATTTCTCAGGCTTCAAGTGTGTATATTATATGCATGCAATTTGGTGTCCTTTTAACTGTTTACTATTTTGTTTTACAAAAGTTGTTAGCTATTTAAATTAATTATTCAGGGAGCACTAAGAGTCCAAATAATGAGAGGCGGTACACATTTACACACATTTTTCTGAACCTTAAACACGTTTTTCACGTCGCTATATAATAATATATGCCCCATATCACCCCATATTATGATTCCGCGTCAGGATATATAGGGTGTGACTGTCGAATGGCGAACTTCCGATAAGCTCTTCTCACATACATTTAATGTTGAAACATTTGATGTTGATGATATAATTTATAAAACAATTTGTATTTTTAACCGAATTCAAAAAGGGGGAGATTTGATGTGTATGTTTTTTTTGTGTGTATGTTACGCTTGCGATTATTCCGCTAATAGGGTAGTTGACTCATATCAAAATTTATTAAAATATTGTTTATTTCTAACAGTATTTGGCATAAGGTTCCACAATATACCGATTTTAATAAATAACACTGAATGATTACTGTAAAATTTTAATTTGAAAATGCTAGAAATAATCTTTTTTTATCTCACGCCGTAAACGCTTTGATACCCTGTGGTCGGGGCCGTGACGTCACTTATATAGTAAACAAAGAAATGTCAAATTTGATTCAACAACTCGTCGATTTGCACTATTCTTTCCTAAAACTGGCAAAAAATCGTCCAAGTCTCCGTTATTATATTTGTAAATATCGTAAATTATTTGTATTAATAGCAAAATCAACCATTGATGTTGGATTTGTGAGAGCAGATAGTACAAATCTTCCGAAAATCGACAGATTGATGGTCAGGAGACTCTTTGTGTATCGCTCTAAACAATATAAGTACAGTTTCAATACTGTTATAATGAAGAACAGGTTACAAGTGTACTTGTCAAGATTGTCACGCGGCAGAAGAGTTACAAACATGCATTTTTGGTGTGGTTGCACCATCACAGTGAGGAGCTATTTTGTATAGCAGTTGAATGCTATTGGATGGAATTCTATCTCTCAAAAGTCAAATAAACACTAAAAATATTTACTTCAAGAGAAATGTTGAAAAGAAAACATCAGGATCATGTGTCAAATACCAGTGTAGTACTGCAAGAATTTGTAAATGAACATAAAAAGAGAAAGATTGGCAGTTGTTCATTTGTCAAGCATGAAGAAAATTACTGGGAGGAAAAATATATATACATTCACAGACACAGATTGTGACATATTTCTTAAAAAATAAAAGACCTCTTCAATGAAGAAAGAATAAAGTGCATAGAAAACTAAACCACGAATCATCAATACAGAAGTGCTCTTTAGTTCGAGCTTCGTTATAAACAATAACAGCTTCCATGTGCTATAAAGTCAGCCAGTGCATAACACATGATGGTTCTTTTGTTGGGAAGATTTTTGGTGGGAAATCTTGCAGACACCTACGAGTATAATGAAATGTGGATAAAAGTTGAAAGATGAAGATTTGGGTTGAAATTTGCAAAATGTGACCTCATTTCTGATTAATACCCTGTAATAGTCTATTCAACAAACGGTATCCATAAAATTAGATTAATACAAAATTGTCATGCTCTTTTACTGAAGATAATGATAATTATCAAAGACGGAAAACTGTGAACAGTATGCTTAACTCAAGTATAGATGCAGATGTTTTGTGCTAAAGCAAACAAAACTTATATACTTTTGTGTTGCTAGCAGTATGTCATTTTGAAAACACTCAAAAGGTGACAATATTAGCTATAATAGGTATTTGTTCTAACAATCTGAATGTCAAAAAACTTATTGATCAAATAGTGTAATTTTGGAAACTATACTACATTTTTCCTAAATTATATGAAAGTATTACTTCATAATAAATCACTTTACTATTATTTTGACTTTTATTACCTGCGACCTTAAGGCAATATATACAAATTAATAAATTTGATCTAACTCTATTCAACCTATTTGTACTTTTGGAACATTTAATATATTTGAGTAACAATGATAAATATGAGCAACAAACCTATAAAATATTATAAATCTTTTAAGGTGTAACGGAAAAATTAAACACATGTAGGTATTTCAAATTAAAATATTTTGATTCAACTTAAACCTTTACAAGTCAATATTGTCAAATAAACATAGAACATTTTTTTTAGTGAAGAACATAATGACTAATGTAGTACAAAAATTTATTATGTCATCTTTAGATGTTGGTTATGTATAAAGTAAAGAAAAAAAATGTCTTTATATTATTTATTTAATAAGAAGGGTCTTGTAAATTAAGAAGAGCACAGGCTGACAACACAGCAATCACATTTAATATATTTGTATACGGCTTTAAAATGGATAACTTGCATATTCTTGCGTAAGCTGTTCTGAAATTTACCAGCCATGGTGGCCAGCAGGTTTAATCAGTGAAGATATAACATCTTTCAGTTTTACCAAACTGGACCTATTTACTTCTATGGTGCTTTGGTATATGAATACTTGAGTTATTTTGTTGACATAATGTTGTTCTAGTTGACGGATCACATTTTGATGTTGTGGCTGAGCATGCACTGCTTTGTATTATGTTGCACAACTTTTACTGCCTTATCAATCTCGTTGTCAAGAGGAGAACTGCCCCCTAACCATGATCGCTCAAAACATTATTAAAACCGCGCTGAGAGCGGGATGGCGCTATACGCAGCAAGAGCGGTGTCTCTGTTTTAATATTGTTTTAACCTTGCTATAAGCGATCATGGTAGGGCCCCAGGTTAGTACACAATAGTTCTCATTAAGTAACCACTGAAAGCAACAAATTTTAATTAGGTACTCAGTAAATTCAAGTAAAAGTTGTTTAGATAAATATATTCATTATGAAACTTTGATATTTTTGTTTGTATTACATACTTTTTAATTAATATTCAATTACATAATTATTCAATTGGACATAAGTACATATTCTTTCCTTTGAAACATCATCTAGTGTCAGTGTATAACTTAGATTAAATCAAAAAGGCGTAAATGGTCAAGTTTTCTCTCAGTTTTCTGGTCAAGTTAAAATTTGGTTGGTCGGCTGCAGTCAGTTTTCATTCTAACTGAAAGATAAAAATTTAATTAATTTACATACCTACAGATTTGATTTTACATACAACCTAAAAACTTCTATTTTGTTTAAGTTGAAACTGAAGTACCTACACAGATTGAGTTATTCAGTTATAGCACTTACATTAATGTGATTTTCGCAAAAATACATTTGAGTTTCAGTAGATAGTTACAGGATTTCTTTAAGCGAGTGTTAACCAAATATTTCGCATGTCTATATCACTGGGTACGTCTAATCCACAGATTTCCTGGAGTCTTATATTCCTGTTCTATTGTCCCGTTCCATATACAGTTTTACTATATTTTGTGATATTTAATAGAAAGCATTGTTTTTGTGAGGTTATTTCGCCCCCGTGCTTTGTTTACTATAAGACTGACGTCATTGCCACAGATAATGAACAGACTATCATGGCGGACCGTGTTTTCGGTCCAAAATTAATTTAAAATAGATTTTTTGCACTTTTTAGCCATCGAAAAAAATAATATTCATGTGCTATGGTCTAATACAACAATTATGAACATTTTAAGCCCTACTTTAAAAAAGGGTCAACTAGCCTATTGTAAACTGATTTTCGAAATTCTTTTTTATACGATAGAGAATACTCCTGAGGTGGTTACATTGTAACCAAAGTCAGGACCAATTATGGGATATCAGGAAAATCTAGGGGAAAGCCTTAAATTTTATAGGTACGTCCAACGTGTTTCATATTTTTTCCGAAGCTATTCAGGTATTTGCGCCTAGTAATGATGCACCGAGCTGATGATAGAAGGATCCTAAACTTTAAGGAGCTAGAGGTAAGTTTTTTAAATAGAATAGGCACGTATTGACTTTGTCGTATTCTTACAAGTTACTTCGGTGAGCTGGCATTAAATTCATTTATAAAAGATAATAAGAAATATTTTTTTACAAAAAATATAAACCGACTACAAGAACACTCAAACGTTAAAAATAATCCCACCAAAAACATTCTGTAAAAAACTAGCCAAGTCTCGATGGAGCTGCTTGTTTATCTCTAAAAAGTAATGAAATCTAGACAAAGTCGTGCCAAGTCTAAGGCTTCTTACTGAGATTTCTTTATTATTATAGTTAATGTTATGTGACTTGGCCGTTGACTTGTACCCACTAACGTATAAAGAATGTTCAACGACCAAGTCACACAACATTAACTATAACAATAAAGAAATCGCAGTAAGGAACCTTAGACTTGGCACGACTTTGTCTAGATTGTATTACTTTTTAGAGATAAACAAGCAGCTCCATCGAGACTTGGCTAGTTTTTTACAGAATGTTTTTGGTGGGATTTCACTTCTTTTTGTAGAAACGTGAGCTTATTGATTTATTTTATTAGATTTTCTTATTTGACACAGTTTTTTTCTTTTTAGGGGTAGTTTTTTATTATTACAAATCTTTCTTTTCTTTTTTTCTTTTCTTTATTGGAAGCGGCCAACGAAGTTGAATATTTTTTGTAAAGGCGGTACGTCGATATCTCTAATAGTTTGGTTGGGCTCTTGTTTTTTCTAATCAGGGTCACCAGGTACTCCAGATCTTCGATTATCCTAGTTTTTATAGTTTTCCCTTTATGTGGCCATTAAACCCTAACTCTGTACCAAATTTCAGCTCTCTGAGTTTATGGGAAGTACTAGTTCTATTTTGATGATCATGAATGAGTGAGTGTCATAAATGCGAAACTTTGCTTTCGCCTAACTTCGGAACTAAATGACCTATAGACTTTGAAACTTTGGATTTTAAGTATGTGGTTATAGCTTACTGGATGACGAAAATTTCTGCGTTCTAGTCTTATCCAGAGGTTCTCAAATAGGGGCCTGAAAATGCAGCGAAATGGTTCCAGTAAAGGATGGTACGGCAGTGTTTGCTTCGCGCTCGACTTGGCGGAGGCACTGCCGTGCCCCCAGCAGGGACCGGTAAACCCGTTCATTTGCTTAAGCCGTTCGAAAGGGTAACCCATTCGTATGGTAACCCAGTGGGCTCGGTAAGCCGTTCAACAGGTTTCCCAACAATAACGATAACCCGTAAAATAGGGGTTACCACCCACAACAATAATTTACCGCTTACCCAATCTTAAAGGTTTTTAGTGTTTATGTTCGGGTTAGGGTAACCCTTTCCCTCACGCACACCGAGCGATTGAAATAGTACTGCGGGCGCAATAACGCCAGAGTTCGGTTGCGACCTTCGGCAAATATGCGGTGCAAAAGCAATCTACACGCGATATACCTAAGGTCTAAAATATTTTTTACAAATTAATCAGCGTTTAGAACGGTAACCCATTTGGGGGTTTTTGATATCGGTTAGCGGTAACCCGAATTAATTCAATCGAAGGGATTAATGTGTAAACCGGTAAGCCGTTTGAAAGCTTACCGTAAGGCAAAGGGTTTAAAAACCCAGCATTATAAAATATTATATTATCAAAACCCTAAGGTTACCGGCTATAACGGTAACCGGGTCCGGTCCCTGGCCCCCAGACATAAGAACATAGATTACATCAATATAGAAATGTGATGTTATCTATAAACTTTTAAGCGTTTTTTTATTTGGTGTTTTTTTTTACAATCACTAATCAATTTGCTTAAAATATACTATCACTCCTGACATAAGTTGTCACGACAGGAAGGAACACCGTTCTAATTATTTTGAAAAAAAAACAAAAATTAATAAAAACTACATCTGCAGGCTGCACGTGAAGAGATAACAGAAAGTAAGTGTTCTGTCTGATAATTTGTCGTAGTGGAAGACGAACTTCTTTAACTTGCAACATACTCTCTCAATGATATATCACGTCTACTTGCGGAAGTATTTCGGTTTCAATGTGAATAATTCATTAAAAATCAACTATGTTTTTCAACATATATATCCTGAAAATACAAGAAGATAACATTATTGTCTGGCTTTTTGAACAAAAAATTTTAGCTATATTCGTATGGTCTTAAACTTATAATCATGTCAAAAATGATTTTCTGGATAATTTGATTGAGTTGGCAGATCATCAGGTTGTCAAAGCTATCAAATAAAAAATAACACATATCCCTATGCAGACCTCATAACACTGCTAATAATGCCAATTAGTAGCAATCAGCCATGTGACTCATCGAGTCACATGTGACGAGAGATTAGCAACTGTTGATATGAAACTGATCAAATGTCTGATTATGACAGTGTGCCAATCATTTATTTCAATAGTCACGTTGGAAATCAGAAATTGCTCCAGTTACACACACGGCATCATTAAAAAGATTGCACTGATATGTCACAATCACCAACCTCCTAAAGATTCATAGGATAGAGCAATATTGAATTTATAAGGCGTCGGAAGAGAAAGTTATTGCGCTAAGTACAACATGTCGTCGTTTCTTGACACAAACAATACATGTTTACTGAGGTTTACAGTTATGAGGTGCATCGAGTAAGACTGCAAAATATACCAGCTATCGGGAATGGTAATAACAGGTAATTTGATTCTTCACTAATACTTATATGAAAATGCTTACATTGTCGCCATTCAACACTTACTCGTACCTCTATACAGGTAAATATTAGCAATGTATCGTTTACTGGACAGTTATCGTTAATTGACGGGAATCCAAATAACTGCTTTTATCTTTGAATATGCAGTTATTTTCGAGGCAAGACTGTTAAAACAGAAGAGGAGACGGGGTTAAGGTGCCAAAATTTGGTGAACGTCAGGATGGCACATGTAGTGCCTTAAATCTCGATGAAATATATTTTGAACAATGGTACCTAAACTGTACTAAATAGTACCTATACACAGATAAACTGTACCTTAATCCTTTGAATGTAAATTAAAAATTCTCCTACACCTGCCATTCTGACGTCAGGCTGGCCGATGCATTGTCATAACACGTTTATAGCTATAACTATCATTCTGGAACCTATGCCAATTAACTGTACCTAAATAGTACCTAGTGAAATATACAACACATAATAAAAATATCATTGGGATTCGTAGGCAAATAAATTTTAAAATTTTGCTTCTATGAGTAATGGTAAGTAATACGTCTGTTTGCTTCTAAGAACACCGGGATAACAACTTCACTGACAAATAATTCATTGTTAATAATGTTAGCGTACGGAATCTGTTCCTTATATTAAACATTTATTATTTTTGTTTAATTAAAAACCCAAATACAGTGAAACCAGCTTAATACGATTTCCCGCATAATACGCCATATTACACTATGACTTAACGCAATTTCGCTCGCTTCGCTTAAGCTCAAGCTACGTCCGTATGATATTATAATCGTCTTAATCGGGTTTTACTGAATAAAAAAAATCAGTTTCATGTCATTTTAATTTCTGATAAACATATGTAAATAATTACAGAAACTTAGCAAATATGCCTAAGCAAAGAAATCATAGTTTTGCTTTGCTTTTTGTTGCCTCAATAACACAATATTACTGCCTTTTAGGGCCAGGAAACAAAATTATGTATTCATTTTTTTGTGATTTTTAATGATATTGCATTATGTGTGGTATATATTTCACTAGGTACTATTTAGGTACAGTTAATTGGCATAGGTTCCAGAATGATAGTTGTAGTTATAAACGTGTTATGACTATGCATCGGCCAGCCTGACGTCAGAATGGCAGGTGTAGAAGAATTTTTAATTTACATTCAAAGGATAAAGGTACAGTTTATCTGTGTATAGGTACTATTTAGTACAGTTTAGGTACCATTGTTCAAAATATATTTCATCGAGATTTAAGGCACTACATGTGCCATCCTGACGTTCACAAAATTTGCCTTAAATTTGCGACATCAAATTTTAGTGGGCTTTTCCACAAGTTCTTACCAACGTATCCCCCTGATGGGTAAATTTTTTCCTACTTATTTCTACTGGGAGGGATGATTGGAAATTGATTTCCACTTGTTCACACTTCCACCACCAAGCGATTTTTGTTAACAAATAATTTAGCTTAAAAGCTAAAAGCTTGACAACTTAAACTATCTCTATACTAAGTCAGTGGATACTGATTCTCATAAAAACTTCCAAACCCCGTTTCACTCCCTTAAAGGATGATATCTGCGATAATAACTATTCTAAGTCCTTTCCTGGGACTCAAACTATGTCGACATATTTGAATGATATTATCCGAAATAAATATACAAAAATCGCAAACAATTTCATTTAAAAAAACGAGAAATTATAGAGTTTAATTGTACAAAATATTCAAATGAAGTTAATAAGTGGTATAATACTTTGGACTGTATTTAACAAAATTAAGTATAATAATATAATTTAGTAAATAATTTTTTCTTGTTTGTTTGTTTACACACTGAACTACCATTTTGTAGCAATCTCTATGAGTGACAGGGCAGCTGGAAGACATTTCGATAAGAAATAAGCAGTACCTTTGTGCAGTGTCTCCATGTATCTGTTTTTGCTGCTGTTTTTGTGTGCGTGTACATAAATTGTAAAATAAAAAAATAATTAATTTTTATTATTGACGTTACTTACTATTGCTATTTGTTGTAACCATATCAGTTGGTAAAAGTGGAACTTTTATTCCCTCTATTTCTACCAGTGGTTCAATGGTAGAGATAGGTGGAGAAAAAACAATTATGGAAAATACGTGCTATAAGACCTTGTTTCTTGCCAAATTTCATGATACTAGAACCTTTTTTTTTTTTTGAGGCGGGGGAATCTCTTTACGATTCAACAAGGGGCTGAAAGCTGACAAAGCCGCCCCAAGGATATGCCATTGGACTCGGGTTACCTGGGTAACCCCATACCTAGCTAAACCACCCTCCAGAGCAACTTCTACCTCCGTAGAGACACACTCGGGATCAGCGTTAGCCATTCCCCGAGTGCTGATACTAGAACCTAGGTCACCTAGAAGTACCCTATAGGTTTTGATTCCCTTGTAAAATCGCAAAATTTGCGAAAAAATTTGACATAAACGGCCTCTGTAAAGATAGTCATAAGCTTGTGTGTAAATAAATAAATAAAATAAATATTTTTGATTACTTTAATCATAAGTATATGTTTTTTTTTCACAACCGAACGAAACCATAGACTTTAGACCTGAGTATTTTATAGAATTTTTAGTTTGATGTCTACGAGTTCTCTAGAAAAAGGGTCTTGACTGACAGACAGACCGAGGGACAACGAACTGATCCTGTTTGTTCCGTTTTTTAAACGTAGAAACCCAAACAATATCGGACACGTATTTTTTGCTTTGTCAAAATAATAAAAACCTACTGATATAAAGCTAATTAAAATAATGGTGTGGAGGTTAGCTATACGTCACAAGCTTGAGAAAATTCGTAAGTAACGTATGACGTAATGCGACATTTTTAATTAATGTATAGTCGCAAGTTTATTATAAGTAAAAAAAAAATAAAAAAATACGCGTACTATATATTTAAGTAAACGAAAAATTGTCCGCTTCCTTAATATAATCGCGATAAAGGAATCACTGAAAGGCCTCGTTTACGGAGACGCGGGGCGTCGCGCGTCGCATGTGGCGTGGCGTCTCGCGGCGCGTCAGACGTTTTTTCTGTTTACGGTGGGGCGGCGCGTGAAGCGGCATTCATAATCGCACGCGTTTAGGCGTGCGATTATGAATGCCGCTTACAAACATATGGCAATATACGATGTTGTTCATAGAGATGCGAGACGGGAACACCAAAGGACGCGGCGGTGCCATCCGCGGGCTCGGCCGCGTCATTTCAAGCAAAGGCGTCAAAAACGCGCCATTTCAAGCAAAGGCGTGTAAAATCGCTTCGCCGTAAACGCACTCATACAACGCCATATGTTTTAATTCTGTGCGGGCCGCGCCGCGCAACGCCCCGCGTCTCCGTAAACGAGGCCTAACAGTGACCCGAAATCAGAATTATTAATGTATTAGACGCACAAGCATTGCATAGCTGTTACTTTTAATTGGAAGCATTTAGTGGTGGTACAAAGGGCCCTGATTAAAAGTAGAAATAAATATTACGCATGTAAAGTAGGCAATTTGTTGTCGGTACAGTTAGGGGGACGATTTACAAGTGCGTAGGCGGGCGGAGGGCGATGCTCACGCGTCTCGTAGGCGGAGGCAACCATTGACAAGAAAATGCCCCTCGATTTACCACCTACACTAACCTTTACTTTTACGAGATACCAAAACAAAAGTCAAAGATTTTACACTTTAAAGGTTTGGTTAATATACCTACAAAACAATGTAAAAAACAATTTGAAAACAAAACCTTTTTCACGGACCAGGGGTGAAACCATTCAAGTTGTTTTATTGCGATAGAGATAACTAAAGGGTCAATGTTCTTTTAGAAGATAACGATAAAGTAAGTAATGTGGCCGGTGTCGGAAGTGTCTTTCCAGCCAGCGTATGACCAGCGGAGGTAAATCAAAGATGTCGGACTAAGCGACATTGATAGTAGGCAATAAAACAAACTTGAGTGTTTCCTGCCTCAAAATTGTCTCTCGAGCCGTACAGCCGTTAATATTTACGGTTGCAAATTAGCATAAACTAATAATTCCTGTGAAGGTTTCCTTCACAAGGCAATTTGTGACAGTAGTGCTAAGTTCGCTATTAGCGGTATAATCACACTGCGCGGTATAATCCTTAATGTTGTATTGATCATTGTTATGAATTATTTTTGTAAGAGTCCAATAATAAAATTTTCATCCCCCCATCTCGGAAAGAGTATTTTTACTATTCGATATCTAACCGCCAAAGCCGTTTTTATCCGCTTGAGGTTAAAGTAAATTTGAATTTAGAACATCGCGTGCTCTAGGTATGTGATTTCAAAACATCATTAAACCTATTTACTTCCATCACCATGGTGCCGAATTTATCATACAACTTTTTTTAAACTTGTTAAAAACTCTTAGCCTCTTTGGTGTACTTTTGTTTTTAATTTGCTTTGGTTCATTTCCTCGCTGAAGGGGGATGAAAAGTTACGTGTTGCACTCGAGTGCAAAGATTTTTCACCTTGTGCTCTTTTGATTCCCTCGCTAACGCTCAGGATTCTAATTTTTAAATCACTCGCTGCGCTCGTGATTCAATTTTAGAATCCTTCGCTTGCTCGGTCATCAAATTTGAGCACGCGGTTAAAAAGCAACTTTGCACTCATGTATAACAAATAACTATTGTATACCTATTAGTTTGGGCTAGATATTGTGAAGCGTCGGCAAATATGATGACTTGCATCTAAGTTTGAAAATTTCTAAAGCTTTTAATAGCGATGAACATGCGATTCGCAACGAATTTGATACAGAGATAGAATAACGATGAATATGTTGATATCGATTCTTAGAATTTTTTCACTTCTTAATTAATTTCAAATCTCCTACGTGCTTTTAATGTTAGGATATCACGATTTTGCGTAGAGGATGATATCAATATTCGTGATATTAAGTCATAAAACGTTATGAGATTTTCAACAGATATAGATAATCAGCACCAAGAATTATTTTATCTTACTGTCCGCGATGTCGCTTGCAATATATTAGGTAAATATGACCGGCAGGTTAAAATTAACAATTAGATTATAGTATAAATATATGATTACTTAGACGTTTACCTTCATTTAATCGAAAAATTCACCGCTACGTGAATATTTTTTTCGAAAAAAAAATAGATGTTTTAAAAAATTTTTACGCCTACATTTAGATAGACACCAATTAATATTGAATCTTTAATATAAAGGCACGTGCCTTAGAAAATGAACGATTCGGGGAAATATGACAGGCAAGATTGGACGAAAGAATATTTCGATAAGATGTCTGGGGCTGTCAATAAAATATCACTAGCAAAAATTGCTACAAAGTATATTAAAAGCATATAAAATGTAAAGAGATAAGTTAATTAAGTTTCTAAGACACAACACGCCTCTTGCATCGTGTGGTGCACTGCAGGATATGTTCTAATCAGTACATTTAGATTAAGGACTAGCACTGCACTCAACAATTATTAACGCTAATTCCGTTTCTGTGAATTTCAGACAAATGGCGAAAATAACACGATTATTTTAGGGAAGGTTTTTTTATTAGTAACTAGCTGTACCCGCGACTTCGTTCACGTGGATGTCCGAAAATAGCAATATCGTGATGTTATATAGCCTAAAGTCTTTCTTGATAAATGGACTATCCAACACAAAAATAATTTTTCAATTCAAACCAGTAGTTGCTGAGATTAGTGCGTTCAAACAAACAAACAAACTCTTTGGCTTTATAATATCAGTAAGTAAGTACGTGTAGATAGTATTTAAATCACCAAAGGGAGACTAAGTACCTATATAGTTTTCTACGTGGCTACCTATATCTTACTTATTTCTGCCGCCAAGAGGCGTACTGCATTGCTTTTTGGTTTAAAGGGTAAGACAGTGAAATAACTGTGTACTGTGAATTGAGAGCTTATTTCACGTTGGCAACGTAATTAGGGTCCTTCCTTGTAGAGGATTTAGATTTGTTTGCGAGAACCACAACATCTACTATTGGCAACTGAAGTTATTTACTTGTATGTGGCAGCCAACTTAATCGTATAAAAAAACTTGTATTATAAGCTGTGTAAGCTTTTTAATGTTAAACAAATATACACCGTTACCCATAATTTTAAAGAATATTCTGCAAGTCGTCTTTAGTAGTTCGTATTTAATGTATCTTTACTACTTTATATATCGAGTGTGCAAAGAGCGTAAAACTCATTGACTTGGGTAATGTCTCATACAAAACCGCAATCAGCTGAAAAGTTATATCATCGTTACAGATGTCTGAAGAGGTCCGTAACGATAGGTGATCGACAAAATAGTAAAGTTACCTAAAAAGCGTTGCGTGCGTCGCTTGTAACAACTGCCTTGTGTTCAGTGAAAGTCGTTGATGTTACTCAATCTACGGTAATAGTTTATAAAACAGACACTCAAAGACCGACCGGGCATCTTTCATTAGTAAAAATTAAAATTCCAATTAATATTTATCTCTGCGGTGGAACCTGTTGGCTTCCGGAGTTACGCCGAACAGGTTGGGCGCCTAATTCGTTTTTTATGGATTTTGAATCTGCGGCGTGCACTAAAGATATGTTATCTGTGTTAAAAGTATTTTCATGATTTGGGTAGTACTCTCAGCTCCGAAAAAAACAGATTATTTTAGTACGTTGTAAGTATAGTGGCTGTTGATGGTGCCAACTTAAAATGTTCATACACAATATTAAAATGTAAAGTGAGCTAAACACAAGATAAATTGTATAAGCTGACGCTCAGTACTCTGGTATTTTAGAGCGGGCGCACATTAAATATTTTTGTCTGCGGGCTGTATTGTCTTTTTATTCCATGGTATGAAATAAATCAATTGTTGCGTTTTATAATGTGCGAGCTGCCATTCACGTTGATGCCATGGAATAAAAAGAAAAAAACTGCCTGCAGAAAAGATTCTTACGTGCGCCCGCTCATAGTCCAGATTATAAGCAACAAAACTGAACGATGTTCAAATAGATTAATTGCACGCCTATTAAAAGGATTCAATTGTTTAATTCCGCGCAGATTACGACAATTATGCAATAACTTTCTATTTATAACAAATTGGTATAAATAGAGATCAATCAGAATTTTCTCTAAATAGGATATTATGTAAAGACAAAACTGCCTTGAATTTTGCAATTTTCGATGGCTGGGCACTTTTATAAGACTTGATGATTCTTAACATTAGAATTTTGAAACATTTATTGGTATATGAAGTCAATCGATAGGTATTGTAGCGAACGGAGTAGGAGGCGCAGTGAACTCGGCACTGGATTTCTAATCGGGAGGTTCGGGGTTCGATCCTTACATGTACCTACCTACCAATGTGTTTTTTACAATTGTGTGAACTTCATATGTTATGTTATTATTTTCTCCGATGTTCCTATGGCGAAGTAAAAAAGTAAAATATCGTGAGGTAACATGCATACAGCGAAGAGGTCAAAAGGTGCATGTGAAGTCGACCAATGCATGTGCAATGTAATATGTGCATGTGATATTCTATGTTTGTAACTGCACCCACGACACAGGAGAAAATCCTAGTGTTGTAGCGACGTTTTTTTTTAAAAAAAAAACAATATACGCTAGGTCAGCGTGGTTGACATCCTAACTTAGGATATGCTCAAGCTCATCGGTGGGAACGTATATTATGAGATGTGATGTGATTAGCGAAAGCAATCCTTTAAACTTATTAATTCTAACCTGTATTATTTGAAAACGTACAAAACAAACAAGATGAGATCTGCTTGATGTTAGGTCGGTGGTCGGTCACTGCAGATACAACACTTATGAGACTTCGAATCTGCAAAACCTTTTTAGATAGCATCTGTATAGAATGGAGAGGTGGTGAGACATCCTTTGGCTTCACACACTGGTGGGTGAGACGCAAACTCGAGGTTTCTAAACATTTTACATAATAAGATAGACAAACAAAACAGATGACATAGGAAAATGTGTTTTCAAACATTATGGAATGTCAAAAAAACGTATCTATCCGAATCTGCTATTTGAAAAGTACCTAGTGCAAGGAAAATAAGTGTAGTGTATAATAAAAAAATATAAATCTTTGAATTGCTCTTTGTCGTTATTGTAAGGATTATACGTTAAGTAGGTAAAAAATTTATCGTTAACAGGTAATTTTGAAACACTAGATAATGTTTAAAGGGGAAACATGGACCAGGCAAACAGACAATGGCATTGTTTAATGATATTCAAAAAAGTTATTCTTTCAAACTCCGCATTGAGGTACCTTGATATTTTTCTGTAAATTTTTTTCTAAGAAAGTTACTGCTGTTGATCTTTGAAGGTACTTTGTAGTATTTTTTGCTTTATTAGCTTTACACTTTTTTCTTTATCTTTTATTTATTTTAAGCTTTGTTATTGTAATAGGGATGTTTGAAAATATTTTGGAGCATTAAAATCTACAGAAAGGTTATTTGCATATCCGATAAATGTACTTATTCAACCTGAAAACCACCGATTTTTAATACTTCTTATTATAGCCAAACACATACAAAACACTTATGTACCTACGTTCACCGAATTTAACGAACTAAAACTTAAATAACAATTCATGCAAGTGACATTTACAGTCATTATTATACTAACAGCATATTAACGTAACTGTTCAATACGAAAGCACGCGATCACTTTTTATAATGTCCTCGACTTGGACGATGAAATTTTTATTAAAAGTGACAGCCATCGAAAAGATTATCGAAGTACGAACACGGAGCAAAATATCTATACCAGAGCTCGCCCGCTCCAGACAAAAACAAAGTTTAACAGAAAAGTTGTGACTACAATGTTGTCTTGAGCAGTGGCAAATGTGATTGAGTTCTAAATATTTCCGACCATCTGTCGAGTCGAGATGTTTAATTATTCTGGCCGGCGTTGATGAATTGTCCAGATTAAAATACGAGACGGTTTGTTGGCATTCAGGTCGCAGATGCTTGTGTGCAATATGAGCCATCGGAGGCAACTTCAATGAGCGTTTGTCTGTCCCGGCTCATAATACATACATTGACGCTTACATATTAGTATTCCAGCTATGGATAGCTATGTAGCGCAAGCAGACTTACTTATTTATACAAACGTTGTGCATGTTCTCAAAACCCACTTTGAACATTACTACAAAATACGATTTTAGTTCGCAAACTAGTTAATTACATTTTCCGATCGCATGCGCATGATTTAAGATTGAAATTAGCAATGCGTTTATAGATAACGATTTTTAGCCGACTTCGAAGAAGGAGGAATAACATGTTCGACTGTATTTATTTTTTTTGTGTATGTTAACCGATAACTCCGCCATTTGAAGGCCGATTTTCAAAATTATTTTTGTAATGGAAAGAGTATTCTCTGGGGATGGTCCCATTGTCACCAAGTCATGATCTGATGATGGAATCCCAGGGAAATCGAGAGAAACCTTTAAATTTCATAGGCACGTCCAACGTGTTCCTTGTTTTTTAACCGACTTCGAAAAAGGAGGAGGTTCTATGTTCGGCTGTAACTATTTTTTTTTATGTATGTTCACCGATTACTCCGCCAATTGTGAACCGATTTTCAAAATTATTTTTGTAATCGAAAGAGTATACTCTCGAGGTGGTCCCATTGTCACAATGTCATGATCTGATGATGGGATCCCATGAAAATCGAGGGAAACCCTTGAATTTCATAGGCACGTCACCGTATGTTCACCGATTACTCCGCCATTTGTGGACCGATTTTCAAAATTCTTTCTATAATCGAAAGTGTATACTCTCGAGATGGTTCCATTGTCACCATGTCATGATCTGGTGATGGGATCCCATGACAATCGAGGGAAATTTAAAGTTGGTTTTATTTTTTTTATATAAATAGCTAAGCCATGTTACGAAATTCATTGAACTAAGTAAGCCTCGAGACTCTTAAAGTTATTTATTGTAGAAATTTATTTTTACCCGCCCGAATACGGTGAAGTAAAAAAATATTTTACAAAAAATAAAAACCGACTTCAAAAAAAAATAATTAAAAATAATATAAGAATATGTACAGATAACATCACACTTCTATATTGAAGTCGGTGACAGTGTCATAAGGATTGGAAAACTTATTTGATGAGAAATCGTTGTCTACTGGCATTTGGTATAAGACAATGCAGTCAGAACCACCACATATTCCCTTTTTTAATAATATTAATATATGTAGAAAATTTGTTGTTATAGCTCATAGGCTTAGGTCTGGACATATGCCACTTAACAAATTCGCATATTTAATGAAAAAAGTAAACTCCCCTAATTGTGAGATTTGTGGCAAAATCGATGATGTTCAACATCTATTGGTGGAATGTGTCAAAAATAAAGCCCCAAGAGCAGACTTGGTGGCAGAATTAAAAATCAATACACTTGACACGGGTGTGTTTCAAAGCATCTTAGCAGACCCTACCTCAAAGAAAGCTGTTTTGATTTACAAATTTGTTTGTAGTGGCTTAATTTAGATTATAGTTTTATTTATTTAAGGTACCTAGATATATAACAGTCACAATGGGGCTGACATGTATACTACTGTATGTACAAAAGCTCCTTTTAAAAATAAAGAGAAAAAAAAAGTCGGTGCCAAACGATGATCTCCTAGAAAGTCTTAAAACTTGGCACCGACTTCAATATAGAAGTGTGATGTTGTCTGTACCTATTCTTATATTATTTTTAAATTTTCAGTGTTTTTGAAGTCGGTTTTTATTTTTTGTAAAATAATTTTTATTTTTATCTTTTTAGTGAATGAATTTTTTTTGTGAATTGAGAAACCCTAATTTAATAAAAGCTCACCTTCGGTGAGCTGGTATTAAATTAAGGTTTCGCTCGATTTTCATGATATCCCATCATCAGATCCTGACTTTGGTGACCTTGGGACCACCCCAGGAGTATACTCTATCGAATACAAAAAGAATTTTGAAAATCGGTCCAGGATTGGCAGAGTAATCGCGGTACATACACACAAAACACGTTAGACACACCTAAAAATTTAAGGGTTTTCCTTGGTTTTTATAGGATCCCATCATCAGATCCTAATTTTGGTGACCTTGGGACCACCCTTAAAGTATACTCAATCGAATACAAAAAGAATTTTGAAAATCGGTCCACAATTGGCGGCATAATCGGGTAACATTCACACAAAAAAAACATAGGCATCGAATTAAGAAACTCCTCCTTTTTTGAAGTCGGTTAAAAAGGAGAGTTGTGATTTTTAACCGCTTTCAAAAAAGAGGAGGTTCCATTTTCGACTATCTATTTTTTTATGTATGTTCACCGATTACTCCGCCATTTAAAGGCCGATTTTCGTATTCGAAAGAGTTAATTCCCGTAGTAGGCCTATCGTCACCATGTCATGATCTGATGATGGGATCCCATAAAAATCGAGGGAAATCCTTAAATTTCATAGGCACGTCCATGTCTTCTGTTTTTTTTTGCTGAAAATATTCGGGTATTTGCATCCAGTAGTCATCATTTTATGATACTGAGGTGATGACGGAAGGTTTCTCGTATATAGGTTAGAAGTAAGGGGATAGTTTTTCCAATACGGTTTATGGCGAAATTTTTAGTTATTCTGATGTTTGTCTTGGCTCAAATTTTAATACGCATGTACAAAACATACAACCGACTTTAAAAACATCGAAATGTTATAAATAATATAAGAATTTATATAATATATATTATACTACAGCACAGTTTTATATTGAAGTCGGTGCCAAGCAATGATTACCTGGAAAGTCTTTAAAAAAATTGAAAACAATATTTAATGTAGTTAGTTAAAATTTGGCACCAACTTCAATATAAAACTATGTTGTATATTTTGTTATACTTATTATTTGTGACTTTTTGGTGTTTTTAAAAGTCGTTTTCCCCACCGAGCGGCTCGAGTCGAGCCTACGTTAAGTTAGGGAGTCTTAGATAACCACGCTAGCCCAATACGAATTTCTTCGCAGATGTATGCGTTCACCATAGGAGCGTCAGACAAAAGTAGGTACATATGAAATTTGATAAACGAAAAACACATTGGTACATGGCGGTCTCGTACTCCGGACCTACCGATTGGAAGGCAATTGCCGAGTGAACAGCGCCACCGACGACGCTCCAAGTCGGTTTTTTTTAATTTGATCAGTATGTAATATGTATGTTTGTATCAATTATTCACACACACACACACACACACACACACACCCACACCCACACACACATTCAAACCTATAGACATACATCTATACCACAGTAATATCTATATCACTATTACCGCGTTCGCGCTTAAAGACGAATGAAACTAGAATATTTTCTAATCTGATATTGGTTTTTACGTCTAAGAAACAATTCAATAGGTACATCGCCGTGGTCTTAAGTATGTTACCATTGTCACCTAAATAATACTCGTAAAAATATTCTGAGCAGTAAATGATCATAAGCTTTAAGCAAAAGTCAGAAATCGGGACTTAGGTGTTAGTTTTTTAAACTTTTTACATGCGTAAAACGCTTTAATCTTAAGATGTATACAGACTAGACGCGATTTTAATAACATCGATGCATATAGTAGTGCATCATTTTATCATCCTTTATCTAACAACTAAAAATAATGACTGCTGCGTGGTTATTAGATAATTATCCTCAACAAAATCCATGCAGTTGTGCTGTGAAGGCTTCCGACAAAAAATGCTAGTCATTGATGAATAATGGGACTCGAGCGAGCTACTATCGAACCCACAAGACATTAAACATGTATAATTTGAACGAATCGTAATAAGACACTAATACTACGGGAATGATGCATCAACACATGATACGGTGTAATATTTTCACTTAGCTGTTATGATAATTAACACACAAGATATTCTCACAGAAACCATAAAAGCCCTTACTTAAAGCGATAAAATGCAGTTTGTTTCGTTAAGAGCATCTGTTCGTAGGATTTCCTTGGGTAACTCTTTTAAGTTCAGTTCCTTCGTGTGTAAAAATAAACGCGTGTTGACGCCGCAGCATCTAGAAATACTTTGCTGGGTACTTACTAATACCGCGTCTCAGTTTAGCATCAGTGCTTACGTTTTTAAGCAGTTAAGCACAATATATTTCTGATTTAAATGTCTGTACAACTATGATTTAATTAAATGTGAGTAATATTATTATTTATTACACGAATATTTTATACTTTAATTAGTTCCCTTTTCGTAATTTTTTAAATAAATAGTTCAGAATTTTACTTTTATTTTGTTATTTTCATTGTATTAATAATATATGATCACGTGCACGTTAAATATTTATTTTAAAACAAATTATTATCTGCCTCAATCAAACAAAAACAAAAACGACAACTGTTTACTAACAATAACAACTCACGGCGGCGTCGTCGACGTTGTTTTTGTGCACGACAAAAAAACCGTTCCAGTTATTGGGCACGAGAAAAGCACATGTCATCCACAACACTAGGGCACAGGAGTCACAGATAACTGAGATGCGATCGATCGTATAGCGCGGTGATAAGACGGCACGGCTGCGGGGCTCGGTGGGTGCGGCGCGACTGCCGCGGCCGCGCTGCGGTCCCCTGCGGCACGTCAACACGCTGATAAGCGAAACAAGTGCACCCATTCATGCCGCTATCTGCAGTTTTCGCCTGTCGAAAATTGTTTTTCATTCGCTCAGAAACAGTGATATCGGTATTGGTGGAGGATTCGCACGCTTTTCTGCTATTTTGCTTGGGTCTACCATCGATTTTTAACCGACTTCAAAAAAGGAGGAGGTTCTCAATTCGATGCGTATGTTTTTTTTTGTGTATGTTACGCGATTACGCCGCCAATTGTGGACCGATTTTCAAATTTTTTTTTTGTATTCGATAGAGTAAGCCCTAAGGGTGGTCCCATGGTAACCAAAGTTAGGATCTGATGATGGAATCCCATGAAAATTGAGGAAAACCCTTAAAGTTTAAGGTGTCTCCAACGTGTTTTGTATGTATATTACGTGATTACTTCGCCAACTTCGCCAATTGTGGATCGATTTTTGAAATTATTTTTGATTTCGATCCATCCAAGGTCACCAAAGTCAGGATCTGATCATGGGATCCCATGAAAATCGAGGGAAGCGCTAATTTAATACCAGGTGAGCTGATATTAAATTAGGGTTTCTTTCACTAAAAAGGTTGCATTCACTAAAAAGTTTAAATAAAAAATATTTTACAAAAAATAAAAACCGACTTCAAAAACACTGAAAAGTTAAAAATAATATAAGAATAGGTACAGACAACATCACACTTCTATATTGAAGTCGGTGCCAAATTTTAAGACTGTCTAGGAGATCATCGTTTGGCACCGACTTCAATATAGAAGTGTGATGTTGTTTGTACATATTCATATATTATTTTTAACTTTTCAGTGTTTTTGAATTCGGTTTTTATTTTTTGTAAAATATTTTTGCTGTTTAGTTTCGTTCAGACAAAGACTGTATAATTTGTCATGCGGTTGGGTGGTAGAAGTTGGGCCTATGCAGCCTGCCTTCTATAATCGCCCTTGGTGTGGCTTTAGTGCGAGGGTGGCTCTTGATGCACCTGATTATAGGTGCCCCGTCACTACGTGCTTAGGTAGGTACATGATAAGTCCTTGTTCTTTATATTGTGGTCCTACCTACCGTTCCGCGCACGCTGAGAGTGTTAAAAGCAGCAGGGCTGCCACGCTCCGTTCGGAGTATATTGTTCTATGTGCTGCGGTCTTGGAATTAACGCATACATACGCACTGGTATAGCAACGTTTCGCGTAAATGTGAGATACCTATTTCGAATTTAATAAAAGCGTGACAGGATAATATTTTTAACCGACTTTACAAAAAGGAGGTTCTCAATTCGACTGTAATGTTGTTTTTGTTTGTTTCCTTATAACTCAATCATTTATTAACCGATTTGGAAAATTCTTTATTTGTCTGAGAGGGTATACTTTCCATTTCGTCTCTTTGTCACCAAGTCAGGATCTGGCGTTGGTATCCCAGGAAAATCTAGGCGAAACATAGTTCGCGGGCACAGCCAGTATTAAATAATCTGCAAGCCACTTTCGTTGATCGAAGATAAAAGCGTCAAAATGAGGACAATTTACTGAAATTCGTTGAGATATTGCGAGCAAGGTTACGACCGCCGAGATTACAAGGGAGCATAATCCAACAATCATCCAAGTAATTGGGCAGATCTTTGGCCAGCGATATTATCTTAGTTCTCGGTAATAACAAGCTATTTAAAATGGAACTTTATTTTCTGTGTAATTCTTATAAAGATAAAGTAAAACTTGTAGACTTTTCAAAAATAGTCAGCATTTTTGGTAGTTTTGGCATCACGTACCTTCTTCGTCTTTTTTTGTGTAGTAGGTACACCAGTCGGTAGGTAGACCAGTAGTTTTTTGGTCAGCGATATTTGAACGTTAAAACAGGTTTTAATATTATATAAAATAGAAGTATTTTAGGATTTTCATATATTATTTAAATGATTGCTTTATACCTCTTATTGTTTGAAATAATGCTTCCCAAAAAAACTCTACTGGTAGACCGCGAACTTTGTAGACTGTACATTATAAAGCTTTGAAATTATCGGAACCTACTAAAAGTTGTGTCGATTTAATGCAAAAACAGTACATCATTGGCGTTTTATTTGAAAAAATAGTTAAAAATGCAAATTTCTTTTCTTTCTTGGGTCTGGCTCTAATTCTAATCTAAAAAAATATTTTCTTTAGGTTTTTTTATTGCAAGTAAGTTGGCAAACAAGCGAACTGCTCACCTGATGGTAAGTGGTCACAGTCACCAATAATACATGTGGTTCCTGTAAGATTCGCAGCAAAACTGCAACCCCCACAAGAACCACAGTGTACATTGCCAACTTGTGACATCAGATGTAGTCACGGTACCCAGTAATTTCACTGCCATAACTATGTTCCGGTTTGAAGGGTATTCGAACCGGAACATAGCAATGCAAGCACTGCTGCTTTGCGGCGGAAATAGGTAAGACGGAGGTGCCCAAGCACCCTAGTACGAAGTCTCCCTCCGGTTCAAAGTATTCCTATAAGTTTTCCTATAAGTCCTGGTGCAATTGGAGTTTGTGACGTCAGTGGAAATAGCTTCTTTTTCTATAAATATGCAGCATATATTCAGTTTTTGGATTCATTATTCGGACGCATCAGCGGCATGTTTATCAACATAAAGCTGCTCATAATGTTGTATTCCGCATTTGTTACGTTATCTTGAGTATGTTTGACAAATATAGACCTCAAATAATATTTACACTCCTTAAAACTGTTAAAACTTGATGGAATACAGAAACAAAATATGCAATATTTCTGTGTCATGTTATATTCGATTCGATTCAGAGATTCCATCTTCTGCCAAGAAACTGCTAACCAAGCGACTACACTTACCTACATGTACTTAGTCATTAATCAGTTATATTAATTTAATATTTTCTTTTTTAAGATATAAAATTCTCTTGTCACAGTGTTTGTAACTAAACCTCTCTGAAACGGCTTGACCGATATTTATGATTTTTTTTTTCATATATTCGGTAGGTCTGAGAGTAGGTCGTAAACTACTTTTTATATACCTTTTTTTTTTCTCGGGGGGAAATGCGTAACCGCACCGTACCCGCCGTTGCCTAGACGGCGAGCGTGTGTGAGGCTCTCCCGGCAGAGTGCCAGGCCTACCCACTAAAACCCCCCGGTGTTCTCCCTGCCCTTATGAGCGCGCTAGGTAAGGTCCACACTGCGACTCCACTACTCACGCGCCCGGGCAAGCCCGACCACCTGGTCGGGCTATCGCCAAGATACCTGAGTGATAAGGGTGTTTTTTGAAAATTATTATGGCGAAACTTCGTTCGCGCTTATTTGCCGAAGCTTGTAATCGGTTTTTATGTTACCTATCTATCTGATAAGTTTTTTTATGCTGTATGCCCTCCAAATAAAATAAAACTCCAATCCATAGTATAAATTCCAATATGTCATACACTCGAATATGTACGTTAACAGTTACTTTCAACAGAAACAATATAAAAACTTGTGCAAACTACCATAAGATCGTGTTAACTAAATAATGATACTTTATACAGCTGTTCTGCGCCATGGGCCTGATGTGGGACAGCGGTTATAAGAAATGGGACGTTATGCTTTTCACGCCGTCCAAAAATCTGGGTCACATATCTTCGAGGTACTTAACACAATGCTTTCGAATACTTATCAAGTTGGTAGCTTTTTTAAAGTCAATAGTTGCTTTTTGAATGTATACTGAATTTTACTGGCCGCTTGGTAAAATTACGACATGAAGAAGCTGCGGCCCCACCACCTAATTTATAGCGGTGTACTCGCTATTGGTCTAACTAATATCACAGGATACGAAATCACAAGATGACGTCATAAACGAGAGCTCAAACGATAGTGAGTGAGTTAGGTGGTAGGGCCTTACTAACTCGCTATCGTTTTAGCTCCCGTACGGCTCTACCGCCTGTGACATAGGAACAATAGCGAGTGCATCGCTATGGATTAGGAGTAGAGTTGTCAACTCCCATTCACAGCTATCCGGGACATTAGAAATTTTTATGCGGGACTTGGCCAAAATAAGCGGGACCTACCTACAAATGTGCAGAAACGAGGAAAAAACGAAATATAAATTAAATCAGTTTTATTTAAAATTACATTAATAAAATAAACTTTTGCTATTACAAAATGGTAATTATAACACCACATGAATATTAATCAGTACCTAATCAAAGCGCTTTTCTCGATCAACTGAGCAAAATCACGATTAGTCTTTATTTTTGAAAGAGTACCTACTTATTTTGTTATTTATGAATGAGTACTTATTATCTGATAAATTTTTGTCTAACGTAAAATTTATTTGAGCCCTGGAAACGGGACTTCCCGCCTGACACGGGACAGTTGGCGACTCTAGTTAAGAGGTAGCGCCGCTGTTCCCAGATAATATTTTTTAACTGACTAGATAGATACTAAGCATTACATTCTTCTTCTATGGCCAAACCTCCACATACAAAAGATCTTAGTAATAATAATGTAGTATTATAATGTCTAATGTAAAAATATGTGTGGTGTTTTCATGAGACTTGGCAACATAATTTGCTTAGGAAATAATTCCCAATTCTCAGGTTTGCGGCACTCTCTTGCCGAATATACGAAAGTTACAACATCGTACATTACTTGATAAATAAACAGCTTATATATAACATATTTAAAACACATCTAATTTTATCCCATGTGTATAATAAGTACTTATATTTAATAAAAATTCCGAGACAGGCATAGAGCATAAATAACCAAAGTTGCAAATTATTTGCTAACTTCATATACATGTGGTGTCTTCATAACTTTGAAAATATTTTTGTATTCTGCTGCGGCAAGGCAAACTTCATGAATAAAACATAGATAGTTTCTACAAACAGCTATAATATTAATACTCTTTAAATAATGTGTGATATTGTATGTACCTTCACGTGCGATTGTAAGGCGGAGTTCAGGTATATACTCGTACAATTATTGCAAAGAAATAAAGAATTGGTCTGGGCAATGGTAAGTGAGTCGCGTAAGTGCTGATTATTGAAAAAGTATGTTTTTAACTATTCAAATTGAGTAAATTGACGGATTTTCGGAAAAATTCATATTATTTGTTTTTATTTCACAAGTTTCAGTCATGCAAGAACGATTGCTGAAGATGAGGTGCATATATCCGGCTATCCTATGTATGGCCAGTATGGCTATGGACCTCTAGGTATGCATAAGGTGTACTTGGAGGTGTTTGTTTCAAGAAACACAATACGCAGCTTATGATACTTTGCCATTGTTGATTAAAACGCAGTATCACACAACGTCATTAGTAACAAAATGCTTCTTCAATCTGTTTACATAATCTATGTTGTCAGACCGGATTACGAAAGTCGCGGGTGCACACTGCACAGGTAGCACGCATAGTTAAACGCCATATCAATGCATAGATTCTAAATATTAGCAGTTGCTAAACGATAATTTTCTATGCTATTATTAGTTAAGCAACTCACGGTTGTGGTGTTGTTTCAAAATGATATCCTCTGCCCTAAATATCGACATGCCAGTTGTTATAAATTGTACCATCCTCAAAGACGAACTCCACTACCTTTTAACCAACTTTAAAAAAGAAAGAGGTTCCATGTTCAACTGTATCTATCTTCATATTGTATTTTATTTGCGAGAGTATTACACAATTAAATAACACTACACTTCGTATTTACTTGCATATATTTGGATTTAATCATTTTAATTTTTAGCACGACGACGTTTCGATCGTTTTACAGCATTCGTGGTCACAGGATGACTAAAGCTGGTGGGTGCCAATGCCTGCAAGTTGAAGGGGAGTTTGGCATTTGACAGTTCAATGGGTATTAGTTTATCTTCTTCGACGGCTTCAAATAGGTTTTAATCAAAGCACGAGGGATGAAAATTTATTTTGAAAATAGCCATTTCATGATTTAGGATTGTGTAAATGTAAGCACTCCATTATTTGTATTTTTTTACAAAAATTTAGTTAATGCAGGAAAAACAAAACAGGGGTGCGATGTCAGGCAACCTCCTTGTGGTGCACCCTGGGCAACCCGGCAGATTCTCTGCCGCGGGCTAATAGTCTGACGAGAGGCCCCCATAGAGGGGGGCGTGGGATGGCCGGGTTCAACCCGGCGGGCCACTTTGCGTGGCCACCCGCTTCATGCGGGGAAGGGCGAAGTCCCCTCTTCTTGTGCTAAGAAGAGGTGTGGCTTTCGCTGGAAGCCGATTTCGGCGTCTACCTTTGCTGGTGGCAGAGGTGAGGCAGAGGTGAGGCGGGCCGGGGGTCCGGCGCATTGAGCGTCGGGCCGCGTGGAAGACAACCACAATAAAAATTACCCCAACCCCAAGGTGGCGTTTCCGTGCCGAGGGGGTGCGTGGCTGGTGGGAGACCAGTCCCAAGCGGGCAAAGGGAGTGTATCCCAAAATGCATCATCATGGAGCTCGGCAATAATTCTAAACGTCCCCAGGGGGTATCAGTCCCCCCCGTAGGACCGCGCAAGGCGGCTGCGGGCAGCCAGGCGTATCTGGGGCTGGCTAACCCGAGTTCCACCCTTCCTAGTGGTAAAAAATGCGAACCCGTTGAGAGCGGGCCACCACCGGTATCCGGGCCGGCTGGTGGAAATACCATCCATGCGACCGAGGCGGCAGGAGAGTTTCAACCCCCGACGGCGGTTCCCGGGTCGTCGAGGGGTAAGAATGCGACCGGACGAATGGGAGGCAGGAAGAAGATCGGCATATCCGAGCTCATGCTCGACTATGATGCTCCGGATATGTTTGCGATTTCCGGAGAATAGGACTGCTAACCTCATCAATGATGAGTACCGACAGCGGTACAAATGCTCTTTTCGCTCGTCGGAACAGGGGCCGCGAGGAAGCTGGTGACGGAGAGGAAGGCAGCGATGATCCTTCATTCGAAGATGTTCCGCTGTTTTCCCGTAGAACCCCGAAGCCTAAAGGAAAGAGAGGAAGAGGCCGTCCACCAACCACCGGCGAGTACGTGGGGCTGGCCAAGGCAAAGGCGGATTACTTACGGCAGGAGCGCCTGGAACTCCAACTACAGGCGGAGAGAGAGCTCCTGGAAATGCCTTTGGAGCGTAGGAGCACACGACGTACAACTCCTGCACTAACACCAGCGTCGGAGGTGCTATCACCCCTGGAGGAGAGCGGAAGCGACGACCCTACGCTCACTGTCACCCAGCGTATGGGTCGCGCACTTGAAGTTATTAATTACGTGGCGGAAAGGTCCTCGAACCTCAAGGGGACCTTTGTCAACAAATTGAAGACGGCGGCGGCGAGCCTACGGGAGGACGCGAAAACTCTGGCGGCGCGCACTGTCTCTGACGAAACGGCGCGCTTACAGCAGGCGAACTCCCGCCTTGAATCTGAACTTAAATCTCAGAAACAGCAGATAGCAGAGCTGGAGGCAAAAGTAAAAGACCTTCAAAGGAGGAGCACACCACCTCCCCCTCCAGCTATAAACACGGAACAGACTCTAGCTCCTCCTAACATCAAGGAGCTAGAAAATCGGTTGATGGGGCGCATGGTTGCGCGACTCAACGCCAGAATCGAGGGGTTGGAGCCTAGGCTGAATCCTGAGCCACGCCTGCGCCCTACCCTTAACCATGACAGAAGAGTTGAAGTGAACGCCTCCCCCTCGGTCATCCAACAGACGAAGTCACCCGCTGCGCCTGCAGCTCGGAAACCCGCGCAAAGCGTTCCCTCTGCGCTCGAGAACCCGGCTCCCCCGAGAAGGCGCAAACCACCTCGAAGGACGGAACCCGCTGCGGAAAAATCCGCAGCGAGGGAGCCACACCCACTTCCGGTGGCCCCACCCAACACAGAAGTGGGCTGGACCACGGTGGTGAAGCGAAGCCAACGAAGAAGAGAAAAAGGGATGGCATACCGGCAACCACCACCTTGCCGAAGCAGCCTCCTCCACCCCCGAAAAAGAAGGCCCTTCCTCGGCAACCTAAACTGCACGCGCCGAAGACGGCAGCAGTGGTGCTGACACTGGAGTCAGGTGCCGAGGAGAAGGGCCACTCATACGCCAAGGTGATTGCGGCCGCCAGAGCCAAGGTGAGCCTTGCGGAGCTGGCCATTGAGGGTGTCCAGTTCCGTAGGTCTTTGACTGGGGCGGCCGTTATCCTCGTCACGGGCGATAAAAAGGAGACGAGCGCGGTTGACCTAGCCGTCGCACTCAAAAGAGTAGTCGACCCAAACGTTACGCGGGTTACCGTTCCAACGAAGAAGGTTGATATGTTGGTCTCCGGTCTGGACGAATCCGTCCAGCCGGAAGAGTTAAAAGTGGCACTCGCAAAAACCGGCGAGTGTCAGGTCGAGGAGGTCCGGGTGGGGGAGATTCGCCAGGGCCGCTACACCATGGGTACGGCATGGGTGTGTTGCCCGGTGGAAGCGGCAAAGAGGATTGCCTCCGCCAAAAGGGTGCTGGTGGGTTGGTCCGCCGCGAAGACGAAAATCCTCCAGCCCCGTGAAATGAGATGCTTCAGGTGCCTCGAGTCGGGGCACCTGAGGGTAGATTGCAGGGCGACGGTGGACCGGAGCACGCTGTGCTATCGGTGCGGGGAAGCTGGGCACAGGGCATCAACGTGCTCGTCAATGCCCAAATGCCCATTGTGCGCGGCGGCTGGGAACCCGGCGGACCATCGCCTTGGGGGCAAGGACCGGAACCACTTACCATATAAGGGGTTTTTGATTGGGTAATTTATAGACTTGTTTTCACAAACCCTATCAATACGGTAAGCATTTCATCGACTTACTGCACCGAAAGGCTAACCAAAATAATACAGTTAATTAGGGTAAGCACTTACCGCATCCGAAAACCCCATTGAGGCTAACCCTATCAATAGGGTTTACACGCGCACAAGCAATTCAAGTTTTTAAGTGAAATGCATTAGACTTATAGTTGCATAACCGTTTACGTGTGTAGTTATCGGCAGTGCATCCGCAGCCGCAAAATATCGCCCCATCAAATAATAAGGAATAATAAGTTATTCCCACTAAAGTTAATTTTCGTGTGACTCGTCAATCAGTTTACGTTAAGATGTCGCCGCGCTGCGCGCCAGTCGCGGTGCAGCTTGTTTGTTTTTACAAATTTTTATTTAGCTTGCACTGTATGTATGTATGTATACAATTTTTTTCGGGTCAATTTTTTTTAATAAAATCGTTTCCGTTCTGAACCAAATACACGAAAAGACAGCTTTTTTTGCGTATTAAATGTTTGTGAATAGCAAAATTTGTGACAAAATTTGTAACTTTTTACAACAAAGTTCCACATAGTGTAACTGACTTGCCTTTTTTTAAGTTTAAAGCGCATGTAAAAAAGACTAATGAGTAAAGGATATTATAAAGTCGACGATTATTTAAATGATGCCAATGCGTGTTTAATATGAAGTTATTATTTTATTCGTTATAATGTCAATAATCGTGTTGTTGTTATAGCTATTGATGTTAACAAATATTGTTGTCAGAAAAGAACTGACACTGATTTTGAATTATATAGACTAAGTTATCATATGTTTGGTAACAACATACCTATTTTATTGTATTATGATTAGTGTATTTAGTCTATAACTTATTTTTTTACATTTTAAGTGTATGTAAGCATACCGATTGTATTTTTTTAACTTTCAATGACTATGTAACAAAACCAAAATTGTAAATGGCGATTTAAAAGAGATAAAAAAATTTGACCTTTCGAGTTTCTTGCCTGTTCTTCTCGAGAAGGCTCTCCCAATTTCCGAACAGGTGTAGCTTCATCTTTTTTTTCATTACTACTTGTATTTGCAGACATCTTGAGTAGGTATATTCAGGATGTATGCACATACAAGGTTAAATATGTTTCCTTTAAATTAGAATGTTTTGCTTTGTTTTGACGTCAATAAGTGCCTGTAAAGGCCTAGGTTGAATAAAGATTTTTGAATTTGAATTTGTGCGTGTTGTCATTCTTAAGGACTTATTCGTCAACTGGCGAGTGCGAAACTCGCGAGCGCGCGCCAGTTGGTACCTTCCGTTTTTTTTTTTTTTTATGTCGTCAGCTCGCGCGCGCTTGTAAAGTACAGTCAAATAAAAACAGATTGAAACCAAAAACTATAAAAACTAGCTATTGCCCGCAGCTTTGCCTGGGTTGGAAGGTTGGTAACTAAGTCTTTGTGTTTTGTTTTCTGGGTTGGAATTGAATTTTAATATCTGTTATGTTTACGATTTTTCGGAATATGTACAATCGCATTTGGTTTTCATTTTCGGACCAAAACGTTGCTCTGCCCAGATTAGCATGCTTAAGCGTGCTTTGGTTTTTATAATAAAAAATAAGCATTTAATACTGCCGCCTGTAGAGAAAATATGGAATAAAACAGTTAATCTTTAACTATGGACGTGGAGTCTCTAAGGCCCCTTGTCTACAAATATAGGGACAATCATATTTTTATTTCCTTCTACTTTTAATCAATTTTTCTTTATAAATGTTCAATATAATCAGCCGAGTGCGTCAGAAAATATCGATAAAGCAATTGTATTACGATTGTTTTTGTTAAGTAGGTAGGTGTCATTTTTCTATTTTTTTTACCTACGAGCTTTCTTTTATGTTTAATTTGCTTATTAGAGTTCATAATTGAGGAAAAAGTAATTTTTCTTGTTTGATGAGACTTATTCCTATAATTATTGTCACATAAGTTCTTTATTTCGTTATACTAAGTAAAATGTATTACAATTTTATTTAATTTGTATTGGTTTAGTTTGATTTGAACCTATTTATTACAATTAAGACATAAATTTTAGCCTAATATTAAAAAAAACGTGTGAACTGCGTAACGAAGAACAGGGGCCTCAGTGACCCCGTCCATAGAAGTGTAAGGAATAAATGACGTCCAAAATTAAACGCGAAGCAGTGAAAAATATTTGAATGTGGAAGTTTTTAGTGATATTAATGTATTGTAGGGGTAAATTGATGATTTTACTTAGTTAAAATAAGTATTATAGTTACGTCTTCTAATGTGAAACGTATACTTAACTTTAAAACTTAACAAAAACTAAAATTTTCACAAAAAATATCGAGAAGAAATTGCACTCGTGTCAGCAATAGCAATGGCGGGTGCTACCTGGCTAAATGCAATTGTTCAAAATCAAAAAAATCAAAATCATTTATTCATTCACAATTGAAAATGGTAGGTATAGTTGCAGATGGTCAGCTTTAAAAAGGTTCAACATTTTCTAGTTATACTACGACAACATGTGAATATGTGTTACAATAAAAGTTTAAAAACTAATTCTAAAACCAATTATTACTTTAAAATTCTTTAACAAAAAAAAATACATAGCAACCATTTATATAACTCAACTTTAAATCTGTTAAATGTTAATTTTTTCTGGTAAGTTATTATACAGTGTGTCCCCGGATAAGGTGCACAGACGAAAATGGGTGAAACTAGACTATAATTTATCGATAAAAAAAGAGATTTTTTTTAAATTAAATTGTTTAATATCTTTTTAAGACCTTTTGTGTTTGTAAAATTGTAACATTGTAACCACTACGTGGATTTTGTTCAAATAAAAACAATAATGATGCCAAAAGATTAACACTGTATGGTAAATAAAAAGAAATACATAAAAGCAGTCAATAGGGAGAAAATCATTTTTTTTTCACTAATTTTGAACATAAAAGTGTAAAATTTTGAGTAAATGTTTATTTTTACCAAATACTCGTAATGCCCCCTATAACAATTTCTTTTTATTACCTCTTATTAATCCAGATCTTATAACCTTTTCAACAAAAAAAAACAACATTCTGTCTCTAATACATGCTTAGCTACGAGGCTTTAATTGAGGGGCCTGCTAACGCGCCGCTGCCTTTTTGTCAACCGCTGAGATAGCTTTTCTTAAATTGGAATTTAGTTAAACACAAGCATTTTTTAAACTTAAGCTAAGCTTTCTCAGTGTAAATGAAATTGATTAAAACAAGAAAAACAAATCACAATAAGTATTTATTACAAAAAATATAAAAAAAAAACACTTTTTATTAAATTAATGCATTAAATGTTCAAAATGGCCACCACGCTGTTGCAAGCACATCATTGCACGTAAGGAAATCTGTTGCGTAGCCCTGCGGACCATGTCGGGGTCATTTTTAATATTTTCCGCACATTGGACAATGCGATCGTGAAGTTCGGCCTCCGTATTAACGGTGGTGCTGTACACACATTGTTTCATCCACACCCCATAAAAAGTAATCCAGTGGTGTCATGTCAGGTGAGCGCGCTGGCCATCCCACAGGTCCTCCTCGACCTATCCAGCGATTGGGGTAGCTTTGATTCAGGAAATTTCGCACAATCGTGGCGTAGTGAGCAAGGCATCCGTCCATTTGGACAAACATATGTCTTCTTCTTGTCAGCGGCACATCCTCTAACATAAGGGGGATCCTTTAAACAAATAGAACGACTCCGCACTTTTAATACTATTTGGTAACATGTTAAATAGTACTACTGACTGATAATTAGCGCTGTGCCGGACTACTTTCAATCTAGGTATAACATCCATTTGGATTGCTTTCCTTCTAGTGCTTTCCCGGTTATATCGTTCCTCTGAGGACTCACGTTGAAGGAGATGCTTCTTACAATCACTCAACAAAACCATAAGATACAAACATGGGACAGTTAGTATGCCTAAATTTCTGAAATGCTCCTTACAGGATTCCCATGGTGGAATCCTTAAGATTGTCCTGATTGCCCTCTTTTGAATTTTAAAAGCCTCACTAACATTATAGTCATAGCTATTGCCCCAGCATCAAATGGAATACCTTAGCCTTGACTCCACTAATGAGAAATACAATGTCTTCAGTTGCGACAAAGTTAGTTCATCCCTAAGACTTCGAAGAGCATAGCATGAAGAGTTTATCTTCTGCTTGATGGATTCAAGCTCACATTTCCAGTTCAAGAAAAGGTTATAAGATCTGGATTAATAAGAGGTAATAAAAAGAAATTGTTATAGGGGGCATTATTTGGTAAAAATAAACATTTACTCAAAATTTAGCACTTATGTTCAAAATTAGTGAAAAAAAAATGTTTTTCTCCCTATTGACTGCTTTTATGTACTTTTTTTTGTTTACCATACAGTGTTAATCTTTTGGCATCATTATTGTTTTTATTTGAACAAAATCCACGCAGTAGTTACAATGTTACAATTTTACAAACACAAAAGGTTTTAAAAAGAGAATAAAAAAATAAAAAATCAATATTAAATACAATTTAATTTAAAAAAAAATCTCTTTTTTTAATCGATAAATTGTAGTCTAGTTTCACCCATTTTCGTTTGTGCACCTTATCAGGGGACACACTGTATATAGAGATACACATACAACAACAGTTAATTATGAATTTTGTACAATTTGGTCGAACACCAGGGTCAAGTCTATTTATATATCTTGTATATTTATTTGGAAATAATTCTTTAGTACTTTTAAAGAGACTACTATTTTATTTTACAAATTTAGCAATTTTAAATATATAGGAAGGGGTAGTAAATTAAGTTTCTTAAAGAGTATTCATAGTGAAATTCACTCACATTGCTTAGTTTTGGACAGTTAATATAATAGGTAATAAGCCAAATTTTTGAGTCATTGTGATATTGTTGATAATTATTAGGGAAATAAGCAGGTTTTGTCATGTTGATTTATATATTTATCTCAAAACTATGTTTTATTTTAAACTTACATCGTATAAAGTATTTTAAACATTAAAAAGGTACCTACTTTAAATTTACTTAAACATTTTTGTAGCTGACTGTACATAAATATGTCAGATTCCACCATCGAGCGAGTTGACGACAAAAAAATTAGGTAAAATCGGAAGGTGCCAACTGGCGAGCGCTCGCGAGTTTTGCGCTCGCCAGTTGACGAATAAGTCTTCTTAAGTTATTAGGAATTTGCTGCGGTAACATAGGATTTCCCAGATCTCGAAATCGGCTGAACATAGAAGTTTGAAAAAAATACCGATAATAGTCCTTAATTTCTTCAAATTAGTTCAAGCATTAGTTTTTGATTTGCTTGATTAATAAAAATGTAATGGCAAATGTTGCTATTCACAAACATTCAATACGCAACAAGAGCTGTCTATTCGTTATTTTAATGCCCTAAAAAGAGGAAAATAAACATTAATTTATTACGTGATACATTTTTTATTAAACTATAAAAGCTTGCCGCAAGATTTTTTTAATAAAACAAATATTTTTTTAGACTTACCAATATCAAGATCAACTTAAATAGGTAAGTATTGTATTATTCTTTATCTACAATCTCGCGACAAGCTTATATATTTTCATAAAAAAATGTATTATGTAATAAATTGAAGTATATTTTCCTCTTTATTGGGGCATTAAAATAAGAGCTTGTTATTAAAAATCTTTTTTTGATGGCCTCAGTTTTGAAGCTAAATAATTCACTCAAATTCGTCCTAAATATACCTACTTATTTCCTTATAGGCCTATTTATAGGCCTTTGAAAAATAAATAAATAATAAATAATTACTCACGTTACAAAGCTCGCCTTATACAAATATTCAATTCTTCCTCATTGTCTCTATTAGATTTATAGCTGTATTATAGATTCCATGTTTATAATAATTTAACATAAAACTTGAAAACAGATATCAGTGTCAATCTAATAAATAAGAAAACACTGCCGTCCGCCGCCCTCACCGTCGGCGTCGGTCGAATCAATCAATGTTAGTAAAAATCGCGAAAATGTGCGGAAGCAAGATAGGAGACAATAGGGTAACCTTATTAGTTGGTAAGCACTTAAAATTAAAGGTATAGATACCCAATGTGATTTGGTAAGTGCATTGGAAGCAGTTAAGCTTATTCAAAAAAGTTACCGCAAGGAAAGACTAACCCTATCAATGGGGTAACCCTATCGTTCGGTAACCTTTTGATAGGGTTTCCCTAACAATCGGCTTAATCAAATAAAGGGGTTTTCCGGTCCTTGCTTGGGGGTAAGACCTGCTCTGCCCCTAAAGCACCCATTAGCAGAAGAAGGAGGAAGGCAGCGCTAAGCCGGGCACCCGAGGCCTCAGGCGGGACGGAGATGGAGGTTACCGAGGACGTCATCGGGACCCCCATCATCCAGGAGGAGGCGGTAGCAGGAAGGGATGTACCCCGCTCAAGAAATAGTCCCAAGCCCCAGGGCACCTAGTGCCGGGACGTGTCGGGGTGTAGGGCGGCGCACAAAATCTGCGCCGCCGATAATGCAGCAGAGCCACGCGTCTCTTTGGCGTTACGCGAGTCCGGCAACGGATCACTCACGGACAGGGGGTCAGTGGGAACAAGGCCTCACTGTTGTCCCCTTCCCCCTGTCTCGTGATGGACGGAGGAGCTGTTGGGGGTTTTTAGTGGGTAGGCCTGGACCGATATGGCCCAGGGAGTCCCACATACCCTCGTGGTTTGGCTCGACCACGAGGGATGCGTAAAAGCATTTTACCCCTACCAAAAAAAAAAACAGCCAATATTGAGTTATCAATGGGCTGAAAGCTAATTTAGAATAATAAGATATAATTGGGTGTTGTTAATAATGTGAACACACATTTAAATTGATTCGCAGCATACACGTATTCCACAAGCTATCCTAAAAGACTGGTATTTGTCACGGCAGGTATACAGCAAACGGCAACCGCGAATGGTTAGCCTTTATGAGCAATGGAGCGTTCAGTTCGGTCCGTTCGGCAGGTTAGAAATGTGCTCAACGGTTGAAAAAGCAAGGCAACTGTTAATGCGTCGTGAAAGTGTTAATTATTCCGCTACGCACCCTAGTATTGTCTTACAACACCTTGTATAATACATGTGGGTAGCGTTTGATTTATAGATGAGATTGATATGATCAAAAACCTTCTCGTATACCTAAGGTCGAATTCTGGCTGCTTTTAGGCAATAAAGAAAATAACAACTTTGAGGGAGGTACTCTTTCTTAATGTGTAAGCGCATGTGATGTAATAATGTACCTTCTCGCAAAAAGTTTATTTTTAATAAGTAGGTATATTATTAATATAAATAAATGGATTTTTACGGAAAACAATTGTAAGGTTTTTTTAAAAGTTGAGTTCTGTGCGTTGGTTTAGTCATATCTAGTCATTGTTTAGTTGTAGTTTGTCTATAATTTACACTGTGGGAGAATCTTCATTTCTATTTACTTAAAGCACAGATAATATAATACTACAGTATAAAAGGAAATTCTGACGAACTTAAGGAGTTCTAAGGCTTGAGATTTATGGATACTGTCTATATTCGACTAATTCTAGTGACAAATTTATTTCCTACTAGTGGGCGCGGCAGACGTTGTCCTGCCCGAATACAGCGCCATCTATCGGGTCCAACGTTTAAACCTTCCTTGGGCCTATTCAAATACACACAGAAAATTTCGTAAGAATCTGTCGAGCCGATTTTTGAGTTTTAGCGAGACTAACACAAATTTCATTTTTATATATAAGAAGAAGAAGACGAAGAAGAAGAAGATTGTTGTTTCACCCTATGTGTAAAATTATTTTCAACCATTTAACGGATCAAATTAAGGTTACTAAACGATACTTCATGCATCATAAATAAATACAAAATTGTTAAATATTTAATAAAAATTACCAACATCAATTTGAATTCGCTCAAGGCTAGAAATTTCTGTACATAAAATACACTAGTTACAGACGATTAATGGATAAATGTTGATGTATTACCTATCCCTCTTATATGTTTATTACGCAAACGGTTAGTTAGCTCGTTGCATCAAGCAACTCATGCATGAAGCCCTGATTTACGCATGTGATAGCAATAGCTACACGCTAAGTTACAATAATTCGATTTGCATGTAAGCACGTTTTTACGGACCTGGGTAAGTCGATTACCGGGTGAGAGTTCTAGGTCACAACGTATAAAATAAGCATTGTTACGTCATAATTTGTACAAGGTCAGCAATATTTAATGTTTTCTCTTCATTCAATCGTCAGAGCGAAACGTGAAATTGTTAAATACATCGTTATTCTAGTTCAAAAGTATTTTTGCAGAGGCATGCTGTTTGCTTGAGGAGCAGCTGCTGTGTGTGACATTCCTGTATAATAAGGACTTAATAAGGACGCTAGATAGACTTCTAACAACGTTGGAATTCTAACTTTAAATGACACATGAAACATGGTTTTGTGTTTAATTTATTTATTTAGCGGATCCCAAACAAAGTAAGTTTTCAACAAAAAACAATTTTGAAAGAATTTGTTATAAGTGGTTATTGCCTATCCTATTTTTGTTATAAATCTGAATTTTTTTAAGTACAAAGAAGCACAAAAGAAATATGCACATTCGTCATAGAAATTATACAGGCAATTATTAATTTGCCTTCGCCTCAGATTTTGTTAAGTTACTCACCTGAAACGTTTTTTTGCTAGGTACTGTAGTGTTATCTACCCTGACTAATTCAGAAATTAAAATTACCTAGCGCTGTACGGCTTGATCTTACAATTTTTTTGGACAGCTATTGCGTCATCGCATTTTGCTAACGTTACCGCCTTAACTGCATCTGCATTCCATATCATAAAAGCAATAACAGCTATACAAACCAGATCAAATCGGTTTCAATGAGTAGATATAATATTGCGGATTTCCGTTGACTAACTTACAAAATTGTATTATACATTAAGATCAAGCGATAAGGTTCAGCATAAATTAATGATTCTAATTCTTTGTTAGTTGAGTTTTCAGTAAATGCATTTCAAAAACGCGTGTTTTTCTATTAATCTCTATATAAAAAGCGAAGAAAGATAGGCGATGAAGGAAGGATAGGAAACTTTTGTCAGATATGCTATTATATAAATTTTTTGTTACAATAGCTCAACATATTAGTTATATTTTTACACTTTTTACTAGCTGCCCGTTCCGGCTAATAGCGCACGGTACACCCGTGATGAAGCAAAGAGACAATTTTTTTCTATAACCAATCATGCAATAAAATACAAACAATTACAAGAAACTGTAAAACTTATAGCCAATTGCACTAACCTTGTCTTAGCTTAGGACGATCTTTAGTGGCATGATGTCACATTCTTTTCATTAAAGACAAGAAGTGACAGCATTCTTCTTAGGATTGTCTTAGCTAAGCCAAGGTTAGTGAAATTGGCCATTAATGTCAATCCAATCTGTCAACATTTTTGAAGATCTTCCTACCGTCTTCTATCTTATGTCATCAATCAGTTTTTAAATTTCGAGATTTGTCAACCCAAACTGTTATCTTTTGTACAATTTTACAAATGTTTTGTACCTAACAAACCTTGTTCTGACAGTAATTAGCCAGATGGGTGCAGCCGTTTTTGGCAATGATTGTTATTTATAATTTCCGAGTGTAATTGAATGCCGAATTAATATTTAAGGCGCATATAGGTTAGACATAAGGGTGCTTGTCTCAGATCTGGAAACCGAAACTATGGAACTATGGAACTTTCCGAGTTAATCGACTTTAAAAGCAAAAACGTCCAAGCGACAACCATAGTCCAGCTGACTAAGGAATTAACACAAAAGAAATGTAAACGCTGAATAAAGACACAAGGTATACGCTGATGTAGGGCTGTCGACACTAAGGATCGAAAAATAAATTATTTAGATGTTTTAGAAGAAAAGTAGCTCGATTAGCCCTGATATTTTTCAATAGAATCTCTACTTCTGATGGACACATATCTTTAAATATTATTTCGGTGTTCCGTCACACCCTGTCTGAATACACTTTACCGCATTAGAAAAAATACATTTTCTCAAATATGCTACGACATACAACCATATCTTACACAACCGTCTTTGGGATAAATCATAATTGCAGTGCTGGGCCAGGCAGCGGCCAATAGCGGCAATTTTTATCTGGTGTATTCGAGCGGCTGGCAATGTAATTTGGAAATGGAACGAACTTCTTTAAAGGCCATGCATGATTATTAAAGAGGTAACTCACTTAAGTTTTGTTTAAATATCTAATTGGCACGACAAACTGAATGCTTTGTTACACGAATTAAACAAAAAAGTAAAAAAGAAATCGGTTGTTGAGCGCAGCTTTACTTTTCTTTATTTTATTGTTGTCTATTTATGATATTGCTTAAGATGAGTTCAAGTGATAAATATATTTTAAGTTGAGAAGCAAGAAATTCAAGAAACGCCATAAAAGCTTTTATTGAAAATTAACCACTGAAATCAAGGGACAATACTTAAAAACTTCAAAATATAAAAAGTAATTAATCGCATTATAAAAAGTAATTAATCGCTCACTGCAAACGTTTTCTTACCTTAGTAAAATGGCAACAAAAGTAAAACCAAATTTTCTTTGGGTAATATATTCAATGTTAAAACGATACTAATGAACATTTTAATTTTATTTTATTGTTTTAGTTTAGTCGCATGTTTGAGAAAAACACTATAATACAAGCCTTGGCCACAACAGATCATTGCTGGAATCTGTCTTGAGGGCCGCGCCAGAAATGTACTATTTTATTTTGTTCATTACAATAAATGTAGGTAGTTAGTAAGGACGGATTTATCTCTAATTGAGACCTCTTCCAGCCAACCCATATTAATATCGAAATATAATACTTAATATAGGAATTTCCAACAAAAGATATATGTTTTTCGACGAGTTCCTATTAGAAAATTCATGATTAGTATTAGGTCTATACCTGAATCCACTATGATACATAATCCATAACATGTATTATTTATTACTAAGCATCTATTATTTCAAGCATGCATACAAACAATACCTAATATTAGATAGATTGTAAATTACTTAATGGCATACATTTTGTATAATAAATATGATATTTGGTAGTGTTTCAGCAAATTCGGAAGACTAAAACTAATTTAACATGTATTTAATTTTAATTAAAGATAAAAGTAAATGCGTGTGCAATACCCACAACTAGTTCAAATGTATTTGTACTAATAATTAGAAGGGTAAAAACAAGGCTTGCCGGAAAGATGACTCTGAGATGGCTTATAAAGATAAACGGACGAAATAATTAAACAACATTGAATTACATATCCATACGCTTAGCACAATTTTTATGAAGAGGTAATGTCAATGTTAAAAGTGATTTCATAGAAATGGGCGTCATTAAGTTAAATCCTTAAAAGTATGAAATTTACTAAGTATTAGAATATACTTAAGTATTGATTTTTCTGTGTAATTGTCGAAAAAATATATCTTACAAAATAAGTGATTTTTATTTAATAGCTTCAATAATTACATTATTTTTAAAAAAGACGTAAGTATTTTTAAAAATTATCAATTCAAATATTCATCAGTAACTAAAAATGTCTAGAATGCAGCCCTATATTTTAATAATGGGTATTTAAAATATATTGTATACATACCCATTGAATTCATATTTTGAATTCAATGAAAATTTGTTAAAACGAGAGTCCAATCTCAATATTAATATAACATTTTTCAATTAATGTAGGTAAGTAAAATAATATTATTTTATTATTTTAATTTTTACTTAAAGCTTGCTGACCCGGTGAACTTTGTATCCCCTTGACAGATGCCAGATCTAAATAAATAATCGCTAGGTGTTCTGTCATTTTCATACAAAACTACCACGACTTTATATTATTTTAAAGCTTTTCTTTAGGATTTTCCATATTACCTTTATTTTAAACCAATCCTTGTAATATAAAAGAAAAAATCTAAATATTCAGATCGGTCAAGACGTTTTAGCGAGAGTTATAAACGGCGATTTATTGTTAGAAAATAGATTATACACTACAATGTAAGAATAAGCAGGTGAAATTGAAACACTAAAATAAATAAAATAAAGCGTATGGACGAAACAGCTGCTTGTAAGGTAGTAAGATTCCTCAGGTCTGCTTTTAAAAACTAGGATTTTAGTAAGACGCCACCACAATTAACCACTCGGAAAATGCGGCCTGACATCCTTGGTAAATAAGTCAGTCCCGACATCTGTCCTTTTGGAACACTTAAAACAAGTTCCTTCCCTACATGCCAGATACATTCAAACAGCACATATGCACTTCGTCATTCAAGATAACAATATTATGCGTGTACGCTTCATTTATTTAACATTTCACTGCGGGGTGAATGTTTATGTAGGAATTTAAGTTGTTATTAACGTCTACGTAAATTTTTGCCTTTGATATTAAACAGTTTTACTTTTTTAATTTTTCGATATTTAACATGTGTATGTTTTTTTTTATTAAATACCACTATATGTATTTACTTGTAGCCACACAAGCGTCTCCTTTCCACAAAAATAGATTGCTCACTCCGCCAAATGAAGCGATGACCGTCCATTAATATAAATACTTTCATAAAGCTATTCTTTTTAATTCCTTAGGATAGAGAAAATAATTATCCTATACATACTTAGACGTTACCAGTAAACTTACGCTGCACGAAAGAAAGAAAGTAATAACCATAATTTGCAATAATATGGTAATACTTACAGGTTCTTTCACTCTGGTTCAAACCTATTCTGTTTAACTCGTCAACGTGCAAATGTTATTACTTATGAAGATTACAATTAATCGATCAGACCATTTTGGAAATCCTATCACACATTATTATTAAACATAACAATACAAGATGTAGGCGTTAAAAAAGTTGTGATTATTGTTACGCAATATAAATGTCAAAAAGAAAAATTCCGTGAAAGTCACACAGAACATTTTTTTAACTCATAGAAATCTAAATAGTAAGACTTTTTTAAAAATATGACTTAATAGAAAGTTTTGTGATTCGTCACATTTTTTCCTTCCTTTTTTTCTATTCGATACGTCTTTTAGCTGATAAGGAGAATAATGGGCTCAAAAAGTTATCAGCTACATCAGAAATATCGACATTTACAAAAAAAAAAAAATATGTCGTTACCATACACAGCAATATTTGTTCACATAAATAGTTATGTCACAACAATATTTATTTACATTACAACGAGTAATGTCTACAAATTACCAACGGGCATTGGCATCATTGAAATAATATCAGTGACTTTATAATAACCTTTATTAATAAGAGTCTTTTTCACATGCGCTGTTATGATAACGCAAATCAGCAGTAACACTGTCGAACTTTGTTGTAAAAAGTTATTTTCCCCATAAAAGTCCCCAGTTTTTTGAAGCCGATGCTGTATATTGCAGTGGCGAGTTTATTTTTATTTCTTGTATTAAGTCCACCAACTTTAAAAAAACACTTTTTGCCCTGATGACATTACTCTGATCTGCCCCCGTAGCATGAACACCGTTGCTGAAAAATCCAACTTTTTTAACAGTTCATATCGATATATCGTTTTATCATATCGTGTTTCAGTGGTCATGCTAGGAAGCTGGTACATGAAAAGTACCAAAATTAAAAATTATTTTTTTCAAGAATATCCTGAACAGAGCAAAGCAGTACTTCACTCCAAGCCAGCGGCTAATGCTTTATAAGCACAAATTCGGCCGCATATGGAGTACTGCTCGCACCTCTGGGCAGGAGCTCCCAAATATCAGCTCGACCCTCTTGACTCCTTGCAATGGCGTGCATTACGCATCGTCGGTGATCCTAATATCACGGCCTCAATGGAGAAGCTGGAGCAAAGGAGAGACTTTAGTTCTCTCTGCGTGCTCTATCGGCTCTTTAACGGAGAGTGCTCTGAGGAACTGTTTGCAATAGTGCCCTCTTCATATTTTTACCACCGCACCACCCGCCATTGCAGTAGAGTTCATTCATATTACCTGGAGTTCGGTTTCAGCGTTCATTCCTTCCACGTACGTGTAGGCTCTGGAACGAACTCCCAGCTGCGGTGTTTCCTGAGCGCTACTATATGTCCTACTTCAAACGAGGCTTAAGAAGAGCACTTCTCTCCAGTTAGGCAGTGACTGAACTGTGCCCCTGGCATTGCAGATGTCCATGAGCGGTGATTACCACTTAACATAGGTGGGCCACAGGATCGTCTGCCATCGTTAGCAATAAAAAAATATAATGTGTTACGGTTTAGATAAGTCATGTAGGCAACAGAGCCAAAATTCTTATTTTTGTTATTTTTCCGTATGTCCGTCCGTCCGTGAACATACTTACAGGTTTAGAGAAGTGTTCGATTGAATTGAAATTGTGCCAGTATGTAGATTCATCTTAATATCTAGTTTGAGGAAAGTTATGTCGCTTTTGGAAATTCAACGCCCTTCAAAACGTACTTTTAAGAGGGCAAATTTTATTTCATTTTAGGGTTCCCTACCTCAAAAGGGAAAATGAAAATGAAACCACTTTGTTCTCCATCTGTCTGTCAAAATCTCTTTTCTCGGGAACGCGAAGAGATATGATATTTTTTTAAATATTCGGTCTCTTTCAGCTGTGGAAAAAATATTATTCTAAGTCAACACGATTCAAGGATGTGACTGTTTATGTCACATATATTGGTAAATTTTGCGAATTTACAAGGGAATCAAAACCTGTAGGGTACTTAGCGTTGACCTAGAATCATGCAATTTGACAAGAACGAAGGTCCAGAAAATCGTAAATATGTACATAACTAGGAACTAATATACTTACTTAGATAAGTTTGTACGGAACCCTCGGTGCGCGAGTCCAACTCGCACTTGGCCATTTTGAATATTATGATCGATCTTCCAATACAGTTCTATCAAGGTTTCAAATATGAATATTATTTAGGAGTAGGTCCTATTCACATTCAGTAGATTCAATCAATTCTATATTTGAATCAACAGGAAATTACAAACGTTCGTACGCAGTCTAAAACAAATTACAAATTCATAGAATTCAGGGTCTAATGTATGTGCCTTTTCATCTGTTTTCATATTACGTTCTATGTTATTGTGTTGCCGACAGCCCCTAAGATGTCTTCTGACGTTGACAAATAGACAGAGGCGCGCATTGCGACAGTGTTCCGATGGGCCTCGCAGAGACCCGTATATTATACGGTGAAGGCCGAAAATAGAAAATCATGATTGTACAATAACTGATTCAGGAGTTAACAACAACGGATCAGCACTTTTCTTCTATGCACTATCATTTTTCATTATTGCTATTGAATATGTTAGGTACTATAGATATAGTCCATTTTCGGATTAAGTAATAAATCTTAGAATCTATCAAAGTGAATTGGTTAAAAAAGTTTTTGTATAAAAACCTTTCAGATATAATATTTTATGACGATCAAGTCAGAACAACGAGGAGTCAACTGCATTTTTTGAATATTAGTTTCTGGAAAATATGCAAGTAGTACTCACTCAATACGCTGTGTATGGCGCTCTATGGCGAATCACAGACAGAGAGGTTTTGTTGGTAAAAGTTGTGATTGCAAAACAAAAATAAATTGTCAATGAACAATGATAATGCAATATCTGCGGTTTTGTTGACTCAACACCGGCTATTCACTTTATTGACTGCTCATGTCATATTGTGCGAAACGAACCGATGTCTGTGACCGATGTAAACAAAGGGTAAGAAACAGCGCACACGAAAACAAATTAAACAATATGACTTTATGTTATAATTGAGTGAACAGCATTTTAAAATGAAACTGTTTTGTGCAATCTGTTCTTTTAGTGTTACTGTTTTGAACAGTATTACCTATTACCTACAGTTTCTTCTTGTTAAATAGCAATTCTGGTAATGACCTCGTAATTATGTTCGTACCTAAAAAACTTTTTTTTGCACGTAAACATGTAGACAAATCTGTCTTTTCAAATTTTATCCTAAGCTTTGTGTCCTTGCTATGATTCTTTCTATGCCAACACTTTAATAAATTGTTCATGTGTAGGTCAAAGTGTAAAAATATTTAAAAAATTAAGTACTTTAATATTTAATTCAAGATATTGTTGAATTGCCAATTAATAAATCCAAAGCAAAAGTAAAAAAAAGTTTAATGAAGAAAGGCTATTACAAGGTTAACGATTATCTTAATGATAGGAATGCATGGTCTGTCTAACACGCTCGCATGTTTTGTACTGTTTTTTTTTAAATTACTTATTAATGTTTGATATCTTCATATGGTTATACCGGGTGTAACAGAATACCGCAATAATATTTAAGGTTGTTGATTCACAAAAAAAATTGTTTATGACTACTCTTTGTATTTTTATTACATGCCTACTTTCGATTTAATACGCTTAACAGTTCAGCGTATTAAATCGAAAGTAGGCATATACTTAATAAAAATAGAAAGAATAGTCATAAAACATTTTTTTTGTTAATCAACAACCTTAAATATTATTGCGGTATTCCGTTACACCCGGTATATTTAACTAGCTGTGCCAGCGAACTACGTTTCGCCGTATATTTTTTACCCGTTTTTGCAACATTTGTCATTGATGCTCAGCTCCTATTAGTCGTGGCGTGATGTTATATAACCTAAAGCCTTCCTCGATAAATGGACTATCCAACACAAAAATAATTTTTCAATTTGAATCAGTAGTTCCTGAGATTAGCGCGTTCAAGCAAACAAACAAACAAACTCTTCAGCTTTATAATATTATTAGTATAGTATAGATTTGCATTGCTTTATATTTTATGTAACTTTTTGACATTCATAGTATGTGGTCTTTATGTTCCTAACTGAATAAATTAATCTGATTTTTATCTAAAGATATTTGTTATTAATGTCTTTTTTGAACTATCAAAAAAATTTAATGTTTTGTTTAAAGCCTAAACAAAGCCTTATTAATGTTTATAAATTGGGCGTTCTACGCCTAATAATAATGTTAAATTTATAAAAAGTGAAGAAGATAATAAAATCGATTTCTCTTTAAAGAATAGTGAAAGGAAAACAAAAAAATGTCGTTTTCACTAATCAATGCCGGAAAATGATCACTAAGTACAATGATCGTTTTTGCACAAAGCGTATTAAAACTTCGTAATTTACGATTCATACATTACAAAGACGTGAAGCCACGTGCGTAAGGCAGTAGGTGAATAATTGAATAATGCTATCTGCGCTGCCCACGAGCGGCATTGAGTTGCTGGTCGCGTCCTACCGCTCACATAACGTTCCCCAAAAGGCCGCAGGAAGGGCCACTGACTCAGCGGCCTTAGTCTATTCAGCGCCATACAAAGCCTACGCCTTTCACGAGCATCGGTGGATCTTTAGGCATAAATGACGTAATATCTGATAGCCGATTTGCATTTCTATCGACACCAGACCTTATTTATCCATCCGAGACAGCTGCGATTGATGCTAATAACTAATGAGTTATTGGTTAACTAATGAGTTTAAGGATAAATTTTTAATTGAATCGATTGATTTAGAGGGCTAGTTTTGTTTTGGTTTACTAATTTCGTCATACAAAAAATATATTATGTTTTTACTTGTGAATATAATTACATTTACGTTTAAGGTACTTATATATGTAGCACGTCAACTTCTACGGCAATTATAACGGACCGTATATATTTTAATTATATTAAAGCCTTGCATTACCCAAGCTAAGCATACCGAGGACGGAAATAATTATGAGATGTAATTTCCACCTATCTGCAGCGGCGCCTAAGCAAATAAGATAAGACATGCAAGCCAGTTCGTGCTGTATATGACGCGCGACATTACGTCGGTGTGACATGCCGATGAATATTTCTCTTATCGTCCACGTGCGTTCATTATCTTCGAATCGGTAGTAAAACTGAGCTCACGACATCCGAGTATTTCGGTGGAGTATGTTCGAAATTGCAGCTTAGCACGTACGCTTTAAAGTGCATTTGTATGTCGATAACGAAATAGCAGATTCGGTTGTAGCTGGACATAGACGTGGCGAGGCATCACTGTACAAATTAATGTGCACGCCAACGACCTGCCTATAGTTTGTTGCACTCGCGGCCGCGTTCTGAGTTGACATTGCATGGACAGGCAGGGCTGCTAGTCGCTTCCCTTCATAATATCTAACGGGACAGTACATCCTTGTCATAGTAACTTAATGACACTTAATAGGCTATGTTAAGCTGAAGCTGTCTGTGCGGTGACGATTTAGAATACGCCAGTCACCGTTTCCTTTCTTTTGCGGATGTCGTAACACTCACCTAATGGAGTTTATAGCATTTATACTTTGCGAAGAGATAAAAAGCTCACCAATATCTACTCTTGGGTATGCCGTAAAGCTCCGCTAATCTACTGGTTTGTGAAACTCGGCTAAATCTCCCTTTAGAACCTTTCCGTCCCCTGAGAAAAGCAAGATTGGGAATAGAAGGGCCCAATTCATCGAACGAACTCCACGAAGATAGGTCCAGCAGTATAAACAAGCTGGGACTTCTTCTGGGGAGGGGTCACCGGTAGGGCTAGCACGGCGCGTGGACTATAGAAGAGGAAGTGACTAACCCTCGTCTCGCCTCGCTTCATTGTCATATGAGAGAGCGAGAAGAAACATGTTGTGTTTTGTCCTGTTCTGTCCACGGTCCGTGCTACGCCTACTCGTTTGGGACTACTCAGACAGGCGTTTGGTCACCGCGATGTAGTAAGTCAGTTCCTCCTTGTCTAAGGAGATATTCTTGACTAACAGTGAAATATCCGTGGGGACTATAGTCCCCAAAATCTCGATCTTCTCGATCGACCTGGGTACTATGGTACCCAGTTCCCTTTGCGTAAAACCGCGCGGTGTGATAAAAAAATCGCGAAAAATAAAATATTTTCTCTATGGCTTTATTCCTTTGTCAATAGTCTCTTTCATAAGTTGACAAGTCATGTCCAATTTATTTTTAGTCTTAGATTGAAATAAATTTGTCATAGTCTGCGGTTTAACTTACTTGGCCGTATCCATACGTTTCTTACTCCATGACCGATGAGATTTATTGCGTACTTACTTAGTCTGTATTAGTATTTTTGTAGAGTGTTCTATATCAAAATAAACTAGAAGAATTGGGCTACATTATTATGTATGGTTTATGATAGTTTATAGTGTTATATTGCCACACTAAACGTTTTTTTCAAAAAGTGAGTATTTTTGAAATTTTAAGCACTTTAGTTACTATTCTCGTCATTATTCATTCAATTATGAATCCTTATCTAATTAACTATTATAAGTTCATTCCTTATTAAATTAGCTTTCCATACGTATTTTTTATTTAATTTTAGACACAACAATTTATTTTTTGCATTTTTTTAAATTTGAGGTCGCGCGTGCGCATCTCGCGTATATAATTACGTAATTAATCGTTTTTATTATTTTTTTCTTTTTTCATTAAAAATATTACCCAAAACTATTATATATCAAAATAATCTTCAAGAATAGGGCTATAATAATATATATGGTTATTTAAAGTTTTATAAAATAGTTTTTGTGCAAAAAATTTTTAAAAAAAATCGGGTCTTCCGCGACCTTCCGAACATTTTCGCGCTTCATTCATTTAATTATTAATCCTTATCTAATTAACTGTTATAAGTTCCTTCTATATTAAATTACCTTTCCATACGTATTTTTTGTTCTCTTGTAGACAGTATATGTCACTCTCCGCAATTTTTTGAACACTCCGTACGCGCCGGGGTGAGTCATTCCGCAATGGCGGCACCTTTGATATTTGAGATATACTACTTTTTGCTTTTGAAACCCACCACGCTTCGCGTGGCGAGCGTTCGAGTGGCTAAGGTTTTTACGCACAACGGAGAAGCTTTTAGGCTTCATCTCACCTGCGGAGCGATTACCCTTAAAAATACCCTTTTCTCTCCCGATAAATCGTATTGCGATATCCCATCCTCGTCGCCAATGTAATATCTTCAATAAAACGTCTATAAATGTTAATTTCCATTTAATAGATACAAGCACGCGTTCACTTTGTTTTACAACCAAAAACAGAGAGAAAGGCCGGCAAAACGGCTGCGTTCATCACAACTTAATAATACAGTTTTATGTCAGCGTTCACCAGCTTTAGGTCTCACACTCTAAAGCGACAAATTTGAGTTCGTCGCTGTGGCAGCGCTGTATTACAGCGCTTTTCACTATGATAGTTAACAGAGGGGCAATCGCACTATTTACCAACGTTTGAACCAAAACCAAAACGTTACCGTTCCCATATGTTTTGACATGTGACTGCTGTCAAGGTGTTGTCAAAACGTATGGGAACGGAAACGTTTCTGATTTGGTTGAAACGTTGTAAATAGTGCGATTGCCCCTCTGTTATCAATATGGCTGAAGGGTTAATACCATACAGCGCTGTCACAGGGACGAACCCAAGGCTGCCAAAACTTTAGAGAATCGCCCCGCTGATAGTAAGTGGTGAGTGGTAAGGCCGAAGATCTGGAAGCGACCTTCACCTGAACTCCTCAACAATTGAAGAAATGGATATCTTACTTCTAACTGTCGGAACACAATGATGTTTTTATTTAACATTGTTATTAATTATTATATATTGACAGTGGTAGCTAGCCAGGTGGGCTCAGAAAATTAACCATCAACCAAACCAAGCAGAAAAACTACTGCCCTCCTCCCTTCCACGGGGAATCGAACCCTGAACCTCCTGATCGACATCGGGTAATCTCAACCATTAGACCACGGTGGCGGTTGATATTATGTTGATGATGAAGCTGAAGGTCTGGCCACATTGAATCACATAGTACATATAGTCTTTGATCATTGATTCGTTTACATTGATTGCTGCGTATTATAATAAATAAATAAATAAATAATCTAATATAAACGCTGTCAGATGTTCATATAATAGTACATTACTGCCGCGGTCTATAATGTCTAGTTTGCTGGTCGCGCTGATGATGGCCGACAGCGCAGCGTAGCGCAGCTCCAGGCCGACACAGCGCGGTCAGCGTGCAGCACTTGATGGACGAGCTGAGATAAAGGCCGAGGCCTTTATAGTGAGGACAGCAAGGGCTGCAATGATGGCCAAGCTGGAAGGCCTAGAGCGTAGCTAGGCTAGCTCGAGGCAATCATAGCGTGACCAGCGAAGCAGTCATTTTGGGCCAAGGCTTGTATAGTGCTTTACTCAAAAATGCAAGGACCTAATCTAAATAAAACCAGCAAGTAATTTAAATAAAAACTTTTCCGGCCGCTCCTTGAAACAGAACGGCAAGGTCAACTTTGCTCAAACAAGGTTGTCAAAATAATGACCACATTACATGCATTTTTGAGTAAATAGAATTTTGTATATGAGCGACGCGACTGGAGATGAGCGGCTTAAAAACGCTTCGTCGTGATTGGGCCCTAATACACTTTCGCTGGGATAAAGAACTTAGTAATCGTATACAAAAGTACATAATCACCGGATTTATTTGTACAGAAGCTCTCAACGGGGAAAATTCAGTCGCAGTAAACTTTCTACAATGATTCCCTCCAATTAACGGAATGATTGGCGTGCGCGCATCTGCGCACGCGACGCGGCACGCTTGCTCTCGTCACTACTGCGCATTGTTTGAGAAGTGTGCTTCCGATTACCTGGTAATTTGATAGTCTTGCGATAGGTAATCAGGTACTGCTTCGGTGAAATGTGCGAAGATAATAATGAAGTAATCTAGTGCATTGCAGTCCAATGAATGTTTATGCAACAAAGTATTCATTCATTCATTCAAAAATCTCAAAAATAATATAAGAATACCTACACATCACATCATCACCTCTAAATATTGAAGTCGGTGCCGAGCGATGACCAAAGCCTTAAAAAATGTAATAACTAACTAGTAGTTAGTTAAAATTTGGCACCGACTTCAAAATATGCTGTTTGTATTCCAATATTATTTACTAGCTTTCCGCTCGCAGCTTCGCCCGTGTTATTTTTGTTTTCCCGTGGGAATTTTATATTTTCGCGCAAGAAAAAAATAATTGTAGCCTATGTAAATTAGGGATAACGTAGTATTCTCAATGTAAAAGCATTTTTCAAATCAGTCTAGTAGTTTCGGAGCCTATTCAATGCAAACAAACAATCAAAGCGTTTTTTTGAAGTTGGTTTTTATTTTTGTATTAAATATTTTTAATTGTCATTAAATGTTTTTTTTTTACAAAGAAAAACACAGAGATCAGAAAACCGACGAGATATTGGGAGTAGGCGTCATTCGATATCTCACGTCGAAAAACCCCCAAGTGTTGAGTGTCTCAGGGTGAGAAAGTCAACAGCACGCTATTTTATTTTTGTTTCTAGTTTCAATTTATCTATAGGTACTTACTAATATTATAAAGAGGAAACATTTGTATTTTTGTATGTTTGTATTGAATAGGCTCAGAAACTACTTGACCGATTTCAAAAATTCTTTCACTATTAGGATGCTACGTTATCTCTGATTAACATAGGCTAGAAAGTATATAAATTTTTGTACAAGTGGAGTCAGCTGGTAGATCATATAATGGAGTTGAAGCTGTTACAGGATTCATCCAGGTTAATGGTGAATCAAAATGAACTCACAACTTGAGACTCATGAGTAGTCTTCTTTTCATCTGTTAATTTAATCAGTGTAACAGATTGAGGTGTCTCCCTGTCCGATTCTTCTATAGATTCAACAGTATACAAGTCTTGATTGAAGAAATTTGATATTTCATTAACATGTTACGTCTTAAAGAGAACCACTCATTTATTGATACAACTTTAGAGCTCGTTTCTTACTGTCCATTTTCTTGGCACCTTCGTTGTTAATTAATTTTCTTCCTATAAATTTCATTTGATACTCCTAATAAGTGCTACTCAACACAACGCGATATAAACTTTCCAATAATGATCCCCTGTGAAAATATAAGCTGCAGTAATAAAACGATCATTAATTAAGTAATGCCATAAAAATATTTATTTAATTAATGTGTATTCATCACTATTACTTCTTGTATAACTACATTATGCGACTGCATTAATGTTTCATGAAATTATCATATCACATAATCTTGTCTAAGAAATGTTCTTGCTTGCAAGTAAGTGTAGAAGAATATTTGAATTAAATATGGTGATACTCGTATGTCTATTTGTCATCATCAACACACCAACATTTTTGTAATGTAAATAAATAAACATAATATAAGGGTCCAACTAACAAATTCAAATTCAATTTCAAAAATCTTTATTCAACTTAGGCCTTTACAGGCACTTATTGACGTCAAAACAAAGCAAAACATTCTAATTTAAAGGAAACATAAATTTAACCTTGTATGTGCATACATCCTGAATATACCTACTCAAGATGTCTGCAAATACAAGTAGTAATGACAAAAAAAAATTTTGAATCTACACCTGTTCGGAAATTGGGAGAGCCTTCTCGAGAAGAACAGGCAAGAAACTCGAAAGGTCAAATTTTTTATCTCCTCTTTTAAATCGCCATTTACAATTTTGGTTTTGTTACATAGTCATTGAAATTTAAAAAAAAAAATACAATCGGTATGCTTACATACACTTAAAATGTCAAAAAATAAGTTATAGACGTATACATTAATCATAATACAATAAATTATGTTGTTACCAAACATTTGATAACTTAGTCTAATTCAAAATCAGTGTCAGTTCTTTTCTGCCAACAACATTTGTTAACATCAATAGCTATACACAACAACACGATTATTGACATTATAACGAATAATAACTTCATATTAACACCAGGCATTGGCATCATTTAAATAATCGTTGACTTTATAATATCCTTTATTATTATTATTGTTGTTATTGTACGGGCTTTCGCCTTGTAGGCCTTTTCACCTCGACCTAAAAGATCTATTGTGAATTATAGCACCGTTAGAGTATCTCCTTCAAGCCCAAACCCTCTATGAAATTGAGGATTTTTTGGGTTGGGAGAGTTTGTATTTCATCTGGTCTCATGAAGTGTCTTCCCAGATGAAGGCTACGCCGATGAATCAGTGGGCTGCAGTCACACAGAACGTGTTTAGGAGTTTCACGCTCCTGATTGCAGAATCTGCAGATGTCGTTGTCCCTAATCTTGAGGTTGAACATGTGTCTATTCAGGCCGCAATGTCCAGTTAAGGTTCTTACGACTGCACTGATGTTTTTCCTGTTAAGCTGCAGAAGCTCGTCAGTTAGTTTACGCGAGTAGCCTTGTATTAGTGCCTTCGCGTGTTCTTGCCCAGGAGTAGATTTCCAGAGTTCGAATGAGTTTCTAAGAAGTTGTTCATTTAGAAAGTTGTGTACCTGGTTCTTTGAAATCCCACAAAAAGGTTCCGGTCCTATTTGTGGTTTTATAAGTCCAGTTTTAGCGAGTTCATCGGCCTTCTCGTTGCCAATGACACCAGAATGCCCAGGAACCCATCTTAAAACAATTTTGTTTTTTTGTCCTATAGCATTCAGGCGGGTGAGGCAGTCCTCTACCAGCTTCGAGTTTATTTGGCTCGAGCTAATGGCTTTTAGAGCTGCTTGACTATCTGAATAAATATAGATATGTTGGTTTGAGTAGTTTCTTTGGTTTATGATATCTGCACATTCAATGATGGCATATATCTCCGCCTGGAAAACGGATGCGTACCGGCCCAAGTTGGTACTTTTGCTCACCCTGGGCCTTAGACCGTACACTCCGCACCCTACATCAAATGATTTTCTGGAGCCATCCGTATACCATACGAGGCTTCCATCCTCACAGGAGTTGAGATTCTCTTCCCATTCATCTCTGTGAGGGGTTTCCACTTTAAAATTTCTAACGAAGTTTACTCGTGGAAGCATGACATCGCTGGTCATAGCTAACATTGGATGTTTCAGCACAGAGTCCTGAAGGGTCCTCAGTGTTTGAGAGAGCCAGTTAATGCGACAGGCTATGCCGACCCTATGTAGGCAAGCCTTCGCCTCCTTTTCTATTACTAGATTAAGGGGCGGCAGGTTTAGAAGGGCGTTTAATGCAGCTGCCGGTGTTGTGGACATGGCTCCCGTTGCCATTCGACATGCGGTTCTTTGAAGGCTATTTAGAGTGTCAATGATTGTCCTCTGTTTAGCCTTTTTGTGCCAAACCACAGCGCCATAGGTTACTATGGGCCTTACTATGGCGGTGTATATCCAGAGGGCGATCTTTGGGTTGAGTCCCCATTTCGTCCCTACCATGCGATTACACACACCAAGTGCGATTTTTGCTTTTTGAACCACATTATTAATGTGTGTGTTCCAGGTGAGCCTTTGGTCGAAAGTGACGCCCAAGTACTTCACCTCAGTGGAAAATGTAATAGTCGATCCGTTTAACACAGGTTTAATAAGTTTATTCAGCTTATGTTTCCTAGTGAACGGTGCTATTGTAGTTTTGTTCGGGTTTACCGATAAGTGTTTTTCAGCACACCATTTTTGTATGGTGTTTAGAGCCCCTTGTATTAGGGATGATAAAGTGCTTTGGCACGGTCCGAGGGCTAAAACAACCACGTCGTCCGCATAGCCCTGTACATCAAATCCCTTACCTGAGGCTAATACAATGAGTTCATCCACAGCTATTGACCATAGTAGAGGTGATAAGACTCCTCCCTGAGGGCAACCTTTGGTCAGCTTATAGCTTGCGGAAGAGTCGTGTAGAGTGATGTTCACAACCCTGTTGAGGAGCATTGTTTTAATCCATCGGGTCGTTGTTGGGTCGATCCCTTTGTCCTCCAATCCTTCAATTAGAGTTTCAATATGGATATTATCGAATGCTCCTTCGATATCTAGAAAGGCACAAAGGGCGATTTGTTTGTCATCCATAGCTCTTTCTATTTTGTCTACTAGACCTAAGAGGGCAGTTTCAGTTGATTTGCCCTTTTGGTAAGTATGTTGGTTAGGGTGAAGAGGGTGTTCCATCAAGGGTCCATCCCTAATATGTCTGTCTATAACCTTTTCCATTGTTTTGAGTAGGAAATAGGTGAGGCTGATTGGTCTAAAGGACTTTGGCTGTGAGTAGTCCTTTTTGCCGGTTTTCGGTATGAAGGATACCTTAACATCAGCCCATGTTTCTGGTATGTGTCTCCAGGCAAGGCTTGCCCTGAAGATTTTCACCAGATACGGGATTAGTATATCTTGGCCCTTTTGTAAAAGGGCTGGGAATATACCATCGCTCCCAGGCGATTTAAATGGCTTAAATGAGTCTATGGCCCATTGGACTTGTTTCGGTCTAAATATAGATGTCGCCGTTCTCCAGTCCTCATTCTTAGGTCCTAGAGTTGTCGTTTCATCTTTGCCCGATTTGGTACTGGTTACCCTAGCTGATCCAGGAAAGAGGGTTGTTGCCAAGAGGTTGATCGTCTCCTCAGTTGAATCAGTAAAGGTTCCATCAGGCTTTTTTAGCTATAATATCCTTTACTCATTAGAGTCTTTTTTACATGCGCTTTAAACTTATGAAAAGGCAAGTCAGTTACACTATGTGGAACTTTGTTGTAGAACGTTATACATTTCCCCATAAATGAGCCTCTAGTTTTTTGGAGTCTGTACGTTGGAACGGCAAGTTTATTTTTATTTCTTGTGTTTAACTGGTGAACGTGGAAATTGGTTTCAAATGTATTATAATTCTTACAGACATAAATCAAATTTTCATAAATGTATTGTCCTGCTAAGGTCAATATATTAATTTCTCTAAATAAATCTCTTAGAGAATCCCTTGTTCGTAAATTATAAATAGCGCGAACTGCTCTTTTTTGAAGTACGAAAATACTTTCTATACTAGCAGCCGATCACCACAGTAGTAGTCCATACGACATAACACTGTGAAAATAACTAAAGTAAATCAATCTTGCCGTTTCAACATTAGTAAGTTGTCTTATTTTTTTAACTGCATATGCCGCAGAACTAAGTCTGTTTGCCAAGGACTCAATATGTGGATCCCACTGCAAACGTGAATCTAATGTAATGCCCAAAAATTTGGTACAATCAATGAATTCAATAACTTGTCATCATTTATTGATCATTTCCACAATGTCATGATGTGATCATTTCCACAATAGTGTCCACTTTCCTTACATTTGGCAATGAAAATTTTATACATTTAGTTTTATTTGAATTTAATGATAAGTTATTAATTGTGAACCAATGCAATACATTAGAAAGAGTACTATTTACAACGTCAGTATTTTCATTACCTCTGTCAACCTTAAATATTAAAGAAGTATCATCTGCAAATAGTACTGTATCGCACAGATTGTTAGTGAAATGTGGGAGATCATTAATGTAAATTAAAAAAAGCAAAGTCCAATATCGATCCCTGAGGTACACCCATAGTTATAGATGCACCAACAGACTCAGTTTTGCTAATAACAACTTTCTGGACCCTATTGGACAAATAAGACTCCATAAGGCTAATTGCTTTTTCGGTGACACCATAATGTTTGAGTTTATTTAAAAGAGTCTGGTGACTAACGCAGTCGAAAACCTTCGACAGGTCACAAAATATACCAATCACATCTTGTTTACACTCCCAAGCGGCAAAAATGTGTTTGAGAAGTGCAACTCCAGCATCTGTCGTGGAACGACCTTTGGTAAAACCAAATTGGTTCATATGAAAAATGTTATTACATGTGAAATGATCTATTAACTGCTGAGATACAATTTTTTCGAATATTTTACTAAGTGCTGGTAGAATCGAAATTGGTCTGTAATTTGAAGGATCGTTTTTATTCCCAGATTTAAATAATGGTATTAACTTGCTATTCTTCATGAGGTCGGGGAAGACACCTTCATCAATACATTTATTAAATATCAACGCGAGTTGCGGGGCAAGTTCTATTATAGCCGATTATGTGGGTCGAAATACCCCAAAGATCTTCAGTTTTTTTCGTACTAATCATACGAAATGTTTTTAGCACAGTGTCAGCGTCAATGTGACAAAATTTGAAAACCTTGTTGCACCTCTACACTCTGCCCTAGGAGAGCTACAGCTTCATCAGGACACGAGTTGAGACTACTTGTAGTTTCTATGGGTATGCGAGAGAAGAAGTCTTCGAACGCATTGGCAACTGCCTTGTCTGATTTGATTGTTTTATTATTGATTTCTAATGAGAAAGAATTTGCAGTACTTTTAAGTTTACCTGTTTCCTAATTAATGATATTCCAGGTGGTTTTTACTTTATTTTTAGATAAACTGATTTTGTTACTTATGTACATAGCTTTTGCGGACATGCACACTTTCTTAAATGTTTGAGAATAATTCCTAACATAATTTATGAAAGAGGGGTCACTAGAACAGGATAATAAATCAGTTTATAAGTTATTTGTAAAGGGGTTTTTACGGATCCCGAGCCATTATCAGCTCGCGGTTGAGTCCCTCAAAATCCTCCATTTCTCGAGAGACCTTGCCCAATAATATTTGTTGTGGCTGCAATGATGATAATGATTTAAGTAGTTATCGCATGATTTGACAAGATGATAAGTCATAATGGCTTATTGCATGGCATGGCATAATGGCATGGCTTTGTTGTGTCAGAATGAATGGAGCAGCAGCGTCATTCCCTTTCATTGGCGTTCTTCTTCATTTCATGTATCAAATTTCTGCAATATTTTTTTTTATTGCTGTAAGTAGCAGACGAGCAGACGGCCCACCTGATGGTAAGCGGTATCCGCCGCCCATAGACTTCGCCAATATCAGGGATATAGCTAAGTCGCTGCCAACTTTGAATATAGTGCTCTCTTTAAACCTCTTTTGAAAAGGGACATGTCGTAGCGTTCGGGAAACACAGCAGTGGGAAGTTCGTTCCAGAGGCGACATGTTCGTAGTAAAAATGAGCATTGAAAGCGAACTGTACTCGACGGCATTGCTTCCAGGTAATATGGATGAACCCAACTGCGGTGTCGAGTGGTACGATGATAGAAAGGTGACGTTGGTACCAATTCGAACAGTTCCTCGGAGCACTCACTGTTGAAGAGACGGTAGAACACATATTTTGGTGTCTTATAGTTAAATTTCACTACTTTATTTAATTTTCGCACCATAATATAGAAGAATGCGGCTCTGAGTTGTGGCCTCCGTATCCACGTTCATACAATTGTTTCTCCGCCGTTTAGGAAGTCGCATCGCAGACCGCGTTGCCATTACTTGTGGTCAGCGGGTTAGACACGCAAAGGTAACAAATAAGCCACACTTTCTTAGTATGGTTACGACATGTAAACACACACATTCTCTTTGTATTTTATTTAGGCAATAAACATTGTGAGCTGGAACGATACTGAAACAGATACTCGTACAACTATAGATGGAACTAGAAGCGGAATAAAACATCGGCCTACTTAGTTATTTATGAAAGCTGGTATTGTGTATCTCATAAATAGTTGTAATATAGCCGTTGCCCATTTGGCAAAAGGAGGCGGGTTCGCTCGCTTGTGATAGAACTACGCAATGACCTACAAACGGCTATGAATTCAACCCTCGTCCCGGGATAACGTTTATAATAAAAGCTATTCCCTTATTATTCGTTTGTTTTATTATTACGGGAAACAGCCGTTGCAGTAATCGGCGAAAGACTGAGGAATAGCAATCACGTTGTATAAAAGTAATAATTATAGAAACCTATATTATGTAAAGATATATTTTTATGTCGTTTAAGTGTAAAAAAAACTTCAAAGACAACTTTAAGCTTACGCATGGAATAAAAAAAATGTTGTAAGAAAAAAAGAGAAATGCTTTGGTTATACAGGATAAATAAAAATTCAACTGCAAGGGCTGCTTGGAAATCATATAAATATTCAACGTATAAAAACTCCTAAAACAAATTTAGAACAACATGGCAAATAAATATAATGTAATTTTCCAATAGAACCAATTAGAAAATTAAGATAAGTTTGTTACCAAACCTGCAGATATTGCAAATGAAATTAATAATCATTTTACATAACAAAATAAAACAATACTGTAAATTACGTTGACAATAATTTTAATTTCATCTTTTTGGTCCCAACTACGCCTAGTGAAGGATATAAAACAATAATATGTAATTAAAAACACACATAGTTCTGGAGTTAATGAACTGTGCACGAAAGTCATTAAAGACATATTATTATAGCCATAGTCCTTCTAAGTCACAAAGTCGGCTTTTTTGCAAGCAAATTAAAACATGCTATTATAAAGCCACTGTTTAAAAAAGGCGGCAAAAAATACTATATCAAACTATCACCCTACTACCCATCTTATCAAAAGTAATTAAAAGAATAATTTTTAAAAATATTAATATTTTTTTAACAAACACAATCAATTGATTAAAGAACAAAATAGTTTTAGGAAAGAAGCTTTAGTAAATACGGTAATCTACGACTTGGTAAAAAACTGTACTTAATACGGATACTATTTTCTAGTATCCGTATTAAGTACAATTTTTTTACCAACGGCACGGTATTTTAAAAACGGCACATGACTTTTTTCAAGTCATGTGCCGTTTTTATGGACATGACTAAAGCATTCAACATTGTTGACTACAAAATTAAATGACGTCTGAGTGATCAATGAGTTCAACACGGTAAGCGATCACCGAATGGTGAGAGGCGCATTGAATTAAATGAATGGAGTTACAGCTCAGCTTTTGAAAGCGGTTGGGTGGACTACCAGTCCGGAAAGTGCTGCAGAGTCTATTTAACTCCGTCATACTCGAGGGCAAAATGCCTAAAGCATGGCACAGGGGCGTGGTGGCATTTTTCTTCAAAAAGGGCGACAGGGCCCAGTTGAAGAACTACAGACCGATCACGCTCCTGAGTCCTGTATACAAGCTGTTCTCGAGAGTCATCACGAATCCTCTCGCGCGCAGGTTTGACGACTTCCAGCCTCCCGAACACGCCGGATTCCATAAAGGCTATAGTACCATAGACCACATATTTATACGCTGCAATAGGTTATACAGAAGACTGAGGAGTATAATCTGCCACTATGCTTGGCGTTTGTCGACTATGAGAAAGCCTTTGATTCTGTCGAGCCTAGGCTGTCACTCCAGAGGTGCCAAATAGACTACCGGTACATCCAAGTGTGGCAGTTTTTGTACGAAAACGCCATTATGTCAGTCCGCCTTCAGAAGCAAAACTCGAAACCCATACAACTTCAGCGAGGTGTTAGTCAGGGTGACGTAATATCGCCGAAACTGTTTACAGCTGAGTTGGGGGATGTATTCAAGCTTTTGGACTGGGGAGGACTCGGCATCAATATTAACGGCGAGTACAAGACTCACCTTCGTTTTGTTGATATTAGATGATATTCTAGTCATGGCTGAGACCGTGGAAGACCTAGGCAAAATGCTCGAAGACCTCTGTAGTTTCCCAACAAGTGGGTCTTAAAATGAACACAGACAAGATCAAAATTATGGAGAATTCCCATGTAGTACCCACTCCTGTGAAAGTTGGAGGCTCCACACTAGAAGTTGTTGACGAATATGTCTACCTTGGGCAAATAGTCCAGCTCGGTAAGTCCAACTTCCAGAAAGAGGTAAATCGACGAATCCAACTCGACTGGGCAGCGTTCGGGAAGCTACGCAGCATATTCTCGGCCGATCTACCGCAGTATCCTAAAACGAAAGTCTTCCATTTGTGCGTGTTGTTTGTGTGTGATGACGTACGGAACTGAGACGTGGCCGTTTACAATGGGTCTCATCAGAAGGCTCAATTTTGCTTAGAGGGCAATGGAGAGGGCTATGCTCTTTACGCGATAGGTAGCGCTTTAGGTTTCTTTACGCGATCGCATCAGAATTGAAGAGATCCGTAGAAGAACTAGAGTCGCCGACATAGCCCAAAAAATTACAAACCTTAAGTGGCATTGGGCAGGACACAAAGCTTGCAGGACTGACGGCCGTTGGGGCGGAAAGGTCCTCGAGTGGCGGCTGCGTACCGGGAAACGCAGCGTTGGTAGGTCCCCCACAAGGTGGACCGACGATCTGGTGAAGGTCGCAGGAAGCCGCTGGATTCGGGAGGCGCAGAACGGATCCCTGGGAAGGCCTTTGTCCAACAGTGGGCGTCTCTTGGCTGAAATGATGATGATGACCACAAAATACACCTTGACAAAATAAATTAGGTAGATGTGGTAGGTACTCGAGGTAACTGTCATAACCTTTATATTAATATTTTTATAAAAGAAACCAATGTAAATCTATAATGTTGACTTTTGGTTTATAGTAATGATATTACATAATCTACTAAGCATCCTATGATATTGTTCGCCGATGATAGCACTGTATTTATCAAAGCTAACGATAACGTTGACTACAGGAAAGACATTGCCAATATTATAAGTAAAGATATTATTTGTAAAATGAAAACAACCTTAGAAATAATCTACAGAAAACAAATATTATGATTTTTATCCAAAAATAACTATATTATAAAATGTAAATATTCATATCAAAGAAATAAGTGTGACAAGCACATAAGCTCTGCTCGATTTTTAGGCGTCTTGATAAATAGCAACATGTCTTGGGAGTCACATTTCATTTACTATTGTAAAAAAAAAATATAAAGATCGTCATACACACTCAACAAGTTGTCGAGATCTGTTAACCAAGGAACACTGTTTATAGAGATTATCGCTTCGTTGTTGCAACTCAAGGGCTCGGAATTATTTTTTTGGGAAAACTCGTCTTACAGAAAATTATCATTATTATTATAAGCACAAAAAATTATGCGTTAGAGCCATTTTTGGACTTAAAAACACAGATAGGTGCAATCCGTATTATACATTTTTGAAATTACTTACGTTTCTTTCCTAGTCTCTACATTTCGGAATGTTGCATGTTCGTTAAGATTAATCAACATTTGTTCAAATTAGTAATTTCAAAAGATCCTCGATTTCGCACCAGAAAGCCTTACATTAAAACTCAGTTCTGTGTGTCAATGGCTTCCAAGAATATAAAATAAATTGCTTGACAAGGAAAAAAAATCTATGTAGACAAAAAATTAAAATTATTTTAATTAAATTATTAATAGACAAATGCTATTATAACGTAATTAGCTTTTCTAACGATAAAATCATCAAAATAAAATCTAAACTATTATCGTTTTAATAATTTTGGAAGTATGTTGATTTATTAAAATCTATACAAATAAATAAAATTGAAGTGTCTGTTTGTAATGTCAAAATAACAAGTTTTTACTAAATGGGTATGAATGTACGAGTATAACGGGCACCAATAACAAAAACACAATTAAAAAATGTTTTGTCTGTCTGTCTGTTTGTTCCCGCTAATCTCTGGAACGGCTAGACAGATTTTGACGGGACTTTCACTAATAGATAGCTAATTATATAAGGTATAACATAGGCTACTTTTTCTCAATTTCAACAAAAGTTACTATTCCACGCGGACGAAGTCGCGGGCACAGCTAGTAAATAAATAAAAATCGCCAACTACCATAATAGCAAATTCAAAAATGATAAATTGACTAAACAAACTGATCCCCGTTATCAAATAAACAATCCAATAAAAAATCAATTTGAGATTCAAACAGTCCATTCAGAATTATTAAACTGTCTGCTTTGATCTAAGAATTCTAAGAGATAGTAATTTGTTTTATTTCATCTTACCAACAAAGCCCTAAAGGCACTGCTGTGTTCACCTTAACTTATAGGTATTTACTTTGTAGTTCATTTTTATACACTTACCTAGTTAAAAAAAGGAAACAAAAACGAAAAGTGAGAACAGTTCTGAGAATTGAACAGTGGAAGATCGTCGGCCGTAAAATGTTGCTCTTTAATCGATCGGAAGTGTTGGTATGAGATCCGGACAGGCCACTAGCCTGTTGGAATGTGATCATTTCCGGACTAATATTGTGCTGATTTGCGAATTTAGATCAGATACAAAGACAGCATCGAGATATCATTCATAACATTATTGTTCTATGATATGATATATATGATTGTACAAAAATATAGGCTATAAAAATAACGATAAAAATATAACCTATAGTATGTAAAGTTCGTCTCATATCCCATTCAATATTGCTTTAGACCATTTAGTGCTATAATGGTCTTAGAATATTGCCGTTTATCTAATCTTAATATAAAATTCTCGTGTCACAGTATTTGTTAGTGTCCTCCGAAACCGCTTAACCGATTTTATTCGGTAGGTATGAGAATAGGTTGTAAACTATTTTTTATACCCCATAGGTGATATGGGTTTTTTAGACAATTATTATGGCGAAACGTACACTCAGGGATAAATTTAGAGGAACACTACACTTTTTACATAGATTTAAGCTACTTTTACAACATCATATCGATGTGTGATTGACCTTTAATGCGTTTGTTTGATTGTTATCCAGGATTCATCACCAAGGCCATAACGGATAATTACAAAATTTCCCTATTTGTGACCTGGAGACTCGTGAGAATAGGTGGTAGGCTATTTTTAAACCCCTAGGTGATAAGAGTGGCCCTCGCTATATTTTTTTTACAATAATTATGGCGAAACGTAGTTCACGGGCATAGCTATAAAAATCTCTAGTCACAGTTATTTTTATGAATTTTTTTTGTGTATATTTGGTAGGTTTGGTCGTAGACTTTTTATACCCCTAGGTGATTAGGGTGGCCCTCTCGGTGGCAGATTTTTTATGGACAGAAATTTTAATTTTCTTAATGACTTGACATCAAAAAATGGAGGTTGGTGTTAGAAGGGTAAAAATTTGGGGTAATTTTCACTAATAATCTGTACTAAATTTTCTTTCACCAAGTACATTTTATAAGTTGGTCGACTATAACTCTATAATTTGTAAACTCTATTTAGCTGTGATACTTTTCTTATTAATTTCGTTTTACAGACTGTAACGGACCACCGAAATAATACTTAAGTTCAAGGTACTTTTTGTTCCATACCAATTAAATAAATCTTTTTTAGGGTTCCGTAGCTAAATGGCAAATACGGAACCCTTATAGATTCGACATGTCTGTCTGTCCGTCCGTATGTCACAGCCACTTTTCTCCGAAACTATAAGAACTACATTGTTGAAACTTGGTAAGTAGATGTATTCTGTAAACCGCATTAAGATTTTCACACAAAAATAGAAAAAAGCAATAAATTTTGGGGGTTCCCCATACATAGAATTGAAACTCAACATTTTTCTTCATCAAACCTATACGTGTGGGGTATCTATGGATAGGTCTTCAAAAAACATATTGAGGTTTCTAATATAATTTTTTTCTAAACTGAATAGTTTGCGCGAGAGACACGTCCAAATTGGTAAAATGTGTGTAACTTCTAAAATAAGAGAATGATAAAACTAAAAAAATATATGATGTACATTACCATGCAGACTTCCACCGAAAATTGGTTTGAACGAGATCTAGTAAGTAGTTTTTTAATACGTCATAAATCCTACGGAACCCTTCATGGGCGAGTCCGACTCGCGCTTGGCCGGTTTTTTATATCCTTAGTATCGACTAGTCCTATCAGCGAACCTTGTATCATCATTCAGTGTTTGCATTTCTTTTATATTTATTCCATAGTCAGATGGACTGTGGTTGTCACTTGAATGTTTTTGCTTTCAGTTTAAAGGCGATTAACTCGGAAAGTATATGGTTTCCAGATCTAAGACCAGTAATGTCCTCCTAACCGATATTCGGTTACGGCGGTCAATCCCCGCAGAGACTAGCCATCGGCGCACGAGATATTATAGTGCACAAGTGACTGCGCAAACGCAAGTGCACTCTCTGTTCCTTCACTAGCCTAGTCCGATGGGACGGTTAACCGACGCGACTGGGGCGAGATCAGGCTCAGGACCCACTGTTTAACGTGCCTTCCGAAGCACGGAGGAGCTTGAGATGTTTCTTATTTTGGTCACCCATTGAACCATCCTAGGACTGATCACAGCGAACGTTGCTTAACCTTAGCAATCGTTCGCTGAGCGCACGCGCCAATGCGCCACCAAGCTCCTGTAAACTCAGACCACCCAGACCCAGAAAGACAAGTACCCAGGGTCCATTTATCATATATGCTCCCTAAATATTTTATCGGTGTTCAGTTACACCCAGATTTTTTTCACGTATTCATTAACAGCCATAGTGATTTTGTTATAAAACGACCAACTTCAATAAAAAAAAACGAAAAGAATAATCTGTAAACAATTATGTGATTACTTATTGATGTTTTAATTTTTACTCATTCAAATAGGTATTTCCATTAAAGATGATTAACCTATTGATAAAAATCAATGTAATTTTAAATTATTAATGTAAATGCACAATGTTTGTAGGTCCAGGGGTGCTGTTGTACAATGTTCTTTGTGAAAATTCATTATTTCTCTTAAACACCTTTTTTATTCTCAGATTCTTGTACAAGCTACGGCGACGTGAATTTGCATTTCGATTAAGCACCATCATTCACTTAATATTTATAGCCACCGATAATCTGAGTATAACAGAATATACTGGCGATTCGCGCTAAGCTATTATAACTGTGAATACTTAGAGCACGTTGGTTAATGTTTAGCAAAAAACGTAATTACTATTAAATAGGTTCGTAATTCTGTAAACAAAATTATGTGCGGCATTAGTGGCGCATAGCTGGTTAATTGCGACCGCCGAGGAAATATGCGGATATGCCGCAACCGCACAATGCGCGCGCGCCACTGAACCGCCGCGCCGGTCGCGCCGACGTCCTTCGAGGTCGTTCAAATTTCAATTATTTGCAAGCACATTCCATATTTGAATATGATCTAGTCGTCTTACATCCCATCACATATTGATTCTGACAGACTTAACTAGCATTTTAGAGTAAAACATTTTTTATAAATGGTGTGCTGAAGCAAACAGTGATCGTGTTTTTAAAGAAGCCGAACATAAAACCTTGATTTAGTACCCTAGTAAATTGCTTATGCCTAAAGACGTCATTTTATACAATTTTCGGCGATTTCAATCTGTTAAAAAGGTAGAAGACCCGTCTCTAGCAACGACATATTATTATAGTTTTAAATGAAAGTTCCAATTAAATTCAATTAAAAATAAATTTAATTAATTTGAAACTTTTAATTGGGACAATTGTTTTCGGACCAACTCTAAAATACTTACTCTATTTATTGCAAATAAATGAATTTTGATTTTGAATTATTTTATACTTAAATGTTATTTTTCTAAGGCTAATTATGCATTTTAAAAATAGCTAGGGTTTATTTTTGAGCTGTATTGTTTTTGAGTGAAACTTTTCATTACATTGCGTAGTTCTCGATTTTTCTCATAATTTCAGAATATAAGTATTTTTGTCATTAATGAAATTATTATATCCACGCACTGTTAGCGGTATAATACTGTTGTATGTATATTTGGCAAAAACTGACCTTTGGTTTACTTAAATATAAAAGTGTAATAGAGTGACTCTCTATCAGTAACTTAATAAAGTTACTGATAAAGTCATTGAGTTACTATTAATTTCGGTTTCTTAGTTATTAAATAATGAATGTATTTATGTAATATGTATGTAATTATTTTGCAAAAATAATAAAAATAACGTTTTTATTTACGTAGATCGATAACGTTGTTAATACAAAATCGCTCCTAAAAATTCTACATTGCACGGCAACCTTGCTTACGATTGGGTTTACCGTAGGGTTTATTGATTATATAAATATTTATCATGATCACGAGAGCTATCGTATATTTATTAATATTTCAAGTTCATAATCAAGGGTCGGGTTAAATTTCAACGAGGAGCCAAAGTACGATAAAGCATGATATGACAATAGGGGTGAGGGACTGACTATGAAATATTGAAATCAAATTCCAGTTCGAAAAAAATGTAGGACACGTATTTATCGTTTTATCGAAATAACGAAAAACTAATGAATTAATGCGATTGAAAGTGGTAAAGTGGGGGCTCGCTTCATTATATCGTCATAAATATATTCTGTCGACTTAGCAACCAGAGTCCTTACCTTTATATTATAATAAATCACTTTCATTACGGTCTTCATTTGTTTGCTTGTTTTTTTTTTGCTTGTTTTTCTCTTTTTAATTTTATTTTATAATTGATTAATGTTTTTATTAGTTTTTTGATTGCAATATTACCTTATTTATGTGTTTTTAATTATCTTGTATTTTTTATGTTACTTTTCAGATTTTCAAATGTTTATTGCGAATGTGTACATTGTTTGGGTTGCATCCTAGTCCAGTGCCCAGTTATTATTTATTTTGTGTTTTGTTTTATGATGTATCCTGTTTGTGTATCTAAATAAATGAAAAAAAAATAGTGTAAACTGTAAGCTCCGCGTTAAGCTATACTATTTGACCTTTGAACGCCTCTCATGTCGCTCGTAATAATACGATTTTCGTAGTGCAAATGTAAAGCTTGACCTGGCGCCTACTGTACCTACGTATGACATCACGCGACATTTCAAATATCTATACTTATCGTCGAAACTGATACATTGTAAAAACAGAAAAAAACATGCCTTCAATATTTTTTTAATGTCGGAAATTTAAAAATAAATTGTCTTCTTCCCTATTCACAACAACGATGTAAATAAAAGTGAATCATATGATCTTAGAATAGCACGGCCTCAAGTGATCATTATACTAGATAATACAATCTTGAATCTAGTCCACAAAACCGGTAGCTAATGTTACGCTCGGCTAAGTACTGATTTAATTTATTATGATTTATGAGGAACTTGCTAAGATAAAGCTGTTCGGAGTACTTATATGTAAGTGCGCATATAGAGGTTTAAGTAAATATGTTGTTTGTCTTTGAATAATTCTTGGTAAATTAATACGTTTTGTCAATGAAAGACGTTAATTATTAAGTAGGTGAACAACATAACTAACTATGAATGTAAATATTGAGTATTTGTTGACTATACGTGAATTAAAAAGACTTTTTAAATCTGTTTTATAGAGGTCGTTAAAAGTAGTTTTAAATATAGTTTTCTCCAAACTTGGCAATCTTTGTAAACGCAGTCGCAGACTGAAGATTCCGGTTCAAACGTAACGTAACGTTTGTAAGCCCTAAATCAATGTTACAATCGCATCGCACCTTAAAAGAGCAGCCTGTATATTCGTGTCAATCTGGAATGAAGTGTAATTGTTGTGGAAGATTACTTCGGGAGCAACCTGATGCACATCCGTTCTTGGTGGTAATTGGTAACTACTTTGAGCGCCGCTCCCACGATGTATGGGAATCTCGATACCTATTATTGTATTGAAAAGGTTGAATCACTTTAGTAAGTACAAGATTGCCTACTCCGAAAACAAACAAATAAAACTATTGAAGTCTTAACATACTTAGCATATTTGCAAGAACCAAAGTGCATCGAATCTGATAATATTGTAACAAGAATGAAAAATGAAGCTGTCAATGTTTTATCAGATTATAGCCGAAAGAATCGAAACGAAAGTTTAAATATGGGTAAATCAGTAAATAAAGGAATGGAAAATTCATTAGTTAATATTTGTACGCACATGTAGGTGCTATCATTAACAGTATGTATTGTGAAAACTCAACTTCTTACTGTGAAAAAATGGAAAGCCATTTATAGGGATATCAAAGCGTCTGACTAACGAGACAATTCCACAGGTTTGCAACAATATTTCTATACAGTAATAGTAGCATTGATTATTATTGATATTAATTTGATTAGTCTGAAATCATGGTAAATATTAATTACCATGATTTCAGGCTAATCAAATTTGCTTAAAGTTTCGACATTTGATACTGTAAACAAACAGTTTCTCACATCTCAATCTGCAATGCATATTCGCTACTAATATGCTGACCGTCACGTACTCGTATTCTAAGAATCACACCGGCGGCTATACCTCGTCGATTTTGCACTGTTATCTTATAGCTGAATAAACAACTCGAACGCCTACTCGATTCGAGTTCACCACCCAGTTACTTTATTTATCTGTTGATTACTCAGTTTATAAATTGCCCGAGCCAGTAATAATGATTTCATTACGATGATATAGTTCTGCGTGAAGATTGTCTATGCGTTCGTGCCTACTAGCTTCAGGCTAGAAATTGTCAAGTCAAATTACAAAGCTTAACAATGTTGACTAGATTTCATTTAAATGCTAGTCGTTCCTAGTGAATTCCTGTATGTTGATAGGTTCTACGAGCAAAACAATACATTAGTTACAGTGAAGTAGGTGTAATTAAGGCACGGAACCGGACTGCCCCGATCGCAGGCTATTCATCGTAAATGAGGTCCTTGCAAAGACATGCGCTATTTCACTATCTAATGGAATGTCTGTTGTGTTGCCAGCAATGGCAACGGGAGACTTGGCTGAAAAGTATTATTCTGACTTCATTTAAACGTTATTTTTTAATACTGTTTAGTCCTTAAGAAAGTTCTTTTGTAAATACACTGGCCTGCAAAAGTAAGTATCACACTTTTAAAACTGCAATAACTTTTAAAGTAGGCAAAATATATTTTCAAAATAAAAAGTATTAAAAAGACTAATGTATAAAAAACTATAACTTCCGTGAAACCTGACGAAATGAGCTGAAAATGTTTTTTATTTGAATTCTTTACCTTTTGTAGTTTAGGGAAAAAATTTAATTTTAAAAGTGTAGTACTTACTTTTGAAGGTCAGTGTAGTTTGTATGTTGACTCGATTTGTTATTATTAAATACTAGCTGCTGTTGCTGCTGCGACTTCGTCTGCGTCCCCAGGTAACTCGTTAAAATTTGGGATAAAAAGTATCCAATGTTATCCATACCAAATATCATTTCAATGACTTAGGCGTGAAAGCGTAACAAACAAACAAACTCACTTTCGCATTTATAACATTAGTATGATAGTATTGGCTTAAGATTTGTTTCAAATTAGAGCTTAGAGAGGGTAAACTACTCGTATTTGCTACTTTTTGAATTAAAGTTAATAGAAAAGTTACTGCGACAGGCATATTAAGGTATATACACACGTTAAAAATTTTCATTTTTATTAAGCAAGCATAAGATTTGTTAGCTATTCAATTGTATTTTGCAAACTTTGTACAGAACAAACTAATCTCTCTTTTCTCTTTCTTTAAAAAAAAAAACGTCGCCCCACTCTAGGATTTTCTCCTGTGTCGTGGGTGTAGTTACAAACATAGAATATCACATGCACATACGCCCAGAACGGAACAAATTACTGTAGGCCATACAAAATATTTGTCCCGTACGGGAATTGAACCCGCAGCCCGTTGCGCAGTAGGCGATCACTGGACCTCTGCGCTAACTGTGTGGTCAAATCTCTAATTGTATAAAACAAAATTCCTCATAATTATACACAAGTATACAAGTTCAGGCAATATGTTCGCAACTAGCAACCCATTCTGGGAGGCTTCTAGAACGCATTCCAGATTCGTTCCCCGTTGTTTTTGCGGATAGGCACTCACTAATGGGTACAGGTTTAGTCTTAAGCCCCCTGTCCTCTGTCATCTTAAGCGGCGACAGCTTACCGTATCGAAGGCTGATGCGCAGCGGGAAACAGGCACTCTTCCTGCAACGGTCCTCTGTAGATGTATAACTTTAGATTGTCATTTGTCTGTCGTCTGACTGTCAAACGTCAGTTCTTTTACATCTATAGACGTTGCGATTTACAGTATCTACTGTGCTGAATGCCCGATAAGATATAACGAATATTTGTTTACAATTTCCAGCAATCGTGTAGGTATGTTGTCGAAATAAATAAACAATCATCAGATAAGAACGTTAAACTTAATTTGAATATTCATTCACAAAAACAATTTGCGATGTTTGAACAAATGACGCTTCACGAGGTATTTTTAAAATCTCAATCAAGCTTTGACCACGCGTGAAATTGAAAAGTCATCCCTTTGAAGGGGTACGGCATTTATTTTAAGTCTCAAGAAAAAACCTTCAGATTAAAAAGCAAACAATACTGGGTGTTCTATTTTAAGCATTTTTAACATCCATGGCAATATTATATGTGAACTCGGTGCTCGGGCATTTTTAAAAGTACATTATTGAAATAGCTGAAAGTGGATTCGAATTAAGACAAAAAGCCAAAGATATAGTAAAAGATTTCATCCGCACGCGTTAGATAATGTTGTATTCTCTCACATCACACCATATTTTAAAAAAACATGTATACGCGAATTTCTAAAGTTAATCTCGGTGTTCCTTTTCTTTGAGCTACTAAAACAAACTCTATAAAGCATTCCCAGCCACGACTATTATAAAATCACTAGCTTTTCGCTCGCGACTTCGCCCGCGTTATTTTTGTTTTGCCGTGGGATTTTTTTTTCCGTAGGAAAATTACTCTATGGCCTTCCCCTGGTCTCGAACTATCCCTATACCAACTTTCATCAAAAGCGGTTCAGGAGTTTCGAAGCCTATTCGATACAAACAAACAATCAAACCTTTCCTCTTTCTAATATTAGTATAGATTATATACTTTACTGCATTTGCACATCAACACTAAAATCACGTCTGCGCGGAGAAAGTCCCGTAGTAAAATCTCGCTAATTATCTCGATACCATTTAGATCATACATGCTTCAGAACTATAATTTCCTCTGAAACAAACAGTACTTGACAAAAAATGTGTCCTTTGAAGGCAATACGTTGTTCCAATAAATCGCTACGTGAAAGGATATGCAATCTAGCCGGCAGGTGGCGTGCCACTAATAATTGTTGAGGACGAGCTAAAAACTGGACATACGAGAGTTCAATAATTAACCGCGTTCACTTAAGGGAATGGGCCTGGATAGGGAATCTTCGGGACATATCGGCATGCCGCTCGCCTTTAATCAACCGCTTTTTCTATTATTTATGGCATTTTTATGCGAGCCCCGGTATTCAATTTTGCTTAATTAATTATGTTACGTTATAAAATTTGATGAATGTGTTCATGAGACTTTAGCTATAAAGTTTGAACTTATTTATAGCGAACAAATTTTAGAGAAATTAATTGGTTGATAATGATGAATTTATTATTTTGACAATATAAATGAACTTAAAATAGCCAATAGAATTTTCACGCGCCCCACGATTTTAGTCTTAAGACTGATCAACGCCCCAGATTGGTGAAGACAGTGGTATGATGATAAAGACTTACCTTATTCGCAGGTGATTCGGTTGTAGAAGACGGGCTTTTGTAGCCCAACTTCTATGGCCGCTCTAAGTGATAGCCACATATTTTGACCTAATGGCGCTTCCGTTTGGCCTGGGTGTTAGGGTGGCCCCTGATGCGATTATAGGCCCCCTCGTTTGGCGATGACCCTCCATGTACAAGGTAATCCCCTATAGGCGTTAAGACCCCGCCCGTAGCTGATCAAGCTATCTCGGTGATTTGTGGTTGCCCAGAATCTGGATCGCTCTGACAAGGGACTCAGGAGGGAGAGTCTTACACATGCCTGCCGATTAGTCATCAGCAGGTACGGTGCGCAACAGTATTCTACCTGTTTTTTTTAGAAGGACCCATGCACCTTGTTATTTTCCAGCTTTTTAGTAGATTCTCTATATCTACATCATCATTATCTTTCTTTTCAATAAAACCGTTTTAAGTTTTTATCTCATTTCTTAATATTTTTAACTGTATTCTACTAGTCAAGTCCTTTCATTTGAAATCCATTCCATCGGAGGTTAAACAAAATGTACATTTGTTTTGTTATACATATGTAGTGGCGGCCATCTTGGATTTATAATAATTCTAAACATAAATAATTGTAATGTTGTCAGAATTGAAGGTGTGTATCAAATTTTAGATCAATTGGTCAATAGGAAGAGGGTAAAATTTTAATTACTTGTGATCCAAAAACAAACAGGGCAAACATAAAATCGGTTAAGAGAAGACAGCTAGGGTTTGTCACTCTGGCATATAACGCAACTCATTTCACGTTTCGCTCTAACAGTAAAATGCTAAAATAATTCATTCACGCGCTAATAAATAGAGATATACTTGCATGTGATATAAGATCCCTTATAACTTATTTTGAAGATACTTGCTGATTGCTTGATAGTATTATGTATTACTCGTCGCACTGCTTGACCGTTTTGTCATGGTCTGAGGACAAAATATCCCAATTAGGACGCCTTCGAGACTTTTTTGCGCGTGCCAATAACATAAATCTGCTACTTTATAAAGTATATTATAATATTGTGCTCGACCCAGGAATTAAAATGTCAACTATACATTGCAACAATGTTATTGCTATTAAACGCCAAGTGTATAAAACATCAGTCGTAACAATCGCTTTATGCTATTTTATGATCGATTTTTACGGGATAGACGATTTACGATGTCGCCCCGTATATTGCCGTCTTATCCCACAGAGCACACAAAATAATGACACAATAAAGCAAACTCTTAAAAACATAATTGCAGCTGAGCCATTTAAATGTTGAAAATTTATTGTCATTGAACATGACGTTATATGTTTTATCATGAAGCCATAACGTTTAATGCAAAATAAGAAAACATATTTTCAGAGTTTCCGCTATTATTTCATTTCTTGGTTATTAATAATGTTGCTTTCTATAGAATGTCACCAATGTGATCTGGGTTCACAAATAAGTTTGTAGTTCATTGGTATCCATTGTTTTTATTAACCTCTTTCTTTAGCTTGCCCCACAGATAATATAATACTACAGGCTTGCCCTGTTTGTAAATTAGTATAATAGTTTCAAATTAAGATTTAACCTCCTTTCTGTTGATCTATTTATCTGAAATTTGGGGCATACCTTTAATTCAAATTACAATACAATTTATATGTTCAGTATTATTGTAAATCCAAGAAGGCAGACACCACAAAATGGTGGATTAGATTTTATTTCAACTCCCTCAATATGAGTATCAAATAAAATGGTTCGACTAATGGAATAGAGTACATCATAAAAGAATAATAAAATGAAATAAAAACTTGAAAATAAAAAAATTGGTAAAAAAAGTAACGGTATTATTGAAAAATAATGGATAATGATGGGCGTTGCCTAACCTGCATTTATAATGATATAAACGATTGTCAGGTGATAGAAATTTCACGCTTTGCTCTAGAAGTCTAGATTGATGAGGAGAGCGATGCTGTGATTACTGGTACGCACTTTCTTCAGAGTGATGCGTAATGTTTTATACTAGATCTACGAGGAAAATAAAAAATAATGTAGCAAACAATAGTAATGGCGTACATTCTGCCTCATTATACAAAAAAAAAGTTCCTACTAAGGTATTTTCCGAGCAGGTGTCGGCTAAAGTGGGTTTACCGCAAGTTTAAGTGAGTTTAGTTTACCTCTGCGAAGATATTGAAAACTCGAAACAAAACCCTACCCGTGTGACCAGTGTGTCAATGTATACAGCAGGAACCAAATTTTGTGATCTTGTTCAAACTAGCAAACTAAAAAACAAACAAACAAACGTAACTGTCAGTGTGTTATTGCAAAGGAAAATCAACTGTGTTGTTTCAACCTTAAAGTGGAAAACCACTTTTTAGGTCGACCCGTAGTACGCCAACTTCTTCTTGTCTAAGGAGCAACCCGAACTCAGTAGTGAGACGCATGTATATGTCTTGAAGTTATGAATATTAGAGATACAAATGGATACCATGACTGTATTTTTGTACCGATTTGAAGCTGCACAAATGGCAGGTTTGAGAACTTATTTTGAATTACCTAGGTACATGCCGATATCGGTCATCATAACCAAATAACGCAAATGAAATAGGTACAATAATACTTTAACAGCAGTCAAGACAAAACAAGGAGTGTTATCAATTTCTTTGGTGATAGCTCGTCACCATTCACATTGACGAATCTCAGTTATAAATTAAAACGAAAGTGTAGGAATAACACAAAAAAGGGCCTATGGCTTTACGCATATATTCTTTTTGCTGATGAAGAATGCATTTAAAAAACATTCTGTGTAATTTGCACGGTGATTACGTAAACACCTGTCAATTAATTCATAGAGAAAGTACTATCGTCTTTATCACCATTCATACAATGGAGTTCAAATACGCACTCGCCCCAATTTTTACTTCGAAATAAAACCGTTTCCATTTGTTTTACGAGTGTGCGCAGACATTTTTTGATCATCGACGTAAATTACCATGAAAATACGGTTAATAAAGCGGCCTTCTTTTTCAAATGACCATACTTTCTTTTATGTGAGCATTCACCTTTCGTTTTCATATACATGTGCTCAATTAAATTGTATCACTTTGCTCGGTTGTAAGACACGGCATGAAAGCTAATGTATCATTGGAATCCTGCATCAAAGCAGTCTCGGTTACTTGTAGGTATGGTATGCCCTTACTACTGTAAAGCGATAAAGTAGAATATAAATTGTTACCTCAAAAAAAGAATAGCCTCTACATAATAATATGTAGGGATTGATGAAAGTAAATAATTACACTAAAGAAAATCAGAGATAAAATTAGAAAAAATGAAAGATAGACAATATTATTAATTTCATTAAAGTACAGGTAAGCATTTGTTGAGTTTCTAGTGACTCGACTAAAAATGTAATCCTATGCTACTAATAACATTTTCGTTTCCTCTAAATCATTTGTCAAATAATGTCTAGAATAGATCGATGATGCTGGTTTTCAAAATCTATTCGGATAGGGTATTAACATGATGTTATTATCAACTCGACAACGCAAGCTTCGAAGATCATTGTACCTAATACACAACAAACACAGCGTTAAAAGGACTAGCTCATTGTCAATACGCGTTCAGTGTTTTGTGCTCATTACCGGGCCAGAGTAAAAACCATAGTTTTTAAGATCATCGACCCCTACTCCGTGACTTCCTTTTTAACATCACCGAGTGGGAAAGCGAGGAATTAAAGGCAAAGGGAGCGTGGCGACTGCCTTTGTTCTGTCTGTGACTCTGTGACGAAAGCATCGGCGCTCAAATGAGCAACAATTAGGTAGATCATTACGCCTTTTGAATGGTTATATTTGTTTATATGACATTTTGAATAACTATGAGCATGAAGGTTTGTGTTTGATTTGAGCCCAGTATTATGCCCTCTTTGGTTTTGTTTGTAGAAAACATAATGTATTCGGGAGTGATTGTTGCCTACTCATGAGGTAACGAACGATGGACTCTTCGTAGATTAGGGATCCAGTTTTTGTGATAAAAACATTACTAAGTTGAACTATCGCAATGTAAAAGGGCTGTGTTTTGTGAGTTCAGAAAGTGTTTAACACATTAACAAAATAGTGAATAGTAACAAGTGCTTAAACTATAAGCGACAAATCCATTCTTTTTTTTGTCCATTCTTGACTATAATGAAGTTAAGTACTAAGTACTTGCAAAACAATATCAAACTTAATCATATCACATTATCCCATTATCACAAAGTGTTAATGGGTCATCAAGTCGAATTATCATTAAGTCGAAACAGGAGTTTATAGCTTTCGGGGAGTAAGGAGTTTCAGAAGAATTCACCACAATTTTTTATGAACGGGTTTTATATCAATAAATATATTCACTTGGGATGGACTTACGTAGCCGTTCTGTTAAGTGAGTTGACATACACGCTTCACAGAACAACCCCAACCATGATCGCTCAAAATAATATTAAAACCACACTCAGAGCGAGATAGCGCTATGCGCATCAACAGCGGTGTCTCTGTTCCGAAGCTTTAACCTTGCTACGAGTATAAGCGTTCATGGTAAGGAGGCTGAAGACAATAAACTTTCTATGCTAACTTGATTAATCTTAATTTGAGGGCATTAGCATGCAGTTTCCGTGGGGTCGTGCATTGAGCTTATTATGCATGCTCCATGAGGAGTCAATAAAGCAGCAAGTCATGTGCGCTAATCAACGGAGAGTCCTGTTACATGTATGTGTTCACTTTCAAGGGAAATTAAACCATACCCTGATGAGATCAAGGCGATCCGATGAGGTCGGTTCATCGAATCACCATCGCTTTATCATGTACGTATTGATTAAGCATTAAATAAACAGTCTGAAGAGCAGGATTACGATCCAATTTCAAAATTGAGTGTTGTGTGCATTACCTACATATAAATTAATATCATTCCATTTTAAATTTATGTGAAGCTGCGTGTCGTTTTGAGATTAGAGTTTTATTTAAAACTAGCTGTGCCAGCGAACTACGTTTCGCCGTATATTTTTTACCCGTTTTTGCAACATTTGTCATCGATGCTCAGCTCCTATTAGTCGTAGCGTGATGTATTATAGCCTAAAGCCTTCCTCGATAAATGGACTATCCAACACAAAAATAAATTTTCAATTTGAATTAGTAGTTTCTGAGATTAGCGCGTTCAAGCAAACAAACAAACAAACAAACTCTTCAGCTTTATAATATTAGTATAGTATAGATTAAGTCATGTCTTCTTGGTGGCACACGAAAAAATCTATTGTGTTAATATTTACTAATATTATAAAGATTTGTATTTTTGTGTATAAGGAATAAACTCAAAAACAACTAGGCCGATTTAAAAAATCTTTTACTAATAGTATGCTGATTATCACTGAGTAACATAGGCTGTAGAATTGTTTTTCCTACCAAAATATAGTATTTCCCCTGGAGAAACAAAAATAATGCGGCCGAGGTAAATGTTTATAAAATAGAACACACATCGAATACCTCAGACAATCGGACAAACTATTTAGTTTTACATTTAGCTTAAAAATATCTGTACTAATATTGTGTGAGTATTTATTCTCATATTCTAGCTAGTAACTTTGGTCATTCAAAACCTGTTGACAAAATAATCGTTTGTCAAAAAATGCGTAACTTGTGTCTAATTTCATCAGATTTTAATCTTAAGCTATACTTATATTATAAAGAGGAACGATTTGATTGTTTGTTTGTTTGTTTGGATTGAATAGACTTCGAAACTACTGAACCGATTTTGATGAAAGTTGGTATAGGCACAGATTAGATAATAGTTACTACGTAACAGATACTTCACTCCCATAGAAAAGCTCGAATCGCTGTAATAATAATAGCCAAAACTGACAGACAAAAGTCGCTGCAAGAAGAAAAGGTCTTTACGAACGCGCGCCGAGAATCGAGATTCCCGTGTACACAGCGTGATTGCGTCATCGAGCGAAAACTTAAGGGTTGTACAAAGAACATAAACAAGATGGTCAAAGTAAAATTTTATTGATATAGGATTATAATGAAATAAAATAAAGTGATTGCGAGGAAAGCACCTGACTTAAATGTGCTTTATTTTTTAAAAATGATAATAATAATAGTACTTACTTTATTTGCAAGAATATAGTAAAATACATAATTGGTGTTAAATTATATAATTATTCCTCAGAATCTACTTCTAAATTGGCAGTGCGCAAAAAATAAAAAAAATAAAATAGTATGTATGAGAATAGAATATTTATTTATTGTCATTAATACATAAAAAATTATGAAAACACAAATTATTAAAAATTACCAATCCCGCCCGAGACGAATATTTTTTTCTTATTGATTTTATTCATTTGTCAAATTACAAATGATTAAAAAAATTACGAATTATTATGAAAAATACATGACCGATATTTTTTTCATATTTGAAGTTTTGAACTCACGGTTATTCAATTTTACTATCGAAAATATCCTGAATCGTATGAATATCAATCAATGAAATTAGCTTCACGATCAATGAAACAACGACATCTTCACAATATGAACCACCGTATTGTTAATCAAGTTTATTAAATGAAACATCTTTTTTCGAATCAACATTTAATTGAAAATTTTCGGAACATTATTCGACTAGGTATAAAAATTCCCTTTTTAGCACTGATAAGAAAATTATAAATAAAAAGATAATTGATAAAAAACAAAAAGAAATTAAAAACCAAATTAATAAAATAAACAAAAAAGCAATAAAATAAAGAAAAAAAACATTGAAAAACCAACATAATAAAAAAATAATTTATGAAAAAAAGTATAAGATTCAATAATAATAATAAAAGTCTCGCGTGCGGCGCGCGGAAGCCCTCTGCCGGTCGGCGCGCCGGCGCGCTACTTAGCGGTAGGTATTGATAACTCTGCATTGCGCGAGTGACGGGGGTCTGGTATAGGCACAAATAATATAATGTATAGGGTTAGTTCGAGACTAGGGGAGGGTAATTTTCCTACGGGAAAAATATTCCCACGGGAAAACAAAAATAACGCGGGCGAAGTCGCGAGCGGAATGCTTAATATTATAAAGAGGAAAGATTTGATTGTTTGTTTGTTTGTATTGAATAGGCTTCGAAACTATTGAACCGATTTTGATAAAAGTTGCTATAGGGATAGTTTGATACCAGGGGAAGGACATAGGGTAATTTTACTACGGGAAAAATCGGACGGGAAAAGTTTTCCTACGGGAAAAGTAACTTATAATGCAAACAAAGTTGCATACGGTCAGCTAGTATAAGTATAAATAGAACATAACAGCTAGTATTCATTTCAAAGCTAATCAATTATCAAGTTGAAAATTACTGTACCGATAATGTTAGAAAAATACTTGCAATAACATTAACAAGTAAGCTTTGCGACTACTCGGGGCTCGCAATTAAACGTTGAGAGTAGTTGATAATGCAAAAGATACAGCGAACGCAGTGCTAAATATTTAGTGACGTATCCAAGTAATTGATGCGATAGCTGATGTTCATTTACATTTATCGAAGCCAGTAGGGCTCAAGTTACAATTGCGTTTCATCGCTTCCCGACGCCGGTCTTCTAGCCTCTATCTCAATACACGTATAGACTAAATCTGATTGCCAAATGCCCTGAGTGGCCATGATATTTATGAAATTATCGAGTGCTGCTTCACCATCGCTGGCTCCAATAAATGAAAGGCTTAGAATTGCGGATTCCGAAGTGATTATCACTTAACATGCAAATGAATGTAGGCTGTTAGCCATCACTGAAGTACATTAAGCTGTGCTTTGTATGATCCACGTTATAGGCTTGAAATTAATGGGAAATAAGACTTTCCAAGTTTTTTATAATTCACTTTTGTTATTTGATAGGATTATGTGTATAATGTAATCTAGAAATCCTGGATCTGTTGTATTAAAATTTAGATATAGGTACATAATTGACCACAAATAGCTTATTTATTGTAGTCAAAATTTTATGTACCTAAATACAGTGAAGTCAACGTTTCAGAATGAGGTCCAAGCGTTGTTCCAACTTTTTGTATTTACACTAAAAATAAGCAAATCTGGCACCACTTAAACGCCTGGAGAAAAACTTGTTCCAAAGTACTAAAAGTAACATTTTGGCAACGGTGTGGGTTTTATGCGATGTGGATGCTGCATCATGTGGTCTTAAGTGCAAATTGCTCAGATAGACGAGTTGAAGGCAGATTGGCGCAATGCCAGCGACGGACTTCGAACTCTCCTGAACATTCTTAAATTGATTAGAACGGACTTCTTCATAGAGCTAATGCGAAATTTAACATTGTATACTAGAGGTCAAGAATTATTTTTTTATCTTATTTTTAAAGATTTTTACTGTGATAAATCAATACTTACAAATGAGGTTAAAGGCGGATTTCTATTGGACCAGTATTTGGCGTCAATGGTGGCGCCGAAAACTGACTTGCACGTTTTACATTGAGTCAAAGGCATGGATTTATTAATACTTAATAGTAATTGTTTGATTAATAAGTCCATAACCTTTTGTTATTGCAAAAAAAAACTGCTTTTTAATTGAAATGATGAACTGTAATATATTAAATAATTTGTTAGAAATAAATATTTAAAAATGTAATGAAAGAAATATTGCATAACATTGAAAAAGGTGTTTATTGTAGCTACTACGAAAAAATTCATAAATATATAGTCACCATTTTGTAACAGGAAATGCATGTAAATCTTTAATATTTTGTCGAAAAAAACCGAAGGTTCTATCTGTTTTATATTACACTGAAAACTCATGTTTTGATGAAATATATTTAATTAGAAATATCGCTTTATTGGTCATCGACCTTCATAGTGGGGCAAAATCCGGCATCTTCCTTTACTAGTTTAGTCATGTAGGTAATAAAATGTAGTTTCTTTCAAAAATTACAGTTTTAATTAGCAAAGTGGCTTATTAAAAAGGCGGCAGGTCTGCATTAGCGCCGAAATCTTCTACCGCCAGTGCACTTACCCATATAAGTCTGCCTCAATTTTTTTTCGATAAGACGGTGTAGTAAAATATAGCAACAAGATAATTTTTTTATTGCTTATTATAAAACATATGTAACTCTAGCTTTGAATTAGGGTATTTTTTAATCAAACAATTTTTTTAAATATTATAAGACTTATAATAGGGATGTTAAAAATAGTTCCTTGACTTTCACCTTCTTAGAAATAAATGTTATAAAATTTTTTAACACAAATTGATGCTTGTTCTTTCAGGTTATTTATGAACAAACACTACAAATTTTAATGCCATTTTTAATACCAAAAGAATTTTATAAAATATCGTTATTTTAAAATCAAACGGCAGATAATTGAATTGAAGTGAAATTCGCGATTCATTGGCGTATTTAAAATTTGATTCGCGACGCCTAAAAGTTAAAAATCAACATTCCGTTCCCTTATAATATTTTACAATTCAGAACCATTTCATGGATTTTATATCGATTTAAAACTAGTAACCACGGACAAAATAAATTACCCGTGGCTCTACTACCAGTAGAACTACGCAGAAGGACCACGGGCAAGGAATTAAGGAATAATAATTTTTCAAGTGTTAGTTTTATAAACCTGTGATAGTTGTGAGATAGTTGACTACTAATGCTATTTCTTTCTTTCAGTTTTTCATTATAAGTTATTTGCATTTGGAGTTGTGTGGTTTTTTTTTAATTTTTTAATATACTTACTTTTTGCTATTTTATAATCTAATATTTATTAGGGATCTCTGATTTACCAAATAGTGAAACAGAAACAAAATTAAAGGACTCCTGGAGGTGCCCCGATGCACGATGCAGATTCATTTAAGTTGATAAAAATTTTATAATTTGTGTTCATAAATTCCCCTATTTAAAAAGATGGAGCCTAATTGAAGCGACAAAAGAGCGATAGTAATCATGGCAACGTTATCAGTTGTCTTTACGAACTAAATGTTTTTTTTTATAGTCACCTTTTCAAGAGTCCCAACCAGATGTCTCAGTTTATCTGTGTGCCAGATAAAAATGCTCTGGTTCAGTTCACTTTAATGTTTCGATAACCAGTTCTCGATTGTTATGCTTGTGTGGAGAGCGATTATTATTATAAGTCGATCATCATAAGGACGCATATTCATAATAATCATATTTATTATTATTATTATTTGATATGCATGTGGTGCCTACCTATAAGTGATTGTTACACTCATGCTACTATTTTATTGTGTTCGTAATTGTGAATGTAATAGTGTACTTAATCGTTGGTAAGCCAAATAAATAAAATAAAAATAAAAAAATATTCTCTACTGCCGTACTTATTTACTGTTGTGATAAATGATCATCGAAGTTACCTAATTGGGGGACCTGCATATAAAACAAGTTTTTGTTTCCAGTAAGGACAGTGATTTTCATTATTTTAACCGCCGTTTTGTAGAGACCATCTGGTTCCGATCTAGAGCGTCGATTCCTGACTGGAGCAGAATTTTCTCTGCTTGTATTGGTTAGTTGACTGTAGGGCTTCATGTTTACATGGCAGGTTACCACCGTCTTACCTATAGACCGCATTAGCAGATCATAATATTATTCGCTGTGGTAGTCATAAGATGACTAATATTTTGGCAATTCCTATTATGAATGGAGGGCAATTATCTTATGCAATTATTCTATTTGATAGCTTTGTTCGAATATTCGTGTAATAGAGATTTTTTTTAAGGAGGGGGAATCTCTTTACGATTCGACAAGGGACTGAAAGCTGACTAGGCCGCCCCAAGGATATGCCATTGGACTCGGGTATAAATCCCATACCTGGCTAAACCACCCTCCAGCAACTTCTACCCCCATAGAGGCACAATCGGGATCGGCGTTAGCCATTCCCCGAGTGCGCCTCCTGGAGACAGGCCCGATGGTGTGCCAGCGTAGCTGACCCAAGCGCCGGGGTCGTGAAATAGACCTTACTGACACTTAAGCAATTTCTTATTTGTAGACCATTTTAGGAATATTTATATAAAGCTTTCTAATGGAATAATTGCATAAGATGAATTGCACTCCATTCATAATAAGAATTGCCAACATTTTGACTATTTTATGACTGCCAAAATGAATCATATTATTATCATATGATCTTGCCGAAGCAGCCTTTTTAGGTCCGCAGGTCCAATCCAGTTGAAGCACGCTTTCTTCTTCGGTGTTAATGATGATGATGATGATAATAATTGATGATTACCTATCATCAGGTGATATGAAGGCCAAAAGCTCTTGCCGTAAAAAAAATCTCTACATTGTTGCGATTCTGTTTAGTGGATTTAATCTTTGTGTTTTTTTAACATCAACTTGATCTTGGAATAAAACTTATTCAGGTGACTCTCTGGGATGACACCTGTTTTTTATTAGGAACATTTCATTAGCATGGATGAAACTGTCCAGATTTTCATCTTATTGAATGAAACTTCGCTGACAATGTAAAGTTTATCAACCGCAGAAAAAGGCTTCAACATCGTTCGTGTTAATTTTATTTAGTTGAAGACTAACACACGAGCATGAGTTAGATTTTTATCGCGTGTGTGATGACGTGACGTTGCACCTTCAAATTTATGATGTCTGGATAATTAAAGCTACGTGTAAACATCACCCCGCTGCGCGTGACACAATCCTCTAGGGAACTGTTTCCTTTCTCGATGTCTGCTCTGTCTATTTTTGGTTTGCTAAATATATTTTTTCTCAGTGCGATGTATTTGGGTCATATTGTAACTTTCAGTCGTCATTGTGCTTCTGTATTAGGTTTATAGATATGCAACTGCATTCTTTTCTATTTGAATGTTTTTCCATGCTTCCAAATGTTATGTGAAATTGAGAGTTATCACACGTATGATTTGAGTAGATACAAATTTAACAGATCTATCCACTTTAAATTGAAGTAATGATATTTATAAGTAACTAGCTTCTGCCCGCGACTTTGTCTGCGTGGACTTCAGAATTGGGTCTAAAGCTTCGCTGCCTGCGGCTTAACTCGTAAACAATTTTCAATTTTCCCTCGAGAACTACTTAAGGAATCGGGATAAAAAGTAGCCTATGTCCTTTTCCATGTTAAAGGCTATATGCATATCAAATTTCATTCAAATCCGTTCAGCCGTTTTTACGTGATTGTTGCCCGCGGCTTCACTCGCGTTAAATTCGGGGTAACACGCTTCCCCTTTCCTGATTTAGGACACAGAAGAGAACTCGGAACAGAATATTATTTAAATACGCTACTATAGACGATATTATAGGAGTCTCACACAAATTTTCATCCCGTATTTTAGGGGTTGGGGGCAGATATCCAAAAAAAATGATGCACGATTTTTTTGTTAGTCAGTCATAGTCCGCATACCAATTTTTAGCTTTCTATCTTGAAAATTGCGGAATGCTCCATACAAACTTCCACCCCCTATTTTAAGGAAGTGGGGAGTTAGAAAGAGACAATAAGTAGCCTATGTCCCACTCTCCATCCCTTCAACTATCTCCACTTAAAAAATCACGTCTTTTCGTCGCTCCGTTTTGCCGTGAAAGACGGACAAATAAACACACACACACACTTTCCCATTTATAATATTACTAGCTTCTGCCTGCGACTTCGTCTGCGTGGATTTCAGAATTGGGTCTAAAGCTTCGCTCGTTAACAATTTTTTATCTTCCCACGGGAACTATTTGAGAGATCATTAAGGAATATAAAGTACATGTCCTTTTCCATAGCATAGGTGACATGCATACTTCAAAGCTGTCTGCCCGCGGCTTAGCTCGTAAACAATTTTCAGTTTTCCCTTGGGAACTACTTAAGGAATTGGGATAAAAGGAAGCCTATGTTCTTTTCCATATCAAAGGCTACATGCATGCCAAATTTCATCCAAATCCGTTCAGCCGTTTTTGCGTGATTGAGTAACAAACATCCAAACATACAAACATCTAAACATCCAAACATCCACACTTTCACATTTATAATATTAGTAGGATAGGATAATATCATTGCTTTTAAATAATCCTAAATTAATATTATATTTCAAATAGTGTTACTAAATATTTTAATACGTTATATCTACTCGGAAGTAATCTTTGATTACATTATGATTTTGTGCACGATAGATATTTTGTTTTCTTTTAAATATTTTAGTAACAACATTTTCGCATGTTTCATAAAAATTCTCTGAGTCTCATAGTAATATCAACTAACTTATGTTATTATTTATAATTATAAAAATAATTTTACATTAATTATTTATAGTCTTTTATAACTTGGCTATTATGAATTTCCGTGAAATAGGCCGCAGAGTTTCAGAGTGTTAAAGCATTTTATTTAAACATAATCCAAAAATTATGTAGGTTTATATTATACACGGTCAAGTAATTAATGTTGAGCTAATTCTACATCATAAATCTAGGTGATTAGTGTAAGTCTTATCCCGCGTTTAAAGAAACTATTTCCTTCTCGAAATCAAATGAGCAGTAAATATTATGGACGCTTTAATTTATCGATACGGACTACAAGTACAGCGTCCTTGGTATAAATTGTGGTATTAAAGTGGACCTTAAGTAGTAGCATTAATTAGATATCTCTCAGTAACGACAAATTCTAATGGAGATATATTATCGAGCCAGGCAAGTCTGGCTAATTTTCACAGTGACCTGATATTACGGCAACAGATACTTGATCACAAAAAAACACCGTGACGAAAAATCATAATGGGCGGAACTTTTATTATTTTAGTTTTATAATGGGAAAATACAACTCAATATTGCGTTGAACTGTGCTGTGCGTGTGTGTATGCATATGAGCGGTTTTAATAGTAGCTGCGCATCCGCAGAAGTTTACAATCCATTACACTGCATCAAGCATGAGTAGGTATTTAAAGCTACGGCTTACAGGGCATCTCCATTAAGGAGATAAATGTGCTTTAATAGTTATTTTCACTACAAGTGCGGAAAGCTTGTCATTGCAACGAGTTCCGACAAATGTCGTCCCGAGCCGAAGGCGAGGGTTGACGTCGGAACGAGTGGAAATGACAGTCCCGCACGTGTATTGAACAACTATTTTTAATACAGTTGCGAAAAAATGAAACAATAAATACGTAGCAACCATATGTAGCAATGTACCTGCTTTTGGACTTTACAGGTAAAATACTCACACTCGCATTTTCAGCAATTAAACATAATTCCGGTGGTGTCATCAATTAATAAGTTATCAGAGTCACTCATTTTATAGAATCATTAAACTTTTAAGCAAATAACAACAATCAATAATCACGCAGAGAAAATTTTAGAAAAATGGTGCCAAATATATCGTCGTACGTACACAGCAGTGACAAAGCAAATGCGTGCTATGCTTTGCTTTCCGTGTTTTTAAAAGCAAAGTCCGGCCGTGCTTTTTGTTATGTTTTGCTTTTAGGCATGCTTTTACAATACAAGATCCGGTAGACCAGTCAGATTATTTTGCGCAATCTTAACTATAGCATACTAGAAAAAAGCAGGAAAAAAGCAAAATGTGTGTCAGATTCTAGACATTTGACATTTGGTAAAGAAAAAGCACTAGTGCGTAATGGTGGTCATCCCGCCCGCTAAACAGCCCTGCAATATACTACTTTTTGAGCAACTGTATTAAAAAATAAATTTACACTATAGTTAAAATTTAAATTTTAACTTTATATAAAAAAACTTATTTATAGATAAATTTATTTTTAATAAATTGAATATTTATTAATATAAATAATGTAATTAGTTTGTATAAAATGTCAAGATTTTACGATTTTATTAATAAATGATTTGGATTGTGACATTCCCTTATTTAATTTCAATTAATTCCCTTATTTATATTAATTTTAATTATTTACATAGTAAAAAAACATACTACAATTAATAATTTTGCGTAAAACTATCATTCGTTTCGAGCTTATACCTACATGTATGTAAAATAATAATAATTTATTTAATTTCACAAAATACAATTAAACAAATTCCACAACTAAGTATTACACAATAAACCTATGCTTAAAACTTTTTATTTTGTTACATCTATTTGCAGCCGAACTAGTAAAATCTGTGTTACGGATTGCAGTGCTCTCTCTAAAATACTTTAGTTCGAATTAGCATGTTGCAACTTTTGAAGTCGTTCATAATATGACATAAAAATTACATTAACATTAATTACATTAAAATAAATGTATCAGCATAACTATACTTGGTGAAACAAAAAATAAATATTAACATTATTATTCTATATAATTAAAATAGAGTAAAAAGAAATGTTCTCATGTTTGTATTACTGATTAGATTATGATTAAAATGGTAGGCTCTTCTGAGGTGATTAGCTACTAGTATGAATAAAACGAATCCTACGACATACCCAAACATACAGTATCATTGAGATTTCAAGAGGACGAACTGACTAAACAGTTCGTCCTCTTGAAATCTCAAAGACTAAATCGTCCGAAAAATTTATTTTAAGGACGCTTGCGAGGATTTCTGACTATAAATCTAAAAAAAAGGCACTGTACACATCTACAACTAGATAAAAAATATGTATGATGAAATAATTTTCGGCATACGACAATAAAATTACAAAAGTTATCTTGTGACAATTTCAATCTAAATTGTAAAAGACGTTATATTACAATAGGCTGTATTACATTGGGTTTTGATTGTTGATCCTTATAAAACAACTAGCTCTCCGCTCGCGACTTCGCTCGCGTTATTTTTGTTTTCCCGTGGGAATTTTTTTCCCATAGGAAAATTACCCTATGTCCTTCCCCTGGTTTCGAACTGTCCCTATACCAACATTCATTAAAATCGATTCAGTAGTTTCGAAGCCTATTCAATACAAACAAACAAACAATCAAATCTTTCCTCTTTATAATATTAGTATCATCATCATCATCACAGCTCATATACGTCCCCACCGAGGGGTTCGAGCCTACCCTATGTTAGGGTGATTAGGCCTTAGTCAACCACGCTGGCCCAGTGCGGATTGGTCGACTTCACATACATCATTGAATTTCTTCGCAGATGTATGCGGGTTGCCTCACGATGTTTTCCTTCACCGTAGGAGCGTCAGACAAATGTACATATGAAATTCGAAACGAAAAATACATTGGTACATGGCGGGTCTCGAACCCCGACCCCCCGATTGGAAGGCAAGTGCCGAGTCTACAGCGCTACCGACGCTCTATTATAGATAAAAATATTTTCTGCTTTTCTAAAGGTGATACTGATTGGATAACAACAAAATCAGTAATGAGATTACTTGGTATCGGGTCAGGTAAAGAGTAACTAATTGTGGTATCTCGTTAAGGTCAAGAACATAAAATTTGGCTTCACATCCACCTTGACACCGCAAGAAGCGTAACGACCGACGCCTCAATGTAGATGCGATTACTTAACAACTTTGAATTATTTATAGCGAATTATGAACCAAGTTATTTAGTTCGTGCGAATTGGTTATGTTTCATGGATATTAAGTAAATAATTTGATGTAAACATAACATGAAATTTGGCAAAAAGGTAGTTAATGAATAGGTTATTATTATCACCTAAGAACGGATTCTTCTCCTCTAATTTAATTTTATAATTTTAAAATATATTCTCTAAATTAAACTCCTCTAAATTAAATATTTTATAATTTTAAAATATATTTCATCACCATGGTTATGAGTTATCAAGTCAGTTATGAGTCGCCACCACAGAACACAGAAAGACCTCTTTGTGTGTTCTGTGGTCGCCACATTTTATTCCAGTTATGCGTTTATGGTTATGAGTGGGTGCGAGATCGATGTATTAGAGTGAATTTAGATTTCAACTGATTTACTTGAAATTTGGAAACAGTAAAGCAAAAATGTCAAAACCAGTACCAATAGAGTAGTTACTAATTAATTACAATAAATATGTGAAGTTTCACATATAAGGACCGTGTGATCATTATGTAAAACAAACGCGTGAATATGCCTCATACATACGTGACTGGCGTGATTAATATTTTGTAATATACAAAGTCGAACACCTTAATACCAAATCAAAATTGTACCGTTATCGAAATAACATTGTTCCTTTTTTAATTTATGAGTGTAAGTACAAAATGACTGTTGTAAAGTATACAGCCTTATAAAAAAAAAAAAAATTATAGCGAGTATTCGTCGAACACGTTCAAATAAAGTATAATGCGTCTTCTTTTTAAATAATGTACAGGATAAATATAGTTCAATAGGTATTATGTAAGATATCCTATGTACTAAATGATGCGTGACGTTACTAGAATAATCGTAGATTTTGCTATCTGAAATTGACGGGTTTTCCAACGAATGAGGATATCCGTTTTCACATTTCGCATGAAACTGTGATTAATTTATTTGTAGATATAATAGTAGATTACCCAACAAGTGAAAAAGAGGTGAATTCTTTTTGTGGCACTAAATTGTATCCCGAGAGGAGCGAAGGATTCTTAAGTATAATCTCGAGCCTAGGGAGGGATTCTAGAATAGAATCCTGAGCGGATCAAGGGATACAAGAGCCGAGATAATTTTTTTCACGTGTTAGGTACTCTACTTTTTATCATTGACTGCGAGAAAAAAAGTACTCTGTGGTTATGAATCAAATTTTATTATGGGTAATACATAAAATAACAATAGAAAACAAAAGAACTAGAAATTAATTGTAAAATTAGAACAGTTTTTGAAACTTACTTATTACGTTTTGGTGGTTTTTAGTACGTTTTTATAGCAAGAGTGTGCAACCTCTTTGCACGTTTACCTATTTTCTTACTATGCATAATCTGTATATTCGCGCATGTTCCAAATTCAATTTTTTATTCACTCAGTGAAACAAGCGTTTTATTCACTATTTTTGTAGAATGGAGAACCCTTTGTTGAGTGTCAATGGTAAAATAGTATATTATGCAACTAGTGAATAAAGGACGGATTTAAAGCGAGGGCCATAGATGAATCACGAGCAAGTGAAGGATTCTAACGACTGAATCACGACCGTAGGGAGTGATTCATGGTGAAGTATTAGAATCCTGAGCGACGCGATTCATTCATGGCCCTCGTTATAAATCCGCTTTATTCAAGAGTTACATACTATATTACCATGACTACGAGAAAAAGAAAGATTTAAGCGAAAATAGACATTTAATATCGAGTATTTTTTGTGCAAGTAGTTTGTACAGCATTAAGATGGTGGTCGAATATACCGGTTTGTTCTAAATTCAAACATCAAAATAGTGATTAAAAGTGCTTTTTATTCACTGTTTTTCGTGAATAAAATAAGCCTTTTAGAGGGGGAATTGCATAAATGCATTTTTTGTGAAGATTTATGTACCTGATATATTTTTTATTTTTACTATGACATATAGCAATAATATTATAACACAGTAATATATTATTGTGAATTTGATCAGGTATTCTCTTGTGAGTACACGAAGAGCCTATAGGCTCTTCACAGAATCAATTAGAAATATAAATCTGATAAATAAACATAATATTGCTTCTTACATATTACGAAGCCAGCGTCTATATGGTTTTTTTTCTATATAGAGTTCAATACAGTAGTTTACTGGTAGGTATATATTGGCGGAAGGACGAGGAACGTTATGTCATTAATATTCAGAGGAAGATGCTTAGACCTCACAATTCCCGGAACAAGCCGTACTTGGTGAGCGGTATCAAACAATGAATTACTTACCAAACGGATCGTTTTATCGAGCGTCATTATTATATGAGGGTATTTTATGATAAATATTGGTAGGACGAAAAACTTCAATAATAATAACTTCAATATTCAAAGTAATATCACTAGGTTATTAAATTGATAAAATAAAATAAACAGTTTTTGTCAAAAGTATAATAAGACATTTACGACTATTTCGCCGAAAGATATTTCTACGGGAACCTTCAATATTTTAACATAATGCTATATCGCTGACCCTGATGTGGACATTGTATCTTTACATACACCCAGTATTTATCAACGGATTATGATAATAATTATGTAGTCGTAAAGTTTTAAGGACTAGATGAAATTATCTCAAATTAGCATTAACACGAATACTGTCTTAGCAAATGTTAGTGAGTTGCTAAGTAAAGTCCACGGCGATTTTTGTAGGGTATCTAGCTTTTTATTGATTTATATTACTAAGAAAACTTAACAGCATATAAGTTCATGTGGTTAACAATCCTTAAATTAAAAGCATAAACAGCCAATAACAAAGTTTGTCGAATTGACTTTTACAGATGACGTAACTAAATTTTATAAGTCTAATATCAATGACTAGTATTAATGAAAGTTCCAAAATATACGTTTGGAAACAAAAGTATGTACTAATATTAATGGAATAATGAGTGACGCAATTATTACATAATCAAAAAAGTATACGTAAGCTTTTTTTGTTAAAAGAAAAATGTGTTCTATTGTGTGTGTGTGCTTGGTGTAATGTGTGGTGGTGTAAACATACAGCTTTTTCTGTGACTTTGACAAATATTATCAAGTTTATATCATTGATTTTCAAAATTATCTATCTTAATTGTATCACGGGGGTGATGACGTGACATGAGTTTAAGTAAAAAAAAACCCGGCCGAGTGCAAGTTGAACTCGCACACCGAGAGTTCCGTACAAAATTTTCTAAGTACATACCTAATGTCCTTACTATGTTTATATTTACGGTTATCAGATGTTTTTCCCAAACATTATAACCCCTTGCTTCGTGCCAAATTTCTGATTCTAGATCAACTAGAAGTACCTTATAGGTTTTGATTCCCTTCTAAAATGCAAAATATGCAAAAATATGCAACATAAACTGCCATCTCTTTTGATCGCGTTGCCTTATAAGTTTGATTTTACAGCTGAAAGAGATCGTAAACCCGTGTATTTGATAGAAATTTCAGATTGATATCTCATTACATACAGACAGACAAACGTACAGACGGACAACAAAGTGATTCTATAAGAGTTTCGTTTTTCCTTTTGAGATACAGAACCCAAAAAAACAGGAAACCTTGCCTTTTTGTACCTCAAAAAATCTCAAAGCTGACAAAAATCTTATTTACAGTCACTTGAAAAAAATAAAACGAACCCTTCCTCCAAAAACAAAACGAACATTAAACAATGTTCATTAATCGATTAAGTCATTGATAAAATAAAATAATAAAACGTTTCTATATTAAACTTTATTTGATTGAATTAGAATCTCAACTAAATTCAACAATATTACATTTTATAATTATTCATACGGTGATACTGAGCTTAAAAAGTTTTATAATGACATTCAACTTGTCTATGCATGCATTTTTGCAATCGCAACTAGTCTTGATATTTTGTTACGCAAATATGGTAATCCTACTAGAAACAAAGTTGCAAACGATATTAGCAAATAAAGTAATTAAATTACTATTCGATCAGCAGTAAACATGATTGCATAACAAGTTTTGTGAGCTTGTAAATTAGTAAAAGTTAATCATCTCCGTGTGCGATGATGACTACTTTCCAGACCCTCATTACTAGTCTTGAGCATATAATTTATACAAGAAAAATACGACATTAGAATTAAAACTAATAATTACTGATAATTTTATGCATTTTTTTATGGAGGGCCCGGCAATGACCTCCTCCCGCCTGATGTTAAGCGGTGAAAGAGGCCCAAATGAGTTGACAGATAGAGTAGGGACGACATCCATTATCCTACCTGCTCGCCCCTTGCCAGCCCAAAAGATGCTTTTTCACACCTCTTTTGGAGGAACCCATGTTGTAGGATGGAGGAAACACGTGCGGAGGTAGAGAATTCCAAGTGTGGGATGAACGACAGAAGAAGGAATCTTGGAATTTCTTGGTACGGTGTGAACAGGAGGATACAGTGTACGGATCACTCCGAAGGCCCTTGTGTGTTTCTGTTAAGGAATGAAGAGAGAGGGATAAGGTTAAAGAGCTCCTCAGAGCATTCCCCATGGAACATTCGGTAAAAGGCGCATAGAGAGGCTATCTCAGGGCGAATTTGTAGAGGCTTAAGGGTGTTAGTTGCATCTACATCGCCAATTATGCGAATAGCGCGACGCCTGAATCTGTCCAGAGCATCGAGGAGGTACTGAGTAGAGCCGTCCCAAAGGTGCAAGCAATATTCCACGCAAGACCTAACCTGAATTGTAAACAACAAGCAAGCATAGTTGGTCCGGCGCAAAACACCTACGCACAATGTTCAGGACACCGAGTTTCCGTGAGGCAGTAGTTATGATGGATTCGATGTAGTCTCTGGGGTTCAGATCGCAGCGAACGTTCATTTCGAGCAAGGTGATGTTGCTCTGTGTGTGAAGGGTTGTGCTCTGAAGAGAAGGAAGGGGGAGGAAAGGTGACCTTTTCGCCGAGAACGCGCACACTTATGTTTTATTAGCATTGAACTCAACAAGATTGTTGGAACCCCATTCGGAGACGAGCTTCAGCGTCCTGTTGAGCTCAATGATAAGATTCTGCCTCTCCCTACTAATATCACCACGAGCAGCCCCTGAGCTTCCGTGATATCCCCCATGCACAGTAATGTCATCTGCATCGCAATGTATACTTCCCAAGGAAAGCATGTCATTGATATGCAGAAGAAACAATGTTGGGAATAGAACGGAGCCTTGCGGAACTCCAGCGTTCACTGCCATGAACCGCGAAGCACAGCCGTCAACGAGAGGGCGAATTCTACGCTCGTAGAGGAAGCTGGCAATCCACGTACAGAACTGCGCGGGTAATTCGTATGCCAGAAGCTTGGAAAGAAGAGCCTTGTGCCAGACTCTATCAAAAGCTTTGGCGATGTCGAGACTAATAGCCACCGATTCGCCGCGCTTATCAATAGATTCACCCCATTTGTGCAAAAGGAACGCTAGAAGGTCACCTGTTGTCCGTTTAGGACGAAACCCATACTGACGGTCATTAAGTAACGAGTGACCTTCCAGGTACTTAACGGATCAGCTGGGTATTATGGATACTCGCCATGATTGGAACACAAAATGGTAGTGACGGCTATAGGACGATAGTTAGCCGGATCAGAACTATCTCCCTTTTTGGGAACCGGCTGGTCATTGGCGTCTACCCAAGATTTCGGCACACAACCAGCAGAGAACGACAGACGGTATAGACGCGTCAGGACCGGAGTCAACTCCGCTGCACACTTCTTAAGAACAATCGCGAGAATGCCGTTTGGTCCACTTGCTTTTCGAATATCGATCGACTGAAGCTCCGCCCACACATCACGCTGTCTGATGCGAATATCGGGCATAGTGCTGCTACAATGAATGGGACAGTGTCGGAGGTTGTGCACCACTGTCATCAACACGAGAATGAGCCGCGAAGAGTTTTGCCAGGAGGTCGGCTTTCTCCTGTGGTTGATGAGCAAGTGAGCCATCGGCATGTCTTAGCGGTGGCAGCGAGGGTTGGCAGAAGTTTGATTGCACAGCTTCGGCCAGGCGCCAGAAAGAACGACTACCCGTAGGGTGCGCTAGCAGTTCCTGATCCACTTGAGCAATGCGCTGAGCATCTGCTCTAATATAAGCCCTGTTACACAAATTGGTGGCATTATTGTAGGCTATTTTCAGTAGGCTAGTATTGGGATCCCTAGAAGCTCGACCTCTGATCCAAGCGCGGTAAGCCAGCTGTTTGTTTTGAAAAGCAGAGGCGCACTCGCGATTGAACCAGAGGTTACGTCTGCCTCTACTGGTAAGATTAGAATGCGGAATATAATATTCGGAATATAAAATTCGTAATGTTTATCAAGACTTAAAAACTTTTACTATAAACCTACAACTTAAAGATACACCACTGGATACCTAGCGACACATACTTATTATACGAGACTCGTACATTTTTTGAATAAATACCTCGTGCTAGTCCGTTATGGAACGATGCCAAATCGATAAAGATTAACCAAACGCGAGTAGATAGTATCATGAGACATGACAAATGATAGTTGGGTGCATTTCATTATCAAGGCGCCAGGCCGTCTACTCCACCCGAACGAATCAAAAGCAACAATTGTGGAAAGTCGCAGACACCGACGTGTGACTGGGTAATTAATTTCTGCGGTTAGGGCTTCTGAACTTCGGTGTGTTTCAACACTTTGAAGAACTTCTACTACGTTTCTGTTCTTGTCTTCTTCTGCACTTCAATGTTATTAAATTTGTGTTGTATATTACACATGTTGTCTTAACATTACTAAGTATCATTAATTTATGTTTTAATTTAGTTAGTCAACTATATCTATGCCATTTTTTAAATAAAACGAATTTTTATGGAGCTTTTTCTTCGCATATACACTGTGATATTTTTGTCCAACCTCGGTCCGGTACTTTTGCCAAACACCACGTCAGCTAAACTACGGATAAAAAATAATGAGAATTTCGCGCCGCGACAACAACTCATTCTTATTGCTGACATAAACTACGGTGGTATTAGATTCATGTGCCTGCCACGAGGGGCTTCCTTCCGGGGATATATTGAATTTTAAAGGTCTTGTGAGGGCACATAAAACCAGTATGTCAAGGTGTTGGACAAAATTTCTTTTCTTGCCTCAAGAATAATTTAATTTTTATATGATTTAACGCAATTTTGCGTATTATCTACTTTTCGATTCGATGATATAGATTAGATAGTCTAATTAATCATAACCAAGTCCAAACAACTAAAGCTAGATATATTAATTTGGATTTAATAACGCTTTTTATTTTATCCACTGCGAAAGGATTTTTGGAAATTCAATCTATAAGTCTGTTTCCTGCTGGAATATATCCATGTTTCAACAAGCCTTTTTTATGACTGCTTTATAGTTTGATTTTTTTACTACTTACCGGAAAATATAGAATTTTCAGTTAAATATGAAAAAAACGCGGATGAAGTTAAAGGTGGAAAGCTATAAATTTTATGTAATATCATGGATTTGAGTAACTTTTAACATTAACTTAGATAATGGTTCTCTCAATAGATTCCGTAACTTTCTTCCAATAGCTACAAAGACAGTGTTAGCTCAATCACTTTTACTTTCTTTGATTGACTATGCCGACGTTGCCTGGGCGGGTTTGTCCGAAGAACTATTAAACCAGTTGAAGCGTCTTCAAAATGTGGCAATTAGGTTTATTTTTAACTAGCTGTGCCCGCGAACTACGTTTCGCCATCAAAATACTTAAGACAGTGTTTAGTGTTTTCCTCCATTTTATTCCATAATGATTCAACTTTATTCTGCCTTTCTTGAGCATCGGCCATTTCGAAATTAGGACAATTTTCGTAGGTTGCTCTTTTTCTAACAGTCCACAAAATTAAATACATTACATATTACTATAAACACTAAGTATAATTATTGTTTTAGAGACATTATTGATATTAATAAATTCTTCTTCAGTAGAAAGAACTACACAGTTGCAAGAATAATCTTTATCGTATTCATGTTTCGAATTAAAATAAACAATTGTTAATAAATTAGAACTGTATACGAATAAAGTTTAGATTTTATAATGGGTGTTGGTAACACCAACAAAATATATTTTTTGGATATGACAACTTGGCCAATTTTGACTGGTCGTACAGTAAGTTCCTTGTCAAGCTATACTGTTTGACCTTTGAACCGTTCTTATGTCGCTCGTAATACTGGCGGTTTTCGTAGAGTTAATATATAGCATGAATGGGGGGGTTACTGTACAAATACGTTTTCCGTATTCGATATCCGATCACGGAATACAGACACGGAGTTTCGTGAACGTAGCGCAGACGTTTGTTTCTTCTCATTCGGGATTTCTACCATTCTACCTAAACGTACGTACAGATCGTGTTCCGTTCGTAATAAAAACGAACGTGTGCGGCAGTCAATGAGTATTTTGTATAGATTTGATGCATTCGGATGCCCGCATTCAGAAAACGAATGCGAAAAAACGTATTTATGCGGTTAGCCTTAAAATGTATCGAGACTTCCGTTTTTGTAACGTGTACTGTGCGATATAGTGTTGCTGGCATAGTTCGGTTAGCAAACTCGCCGTGATGACTAACATCCAACACACAAACTTGGAGTTATCGTTAGTTAGTTCACGATCGTTGCATTATCACGGTCTCGAAGGACACTGAACACAGGTAACATCTAACATCGAACATCCAATAGGCCCCGAAGCGGTTCTCAAATTTTTTGGTGACGGAACCCTTTGGGAAAGCGAAATACTTGACGGAACCCTAAAATAAAACAATAGTTTTTAAAAGTGTATTCTTTATTAATAAGCATAATAAAAGTACGACCAGAGAGGGTGTTTTGATTTTTCTAAATTATTGCGGAACCCTTATAGGGGTATTGTGAAGCCCTAGGGTTCCGCGGAACACACTTAGAGCATGGCTGCTCTAGGTACCCTTCAGGGCCTACTTTCGTTTAATACCCCTATTGCGGGGTTTGAAAAGCAACTGTTATCCGTCTTTTTGGAGCGGCGGCCATGTTGAATTTACGTCAATGTTGCTACGTTCATAGTGCTCTACTGATCAAGGCCTTTCATTTGATACCCATACTGCTGGGCTTAGAAACGAACTTTTATAAGTTTTTTTTGAGCAGCGGCCATATTGAATTTTGTGCTATTTTCCTAGGTTCATAGTGCTCTACTCTTCAAGGCCTTTCATTTGATACCTATATTGCTAGGTTTGGAAACGAACTTTTATCCATTTTTTGAGCGGCGGCCATGTTTAATTTAGGGCAATTTTCCCTAGTTCATAATGCTCTAATCTTTTAGGCCTTTCAGTTGATACCCCTATTGCTAGGTTTGGAAACGAACTTTTATCCTTTTTTTGAGCGGCGGCCATGTTGAATTTAGGTCGATTTTCCTAGGTACCTAATGCTCTACTCTTCAAGGCCTTTCATTTGATACCCATATTGCTAGGCTTGGAAACTAACTTTTATCCACCTTTTTTGAGCGGCGGCCATGTTAAATTTATGTCAATGTTGCTAGGTTCATAGTGCTCTACTCTTCAAGGCCTTTCATTTGATACCCATATTGCTAGGTTTGGAAACTAACTTTATTCCACCTTTTTTGAGCGGCGGCCATGTTGAATTTATGTCAATGTTGCTAGGTTCATAGTACTCTACTCATCAGGGCCTTTCATTTGATACCCATATTGCTGGGTTTGAAAACGAACTTTTATCCTTTTTTTGAGCGGCGGCCATGTTGAATTTAGGTCAATTTTCCTAGGTACCTAATGCTCTACTCTTCAAGGCCTTTCATTTGATACCCATATTGCTAGGCTTGGAAACTAACTTTTATCCACCTTTTTTGAGCGGCGGCCATGTTAAATTTATGTCAATGTTGCTAGGTTCATAGTGCTCTACTCTTCAAGGCCTTTCATTTGATACCCATATTGCTAGGTTTGGAAACTAACTTTATTCCACCTTTTTTGAGCGGCGGCCATGTTGAATTTATGTCAATGTTGCTAGGTTCATAGTGCTCTACTCATCAATGCCTTTCATTTGATACCCATATTGCTAGGTTTGGAAACTAACTTTTATCCACCTTTTTTGAGCGGCGGCCATGTTGAATTTATATCAATGTAGCTATGTACATAGTGCTCTACTCATCAATGCCTTTCATTTGATACCCATATTGCTGGGTTTGGAAACGAACTTTTATCCGTTTTATTTGAGCGGCGGCCATGTTGAATTTAGGGCGATTTTCCTATGTTCATATTGCTCTAATCATCAAGGCCTTTCATTTGATATGCATATCGCTGGGTTTGGAAACGAACTTTATCGGCAGTCATGTCAAATTAAGTCAACGTGGCTAGGTTCAATGTGTTCTACTCTTTAGGTTCTTCGTTCGATATCCATGTTCCTTGGGTGGATCCAAAAAGATGTGATCCGTCATTTTAGACATTAGGATCAAGAGTCCCGTCCCGTCCCTCTACGCGTAATCCAGAACATTGCAGTCAGATATTTTTTTAATTATCAATATTAATCTATTACTTTTAATAGTTTTAAATGGATGAAAGAGTTTGATTCCTTAGTCCTAATGTAAAAACATATAACACCTTTCAAAATACCTTGAAAAGAGTATCTTCATTTTTCAACATTTCAAATATTTCAAAAATTGTACCGATTTTGTGAAAATTAGTCAAGAATTAAACCAATCTACAAATTTTATGGTCACTTGATAAGTATTATCATACAAAATGCTTTATACATTGGTTGTATGGCTTGATCTTTTTGCCTTACCACCACGGTACGACATAAGAAAAAGACAATTTGGTTGGCGAAATCCAGTTGGGCACAGCCATTAACAGAAAATATTAAATTTTATTTGTACTATGTGAAACACTTCATTCCTGCCTTAATTTTCGAAATCCAATTACTTAAGATCAGGCTGTATGGCGTAGTTCCATTGCCTTTCCTTCGTGGAAGTAAATACCTTCTCTCTGTACTATGTGACACACTTGTCAAAATAATTTCAAGTGCGCCATGTTGTTTTTCTACCTAAAGCATTGTTCGAAAATTTTATATGGTTTTTTTCACAAAAAATAAAAAGTGAATTTAAACAAACGAAATTATGCCTAAATGTTCTTCCGGAAAATTCTAAGCATTGTGGTGTAAGCCATATCAAATTCTGTTCAGTGGTTTCGGAGATCTTTCCGGACAAACAGACAAACAAACAAACAAATAAACAAACAAACAAACAATTTTTTTTAAAACTATTCTATCGTATTCTGCTAATGATTTTAAGGCGACCTGTGTATTTCTTTTCTTAATATTTCGCAATTACAGATTTTTGTACCCCTACGATTTTATTATATATAGAGATAGCAAATTTGACCATGTTTCTTACTATCGCTCTCAACTAAAATGGCTGCCAATTCGCCAGCGCAGAGACTTACATGTTTTATCCCTACTTTACAATGTTTTGTTTCTTCCAACCTCTCCATCATATCTTAAGTCTCAGTTCTCGTTCCGGTCCTCTTCTTCAAGTCGTACTTTACGGTCGAACTTTAATTTAACTCTTGATATCCCACCCCACAGCACTGATTTCCTTTCATACTCTTTTCCAGCATATGCCGTCCGGCTATGGAACTCTCTCCCTGAGAGTATTAAGAGAGCTTGCACGCTGGAGTCCTTTAAGATTCAACTCCGAAATCACTTCCTATCCTTAAATCCTTAGCAAAATTAGTCCTTCATTATGTCCTTCACTTCTACTGCACCAATCCCCCGTTTAAATTTCCACTATGTATTTCCCTAGTCCAAGGTTGCCTGGAAGAGATTGCTCATTAGCAATAAGGCCGCCTGTGTAGTACATCTGCAATATTTTTGAGTGTTATAAAGTGTTTATTATTATTATTATTATTATAAAATATTGCTTTTAAACTCTTCATTAATTCAAAAAGCTATAAGTAGTGTTTTTAACTAAGACGGTAGAAATCCGAAATCATTGATGATATTACGGAAACTGTTTATTAAGGGGAAACACTAATGACCGGTTGCATCAAATTTACGTTTTACGATTTCGTAAAAGTAACAATATAAATGCGTAAGAATTACACTATAATCTAGTTTCAATTGTAGTTTTATTTTATCCTTTACGTTTAAAAAGGTTAAATGTACGGCGCGTATCATATATTCATATCATATATATAGCGAACCATTTTTAGGTGTTAAGTTGTTACTTTTGACGAAATCGTATAACGCAAAACTTGGTGCAACCGGTTGTAAAGTCGAGAGAATTAAAAAAAACAATTTGTTAAATGTATTGCTGTCGCGCTGTGCCCCTGAATAAATGAGCCGAGCGCGATAAGACGTGCAGCTCGGACCTAAGATACCGATGAAAAGTACACAAAAGAGACGTTTCGTAGTCCCCTGTTTTCTCTTCTAAAACAAGACCGATTTAATTATTTTTTGGATTAAAAATTAAAGAAAGGCTTTGGCTGTGTTTAAATGTTTTGCTTTTTTCTTATAATTAGGTACGTCAAATTTGTTTACTGGATGTTTAAGTAGGTTCAGCAAAAATCTGGTATTTTTTTAGGTTTTTGAAGGTTTAATGATTAATCTCATTTATTTTAATAGGTTCCATTAAATAAAAAAATAAAACAAAAGAACATGCTAATAGTGACCATAGATTTTAATGGAAATATAGAGCAACTATTGCCATTATCGAGAAAGGAAACTGGGAACTACGTTTCTATGGTAAAACGGCGCGTATGATTTCCTCTTAAGGAACAATTAACCCCCCTATTCCCCCTACTCAGAACTGTCATTTTGAAAGTCAAATTCAAATAAAAATTGAAAACCCTTGATATCCATTACTGTTATAACGTCGCCTTAACAAAACTATTTCCTGAACTAGTAATATTATTGACCTAGTGTATCTCAAAAGGACAGTTCCGAATTGGCAACAGAAGATAGCGAATAGGGGAGCTGTTTTTATATGCAATCAGTTTTGGCCTAGTCACTTTTTTGATTAAGTAAAAGCTGTTCCTAAAAAATAAATAAATAAATAAATAAAAAAAATGTCTTTTACATATTTACGTCCGTCGGCGGCGCTGTGAACCGGCCATTGGCCTTGTTGTGTGTTTTACGTTTTCCGAATTTCGTACTCTTTCGGACAAGGAAAACATCGTGAGGCAACTTAGGTACATACATCTGCGAAGGTATTAAAGTCGACCAATCCACACTAGGCCAGCGTTGTTGACTAAGGCCTAAACACTAACTTAGGGTAGGCTCGAGCCCCTTGGTGGGGGCGTATATGAAGAAATCGGAACATCGGAAAAAAATTGGTTCAGCAGATGTTAGTCTTGAATTAAATATTTTTTCATACAATCACATCTACGTAACAAGTATTTTAATACATCTTCAACATGCCCTTCATCTTGCTGTATGGACATATGGGCACGTTTCACAATACCTACTTATAGTTTAGTCGTTTTTTGACAAAGATGTGTGATCAACAATATTTAATTGCTTACAATGGCCGGATTTGTAAGTTCCAATACAACCTTATCCCCGATATTAATGTATAAGGATTTCCCTATACTGTCCCAGTTAAAAAATACACCGTCATTGGCGCAGATATAAGTTTTCGATGGGTGGGTGTCAAGATTGAAGACTTCCAATTTGCCTAGTGTACTCGTATATTGAGTAACACAGAAACTCTCGCCCCGCACCAGGAATGGGGCGTTTCCTGTTAGAAATAGTGAAACAATAATATTGAAGGTATTCGTAGTTAGTACCTTAGTTCGGTAACTAAACACATCTTAATTATTAGTAAGTTCTTTGCGACTTGTAAGTAATATGGTAGGTATTGAAAGAAAATAACATAAAACAAATTAAAACTGTTTTCTCTTTCAAATCAATTCTTTTTCTCTTATTTTTAGGGTTCCGTACGTCCGAATAAAAAAACGGAATCCTTATAGGATCACTCGTATGTCCGTCTGCCTGTCGGTCACAGTCAATTATCTCGGAATCTACTAAACCGATTATGTTTATCTAGTCAGTGGGACGGAACCCATCGTGCGCGAGTCTGACTCGCACTTGGCAGGCTTTTTCTGCTTCCATATTTATCTTTTACTTAATTTTACTTGGAAGAAAACTTCATTCTAACTACTACATGTTGATTTTTCAATGGACACCGTATAACTAAGTCTTACTATTATTGTTCATAAGGTATCCTCAAATATTATAAAAATACAGCTGTATAAACAATATGAAATAAATGTAGATACATACTTTCATAACCATGACCCAATTGTGGTGTAATTAATTTGCGTAGGTTAATACCTACGCAAATTAATTAAAGTACATATTAATATATGTATTTATAACATTGTATTTGCCTTACATGTTCATTGATATTCATATGGTAGTAACTACGGATTTTTTTATTCATACATATATTAAAATCCATATTTGCAAAATTAATTTCCAATGACCTTTTTCGATTCGTTTCTGTTTATTGAAATCTATTTCGTACATCATAGAGGTAATATTACGATTTTTTCACGAACGCAACATGTAATTACTTACATGCTGTATGTTTCTAACTTCATATAGATTGTATCTTATTTCCGATTGATTTTGCGAAGTTCACTCGTCTGTTCTAACTCCGGATATCACGTTTGTGCCGCTTCCTCTACAACTACCTTTAGGTTATTGAGTTACATCTTTTATTGGGCCCCGTAAATCTGAACTTTATTACTGCCACAAAGAATATAAAAGCTTTTTGGGAATCTGTTCACGTAACTGTTGTATTGGTTGTTTATTAAAGTAAGAAAAGAATGGGTTTAAAATGTTTCCAAAAATTTCATAAAAAAGAGTTATGTACCTAAGTAGTTATAATGTGTTCATTTAAGCCGCAATATGCCTATACTATTGGGCATAAATATATAGTCTTTGATAGGATAAGGTCTGAATTCCCTCCCACCAAGCCATCCCAGTGAGGAATAGTGGGGAGATGAGGTACGTATTCGGAGCTCCACTCCTCCACATCTTAGTGAAGAGAAGTGAACACGAGCGGGAAACACATGTTATTAGTTTTATTTAATGTTAAAATCTTAGTAATTTAATCTCTTTTGTGTTCCCACAAAAAACAGGAAAATGTGATTTTTAATTTGATTACTTTAATAAAAAAAATTTTTAGGAGCATCGGTGGCGCTGTGGACTCGGCACTTGACTTCCAATCGGGGGGTCGGGGTTCGAGACCCGCCATGTACCAATGTGTTTTTCGTTTCGAATTTCATATGTACATTTGTCTGACGCTCCTACGGTGAAGGAAAACATCGTGAGGCAACCTGCATACATCTGCGAAGAAATTCAATGATGTATGTGAAGTCGACCAATCCGCACTGGGCCAGCGTGGTTGACTAAAGCCTAATCACCCTAACATAGGGTAGGCTCGAACCCCTCGGTGGGGACGTATATGAGCTGTGATGATGATGATGATAATAAAATTTAATTAATCATTTCTTAAAGTCGATGTAAAAAGATGTTTATCAGTTTGTAACTTCATGTCCGTTTTATTATTTGTTTTGATATACACGTTATTATTTCTATAACCCTTTTTTAATGTTCCGCTAACTGTGCCGCAATGTCAACCTCGCTCTGGGCGTTTCGCACAGTGCATAGTTTTTATCATGTCAGTATTGTCATTATAAAACCATGGCAATAAGGCAGATATTGCAATGGAAACTTTAATTCCGGAGGTAAACATACACGTGTGCTACTTGAACTATTATAGTTCCGTCTTCCGTAAGCTCAAAAGGGAAAAACGGAACCCTTAAGAGGATTGTGAAGCTGTAAATTTTCATACAAAAAGCGATAACGCTTTTCTCCCTCTAAACATAGTCCAATTTTCATAATTTTTGGAAATCTTGTAGATATAATGAAAAACTAGGTTTGTACGTTTTGCTTTTGAAGAAATATTGCTCAGAATATAAGTTATTAGCATCTAAATATCTATATTTTCGACTTAAAAACTACCTTGAGCATTTTTGTCTTTTTTTGACTAAATTATACTGAATTCCAAAAAAAGCAAACGTACAAACATAGATTAAGGTATACTGAATCTAATGAGACCAAAAGCGTCTAATTTCATAAAGGTTTAGGGGGGTAAAACAGTTATCGCCCGAAACAATATTTCAAACAGGAATTGTAGGCAATTTCGACCATTTCTTGCAACTCTCTCTATCGCACGATACGGGTCGGGGGCAGGGGTACAATGTAGTGATAGTGATGTGACATAATGTTATCGTAGTTATTGTCGCCTAGGGAGGAGAAAGTAATATCGATATATCGATCAATAGTGAAAGTTATTACTCAAGTCGGAACTATTAATCTTCACAAATACCTTATACATCAAAAAGTAAATATCTTTTTGAATACGTTTATTGATTTTAGTGTTTTATTTTAAAGATTTTATTTCAATACAAATTTCCTTATTTAAGGGTTAGCAGCCTGTAGCCTGTTAACTTTACTGTAAATTCCCAAAACCAAAAAAGGAAAAAAATGTAAGTATGTAAGTAGTTGTTTGTTATAATAAATATGTGCCATAAAGAAACCAACTCAAAATAAATTCTTATTTTGTTTCTTGTGATAGGTATTTGTTATGTAATGTATGAAGTTGGAGCAGCTAAAAACGTGTAATAGACTATGCAAGTAGCGTTATTTTTAATATTATTTTATTTGAATTTTATTCTTCGAAAGCTGGGCTCTAAGGTTTTACTCGCGTTATGGAATCTACGATTGTATAAAAAATACAAACGACAAAGTACCTAAATAATATACGAGTATGTAGGGTAGGCAGGGTAGGCATATATGGGAAGAAGGCACCCTTCGTACGGTTTTGAAGTTTTTTTTTTCATTTTAACTATAAAATTTAAAGCAGCTGATTACATATACTAATAGGTATTTTTTAACCGACTTCAAAAAAGGAGTTTCTCAATTCGATGCGTATGTTTTTTTTGTGTATGTTACGCGATTACGCCGCCAATTGCAGACCGATTTTCAAAATTCTTTTTGGTATTCTCAAGATTATACTCCAATGGTGGTCCCACGGTTACCAAAGTTAGGATCTGATGATGGGATCCCATAAAAATGGAGGGAAATCCTTAAATATTTAGGTGCGTCCAACGTGTTTTTTTTAAATAAAAACGTCGCCCCACACTAGGATTTTCTCCTGTGTCGTGGGTGCAGTTACAAACATAGAATATCACATGCACATACGCCCAGACCGGAACAAATTTCTGTAGGCCATACAAAACATCTGTCCCGTGCAGGAATCGAACCCGCGACCTGTTGCGCAGTAGGCGATCGCTCGACCTCTGCGCTAACCATGTCAACCGTTTTGTGTGTAGGGTAAAAGCCGGATAGTTGCCACACTTTTAAAAAGCTCCTTTAAAAAATGTGTACCAATACATTTTTTATTCAAAGTGTATTCTCAAACATAGTTCATTAATCTTCTAACATACCCTATCTATAAACAAATTAAAAATATTATAAATTTTATGTAAATCCAGTTTAATATGACCTCTAAAAAAGAGGATAGTTGCCTACTATAACGGATACTAGCCTAACGTTAAAAATGGTTGGGGGGATACTTGCCCAATGTGAGGATAGATGCCCGACATGCCCGTCTGTTTTTTTTTTCAAATAAAAATGAACTTATTTTAATTTAAATAATCTATGAGGCAACTATCCGACTTTTACCCTATGTTACGGTTACGTGATTACTCCGCCGATTGTGGACCGATTTTTAAAATTATTTTTGTATTCGGTAGAGTATACTCCTAGGGTGGTCCCTAGGTCACCAAAGTCAGGTTCTGATGATGGGATCCTATGAAAATCGAGGGATACCCTAATTTAATTAGGGTTTCTTTCACTAAAAAGTTAAACAAAAAAAATATTTTACAAAAAATAAAAACTGACTTCAAAAACACTGAAAAGTTAAAAATAGTGTAAGAATAGGTACAGACAACATTACATCTCTATATTGAAGTCGGTGCCAAACGATGATCTCCTAGAAAGTCTTAAAATTTGGCACCGCACCGTCTTCAATAATGATGTGTGATGTTGTCTGTACCTATTCTTATATTATTTCTAACTTTTCAGTGTTTTTGTAGTTCGGACGAACCCGACGAATCGAACCCCGCCGGACGGACCTCCCGATCAACATCCGGTGGCCTCAACCACTAGACCACGGAGGTGGTAAAAATTTAAATTCTAAGACTATTAGAATAACTACCCAAGATTAGTGTATAAAAATGAGAGGTATTTTTTATTTGATGCATAATTATTACTTTATATTTTTTAAATCCCTGCTCCTATTTAGTTTGTATGTAAAAGTATTAATTTATCTACCTTAAATAATAGACTTTTTGTTATTTATTTTAAAGTTAACAAGAGGTCTGTTCTTGTTTAAACAATTGTAAATGTCATTTTATGTTTAGTGTTTATTTTTTTCATAAAAGGATCCATTATTGATTCACATCTCAAATGAAAATTATTTTAATTCGGTATAACACTCATCTTACAAAAAGTAATTTTCTTTAGACAGGTAAATGTACGATAGATAGGTACTTTCATAACAAATAACAGCTCAGTCCTATAAAGTAGGACTTGGTAGGGATACCAAGTAAGTGCCTAGACTATAAATTTCAAAGGAATACTGAAATAATTTACGAAACTTATCTACTAAAATATTATAAAGAAAGAAGATTTGTATTTTTGTTTGTAATGAATAAACTCAAAAACTAGCTCACTGGGAAGTCTCGGCGTAATTATTGTTAAAATGATTTTTAGAATTATTTTAACAATAATTACGCCAAAGCTATTTTTATTTATTATATTTTTTATTTTTAAAAACTACAAGGCTGATTTAAAAAAAATTTTGACTAATAGAATGCTACATAATCACTGAGTAATATAAGGTTATAAAATACGGGAAAACAAAATTCCCTCACGAAAAACGAAAATAACGAAGGCAAAGTTGCGAGCGGAAAGGCAGTCAGGAATACCTAAGCAACGCAAAACATTACAAACGGTAAAATAATGATCTCGAGTTCTCGCGCCGAGGCGTCGCGCGCTGCTGTCGCAAATACAACACGCGCAAATTCTCACGCACACAAGCGTGAGAATTTGCGCGTGTTGTATTTGTGGTGTAAACGCCAGACGGGAGGCCGAGCGGTGTGAAACAGATAGCATTTTAGAAAATACCTACTCGCGCCGCGCACGATTACTTCACAATCCTCTTAAGAGGCTGACAACCATGATTAATAAGCTTAGCTCTTCGAGCCCCACTTAAAACTTTTTTAGCAAAACTTGTCTGATATACCGTAGAAAAAAAATATATGTTACCCTTGAAAATATTTTTGAGAATATCCATGTCCCAAAAATTAATTTGAATCAAAATTTCTCGTTAAAAAATTATCAAAGACACCCATCAAAAACAGCTTCCATAAGAAAATCCGAGTTATTTAGCAAAGGTTATTTTATGATTTTCAAGGAATTAACTCGTTACACTTAATTTTAAAATATTAATGTTTCATATCTACAAATAAATTACTAGTTTAAAAGCGAAAAAATCAAAAAAATTTTGTTTTTTTTCGCTCAATTTCAATAGCGCACCGCGCGCGTAATCCAGTAGAAACTCTGTCTTAAGGTCGTTGACGTTATTCACTGGAATTTACTCGCGCACTGCAACTGCTTTATTGCAATGTAATATAGTTGCTGATTGGATAGCTTCTAATGTCTTTTACGCGCTGTGACCGAACTTGAACATTACATTTAACACGTTTTAATAGATTTTTGGAAAACTGGAGTACAAAATAAAAAATGTGTTTTTGCAATTTTCTAGACAGTAAGAATGCACGTCTATTGGTAAAAATTTTATGCCATTTATTACTGTTCTTTCTGGTTCACAGCTGTTTTAAAATATTGAACAGAGTGATATTTGGATTTGGAAAAAAAAATCGATTTATTAATCATGGTTCTGACCTTAAGAACCATGATTAATAAATTGATCGAACCTTAATTGTTCCAAAACGGGAAAGTAGCGCCTTAAGAATCACTTCGTTGACCGTCTGTCTGTCAAGACCTCTTTTCTCGGGAAGGTATATATAGATATCAAACTGAAATTTATATTAAATACTCGGGTCTACGATCTCTTTCAGCTATAGAATCATACTTGTAAGTCTACGCGATGACAAAAGATGAAGGGAATCAAAACCTATAGGACTTGCCGTTGACCTAGAATCATTTAATTTGGCAAGAAGCTAGGTCTTATAGCACATGCCAAGGAAAATATCCATATCTGAAAAAAAATATAGTTAACAACTTTGATACTTTGATACGTTTGTTCATGGGATCCCATTATCAGATTGTGACATGGTGAAAATGATGGGACTATCTCGAGAGTATACTCTTTCGATTATAAACATGTAATCGGTGAACATACTTGCATAAAAAATAGATACCGTTGAACATAGAACCTTCTCCATTTTTGAAGTCGGTTAAAAATAATACAATATGTACTTTCATGGAATATGTATATTCTACGTTTATGTCCTCAATACTTTTTTAACGCATATAAATATATATAATATTCAAATTAAATCGGCAAATGTTTATAAACTTACTAGCTATACCCGTGAACTACGTTCCGCCAGTAAAAATACTACAATCGCTATTAAAAATGGGAGTTGGTGGTAGAAGGGTGACAATTTAGGGTTATAAGTATACTCGTGAGCAAATATAAGTATTCGGGTACAAAAATAGTCGTAACATCTTAACTGCACAAGATATTTCATTGAAATATTATGTATTTGTAAAAGAGTTTCATATTCGATGTAAAAAGCCATTTGTATAGACTTTTTTAAAAGTGATAACCGAAAAAAAATCAAAACAATGTCAATGTCTTTGGAAAATTATTCCATCAACCATGTTACTTCTGGTTTCAGTATTATTTTCTGATCGATAAGTGAAAACTAAAAGGAAAAAAGCATTTGCAACATAAAATTGAACGAAAAACGTACTAAAAATATGTGTACAATACATAATTCATTCCTCTTTTACCTGAGGATTGCACAAGAATTTTAACTATGCTGGAACTAGGCATCAGTCAGCGACGCACAGCGAGAACAGTGGGTGTAACGTTGAGAACTGTCCAGAAAATATTGCAGAGGTTCCGTGAAACAGGGAATCATTTGAGAAGACCAGGAAATGGTAGACTACGATGCACAACGGCCCGAGAAGACCGTTTTATTGTTTTTACAATGTTAAGAAATCGTCATCTAACGGGAGTCGCGGTTCAACAACAGCGTCTTCAATCCCGCCAGGAGTACGTGAGTAAGTGGACAGTGAGAAGACGCCTCGCCGAAGCAAACCTAAAGCCTCGAAGGCCAGCCAATGGCCCCAAACTTGAAAGGTAGCATCGAGTAGCAAGACTGCGTTACGCTCGCATACGCATTGAGTGGAGTGAAGAAGACTGGGCAATGTTTTGTTTACAGATGAGTGCCGATTCTCATTATTTAATCACGATGGAAGGCAGAGAGTCTACGGGCGACCTGGAGAGCGCTATTCACAAGCTTGCTTTGAAGAAAAAGTTCCGTACGGCGGGGGCTTTGTACATTTATGGGTTGGCATTTCATCGGAGGGTCACACGAAGCTAGTGGCGATAGAAAACGGCACCCTAACTGCTGAAAGATACATAGAAGAGATTCTAAATGAACATGCGGTGCCATTTTTTCACCAAAAATGGCACCGCATGTTCATTTAGAACATGGGTGGCAATCCAATATTAATGCACGACAATGCCGAACCCCACACCGCACAGGTAGTAGGCGATTACATACGAGACGTGGGTATTACTTTAATAGAGTGGCCATCAAGAAGCTCAGACCTTAATTCGATCGAGCATGTATGGAATGAGCTTGGATGACTAGTTAGAAGCCGAAATCAGCCACCTATTACGCTTGGTGCTTTAAAACAGGCCCTTATTGAAGAATAAGGGAATAAGAATAAGAGAATAAGGGGAATGTTCTCCCGAACATTCCCCAGAATAGTTTGAGGAACCTCGTCTTTGGCATGCTAAATGGGCTAGAAGCTGTAATTAGAGCGCGAGGAGGAAACACGAGGTATTGAAATGCTAACCAAGCACATTTGAAGCTTTCAAGACTCGTTCAAAATATTACATTCCTTTGTCAGAATTAACTATTTTTGTTTATTTTTTTTCATTATGCCTTCTTAATTTAACAAGTCTATGGAAATATATAAAAACCTATTAAAATTATCTTTAAGATGTTTTTTAATTCTATTATATATCTTATGTAGTTTAGGAGTTATAACGACTTTTGTAACCGACTACTTATTTTTGCTCGCGAGTGTATATTTTTTTTGATGCCGATCATAAAAAAAAAATTCCAATAATATTCTGGAGAGGGCCACCCTTATCACCTAGGGATATCGAAACAGCCTACGACCTATTCTAAGGTCTACCAAATCATTAGGCCTGAGTCAACTTCGTGGAAGGGTTAACGCCCAACCCGATTGTGTCTCTACGGAGGTAGAAGTTGCTGGAGGGTGGTTTAGCCAGGTCTGGGGTTTTTACCCGAGTCCAATGGCATATCCTTGGGGCGGCCTTGTCAGCTTTCAACCCCTTGTTGAATCGTAAAGAGATCCTCGCCTTAAAAAAAAGGCCTGAGTCAACCACGCTGGGCAAGTGCGAGTTGGTCGACTTCACACACAACTTGTAACGAATTCTTTCTTCACAGGTGTGTGTGCAGTTTTCCTCACGATGTTTTCTATCACCGTCAAAGCGTCGAATAAACGTACACACGTATGAATTCAAAATTTGAAATCACATTGGTACGTGGCGGGGTTCGATCCGCTACTCGGCTATCGGAAGGCCTTACGCAGTACGCCATCGAAGCAATTACCAAATATACACCAAAAATTTCATAAAAATCGATCAGATCGTTTTGGAGGGGTTCGATAACAAACACAGCGACACGAGATTTTTAAATATAATAACAAAAGATATTTGTATTAAATTTTCTCAATTTACTGCATGAAGGAGGAGTAATAAGGTATATTGTTTACAAATTTTGGTTTTCTCTTTGAAGTAGAGTATAGTACGCGCAAAGTTGTTAAGGGAGAGCTAACAAATAAAGATCAACGGCCGGCTTAACGTCCGCTTCACTTTGCGCCACTTGCGACACCTGATCCCCATTTCGCAGCATTATATGGGGACTGACATGACAGTCTACTTACAGGATAGAGGTAATATCGAGAAAGGTCGATGATATTGGTCGGTAACTCGGTACTATAGTTGTGGTTCCTGCAAATCCTACAATAGTGTGTTATTTACTTATGTATGATGAGTGTCTGTATGCACCAGTGGTATGGTGGGTCCGCAGTGTTCACAACGGATAAATGTTAAGAAATTTATATAGTTAGGTATACATTATACGGGTATATTGTGGCAAGGCACAGCATAATCTTATTGTAATAAAGCCTCTGCAAAATCCAAAATTATTACTATGTAGTTCCACATCACTTAAACAGACTTTAAATGTAAGGCTGCAATATATTTTTGGATTTAATTCCAATGATGAAAGATTGTGCGTGTAACTATGATTACCTACTGATCCTCTTTAATCAAAACCAGCATGCAATATCAAAAATAATAATATTCCACAGTCGATCGGCAAAACACCGCAGCAATTTCATTCAATAGAGTTTTAATTGTGAAGGCGTTACACAATCTCCGCGATACATTCAGAGTAATGGCCCAGCATGAGATTCCATCTGAACTTGATGAAGCCATCAATAAGGAGATAGAGCATGGCGTGGTGCTTTTTCATTTTCTATGTAGACATTGTACGATTAGACACGACACGGTAGATATAGATTGTGTTATGCACACAAAGTTATGATGGTCCAGTATCTCGACACTCGGAATCGAGAGTAAAGAGCAGTCTGAAATGGAAGTAGTTTTACCATGAAAATGTTGTTGCTTGGGACAATTAACAGTAGGTATTTTTTTATTTACGACAAGAAAGCTCGTGTTATGTCGTCTAGCCTTAATCTCACCTAATGTTATGTGACAGATAAGTTGAACATTGAAGCAAGTTTTACCATCTCTCAACATACCCACACAGCTGTAATACTAATGTCTAATTGTTGGTACACAATAGTAGATTGTACAACAAGGGCATAACATGAGTCATTGTAGCCCGAGACGATTTTATCCACCCGAGCCGTAGGCGAGGATGGATAGTAAGTTGAGGGGTACAATGAGTTGTTTATGCCAGTGTTTTACACTCTGCTTTTAACTTCGATTGCGAGAAAATGAAACAATTACAATTACTTCAAAATATAAACGAAAATTTAATTAAAATTTTAAGTAAAATTTTAATTTAGTTGAAAAATTAAAGAACTTAAATAATAGCCAATACCCGCCAGTAAACGTTTTTTAATTTTTACATGGTGATGGCTTATTTACATATTTCATTCTGCCAAGTAATTAATAAAAATTCAATGCATTTTAAAAATAACCTTTTACTATTTTTATCTGGTTTCATGACTTTTGAGGTAGAAAACACAAGACAAATAAATTAAAGCAAATAAATAAAATATCGCAAGTTATTCTGTGAAGTTTTATTGAGCGTTGTTGGCTGTTGGGCCTAAGAATCTTTGTCTAAAAGAAAATTTTACTTTATGCTCTAGAACATAAAAAAAACATTTTATGTAGCCTATAAACGACATAAAGACGAACTTTGCGAGCACGAGAAGTGAAAAAAATATTTTTCTCAAATATGCTCGGAAATGTAGGCATTATTGTAGTAAAAAGAAGAAACGAAGTTTGTAATTCTTGGCTCACGCATTACTTTACCGGCCTAGGCCAGGAAAGTAAGTATGGAAATTCATTTCTGGCCGCTGCTCATGCAAATGTTTTTTTAATTTATCTAGAACTTGAATTATGTAACTTGTCATACAGCCAATTGCTACCACTTTAAAAAATGTAGTCTTCGAGCATATATGAATACGACACCAATTTTATTAAAATGTTGGTATAAAATCACACGAAAATATGCTTAATAATCGTTGCGAGAGAAAAAAAACCATAGTCTACAGTATTTATATTTTTTGCGTAAAATATGACTGAGCTGTATGGGTTTTGCTTCCTTCGCACTAATTGAAAATTAAAAAAGAATTAGTATTACTCAATACTAGGCTACTATAATTAATTAATTAATTGCTTTATTCGTTCTTTTATTCATATTTTACTCATTTGTTTCCAGTATTACGTCTTTCATTATTTCCTTACAATTATTGAGAAAAGCACTATCTCGTACATACCTCGACGGGAATGGGATTGCCGGACTCGTTGAAAGGTCTACTCGTCCGGTAATCCCTAAATTCCCGGCCCCCTCAGTAATGTACTATTATTTAACTGTTGGTGATAAATTAGGTTCCGAAAAGCAAAAAGAGAAAACAAAAGAGTGTCGTTTTCATTATTCCTCGGCGAATATTTTGTAAATATCTGTGAAATGTATACTTATTTATATTTGAGAAACATGCATTTAACATGCTTCAAACTAAATCACATATTAAGACAATATCACATAGCCATTTAAGTTTACACTTAATAAGTATAGTATGCGCAAAACATTTACAATTTCAGCTTGTTAATTTTGTAATATTTATAGATTAGGTTTTAAAATCTTCACAAAATCTTAGTAATTACTTCAAGGTTTTGGTGTCTTCGCAAATTACACTACAAATCGTTGAACTATCAGTTCGAATTTCTCTTGTTTGAAAGGTTGGCGACCCTACAGTCTGGTGGTACGGGACGACGCAATCGATCCGTCGCGACGACGCCGATTTTAAGGATTCCTTCAGCCCCCTAACCATGATCGCCCAAAACAATATTAAAACCACACTGAGAGCGGGATGGTGCTATACGCAGCAAGAGCGGTGTCTCTGTTTCAATATTGTTTAAACTTTGCTACAAGCGATCATGGTTAGGCCCCAGTTTCCCCAGACTAAATTTAAACAACAAAGCATACTCGTGTTCAGTTCACAAGCTATGATAAAGTTACACTCGTTATACACACATACATCTCTTTGTAGTTTGTGTTGAACAGGTTGCTTTCGGTAACGACAACTGAGATTATATTTATTTTGACACCATTAGATTTGTGAATTAGTAAAAAAGTAGTACCTACTCATTGATTTACTACCAAACGTTTGGTAGTAAATCAATGTACCTAGTCAATAAAAATTTAGTAATTTATAACAATTTGCGGGTCAAATGTATAGAAACAATGTTATTTGTAAATTAGTAGGTACCTATAAAAATCTTAGCGTTCCTAAATTAATATTATTGTTAAGAGATTACCCCCTAGGTAGGGTAAGAGGTACCCCTGTCTGACAATAAGTAAAATATGTTAACCTCATTGTAATTCTGGTAAAATTGACATGTAAACTTCGTATCGTCAACATCCTCGCTTTCTTTAGATAGCTGCGATGAGCCCATTGACCATATCTGGGACCAGCAGCCTAACCTGCCACTAAATCCAAATCCAAGTATCGACAGGAATAAAATAAATATGTAGTATTTTGCACTACTTTCATTGTTATCTACGTTTATGACCTGGCAAAAGCCAGCAATGAAAGCTGTTTTTAGTGACTGTTTTTTAAGGAACAAATATTTTGTGGACCCCTAGAGGCCGTTATCGAACTCAATCTGTCTCTATGCTGTAGGTACACCATATTGGGTTTTATAATTACACGATAAATTATGTTGCAATACGTCTAAGCCCAACATCGTCTACGTACAAGAACTTTTGCAGCTTTGGGTAAATATGTATGAGTTCCATTGCGTATCAAATTCGCTTTCCGTATTCAAACCTTGATCTATCTATAGCCCTGGAGAAATCTTCTTTACCTGTTACATTAATTATTTTAATTATCTTTTTGTGCAAGGGTTGAGATTCGGGCGTTCTTAACTATGTGATAAATACACGGTGTAAAAAACCAATAACAAAGCCCGCGTCTACGCATTCAGACCATTAAAATTAACTTATATAAAAAAATTGATGAGAAACGAACTCATATGAGTCAGCGGTTCGCGGAGACAATAGACAGCGTCCTTTGTAAATACATTGCGCGTTGTAAATCAAAAACGTTTATTTGTTAATAAATACTGATTTTTTCTTTGTTGTTTCTTTAGATGAAAATTAATAAATAATGTTCCAAACACTTTGATATAAAAACCCTGAAGAAATAATTGTCACTTTGAACTTAAATATCTCGGTACCTAACTATTAATTTCCCAGTTATGGTCTAGAAGACAAAAATGATGAGTTCAATACGTGGGCTTCGGCTTTGTGATTGGTTTTTTTTTGCACCCGTTATATGTTAATATGTAAAATCAATCAAACTTTCTTATCCTCCTCGATGCATTGGTAAATCATGAAGCACGTTTCTGTGCGCTGAATAGATAGCGTAAAAATTACAGACACATTAATTTTGCATAAAAGAAAACGGATAACCAACCAGTGCAATTATGTTGCACTATGGCAGATTAAATATTGTTTGTCTCTTGTTTTGGGTCTATGATCTAGGCTTATTTCTGGATGACACTCGATTTACTAAGTGAAAATAGAATACTCTTATTTTATACCCAAATGGTAATATAAAACGGAATATGCGGGGCTCACGATGTCTTTCGATTTTTAGAGCAGTTGATTAAATTTTCCATTGTATAAGGTACTGAAATGATCTCTAAACAACTGAAGTAGCCCCATCTGACTGGTTTGCTAATTAATCAGATAAGCTAGATGCACTATGCCAACCTGGAGCATTTATTATAGATACGCTGAGACAGCCTTCAACAAAATTGCAATGTGCAGTGCATACTTAGTTTTCTTATTGAGTAAATTACAACAAAAAAGTATACCTATTTGTGACATGTTTTATGGTTTTCTCTCGTATCTTATGAAAATTCTTTGCCAGGAGGAGAATTTTCATCTGAGGAGGAATCTCAAGACGATAATCGATATGCTTAATTTTCTTATATTTGCTTAAAGCTGCAAGCAATGTAGAACTTAAAGTAGAACAGAAAAAATAGAGTCATAAGTAACAAAAAATTAAACAGAAATAACTATTAGGAGTCTGGTAGAAAAAGCCGCTATAACGTCAATTTTATTGCTTTATTCTTTATTGTGCATGAAATTTAGGTACATAATGCAGATCACATCACATACAAAAAAAGAACATCGAAAATCTACTACTACAACTATTGCGTCGAAAGTTGGTAACGCCATCTCAACTATTAATAAGAACTTGGCTGGAATCTTTGATTGGTCTTCGAAATATGGAATCGCCGTTAACCCAAATAAGTACCAGGCCATCATTGTCGGTAGCCCGCGACGACTTGCGAATATTGACATCACCTCACTTGATCCAGTTCTATACAAAGGCACATCAGTAATTCAATTCGAGCCTGTCGTTAAAAACTTGGCATTGCTCTTGGATAGTTCAGTGTCGTGGAATTCTCAAATCAACAGCGTGTGTAATAAAGTAAGATACTCTCTGCGCTCATTGTTTAAACTAAATAATTTGCTTACCCCTTGCACTAATATACTCCTTATCCAATCCCTAGTCCTCCCTATAATTGATTATGCTGATGTGTGTTGCACCAACGCGAACCAAGACCTTCTCGACAAATTGGATCGATTGCTTAACAGCTGTATCCGTTTTATTTTTGGCCTTCGAAAGTATGACCACGTTTCCTCATTTCGAAATAAACTCAAATGGTTACCTATCCGACTGCGTTGGAACCTGAGAGTAGTTTCCCTGCTCTTCAGCATTGTTTTCGACCCTAATACACCTAATTAAAAATTTCAAGCGCTCGGTAGTGCCCATACGCGTAACCTACGTTCCGATGCCATTCTTACTCTCGAAATTCCAGCCCATCGATCCGGGTTTGTCTCCGACTCTTTCACACTCTCTGCTATACGTGTGTGGAATGGCTTGCCCCCAAAACTTTGATTAGCTCGTAGCAAGGTATCTTTTAAACACTTTATACCTACGCAGCAATTTTCTCCCAGAATCTGTTGTTTAGATCGATAGAATATCAGTATTTCTATATATTTAAAGTATTAGTTTTATTATATCTATATAATATTAAATCTATATGTATGTTGTTATTTATGAATGTATGTATGTCTTAATTATATATAGGAAATCTTTATGTAAATTTATATTTATGTATACCTATTTTATTTGTGTTAATAAGTTTAATTCGTACACCGTCTACACATTCTCTCACACCATGCCGGTTGACGCCATTGGCATTAAGTCCGCCTTCTGTAAGAAAAGAATAAATAAATAAAATCTATCTTCATAGACGTATGCACATTGCTGTAAATTTATACAATCTCAAATATGCAATTCTCATACAAGTTGTTGAGTTAAACTTCAAAATAATACCTATGTACTGAAGTTTCATCTGAAGCGGTTGAAGATAAAGAAATCGATGATGTAGAAAAACGTTTCAAAGCCCATCAAAATCGAGAGAAACCCTTGAATTTCATAGGCATGTCCAACGTGTTTCATGTTTTTGCTGAAGATGTTCAGGTATATGCATCTGATAGTCATCAATCATGTTACTGAGCTGATGATGGAATGTTTCTGGTAGGTGAGGAGTTCGGAAATAATTCTTTCAGTACTGTTTAGAGCGAAAGACGTTTTATTTTAAGTTTTTCTGGTGTTTGCCTTGGCTCAAATTCTAAAACGCATGTATTATAAACTAAAAGGATTGAAAAAATTTTTTTTACAAAAAAATTAAACCGACTTCAAAAACACCAAAAAGTCATAAATAATTTTAGAATTCATACAACATCACAGTTTTATATTGAAGTCGGTGCCAAGCAATGATCACCTGGAAAGTCGTAAAAAATGAAAAGAACAATTAATATAGGTACCTACCTACTTAGTTACTTTGGCACCGACTTCAATATAAAACTGTGATGTTGTATGTATTCTAAAATTATTTATGACTTTTTGGTGTTTTTGAAGTCGGTTTTATTTTTATCCGCCATTTTTGAGCGGCGGCCATATTGAATTTAGAGCAATGTAGTTTGATAGTGTTCTACTTGGTTCTACTCTTCAAGGCCTTACATTTGATACTCCTTATTTCTGGGGTCGAAAACTAAATTTTATTCGTCATTAGTGGCGGCCATATCGACCCTAGGTCTAATAGTAACTAGTATTATCATTTCTGTACTGAGCATCAAAAATGTAGTTCAACAAGTTGTTTCATACGATATATTGAATTCATATATGAAAATGGGGAGTTTTGACCCTAGGAGGCATGACCTTAAAAAAATTCAAAATGGGCAAAACTTGAAGTCATGCCCTATCATCTAGTGAAGACCAGAAGCCGCTTTATTGCCCAGGGACCAAGTTCTCGATGTAACGGATCGAAACATGAGCACATTAGACTGTACTAGATTCGTCTGCATGGGTACCTCTATCTTACCTATTTGTGTCGCCAAGCAACAGTGCTTGCATTACTGAGTTCCGGTTTGAAGGGTAAGACAGGCCGTGGACTTACTGGGTACTATGACTTGACATCTTATGTCACAAGTTGGCAACGTATATTGGCCTCCTTGTGGGGATTGTGGACTTGCAAGTCTTACAGGAACCATGTACTATGGGCGACTGCAGCCATTTACTTACCATCAGGTGGGCAGCCTGCTTGTTTGCCGGCTTTGTTGTGTAAAGCAAAATAAGGTTACCAAACAGTGTTCGGGTAACGCTAAAAATTATAAACAACGATTTTGAATAAACAAAATCTTAACTACTTTTTGTATTATTAATAATATCAAAAAAATATCATTCTATAATTTACGTTTGACGATGATGAATCAATCGTTCAAGAGTGGCAAGACGTATAATTTTATATATTGAGATAAGATTATTAGTGACTTCATTATAAAGTTTGGTCGTGACTCCAAATCAGCATGTGGAAATATATAAATTATACCTATCAATAGTGCACATAGAGCTATCACCGGTATACAATGCACAGTAAAATAAAAAAAATGCAAAATATCGAACGTAAAATTCATCATACGCCAATAAATTACGTCATGTATGTACAAGGCAAATTGCAAGGTGTTAGAGGATCATTTGCCTTTCGTCTTGCCTTTACTTTTCTATTTCGCTAATGAATATTTAATAGCAGCAACTGCCCAATGGATTCCCTTGATAGCCAACCATTAAATTAATATTATTTGTATCCGAGCATTTATTAAAACAGCTGCCATGAATCGAGAAATAGCCCCCCACTTAGAACCTTATTAATAAACTTTTTAAGCTCGGGTTTATTTAACTTATAGTTTGTCCCGTTCCATTTTAATCAATTTTTGTTATATTCGAAAAGGACAAAATATAGATTAACTAAACTAGGCTTTAAGAAATTTGTTAATTATTTTCCTTTTATAATAAAAGGAGAAACAAAGCCATGCAAGTCATAGACAGACATAATGACACTGAGCAATTGTGACTTGGTGGGCGGTACTTGTCTTCACGGCTGAACACGGCTGATATCGCGACTAGAGAAGATTCCCCTTCACTACAATACTCTGACTCTTGGTTCCAAGGTCCTTCTTTTTTATGTCAGCCTGAGACTGAATGGCCAAAGGATGCTCATGTTGCTAAGCGTTCCGATGATGTTGTTTGCGAGGAACGATCAGTGTTGGTAGTAGTTGACAGCTCCGATTTGTCTTTGCCTAATGAAGACAATATCTCGAGATGGACAACCCTAGTACGTGCTACTGCAAGAGTTCTCTTCTTTATTAGAAAATGCAAACGCATTAACATCAAATTTGATGTTACTCTAATAAAAGAAGCAGAAAACCTCGTTATAAAAAAAATGTCAACTTGCAACATTTTGTGACGAACTGACTTGTCTTAGAGAAGGCAAATCACTATCGTCAAACAGCCGCTTACTCCAGCTGTCTCCTTACCTCGACGAGACTGGTGTACTGCGCGTCGGTGGCCGTATAGATAAGGTCGCTGGTGTAGACCACTTCGTACGTCGACCGGTCATATTAGATGGGCAGCACAGGATCACACGGCTGTTGATAGAACATTACCATAGACAAGCTCTTCATGGTGCCAACGAGCTTGTTGTCAATGAATTAAGGCAGCGTTACTGGGTGTTACGACTGAGACCTTCTGTTCGGTCGGTATCAGCTCATTGTTTATTCTGTCGCTACAGGCGTGCCAAGCCTCAGCCGCAGCGCATGGCTGACTTGCCGGCTGCTAGGCTGCAGCACTCCCGCCGACCTTTCAGTTTTACGGGCGTAGATTTTTTTGGCCACTTGAAGTTACTGTAGGTCGTAGAAGGCAAAAACGTTACGGCCTTCTCTTTACCTGCCTTACTGTACGAGCCATACATATCGAAGTCACGGAGGACCTGAGCACTGACTCCACAATAATGGCTCTTCGTCGGATGGGTGCGCGTCGTGGGTTTCCTGTGGTTATCTACTCAGATAACGGCACACATTTTAAAGGCGCCGACAACGAACTCAAACGAAGTTTGAATGACATAAATACCGACGAACTTCGTGACTACAGTATGGTTCGTGGTATAGACTGGAGGTTTATCCCACCGGGTGCTCCTGAAATGGGTGGTGCATGGGAGCGCATGATTCGGACCGTAAAATCGTCTTTAAAAGCGATTTTAAAAGAACGAGCCCCCATCCCGACACGCTAACAACTTTATTAGCTGAAGTCGAGGCGATCATTAATAGTCGCCCTATAACACACGTGTCGACTGACCCGTGTTATCCCGAGGCGCTTACACCAAATCATTTTTTAATTGGATCTTCTTCTAACGCTCCGATGTTCGGTAAGTACAACGATGATGATTTGTGTCTTCGAAGAAGATGGCGAATAGCACAACACTTGGCGGATGCCTTTTGGCTCCGCTGGACAAAAGAATACCTACCAACACGTATCCCACGCCAAAAGTGGACTCGCGAAGCCAGGTCATTGCAGGTAGGAGATTATGTTGTTTTGTTCGAGCCCAACATTGAACGTAACTGCTGGCGACATGGAGTTGTGACTGCGACACATCCAGGCGGTGACGGTCGCGTTCGCGTTGTTGACGTGCGCACTCGCACCGGTCTCTTACGCCGTCCAGTGACGCGCGTCGCCTTACTCAACCCACAGGACTGTTAGTGCCCTCAGCACTAAGGGGGGAATGTTGTAGGCGACGCACACATGCACCAATTATATTTACCATTTGGTTATATACTTACCTATTGTTTATATTTATGCCTATGGTAAAAATATTACCTACCTATATAATATTACTTTGATACGTATTGTGACGGACCTACATACTTACCATTAGTTTAAAAATAAAACCTAGATATTAAAAATATTGAAATAGCTACTTACCTATGTATTACCTAGCTATACCTAAAGTCTTACCTATGTACTTAGCCTATAAGATATTGTTTAACTTACCTTTGTGTAATTTAATTGTTAAAATAAATACCACGAGAAGCCGTCGCCGCACGCGCGCTAATCCATATGAAATTAGAAACATAAGTATAAGTGTGTACTTACCTGTTAATTGCTCAATATATGATTGCGGCCCCGCACAGTGGCCGACCAGTAGCTTCCCGACCGCGGCTGCGAAAACGGCTTGTCGAATGTTCTGCCAAAAATACGGTGTTCTCATTTCCATCCTTTTCAACAGGCCTTAGTAATTATATTTACATTGCAAAATTAAATAGTATTCTTTTTAAATTCGTGAACGGAATCTTCACCTGCTGCGTAGATACCGGAGGTAGACTCTGTACCAGCCCTGCGAGCATGAAACTCGCGATAAACAAAATTTGACAGTTAAAATCGACATACTCGACAAAAATCGATAAATTTGACAGATATTCCTAAGGAGTGAAAGGGACAGATGCTTTTGTCGATCGACAAGTCCATGCTCGCAGGGCAGGGTCGTCTGCATGGGTACCTCCGTCTTACCTATTTCTGCCGCAAAGCAGCAGTATCAGTAATATGAAAGTTGGACTGGCACAACGAAGGTTCCGTGCAAAGTTATATAGGTTTATAAATTCAAACTATGAATATATTTACGGTTTTCAGATTTTTTCCTTAAATTGTGCTATAAGACCTTGCTTCTTGCGTCAACGGAAAAAACCTTAGGTTTTGAATCCCTTGTGAAATCGAAAAATATGCGAAAATATGCCACACAAACGATCATATCTTTTGATCACGTTGATTTAAATGTTTCATTACACAGCTGAAAGAGACCGAAGACCCGAGTATTTCATATAAATTTCAGATTGATATCTCAACATGTTTCCAAGAAAAAGGGTCTTCTCAGACAGACGGACAGCGAAGTGATTCTGTAAGGGATCCGTTTTTTTTCTTTTGGGGTACGGAACCCTAAAAATCAGCTTCGACGTCGATCTTGTTCTTAGGCGAAGCCATTCAAGATAGAGATAAAATCGTTTTACCGCACCATCCTGTATACAGTCTGTAAAAAGACTGAACGCAAAGTCGAAACCCACGTATTGAACCCATCGTCAATATTTTTTGTATTCTAGACCAGGGTCTCTATTTTTGAATCATTCGTCCGGCATCGAGCGCTTTTTAAGCGTCATCTGTGCTCGATTCCTATTGATCTCCGTTTCTCTTGCGATGAAAATCAATAGAACGTTACGATGAAGATCAATATTGTTTTGATTTTCGTCGAAAACAAAACGAAAATAAGTAGAAATCAAACACTGACGAGCACTCGATGCCGGAGGAATGATTCAAAAATAGGGCCCCAGGGCTATCCAAACCGCGGCCTGCTTAGAGCATTCATACAGGTTAAATGATCTAAGGCGGCCTGCGACATGTAATTCATTTTATTTAATTACTGTGGTATCTCAAATAAATGAATTATTTTTTAAAATATAGTAAGTAGTAGTAGTGTAGTTTAAAAAACTTCAGTATTTATAACTTTTTACGACTGGTTTGAAAGATTCTACACAGTGTGCACCAAGACATTGCATTATAAAAGCTACCGAGATATTCAAGTTCAAAGTGACAATTATTTTTTCGGGATTTTTATACTTACCAAAGTGTTTGGAACATTATTTGTTCATTGACATCCAAAGAAAGAAAACTCTGTATTTATTAACAAATAATAGTTTTTTCATCCCCCCATCTCGGAAAGAGTATTTTTGCTATTCGATATCTGACTGCCAAAGCCGTTTTTATCCGCTTGAGGTTAAAGTAAATTTGAATTTAGAACATCGCGTGCAACTAGGTATGTGATTTCAAAACATCATTAAACCTATTTATTACTTCCATCTCCATGGTGCCGAATTTATCATACAACTTTTTTTTTTTAATTTTTAAAAACTCAGACTCTGAACCTCCTTGGTCTACTTTTGTTTTTTAATTTGCTTTGCGCGCGCCATTTTGTTTTATAACAAGTAAATAAACGTATTTTTTGTTATACATAATATAAATATTGTTCTGTAATACTTACCTATCATAATGTTGTAGTAAATATGTACCTAAACTGAAATAAAAGTATCTTGTGATTGTAAATGTTTTATTTTGCATTTAGTCATTTCCTCGCTGAGGGGGGATGAAAAGTTACGTGTTGCACTCGAGTGCAAAGATTTTTCACCTTGTGCTCTTTTGATTCCCTCGCTAACGCTCAGGATTCTAATTTTAGAATCCTTCGCTTGCTCGGTCATCAAAGTTGAGCACGCAGTTAAAAAGCAACTTTGCACTCATGTATAACAAATAACTATTAATTGACAACGCGCAATATATTTACAATGGATGCTGTCTATTGTCGCCACGAGCCGCTGCGCAGAGACGAGATTCGTAGTGCGTGTGCGCGCGTTACATTGCGTAATAGCAGTTGTATTTTAAAACCAAATAAATAGTAGATTGTTAACCGAGGGTCGAAAGAATCAATTCCCGGGGTACTTAGAGCTATAGTCCGAGGAATTGATTCTTTTACCCGTGTTAAACACTCTACTTTTCATTTCGAATATGAGGAAAATAAAACTAGTTGTTTATCTAAACTATTTATTGATAATATATAATATATCTTTCTTTTGAGATTTCTGGCAAAAGATTTTCGATAACACAATTTGCCTCGTCTTTAATCGAATCTGGTGTCAACATTTCAGAATCGCTTGAACTCATTTTTAATATTCAAATATTAGCATAAAAGATAATTATTAATTAAGTACCTATTTTTTTGTCTGTCTGTAATTTTTTTGTCTTATTCCGTCACAGATACATAACAGATTAGTATCCCGTAAATTTATGTCGACTTTTTAAATTTTAAATATGGAACTCACGGCGTAATTGTTGCGGCTTATTCCGCTCATAGTTTGCGCTAAATTCACACTGGCTGTTTAGAAACTCACATGGCCGCAGCATTTTTTTCACATAATACTCTTCACAGCTGACAGCAGTTCTATTTTTAAAGTTCATTCCAGCCCTTAGGTGGAAAGAAATTTGTATGAGTTTTTCCCTCCCTATAGAGGGAAGCAGCATTTTCCACCCAATAATCAGATCAAAACAACACTACTTTCCGAATATGAGAAATGAAAAATAATTTTCAGTTCCCATCAAAAACTTTTTTTGTATAAGTCAATTTTGATAGTCTGAATGCGTAGACGCTTCGTTATGGATCTTTTTACCTCTAAGTTATAAAAATACGAAATTCAAGTTTATGGCAAACACAAGTATGCAAACACCATTTTTCTTATTGGTTTTTGTAATCCATCTCTACTTCTTACTAGGGTACTCATACTCATAAGCTTACCGTTATAAAACCAACAGTAACTTAATGCCTGTTACATACTTTCGACGCATCTAAAGCAATTAAAATGATGTAAGCATTAAAGCTAAGTACGTATTATTAAAGGCTCCGCAAGAGATAGTGTTTAAGCTTTTAACTGTAGTTAGTGTTAATATATACCGCAAATGTGTTAAGCAACATAGCGCTATTGGGATACTACGTTAGATCAATATACAAAATAACCATAGCCCTAATTCTGACGATCTTTTGTGAATTGGGACGGCACTAAGGGGAAAACTTTGTTATTCGTGTCTGTGGTATTCACCCCATAAATTGTAATTTACTACGTTACTCAATAGCTTTTGTTTTACTTTGTTTGTTGCTTATTTTGTTGATAATGGAAAATCGGACACACGAAAATTTGTATTTACAACACATACATATTCATATTTGGAAATTTCGTTTGCGGATTTGGCGGAATTTAATAGAAAAACCTTTTTAACACGTCGTCATCCACATGAATGTTAAAGTGCCTGCCCGTGTGATCTTTTTACGCTTGATCTGTCGAGATGATTTTTATTTTGAAAATTAATAAACGTATGCGGAAATCTGAAGAATACGTACGTAGAGAAACCACGAGTACCTAAGAGCTATTTATTTACGAAGTCAAATAAATAATATTTTTTTTTGTTAATTTCCCAACAAACTTATTATAGCAAACGCCGACCAAATATTTATAAAGGAATGCGAGAGAAAGGTAAAATTCGCATTCGTCGGTTGTCTACGAATCTACTCTGCATTTTTACATACCCCGAGGGAGGAACGTGCTTCGAATCAAGATCAGAAATGAAATGGTTGTGTTTGCGGAGACATCAACTTTTTTGAGTTTACGTACGACGCTGCGCCATTTGAGGTGATGCAGGGTGCTGTTATGAAATTGCGTAATCAAAATTTAGTGTCATTAGATTTTTAAACAGGGCCCTATTTTTGAATCATTCGTCTGACGTCGAGCGCTAATTTGAATTAGTGTTTTCCTCGATTTTCTATGGGATCCCATCATCAGATCCTGACTTTGGTGACCACCCTTGCAGTATACTCTATCAAATACAAAAAGAATTTTGGAAATCGGTTTAAAAATGACGGAGTTATGAGATAACAAACATAAAAAAAAATACAACCGAATTGATAACCTCCTCCTTTTTTGAAGTCGGTTAAAAATCGAGCGAATACGACGCTTGATGAGCGCTCAATGCCAGACGAATGAGTTGCCTTGATAAGACCGACGATGGGAGTGAGCTTCTTGCTGGATTACTCAATCAATAATTCTTGATTATACGAGCCACCCTTGACAATTATCGTCGTTATCTTCGCTCGATTTTTACTTATTTTCATTTCGTTTTTGATGAGAATCGAAATCATATTGATATTCTTTGTAATGTCATATTGATTTTTGTCGAAAACGAAACGAAAATCAATGGAAATCGAGCGCAGACGACGCTCGTCCAACGCTCGACGCCAGATGAATGATCCAAAAATAGAGCTCTGTAGGGTGATTTTGTAACTCTGATTCTGTTTGATTGAAACTTATTCGTCGAATAAATCTTCTTGTTAATAAATATGACGTATTACCCGTAGACCCACTGCCCCAGAATGGGACTACGGATAATTAAAACAAAAATACTTTTTACCCGTGGTCCACCGCTGTAATATTTGAAAGATTATATTGGTTGAATTATATAATTATAATATTAAGAGAGCGTGCTAAGCAATTGGAGAAATCCTGTTACACTAATTATATAAAATCTGTTGAAGCTTCGATTGAAAAAAACCCAAAGTACTTTTGGTCTTATGTTAAGTCAAAATATAAACTTATTTCAATGCCTAGCAGTATGACATGGAATGGCACGATCTTTAATACGGCGCCCTCCATATGCACGGCTTTTTCGGACTATTTTCATTCTACTTTTTTAAATAGGGGTAATCAAAAACAAAATATTTATGATAGAAACGACTCATTTACTTCTCACTCTGACTCTAGTTTGGGTATATCATCTGTGTGTGTGTCAACTGAACTAGTCGAAAAACTTATTCACAAACTTGACGTCTCTAAGTCCGCCGGACCCGACGAGCTGCCAGCTATCTTTTTAAAGAACTGTGAATTGCATTGCTTTTCAAAAGATCACTCACAGAGGGTTATGTTCCAGCAATATGGAAACGCGCTTTTATTACCCCTGTGCACAAAAAAGGTGCCCATAATCAGGTTGTCAATTACAGGCCTATTTCTAAGCTATGCATTATCTCCAAACTACTAGAAAAAATTGTTTACGATCAGGTTTATTCATCTATGAAACAAAACTTTTGTGCCTCCCAACATGGCTTTTTTTTATGTATGACCCGGCAAATGACCTCCTCCGGCCTGATGTTAAGCGGTGAAAGAGGCCCAAATGAGTTGACAGGTAGAGTAGGGACGACATCCACTATCCTACCTGCCCGCCCCTTGCCGGCCCAAAAGATGCTTTTTCACGCCTCTTTTGAAGGAACCCATGTTGTAGGATGGAGGAAACACGTGCGCAGGTAGAGAATTCCAAGTGTGGGATGAACGACAGAAGAAGGAATCTTGGAATTTCTTGGTACGGTGTGAAAAGGAGGACACAGTGTACGGATGACTCCGAAGGCCCTTACGCGTGATTCTGTTAAGGAATGGAGAGGGAGGGATAAGGTTAAAGAGCTCCTCAGAGCATTCCCCATGGAACATTCGATAAAAGGCGCTAAGAGAGGCGATGTCACGACGAAGTTGTAGAGGCTCGAGGGTGTTAGTTACCTCTACATCGCCAATAATGCGAATAGCGCGACGCTGCAATCTGTCCAGAGCATCGAGCAGGTACTGTGCGAGCAATATTCCACGCAAGACCTAACCTGAGTTTTATATAACAAGCATAGTTGGTCCGGCGCAAAATACCTACGCACCTTGTTCAGGACACCGAGTTTCCGTGAGGCAGTAGTTATGACGGATTCGACGTAGTCTCTGGGGTTCAGATCGCAGCGAATGTTCATTCCGAGCAAGGTGATGTTGCTCTATGTGTGAAGGGTTGTGCCCTGAAGAGAAGGAAGGGGGAGGAAAGGTGACCTTTTCGCCGAATACGCGCACACCTGTGTTTTCTTAGCATTGAACTCAACAAGATTGTTGGAGCCCCATTCGGAGACGAGGTCCAGCGTCCTGTTGAGCTCAATGATAAGATTCTGCCTCTCCCTACCAATATTACCACGAGTAGCCCCTGAGCTTCCGTGATATCCCCCATGCACTATACTGTCGTCTGCATAGCAATGTATAGCTCCCAAGGAAAGCATATCATTGATGTGCAGAAGAAACAATGTTGGGGATAGAACGGAGCCTTGCGGAACTCCAGCGTTCACTGCCACGAACCGCGAAGCGCAGCCGTCAACGACAACGCGAATTCTACGCTCGTGGAGGAAGCTGGCAATCCACGTACAGAACTGCGCGGGTAATCCGTATGCCGGAAGCTTGGAAAGAAGAGCCTTGTGCCAGACTCTATCAAAAGCTTTGGCGATGTCGAGACTAATAGCCACCGATTCGCCGCGCTTTTCACCCCATTTGTGCAAAAGGAACGCTAGAAGGTCACCTGTTGACCGTTTAGGACGAAATCCATACTGTCGGTCATTAAGTAACGAGTGACCTTCCAGGTAACGGATCAGCTGGGTATTTAGGATCCTCTCCATGATTTTGCACAACATGGAAGTGACGGCTATAGGACGATAGTTAGCCGGATCAGAACGATCTCCCTTTTTGGGAACCGGCTGGACATTGGCCTCTTTCCAAGATTTCGGCACACAACCAGCAGAGAACGACAGACGGTATAGACGCGTCAGGACCGGAGTCAACTCCGCTGCACACTTCTTAAGAACAATCGCAGGAATGCCGTCTGGTCCACTTGCTTTTCGAGTATCGATCGACTGGAGCTCCGCCCGCACATCACGCTGACTGAAACGGATATCGGGCATGGTGCTGCCACAATAGGACAGTTTCGGAGGTTGTGCACCACAGTCATCGACACGGGAATGAGCCGCAAAGAGTTTTGCCAGGAGGTCGGCTTTCTCCTGCGGCTGATGAGCAAGTGAGCCATCGGCATGTCTCAGCGGTGGCAGCGAGGGTTGGCAGAAGTTTGATTGCACAGCTTTGGCCAGGCGCCAGAAAGAACGGCTACCCGTAGGGTGCGCAAGCAGTTCCTGGCCCACTTATGCAATGCGCTGAGCATCCGCTCTAATGTAAGCCCTCTTACACAACTTGGTGGCATTATTGTAGGCTGTTTTCAGTAGGCCAGTATTGGGATCCCTAGAAGCTCGGCCTTTGATCCAAGCGCGGTAAACCAGCTGTTTGTTTTCAACAGCAGAGGCGCACTCGCGATTGAATCAGAGGTTACGTCTGCCTCTACTGACGAGATTGGAATACGGAATATAATATTCCATTCCTAGTATGATCTCGTCAGCAACAGAGGTAGCGCAGGAGTCCGGATCCATCCTATTGAAACAGCGCTGCCACCAAGGGACAAATGCGTAATAATCCCGCATACCGTCCCAATCTGCTGATGTATAGTGCCACAGACGGCGTGCTGCATCCACAGGCGACGGTCGCGACGCCTGAGGCACTGAGACGGATACCAGGCAGTGATCCGAAGATCCTAGTGGAGCTCGAATCACCACCTGATATCCGTCAGGGCTTTCTTAAAGGACGTACCACTGTGAGTAATCTTGTACTACTTTATGAGCATGTCACCTTCGCAATGGATAGTGATCAGCAGGTAGATATCATATATACTGATTACAGCAAAGCATTTGATCGAATAGATCACGAGGTGCTTCTCATGAAGCTGGAAAAATTTGGTATATGTGGCAATCTGCTAAGGTGGTTCATTTCTTACATTCGGAATCGGTCGCAAGCAGTAGTTATAAATAACTTTATATCAGGATGGCTCAGTGTACCCAGCGGCGTCCCTCAATTATCCCTGTTGGGTCCCTTGTTATTTATTATCTTCGTAAATGATATTGAAACTTGCTTCCGATCCTCTCGGGTCTTATGCTTCGCCGATGACATGAAAATCTACTCTCCGGTCTCAATTTCCAGTGATGCTCAGGCTCTATAGCAAGATCTCGTAAGTCTAGAGAACTATTGTGCAGAGAACCACCTAGACCTTAATGCCTCCAAATGCAGCGTGGTGTCCTTTAGCCGAAAACGCCTAGTAAAGCAATTTGACTATACACTAAAAAATACAATCATACAGAGACAAAGTTCAATACGCGACCTTGGTATACATTTTGATTCTAAGCTCCTCTTTGACTTACATATAGATAAAATTGTTGCGAAGGCCAGTAAGGCCCTGGGTTTCATAAGACGCATATCTAGTGACTTTACAAAAGCTAAAACGCTTAAAATACTATACTGCACTTTCATTCGGAGCCATCTGGAATATGCGTCTCAAGCTTGGAATCCCAAATACCTTACCTACGTGTCGCGTATTGAAAGAATACAGCGTAAGTTCATTAAATATCTGTGTTACCGCACCAAGGAAAGCTATCATTCAAATGATTATGACGCTATATGTAAAAAACACCATATTCTTACGCTCGAAAACCGCCGTCTAATAGCTGACATTCTATTTTTATTCAAAATTTCCTCAAACAAGTTAGACTGTCCTGAATTGTTACGCTGCTGGCCTTAAATGTCCCTTCCAAAGGTCTGCGGCAAAGACATTATAAGAGTAGACCAACAATGCAAACGAAATGTATGAAGTCCCCTTCAACCAATTTTGATATGATAATAGCTAAATAAATAAGCATAATTAAGACTCATCGGTAATAAATAATGTTACAATGTGATTTAGTTTTTATTACTGTTTGTTTTTTACACTACAAAACGAAGTTATTTGGGCATGTTTAAGTATTTTTATAACTTGACGCGCGCTCGACAGTCGAATGCAGTACAAATACAGTATGAGTAGCGGCCGCCTGACCGCTGCACTGTGTGGTTGAAGGGGGTTTCTTAGAGTCCGCGCGTATTGTCGGTCTATCTCTTATAATGTCTTTGGTCTGCGGCATAGGCCAATACTTAACATTTCTTCAGCGTCTACCAACTATAGGCAGAATGCGTTTGTACGACGAGCAAGCAGCAATTTTAATAAATTGAGCAAAAGATTCGATCTCGACTTATTTAACACCAGTGTAATAACAGCACGACGTTTACTTATTTTGTAAATTATTGGCAGGTAAGTGTTTCAAAACTGGCTATATTGTCCAATTTATTTTCGCACATAACAGTTGTCTTGTACTGTAATTATAACATGCGCTACAGGATAGGTGCCATTTACAATATATTATGCAATTTTTCATTTTTTTAACATAGTCAATTGTTATATATTGTTGTTTAATATTATGTTATTTTATGCTTGTTCTTAGATTTTTAGCATGTTATATTTCACTTTTTTTACGTTTGTGTACGGTATAGGAACTTGATCGCTTTTTAGCAATTCTATGTTATGTTATATCTATTAGTGGAAACCTATTATTGGCTTTTTGTTACATATTTTCAGCGTTATCTGTGTTTGTGAGCTGTTGGTTTTCCTAAGATAAAATAAATAAATATCAATCTCTTTGCACTTCCCGATTTATGCCCTACGTCATATTATCCGGCTTATCAATATGGGGAAAGGAACATAATTAGGTGATTATAGATAGACTAAATACACGCAATTTTTTTTCAACTTGGCAAAAATCATAGTTATCAAAGAAAAACAGAAATTTTCCGAAAAAGTAAAAACAACAAAGATTTTTTTAAAACTGATTTTTGTATGGAGCGGCACTTAAAAAAATCAACGTATTAAGTATGGATAAGTTCAAATAAAATTAGCACCCCTTTTGCTATAAAAGGTGGAATCTGGACTAGACTATGAAAATCTAAATTTAGTATGAAAAAAAAGTCAAACTCATACTTGACCATTTTTGAGTCTTGGCTTATTTGTCGAATAAAGCGATACTTGTAGCCAATGAATATAATTTTGCTTTTCTTCATTAAGTCATCCAGTTTGATAACGATTGTCGATCAATCGATAAGTTATAAAATCATCACGTTGAACTGGCGAAAAATCTCTAGCGCGAACAAATACCTAACATTGATAATGCAGTGACCTTGTGCTGGGCGCTGTGCGCAACAAACAAAAGTGTGGTACTTTTGTACCACACTTTTGTTTGTACGTTTTAGTTTACATTTAGTTTACGTACGAAAAATTAAAAACAAAAATATTTAAAAAATATTGTTTTTATTTTATAATTTGTATTACCGCTATATAATGACAGGAAAAATTTGGCGGGAGGTCCAAAAATAACCATGTATATTATGAAAAATACACGAGTCACATACGGTAATGGATTTAGAGTTCATGTTATCACGCCGTTCCCTTTTTGGCGTTTATATCGTAAAAAAAGCTGAAACCCATAAAGTAAGTACGAATTTAGGGTCAATTATCTCACCAGCATGACCCTACATCGAGGTATTATGCCAAATAAGTCAGAATAATGCCAGATATAACAATCAATGACAGGCACCCTTAGTGGCATGAGGCGTAAGTCTTAGGTCCTAAGAGCACTACGTATCATTACCTATTCAAATACTCAGCATCAAAACTCTATGTAGTTCAACGAGTTGCTATAAAACTATATTCATAGATTTTTGATCATAGGTGGCATGACCTAATAATTTTCAAAATGGCCAAAACAGGGGTCCATCCCCTATGATTTAGTTTAGGTAATTCCGATGTCTCTAGGTGACCCAGGAGTCGAGATCTCGATGGAATGGACAGGCAGACAGACAGACAAAAAAATTACTGAAAAATGTTTGAGTTACGTTGGAAATCATAATGAAGATAATTAAAGACCAGGCAAATAACTTCTCTATTGGATACTCATGACTTATTTAAGTTTAAAGGAAACAAAAACCTTTTAGAATCCTATCGAACCATTTTTGTTCCAATTTCAAATAAAATGAAATGACAAATGCCCGTTTCTATATTCAAAAACGATTTGTTTTTGCTACGGACAGTTAAATTTTGACACATTCTATGGAAAATATGTCAAATTGTCAGGTTTGTTTTGAACATTTGCTTTTTTTATATTTATGTACATTTGCAAATCAGATGCCATTTTTTTGACAAATCTGTATACTTCATAGCACCTTCTCAAAATTCGTTTATGTATAACACGGAAAAAGAAAAAAAGCACCTATCAATCACATGTTTCTAAGAATCGTATGTGCACATTTAATATGAGTTAGCATCCTACACTATACGGACGCCTAATAAAATTGTTCTTTACAAACGTTTCCTTACAAGCAAATGCGATGCGGGATTGTGGTTAACCTCATAAAGCATGAGCGAAGTAACGCTCATTCTATGTGGCATTATGTTACCTTGCAAAGGTCTTGCACCTGCATTGTGAATGTTAATTTCCTACATGAAAGCTGTTATTCGCGTTAAAGGTTGGTGTAGACGTTGCACTGCTATGAATCAATAAATTATTGAAATAATTATCAAACGTTACATGGTCGTATTTTTATCATACAATGAAGTGTTTGGTGGATCGTTCATGTATATTTTTTTTACTAAATGTGTAAGAGCCAAAAGATATTTATTTCAATGGGTGATGTTTCATTTCACATAATATTGTTGGCGTAAATACAAAGGCTTAGATAAAAGCTTAACACACTAGGCATAATTATTGAATAACATATAACATTAACATCCATAATAAATGAATGCTTTTCGTTGGATCCCAGTTTTCAATCCCATTTTTTAGATATTAACGATGGGTCCCATTTGCTATTTTCATTGAATCCCATGTTATAACAGCAGGTGTACCTTTAAGAAGAAAAGAAGTACCTTTATTAAACATTTAAAAAGCAACGTGTGTTCAGCCCATTGACTATTAAATTATTGAATGAATGAAAGAAAAAAGAAACACGAATTAATTCATACTTTATTTGCTCACAAAAACATAGGTCAACTTTTTACACTAAATTCGAAGCTTTTCCAAACACAGTCCTGCAGAGATTTCTTTTTTTATATTGTTGCAAGACATAGTTTATACATTCGTTTTTTTCTTTCCTCTCAATATTTTGATTACTTGGAGTACAGCAATTATTTTTTAATTGTTTAATTCTAACACTGCATGCTAGCATCTTCCATTTGAGACAGTCATGATATGCATAATATTCGGATTTTTTACTTTTGTTGCCTTGTTGAGTTTATTATTCCACCCTTCGACGTTGTTAGTAGTTCGGTGCGGTTCATCACTCCCACACCAGACATCTACAAATGACTCATTTTGCAGCCAAAACTCAACCATGTAATTCTTAAAGTCATCCATTTTTTAATTATAGGGTAATCAGACAATATGTAACACTATCCCTCCACAATCGTATCTCTTGGTTACAATGCAATGGTAGCAGTCCACAAAGTGAAACGATTTTTTTTGCAACTTTTGATTTCGTAAGTTCCAAGTTTTTTTGCTTTTTTTCAAATCGCTTTCGAGTATGTAATGATAAAAACAACCTTTTAACTGAATATTTGGGAAGACTGCTGTAATTGCGGCCATAGCTGCCATTTCGTAATCTGTTTTATATTTGTGCGGTTCCCATTATGGAATACAGTTTTTGATAAGAGTGAACAATTTTTTATATGTTTGTGTATACTTTTTATTCATAAAATCATAAATTAGGGATACTATGTAATCTATTCTAATCTATTCCGTCAAATCCATTTCTCTCTTCTTATATCACTTACAGCTGCTCAAAAGGCTTTGGGCAACTTTTAAATATGCCATCACTGTAATAAGATTTCAATATTCGTAGCTTTTCTTTAGCATCCTTTGTAGTATTCCTTAATATTCGTGAACCTAAGTCGTCATAATCAGTCATCAAAAAAATATTAAATTTTGGCGGTAATTTGACTTCATCTACGGATTTGAAATTTATTTTTCAGCCGATTTATTTCGTGCACTGTATAGTGAGCTCTGAACATTCAATAATTAGGGTAATTTAATAATATTAATTCCTGCACTACTTAGTGATACAATAGTTTTATTAAATTAGGTCCTCACTATATAGTGGAAAAATACCCGATGAATCTCTTTTTTTGCATTCATGCACACTTTTTGCAATAATGTTGTATTCAATAGATGAAGATGTTCTTGCTTTATAAAAACAGTCTCACCCTGAAATAATTTTAATCGTTAGATATCGTTCAAATTATTTTTGAATGAATGTGATATTGATCAATATAAAAACTGTAAAACAATATAAAAACAAACCTAAAGTATCAGTAACCTTTTGCATTTTTTTGACGGTGGTTAATGCATATCCATATAGAAGTCCCATTTTTATTTTCTCGTTTTATTGTATATTGATGAGCATCATTTAAAAGAACTGCACCACCTTTTCTATCTGTAATATTCAAATCTATTGATGAACAAGTAGATAGGAGTTGATCATTCATAGTAATTTGTGATTTGTTTAAAACAAAACAACTACAGTCGTGTAAATTGTAACAATTTTATGCACTTTATGCAATGATTTCGCGTACCTATAAACAGATAGACTCATTGACAAAGAGGACAGCAATATCATAAGTGGTCAGTCAATATAAAATATACCCTCTTTTTAATATAAACATTTTGTTGATAAAGGTACCCGCATTCAAATTTTTTAAGCATTTGGGATCCAACGGAAATAGTTTTTGGGATTCAACGACAATAAAACATAATTCTTTTGCATTTTTAAAATGTGGGATCCAACGGAAATACATACTCGTAATAATGTTATGTAGGATCCAACGCCAAAAAAATTTAACTGCGATTCAAAAGCAGGCTCCAACGAAAATATATTTAATTAATTACATCCCTTATATCTTATGGTATAAAAACCTGCAGTATATTTTCATTTATACACCACCTTCATCTGGAGTACGTAGGATATTAAGCATTGCGTGCGATCTCAGACAACCTCCTTGCGGTGCACCCTGGGCAACCCGGCAGATTCTCTGCCGCGGGCTAATAGTCTGACGAGAGGACCCCCATAGAGGGGGGGTGTGGGATGGCCAGGTTTAACCCGGCGGGCCACTTCGTGTGGCCACCCGCTTCATGCGGGGAAGGGCGAAGACCCTTCGGTCGTTCGTCGGGCAACCCTTTACCCGCACTGAGCGGGCCGGGGGCCCGGCGCACTAAGCGTCGGGCCGCGTGGAGGACAACCACAATAAAAAACCAGTCTCGGGGTGTAGAGCGGCGCAGAACCGCTCCACAAAGTAGCAGAGCCAGGAGAAGAGTCCGGTTTAGTTGGTAGGCCCGGGCCGTGTACGGTCTGGGGAGTCCCACATATCCTCGTGGTTTGGCTCGACCACGAGGAATGCGTAAATGCATTTTCCCCCCTCCCACAAAAAAAATAAAAGGATATGAACTATTCTCAATTGAAAATAAGCCATTAAAGCCAAAAGGAGCGTAAAGTTATATGGAAGTTCCCATGGGTATGGCCAAAATGTCAACAAAAACTTCTATCAAAAATAGTTTGTAATTACCGATTTTTTCTTTAGATATTTAGTTCCGTGAGCAAAGGAAAGTCAATAGCTAAGATATACAGCCAAGTCTTTTGTTATATATTTTTGCTTGGTACTTAATCTATATACTATTAATATTTGTACACAGGTTTCAGTGATAATAACGAATTGCTGAATAATCCTCATCACGTTGTCTTGTTTGCGCTATCCCTTGAGCACTATAGAGTCGTGGAGGCGCGAGTGGTCTGGCCCCTATCTCACTATTTCTGACCGATGCGACAATTGTCAAAATATATGACATACCCTATTTCACCGAGATTTCACCATCTCTGACAGGTGCGACAATTGTCAGAATATATGACATATGTCATCTGTTTTGACAATTGCCGCATTATCAGAGATGGTGAAATAGGGGTCTGGTGGAGCCGAAGCTGTGGTGGTGAGCCTTAAAACCATTTGCGACGATAAGTACGCATGGGGCCACCACTGGATCCCCGCAGCTATGGATCTGTGACAGAAGCCATGCATTTAAATATAATCTTATCTCAATGATTTAAATAAAACTGATTTAAAAAAAATATCTGAATTTAATTGCGCATACATGTACTCGTGCAAATAAACTACATTACTACAGTATTAGAAGCTTTGCATGCCTCTTGCTTTCATGATTACTTGCATGTTGGCTTGCTTGCTTGCACGGTTAAATGCTTGACTGCTTGTACTGTTAATTTATTATGATTTGAGAAATTTGCGCAAAAACAATATTTGATTTCAAAAATAAAAAATCAAGTTGTTCTGTGTTTCGAGTTTATGGATTTTTAATTCTTTTGACAAAAAAAAATTTGGCACACATTCATGATTATTAACATTCTGCTTCTCGATTATTATGCTTCTTGACAGTTATTTCAAACGAAATGTTGGAAAATGATTTTATGACAATAAATTATAAAACCACTTTAATGTTCTTACTTATAAGAATATACACACAGATATTTTTTGAAAATAGTCATCATACAGAAATACATCTACTGGATGTTGTTAGGTTGCGCGTTTGAAAAAAAAATAAAAGAAATATGAAATATGCATAATGAAAGCATTGAACACCACGAATTGATTCCCAACACTTTTCAGATAAAAATCTTAAAAGCAATTTCAACAATCTAGATAAGATTTATGGACGCTAAGTAAAAATATACGCTGTAATTTTGCGCTTCCGGTTTCTGCGTTTTTATGAACGATCTGTTAATGTTATTCTATTAATTATACCTTTCTGTTGCCGTTTGAAGTGGTGGGACATTCGAAAATAAACATCTGTTTATGGTGCATGCGTTGCGCGCGCGCCGATGCGCGCATTTCTTCCGTCAAACGCGTTTCGATTCGATAATAAATTATTACATAGCTGCTTATTAATAACGTAGGATATACTTAGTAACATCTTGTTGTTAAATATTCCTAGTTTTGATTTATGCCAAGGAGAATCTCACAATTATTTTTTTGTAATAGGTAATTGAATAGACAACTTATTAAAGGCTGATTTTTAGTCAGAAATTAATCGATGAAATTGACAATGGGTCAATCAATGTCTGACAGTACTTGACCTCAATCGACCCCCAAACAATGATAGAGGGCACTTGGGAATGCTATTGATAAACAATGACCGGAAGAAACAGAGGCGATAAGCAACATTGATTCATTAGTTGCTGAGAAAAAAATGAGAAATCAAAGGCATTACGCATATTTTCTAAAGACGTTTTACGCCTTCCCGTGTTTTTAATTTCTCAGCTGAAATTAGTTTCAATAGAATTTGAATACAATTTGATTTTGCTGTCACAGTGTCACGATGAAGTATTACACACTACACTTATACTATGTCGATGGTGTTTTATATTTTTTTTATTGCTACTAAGTTGACAAACAAGCAAACTGCCCACCTGATGGTAAGTGGTAACAGTCACCTATAATACATGTGGCTCCTGTGAGATTCGCAGCAAAACTGCAACCCCCACAAGAACCACAGTGTACGTTGCCAACTTGTGACATCAGCTGTAAAGTGAGTGGTATTCAGTAATTTCAATGCGATATCTTACCCTTCAAACCGGAACACAGCAATGCAAGATGCTGCTTTGCGGCAGAAATAGTTAAGACGGAGGTACCCAAGCACACGACCCTGGTACAGAGTCTCCCTCCGGTAATTTTTTTTATTGACATCTGTATGTTGAGTTAGGTACTTATGAAAAATGGATGTAAAGTTTGTAACATAAACCCTTATAGGAGCATGTCCAGAATCGATTCACGATGGTTGAGACATTTTTTAAGACTCTTCAAAAAAAAAACAAAAAAAATATTTAATCATATATGTATATTTTGAAAGAAACATCAATTGCTCATCTGTCTGTGCGCCGCCGGTGCCCCCTTGTCTTTGTCGTAATAGATTACTTGTAAATACAGGATGTTAGAAACATTTTCAAAGATTTATTAACTTTGAAAACAATCTTATAGTGGACATTATACTATTATGGTCAATATTCTTTTTTTAATTGTAACTTGTTTTTTGGTAAGCCAACAAGTAAGTAAACATAATAAGCTCCTTTAAGGGTGCACAGGGTTTTTATTACACACTGTATAATCAGCCCAGCAGTTGCATAATACAAAAATATGAGACACGTATTTTTTGCTTTGCTGAAATCACGAAAAACTATTAACATCTGCCATTAGATAAAGTTAATTAATGTAATGGGGTTGGGACTCGCTACGTGACACGCTAGTAGAAAATTTACCTTTGTATGACGTCACGAGACATGTATCTATCGTCGCAAGTTGTTGAATACATAAAAAAGAAAAAGACGTGTACAATTTTTTTTAGTAATCTGCCAGTCGTACATAAAAATTGCCTATTGTTTTTCGGTAGGGACTAATGAAATGACTTTGCGTAGTCTTTATTGATCAACGAGCTTATACTTTGACCTTTTGACCGACCATTAATCATTAAAAAAGAAGTTTGTTGAATCAAATGTTTTGTATGTGGAACTCATTTTACATGGGAAATTTGAAGTTCCCTATCCATATACGTGGTCGAAGTATCAGATAAAAGCAAGTGATACTTAATCTTGTGACATACCAAAACACGTTGAAAATATCTATAAAATTTAAGGGTCTCCCTCGATTTCCATAGGATCCCATCATCAGATCCTGACTTTGATGACCTTGGAACCGTCTCAGGAGTATACTCTATCGAATACAAACCACAAGAATTTTGAAAATCGGTCAACAATTGACCGAGTAATCGCAATAACATACACAAAAAAAACAACATACGGGTCGAATTGATAACCTCCTCCCTTTTTGAAGTCGGTTAAAAAACGTCGTCACTATGGATAAGTTGGAAAAAGCTTTGCAATTGGACTAAAAAATAAGAAAGCTAAATACCTATAAAATGAATATAATACCTATAAAAAAGGCGGTCCAGAGAGGAAATGCAGCTAGCATTCTTGGCACCATGGCATCAGCCAACGACCTTTTCGACCCCCTTCCCCTCCCCACCATAGCTCCACTTTAATTTACCTTCTAAGTTTCCTCCTCTTTCTTCTCCCTTATTATTTAAAATAACAAAGCTATTTTTGCTGATAGCCAATTAGATCATTATCGCTATGGTTGAGAAGTCATTGACATTTGCAATATTTGTAAAGGTTACACAGATTATTGTCGCTAGAGGTATCCTGCTACAGGTCAGGATGACATTTAGCCAATCTCACGAATGAAGTGAAAGGTGACTGTACCGTAACACGATACAATTTGAAGAGCTTTTAATTTACTAAGTAATAAAGTGCTAAAGTTCATGTACCTACTTACTATTACGGAATATTTTATGTTTACTTTTTCTGCTTGGCCAACGGTTAACTGGTAGAGAGAGCGATGTTTATGGATAAGTCCGTCATATGTACAACTCGATTGTAACATTGAAGCATAAATAAATGTATATTTGGGTTAAAGAGCCCTGTAAACGATCAAATATGTTTGTCAAACTTGCATTCAAACTTCACGTTTTCATCAAACACGACGTCAATCCAGATACTTTTCAAACACATCAAACACGTAGTTCGTTTCTCAAACGCGCCAAACACAGCCCTACACCAACAAACAAGTTTGTCAAACACGTAAATTTGACAAACATGTTTGATCGTTTACAGGGGCCTTTAAAGTTTTATGAGATGGAGCGAGTCGACACCACACCGATTTGAATGTACAATTTTAATAGCAAAACGAATTATACATTTACACTTATTTTAAGCCATATATTTGAAGTCAATCCATGAATTGTGTTGAGGCCATGACCAATTATGCCACCGAGAACTCATTTTTTTATACATGATAGGGAGACTCTTGGCCTTCATCTCACCTGATGGTAAGTGACGATAACGCCGAAGGTGGAAGCAAGCTTCACCTGGACTCTTCAACGACCGAGGAACTGGCTATTTTACCTCTAATGGTCGTAACACAACAATGTTTAAACATTGTTATTATGGCGAAAACTTAGGTAAGACGATGGTAGCTAGCCAGGCAGGCTCAGAAGCCCTACCTTTAAATATACCAAGTATAAAAACTACCCCCAACCCCATAGGGAATCGAACCCCGGACCTTCAGTGATCCATATCTGGTGCTCTCAACCACAAGACCACGGAGGCGGTTTCATTTATCCAACCCGGATAAAATTTAAAATTTGGTAATCTCCTTTTACTTGGTTATGCCGAAATAGACTTAAACCACTTCAATATTAGTTACGTATCAACATTTACATATTTTGTATTATTTTCTAACGGGCCAACTTAAATTGTGAGAATAGACAATTTTTGCGGACTCTCAATATATCTATTTGAAACATTGAATCACAGAATAGCTTCAAGTAAATATTGAAAATAATGCTGTTTTAGATTGAGCAATATTAGTAATCTTAAAGAATGAAATAGGATATATCATAGGACATCAATAAAGCACAAATATATTGTTGTTATAGGAGAGCTTCTCAGTCATCATTACCTTAAGTACATATTACGCGAACGCATTAATTCTCATTTCTATGTTTAAATAAGTCTGATAATTTATTTTTCATTACTCATACTCTGAAAGTAGGTCTGAAGTTGCCTGAGGAGCGGGTTGAAAGTAATAGTATTCAGCCCTAGGGAGAATCACTTTCAACTGACAGCTGTTGTCAAATTTTAAAAAAGAAACTAGTTCTTTCTTCACATTTTATTGAACCATGTTCCGACTTTCTATACAGCCACTCAATTACAGCGCGGTGTAAAATTGAAATAACACAATGTTAAGTATTTAAAGAATACATTTTTAAATGACTTTATTATAATTTATTTTCAACTATTTCTTTAAAATAACATAGATTTGGGCAAAATATTTACCATTTTTTTAATTATGAAAATAAAAAAATAATGTCTAAATAGCTGGCCGGCCACAGAAAAAAAAATAAAATAAGCGGGAAAGCGGCAATGCGATCTTCATTTGTTTTTTCCATTTATAGAGATTTGTATTAACTGTTAATTATATATGTATAACACTGTGTTAATAATTAACACAATGAGTTCATATGATTCAGGTATGGAGTTAACGCCTGATTTTATAAGAGAAAGCGTGCTAAAGCAGAAGTTATTGATTTATGTAACGTTTTTTCTTTAGCTAATTCATTGTTTTATTTTTACTTTCCTTGTATTCGTAATGAAAAGCACAGTGTTTACCTCGGGTTAAAGACTAAATAAGTTACTTTCACCCCTAGGGTAACAATGTACTATTGTTACCTCAATATGAATTGAGAGATACAGAATTCTTACAAAATTCGATTTTATTAAAATTGTACTTATAAAAAGCAATAATTGATGTCATTTACCACTTCATAATCTCAGTATATTTACGCTCTATCAAATGATCACTACTTGATTATAAAGAAATCCAAAATACCATTCTATTACGTAAATATTTTACTATCAATCAAACAATGAGCAGCTGTTAACATAATGTATAGGGATGTAATAATAGTATTTTCTTGACTGTGTTAGGTGATATGGTAGCGAAAAATTACTCTTACGCGTATCTGTTTTGCAACAATTATATAAATGTTACAACGTAATGTAGTTGAGTCAATTAAAATTAACACCTTATTATGAATTCACAATGCAACATGACTTAGTTCGCGTTTTATGTATATTTCATTCACAAAAAATAAAAGACAATAGTCTGTTTCATCCATTTCGGAAGGCTGAGTCTGAGTAAGACATTTTCTTTCGTAATATTTAAAGCGAGCCTTAATTAAAAGAGAACAGTTGGGAAGGGTGGCGGATAAAATTTAATCTAAAGTTAGCCCTTAGACGTTAATTAGCGTTTTGATACAATTCCAGAAGCCTTGTTTTGTAAATTGTATATTTCGGTAATATTTCTCAGAATAGATAATTACATTCGCCTCTATTTTACATCAAAAATATGTTACCAAAACTTTTGATCTATCTGTTATATAGAAAAAAAAAACAATCATAGCAATGCGTTCTTTGTATTGAATGAAGAAAAAAATTGCGGAAAAAATATTTGTTTTAGGAAGAAGACGTACAAAATTGAAAAATTTACAATTTATAAATAAAAGTCGGGTGAGAAAAGAAAAATGGTTTGTGGCAAGCATATTTAGGAATAAAAAGGAACACCCTCCATTTTAATTTCATTTACTGAAAAGGAAAAACGGAACCTACAGGGACTTAGAGGATCACTTCGTTCTCCGTTTGTCTGTTTGTCTGTCTGTTAAAACCCTCTATCTCGGATACGCGCAGGGGTGTCAAATTGAATTTTATAATCAAAAAAATACGGAGTACGGTCTCTTTCAGCTGTGAAAATTACAGTGTAATTCAGTGTAATACTTGAAAGTCAACCCAATTAAAAGATATGACCGCTAAGGTAATTTCGCAAACTTTGAGATTTCACAATGGAATCAAATCCTATAGGGTGTTTTCCGTTGATTTAGAATTTGGCAAAAAATGTGGCAATCCGTCAATATAAGGTAAGGTTAATATAAGGTTAGTCGTAAGTACCATAATTAGGAACGTATACACTTAGATAAGTTTTTAGGGGACCCTCGTTTCGATAGTTCAGTTCGCACTCGGCTGGTTTTTTTTCAAGTTTTTTTCTTTATACAGCTAAGTTGGGAAACAAGTATATTGCCAACCTGATGGTAAATGGTAACAGTCACCCATAGTACCTACATGTGGCTCCTGTAAGATTCGCAGCAAATCTGCAACCCCCACAAGAACCACAATCTACGTTGCCAACTTGTGATATAAGGTGTAAGTCAAGTCACGGTACCCAGTAATTTCACTGCCTAGTGACAGCCATTGTATATGGTGTCGACTGTCGATAATAGTGTCGACTGGCAAACGACTAGAAAAAAACATCATCAGACAACATTTACAGTTGCATACGTATTATGCAAACTCTACTTAATTTATACATTATAAGAAAAAAAATGTACGTTTTGAGTTATAAATGTTTGCAAATTTGAATTTCAATGAATATTTTACAGAGATTGTTCCGCGATCTTCTGTAATGTAATAAAGTAATTATGTTCTTTGAAAAAAAAACATTGATTGCATTGGCCTACAGTCTGCGATGATGACATACTACACTTCACGCACAGTTGCGTAGGAATGCAAACGTATTTCGGTATTTAAAGTAATAACTATGCAATTATACATCCATTACTTACACGTTAAATCCACTTGATAACATCACGTTCAAGCTGTATAATAATGTCCAAACAAAATCCGAAATTCTAAATATGATTTTTGTGTTTCTTTCACGGACCTGTCCATATTATTATTAGTTTTATTAGTATTAGTATTATTAGTGACAATTTATATTCATCACATAGTAGTTCTGATTCTGCGCCATCTCAAGCGGAAAACACAGCGGTTCAATTAATCCAAACGGTTGAATCACAGACAGGGCAAGTTTCGCCGAAAAAGAAAACACGTAAACGTCTAGCTAACCCATCAAAATGGAAAACAAATGAATTAAAACGATTGAGACATGAAGGTAAAAGCTACTAAAAATAAAGTTGTAAGTCGCGGTGGCTTCTTTTATAAAATATCCTATAGTCAAGAAGATTTTAAAATGGTTAAGGTCGGACCCACCACTGCAAAAGGTCTGAGATAATTATCCTTTTAAAGCAGTATAAAACGCACCACTTAAAATTGCCGATCAGAAAAAAACGAGGTTTATTAGCTTTAGTTGATAAGAAAACTATTCCCCAATATTATCGTCCATTTTATGAAAATCTGTAATCTTCATGAAATAGACGATATTTATTTATTTATTTATTCATCATGTACGTTTGTGTACAAAGGCGGAATTAATGCCTGGGGCATTATCTGCCAGTCAACCTTTGGGCGATGCAGAGAATTCAGAGTTAGATGTACCAATTCCAAAAGAAGCGAGCAACATCATCTTAATTAATACCTATATAACATAAATGTATACCTATCAACATATAAATAAATATTGTTTCATATATATAGTTATATGGACATAAATACATAAATATATAATTAAAAATAAAAAAGAAGACAAGATTTACTGTATTCTTATTATAAGTGTAGAAGGTGTAGATTAATACGTCCAACCCGCAGTGGGCATACGTGATGGTGTAATCGCCCAATCCCTCTTCTGTGAGAGGACGACGATGCCCAGTTGTGGAACATTAAAGGGCTGTGATTAATATTAATACGTATTAATAAAACTCTAAAGACTGGATACAGTTTCTAATAATTAAAAATTTAGATCTCAAAAAGTACATAATCAGTAAAACTGAAATACCTTTGTTAACAAATTCCTAACTTAGTACCATGCTACTTAGTGATTAACGTTATTTAATCGACCACTTATTTTTGAGCCACTTTGTTTTAGTTGTTTGCGTTTTTTGGTAATAATTTCATATTTGTACTGAAAGAAATAAATATTTCATTAAATATTATTGTTTTACTACGAAAAATACTTTTTTCCCCTAAATTTAACCGTATTTAATACCTGAACTAATAGTATAACTTAAACTTAATCTTAATAATTAACTAACATTTTCTCTAGAAAAGTATTAAAACCTAAACGATTATTTTTCTAAACTACGTTTCCGTTACTATATAACAAAATTAATATATAATTTTATCTTACTTCTAAAGAAAGATAATTTAACTAGCAAACAATAGAAAATAAATGTTGAAAAAATCATTCAAAATATTACACATTAAACTTTTAAAACACTCTCCTGTAAAATTTTTAATTTTTGAGATTATATAGTTTTAAGGCGAGAAGACGACTTGGAAGCGTTTTATAGTGAAGTGATCTGTATCAGTAGTGTTCAGTGTTTAGTAACGTGTTACTGTGAAGTGTTCAGTGATAGTAAAGTGGTTTTCACTGTTTAGTAAAGTTATTTATTAAGTGCTCAATTTAAACTTATCTCTAAATTGTTGGTGTTTCGCTTATTTCTATAAAACATTCACACCACAAACGTAACAATATTATAATAAGCTGAAAAAGCATCAGTTACATTCGATCTAACCAAACGATTTCAAATCAATTGATCAATACAGAAGAGGTAGAGTCTGTATAGAGTCGACTGCGGGGTACTATTATACCTACTATAATATATACTAGTATACCTATTTCTGCCGCCCAGCAGAGGTATACTTGCATTGCTGTGAAACGGCGTGAACGGTGAGACAGGCAGTGAAATTACTGGGTACTGTGAGCTGACATCTTATGTCACAAGTGACATCGTTCGAGATCCTCGTGGAAGTTGTACATTTGAAACTCTTACAGGAACCAAACGAAGTGTAGAGTCACCTAACAGTTACGAACCATAAGCTGGACAGCCTGCTTGTTTGCCAACTTTGCTGCATAAAAAAAATAAGACTCTGACAACTATTCCTCAATATAAATTAATAAAAATGAATGTACTATTACATAGTATATTCATTTTTATTCCTTTGAGTAAAAAATTTGCAAATTGAAATCGGTCTAGATAGATTTTGATGAGAATAAGGCGCATAACACATTGCACCGGACACCGCTCCGGTGTGCGGCGCTGCGGTTTTTAATTTTGACTGAAGAATCTTAATTTGTATACAAAAACCGCAGGGTATAACACACTCACACCGCATGCCCGTGCGGTTGTGCGGCGCGCGCGACGGCACCGCACTCCCGGACGGTGATGTGGTGCGGTCCGCGGGGTATGCCGCACTGAGCCGCAGTATCGTACGGATTTTTGCGTAGAAAGGACGTGCATACGCGTAATAGATCTCGACATAGATAATGCGGCGATGCGGGGCGTCGTGCACCGCAGCCCCGGACGGTGATACGGAGCAAACCGTACGGTGGCACGGTTCCGTGCCGCCGCAGCCGCATGCGGTTTTCGTCCCTCCGTACACCGCAGCGGTGTCCGGTGCAATGTGTTATGCGCCTAAGGACTGGGCGCATAAATACGTGAACGGCTTGTCTTGCTTTCTTATCATGGTCGGCTATAACCTTAGGCTAAAACAGCTTAAAACAAGCTTAAAACAGTATGAAAACTATAAGAACGAGATGGTCAGCGGTGTTTCTGTTTGAATATTATTTTAACCTTGCTCTAACTAAGCCAGGGGTTTTTAAAGTGGGGTTGCACCGAGCAAGGGGCAGGGAGGGACCCGCTAAGGTGCCACTAGTTTTGTTAAAAAGGATTTTTTGTTGTAGTAGCGATAAAAACCAAGTAAGTATGCCATTCCTGTGGTTAAACCGAGAGTTGAAAACCTTGTAAAATCGTGCATGCAAATTTATCACAGTCGAAAAAGTAGATTTTGTACTTATACATTTAATAAGCAATAAAAATCTTGGCAAACGGGATTTTTTCTTTAACAAAGGGTGATGATAAGATGTTGCTACAACAGAAACCTATGTAGGCGATCAACCGAAACGCCTGTCTACAACTAATCTAAGAAATATATTATGGAATGCAATAAATTATGCTATTACGAAGTTACCGACATTCCAAGTAATAGGTGCCGATAGTGTGGAGTAACGATCGAATGAAATTCATATGTATTATGTTTCTTCATCGCGTGTAATTTGCAATTGAACCGATTTGTACCGCCACAATAAACATTTGCACGATAAAGGAAGTCTTACAAATTGTCTACTACTTGTCGAGGATATATACTACTGAGTTATTGTTGTCATGTAGATTTTTAAAGAAATCAAGGTATCGAATATTAATAATATTGTAGCTACAAAACAAAATTTTGATTTTTTATAGGTATTTTTGTTAATAAACCAACTTTATCTAAGAATAAAAATGTATTTATACTAATAATTTAAAATATGCATATACATTCAGAGATAATACGAGTACTTTGTTGCAACATATGTAAAGAACACATCTAACAATAAAATAAACCTAATGACAAAATACAAGAATATTCCATGAATAAGTTAATCGATGAATAAGTTAGTCTTCAGCAAAGCTTTGAAATAGGTACTAAAAAGGAGGACGTCTAACGTTATTTCAGAATCTTAATAAAGAAGAAGAAATAAAGAAACGACCATGCAATAGAAATCAATAAGTTATAATATAACAATAGGTTATGTAGGAATCAGCTTACTTTAATTAATCTACTTATCCGTAGTGACGCTGACGATAAATGACGCAGTGTTATTAACGTCAATGTAAGATTAGTGATATTAAAAGAGCGATATTATCAGCCCCTTGCAGCTTGAAGTTGCGAGAGTTTGATGAATTCTCATTTTATTACAAATTTAATATGAAACTCCTATATAGATATACTATGAGGTAATTTTTCGGCTTTGACAATACTAGTGATATCTCGTTGAATGGATCATTGAAAAACTGTTTAACCACATAATTATAATTACTTCCATTTTAATCAGACGACAGCCAAAGAACTAAAACTATACACAATTTGAAAAAAGCTTAGGTTACAGGTGTTACTTATAGCGTTGGCTGAATGAAATCTTTTTATAAGGTAAATCATTGAACTATGTATGTAAAATTTGGCTTCAATGAAGAGTTAATTTATCAAGTGCCAATCGTTTCAACCTACCCATTCGACCAAATAAAGAAAATCTAAGCGACTGTAGATAAAGTTGTGATTGATAACTATTATACATAAGTATAATAATTTGAAAGCAAACAAAATAATTCTTGGTAGACATATGGAAGATACTCGCACAACTTACTATAATATTCAGCTGCCCCTACGCAGATACCGCGAAATATATATTTTGTTTATTCTCTCCACTTAATCAACATTTGCTTCTGGAAAATTCTGACGCCAAAGCGGGGAATGTATGTTTTCCGTGAAAGAGTTTCCGGCTGATATTTCGGTATACCAATGCGACAAATACACAAGGAACCCTTAGTAAAGGACTTCCGTTGCCCTTTCTGATATAAATCAGAATGGATATAGATGTTATCAGAACGGAAGCGTCTCAATAAATCGTACTCTATTTTTCTTTATAAAGTAGCCTGTATGTAATTCAATATTGTTCTTTCCTATCTAATGTATGCAATAAAAATATAATTCAGATAACCAGTGAATTGATACTTAAGTAAATCAACAAATTTGATAGGTTCATTGATACTATTAAGCTTTTCGCAGGTTTGTCACTTGAACCCACATGACGTAACTTATGGCCCACTGCTGAGGTCAGGTTTGCTCGAATTAATATGGATAAGTAATAATCCCGAAGACATGAAAGCTGGACAAATGGACTAGTAGACTAGGCAGTCTTAATTGGTAAAACGCGTATGGCGTTTTACCAATTAACCGGACAATCGTAAGGTTTGAAAGATTTTAATGTTGTTATACTCGTTTTTAATTCGAATACAATTTATTTTTAAAAACGAAGAAATTATGGAATTTCTTATAAGAATCACATTACATCTACATAATGCCGGCAATTTCATGCCTCGAAAAATATGGTACAAAATACTTTTCTAAAATTATTATGTCAGATACAACAACTTGTATTGAGAAAAGGCTTAGGAACCCCCATAAAAGACGATAAGCTTCAACGCTCATCAGCTAATCGGGTCAATGCGGCAATATCCATACAAAGGCAAGAGTTGGCAAAATGGTTGCAATCCAATCCACTTAAGGCGAGTAAAAAATACGACAGCAACTAAGATATTGGATGTTAACTGTTTCTTCATTTCAGTGGGTACTCCACACGTGAGGTTACTGAAGGTCTCAGAAAGTATAGAAAACTCTTTTATTTTTTCATAATCATCATCATCGCATTATTCCGTATATGTTTCACTGCTGGGAACTAGTAGACTCTACATTGTAGAGTCTACACTCTAAAAAAACATACGGATCGAATTGATAACATCCTCCTTTTTTGAAGTCGGTTAAAAATCCACCGCCGTATCTAAAAAGAATGTGTAAGTCATCCTATGTTTTCCGTCTGTCGCATGTCGTTACACAAAATTGCGTGAATATCACCGTCGTAGGAGAGATATGGATTTTTCGGTCAATTGCCTTCTCAGGCGTCCTCAGAAGACGTTACCAAAGTTGCACCACAGTCTGATTGATAATAAGTGGATATATAAGTACATAGAAGGCAAACATTCGACAGTTATTTCTGTGTATATAGATTGAAAATTAAATTCAGTGGATATTCCATTGTGATTATTTGGTAAGTATACAAATATTTACCTAGTGCAAGTAAAGGTCCGTGGTCCGCATTTCTACGCTATCTCAACATTTTTCCAGAACATTTCCCGCGAAACTTCAGCTGTTTACTTAATACCGTTTCATTTTACGTTCCCCGAAGAATCATTTCCCGTGAGTCGACGTTTTCCTGAGCTTGTTTATTTTCGCCTTCCCTAAGGTTATTAACTTGGCCAAGGTTAGTAGGACTGGTATGAAAACGTGACTCTGCGTAAAAAATATTAATAGGTGTCAGCTCATAGCTTGGACAGGCAGAATGAAATACACGGCATAACGTGATTTGGATCCTTTAGTCAGGGTTATTGTTTAAAGCTACTATGACTGATGCGTATGTAACAAATTATCTGCCAATGTTATAAAAAGAGTATTAACATAAGTTGAGAAAAACTACTTAAAGGAACTCTCGAAAACATTTCAATTATAAAATGTGTGAGGTATTTCTTTTATTTAAAATATAAGCTTTGCGAGGGATTTTTAATGTTCATATAATAGACTGTTGATAATTATATCAACTTTCTCCGCGATGCCTAGCCTAACGTACAAAATGACAAATTCTATTTTCAAGCTGTTTGCGACTAAGACATGTCTAGGATATGTTAAGGATTTTTGATATTAATGAAGCTATGTCAATATGTATGATTGGTAAGTTTAGTCTTGTGATGCTATGTAGGATGCGTATGTTGGATAGGTACTTATGATCTAAGTATATCAATAGATTTGCTTAACACCAAAGATAAATCTCTGTGTATAATAAACCATGTTACAAAATAAGTTGCTTTAAGGTACAATACAGAAAATTATGTGGAAACTGTTAATTTTATCATTTTACGAAACCTAAATTAAGTCAATTTCAACAAAATTAGTATAAGGTGATAGGTACAGCAATTAAGTACGGGCCTAATTTGCGCGAAACAGGTAAGGGTAGGCTATTCCATAACTTTTGCGAAAGCAAATGGCCTTTTATTATATCGGCTAATGTCCTTCCCCGGGACAATTTCCGCGTTTGGCGTCGGTCTTGATATCACTAGCATTAGCGTCAGGAAAAAAATACCCTTATATTTAGACAGATTTTTCGTATACATACATTGTTGGTACTGATGAAGTACACATTTTTATGAAATAAATAATTAAATTGAATAAACCTGAGAATACGATTCTTTTACGAAGATAAGATTAGATTTCATATCTAATTAAAATATGTATATTTATGTTACTGTAAAAGTCCGTATATTGGTAAATCTTTGGTTTTGTCAGTAAATCTTACGATTTAGGTACCAACATGAGTTGGTAAATGTAAGGATTTATAGAGAATAGACGATTTTTCGGGCTTTTACCATTAGAGTTTGGGATATGTTAGGATTATGACGTTTGGAAAATGTTGGTTTTGGGAATAAAACAATGTATGTTTCTATGTCAATTTACTTATCAGTCAGTACCTTTCATTCATTCATTCATTTCAGCCAAGAGACGCACACTGTTGGACATAGGCCTCCCCCAAGAATCTCCATACCGATCGATCCTGCGCCTCCCGCATCCAGCGGCTTCCCGCGACTTTCGCCAGATCGTCGGTTCACCTTGTGGGGGGCCTACCAACACTGCGTCTCCCGGTACGCGGCCGCCATTCGAGGACCTTTCCGCCCCAACGGTCGTCAGTCCTACGAGCGATGTGTCCTGCCCACTGCCAATTAAGGTTTGCAATTCTTCAGTCAGTACCTTACAAATTGTTAATTATTATCGTTATGATAATACATTTGCAATTTGCCATTAGGCTGTGTCTATTCGAACCCGGGTTCTAATAGAAGTCGATTGCTATTTGAACCCGGAGCATGAAAATATGCAGTTATTATTCAGTTCCATGTGTGTATGGTCACAATATCTAACCTAACCAACAGATTTCAATTTGATCCTATAAGTTTTTTTTTCAACATTTACCGCGTCTTAGTGGTAAGTTCTAAGATTTATCGAGTCTATGGTAATGAACAATGATCACACAACAGTTCGACTTTTTACCATCAACAGTTGGTAAATCTTAAGTTTTACCGGAAAATGTATGAATGAATATTTGATAATTAGAGAGGAAAAAAATCTGAGATGCATGCAAATGTAAAAAAATAGATATACAAGGTGGAAAAAAAGACCGTGGTTGGAGGAGGAAAAGTACCCTTAATATTGATGATGACAAATTTTACTGAAAGGAAACTTTCCTCTATTTTCCAAAATTAACAAAACTGCATTTAAAGATTTTTGAAAAATCAACTGCTTGTGCCGGGAATCGAACCGATGAAATGTAAAAAAACATTCTGTATTTTATGATACTAACCGAATAAGTCATTCATAAGGATCAATTTCTTTTAAACAACGTAGTAATTTAAATTTAAGAAAGACCAAGAAAAATATTTTTTTTTATTGTAAAGCTTACTCACTATCCAAAGAAAATTGTTCACTTATGTATGTTATGAATTTGCTCAAAGTGAGACCCACTTTCACGTATGCACAGACGTATATTTCGACAGAATTCGCTACGTGTCGCCTTTTATATCGAGTTGATTGAATATTTATTTAACTTTTCTGTGAATAGAACTCGATATAATTTTTTTTTTCACATTTCACCGATTCGATTCCCGGCTTAAGCAGGTAATTTTTCAAAAATCTTTAAATGCAGTTTTAATTATTTTTGAAAAAAAAGGAATGTTTCCTTTCACTAAAATTTACAAAATTTACAATTAAGGGTACTTTTCGTCCAACCACGGTCTTTTTTTTCCACCCTGTATATTTATCCCTTCAAACGCTTCAGAGACTTCGTTTGTGGGCGCGGTGTAATCTACAACGAAAACAGCGTTTATATTTTCTTGGGTCTGCATTATTTTCCTGAAGTAATTAATAGTCATACATGCATGTCGCTCTATGAATATTAAGTTCATTGCATGTTACCGTACAAGACTTGCAAACAAACACACATTAGCACTGTAAGTATTATTAGCAATAATATAAATAGATAGAATAATTATTCATTATATTAGTATTCGTTAGTCATCAGGGTAATGGGTTTTAGTTATCTTTAGTTAATCATGGCTCAAACGTGATACTGTTTCATTTGTGTTAATAAGGGTAAATAGAGAAAGCACCATTTTGAATTTTATACGATAATTAATTTAAGCTACTTTTTATATTATTTAATACACTTTTATTTACTTTTTATATTTGCCCCCGGTTTTTATAACTAAGCATAAAGTTAAAAAGTGTGGCACATAAACAATGACAAGATCTGAAATAAAACACTGTCTTCGTAGTTATACAACTCGGTCACAAGTTAAATCAAGTTGTCTCGTTGATTTAAGATTTGCAACCTAGTCTCTTGGATAACGCGAAACTCCACCAATAAAATGGGAACAATAGTGTGAAAGTTTCTTAATATACGGCTCCTCGGTGGCTGTCCCATGCCGCCGAGTGTAGTTAGGTCTAATCTCCAAATGGAACATTCGCCGTGAAACGGCAGGTGGGGCTAGAAGCGGCGGCAGCCATTAAGGTGGTTCCGTACTCACTTGACCCGGTTGGCATTGTGACTTCGTCGTGTGGAGACAAATCGTCCCTTTGTTTGTTACTTCGCTTGCGACAGACTTGATGGAGGTTGCTATTACGTCGCCTGCGCGAAAATTATCGCGCGCGATAAGGGCATTAAAAAATATTTCTGCTATCGGTGGCAGACGAACAAGTGGTAACCACCGCTCATGGACATCTGCGATGCCAGGGGCATATCTCAGTTACTGCCTACCTTGAGAGAAGTGCTCTTTTTAAGCCTCGTTTGAAGTTGGACATATCGGAGCGCTCACTATTATATCTTCTGTGACTCAGGAAACACCACAGCTGGGGGTTCGTTCTAGAGTCTGCACGTACTTGCAAGAAATGAACGCTGACACCGAACTGTACCAGACCAGATTGGTTCCAGGTGATACGGATGAACTCTACTGCGGTGGCGGGTGGTGCGTTGGTAAAAAGGTGACGAAGGCATCATTGCAAGTAGTTCCTCAGTGCACTCTCCATTAAAGAGCCGATAGAGCACGCAGAGAGAACCAAAGTCTCTTCTTTGCTCCAACGTCTCCATTGTGGCCGTGAGATATTGGGATCGCCGACGATGTGGAATATACGCCTTAGCAGGGAGTCAAGAGGGTCGAGCTGATATTTGGGAGCTCCTGCCCAGAGGTGCGAGCAGTACTCCATGAGCGGCTAAATTTGTGCTGTTTAAAGCATTAGCCGCTGGCTATGAAGTGAAGTACTGTTTTGCTATTTTCAGGACACCCAGCTTTTTGCTCGATAGTTGATGCTGAACAGATTAAGGAAAATACTATTTTAAATATCAAGCTTGCTTTGTCCAGAAAATGTTTCCTAATAAATCCAAATTTTTATAATAATGAAATAAATTGGAACCATTTCAGATTTTTTAGCATCACTAATAGCATTACTAATCCCGGTAAGAAACATGCTTACCCACCTCTTCATTTCTTTTAGTTTTATTTTTTTTACATTTAATAAAGTTTACATACACTTTAATAAAAAGCATTTTTAACGCCAATAGGGTAGAAAATAGCTTATTTATGTAAATCTATATTAGGAAATTAACACTTTCATAATATTCCCTTCATCCACGGCAAAATTATTAATCAATGAGCAGCTTTCTAACACGTACTTTTAGAATAGAACCCGGGGATTTCATTCATCGCATCCACCCACAATGTTACGTAAGCCCTCTCCCTGTGCGCGATAACACTTTTGTTGACTTCAAATTGTTCTTTGGAATAACCCTATTTAGCTCTTTGTGAAGACGCAGTATCTCAAGGATTTCCTTTGTGCAATTCCGCTCGAAACATTCAAATGTAAATTGAATCAAAACAATTGAAGTGTTCATATGAAAATAAAGCTATGTGTTGCCAAATTCATAGTTATATATTATTATTGTCCTTGTCAATTTGTATCAACTCAACACACGTTGTGTCAATTTTATTGTTGCATGTTTGTAGTAAGTGGGACAGGGACTTAACTAAGTTCTTACGATGATAGTTCATAAATTGTTACTTACGAAAATATTTTTGAGGTGCAAGGAAAGGTAGATATAATATGAAGAGTGCCCAGTTTCTCCTTAAAATGTGAGAAAGGAACGGAGGCAGGAAGTAGATGTAATATATACATTGGCATTTCCATCATGAGATATATTCTGAGTGCTGCGGAAACAGAAACGATATGATAACCATATACATAGATTGAACATGTGGGTACCTAAATTAAGCATCGAATAGAGTACTCGCTTAAGGCGCATAGTAAGGTCAAACATAAAAAATCACTGCAGAAAAAACCGGTTCTCTTCATAAATATTGAATAAAAAAATCTTTAAAAAAGATATGTTATTATTCAACGCATTCTTTAGAGGATGGTCTCTTTAATTTTTTGATAAATTATTTAAAACTTGGTTAAAATGTGACCCAAACATGCCTCGATTTTAAAACTGTAAACCTAATCGCGTCGTAAATATTAAGTTAAATCGTATACTTTCGATTTCCATAAATAAAGTGAACAATATTCTAGGGGATGGTCTTTTTAGATTTTTCTTATTCGCCTTAATTATTTTTTTATTGAAATAATTCATCTTACGCGTAAAGGTGTGCTTAAATATTCCCCTCAACCTCACTCACTCACTCCTATGTAATCAGTGCGGGACGATCGACCCAAGGTCATTGGGACCACTATGCGCCTTAAAATGCATAGTGCTCCCAATGACCTTGCGTCGATCGTCTCGTACTGCTTACATAGGAGTGAGTGAGTGAGAGTGAGGGGAATATTTAAGCAAACCTTTACGCGTAAGATGAATTATTTAAATTAAAAATTAATAAAGGCAAATAAGAAAAATCTAAAAAGACCATCCGCTAGAATATTGTTCATTATTAAAACATAAAGTATATGTTTTAATCTAATATTGACGACGCGATTAGGTTTAAAGTTTTAAAAGCGAGGGTCACCCAAACATGGGTCACATTTTAACCAAGTTTAATTTAATTTATCAAAAAATTAAAAAGACCATCCTCTAAAGCAGGCGTTTTCAACCTTTTCATATCACTGGCACACTTTTTTTTTATAAAAGTTTCACGGCACAGCAGTACAAAAATAGCAAAGTTCGAGTCGGACTTGCGCGTGGAGGGTTATCATCTTATTACTCGTGGTTTTAACGCCGACCGCATGTTATACCAAATTTTCTGTAAGTAATTCGATTTCGATATAGTTTGCGAGGTCTAGAACAAAATGTAGAGGACATTTTGTTCTAGACCCTGCAAATTATATCGAAATTTCTGACAGAAAATTTCGTATAATAAGCGGCCGGCTTTATGCTGCTTAAGGCCGCAATATACAGCTTGCGATCTTGACACTGGAGTCTCACTAGATAGTGTACTATAAAAACGACACAATATCTTACATATTATATACACTAAACTGAGTCTGATTACCGCGAGTAATGTAATATTCACCATAGTCCAATACGGCGTTCAAAATTCGCGGCACACCTGAAAGCTTAAGCGGCACACAACTGTGCCGCGGCACACCGGTTGAAAATCACTGCTCTAAAGAATGCGTTGAATAATAACATATCTTTTTTAAAGATTTTTTTATTTAATATTAATGAAAAGAACCGGTTTTTCTGCAGTGATTTTTTTATGACTGACCCTACTATGCCCCTTCAAACAAACATTATTAGGTAAATTATATTTTTCTAAAAGATGGAAAGTTTCGGGTTACTTAGGAAAACTTTGATTTATCCTAAGAACATACGTAAAGAATAGATTTGAAATAAAAATATATATTAAGAGATATAAAAATCCTTTCATATCCTACTTACTTTTAATTTGAAATCTATTTTTCTATACTTTGAGAGAATTCAAAGTTTTTCTAAGTGACCTAGAACGTTAACTCACCAATTTAGTTCAAAATATGTATCTTCATAACTTGAGCAAATCATAACCAAGTTTTAAAATTATTTTACCAATAAATGCAAAAAATAATCAATCAATAAGTAAGCGTAATTAATACCCGGCTAAGACTTTAAGCGAAAACTAAATCAAATAAAATGTGAATAAATCGTAATGGATGTTTAATCAAAAAAAGCAGAGATAAATGTTTTCAATAATGATATTATTTTAAATCACTTAACTGTAATTATAAATGCTTAAGCGTAAATTGCTAATATGCAATAAGATGACGCGTCATATCCAGTGATTAATGGCAAAGAACTTGTCAATTACATTATAAAAATAAATTTAGCCGCAAATTCGGGAATCATGAATCATCTTGCGTAAGCTATGAAGTTTAAATGTACCAAAGTCTTATCAGGGGGCAATATTTCACGGGAGCGCCTGCTCACGGCGAGAATTCTTTACCCGGAACCAACATAAATCAACTGAAGAAAACTGGGCGAAGCATCACCGCCGGTAGCGCAACTTCAACCCTTAAAATATAGGTTAATATTGAATGACCGTTTGCAATTGAAGGTGTAAGTCAAAGTACTTTCAATCTGTTAAAATTATATTCACTTGGACTTCGCTGTCACCGAGGAATTGGCTCATCATCACAGCTCATATACGTCCCCACCGAGGGGCACGAGCCTACCCTAACGAGTTAGACCGATTAGGCCTTAGTCAAACCACGCTGGCCCAGTGCGGATTGGTTGACTTCACATACACCTTTGAATTACTTCGCAGGTGAATACAGGTGTCCTCACGATGTTTTCCTTCACCGTAGGAGCGTCAGCATTTATCTGACGCTCCTACGATGAAGGAAAACATCGTGAGGCAGGCTATGCTCGGGGTTTTCTCTACGCGATCGCATCAGAAATGGTGCGATCCGTAGAAGAAGTAGAGTTATCCACATAGCCCAAAGATTTGGAATCCTTAAGTGGCAATGGGCAGGACGCATTCCTCGCAGGTGTGATAGTCGTGGAAAGGTCCTAGAGTGACAGCCACGTACTGGGAGACGCAGCGTTGGTAGGGCTCCCAAGGTCCAACTCCCTTGGTCCAACAAGGTGGACTGACGATCTGGTGACGGTCGCAGGGATGCAGGAGGCGCAGGACAGCAAATTAATCATATTTATTTATTGATTTATGAATTGCCACATATTGTTCTGAATTGACGAAATCTGAATTACACCCATGATAAGTAGTGAACAAAAACTGGAGAGATTGGATTTTGTGAGGCAATGTAATGTAATCCGTTTAATAGAGTGCCACTAACTTTTAGTAATAACATCTATTTATAACACAACTAAGTCTAATCCTGTTTGTTTGTTGTTTAACCTACTTCAGAATCTTTGCAACCTCCGGGACCGTGATATTCTATAAGCGAGTGGTAAGTGATTGATTTCTTCAGGCTCGTTGCAATCAGTTACGCTTCATTAGGACGAAGAGCTGTTAAGTAGATTTGTTTCCTTAACTGGGAATATTGCAAATACGCGTTCTCGGTAAAAACGTCACCGTTCTTTCCCCTTCCTTCTCTTCAGGGCACAAAACTGAAGTTTCTGAGTAGTGTTACAAGTTTCTAAATAGTGTCGGTATGGACGTACGTCGTGACCTAAGTCCAAAGGTCTAGATCGAAAGTCTGTTAAAATCAGCTTCACGGAAACTCGGTGTTTGATGTTGCGTCACTAAGCGCGTCCTATCGCCTATACCTCGGCATGTGTTCTGAAGAGCTTCTTTCACTAATCCCACCTTCTCCTTTCCTTTTAAGGACAACAGGTTCTGACCCGCGTTGTCACTATCTTACTGTGACTATCATTTTAACGCGAACCAAGAAATTTGGCAACTCATTTCTATTTCGCACGATCAAAAAATGAAACTCTGCCAGCACACGTGTTTCCTTATTCTTATAAGTGAAGAAGCACCTTGCAGGTCGGCAAGGTGAGGGTGGCTAGTGTGGCGTGTATTCTTTCTCCTGCACTATCTGCCTTCGCATTTGGACTTCATTTCCACTTACTACCAGATGGAATGAAGTCATTTACTATGGCCTTTTATAAAACAAAACCAATAATATTAATTTGTTCCAAGAGAGCAAAGCGCCACAAATATTGACTAGCTAATATGGTCGTAATTCAGTTCTATACTAGTTCTTTGCTAGTTTGTGATTTAAAGGCACTGTTAAGAGTGTTCTGAGTCTATGTTCCAACAATAAGAGGAAACATAGCCAGTGCCCTATTTGTTGAGGAGTCCAGGTGAAGCTCGCTTCCATTTACGGCCTTATCCTCATACTAAATAAGTTTCTTCTTTCCATCGTTATGAGTTTTGGACTTTCGTCAACTTGAAAATTTTTTATTTTTCAATAAACCTTGTGATTAGGGGCCCTACCGCCTAACTCATAGCGATGCACTTGCTATGTCAAGGTGTCACATTAGAACTATCGTTCTAATGTCACGGGTGACATAAAAATGATAGCGAGTGGATCGATAACTCTAATTTAGTTATTCTTCTGAGGTTCTAATGTCAGAGCACAGGTGCATCATTATGAGATGAATAACAAAAAAAAAGGTAAAGCTATTAATTAAAAAAATCACGCGATATTAATAACAATTTACTTTTTTGAACAAAAAATGAAGAACAGAATTATATTGTTTTTTGTAGTTACATTTAATAGTCAGTTGAATCACCTCATGCATTGGCCTAGTTTGGCAGCGCTTCAGCATGCTTAAAATCAAACAGTGACTTAGTGAATCCTGTTACCAGTTCGAGAAGAATGTCAAAGACACACACACACACACACACACAGAGAGAGAGAATATTGAAGGAACTCTTCCAACGCCATCCATGCATGCATCCAATAAGATTCATATCGAATATCGATTGATTGTGGACCAATGAACTGGTCATTATTCTACCTACAGCAAATACAAGCAAATGACTCATATTGAATGTCATTCAAGTTTTTGGTTTCATTGTATAACCAAACTGCTTAACCAACCGGCTTCCATAGTAATTCGTTGAATTAATTTTCTTACGCACGAATCTCGCATCTTAACAGAATAAAGAGTCTGTTTATCAAGCATGGGCGGAATTTGCGGTTAGTGAAATGATTAGTGAGCCAATCTAATATCGCATAAATTTGACGGTTCTGTGCAATTGAAACCAATAATCGAATACTTCAATTGAAACCAACAATAATAAATCGAATTGAAACCAATAATCGAGTTTGGTATTTTGTAACGTCGTCGTTCGAGCGGTCGCCAGCATATTAGTCGGGTCCCTCGGCGAACATAAATAGTCGATGAGTGAATGATTCCGCAAACAAATGGCATTTGATGGAAAATTGTAATCATTCGATAACGATTGATCGTGTAATAATAAGAGGTAACTTCCGAGGTAGATACTTCATTTCTTTGGTATTTGAAACAATTATAATTATTGAGTATTTTGTTAGTTTTTCTCAAATTATTTACTCCATAATCTAAGGTGTTTCAATTACATTCGTTTTTTTACACGCGAAACTAATAAAGAGTAAGTAAATCCTGAGCTACGGTCTTCGCCTCGGGCCATGTTAGCTTAATAGTCTTTGACTCCGCTGCCACGGAGCGCCTCCATGTGTGCTTGGGGCGGCCACGTAGGTATCCTCTTACATTGTCGAATTCATCGTTGTGCTCGCTTAGGAATGTAATTTGGAGTTCTTTTGAGGGCGTGACCGTACCATTTCCCTTTTTGGCATTTGATCTGGTGACTGATCGACTTTTGGAGACAGGGATTCCATAGGATGTTTTTGGGCTAGAAAAATCAGAGTCTGTCTTAAGGAGCGGTCCTATCGCGTGATATTTTTCTTAATCCTCCACATTTCGCACATTTCGTAGGACGGATTTGACGTTGGAGCGAAAGATTTTCAACTTGATTCTTCTCGTCGACTTCTTAGACTTAGACTGGGACGCAGCTGGGCAAAGTTTTCCCTGGCCTTGACTAGTGCCCCTTATGTAACCTCCAGCATCTGATGATCATCATCAATCGAGCTCAATAAATTATAGATTAGTATAGGCGTAGGTATAACTTTTCAATGGGGGGTGTTCAGATTGAAGACTTCAAGACTTTTTGCCTAGTGTATAGGTACACTGATACGGAACCTGCGCCTTTTTACGAGGAGGAGATTTCATTCCATGTAGTGTATGTTAATTTTTCAATGGGGGGTGTCGGCCCTAAAGCCCATGTCATGTCATGATCGATCATTAGTTTGATTACAACTTAGCAGTATACACTTTTAAACTTCGGAGTCAAATAAGGTACAAAACGCGTTTTAATCCCGTAAACATACTAACTAAGCAGTAGTATAAGACTAGTATCAGTAGACAGATTTTTCGGAAAATCGGGAAGCAGACATATTTTTAAGACTGGCAGACTCCGAAAATATCGCACAAGTATTTTTTTCGTAATCAACAAATTGGGACGATACCCGACGAGACGATGATTTAAAATGTCGCATGACGTCATACGTAGGTTAATTTCTTACTACCTTGTGAGGTAGCGGGCATCCACTCTACAACTTTCGTTCGCTTTGTCTCAGTACTCTTTTGTTATTTCGACAAAGCAAAAAGTACGCGCCAGGTATTTTTCTATAATCTAACTGACGAACAAAAAGATTTCGATTTTTCATACTCAATCCGCACACTATTGAACTCCCAATTACATTTTGGTTTTATAATCAGTTAAATTTTCAAATCTTATTTTTGATTCTATACATTCCAGTTCCGTTTCTATACATTCCAGTAGCCCTTGGTTGTGGCACCAAACACGACCATTAACCCGGCCCTTGGGGATATAGAGTCACCTTCTCTATCTCCCACTTGGGCAATTCTCATCCGGCGCGTCCACGCCGCGGGGGTGGGCACTCTTCACTTCAGTAGGCCGAGGTGAACGAGTGGCCGAGTTCGGATCGAGGACCCAGTACTGCGGGGTATATCGCGGTCCCCTGCCCAGGGTTACGGGTGAAGACCTCAACGGCTGCAACAGCGGAGGTGAAGGACACCAGTACGGTGGAGCAGGCGGAAGAGGCAAATACCCAGTGGCAAGCTGCCTCACCATATGTGAGCCCCAGGTTGCACTGGAGTTACATCGTCAGGCAGGATGGTGTGAAAGGGATGGCGGCGGATGAGGTCTCGGCCCAACGGTGGCGCCCAAGCTCTCCAAGAGAGTTACTGCCTTGGCGTCAGGCGGCAGCCGGCCGTAAAAAGTATAGCCAGTACCATCTTCTCCTCACAATATAAACATGATAGTACAACAAAAAATGGATAAGGGCAAATCTACTAGGGCGTACCCCATAAGCGACGTAAATGCGAACGATGCGATAAATACTAGGGCGTACCCCCCAAGCGACGATAATTTGGACAAGAACAAAAATTCGCATCAGAATCTACATCGTATAAGACTTGCAACCTGGAACTTGGGGTCTCTGACGGGTAGGAGCCAAGAGTTAAGCAAAATTCTACTAAAAAGACGCATCAATATCTGTTGTCTTCAAGAAACTAAATGGAAGGGCTCGAAATCAAAAGACATAGGCAATGACTACCAGGTCATATATCACGGTGTGGACAATAAAAGAAACGGGGTGGCAGTGGTTCTGGATCACAACTTCAAGTCCCGAATAATAAACATTATACGGAAGAGTGACCGCTTAATATCCGTGAAACTCGCGCTAGACAACCAGCAAGTAACCAACATAATATCAGCGTATGCTCCACAAACGGGCTGTACAGACATAGAAAAAGCTGAATTTTTGGAGGATTTTGATGAGGTGATGCAGGACATACCATCTAATGAGTACAAGATCATAGGAGGCGACATGAATGGACATGTCGGAAAAACTAACAGCACCTACAGTAATGTACACGGCGGGTTTGGGTTTGGTATGCTAAACAAGCAAGGAGAGGACATCTTGGATTTTACTGCAAGACACTCACTAGTTATAGTAAACACCAACTTTCAAAAACAGCCTGAGCACTTAATTACTTACAAGAGTGCTGGCAAAACGTCTCAAATAGACTACATAATGTCTGACGTTGCTGTGAAGCAAAAGTTCAAAGATTGCAAAGTAATTTCTGGTGAATCTCTTACATCCCAACATCGCATCCTGGTAGCCGTGTATGAACTGCCAAGGGCCTTAAAGGTAATGGTGGATAGAACACCGAAGACAAAGTGGAAAGAACTGGATGGTCCTAAGGGCGAAATATTGCTAGGCGATATTAAGAGTTACCTCGAGGCTGATTTGGATACAGAGTACATTCAAGCTGAAATTATGTGGTCCAAGTTTGAAGACTATTGTAGAACGAAAGCTGCAGAAATATTGGGCGTTTCTAAGGGGCCTCTTCGTTCCGGAAAAGATCCCAAATGGTGGAATGACAAAATAAAGCAGGCTTTACTTACCAAGAAAACCCAATTCAAAGCTTGGCAAAGATCACAAACAGATGATGACAAGGATAAATATAAAGAAGCTAAGAGACAAGCAAAAACTTGCATAGCTGAGGAAAGAGCGAATTCAAATCAAGCTTTTTATAATAGGTTAGAGTCAGCTAAAACAGAAAACGAAGTACTTAAAATAGCTAAACAAAGACATCAGGCTACAATCGACATCAGAATGAATAGATATATTAAGAACAAGGAGCAAGTTTTACTAACGGATAATATCCAAATTAGGCACCGTTGGCAAGAATACTATGAACACTTACTGAATGAAGAATCCCCGCACGAAGGTCCCGCCCCCCTTGAACCTGTCTGCGGACCATTACCGGAAATAGATTCGCATGAAGTGAAACTTGCATTAGCTAGCATAAAGAACCGAAAAGCTGCAGGGCCAGACGAGATACCAGCCGATCTATGGAAACGACTCGGTCCCATGGCAGTTAACTGGCTAAACTGTTTAGTACCATCTTAGTCACCACGCAAATCCCAAAAGCGTGGCGAAAAAGCTATTTGCTGCCATTCTACAAAAACAAGGGGGATGTAGCCCAATGTGAAAACTATAGAGGCATAAAATTGACTTCACACACTCTAAAAATCTGGGAGCGGATTATAAATAAGCGCCTGTCCTCTATTACAAATGTATCTCAAAATCAGTTTGGCTTCACATCGTCCAGATCAACCACTGATGCTATTCAGGCAGTCAGAATCCTGATGGAAAAACACAGGATAAACAGAACAGATCTACATCTTGCCTTTATCGACCTCGAAAAGGCCTTTGACAGAGTGCCCCGCAAACTCGTGTGGCAGGCCCTTAGAGCGCAAAAAGTACCGGAGAGATATATATTAATAATTCAAGATATGTACAACGGCATCAGTACACAAGTCAAAACACCAGTAGGATTAAGTAACGCGTTCGAGGTCAAAGTGGGTGTCCATCAGGGATCTGCTTTAAGCCCTTTTTTATTTAACCTAGTAATGGACTATCTAACAAACCATATTCCAGCACCCTTACCGTGGACCATACTATATGCCGATGATATAGCACTGGCGGCAAATACTGCAAAAGACCTGCAAGAAATTTTAAATACGTGGACAAACTCCTTAGAGAAGTACGGACTTCGAGTGAGCAGAAGTAAGACGGAGTACATGAAATGTCCCTTTAGCGGAAATGCAACTCCTGAAACCATATGTATTGGATCAACACCTATCCCCACTGTGAACAAGTTTAAATATCTGGGATCTATGCTCACGCCGGATGCCAATGTGGAGGCCGATGTTGCGCACCGTGTAAATGTAGCGTGGCAGAAATGGCGGTCATTACAGGAGTTCTGTGTGATACCCGTATGCCCATAAAAACAAAGGGTAAAGTATACAAGACAGCCGTCAGGCCAGCCTTACTGTACGGTTCCGAATGCTGGACAGTCAAGAAAACGCATGAACAGATGGCACATGTAAATGAAATGAAGATGTTGCGCTGGGCGGGTGGGGTGACCAGGATGGACAGAGTTCGGAACGAATACATACGGGGGAGCTTTAAAGTCGCACCAATCACAGACAAAATGACGGAAAATCGCCTTAGATGGTATGGCCATATCATGAGACGGGACGAAGACCATGTAGTGAAAATCGCACTAAGCTTGCCAGAACAAAAGAGAGGTAGAGGCCGCCCGCCATCGACCTGGTGGTCAAACATCGAAAGAGACCTTAAGAAAGCCCAATTGCCAAAACCGACAACCCAGGACAGATCAACCTGGCGCCGTAGAGTGAGGAGACCCGACCCCGGATAACGGGAACAGGGACGGAAGAAGAAGAAGAAGACATTCCAGTTCCAACAGATTAAAAAAAATCTAAGTAAGAATCCACCTCCGAGTTTTAAGACCCATTCATTTCCACTAGAACAAACATATCTGCCGAACACGCAACTTCGTCCTCAGATTTACCACAAATTTTCAACGAATAAAAAAAACAAAGACATTATAAGAGATAGACCGACAATACGCGCGGCCTCTAAGAAACCCCCTTCAACCACAACAGCGGTCAGGCGGCCGCTACTCATACTGTATTTGTACTGCATTCGACTGTCGAGCGCGCGTCAAGTTATAAAAATACTTAAACATGCCCAAATAACTTCGTTTTGTAGTGTAAAAAACGAACAGTAATAAAAACTAAATCACACTGTAACATTATTTATTACCGATGAGTCTTAATTATGCTTATTTATTTAGCTATTATCATATCAAAATTGGTTGAAGGGGACTTCATACATTTCGTTTGCATTGTTGGTCTACTCTTATAATGTCTTTGAAAAAAAACAACGAAAGACAATTGAGTTATCGCCGTCACGCTATGCCTACCGTCGTAATTTTGATGCCACAGTTCGCTTCCTTCCCCATAGAGCTAATACCCTGTTAATGATCGCAGTTAAAATGACATCTTCTATTGTTTCGTTCAAGTCGCCGAAAGTGAAAGTTTCACACCTTTGTTTCGATTGATTTTGTGATAAAAGGCGACAATTAAAGATTAAGAGGATTGTGAAGCTGTAAATTTTCATACAAAAAGCGATAACGCTTTTCTCCCTCTAAACATAGTCCAATTTTCATAATTTTTGGAAATCTTGTAGATATAATGAAAAACTAGGTTTGTACGTTTTGATTTTGAAGAAATATTGCTCAGAATATAAGTTATTAGCATCTAAATATCTATATTTTCGACTTAAAAACTACCTTCAGCATTTTTGTCTTTTTTTAACTTAATTATACTGAATTACAAAAAAAGCAAAACGTACAAACATAGATTAAGATATACTGAATCTAATGACACCAAAAGCGTCTAATTTCATAAAGGTTTAGGGGGGTAAAACAGTTATCGCCCGAAACAATATTTCAAACAGGAATTGTAGGCAATTTCGACCATTTCTTGCAACTCTCTCTATCGCACGATACGGGTCGGGGGCAGGGGTACAATGTAGTGATAGTGATGTGACATAATGTTATCGTAGTTATTGTCGCCTAGGGAGGAGAAAGTAATATCGATATATCGATCAATAGTGAAAGTTATTACTCAAGTCGGAACTATTAATCTTCACAAATACCTTATACATGAAAAAGTAAATATCTTTTTGAATACGTTTATTGATTTTAGTGTTTTATTTTAAAGATTGTATTTCAATACAAATTTCCTTATTTAAGGGTTAGCAGCCTGTAGCCTGTTAACTTTACTGTAAATTCCCAAAAGCAAAAAAGGAAAAAATTTAAGTATGTAAGTAGTTGTTTGTTATAATAAATATATGCCATAAAGAAACCAACTCAAAATAAATTCGTATTTTGTTTCTTGTGATAGGTATTTGTTATGCAATTATTAAAATTTATTTGAATTTTATTCCTCTAAAGCTGGGCTCTAAGGTTTTACTCGTGTTATGGAATCTACGATTGTATAAAAAATACAAACGACAAAGTACCTAAATAATATACGAGTATGTAGGGTAGGCAGGGTAGGCATATATGGGAAGAAGGCACCCTTCGTACGGTTTTGAAGTTTTTTTTTATTTTAACTATAAAATTTAAAGCAGCTGATTACATATACTAATAGGTATTTTTTAACCGACTTCAAAAAAGGAGTTTCTTAATTCGATGCGTATGTTTTTTTGTGTATGTTACGCGATTACACCGCCAATTGCAGACCGATTTTCAAAATTCTTTTTGTATTCTCAAGATTATACTCCAATGGTGGTCCCACGGTTACCAAAGTTAGGATCTGATGATGGGATCCCATAAAAATGGAGGGAAATCCTTAAATTTTTAGGTGCGTCCAACGTGTTTTTTTTTTTATAAAAACGTCGCCCCACACTAGGATTTTCTCCTGTGTCGTGGGTGCAGTTACAAACATAGAATATCACATGCACATACGCCCAGACCGGAACAAATTTCTGTAGGCCATACAAAACATCTGTCCCGTGCGGGAATCGAACCCGCGACCTGTTGCGCAGATGGCGATCGCTCGACCTCTGCGCTAACCGTGTCAACCGTTTTGTGTGTATGTTACGCGATTACTCCACCAATTGTGGACCGATTTTCAAAATTCATTTTGTATTCGGTAGAGTATACTCCTAGGGTGGTCCCTAGGTCACCAAAGTCAGGTTCTGATGATGGGATCCTATGAAAATCGAGGGATACCCTAATTTAATTAGGGTTCACAAAGGGTTCACAAAAAAAATATTTTACAAAAAATAAAAACTGACTTCAAAAACACTGAAAAGTTAAAAATAGTGTAAGAATCGGTACAGACAACATTACATTTCTAAATTGAAGTCGGTGCCAAACGATGATCTCCTAGAAAGTCTTAAAATTTGGCACCGTCTTCAATAATGATGTGTGATGTTGTCTGTACCTATTCTTATAGTATTTCTAACTTTTCAGTGTTTTTGTAGTCCGGACGAACCCGACGAATCGAACCCCGCCGGACGAACCTCCCGATCAACATCCGGTGGCCTCAACCACTAGACCACGGAGGTGGTAAAAATCGAAAAGTAAGTATTGAATAGCTTACTTGACAGATGATTTGACGGTTGTTATATGAAAAATATGTCAAAGAATCTGTCAAGTAAGCTATTTAAAACTTACTTATTGATTGTGAAACAGACCCTTAATGTCATTTTATGTTTAGTGTTTATTTTTTTCATAAAAGGATCCATTATTGATTCACATCTCAAATGAAAATCATTTTAATTCAGTATAATACTCATCTTACAAAAAGTCATTTTCTTTAGACAGGTAAATGTACGATAGATAGGTACTTTCATAACAAATAACAGCTCAGTCCTATAAAGTAGGACTTGGTAGGGATACCAAGTAAGTGCCTAGACTATAAATTTCAAAGGAATACTGAAATAATTTACGAAACTTATCTACTAAAATATTATAAAGAAAGAAGATTTGTATTTTTGTTTGTAATGAATAAACTCAAAAACTAGCTCACTGGGAAGTCTCGGCGTAATTATTGTTAAAATGATTTTTAGAAATAAAGCTATTTTTATTTATTATATTTTATATTTTTAAAAACTACTAGGCTGATTTAAAAAAAATGTTGACTAATAGAATGCTACATTATCACTGAGTAATATAAGGTTATAAAATATTTTTTCATACGGGAAAACAAAATTCCCTCACGAAAAACGAAAATAACGAAGGCAAAGTTGCGAGCGGAAAGGCAGTCAGGGGCCTTACCATGATCGCTTATAGCAAGGTTAAAACAATATTGAAGCAGAGACACCGCTCTTGCTGCGTATAGCGCCATCCCGCTCTCAGCGCGGTTTTAATATTGTTTTGGGCGATCATGGTTAGGGGGCAGGAATACCTAAGCAACGCAAAACATTACAATCGGTAAAATAATGATCTCGAGTTCTCGCGCCGAGGAGTCGCGCGCTGCTGTCGTTGTGTGCGTGAGAATTTGCGCGTGTTGTATTTGTGGTGTAAAAACGCCAGACGGGAGGCCGAGCGGTGTGAAACAGATAGCATTTTATAAAATACCTACTCGCGCCGCGCACGATTACTTCACAATCCTCTTAAGGGTATTACGTCGCCCAATGACCTTCAGCATTTGCCCGCTGGTAAAAGTATTCCCACGTTAACGCCATCTCTTTCTAGACAACTGCACTACAAAGTATCAAGCTCAAGATAAAATAAGACTACAGACACGCCGCCCAGTCAGTGTTATTTTGCCTACTTTAATCGCTCTCTGAGCGACATATATTTTCTCATCACTACATAGTATAAAACAAAGTCGCTTTCCGCTGTCTGTCCCTATGTATGTTAAGATCTTTAAAACTACGCAACGGATTTTGATGTGTTTTTTTTTTTAATTTTGTTTACTTTCACCTATATCGATGTTTGTCATCAAATCTTGCAAATTAAATTTGATCCACTTCCCGGTTACCGATTGATCTAAAATTTAGCATACAAGTGTAAATCGCGTGACAATACAATATTATGATGACATTGGTGCTGATCTGATGATGGAGCTGGAAGGTGGCCATAGAAACTTCGCAATGAAATGACACATCCTAATCGAGTTTGGGCTCGTTTGATTTGTCTTGACGAGTACTTTGGTGCTACATGGTAACCAGGGTCTGATGATGGAGCTGGAATGTGGCCATAGAAACTCAGTAAAGCAACGACGCAACCCCATCGAGCCTCGGCTCGTTTGATTCGTCTTGACGAGTACTTTGGTGCTAGAGGTTAACCAGGGTCTAATGATGGAACTGGAATATGGCCATAGGAACTCATTAATTAATCGACATAGCCACATCGAGTATGGGCTCGTTTGATTCGTCTTGATGAGTACTTTAGTGCTAGATGGTAACCAGGGTATAGGGGATATTTTTAAATATTTATTTAATTGTAAATGTGTGTCCATCTCTCATCGTCGTAAAGAATCTCGCGACCGCTCGCGACGCACGCATAATAGTCCTTTAATAGGCCCTACTCACGATGCAATCTAACTTGCGATCTGTTGCTGCAACATGTTGCAATCGCGGTTGCACGTGCTCTACTCACCTATGCAACTTCGCTTGCAATTTCATTTTGCGAACAAACGCCTTAACGTCACAACGTGTACACGCCTACGTACCGAATCGTATTATAATGCTACCAACGCTATCTAGATTTCAAAAACCGGCCAAGTGCGAGTCGAACTCGCGCACTAAGGGTTCCGTACAATTACCTATACAAAAAACGGCGAAAAATCAAAATTGTTGTATGGGAGCTTAAATATTTTCTCCCTTAAATATTTATTTTATTTTAATTTTATTATTTATTTTTAAAGTAAATATACAACTAAATATTCGGTGAATATTTCAAGCGTCTACCTTTTGCCGTTATTAATATTGAGCAAAAAACGGCAAAAAAATCACATTTGTTGTATGGCGGCCCCCTTAAATATTTGCGACGACAGAAATACATTATCTGTGAAAATTTCAACTGTCTAGCTAGGTTCATGAGATACAGCCTAGTGACAAACAAGCGGACGAACGGACAGACAGACGGACAACGGAGTCTTACTAAAAGGGTCCCGTTTTTACTCTTTGGTTACGGAACCCTAAAAAGTAGCATTTGCATTAACTCTTGCTTATACAATTTAAACACCTGAGAGGAGAAGAAAGAAAAAACAGTTTTAGGTAAAAAATGGTAACAGCTACAAAATAAAATATCGCAAAACAACATTATGTTTCATTTGGAACCAGAAGATTTCTCAATTTTTTCTCTGCGGATCATTTTCATTACTATGAATTCTAAACCTCTGTGGGTGACGCTTAGTCACCCACAGAGGTGTGGGTGACTAAGCGGCACACGTGCGACTGAGCCAAGTTGCATGCAACCGCGCTATTCACATCGCAATATGTTGCAGCAATCAGTCGGTCGCTAGCGCGGGCGATGCGACCTGCGATAAATTGCATGCAACCTGCAACCTTCCTATTCACGTCGCAATCTGTTGCATTGCAACAGATCGCAGCAACAAATTGCTAGCGAAATTGCATCGTGAGTAGGGCCTATAACACCTCGCCTTAGCGATCGCGCTCGCAATGCATCGGAATCTATCGGATTACCTCGGAGATGCTCGGAGCGATCACAACCTCCCGCGCACCGCAGCTAGTTGACACTCTTGTTTTCTTTTGAATTCGCAAGAATTACATCTCTATTGGGTTAAATGCTCGTAGGTCTCAGCATACGTCTCTAGCGCCCTCCACTTTCATAAATGCTTACGTACACGCTCGTCGGTTACGGGTACTCTTGACCTGACCTTTTGGTGCAGGTCCAAGATGTCTCCTATTTGGTCCAGGTAAGTTCGTCTCGGTCGTCCCTTACCAACTTGTCCACTTGCATTTGCCTCGTATATTTTTTTTCGTAAGTCGTCTTCCATTCATCCTTTCTATATGGCCAAACCATATTAGCATTCCTTTTTCAATTTTTGTCACTACGTCTTCTTTCATCCCACACATTTCCCTTATCACACTATTACGAAACTTATCTATCAGAGTCACTCCAGTCATTCCTCTCAAAGCTCTCATTTCCACTGCATTAATCCTACTTTCATCCTTCTTTTGCCACACCCAACATTCACTACCATACATAAGCGTAGGGACCAAAACGCATCTATGAACAGCCAGTCGTGCCTTTTTTGACAACATTTGGCTGTTCAGAAAGTTTTTGCAAGCCCTATTTACTTTATTACCTTGTCGCGAAGCGGAAGGCTTCGTGCAAAAAAAAGGGAGGAAGCTAAAAGAAAAACAAGGTTAAAGTTAATACCGTATAATTAAAAAATAAATGCAAAGGTAGGGTGATAAGGAGGGCACGACCGAACTTAATTATCTAACTTAACTAAGATCTAGCTATGTACAACAATATTTATATAAAATTCTAGCCGGGCCAGGGTAGGACGCGGGGGCGAGTAGCAGCTCAGCTGAATAACCGGAGCAGGAACAGGCACGGCAGCACAGCTCTTCGGATAGGCAGCTCAGAGGATAGGTAGGCAGCATAGGAGCGCCCCAATAGGCAGACGGCAGCAGGGACCTGTAGAAGGCGCGACGGAGTGGTCAGGTGGGCAGCAGGCACACGTAGCAGGCGCGGTAGAGACGCGTGAAGGAACCGGCATGAAGTGATATGATCACGAAGGCCTGGCGGTGGTGGTTAGGTTCCAAGCCGGTGTAAGGAGCTTAGCTACTCCTTAGCCGTTTGCGTTCAATACCAGAGCTGGTAGTAGACTGGCTTCCTAATGACCCTGGTCCGCTTTTATACTGGCCATAACAATAGACAACTACATAAATGGGTCCCTCGTCAATAGCGACAGAATGTAGTTCGTTTGATTCTGGCGAAATTCCTTTTACTTTCGTCGTAGGCAGTTCCTTATTTACTTATGTTTGGGAGTTTTGTAGATTTTTTGATTGCCTAAAAACAGAAAACTTTATAAGCACATTTATTAGCACAGTCAAGTGTAATATCAATTTAATAATTTTTAAATAATTATAGTAGCTTCATTTTTAAATAGCCGTTTCATAGAAGTTTGGGCACTATACAGATTACATATATTTATTTACACTCTTTTTTCTTCAAAGAACGTTTGTTCTCGCAAGAATCTCACAGTTGGATTTTCTCCTGCGTCGTGGCTGCAGCTACAAACATTGAATCTCACATGCACATACGCCCAGACCGGAACAAAATTTTGTAGATCGTACAAAATCTTTGTCCCGTACGGGAATCGAACCCGCGACTCGTTGCGCAGTAGGCGATCACTCGACCGCTGCGCTAACCATGCCGCCTCGACTTTATACAATGTACGACGAGCTATGCCCGCGACCTTCGTTTCGCTTTACGATAGTTTCTTTTGTTTTATTCTAGTTTTCCCGTCTATTTTTTCCCGTGGGAAAAAAGTATCCTATGTCCGTCTCCTGGTTCTAAGCTACCTCCCCACCAATTTTCAGTCAAATCCTAGATTTCCCATTTTCCCGTGGGAATTTTTACTGTAGGAAAAGTAGACTATGTGTTATCCTATGGTTCAAAACCACGAAGGTGGTGAATTTCAAGTTTGCAATTTGAGCATAAAATGTTAAAAGCAATAGCCAAATAAAGAAGTATAAATGATTGGTTTGTTATTAAAGTTAACATATTTAAAAGGGGAGCGCACAGATTTCACAATTTTTCAAATTACAGCGATTTTAAGGTAACTCGACAGCAAAAATCGTCATTTCGGGAACGTAACTAAATATTTATTATTAAATATAATGTTTATAGAAAACAATAAAATATTATTATTTTTAATAGCATTTTACTATATTTTTTAAATGCAAATGGAAAATTGGTGAATAGACATGGATATTTATAAAAATCACTAAATTGAAAATTAAAAAGTAGCCAAGTTTCAAATTTCAAGCACAAAATTCAAAATATAACAAAATATAGATGACTTAAGAAGTAAAATTCGATATTACTATAATAATAACTTTATTGTTTGCATATTTACATGTTCGATAATATTTAAAATTAGCATTATAAAGGCAAATAAAAGTAAAGTTCCCGAAAATGATATCGTGTTCCCGGAATGACTAAGGTGTTCACTGAATGATGCAGTTGGGATTTTCTTACAGGTAAAGGTATTTTTAAGTAATAAATGCGAAAATTAATTTTTGTAACTTCTTCAATCTTGTTTAGAAATATCTATTATTATTTATTTGATATAATATTATAATCACACGACATAGAATTCGAAAATTATAAAAACAAAACTGGTAACAAAACTCTTCTTTATACTTTACTTACTTTTACAAACAAAAATTTTCACAAACCCAACTCTGAACTAGTTTTAACTATGCCTAGCGCCTTTAATTTTAATCAGTCTTTAATTGTAGTCTCATCAATAATAATCAAATTAAGTATTACACTTTGAACTAACGCAATAAAATAAACAAAATAGGTAATGCAACCGCATAAAATTAAAATAAAACACATCTTTCAAAAATTTCTCTCTCTTTTGAGTTTTTCTGAAATGTTGCTGATTTTGCCTTCAATTAAGTAGATAATACTTCGCCAAATGACAACTGGTATATCTTTGATTAAGTCATTCACTTTATTATTGGGAGCCATCTGCACATTGTCCTTCTTCTTTTCTGTCTTTTCCTTTCTGCTTATTTTTTATTCAATGCCTTAATCTTACGTCTCATTTCTGTTATTATATCTTGTTGTTTTTTCATTGTCTGTATGCTTTTGCCCGGTCTTTCACAGGACAGGTTCACAGGAGCCATATGTATTATAGGTGATTGTTACTGTTGACGACAGTTCGCAAGTGCCGGGGACCCAGAACTAAGCAGCGGACGTAGTCTAAGCTTATGCGGGCCAAGTCCCCATGAATGAACCATATCGTAAATAAATTCGGCCCCTTTTGATTGGTCCGCGGGCAGGATGTCCCCCCGCGGACCAAGGGATAGTGTATAAATATAGGGCCGAATACTGATAAATTGTAGTCAGTTGTAGTCGGTCAGTGGAAGTCGTCTTGCAAGAAGTAAATAAAGCTCCAAATATTATCACCAAGAAATCAGCGTTTTAACTAAAGTACCTACATACAGTCCACTCTCAACATCTTGGTCCTACCGAACCGGATCTAAACAAGTACAAGTGATGGTAGTTACACGGAGCCAGAGCGGGAAGGAAGATTTGGTGTGCGTATTCGACCACCCACCGCGATCGCCATCCGCATCGACGACTGTCGCCGCCCAAATGGAACCGGGCATCGAGGAAGGGATCTCAAGTCGCACTGAACGGCGTCACCGAATGGAAGGGGTCTCAACTCGCGACGAAAAACTGTACCGAGAGGAAGGGATCTCAAGTCGCACTGAACGGCGACACCGAACGGAAGGGGTCTCAACTCGCGACGAAAACCTGTACCGTGAGGAAGGGATCTCAAGTCGCACTGAACGGCGACACCGAACGGAAGGGGTCTCAAATCGCCCCGAACAACCACGAACGAAAGGGGTCTCAACTCGCCCCGAACAACTTAACCGAACGGAAGGGGTCTCAACTCGCCCCGAACAACTTCACCGACCGGAAGGGATGCCAACTCGTGAGGAGGAGAATGCGCGTCACGTTTATAAGACGACGCCGGTTAGGAACATTGCTCGCTCCACGAGATCGACCGCCAGTGCCATCGCCCGCCTGCAATTCGAAGCCGAAGAGAGACTAGCTGCAGTACGACGCCAGGAAGTTGCAGAGGAAGCCGCAGCACTACGCCAGGAAGCTGCAGTACGACGCCAGGAAGCTGCAGTACGACGCCAGGAAATTGCAGAAGAAGCCGCAGCACTACGCCAGGAAGCCGCAGTACGACGCCAGGAAGCTGCAGAGGAAGCTGCAATACGACGCCAGGAGCTAGAAATTGAAGCGGAGCTTATTCGAAAAAAGCTAACCGCCGACCTAGCCGCCGCCGAAGATGGCAGTATGCTGGAAGAAGAGACCGAACCGGCGGAAAACCACGAACGAATTGAGGCGTGGCTACAGGAGACTTCGAGGCAAGAGCAACAAGTGCATCAAGTGCTCGAACCGGAACCCGTACTCGCACCGGTGAGACGCGACATAGTTAGACCTAGGGAGGTTGAAATCGCTACTCCAGTCGCGCACCGAACGAGACTACGGTGGGAAGAAACAACCACACCGCGTGATCGCGAGCACTCAAGAGGACGGGCTATTGAACATTTAGCCGGCACGCTCGACCACATGATGAGGTCGCGACCGCCGCCGCGTCAAGCCACCGACCTGCCACTATTCTCGGGATCACCGCTAGAGTGGCTGCAGTTTGCCGCAGCAATGCAAGAAACGACGGCCGTGTACCAGTTTTCGAAAGTGGAAAACCTTGCGCGCCTCCGTAACTGTCTGCGAGGCGAAGCCAAGGAGACCGTCGCGCCGTTACTGAGCACCGCAGCGCATCCTGACGTCATCATGAAGACGCTGTAGCAGTGTTTTGGCAGGCCTGAAATATTGATCGACGTCGCGTTCGAAGACCTAAAGAAACTACCGAAGCTCGGCTCGACTGCGATAGAACTCAACACCTTCGCAGTTCGAGTACAGAACGTCGTAGCCGTGCTTAACAACGTAGAAAAGAACTATCTACACAATCCGCTGCTCGTGAGAGAAATCTTCGAGAAGCTTAGCCCGCATCTAAAGACGAAATGGTGCGACTACGCCGAAGAACACAATGAACCTGAGCCGGAAATAGTCAAGTTGACCACATTCCTCATGCGAGAGGCTGATCGAGCGCTCAAGCACGGATACTCCGGTACGACTCACAAGCCGACGCCGCAACCACCGCAACGCCCCGCCTCTAAACCCGAACAGAGGAGGAGGGTGTACAACGTGGCAGAACCGTCGTCGTCGGACAAGACCGAGCCGGAACGCCGTGCACAGTACGACGACGCGCAACCGACGCCAAGACCGCCGCGACGCCCCGCCTCTAGACCCGAACAGAGGAGGAGGGCGTACGACGCAGCAGAATCGTCGTCGTCGGACAAGACCGAGCCGGAACGCTGTGCGCACTGCAACAACGCGCAACTACCGACGCCGCCACCGCCGCGACGCCCCGCCTCTAAACCCGAACAGAGGAGGAGGGCGTACGACGTAGCAGAATCGTCGTCGTCGGACAAGACCGAGCCGAAACGCTGTGCACAGTACGACGACGCGCAACCGACGCCGCGACCGCGGCGACGCCCCGCCCCTAAACCCAAACAGAGGAGGAGGGCGTACGACGCAGCCGCATCGTCGTCGTTGGACAAGACCGAGCCGGAACGCTGTGCACAGTGCAACAGCGCACACCGACTTGACGCCTGCGACAAGTTCAAGAAGGTGTCTTTGGACGAACGATGGAACGTCGCGAAGAAAGCTGGCTTGTGTTTCAAGTGCTTGAAGAGCAAGCACCGAAGAATAAATTGCCGCCAGAAACCATGTGGCGTGAATGGTTGTCGTCGGCCGCACCACCGCTTGCTTCACGCCGAAGCACCTGCGGCCCGAACTAACCAGCCGGAGCAAGCAAGCGTCTCTTCAACCCGAACTAAGTGCACTGTGAAACTCAAGGTTTGCCCAGTAACCGTATCGGGCAAGAACGGGGAGCGTAACACATACGCGCTCTTCGATGAAGGCAGCACAGTGACGCTCATAGAAGAGGGACTGGCACGAGAGATAGGCCTGGATGGCCCCGCGACGCAGCTACGCGTAAAAGGGATCGACGACCGACAGCGTGAAATCGACAGCCGCGTCGTTTCACTACGCATCGCCAAACGAAACACGAGAAATTTCAAAGCATGTTCTGCACGAACAATGGCGGACCTGAACCTCGCCACTCAATCAGTTGCAAAGGAAGAGGTGCAGTTTGATCACCTCACTGACCTGCAAGATCAGTTCGTGTACAAGAACGCGAAACCTCGCATTCTCATCGGATCCGATAATTGGCCGCTGATTGTTACCCGAAAACTGCGCGTGGGCAAACGGAACGAACCCGCGGCATCCCGAACGGAACTCGGATGGGTGGTGCACGGAACGGCACCGACCAAAGTAATAATCAAGCGCCAAGATGAAGTGCTGCACGTGTGGACGCAAGACATCGAACGGCAGGTCAGCGAGCACTTTCAATTAGAATCGCTGGGAATCTCGCTAAAGTCAGCGCACACGAGGACAGAGGACAAACGAGCGTTGAGTATCTTTGAGTCCACCGTCAAACGGGTCGACGGAAGATACGAAGTAGGACTGCCGTGGAGAGAAGATGACGTCGAATTGCCGCCTAGCTGCAACGCGGCATTGAAAAGGCTACGGCACTTAGAGACGCAGCTAGAACGCGACCCGGACAGGAAAGCCGTATACTATAAACAGATGAAGAACCTCATCGAGAAGGGATACGCCAAGCCCTGCGACGGCACAGAATTGCAGAGTCCGATCGCATGGTTCCTACCGCATTTCGCCGTACGCAACCCGAACAAGTCCGGGAAGACCCGTCTAGTTTTCGACGCCGCTGCCAAGACGAATGGAGTATCATTGAACGACGCTCTTTTGGAGGGGCCTGACCTTTTACAGTCCCTACCGAAAATACTGCTCCGATTCAGGGAAGGCAGCTTCGCAGTAACGGCGGACGTGGAAGAAATGTTTCTACGCATAAACATAAGAAGAGAAGACCAGCCCGCGCAAATGTTCTTATGGCGCGAAAACAAGAACCGCCCGTCAAAATGAAGATGACGGCTATGATATTCGGTGCATCAAGCTCACCGTTTCTCGCGCACAGCGTTCGGAACGAGAACGCACGGCAATACGCCGAGACGCATCCAGATGCTCTGAAATCAATCACAGAAGCACACTATATGGATGATTACGTCGAAAGCTTCGATCAACTAGAACAAGCAGCGAGAACGATCCAACAAGTCGACGAAGTGCACAAAGAAGCTGGCTTCAACCTGAAGGGGTGGAATAGTAACAGCGCGGAACTCTTGAAGAACGTAGAGAGTGAACGCCGCGCGACCACTACGCTCCTTGGAAAGCCGGAAAAGGCACTGGGCCTCATGTGGGACGCGCAAGAGGACACATTGAGCTTCAACATCGCGTTGGCTCGCGTCCCGAACGAGGTGAAGACGCAACTTCGGCCGCCGACGAAAAGGGAAGCACTCTCGACAGTCATGAGCATTTATGACCCTCTCGGGCTGTTGAGCTGTTACACTGCTACAGCGAAGATCGCGCTACAGAAACTTTGGCGGCTGAAGACGAGCTGGGACGAGCCAGTCCCTCCCGAGATTGCGTCGATGTTCAAAGACTGGCTTACGAGCCTGGAAGCCGTCGGCAGACTGCGCTTGCCCCGGTCTTACAACGGGGGGAGAAGAGTAACGCGTCGCGAACTGCACGTTTTCTGCGACGCGAGCGAAGACGCATACGCTGCGGCGGCATATTGGGTGCACAAAAACGAAGATGGCACCTCGGAAACGATCTTGGTCTCGGCCAAGGTGAAGGTCGCGCCGCTGAAGACACAAACGATTCCACGGCTGGAGCTACAGGCTGCGCTCATCGGAGCTAGGCTCGCTCAAAGCGTTAAGGCGGATCACCGCATTCCCGTGGACGGAACCGTGTACTGGAGCGACTCGCAAACCGTGCTCCACTGGATAAGGAACGGGAGCAAGAAGTACTCACCGTTTGTGGCGTATCGGCTGGGCGAAATAACAGAGTTGTCACAGCCGACAGAGTGGCGCTGGATCCCGTCGGCGTTGAACGTCGCCGATATAGCCACTCGCTCAGGATATGTGCCGCAGGGACGCGATGACTTATGGTTTCGTGGCCCGGAGTTTCTGCGGGGGCCGAGGAGGCGATGGCCGCGCGATGAGAAAGCGACGCAAGAGAGCGTAGAGACAGCGTACACTATTTCCATCGAGCCGCACCCCTCGCTGCCGGAAGTAACGAGATTTTCGCGGCTTGAACGACTCATCGGCGCGACGGCCAACGTACTATACTTCATCGACCGCTGTCGACGCCGAGCTACAGAAAGAACCGTCGACCACAGCAGAAGAGCTGCCGAGTTGTGGCTAAAGCAGGCGCAACGAGAGAGTTTCCCGGAACTAATTGATCTTCCGGCTGATGCGAGGACGCCGAAGAACAGCGCCCTTAACCGCCTTGACCTGACCAGAGGCAGCGACGGGCTGATTCGGCTCCGCGGGAGAATTCGCCACGCTCGTCTGTCGACAAGAAACGATCCTGTGGTGCTCAACGGTCGACATGCGTTTACCAAATTGCTGATAGAGCGCGAACATCGTCGGCTAGGACACGCAAATCCCGAAGCCGTGGTGAACAATCTTCGGCAAGCATACTGGGTGACTAGACTGCGGCCAGCGGTGAAGACAGTGGCGGGAGCGTGTCAAACTTGCCGCCTAAGAAGAGCGCGCCCTGTGACGCCGCCGCTGGGAGATTTGCCGCAAGAACGGTTAGCGGCCTATGAGCGACCGTTTTCGCGCTGCGGATTGGACTTCTTCGGGCCAATGATGGTGGCGATCGGGCGACGACGTGAAAAGAGGTGGGGTGCTTTGTTCACGTGCCTCACCACGAGGGCAATCCACATAGAACTGGTGGCATCGCTATCGACCGATTCGGCGATAATGGCCCTTAGGAGGATGGCCGCAAAGAGAGGGTGGCCCGCCGTCGTCTGGTCAGACAATGCCACTAACTTCCGTGGCTCGGACACGGAACTAAAAAGGGCTTACAAGGAGTGGCTTCCAGAGCTAAAGAAATTCGGCGCGAACTACGATTTAAAATGGAAATACATCGCGCCGGGAGCCCCGAACCAAGGTGGGGCGTGGGAGCGCCTTGTACGCTCAGTGAAGACTGCGCTGGGGGCTACTCTGTTCGAAAAGGCCCCCAGGGAAGAAACTTTAGCGACGCTGCTGGCGGAGGCCGAACATTGCATCAACGCAAGGCCGCTGACTCATGTCTCCGTCAGTAGTGAGGACGAAGAAGCGCTAACACCAAACCATTTTTTGGTGGGATCGTCAAGCGGCTTACCGATCGTCGGGCCCTGCGACGAAGCGAACCGCCACACCTGGAGGTCGGCACAAGCGCTGGCCGATCACTTCTGGCGTCGATGGGTACGGGAGTACCTTCCGAACCTTGTACCTCGCCCCAAAGCTGTGACGCCAGCGGAGTTCGACGAAGGAGATATAGTCCTGATCGCAGACCCCACGCTTCCCCGGAATGTCTGGCCACGGGGACGCGTAGATAAGATTTTCCCGGGACCGGACGGCGTAACGAGAAACGTCCGTGTGAAAACCCGGACGGGAACATTTCTGCGCCCTACGTCAAAGCTAGTAAAACTAGTCATCGAGACCGCACTCTCCCCGGACTGGAGGGAGGGGACGCGCTGCACATCGGCCTGACTTACCGCACTCTCCCCGGACTAGAGGGAGAGGACGCGCTGCACATCGGCCTGTCTTACCGCACTCTCCCCGGACTAGAGGGAGAGGACGCGCTGCACTGTCTTACGGCGAAGGCGAGTACGAGTTCTCGCCGGGGGGAGGATGTTGACGACAGTTCGCAAGTGCCGGGGACCCAGAACTAAGCAGCGGACGTAGTCTAAGCTTATGCGGGCCAAGTCCCCATGAATGAACCATATCGTAAATAAATTCGGCCCCTTTTGATTGGTCCGCGGGCGGGATGTCCCCCCGCGGACCAAGGGATAGTGTATAAATATAGGGCCGAATACTAATAAATTGTAGTCAGTTGTAGTCGGTCAGTGGAAGTCGTCTTGCAAGAAGTAAATAAAGCTCCAAATATTATCACCAAGAAATCAGCGTTTTAACTAAAGTACCTACATACAGTCCACTCTCAACAGTTACCATCAGGTGGGCAGTTTGCTTGTTTGCCAACTTATCTACAATAAAAAAAAAATTCTTGCGCGCTGTCTTCTAACCGAGTTTTGAGGAGACCCCACTAGCTCCGTATCTGAAGACGGAGGAGTATTGCTGACTACATTTTCTAACATCTTTTTCCTGTCTCTATATTTCTTTGAAGCTTGTTTCCATTGTTTTCTTTGCTTACGTAATTCCCGTTCTGTTATAGCTGCTTTCTTTACCTTCTTTTCAGCTTTCTTTTTCTGGTAGTACTCCCTATCTTTAGCTCGTTTTATTTCTGTTTGTTCCTCTGTCATTTTGTCTAAGAACTTCCGCTTTCTTGCATTGGCTTTTTCTCTTTGTTTTATATAAACTGAACTATTTTTTGAAGTATTTTTTTAGTTTTCTTCTTTTTCTCATCTTCGTTTGGTTTCATTTTTACTGAAAACAAAAGATCTTTGAATTTTAACAAAATATAAATTAATTGATGAATAAGTCACCAATAATAAGTCATATCAGAAACCACTACGTCTATCCGGGAACGCGTCATCATGTCCGGGTACGTTCCCTTAATGACTGTTCCCGAAATGACGTTTTTGCAACTTCGCGCCTACAATTCCGATGATCGCCATCTTACACATATTATTTCAAGGTTATTGTGAAGTAAACAATGATAATTTTACAAAATACTCATTTGCTAACTGTTATTTTAATGTAATTTACTATTCCACCCATTCGCGTGATGACGTATAATTAAGGTACGGTAAAAAAATACATGAACATAACAGTACTTACCACTTGAATTGTTATTTATTTACGCACAAAACAAATGACGCCCGCCTCACAACACTATTGCTCGCTACTAAAGCACACTAGCACCGCAAGTCACGTTCAAGAATATTAGTTTTCACTACCTAATGCTGCGTTCACGGATATGACGTTTGATTTCTCGGACAAACTTTTGACAAATGCCGTGTTTAAAATTATTTTATTTTCTATATTTTGGCTGAGAATAATAATTGTTTAGGAAACAAATAAACTCTAATGAACATTGAGAATATAAAATGTATGATTCTACTATTTGATAACGTAAGTTGAAGTTTGAAGTTTTTGTTTTGGACGCGTTCCCGAACTGACTTTTTACACATATTTCTTGTTAAATTATTTAAAATTACTTATTTTTCAAATCATAAATTTTAGGTATAGATACATCTAATTGATCTCGATAGTATTGAATTCTTATTTACTGTTATTCATTCGTATATTTGATTTTACGAGCTTCCAAACCGAATTCGGCACCTTCGTGGTTTTGAGCCCTATATAATTAGCTATCTGTTTTTTGTCTGTAAGTAATTGTTATAATGTAATAACTGTTGGTGAGTCTAATATTACGTAGAACTTTTGTGTTTGGACTCATTTGAAAAGGCTCACCGAGAACAAGATGACTGATGATTTGCCTTCTGACGATCAGCATAATAAATTTTATAATACACTAGCTGTGCCCGCGAATTCCGTTTCGCCTCACGATAGGTTCTTTTGTTTTATTCGAGTTTTCCCGTTTTACTATCAAATTTTTCCCGTAGGAAAAAAGTATCATATATCCGTCTCCTCGTCCTAAGCTACCTCCCCACTAATTTTCAGCCAAATCCTAGTTTTCCCGTGGGAATTTTTACCGTGGGAAAAGTATTATATATTATACCTTATATAATTAGCTATCTATTGATGACAGTCCCGTCAAAATCGGTCTGGCCGTCCCGGAGACGTATGTTCCCGTTGTCTATCTGTCTGTATGTTCCCGCTAATCTCAGTAACGGCTTGACCAATTTTGACGGGATTTTCACTAATAGATAGCTAATTATATATTATATATTATACTAATAGGTATAATATATAATACTTTTCCCACGGTAAAAATTCCCACGGGAAAACGGGAAAACTATGATTTGGCTGAAAATTAGTGGGGAGGTAGCTTAGGACGAGGAGACGGATATATGATACTTTTTTCCTACGGGAAAAAATAGTAAAACGGGAAAACTAGAATAAAACAAAAGAACCTATCGTGAGGCGAAACGGAATTCGCGGGCACTTCTTACCAATAATTTTGGAGAGCTCGACCACGAGCAACTAGGCTTTTACTTTTATGCTTAGGCATTATTACCTAATCTGAACAAATTTCACTCTATGACAACTACTTATAACAAATACTAAATAAAAACTTATTAAATACATTTACAAGCTAATTATTGTCCTTAATATTACTTATTTTAGTTATTAACACTATCTACAATCCGATTTAATTTAAAAGTCATTCAAAATTTGTCACTTTTCGTAATGATGTCGCACAAAAAAACGCACGTACAGTCCACCCGTTACGAGAGTCAAGAACGGACTAGATTCTCGTATCGAGTATTGCTGTCCGGGCGTTGCGGAGGTGCCTGGCGCGGGGTTCTTATAGTATTTTAGGTTTTTCTTTATTATTTAAAAGAACTTTGAAGTTATTTAAAATCTGATCAATACGATTTATAAAAGACATCGTTACCTTTTTATTGGTGCAAAATTCATGCATTAGTAATAAGCCGTTACTGAGAGAATTTGTAAATAAGTTTAAAATTGGCGACTTTTCTATTTTTTTTTAAAACAACTGGGTATAAGTAACTAAAATTTTAATCAATACGATCTATACTTCGTGACCTTGCGTATAACATATATTTTTTTTATAACACTTGCTCAATAGGGTTCTTCTACAATCTTCTTCAAACATGCAGCATTTTTTAAGTTAATGCGAGGTAATCCCCTTAAGTTCCCGTCTTAAATCATGGTGATGATAATATGACAAATCTATTTTGTGGTTAAGCCATTGCAAGTAATATTAAACGGAGGATTGTCCAACTTAGTCCCGAATTACGAATGACCGAATAACTATTGCTCGAATTTTTTTTAGATCGAATAATCTTTCATCGAATCTATTGTAAGTCCGAATAAAGTTAGCACGAAGTTACTCATGGTCATAAAATGACCTGACTGATAACTGATGTACTTTCTCTATTACGCCAGGTTTCTAGGGAGTTCTGGGATTTGGTACACAATTTCCGTATATCGCCCGTGGTGGAGTCCCGATCATTTTAATGATAAACGGAAAATGTGATCAACTACTCGACTTAAAAAAATCAGTTTCTACTGGGGTGTACTAGGAGTATATGACACCAGAAGAGTTCTCAACTAAAATTTTATTCCATGTAGGTAGATTTTATTTCATATTTTGGAAAGAGGCATTTCTAGCAACATCTTTATGGAAATCTGTTTTACTGTTATGCACTTCTGGTACTTTTTCCTGATTATATCTCTCTATTTATAAAAAAAATCTACCTCTATAAAAAATCTAACGCCGCCGATCGATGACCCCTGAATTGGTTATACCTCTACTCCAGTCGTGTGCCCCTGGTACAATTTGGTTCGTTCATGCACTTAAATAGTACACCGGCGAGGAGTACTAAAAAACATCTTGATGGAGATCCGTCTTGGTTTTCATGCCTCACTTTGTGCAACTTGACCTCTTCCGTGCTCCTGCGATCCTATGGCATTTTAGCTCACGAATGTCTTAGGATTCCTATCCTAGGATAAATTGTTTCTTGTTATAGTCCTACTGATAGGCCCACGGGAGAAATGAAATGCCCGTGGTACTACCAGTAGGACTACCGCAATATGACCACGGCCGATAAACTGAAACGGTTGTGTACCAAGATCCCAGCACTCCCTAGAAACCTGGCGTAATAGAAATAGTATATTAGTCATTTTTTATCCATGAGTAACTTCGTGCTAACGTTATTCGGTCTTACGATAGATTCGATCAGAGATTATTCGATCTAAAAAAAATCGAGCAATAGTTATTCGGTCATTCGTAATTCGGGACTAAGTTGGACAATCTAAACGGAGGTAAGTATGTTTATTTGAAAACAATATTTTACTCTGCAAACAAATTTTAAGATTTGTTGCTAGTCATACAAAGGGTGATAGTTGAAAATGTGCGACGAAATCTAGGTATATTGTACCTACGATAGCATTTACTTAGCAACCGTGGGTAAGTGAAAAGCATCGCGAGATAGGTACGGCCTGATCACCTTTCTTATAAGAGGATTGTAACCCGCTGTGGGAATATCCTAACGCCTATTAATTATAACGATGATATGCCTACACTGCATAAACTGCATAGTAAGAGTATGCTATGCACACTCGAGTTAGGCTGCGTTCTCATCGGACTTATCTTTAGAATTAGTGAAAGCGGGGAGGAGCGGAGTTGAACAGGACTACATACTTGTAATAGAAATTGAAAATTTGTTGCATAAATAGATGCGTATACGCAAAAAATTATATTCATAAAATGCCATTCGCAGCCCTTAGCTGCGCCATCAGCCAGCTTCAAAAGGAGATAAACATTTTAATACCATGTCACATGGGCTCTATTTTTGAGTCATTTGTTAGGCTTTGAGTGCTCGTCGAGCGTCGTTCGATTATTGTTGATATTCGTTTAGTTTTCGACAAAAAAACAACCGGTCCGACAAGTATCTTGAGAAATTCGACCCCCCAGGCGGCCAAACTAGGGGTGAAAAGTGTCTCTCGACCGGTAGTCAGCCGTTTCAGTCCCCAGCTTGCTAGGGGAGCTGGTGGCGCGCGTCCAGGAACGCACGCCTTCTCCTCCCCAACCGCCTACGCTGGATCACTCCTAGACTGAGCCAGTTAAGTCGACCAGGTCGTATTACTCGTCAGGTTCTTAGTATATAAAACAACGATAGGGATTTTTGTAAAGCACACGTATTTATCTTTTTTTACTTAATCAACAACTTGCGACAATACTTTAATTTGAAATGTCCCAATTGTCCCATACATCTTACCTAGGTAGATTTGTACTACCTAATGACGGAGCGAGTCCCCACTGTACTTTTGCTGTTAGGGCAAAGCAAAAAAATAATAATTGTGTGATATTGTAATTATTACCATAGTAACTCTGTGCCAGAGTCGTCCGCGTGGCTCTATCTTACCAATATCTACCGCCAAGCAGTGGTGCTTGCATTACTGAGTTCCGGTTTGAAGGGTAAGGCAGGCAGTGAAATTACATCATCAGGGGTGGGTAAATCTTATGTCACAAGTTAGCAATCGGCAATGTGTATTAGCGTCTTTGTAGGTAGGTCAGATTATTACTGCAGGCGTAGCACGGGCTGCCAAGACGGGACTTGAGTCGCGCATTATCTCACAATTTCAGTGATATAATATCTATGTCTTAAAGAGTAGCACGGCGGCGCGTATTGAGGCTGCGGTCCGATAACAGCGCTCACAGTGCTAACGATTATAATCGCCTTGTCCAAATTAAAGACAACACTAAAAATGCTATCAGCATGCTTACGATTTCGGTCCGGAAGAACAGGTACATTCATTTTGAACCGAAAAAACTATTATCGAACGTCAGACTGACAGTCCGCATAAAGTGATTTCACTCCAGAGCATTAGGGCCGTAAGTTTTATATGACGTTAACGATGGTGTCATGTGGCTCTTAATGCCGGCTAACATTAGCGCGCTCGCAACATTTCGGGACGCGTTTGAGCGCGCTAATAGTGACTCTTCTTGATTTTCGGAACGCAGCCTTAGTGTGACTGACATGATAAAATTTCTTGACGCTCCTCAAGGGATACATGTCACTGAGGGGCTGCCAAATTTCTTGGCAGCCCGTGCTACGCCTGCTGAGCGTCATTTTACTGTTTGCGTGTTAGATGGTACAGGCGACCCAGAATGAAAGGTGCTAAGTTGAGCACTATGTTGATGTGAGGTTCGAAACTTCGAACGAGATAATTGGGTCGAGGATCACATCACTCACACCCAAGTACCTGACCTGCGGCAGTACCGCCTAACCCATAGCGATCACTCGCTATCGCTTATGTGACATTAGAACAATAGTTTTAATGTCACAGGTGACATTTAAGCTATTGCTCTAATGTCATTAATCACTATGAGTTAGGCGGCAGCCCCTCTGATTTGACCAGGGAATGGGCTAATCAAACAGCTTTTGATTAGGGCGAAGGCTTCGATTTCTCGACTTGAACTCCAATGAAAGTGCATTGTTGCACTTTTATCGGGGTTTACCTTGATGCGCCAAGTACGGAACCAGTACTCGAAAGTCGCTGATATTTTGGGCAGCTTTTTGAGGGAGGGGAGATCGTTCACGTAGAACGAGAAGAGCAATGGCGCGAGCACGGAGCCCTGGGGGACGCTGGCTTGGATAGAGCGGGGGAAGGACCCTTCAACTCGGTAGCGGAAAGAGCGATTTAGCAGAAAGTAGGTATTGCACGAGATGAGCACGAGGCGCTCCGGCACGTCAAGTTTGAAAATCAAATATTATCAATTAAGCCCGTATGCTAGACTTTGTCGGAAGCTTTCGCCACGTCGTCGAAGAAAAGGGCCACTGTGTCTCGAGGTCTTACCTAGCGGGAGAAGTTGGATTAGAATGAATGTGCTCCGTGACACGGTGCACTTGGTGAATACAAGAGACTTTGGCTCAAAAACCAAACTGCTCGCTCAAAAGAAGGTTCGCACGGTCTTTATATACATATACTATACAGTCACCCGTCTATTCGTTTTCCTTCCAGAGCTTTTATCATAGGTTGCTTAAGTTCTAGAATATTCTACAGTTTTTATAGGTACCGTTCTATTAGATTTTAGAAAATCACAGAAGTATCGGAAACTTTCTACGCTCTTCTATCACATGTTGGAACTTTCTCAATCATTCGACAGTATTCATTGGAATGTTGGAGAATATTTTATGACGTAATTTACGAAATCTACAACATGGAGCGAGAAAACGAATGTCTATCTGTCGCAACATTATTTGGAAAAAGAATTAAAGAAAATTGATACTTAATAAATTTCGTTGTGAAGTTATAATCATTGTATGAAAAATTGAAAATGTACCAGGACAGCAGAAGGAGGATACCGCACCATTATAAGCTTTCATTTTATAAGACGATCGATTCTTGATTTTACTGTCAGAAATATCCTGAATGATTTTTTATGAATAATTTTATTAAATTATCTTTTAAAAAATAGGGGCAAGGTGGAATAAAAATATTTTTGTAGTGAATTAATTAAAGTGCTTTCCGGCAGATTCATCGAGACTAACAAAATTATTTAAAAATGTTTTTTGGATTATTCTTTCACGTATCTAATTACAATTAAAGGACTCCGGTGGAACTTTCAGCCTTCCGTAAAACGACGAATTATTATTACTTATACGATTTATCGTTTAAATGAGCACAGAAGATTGCAGTTATGTTTTTTAAAACATTTGTTTAATAAATTATCCCGCAACATAACAACATAATTTAATAACGTAATAACGCGTTGTTTCTGGTAAAAAGTCAAAACGATCTTCGCCGTTGAGGGCTACAGATGATGGTGTTGGAGTGACATTCCGAAGGTTTCGGTTTTTCATGAAAGATCTCTGCTTTTTGTAATAGTTCGCAAATGTCCTCTTGGCAATTACTAAAGCGAGAAGTTTGCATCATATTGCTGAGAAAAAGTTTAGAGAACACTCTCATGAATTCTATAGGTGTAAGGTTTCCTCCCTGTTGTCTGATAACTTCAAAAAAGTTTCCTAGGGAGTCTTGATTGAGTCGTCGTGTAAATAAAAACATTATTCCCTTTTCTTTTAAATCTCGGCTTAACATACGTATTGATTTCATTGTGATTAGTATATTTTTAAAGGTCTTTATTCTTTTTGTATTGTTCACTCCTTTTGTTTTATCTATAGCTGTTATGTTTTTAAACATCTTTGCTGCTTCTTCTAAGGTATCAATTTGATATTGTTTTAAGGAGAACGCCTTTTGATATTTATTGGGGGATGGAACTTTACTGGAATTTAACACATCAAAAATGTTATTAACCTTTTGTATAAAAGCTGCAGTGTGATTTGCTTCCTCGGGTAAACTATTACATTTAACAAGAACGTCAATAGCAGCGAATACAGATCGGCTAAATATTTGAGCAGCATATTTTACTTTCATTTTTTGAGTACTATTGGGCCTTATATGTTTCTCAGACACCTTTGGAATAAGTTTCAAATCTCTTTCCTTTTGTTTATTAAACAGATCTATAATGTATTTCCATGATATTTGTTTGCCGTCACATATAAAATTATTGGTAAGTAGATTATTCCTAATACATTTGATAAGGTGAGGAACTTCAAATATATAGTAAATTTTTTTATCATTCAATATAAAGTACGGTTTCTCTGGTGTAACTTTTTTCACTTCCTTTGCATATTTATCGAAATTTGAGCCTTGATCTGAAACTATTGCCTGAATCTCTAGTCCAATGCTATGTAATTTCACAATTATTTCGTCTAACCATGTTTCAAGCTCCTTATAGTGTTGAGGTGACGCTAAAAACGAATATGCAATTGGCTGTTTCCAATTTTCAACTATACCCCGAAGCATTATTACATATGCGTGTGAGGCGATTTTTTTAGTGACTTGACCATTTATGTTGTGTAGGCCAATTATTTCATCTCTTTTTGTGTCATAATGTAAGTGACGTTTAAGCACCATCTCATCAATGCATAATGAACAATATTTTGCGTTTTCCGGTAGAGATTTTAGTTTAGCTGACAAAAAATTTAAAATACGATCTTCAAATTTAGGAGGTATTACCATATTAAATCCTTGGAGAGCTGATTTACTTAGAAGGCGTAAAAATGTTTCCAAACAGCGGTATTTTTGAGGACTGGAAAAGTGTGAATTAAATACAAAACGCTTGAACTCTAGATCAAAGCGGTTTCCTTTGAGCTGATTGCTCCAATAACTTTGCCATTTAGTAAGTCTTACAAATCTTTGGTCGACTTCGTCCTCATATTTGCAACAGGAAATCTTATAGCATTCCGAATCTTTTGACTGGCCTTCTTTACTTATTTTTTTCAATTTATTTTGAAGCTTTCTCCTTTTTAGCTCTAAAAGTTCAAATCTATCCCGAAGTTTTCGTTTTCTTGATGTAGCTGTCGAGAGCGCGTGTGTTATTGGTGTGGAATTATTTTGTATGTTTTTTGGAATAGTTTGTAAACCAAAGGTTTCTTTATCTGAATCTTTAGCATTTACTGCCGATAGAACGTAAATGTATGATCCTTCTGTTTGAGTCGATACATCACTGCAATTCTCATTACTACTGGTATTAGAGGAATTAAGTTGATTCGGAAGTAATTTTGTGGGTACAGCATCAGTATCGGTGTATGACATCATGTATGACCCTTTCGTTTGAGTCGACACATAACTGCAATCTTCATTACTACTGGAATTGGAGGTATTAGATTGATTCGGAAGTAATTTCGTGGGTACAGCATCATTCACCAACTGTGGTATGCATTTTATATTGGTTTTGTCAAAATGTTGCGAGCAAACAAAATGACTTTTAGTCTTTTTATCATTTAAATCCGGTCTGCCTATCGCGTCAAGCCATTTCTTCCGTCTGAAAAAAAATGTTTTTTATTAATATTATGTAAATAACGTAATACTTGGCCTGAACGCCATGAATCAAACGAGCCCAAACAAGATAGAATTATGATGGCTATTTTATGTCACTATCTGGCTTCATCATCACACCTTGAATACTACCTGAGCTCAGCAGGCCTATTATGGATCTTTCATCGTATGACATAGTTTTTTGTTTTAAATTTTGAGATAAGGAAGTCATGAAATGCTTCATTTGGTATTACCAATCTCCAATATTATCATCACTATGGCATAATTTCAATGATGTCATCATGATTTGAAATGTTGCTTGAAACGAATGATCAAAAATCTTACCGAAAATCTTATTTTTCGTTTTGCACTATGATTTCATCATATATCATTTGAAAACCATGAGATCGGTAATAAACCTGCTGCAGGGGATATTAATGCCTCTATACATACTCCAACCAAAATTTTTCCCTATGGTTGGTTGTTTGCAATATTTTTTACTCCGTACAAAAAAAAAACAATATCTACATCAGTTTTACACTGAAGAGTTGTAGGTGTAGTACCTACCTACAACTCTTTAGTGAAAACAAAAGAGTGAAAATGTCGTAATGGCGAAAACGAAACAACAATAACACTAAAGAATACAATAATTCTAACCTCTATAGCTGTACCAGGGTCGTGTGCTTGGGTACCTCCGTCTTACCTATTTTTGCCGCAAAGCAGCAGTGCTTGCATTGCTGTGTTTCGGTTTGAAGGGTAAAATATGGTATTGAAATTACTGGGTACCGTGACTTTACAGCTGATGTCACAAGTTGGCAAAATGGCAACGTACACTGTGGTTCTTGGCTTGCAGTTTTACTGCGAATCTCACAGGAGCCACATGTATTATAGGCGACTGTTACCACTTACCATCAGGTGGGCAGTTTGCTTGTTTGTCAACTTAGTACCTAGGTAATCTTTAAAACATTCAGCAATTCTCACTCCATTCTCTTCTGACTCAATTTAAAATAGAATTTATTTTTATTTATTTTATTAGGACAACCAACAAGACAGGCACTTACTTAAACAATTATAATCACAACTGTACAGGATACATTATAAAGTGATGCCTCATTTAAAGGCTGCCACGGCATGCAATAAGTACATTAGTTTGTATAAGTAATGATGATATATAATTAGAAGATATATAGTAGTTTCGCCTACCATATATTTTTTTGAAAAAACAAATATAGCAGGATACTATTTATACATATAAGGACTGGCAAACCTAGGCCCCGGCCTTACATTATTTACCATGCCCACATGGTGTCATGCTAAGGCCCGAGTTCACCAACATTTTAAACAACTGTTTAAGACATAAATAGCTGATTAAACATATTTTTGTGGTCACCACATGTTAACCGACGACTATGGCCCTTAAATAGCCAATAGATTTAACCGAGTTCTACAGCATCGTTTAACAGTCGATTACCTACTAATAAATTAATGTGACGAAGAATCTTTTAAAACTAGACTCCGTTTATTTCACCCGCCTGCACTGGAGATTCTTCATAGATTAACTGGAATTCCATAATATTAAGTTCCAATTCCAATTTCATTTATAAAATTGAGAATACTTTCACAATCACAAGTCACAACCTCCAAAACACAACAACAAAACAAATTAAAATTAACACGTTTGATTTTGAGTGACCAAAGAGTATGATCACTGTTTTATTCGACAAAAGTTGGTAGAAGTTGCTTGTTTACCGTTGTTTCACGTCATCGCACAATACAAGTTGGTAGCATTTTATTTAATGCTACTAAATTGAAATGAAGACGTTCATTGTGGTATTTTTATAATAAATATGAAAGGGCTAGTAGAAGGTAGGTACGCAGAGGAGTAACTTTATACCATTCGTTTATTCACTCTTGAGCAATCGGTGAACGGTTGATTTTGTAACCGTGTTTAAAACATTCTTGGTGAACAGTGAATTTTTGAATGGATGTTTTAGCGATGAAGCGGCCGATTACAAAAACGTTAGTTATCAGTTAAACTCAGGTACTAGTATTATGTTATCTGTGACTCAGGCCTAAGTCCGACCTTGCCCGACTCAAATACCTATATATCGTTAGCCGAAGGGCCGAAGAAACAATTTCAAACATACATTAGGTATAAGTTAAATATAAGCTTGTTAAAAGACTGTGGGTGTTTAAGTATCATATAGATCGGGTTGATCTACTTACTAAAACACCCGCTGGCATGCGCTGTATTAAGTGAGTATATCTTTTAATTAAGTAGGGGCTTACAATTCAAATAACGGAACGTACCTTGCTTCATCTTTCGGCAATGAAAAAAAGGACAAGTTTTTATTTGTCTTTTGATTACGACACCCAACAACTTCACAGTAATTAACCATTATATCAAGAATATTATTTATAACGTTAGTTTTCTGCAATAGTGTTGCGCAATCAACGCTGGCTTGCTTCACAGATTAATAATAAACCACGCGTGCAACGAACGACACGCTCAGCCTGTCGGCGCGCCGACGAGCTACATTGGTCATTCATTGAGCGAGTGATGAGGGGGAAGGGGGCTTCCTATAGCTTCAAATACCCGGTGGTGCCATCTCGCTATGAGGTAATAACGGTCGCTAAAATTAACTTAGATGACATTAAAATTAGTATACCTACCTAGGTACATATTTACATAATTAATATTTCATATTATTATATTACTTTATTTTGGCGTCATATTACTGGACATGAGTTTAAAGTACAGTTTAAGTGACATTCATTGAAACAGTTTAAAGTGACATCTACTGAGTAAAGCCGCAACTATTACAATATAGTGATTAGTTCATAATAAGACTTAACAGGCGGGCGTTTATGTATGCCTAAATACTGAAGATATAATATTTGGTTATTAAAAATATGATGATATTTCACCAAAAAATAATGATAAATCATAGTAACATAATTATTATGGACAATACTGAAATAATTCCCACTTAAAAAACGTGTGCTTGGTAGCGTCTTGCTTTCTCGCTGTTACTTGAGTTAGTTGTTCAGTAGTGCTTGCGTAAGTGGATAGATGGCGTGCTGTATTGCTAGGCTCCACTTAAGTCAATGTTTCTGTCACACTCACAGATAAAACCTTAGATAAAGAATGAATAGATAGGACGTGACCGTATACCCGTAAGGGACAGACATAGATGACGTCATACCTGCCTAAAGTAGATGGGTATACCAGTGTTGCTTTAAGTTTTACCCTACTTTATGTTTATAGTGGCTTTTACCACTATAAACATAAAGTAGATTTTGATTGTTGGTTGATTGATCTACGTATTTTTTTTGAGACATTTTAATGAGCGCCCCTCGCTCAATAATATGTCTCAAAAAATAAAAGTGGGAGGAAGTTGCGATTTTTTTTATTGAATTCTTCATTCAACCTTCGCCGCAGTCTAAAGTTATTTACACTTTTAAATAAAACTACACTTTTCGGATTTACTCGAGTATATTTCGTTTTAAAACATTTTACTATTATTTATTTAAGTTATTATGTAAACATCTTTACAAATATAAGAAAAAATGTTAGGAATCATCATCCACACGCGTCCACTGCTAGACATAGGCCTCTCCAAGTGCTCGCCACTGAGCACGATCCGCGACCATTCGCTTCCAGCTTTTGCCAGCTAGGTACCTTGCGAAGATCGTCGCTCGATTAAGAATACAGCGGGCAATAATCATTGTTTTTTTTTATCTCTGCAGTTTATTTAAAATCCAATATTTACACATTTACTAAATATTTGTGAAGATTTAGAAAATGTATAATATTAAATTTTAAATAAACATTTTCTAAAATTTGATTTCAATAGCACCGTTATTGTCATCGAATAAAGGACTTCGGCTTACAGAGATAAAATTCACTACAATACAGGTAAAAATTCACTTGGGCTGGGTAAGTTCAAGAATTGAACTACTGATACCGCACTCAATATGGTGCTAAAAGCCCAAAGTTGGTAAGCTTGCTCACAATGTGGAAAAAAGATCTGGCAAAGAACGCAAGATGCCGATGTAGATAGCTGGTTATTCTTAGTTGCCCGTGTTGCCACCCCCAACCTCGCCCCCACTGGCGGCAACTTGGAAATAGCGCAGGACAAGACCAATTTGTAGATCTCTGAGGAAGATTATGTTCTGTCAAGTACCTATATAATTAATTAGAAACACCTGTTTGGTGCATAGAGCTATATCTACATCCTATGTGTTCTTGTTAAATATTCAGACAAAGTAGAGATATGACTTATTTCATTTGGATTAAGCCAGATTACTAGCTATGCCACAAAATTGCTAATAAATCACAAACATTTTCTAGAGGCTGTCTCTCCTCGCCACTCACCAGCTGTTTTTGGGTGTGGTAAACACGTATTAAATTGCTTACGTACAAACTCATATGCCTTTGAACTTAAAAAGTGTAAGCACAGCGCGAATTTCCTTAAAGGTTCAGAATACTTTCTTTCGTCAACTCCTAAAAATCTTTTCAGAAAATCTCTATTGGTTCCTCCTACAGTATCTAAAATGTCCAACTACTAATTTTGCATCATTAACTTACACTTCAAATCACTTTACACATTTTCAAGTGTGAATACTTTTTTTCCCAATCGTCTAAGCGATTGACGCACTGGCCGTAGTTTTTTATTTGATGACCTCACTGATTGTTTCAAACCCAGCATTTGAAGCCGCATTTTTCTCTTTCGGGGCGTATTCAAATTTGAACCGAAATCCAACACCGATGCGTCCTGAAACAATATGTATACAGGTTAAAAATAAAAGGAGGTTCCCCGAAGGAAATCTGTTAAATACAGACAAACAAGCAAATGGAAAGTCTCACTTCAAAAGAATTACCTTTGTTATCTAAAATGCTCAAAATTTTATACTTAAATATGTCAATATTAACGTAACACAGAAACTAATATGTGAGTTCCCTTTCACGTAACAAATTACCTACGAATCAAGGAAAAATACTCGTAGCGTAACTGGTATCATTATAACCCGGCAAAATGTTATACGCGTTGGCTGTATACGTGGCCATATTGTATGGCGACATTCCTAGCTTGTTAGGTTAACAATAACCTTACTACGTAATTTGAACATTCATGTTTAATCCCATAATATGATTGAGAACCATAGTAGAAGGATAAAATATTGCAATATAACTTGTATTTATAATTTAAAAAATAGTTTTGGCGCTTTTTATTGACATAATTTAGGTCTTACCTGTAAAAGGTTATATTTTCCTGTTTTCTAGCACTATCACTATTACAAACTAAAACGGAGCAGTGCACCATGATTTAAATGTTCAAATAGTTCACAATTACACTAATTAATGTGTTAAATAATTACACAGTAAGCTATAATTCACAGAACAAATTTCTTCCACGTATTTGTTTAGCACCAGACGCTGGTGATAAACAATCCCCACTACCAGTTTCACCTATATACGGTAACAAGGACAAAAAAAAATTATGCCATCTTCTTCTTTCCTTTGGCAATGTGTATAAGTTTATCTCTTTTCCTCATGTTTGACGGCTTTTATAGCCCATCTATTCATTCTTTATCTAAGGATAAAACAATACTTAATACTTTTAGTATTAACGTATGCGTCGTAATATGCGTTATTAAAGGCATTAGAAATAACGCCTAAAAGCTGCTACTAAGTGCTGCGGAGTTGTTACAAAAGTTATTAACATCTAACGCCTCTTACATGCCACATACTAAGAGAGAAGTCGTGATATAATATTTGATTATTAAAAATATGATGATATTTCACCAAAAAGAATGATAAATTATAGTAACATATAGACAATATAAAAATAATTCCCACATAAATAACCGTGTGCTTGGTAGATTGTTGCTTTTTCGCTGTTACTTGAGTTGGTTGTTCAGTAGTGCTTGCGTAAGTGGATAGATGGCGTGCAAACTCAAACTCCTTGCTTGGGTCACCTCAGATTAGTGTTTTGTCTTGTTTCCGCACATGTCGGCTGTCATATGTCAAAATGAGACAAAACACGGAGTAACTAATCTGATGAAGATTCAAGTCTGCGTCGTATTACGCATTATTGAACGCGTTCGAAATAACGCCTAAAAGCTGCTACTACTAAGTGTTATCAATGCCACATGCTAAGAGGGAAGGCACACCTCAGTTGATTACGAGGTCAATGGCAGACATTTTTTTTAGTGTCCGTCTGGCAAATTATTTTTTACTAACTTGTGACGTATTGTTGAAAACACACGTACCTATTCAAAAATTTGGATTGAAAACACAATTCGACAGCACTAACGTACCTAATGGTTTCGAGTTTTGGTCCTGTAGCTCTACCATGAGTTTGCATTCGTTTGGAGTCGATATCGACAGCGTAAATTTTTGTATGGAACTTTGTACAGCGCCCCTAGCGGTAACGCGGTGAACTAAAATCGGTACCATGAGTGCAATAGTTTACGATACGTCGCGAACCTATCGAAAACGCGCTCGCTATCGACAATCGTTTTGTGCATATTGTATGGAAATCGGTACCATGAGTTCATGATTTGACAGCTATTCGATAGACGATAACGTACAAAACGATAACTCTGTAGTTACGTTACTCACTTACATTTTCAAGCGTGAGACTCGATTCGATAGATAATCTAAGCAAGTTTGGAATAATATTATTGACTTAAATTAGTTAATAAGTTGTGATTTTTTTTGCATGGAATATGCCAACCACGGCTGAGTTCAAGAATAATAACACATACATAATATATACGTCAATGACACGAAAACAATTAAAATACGGGAGCAGTCGTGAGAAAAAGTTCAAAAGAGTGATTACAACTATTTGTGCCAATTATAGTATTATAAATAAGCATTTCAGCATTGGTGTTTAAAAGCAAATACAGACTTGAAACTGAAAGCTATACAGAGTTTATGTAAGTAACCTCAAAATCAAATTATCATTTTTAAAAAGTTACTTACAATTTTGTTTTGATCTTAGCTTTATGATCATAGAGGTATCTTAAGTGTATAATACTGTTTTATGACAACTGAAGTGAATATATGGGTAATAATTCAGATTGTCTTCGTATGACCCCTTCAGTAGGTAAATGCAAAACTTGGATTTTTGGAAATAACAAAACAAAATGTCATCCTTATGTATGGCAGAATAACACATTCAATAAACTACAAGGCATCCCTAGAAGTTAAGGAATTGTTTGACAAGCTGATAACAAATTAAAAATAGTCTATATCAAAGTGTTAAAATACCTATTCTATAACATTTTATTTACAAAAAATTTCTTGCAGATTATCCATAAATGGGACTGTTGATGCCACATCCATACTTGCGTGCAACAAGTCCAATGAAGAAGCAAAGAATTAGCTGGATATAACAGCCAGTCAAATGGAAGAAGAATTGTGGTTAAAAATCATTGTCACTGTGTAGAGGTAAAACATTCTTACACCCTCAAATGTAAAGAATTGCATTTTATTTTCTATATTATAAACCTTAATAACTTTTTTAAATAACTTCTTAGAGTTGTTTCTCTAATAAAAAGCTATTGGTAATAGGTATACCTAATTTTTTTACAAAGAATAAAACTGACTTCAAAAACACCAAAAAATCATAAATAATATAAGAATACATACAATATCACATTTTTATATTGAAGTCGGTGCCAAGCAATATCACCTGAAAAGTTTGGCACCAACTTCAATATTAAAATGTGATAATTATTGTATGTATTTTTGTATTTAGGACTTTTGGTGTTTTGGAGCCTGTTTAATTTATTTTGAAAAAAAAAATATATCAATATTTTTAGTAAAATTCCCAAACTCGTCACCTACCAGAAACCTTCCATCATCATCAGCTCAGTAACATGATATGATGACTATCAGATGCAAATAGGTACCTTACCTACTTACCTAAATATCGTCAGAAAAAAATGAAATATGTTGGATGTGCCTCTGTAATTTAAGTATTTCCTTCCATTATCCCAGGATCCCTCTATCGATAAAAAGAAAGAATTTTGAAAATCGGTCCACAATTGGCGGAGTAATTAGTGAACATAATATTTTTTAAAAATGATTCAGTCAACACATCTCCTTTTTTGAAGTCAGTTAAAACTTAAAAAGGTGCATATATTATTATAAGATTTTATTTTTTACAGCTACATTTATTTTGGATGAGTAGCGGAGGTTGATTTGATTGAGTGGCATTGATGATAATACAGAATGGTGCAGCCAAGACCTTCGGTTTTAGCATTTCATTTTTTGGACTGATTTATTGCCACAGCTGCAGTTGGATTTTACAGTGTCACAATAGCACAGATTAGTTAATAGTTACTACGTAACAGATACATCACTCCCATAGAAACGCTCGAATCGCTGTAATAATAATAGCCAAAACCGACAAACAAAAGTCGCTGCAAGAAGAAAAGGTCTCTATGAACGCGCGCCGAGAGTCGAGATTCCCGCGTACACCGCGTGATTGCGTCATCGAGAGAAAACATAAGGGTTGTACAAAGAACATTTAAACAAATTGGTATACGTAGGATTAATGAAATAAATTGATTGCGAGGAAAGCCCCTGACTCAAATGTGCTTTAATTTTATAAAATGATAATAACAATAGTACTTTATTTGCAAGAATATGGTAAAATACATGATTGGTTATATACATTATTCCTCATAATCTACTTCTAAATTGGCAGTGCGCAAATATTAAAAATTTTAAAATACTTAGTACATGTCAAAAAATAAGAGAATATAATATTTTTAGCCGTATAATAACCAGTATATACCGAAAACGGCTACATTCTGCGTGAAACCGAACCCTTACGTATGTGTGTACTTTATCTATGTTGGCAGCTCTGCGTTCGACTTTCAAAAATAGGATATTTAGGAATTCGTGACTTCAAAGTCATCGCTGACTATTTAGTCAGCGGTGATTTCTAAATCGCATACGTAATTCAAAAATAGGTCTCCAGGTCTCGACAGAATCGAAGGCTTTCTCATAGTCTACAAACGCCAAGCATAGTGGCAGATTATACTCCTCGGTCTTCTGTACGACCTGCAGCCTAAGTATATGTCAATGGTCTATGGTAGGTACTATAACCTTTTCAGAATACGGCTTGTTCGGGAGGCTGAAAGTCGTCAAGCGCGCGTGCGAGACGATTCGCGATGATCCTCGAGAACAGCTTGTAATATTATTTATTATGTAGGAGGTAGGATTTTGATTGCAATTTATAATTATCACGCCTGTTTTCCCCAAAAGGTTAGGCAGGGGTATACACGAAGCAAAATGGGGGTATATGTACCCTTCGCTATTTTTTTAAAATCCCATGTAATAGGTGGCGATTGAGCCTTTTGCCTCTAATTTCAGATTCCAAAATTATACCATGAATTTCCATATTAGAAAAAAAAACTTTTTTTACTTCTTTTACTCAAAAGTCCGTCGTGGTAGCATATATTAGAGAGGGGCTAAAATAGCATTTTCAGTGCTAGGGGATAAAGTTGTTTATTTCTTTTCACTATCCCTGTTCAGAGGAAGGCAAAGGAAACAAAAGGTCGAAGCAGCCTAGTCATTGGTAATTTGCTCAGATTTAATTATTTGAATTTTTATTTGTTATTTATTATAACTGACAATTATTTTTGTTTTAAATTTTGTTTTTATTATAACTGACTTCGAAATCATTCCACTGATGACTAAGGATTAGGACTAGGTTGACTCAAAGTAACTCATAGAAACTAGTTTTTTATATTTATGTTTGTTACCAAAGAGCCAGTGGTGATTCCTCTAAGTTGGCGGCGTTGGCGCCGCCAAACCAAACATGAACTCAACATAAAACTAACACACTAAACAAACAAGCATACCATTAAAGTAGTAAATTATTAAGATAGGTACATAAAAAGCCCACAAAAACCAAAAAGTATTTATTCATATATAGAATAATCACGAATAAAGCACCAAATTATTATTGTTTCATATAAGTACCTAAGAGAACGCGTTATTAATAGGCTAGATGACAAAATTTTTTTTTTGCTTTATTAGAAGCTCATTCATATAATAAAGTGAAACAAAAAATCGGTTTTCGAATAACTAAAAAAACAAGATATATGGTATTATAGATTTTTGTCCATCTCCTTCTAGCAAAACGGCAATTTACATGGAGTTTATATGGCCGTACTTAACAATGACGTCACGGTTGATGTCGGATCTCTCTGTCTAATCGCTTCTAAATTAACAACTTAAAATGCTTGTATCTAATGTATTTTTAAGCCGATTTTAATTCTAATTTCACAGGATTGTACCTTTTTCTACGGTATTTTAATATTTTATGACGAGACGTGAAAATTAGAATTCAGTCATCATCCCAATTTTGAAAATATAACTAAAGGCTGCTCGGTAGAATGTGTAGTGTTCATTGTTTTGCGATTCGGCTACAAAAGTAGAAGAGGCTTGCCGCCGCCAAATCTTTAGAATCGATGACAAATTGTAACCGTAATCTATTTAATTTTGTATTGGATTATATTATTTTCTCGCAATTGCAGTGAAAATAACTAAACAGTCATTATAACTTGGTTTCTATTTACTCCCTTGCTGAAGTTCGGAAATAAAACTACTATAATGGGTCATTTTCGTCCCTTATAGGTATAACAATCTCCTACTTTTGTAACCATTTTCGGTGAGCATGAGTTGGAATTTAAGTTAGGTCGTGAGTTATTATTTGAGAGATTTTTGATTAAGAGCCTACCTGGAGAAGAGTATGGACATATTCTACATACATTTTCATGATTAAAATGTTTCTTCATAAGAATATGATCTTGTAATATTTTTGAAACTTGTTGTGGGTATTTATTTACATCAGAAAGTAAATAGTATTTGTATTTTCAGCTTTTGAATATTATGGCGGAGGACCTGAGACCACAACTTTACTTGATTTAAAAAAAAGACGCGAAGCGTTGTTGGCACAAAAAAGGATAATATTACAAAGAAAATATACCGAAAAGCTAGCAGAGATAAGCAATAATCAAAAATTATTTTCCCGTACACCTAGTGATTCTGTTCCTGATTCAACTAACCAAACTGTTACAAAGAACTTACAGCAAGCAGTTGATTATTTCGCTTTGGGACTTACTAGCTTAGATGACGAAATGATCGCACAAGTTGATACAATTAGCTTCAGTAGTAACAATATGTTTCAAGACAGTGAAGAAATTAATGACAAAGCAGAGAAGGAAAACATATTAATGAACATTGACAATTTTCAAATTGAAGACATAGTAGAAAATTCATCATTGATTTGTATGGACTATCATTCAGTTAGGGATGAACTTCTGCCTGATATTTCCTCAACGAGCAAAATATTATTAACTGAAAGCACTGCTGTTACTCAAGTGGTATCAAGACCCCAACTGGAAACAGCTCTCCCTGTTTGTGACATATCCTGTTTGTGACATATCCAGCCCCCAAAAGGAAACCGTTCTTGCAGTTGGTGAGATATCAAGCCTCCCACCCGAAGAAGTTCTCGCTGTTGGTGAGATATCAAGCCTCCAACCCGATCAAGCTTTCGCTGTTGACGAAATATCATGTCACCAACTTGAAGAAGCTTTCGCTGTAGGTGAGATATCTAGCCTCCAACCCGAACAAGCCCTCGTTGCTGGTGAGATGTCGTCGAGCCCTCAAAACGAAGAAGCTCTAGGTGTTAATAAGATTTCAGGTTCCCAACCTAATGAAGTTGCACCATCTACAAGCCAACCTCTAGAAAATAATTTTGGTATGTATCACGGAGACTTATCAAGCAAGAGAAAACGGAAAAATAAAGCTAATAAAGAGCCGGGTAAATGGGAAAAAAATTAAATAAAGATTTAAGAATGAAAGGAGAGGCTTATTTGGGCTATAGAAGAAACACTAAAACTAATATTAAAAAAAAGTCTACCATGACGTCTTAAGGCCTGCAAGAAGAATGAAACCTGCCTGCAATTCAACAGTTTGCATGAAATCAAAACTAAGATATTGCAATAACATAGATGAAGTTAAAAGAAATGAGTTATTTGAAATGTTTTGGAAAACTATGTCATGGGAACAAAGAAAAATTTACGTTTGCTGTCATGTTACAGCACATGACAAAAAATTTACTAAAAATCCTCAATCGACCAGGTCTAAAACTCTAGCTTATTCCCTTACTATGGAAATTGTACGCCACCAAGTATGGAAAAAGATGTTTATAAATACGTTAGGGATTAAGGACTGGTTTGTGCGATATTGGCTTGATAAAACAGACAGCGCCATGCCACCACATTCTGATCAATCACGAAATACCAGCCGTTCAAAAAAAAACACATGGTGCTCATGAATATGTTGAAATTTTTTTAAATAGTCTCCCAAAAATGCCCTCATTACTCATTACTGTCGATCAAATACGTCAAGACAGTACTTGGAACCATTATTCCAGAACATGTCGCAACTCTACAAAGAGTACACTAATAAATGTGATTATGAATCTGAAGAATGTCTCTCTTTGACGACATATTTTTGAAGCTCAATTTAAGCCTATATCGCCCAAAAAAGGATAGGTGTGATGTTTGCTGTGGTCATGAAGCAGGCAATATTAGTGATGCAGAAATAGCACTGCATACAGAAAGAAAGGAACAAGCTAGAACTGAAAAAGAAGAAGATAAAAAATTAGCTAAAGAAGGACAATGCCATGTATTTACACAGGATGTTCAATCTGTGAAATTAGCTCCTAACCTTCAGGCAAGTGCTATATACTACAAAACAAAACTCTGTGTGCATAATTTTACAATGTACAATTTATCCAATCACGAGGCTGCATGTTACTGGTTTGATGAATCAAACGCCTCTCTTGAAGCTTCTGTTTTTGCATCTTGTATTGTAGATCAATTGCGACGTAGTTTGGATAAGAAATTGCTACCTGTTATATTGTTTTCTATGGTTGCTGTGCACAGAACCGGAATTCGGTCTTGAGTAATGCTCTTTTACGTTTGGCAATTGAAAAGCAAGTTATGATAACGCAAAAATATCTTGAAAAAGGGCATACTCAGATGGAATGCGATTCTGTGCACAGTGCCATTGAATGTAGACTAAAAGGAAGGGAAATTTACTTACCTTCTCAGTATGCTGATATTGCAAAAAAAGCTAGAACTAACCCCATGGCATACGAATGTCATACTGTAGATTATAGCTTTTTCATTGATTTTAGTAACGAATTAATTTATAAAAGCATTCGGCCAGGCAAGAAAACTAATGATCCTACTGTAACTGACTTAAGGGTTTTAGTTCACAAACTAGATGGTACTATTTGGTACAAATTAAATGTTAATGGTCCTTTGCAACCACTGCACCAACGTCCAACGAAATTAAGCAATATCGGAGGTTTAGATACACTTCCTTAGCTGTATACTGCGCGGTTACCTATTTACCAGCGAAAATATAAAGATCTACAAGATTTAAAAGCGGTGCTACCATCCAACTCAAAAACATAATAAGTATTATCAATTAATTTATTTTAAAACATTGAAGTAATTACAAATTCTTAATCATATAATAAATTTATGATATGTGTTGTAAAACAAATATTTTTTCTATCAACAATTACCAAACTATCAGGCTACCTAAATATTTATACAACAAAGTTAATAGCTATTATAACTCCTGTTCGTTACAACACGAAAGGTATTTGGGAGCAAATAAACTTTTTCTGAACGCAGAGTTGTCAAGTAACAGTTTTTAAACGATTTTCAACACTATGCAATGTGCAGTTACAACTTCACTACTGCGCATGTTTTGAAAAATCTATGATTTTTGAAAAGTTCTAGTGCCATGCACTTATATATTCAGTGATATCAAAGTAGACCTAACGTCTGCCTTTCTACTGCTCGGTTCGGTCTGGGCCAGATGCCGGTGGCAGCTTCGGCATCACCGAAATTATGAATGCCGTGCTAATCGGCGCCGGCGATTGGATAAGCGTACCTTATAACAATTATAACTTTTTACATTTTTGCTTCCTCGGCAACCGTTCTTGTTGAAACTGGCGCAAAACTGCAGTTGCAGCAGCGTTGGTGCAACAGATCACAAATTAAAAACTATGAAAGTCATTTGAAATGGCATAATTGTAGGTACATTGTAGACCGAAATTTTATCAGTGATTTAAATCTCTGAATTTGATCACTAAACAGATAAGTTGTTGGCACTGTATTTACTTACTGCCACAAAATTATCTACTATCCATTAAAAAATTATTGTACCAGGAAAAAAATGTCTTAAGGCCACAGACTGACAATTCACCGGAAGCTAGGTTTGTCAGTTAATCTTAATAATACACACTCAGTTTTCTTTTAGATTTTGCCTGACAAATATTACGAACCCAATGTGCATGGCCACTTGGTGATAACGGCCTACTGTCGCCTACTATCGCCTGCGGCTTACTTATGTCACAGATAATATAATATTATGTGTATTCGACCATTGTCGGCGAGCAATAATTGTGGAACTTTGTAAACTTTGGACTCTAGGCCATCTGATGAGGTGGTGACTCCAGGTGAACTGTTAATCTGTGGGGCCTTTTATTCATAAGGGAAGAAGTACATATGAAATGCTTAGTTGTGCTGTATTGTAAAGCCTCGTACCCACATGGCAGTAATTGGACAACAGCACATGGCATTCAATAGGATATTCCGCGATGTTGCGCAACATCGCATAATATCGCATCGTTTGTTTCCCAGCAACATACAGTTAACAGACAACGTTGTTAAACACAAGTCCCACTTTGCCGTTTAACACGATTAGCAACATGTTATGCAATATGACGCGCGTCAATTGTTGCTTAGTGGATATGAGGCTTTAGACACCTAGGTACATTACAATAAATTCTAAACATGCGAAAAGACTTACAATCACAGTGACTCCCTAATGATTTGAGCGATTAAGTTTCAAAATTTTCTCGATAAGCGAAATTAGTGCACAATCCCATTCATTATATTAACAATTTCCAAATACATATTCCTCTTAAAAGTTTTAATTAATCATTTTGTTATTAGCATTATAGTAAAAACACTATCACAGTAGACAGATCATTTCTTAGAATTTAACCACTAGAAATAAAGCGATATAACCACAATTTTATTGCACATCAAAACATATGGTAATGTTATTTTATTTTAAGGTTCTCATGTAGTATAAGCCCTCATACATACTGGATGAAGATAAATGCTACGACAGTATCAGAAGTCAGAACGATTTTCTTGTAACTTTGATGTTAATATTATTGATTGCTTAAGGTGTAATAGATTTCATATGTTTGACTTCAAGTATTAGAGCAGGATCAGTATATTCGAAAATTATTTTCGTATTTTAGTCTACACCTATATGTAGTACAAACAATAATGTCAATTAACTATGTGCCATTTACTTCACATACGATTATTGCTATATTAATATTTATAATAGGTAGTTCAAAAACCATAAGTACTGAATGATTGGCGTTGCTATTTTTCACCAAGTTTAAATTATTCCTTTGACGGAACTACTATGGAAATATTTGAAACATAAGTAAGTAAGCTGAAATTGTGTAAGAAAAGAAAATTAAATTGTTTTCAGTAAATTAATTTAAACTCGTTTGATTATTATTTTTGTTCTAAATGTTATAAAAAAGTTTCACTTTAAAAAGTAAAAAGGTGCGGTGAGGCGAAGATCTTAACAATACACTATCTTAAATTTGTTTTATAAAATAATCGCAGACTTTTAATATGTATGTATTGTACCTATTTATAATTATATAAACTAGGTGTTACAAAATTTATTAATTTCTACTTTTACAAACTTATAACTACCTATTGTTGTTAAATTTCCATGATTCATATAATGATGTATTTGACTCAAATCTTTGGAATTTCGTATCGTATGATTGTAATGACAAGATTGCATAAGTATTGATATGACGATAATATAGAAGTGTCGAAGCTTAGTAAGTCAGGTACAGAGTATTATCATTTTTATCAGAAACACAAAGGAAATATTTGTAACGAGAATTCCAATAATATTGTTTGAGTCTAAAATTATGATGGCACAATAGAATATTTATTTTTATGTTACATTTCAAATAAAGAATAACAGATAGATACGTAAATAATTTTTATATAATGGATTTGTTCTTTGCTATAGATTTTTATGTTTACCTACTACATTTTTACCAAATATTAAGTGTTGCTTTCCCAATTGATATTAATAAATCAATCAAATATAATACAATTAATGTCACTAGAAATTTTCATTCTATTATAATATACAGTAATGAAATAAATAAATTCACAAATATTATTAAAAAATAGTTCATTCTTCGTCGTTAAGAAGATCCGTGCAGGATTTGGCTTTGGTAGATCTGAAAAATTAAATACATAAACATAAATGTTCAATGTGTAGAAATTGCATTCTCATATCGCACTAGAAAAAACCCTAGTCCAACCAAAAATATTTTCATGTAAAATGTTGCCAAGATGAGACCACATCGCTCGCACTGTCAAAAAGTCATCAAATCGCATGTACCTAGAGTTAATTTTCTAACTCTACACGCCCTAACTCTTCAAGCCCTAACTTCACAAACTCTACACCTTAGCTACGGTCACACGTACCGTCACCAAAAATTTATTCATTGTTTATTGTTCTTGTAATAACGAAACGGCCAAGCCACATATTTTGACTAAGGTGTACATATTTTAGTTTAAGCTTTGTGTTGTAATTTCTTGATGGAACTCCATGGTATCTGTACATATTTTGATAAGGTGTAAGTGAAGTTAAGGCGTGTAGAGCTAGAAGCTTGGCTCTACATCTACATGAGAGCTAAAAACTTTGTGTCAGTGTAAGCCATTGGTCTCGTCTTGGCAAAATTTTACATGAAAATGTTTTTGATGGGATTTTACTTCTTATTGTACGTTGCGTGTGCCCTCACGTGTGTGCGCGTTCGGGTTGAACGCTATTGACTTCGGGCGTAATCAGCAACGAATAACGATCGTTTTTATTCCAACAGCAACATAGGCTCGTAATAATAACAATTGCATCTCAAGTATGAGATCGATCTTAAGATATTGTATTTGACAGATGTTCCATACTATATAAAAAATCAAAACTGCAGCTTAAGATCGATATCAACTTTGAGACGCGTTTATTAATATGAGCCTTAGACCAGTAACGAAACACGTTTCTTTCGCACGTCCAGCCCCCTAATCATGATCGCCCAAAATAATATTGAAACCTTACTGAGAGCGAGATGGCACTATACGCAGCAAGAGCGGTGTCTCTATTTAAATATTGTTTTAGCCTTGGTATAAGCGATCATGGTAGGGCCCTAGGTACCTTGGAGTGTAGTGTAGTTTTTCGGTTGTTTTTTAACTCGCTCTGAGGCGTCGAACGCGTTGCAGCAATAAATAATATAAAAATTTATATGAAAGTGAAAGACAAGCTTTTGCTTATTTTCGATTCCTTTTTGATGAACATCATAATGATATTGATACTCGTTTTAATATTATATTGATTTTCGTCGAAAGCCAAACGAAAATCAGTAAAAATCGAGTGCAGAGGACGCTCGAATGATTCAAAAATAGGTCACCTGCATAACCACCGAAACACGATATGATATAACTGTTAAAAAAGTTAGATTTTTTAGTTATCTAGATATTGGTATTTATTATTGTTAATATATTAATGTCGATAAAATTTCAAGGTAGCCATAATATCCAATATATTTCGTCAGTTCATATTGATTTATCATATCGTGTTTCGGTGTTCATGCTACGGGGGCAGGGGCTCTATTTTTGAATCATTCGTCAGTCGTTGAGTGGTCATCGAGCGTCGTCTGCGTTCGATTTGGACTGATTTTCGTTTTGTTTTCGACGAAAATCGAAATAAAATAGATTTTAATCGTGATGTTCTATTAATTTTCATCGTAAACGAAACGAAATTCAATAGAAATCGAGCACGGATGCTGTTCGACGAGCGCTCGATGCCAGACCAATGATTCATGAACAGAGCCCCTGATAGCTTACGGGAGTGTAAAAAAGTTTGATTTTTTAGTTATCTTCAAGTTTTGAGTATGTTTTGGATATTGGTATTATTATTGTTAATATATTAATGTCGATAAAATTTCAAGGTAGCCATAATATCCAATATATTTCGACATCTCATATCGATTTATCATATCGTGTTTCAGTGTTCATGCTACGGGGGCAGGGGCTCTATTTTTGAATCATTCATCAGTCGTTGAGTGGTCATCGAGCGTCGTCTGCGTTCGATTTGGACTGATTTTCGTTTTGTTTTCGACGAAAATCGAAATAAAATAGATTTTAATCGTGATGTTCTATTAATTTTCATCGTAAACGAAACGAAATTCAATAGAAATCGAGCACGGACGCTGTTCGACGAGCGCTCGATGCCAGACCAATGATTCATGAACAGAGCCCCTGATAGCTTACGGGAGTGTAAAAAAGTTTGATTTTTTAGTTATCTTCAAGTTTTGAGTATGTTTTGGATATTGGTATTATTATTGTTAATATATTAATGTCGATAAAATTTCAAGGTAGCCATAATATCCAATATATTTCGACAGTTCATATCGATTTATCATATCGTGTTTCGGTGTTCATGCTACGGGGGTAGGGGCTCTATTTTTGAATCATTCATCAGTCGTTGAGTGGTCATCGAACGTCGTCTGCGTTCGATTTGGACTGATTTTCGTTTTGTTTTCGACGAAAGTCGAAATAAAATAGATTTTCATCGTGATGATCTATTCATTTTCATCGCAAACGCAACGAAATTCAAATGAAATCGAGCACAGACGATGTTTGACGAGCGCTCGATGCCAGATCAATGTTTCGAAAATAGGGCCCCTTAAAAGCTTACAGGAGTGTGACAGTCTATTACCAAAACAAAACCAGGTGATTGTTTCATCAAAATTTCGTGCTACGTAAGCGTTGTATGATGCGATCTATGAGTAACTTATTGAAAAATACACGTTGTATACTTACTGAGAATTCTTAATACGCCGACACACCCTTAATTCTATAGCGCCATTTCTTACTGACTTGAATAGCGCTAAGGCCTCCACGTGAGCTAGCTCGTGACATGCCTGCCCGTTTACCGCTAACACTTCGTCTCCTGTAATAATGTACAACGCCCCATATTATATTCATAGGTATTCATTTCAAAGCAATAAAAATATTAATATGATATTTACGGACAATGGCTAATAAAAAGAAGATAAATGTACAATCACATGCTATCGCCTGTAACCATATTAAATTTTATCCTCATAATCTAAACTTAAGCCATCAAAAATTTTTATCAAAAAATTTTAACAAGTAATATGTGAGCCGTACACTAATTTTACTGAGCTCGTTAATAAAAACATTAATAGAAGCTCTAATTGCTTAATGGCGGTAGGTACACACAGCAATACGCTAGGCTTTACATGTTGACCTTGAGACCGCCCTTATGACGCTCGTAATAGCGGCGGCTTTCGTAATGCAAATGTAAAGTCTGACGTGTTGCTGACTGTACATTCTCGGATTAGCCATTATTGAACACAATAATATCAACATGAAATATACATATAAGCGACAAAACTAATTAATAAATTTAAGATATTAATGTCTCTATTTTTAAATATTAATCTATAGGAAATTAGAAAGAATGAAACTCACCAGCCTTAAGTCTCCCATCGTCTATAGCTTGCCCTTGTGGAAGTATGCTTTTTATAAAAATACCAAGTGGACCTCTCGGCGAGTCTCGTCCGCCGACAATTGTGAATCCGAGTGGCTTCTTCCCATGACCCTTCTCGAACGTTATAGTATGGTACGTGTGCGTTGGTGCCCTAGGTTTTCTAGGAAGAGTACAGAAATTCGCAGCAGTCGGTGTCTGTATATCATTTTCACAGTCCTGTTGTTCTTTGAAAGTCTTAGCACTATCCGGAAGGTCAACGTCTACGACATTACTAGCACAACTGAGCGAAAGGCTATCTTTATTCGCACCACCATAGCTAACGACCTGACGGCGCAGCAGCTTATTATTCATGCTGCTGTAACTCGCGTTCTGACCTTTGAGGAAGTGCGAGTGCGCATGCGACGCGCTGTCGGCTGGCTCGTCCGCAGTTGATAGTGCATGGCGATTACACGCCAACTCATCCTGCGACCGTCGACGATCAGTCCTGACGTCATATTTATCAATTCGTTTTTCCTTTCCTAAAATGACTGCGTTTTCGTAATCAACTGAACTCTCGCGCATGAGGCTTTTACTACGTTGAGAAGGTTCTCTTTGTTTAATATCCGATGGTTGTCTCTCACGTTGTCTGCAAATGACAATATCTATTTCTGATGAGCCAGATTTCAGTGCATCTTTTGCTTCCGACATAGTTAGGTCTCGTAGCCTACGGCCATTTACGTTAAGAAGCTCATCGCCTATTCTTAGTGAGCCTTCCCTAGAAAAAAAATATAAATATGATATTAGGAAAGTATGATGTGATATTTTATTGATATTTATGAAGAATTTTAAGAGCAAGAGCTACAAATTATTTTTTTACTACTATATTAATCGAACAAACAGTTGTCGAAGTTTATATAATGTGCTTGCAGTGCTTGATATTTTATAGATACTACTTACTTTTCTGCTAATCCACCGGGCACAACGTGAGCTACTAAATAGCCTACATGCCCTTCATCTGATAATTTAGTTTTCGCGATGAATATTCCCAGTTCATCATTAGGATTTTTTCTTGTAATTCTTACTACTTTGAATTCTGATTTCTCTGTTTTGCTACCTCTTATTGGTTTTCGGCAAGGAGGTATGGGTGGAATTCCAGCGTCACCTAAGCTTACATCTCGTTGACGCATCTTTTGCTTTTCTGTGAGTTGAAGATATTGAGGTTCTGCATAGTCAGTATTACTCTTTGGCATACGCCTAAGTATTTCTTTGCGATCTAATGATAAAGCTCTTTGGGTCTGTCTAGGTCTTGGTTTTGGATGATTATTTCTTTCTCTACTTATTCTACCAGACGATCTTTGCTTCACGTAGCTTTGATCACCAGATACACTCCTACCGTGGCAAGGGGCCAAGGCATTGACATGTGAAGCAGAACTTTCACAACGGGAAGATATTCTATCACTATCAAATATAGACGAGGCAGCAGATTCATTGACTAGAATACCTGAATCAGCATCTTCACAGTCTTGTATTAAAACATTTTCATCATCACAGGAAACTTGGTAGACATCGTCATGGAAAACCGAGTTATGACCCTTTTGAAACTCGTCTAAACCTGGCAATGCACCGTATGAAAAACTCCGTAATTTTGCTTTAACACCACCCCTCTTTTTCCTACTTTTAGTATTAGTTGATTTTAAAATGTTGTCGTTACTGATATTTACTTCCTCATTATTCACGTCATTGGGCTTATATAGCTTAGACAAAAATTTGTTAGTTGAAGACTTCAAATAACGATCGGACATTGCTCGTAATTTTGCTGACAGGCAAGAACTAGGGCCTATGGTATCTTTATCGTTTTTGTCATCCCTAAACTTATCAGTCTTACTATGGGTCTTTAAAACTACGGGCGTATCATCGTAAGGCTCATAATCATCATTGAAGATCTGGTCACTTGATTTCGAAAGTTTGGCACCAACTTTTGTTGCCGTATGATAACGATCACATTCTGAACCTGAGCTATAGCATCGTGTGCCTCTGTTAGTGAATGATTTGCCCTCTCTCCATTGATTTTCAACAGGACTTGTTAGGCTTTTTGCGTAGAATACGTCATCTTCATAGTTTTGCATTCTTACCCAAGGATTTTGGTTTTCAAATTCTAAGTGAGATTCATAATTGTTTGCATACCGATAATGTGTCGAATCTTCTACATGACCAAAGCCACTACATTCACTTCCCGATGTAGATGCGGCATCTTCTCCATGCCTTAATGGACCATTAGATTTAAAACAAGACAGTTTGGTATTTTTAACCTTATCAAGGAGTGGATTTCGCTTTTCTCGATAAACTGTATATTCTTTTTCTAAAGAGCCTCCGCGGTTTTTGCGTGATGGATTGTAACCTTCCTGCGGTGATGTTGGACCGTTTTGTAGTGATATGCGGCGAGTTACGGGAGTCTCATTGCTGCGATGAAATTGATGAGGTGATTTCTCAACGATGATAATCTGATCGCTTAGGTTGTAAAAGTTTGTTTCCACTGAGCCACTACTACTTTTTCGTTGAGGATAGCGGACTGGAGATAGATCTGAAACGAGGAAAATAGTATTGTTAGTGGTAATGATTAACTGTAATTATTACACTTTTATCTAATTAAATAACAATTATAGGTATTATTCTATCTTTTTACTACTAGCTTAATTAAAATCTTCGTCCCACACGTCATTGCAAGGAAAGGAAAAACTTCAACAAACACAGAACATAGAGCTATTTACAATGTTTGTTTTAGTCTGGATTGAACAAAACTTGAGTTTTTATTTAGAATTACAATTTTTATTATGCTCTTGTTTAGAAATAAGGTATTGTACTATTTTGCCCAACCCGTGGTTTTCTAAGCAAACATATACCTTTTCTCCCTATTTAAGTATATTTTCGTGTAACGGAAAAAGTTCAAAGTTTTTCCCAAAGGCGCAATTTATCTCTATACTAAACTTTATGTTACCGTATTATTAGAGAAGTATTTGTAAGTTTCTGAGTAATAGTAGCTTGTCAAGAAAAGCAGTAGTTGGTTTGAGGTTTTGCCATTGTGAAAATGTGTCTTTTGGAGACATTGGTGTCGATTCAGAAACACAACATATTATGTATGTTGTGTTTCTGAATCGACACCAATGTCTCAATAAACTAATTTGACAGGATAAAAACTATCGCCACCTGAGTCGCCACCTCTCCTCAAAGTGACGGCTTTATTTTTAACACTGTCAAATTAGCTCAGTTTAATGTTGTTTTTGTTTTTAAATTCACCCGGCAGCAAATTTTATGTACGATTGGGGAATTCTAAGTAAATAATAGCTCATTTTGTCAGTATAAGCATAGGGTATTAAATTATTATTTTGATCGATTAATCTATTTATTAAATTAAATAGTTTATTTTACCGCCACAGTAGAAAACTCTATGTGATATATTTCACAAATTCTCACTTCTCGTGATCTATAAAGAATGAATAAATTTGCATAGCCTCAGTCAGGTAAGTTGCGTCAAAATAAGTCACAATATTGCGCGAGTATTGCATAAGTAGCGAGTAACCGACATCGACATCCAATTATCAACGACAGAAGTTTGTCATGCGTACGAAATCGCGCGCACGAGTCAACTAACAGTATGTGTGTTAATCGATTAATGTTCGTTATGCTTCTTGGCCTCTTTGAATGTTTGCATGCTGTTAATCTTGTCGTTTGTCGTTCGATGACATTTGCTCATGTTACATTTGTATGGTTGCAGGCAGCTGTGATCGCACCCATTAGGCGGAGTGACCCACCAACACTACTCCTTGGAGACGGTAGCGACGCGCACAATACGCACTTGTGTCAAAGTGGGAAGAGACCGCACAGTCCGACTCCGATCTTGTTTTCAGACTTTCAAACGGGAAGAGTTCCCTATACCTGCAACTTTTTTTACAATGGGGTGCGAGATGTGCACAAACATTTTCCGATAGATTAAATTTTTTTTACAGATATAACATAATAGAGTATGCAAGTGGGTTGACTTCTTAAAAACCCACAAAAGCTTGGGAAATGTCTTTCCTAGCCGGAACCTATAAAACTAACAAATAGATCTTCTACACATCGTATGAACTTACTTATAATTATTAACCATTAGTGGTTTGGTTTAAGAAAAGAAATTATTGTCAATTTTACATTGGTCATCATCATCAGTCTACGTCGATCCCGAACTACTTACAAGCTTTTCTAATGCATACCTTTTTGATACCACTCACTAACTAAGAACTTGTTTAGTTTGTCATACTATCTCCATAGTCACATATTGTCATTTACACCTCTTCCTATCACATTGTAAGAGTGAAATCATCAACGCCAAATCATTGTATGGCAAAAGTAGCACTGCCTTCGTATCGAGAAAATACTCGTATGTGGCACTTATAGAAATTAGCAGTACATTTTCCTTTCTGAGCTACATTCAAATTCTTTTTTGTTAAGATATTAATGTTTGTAAATAATTAACAATATTGTTGCATTACTTATTGTCCTCTAAAACATAAGTGAGGATCAGATAGTTCAACAATAGATCCACATTTCATGTGGATTTATTCATTTGTTTCAATTGTTATTGTTCCTTTTTTGTCTCAATAAGGAAACTCCTTATACTCCTCAGTATAAGGAGTACTAAATCAGTGAGCTTCGATTAAAATTCTCAACAACATGTAACAAGAATTGTAGGTACTTATAACAACTATGGAATGACAATGAATGACAGATAAAATTGTCGTGATATTTGCCTCTAGACCCAGTTCAATTTAACATCGAAAAGGATATTTAGATAAGTAAGTACAAATAATAATAGGTTTATCTAGTCCCTATCTTTGTTGTTGTGTGCAATTCGGCAAAGGGCCGTATAGTCCTCTTTACTTTGCTGATAAATAATAAAGCGCTATTCTATTGAGTCTCGTGTACTCAGCCTATATTTTATATTTATTTTGCCACTGACTAAATAAACAAATACTCAATGTAGCAATATTCAATTTATTCATTACAAATAAAATTAACTACTTATACCATTTTTTTTTTATTATTATAAGACTTACAACATTTCCAAAACTAAAAATTAATTTTTTTGCGGTGCACTATAAACCATAATTGGTTTTTCTGTACACTACAGATTCGTATCGTCATCTCAAAAATAATATGATATATAATATTATGTAGGTGCATGCATGTAACACAATGAAATAAACAGCACGTCACTTTATTCGCTTATTTATTTACTTTACAAAACCTTCACATGCTTCTTATCCTAATCAAAATGAAGAGACATTGACAGAATAGATTTATACACGGTTATTTTTTTATCACCCTGGAAAATATTATGTAGGTATCTATTTTTGAGTAGCTCATAGAATCTGACCTTTTAGCTTGAAGTTTTCTATTAAGCGTTAGAATGCTTCTTGTATTCTAAAAGCGCTCTAGTATACTGTTAACATCGGTTATCCTGTATGTGACTTCCTGACCACAACTGATTGGTGGTTGAAAAAACGAAAGGCTTTATAATTTCCCTCCAAATTGCCAAGTGCCAACTGCCAAGAATAACATTATATAAATCCCCAAGTTAAACCTCGTACATATTTCACACCCACGTCAAACCGCGATATCTATGATGTATGCTTTATTATTTGATAGCAGAATTTATGACCAATTAATAAGAGCCTTACGGTTCGCCGCGATCACGTTGTTTTGACGGGTTTGCTCGATGACCGCGCTAGGCGTTTTCATATCGGCCGGTCGAGAGGACACTCAGATAGGACATGATTGATTTTACGGACTCCAGCATTATTTATTACTGTGCCAATTAGCACAAGTACTAAGTTTTACTACAAATATTTGACATTATGCTTTGATAGCACCTTAACGGTATTGTATTATTTTGTGACTATGCATAAAAAGATAAAGATTTACCAATAGCCAGTCTGAAGAGGATACTTGGCGAGGCGGGATCAATAAGGTGGACTATGAGCGTTATAGTTACGGGTACCTACTTAGGTGACCAGTGGAAGTGTTCGTAAGTTTTTCAAGACCTTGTCCGGTAACGACGCGTCTCTCCTCAGCGTGTCCTCTTCGTCCAATGACGAGGAGAATGCGGCGGTGATGGATTAGCTCGCGCCAAGGCGTTTGTGAGGGGCATCGGTGGGTTTTGGTCGGTAGACCGGTCTTTAGATGGGGACTCTGCCTTCAGTGGCTGTGGAGACTATGGCATAATTGCGTTTTACCATCGCGAGGTATTTATTAGCCGTTTTCTTAGTTTACCGTTATCTCCCGTCGCGCTCGCCCACATCTCTCCCCCCCCTTTTTTTTCTCGGGGGAAATGCGTAACTGCACCGTACCCGCCGTTGGCTAGACGACGAACGTGTGTGGGACTCTCCCGGCAGAGTGCCAGGCCTACCCACTAAAACCCCCCGGTGTTCTCCCTGCCCTTATGGGCGCGCTAGGTAAGTTCCGCACTGCGACTCCACTATCCACGCGCCCGGGCAAGCCCGACCAACTGGTCGGGCTATTGCCAAGGGGGATTGCCCGAAAACACCAGAGCAATCCCCAGACGGAGGGCCTTACGGCGGCGTGCAGGGGGCCAGCCGTGCACGCAGGCCTCCACGGCAGGGTCAGAATGCCCATTTAGTATGACGAGCTTTGCGATTCTACCCTACTTTCTTTCTTCCCTAGATAAGAAGTAGGACATGTTGAGTTTATATTGTTTGGCTATGACCGTTATGTAACAAGGTGCTGCCACCTTACGTATTTTAGTGCTACTCTTCCGTATCTATAAAAACTGTATATATGTTTGGTGTTTTGGTCGAATACTTATAAGAGATGTAGGTTCGAGCTTTGCAAATAAAATGGCTGAAGTTTGAATATTTGTGTTTTAATAGGACATAGTTTGTATGATCGAAGATTTTATGCTCCATAGCTCAACTTTTATTAGCTCAACCTAGTTGATCAGTAGGCTATCCTATATGTATTTAAAAATACCTAGATGTCACACTAATAATAATAGATAAGTTGCTTACTAATTAATTTATTGCGATTCAGCACCAAGCGAGGACGAAGAGACGAAAAGCATAAAGGAGGAAATGCTGTGTTTTACTCAACTCATGATAAACCTTAAAAAGAGACTCTGAAAATATAGTCTATAAAAAAAGTTACGAAGTATTAGTTAATCAGCGGGTATTACCCATTTCTCAACAATTCATAGTTCAGCAATTATTTGAGCCGTTGGTATTACCCACTGCCCAATTTTATGCAGTTGAGCAATCTAGCTCAGCAGTGGGGAAGAAAGGGTTTTATCTGTGACGCATTTGATAGCGGCAAACTCGAAGTGAAGAATAGCTGATGAGCATTTCCTAACGTTAAAAAAAGTACCAATGTGGCGAACAAAGACCCCAAAAAAGATTCACTCACCACCTCTCACTCTCACCTCTGCATTAAATCATCTCATACTTTGGTGTGCTGGTAGGCAATAAATCAAACAGATACGAGGCACTTAAGGGACGGATGGTTGCAAAAAAGAAAATCAAATCTCTACGCAACACTAACTAAATTGTAGGAGTACTAGGACGAGAAAATGTTTTCGATATCGAGAGTAACTTTTTTAAATCAATTTATGCGGGACGCGGGTAGAGTTAGTTGGAAACTACGGCGACCGGGTACGGACTTCCGGGACCACCCGATGCCTGTGTTTGCATAACTTTCTTCCTCTGACTATTTTCCAATAGGGATTTTGTAATATACCAGGTAATATTTGACATTGCCCATACCAAAATACCTGTTTTTAACCGACTTCAAAAAAGGGGGTTGTCAGTTTGACCTGTATGTTTGTCCGCGATTATCCCGCGTTTGGCTGAATCGATTCTGATGCGGTTTTCAGAAAAGTATTTGTTACATTTAGGAGAAGGTTTTAGTATTTTAAATTAACTAAAAAGGTTGAAAAAAAATATTTTTAACAAAAACTAAAACCTACTTCAAAAACACCAAAAAGTCAATAATGATATAAGAATACGAACATCATAGTTTTATATTGAAATCCGTGCCACGCTTAGAGCACAAGGTGCCAAGCAATGATCACTTGGAAAGTCTTAAAAATATAAGAACAATAAATGTAAGTAGGTACTTAGTAAAAATTTGGCACCAACTTCAATATAAAACTGTAATGTTGTTTTTGAAGTCGGTTTTATTTTTCGTTAAAATATTTTTTTATTTAAGGCGCTATATCGAAAATATTGGTTACTTTTAATATAATGTCATAGGTAACTGAGAGAACTCACAGATCTGAAAGTCAAATATGTGTTTCTTTATATCTTTAACTAGTCACGAGCAGAACCGGAAACGCGATTTAAAGATTTTGCCTCGATACTTTTTATTTTTGAAATTACCTCTTAAAAATAACAATATTCAGGATTACTAGTAAACGGTGTTAGGTATTCATTAAAAAGTTCCTTAAATAAGTAGCCATCATCAGTATCCAGAATCGTACAGAAGCATTTTTTTCTAATCATTATAGTTATTTTTTAATAAAATAATTTGTATTTTGTCGCTTACGTCGGTAACTTCTAAACGATCTGATTGCATGCGGGCGCAACGCATTCACGACTTTGGTTACATAGATATAAAGACTAGCTTCTTGAGCACGGGGGGCGCCGCGTTTACGTATAGACCAGCCCCCTAACCATGATCGCTTAAAACAATATTAAAACCGCGCTGAGAGCGGGATGGCGCTATACGCAGCAAGAGCGGTGTCTTTGTTTTAATATTGTTTTAACCTTGCTATAAGCGATCATGGTAGGGCCCCTGGCCTCCCATTGTTCGATTCATTTTCGATATAGCGCTTTAACTAGAGCGTACTAGAGCACTATGACGCCGAAACGTGGACGCTGACAGCGAGAATAGCTCACAGCTTAAAGTAGCTTAATGAGTGAACTTAAGGAACAAATTATAATGATGGAATTTTTAAAAGACAATACAACTACATGTGAGGTGTCCACTTGATCCTCTCGATGCTAATCAAAGGTTGAATAAGGTGACAAATTCACGGAAGATACTCAGTACCAGTAACATAGCCGATCTCCAAAAAAGAAAAGGCATGTCTTTTGTCAACTTTAGTTATTTTTAAGTGTTGACAAAATTTGAACTCGTAATTTGAGTTATTTACATTAATAAAGCGTCGGTGGCGCTGTGGACTCGTCACTTGCCTTCCAATCGGGAGGTCGGGGTTCGAGACCCGCCATGTACCAATGTGTTTTTCGTTTCGAATTTCATATGTACATTTGTCTGACGCTCCTACGGTGAAGGAAAACATCGTGAGGCAACCTGCATACATCTGCGAAGAAATTCAATGGTGTATGTGAAGTCGACCAATCCGCACTGGGCCAGCGTGGTTGACTAAGGCCTAATCACCCTAACATAGGGTAGGCTCGAACCCCTCGGTGGGGACGTATATGAGCTGTGATGATGATGATGATGATGACATTAATAAAAAATATGTAAGAATACGGAAAACTTAGCTGACTACGAGGTGCAATTAAATAATACTCCTTGTAACGCTCAAAAATAAACTGGTACTGTTTAATAAATATAATGATAGATATTTTGAAATGCATGCTATTCTTCAAATATCACGATAAAAAATACAATCACGAAGACAGTCGTTAATATGGATGTCTAGTCTTTTGGCTCGTGACTAATATATAACTCTACATAGAAATAGACTTTAATAATTATTCTTAGTCCAATAGATCTTAATTTTTAAATCAGAATGCACGTCTACAGAAAATATTATATCCAGATAAACGTTAGAATGTAATTTAAAACTACTTTAATGCTGCCGAATCTGTTATTTTATTACAACATTATTACTTCTTTCGGCTTAAAAAAGTTATTAACTTATATACCTAGAGTTCAAGCTTTTTTTTCTACTCAATATTTCAAAGAATGGAATCGTGTTGGATATTTAAATCGATTTTCTCGCTGGTTCATTGGCTAACTATAAAGGAAAGCAAATCTTTGATATTACAAATATAATTTATGCAACATCACACTGCTGCGGGAAGTGACAATGTCGTAAGGTTGTAGGCGGCTTAAGATACATAAGTAGTTTTGTATTTGGTACATTACACCAACACAGAGTGCAGTTGAAGCGAAGTGGGCGAATGTCCTAATTGCTGTAAGGAGCAATTTGACACCATGTTTATAAGGGAGAAAGAATTTAATGGCTGTCCACAACAATGGAGTAATTTAGTGGATTGGGAGACGTATGCCTGAAATGTAAGTAGCCTAATCAATTAAAGTGTTACTTGCAATTGAATTAATGTGTTACTTGCAACTGAAAGTGTTAGTTGCAATTGAATCAAAATGTTAAACGAAATCATACAGTTTTAAGCTTTACAGAACACGATTCCCTTTATTTTTTAGATTTAAATCCGCATGCAAGTATCTTAGAACAGTTTCACGAATAACAATATAGAAAAAAGTATTAAAGAACGTTATATAGTACATAATACGTAACAAATTCTATGCGAAGTAAGTATTCACCAGTAAACTAGCTTTGCACATCTTAAGCCTATTTACGTTCTCCAGCTGACCAGCTGAGTCGATTGAGAGACGGTATAAGTAGGGATTTATTTAAAGTTTCTTCCTCTTCGTAAAAGTGTGATTAAATATGTAAAAATCCCTTAGGTTGGATAATAAAGTTCCTTTTGAATACGCGAGTCGAAATGAGTTGTAAGTATTCTAAGCGTACATCGTATTTAACTACATTATTTTGAATAATGGGTTTTCTTTAATGTTGGAGATGGTCTACATTCATTAGTGATATTTGTTTTATAGGTATTCACCATTTATCATTTGCTAATAAGTTTTTATTACTTCAAATTTTGATATTGAATGTTATTTATGCTGATATCTACATTTTTTTAACCTATACAAAGAAAAGATTCAACAATTCTTTTCCTATAATTAATAAATCTTTTATGAAAAATATTTATGCTAATTGGCTACGTGATATGTTTCTAAGACTATATATATTCAAGTATTATTCATTGAAAATAAGTTTTTTTTTAAATTAGACTTTTCTTTCATCTTCCACGTGTAAATGCTCACCTAATTTGCTAACAGGTGCATTTTTCTCGCCTTGCATTTTCATATACAAGACATAATGCAGACTCAAACATTAACTAAGATAAACACCCAACCATAAATAAGATGTATGCAAATACAAATAAAATGAATGAAAAAAAGTTGACTCTATACCTGTTCGGAAATTGCAAGAGCCTTCTCGAGAAAAACAAAAATTTCTTGAATTACCAACATTACAATAATAGTATTTTACAAATATGAATTGAATTTCATAGAAAATATATAGAATTGTAATAGAAAATAAATAAATATAGAGTAATTGGAACCGTTATTCAAATCAAATACATTTATCCAATAACCACAACTTTTACTTATGAACGATAATTATCACATTTTTGTCAATCGTAAGGAATTTTATCTATCATTTAATCAGTATCAGTTTAGTTTGTAATATTATGTTTTTTAAATAAGTACATTCTTGATTGTAACTTGAAATTTATTAAAGCTATGTTCATTAATATTGTATTGAATTTATCGTAGGAACGTACACAACTAGTTTCATATTTTGACATGTTTTGGTCTAATTCTCGTATTTCATTTAGACGTCAACATGTAAAAGTCTAATTTGAATGGCGATTTTTGGATTTGCATCAAATCAAGTAAGTTTCATTTAGTTTCTTACCGATTCTGGATCTTCTGGCGGCGTGTTGCTCCGACTCTGGCGAGACGGCCAGCAGCCTCGGCGGCTCACCTTTCTTGAACCACCGCATCTTCACTGTTCACACCATCTCGCCCTCACTGTAACCAACAGATTGTATGTTTCACTATTCCATAAATACATAGCCTGCATCGTATCTGCCCTCTTATTATGTAACTTAACCTTTCCTCAGTTGTCGAGGAGTCGAGGTGAAGCTCGCTTTCACCTTCCTCCTTACCAAAAAATTGTCAAGATATGTCAATCATTGCGACATCAATTAAAGGCTCGGTAACTATATTATATTATTAGCTTTCTACTCGCGTCTTCGCCCGCGTTATTTTAGTTTTCCCGTGGGATTTTTTCCCGTAGGAAAATTACCCTATGTCCTTCCTCTGGTCTCAAACTATCCCTATACCAACTTTCATCAAAATCGGTTCAGTAGTTTCGAAGCCTATTCAATACAAACAAACAAACAAACAATCAAATCTTTCCTCTTTATAATATTAATATGGATAAAGCTGTAGCAAGAATTGACACCGATACTGTCCATTTGAAAGCTATCGTGACAGGAATTTATACGTTAAAGGTATTATACTTATTTTGTCATCGACCTATTTGTGATTTGATCGGCTTAGTAACGTTAAGCTGTCATTTTGGAAATTTTAGCGAATTTCATCGTCTAAAAATAATTTGATTTTTACTATAATACTTGGCGTCACATTTAACAACTTTCGGTATGAATAAGTAAATGCATATTTCACAATAACGCGAAAAACAAGACGTTAAGTCTTTTCTGACGGACTTTGGCTCTTTGATTTATGTTGAACATTTTGATTATTTCAGCAATGCAAACACTGCATGTGTTGACATTATTATAACACACTAGGGCCGATTTTTCAATCGTTAGATATTATTTATCCAGCGAGTAATGTTGACGTTTTGACAGATTTACATAGATTTACTGTCAACTTGTCAAAGTTATTCTCTGGATAAAAGTTTTCTGAGGGTTGAGGTAGACTGGACCTTTATATTGGGCATTCTAAAGACATGTTAGTCAAAAGGGACAGGGGGCCTAGACAAAGTAACAATTCAAAATGATAACGATGTTCAAAAGGAACAAAATTTATAGGAATGATTTCACATCACGAATAATTTGATACATTGCCGTTCGATAGAGACTTATAATAAGCGTCGATGGCGTATATAGTGCGTAAGGCCGTCACCTTCCAATCGGAAGCGGGTAGCGCTTCGAACCCCGCCACGTACCAATGTGTTTTCAAATTTTGAATTCATATGTACATTCATTCGACGCTTTTACGATGAAGGAAAACATCGCAAGGAAACCTGCATACACCTGTGAAGAAAGAATTTCTTTACAGGTTGTGTGTGAAGTCGACCAATTTGCACTTGGTCAGCGTGGTTGACTAAGGCCTAACCGCCGCTTTAGGCTTGGCTCGAGCCCCTCAGTGTGAGGGGACGTATATGAGCTGTTGATGATGAGAGAACGTATAACGTAATCGAAACGGACGCGAAAGTTACTTTGTCTAAGACCTCAGTGGGTCTAGACAAAAGCGACATGCTTATTTTTTCAAAGTCGTTCCGCAGAAGAATGACATTAGTAGCTAATGAAAATAGCGCGAGCTTGTGACAAAGCTAATGTCATTTCCATACATCTTTTATACGAAACGACTACGGCAAAATAAGGCTGTTTCCTGTGGCTTCCTCAAACCGCATGATGGCAGCTAAAGTTCCGATGTTTGTCTTACTTCGCAGATAAGTCTAGTAGGACGTTACCGGCATGCAGTCTACGCAGTCAAAGTAGCAAGCGCATACTGATATTAAATTAATGAAAATATTATTATAGTGACCGCAATAATAACACATGAATCAAAACACACGCGAGCCATCCATTACCAAGCAATTCACATTACTTACTCCAACAATCTCACGGCTCTATAACAAGGAGAAACTTGGCTGTACCATTGCAAGAAAGTTTAACTGTTTAATTTATTAGTAGGAAATCATATTTATTCTCACAATTAATTACAATTAATTCAGCACTGGTCTTCTAATCGGGGGGTTCGGGGTACGATACCATTAAGTCTTTATGATTATTATTTTCAATCGTGATGTTTTGAATATGCATTCGAAAATATGGTTTAGTAGATAAGTTAATCTAAATAACGGCTCCTTATGCTTATTATTTTTTGCGTTCAAGTGAATGGCTATAATTCTGGCATATTTTTTATTAATGATTTTTGTTTTTGACGCCATCGGCATATAATTACATTTATGGAAAGAACACAATCTTTTAGCGTCGATCGGCAATGTTACATAGACTGTCTCGTCTATACATATGACTTTTGATTGAAATTAAACCCGGTATGTACAAATGAAAGAGCAACCAACGAACAATCTTAATATTTGAAACGCCATGTACAGTTTTTTTATCATTCTAAGTGAACGAAGAACCATTAGTCCACGTCTTTTTTATTACTGAGATAATATATGCAGTGACATTTTTCCAGCTAATTAATTTAACTTTAATCTTGTCACCGGATTAACGGTGACACAGCGGGATGTCCAATTAGCTAAGCTGAGCTGTCGAAACATCGATCATCGTATCTTATGAGCTATCGATAACGTAAGTATCGAGACCTGTTCGATTGCGATCACGTAACAATGGTTAACCTTGCTCGCGGCTCGTTGTGTAACGGAATTATGTTTTTGCAACATGCAAAGGCAAGGGATACTGCACCCGTCCGAGCCATACTTATGGAACGTTGAAACGCCTTACTCAACCCCTCATAATCGTTCAAATGATACGGGTATTTCGTCAGTCTGTACGCTATGTGTAATCGATTTATTTGTACAGTCCATAGCGCATCAAGCAACCTTGCTCTACGATAACCGCCGCTATTAGAAACGACACAGGCTCAAACTGTAAAGTACCTGTTGTGTGTACGATAAAAATTCTTCTTTTACACAAACATTTTTTAGGCCCACTTGCAGCAATTTTGCTAAATATCGATTTAACTAAAATTAGATTTACCCCATAAAAGAATAACACATTTTTTTATCTAGATATAACATTTTTGTATGGGCTAAATCTAGTTTTAGTTAATTGAGATTGAAGTAAAATTGCTGCAAGTGGGCCAAAAACACAGTTTTGGTAATCTTCTTCTTCTTTCTTCTTATCTTCTTCTTATATATAAAAATGAAACGCTGTGTGTTTGTCTCGCAAAAACTCTGAAACGGCTCGACCGATTCTTACGAAATTTTCTGTGTGTATTTGAATAGGTCCAAGGAAGGTTTAAACGTACAGTTAGACCAGGTAGGTGGCGCTGCAATCGAGCAGGACGACGTCTGCAGGGCCCACTAGTTCCAAATAAATATGTTTCACGTAAAAATCGCTGAACGTATTGCGATTAAACTTGCTGTGTATGTTCTTTAACAAAAACCCACAATAGCAAATAGGCTACTATTCAAATCATGGTACCTTGTCATAATGAATTCATCAAATTTGTTAATACTGTTAAAATTGTTAATACCGTAAAAATATGATAATTATGGTTAATATTTGAATTGTTTATTTCATTACCTTACTCTATGAATACCGCCTTGTATCAGAGTTTCAATTTAAGCTAAAAATACTGTATTAGGAAGCAGAAGCTCCATATCATTAAACATTATTCTCAAAACGCAACCTTAACAGGTAGTGAAAAAGAGGTTTCTAAAATGTCGGCTATAATTGAAAAATATTGTGGTGGTGTCGATATCCAGCGTGAACGTAAACCAAAATACAATACAAGCTTACCCAATAATAATATCAAGCTTGAATCAGAGATTGCAATCGGTTAGCCAAAGCACAGATTAGATAATAGTTACTACGTAACAGATACATCACTCCCATAGAAACGCTCGAATCGTTGTAATAATAATAGCCAAAACCGACAGACAAAAGTCACTGCAAGAAGAAAAGGTCTCTATGACCGCGCGCCGAGAGTCGAGATTCCCGCGTACACCGCGTGATTGCGTCATCGAGCGAAAACTTAAGGGTTGTACAAAGAACATAAACAAAATAGTCTAAGTAAAACTTTAATGTTATTATTTTATTGATATTCATAGGATTATAATTAAATAAAGTGATTGCGAGGAAAGCCCCAGAGTATTTAATAATTAATATTGCAAGAATATGGTAAAATACATGATTGGTGTTAATCATTACATTATTCCTCATAATTTACTTCTAAATTGGCAGTGTGCATATATTTAAAAATTTACAATAGTATATGTAAAAAAATAAGAGAATAGAATATAACTTTATCGTCATTAATACATTTCAAAATTATAAAAAATACAAATTATTAAAAAATTACCAATCCCACCCAAGGCGAAATTTTTTCTTTATTGATTTTATTCATTTGTCAAATTACAAACGATTAAAAAAATACGAATTATTATGAAAAATACATGATCGTTGTTTTTTTTTCATGTTTGAACTCACGGTTATTCAATTTTACTATGGAAAATATCCTGAATCGTATGAATAATTCTGATAAATAGGCAATCTTTTAAAAACAGTAGTAAGGTGGAATATATTTTTTTTGTAAGAAATCAAATAACCGGTTGATCGAGACTTTATTATTTTTTTTTATAAAACTAAGTAGGCAATCAAGCAGGCTGCCTATTTTTTTATACAAACAACAGAGAAGCTGTTGGCTTTCATCTCAGCCGATGATAAGTAACGAAAAGGTCTAAGATGAAAGTAAGCTCAACCTGAACTCCTCAGCAAGTGAGGAACTAGACTGAGGACTGAAGATTGTTACTATGGCGACGAATTACTATCTAATTAGTTCGAACTACTTCGAATTTCGACTATGAAAAAAAAAATAATTTTTATTTGTCTTTTAACAACGACATCCAATAGCTTCACAGTATAAATTAACCACCGTATTGTTAATCAAGTTTATTAAATTAAAATTATTGTGTGTAATTATTGTGTACTTTTTTCACATCAACATTTAACTGAAAATTTTCGAAAAAATTATTCGATTTAGGTATTAAAATCCCGTTTTTAGTTTTGAAAAGAAAATTATAAATAAAAAAAATAATTGAAAAAAAACTAAAAGAAATTAAAAACCAAATTAATATAATAATCAAAAAAGCAATAAAATAAAGGAAAAAAACAATAAAAACAATAATAAAAAAAATACAAAAAAAATTACAATATTCGATAATAGTCTCGCGGGCGCGGCGGGTGGCGGCGGCCCTCTGCCGGTCAGCGCGCCGGCGCGCTACTTAGCGGTAGGTATTTATAACGCTGCATTGTGCGAGTGACGGGGGCCTGGCCAAAGGTAGAGACGACGTGACGAGATACAAAAGGTACTGTGAATTTTAATTTGAACCGCAAGGGTTTTTCATCATAAAACTTTGCAATCATTCAGCACGAGTTGTTCAATGGGGTACGGAGTTTTGTGCGTGGTTTGCAAAATCGTCAATGCACACGAAAAAATGTAAAATTTTTAGGTTACTAGATTTCGCCGCATGAAGCTGTTTCTTTGGTTTATAGCTACTGTCACTATTTTTTTTAACAAATAATAGAAAATATACCAGATGTTATGTGTAAGTTGATTAATTTTGAAATAAATATTGAAAAGTGGCATGGAATTTGTATCACACTGGCGACTTGCCCGCGGCTTCAGGAGAGTGGTTTTTGAGGATCTCGTACCTCAAAAGGAAATAACGGAATCTTTGAAGGATCACTTCGCCGTGCGTCTATCCGTCTGTCAGTCAAGACTTTTTTCTTGGGAACTACCTATTTCTACGATACGAGTATCAATATTATCTGTGACGTATAAAACAAAATCGCTTCCCGCCATCTATCCTTTAGATCCTCTCTGTACGCTATCCTTTAGACTACGCAACGGATTGTATGTGGTTCACCATCATGTAGATAATTAATTCTGAACGGTGAATACCATCTACCCGCCCCGGTTTTATACGGGTTATAAGTACTTTTATATAAAAACCGACCAAGTGCGAGTTGGATTAGCAAACTGACGGTTCCGTATAAATTTATCTAAGTATACAATGTGTAACAAAAACCCTGAGAACCCTTTTAGGAGCATGTTCAGAATCGATAAATAATAGAAATGGTGTCGTTGAAAATTCGAAATTGTAAAATTATTTTTCTAATTCCTCATACATTTTGTTTTCACGGACCTAACTGTTTGTATGGGTGATTTAAAAATTAATTTAACAATTTTGAATTTTCAATGACGCCATAACTTTTATATATGTCGATTTTGAACACGCTCCCAAAAGGGTTCACAGCGTTTTTGTTACACACCGTATAAGTTCCTAACTATGTACAGTCGGCTTCAAAAGTAGATAAACATTTAGATAAACATTAGTACCATGTCACACCAACTATTAACAATGCAATATAGGTGTAACCATACTAATAAAAGGAATCGTTGGTGTGACATGGCACTAAATCTGCTAAAAATGCTTATCTACTTTTGAAGCCGGCTGTACATGTTTTGCGGTTTTCAGTTTTTTTTCCTTAACATGTGCTATAAGACCTTGCTTCTTGTCAAATTTTGAATCTAGGGCAACAGGTAGTATTGGTTTCGATTAGGTCATGATTCCCTTGTGAAATCGCAAAATATGCGATATAAACGCTTGTCTTTTAATCGCGTTGGCTTACGTTTGATTTTTACACAGCATACAGAAACTTTAAACCCGAATGTTTGATATAAATTTCAGCTTGACACCATTACGTGTTCCCGAGGAAAAGCGGGTCTTGACAGACAGACGGACGACGAAGTGATCCTATAAAGGTTCCATTTCTTCCTTTAGCGGTATGGATCCCTAAAAAACATGTCTACCTTCACTATGTAATCATTATGTCCTCTACTGGATTTCGTTCGAAGCACTCTCACTCACTTGTAATATGTGCTTATTTATGTGACAGATTTCCCTATAAGTAGAGATACGTGAGTAATGGCTATGGGTAAGGGTTTTATTGGTTTCCATATATTAGTAGAGTGAGCAAATACTTTTGTTTAGTCAATTTCTTTTATTGTATATGTGATTTTGATTTTATATCCATAAAACAGAGAGCTTATGATGCTCATTCATGTATCTCATATAACACATTTCGTCGTTTCGTTATAAGTTATCGGTAAGTTTGGTGTAGACTACATGTAATTTTTTTATTAAGCCTATTTCGTGTGCCACTGCCGAGCAAAGCCCTCCCTCCCTTGTCTACACCGCTTCCCCTCCAATATTGTATCCACCTATTTAACACATTTAATATGTCATAATAAAGTTATAATGGGTGTCTCATAATTTAGCAAAATCTAATTTGAATAGAAAAAATAGATTTTTTAATAGAAAGTTTAATTTTTTTATTGCTTGATAGAGTATACAGATTGGGGTTATGTACGGAATAGCACGTCGGATAAATGCTCACCACGGCTTTGCTGGCAATTACGCATTCTTTTATTCCAATTTTCTATGACCGTTTCGCATAAATGTGGCTGAATTTCATTAACAAACCACCGAATTTCCTCCTTCAAGGCGTTGTTGGTCATGGGCTTGTTGGCATACACCTTTGATTTTAAAAAATCCCCAAAGAAAGAAATTACATGGCGTTAATTCGCAAGGGATGGCCAATTCTGATCGCAAAAACGGCCGATTACACGATTTGGAAAAAATCCAATTAAAAGAATGCGTAATACTTGCTAACACAGCTGTGGTGGCCATTTATCCGACGTGCTGCTATTCCATACATAACCCCAATCTGTATACTTCATGAATCAATAAAAACAATTAAACGTTCTTATAAAAAAAATGTGTTTTCTATTAAAATTACATTTTGCGTAAATTATGGGACACCCGTTATGTTTCGTCACGTGTATTTGGCCACAATATGTACCAAAGAATAAAAAGTGTATAAAGTTGCAAATGATTTAAAAACCATTTACTCTGCAACTCTCATGAAGGTGGAATTTCTCAATGAAGAATACCAATGCGATCTTGTTCGATATTCAAGATGCAAAACGACATAGGTATCGCTTATGGAATGGCTAATGAATCTGATAAAATTTGCAATCTCCGGAAGCTGTTCCGACGGGAAAATAATAAAACATCCGCATTTACCTGTTTATGATTCGCGTTGCATATACATGCGGCATTTGCCTTTGTTTTTTTACATTTAAAAGAGTAGAGCAATATTTCCACATAAAGTTTTATTATTTAGCCACTTATTATCAATAAATCAATTAATAGCCATAATCCTTCTACGATCGTCGAGACGTCGACCCATCATCGGCATCGGTTCGCAGGGTGTCCTACTCTACGCTTGCCCAAACGCAGTCTCCACTCCAACACTCGTCTGCTCCAACGATTGTCGGTTCTACGACGGCAAACGTGACAAACAATTGTTATAGATCCCAGGTAATAAAGTGCGATCTGATTGCCACTAAATCATCATAAATTCGAAAAACAGGCGCCGATCTGCTATTACCTATACTGATAATGAGATTTTTTATAAAGTTTGATTAACGTAGGGTGGAAGATGTATAAAAGTTGCGACATAAAGTGTATTTTTGACAGCGATGCTTTACTGTAGCTTGAATAAAGTTTCGAGAGATCATAGATATTTATTAATGTTAAGTTAATAACTCTATCTAAGTAGCCGTATCTAAGTAACAATAGTAATCTTGATATGTAAGTATCATCAATCTTGATATATCACACCTTTTATTTGTATGGAACATTGATGATAATAATCTTTTTTATATGGCTCGTTGAAGACGCAGTTTTGAACCATGCCCGCCTAAAACTTTTTATTTATATTTCTATACAAATCTCATACGATTTCATGCTGCAAATTTGACATATATTTGATTAGGTAGGTACGATACATACATAGAATCACTCGATTATTCAATCTAAGTACAGAAAATTGATAATGCTGCAATGAGCAGTAAAACGTAATAAAATTATGGAAACGTTGCGAAGTCCGTTAACCCTAATGGGTTCAGAACAATAGGTTCTAACTATCGACCGTCACTTTTATTGATGTTACTCTGCACAAAACCGCTTCCAGCTTTCTCATCTGACTTTGTTCTTTGTTGCGGTTATGCAAGAATTGTATTTCAATTTGCACACGACTGTACTTGCATTCGGGTTTAGGTAATGTGTGGTTCATTAAAAAGGTGTTTGCGGTAGTCGGCATAACGATCTAAACTTAAATATATAATTTTACAGTTCTAATCGCCTGTTACATGTAATACTGTGACAAATATAATGACATTGCACTTCGCTAGGCAAACTTAAAAATATGGTAGAAGATAACCTACTAAATGTGATACTGTCTTTTATTTTCACGAGTCCTACACATTTAAATAAAACTACACTTTTCGGTTTTACGTTGCGTATATTTAGCTTTAAAACATTTTAATTATTTAGCCCGACCTTATCCCTGATGAACATAGGCTACAAACTTATTTTTCCTAGGGGAATATATAAAATTCCCACGGGAAAACAAAAAAACCCGAGTGAAACTGCAAGCGGAAATCTAGTGTGTAGTTAAGGAACTTATATAATTAGATAAGTTCGAACGGAACGGAACCTTCGATACGTGAGTCTAACTCACTCGCACTAAGCCAGTTTTTTTATAAACTAGCTCCAGCCCACGGTTTCATCTGCGTGGATTTCAGTTATGTTGCAAATTCGCTTATATCACTCGGAGAACTCATCAAAATTCGGGAAGAAAATAGCCTATGTCCTTCCTCAGGGCTTAAACCATATCTAGTCCAAATTTCATCAAAAGATGGAGAGAGTTTATCGTTATAGTTATCGTTTATAGTTATCATTTATAAAAATCTCCTGTCACAGTATTTGTTATCGAACTCCTCCGAAAAGGCTTGACCGATTTTTATGAAATTTTTTGTGTAAAATTGGTAGGTCTGAGAATAGCTTGTAGGCTATTTTTTACCCCTAGCACACCCCGGACACTCCATACAACGTTCGCAAATCAATTACCTATTACAACTACATAAGCAAATGACGTTTGTACACGCGCAAATGTGTGCGTGGAATCTAAGAGCGTGATTATCAATCGAATTGACGCGAGGAGTGCAGCGACTGCCTTCTCTTTTACCCGCATAGCGCTATCTCTGTTATCGGCCGGCGCTAGCGTCTACTCGGTGAACGTGAAGTGTCGCCGCGCCCGAGCGAAAGCGCGCGCCCTTGTTTATGTGTCAGTGATATCTACAACGAAGTGCGGGGTGGGGTGAGGTATTTGATATGAGTGCGGGGAGGTGAGTGGCCGTTCCGTACGTAGTACTATTATATTTTCTGTGCCCCTAGGTGATAAGGGTTGCTTATCTAATAAATGTTGAGCTTTATTAAGGTGCAACGTTATTCGCGGGGGACAGCTATTATTAATTATAATTGTAAAATATTTGATATCACCTATCTAAGTCATATTAAGAAATCGTAACCATAACATTCATACAACACGGAAGCAATGTCCAGCATTTTCAGCAGTTTTTACATTTAATATTATGAAACACTGCTTCTAACAAAACCTCCCAGGGGCTGATTCTAGTGCTCAGATGCAACAACTTTTTGTATGGGACCAACATCGATATCTAAAAAAAAACACTTCCCCATACAAACTAGGTTAACTGATTGAGACTTTAGTATGGGAAAGTGGATTTTTTTTTGCGATTTCGATGTTGGTCCCATACAAAAAGTTGCATCTGAGCAATAGAATCAGCCCCTGGGAGGTTTGATGGTTCATTAAAAATGACCCTGTATAGGTATTAAGTATTCAATGTTGACTTGATCGACAAAAATAAATCTCCTTATGTGATTAACCAGAACCAGAAATGTGTGCTTACAAATGTAAGTGAACCTAATTTTAACGTTAACGTTTGTATTTCAGTTTCAATAAATGATTCACGCTTAAGGCTATTTATATTGCAATAATTCTCAACTATGTTATTTGATTTATACCTATTTAAATACACCAAATTTACTTTTCTTGGTTATTGCAAAATGAGTATGTGTATCTCGAATGTGTAAGTATCTCTTTAATACCTTTCTAAATTGGGAACATAAAAACATTTTGTATTTTAGTTTTAATAATTGATTCACGCTTAAAATTCGTTTATATTCCAGCATTTCTCAACAACGTACTTTGATTTATACAATTTTAGTTACACTACATTATAATTTACTTCGTTCCTACAAAACAAGTGTGTATATCGTCCCTCTTCCATACCTTTCTATGTTGGGAACATAAAAACTTTCACGTCAACCATGTGACATCTTTTAAACATGGCGCCGCCAGCTCTACCTTAGCAAGGTGTTGGATAGCAGGGAAACGACTGTGAATGATTCATGAGACCCACGATGATGTCAGGCGTGGTTTACGAGTCCAAACCAATAAATTCACCAGAAGTTGCTTGTCATTCCAGTCACTAGATTGGTGGGCGAAATATTGTGTGGTTAGGATGGCTACCTTAAATCGATCTGACTTCATAATCACTATTAGAATATTGTTTTCGTTCAATATCCTTATTAATGAAACAGAGAAACACCACTTTTATTTGTGTTGCAAAACTATTTGTCAATATTTACGAACCCTACCTATTCATCTTAGTAATTTTCGTAATTTATGAATACATAAATGGTTGTTTTGGGAAATTGCCATACTTATAGGTAGCTTCATTTAACCCAAGATTTACTTTTTTTTTACATACGACAGATAAGCTCTTTGCCTTCATCTCACCTGATGATAAGTATCGATAAGGCCGAAGGTGGAAGCGAGCTTCACCTGGACTCCTCAGCATCTGAGGAACTGGCTATCTTACCTCTAATTGTCGGAACACAACAATGCTATAAACATTATTAGTATGGCGACAAACTTAGGTAAGACGGTGGTAGCTAGCCAGTCGGGCTCAGAAGCCCTACTATCAACCAAACCAAGCAGAAAAATTTCTGTCCCCATGGGGAATCGAACCCCGGACCTCCCGATCAACACCCGGTGGCCTCAACCACTGGACCACGGAGGCGGTCACTGTTTACTAAGCGAACCCTACGTGACTTGCCATTTACATTTATTTTTAAATGTTATTATTATTAGGTACATATTAAACTTATATGGTTTTTTGACTTACCACGATCGACTGCACGTATTGTCGCAATCGACCGGCTTGACAACACTGCTATTTAAAGCAATAGGGCCACCAGTTGCTACTAATATGTTATGCAATTATGTAATTGTGCAAGAAAAAGAAGCTAGTTATTATGTTTATGTTTAATATGTTACGTGTTTAAATGAAACATGTTCATTTAAATCATAGATTGACTCTATGATTCTATGAAATCATAGAGCCAAGCTTCGCATGATCGAATTTCGACGAATTTGAATTTGTTTCACATTACATCGATGAAGTAAACAATATTTACTTCAGCTGCTACTTATATATTATGCAATTATTATTATATATTTGATCAAAAAATGTAGGTACCTAGATGCTAAGTTTAATTTATTATTCAAATAAAACATATCTATTTAAATCATAGAGCCACGTTACCCTTAGCATGATTACATTTCGACGAATTTTGAAGTTAACAGTATTTACTTATATCATCATCAACGTGCTAGCGTGCTATTCTAAAATCTTAGGTAAAAGTTCAAAGTGACATCAAAAAGTACTAGATGAGTTTCCGCAAGATGCTCAAACATCTTGTAATGCTTGGATCCCGGTACTAGACAAAAAACAAGTCTAAAATGCAATGCACGTGCGTTACTTGTTCCGTAATTGAACAAAAGGAAACAATTCAATCGATGTGATCAAGTCGAAACAATAGGAAGTGAGCATTTTCGTTACGTGACGGTGGAAAGGTTAAGAAATTTTCTAAGAAACTGAAATCCTTTTGCGAGTTTTTAGTTTCGATAGCAATTAGACATCGTACGGATAGTTGTGTGTCAGATGTGTTGGATTTTAAAGTATTTTTTGTAAAAAATATTATATTTACTACAATTATGTCGCAAACAATAACGTCAAACGTATCGTGTGAAGTACTCTTCACAAGTAACAATGATTTAAAAATTGAAGATAAACTCCATTGTAATGTATTAATATTCTGATCTTGACAATCAGAAAATGACTAAAGTTATCCCGTCTTATGTTATAAATGCAAAAGGTACCGTCTGTGTCTATTAGGTTTTCTTTCACACCTAAATTGCTCAAAAATTTTAATGCAAGGGCATACACAAATTTTCTATCCCGGATTTTAATGAGTTCCCCAGGAAACACACGATACAACTGGATTCAACGCAGACGAAGTCCCAGTCGACAACTAGTTTTATATAAAATCATCATCTACCACTTTAACTAACTGCATTCTGAACATAATGGTACATAGTATCGATACACTGTTAGAACGATGATTGCCTACTCTTTGCCTTGTCATCTTAACGGAAAATCAACATTATCATTTAATCGAATCTTTCTTCAGTGCAGGTCTGTTGCTTTGATTAAAATCAAAGGTCTGTTGTTGTCTTGCTATTCTCGCAAATTGTCAAATAACATTATTTCATGTTATTGATTTGGAGACTCAGAGAAAAACCATATATGGTTTGCGTAAGTAGTATCAAAATTGTTGTGTAACTGATACACACATGGTAAACGCGCAGACATATCTAAGTATGAATAAATAATCTAAGTACCTTTACAAACTTCTATAACCATGTTGCATTCGACTTCTTGTAAGTTAAAATGACACTTTAATATCCATAAAGATATACTTCGTAAGAGGTTCGACATTGACTGTCGTCAAACTCGCTTCTCCACGCTGGTGGTTGTCGAGTAATTACATTAAGGTAACCACGAATCATATACGATACGAACTTTGATGAAAACATTCAAGGCGCTCAAAATTTTCCAGCCAATGCACGGGTTCAAATCATTAACTTTACGTTTTTTAATGTTGAGGTTATAAATCAAAAGGAAAAATTTAGGTATCTTTCTGCAATTTGATGTGCTGTTAAATTTAACTGAATCGCTAAGTACTCAAGTTAATTTGCAATGACATCATACATTTCTGATTTGAAGTTATCTTAAAAACCTTAAATAACCATTCATTCTGCTTGGTATGCCTCTACATAAATCCGCTGAGTCAAGACACAAAGATGTATCAACTTAAGAGTTTATACAGATGATAAGGAATGATGTTATCAATACGAGATTTGTGTACAACTTTTAAAATTACGACACTCATTACAATTTAGTCAGTCATTCCGTTTTATTTCGAGAACTGTAACCTACCTACATGTTCCGATAATGTATTTCAAGAAATTTATTTTTACTACGATTTTCGAGACTGCCAACGGTTGAAGCGTTTACTTACTTTTTTATTGCGCATTAGGTTTTTTACTACTCGTTATACTATTAGATCATAGTCGTTTTATTTGTTATGATGTTATACAAATGTTTTTATTACGAATCAAATCCAAGCAATGCAATAAATCACTGGCCATGTTACATCAATTTTCTAATTGAATGCTGTTACTTGTGAACTTCCCATAAAGATAGTCTTGTGTAATTTTTACTACTATTACTATGCATGACAGATGGTGATGCATTAAGTACCTATATGATTCGCAATCACTTACGTTGTTTGTATGACCAATTTGATTTAAAGGTTTGTCAATTTGTATTGTGTGCTTGGACTGCTATCATTAGGTACGATGTCGAGTATTGGGTATTAATCCCATGACTTTGTTTTGATTTCTAATTAAACGCTTAGAAAATTCTGTGGCAAAACGTATATTGAAAGAAATCTTTACTGTTTATAATGGTATTCATATAATAATTATTTTACCGACCAGACCAAACAGTTACATTGCCAATACTCAATAGTGTATTGATTTACTATAAATCAGTACCTTTGTATGTAAAGTATCAAAATGAATCATTAGAACAAAATACTCGTGTGGTAAATGTTAATTAATTACGCAACCGTTCTATATTTCAAAGTTCTCGGAAAGAAAGGTGGAGGTGTCACAACGATAGCTGTCGAAATGTGTAAAGGACATAACAGTTCACACTCTCATATAATATTATTACCATCCGTTAAACTTCTTAGAAATACACTCCGTAAGCAATAAACTCGGTCACATTTGGTAATTAGAGACGGTAATGATCGTCGCTGCAATGATTATTGTCATTATGTTGTTAAAATAAGTGAGTCGTAACAAAGTCCAGTAAAAGTTGTAGAATCTGTGCTCATTAATATTTCAACATGATAATTAGAAGTGGTTACTATACAATCTAAGTTTGTAGTTATTAATTTGATATTTAATCGCGTGGCCAAATTTTGAATACAGTCATGTTCAACTCGAACAAATAGGCAATATACAATTAAAAAAATATCTGTCAAATTGCTTAAAGTTTGACATTTAAATTGTACACAATTTGACATATAAATTAACCGTGCCACCGTTACATTAATAGTTATTTAGATTAATTTTCACGAAATCTGTCAAATTTTCAAAATTGTATGTTGATGCGCATTTATTAATAGGAAGAAAGTCAAGTCTACTTTGGTTTAACAAAGTAAAAAGAGATCAATTTATTTTAAATTTCACTCGGGTTGGATCAATATAAGTGGTAATTAAGTATATAGTGATGGCCTCAACACGATATTTTGAATACGCAGGTTTATATCCTACCTGGGGTGCTTATTCTGTATTTATGTATTTGCTTATTACATGATTTTTTTTCCATACAAAAATTAAGGCGCTAAATACCAACTGTGTCAATAGATCTTAAGAATATACGAGTCTAAAGGCTGCAAGATCTAGACACTCCTTGTTAATTTAAAATTAATGTGTTGACATCTTTTGGAAGGCTTATGTCCAATATTGGGCGTCTCATGGCTGAAATTATGACGATTGGTATTAAGATGTCAGACGACTTGCCAAATGAATGGTATCAATACACTAGTTATAAAATGATACCAGCGATAAGACGAAAACATCACGCAAAACGCAAGTCAAAATGAGGCAATTTTCTCCAGAGCTAATAAATTTGCATATCTGAATAGCATTCTGTATTTATGTTTTATAGTATCATTTATTTGGCATGTCACCAAATTGAGGGAGGGGCGAAATTTCCCCTCATTTCTGTCCACGCAAATTTAGCTATGTACATGCGAGCTCTCAGAATAGTTCATGTATGTTATTTATTTATTATGCCTGATCCCATTTACGATTACAATAGCGAGCGGGCAAGTGGATTATTCTGTTTGTTTGTACACAGTAAACATACAAGGGTCTGAGATGAAGTTGACATTATTTGTAGTAGGTATGTAAATATTGTGTATTACGTGGTCTTCGTAAAATTTGTTTAATACACTTTCTTCTTTATCGTTAGGTACTTGAAACATTTTCAGATTTATTGATACTCTTTATGTCAGTAAAAAGACTTCTTACTACCAAGATTTATGCTGCTGTATTCGAAACTATGTACCTTGAAGAAATTTCATACTTGCGCAAAAGAACGTCAAATGAAACCCCAGTATCTATGTTAAGCACTTAGAATAAAAAAAATGTTACAGCGGAATTTATTGAAACTAGTATTTATGTTAAGCACGTAAAGCCAAAAAGTGTTACAGCAGAATTTATTCTATATGTTGATTTGATTTGGAATCAGACTTTCCGTGGAAAAGGTTCCGGAGACCGATATCACGTTATAGCATCGGTATTGGGAACGCGACCGCGGGGATGTATCGGAATACAAACAAGATAAAAATACGTAACGACACGGATGTGAGCCTCAGGTGACAATACCCGTACAATCATGTAGACACAACGAATCAACTGTATACATTTGGACATTGTTAGCAGCGTTTTTAAGGAGTTTGTGCAAATGTGCTCTTTCATAAGCAATGCTATTGAATTCTGAGCGAAATTAAGGAGTCTGTAGATAATTCCCGAACGTAGTGAGAGAATTAAGATGTTAATTTGTTAACGAAGTGTGAGAAATATTGTAAGAATCCTGAATGAAGCGAAGGATTCAAGTCTGCCCAAGGCTAAGACACTTTAATCCCCGAGGAGCAAACTCTATACATCTTCTGTGAGATTAAATAAAAAAGTATTATAAATTCAGTTTATCAAAAGTAAGTTTATTAAATTAAAATAAAAATCAAATATTATGTTAGAAATATTAGTCCAGTTATGGAAACTTAATGTGATTTTTATATTTGGTTTGTTTATTTCAGTTGAGAACGTAGAATTTAAAGCCAAAGGGAGGGAACTAACAGTTGTATAAAAGTTCCCTTTAAATAATGACATTTAAATTTGGAACGCCAAAATGTCAATTTTTAAAATAATTTCCAAAAAGATACAAAGCCGTTCAAGGCATAACTTCTCCAGTCCTAGGAGTTTTTAACTATAAAATTTGACACATCAAAGAGTCTTTACTCTGATAAAAAATATGTATGCATTAGCTATTGACTTTCCTTTGCCTACGGAACTAAATATTTAAAGAACAAATTAGTGATTCCAAACAACTTTGATAGAAGTTTTTGTTGACATTTTGGCGTTCCAAATTTAAATGTCATTATTACCCAAGGGGACTTCCATACAACTTTAGCTCCCTTTGGCTCATTACCTTACTTGAAATTGAGAATACTTGAAAATTAGGTAATACGTGCTCCAGATGTGTAGATGGTGTAAAAAGATTTTTTATTATTTTATGAACATTCACCCTTATTAGTATTTATATATTAATAAAGCTAAATAAAATATATGTTTATAATAGAACAATTTAAATACCTTTAGTTAAAATGGTATCCTAAATGTAATATGAAACAATTTGCAAACACATTTGAGTGTATAACGTCTACTTTACATATTTATCGAGATGAAAATTCGTAAACAGTACCGTCCTTGATTGTACTAAAATCTTCAGAGATTGCGGGAAAAGTTGTGACACGCGTACCTAATCGAATGTTCGTTCTTCACTCACTCCACAAACACGAGTATATTCGCATCATTTTGCCCTACTTAGAGTTAGCCATCCCACGTGCACTCATGTTTTATTTATGTTGTCAGATTAAAATGTTTCAGTACAGTGATGTAACGACGTACGAACTCTGTGAAGATAGGTTGCCCGCTTTTGTTACGGATATAAATAGCAAGTGCATTACCTATTGTAAGCCGAATTCTCTTCTCACATCTGAATCTCAATATAGTACCGTAGACAGTGATCCGAGAAGTTATAGTTGATTGGTATATTATATTACTTTCGTTGTATTACTGTGGGTTACTATTATTTAGTGTATGCCCAATTACGTACCATATTAATTACGTACATACTCATTCTTCGCATTTTTTTTTTGGCAAAATATTCCTAATATTGCTTTTCGCTTGGGAAATGGTATCAAACGTAAAAAAAGACAGGCCATAAGTAAAGAAGTTCTTTCTTTCCTTTGAAACTGTAGCACTTGGTCATTGAGAGAGCTAACGACCATTATTGCCAATGTCAAATGCCAGGATAGACAGTATCGCATATTCTCTTTACGATTTTCTTCTTTATGCGCGAATTTAAGAAATTTCAACGTCACATGATTTCTTATACAACTAAGTTGGCAAACAAGCAGTTCCGCATGATAGCAATCGGCTGCTGTCACCTATAGTACACGTGGTTCCTGTTAGATTTGACATTTAACAACCCTACAAGAACGGTAATGTACGTCTCAACTTGTGACATAAGATTTCAAGTCACAGTACCCAGTAGATTTACTGCCTGACTTACCCTTCATACCGGAACACAGCAATGCAATCACCGCTGCTTAGCGGCAGAAATAGGTAAGATAGAAGTACATTTGTACATAATAATTTTAAAACATGGACATCCTTAAAGTTGAAAGGGTAGTTAAGACTAAGAATATACTTATTTAGGATTTTATAGAGGATAGTTAAAATAAAAACGTGATCTGTTGAACCTTCCTCAAGTCCGCGTTCACTAAAATAAAGTAGTTACATTAAAAAAATAATGATAATATCCTCAAAAGTATACCATCTTAATGATGTAAGCAAAGGGCACGAAGTTCACGATTCAAGCGAATGTTAGGGAATCCGATAAGTAAGGTTGACTCAATAAATACCAAAAATAGTTGAGATATCATAAAAAATCTATAGATAAGAACATTATCCAGTAAAAAGAAATGGGGATCGATAACATTCTGTGCCGCGTTTGAATGTTGATAAGATGTTCTGTGACCTATATTCATAGCAAATGAGTACATCAAGGGCGACTGATAGGGTGATATGAGGGTAAAAAAATATCTTTCAATAACTCACATGTGAAGGTTTTTTCACACACAACAGAAAACTAGACGAAATGATTATCTCGAAAACAGAAGCAAGCTTTACCTAGACTCCTCAATAATTGAGAAATGCTATCTTAACTAATTATCATCTTACTCTATTGTCCAACCATAATGTTATTATAACAATGTAATAGTATACTCTCTATAGAATACTATACTCTGTGGACTCGTCGCTGGCCTAGTCATAGTCTTTTCATTTGTGAATGTAATTTAATACCCCTCTCGACTTTTAGTAATGTCACAAGTTTGACATCAGTTTACTAAATAACTAGGTAGTTGTGCCCACGAACAGCTACGTTTCGCCATAATACAAGTTAGCGCAATAATAAATATTGAGATCAATTATGGAGATGAAAACTACCCAATCTTTAAATTACATACAGTAGGTAAGCCATATTTCATAAAAATCGGTTAGTTTCAGATTTCAGACAAACATCGTGACACAGATTTTTATATCTATTTAAAAGATAATTTAGACGACTATACGATTTCGATCTGTCATAAAAATCATAATCGAGCTTTATATATTACTAGCTGACCGTATCCAACTTTGTTTGCATTATAACTAACCTTTCCCGTAGGAAAATTACCCTATGTCCTTTCCCTGGTCTCGAACTATCCCTATACCAACTTTCAGCTCCATCGAGACTTGGCTAGTTTTTTTACAGAATGTTTTTGGTGGGATTTCACTTCTTTTTGTAGAAACGTGAGCTTATTGATTTATTTTATTAGATTTTCTTATTTGACAAGCTGAGGGTTCTTCATCAGATACTTCCAGACCTTCGATTTTTGACATCAAATGAAGCGGCCCACCAAGTTGAATATTTTTTGTAAAGGCGGTATGTCGATATCTCTAATAGTTTTCTTGTGTTTTCTAATCAGGGTCACCAGGTACTCCAGATTTTCGATTATCCTAGTTTTTATAGTTTTCCCTTTATGTGGCCATTAAACCCTAACTCTGTACCAAATTTCAGCTCTCTGAGTTTATGGGAAGTACTAGCATAAGAATAACTAATAATACGAGTATAGAAGCGAAACTCCCGGCCGTCGAGCGCTCAAGGTCACGTTATTTACCTACCGTTTGATTTCCGTTGAACGGAATCGCCAGTCAAGGCGCGTACCGTGTGACCGTGTGTTTCAGGTACCTTGTGAATGTTTTCCTATTGATTACCTGATTAAGCTTTTTATAAGAATGCGTATTTACTACGCGCTGAAATTTAATAACCGAAACTTCAAATCATCTACAAAAACGCCATCTTTTATAAATATCAGACATTTGTAAATATTTCTGTTGAATTGAAACCTTTTAAGTAAAAATGATTAAATACTTTAAAATTATTTTTATTATACCTACCCTAGATACAGACACCGTTTTATTCGTAATATTCATTAATGTATCGAGTTTCTAAAGCTGTCATTGTAGTGCAATTTTGAAACTCTGTATGGGATTTTTTTTTATCAAGTCGGGAATAATTTGAATTATGAGAAACTTTGGTACTGCTATATATATTTTTATCGACCTTTGTCACTGTTCCATATAAAATTTAAATACAATCGACGACACGACGACTCGACGACACGTTTAGCGCAGAGGTCGAGTGATTGCCTACTGTGCAACGGGTCGCGGGTTCGATTCCCGCATGGGACAGATATTTTGTATGGCCTACAGAAATTTGTTCCGGTCTAGGCTTATGTGCATGTGATATTCTATGTTTGTAACTGCACCCACGACACAGGAGAAAATCCTAGTGTGAGGCGACATTTTTAAAAAAGAAAAAAAAATCAATACTTGATTAAAATTATGAATCAACAGATTTTTTTTCAAGTGAAAATGTTGGTCTGATAGTAAAAAGTGAGCTTAGGTTTTATCCATTCATCATCATCACAGCTCATTTACGTCCCCACCGAGGGGTTCGAGCCTACCCTATGTTAGGGTGATTAGGCCTTAGTCAACCACGCTGGCCCAGTGTGTATTGGTCGACTTCACATACACCATTGAATTTCTTCGCAGATGTATGCAGGTTGCCTCACGATGTTTTCCTTCACCGTAGGAGCGTCAGACAAATGTACATGTGAAATTCGAAACGAAAGGTTCTATATGTACATTTGTCTGTCGAAAGTAGGTTTTATCCATTAGTACATTCATAACTTCAACTCTTGGACTATAAACGTAGGTACGATACCTAAATTACAAACCATTTTTGTATATCGAAATTCGAAACATTTTAATGATTTTGTTCTCGAAGTGTAGGGATTAAGCTCAATTAATCAAAAATAGGCAGGTTCTTATAACTACGGAATCAAAAAAACTAAAAATGTGCGTACTATTGCTAAAGATAGTCGCTCGCTCGCTACACGTGAAGTACAAATAAGAATCAATAAGACTTGGTGTATGCTCAGTTTCTCATTTAATGTAAAATATGGAGGTACCTATATAAAAAATATTGTAGTGGTAACCATACGTCCATGTGGTGACCCTAGCGGGTCCGCAGACTACTGCGGGGCGTTACAGGGGGAAGGGCGCTGTAGGTATGCAAATAGCGGCATTTGGCGCACCCACAAAGGAGATTCGCTTCTATACTAGTATTATTAGTTATTCTTATGGTACTAGTTCTATTTTGATGATCTTGAGAGTGTCATAAATGCGAAACTTTGCTTTCGCTTAACTTCGGAACTAAATGACCTACAGACTTGAAATGTTGGATTTTAAGTATGTGATTATAGCTTACTGGATGACGAAAATTTCTGCGTTCTGGTCTTATCCAGAGGTTCTCAAATAGGGGCCTAAAAATGCGGCGAAATGGTTCCAGTAAAGGATGGTACGGCAGTGTTTGCTTCGCGCTCGACTTGGCACTGCCGTGCCCCCAGATATACACTGACCTTCAAAAGTAAGTACTACACTTTTAAAATTATTTTTTTTCCTAAACTACAAAAGATAAAGGATTCAAACAAAAATCATTTACAGCTGATTTCGTCAGGTTTCTCGGAAGTTATAGTTTTTTATACATTAGTCTTTTAAATACTTTTTATTTTGAAAATATATTTTGCCTACTAAAAGTTATTGCAATTTCAAAAGTTTTACTTACTTACTTTTAAAGGTCAGTGTAGATCAATTTCGTTCTGAGATTTTGAGTTCGTCGTACCTATACAAGTCACATGTTGACCTCGGATTTATGAATAATAATAATAAAAATAATGAAGCAGCTTCCAAGAGCCAAACTAAAAGATCCTACCTGGCGTTATGAGTGAGTGTTCTTCTTAGTGTGTGCGTACATGCAAAATATGTATACAAACACTTACGTGACGTTGTGATAAAGTGACACGAGCGATCAATGTTACGGTGACGTAATAAGGCTTAGCCTTTGATTCAGCCTTATTTCCTTACGCCACTCAACGCTCAGAAGAAGTTTGCGAGAAAATTCAAGCATCACTTGAAACGAACAAATAATTGAAGTCGTAATCCTTCTAAGCACGCCAATCTCTATGTTACTGGAAATTCCCTTAAAAATATGAGTTATAGTCTCCAAAGTTCTCATCTATCTTATCAAAGAAAATAAAAGAAAACTTTGTTTCCGAATTCACAAGTACTAGTCACAAGTTGTGATAAATTGTACATAGTCACAAATTGTACATAGTTATTTTGTAATAAATTTGCTAATATTAGAAAAAACAAATTCGGTTATAAATTAACTAGATGATGAAGATGAGAATGAAATATTAGCGTAGAATTTGTTGAAAAGAAGTTAAATGGTAAAGTTCCAATTACTCAATAACTAAGTAAATATTGATGTCGATTCAGACACACAACTTAACTAAACTAATTTGACAGAACTAAAAATAAAGCCGTCACTTTTACTCCTATAAAGAAAAAGAAAGATGGCGATAGTTTTAATCCCGTCAAATTAGTTTAGTTAAATTAAGTTGTGTGTCTGAATCGATACCATTGTATTTTTATTGTAAAATACAAAAAAAAAACCTGCACAGACCTATCACAAGTTTTCAAATTTTAGCTTAATCTAATATCTTAATCTATTTCAGCATAAAATTCTTATTTTCATAATGTAGCATAATGCAAATAATTCACAGAATCGAAAAACTTAATCCTGCTGACGTCCTTCGAGATGATACTCGTACGTCTATATTAATTTATATAGAAACTTGCACCCTCTTTTTTATTTTATTCTTTTATTTAGCCGTACACCCATATAGGCTTAAGACGGCTTTTCAAAAAATAAACAGAAAATAATTTTTTTTTTACATCCTAATTAACCTATATAATTAACAAAGTACAAAGGACCAGCTTAAGCAAGTGAGTGATGAACTAAGGATTATGTTCTAAGCGTAAGAGATTGAATGACATAATTCAAAAATCTACTACTAAATTTATGACTAGAATTAGAAGATAATATTTCATGAAATAGGAACAGTAAGTCTTGTCTTAGACACAGACTCATTTAGAAACGATTGTCTTATTTGTTCATTGATTTTACATTCCATAATGAGGTGGAGAAGGTCCTCCTCACGTTAACATCTTAAAATGAGAAATAAATTGAAAAATGAATAAAATCAATATCGAAAAAATTTCGTCCCGGTCGGGATTTGAACCCCCGTCTCCAAGACACCGTGCTGACTGACGCCCAGACCTCTCGGGCACCGAGTACTTTAGTACTTTACTTTTCAATTCATTAAGCACGTCAGTCACGTTACACCAAGCGGCAACTTGTTCATAAATATAGGGATACCTACTCTTTTCTCCCATTAAAGAACAAACTCACTATGTACGTTTTATTCATCAAGCTCGGTCAGTATCTGAACGTGAGTCAGGTAGGTCGTGAGGCGCCGCGGTGCCAAGATTAGCCGTGACGCATAAGGAATCGAGCTTACTGTCGCCATTATAGGGATTTAATCTTCACCGAAGCGCCTTATCCACCTTTCAATTAAGGCAGTAGTGTCATAATATGCCGAGATGGGAGTTTATTGTAACAGGTGTTACGTTAATATTAAACACTAGCTTTCCGCTGGCAGCTTCGCTCGCGTTATCCTAATTTTTCCCGTGGGAATTCCATATTTTCCCGTAGGAAAATATTCTATATCCTATGTTACTCAATGATATTGTAGCATTCTATTAGTGAAAGAATTTTTCAAATCGGTCCAGTAGTTTCGGAGCCTATTCAATACAAACATACAAATCTTTCCTATTCATAATTCATTCATAATTAGCAAAGACATTATAAGAGATAGACCGACAATACGCGCGGCCTCTAAGAAACCCCCTTCAACCACAACAGCGGTCAGGCGGCCGCTACTCATACTGTATTTGTACTGCATTCGACTGTCGAGCGCGCGTCAAGTTATAAAATACTTAAACATGCCCAAATAACTTCGTTTTGTAGTGTAAAAAACGAACAGTAATAAAAACTAAATCACATTGTAACATTATTTATTACCGATGAGTCTTAATTATGCTTATTTATTTAGCTATTATCATATCAAAATTGGTTGAAGGGGACTTCATACATTTCGTTTGCATTGTTGGTCTACTCTTATAATGTCTTTGATAATTAGTATAGATAGGTTTTAAAACTCGCGCTCAGTCATCTAAAGTGTGTGTTTATTATTCTATTTTACTTAATAGGTACATTCTAAGACGAAGTCCAAAAGTTACATATAAAGTTAAGTTGTAACAAATGAATATTTGATGACAAATCTTGTGAAGCTAAAAAGATTTTATAAATATCTAAAGCTAGAGTACGTAGTACTATTATATATTCTGTGGCTAGAGGCAAGCAAATGTCTATTAACTGAACTATGTATATTACACTGCCTACGGAGCCTCCTCTGGTTCGAATCCCGGATCGAAACATGTACCTTTTTTTTTTTTTTTTTTAAAAAAACGTCGCCCCACAAGGATTTTCTCCTGTGTCGTGGGTGCAGTTACAAACATAGAATATCACATGCACATACGCCCAGACCGGAACAAATTTCTGTAGGCCATACAAAACATTTGTCCCGTACGGGAATCGAACCCGCGACCCGTTGCGCAGTAGGTGATCACTCAATTATTATTTTTTTAGCCATCTGAACATGGCTAAAATAATAATCTGAGTAAGCACCGATGTTTTGTTCTGTGGTAGTATTTACGATGCCGCAAATGCAGATAAGCTACAGATACCGTGGATTGCATGTTATCTCAATGTAACTTACACAAGTGTATGAGCAAAGTTGCTAACTAATATTGTTATCTATCGAACAGATTGTGTTAAAATGACTACAATGAGTGAATGATAGTCTGAGTTAACTAATCTGTGTAAAATTGATGATACATGATAACTTTTTCAATAATATTAATGCTATAAATTAGATTTGTTGATATATTGATATAAAGGATTCTTAATTTTAAACAATATATTTTTCGAATAAACATGTATTCTAAGCCCGTTAAGTGCGAGTTGGACTCGCGCACCGAGGGTTCTGTACAAACTTATCTAACTATAAATTCCTAGTACATTGTACGGTTTTCAGATTTTTCTCATAACATCCTACTAATATTATAAATGTGAAAGTGTGGATGTTTGGATGTTTAGATGTTTGGATGTTTGTTACTCAACCACGCAAAAACGGCTGAACGGATTTGGATGAAATTTGGCATGTATGTAGCCTTTGATATGGAAAAGAACATAGGCTACCTGTTATCCCGATTCCTTAAGTAGTTCCCGAGGGAACATTTAAAATTGTTTACGAGCTAAGCCGCGGGCAGACAGCTTTGAAGTATGCATGTCACCTATGCTATGGAAAAGGACATGTACCTTATATTCCTTTTAATGATCTCTCAAATAGTGGGAAGATTAAAAATTGTTAAAGAGCGAAGCCTTAGACCCAATTCTGAAGTCAACGCAGACGAAATCGCGGGCAGAAGCTAGTGTACTATAAGATCTTGCGAGATTTCATGATTCTAGATCAACGGGAAGTACCCTAAAGGTTTTCATTCCCTTGTAAAATCGCAAAATTTTCGAAAATACTTCCCTTCATTTTCATGATGGATAAATGTGAGATGAAACGACATGTGGGAATACGAAGAAAATTGTGGATTCCAACGTGGATGGAATGCTTGTTCTGGCAAAAAATAGAGAGGGGTATGAGCTGCCAGCCAACCTCCATGATGAAGTAGCACCGGAAGAAAAACAATAGCAAAACATAAGTAGTATACAAATAGCCGACATAAATATTATTTGAGAAATTGCAAAAAACATGAGCTACTTAGAATGGTCAAAATAGAGCATCGCTAAAATAATCAATATTGTATCTTGCGTTAGATTATTAAATCATGAGTATCAGCAAAACATGTTTACTTAATTACTGTCTAATAGGTTGGGTATCAGTAATATAATAAAACAAACAAGAGGAAAATATAAAGACAAAACAGTATACAATATAGTACAATATAATATAGTAAGAAAAAGTATAAGCAATACCGCAAAACTAAAGTGAAATCATTACTTAGATAATTATTATTTTCATTAGTTTTGGAAATATTACGTTGCGATAATTAATTATCATATTAAACACTAGCTATACCTTATATATATAGTAATTAATATACTATACCTTATATATATACCTTAATAGTATACCTTATATAATAAGCTATCTATTAGTGAAAGTCCCGTCAAAATCGGTCCAGCCGTTCCGGAGATTAGCGGGAACAAACAGACAGACAGACAAAAAAAAATAAATCGTGTTTTTGTTATTGGTACCCGATATACATTCATACCCATTTAGTAAAAACTTGTTATTTATTTGTATAGATAGATGTATAGATAATGAGTTCAAAACTCTGGGAACGGACTCGCGCCAGTTCACTGATTTAATTTAATTTGCAATTTAAATTATGTATTGCCCGGCATGCCTACGGATCCCTTAATCTTTATTTTTACCTCTATGTTTAGGCCTGAAACTCGAGCAGTCATCCTCAGAAGAACTTAGTCGTAGGAAAAGACTCATCATAATGTAGTTAATAGTGTATTAATACACATGGGACAAACAAACAAACATACTTTATTTATATGTTGTAGGTATTCACAAAATTCGTACCTTTAAATAATTAATTATCCTCGATCTTTTATTATTTATTTTAAATTTGAGCGCGTCACAACCTTGCCTTTTTTTTCTCGGGGGAAATGCGTAACCGCACCGTACCCGCCGTGGGCTAGACGGCGGGCGTGTGTGGGGCTCTCCTGGCAGAATGCCAGGCCTACCCACTAAAACCCCCCCGTGTTCTTCCTGCCTTTATGGGCGCGCTAGGTAAGGTCCACACTCTACTACCCACACCACAACCTTGCCTGATGGAAAGCGAAGATGTGGTCTAAGGTGGAGCACGCAAACTCAAATAGTGCCTGTGCACTTTTGCCTTGAAACCCCCAAGTTATACTTAATTGGAAACACGGACGCAGGAAGATTATTCAACGGCTTCGCAGTTTGTATGATAAACGAGGAAGCAAATCGTTTGGTACGAGTGGGTGGAAGGGTGGAATCCCTCACCACGTCTTATCATCCTGTAGTAGTCTTTGAACCAAAAATTGTTTAATTTCAAAATTCATAAACGAATTATACCCACAGACGATGATGCTACTAAAAAGTTCTTGGATGGAAGAGGAAATGTTTGTAAGAAAGGAACAATAAAGGCAGAAGGTACCTACACAATACAAACAAATATCATTTAAGTAATTGTAACAAGACAATGGTTCATTCAAGCTTGTGCTAATTTGCAAAAAGACTTCTGTCTAATCATTTTTCACAGCATTACGTAAAAAGGTCGGTACCTAATAAAACGTCCGTTGCTTTAAGACTTTAAAAGCTGCTTTGTGTGTTTTGTTGTTACTTAAGATTTGCATTAATCTTTGTGATATAATAATCAAAAGGAAAACTAGCTTTCCGAACGCAGTTATTTATGGTTACGATTTTATCAATAACGCAATAAATGCATTTCCAATGACTTAATAAGTAATATTTGTTCCTAAATTAATAGATCTGTCACCTAAATTGAATCACCAAATAATATCAAAACGCTTACCTAAATATCAATGAGGATTAACTTGAAAATAATATAAACCATCAAATAATTGTATAGGGTTTCAAAACAATAGAAGTGTCACCAAAATTGAATCACCAAACAATATAAAAATGTTTACCTAAAATTCGGTTCAGGCCCGAAGCATGAAACATGCAGTTTTCTTATTGCTACTAAGTTGGCAATCAAGCAAACTGCATGCCCACCTGATGGTAAGTGGTAACAGTCACCTATATTATGTGGCTGCTGTGAGATTCGCAGTAAAACTGCAACCCCCGCAAGAACCACAATGTACGTTGCCAACTTGTGACATCAGTACGTCTAGTACGAGTTTTTAAATCGAGTAAACTACAATAGTTTTCGTTAGCTCGCCAAACTGTCAGTTTACGATGTAAACGGTAGTATGAGTTGCTCGTTTCGAATTCACGTTTAAACGACAGCGAGTTAGTTTTACTCGATTAGACGAACTTCACATTATATATTTATATCTCTCTTACACACATGTGAATGGAAAGAGACACGCGATTCTGCCACTGTGACGTTTTCTTAGCCGTTTTTATTATTTTTAAAGCGAGTTGAATGAAAGAAAAACATAAAAGTTTTTGTTTGTTGTAAATTATATTATTTTATAATGTCGCGGACAAGTCAGTCGCAATTTATTTTAATGATAGAGTTTATGGAAAGGTAAAAAATAAATTGTGTTAAACACTTTAGGAATGAAAATAGAATTAAAAATCTCGGTTAAATTATGTGTATTTTTTAACACTTTTATATGGAATGGTGATTTATGGCGGTAGCACTGAGTAAAGTGTGTGTCGGAGATAAGGCTTATAGAAAATGATTGTCGCAGCAGAATTCTTCCGTCTCTCTTCATGCGCTATTTCGCCTTGCATGGCCCTCCACCAAAGTACCACCGTGTAGACGTAATTTTAATGTTTAGAAACACAAAAAAAAAACGTATTTATGTACCAAACTCACATAAAAATGTAAGGTGAGAACCTAAACTACGATAGTTTTCGAGTAAACTGTCCAACAAATGTCAAACATGTAACTCATACTGCCACAAACTCAAAAACTATACGAATACGTATTTATTGATCGAGTAGTTTATTACTTTGTAACTCATACTGACAATTCTAGTTCATTATAGTTTCCGATAGAGGCGCTGGTGTGAAATGTATGGAAACAAAACTATTCGATCGTTCGAATCAGAAACTATCAAAACTCATACTAGACGTACAGACGTAAGGTCACGGTACCCAGTAATTTCAATGCCATATCTTACCCTTTAAACCGGAACACAGCAATGCAGCTGCTCTGCGGCAGAAAAAAAATAATTATATTTAATTGGACTGATATTCTTGTTCCTATTTAATGTGGAATTAATTATTGCATTTTTGATAAAAATAACCTCAAGAGTTAAGTTATATTTCTAAAACATAATATTTTTAATCACGGAAACTAGTATGCATGAAACGGAAAACTTCGACCTGTCAATGGAATCTTCATATCTTGAATAGACTATAGTCACACCACGGACACTCAATACAACGTTCGCAAATCAATTACCTATTACTACTACATAAACAAATGACGTTCGTACACGCGCAAATGTGTGCGTGGAATCTAGTAGGGCTGAGTGCGCGGTTATCAATCGAAATGACGCGGGAAGTGCAGTGACTGCTTTCTCTTTCACCCGCATAGCGCTATCTCTGTTATCGCCCGGCGCTCGCGTCTACTCGTCCGAGCAATCGCGCGCGCCCTTGTTTATGTGTCAGTGATGTCTACAACGAAGTGCCGGGTAGGACGAGGTATTTGAAATGAGTGCGGGGAGGTGAGTGGCCGTTCTGTACGTAGTACTATTATCTATTCTGTGCTATAGTCACAGAAGATATAATAGTACTCCATAGAGTGGGTAGGCCTGGCACTCTGCCGGGTTAGCCCCACACACGCCCGCCGTCTAGCCAATGGTCGAGTACGGTGCGTACAGGCATTTCCCCCCGAGAAAAAAAGGGTACTGCAGATTAGTGATGATAAATCTAAACTTAGGTGACAGAAAATATTGTTGCCGTTATTAATTGTATATCCCGTAGAAATTCTATATTTAACTGTAGTAAATACAGTTCAAACTATAAAGTAGAAGCTTTCAAAAAAGTTAGTTTGATATTAAATAAAAAAAACTTTCAACTCCCAGTTCATTATAAATTGCAGTTTTTATTTTAATAGCTGACCGTTTGTTTGCATTATAACTAACTTTTACCCTATTTCCTTCCCCTGGTCTTGAACTATCCCTATACCAACTTTCATCAAAATCGGTTCAGTAGTTTCGAAGCCTATTCAATACAAACAAAGAAACAATCAAATCTTTCCTCTTTATAATATTAGTATAGATTACTTTTAAAAGCCTTCGAAAACATTTAATTAAATTTACTAGTGTAGATAGATAGAAGAATATAAAAGTTGCAATGGCATTTTTAAACCAAGTACCTACGAGTGGAAACATACATACAGTTAGTAAACAAAATGTAAAAAGATTCCTTCCTAATATGACTAGTAGTTGTCGGTGACCGTAATATCTTATTTGGACAGTTGCACGAGATGCCTTACATATACATTTCAAGAAAAAAAAGGAACACCTGCTTCATAAAAGTATTCACCATGGTGCAATTGCAGCACCATTTAAATAAATGAGCCCAGAAATGGCATGCTAGTAAATGTAGGACAAGCACAAACTGGATAAGGTAAAGAAGGTAATTAAAGAATAGTATTGCTGTGAATGCAGAGAAAAATCAATACCTGAATATACTTGTAATATGGAACATCTTGTAATTGTGATTATTCAAAATACGTACGCTCAAGTTTTTGCTGAAAATACATTTTTTTGTTAGACATTAAATATATATAAAAGTAGATACTCCCAAATAAACTTATTGATTGATCGTATACCTAATGAACATAAAGTTACATAACACCTGTTTGTGTTTGACAATATTTTTCTATGGTCGTTTGACGTCGATAAATTGAAATTAAAATAAAGTATGTATATCATGTAAAAAAATAAAGTGAATGACACAGAATCAAAACGATAATTAAAAAAAAATATCTTCTTATTTTTCATAGGGCATAGAATCAAATAAAAAATACGCTCACTAAAAACTACACACTTGGCAGGTTTATGTAAACAATAGTACATGGACATGATCACATATTAATGTCGAATCTTTTATGTTGATAGTGTTTAATTTATCTACAATTTACCGGCTGCTCAGGTGTTCTGGCTCTTCTTGATGAATATTCATTCCATATGGCGCTCGCTTAAGAAATATTGCATTGACTCCACAGTAACAGCGTTTGAAAATCATGAAATATTCACTAGAGGCTTTTGTTCCATGGCTTGTGAAACTTGACGGCAAACATGGGCATTTACAAGATAATGAACGTCGTGTCTTAAAGATCTTCCTTTTATGCGGACAAAAATCTTTAAAGTGGGTACTCTCAGTGTACCCGTATTTCCAAAGCATATGCATTAACTCATGCTGGAAATAAAGAGAAAAATAGAGACTGTTGCATATCTATAAAAAGTAAATGAACTCAAATCCAGCTTTATATATTATAGATAGATACAAATAGTCTAAATATTTTAGAAGTACTGAAACAAACATTACATTTTCGTGGAAGAGTTTCATAGCAACACGTCTGGGAATATCGTTAGTGCTGACATATTTTTATTCTTAATTAGAGGTGTTTTAGTGCGTGGAATATTTTAATTATTCACATGTGATTTGTGGCTAATGAGGAATGAATGGACATTAACAAAGTTCACTGCACGCGGGCCGGATTCAACGATGTAAATGAAAAACAGTAGATAATTATAAAATGTGGGTACAAACAATGTGGTGATTGATTTTACACCATTCCCTGGTAGTGATATATAATTAAATATTTATTTAAATGTTTCGATGACAACTCTTTATTTATTTTATAAAGTAAATATTCAAGCTAATGACGTGCTGACTCGAAGTTCATTAGTACATAATATCCAAAATCCATAACAATATGTACGTGAGAACTTTAACACCTGATTACATAATAGAAGACGAGACACACACAAGAGATATGAAATCGTTGAACACTTATTGTGTATGGATTCAAATTCGCAGAATTAAAAGGCTATCAATTTCAAAACGATATTTCCGATTGTAATATTAAATGATTATGTGACGAGAATACTAAAAAGTTTCGATATTAACGTCACTTCAATTAAAGCTTATAAAATTCAGAAATCTTGTTGCTATATATGCTTATTGAAATAACATGTAAATTGGTAGATATGATTAAATTTGACAATGTATGTAATGTACAGGAATATTTGCATGACTCATGATTTGTGAATTTATTTTATGGAAGTATGTTTGTCCATTTTTTTATATCCGTAATACAATTGCTCAATGATACCAACACGATTTGAGGTAGATGATTTATTTACGTTTTAACGCTACAAACATATTGCATATATAGCGGACGTAACGAATTAAATCTTATTTTTTATAAGGCAAAGATGTCATACAAGTAGACTCTCCATCTGTTGTTAAGTGGCATGTCACTCATACTTACATGTGATTCCTGTCAGATTTACGAATATATGTACAATCCATACGAGGGTCACAAGTTGAAATGAAAGCCAGTGTGCAATTTTGAGAATTTCAGATGAAGATCGCATCCATCTATCTCAGCTTCATTGTCACTAACCAAGTGAGATGAGGGCCAAGAGTTTCTCTGTTCTATGTTAAAACAAGTCACAGTACCTAGCAAATTCACTGCTCGCCTTAGGTTCCCTTAAAACCAGAAAGGAGCAGTGCAAGCACTACTGCTTTGCACTTTTGCTTTGTGGAGAGGATTTGAGTACAGAATACTCTCTAACATTTACCAATTATGTAGTATTGCTGATTTTTGTAGTGTTATGCAGAGATTTTGAATCAGATTAAATATTTTTAGACTGTTGTGAAGAATACAAGGGGCGCTACCAGTAGTGGAAATATTGGTATTGGTAATGTGTATGGTTTTCCTGGATATCGGATCCATGACTTCTTCTTTTAATCCTTCATATTTCCAATTTTTATCAGTTATGTTTATTTTTGTTGCCATATTGACACATAGAAAACATAAATTTTGTTTTTAAGTCAATTCATAACCACAATAAATAGTTTATTTATACTAAGGATTTATTTGATTTGAAGAAGCGTCGATGGCGTAGTGCGTAAGGCTGTCGCCTTCCAATCAGGAAGGTAGCGGTTCGAGCCCCGCCACGTACCAATGTGTTTTCAAATTTTGAATTCATATGTACGTTTATTCGACGCTTTTACGGTGAAGGAAAACATCGTGAGGAAACCTGCACACACCTGTGAAGAAAAAATTTCTTTAGAGGTTGTGTGTGAAGTCGACCAACCCGCACTGGGCCAGCGTGGTTGACTAAGGCCTAATCGCCATAGTTTAGGGTAGGCTCGAGCCCCTCGGTGGGGACGTATATGAGCTGTTGATTATGATGAAGGATTTATTTGTTAATTTATAATAGTTTGTCTCTTGTACCTCATAAAATATATTAAGCTACCGTATATGCTAGTAAACAGACACCAGCGATAGTCGTAACATTTACTTTCTAATACAGAGATCTAACCGATTTATTGCCATTCGATATGGAGGCAGTTCCTGTACTATTTGTCGTGACATATTGCTCTAGTGAAAGTGACAATGTTGGATTGCTAGAATGGTTACAGTATCTGTATCGGAACTTTCGTCTACTCTTCATGATTTGCATATAATGAACTTGGCATTGTTGAACTTGTAAAGGTCGCTTGTACTTTTTTGGTATAGACACACTTTTTTGTTGTAAAATAATAGGTTTACCTAACATTGTTTTTTGAACCACAAACATGGAGCCAGCGAGAGTATGGCGTCGCCGTCATCCCCTTTTTCCTGTTTCTTATCCAATGGAGAACTTAATTGAAAATTGATTTACATGCTAGTATAAAAAAAATGAATTAATGAATTAATGCTACGTTCATATTTCTTGCCTTAATATACCTAAACGTAAAAATGTTGCGTGAGAAAGTAATTTTACCGACGATTCATTGATTATATTTATTGCCCCATTGCCGTAATAATTTTCCAAGTCAAACAAGAATCTGCCATTTCACGCAGCGAGAGGCAATTATGGTAACTACTATTGGTTATAAGAAAGAGGAATCTTCTATTACAAAATCATTCATTTTCTCACGCGTACGTAGTTCCTAGGTTTTTGTTGTACAATGAATGGAAGTCCGCTCATTCACCATAAGAGCTGGAATGAGTTGAATGATTAATACATAATCATTGCAATGCTATCATTACATCTCGTTGTAAAGGGTATATTTATGGTGTTAAGTTTTTTTAACTTATGACTGGTATGGCCATTATGGCCAATTTCATCAACCTTGTCTTAGCTTAGGATACTCTTAGGCGGCTTGCTGTCACGTTCTTTCATTAAAGACAAAAAGTGACAGCATACATCTTAGGAGTTTCCAAAGCTAAGATTACGTTGATAAAATTAGCCAGTAAACTATGGCCTGATGGTAAGTGGCGATAAGGCCGAAGGAGAGTGAAGAATCAGAATCAGATAATTGATTCCAGTTATTATAAAATGTGACGAATTCCATTTGGTATTTTTTCACATTTTATAGTTAGCCTCTTATTAAGACAAATTTGTTTAACGAAGGTAGGTTCATTATAAATATTCGTGAAAGAGTTATTCGTTGTCTAAATGTTCTAAGTTCGTTGTTTTTGGAAGGCGGTCTATCGATTTGTTTTCTTGGCAGTAAACATAAGAAAGCTTAATTTTTAAACAAAGATCTACATTAATCCGTGCTTATAAGGTTATAAATAATTTCTCTAATTTTTTAGACAAGATATTATGACTGCTTTTTATCTTTGTATATTTTATAATCAATACTGATAGTGTTGCCATGTGATGTGAGGTAACATAATTATTACTCTAACAACGTGTAAGCGATGCGTGTTATTTTAACAAAGAAGTTTCATCTTGTGTTGCGCTTGAGTTAACGGGTGCTTACTGAGATAAGAATAGGAGCCACAAAATATGTGAATCATTAATTTTGTTGTCTGGCAGTCACGCTCCAAGTACTGAAGGTCATTCAGGTTTATTAGCATATGTGTATATTTTGCCTTATTTTACACTATGCATGAAAATAAGCAAACATAAAGTCTTAGGTCATCGTCTCAAATTCCAATCTGCAAAGCAATTAGCATTGAAATTACTTTTTAACTTAAATATTTAATACCCTAGTGTCATGTTTTGTATTTAGTCTACAATATAGGATTGAGGTAATCTTGTGAAACCTACGTTCAATTTATAAGAAGTATAATTTCGTAAGAATTTACACCACATATTTTAATCTCGTTTTGGTAGAATTTTTAAAAATAGTTCTACAGTATAGTAGCCTTCATCTAGAAGCTAGATCCTAATTTTACTGAATAAATATTGACAGGTATGAAAATATGTTGCAAATTAAACTAAAAAATAAATAACATATTTAACAAACATCGTGACAACAAATATTGTTGTGGGATCAGAAAAAACAGCGGGAGTGGGACAATATTTACTATGGGGTGTTTCGCCAAAATGTAATACAAAAAAATCACGAAAATTATTAACTATCACATTTCTCGTATATGTTTGACATGATTGTTGTAAAAGCTAGCTTAAATAAAACTTGAGTATGTTATATACTCACAAGAACAAACAAGATCATACAATGATATAATAGGTCGGTGAAAACAGTACAAGTTCAGTTATGATTGAATTGATTGAACGATAGCATAAAAAACCTAACAAAAGCCGGACGGGCCGGACGCAGTCAAAGGACATGTCCTCTTTTGGGCTAAGAATATAATTATTTATTAACATGTTTCAGGTATTATTGTAAAGAGTACTCAAAAATCTAGGGTTTAGAATAAAATATAGGTTTTTTTAGGCCTGCAAATTCAAAAAAACAGCAATTTTCTGATTGACTTTCATAGTATGTAAAAGAAAGCGATTTTTGTATGGAAACCAATGACAAGTTACTGAAACGTGTCACAAACGAATAAATAAGTAACAAAAGCGCACAAACGATGTGATAGTGAGTGACTTTCTGACTAAAATTCACATAAATTACATTTTTAATGTTTTATCAAGATTTACGAAAAACATGGCTGTATGAACTTAGCTCCCTTTGCCTTCTCTTGCAGAAGTGACAGCGTCAAAAAAAGCCTCGTTTAATTTTGTGATTTTAATGATCGTGATCGCTTATAATATAAGCAATCACAATACATCACAATACTTTTTATTAAGAAGTGCACAATCTTGTGTTGTTGCCGCAATGACTGTCAAATTAAAGGCAGCGCAGACGTTATAGATTTTTCCTTCGACAATAAACCCCCAGGTGACCACATATTGAATTGGATTGCAAATTAGCAGCATTGCAGGTCACTGCTGGTAACAAACAAGCATCTCTGACTCTGACCAAAAAAATGATACATGTAATCAATAGGTCCATGCTATTAAAATGAAATCTAGCACAATAAATGCATTGGTTGGTGGCAGATGACTTCTATACTTTACTTTGTAGCAGTGTGTTTGTGCAGCATTTGTTAGGATGAGCCCCTGGCTGTAGTGTCTAGTGTGTGATACCTGTTTTACTCTGCCTACTCTTAGGATAAGCACCTACCTCACAGTAATGAAATATCAACATAAATAAAATATACTGGTCTGTTCTTAAGAATGCTACAGTTTTACTATTTCAATAACAAAAGATTTTTTACAAAACAAATGCTAATTAATGAAGTCATTATAATGAACTAAGTGCAAAATTTTCTAAGATTACTATAATGCTAATTCAAAGTGTAAATATTTACTTCTATATGACTACATACCCTCGATTTTATCATGGTTACTAAATAATATTAGTGTAGCATTCTTAATAGTGTAGAAGTGTTGAATAATTATAATAGTGGAAACTATGTGAAAGAGTTGTAATATAGAAACTGGTTGCAGGTATGAAATAAAACCCAGAAATTATGTAATTTTTATTTATTCAATTTCAACATCTTCCCTCATTAGTACGTCATTTCAAAATTGAGCCAGTGGTGTTATATGAGTTTGGTGCGGAGCCCATCCTAAATTCATGGATTTCATTTGATTTTTCCTCTTATCAGCAGTCTCATGTGATGGATCATTTTCTTGAATATGTTCCCCAAAATATGACTTGGCTTGCTTAATTTAATATGTTCCAAGACTGATTAAAATTAAATTGAATATTTTCATTCTGGGGAACATATTCAAGTGTGGAATTTAAGCATCAATATGTACAAAGATGGCTTCTAATGCCCTATTTAAAATAGATTGACCACCAGGTTGGTTGGTCGCTTACTGCAGCTAGCAGTGTAAGTTATAAGATTTCTTTTGAAATAGGTAATTAGAGGACTTTTGTAAGTAAAATTTTAGTAACCTCTAATAAAACAATGGAATTGTTTGAATCAGACCCAAAGAGTATAACGTATAGTTAGATTTCTACTGGACAGGTTTTCCCTGCTTATATGGGCTATACCTAAATGTAAAGGTGCATTCCTTAGCCCATAGTCTGACTTAATATAAACCTAAGGCCTTTTTAGGCTTTGAACAAACCTCACCTAATTGAGTTAAGCAAGAGAACAATAAAACAAATTGTGTGACTGTTAAACCTGTCCAGTATTTACATACTATAAAAGTGGAATTTTCTATATTTTCAAATTCAATTAGTTTCTGTTCTTTGATTTTATTGTTAGTAAGTCAAGCATGAATTATTTGGTGTAAACAATACAGTGAACTTATATTACCGTAAAAATGCAAAATCATATTGACTCATGTGATTTTCACAGACTCTGGCATTACTTTACGAATATTTTACAATCCCCGAGGATCTTCTTTCTTAAATATAATGGTACCCTTCGACATTTCAAATTATAGCACTCTGGTACAAAAAAAATGAGAAGTTGTATCAGGAGTGCGACTGTAACCTGGAAGTATAACATTTTGTTGTTCAATTCTTGGTTCTGGTTACTTCGTACGTTTAAATTACGAGAAAACTTAGTCCAGTTAGCAAGCCAATATTTAAATCACATGTAAAATCAAGAACCTGAGCATAGCTGTAGAAAATAAATGATACTATTTTGTGAAAGGAAGGAAGGTTACACACATACACACAAACAATAAACAAAAGTCAAAACGACAGCTACAGTGGCATTGACAATGACATCCTTTTAATTGCCAGTAAAAAAAACTGAATGTGGCCCTGCTAAAGAAACAATAAAAAAAACACTTTTAATTTTTTTCTCCTAAATGCAGGCCTTAATATTTTTAATATTCATGGATAAACATCCTTCTCATAAAGTTCTATTTCCGTCATAAATTTTTAAACTGGTTAAAAAAGGTTCAGAATAAAATTCCACGATCCATACAAAAAGTGGACATGTCCTTTGGCCGGACAAGAGGTCAAAAAGCCTAACACTGTCCGGATTTATCCGGACGGATGGCAACACTACGCACACCTGTGACACGCATGACACTTTCTATATGGCACAACTACTGTTTTTTAGTTTCACGTATGTATGTTATTCTTACTTCCCCCCAAGAAGTAACAAGAAAGGTTATAATTTAGTAGTGGTAGCGGCTTAGTTAGTCGCACGATTGCTAGCTGTATAAATAACCTTGCCGAATGACTGATCCCACCCTAACCATATAATTAAGATGTAAATATACCATAAGTAAAATGAAGTAAAAAAGTTGACTTGATCTACACCTGTTCAGAAATCGGGAGAGCCTTCTCGAGAAGAACAGGTAAGAAACTGGCGAGGTCTCCATTTTCGTTTCCTCTTTTCAATTATACCTACATTAAAATAATCAATTGTATTTCAAAAACATGATTTTGATTTAATAAAAAAATATATAGAAATGTCTGTCGGAGTGATTGGAATAGTCACTTAAATTAAAAACATTAACCCAACAATCATAATGTGTACTTATGAACTTGTATATATTATGAACATATATTATATTCTCGTAAATATTAGGTCCTTACATATGAAATTGGCGTTTTGTATGGGAGGAACATAAAGTCGATTTTTTTAAATATAATATATTTATTCAATCAAAGTATGTACCATTGCTATATCTATGCACTTTTGCCATCTCATAGGTAGTTCATCGATTCCTTTACTAAAAAAACCATTCGGACGGGAATCAATAAATTCTTTGAAGGCGGTTTGGACTGCCCCATCGGAGTTGAATTTTTTCCCTTTCAAGAAGTTGTCCAAATTTCGAAAAAAATGGTAATCTGTTGGAGCAAGGTCCGGAGAGTACGGTGGATGTCTTAGACATTCCAATTGAAGCTCCTCTTATTTGGTAGCCGTCTGTTGTGCAGTGTGTGGTCTAGCGTTATCATGAAGCAGCAGTGGCCTAGAGCGATTGACCAGCCTGGCCAGATTTAAGAAAGCTGTAGTGAACGATAACAGCACTAGTCCACCAAACGCTTACAAGTAACTTTATTTGGAGACAATTTTCGCTTGGGGCATGGCCTGGTTGGTTCGGCAGGGTTCAGCCATTGCGATGAGCGCTTCCGATTACCTATCGTACAGGACCCACTTTTCATCACAAGTAATGATTCGATTTAAAATCCCTTCATTATTGGGCCGGTTGAGTAATGCAACGCAGCAGTCAACGCGCGTTTGTTGATTTGCTTCACTCAATTCGTGAGGTACCCACCTTTCAAGCTTTTTCACCTTCCCAATTTGCTTCAAGTGGATTAAAACAGTTTTATCACTAACACCGCAGCCTGCAGCTAACTTGGACGTGATTTGCGATGGATCCGCTTCCACAATAGCCTTCAATTCTTCATTATCAACTTTGTTCTCCGGCCGTCCACGGGGCTTTTTCTGCAGGTCGAAATTTCCAGAACGAAAACGTGGGAACCAAAAACGCACTGTGTTTTCTTTTGCGGCACCGTCGCCATATACATCATTAATCCTTCGAGCCGTTTCTGCAGCACTGGTGCCACGGTAGAACTCGTACTCGTAAATAACGCGGAATTTCAAGTTTTCCATTTTGTAAACTGAGTAACGCAAAGAAAAAAAACAATTGAGGAAAAAACAAGGGAATTATAATTTTCGAAACACACATACATGAGTAAATAGCTGTATAAATTTCAATTTAGAATTTCTAATCATAGAGGAGATATTTGAGATCAAAGTGGCCAGTACGGCAAAACGCCAATTTCATATGTAAGGACCTAATATATTGTTAAGCAACAGTCATAATACAAACTTCGTGCGTTTCTCGAAGAGTCTTAATTTAAGGTTATGATTATGGGAATATTTCTGCAGCACAAATACAGTCTGAATGTTAACAGGATTTCCCCACAGCATAATGCTATACGTCATCACACTATTGAAATAAGCAAAGTATACAAGTCTTGCTGCAACAACATCAATCAACTGACGTATTTCCTATACAGCGTAGGCTTCAGAACTAAGTCCCATCGACAATTTATCAATATCTCCCACTAAAGCTTAGAATCTAAAGTAATCCAAGAAAAACTACAGTCTCCACAAGGTTTGCATTTTTATCCTTTACGTTTACAGTGGCCTGAACCTCTTTAACGTTGAGTACGACAAATTTTATACATTTAGTTTTCCTTTCATTGAGGGACAAGTTATTCGCATTAAGCCAGTGAACTATTCTTGAGATTCATTTATTTATTTACATCGTCATAAATTAGCAAACGTCTTTTAATTTTAAGTGAAGTATCATCTGGAAATAAGGGTATAGGCCGCATTTGACCCTCATTGTAATGCATTCCCAAAGGAAAGCGTTATGATCGAACCTGTGATATATTAGCTGAATTCCACGCAGACAAAGTCGCGGGTAACAGCTAGTCCTTTATAAAGCAGTGATGGATGCACATTGACCTGCGAAGTTGAAAACTATCATGATGATTGTGAGTTACACAATAATGGGACTAGTTCCACAAGAACATTAAATACTCGTAGGTACATTTTATGTTAAACCACGACTTTGCTGATGATGTCGACGATGATTTTGTCCAATATTAACGTCGATCTAGTTTTATTTAAAGGTATCTGTCATTCTGGTGATTGCTCTTAAACAGTTATTCAGGTAATTATAGACGATGCTGTAAAAAATGCGACAGTCTCTGTTTTTGTTTACACGCAAGCGCCCGCTACTGGTGCTATGATAATAGCAGACACTCAAGTTTTTAATCTGTATCTTTCAAACTTGAACTACTTTTAACAATGAAATGCTTCGGAAAATAGATCGCAAATTGAGCGTTAAACGTAATGACGAGATAATGACGCTAATCTTGAAAGCTTTATGTTTTGTTATGAATGTTCCACATTTAGTACACAATTCTATTTTAAAGTTTATTTGAAGTCTGATACAATAAAAAATATTTGCAATAAAGACGAATAATACATAAAGTAAAGGCCGGCTTGTGTGCATGGAACGTAGTCGTTGGAGCGCAGCAAAGACGACAACATCTTGAAGATTCTACTTGATGTGGCAAATCGCACCGAACCTGAGTATTTGCATGTTGGTGTGGTACTAATAAGTAATAATATTTGTCGCATTGGTAATATGAGTGAGAGCGGGCGATGCAACATTGGCCTGCGTATTTTATACCAATTACTGACATCTTTTTCGGAATTTTTGTACTTATAATAAAAAACCTACATTGCGGTTTTTGTACTAGGTTTGTTATTAAGTAAGTCTTATATTTAGTTTAGCAGTATATCATTTTTTTTCACGACTGTTGGTTTAGTATATTTTACAATGATGCCCATTTAGTTTTTAGGATTTTGTGTTTATCATCTTAAAGTGTATTTGTAATGTTATGTACGATGAATGAACAGAGATTTTATAGATTTGATACTCGTGATACTATCAGAAAGAAGTGACATTATCTCGAAACAAAATTCATTGTCTATTATATCATATTCTCTCAGTATCACGTGGAGTCTTACGATTTTGTGCATCATAGTTACTAGTTACAGTCCCAAAATTCATTCTTTCATTTCTTATCTTTCATTTCAGTCATTGCATATCGTAAGGCATTACATTTTATAGCATATCTTTATTTGCTGTAAAAGTCTTACCTTAAAATAAATTTTAAAGTAAACATACCAGTATATTCAATATAGAGCTCACATTCTTATGGGAGTATCTACACGTAAACGTATTCAACATAGTGAATTAAAAAACGCAGGTATTCTAAGAGAAAAATGAATTTAGTATTAACAATTGGTTATCCAATTTGGAAACTTTATGAAAGATAACTACTTAATTCAAAAAAATATGAGTAAATAACTGTTTTTTAAGACAACTGAAACAATCATAAACCTTTGACGATTTCGATTACTTGGAGCAAGTAAGGTGCTCAGTAAGTGATCCATGTAATCATGCTCATCTTTAATTGGAGAAAATGAGTGGTATAACTAAGCGAGGCTGATGTTTTAATCAAAGTCACGTTTTAATCAAATAATAACGAACCAATAATAATTATTGTATAAGCGTCCACAAAAATCGGATTAAGTTAGCACCCTTGTTGAAATGCGGAGTGTTGTAATATCTTTCCTTTTAATTATTAAAATCAATTACAGAAGAATACAATAGGTTATAGGTTATAAGTACTGAGAATTTGCGAAAACTAGTTACTGGGTAAACGTTTTATCTAGTCAAATTATGTCGCACTGGTTTGATGGGTATGAATTTAATTTTGGCCGATTCGCATAAATCCAACAATGTGTTGAATATAAATGTGCCGATAACCCACACTGATTTAAAATGGTAAGAAATTAAGGGATAACAAATTTAAAATGTTGAATTGCACTAATCATATAGGAATGAAACACTCCTAAAAATTGTGCATTTAGTAGCTAATTTCTTACTTATAGCACATACAATAAGAGTTTACTCTTTAATAGTTATATCAATGTATGCACATTACCCACTGGTACAAAATTAAACATTTGCAAAGTTGTAGTCTCTATGTGTAAGTTTAAGTAATCATGCATAATCGGCCCGACGGATTTGTATGGATTATCAAACTTCTTTTTAAACTCTAACCAAACTATCTTGTGGAATAAGCTACTCACCATCACAAACAACACGCACAGTTGGATACAAGCCTTCCCAAAAAAGGGATTTGGGTTCAATGAAATACTAATTTGGCACATAATAGTTTATAATCAGGAATGATGAGCTATTTGGAGCTTTATTATCCAAATAAGGGCGTTACCTAACCATTTTTATTGGGATAAGAAAATATTTTAATTCTACGTAAGAGATTGAGGTTATCTCTTACGGTTATGTAGGACTCTCCGCTAATCGGGATCAGCCCACTAAAACTTCCGGGGTGTTCAGTCACTCCAGTCGTGGGGACCTGGGATCTGGGCGATTCAAGTCACCAGATCACCCCAGGCGCAACCTAACCTAACTTAACCTTGAAGCTTATATAATAAAAAGTCAGGGACATTGAATGCCAATGGATCGAATCTCAATAGATCGACTACGATTAATCAAAGCCTTAATAGATTGAACACTTAATTGGTCGAACTTTTATTTGATGTAAAGTATAATTATGAGTCTTTTTTTGAAGTTTTTGATAATATAAGTTACGATCAAATGAAAATTCGACTACTTAATTGAATGTTCATTTAATCAATATTTTCTATTCAATACTCGATGTAAAAGGCTTCGGTCAATATTTGTCGATCTATTGGCATTTTATGTGGTGGAGGACCCATAAGGTCTGTGGTGCAGTACGGTACTTGCAATAAAAAAAAAGAAATGTATGAGCATATTCTCGTTTAACAGTCGGAAACTATTATTGCATTTCTCAGTTTTTTTTTATTCAAACAGCGAAAACAAATTCTTACAGCACTAACAAAATGGTTTCTGAAAAATAATTTCGATCTCTAGTTATCCTTTATAATCTGATTTTTCAACACACGAAAACTTCTTGTACAAACTACGATATACGATTTACAAAATGAACGCTGTATTGGACACGAAGAGTCACTGTTTTGAAACATAATCCCATTGTAAGTACGTCAGTCATCTGGTCGATATTAATGAACTTTCAACAAGCATGACAAGCTACAAAAACGATTTTTATTACCTAAAGTCGATGTATACCTAATGGCATTCACCATGAATCATAGAACTGAATGTGACGACTAGTTTGACCTCCGTCAACACAAAGATTAAAGTGCGTCAAAATTTATCTTTAGTTTGATTGCGTTTTAAGTTATTCGAGGTTTAGCGAAGAGACAACGACCTATCACAGATTTTCATGCTCTTTTATTATTTATTGACGTGTTTTAGTTGAAGCGAGATAGGTACGGTACATACATTATTCTGTTTCTCCCTGAAATTGTCACGTCTACTTTTTATTAGTACATACTATTCTTTATATACAGAAAAAGGAAAATCGACGAAGAATCAAGGCAAATTTTTAACCGACTTCAAAAAAGGAGGAGGTTATCAATTTCATGCGTTAACACGCTCACAAATACACACACACACACACACACACACACACACACACACACACACACACACACGCACACACATCTTACGCACACATACATACCAATATTCACGCTCACGTTAACATTGTTTATAATGCCGCTAAAACTGCTTGTACTTTTGTCTTAGCTTTTAGTCTTAGTTTTAGTCAAAATTAAGTTCGCTTTAGTTTAGCTACCATAAGGGAAGTAGCGAGTTATTCCCAATACAAGTGTCTTAGACTACTTAAAGGGAAAACTCGTCAAGAATCTGTAAATATTACTTTTGAAATAAAGGAATTTATTATTTATTATTATTATTATTATGCGTAAGTAAGTATGTTGTTTTTTGTGAGTATGCTACGCCAATTGTGGACTGTTTTCAAAATTCTTTTTGTATTCGATAGAATATACTTTTGCGGTTGTTGTAAGAATCTGATTGTCAAAGTCAGGATCTGATGATGTGATCCCAGGAAAATCTTCCAATTTTATAGGTACGTCTAACGTGTTTCATGTTTCTGCCGAAGCTATCCAGCAGGTATTTGCGTCTGGTAGTCAGGAACCGACCTTATGATGGAAGGATCCTTTTCTTTTATGAGTTAGAGGTTAGTTTTTTAATACTATAGGCACGTTTCGACCCTTTGTCGAATTCTTTCAAGATACTTCGATGAGTTGGTGTATATTCCCATAATTTTTTTTATGAAAATAATAACCAACTTCAAAGCACTAAAAAGTTACAATATAGGATACAGACAACATTACATTTCTTTATAGAAGTCGGTGCCTAACGATGACCTCCTAGAAAATTTAGTACCGACTTCAGTATAGAAATGTAATGTTGTTTGTATTCATAAATTGTTTTTGAAGTAGGTTTTAGGAAGGTAGGTTTTGTATATGTTACCGCTAAAGCCAGAACTACGGTAAAATAAATAATCTTGGAGTTTACCGGTAAAACCTAAGATTTCTAACTCTTAACGGTGTAACTTAGAAAGTGTTTTGTTCATCGTTTATTTCTGTATTCTACAACCATTTATTAGAACCTAGGTTTTACTTCAGAGATACGGTGAATATCGAAAAAAGCATAGTCGAATTTAGAAAATAAACCCTTTAAATTCATGCGACATTGGCTGATAAATATCTAACGATGGAAGTGCCAAAAAGTGTAAGACTGGAAATACGCGACAAACGAAAATGTGAAGGACGAAGAATCTTACAGCTTGGTGGCAAAAATACTTACGCAATACTAAAGCAGCCTTACCTACGTGATAATCAGTTTAACCTCATGCTCAGAAGAGAACTTACTTTAAAAAAGTACTTAATAAAGAAAAATCTTTGACCGGAGAAAATTAGTTTCAAAAATGTCCTACTTACTTCATTGCCTCAAAATATATTTATTTTTTTAATTTATGCACCTTTTTACTATATAAAGGTAAGTAGTAAACTACATAAAGTGAGGCAGATAAATAATTTAGGATGATTCAAAATAGCTTTCTATGAAGTCATATTTGAATAAAAATTATATTGATTTTAATCACAGAGAAAAATAAGACAATGTTGCAAAGATACAAAGTAAGCGTTAAGTTTATAATAAGATTAATTATGTATTCTATAGTTAAATTAACATACCTATTTTTGAAATCGTTTTGTAAATTTTTATTTTTACAAGCACTATAAAAACTGGTACTTAGCTACATTATGATAGGTAACTAAAGAAACATACTATATTTTTTTATAACCAAAATTAAATATTTGTTCTAAAACATAACGCTCTGATGGTATTTAATGTTGGCTATTTCATTTCACAACATAAATACTTTAGAAGACTAAAAAATTGGCAAACATATATTTAATGCTATATGTATTTTTTTAAGGTTAGTCAGTAGGTAATAAAGTGGACATTAAGAACACACATCAAGTAAGTACAAAAATGACCTCAACAATACGTCATTTTTGCTATGAGTCAACTATTTCCCATGAAACTTAAACAAGTGAACTTAAGCATTCTGAAAATAGCCTACTTTACTCAAATAACTAAAACATCTTTAAATATAAACATCTTCATATAAGCTTGAAGTAAATATAACTTAAAAGTTATTTCAACTATAAAAATAGGCGCATCTGTTCTGCCGAACTATTCGATGAACATTTGGATACGATAAGCGAAACGAAGTAGGTATTTATTGCAAGTTGTATCTATAATGTGTTTGGTATCAAACCATGTACATATCTAAGTTATTATAGTACTACTTTTTGAACAGTAAGATCCTTCGGTTTGAAAAGATATGATAGTTGATGAACTTCTAGAAACAAACAAATGAACATAGTTTGCAAATAAAACTTAAAAAATATGTATGTAAAGCATTCAGCAAATTTTACCCAAAATGACATAACAGTTATTGTAAAATTAGAAAACAACTTAACACCAGTATTACTTGTTAATGGTGCCAAAGGTTGCAAGAATTTTATATTTGGCATAAAATTTGTATTTAATTAGTTATAAGTAGGTAATGGTTTTGCATAATAACGAGGACATGCATTTTTATTTGACACTAATCTAGAAACATTTTCTATTTTGAGATAAAAAATAAGGATCTTAGATAGGTATTATCAAAGCGGTGATGAACGATGATAGCTTACCTTCAAAGTTCACACAGTTAAATGAAGTTCCTTAACACTTCCCCCAGATTATCCAGAATATATTGAAGACACTACACTTAACTTTCTAAGCGCACGTTCAATATTTACAGAACACAATAACAATATTTACGCAAATATTAATTTAGCAGACGTCCATATTACTGATACATCAATACAATCGAGCGTAAAAGCGTTCGCTCGGTGAGCACGCGAGACAAAACTAAAGTTATTTCACCGGCATGGAAGTCAACGCTGCTGCTGGTGCGTACAACGTGGTCGTTAACGGTTGTTTAATCGTCAATGTCCTCTACCATTGCTGGGCGGTTATGGCTACAAAAATATTCACGTCCAACATTCCGTCAATGTATTGAGTTCATCGCTGATTTCACGAGGCCTTTGTATTATTTGTCAACATTTGGAATTCTTTCGCACGTGAGGAAATAAGATTTTAGATAGAGATTGAAATTTCAAGTAATGGTGAGCCGCTTCAAACGTGGGCTCTTGAAATCCTGAAGATGTTCTGATTTATCCAAAGTGTCTATCTATGCTATTTTTTTTGGATGTTTAAATATTATTATTATTATTCCTGGTTGCATTAAAATAACCTTTATCACAAAAAATCTAACAAATTGATCTAAAGATGGTTATGTTAGTTAACATATTGGCATGAACATTTTCTATGGAAAATGTTTAACAGCGACCTCAGTTCGAGATGTGCTAATTGGATATTCCAATAGTTAGCGTTAGTACCTACTATCTACCTACCGACTAAAAAAGATCATAATTGACTACTCAAATATTCAAGATTACCTTTATGAAGCACTATATTAGCAGCCGCTCTTATTCAATCTATATAGTATATAAAAACATAAAAGTACAACAAGCAATAAATTGAATAGAATGAGTAAACAGTTACTCCATTTAACTTCACAAAGTGCAGCAACATCAGGGAAACAATTAACTAGCACCTGTCCACTAGTTCCCAAGAGAGGCTACTTCCTGAAAGCTGCCTCTGGGCAGAGAGAAAGCCGATTATCTGTTATATAGTCCATGTTGACTTTTGCCCTATCTTTCCAAGCGAGTTTCAAACTACGGGTAACGAACCAGAAGTCATTGATCTATGGGCTGAACATGTACACACGACAACAGGTTAGACTTAACAGGTTCACCTTTGGAGCGCTAGGATTTCTATGTCGCTCGCAATGGCGGTTTTCATAGTGCAAGTTGTGCAAGTGCAAAGCTTGACGCGTTGTCAACTGTACCAAGTGTATTAACATACTGTAATAAAATTTTATCACAATGTCATTGAAAAATATTAGGTTTATTTTCATCTCGATGTATGGAAATTTTAAGTGTTTTCTTTACGAATATATAATATTGATTGCAAACGTTTGAAATTGCATTTCCTGCAGTGCATAGAATAGCGCCTAAGATAAGAAGAGAGAAAATTCGATAACATAAAACATCCACATTTATGGATTTTAGTGAATCGGGCCGATTTTTAACACTATCTTACTATTTATCGGTTTTAACTTACTATTTTAATCTTTTGTTTTAATCTTGTACTACCTACTGTTTTAATCTTACTATTTACCTACATGCTCAAAAATAAAGAAGATCAGAAGGAAGTCAATACGATTTCATCAATGAATTGACCCGTTGAGGTAACCAAGCGAGCTATAAATCGGTCATCATTTCGTTTTCGTAACCAGGTAAATATGTCTATGATGAATATTTTTACATAGCGTTAAAATATCAACTAAATGTGTGTTAGCAAAACCGCACGCTACAACGGATCATTTGCTCTTTTTTTTGCGAAAATGTATAAATTATGCTTTGCGTCGATGGTAACTAATAATCTTTAGCTGGCCGGGCACCGCGTTGCTTGCTGTGGATTAAGTTATACTGTTAGTAGTGATATTGTAGTATGTGCTTTGTATAAAATTAAATTAATCTCGGATCAATTTTAAGTAGGTATACTACCATCCTAGTGAAATACCTAGACTGTAGCATAAAGAAATTAACTACCACCATCTGTTTGAAACTAATGGAACTTACAAATAATTACAAACCATTTTATTCGCAATAATTAAAATTGAGATCAAAAATTGAGATAAAATCTATCCTATATTTTAAGTTGGATCAAATTACCTACAGTAAGCAAAATTTCATAAAACTTCGCTGCGAGATTTTTATTTACAGGATTATTTTTTTATCACCCCGGAAAATTTAAGGGACGCTTCAGGACACGGTAGTAGAATGATTAAATTATTAATAATGAAAATAACTCACCTATTTAATTTTATATAAATTTTCTAAAATTTCCAAAAAAAATACTGCACTTTTTACTATTTTTTTATGAAATAATAGATGCTGCGCCCGTGAACTACGTTTAGTCATAATAAAAAATCTGGAAAGGGCGTAAATAACTTACGATTCCTACGACCCATTCCCAGACCTATCAAATGCAATACAAAAAAAAATCATAAAAAAGGTCAAGCCGTTTCGGAGGAGTTCGATAACAGACACTGTGACACGAGATTTTTAAATATTAGATATAAGTATGTATAGATTGGTTCACCTGGAAATGTTAAATTTATCTCGCAAAACTAAGCGATTTTAGAAGCTACGTGTGAAACAATTTCCTGACTTGGGATGGCAGAGTGAAATCTGATTACTTTGGGTACATCAGCCATATCTGACCTAAATTGCTTTCTAGAGATATTTAAAGCGACGTTGAAAGCTATGTTTGGATGATTTTTTATATTATGAAAATGTTTCATATTGTTTATGTTGCTTTAGTATATATTTTAGTGGTTTAAAATAGAATTCTAGTCTGTGGAATTATAAAAAATACTTTTAATAAATAACTCACACATTAGAATTTTAGGAGCTACTACAGCTATTTATTTGCTGTATACTACGCATAGATTTCATAGATTACTATGAAACGTAAAATCAAAACAAAACCTGTTATAAATGAAAAGGTCAATATTTATATTTACAGGTTTAGGTTTTAGGGTCAGCTTGCGTAAAGTTTTGTGTGATTTAAAAGAAAACACACTTTGGAAGCTAGTCGCAATACGTGACGAGTCTGTCATTTAGAAAACTATCTACGGGACTACGACTAATATACAGATATTTTTGTCGTGCGCGCTAATTAAACGAAAAAGTAAAGGAAGCGAAGCCACTCAGCCGCGAACTTAGTCAGCCAACAGAACCGTTTGAAACAATCCTGTGGCTGTTTAGTTTTTCGGCCGTGTTCAGGGGTTGGGAATGTGAACATCTGCGTTTAAATGCGTAACGACACCTGTTTTACGGTTGGACGACTGTGCGTTCCCAAGTTTTTTAATGCCACAGAACGAGTACGAACAGTTTTTGTTCTTGTGGATGAATGAATTTGATTTCTGCTTAATTTATCCTGAATTGGAAGTATGAGGAATATTAATTATACTTACTTACATCTGAAAATTCACTCCATGAATTGTCTTAGATTATTCACAAATATCTAATCGAAGGAATAGTTTACCGTATATTAATTAAATTATTCATTCACAAACGATGCATTGTATCATGCAATAACAAGTGAATTTTAATTTAAAAGGTTTATTGATTGTATTGTTGGATTCGTTTCAAGCAAAAAACATTTGCTAGCTTTAGCCAAAATTAGCCACAAGAATATATGGAACATATTTTTTATTAAAATCAAAATCGTCAAGCTAGTTAAAAATAGCAAAATCTAGTAGCCTAGTAGGTATAATCATAAATCTAAACTAATCTCATAAATCTAATCTCTATCTGATAATAAGTATACTTAACTAAAATTAAAATTTATTAACCGATACCAGTTATGGGTTGCTAGGTACTGTAATATTAAACGGTGAGTTTGTTTAACTAGACGAAGGAAGACGTTCGTGGATATCTGCAGCAAAAAAAATGTTTCACAATTTTTTTCATTTGCTGCATGTCTGTCCAAAGTTGCACTCGAAGCACTTGTGATTTTAGATATAATATAGTCAAAACACATCAAAAAATGTGTGCTAGATGTAATATAAAAAAATAGAAATGTTTATTCACACTAATAGTCCGGCGCGTATATTGCTAGCAGAAAGAATTTTTAATTGAATATTTCAAAAGTCTTCAGTGTATCAATTTTTCAAAAGCATTAAATAAAAAGAAAAAACATTTTTTTAAATTTCTCAGATTAAATTTGGTATGGAAGCTTTCAATAAATTCTATTTCTTTTCAATAAATTCTTTTGGCTTCCGTTTACAAAAAATAGTAAATAGGTGAAGCTATATAATCGATAGTTTAGCGCAGAGGTCGAGTGATCACCTACTGCGCAACGGGTCGCGGGTTCGATTCCCGTACGGGATAAATGTTTTATGACCTACAGAAATTTGTTCCGGTCTGGGCGTATGTGCATGTGATATTCTATGTTTGTAACTGCACCCACGACACAGGAGAAAATCCTAGTGTGGGGCGACGTTTTTTAAAAAAAGAAAAAAAAGAAGGAAAAAAAGTTGTAGATGGGAGCGAAGTACTGGGTATGCCTGGAGGTAACTCAGCATTTTACTGTTCCTGAAATATCCACTAAATCCCAAACCCTAGAACAAGGTGGTTTGGTGGATCAAATACTACTTAATTCACCAGGCTATACATAGGGTATCCTGTATTACTTTTATTGAGGGAAATATTTGACTGACGAAACCATACTGCAACCCTTAAACAAAAGCCACTCGCTTATTTTTCCACAGTCATTCCCCAGAAAAATACCTAGCTGCGGAAAAAATAGCGTGAGGTTATTACAGGCTAATGTCATTTCCATACACTTTTCTGCGTAACGACTGCGGAAAAAATATGCGTGTGATTTTTGACTAGGCCCACAAGGCAGAAATAAAAGAATTAACGTACGTGACACTCTTAGAAGTCGTGGTCCAACTTTGGCGTCCATTATGCCATTGTGAGGTAATACAGAAACGAAACGTTTACTGAATCACTACAACCTTTCCTAAAAATGATAGTAATTATGTAATTATCCCCTCAGGTAGGTATATTTAATCTTCCTGATTCAATGTCTTCGTCAACGTTAACTGTTTGGCAGATAGGTACGACGTTACCAGTCCCTTGACACATCAAGGTTGAGCCACCTGAGCGACATTAGCCTGGGCGTCTCATTATATTCAAATTTCAATCGTCGTATTTGGAAATAGGAATGTTATTGTTGCTTCTTATTAATACTTGGCGTTTGTTCCCATGTACCGGTGCATAGATAATACAAAAATATTAATTGAGTCGATTTGTGATGATAATAATTATTAGAAGCTATCTTTTTATCACAGAATAGTGTTTATTCAGAGAGACATGATAATATGAGCTTGAACATAATATTTGAATAACGAAACAGAGAAAAACAATTTGTTTTGAGAATAACCAAAGGCAATGTAAGCAATTTCTTACTTATACCACAAGATGAAGAAAACGTTATGATGGTAGTTAGTGAAAATTGATATTTTATGACATCAACGACGAAGGGTTTAGGCGCATAACACATTGCACCGGACACCGCTGCGGTGCACGGAGGGACGAAAACCGCATGCGGCTGCGGCGGCACGGAACCGTGCCACCGTACGGTTTGCTCCGTATCACCGTCCGGAGCTGCGGTGCACGACGACGCCCCGCATCACCGCATTATCTATGTTGAGATCTATTAAGCATATGCACGTCCTTTCTACGCAAAAATCCGTACGATACTGCGGCGCAGTGTGGCATACCCCGCGGACCGCACCGCATCACCGTCCGGGAGTGCGGTGCCGTCGCGCGCGCCGCACAACCGCACGGTGATGCGGTGCGAGTGTGTTATACCCTGCGGTTTTTGTATACAAATTAAGGCGCATAACACATTGCACCGGACACCGCTCCGGTGTGCGGCGCTGCGGTTTTTAATTTTGACTGAAGAATCTTAATTTGTATACAAAAACCGCAGGGTATAACACACTCACACCGCATGCCCGTACGGTTGTGCGGCGCGCGCGACGGCACCGCACTCCCGGACGGTGATGCGGTGCGGTCCGCGGGGTATGCCACACTGAGCCGCAGTATCGTACGGATTTTTGCGTAGAAAGGACGTGCATACGCGTAATAGATCTCGCCATAGATAATGCGGCGATGCGGGGCGCCGTGCACCGCAGCTCCGGATGATGATACGGAGCAAACCGTACGGTGGCACGGTTCCGTGCCGCCGCAGCCGCATGCGGTTTTCGTCCCTCCGTACACCGCAGCGGTGTCCGGTGCAATGTGTTATGCGCCTTAGATTCTCCAGTCAAAATTAAGCCGGCTTTTGACTATAGGATGTAATATATATTACATGTTCAGCTATATATTACATCCCGGGTTTGCTGTTCTCACTATCAGATATATTTTTTAGAATAGTTCAGCTTCTATGATCATCATATACATCATAACGTCTTTTATTGAAACGGTTGACCTCTCGTTATTAAATGGATAATATGGAAATTGTTTTGCTAGGTACTTTCGATAGTTTATCAGACGAAGATGATGCAGTATTCGATTTACATATCTCATTATTTAGAAAAAATACAATAAACGTCGATTCTGGATATCGAATCTTAATAGACTAAAGGCCTTACTAATTTGTACAAACCTTGTATAGTTAAGTAGTGTTTTGTCTCTTTTGTTCGAATTTGAAATGTCATTCGAGTGAACGTGACAAAACACTGTTTAACCAAATCAGGCGTATGAAATGGTTATTAGTAAGGCCTTAAGAAAAGATTATAGTGAATTTCTCCATGCAGCATCCTTAATTTCATTCATTTTATACTCTTCAAGATTAGTCGTAAACAAGGATATTTCCTAACACTTTCTATAAAATGTTCCATTATAGCGATAAATACGTAAATAGGTAAATACGTGGTAAATACGTAAAGAAAAGATTGCGAACCAAAATACCCAAAAATCATAACACGCGGACAGCTACGAGTATGTAAGTATGTGCGCATGACCGTCACGATTCGAAATGAAGGCGAGGCAGGGGCAGAGGTGCGGTATGCGGGAACGTGAGGTAAAATATATCGCCTTCAAATATAGCTCGGTCGGGCGAAAAAATATTTACAGTTTGGGGTGTAATATATATTATAGCACAGTGAGAACGGTCTCGTAAAAAAGTATGGCAAGCGATAAAATATTATATCTCAAAATGTAATATATATTACATTATATCCCATAGTCAAAAGCCGGCTTTAAAAACCGCAGCGCCGCACACCGGAGCGGTGTCCGGTGCCATGTGTTATGCGCCTTACTTAGTTTAGAAGTATTTGTTTAATAATGAATCTTGTTTATTTTAATATTTACATACGCAATGATAACTGTGGTGAAACAAGATTCAAGCAAGAGGTATGATAACATCTAGCCATCGATTTCATATGAATACTTTATCGTCGATTTGATATTGTCTAATATTTATCTAAAACTATAAATCGTACAGTAATTTATGTCAATACATAATTCAAATATCAAACATAAAGTTCGACCTAATGCCGTATAAAATTAAATGAAATTAGATAGCATTACCTTAAACCAAACAAAGAAATCTCATCAAAGGTAGGAGTTGAAAACGCATCTTGTCCTGGTGGCACTGAAATAACATGATTTCAAATTCGTTCCTGGGAATAGATTTTTTATTATACCAGACCTTTTGCAGATTATTTTTTCAAAAAATCTGAACTGGAGGTCTAAGTGGTGTACAATTACGAACGACATTCTAAGTCGTAATTAGTGGGTACCTGAACTAGAGTGTTGGCAGCGAAGAGTACTTCAGCTCCGCACCGCCGTTGGTACCTACTGAAAGAAAGGCAGTATTCACATTAATTTATCTTCAAAATAAAGCCTCTGTTTCTTATTCTATTACTAAATCAGAATTTACAAATAAAAAAAATAAGGAATAAGAAGCCGCGCAATAAACAATAGGTATTCCATTGACTAATTCGTATGATAGTAATAGGAACTTCCCGTCTTATAACAAAACATGGACTAAAGTTAGTCTTGGTTTAAATTAAACCAGGACTAAGTTGACGCTGTCTCCATCTATGTATAATTGACACAAGTGGAAGCGCACTACATTTAAACCAAGACTAACTATAGACCAGGTTTAAAACCAGGTTTGTAATAAGACCGCTAAGTTTATTTTTAAGAATTTTTTATAGTATTTCTATGTTTGGCGCATTAACTAGTTTCTTTTGCACTGATATTAACTAAAGTTCATTTCGAGAAAAGGTGTCAGGTTGATCCAAATTTAAAGGAGACGTCTCTTGCCAAGAAAGATGAATGTGTTCGTTCATTAGCACATATAGAGGTTATTGTCCCTAATAGGTTATGTAGTAAAAATAATTTTATTTATACTTATTATTTTTATCAATACGTATAATCTATGTGCTACAAGTGACAATAGACATTCTCTTTCAATTTTGGAAATAAGTTCCATTATTAAGCTAATCAATTTATTGAGACAATTTATATCTTAATATATAAAATTCTCATGACACAGTGTTTGTAAGCAAACTCCTACAAGATACAGCTTGACCGATTTTCAGGGTTGGCACGATTAAATAATTTTGATTTACATCATGATTTAAATCGCGATTTAAATCAAATGATTTTTTCAATCTTACATAAAAATCAGTGATTTAATCAAATGTCTTTATTTGGGAAGAAAAATGTATAACTATGAATATCTGTTTTCAGAGTAAATCAGATGTTTCGTATTTCAGTGTCATTATTGTAATATTTGAATAAAAAAACGACTTTTCCAGCTTTTTCGGTCCTTAGTCTGTTGCATAATTTTGGTGTGAACAATGCAAAATGTAGAAAAAACTCTTTCAATTGATGCCGAGGAGGATATCACTCCAAATGGTTGCCTCAGAACTGGGTAAATATTTAATTGTTCCTCTTGATTAAATACATTACTTTTTTACACTAATTGCATATAGCTCGACTACCAGTTTCAGTAGTTGTCTTTTCCGTAAAATGTTCCCAAACACTAACTTTTTGGCGAGGCATTTTTATTCAAATTACAATACGAAGCACAAAAACACATCAACTCATAAATGAACTTGAATAAACTAATGAAGAATCGCGCGTCGAAGTTTACTCGGGGATTCCCCGAAAGCAATGGGCGCGTTCCGTTTACGCAAAACAGTTGCTTACTTATTAAAATTAGTGATGCCGTATTAAAAAACGAAAAAATCATGATTAATTAGGATTCATTTAATAAATCATGATTAATTGGATTTTATAAAAAAATTATATTTTTTCCAACCCTGCCGATTTTTATAAAACTTGTGTATATTCGGTAGGTCTGAAACCTAAGAATTGGTCGTTAACTATTTTTTATAACCCTAGGTAATAAGGGTTTTTTGACAACTATTATGGCAAACGTAGTTCGCGGGCACAGGTAATAATATTATAATATTTATGACATAATCTTTGTTAGACATTTCTTAAAGTTAATGCTATTTAATATATATAAATGAAAATTTCACCAACAAAAAACATGCCCTTTATCGGCCGTATTCATAAAAAAATTAAACGATGTTTGACAGAAACAATGTTGCTGTCACTTTAGATTTCTTTTTTTTGTAATAAGATTGAAAGTGACAGAGACACCGCTTTTTAACTTAAATGTGTCTTAAATATTTTTATAAATAAGGCGGTTAAAGGATAAAAAAGATAAGAGTTCCATTTATTTAACTTCTCAATACTATGGTCACAAATCGAGTAGTATAATATTTAATACACTTCAATATGGGATTTGGTATGTGTAATCATAGAAGCCTTAAAGGAATACCTGTTTGTAAAATCCTGTTTTAAATGAACAGAATATTTGTGGTTTTTACCAAATCAAAAATACGATTAAAGATTAAACATTACCTACAGGCAATTAATTAAACGGCGGGACCAATTTGTTAATTTATTCACCATCTAGTATCGGCGTGACCATTAAGTTCCACTTGAGCACTATTCACGTTCAATTTTTATTTATTATTGTTGTCATGTTGTACATTTTTGATGTTTTACATTTTTAATTGATTCAAACGTAAAGCCTCGTAGTCGTGGTAAATATTTGTTTAACAACAAAGTTGAATCAACATGTTGCGGAGTTGCTGTCAACATGTTGCTGGCAACACTGTGTGTTGCAGAGTTGAGAATGGCATGTTGACAAGTTCTCGCCTGACGAGCGACAACATCTATTTAACCGTTTATAAACATGGCAATAGTGTGGAGCAATGATAAAATAATGCAATTTCTCCGCCGGGCAACATTTTAACGCAAGCTGGCGTGTGGACCACCTATATTGATTTAAACAATGTTTTTCTGCAATATTCTCGTCGCTCATCAACAATGTTGATCAACTGTTGCTAAACAAAAGTTTACCATAAATACGAGGCTTAAGCCCTGCAAGGGCACAGCCACATTATTAAATTTAATTAAATTATGTTAATTTAATTAAATTAATTTAAATGAGAGCGTCGGTGGCGCTGCTGTGGACTCGGCACTTGCCTTCCAATCGGGAGGTCCGGGTTCGAGACCGCCATGTACCACTGTGTTTTTCATTTTCGAATTTCATATGTACATTTGTCTGACGCTCCTACGGTGAAGGAAAACATCGTGAGGAAACCTGCATACATCTGAGAAGAAATTCAATGGTGTATGTGAAGTCGACCAATCCGCATTGGGCCAGCGTGGTTGACTAAGGCCTAATCACCCTAACATAGGGTAGGCTTGAGCCCCTCGGTGGGGACGTATATGAGCTGTGACGATGATGATGATGATGTTAATTTGATCATAAAAACAATTGAATTGAATAAAGTCAATCTACAAATTTACAATCATGTCAAAAATTACGCACACAATAGGCTAGATGAATAATTTCTTTTTTGCTTTAATGGTAACTCATTCATATAATAAACAGAAAGAAAAATTCGGTTATCGAATAACTATAAAAACAACCAATATATAAGGTATGAAAGAATTTTCTCCATCTCTTTCTAACAAAACGGCAATTTACATGGAGTTTATATGGCCGTACTCAACAATGACGTCACGGTTGATGTCGGATCTCTCTGTCTAATCACTTCCAAATTAACAACTTGAAATGCTTGTCTCTAATGTATTTCTAAGCCGATTTTAATTCTCATTTCACAGGATTGCATCTTTTGCTACGGTATTTTAATATTTTATGACAAGACGTAAAAATTAGAATACATTCATCATCCCAATTGTAAATATACGCTTACAAAATTAATAATATTGTAAAAATGTCGAATAATAATAATATCAATATGTAATAATTGAAATTATGGAATAAAATATCACAGATTTACAAACTATACATCGATACAAATTTATCTGGATAGATCGATGTAAATAAAGCATCACAAATAAAAACAAAATAATAGAAAAATAAAATCAACGTAAGTACTTACTTATACTTTATTCGAGTCTGATTCAGAATTAGCTCGTTTAAATCGTAAATACACTCATCGCCGGATTTAGGGGAGGGCAACCGGGGCTACAGTCCCGGGACCTCCACAAAAAAAGGGGCCCCCACAATAGACTTCGGGAAAAAAATTCAAATTCAGACTAGTAAACACTAGATGACACTAGTAAACAATTTTTTCTTTCATTTTTTTCTTCGCGTTTTACCTTTACCTACAGTTCTTTGTACAAAAATCTTCGATCTATATTTGTTCACTCCAATCAGTAAAATAATTTGGGGCCAAGGGGCCTCCACTCCTTTGTTGCCCCGAGGCCTCCAGACCTTTAAATCCGGCCCTGAATATACTATATAAATTGGAAATTATTTCGGTGAATAGCTTTAAGTATAGCTTTAAGCTTTAAGTTTTTCGGTGAATAATAATTGCTAACAATATTTGTAAGGAATGAAACTAAAGTAAATATAAAGTATAGGTACTTCATGGAGACAAATACTGAATCATATTAATGTTTAAAATGCAACACTCAAACTTACACAAATATTGTAAGTGAAAACTTCTGGGAATGTAAAATTCCACTGTTTTGGTTATTCGCTAGCTGTAGCTGCATGTTCTTTATACTCCTACCTTCGTTATGATGATTGAGCACACGAGCTTTTAAAAACAAGAATTAAATGAGCGATGAGCACGTACCAACTATATATGGGAAAGAATAAGTATTGTTAACCTATCAGACTTTTACAGGAATCGATTTTGTTATTAGCACTCATAGTAACTATATGATGGGTAAGAAAAAAAAAGAATGTGGATGGTATTGCTGACCTATTCGACTTTTACAGCGTTCGATTTTGGTTTATTTTGTGATTATTTTTCAATGGTCGCCCAACTATTTCAATATGTATAATATTCAGTCAATGTGGCTGATTATAATGTTATTAAAAACTTATATAATACGCGAACTGAAATATTAAATAATGATAACGAGTTATGAATTTGTAAGAATTTATTTGAATCTGAATTTGTAAAAAAAGCACTGTGTTTTAAAAATAATTTCTATTAGATCACAGAAACGCTATGGGTCGATATTACCCATAAATAAATTCCACCGTGTTTCAGATTGATATTCAGGTATTCGTGATCTGTTTAAGTGCCTTATAACAATTTTGATTATTATAAGGTTTGTTTTGTATAATAAATCGACTGCAAACTTCAATAACAACATAAGCTAGTTTGCTCAGCAAAAGCATAAAGCATAAATTACTTTATAATATTTCAAACATTGTGTTAAATATTATCGGATAATTTTATTCTGCTAGCATAGTTTGTGGGTGCTACTTAAAGTCGACTCGTGTAAATGATCAAGACACAGGTGTGTGAAGAGAGCACTCAACAAAGTTCACTGCTCTTTTATTACCACACACTGACATCTACTTGGGAATTTAAGCATACCTATTGTTATACTTCATAGTGATATTTTAGATAGTAAAGTATTTAATATAATTTTAATGTGGCTTATATTAAATCATTTTCAATTAAATATTTACAGCAGTCACCATTTCTTACATTAAATAAATTTTATTGTTCAACATGTTTTATGATAGGTATAATTTCGATTCTTAATGCAAGTTTGAATCATGACGTGAGAGACATTTATGATATCAATTACAAATATCGGATATCAATTACAGGAGTATACTTACTTTTACAACATTTAACTTAATGTGATACTTCTTGTTTGTAATTAATTAGGTGGGAAACGGCCCAATACTCTGCTTTCTAGGGATGGTTTTGCATAGTAATGTCCGTTATAATATAGTCAAGATAATGACGATAACAAAAATTAAAAGATAGATATTCCACCAGACCTCATATTCTCCCACCGTATATGAAATCAAAGTCACTTCTGCTCGTCATAAGATTGTATTAGGATGATGCCCACTTACAAATTTCCATGAACAGAAACAACTCTGGCTCATTTTAAACGTTTTTCGTCCTTGAATAGGAAACAAGTATTGCTTTTAAAGAAAGCTGCAGTTTTACTTAAGCGACCTATATAGTTGCAAGACGTCAAACTAGTTAATGCGAACTATCGATTATTAAAAATCAGTTATACCTAATAATACCATCAATTATACGTATTGATATCCAGTATTATCAATAATATGACGACACGTTTAGCGCAGAGGTCGAGTGATCACCTAGGTACTACGGAACGGGTCGCGGGTTCGATTCCCGTACGGGACAAATGTTTTGTATTGCCTACAGAAATTTGTTCCGTTCTGGGTGTATGTGCCTGTGATATTCTATGTTTGTAACTGCACCCACGACACAGGAGAAAATTCTAGTGTGGGGCGACGTTTTTTAAACTAAAAAAAATAAAAATAAGGAATCAAATGTGTAACAAAAATCGCAAAGAACGCAACGTGACAAGCAACGAAGGGAACTGCGACTTATAGGCGCGTTCCACCTAAGTAATAGATTTACAGCATTTTCAACATCATCGCGATTCATTAGTTTTTGATAGGGTAAATGCTCTATGGTTTTTGACCATCGTCATCGACCATCGTATGCTACATTTAAAAATATCTGGTATGTTGGGTAAGATACCCTTTGTGACAATTAGCGTGGGTAAAAATGTTAACATTAACATTGCATAAAAATATAATTAACAGTTGGTTAGCGTAAAAAATGATGCGTTGCTTAGGTGGAAAACGGGGTTTTATATTCTATGCGATCTATCAACCTTCTGCATGGACTTAATAATCAATTATTAAATCCATGACCTTCTGTCATTGAAAAAAAAAATGCTTTTTAATTGGAATGGTGAAATGTAATATATTTTATAATTTATTAGAAATAAATATTTAAAAATGTAATGAAAGAAATAATGCATAACATTTAAAAAGGTGTTATTACAGCTACAACGAAAAATAAATATGCAGTTGCCATTTTCTTACAGGAAATGTGTGTAATTTTTTTGCGAAAAAAAACGTAGCTTTATATGTCTTACATTACTCTGAAAAATCATGTTTTGATAAAATATATTTAACTAGAAATACTTACCGCTTTATTGGTCATCGACCGTGCTAATGGGGCAAAATCGGGCATCGTCCTTTCCTCATTTAGCAATTTCTAAAGATCCTATGATAGAATATCTCTTAATCAGCTGATTTAGGTACCTATAAAATCTTGACTCTAGCATATTTCGCAATGCCTTTTTGAGATATTCGGGGACAAGTATCCGAAAAAATGAAATCATAAGGTACTCTTAATATTGTTAAAACTCTCAATTACAATGACATAGAGAAGAAAGAAGTAAATCTCGTAGTTATTACGAATTCAATTTGAAAATTATGAAAGCTAGTTAAGTTGAAATAACTTACAGTAACCATATTTCATGTACTTAGTTGCAACATAAAAAGTGTTTTTAAATAGTAAATGGCACAGAAGCTCACTGATGATTAGCAAATTACCTAGTAAGAATTGTTCTTTATAAAACTGTACCATTGCAGAAATCAGTACAAATGACAAAGGAATAAATTTTAATTAAGTAAATAAACAAGACAATTAAGTAGTTTTGATTAATAATGGCAATCTTTCAGTAGTTAAACTACTTGAAGCTGAGACTTTTGAGAAGAAACAGAGCCGTGCGTAAGTTGTCTTAAATGTATACTACAATCCATACTTTACTAATATTAAAAATGTGAGTGTCTGTCTCTCCCTCTATTACCTTCACAGCTAAACCGCTAAACCGATTTAGATGAAATTTGGTATAAAGATAATTTGAGTCCCGGGAAAGAGCATAGGCTACTTTTAATCCTGAATTTTAATGAGATTCCCAGGGAACGCAGATTAAGTTGCGGGTAGTTGCTAATTATATAAGGTAATGCAAATAATGGTTAGTTCTGCAATCTTGTTAATAAAGATAATATTTATTTTTACATTTGGCATAAAAAACTGATACTTAAATGTTAATAGTTTAATACTGAACAAATTGAACTCTGCTTCGCGTTGTTGTGGCTGAGTTGACAAATTTTAAATGATTAATAGTTTGCATATGATAACCCTTTATGGGTACCTAATTTCTTTTACGATATCAAATGAGAGAAATTGTTCGTAAAATAGCAAACAATTCAAACAGGGCAACTTTGCTTCAACAAGCGTTATTATTTCGGGAGCGAGTTCACTTGCAATATCACAATACCCCGATTAATACTGAATGAACGTAACCGATAAAAGAATATGCAGAATTTTGTTCCTTATTACGCCCTATTAAGGTTTATAAGCATTTGATAAATATGCAAGTGCAGCTCGGTCAGGAGGCGGGCGGGTCGTTGGAATTAGCGTATTATTTATATCACCGCTCACCCCCACATTGGCAGGTATGCGCATTGCCATTGTTGCTATGGTATTATGTAAGTATAAGTATATTCTTTTTGGAAATATTTAGCATTTTTGCAAAATTTCTATTCTGTAATCAATTTTTTTTTGACGGACCTATGCTGTTAGCCGCAGATGGCTGTTACAGCTTCACCTCAATTATTTATAAGAAGGCGAGAACTCACCCCCGTGAGCTAGAACTTTGGTTTCCCAAACGAGGCTTGAGGACTCTGTAATCAATATGTGAACAGTTTAAATGTATGGTAGCGACGTAGGTATAGTTCATAGTATTTGGTGCCTCCGATAAAGTGCGTCCTTTCCTCTATCAGCAGAAAGGCAACCTAAAGAAATAAATAGGTAATAATTGTCGATTGAATTGAGCTTTTTAGTTCGAACATATTTTTACAAATTTCTTGATAACGATGATGACGATAAAGCAATAAATATGCTTGTAATAAAAAGAAGCTTGGCTTTGAAAGTGGAAACCGAATGAAAACAAATAAATACAGGTAGTCAATATAGTAGGTATTACTTATTCAGTATCCACCATTCCGTAGAAGAACACTATTCACACATGAAATGCATTGTGTAATTTTTATTTATATATGTACTTACTCATATTATAATATCAAAGACATATGTTTAATGCATCTAACAGATTACAATAGCGGTGCTAAGCGTGAGTTAGACTAAATAATTTGTTATAAAATAAAAAAGGACAATCAGGCTGACCTTTGAAAACTTTGGATAGTTCAGCACTGCAGTCACTGGTATCATTGCGCACATCTCTGGCGATATGAAAGTAATAAAAATATGTTTCGGGCTTTTAAACTCAATGTCATTATATAGTTTAATTAAGCATAAGAGAACATGCGAGCACCATAGGTCTTTTTTGTTCAAAGCAAACTATTTTGTACTGAAATATCTTGTCTCAGATATCGATTTAGCCATATTGCACTCTGGGCGTGTCAAATTCACTTCTAGGTCAGTCTGACTATTTTTGAATCAGTCGGCGTGATCTACTTTCGAAAGTTTACTTAGGTAAGCTGTAAATAGTTCTAACCTAATCTAAATTGTCGCCGCTAGCCTATCGTGAGATAAGGAAGATTGTTTAAGTCTCTTTATTTCCGGATCTTATTGGCTGAGAGTAAACTAGAATCTTAACATTTGACAGGCCTATTCCACAGCACATCTGCGACTTGTAATGAAATCAAGTCATAGTTGCAGCAGATGCAGATGTCAGTTTACAGGGTAATATGTATTTGAAAAAAAAGGAGCAAGCACTCTATTTCATACAGAAATAGATGAAGCTATCAATGCTACTCAAACGCTGACAGACTACCTAGTCAACATTGGGGTGGCAATTATTTTATATACGAGAATCTAGAAATGGCGACTGGAGGAAAATTATACATTTTGAATGACACTCATTCAAAATGTCCTCAATTCACTCAGCAATACATAACATTTGAGTGATATAAGTACTTTAACAATTCACAATGCATGGCATACTCTTCGTTTCTTAGCTCTTTAGATGGGTACCAGTGCAATATTTTTAAGATTACGATACGATAAGTATGTTGAAATTTACCATGTTAAGAAAATTCTACTAAATCTCAGTAGCGTATCCTGGAAATAGCTATCTTCAGGACATTGCTCTGTCTTATCTTAGTAAGTGTTGAGGACAAGGAGTAATTTATTTTATTTATTTCCTCACACGTCAGCGTAATGGTCAACAGGATGCGACATTATCATCAAGATGACAAGCGAAAGATGTATGGCCACATGATGTAGGTACAGGACGTAATTATCAGTGCTTAGATTAAATATAAGTAAACTGATAAATGTGGTACAAAGTTGGTACAAAGTCTAGAGAACGACGTATTTAGGTTCGTGTAAAAGTTCCATTAGGGCTAAAATTATATAACCTTATAATAATGTGTTTTTGATTGTTAATTATTTCCCAAGAAACATACTAACAATTATTAACGTTAGCAGCGGGTTTTGTTAACAAACATTCCATTACTAAAATTCAAAATAAAGACTAAACTTAAAATATGTTTTATGCAAGACTTGAAATGCGGATAAACGAGGTTTTTTTCAATGTAAATTATTTCATATATCGATGAAAATGTACATTTTCATGTAAATAAGACATATTTATAGGAAACAAAAAATCTATAAATAATATGGTAAGCTGCAAACATCTATATGGAGTCGAAGAGAATTTAATATTGTACAGTAAACATATTTATTGATCTGCAAAATGATTCACCTTATAACAAAATTGATGTTATTATTGTCCCCATAAATCGAATTTCATTAGCATCGGATAGTAAGTTTTTTCTAGTTACCTATAGTTCGCGGATCAATCTGTCAGGCCTCTAATAAATTCATAGTGGCACTCGAATGAAGGGATATCATTAGTCATAATGGTTCACTTAAATGTAACTTTATCTTCATCAATCATTTGACCTCTGGGAAAGAGGGATGCATTCATAAAGCTCTAAAATGTTAATTTCATAGACAATTTTGATAAATCTTAGGCAACAGAATACCTATCTGGTGTTTCATTAATTCAATTATAATTTATTTCAACGAATTTATATGAAAAAAAAAATTGAAGGATTCGAAATTAAGCACATTTTTGTTAGGTAACAATTAAAATATATATAATGCAAAATAAGTAAGAAAAAAGTTTAGTAAAGCGGACAAAAATGACATACTTATAGGTTAATTTTTGTTGATAACTTTGAATAAGTACTTTTTAAATGAACTCGTTATGTAACAATTTCAAAATATACATGCAAAATAAGTAAGAAAAAGTTTATTTTTATAAAATCGGACATTAATTTTTAAACGGTTGTATTTTTTTTTTATGTTTGTTACCTCATAACTCCGTCATTTTTAAACCGATTTCCAAAATTCTTTTTGTATTTGATAGAGTATACTGCAAGGGTGGTCCCATGGTCACCAAAGTCAGGATCTGATGACGGGATCCCATGAAAATTGAGGGAAACCCTAATTTAATACCAGCTCACATTATATTAGGCTTTCTTTCACTAAAAAGATTTCATTCACTAAAAAGTAAAAATAAAAAATATTTTACAAAAAATAAAAACCAATTTCAAAAACACTGAATAATTAAAAATAATATAAGAATAGGTACAGACAACATCACATTTCCTTAGTGAAGTCGGTGACAAATTTTAGGACTTTCTAGGAGATCATCGTTTGGCACCGACTTCAATATGGAAGTGTGATGTTGTCTGTACCTATTCTTATATTATTTTTAACTTTTCAGTGTTTTTGAAGTCGATTTTATTTTTGAAATATTTTTGGTTGATAATTTTGAATAAGTACTTTTCAAATGAGCTCGTTTGCGTCTTTTAAACATTGAATATTATATGGAAATATATTGAACACTTACTCTTAAAAGTTACAATAGATCTGGCGACGTGCCTCAGATAGCTTACAAAAAATATAATAACAAACTAAACTATCATCTGGTCAGGAACTGGTTTCAAGCCGGCGGATGAGGCGGTCCGATAGACATAAACACGCAAAAGGTAGCTTTTTTATTGCCTGTTGAACAAGGATAAAAGAATGAATGACGTTTAGTCACCGCGGCGTATTGAGATATTGCCGTGGAACTTAAATAAAATATCGAAGAATATAATAGTACTAATGCACACTATAGAGCTAACGTCTCTTTTCAATTACCCGAAACTAGATCAACTACAAAAATAACATTGACTTACCCCCAAACAGCAATTAGAGTATACCGGCAAACGACGCAAACAAAACAAACTCGAGATGATTTCGTCTGAGATACGCGACAGTGAAATCCAAACGTTCTTCAAAGCAACACAGAACTTAAGAACATATTTAAATTTAAAAACACTCCACTTTATGTGACAACGACGTGACGGAGAGAATAAATAACTTGCTTCAATTCTGGATGAACCAAACGTACTTCGGTTACGGTCGGCCTGTTTCAACTGCTGTGGCCGGTCGCCTCCCTCGGCTGTGTTCGGCAGTCGTCGTGCGATTCTCGTGTTCGTTCGTGTCCTGAGGGTGGAACGGAAGCTTCCGCTACACGATGATGGAGGGCACAAAAGTTTGATTGTTGGTCAATATTAGCGCACTCGATGAAACTTTTTCGTTTTTCTGCTTGAACAATGTTCATTAAAATTTTAACAGCTCCGCTGATATTGGTGTACTGTTTGATGAAAATATATGTAGCATAAAGCTAAAAACTTTGTTTAACATTGTGTAACAAATAATACAAAAACTTTTTCGGTGATAAAATTTACGTTTTCAGCGATGTGAAAATTTCACTGTGTATCGCTTTCGTACTCTATTAATTCGTGTAATTTTTTGTACTGATATTCGCATAATTGAAATTTGCTTTACTCAACTTAAACTTACTTTTTTTAAAATTATAACATGTACTTAATTACTTTTTAATAGAGATACTTAAAAAGTCGTACCTTTTGTAGCTGTATGTCGTGCAAAAAATGGAATATCTCGCACTATAGCGTAAATAAAATTTCTACCTTATAACATTTACTATGGCAATTCCACTATAATAATAACATATAATCGATCATAAAACCAAGCAAAGAGTTTGTATGTGCATGACTTGTTATATTTTAATATTTATATGAATATATATGAATAAAATGCGTATATTTCCTGAGAAGTAATAGGCTTTATGGTATTCTCTGAACTTAAAGCAAAAGAATGTTTAGTGGTAAGTTCTTACAAAATGTATTATATAAAGTCTATTATATGACTTGATATGTTGTTAAAAAGGTAGTTACTTACTGGGAAAATTTTTATGATAACGTTGATATTAAGGCGATGTTTGCCAGGAAATCTACTCGTGTACGTGAGGTTTTCGTGTAAGGAATATGTATGACTATTGCATGATTTTCTAAAAACTTTGAACAATAAATAAAAAAACTTCTAATGGTGTTTATGCGCTGTGACCGAACTAAAACGTAACTTTTTTTTACACGTTTTATTTTTGGAAATCTGGGGCACAAAGTAAAAAAATGTACCTTTGCAGTTTTTTGCACAATGAAAATGCACGTACCCAAATTGGTAAAACTTTGACATTTATGATTGTATTTTCTGATTCACAGCTGTTTTAAAATATTGAATAGAGTGATCTTTAGATTTTCTCTCTATCGAGTGAAATATATCATGTTTCGGTCTTTGAAAATGGTAGTAAAATATTTAACAATATCATATATATGAATTTTAGAACTGTGTGTTTTATATTTGTGGCAGTATACAGTAAATTGAAATTGTTCGAAAACGGGGAAGTAGAACCTTAAGTACCTACCAGACGTTGATATTGAGTAGGTACCAGCTGTCCCGGCAGACGTTGTTCTATCAAAAGCTCTTGTTTTCGATTGACGTATTTGTTCTATTTGTTCTCGAGTTTGCACTTACCAACATTATAGCGATCCATCTTTGCTATATAGATTATCATGTCTCACAGTATACAGTTTTATTTTTTATTGTTTCAGGATGAAATGCACATAAAAAACAACGAGCAATTGACGTAATTTGTCTTGGATGGCGTCAAGAGCCCGCACTACACATGCACATCATGTGCAAGAAACGTTCATTACTGTCAGTGTAAACTGTCCTATTTTGATGCTGAATGCTGTGAAATGAATAATATTTGTCATGACTCATGTCAATTATTAATAGCTGCATGTTCAAATATAACCAATTTATACACGCGATGACAAAAAATGTAGAGCTTCTATGAAATCCAATAAGCTGTGAGTTATGAAGCTACGTTGGCAGACTAATGAAAAGTTACCTGGCGCAAAAAGAAGTACGAACGCGACCGAAAAATGATTGAAATTCTGAGTTTCAAATTCTTCACTTAATTTTTGTGCGATATTGTTCTCAGCGAATATTCTTTCGAAACCCTCCAAAGAAAAGTTTAAATCAAACCTTAATACAATATTTGATATCAATAACAATTATCGAAGTTGAAGTTTAGATAAAATGACGGAAACCAACAGCTGGGTTACAATTAAGAAAAGAGTAATAGTTTTAAAAATAATAAACTAAAAATAAAACATTTTTTGTAACAACGCTGACAAACGAAAATCAGTCATTAGCTTTTCATTCTTGGATTTTTGCCTTAAGCATTTTTTATTCGTTGTCTTTTTTAATTAAAAGCAGTTACTAGAAAAGTCGTTGCTTCAATAATTTAAATTGAAATTTCCTTTTTTCCATATTTGCGCCATATTCGATTCCACAGGGAGCAGAATTTATTACTTCTTTGTGTTACAATATAAAAAAGCACTTTAGTGACTTTACCAAAACATTTTGTCCTTTCATGTGAGTTTCACCGCTAAAGCATGTTGTGTATATAGTAATATACACGGCATATAAATCAAATTAATCCAATATGTCACAGGGGCTGAAAGGAAAGTCCTAATGGATATTTCACGATTCAGCACGTCTGCATGCATGACTGATGAGCGTAAAATCCGGGCTTGAATACCACAATAGAGTAAAACAAAACATTTTCCTTTCCAGATCTGACATATTTTTCGTACATTTTGGATTAAAAGAAAAATTTGTATGATTGATATTTTGTCATCCTGGGCGTCATAAAGTGCGCACAAGCATTTTTCGAGATCCAATATAAGATCACTTTTAATTCGATACTAATACTGAACTAGCACATATTTTTAATCAGAATTATGCACATCTTTAGAAATGTTTCAGGTGAAAAGTGTTCTGAAAAATTAAAGGATATAATACTGTCCTACTAGCTGAAACAAAATAATTTACACTGCAAATTCTACTTAGCGAGTTTAGTTTTGAAAATGTACCAGAAACATTTTATGCAATTTTTTATAACAAAAGCAACACTTGAGCTTTGTTTCTAAGTTACAGATACTCAACCCCAAATTGAAGTGTAAAGCCATCATGAAGGATTACACACACACCCACCCACAGTTCTTGTCCATAATTCATAGTTTTCGAGTATGATAAATTAAAACTTTCATTTTTTTTAAATAATCGAAATACCAACTACGGTAATTAATCACCTAATTATTTATTTGGTACTAGCTTCGTTCGCGTGGAATAGTAACTTTTGGCAGCATTTTGATTTTTTTAGGCATATTTTTAAGTTCTTGATAAAAATTAGCCTATGTTATACCTTATATAATTAACTATCTATAAGTGGAACTCCCGTCAAAATCGGTCTAGCCGTTCCGGAGATTAGCGAGAACAAACAGACAGACAGACAGACAATTTTTTTAAATTGTGTTTTTATTATTGGTACCCGATATACATTCATACACATTTGATAAAAACTTGTTATTTTGACATTACAAACAGACACTTCAATTTTATTTATTTGTATAGATATCAAGAAAAAAAGGATAATTCAGTTGAAATTTCGCTCGGCGTCAAAAAGTTATGTTGACAAACGTTTGTTAAAATTCTGCCTAATGAGTTTAATTATGGGATGTTTTTAATGTTGTATGATAATAACTAATATAAAGAAACAGCAACCAACCTCGAATGTTGCATTATAAGATAATAGTTTATAGTCTGGGAATAGATGCTACTTGCCACATCCAAGAAAGGCGCATGGACAAGGAACAAAAACACGGATGTTCGTCAGCTGGGGACTACGCGCAATTAGCATTGAACTCGACTATTATTACATTACTGTCTTCATAAAATCGTCACAATTGACAGTATAATTAATTTCAACGGCCACGAATCAAAATAATGGCTGTTCGTGAGTTTGATGGTAGTAAACACTAAAATGGCATTCAAAACATTATACCCAATGAAATGCTCGTTCTAAAGACGAAATTTTGTAATGGGTATCGGTACTTTTTTATAAAATAACAAAATAACTAAAAACATTTTTGTCTTGAAGTTGGCGCCAGTTTTTTTAATTTCATTCATTATTTTAAGTACTTAGTGCATTTTCTTGATTCACGAAGACATATTTATTGTCAAGTACCAACTTAAAAAAAATAACAAAAAATAAAAACTGACTTCAAAAACACTAAAAAGTTAAAACTAATATACTTGTAGGAATAGGTACATAGCATCACATTTCTATATTGAAGTTGGTGCCAAATTTTAAGACTTTCTAGGAGATCATCGTTTGGCACCGACTTCAATATAGAAATGTGATGTTGTCTGTACCTGTTCTTATGTAATTTTTAACTTTTTAGTGTTTTTGAAGTCGGATTTTATTTTTAGTGTAATTTTTATTTCTATCTTTTTAGTAAATTTAATACCAGCTTGGTTATACGTTTTTGTTTTGTTTTTTTTAAAAAACGTCGCCCCACACTAGCATTTTCTCCTGTGTCGTGGGTGCAGTTACAAACATAGAATATCACATGCACATACGCCCAGACCGGAACAAATTTCTGTAGGCCATACAAAACATTTGTCCCGTGCGGGAATCGAACCCGCGACCCGTTCCGCAGTAGGTGATCACTCGACGTCTGCGCTAAACGTGTAACGTGCCTATTGAATTAAAACACTAACCTCTAACTCCTAAAGGTTAAGGATTATTTTATCATGAGCTCGGTTTATGACTACCAGACGCAAATACTCGAACAGCTTCGGAAAAAGGGCGTTCCTATAAAATTTAAGGGTTTCCCTTGACTTTCATGAGACCCCATCATCAGATCCTGACTTTGGTGACAATGGGATCAACTTTAAAGAAAGAATCAATAAAATCGGACAATACTATAAAAAGTTATGAGTGATACATAAAAAATGTACGCGTCGAATTGAGAACCTCCTCCGTTTTTTTCGTCGGTTAAAAAATCTATGGTTATTATAGACTATACCTAGTTGGTTTTTTTTCGACTTACATTTTTATTTTAAGCTTATTATCGATACATACTATAGATTTTTAGCCAGACATACCTTTTCAATTACTACATATTAGTGTATATCTTAAAGACTATACTATAACTTTTAAAACTTAGTATCTTAAATTGAGATAAATGCACACTCAAGTAAATAAAAAAAAGGGTTGCATCTTTTTAAAATTTCGGAGTATGCGTCCAAAAACCTGCATTCGCACACACACAGGAAACAAAAATGGTCCAAATATGAAATGATGAAACGATAATTGGACAAAAGGCTAAGTTGGCAATGTGCGATGAAATCATTACTTATTATCGTTGACAACGTTAATTTTCATATGCATCGTAACTTCTAATCTTTATATTTACATAAAAGCAAATATGAACGAAATGTAAGCAGACAAGTTAGTAACTACATAAATTAACCAAGTTTTGATGAGTATTTGATGAGAATGAATACATTAGGAGAGCTTCGAAAATCATTATAGCTTCCTCAAATCGATGTAAAGTTTCATTCGCGTAAAACAGCGTTTTACTTAATCTTAAGCTCAATTCAAACGGACCGATGTCAGGAAATACGTAATACAATGTCTTTGTTCTGTTCAGACATTTCAATTTATACTCTTAACGACGAATCTATTCGATGCATCGATGCAAATAGTATCGAATTAACTTGAGCGCTCGTCCGCGATACACGAGATTTCCATTCAAGTCGCATGAATGAAAGAGCGTTGGACGCATGGATTGGCCCAGTTTTTCAAGCGTTGGAAGATTAAAGGAAACTTCCAATTACTTCACAGACATTCCTTTGTATCTAACCTAAAATAAAGATCTTTGATTTTGATTTTTTTTGAAAAAGTTTTAAAATAAAAAATGAAAACCGACTTCAAGAACACCAAAAAGTCATAAATAATATAAAAATACATTCAACATCACAGTTTTATATTGAAGTTGGTGCCAAATTTTAATTAGGTATTTGTTTTTAAATTTTTAGTATTTCCAAGGAACATTGCTTGGCACCGACTTCAGCATAAAACTGTGAAGTTGAATGTATTCTTATATTATTTATGACTTTTTGGTATTTTTGAAGGCGGTTTTATTTTTTGTAAAAAAAATATTTCAATCTTTTTAACCGGATTCAAAAAAAGGAGGAGGTTCTCAATTCGATGCGTATGTTTTTTTTTTATGTGTATGTTACGCGATTACGCTGCCAATTGTAGACCGATTTTCAAAATTATTTTTGTATTCGATAAAGTGGTTCAAGGCTCCAAGGGTGGTCCCAGCTATGGCCACCAAAGTTAGGATCTGATGATGGGATCTTATAAAAATCGAGGGAAACGCTAATGTAATACCAGCTCACCTTCGGTTTCTGTCATTATAAGGATTTCATTCACTAAAAAGTTAAAAATAAAAAATATTTTACAAAAAATAAAAACCGACTTCAAAAACACTAAAAAGTTGAAAATAATATAAGAATAGGTACAGACAACATCACACTTCTATATTGAAGTCGGTGCCAAATTTTAAGACTTTCTAGGAGATCATCGTTTGGCACCGATTTCAATATAGAAGTGTGATGTTCTCTGTACCTATTCTTATATTATTTTTAACTATTCAGTGTTTTTGAATTCGGTTTTTATTTTTTGTAAAATATTTTTCTGTATACAATTATGCGTACAATGTGGTTTGCGTTATTCTCTGAATGGATTCCGATCACTAAATATTAGGTATGCATTTGTTGTGTGTGACTACATTTCCATATTTTTATGTGACTCGTTAGTTCGATTGTAACTCATCGGGAATCGGTTAATCGGAAATCTTCACAGGTTAAGGAAAAAAATCTGAAAACCGTAAATATATCATAGTTATAAGGAGGTGTTTTATTGTTTTATTTTCAAAAATATTAAGGCTAAGCAATTTCAACCAGTTAAAGTATTAGTAGTTAAAATACTTAAAATGATTAGTCATTAATATATCGTACTAGCTTTCCGCTCGCGACTTCGCCCCCGTTATTTTTGTTTTCCCGTGGGATTTTTTTTGCCGTAGGAAAATTCCCTATGTCCTTGCCCTGATCTCGAACTATCCCTATACCAACTTTCATCAAAATCAGTTCAGTAGTTTGGAAGCCTATTCAATACAAACAAACAAATAATCAAATCTTTCCTCTTTATAATATTAGTATAGATTATGCCTGATTGAAGTGATTGGTTAGTAGGTCAGGGACCTTTGACTCTAATTTTCAGAATGAGGGATCACATTCTTTCAACCCCAGTAATATGGCTTTGAAATGAAGGGGTGTATAGAGTAGAACACTATGAACCGCTAGCAACGTCGACCAAAATTAAAAAAAACTTTTTACTATAATGATGGTTAATACATAGGAATTCACCAAAAGCATGACCTAAATGGATCGCTCGATAAATGCGGAAAGTAACTTATGAGAACTGTACACCAGCGACCGTTATGCAACCACATGGGACCATGGTTTCGAGAGGCGAGTGATGTAAGATTTGACATTTCTCCGTTAATTAAGACGGGATTTTTATGGAATGAGGTGTGTTTTCTCAGGTTTTGGGAGATTCATAAACCTCTGCTGTTAATTCAAGTTTTAATTTAGATATGCGTATAAATGCGCAATGCTAAAAGCAAGAGCCGCCTCGCGAACAGCCTCGTAACTTTGAAATATTTAAAGTTACGAAGTACTAAGTTTTTAAAGTGTAGTGGTGTCGCATTGTGGACCCTACCACACGCGCCCTTAAGGGCAGGGAGGAGAACGCCGGGGGGTTTTAGTGGGTATGCTTGGTACTCTGCCGGGAGAACCCCACACACACACTAGTTAACGGCGGGTATGGTACGGTCCCTCCGAAAAAAAGGTTTGTTTCTAAAAGCACTGATAGCTATTTTTTTAAATTCAACTACTCAGTTACTTCAAATGTTATGGTAATCCATCAATTTTAATGAAAAGATGTTTAAAAACAAAGTTATTTAATTGAAATATTTCGTATAAATAAGGTTGGCTCGAGCCCCTCGGTGGTGTCGTGTATGAGCTGTGGTGATGATAAGTAATGAATTTACATATCCTAAAAAGTGACTTTATGGGGTTAGAGTACCGACAACAGTAGTGAAAATGGCTTATGTATGAGTGATTTTGGCATTAGTACGTCATTTAGGGCTTTCATTTGAACAGTTTTAGGGTGTCCATAATTAAGTTCTTTCAGTGAAAGTTATGCATTTACTGTTTCAGTAAGTAAGTATTCCAAAAAAATATTTTAGAAAAATGTGCCTAAATGTAATTCCAGCGAATGTGACGAAAAACTCTGTTGTGTGTAGTAAATATTTCAATAAGAGGACTTTACTAAAGCAAGTTCTCGAGGAGCTTTATAAGCGAATGGGATATTGTTAATTTTTCTCTATGTGATGAGAGTGTGTAAGTTTTAATTCCAAAACGCCTAAAATGAATGTCTTCAGCCCCCCTAGCATGACCACCGAAACACGATATTATAAAACGATATATCGATATAAACTGTTAAAAAGTTGCAATAGTTATTTTCAAGTTTTGAGTATGTTTTGGATATCGGAATATCAATGTAGCCATTATATCCAATATATTTTGACAGTTGATAACGATTTATCGTTTCATCATATTGTGTTTCGTTGTTCATGCTACGGGGGCAAGGTATATTACACAAACTGTAAATCTTATATAGATAGTCTACCAATCAAAATACCTAAAAAGTAATAATTTTTAAATAGCAATTCGTCTTGAGTTCAAAATTTGCACCAAGTAAAATGCCTTGCCCCCGTAGCATGAACACCGAAACACAATATGATAAAACGATAAATCGTTATGAACTGCCAAAATATATACGGCTACCTTAAAATTTTATCGACATTAATATATTAACAATGTCCAAAATAATAATACCGATATCCAAAACATACTCAAAACTTGAAGATAACTAAATATTGCAACTTTTTTAAAAGTTTAGGTATATCGATATATCGTTTTATCATATCGTGTTTCGGTGGTCATGCTAGAGGGGCTGAAGACATTCATTTTATTTATTATCTGGCAAATTATTTATTACATTAATTATCATCGAATAAATGATTTACGGAGAGAATGGACTCGTAAATTTCGCAGCTGCCACAGATAAAATAAAACTATTCGGAAGAATAGTTAATAGTCCAGTAAAATAAGCATCCAACCTCGGAATGAAAGCGAATAAGCTGTAAATTGGTAAAAACCTTTGTTTTGGCATTCTAAAGACTGGGTCAATCGTCTCATATTATAGCAGGTATAACATTTTCTCCGAGAGTAGAGTTGGATTAGCTTACTCCTTCCCTACTCCGTGTTTATTAATATAAAAAATGTTTACTACTGACTTAATACTCGGAGTCCTGCCTTAGTCTACGTTTATTAATAAGACGGTAAACAGTATTCGTTTAAGGTTAAGATGAATTTATTTTCACACCGTCAAAGATTTATACTTGCATTTGCTAAAAAGAAAATTAATTGAAACAAATTTTGCTTAAAGCTATTAAAAGTTAATCTTAGTTTTGTCTGATCCCATGAATAAAGAGATGTTTGATATTTGCCTATCTCCTTTTTCTTTGGTTGCTCTTGATAGAGCAGTCGTGGTCAGAGATGTTGCCGGAAGACACGCAGCACTATACAGCACACCATTTGTCACGTATAGTAACCGGAGGAAGTCTCAATACTAAAAAGTCTGCGCGCATACCTCTGTGCTTGCATTGCCGAACTCCTGTTTGAGGGGTAAGACAGTCCGGTAAATTACTGGGCACTGTAACTTGACATCCTATTTCACAGTGACAACGTGCATTGAGGTGACTATAGCCATTTACCATCAGGTGGGCAGCTTGTTTGTTTGCCAACTTACGCCCGATTCCACCAACAGGAATGCAAAACTAGAATAACTATACCATGGATAAATTTATACTCTATCTACATTTATTCTCGGATAACCCATTTTACGTTTCACCACATTTGGCTTAAAGTCCAGTCAAATAAGACCAAAAAAGTGGCAAACCTCGGAATGGAAGCGAATAAGCTGTAAATTGGTAAATACCTTTGTTTTGGTATTCTAAAGACTGGGACAAAAGTCTCATATAATCTCGTGTCCGCGTCACAAGACATTCAAGGTCAAAGGTCGGGCAAATCGGTTTTTTGCATTTATCTCCATTTCTATGGACAATACGTCATTTAAGGTTATTATAAAACTTATAGATTATAAAATTGTCAACAATTTTTATTTTAAGCATTTTGTTGCATCTATAACCGTTCTTGAGGTACAGCGCGAAGAGAGCAAGCGCTCATCCTTATAAAGGCGTATATTGCATACATGGTCACACTAAAAGTTTCCGGAATCGCCACTTATATTAATAATATTTTAAAAGTTATTACTACATTTATAAATGAAACTCTTAAGCCGTAGAATACAATTTGCTACATCTGACTGCCAATTATTTTAAAAATTGCGTGATTGATTACAATAAAATGGATTTAACTCTGGAATGGATTTGATGATGATGATTTTTTACGATTTTAAGTGTAATTTGACAGCTCAGCAGAGCCTCGTATTCGGCTTCAATCAAACGTGGTCGTGTCAATCTTCATGATGAAATTCATGAAGATCGCCCGTACACCGCTGTGAACAACAAAAACATTGATGTTGTGCGCCGTATGATCGAAACAGACAGGCATGTGGTCTATCATGAGATCCGGACATCTTTGGACATAGGCATGAGTCAAATACAGTCAATCTTACACAAACATTTGGGTGTGAGAAAGCTGTGTTTTCTATGGATCCCACACAATTTGACTGATGCTCAAAAAACGGACCGCATCACTTGGCGCCATGCTTTGCTTGCCAGATACAATGAAGGGACTTTAAATTTGGTGTGAGACATAGTAATATGTGACGAAATATGGATTTATAGCTACGATCTCAAAACAAAGCAGCAATCGAGCGTATGGGTCTTTCGAAATGAGCCGAAACCAACCAAAGTGGTGCGCGTGAAAAGTGCCTCGAAGCGGACGATTGCTCCTTTTTTAACAAAACTGCATACGTGGCTACTGTTGCTTTAAAAAATCGTCGTACCGTGAATAGTGACACGTACATGACCATTTGTTTACCGAAAATTATTGACAAACTTCGTGAAAATAACGCTAAACGCCGTATCATCTTACACAACGGCAAATGCAAGTTCCCACACGGCCAGACAGACAAATGAGTTTTTGAAGGCGAAAAACGTACAACTTCTGAGTCATCCTGCATACAGACCTGCCCTGGCAATGTGTGACTTCTTTTTGCTCCCAAAAATCAAGAACCAATTACGCGATCAACGACTTTCATCACCATAGAAGAGGCTGTCGAAGAGTATGAAAAACATGTACTTATCTGATGTCACCACCAAGGAGTGAAAAAGAAAAGTGGTTCAATCGTATAAAAAGTGCATTGACGCAAAGGGAGAATATTTTGAGTTATACATTAATAGTATTTTTTATATTAATGGTTTCGGAAACTTTTAGAGCGCCTAACGTATATCACTTAGCATTGTACTACTTCATTCAACATAATTCATTCATAATTCAACACAATCTATGAATTAATTATAAACATATTTTAATAGATTATTATTACTTAGCATGCCAAACCATATACCTAGCCTCGAAGTTTACATAACGCTATTATATTAATGAATTTCTTATTCATAAATAATATAATATTTGTTGAATAATATATGGATGTATCAATAAAATTAATAAATAATAATCATAACAGTATAAATAATAACATTTTAATTAAATAATTAGCTTTAAATTACTAACTATTTCTTGGCCCCTTGTGTTGGTATACACAACAGCGTTATATGCTATTGATGTGCGGTTGCTCTCTCGGCGCTGTACCTCGAGAACGGTTATAGATACAAAAAAAATGCTTTTTATGAAAATTGTAGACAATTTTATAATCTACAAGACTTACAATAAACTCAAATGACGTACTGTCCATAGAAATTTAAATAATTGCAAAAAACCGATTACCCTGACCTTCGACCTTGAATATCTTGTGACGCGGACACGAGATTATATGAGACTTTTGTCCCAGTCTTTAGAATACCAAAACAAATGTATTTACCAATTTACAGCTTATTCGCTTCCATTCCGAGGTTTGCCACTTTTTTGGTCTTATTTGACTGGACTTTAAGCCAAATGTGGTGAAACGTAAAATAGGTTATCCGAGAATAAATGTAGATAGAGTATAAATTTATTCATGGTATAGTTATTCTAGTTTTGCATTCCTGTTGGTGGAATCGGGCGTAAGTTGGCAAACAAACAAGCTGCCCACCTGATGGTAAGTGGCTATAGTCACCTCAATGCACGTTGTCACTGTGAAATAGGATGTCAAGTCACAGTGCCCAGTAATTTCACTGACTGTCTTACCCTTCAAACAGGAGTTCGGCAATGCAAGCACAGAGGTATGCGCGCAGACTTTTTAGTATTGAGATTTCCTCCGGTTACTATACGTGACAAATGGTGTGCTGTATAGTGCTGCGTGTCTTCCGGCAACATCTCTGACCACGACTGCTCTATCAAGAGCAACCAAAGAAGAAGGAGATAGGCAAATATCAAACATCTCTTTATTCATGGGATCAGACAAAACTAAGATTAACTTTTAATAGCTTTAAGCAATTTGTTTCAATTAATTTTCTTTTTAGCAAATGCAAGTATAAATCTTTGACGGTGTGAAAATAAATTCATCATAACCTTAAACGAATACTGTTACCGTCTTATTAATAAACGTAGACTAAGGCAGGAGTAACTTTACTCCGAGTATTAAGTCAGTAGTAAACATTTTTTATATTAATAAACACGGAGTAGGGAAGGAGTAAGCTAATCCAACTCTACTCTCGGAGTAAATGTTATACCTGCTAGCTACCTAGTTTAGCGACAGATTAAGGTTGGAGTAGCGTTGTCTTTGCGTAAATCTATATAATTTGTCAACTTTGACACGTATCTCATCATTAGATGGCGACCGTTTTATTTTTCACAGTCGAATTGAGTGAATTTGTGTGTTTTGTTGGTGTGGTTAATTTTGTATTGTATTAAAATGGAAAGTGACTATTATTTAGATGATTTGATGTTGATCGACGAAATCGAAGAAATTGAAAATAGCGCTCCGCGCATAACAAAATAACCACAAAATAACCTTGAAAGACAATCTCAAAGTGAAAAAGGTGAAAAAAAAAACAGAAAAAACTGTCATCCCATGTATTTCTGTCTGTCACACGATGCTCAAATCGTTCACCAAATCATTCTTTTTACTTTTAAATTGCAAGGGTTGCCATAACATACGCGTTAATCCGAGAGTAAGGAAGGCTTTGTTAGTCTAAGCTTACTCCGTGTTTATTAATATTGTTATAAACACAATGCTACTCCTAGCTTAAACTGGTAGTAACTACTCCGAGAGTACGTTCGGATTAAGGAGGGAATAGGCGATTTTTATTAATAAGGCTGGGGTGTAGCGCTAGGTTTCTATAGTTTAATTAAACAGTCGTAACGTCATGACAATGTATTATGTATATGTCGAATAGGTATGTTATGATTTTATTTTCCATAATTTTACATATTTACTGCTCGTTTTAAATAAGTAACAACTTCATCTACGTAACTTACTTAAGAATGAAGCCCTGCTCTGCCATATGCTACAAGTAGGCATTCTTTCCTCATCATTTACATTCATCCTAAACGCTTTTAGCAGGGGCCTTAAAGTCAGCATCTTTAATGCCTCTGGAAAGTTCAATGACACACGAATCATCAAACGCTGGTTTGTCACCTTTTAGGTCTATCTAGGAGCATTATCTTTGATGGAAGTGGCATGGTCAGAGGTTTTTATTCTAAGTTAAATCGCCAGTTAATGAAAAAACCCAGAAAGCGAACGTGCGTAGCTACACTTTTAAGTACATATTTGAAACACGTTGGAAATATACATAGGTACTCGTACATTTACAGTAAACAAACAAAAGGTTCACACTGTAAATTGCCGGTGGCTCTCGACCCAAGCACATATTTAGCTAGGCAGGCACAACAATGCGATATAAGCTTCGCCTGCTTTCAAAATACACGGGGCCTATTGGCTCCAACTATGTCAACTTAGACATCAAAGCTGGAGTTTCTGCTGAGGGTAAATAGTCTGGTAGGTAACACAGTGTGCATCTTGAGAGTAGAATAACTTTTGCTTTTACTCTAACCGTGATGTTAATTGGCCAATAGACAAACGAAGTTTGAATAAATGTAATTAGAAGATATTTTCACATATCAGTTCCATGTCTAAACTGTGTGTGGAGATAAGCTTTCGAGTCTCCATATTAAATCTTCCAACTAGGTACTTACAGTTCGCAGCAATTGACAGATGTGTTCAGAACGCATAAGTTTCGAATTAAATTTTTTGATTGATGCAATGCTTTAATGTCTATGTATGGTTAACCGTATATTATTTTTAGGGTTCCGTACCTCAAAAGAAAAACCGATCCCTTATATGATAATTCGTTTTTCGTCTGTCCGTGTGCCTGTCTGTCCGTTTCCCTATCTGTCCGTCTGTCTGTCAATACCACTTTCTCCAGAACGCGAAGTGATATTAAACGTATATTTATGTCAACGCGATGAAAAGATCATATCAATGTAACTATGATCCCTTTATGTCGTAATATTTTCGTAAATTTTGCGATTTCACAAGGTAATCAATACCAATAGGGTACTTTCCGTTGACCGAGAATCATAAAAAATCCAAAGAAGCAAGGTCTTATAGCACAAGTTTACCGGAGGGAGACTCGAGTACCAGGGTCGCCTGCTTGGCTACCTCCTTCTTACTTATTTTTGCCGCAAAGCAGCAGCGCTTGCATTGCTGAGTTCCGGTTTGAAGGGTAATATATGGCAGTAAAATAACTGGGTACCGTGACTTTACATCTTATGTCACAAGTTGGCAACATACACTGTGGTTCTAGTGGGGATTGCAGATTCGCGAATCTTACAAGAGATATACTTGACTATAGGTGACTGTTACCACTTACCATGAGGTGGGCAGTATGCTTGTTCGCCAACTTAGTTGTATAAAAAATAGCATCAATAAAAAATTTTGCAAAAACAGTAAAAAAAGTTGGACAAGTTCTTATTTTCCGACATCCACGCGAACGAAGTCGCGGGCTCAGCTAGTGTACTCATAATTTGGCGGTTTAAAGCTGTAGATCACGTAAACGCGTTGCTTTGCTGTCTCCGTAATTATGGGCATAGCGTGACACACTCCAGTTGTGTCAATATTGCTGCAGCCGACTTGGTACGGCTTCAGCGGCGGTAACCCTAAACTCTAAAACCATAGGAAAGTCGTTGCATTGTCGTTGCATTCAACACTGGAAACATTTGAGCCGTCCAACGTATTAGGCGACTGTTTAATTATGTACCTGTTCACTTTCCTTGTAACATAATATATTTTTTTGGAATTTGAAAAATATAAGGACAACGTTCTGAAAATAATTTTGGGATCTTCATAGGTGACAGTTAGGACGCGGAAGTATTGGGATGATGTCTGTTATTGAAAGACGCAAAAGTACGAGTAGTCATGGATGCGGAAAAAAATAATAAAACAAAAGGATGGAATTTCCTTGAATTTGAATGTCAACTTTTATTTCACTATTCGCACTACCCACCACTTGTGGGACATACAAGTGGTCAACCTATAAGTCAGACAATTTTCACTCACAGAAAACTTGCTAAAATTCTAAGAGAATCATATAATTTCCTTAAAACTCATTACTAAAAAATAAAAAAAAACCAGATCAATATTATCGTAAATCAATGCGATTTCTGCAAGCGCTCAAGGGTTACGTACAGAACGCTCGGGTATAAGTTATTGGCAGATTCATACAATCTGTGGGCGTGTCTCATGTTTTTATTCGGTTGAATTGCTATCCGATCAATATTCCGAGGCTGCTGATAAGATCGGGAGTCGGATCGTATCTGGGCATCTTTAATCGAGCGGCTTGTTGACCTGGACAGGAATTCGTGTGTCCGTTAGTGCTGACCACATGGCAAATGGCGTTCGGCCGCTCGCCGACAGCAGAAGTGTTAGTTCTTAGGGCTGGCTGGTGTTATATGATTTTAGATTTTGCTTCACATTTTTAATTTGAAGACAGTTCAATCATATATTGACTTGGCAATTATATAAAAAAGCTAATTTACAAAAATAAAAACCGACTTCAAAAACAATAGGTAAGTAAAAATAATATTAGAATACACACGATGTCACATTTTTTATTTTGAGTCGGTGCGGATGATCGACGATCATGACTTAAAATTCGGCACCCACTTCAAAATAAAAAACACGCGTTTTTATATTTTAATGTTTTTAGTGAATTTTATACCAAATTAACGAAGTAACTTGAAACAATATAATAGAGGGAAACAATACGTGCTATTTATAATTTAAAAAACTAACTCCCCGGCTCATGACTTGGTAGTCAAACGCAAATACCTGAATAGCTTCAGAAAAAATATGAAACAAGTTGGTCGTGCCTATAAAATATAAGGGTGTTCCTCGATTTCCCTGGGATTCCATCACCAGATCCAGAGGGCCTATTACCGATCAAATGATATCATATGATAAAATAGTGCAAAACGAAAAATACGATTTCCGGTTAGATTCTTGATCATCATCATCATCATTTCAGCCAAGAGATGCCCACTGCTGGACAAAAGCCTTCCCCAGGGATCTCCAAACCGATCGGTCCTGCGCCTCCCGCATCCAGCGGCTTTCCGCGATCTTTACCAGATCATTTCTGATGCGATCGCGTAGAGAAACCCCGAGCATAGCCCTTTCCATTGCCCTTTGAGTGACATTAAGCCTTCTGAGAAGACCCATTGTAAACGGCCATGTCTCAGTTCCGTACGTCATCACTGGCAACACGCACGAATTGAAGACTTTCGTCTTAAGACACTGCGGTAGATTGGCCGAGAATATGCTGCGTAGCTCTCCGAACGCTGCCCAGCCGAGTTGTATTCGTCGATTTACCTCTTTCTGGAAGTTGGACTTACCGAGCTGGACTATTTGTCCCAGGTAAACATATTCGTCAACAACTTCCAGTGTAGAGCCGCCAACCTTCAAAGGAGTGGGTACTACATGGGAATTCACCATGATTTTGGTCTTGTTCATGTTCATTTTAAGACCTACTTGTTGGGAAACTCTACAGAGGTCTTCGAGCATTGTGCCTAGATCTTCTACGGTCTCAGCCATGACCACGATATCATCGGCAAAACGAAAGTGAGTCATGTACTCGCCGTATATGTTGATGCCGAGTCCTCTCCAGTCCAAAAGCTTAAATACATCCTCCAGCGCAGCTGTGAACAGCTTCGGCGTCACCCTGTCTCACACATCGCTGAAGTTGTATTGGTTTCGAGTTCTGGTCCTGAAGGCGGACTGACATAGTGGCCTTTTCGTACAATGACTTCAACACTTGGATGTACCGGTAGTCTATTTGGCACCTCTGGAGTGACCTAAGCACGGCCCAGGTCTCGACAGAATCGAAGGCTTTCTCATAGTCCACAAACGCCAAGCATAGTGGCAGATTATACTCCTCGGTCTTCTGTATAACCTGCCGCAGTGTATGAATGTGGTATATGGTACTATAGCCTTTACGGAATCCGGCTTGTTCGGGAGGCTGGAAGTCATCAAACCTGCGCGCAAGACGATTCGTGATGACTCTCGAGAACAGCTTGTATACGTGACTCAGGAGTGTGATGGGTCTGTAGTTCTTCAACTGGGCCCTGTCGCCCTTTTTGAAGAAAAGTGCCACCACACCCCCGTGCCATGCTTTAGGCGTATTGCCCTCGAGTATGATGGAGTTAAATAGCCTCTGCAGCGCTTTCCGGACTGGTAGTCCACCCGCTTTCAAAAGCTCAGCTGTAACTCCATCATCACCCGGTGTCTTGTTGTTTTTCAGCTGTTTGAGAGTCACACTAATCTCGTACGGGCTGACGTCCGGGATGTCTTCGGTGTAATGTCGGATCAATTTGGCTCTAGGATCTATAGCCTGAATGACAGGTGCCTGCGATGTTGTGTAAAGCTGTCCATAGAAGCGTTCGATCTCAGCCATAAGCTCAGGCCGACACGTAACGACTCTGCCGTCCTCTGTCTTCAGCTTCATCACCAGACTCTGACCGAGTGACAGATCTCTTGCGAACACTTTGGAGCCCTTGTTCCGCTCGGAAGGAAGCCATTCCTTAATGCGTTCCGTATTAAATCGGCGTATGTCGCAAGTCAGAGATCTGTTTGTTGAGTCGCCGACGAGCATCTTCAGAAGACTGCAGACCCATCCCACGCCTTTCTTCCATCAGCTTAATTGTCGGCTCTGAGATCGTGCTCCTTTGCTTGGTACGGCTGGGTTTGAAAAACTTCGAAACCACGGTAAGGACAGTTTCCACAAACCTGTCATTATAATATATGTGTCCACATCCGTGCAATCCTCCAGGCAAGCGAAGCGATTCTGCAATTCGAGTTGAAAGCGCTCGGGGTTTTGGATCTGGATGGCTTCAGGACGGAGCGTTCACCTCATCAGTCGATACCTCTCAGCTTTTACTTTAAGATTCAATGCGCCTCTCACCATTCGGTGATCGCTTCCTGTGTTGAACGCATTGATCACTGAGACGTCATTGAAGATGCGAGTCTTAGTCGACATGTCAATCTCATTTTTTGTCACGCCATCCGGACTTTTCCAGGTCCACTTTCGATGCAGCCGTTTTTTGAAGAAAGAGTTCATCATATAGAGTCCCTCTCTCTCCATGTAATCGGCTAGCATTTGACCACGGTAATTCCGGATTTTTGATGATTTGTTCATAATTTAATGATGACATCATTGAAATTATGCCATAGTGATGATATCATTGGAGATTGGTTATACGAAATGCAGCATTTCATGACTTCTTTTTCTCAAATTTATACCATGTTATATGAAAGATCCATAATTGGCCTGCTGATTTGGTGACAATGGAATTAATTGGGAAGTACACATTCTCAAACAAATAATTCGCTTAATAAATGACGGAGTTTGGTATGAGGTAATAAACATATAAAAACATACAGTCGGATTGAGCACCTTCTCCTTTTTTTGAAGACGGTTAAAAACATACACGGCTGTGACCTGAAACCAAAATTGTCGTATAGATTTTGATTCGATTTATATCAGATACATTTTTATCAATATACTAATAAATGAAGATACGTGTATTATACATGTAAACAAAGGACTGTTTAAGTAAGCGTAGTTCAAAATTATTTAAGTTGTCCTAAAAAAATGACGACTAAGTGGTCGAAAGCTAGTAGGTTGGCTCAGGTAATTACTGTAAAGGCAAGGACCTGTTAGTCTCCAGAACAATGGTAATAAGATCTAGTAAAAGGTACAGTTTGTGCTACTGCGCCAAGTTTGTAGCAGTATTCAAAAAATAAATCATAAAAATAATATATTCGTAATACGAGTATATATAAATTAATCGCCGCTCGTTAGTCTCGCTAATCCCAAAAACGGTTAAACGATTTAAACATTAATTTCTTCCTTATGTCGCTTTAATGCAGTGGTAGTTTAGAAAGAAAGCTTATAGGCAAATTTAAAAAAAATTATATGAAGTAATTTATGGTAACTTTGTATTAAAAATCACGGTACATTTTGCGAACATCGATTTTAGGTGAAACGAAATTCACCCAGTCAGCTAGTGCCGAATAAAGGTAATACTGAAAAAAAAAACAAAAGAAATACTTTAAACAATACGCTACAACCCTATTCGGAAACCACCATTACGCGCCATTACGGGTCGACTATTACGCAACGCGGTACCTTAATGTTAACGTTATTATTTATGTCCGAATAGACAAACACGGAGCCCAAACATTTCTGGGTACATGCACCCAAATTATTTGGGTATCACCATGGGTGTCATGGGAACAAATAAGCCCGGGTAAGAGGATATTACGCTATTTTAACCGTAATAAATGTGGAGTTTCTGTAATGTTCATGGATGGCACATACGCATTCCAATGTTAAAACAAAATGTTTATAAACAATGATTAAGTATATAAAAATGATTTTCATTTGTAGATATATACTTTGTGTTTGATTTTATGTCTACGAATAAGTATTGTCGTGTTGCACCATAGTGAGTATAAAAAAAGTTTACAATAAATAAAAACCGACTTCAACAACTGAAAAGTTACAATAATATAAGAATAGGTACAGACAAAATCACATTTCTATATTAATATCAACTTCAATATAGAAATGTGATGTTGTCTGTAACTATGTACTATCGAGGAAACTGGCACCTTACCAGTCCTACGTTGAAAGTCGCTTGCACACTGCACGATGACAATCGCGTCAGACCACGCCCCACTCCATTCATTCAACAATAGTGTGTGGGCACAAACAAGCAAGCGAGCGGCGGCGCGGCGGCGCGATTGGCCGTAGTAAATCGTAATAAAAATACGTAGCCAATCAGGGATAGGTATGGGTCGTGTGGGCGTGTCCGATGCGATACGCTTTCAAACGAATATTTCTACAAAGTGGTAAGGCACGAGAGACCTCGATAGTACCTATTCATACATTATTTTTAACTTTTAGTGTTTTTGAAGTCGGTTTTTATTTTTTTGTATTTTTAGTTTTTTTTAGTGAATAAGATCTTCAAGATACTACATGCCTTATGTATTTAAAAACTAATCTCTAGCTCCTAAAAGTTAAGTATCGTTCCATCATCAGCTTGATTATCAGACGCAAATACGTGAATAGCGTAATTTAAGGGTTTGTCTAAATTTTCATGGGGTTTCGTCATCAGATCCTAACTTAAGAGGATTGTGAAGCTGTAAATTTTCATACAAAAAGTGATAACGCTTTTCTCCCTCTTTACATAATCCAATTTTCATAATTTTTGGAAATATTATAGATATAATGAAGATCTAGGTTTGTACGTTTTGATTTTGATGTAAAATTGCTCAGGATGTAAATTATTAGCATCTAAATATCTATATCTTAGACTTAAAAACTACCTCGAGCATTTTTATCTTTTTTAACTAAATCACATACAAAGAAAAAAAAAACAAAACGTACAAACATAAATTAAGGTATACTGAATCTAGTAAGACTAAAAGTGTCTAATTTTGTAAAGGTTTAGGGGGGTAAAACCGTTATCACCCGAAACAATATTTCAATATAAAATGTAGGACCCTGACTTTCAACTCTAAGCGGTGTGCAACAAACTGCATTTTTGAAAATGTACACTCGAGCCACGAATTGGCACTTCACAGTCCTCTTAAGTGACAATGGAATCAACCCAGGAGTTAACTCTATTGAATTTAAAAAAAATGAAACTCAGTCCATAATTGGCGGAGTAATCTCGTAACATACACACACAAAAAACATACGCATCGAATTGAGAACCTCCTCCTTTTTTGAAGTCGGTTTAAAAGTAGTGCAAGTTTCCTTGGTTACAATACATATTTGTAGATAACTTTATAAAACAAAATCAAAATCTCAACCAATTTTCGCGACATCTCTATAAATATCTTAACTAGAAGCTGATATACGAAAGAGATAAATACAGTCAATACAGCTGTTTAGCTACTGATCCATCCATATATTATTAAATCTTTTTAAATAATCTTTTGTTCTACCCACTCGGGTAGAACAATATACACCTGTACGAACCCAGGGCGGGCGGCTGCTTCATAAGAAGACAATGATCAAATGACAATAAAATGATGTAAGGAACTGAACATTAATCTTTCAATGTTTTTTAGACATCGCTACTCCATCACCTTTTTAAGTGGACATAAAAAAATGAATACCTTGTCTTGACAATCACAGCACGACAAAAAATAATTAGGCAAATATTTAACAATTACCTACATGATGAATCTATTAGGTAATGAATCGAAAGATAGATGATAAAGGTGCATAGGTATATTACGATTACCTGGATTAATAGCTGGTGAATAGAAGAACCGTAATTTTTTGGTACTCGTAGCTAGTTGATGAAACGGGAAATATCCAAGGGCATGCGCCATTTAATAATGTTGGCATTAGTTGTTACGTCATCTTGCATGCGATACGAAGGGTGCGGCGCCCTTCCGACTTCCTTTGCTTTCCCTATACACCTGTTAAAGCTTACGAAGTAATGATCCTTGTGTTTTGTTAAGTCATTCAAAGTCGCGCTAACGGCTGGGTGTAAGGTGCTGCCGAATAAACCGAAAAAATCTTTAATCCTTTTTATTTGTTTTTAAACTAATTTTCAATATTTCTAGTGTGCTTGTAGGAGAAAGAAGTGAATTTCGGTAATAAACTAGACTAAGAAGAATCAAAAAGTTAAAAATTATTACACCTATACACGGTGTTTCATAATAACCAATAAATAATCAATGCGTTATCTAAAACTAATCATTAAAATGTGTTTACAAGTAATGTCATTCAACCCAAAATTTTCATGTACATATCATAAACATGATGTCTATGATTTACATGAAAATTTTGGGTTGAATGACATTACGGGTAAACATAATTTAATAATTACTTTTAGATAACGCATTGATTATTTATTAGTTATTATGAAACACCGCGTATAAGGCCCTTGAAAATATTGCTCTTAAAAAAGCAACGGCTACACACAGAGGATACTTACTCGATATACTTTAGTTTTATTAGATTTCGCCAACCATATTTTTTTATTTAACTATCTGTTCCAGTTTAATGCAATCGTTTAATAGTTACTGAATGTTTGATAAAGAAAATGTATGGCTGTGAGTTCCTATACCTATACTGTGTATAATAAATAATTATTTAAGTAAAAATAATTACTCTTTCCTTTAGTTTGCAATATGTCAATATTTCCCAGAATATGATCCTACTGGTTGGTTTAATAGTGCAGCATGTGTTTTTTCTAATATCCAGCGGGTTCGATTCTGTTAGGAAAATAATTTTCTTAAAAATCTAATGAGGCAGTTTAAGTTTTAATCAAAATCGGTTCTGAGACCTCTTTGAGTATTTTTTGCTATCTGTATAAGTTTTGGATTTGGTCATTGAGGCTCACTTCATCCTGCATAAGTCTATAAAATGTGCAAATAGGTATGTAAATACTCGTATGTGAATGCGTGTACAAGTAGTATATTTTATGTTGACTCAATATGTCTTCTCATATTTTTTTTGTGTCCATTTTGCATTTCTATTTTAAGACTCATATAGTATTTACTAGTCTCTAATAGAATGTGATGTAGCTTTCTCTCTATCTATAGCTACCACTATTTATTTCCTTAATTGATGAAATAACAATTTGTCATCAACATTGTCTACTCGTTATAATTGAATTATGGCAAATCTAGCAGAATTCATAATCACCACTAAATCCGATCCCACGTAATGACATCTGTGGAATTTCATTAAAAAGGGATCCCTGCGGGGGAAAGAGACGGCGATATTGATCTCGAATCACGCGCGGTATGCGGTCGCGTCGCCTTGCATACAGCCTTGGTCAAGGCATCTCGTCCAGACTAGACGTGAGACAGCTGATCGAAGAACAACGACCTTTTCCTTTATTGAGGGACGTGGCACGCCGAATAGCGAGCCATATCTCTTTTTAATGTTGCATTGTGAATCTGAGCTCCGTGTGGTCTATGGTTCGGCCGAGGCGAGAATGATTGCGCACTTAACATTTTTTACTTTACTTACATTGCGGTCTGTTTTATTATGGTGTGAGATTTTAAAATTCATTTGTACCTGATGTCGCGTTCCAGTTATAAAAAAACCATTGAATGGAGCTGCGCCCTACGAAATATTTAAATGCCATACGAACATGCGCGATAAAAGTCGAATGCTACTCTATTTTGGAGCTTGCGATTTTTTGTCATCTGCGGCTAAAACGTATTGCCATTTAGATTATAGCCGGTTATAGGGGCTTTGTCAATTAGAAAATGAAGGTGTGTCCTCCAAATAAAATAAGCAACCATCAATAGGTATTTAGAGTACCCTCAACTAGCGTCATTTGTTTCCATCGTGAAATAATACGGTGCTTACCCGTGGTATTACCGTTCGTAGATTTAAATCTCTGCTACCGTTGGTACTACTGGTAGTAACCACGGGTAATTTTTTTTGCCCGTGGTGTAGGTGCTGCAAACATCTTGACAAATTTCACAGATAATGCGCATAATCATACATGGGCAGTTGCAGTATTTAGTACAAAAGTTTTACTGCGCATGTATTTATCTGTAAATTTTTTTAAGATGTTTGCCGGCACCTATACTACTCACGTGTCCGGTAGTACTTATTTACTATATTTTATATTGACTCAATATGTCTTCTCATATTTTTTTTGTGTCCATTTTGCATTTCTATTTTAAGACTCATATAGTATTTACTAGTCTCTAATAGAATGTGATGTAGCTGCAAATAAACTTTCTCTCTATCTATAGCTACCACTATTTATTTCCTTAATTGATGAAATAACAATTTGTCATCAACATTGTCTACTCGTTATAATTGAATTATGGCAAATCTAGCAGAATTCATAATCACCACCAAATCCGATCCCAATTTTGCCCGTGGTACTACTTATTATTTTTGACAATAAAAGAACTCCATGTGGCGAACTATCGATTTTACTATTTTTATTATTTTGAAGAAATTAAGGAACCCTTTAATAAAACTATTTAAAAAGCAACATTAAGGTCCGATTTCACCAAAGTCAGATAAGTTTTATACCAAGGATAAAGTCATGAGTTACTCTCAGATAGGTAAATTTTAATTTCACAAAATACTTGTACTTAGAATAAAGCCGTTATCCGAGAATAGGTTTTATACCGTCGAATTTGACGGTATAACAGATTTAATACTAGGATAAATAAGAAAGATGGCGTCTAATCAACAGCTGATTGGCGAGCTGTCTAAAGTGACAGTTGTCGTAACTGACGTATAATCCTACTAGTTTAAAAAACAGCTAATACGCTATGTGATTTACGGAGAGAATGTACTATTTAATTTCGCAGCATTATCATTCATTCGTTCACATAGATAAGTTAAAACTCTATTTGGAAGAATAGTTAAACCAAATGTGGTGAAACGTAAAATGGGTTATCCGAGAATAAATGTAGAGTATAAATTTATCCACGGTATAGTTATTCTAGTTTTGCTTTCCTGTTGGTGAAATCGGCCCTAAGGCGCATAGTAACGTCAATCATAAAAAATCACTGCAGAAAAAACCGGTTTTCTTCATAAATATTGAATAAAAAAATCTTTAAAAGAGATATGTTATTATTCAACGCATTCTTTAGAGTATGGCCTTTTTAATTTTTCGATAAATTAATTAAAAATTGGTTAAAATGTGACCCAAACATGCCTCGATTTTAAAACTTTAAACCTAACCGCTTCGTAAATATTTGGTTAAATCATATACTTTCGATTTCAATAAATAAAGTGAACAATATTCTAGCGGATGGTCTTTTTAGATTTTTCTTATTCGCCTTTATTAATTTTTTATTAAAATAATTCATCTTACGCGTAAAGGTTTGTTTAAATATTCCCCTCACTCTCACTCACTCACTCCTATGTAATCAGTGCGGGACGATCGACCCCAGGTCATTGGGAGCACTATGCGCCTTAACGCAACTTTTCAATTGCGAGTGTAACTTAATTTTTTAACCGACTTCACAAAAAGGGGGAATCAAGCACCGAAATAATATTAGGAACTAGCTTTTATTTACCTACATCTTACCTACATACGTAACGCACCCTGATAATTCTGATATAAGAAGATCAAAGTTTGCCGAATAGCTTTTGTGTGAAGAAATAACAAACTTCTTTCCATCCATGTAGTAGTATAGTATATAGGTGTTGAAAAACCTGCTGTCCGTGTATTGTCCGTCTATTGTCCGTGTACCTTGTAATAGTTATACTTTATTCATTATTCGTAACTTAGTAGATATTCAGGACTCAAAGACCTTCGGTAAATAAACTCTACAAACTATGTTTGAAGTTGTGGTTGTAATAATTTTCCTAAGATTTCCTCAATTTTTAACATTAAAGCCAAATCACTTGAAAACAATCCCTAGTTTTTCATACAAATTCCCCTCTTGCGCTCTTACTCACACTCAAATGATTTTGTGCTATATCGATTCAAGGTAGTTAGCCCTATTAAACTGCGTGCACTATTAAACTAAAATGGGATTCTAAAACATACCTATAACATGATTTTACTCTCAAGAGAACTTTCTCCTTTAGATTCGAGAAAACTATTTTAACTTACATATATAAAACAATCCTCTTATAGCGATAGCATTTACGGTAAAATAATACGACATTATCCTAGGAGTCACTTTTATATTATCTTTGAAGAGCTGTTTTAAAAGGAGCTACTGTTTACTTTTGCCATAGAAAAGCGTGTAATCCTAGCCGGCGAGACCTCTTGTAACTCGATGCATCGGCTAATGAGGACGTGACAGCATCCGGCTTTTGCCGTTGATTATTCGGAAGAGTGCAACTGCTATTTCATACTTAGTTCATCATTTTTATTATAATCGTGATCTCTTAGAAAGGTCAGCATTCCGTATTTGAATTTTCAATTGTAAAATAAACCTTCTGAGCGTGAATATAATGTATTTTGCAATATCTACGAGTATGTACCTACTGTACGCTGTGCTGTCCCACATTATTCTGCTGTCTGTTGTTTTGTGAGAAGGCGTTTTTTTTTGGCAAACAAGCAGGCTGCCCACCTAATAGTAAGTGGCAGAAGTCGCCTATACTACATGTGGTTCATAAAAGAATAACAAATCTGCAAACTATACAAACTCCGATGTACGTTGCCAACTTGTAACATTATATGTGAAGTCACAGTACCCACTCAGTGAGGTCTTACTATGAGTAAGTCTATTGGGAAGGAAATTCCCAGTAGTACTACTGGTAAGACTACTCGGTAAGACTAATGGGAACAGCCCGTCATTTCACCGCCTGTCTTTCCCTTTAAACCGGAACACAGGAATGCAAGCATCGCTGCTTGGCGGCAGAAATAGGTAAGATAGAGGTACCCATGCAGATGACTCTGGAACAGAGTCCCCCTTTGGTAGGGTTACCAAATCCGAAAATAAGTTTTCCTGGCAAAATCCCTGACTTAGCAATGAATTTCGAGACATTTTATGTCCATACCGACCAAAAAATTTTAGAAACGATCTTGAATATGCGTGTGTGAGATGCAGTGTGGTGCGGCACAATGCGAACGTTGAACAAGTGAGTGCGCAGGGGTAATAGACTCCATAGCTTCTGTTAAGGCGCATAGTAACGTCAATCATAAAAAATCACTGCAGAAAAAACCGGTTCTCTTCATAAATATTGAATAAAAAAATCTTTAAAAAAGATATGTTATTATTCAACGCATTCTTTAGAGGATGGTCTTTTTAATTTTTTGATAAATTAATTAAAACTTGGTTAAAATGTGACCCAAACATGCCTCGATTTCAAAACTATAAACCTAATCGCTTCGTAAATATTAGGTTAAATCACATACTTTTGATTTCAATAAATAAAGTGAACAATATTCTAGGGGATGGTTTTTTTAGATTTTTCTTATTCGCCTTTATTAATTTTTAATTGAAATAATTCATCTTACGCGTAAAGGTTTGCTTGAATATTCCCCTCACTCTCACTCACTCACTCCTATGTAATCAGTGCGGGACGATCGACGCAAGGTCATTCGGAGCACTATGCGCCTTAAGGGCTCTACTGTTGACACAGTTCAATCTAAAGAACATATCATGTGATGAGTGTCATAAAAGTGTCAGCAATATCCAGCAATGAAAAGTACGCGCCGGTTCAGATGGATAAAACGATTTAATTATTACATTTGATTATTGTATTATATTTCTTTATTGTGATTAAACAGTTGAATAAATATTTCTCGTATTTTTTTTTCATTCCAAAAATTCCTGACAATTTCCCATTTTCCCTCTTTCCCTTAGGTATGTGTAGAAAAAATCCTGTCATCTGGTAACCCTACACTCTGGTATATTCACTGCAATAGCGGTGTCTATTTCAATATTGTTTTTACCTTGCTCTAAGGACTCGGCACCTGCCTTCCAATCCGGAGGTCCGGGGTTCGAGACCGTCAAGTACCAATGTGTATTTCGTTTTTCGAATTTTATATGTGCATTTGTCTGACGCTTCTACGGCGAAGGAAAATATCGTGAGGCAATCTGCATACATCTGCGAAGAAATTCAAAGGTGTATGTGAAACCGACCAATTCGCACTGGGCCAGCGTGGTTGACTAGTTGACTGAGGAATTGGCTATCTTACCTCTCATTTTTGGAACACAGAAGTATTATTTAAACATGGCTCTTATAGTGACAAATTTAAGTAAGACGGTAGTAGATATCCAGGCGGGCTCAGAACCATAAACCAGACGAGCTAGAGAAACCTCTGCTCCTATGTTAAATTGAACCCCAGATCTTCAGAGCTCGATCAATACTCCGCGAATGTGCACCATTAGACTACGAGGGCGGTTAATAAATAATTAATTGGCTGTAATAACTTATTAATAAACCCTGATAGTCACAATCAAGACAAATATAAAACGTACCATTACACGGAAAAAACGTAAGGGTTAAAAATAAATAAAATACTGTTGAAAATAACCCAGCATGTTTGTCAATATAACGCCTGCAAAGTTTGTAGCTAAAATCAAATATGTCAACTTTGTTATCATTACTTGATAAGTATTAACCGTTACAATTTGTTAATAACACTTCTTTATTGATAACATAGTAGCATTCATTAGTAACAACAAAGTAAAATCGACTGCATTTAACCAATTTTACTAGGTTACTACAACCGGTTAACTCGGTAACTGCTGCAAAGTTACTCGGTTTTCTCAAAAACCCTATTAGGCTACTACAACCGGTTCACTCGGTAACAGCTGCAAAGTTACTCGGTTTTCTCAAACAATATATTGGGTTGCTACAACCGTTTCACTCGGTAACGGCTGCATAGTTACTCGGTTTTCTCAGCCAATTTATTGAGTTACTACTTACGGTTCACTAGGTAACTGCTGCAAAGTTACTCGGTTTTCTCAAACAATTTATTGGATTGCTACAACCAGTTCACTCGGTAACTGCTGCAAAGCTACTCGGTTTTCTCAGCCAATTTGCTTGTATCCCACTAAAAAAATAAGATGAATCATTGAAGTCAAAATGCTCGTTCACGACAGCTTTAATTTCTTCATCATCCCCAAATTTTCTTCCCCGAAGGTCTTTTTTCAAATTTTTCAAGGGAAAAAAGTCACTGGGAGTTAAGCCTAGACTGTAGGATGGGTGATTCACTTCATCAAAGCCAGTTTCTTGAAGGGCTTGCCTCGCAATTCGCGCCGTATGGACTGGCGCATTGTCTTGCAAAAACAGAATTTCTTTGTTAATTTTCCCTCTTCTTTTTTCCACAATAAGATTGCGTACTTTTTTTTATAAGTGCTGCATAATACGCGGCGTTCATTGTAGTTTTTTTTTGGTAAATAGACAATGAGGAAAATTCCTTCCGAATCCCAAAAAATAGTAGCCGTGAGATTCGAAGTCGACTTTTCGACCTTAAACTTCTTTGGCGGCTTCTCTCCCTTGTTTAGATTCTGGATCATATTGTCGAATCCACGTTTCATCCACGGTGACAATACGGTTACAAATTTCGTCCAAATTGTCATTGCACAAGTCGATAAACTCCATAGAAGTTTCAACTCGACGCTGTTTATCGAGCGGCGGCGTGAGCATTTTTGGAACCCAACGTGCTCTAATTTTATTCATGTGCAAAGGATTACTGATGCCCAACTCTTCTGCTATCTGCCACATTTTTATTCGACGGTCCTCCAGTACAATTTTTTTCACTTTGGCGATGTTTTCGTCTGTGATGGTTCTTTCAACTTGTCCAACGTTTGACTGTGGCAGGACGATGGTCCAGATTCTGGATAAACTGCAGACTTTTCTTCAAAAATCTTCTTTGCCGTTTTCCCCTTTTTACGAGGAATTTTATGACGGCACGATATTCCAATTTCGTATAATGCAGTGATGACTCAGATATGTTGATGTTTACAGATCTTCTTTCACAAAACACTAGTGACTAGCGCGTGTGAGTTTCTGGTTATGAGTGGGTGCGAGATCGATTTACCGTGGTTGTGTTGTTGTTTTTGCTGAGCAGAGCGGTTATTTAATTTCTCTAAAGTGTAACGTTACAACTTCTCTGAGAGGGAGAAGCTGTAACGCAGCAGATAAATCGCGAGAGAGAAATAGGGAAACACTATACTATAAAGATACTACACTATATTATGGTACAAAACGTTAATATTTATTTACAAGCAAATTTTAGAGTCTATTTCGATGCACACACGACGTTGCCGGGGAATAGGAGGTACAGGGGAAAAGGGAATTCACTCGCGACGTGACCACCCGTGGTAGGATCGGTACGGACTTAGGGGGAACGTGAAACTGGCGGGAAAACAGGAACACAGCTGAAGATGGTAACAGCAGCGTCGTTTCAGTGCACGGCGACAACCCAGTCACACCAGGCCCGCAGTTGTGATGCTCTTCAGCACTCTGAGACGATAATCAGAAGAAACCCGTAGAGGCAAATCGGCAGTGGCTTCTTCCGCAGGACCGAAGTAAAACGGCGATAGAAGGGTAGCTTCTTCCACGGCGTCCGAAGCTTCGGCAAAGCGTTTAGGCAGCAGCAGGTAGATTTAGTTTAGAGATAGATTTACGCGGAGCCTTCTTGAGTCCCGGGCCAATGCCAATGGCCCGGGAACGGCCTGCACTACAGTGCGTAGTGTACGAGCTAACTCGACGACTGAACTCTCGATTCAGCGTACATACTAATTACATTCGTAATTAGTCCAAGGTATAACTATTGTAGTAACGCCTCCTCCCGCTACTAAATACGCGAATTTTAAAGACACCATTAAAAATATAAAAGAAAAATACACCTGGCAACTCCACCGTCACCATAGCTCATTCGTTTTTTCGCGCTCTACGCAGCTGACACATATTTTACATGTTGATGTTTTTCAAAGTGATTTAATTATCTAAATAAAACTAAAATCCAGATACGCAGTGATAAAAATGGAGAAAAGATGTCAAAAGTTGTTCGAAAGTAAAATGGTTATCTTAACATAAAGAAAATAACCCAAGATGTCGAAACAGTAAGTACCTACCTGTTTTGAAGATGCGTCGTAATTTTGATTTAGCTTGGCAAGAGGACCTAGATACAATTAATTTAGATAAAATTTTATAAGAAATATATTTTTAAAACTGCCTGCTTTCCGTGGGAAAGCGTTACCTATCAAGGCAAATGAATTAGATGATGTATCTAGGTACCTACTCGATTATGAACTCTATTCATTGGATATAGGCTAAAGCACAAATACCTTTATAGGAAATTATGGTATATACGAGTAGTTTATATTTATGACCAAGTTTACAAAGAATTGCATTGAAAAATATTTTAATTGAGGTTGCCTATGTAGATAAAGTTTCTTGAAAACTGCAAACTGTTAGATGGTCCATAACATAACATGGAAATTCCTAATATCCTTCTAAAACTTGAGATAAATTACTCGAAAAATAAAGTCAAAGGATATGAGTTTTGCAATAGCTGTAATATCACAAGTATTGACTTCAATTTCCAAACAATCTTCTTAAAATATCTGAGTGATGTCTTTAGATTACAATGCAATAAGTTTTCAGTACACCAGGATCAGAAGGAAACATGACTATGCTTTTATAAAAGACCTAATAGAAGCTATTAAAAGCAATAAGAGGGATGAATATTTGTACTGTAAAAGTGTAAAATTATTTACAGTCATAAAAAGAATGATAAAACATTCTAAAATATAAGCCATGTATAAAAACCTCAAAAATTTGCTTCTAGTTTGAAAACCTACCAGCAGCCTGTGTGTTGCAATAAGCAGCCTGTGCGCTGCAATAATTTCTATCAATATCCTCCTCGGAGAGGCTCAGAGAGAGGGCCAACCTCAACTATCATTCAGGTCACGAATGAACATGCTCTGTTATCAGCAGCCAGTCTCAAACCAATTATCCATAGACCCCATATTTTTACCCATTGTGGGAATAAATAACCGAGGTCAATTAATTTTAAAAGTGGATAAGAGACTATGTAATACATTTTGTTACTATTTTGAATCAACTTTATTATCCACTGGACAATAATAAATATTGTGAAATGGATAATTATACAAACAAATTAACAACCGCATAGGTAGCAGAAATGCTTGGCCCCATGCAAAGATTTCTTGAGTTTTACTATTCCTAAAAGGATGGTTCCATAGATTTATTTTAAAATAAAATAATGATTCCTTAAAATAAGTTGATAATAAGTTTATTGAAAATCTACACTTTCAAATGAAGATTTCATGTTATAGATTTGATTAAATTAATGCATGCACTATTTACATCCAAATTATTCATAACGAAGAAAATTGTTAATTTTTATGTTTGAATAATTGTATGAATACAATTGCTTTTACCATGCGGGTTAAATACAGTACATACATACCTTAACCATTTGTCTCAATTCAATTTCAGGTATTTTTATTTAAAAAAAAAAGTGTATTTTTATATAGTAAAAAATATATATATGTATATATTTAAGAAAAAAGCTGAATAAAGTACATAATAATAATTAAAATTAATAAATGTTTGACGACTTGATTAAAATATTGATAAATCAATAAGAAATGTTAGTTATTGTAATTTTAAACTATAACTTATAACGGTTTACAATAGTTAGGCTTTATTTTTTAAATAAAAATAAAATTTTACTAATTTTATTCAATGTAAAATAATTTGTAGGTTTTAAAATATATTCCTTGGATATGACTTTAAAGATTAAGTGCAATAGAAAGGAAATGTATCACACTATTAGTCATCATCACTTATAAATAAATTTGGTTTGTAATTTTGCACAATGTTTCATTAGGAATGGTAGTTTAATTGTTTACACCTTGAGCTCAGATAGATATAAGTTTATGACTTTGAACGTTTGGGGGGCAATTACAACATGCTTATGTATATGAAAAGTATTGTAAAATGATTCTGCGATATGGAGTACTTCCTAAACATTTTCTTTAGATATTTTCTCAGGTGTATTATCAACTGACAGTAATTAAATGATAAAAGCAAGACAGTATCAATTTCTTAGAACTGTTAGATATATAATTATGCATTAAGATGTTTTGCTGACCTCTCAAGTAGATGTGATATTTTATTAGAAATAGATAACACCACACTTTCAATACATTAACAGAAAAAGCTCAGTTTGATATCAATCCAAATGATCTTGCTAAACGTTTGGCGGTGGTGTGAAACTAGCAGCATCTGATTCTTTGCTTAATATATAAAATTTCAAAATATTATTAAGCTGATTTTAAATCTTGTAGTCTCAATGCAGATGTAAGTTGGAAACTGTCGCAGGACATAATGTACTTCTAAGATTTGTGATGCATTGATTCATTGTAACACATTTCAATAAATATATATATATATATATATATATATATATATATATATATATATATATATATATATATATATATATATAAAAATATATATATATATATATGATTATATGATAAATAAATTATATTTTATAATATACATGTAATCATGGCATCGTCTTATGTTTCAAATGTTGATACTTTTACCATAGGATTAATATTTTTATAAAAGAAGAAGAAACTCATTTTCTTTGATTTTGAAATTTTTGCAGAGTTATAACTGACAGAGCTTAAGGAATCTAAGTATTTCCTTTTTAGACCATTACCACTCAGGCTTACTGCAAAGAAATAATGTTTCATTCAGATCTATCCAATGTTTTAATACCAAAAGTTTCTTTTTTCAAATCTTATGTTTATTTTTAATGCAGAAGCATCACATCAATCATTGCATTTTCACTGTTCAGCTCTTACACCAATTATCTAACTATAGGCAATAGAATAAGGTCAGATGATAAAATTAAAAAATGGATAAAACGAGTTAAAAGACTATGTCTGGCAAAGCCTATGTATGTCAGCATAATGGAATATGGCATATGCAATCCTACCATAGTTTTATATTACCTTAAGCATGGGTCATCTAGAAACCTGACATTGAAATAATCTAGACTCAAGAAAACTGACATTAAAAACTGCTATTATTAGCAAAACCACTGCCCAAAAAGTCACAAATCCTATACATAATTAGTTATGTATTAATTATAGTTTTCTCAAATTAAGATGGCTATTTTAAGAGATATTAAAAGTTCTATGACAGCGACACTTAAGCAAGTTGTCTCTTCTCTATTTAAGGATTATTCCAGATATTTTACTTGTGAGAACTTTGTTATTGCTTTAGAAGTAACAAGTAATAAAGGACCATAGAAATAAACATTTGATAAACTACTACTCAATCCATTAGTAGATGACTAAAGCAAACAATGGAGGAAAGTTAATCTAATTGTTCATCTTTCATATTAATATTCTATTTATTCATCACCCTCCAAACAATATGCTTCAAATTATCATGCATATAGGGCAGGATTAACTGTTTATAATATTCTAAAGGCGAATAAACATTTTCAGTAAATCACTATTTTTCATTTTCGCGTGGCGATTATGCACTCTGTCCGTGGGACAGGCTGAAGGACATATATCTTTCAAAGCACATAAAAAAAAAAATTTTTAGGGAATCGTTAATTCTACATTTTCGCGTGGCGAGGATGTAGGTACTCTGTCCGTGGGACAAGTTAAAGGACAAATATATGTCCAGGCATATGAATCATCATCATCACAGCCCATATACGTCCCCACCGAGGGGCTCGAGCCTACCCTATATTAGGGTGATTAGGCCTTAGTCAACCACGCTGGCCCAGTGCGGATTGGTCGACTTCACATACATCATTGAATTTCTTCGCAGATGTATGCAGGTTGCCTCACGATGTTTTCCTTCACCGTAGGAGCGTCAGACATATGTACATATGAAATTCGAAACGAAAAACACATTGGTACATGGCGGGTCTCGAACCCCGACCCCCCGATTGGAAGGCAAGTGCCGAGTCCACTGCGCCACCGACGCTCGGCATATGAATGATTTTAAGGAATTGTTAATTCTACATTATCGCGTGGCGATTATGTACTCTGTCCGTGGGACAGTCCTAAGGAATTGTCAATTCTACATTTTCGCGTGGCGATTATGTACTCTGTCCATGGGACATTCCAAAGTACAAATAGGTACCTATAATGGTAAATGATTGATTTCAGGATTTTATTACTATTACATTTTCGCGTGGCGATTATGTAGTTTGTTTGTGGAACAGACTAAGGCTAAATTATTTTTAATGTATTTGATATTCATTATTAACTTCTGTACTTACAAATATTTCACTAAGGCAAAATTAATTGAGTCTCTGTACTGTACAGTGAAATCCCATTAGGTTTCAATCTGGAAAGGGAACCGAAACTTACAGAGTTAGATAACACATTGGGTGGCATATCCCCACTATTGGATGATCTAATAAATTATCGATATTTGCTAAATATTATAATATACCACGCCAGTTAGATTGGCAAAGCTTTTTGCCACGGTTGGTAGTTCTTGAAATTTATAGTTATTATATGGTTAACATGAAACTGTTAACACTAGAAAACGTTATCTACATTATGAAATAAATATTGAATGTTATTGAATACCTATTGACAGTTAGTAAATAGGTACTAATGTTTACCTATTTATCAAAAACTCTAAACATCTACAATAGTTATACCTTGGACTAATTACGAATGTAATGATAGGATTAAACGAACTTACCTAAAGTGAAGTTCAATCCATATTATATGAAGTAATTAGTCCAAGGTATGGAGCATCCCACCCTTCCCTTTTGAAGTAATAAATTACTAACCCAATTATATATACCTAATACTCTAAACTAATGAGCTATGGTGACGGTGGAGTTGCCAGGTGTATTTTTCTTTTATATTTTTAATGGTGTCTTTAAAATTCGCGTATTTAGTAGCGGGAGGAGGCGTTACTACAATAGTTATACCTTGGACTATTTACTTCATATAATATGGATTGAACTTCACTTTAGGTAAGTTCGTTTAATCCTATCATTTTATATTACAGCTAAAACAAATGAATAAAACAAAACAAGTACTAGAATTTAGAAGAAGAAAATAAGCTTGCTCTTTCTATTGATCATTTTGGGATGAGAGGATAGTAAACCGTAAAGTGTAGAAATAAATGACAGTCAGTGCAATTTTGGAGGATAGAACTTGAGTAGTCCGCATACATAAAAAATAAGATATTAAATATACTATGAAAATAGAGATAAAATATGAAAATAATAAATACGAATAATAAACTATATGAAATGAAGCGTAATTAAAATATATAGAGCATGCAAAGGAGAAAAAGCTTATTTTCTTAATATTTACAACGTTAAAGGCCGAAAACAAGTCTTACAAACTAACTTAAAATCTAACTTATAATACATAGTATAGGAACGACAGGCAGGACGCTACAAAAGGTTATTCCCAATTAGGTAACTCGGTTGTTACATAGTTTAGCAATAATGTAGTTTGCTATAACTAACCGATTATATTTACTCATTTAAAAGGAAATAAGTAACGTGACTCGAATTAATTAATTCATCTTATATATCAATAGATCAGTTGATGTCTTAAAATCAAACAAAAATTACTCGATTAAAATCAATAAACAATTAGGTTGGAATCAAATAAGTTCTACTCATCTATTATTAAATAAAAATGTTAGTAAAAATCAACCAATTGAAATAACTTGTTTAAAAACAACAGCATACTTATTAAGTGTTGACAAAATCACTTAACAGTTTTGGATCATGTTTGAAAGTGTTAAAATTTACCAATTAAGGTATTTGTTAATAATTAATGTTTTATTTGTTACTAGCTGTGCCCGCGAACTCCGTTTCGCCATCAAAATGCTTAAAACAGTGTTTAGATTTTTCCTCCATTATATTCCATAATGATTCAACTTTATTCTGCCTTTCTAGAGCAGCGGCCATTTGGAAATTAACAAATTAAGACAATTATCGTAGGTTCGTAATGCTCTAGGTACTCTTCAGGGCCTTTCATTTAATACCCATATTGCTGGGTTTGAAAACGATCTTTAATCCATTTTTTGAACGGCGGCCATGTTTAATTTAGGGCAATTTTCCTAAGTTCATAATGCGCTACTCTTTGAGACCTTTTATTTGATACCCATATTGCTAGGTTTGGAAACGAACTTTTATCCACCTTTTTTGAGCAGCGGCTATGTTGAATTTATGTCAATGTTTCTAGGTTCATAGTGCTTTACTTTTCAAGGACTACTTTCATTTGATACCCATATTGCTGGGTTCGAAAACGAACTTGTATCCTTTTTTTAGCGGCGGCCATGTTGAATTAAGGTCGATTTTTCTAGGTACCTAATGCTCTACTCTTCAAGGCCTTTCATTTGATACCCATATTGCTAGGTTTGGAAACGAACTTTTATCCATTTTTTTTGAGCGGCGGCCATGTTTTATTTAGGACAATTTTCCTAAGTTCATAATGCTCTACTCTTTGAGGCCTTTCATTTGATACCCATATTGCTATGTTTGGAAACGAATTTTTGTCCACCTTTTTTGAGCAGCGGCTATTTTGAATTTATGTCAATTTTGCTAAGTTCATAGTGCTTTACTCGTCAAGGCCTTTCATTTGATACCCATATTGCTGCGTTTGAAAACGAACTTTTATCCTTTTTTTAGCGGCGGCCATGTTGAATTTAGATCGATTTTTCTAGTTACCTAATGCTTTACCCTTCAAGGCCTTTCATTTGATACCCATATTGCTAGGTTTGAAAACGAACTTTCATCCACCATTTTTGAGCGGCAGCCATGTTGAATTTATGTCAATGTTGCTAGGTTCATAGTGCTTTATGCATCAAAGCTTTTGATTTGATACCCATATTGCAGGGTTTGAAAACGAACTTTTATCCTTTTTTTTGAGCGGTGGCCATGTTTAATTTAGACCAATTTTCCTAAGTTCATATTGCTCTACTCTTTGATGCCTTTCATTTGATACCCATATTGCTAGGTTTGGAAAGGAACTTTTATCCACCTTTTTCGAGCAGCGGCTATGTTCAATTTATGTCAATATTGCTAGGTTCATAGTGCTTTACTCGTCAACGCCTTTCATTTGATACCCATATTGCTGGGTATGAAAACGAACTTTTATCCTTTTTTTACGAACTTTTATCCTTTAGGACAATTTTCTAGGTACCTAATGCTCTACTTTTCAAGGCTTTTCATTTGATACCCATATTGCTAGGTTTGGAAAAGAATTTGTATCCACCTTTTTTTGAGCGGCGGCCATGTTGAATTTATGTCAATGTTGCTAGGTTCATAGTGCTTTATTCATCAGAGCCTTTGATTTGATACCCATATTGCTGGGTTTGGAAACGAACTTTTATCCGTTTTTTTGGAGCCGCGGCCATGTTGAATTTAGGTCAATTTTTCTAGATACCTAATGCTTTACTCTTCAAGGCCTTTCATTTGATAACCATATTGCTGGGTTTGAAAACGAACTTTTATCCATTTTTTTGAGCGGCGGCCATGTTTAATTTAGGGCATTTTTCCTAAGTTCATAATGCTTTACTCTTTTAGGCCTTTCATTTGATATCCATATTGCTAGGTTTGGAAACGATCTTGTATCCACCTTTTTTGAGCGGCGGCCATGTTGAATTTATGTCAATGTTGCTAGGTTCATAGTGCTCTACACATCAAGGCCTTTCATTTGATACCCATATTGCTGGGTTTGGAAACGAACTTGTATCCACCTTTTTTGAGCGGCGGCCATGTTGAATTTTAGGCGATTTTCCTAGGTTCATAATGTTCTACGCTTCAAGGCCTTTCACTTGATACCTATATTGCTAGGTTTGGAAACGAACTTTTATCCACCTTTTTTGAGCATCAGCTATGTCGGCGAATTTACGTCAATGTTACATTAGGATCAAGAGTCCCGTACTCCCTCTACGCGTAATACTTTTAATAGTTTTAAATGGATGAAAGAGTTTGATTCCTTAGTCATAATGTAAAAACATAATATAACACCTTTCAAAATGCCTTGAAAAGGGTATCTTCATTTTTCAACATTTCAAATATTGTACCGATTTTGTGAAAATTGGCCAAAAATTAAACCAACCTACAAATTTTATATTTGTGACGTGATATTGTCATAAAAAATGCTATATACATTGGTTGTATGGCTTGATCCTTTTTCCTTACCACCACGGTACTACATAAGAAAAATACAATTTAAACTTCTTGGTTGGCAAAATTCAGATGGGCACAGCCAATAACAGAAAAGATTTTTTTTTGCAATATGTAACAGACTTGTCAAAATAATTTCACGTGCGCCATGTTGATTTTCTACATACTTGTCATCAAAAATTTTATATGGTATTTTTTGAATAAAAATAAAAAGTGAATTTCAGCAAATGAAATTATGCCTAAATGTTCTTCCGGAAAATTTTAAGCATTGTGGTGTAAGCCATATCAAATTCTGTCCAGTAGTTTCGGAGATCTTTCCGGACAAACATTTGTACCCCTACGATTTTATTATATATGGAGATTAGACAAGAATATTTAGCAATACACACAGGTCTGCTTTATACCAAGTTCACTTAGAGATTTTTAGTTAAGTCTTAGTTAAAATTTACCGATATGATTGTAACCGAGCCAAAAAGGTACTCTGCTAAAATAATATTTTTTCAGTGTAGATCATACTATCAGAACGATAACAATAATTTAGTGGCAGTTAATAGAGTGGAATCGTACTATGTATGATGCTACTAAACTCAATTTTTTTATTAAAAAACATGGTTTGAACTTAGTCATGGTTTAAGCCATGGGCTGTCTCTATCTTGTTATATCAACATGAGTAAAAGCACATCAGGTTTAAGCAGAGACGAAGTTAAGATCAGGTTTAAACCAGGTTTTGTAATAAGAGTCTATAATTCTACCGTATCAAAATACTTAATATAGATTCCTATATAATATATACTAGCGTTTGCGTGATAAACTTCATTGCGTTCTTTGAATTGTCCCATAAACTCATGATTGTACTATCGGCCTTTGACCTTGTGTTTTTTCGAGGTTGAACAAGGTCAATACGGACTTGCAAATATTCATTTGGCACGATACGCATTTCCAATTCAATTTTCAGAGTGACTCCATTCTATTGGTATAAAAGTGTTTATATTTTGCGTAGAACATCGCACATGTCAATGTGGATATCATTTTTATGCTATTACTTACTTATAATATAAATATAATTGACATATTGATCATATTTTCATCAATATAATCTCAAATCTAATCAAATATAATCACCAAAGCATTCCTGACGTCATAGAACAGAGTATAAGTTTTAATTTGATAACAATAACTAACTACTATTTTTAGCTTTCATTGTCATAATTGGCTATCTTCGGCGAAGTCTGACTTTATACTTTATAATTAGTTTAATTTCGATTCTCTACTTAAGTTGCGTATCTGTTTCGATTATCTGCTTAGGTTGCGTAGGTATCTGACAAAGTTAAGAGTTGGACGGGTATTCTGCTGTAAAATCTTAAATTATGCTATTCTCTATAAATTAATTTATTACTCTTAGCAGGTCGTAGGTTCGGGACCACATATTTATCTTTACAACTAGTATTGAAATCCCCAACGTCGCTTTTCTTTTTAACAAACTTCCAAAAAGGAGGAAGTTCTCAATTCGTTTGTAAGTATGTTTTCTATTATTACCTCGTAACTCTATAATTGATTAACTGATGTGGAAAATTCTTTTCTTATTTGAGAGGTTATAGTTATACATTCCGATTGGTCCCATTGACACCAAAGTCAGGATCTGATGATGAGATCCCAGAAAAATCAAGGGAAGACAGTTCATTTAATGCATGGGTTTCATGTTTTTGAAATTTATAGTTTCGTATTCGTATGTACGTATTTGCGTCTGGTAGTAATGAGCCGAGCTGATGATGGAGGGATCCTTGACTCTCTTAGGAGTTAAGGTTAGTTTGTAAATACGTAGGCACGTATAGCTCCTCAGTTTTTTTCCAAGTTACTTCGATGAGCTGGTATTAAATTAACTAAAAAGACTTAAAAAAATATTATTTACCAAAAAATTTAAAAATACCAATATCACATTTATTTTGTTGAAGTTGGAACAACATCTGTACCGACATCAAAAAAGTGTGATGTTGGTAGGTATTCTTATATAATTTTTTGCTTTTTTATGTTTTTTTCAAATTATGTTTATTTTTCGGGTAGGTATTTACCCTAATGTTAAAATGTACAATTTCAGAATTTCAATGGCAATGAATTCAATACTCAAGGACCCGTTTCGGTAATACTTACAAAAAATTATCTCTGTCCTATGCTTAAGGCTGCCTACAATAAAATAAACGCAATCTACGGTTGACTGGTAGAGAATGCCTTAAGGCATTAAGTCCGCCTATTGTACCATATTTATTGTGCAATAAAGTGTAAATAAATAAATAAATCTACATTTGCGTCTGGTATATAGAAATAAACCGAGCTGATGATGGAAGGATCCTTAACTTTGGACTTGACCTGACCTGACCTGACCTTGGACCTGTATTGACAACATCACACTTCTATATTGAAGTCGGTGCCAAATTTTAAGGCTTTCTAGGAGATCTTTATTTGGCACCGACTTCAATATGTGATGTTGTCTGTAGTACCTATTTTATTATTGTTTTTAACTTTTCAGTGCTCTTGAAGTCGGTTATCTTAAATATTTTTGTATCGCTACTTTGGAAGTAACTTCCAAGTAGGCATCGGTCATAAGTACTTAAGTACTTAGATCGGTATGCCAATGCAGGATTTTTCGATAACACTTTGATTAACAATGTAGCTATGAATGCCAACAGATCGATATTTCTTTTTGTGAATCGTGTAATAACGCAATTTTTAACGCATCCTAGTTTTGTATTGTTAGGTGGCTTGTTCATAGTTGCTTATGCAATATAAGTTATACATAATTCGCTTACTACTGAGGAAAGGTCTCTCTGGAAAGGAAAAGATTTGGGTTATCCCCCACCAAAGCCTGTTGATGAGAGGATCTCGTAATGTTTGGTATTATTTGGAACTCGTTTAATACTAGATTAATTGTTTTATGTTTAAAAGTATCTTTATTCATAAAAATTTGAATATTATTTAAAATATAAGAAATACGATTATGTTAACTGAATACAAATGGGACCTCCAAAGTCTAGTGTGTAGTTCTATTTTCCAATAGAGATAAGATAAAGTCAAACTGCAAAAAAATACATTTTTTTTTCAACACCAAAACCGCAAATGTAATAGTAGATTGTTAACCTAGGGGTGAAAGTAACTTATTTAGTCCCGAGATTAGGTTTGGCGCCAGAGCGTTGTGAGGGCGCCAATAGTTTGAGGCACTAAATAAGTCGAGGTAAACTCTGTGCTTTTAATGACGAACACAAGGAGAGTATAAATAAAAACATGAATTAGCTAAAGAAAAAATGAGTGAATTTTATTTGACATAATCAACAACTTCTGCTTTAGCCCCTTCTCTTTAAGGACTGCACTTGTCCATGGACGAGACAGATTCTCGACAAATCAAGGATTTGAAAAGTGGCTGCGAATTCTAAATGAGGCGTTAAATCCATATCTGAATCTGAATCAGATAAAATTTATAATACAAATCTTTGCTATACGGAAGTAGGTATAAACAAAATTCTACAACTCATAAAAGCAAATGAGATCGGGTTGCCGTTTACCCGCCTATTTTGTTAATTTGCAGATTTTGAATCGTGTTGTTATGTATAACTATTTATTTAAACAAATATTGCTTTGGTAATGACATAGTAAGAAGAGAACTGACGCATCTAATCTTGTAATGGAAGTTGAGCTCAAACTTCTGCTGTGAGGTCAGCTTCCAATTGACGACTCTGTATCATTACAGGGAGAAACAAATAGCCCTTGCTGTTTTTCTTGCTGGTTCTTTCCAGTACAAGGTCTCCCGCCCGCCGTAGACTTGTGAACCAAGGGCGTAGCTGCTTTGACGTTCAAAAGAGATCGTAACAATCCAATTTGAATTTATTATAAAAGTAGAGGTAAAAAATTACGTTAAAGATGATTTGTAAATTTTTTTCTGCTATTTAAGTACTCGTATATTTACGTAGCAATACAAAGTTAGAGACCGCGAGGCGTCCGAAGATAAAATCTAGATAAATTGCAGAACTTTTGGCTTTCAAGCGTCTTAGTAGGTTAGGTACCTACCTATAGTATCAGAGTTATCGAAACTATTAGAAAAAATAAAAAAATAAATTAAATCAGTGACTGGAGCTGTTCAATATCCTTAATTATATTAGAGACTATAATTATAAAATCGTCAAATAAAACCTCTATTTGCTCATGCTATTAAATGGTTTTCCTTTCATGGCACGTTTACTTTCAAATAAAAATGTCGTAGGCATTAAGCTCGTAGTATATAAAAATCAAATATTTAGTTACCTACTTCATTATGTTGATTTCATAGAATACAAAAAGATAATTATCTGGTCTGTGGTTGATAATTATCGTTGATTGAGGTTATCCTTATAAGTTTATATAGGTGCTCAATTTAATGATCACCAAAATATGACAAACAAGGGTCTGTACAAACATTTCCCATTAACGTCTAATTGATATTCAGTTTATTTTGTACGGATTTAATTGCATATTGGAACTCAGACACCGAAGGTTGACTTCTTTTTGACGCGTTCTTTCGACACCGAGCGAAATTATACAGTTGCTTAATAATATGTTTATGCACCAGATTAAATTCCCTTCTCAAATTACACACGTAGCAGCTCATGCAAATGACGTCAAAATTAAAAAGAAAACAAATACTTCCAATTTTTTTTTACAAAAAAAAATCGACTTCAAAACTCTCACAAGTCAAAAATAATTTACGAATACTTTTATTTTGAAGTCGATGCCAAAATTTTAGATGTTGTGTGTGTTGTGTGTGGCGCGCCTGTGTGGGATAACATCTCAACCAGATTCCTGAAGTATATTGGGAGTGAGGTCGACCCTATCATTTGCCATCTTGCTAACTTGTCCTTTGAGAAGGGTGTCTTTCCTTCACTTCTTAAGAAGTCAGCCGTTACACCATGTACACAAGGCGGGGAGCAGAAACGATGTCAATAATTATAGGCCAATATCTGTCCTACCATCAATTTATCAATTGCAAAAATTATTGAAAAACTATTAAACAAAAGACTGGTTGCCTATATAAATAAATTCAAAATTTTAATTATAATATATTAACGGAATATAAAAAAATAATACGCCGACTTAGCTGCGCGCTAACAATTTTTGTAATATTATAAACAGGAGTTTCAAATTGATAAATACCAAAGGCACTGAAGCGATTTTATTAATTCTTAATTTTTTTTCTTTCACCTAAGTATTAAAGAAAAAAAAACATTAATTCATTCGCTTATTATTTCATTAGGTATTGAATCATAATAAAAACTACTCGTGTCAAAACTTTTTTCACAGACCTTTTGTGCTTTTGAAGCCATAGCAATGTTTTAATGTTTGATAAAAACTTGAAAAGGAAGGAAGTAGGGTCAAATCCAGAGAAGTTGGCTTCCGTAACGTCGCCTTTTTTCCCAAAAGCAGCTGTATTAAAATTCCTGGCATCTTAATGCTGGCCGCGACAGTTGCAAATTTATTTCTCTCAACAAAAAATACTGTCTTTCGAGGTATTAAAGCGACATTTTTAATTTGACAGACGATGGAAGTAGGTAGGCCTCTTAGACCATTTGTAGGCCTACTTATCTTTTCTTCTTTTTTTTTAAATTTCACAGTCTCTGCGTCAAAGGAATAATTTTAATATTATGATGGCAGTGCTATACTATGTTGTTTATTATTACACGATAGTAGTAGGTAAGTATTGTAAAGCGTTGCTGAGTATATTGGGCGTTATTATGTAGCGTCTCATCTGCTGCCAAGTGCTTAGATCATTTAGTCTAAATGCTCTAAGGCCAAGTGCGATCGAGTCAATTGCTGCGAAGTGATTTTACAGTATGCATTCATAATTAAGACTAATATTTAAAGCCTTGCTTACTTTCTCTAGGATAGTTGATAATTTTAGATACTCACCTACCCCGGACCTCTCCACCCCATAACCTCCGTTCAGGATCGGGTAGGTCAAAATCCTCACACAGCCCCAGAATAGGCCCAGAGGGTTAGGTATGTCTGTAACGTTAACGAGTAATTAATCAACATACGAGTACGTACGCGTGCCTACAAAGCGATAGATTATTCGCATAATAATCATATTTTGCCTTTATTTTCTCTTAAAAATAACATAGTTTAAGTAAGTTTGTTTCCATTTATAGATTGTTTATTATGTAGACCTATAAGTAGGTACATAACCTGTACAACTTTTTAAAATTAATGTCAATCCTTAAAATTGCCGTAGTGTGTTTGTCTCTTAATTATAATAGTGCAATTTGATTGTGTGAACCTGATTTTATACAAAATCTTTTTTGCTTTTCTATTACTAAAGATAGGTAATAAATTATTGATCTATAATTTAAACAAAAGTAGCACAAAATCTAGTGATAGCGCCATCTAGCGCGCAACTTCAAAAGCATATAGCAACATTTGAGCATGCTAAAAGCAAGAAATTGTGAAAAAGCATGGTTGTGCTTGCACAACTATGCTTTTCCACAATGGCTTGTAATTAAAGTACCTAGTCTCTACATTTACAAATAGATGGCAGCGATTATTATTTTAATGTTATCACCTCGGAATAATCATAATCATAATCTTATCTTATGAAGGCTATATTATCGCACTGCTGTCTTGGGCGTTATAATCAGTAATGGTCTTCGGTCGGTATCATAATCAGTAATCAGTAGGTAATGGATTTTAGGGTAAATTACCTTTAAAGGAAAAAAAACGGAACCGTTATAGAATTACTTCATTGTCCGTCTGTCATTTTATCTATCAAGATCTTTTAAGGGTTCCGTGCCTAAAGGGTAAAAACGGGACCATATTACTAAGACCGTCTGTCTGTCACCAGGCTGTATCTCATATGAACCTTGATAGCTAGACATTAAAAGTGTTCACCTCAGAATAATGACTACAGCATGCTTTAATGCTTTAGTTATTCTTCTGAGGTGTTCACAGATGATGTATTTTTGTTGCCGCTATAACAACAAATACTAAAAACTAATGTGAATCCTCCCATAAAACAAATGTGATTTTTTGCCATTTTTTGTTCGATATCAATAACGGCAACAGGTAGACGCTTGAAATTTTCACATAATATTTTTTTATATATTTACTTTAAAAATAAATACCTACCTAATTAGTTCAAATAAAAATATTTCACCTCTATCGGAAATCGCGAAATGTGTCAAATTTAACTTGAACTTTATGGTTACAGACGGACACCGATGGTTATACAGACAGACACCGGGGCAGGTGAAACTAAAAAAATGTTAATATAGTGTCTCATGTTGTATAGATAATGGTACGGAACCCTTCCTGCGCGAATCCGAGTCGCACTTGGCCGATTTTTTCTATACGAAATCCTTTTCTATATAATTCGTATAGAGATATTAAACTGAAATCATTATACTTAAATACTCGGATTAACTGGATGGTTAAATTATAGGTACTATCCGCCTTTGTACTAAATTATTTATGTATAATCGAATGAATCGGATCATATAATCGTGATTGAACTTTACATGATAAGTTCATTTAATCATCTATAATACAGGACGTCCCACGGCGATGCCACATGAAAAGAAAGTACCTTAAATACCGCAGATGGAAATTTTTACTGCAAGAGAAATTCATTTTGAGTTTAAAAACGATTTGAAGAGCATTCAAAGATGTTTAAATAATCGCCTGTCTGAACCGGGAATCGAAACCCGATAAAATTAATAAAATAAGCATTCTGTTTTTCAGATTTTTTTGAACGATTGATAATTTTTAATAGAGGGAACAAATCTCACAAATTAACATTATCTCTAAAACTTGAGGATGACAAAAATATCGAACAGTGTTTAATGCATATAATGCGAACTTATACGGCGATATTAATTTATTTACCTAAATAATCCACCTGTCTAAGCCGGGAATTATCCCTCTTCTAAGAAAATTACACCTTCCCTTTTATGACACCGCACGATAACGCCAAGAGTCAACCATAAGAAAAAAATCATCGACACAATTTTTCTTTGCAAAACTAAAACAAATTCACAATAATTTTTATAAATTTTATATCATTTTGTCTCGTTATGCATTAGCTACTGATAGATTTTATGATCGCCCTCAAGTTTTTGAGATAATGTACGAGAAGGTACCAATAATAACGATATTTCTTTCCTTGTCATTGACTCTATCGATCGTTATTATAAAAATACAGAAGAAAATTAACATTTTCTACATTTGGTTGGTTCGATTGCCGGTTTAGACAAGTGGTTATTTAATAATCTTTGTATGTACTTAGTTGGAATTGTTTTTGAAAATAAAATGGTGTATTTTTTCAGTACAATTTTATATCTATGGTATTTAAGGTGCTTTCCCTCCATGTTGCATCGCCGTGAGACGCCCTATACCTACATAAGTTTTTTATTTTTATTTACAGTTTCACGGAAGATGAACGTTGTAGATTTTGCATCATGTGCTGAGTTATTAGGTATGTACTGAGACATAGCTTTAAGAACTGAGATATTTTTTTTAATGTAAGTAGATACATACAACTTATTTCGGTCTCGCGCCCACTCATAACCAGAAACTCATAACTGGAATAAAATGTGGCGACTCATAACTGACTTGAGGACCCACTCATAACCATGGTTATGAAATATATTTTAAACTTATTAAATATTTAATTTAGAGGAGTAACTCATAACCGAACATAAAAAAAAGCAAATACCTAAACTGTGAACTACTTTGAAGTACATTTGAGACCAATAGTGCTTGCTTACTATTATATACTTGCATACTAATTTTAAAGTAAGTACTTTTTGTTTTATTATTTCATACTAAAAAGAAATATTTATAGTTACAGTACAAACGGCAGCACAGTCTTAACTGTCATTTCAAGACGCAATACACAAAAATTCAGTGCTTACCCGTGGTTCTACTCACGTGTCCGGTAGTACTCATCATCATCATATCAGCCAATAGACGCCCACTGTTGGACATAGGCCTCCCCCAAGGATCTCCATACCGATCGGTCCTGCGCCTCCCGCATCCAGCGGCTTCCCGCGACCTTCACCAGATCGTCGGTCCACACTACGGGTGATTAATTTTGCCTATAGTACTAAGTACTACTTATTATCTTTGACAATCAAAGAACACCATGTGGGTAACTATCGGTTTTAATATTTATATTATTTTGAAGAAATTAAGGAACGCTTTAATAAAACTATTTTAAAAGCAACTTTAACGCAACTTTCAATTGCGGGTCATTTCATTTTTTAACCGCCTTAACAAAAAGAGGGACTTTATCATTTCCATTGTATGTTCTTTTTTTACGTTTACTACCTCATAACTCTGTGATTTATTAACCAATTTGGAAAATTCTTTTTTTGTTTGAGGGGGTATAGTTCTCGATTAGTCTGATTGTCATCAAATCCGGGATCGGGCAACAAAAAATACCTACAGTACTATACTAACAGTAGTACCAACGGTAGTACCACGGGTAAGCACTAAACAAATCTTAGTGCAAGGAAGGTATAAATTGTTTCTCTCAAACTCAAAACTCAAACTCAAAAATCTTTATTCAATATAGACCTTTACAGGCACTTATTGACGTCAAAATAAAAACATAAAAATCTTCAACCAAGAATCTAATTAACTAAATTATTTAATCCTTGTATGTACACACACCCCAACCATTATTAAGATGTGTGCAAATACAAGTCAAATGAAAAAAAAAAAAATTGACTCTACACCTGTTCGGAAATTGGGAGAGCCTTCTCAAGAAGAACAGGCAAGAAACTCGGAAGGTCTTGTATTTTTTTTTGTCTCCTCTTTTAAAATGCCAACATTACAATATTATATTTCACAAACATTTTTTTAAATAATATAGAAATGCCTGTCGGTGTGAGTGGAACAGTTACTCGAATGAAATTTATCCCACTATCACAAAGTGTTAACACCCTTTAAACGTCAATTATCACATTTTTTGTCAATCCCAAGCAGTTTTATCTGTCATATAATCAGACACTTTATAATATGCTTTTTTCATAAGTGCGCCCTTGATAGCGACTTTAAATTTATTCAAGTTAAGTGCTTTAATATTATTTGGGATTTTATTGTAGAAACGTACACAAAGGCCTTTGAAAGAATTATTAATTTTTTTAAGCCTAGTATTTGGTAACGCTAACATATTCTTTTGCCTAGTATTTACTGAATGAATATCACTGTTTTTACAAAACGAATGTATATTTTTATGAACATATACTATATTCTCGTAAATATATTGCGACGCGACGGTCATTATACCAATTTCTTTAAATTTTTCTCTCAAAGAGTCTCTTATTTTAAGGTTATAAATAGCACGAATAGCCCTTTTTTGCAGCACAAAAACAGTCTGAATGTCGGCAGCATTTCCCCACAGCAAAATGCCATACGACATCACACTATGAAAATAGGCAAAGTATACAAGTCTTGCTGTATCAACATCAGTCAGCTGACGTATTTTCCATACAGCGTAGGCTGCAGAACTAAGTCTCTTCGACAATTTATCAATATGTGGGCCCCACTGAAGCTTTGAATCTAAAGTAATACCAAGAAATACTACGGTATCCACAAGGTCCACATTTTTATGCTTTATGTTAACAGTGGTGTGAACCTCTTTAACATTGGGTAAAACAAATTTTATACATTTAGTTTTCCCTTCATTGAGGCACAAGTTATTCGCATTAAACCAGTAAACTATTCTTGAGATAGAACTATTTACATCGTCATAAATTTGCAATCGTCTTTTAATTTTAAACATAAGTGAAGTATCATCTGCAAATAATACAATCTCATGCCTGTCTTGTACAAAAGCAGGCAAGTCATTTATATATATTAAAAATAGAAAAGGACCAAGAATTGAACCCTGCGGAACTCCCATTTTAACCGAGGCGCCCTGGGACCTCTCCCCGTTGACGTCTACTTTCTGAATCCTCTCAGTCAAATAGGAGACGAGTAAATCCAGAACAGTGTCGCGAAATCCATAGTAGTGTAATTTCCTGATCAGGGTGTCATGATGAACGCAATCAAACGCCTTAGACAAGTCACAAAAAACGCCCAGCGCATCATGTGAGTCCTCCCAGGCCTCATATATATTTTGTATTAACTCAACACCAGCATCAGTTGTTGAGCGACCCTTTCTAAAACCAAATTGTTTACAGTGTAGAAGATTATTTCTGTTAAAAAAGCTTTGCATTTGTTCCAACATTATTTTTTCAAAGATTTTGCTAAAAGTAGGTAGCACAGAGATAGGTCTAAAATTATTGGGGTCTGATGTGCTACCAGATTTGTGTAATGGAATAATTTTACTCAGTTTCATTAGATCAGGAAACACACCACAGTCAATGCAATCATTAAAAATATTAGCAAGTATTGGAGCTATTGTTTCTATTACAGATTGGGAAACATCTACAGAGTTGCCCCACAGATCCACGGTTTTCTTTTTATTCAGCGTTTTAAATGACTTTATTAAATCATTTGCACAAATATGGGCAAATTTAAATTTATCATCACAAGTTTTAACATAATCTTTTAGAATAGATTCGGCTACAGTGGGGGAGGAATCCAAAGATTTTGTGATTAAAACTGGAATGTCAGTAAAGAATTTTTCAAATTCTGTAGCTACCTCAATATCTACTGTAACTTTCTTATTTTCAATATTTAAACAAAAATTGTTGTTATTAGTTTTTACTCTTCCGGTTTCATTATTAATAATGTTCCATGTCGTTTTAATTTTGTCACTACTATTTTTTATTTTAGAGCTTAAATAATTGGACTTTGCAAATTTACAAACTTTTTTAAATACTTTGGAATAAGTTTTTACATACAATTTAAATTGATCACTAGTATTTAATGAACGCTCATTGTAAAGTTCATAAAGTTTTATTCTGCTTTTGTGAATACCTGGTGTGGCCCATTCACTAAAAGCTAATCTACCATTGACTGAGATGGTTTTTGGAACAAAGATATTTTTAAATTCACAACAAAATGTGTTAAAAAAGTTTTCATACAATTTATTTGGGTCTTCGTCATAATCAATATACTTTAAATTAATACCAAGATTATTATTGAAACGCTCCAAGCGGCCAGCAGTCTTTGGTACAACAGTGATATTCTTTTTCGCCATAAGCTTACATTTGTAAGGTATAGTAACAAATTGACCAGAGTGGTCAGATTCTAAGTTATTAAAAACATTTTGTGCTAATGGTTCTATGTCAGTATAAATATTATCAATGCATGTGGCAGAAAACTCAGTAATTCGTGTTGGCTCCAGAAATAAGTTTTTAAGATTATATGACTGAAACAAATTTTTAATTCTCATACATAAACTAGAGTTTTCTAATAAGTTAATATTAAAATCTCCACAGACTAATATTTGTTTGCCTTGCTTACAGACTTTATTTAAAACTTCATCCATTATATTTTCAAAGTGGTCATACAATCCCGAAGGAGGCCTGTATACGCTCACTACAATAATCTGGTCCAACTCTACACAGGCAATTTCTATTGTTCGTTCAACTGAGAGGTTCACAATATCTTTACGATCTTTATATTTAAGCTTTTTATTTAATATGATTAATCTCTCTGTGACATCTTCAACAAAAATAACAATATTGAGAAGTGATTGAGAATTAGTTTGTCCTGATAGCTACATCTCATCTACTAATAAGAGAATACTATCTATCCAAGTCTTAATTATGATATATAAACATTTAATAATATTCATATTATTTGTGTAATAGGTATTTCTAGATATTTTTTATTTAGTATATTATATAGTATGTTATTTTTTACTATTTGATCGCCTTCTAAGCTGCTATACACGCAAATTCTAATATATTACAATTTCTCCTTTCGCAGGTCTGCTGGAACAATTTTTTATGAAATAAGCAGTTCCTTTTTAACGGACTTGAAAAAAATAGATACAGTCGAACATAGAACCTCTTCCCTTTTTCAAGTTTCAGTTTGACCTGAATGTTTGTATGTATGTTTGTCCGCGATTATCTCGCGTTTAGCTGAATCGATTTTGATGCGGTTTTCAGAAAAGTATTTGTTATATTTAGGATAAGGTTTTGGTATTTTAAATTACCTAAAAAAATTTAAAAGATTTTTTTTTACAAAAAATAAAACCGACTTTAAACACACCAAAAAGTCATAATAAAGTCGGTGCCAAGCAATAATCACCTGAAAAATCTTGAAAAATATAAGTACTAGTTAAAATTTGGCACGAACTTCAATATAACACTGTGATGTTGTTTGTATTCTTAAAGTTTTTGAAGTCGGTTTCATTTTTTGGAAAAAAAATACACTTTGTCTTCTGTATTGCTTGTGCTGTCTAATTTTAATGCGGGAGAGAGATAACACACCGCAATAGCCACCCTCACCTTGCCGACCAGCAAGATGCCAGCCTTACACCTCTTTTATACCAAGCTTTACTTTGATTTAAAATATTATTCACCCTTTTTGTTAATGTTGTTAATAATTATAAAAGCGACTGTACATAACTGTGTAGTTGTGTTGGTTATGAGTTTCGTCTTCTCACATCAGCAGTTATGAGTGGGACCTCTACGTATTGGTTATGAGATTTTCGGTTATGAGTGGGCGCGAAACCCTTATTTCTACCGAATAAATAATTTAAATTCGACTTTGACTTTGAATTACAGTTCAATAGCAGAGAAGCGCAAAAATATTTTAACCACAATTTGTGGAAGTTCGCGAGAACGTAATTGGCTTTATTTCCCGTGAATATTTTGGAAGTAAAATTGGTTATGATTTCAGCGAGTACCTAGGTACCTACACCACCAAATTGGGCGTTTTGATTGTGACTGTCGAATGAATTTCAATGATATTTTGACTAGGTATTTGATTGCTTTTTGATGTATCAGTTAACCTCATGTATATGCAACATCACGGAAATATTCCATTGTATAGTAGAAACCATTCTTCTTAATTTTAAACCGACTTCAAAAAAGCATCCTCCTTTTTTTGACGTCGGTTCAAAATGAAGAAGAATGGTTTCAAGTATACAATGAATATTTCTGTGATGTTTGATACGTAGGTATGTTTTTTAAGTGTACATATGTTACGCGATTACGATGCCAATAATTGTAGACCGATTTTCAAAATAAAATTGTATTGAATAGAATATTGGTAGGTATAGTCGACAAAGTTCGCGGTCTACCAGTAGAGTTTTTTGGGAAGCATTATTTCAAACAATAAGAGGTATAAAGCAATCATTTGCATCATAATCATATGTAAATCCTAAAATACTTCTATTTTATATAATATTAAAACCTGTTTTAACGCTTTCACTTTTTCAAATATCGCTGACCTAAAATCTCTACTGTTAGACCGGCAACTTTGTCGACTGTACACTTTAAGTGGTTCCATTGTCACCAAAGTCAGGATCTGATGATAGGATCCCAGGAAAGTTACTTTGGTGAGCCGGTATAAGTATTAATATCATTTAAAATATAACATTTTTTTTACAAGAAAGAAAACCCTGCGAAAACACTTGAAATTAATAAATAATATAAGAGTAAGCCCAAAATATATTGTTACATTGAAATCTGTGCTAAGCGATGATTTAAAATTTAGTACAGACTTCAAAATAAAAATGTGATGTTATGTGTACCTATTCATATATTATTTTTAGCTTTTAAGTGTTTTTGAAGTCGGTTTTTATTTTTTTAGTTCAAGAATTTCATCTCGTAACTCTCATAATGTTATTCCGTTTCAGACTTGGTTTTGAAGCAGGGCAGTTCATCAACAGAAATAAAGGGTGTAAAAAGCATATTAATTTATTTTTTATACAACTCAACACTTTTTCAAATTTGTGCCATTGCAGTCATTAAAATGCTTAATAAGTTGATAAATAAAAAATCAAACCAAGTGAAACTTTTTAGCTCGGGAAGGAGTTGAACGTGCGTCATCAGCATACCGCGTTGACGGCATTTCCACGTAAGTAACCGCAAGAACAGGAAATAATCTTGTATTGATTTATTTAATTATCACATTTGAACTATATTTTAAGAAAAATGTTTTACTATGTCATGGGGAATAAACTGACTATCTACTCTAGAGTGAGGTTAGGGTAGACGCGTTTTTGTTTTCTTGCCCAACGGCCCAGTGTTCGCAAGTGTTGACACTTAGATTTTATTCGAAATTCTAAAATATTATGCAAATAAATGTTACCCCTGTTTGTGTAGGTACAGCCGGCTTCAACTATTTACAATGCAATATAGGTGTAACCATACTAAATAAAATGAATAGTTGGTGTGACATGGTACTAAATCTGCTAAAAAATGCTTATCTACTTTTGAAGCCGGCTGTACATACTTATTTTATGCCACTCGTTTCTATGTGGTCGAAATAATTTAATTAATTTACAGATAAAAAAATAAAATACGGAAATAAAGTACGGAACTAAAACTTGCCCGCTTACAATGGGTCTCATAAGAATCCTCAAGGTCGCTCAAAGGGCAATGGATAGAGCTATGCTCGGGTTTTCCCTGCGCGATCCATCAGAAAAGATGGAGCCGTAGAAAAACTAGTCACTGACATAGCCCAAAGAATCTTAAGTGGTAGTGGCTAGGATTCATTACTTGCAGGACTGACGGCCATTGCCGCGGAAAGGTCCTCGAGTAGAGGCCACGTACCGGAAAACGCAGCGTTGGTAGACCGACGATCTGGTGAAGGTCGCGGGAAGCCGCTTGATGCGGGAGGCGCAGGACTGATCTGTTGGGAGATCTCTGGGAGAGACCTATGTCCAGCAGTGGGCGACTCTTGGCTGAAATGATGATGACGATGAAATAAAACAAATTTATGTCAGTTTTGTCAGCGTGCTTTAATTTTTAAGCTTGATGGAAGTCAAATCTTGTAGTGAATTTTGAGTTAAGCCATATACTTTCTTTCTCAATAAAATTTAATAAAGTAAGAAATGTTTTGTTTAGTGATTTTTGGTTTTGTTTTCTTTTATTATTTTCTTTTGATATTTCAGCTTACGCACGAATATTTCCTTACAAAATTTCCCCTCATTCGATTTATGACTAATGACGGAGAGTCCTCCAGTGAGGTCTGGCGTTTTCGCACACGTGCAGAAACATATCAATCGGTTTTTTATAGTAAAGTGTTTGGAACATTATTTATTATTTTCGTCCAAAGAAACATCTAAGAAAAAAATATGCATTTTTTTAACAAATAAAAACAACGATCCAATGTATTAACAACGGACGCTGTCTTTGTCGCCCTGCCCCCCTAGACAAATGCCACACGCTAACTTAGTAGCGTGAGGTTTGTCGCAGGCTTATGTCATATTTTGGAGGAGTGGGTTGGGCGCCGGCGGGGCAGCCTCACCTACCGGATGGTGCAGATGATGACCGGGCACGGGTGCTTCAGCCATTATCTGCATCATGTCGCACGGAGGGAGCAGACGCCGCAGTGTCACCATTGCGGCGCTCCCGACGATACAGCCGGGCACATCCACTCGGAGTGCCCGGCCTGGCGACCCCAGCGCGATGCATTAGCTCTCGCGCTAGGCCTAGGTAGGGGTGCGCCCGTCGCGCTGGCCAGCGTCGCACGTGAGATGCTGACCAGCGCGGCGGCGTGGGAGGCTGTCGTCTCCTTCTGTGAGGATGTCTCGCAGAAGGAGGCTGCGGAGCGGGCGCGAGAGGATGACCCTCTCGCTGCACCGCTCCGGCGCAGGTGGTTGGGGAGGAGGAGGCGAGCGTTACTGGACGCGCGCCACCAACTTCCCTAGCAAGCTGGGGATTGAAACGGCCCGGCCGGCTGACTACCGGTCGGGAGACACTTTTCACCCCTGGCTTGCCCGCCTGTGGGGAGTCGAATTTGGGGATACTTGTCGACCCCCCCGTAGAGGTAAGTCCTAGCGCTTGCGCCAGGCAACCCTCCAGGGGGCGCAGTCGGGGAATGGCTAACGTCGATCCCGATTGTGTCTCTACGGAGGTAGAAGTATCTGGAGGGGTTTTAGCCGAGTATGGGGTCTTCTACCCGAGTCCGGCATATCCTTGGGGTGGCCTCGTCAGTCGGCTCCTTGTCGAATCCGTAAGAAGGATTTCCCCTCTTAAAAAAAAAGTCATATCCATACATTTTTTCTGCAGAACGACGACTGTAGAATAGTTAGCGTGTAGAATTTGTCTAGAGGGGCTGAGCCGCTGACTCACACAGAGACGAGATACGTAGCGCGCGAGCATTACGTTGCGTTGCGTAGTACTTTTAGCAAATAAATTTCGTTACCCATGAAATGTTTTTTTTATATAAGTTGATTTCGTCTGTTTACCATGGTACCATAAATGGTAAAGGTCTGAACGCGTAGACGCGGACTTCTTTATGGTGGATGTGAGCACTACAGGTCCGATCGGGAGGCCTATGTCTTACATTGGGCCACACCCCGGACACTCCATACAACGTTCGCAAATCAATTACCTATTACTACTACATAAGCAAATGACGTTTCTACACGCGCAAATGTGTGCGTGGAATCTAGTAGGGCTGAGTGCGCGGTTATCAATCGAAATGACACGAGGAGTGCAGCGACTGCCTTCTCTTTTACCCGCATAGCGCTGTCTCTGTTATCGGCCGGCGCTCGCGTCTACTCATTCGAGCGATCGAGCGCGCCCTTGTTTATTTGTCAGTGATGTCTCCAAGGAAGTGCGGCGTGGGACGAGGTATTTGAAATGAGTGCGGGGAGGTGAGTGGCCGTTCTGTACGTAGTACTATTATCTATTCTGTGATTGGGCGTCTCTAGGCTGAAATGATGATGATCATAACAATGCTTGGAATTATGCTAGGAGTAGGTTTTATTCCACTTCGACGTAAACATGAGTTGCACCAATCTTTTCGGTAAAAGTGACTCAAAATGTCAATGTTATTTGTTTCACTATTTATTATATGATTTTCGCCAAACATTTTATATTTTTGACGTAAAGATAAAGTATAACAGAAATCGTAAGTAAGACATTTTGGTGCAACTATATAATAACGCACATATACAATGACAGCTAATTAAGTAGGTACCTATTATCTTTGTAGGATTTATTTCATGTCATGAGTGAGCTTCGAGGGTTGTTCATCTAAAACAACAATGGAAGGACTGAAATCAACGTCGATAGCACTTCTTGCAACATTTCTAAAGAGATGAGAAAAATAACGGCAATTTCTCGCACCATTGGCAGCCGTTCGCTGAGTCGAGGCAGCCGAATGCTGCGTTCTAAATAGGGTTGACGAATTTTAGAAAACCTTAATTTACATTTTGATGCCTTTATTTTGCATTTTAAGCTGCAAAAATGTCTTTCTTATGATATCTCGAAACATTTTTAAATTTAATACATACATTATTCAATTGAGGCGTTGAACACAAAGTTTGTATTAATCCGCTATTCAAAAACCTTGATGAACAAATGCAAACATTGGGCTTTTTCATAATCATTAGATTTCGTAATCATAAGATTTGCAAAACTGCAACCCCTTTTTAAGGCGAGGTAATCTACTATTGGTCAATTTCAACAAATGAACTCCCTGTGACAGGCTTGGCAGTATAAACAAGCCGTGATTTCGCTTAAGGAACGGTCACCCGGTTCAAACTTGCCTGAGACCCGTCAGACGGGTGACCAGGTTACGGCCATATCTCTCAGTCGGTGATAGGTTACACTTTAACTTCCTTGCAGTAGCGGGAGGGGTAAGTCCTATTCAGCTACTTACGGAATTTGAAAATCACTTTCGATTTTCCGTCGTCTGGCAAGAAGGTCTTATTCCGTGCTCGCTACATAACGTCCTGCTGCGCCATAATACACTTCGCAGAGGGAGGCAGAAGCAAATCTATAGCCCCCACAAGAACAACTGAAAGTCGCTCACTGGTGGGTACATGGATGCGTGGGTGAAAGGTCAAGTTACCTTTGAATCCTTTTCTAAATATTAAAAATTCTTTATGCATACCTAATCATGATAAGAGGCCAAGTTGAGTTATACTGAGGTTTTAATATGAAACGATATACCCACTCGAAAAACTATCTCTGTGTGCCCAGCACGTTGGTATCGGCAGTTCAAAGACCTCGCTCGCCAGGTCGGTCCCCAAGGCTGAAATTATTTAAATATCATGTGAACAACTTATTAATCTCATAATAGTTTGTGTGATGTACAACAGACCTCTATCCGGAAACTATTTACAATTTCAAGCCACTATTTAGGATGTTTTCCAATTAATGTGTAGGAAATAATAATTAAGTCTCAATTATAATATGTTTTTTACACAAAACGGGGAAGCTTTTGGCCTCCATATCACCTGATAGTGAGCGACGATAAGGCCGAATATATAAGGCAAAGGCCACACCGGAGGTGGCAGGCTTAGAGGTTGGCTAGGAGGCAGGCTTAGCGGTCAAAATGCTTCTATAGATAGTGGCCACACTGACAGCGCGCGTCTGGTGATCCAAAGTGTATTTATAGACATATATTTTGTTATAGTAAAATGTCTCTCTTTTAATTTTTTCTAGAAAATTGCTTCTTAATTTCGAAGTAATCGAACATGTTGAGTACGTGATATTAATATGTCGACGTCTACTAAATGAGAATTTGAAATTTTATACAAAGAAAGTAAAACATAATAATAACATCACTGTAAAACAATTGTAAAATATCGGTTACTTCTTGCCACAATTTTTTAACACACAAATTGTTTACGTAACGTGTGGGAAGGAGTTCACAATGGCTCGTTTTTTATAAACAGAGGGCTATTATCAATCAATTCCTCCACAATGCATGCTAGTAATCTAAGCAAATAACCGACGCATCCGTTTGCCTCGCTAACCGCTAAGCCGCTATCGAGGCGCCAAGCGTCCCACCAAGCGAGCGGTGCGGTGGGGCCGCGCGCATAGCGTGCAGTGTGTTGGTTCACTGGGATGAGTCATCATTGCCGCTAAGCGTGCCACCTGCGGTGTGCCTAAGCTCGCTTCACCTGGATTCCTCAATAACCGAGGAACTGGCTACCTAACCTCTAATTACCACAACAATGTTATTATCATTTTTATATGGCGACAAACTTAAATAAGGCGGTGGTAGTTAGCCAAACGGGCTCAGAAGTCTTACCACCAACCAAACGAAGCAGAAAAAGTTCTCTCCTTAGGGGGAATCGAAACCCGAACTTACAGATCAACACTGAGCGGTTTCAACCACTAGACCACGGAGGTGGTTACATAACTATCATCATAGATATCTCTCCTAAAACACAAATTAGGATATTTTTACCCGTTACAACGAAGCAAAAAGGGGGTTATAATTTTGACCTTGAATTTTGGTGTGTAATGAGTATGTCATTCAAAATAACGGTGATCTGTTCCTTTAGATAGATAGATAGATATATACTCGTATATATATAACCCCAAAATAGTATGAAAGGTACGTCTAATGAATAAAACCCGATTACTGAATAAAATCACGCACTAACTATAGACCAGATGATGAAATATTTAGTAGATTTGGATCATAAATTTGGTCACAAGGGCAAAGTATTGGCATCCCCAACACGCCCATTGCTGGGCATGACCTCTACCAGGAAGTGGGGGCTCGGGCCTTTTTCCACCACACTCGCCCAGTATAGATTGGTGGGCGGCAATATCTATATTGATTTATTTCTCTTTTAAACATTATTTTCAAGTAAATAAATGTTGGTAATTTGTATTCGAACGGTTGATTTATGGAGGCACCTATATTTATTCAGATAGTTGCCAACCCTAGCTTCGGCCATTTATCACGTCACGAACGCGAAAAAAATCACGGGTTTACTGACCCGTTACTTTTCCATTTACAGAGTGTTCTCTCTTATCTCATCCATGTAATGCCCCTCAACCTCATCTTAGGAAGGACGCCAACAAAAGTGATAGTTTTTGTTAATACTCTGCAACTTGATAACAGACACGTAACATCTTCGTTACTCAAAAGTGCCGCAGTCCTTAAGAAGGTAGAAAACTACCTTCTTTTATTACGAGGTAGAATGCTGTTGCAGTACTGCACAGTACCTGCCGATGGCTAGACGATAGGCGTGTATGGGACTCTCCCTGCTGTGTGCGAGGTTAACCCACTAAACCAGGGGTTCCCAACCTTTAACCTTATGGGCCTTACTTATTATGCTAAAATACTACGCTCCCCCTAGGGGCCGAAATATAGAGTCAAAATAAGAAAATTAAACAAACGATGAAAATATTGGCGTGTTTAGTTTTATTCAAAAGTAGGTAATCAACTAAGAAAAGTAAAACATACAATTAATGAGAGCATTATGGCCGCATTTTATTAACCAATTGCTGAATCCTTGGCTTCATAGTAGTCAGTGCACAGCGAAGATCATTTTCCTCAATATACTTTATACAGTTTAATTCTGGAGCCGCTCGCTGCGCCCCCCCTCCTTGGTTCACTCTACGCCCTCCAAGTGGAGCGCGTCTCAAAGCGGTTGGGAAACCCTGCACTAAACCAACTCGATGCACATCTTATCCATAGTTAGGTCACGTTCTCCAGATCACCCCTGAACAGCGCGGCCAGCTATATACAGGCCGGGTTTTACCGCCTGTGGCGTATTCACCCTGAACATGGGAGTAATTTTGTTAACCAAAAAATACCTTTACGGGGGGAGGGGCAGATCACCATACTTCGCAGGTCACACCTAGAGCTGTCATGGAAGCCAGCATCATACTTATGATGACCGGCGACGAGAAGTTACCGCCGCCAATCACCAAGGGTACATCGCTTTCAGATCGCTAAGCCGAACTCTCCAGTTTCCAATATCGCTCAGCAGTTTCGTCAGGAGCATTGCAGTAGAAACATGACGGCGTTTACAGTCAACTAACGACGCGCTTTAATATTAAGCTCACGGACGTTCTCGATAAGCCTAGATCTTTCAGCAATGTGTATAAGGATTTACTAAAAAACTGTAATATTGTATGTATTTTTATATTATTTATGACTTTTTGGTGTTTTTGAAATCGGTTTTATTTTTTTGTAAAAATGTTTTTTTTTCAATCTTTTTAGTTTATACATGCGTTTTAGAATTTGAGCCAAGGCAAACACCAAAATAGCATAACATAAAAGGTCTTTCGCTCTTAACAGTTTCGAAAGAATTATTACCGAAATCCTAACCTACTTTCTAGTAGGTTCCATTATCAGTTCAGTAACATGATATGATGACTACCAGATGCAAATACCTGAATATCTTCAAGCAAAAACATGAAACACGTTGGACGTGCCTATGAAATTCAAGAGTTTCCCTCGATTTTTATGGGATCCCATCATCAGATTATGACATGATAACATAAAGCGTACATATATACTCTTTTGATTACAACAATAATTTTGAAAATCGGTTAACAAATGGCGGAGTAATCGGTGAACACACATAAAAAATAGATACAGCCGAACATAGAACCTCCTCCTTTTTCAAAGATGGCCGAAAGTGCGAAGATGAGATTGTTTAGGTGTGTGGTGTGCATCTATCTGGCTGCCCCCAACAAGATGTATCAACAGGTGATAGCTTTTCATAAAGAGGCTAAAGAAAATAAATAAAATATATTTTGTATGTAGGTACTTCGACAGTTTTTAATTGAATGACGTTTTTATAAAGTGTCTAGCTAGCGGGCCCCTTAGCTTATTTTTATTGTTATTATTATATTTTCAGATCACAGAGTTACAAAATATTATGTACCTTACAAATTCAAAATTTCGACTTTGACTTTCGAAGATATTTGTTATTTTAACAAACGTTTAGCCAGCGGGCCCCTTTTTAAATATTATTATTTGATATGATACAAAATTATATCTTATTTATTTTGTTTAGGTAAGCAATAAATAATAAATATTACTATTGCTATGACAAAGTTGTCATCTGTCAAAGTTGGCAAGAGATTTGAAATAAAACCGGCCAAGTGCGAGTCAATCAAACTCATCTAAGTATATAAGTTCCTTACTATGTAGGTAGTACCTACTTATTTACGGTTTTCAGATTTCTTCCTCAACATGATTGTGCTATCAGAAATGCTTCTGGCCAAATTTCATGATTCTAGGTCAGCCGGAAGTAACATATAGGTTTTGGTTCCCTTGTAGAATCGCAAAATATAGGAAAATATATGCGATATGAACGGTCCTATAGGTTTTGGTTCCCTTGTAGAATCGCAAAATATAGGAAAATATGCGATTAGAATGATCTCTATAGGTTTCGGTTTCCTTGTAGAATCGCAAAATATAGAAAAATATGCGATATGAACGGTCATATCTTTTCATCGCGTTAACTTACAAGTTTATTTTTTTTACATCTGAAAGGAGACCCAAATATTTGATATAAATTTCAGCTTGATATCTCTATGCTTTTCCAAAAAACGGACAGACAGTCAGACGTGCAACAAAATGATCCTATAAGGATTCCATTTTCCTATTGAGTTATGGAACTCTAAAAAAATGCATCGCTTTGACGCTACTGCATTACGAATTTTCACACTTAACTTGTTTAACGTGTTTAATTTTCACACTCATTTTTATGATACAGGCTCATGAAAATTGAAGAGCGCATTCGAAAAGTAATTTCAGGCACGTCGCTATCGACTGAATGGAATTCAATTTGGTGGTTTGAACGACTGCAAACCATTACATGAGTTAAAGGGCATTCAATGATTCAATTAGTTGTCGACAATAAAGCAAGCATGATTTAATCGAAGCTCGGATTTCTCAATTATCGCAGTACACCGGTCCAAATTAATTAAGTATTTGCGTTGCGTGTTAATTTTTTACGATAATTGTTTTCTAGGAACAACTTCCTTCCATAAAATGCCTTCTAAAAACGTCATTAAATGGCCAATATGTTGATAGTTCGTATAATGAAAGGAGTGCAATTCATTTTATGCAATTATTCTATTGAACAGCTTTGTTCCTATGAATATTCGTTACATTGTCAGCAAAATAGTAATTGCTTAAGTGTTAATCACTCACTTCGTAGGATAAGTGTCACTCACTTCGAAGGAAATATGCATCGTTATTCAGGCCCCCCTGTAAGAAACTTGCATCTTTTATCAGGTCACTTCGTAAGAAGCTTGCATCGTCTTTATTTTACACCTAGTCTTTTGTAGAGATTTTTAAAGCTTATTCCAGTATCGGAGGATATTGAGTGAATTTTGGATCATATTTTACATTGAGCTTGACTATTAAATACGTTCTAAGAAGCACTTGTGTTTAATGTATTATTTGTTCATCTATTTAAGCCTGAAGAGATGTGAACGAATAATATTATTTTCTTGGGAACAGTTAAGCCGAAACAGCTGCCCGTCAGAAGGTTAGTCACGTATGTTGATTCTGACTAAAAATATTGCTTCAGTGACAGAAAGTTAGGCACTGGAGATGTTCCATTGAACAATATGCCTTCAGTATCATTCCTACACATATTTTTAATTTACGTTTCGACGAATGTCTACCACAGACGTATTGTGTTGCCTACACCCGAATTGGTGTTGAAATCTTAAGCTCTCAGCTAAAGCTTAAATGATATTGCTAATTGAGTGCTATTCGAAGTAATAGTTTTATGTTGTCCAAAAATGTCATGCAATTTTCATCATAATTATTTCTAATGTATAGTCAATCTTGGTAAGACTAATGTTGTCCTTTCTTCTATGCTACTCGTAAACTAAAGATCTGAAATGATGAAATTCTCAAACGTAGAGAAAAAAGTTTATAGTCTTTTGGTAGAGCGAAGTGAGATTTCTTGAATCTTATAAAAATAATCATAATCCCAATGTTTGCTTCAGAAACCAAAGATAGTGGTGGTTTTATAATTAAAGAAGAAAAAGACTTGTGTATAGATATTGTGAATTACATTCAACACAGAAGTGACATATTTGGAACTATTAAAATAACATCAAAAATATAGATACGACAGTACAAAACAAAGCTGCCAGGACTTGCCTTCTATAACACGCCCCTTTAATTCTGGATCTCATTTTTAATTTTATGAGACGTTTCAAGAAGCCTTTGTGTTTATTTTTATTTAATACTTTAGAAAGAAGGTCGGCCAACATTAATTCAGTAGAAAGATATTTTATTTCGATTGCTTTGTTTTTTACTATATCACGTATGAAATGGTACTTTACATCTATATGTTTCGTACGTTTGTAAAACACGGGATTAGTAGCTAATTTGGTAGCAGACTGGTTATCGCAATAAATTATAACAATTTTTGAAAAACCTACTAATTCCTTTAATAAAGCACTATTAGAGTACACTGCATCTTTGCAAGTTTCGCTCAGCGTAACATACGATGTTTTCCTTCCTCGTAGGAGCGTCGGACAAATGTACACATGAAATTCGTAAATCGAAAAACACATTGATACATGGCGGAATCGAACCACGGACCTCCCGATTAGAAGGCCAGTGCCAATGATTATATTATCAGTCTTAGGAATATTTAGGGTTCTTTCTACGCAACAGAAAATTTTGTTTTTTCTGTGGTGGCTCTTTACCTCCTTTAATATTATCATTTTTAATTTCTTCTCTGTATAGTCCGTGATGTATAATTGGTAAAATTTTAACATTAAATTTTATTTGTTTTACGTGTATAATGAAAAATGTGATGTGACGAGATTACAATTTTTGATGAAATTTTAAATATTAATGAATGAACGTATTCCCTATACCGTGAGCGTATATTATAACATATCATTATAATATACGCTCACGGTATAGTCCCAAAAGGGGTATGAGACAGATTGTCACTTTACTACGTTCTGACAGAGCGCGTTTGCCCCTCTGACATATCTACATAAATTCATATTACATTCGTACGTACCGACGAGCACAAACATTTTTCAGTTCCGGTATCCTAGTTCTGTGAAGCCGCCATTAATTTCGTAAGGAGAGATGAGCTACTGTTAACCGGGTAGGACTTCTGAACGACAGTCTGCCGAAGCAGCACAGGCAGCCCTTGAGAAAATAGCCATTCCTTATAAATATGATTTCTTTTGCAGGTTGCATGGCCAACGAACGTGCACATCGCAGCATAAAAGTTTAACTAAAATAGCGGTCATTTGTACCGTATTGTGAGAGTCAGTACTTACCTACTGTCACAGAAGATATAATAGTACTCCATACTACTGTTTAGTTACTTGGATGTTATAACGTAAGGATAGTAGATCAACGCGGTACTACGTGGTCATATTAACTTATCCATAATGTCTATCTCGATCTTCAATCTCAAAAGTGACATTTTGATGTGGACAGATCTATCAAATGTATGCACGCGCTACTACTGAATTTTTTCACAGTTTTTGTACAAATTAGTTTTCCAACCCAAGTTTCCGTGATGCGCTTCGATCGTCTTCGTGGTTTAGTGCTAGAGACGGATTATTGTCCGTGGTTCACCTAAGTGTACCACCACCACTCGGCGCTGATCGGAGTTCGATTCCCCGTCAAAAGGTTTTCTGCTTGGTTTAGTTGGTAGGGCTTTCGACTCCCACTGCTAGTTACTACCGTCCTACTTAAGCTTGTCGTCATAATAACAATGTTAGTTACATTGTTGTATTCCGATAATTAGAGGTAAGATAGTCAGTTCCTCAGTTATTGCGGAGTCCAGGTGAAGCTTGCATTCGCTTCGTCATTTATCACCAGCTGACATGAAGGGCAAGAGTTTCCCTATCGCGTGTTAAAAATGCTGGTGGTAGTCTATACTTACTAATATTATAAGGAGGAAAAATTTGATTGTTTGTTTGCATTGAATAGGCTCCAAAACTACTAGACTGGTCTGGAAAATTCTTTCCCATTTGGAATCCTGCATTAGCCTTGATGAATATAGGCTACAAAATTATTTTTCTTACGGGAAAACATAAAATTCCCACGGGAAGAAATTACGCGGGCGAAATCGAACGCTATACGATAAAGCGGTTTATCGTGGTGAACAGTCAAAATACAATACGTAATCGTATATGACAGTTAACTGTGATAAACCGTTTTATCGTTCGTGCTTTGGTGGTCAAGCTACGGGGCAAGTCGCTATGATTCATAACTAAAGAAATTAAATAATGAAAACAATGCACTAATTCCCAGTTGATCATGTTTGATTTAATTTAAAGGCTATATTACCCGAGTGGCAAAAATATTTTTCAAATCATCAAGATTGTGTACTTTATACATCATGCTATATGTTTATACATCATATAATATATTATGCGAATATGGATTATGTCAGGCTTATTATATATTTGCTTATACCATACAGCCAGTTGTCACCTTGGATGTACGGTTATGCGCCCAATCTTAAGCTGAAAGAAAATAGATCGTTCCGTATAAGCAACCCGGCCCTCGTGGGTGCGTTTCGCGTCGCAAAGAGGAAATATTTCGCGAACAATATATTTTCTTTGTCCTGTACTTGGTGGGACATTTCAACGTGCTTATCTTAAATTCGAAGCAAAGCTTATTTATATCCTGGTGTGATTTCCTTCGCCATTTGGTATAAATAAAACTTTTGTTTTCCAAACTACTTTTTCATTGTTCTTAAAGACTTTGATGTGATAACAAAATAAATCAATGTTTACATGATCTAGGTCTATCGTAATAGATATTTATAGGAATAGTAACTTTATTTCAGCATCTTTTTATTCCGATGTATTAAAGTTAAGTCATTACATAATAAACGGCGTAATTTCGTTTAAAAGTTATATTAAAACATTTTTATTTAATGTTAAATTAATAAATATATTAAAAACTTGATAATTTACAATGTATTTGTTAAAGTATTACAAATAAACACAAAAAATATGCTAACTATAAATATATTCAATTAGACTGTGGAACAAGCTAACTCTTTCCATAAAACTCGCCAAACTGAATTCCTGATTTTCCATCAAAGCATATTATACCTACTCGTATAATCATCATCCAAAAATTAATTTATTTTCATAACTTTATATATATTTTTATAAGTTAAGTTATAAAAAACCTATTTCTGCCGCAAAGCAGAAGTGCTTGCATTGCTGTGTTCCGGTTTGAAGGGTAAGATATGGCATTAAAATTACTGGGTACCCGTGACTTTACATCCTAAGTCACAAGTTGGCAACGTACACTTTGGTTCATGTGGGGGGTTACAGTTTTGCTGTGAATCTCACAAAAACCACATGTATTATAATAGGTGATCGCTTACCATCAGGTGGGCAGTGTGCTTGCTTGCCAACTTAGTTGCAAAAAAAAAGGAGAAGTTCCCACTGACATATAGAATCACGCACAGCCGTAACCGCTAATGGTAGAAACGTGAAATTTGGACGGTTGTTCTAATTCAAAATGCGGATGCACACTAAGAAGGGATTATAAAAATTAACCCTCAAGGGATGAAATAGGGATTGCAAGTTGGTATGGAAAAACCTTTAAATTAGCAACGATTATGATAAAACTTGAGCTTCATGCTCTTAAAACATTTCATTGAATATTTGTTTCATCATCATCATCACAGCTCTTATACGTCCCCACCGAGGGGTTCGAGCCTACCCAATGTTAGGGTGATTAGGCCTTAGTCAACCACGCTGGCCCAGTGCGGATTGGTCGACTTCACATACATCATTGAATTTCTTCGCAGATGTATGCAGGTTGCCTCACGATGTTTTCCTTCACCGTAGGAGCGTCAGACAAATGTACATATGAAATTCGAAACGAAAAACACATTGCTACATGGCGGGTCTCGAACCCCGACCCCCCGATTGGAAGGCAAGTGCCGAAACCACAGCGCCACCGACGCTCTAAGTCACCGACGCTCTTTGTTTCATGGTTTATTGGAATTCACCCCCTTAGGGTGCACAATAGGGGTGGAAAGTTCCTTTGGAAAATATTTAAAATATTAATATTGAAAATATTTAACAGAAAGACTGACATATCTTCATAATTAACAACGAAGTAATTCACGAGAATTTAATTTTTTTATCAATTAATATACCGGGTATAAGGAACGGGGTCCCTTTTCTTTCAACAGTGAGTTCAGATCAATGTTAATATTTGTTTACCGATGTTAATTTTTCCCGGAAAAGCTTTTAAAGCGAAAAAAGGGGTTTTCATTTTTAATTTTTGTTCACGTTACGCAATGTATGGCGCGCCATCATTTTTGTTCCGCTCACACCGGTGCGTTGACGTTCAATGACCCAAACAGCTGATTCCGCGTGCAGTATGATGGAAAAATTATACGATTTACATTGTAAAGTTAATTTTTTGTGTATTTATTATGGTTTTTGACAGAATATGATTTGTAAACGTTAACTTAGTTATATATGACACTACAACATTTTGAGAAAAATAAAAAAAAACGAAAAAATTATGAATTTTCCGGAAGAAAATTTCAATGATTTTTTTTTAAATTAGGATCATGGTCTGAACTCACTATTAAAAGATGAGGGATACCGTCACTTATACTCTGTATTTAATTATTTAATTTAAAATAAAAATAAGTGGGGGTGTTTGAGGTATTTAATTAACACGTTGTATTAAAACAACATTAATCTTAATTCAATATACATATTATATTTAAAAGACAAAATATTTTTATGTTATATATTTTATTTCACAGCAGCACTGCACTGCATAATTTTAAATGTTATCATACCTACTTATTTGGACTACACAACTGAGGTGAAAGTAAAATGTTATTTTAGGTGAGCACCTCGGGGCGTTCTCGAGTATCATTTATGTTATTATAACCCAAACGAGCCGGGAAAAGAAAATATTTCATTTAGGCCGCGAGACAGTAAAGCTCGGTGATCCTTTTTATGAGATCCTTGTATCAAATATGAGCAATGAATGTCATGTGTGTGTGACAACACTCGCTATAGTATTAATGGATGAAGTGGAGCGGAGGTGCTAAGACACTGACTTTAATATTATCCGTTGTCTCTTCAAATTAAAAAGAAACAACTTGGTGACATTTGTATGAGCTGTACCTATAGGATCTCTACAGTCAAACTCAAACTCAAAAATCTTTATACAATATAGACCTTTACAGGCACTTATTGACGTCAAACAAGAAAAAATCTTCAACCAAGAATCTAATTAACCTATTATTTAATCCATGTATGTACACACACCCCAACCATTATTAAGATGTATGCAAATACAAGTAAAATGAAAAAAAGTTGACTCTACACCACCTGTTCGGAAATTGGGAGAGCCTTCTCGAGAAGAACAGGCAAGAAACTCGGAAGGTCTTGTATTTTTTTTGTTTCCTCTTTTAAATTACCAACATTTCAAATATTATATTTCACAAACATTTTTATTTAAAACGAAATTATATAGAAATGCCTGTCGGAGTGAGTGGAACAGTTACTCAAATGAATGAATGGCATTTATCCCATTATCACAAAGTGGCCACACTGACTTTGGAATCGTAAGTTATCTTCTCTTTCCATTATTATTCCAACAAGTTTTCTTGGTATCTGTGCTGTTATTTTAATGATGAGTCGTCACCATAACAATGTGGATTCGAGACCAAAATAATATAAGTATTTTGCACGCAGAATTAGAGAGAACCTATAAAAATATATGTAGATAAACTATATGAAACTACATTTACATTTCTTATTTTTATCCCTCTTTGGCGCTAATAATAATTGACAAAAACACAAAAAAAAATAATAATTAAATAATAATAAGAATACATAGGTACAATATCACATTTTCATATTGAAGTTGGTGCTAAGTTATAACTAACTACATTAAATTGATCTTATATTTTTAAAAGACTGCATTGTAATCATTACTTGGCTTGGCACCTAATAGCTTCAATATAAAAATGTGATGTTGGATGTTGTATATACAATTATTTACGACTTTTTGGTGTTTTTGAAGTCGCTTTTATTTCTCGTAGAAAAAAATTTATTTCAGTCTTTTCATCATTTCAGCAAAGAGACGCCCACTGCTGGACATAGGCCTCCCCAAGGATCTCCATACCGATCGGTCCTGCGCCTCCCGCACCCAGCGCTTCCCGCGACCTACACCAGATCGTCAGTCCACTACACCTTGTGGGGAGCCTACCATCACTGCGTCTCCCGGTACGCGGCCGCTACTCGAGGACCTTTCCGCCCAACGGCCGACAGTCCTACGAGCGATGTGTCCCGCCCATTGCCACTTAATGTTTGCAAATCTTTGGGCTATGTCGGTAACTCAAGTTCTTCTATGGATTTCATCATCATTTCTGATGTGATCACGTAGAGAAACCCCGAGCATAGCCCAAGCATAGTGGCAGATTATACTCCTCGGTCTTCTGTATAACTTGCCTTTTCGGAATCCGGCTTGTTCGGGAGGCTGGAAGTCGTCGAACCTGCGTGCAAGACGATTCGATGACCTTCGAGAACAACATAAACATGACTCAGGAGCGTGACGGGTCTATAGTTCTTCAACTGGGTCCTGTAGCCCTTTTTGAAGAACAGTGCCACCACACCCCTGTGTCATGCTTTAGGCGTATTGCCCTCGAGTATGACGGTGTCAAATAGCCTCTGCAGCACTTTCGGTAGTCCACCCGCTTTCAGAAGCTCAGCTGTACCTTTATCATCACCCGGTGCCTTGTTGTTTTTGAGCTGTTTGAGAGCCACATTAATCTCGTACAGGCTTCCATCAATCTTGCAAGTAAACTTCAATCTATTATGTAAATTTAATACATGCGTGTTAGAATTTGACCCAAGGCAAACACAGGAATAATTTAATATAAAACATTTTATTCTCTAAAGAGTATAAAAATAATTATTTGGAATTCACAACCTACCAGATACCTTCCATCATCAGCTCAGTAAAATGATTTGATGACTATCACATGCAAGTAACTAAATATCTTCAGAATGAAAACATGAATCACGTTGGACGTGCCTATGAAATTTATGGGTTTCCTTCGATATTCCTGGAATCCCTTCATCAGAGCATGACTTGGTGACATTGGAACTACCTCAGGAGTATACTCTATCGATTTCAAAAAGAATTTCGAAAATCGGCTCACACATTGAAAAAATATATACATTCGAACATAGAACCTGGACCTTTTTTGAAGTCGATGAAAAACCACACTAATATTTGATTTTTTAAATCACGCATATTTGATATGCTGGAAAAGGATACATTTCTAAGAAGATAATATTTTATATTCAGTGCTTCCTACAAAACTCTCTAATCACTGATATAATAATAACATCGACTTAATATGTAAATATTCATCAATATTAGATTCTACATAGCTCTTTCTACTCATTCAATGCTTATACATAGAGCAAATTCATGGAATCCATTATCTTCAATACATACATTAAAAGAGATTGGTCGCCCTTCGACACAGACTGTAGAAAATTAAGCTCTGCTTATTTCCTTCCTTTTCTATCCATACCTATAAAATCTTATTCTGTAGACTTCGAACAATGAGCACTAGCAAAAGGAGTAGGATGCTTCGTGCGTATAAAAGGCATGTCAACAAAATAGAATGCCTTCACGACTGGAGAGCTGAAAGGACAATTCGTTTGTGCAATTTCGAATAGAAAAGGTCTGAACATAGACTAAGAGTTGATCTGCTTTATTGAGTCCTTTCAAAGCATTCGCTTTTGTCGTTCGTTGGAAAATTATGTAGTCTTATAGTACACATACTGATTTGTGTAGATGCGCAAAATAAGATACCTACTAAATGTTTTTTAAACTTTGAGTGAAATATATTAATATATATTTCACTCAAAGTTTAAAAAACAAAGTTTAAAAATGGTATGCCGCAAAGCAGCAGTGCTTGCATTGCTGTGTTCAGGTTTGAAAGGTAAGATATAGCACTGAAATTACTTGGTACCATGCGTGACTTTACATTTTATGTCACAATTTGGGAACGTACACATCTGGTTTTTGTGGAGGTCACAGATTTGCTGCGAATCTCAGAGTTACCACATGTACTATAGGTGACTGTTACCACTTACCACCAGGTGGGTAGTTTGCTTGTATAAAAAAAATAAAATGAAATTATTCTTATTCTGAACTTTGATGCTCTTATATCATAGATTATTATGTAAACATAACAATCGTATATAATTAAATTGAAATGAATATATGATTAAATTGAAAAAAGTGCATGAAATTTAATATAAAAGTGCAATTCAACGTAACTAAGATTTTCCAATGTCACACAACACTCTACACTTAACACGAACTAATATAATTACTCGTTTAGTCCTCCAGTAAATATAAACCTTTAAAAATACGTCGCAAATAAGCAGTTATGAATAAAATATCACGATTAACTCTGGCGCTTCCAAACGGGCATACATAAAACATGTTTCGTGATTTTCCTTTTGGAACGTGTGAGGAGAAGTAAAAAGTTAAGTGTGCACTGATGACTCTAGCTGTAGTGGACAAAATATGCATAAAAATCCCTAGTTACCAAGCTTTTATGAGGACAAACAGAATTCTCTTGTGAGTGTATTGTTACGAGCGCGGTGAGGTGCAGGTGCACTGGTGCTTTCACACAGCAGTTATATGTATAACGTTTTAAAACATTGTGCAGCACGATAACATTTTATATCAGTGTGTAACATTTTGCTGCAACATCTTAAGAATGCTATATGTTATAAACGCTCCCACACTGGTATAACTTGTTGTATAGCATCGTATAACATTCTGTAACCATCAGTTTGGGCCTGCCTTTCGTGGAAGCTCTTTCCGCTAACGTCCCGCTATCCCACTAGGGCCGCGCGGCTCCGCGAGGCCTAGCCGCGACGCTGAGCCTAATAATGTGGACGCGCTGCACAGGGACACAAAAAGCTCGTGAGGCCGAGCCTCGTGGCTCCTCGCGGCCGAGCGGCTCGCAATGGGGACGCGCCTTTATACTCGTACAACAAAAGTTATAGTTTGTCATTTCATGTTACAATTAGTTGTATAACATTTTGTTACATGAAGTTGTATAATATTGCTAACAATACAATGTGTTAAAAGAAGTTAGACAATAACGGCCTTACAAATAAAAACTTATACCGAGGATAATCCTCGGAATAATTTATTCTGTGTTTTGTCTTGTTTTAGCACATGTCAGATGTAATATGTCAAAATAAGACAAAACACGGAATAACTATTCCGAGGTTATTCCTAGGAATAAGTTTTTTATTTGTAAGGCCGTAAATGTTATGCAACATTCTTTACCGTTATACAATAACTGCTGTGTGGGAGCACTTTCCTCCTCCTTGAGTCGCATTCCTCAGGGTCGTGCGTGACCTCCCTTCTGCATCACTTTCTCACGTACGGTCTTTCTCCATCTGTTTCTGTCTCCTGATTTTGCACTTTAATAGCGATAAAATATATTGCTTGTTTACTAACACCCGGTTGCACCGACGATTTCAGTTTTACTTTATTCTTTACGTTTTAAACGTGAAATGAATGGTGCGAACAACGTGCGAATTAGAAGAGTAACACTTTGTTACGTATAACGTTAAACGTACAACTTGGTGAACCAGCTTTATGCATACACATGATAGTGTATAAGTGTAGTACAGTAAGCTCCTCGTCAAGCTATACTGTTTGACCTTTGGACCGTTATGTCTCTTACTTACTAATAATACGCAAATATACAATTTACGCAATGCATTTGACATACATTTCAGGCGCAAAGGATTAAGTAGAACTGAAAGGATTAACTAAAAAGTAAAATATTTTAGAGCAACCACGTGTCAGTATGCAGACAATAGTAAATTGTTTTATAAGGGCTGAAAAGCACCCATCACAGACGAGATATATGGTGCTCGAACGAAGTAAGATCGCCAATAGTTCGAGACTGAAATGGATGTATTCACCCGAATAAAACACTACTTTCATTTCGAATATTAGAAAAGTAAAACAAGATGATTATTCCAAAATCATATTTTCATTCGATGACATTGGACAAATCTAATAAATAGTGACATTCTTTTTTGAATTCTTGTCGGCCGCGACGCATAATTTTCAGCCTTTTTTAATTAGCCAACTAGCCAACATTTACTAGCCAGCATAATTTTGCGTACTATACTTTAGTACGCAATGGTCTACTTTCAGAATATGACAAATGAAAAATATTTTTTTATCCAAGAAAGTCGACAAACAAGTGGGTAGGCTGCACATCAAATGGTAAGTAGCTTCAGTCAGTCATAGTTCATGTAATTTTTCAAGTTCAACAAGGACCTCAATGTACGTCAACAACTTATGACATAAGTACTTACGAGTATATGGTTAAACAAGTACCTACTTTAAAAATATTAAACAACTTAAAGATGCTATAAAAAATACAAATTTAAAAAAAATAGAAGCGAGTTTCCTTTCGCCTTAAATACCAGACTCTAAAATCTAAACAGTTGCCAAGTATACAAAAAATGTAATTGATTACATATAAATGGTTACAGCACCTACCGGCGATGGATGAATCGTATTAAATAACTATGCAGTAAGGTTCGATGCAATGTCCATTCGGCGAGCATATTAGACATTTATTATTCAAGACTCCATTTTTCGATACGCTGTTATAGAATTATCGACCGCATTGCTAACATTGGAATAAATTTATTAGAACCGTAGCTATTCCAAGTAATTGTAACATGCTCCAGCAATAGGCGACAGCAAGCGATGAAAATGTTATTGTAAAAGCACAATTTTCTGCAATTAGGTAAGTTATAACGATAATGATAGATAAAATATTCCCACCCAGATTTTTAAGACTATATCCAGCATGAATCTGCTATATTTCACAAAGTAATATAATAACTGTAAAGCATAGTGGATTATTACAGGCGAAAGATTTTTATCGCTTTATCATCCTTACCGAAAAAGTCAAAGTTAATATTAAATCTTGTCAAAGCACAAAAGTTACGCTACCTCTCATGGAAAGTCGATGTAATTTTCCGCAAGAGAGCTCTCTAAACCAATACAGATGAGCGTAAACGTACTTACTCCGGATAAACTATCCCAAGCTGATGCTTTTGGGATCTACTTGTAACCTTTACTTACGCAAACCCGCCAATAATTTGTTTTTAATAAACGCACTTTCTCGTGTTTTGTTCCGTATTGTTGTGTACAACTATTTATTATGTACTATTACTGATTTTAACGATCACTATTAAATTTCATACATCAACATCAGTATTCAACAGAGTGGAATGGCTGGGGCGTCCGAAACTCTCTTGAATTATCTCCCTCTTAGTCGCTTGCTATCTATATCTTTCAAGGAAAGTGTCTTCACTACCCTTGACCTCGGTGTTACAGTGGACTCCAGCTTATTATTTGCTCAGCATGCCCAGAGCATTGGTGAGAGGGTGGCGAAATGCTTCAAAAGATGGCGCTGGTATCTGTTTCTTCTTGGGGGACCAGATATCCCGGCTTATGCATTCCCGGGTACGTTTGTCGCCACGCTCGCTTACCTGCCGCTGTCTGGTACCGTATTGGGGTTTATATTGCTGCTAGTGCACTGTTGAGGACGCAGAGCAAATCGTTCAGATTGGTGAGCTTAGTGGCTGTGCCGGTGCTGGCTAGAATCTTCCCTGCTGCCTTAAAAAAATGCGGCGTACCTGCTACTCTGCTCTACGAGACTTATCGAATGCTGCTTAAGGCGTAGCCAGAGCTGGGAAGACGAAAGCGCGCTATTAGGGAACATATGATAAATGGCATGAAAGATGGGGTGCAAAGACGAAAGGTAGGGTGCTATAACGGTTTTTTAGTATGTAGCGGTCTGTCTCAGCACGCGTTGGGTGTACCAGATGATGAAACATCTTTGTTGCTTACCGGTCATGAAAATGTTTTAATACGGGCTATATGAGATGAAACTAAACGAGAGAGAAGTATGAGTGAACACTAAGGTCCGCCGTATGAGAACATGGGTAAAATATGATGGATCAAAAGGTCTGGCTTACTATGTGAAACTGATCACTTTATAAAAAAAAGTAAAAAAAATAAAAACCGATTTCAAAACACTTAAAAGTTAAAAATAATACAGATAACATTACATTTCTATATTGGAATCGATGCCAAATTCTAAGACTTTCTAGTAGATTGTTTGGCACAGACTTCAATATGGAAATGTAATGTTATCTGTATTTTTTATATTATTTTTCACTTTTAAGTATTTTTGAAGTCGGTGTTTATTTTTTGTAATATTTTATCTTTTTAGTGAATTTAATATCAGCTCACCGAAGTAACTTGAAAGAATACGACAAAGGGTCAATACCTATTGCATTTAAAAAAACTAACCTTTAACTCCTAAAAGTTAAGGATCCTTTTATTAGCTCGGTTCATGACTATCAAACGTTAATACCTGAATAGCGTGGAAAAAACACGAAAAATCTATAATTTTTAAGGGTTTCCCTCGATTTCGGATCCCATCATCAGATCTTGACTTTAGTGACAATGGGATCACCGCAGAAGTATACTCTATCGAATACAAATGGAATTTAGAAAATCGGGTGGATCAATCGCGTAACATACACACAAAAATAAGATACACATCGAATTGAGAACCTCCCCCTTTTTGGATGTCGGTTAACCGAACCTCAGTTGGCTCGCACATGGGCACATGAAACGAAGTAGGTTAGAGAGGATGAGTTAGATTGAGGCATGGAGCTCACACTGGCGTAAGCGTTACACCGAAAAGGCCCCTCCTTTTCGGTGTAAACCGCATAGGGAGGATAGAGAAAAGAAAATTGGAAAGTCAATATTGCGCTTGGCAGAGTGCTGCCGCGGGTTTCACGTTACTCCTTCGTGCTTCAACCATTATAACTGAAGGACCTGTCACGGATGGTGGTAGGACGAAGTTCTCAACCGAGTGGCGAAACAAATCAAATGATCAAGAAAAGCGTTTAAAAATTTCCAAGTTTGTTTATAACAAACTCAACCCATAACTTTGAAAGCAAAATGAAGTACCTATTAGGGTTAAATTATTGGGACAAACAAATTAATACCAAAGTTTCATAAATTTCGAAATTCATTTGATCCATAATAATTTTTGACGAGTTTATAACCCCAAGAAAAGTAAGTTCAGAGTTTCTGAAGATTGAACAAGATGATGTGTTGTTCAATGATGTTACATTAATTGGGATTCATAATATTTATAAGCCCATTTAAGTAATAACTTACTTACCTACTCTTATACAAATATCTAGAAAATGTATGAACGCCAATTAGCGCCGTTTCTTTGTATATTTATATATACATATATTATATTTGTATATATATATTTACTTTATATATAGTAACTTACATACTCACTTACATACAAATTATTATTTATATTTTGTATGTAAGTGAGGAGGTTTTAGTTTCTTAATTTCATTGACCTCGTCCTCCTCTACATCCTCTACTGTACGTAGGAAACAATGTAGCTATAAGTAAAATATGCTAACGTCTCCAGTATTATGTACTCTGAGTATACTAAAGATAAGTAACTACCTAATAAAGGAAGAAAAAATGCATCTGCCGATAAAAGAAATACATCAGTATTTTTATTATCGGCAGATGCATTTTTTGCGTCTGGTAATTAAAAAGTAAATCCAGACAAAAATACGTTTTCCAGTTTCTTATTATAGCTTCTTTGTTTCAAAACAACATTAAATCTATATTGAGTATGGGTTCCTCAAGGGATGAAAGTGGCTAATAAACTTGTAGGGTGACAAAGTACCCTTTTAACCCATAATTGCGTGCGTTGGGTGTCACGCAACGCATGTCTCTCCAAGCAGCGCGAGCGATGATGCTCATTTATGGATAGTTGAGGAACTAAGAACAAGAAAACAATGTCTGAACACTCTCTCACGCTAGCAGCGAATTAGTGTGCAATGTTCATCTTATGATTGTAGTCTCACACAATTCTAATGTTGAAAAAAAATATTATAAAAGTTCATGTTTCTTATTGAAATATTTGTAAATAATATTGAAAAGAAGTTTAAAAGTTGTTCAATATGCAAGTTTAAACATTGTTTACTAGCTTCTGCCTGCGACTTCGTCTGCGTGGACTTCAGAATTGGGTCTAAAGCTTCGCTCGTTAACAATATTTAAACTTCCCACGGGAACTATTTGAGAGGTCATTAAGGAATATAAAGTACATGTCCTTTTACATAGCATAGGTGACATGAATACAAAATTTCAAAGCTGTCTGTCCGTGGCTTAGTTCGTTAATGATTTTCAATTTTCCCTCGGGAACTACTTAAGGAATCGGGATAAAAGATAGCCTATGTTCTTTTCCATGTCAACGGCTACATGCATGCCAAATTTCATCCAAATCCGTTCAGCCGTTTTTGTGTGATTGAGTAACAAACATCCAAACATCCACACTTTCACATTTACGAGTATAATATTAGTAGGATAGTAAAAGTGTAATTTTTCAATTACTTTATATATTTTTTTATTTAACAATACACCCTGCGCGTCTATTTATGCAACTTATTAGGCGCACGCAATTAAGGGTTAGTAATACGTGAGCTAATAGCTGATCTGCAATTTTATTATGCTATCTTCTATGACGTGTTGTATGGTAATTACAAGAAATATTTTACCGGTTATGAGTGACGGACGGTGTCCCCTTTCTTTTAACAGTGAGTTCAAACCAATATTTGTTAACCGATGTTTATTTTTGCTGGAAAATCTTTTAAAGCGAAAAAAGGAGTTTTAATTTTTATTCATGTTACGCAATGTATGGCGCGCCGGCATCATTTTTGTTCGGCTCACACCGCACCGGTGCGCTGACGTTCGATGACCCAAACAGCTGATTACGCACGCAGTAGGTACGATGGAAATGTAATACGATTTACAAAGTTTATTTTTTGTATAATTATTGTGGTTTTTTACATAATATGATTTGTAAACGTTAACTTAGTTATATCACACCAGAAAATTTTGAAAAAAAATAATACAAAATTTGGAGAATTTATGAATTTTCCTGGAGAAAATTTCAGTGATTTTCATATTAGGATCATGGTCTGAACTCACTGTTAAAAGAAATGGGACACCGTCACTTATACCCGGTATAGATCCGTTTCAAAGATGACGCTGCATTCTGCATTATGATTCCATCTGGGAACATAATGAGTGACGATATATTATGATGACTGTATGAAAGCCAATTTGATTTAGTAAATAGTTTCGGCAATTGAAAGAAAAAGTAATACGAACATTCACTGTTTATTTCAGCTTAGTGTTGATTTTACCTTAAACTTTTAACGAAAGCAGTCTGTGAATTTTCAATGAAAATGAAATAAAGGTGAAACACGAGACTTCAAAGTCTTACAACTCTTCATCGTAATTTGTGAACTTTGGGTTCTCTAACGATCAAAGGCAACGACTAATTTGTTAGATATCGAAGCAGACGCAATCAAAGCGTGTTCCAGTCAAAACTTTTTCCCACAGGGGGCTTAAACATCTCAGATACCATTTAATTACTTACGTCTATTGTGACCGGTATTGACGCGATACTTATTTAGACATTATCTGATGGATCTGACACAACCTTTATCTCTTAAGCTGGAAATGAAATAACTTTCGTAACTTCAGTAATATTATACGAGTTCTAAAGATCGAATGAAATTAAATTTCTAGTGTATTTTTCTCCGAAATGTTTCAAAAGAATTTGAACATAAAAGAAATTACGTAAATTAATATATATTTAATAGGTTAAATATATATTAAAGAGCATTGTATATTGGGATTAATGTGTAATAAATTAAACGATATATTAATTGACATAATTACATCGTTCACCTCTGAGAGTTTACCTAATACTGCAATATCCTACATTTGCACTGAAAGTCGGGAACGTTAATAATTGTCTCTCTCTCCCCTCGTGCCCAAAGCTTAGTTAGAATACTAAAACTTTTTAGTACTCCACGAAGAAAATCTCAAGTTGTTAGTTAAATTCAAATTGGAAAACTTTTAGAATTTATGTGCACAGTTTTAAGGCATCTATTATGTCCTCGCTACTTCTTACACGTGTACGGAACATTTTTCGCACGGAAGCCTTATACATGCTCTACCAGGAAAGATTGATGTACAGTCACGACACGAGATTATGCACATGTTTATAACTTTTCCTTCCTAAAGCGCTTTGTACTATCACAAATCAGAGTCATGAAAGGTTTCCTTACAAAACACTGACAAATAATGGTGAATTTTAGAGATGGATATAAAGGGTAACGATAAAAGAAGCATATTTTTTACATAATATATTTGTCATAAATATATATAATAATATACATGACATAAAACATAGTAGGTACGTTTGAATTTCCTTGTTTTAAATAAGGCAACTTATTTGAGTCAAATTCTTGACTTGATTGATAGCCAATTTCTCTTTGCCCTCTTATTAACAAAAGTTTGCCAAAAGTTTTCCAACGAGCCCCGATACTACTTCTCTTTCTAAATAACATCGAGTGAGTGTAACGAAAGACCTTGCTTAAAAACGATTCTGTACAAGCGTTTCTGTGTTATAAATCGATGAATAGTAAATGTAATTTTTAATATAAATATTATGAAGAAAAAAAAAAAGAAATTATTTAAAATTTAATAACTTACTTTAATTTTTAAATATAAAAAAAAATTCTATAGTAAAAAAATTATACTATATTAAAAAAAAATATAGTTTAAACATTTTATTATTAATTTATTTTACATATAAATTTTAGTGTTTTTATTATTTTAAAAATATATAAATTAAAAATTATAGTAAATAATATTAAAAATTTAAGAAATTAAGATTTAGTAATATAAGAATTAATAACAAATTTTGTGCCAGCAGTTGCGGTTATACAAAAATTAAAATAAAATTTATTAGTAAAATTTATTATTAATGAATATTTTAAATTAAATATTAAATTATTAAGTGAAATTTTAATTTAGTTGAATTTAATTTATAGTTTAAGATTCAATAATTTTTTTTAAAAAACTTATAAACCACTTATAAATAGGCCCCAATTAGCTTTTAAACAAAGTCGGAATACTTAATAAAGTCAAGGCGGTATTTCTTTGCGGCGCCGGCACAGAGACTCAAATTTTACTAGTCTTAGGTTAGGCTTTGACGTTGCCGAGAGGATTTGTTGTGCGAATTTCGGCGATCGCAATGTCATAAAATATATCGATCCCCTTAAAACTTTGTCACTTTATGCATCTTTGTCTACTGTCTGTATGTACAAGCGGATGTGCTCTCGAGAATTGTTTGGCATGATGATAATTGCCTTTTTCTACAATCCCACTACTTGTCATTGGAAGGTAGCTTATCTCCACACAAGCAACGTAAATTGTTACGGACCGTGAGGTTTAAAGACATTTTTTCGATCTCGATTTCCTCAATTAAGTTGTGAAATGAGTCCCTTTTGAGAGGTTTCTATAAGGATTACATACAGTTCGAGATTCTTCAAAAGATGCGTGGTATCACTCATGCGTTGTCGATCCTAAAGAATTTATTTATTTACCTATATATTGCATTACAAGTGTGAGATGACGTTACACATTGTACCTTGTTAAGGCGTTGCAATTAAATATGAATAGAGAAGGGCAGACATTTAATTGTACTAGCTAGAAATTATTTAATTACATTATTATGAAGACGTGATATTGTAAAGTGCCTAATTACATGGAAAATAAACAGATTGAATAAATTTTAATAAATTAAACAAGCGTCAATAAATAATATTAATATGAATGAATTAAACGAAATGTCAATAGATTAATTGGAAAGAATAAAATGAAATGTCAATGTATTAAAATCAAATTAAATTAAATTGTATCAAATTAATTAAACTAGATTAAATCTAACTAAGTCGTTCATAAAATATATAAGTCAATTGAATTATTAGATTTATTCGAAATTTATATAGATTCGAAAACGTGATAATACGAGTATTAAGCGCCTAATTAGGCAAATGGAAGTAAACAGATTGAGTAAAATTTTTATGAAGTAGATTGGACGTCAGTAAATAAAAATTAATATTGTACCCAAATGAATAATTAAATGTCAATCAAATTGATAGGATGTCAGTTGATTAAATGGAATGTCATTGAAAAAAAAAATGAAACGTCCATAAATTAAATGAAATGTCAATAAATTAATTGAAATGTCAATAAATTAAATGAAATGTCTATAAAATAAAATAAATGTCAATAAATTAAATGAAATGTCAATAAATTAAATGAAATGTCAATAAATTATATGTGATGTCCATGTGTCAATATCGAATTAAATGAAATGTCAATAAATTATATGTAATGTCAATTTGTCAATAACGGATTAAAAATACATTAATTTCAAATAAATAAACTAAATTAAATCAATTTAAAATAAGTATTTTGTATATAAGTCAACATGAATTATTAATTAAAATTAAGGCTTATTAAATTTATCACTAAGATATTCTTCTATAGTGTAAAACATTTTTCCGAGGAGTAATTGCTTTACCATTTTTAAAAACTTTGGCTTACTTTTTTCGTTTTTTATATGTTCGGGTAATTTATTGTATATTTTTATAGACATAGAATACGTGCCTGATCTTTGTAGGGCTAGTTTAGATAATATTTGCCTTAGATTATTTTTGTAGCGCTGAATATTATGGTGGGGGATATCGCTCTCCTTGACATATAAATGTGAGTATGTTCGTACAAACTTGCACATTTCCAGAATATACATACATGAAAGGGAAAGTATGGACAATTCCGAAAAATGCGGCTTACAGCTGTCAGTTTGTTGGATGTTCGTAAGGATCCTGATACATTTTTTTTGGAGAATAAACAGGTCGTGCATATCTGTGCTATTTCCCCATAAGATCACGCCATAGTTGAGCCACGCATGAGCATATGCATAGTAAGGGGTCAGTCTCAGGTTGTCTAAATAGCATTAAGACTACACTACACTAATGACTATATCATAAAAATGACTAGGTATCATTTCGCCTAGGTCTTTAATTGACTACATGCGTTTTATGACTAGGTCGCAAAATGACGACATAGCTTATTCCTCTAGTTTCTCTTTTGTTTCATGAATGTACAGTCAGTTGAAACTACGTCATGAATTTTACAAGCTTTTATTTAACTTGCAATCTGTGTTGGTTTGGGTTAAATCTTGCAAGTTACATTTGACCCACTTGTTTGTTTCCAATTAAAAGTACAATTTTAGTTCTTATAAAAATGCAAATTATCTTTAATTAGGATCGATGTCAATTCAAGATGACCGCCGACACAAAATGGCGGATTAGATATGTTTGTACAGACAATGTCGGCGAATTACATGTTTTTATAGAAATGGTAAAAGTCTCGCGACAAGCTTTTATAAGCTTGTCAGATTTACGATTTTTATAAAAACATATTTTTTTTAGAATTACTTGTATCATGAGTTCAAGACCAAGTTAAAAAGATATTGTATTACTTATTGTTTATCTATATTCTCGCCACAAGCATTTATATTATCATAAAAATTGTGTCATGTTATAAATTCGTACCCTTTGTAGCACATTGAAATAAAATCTTATTATTCATTTTTTTATTAATTTGGTTATCGTACAATCAAAGTGGCTAATAACACACACAGTATGGATAAGATCATAGATTTAGAATATACTAGCGTATTGACGTACTGACAGCTCAATAAAATGTGACCAATTTGTCAATTCCAATTCTATGTGGCTGAATTCCAATATCGTCGTTGAAGTTCTAACACTGCGTATGTCAAAATAGCAACTTTTACGAAGAGTGAAAAAACTGCACATTTATACATAAATATACTATTATAATACCATTCTATTATTTACATACATTTCATTGGATCCATTAGGAAAAATAAAATATTAGTAGGAATTTGTAATGCGAAGAATTCGAAAAAAGTCGTGTGGTCTTTTTTCCACCAAAAATGACTTACGTGGTGTTAGAACTTCAATGACGATATCCAATGTGCTGATCTGTCATTCAAAATCAGTTACAAAGTAGCTAAATGCACTGTCTCTTCCAAACTCTCTAAAACTTCATAAGACTATTACATTCTCGCTCGCACTCTCAATGTCAGTTGGTCTATATGCCAGTATATTCCAAGTCTATGGATAATATTATTCCTTGGAACCCTTCTAAGGGTTCAACAATAATTTAATTACTATATTAGGTATTATTTCATGTATCATCTACAAGAATGTACAGTGGTAAATATTTTACTCATGTTTTACTTTCCCATACTCACCATCTTAAGGGTACCTACCTACCCGCAACATACTTTTTTCACTTGACTGTACTTGCATTATAAGATATAGTCAAACATGATATGTAGTCATTTTGCGACCTAGTCATTAAACGGATGTAGTCCATTAAAAGACCTAGACGAAATGATACCTAGTCATTTTTATGATATAGTAATTATTGTAGTGTAGTCTTAATACTATCTAGACAACCTGAGACCAACCCATAGTAAGCAGTGAGAGCAATATTAAAATTTGTAGATTTTTTGAGTTCTCTTATCGCATATGTAAATTGAGAGAGTTTTGTGTTAATTTTTTGGATTTGAAATTTCCAATTTAGGTTTGAGTCAATTACTATGCCTAGCAATGTAAATGATGGTACACATTCTAATGCAATGTCATTATATTTTTTTTTTCCTCGCCATATGAACAGCGTTTAATTATTTATTTATTTATTTTATTTATTATAATTACAAATATTTTTAGCATTCCTTTTAAAACATCTTGGCGGTATAAACACAAACTCACTAGAGTTTTTCCGTATACCGTCATTCGCCGTGGTTACTGTGTAGTGTCGGTTGATGTCTAAAATAGACTAACTACCTTCAATTTTAATGTTGGAGACATTTTTTTTTGTGTGTTTATCAAGTAACTTTATACAGCGTGTATTTATGCGTGATTTTATGTAAGAGTTAGGTTTTAAATGTACAAAACGGAGATGGTATTAATGTGTTAGATTAAAATAGGTAGATAGACAGCAATAGTAATTAATTAACATGCGATATGCAATAATATACTATAAAAAATATATAATAAAATACAAATGAAATATTTTTATGTGAGACTTAATAGAAAATATTTTTTAATACATGTTTAATGGGGCTATTGCCCGTGGTTCACCTGCGTAGTCCACCTATGTGTACCACGGGGAAAAAAACTTCCCTTGGTTCACCAGTATGTCCATAAGCATTTAATTATAAAGTACGTAAGAAAATTGAGGATTGGCGTTATAACATTTCATCAAATGACTGCTGTGTGTTCAGAGGCAATCGTACAGGCCGTTTTTCCATACAAACGTAGTCCCCTGTTTCCTTCCTGGATAATGGCACTAGTTGCTCTATTTTTTCCAATAAAATTAATCGCCACTATAAGGATGTTTCTATGTTTTCCTTTTTTTATTAAGTTAATTAATAAAGGAGATTTTAAACCTTTACAAACCTACAAAATCGCCCTAATTTTCTTTTGTATTCAAACGTCCAGCAAACAAATTGAACAAGATTATATTCAAAAAGCAAAATAAAGGAACACAGAAAAAGTCTTGCTTTAATTTTTAACGCAAAAAGTAATTAAATTGGTCAATTTTTAGCGAAGAAAACAGGGGACTACGAATTCATATTTTGTGTACTTTTCATAGGTATTTTCGGTCCGAGCTGCAGTTGTCCCTATCGCGCTAAGTTCGGACATACAGCGCGACAGCAATACATTTATATTTATATAGCAATACATATATATACAAATACTTATTTTTGAATTCTCTCGACCTTGGTGTTTCCTCTTAAAACTAAGACAATCAAAGTTGGTATAAATAATCGGTCGGATTTAGAAACGAGTCGCCTGAATTTAAGGAAACTGAATGTGTAGGGGGCTCAAGAAAGCTCGACTAAGACCCCCAAAATAATTTTTCATACCACCTGCTCGACAATGTTCAATTATAACCCCTTGACTTGAACGTAAAGCAAGACATTATATCCCCGGGGATATAATGTTGTATGAAACTCCCAAGGGATTAAAGTGTTTTAAATTTGGAACATAAAATTCGTATTAAATTTTAGCATAGATGCTAGCTTAGGAAGGCAAAGGTTCTACGCCCATACAGCAGTAGCGTACATCCACTAGACACAAATAAACATTCTACCTGTGTAAATAATGTTTTTGTAAAATCTAAATACATAATTTCTTTACTAAAATTAATAAATATTTACCTACATAATACTGCAAGCTAAAATAAACAATAACACTTCACTTTATTTTTTATAGATAAAATACTATTTATGCTAAAAGCGCCATCTTTTGACGGCCATCGTTATTTATCGATAAAAACGAATAAAAGCAGAGTAAAGCAAGAACACGAACTAAATGCTTACATTTGGAAAAATTACACGGCACGTCACGTTGAAAATAAAGAAAAATATAAATTGATGAGAGCAAGAGCAACCTCTTTATCGAAAATAATTGAGATAAATATGAGTGGTGGACCACGGGAAAAATTGACTTCCGATGGTCCACCTAAGTGGACCACGGGAAAAAATTTCTTCCTGTGGTACAACTGGGTGAACCAAAGGAAGTTTTTTTTCCCCGTGGTACACATAGGTGGACTACGCAGGTGAACCACGGGCAATAACCCGTTTAATGTTTTTCTTGTTTATTTTATTTTTTATTTCAATTGGTAGTGCATTTAGAAGATATGGTATTTTGTACTCTAACATATTTTTGCCGTAATGATTATTATATTTTCTAATAATTAATTTAGGGTTATTGGCTTGACGAGTTATAATTTTGGGAATGTAAGCTTTTTGAATATGTTCATTAAAAAATTGTTCTGTAAGCAAATTTTTTTTTATGTTAACATTAATAGGAATTACTCCACAATGCTGAAAGATGTTGAGATTATTATCTTTATACTTTTCTTTGATTTTTTTTGGTAGAATGGATTTTAAAATTCGTAACTGCAAGTCATATATCCTATATAGATGAGATTTGAAAGTGCGTCCGTAACTGCTTAACCCGTAGGAGACAATTGATTCCCCTAAGGCCTTGTAAAGCATTAATACTGTAGTATAAGGTATTTTCGAATTATAATTTACCACCGAAAACTTTGCTAATAATGCTCTTAGTTTATCGCACACATAATTAATGTGATCTGTCCATTTTAATCGGTTATCTATTATTAGACCCAAATATGTATGTTGGTTAACCAATTCGATGTTAGGACATTGACAATGTTTCCCTGTTTGACTAAGTTGATGCAGGCACTCATGCTCGTGAGCAACCAAATTCAGTTGCTGGTGCACTCTATTTTGACTAGAACTAATGTACATTAACTTAGTCTTTTGAGCATTGAACTTTAAGCCAGAGTCATGTGACCATTTCATAAGATTTGTAAAATCGTTTTGTAATAGTATATGAAAAGTTAATGTCCAGTTTAGATTTTTGGTAAGGTTTAAATTGCATTATTTTAGTTTTAGAAAAGTTGATCTCCAAATTATGCTCATTCATCCAATTGACTATCTTTTTAATAACATTAAATATTTTGTCGTTTATGCCTATGCTATTCTCCACTGAAAACAACAATGAAAAATCATCCGCAAACATTACGCATGTCTCATCTACTATTTTGGGAAGGTCGTTAACATACAACAAAAAAAGTATACAGCCAAGAACACTTCCTTGCGGGATGGAACCACTCATTACCCGTTCTTCAGATATGACTGAAGTGACAAGCTGAGACACTTCGTCAACGCTCTCAATTTGCACACATTGCTTACGGTTATTTAAAAAGGACCTAAACCATTCATATGCATAGCTTCGAACTCCTATTCCGTATAATATATTCCGTAATATTAGAAACTGTTGCTTCAGCATTATCGGCAATGTATCATGATTTTCTAAAATCATAAGTAATTGTTATTAAATCGAGACTGCTTATCAATACATCTTAATTAATTATACACCAATTTCACAACATAATTCTTAATCTGAGGTGTTTCAATTACAATAAATCAAAAGTATCAGTGTAAATAGGAAATAATTGAAATGGCAACACAAAATGCATTGAGGTAGATAATAGAAAAATATTGTTAGAGTTCATGATCGAAGCAACTGACAGCAGTTAGAAGGGACACTCTCACATTCTGATTGCAGCAGCCGAAGTGGTGATACAACGAGCGAAGAAACGCCAGTACGGAGCGTGACGGAGTTCGTGGCTGATACCCCAAGGTTATAGGTTTTGCAGACTTCCATAGGCTGCGGTGACTCTTTACCGTCAGGCGGCTAGCACGCTTGTTTGCCAATCTAGTGCCCACAAAAAAATCAAATGTATAGTTGAATTTATAAGAGCCAAAACCACGCGTTAATTGTCTATATTATTATTACGCGTAAACACGAAGTTAGATAAGAAAATGAACTTCATTTTCTAAATAGAAAAAAATAATTAATTTTAGAACTTCTAAAAATAAAACCGACTTAAAAAAAATTAACTAACTACTTATACATTAAATTGTTCATACATTTTTTTAGACTTTCCAATTGACCATTTCTTGGCACCGACTTTAATATAAAACTATGATGTTGTATCTATTCTTATATTTTTTATGACTTTTTAGTGTTTTTGAAATCGGTTTTATTTTTTGTAAAACAATTTTTATTTCAATCTTTTTAGTAAATTCTAAACATGCGTATTTGAATTTGAGCCAAGGTAAACCCAGCATCTCTTAAAAACTACTTGGCCAAACTGAATTTAATTTTTATCAGACCAGGGGGTGTATTATGACGTTTTATTACAGGTAGTTTACTAAATTGTTATAATGCCATTTTTTCCTCTTTCTATAATGCGTAAAAGAGAGGCATTAAATAGCAATTCAGAAAACTGGCTGAATTAAGATGTCATAATACACGCCCAGATGGCAACTATTCCGCATCGAACAAAAAGAATCACGTAATTCGTATAAATCTTTAAGTAATCGATGTACATAGGTACATATAAACAAAGTACCGTGGAAATTACATAGTTCAAGTAAACAAAAATGCTCATAAAATAAATAAACTGAAATAAATTTTTATGCGACCAAATGGGAATCATTTTGCAACGAAAAAAAAGAATCACGTATATCGGATCTGAAATTTCGGCATAGTCAGTGTACATACATAAAGAAACATACGCGTTGAATTAAGAACCTTTTTGAAGTCGGTTAAAAACCATTGAAGATAAGCAAATATATAGTGGTAAAAAGTAGATAAACAACACGTATTATATAACTTTGTTTACGTCAATAAACTAAAAATTGAGTGCTACAATTAGGTATTACATTAAATTAAAACAATATAAAATAAACTTTATTACAACTAGCTCTGGTTCCTGTAGAATTTCAACAAGAATGCAACCATTATTCAAGTCACAACTTTAAAAAATACAACGTAAGGTTGATTCGTCTGATGAAAGCGTGCGAATTTTGTTAGAACATTAAATTATTGAGGAACTCATTACAAGGAAGTGAGTTATTAAGCCTGGTGGGGACTTTCATGAGGATACTTCTTGCGCGTAATTACGGTCTAATTATGCTTCATCATAATAAATATTAGCTAAATTTTACTTTGTTTTGCAAATTAAAAAAAATACCAGATACAAAAGTACATGGTTAAGGCTGCGATTTTAAGACTGAGATTTTATTATTGTAATAGCGCTGAAATGTGTCATTTTTTTCTGAACCTCCCTACCAAACTTATCAACTAACCTGACTTTAGCGTTTTCCAGTTACGCTACATTACAACACAACACTAAATAGTCAGCGTGGGAAACAAACAAAGGGGGGATTACAGCCCCTTCTAGGGGAAATCAATGCTGATAATACCCGAGGAGGTCCAACACTCCCTTTTTTAAATGCTGTGTGATAAGGAGGAGGCATGCCAGGATGTTGTATACTTCATAAGCATACTCGATAAAATCAAAAAAACTATACTACACGTTCTCAGCTACTGCTCAACAAAACCTTTGTAAGCTATATCTTTTACCGGATCCTCACTTCTGCGAATGCACCTAGCCGGCTAGCCCTCATACAAGGCGTAGCGAGCTGTCATGTCTAGCTTTACCGCAAGTCCGTCCCTAACACACAGACACACATCTTTGGAAGATGTTTTTTTTTAAATATCTTAAATTTTCCAAAGAAACTTTAGTGGTGAAATTTTTAAAATAAATGAATGCCTATTTCAAATTTATTTCTAAGCAGGCAATGAACTTAATGCTTAAAATGAATTTCCAAACTAACAATATAATATCGCACACTGTCACTAACTTCTACACCTATTCACGGCCTGTTATATACCTATCTTCAAAATTAGGTACATGATTTTCGCTTTGTGAAAATATTGTTTGCGAAACAGCTAAATATTTCATTGAGAATATCGAAATTAGAAAAACATTTAGGTTACCAGAGGAAGGCTCTGTACGCGAGTCGTGTGCACGGGTACCACTATGTTACTTATTTGGGTTATTTAATCCAGTTTGATGGAGGAAAAGGAGGTGAATTATAGATATTATTAAAATAATAAAGGGTAAAATGAAATGGAAAGTATAAAATCGAGTTAAATATTTTTACGAAAAAGCAGCGGTGCGTTGCATTGCGGTGTTCCTGTTTGAGGGGTAACACCAGACAGTGTAATTACTGGGTATTGCGACTTGACATCCTATATCACAAGCTAGTAACGTATATTGGCATCCTTGTTGGGGTTGTAATTTGCAAGTCTTGCGGGAACCACGTGTACTATAGGCTTCTGTAGACACTTACAATCAGGTGAGCAGCTTGCTTGTTTGCCAACTTAGAACTAGCTGCATGATTTGATGTTAGCATACTCACAATATTGATGACCTGTATCACAATCAGTAAAAGTATAAGTTGGAAAAGTGGGTGCCCAAAATATGACTGATTGCGTTGCGTTGAATCCTGAGCGTAACGACCCCAAAGTCTGAATTCATTCCTAGTCCATATTCAAACGTTCAAATTTTAAATCCCTTTATCTACGCTAGCGGTTAAAATAGACTTTTCTATGCAGATTTCGAAGAATAATGAAAGCCTTTTCGAGCTGCTGAGGTGAAAAGTTATTTTATTCTCAAATTCCAAAAAAAAAAACATGAATAAACACTCAAATTCCGTTAGCACTTAGAACACAAATTCTTTAGATGAGACAAACACTAGTATGTAGGTTTGATGTAGTCGGTAATTTTTGTCGCTTATAAATCGCTAATGGTTGAAGTCGCTTAGCGTCTGTTCAACCACCAGCGACACTCCATTATAGGACGCATTATCTTCACCGTTGTGAGTGCACTTCATTTTAAAATATCTCCCAAGCCCCATTCGGACGCTTTCGCTGCGAAAGAAGTTACACGTTATTTCTTTTACGTGTGATGGAAATTGATATAATATGTTTGTCAGAAAAGCGTTACATTCACGTTTAAGTGGCACGACACGTTTTCATTACGCTTGATTGATTGATATGGTCTGTATTACGAAAAGTGTTTTGAACAAATATATTCCTGTAATAGTATCGTATACCTAATAGATGAGTAAGTCTATAAGTTGTATCTCCACATATTTGGCGAGAAGTTAAAAATAATAGTCTTCTGCAGAATGCGGTACTTAATAGTTATTTTAACCGTTTATTTATTCGTAGCTTACCATATATCCCACAACAGCTTATGAAGTGACTTTATAGAAAATTTCTATTTGTTTAAAAATCAATCATACGCGTAGGTACTCTTTGGAAACCCACTAAATTCCATTTTAGCTGTGATTCAGGAAAATTGGAAATTAAATTGAGACCCAATAGGTGGATTCAAAGAAATAGAATTTTAAGTGAATTTCCATATCGTGGTATTAATTTTTATTTATTTAAACAACTCAGTGTTGGCATTTCTGAAAATATCTTTACTTTGAATAACAGATAATATTCAAACAAAATCTTAGTTCGAGACATGTATTTTCGCGGAAATGTTTTTATATGTTTTAATAATACGATACGGGAGAGTTTCATTATAATCTCGCCTGATTTTAGGGTTTGATATGAATGTGTTTGTATTTATTTTTTACTTAAAAGATTCGAGATTGTATTTTAACGGAAAAACAGACACGGGAGATTGTTACTAAGGCCAGCCTGTAAATTGAGCCGCAGGGCGTACAATGAAGATCAAAGCAAAGCACTTTATTTGGGGCGTCGGCATCGCTACTAGATGTGAACTCTACCGCGCACCTAGTATTTCAATATAAGAATGGAGCAGAGTAGATGAGGTCATGCAGTTCATGTGCACATTTACCGTAATGTAATCTGTAGAACACCAAAAGGCGGGCAATCATACCACGGTGCTCGAGAGGTTGAAGCAGCCGAAACTTGTCGTCGCCTATTGCACGTTACTCTAGCAGCGTACTCACTTAGGCCGGATTCAACCAAACTCGTGTAAGTTTTTACACGAGAGTAAGCGCTGCTTATTCTAAGGGTAAGCTGATTTTGGATTTTACCAACGACTAATCTAAGAATAAGGTATCTACACGCGAGTAGATAATAACACGGGCGATTTTGGCGGTGTAAAAGGTTAATCTGAGAGTCTAACAGCTGTCAAAGTAGTCACTTTTCAAATTATCCTCGATTTTGTTTATTCGTAAATATTATTGAGTATTTTCAAGAATAATTCAAAGAAGATATTTATCAAAACCGCTCCACGATGGAACGTTTGAGAAATATGATAGAAGAATCCGACAGTGATGATGAATATGTGTCAAGACGTCCAAGGTGGATCAAGGATAGAGCCAATCACTTTGATGATTACTATGACCACGACTTTGCTGTAAGATTTCGTTTATCCAAGGAAGTCACTCTGTATTTGTTAGTTAAATTTGAACATATGTTGAAATAACAGAAAACGCAAACGGGCAACCAAACATTACCTACCATTACCTACATAGAAACTAGAAATTAAATGTTGTCAACTTGACATTTCACTGTATTACAAAATTGAATTGTTGCGGCATTTCACGTCATGCTAGGAGAAACAATAATACATGCATTTTTGTCGGTTTATACTTTCATTCGACGTTCATTCATCAACGAAAGTATTACAATACCGAGTTTAGCGTACTCCTCGAGTACGTTGGAAAAACGCAAACGAAGATATCCAAGAGTAAATTCAATGAGTAAAATGATTCCCGTGATAGTTATACTCGTGTAACTTCGTATTTGGTTGAATCCAGCCTTAGAGGTGTAACACGTAACGTATCTGATTCTGATACAGTAGCTTGCTGCGAGCCGTTAGCCCGCGGAACGCAGTGTGCCCGCGGGTTGGCGGATTTTGCGCGAACACGCAGCGTGCTCGTGGACCGCACGTACACATTTGAAGATTGCTACAGTATCAGATATACATTACGTGCTCACCTCTAAATAAGTAATCGAACCTGTACCTGATACAGGCTCAACAACGCGAGTGAAGTAACAACGGACTCTGGATATAGTGGCATGTTTTTCGCCGCCACTTGAGCTTAGGATTCAATATACCGACCGGAATTATTCCAGAAAGACGAAACGAGATTGAAACTACTCCGTTTCGGTGAAGTTAAAGTTTCGCCTGATGCGTTTTGGTAGTGTTGAACCTGACTAAATAAGCATTTACCCCAGCTTGCAAATGCTTCAAAGTTGAGATTTCTGCGCCGCACTACAGACTCTTGAAAGCTATTCGCATTGGCATTAGACACGTAACTCTACATAACCCAACTGCTGTCTGCATATCCTAAAATACAGGGTACCAAGATATTATTAATTTGAAGCAGAAACAGTTTAGATATTAGAGAGATCTAACTTTTATTGGATTTTCAGCTTTTATGGCTATTCGATCAGACAAGGAGCCATATAAAATTATTCGAATAGACTTTTCATTCAGTCACGGATCCATTTGCTAAGGCGAGGAGGATACCCATACGATGAAAGCATGCTAAATAGGCTTTTATGGCGAACTCGATCGAAGACATTTGATTCGTCGATAGACACAGTTAAATCCTTTTCATAGTTCTCAATATCTTTACCCCATTTGTGCGAAAGAACAGGTAAGCCGTACTCCTCGCTGAGTAAACTTTGATTCTCTACATACGCCAAAAGCTATTTATTGAGAGCTATTGTTTTGCAAAGTATAGAAGGTATGAGAATGGACCGGAATTTTGACGTAGTAGCACTTTTCACTTATCGCTCTTCTTAGGCACAGGTTGCATGCAGGCAAGATTTCAGACCCAGAGGACGATAACAGCATCCGAAGAGAGATAATACAGACGTGTCAGACGGGAAGAAACTCAGCTGCACAGGTTCTCAGTAATATCGCCGGTATTTCACCAGGCTTTTGTGGCACTTATTCACATCTTAAGTTTGTAATGTTTTTAGAGCCCTCTTTTGATGAATATAACAATGCTGGAAAACTTTTGGTAGCATGTAAGGCTTTTGTGGCACTTATTTACATCTTAAGTTTGTAATGATTTTAGAGCCCTCTTTTGATGAATGCAACAATGCTGGAAAACTTTTGGTAGCGTCTTGATGTGAGTTGATGCTACCAACGATGTTGACGCAAATAAATTTACTGTGTGAGCTAGTGAGCCATCCAGTTGCAGTAACGGTGGTAGCAAAGGGCGGCAGAAGTTCGCATCGAGGGATTTGCCAAGGGACCAGAATGCTTATCCTTTGGCCATTAGTGTACAAAGTAATGCGGTTAATGGCGGGGCGTATTGGGGTGGACGAGACGTAGTAGCATACGTGCTTCTACGACGAAGCGATCCGAGTAGCCAGGCACTTCTTCTCATGCAACCGAGCGGGTGGGCAGGTTGCGGATAGCCTGCCGGTTGCGGGGCCGACTGGTTCTTTTTTCTGACGGTCGACCCCGCACCCGGAATGTCCCTAGCGGACCCCGGACAAGAGAAGCTCTCTGAAGTCAGATCCCAGACCAAGGGTGACCCATACCTCTATTTCCATGATCCTCTTTCCAAATTAAACTCCCTCCTTCCACTTTTTTCTCCCTTCATTCCTTTCGGTCCAAGAGGAGGGGCAACCTTTTACTCCAAAAGCCCACAAACCGTCAATGATGAAGCAGAAAGAAAATTTATATCCCCAGGTGGGTCCCGGCCAAGCCGGGGAGTCCCGCACCGCAACGGTCAACTCCCATCGTAATCTGGGGGGGAGTACCTTACTGCCTACGACATCCGCGCCTAATGCGCGACCGGCAGCTAGCATGCTAGCGCCCGCGACACCGGCTGCGACAAACGCGCCTATGGACACACAACCGGCTGCGATACACGCGCCAAGTGACAATAACACGACTACGACACACGCCCCCTTCACGAGTGTCTGGCAACAGAACCTCGTACGGAAGAGCACTACTCAAGACCCTGACAGAACTACGGGTAAGGAGGCCGGCCCAAGCAGTTCCAACTCTGCACCTGGCGGCAGAGTACGCAGGCGCGGAAAAGCCACTAGGGGTAGAGTAGTAAACGACCCGATGCGCAACACCCGCGAAGGCGCAAGCCAGCGCGATGCACAAAGGGTCGTTGAACAGACAGTACGCGACCAGTCGCAAGTACGCGAAGGGACCACCCAGCGTGAAAAACGACCGGACGCGGAAACGCTCCTGCAGGGAGAAGTACGCGAAGGGGAAACCCAGCGCGAAAAATCCTCGCAGGAGCCGGAACTAGCCAGGGGTGGCAGTCGACCCCGCGCACGGAAAAGGGGGAAGCGGGCTGGAGCCTTGCACAAGGCGTCTCTGGCCATAACACCCAGGCCAGACACCTCTGAACCGCAACCGGGCCCTAGTGGCACGGGAGCGATAAAGAGAGTGCGTCCGGATGAGACGGCTTCGCCGAGAACTCTCCAGGGCGACGTTAAGCGAGTGAGGATCCAACCTCCTCAAGGGGGGCAAAGAACCTACGCGCTTGCCACAAGGGATATCCCTGCGCGGCTTGCAGTAGCAATTTGCCTCTCCCCCCCTACCCGAGACATGACCACAGACGAGGCTGAATCCATAAAGAGAGGGCTCGAAGACCTGGTTATGGACGCTGACCCCAGCACACCCCTCCCGGCATTCCGCGGCTACTCACGGGTGGCGGATGGCACGGTGCAGATTTGGTGCGAGGATGACGGTGCCCTAACCTGGTTGACGGAGAACATCCCAAGGATTCAGCTTCCCAACACTGACGCACGACTGATGGTAATGCGACAGGCCGACATACCGACCCGTGTTAGAGCCGCGCTCTTCGTACCGAAGTACCAGGGCGACATAGCGCGGCTCCAGAGTGTTCTGACCCGTCAGAACACTTGGTATGACATTGGTCGGTGGTCGCTATACAGAGCGACATCCGTTGGTGGTGAAAATCCGGGGACATACTTGACCCTGGGGATCCCACTAGAGGATGTAGAGAGGATCTTGGCGCGGGAGCGGCGTGTATCGTACCTTCTTGGTTCCATATACGTCCGCTTCTACCCCAAGAACCTTCCCTCTGTAGCCCAGAGCATGACACCGACACCGACACTGACACCGACACTGACACCGACACTGACTGAGACTGAGCTCAGACCAGACCAGACCGACACTGACGACATGGCGCGACTAGAGGAGGAAATGGCGAGGGCGGCGATGAAAGATGCAGATGCTGACATCCCACCACCAACATCACCAAGGTGGACAGATCGGCTTCTTTCGTCCTCGCCGATCGATGGTAGGCATAGGATCGAGGAGGAGGACGATTCCAATGAATCGGACTAACTCCTCTCCCGTGCCACCATTGCTCACGCCTAACCCCCTCGAAATCGTACAAGCCAATCTCCAGCATAGCCAGACTGCCACGGCCAACTTGCGCAGGGCGCTGGAGACAAACCCCCGAACAATCGCACTGATCCAAGAGCCGTGGACCAGGAACAATAGAATATGCGGCCTTAATAACATCGGAGGTAAGCTAATCCTAAACACACACAGTACAGACAAGCCAAGAACCTGTGCATATATACCAAACGACATCCCGATCACGACACTCACGCAATTCTGTTCCAGAGATCTGACGGCTGTCAGACTACAGAACACTGAAGGAGTCCCTGGCATAGTACTAGCTTCAGTGTACATGCCAGGCGACGATGAAAACTGCCCACCGAAAGAGATGGTTGACCTTGTGGAATACTGCGAGGGCGCCAAACTGGATCTCATTATCTGCACCGATTCAAACGCTCATCACCAGCTCTGGGGATGCGACACTTCAAACACCAGAGGAGAGGTATTATCCACTTTCTTATTCTCAACTAACCTTAATATAGTAAACCGGGGCTCGGAACCCACTTGGGTTACAGCCCGGGGACAATCTATTATTGATCTAACGCTTGGCACAGATAACGCAGTAAAACTCATATCTAACTGGCGAGTATCCAACGAACTCACTTGCTCAGATCACATGAGAATTCGTTTCACAATAACAGTAAACACAAAAAAACCCACCCCGAAACGAAATCCGCGTCGGACAGACATACCTGGCTACAAGCGTCTTCTCGATTCTCTGATAGCTAGAAATCTACCACGCACAACCATAACAGATCCCACACAAATAGAACACATAGTGACAAAATTGACACTATACATCACAGAAGCTTATCACAAATGCTGTAAACAAAGAGTTCCGCACACCAAATGTAAAAACAACCGATGGTGGAATGCCGAACTTGAGAAACTCAGAATAAAACTACGTAAACAATTCAACCGAGCCAAGAACTCGAGAAAACCAGAGGATTGGGAACTATACAAAGAAACCCAATACATTTACAAAAAACAAATCAAACATGCCAGGAGATTAGCCTGGAGAAAGTTCTGCGAATCTATCGAATCAAACAATGAAGCTGCCCGAGTGAGGAAAATCCTATCTAGCGACCAAGATCGCAGCCTTGGTGCACTGAAAAAGCCCGATAACACTTTCACACAATCAGACCACGAAATCAGCAAGGTCCTTCTTGAGACGCACTTCCCAGACTGCAGCCTCTTAAAGGATAAGGTCTGGGCAGACGACATAAGAATGGAACCAACCAAAAACGACTGGACTATAGCCCACGAAATAGTGACAAGAGATCGAATAATGTGGGCTATCAAGTCTTTCCAACCATACAAATCCGCAGGCCTGGATGGCATTCTGCCAGCGCTTCTGCAGTGGGGCATCGACCCCTTAACCCCATGGCTGGAGAAAGTCTACCGAGCCTGTATCGCACATAGATATATTCCCCTCGCGTGGCGGGAAGTGAAAGTTATCTTCATTCCAAAGCCCGGAAAAACCGATTACACACAGCCCAAGGCCTATAGACCTATAAGCCTAACATCATTCCTACTAAAGACCCTCGAAAGACTATGCGATAGACACATCAGAGATGGACCTCTACGCATGGTACCGCTACACAAACAACAGCACGCGTACTCCATAGGAAAATCAACAGAATCCGCTTTACACAGCGTGACTTCCAAAATTGAATGCGCCATAGAACACAAAGGCTCTGCACTAGCTGCCTTCATCGATATTGAGGGCGCTTTCGATAAAACAATGTTTCACAGCATCGACATAGCCCTTAAAAGACATGGTGTGGCCCCAACCTTGTGCGGTTGGATCACCAATATGCTTAGGCAGAGGGCCATACAAGTCACGGTGAATGACACCACGAGAGCCATCGTGGCGAAAGGATGCCCACAAGGAGGCGTCCTCTCGCCTCTACTGTGGAACCTCGTTGTGAACAGTCTTCTACACCGTCTAAACGACGAAGGCTTCTTCACCGTAGGCTACGCCGACGACATAACCATTATAATAAATGGCACTCACGAAAACACACTGTGCAACCTCATGCGCCAAGCCTTGAAAATAGTAGAGGACTGGTGCAAGGAGCACAAACTAACAGTCAACCCCACAAAAACAGAGCTAGTCCTCTTCACCAAAAAGAGGAAACTAGCAAATCTACAATTACCAAAATTCTACGGATCCACCCTAAGCCTAACATCGGAGACCAAATACCTGGGCATCTATTTGGACAAACAACTGAACTGGGCTAAACACACTGACTACATCACCACAAAAGCTAGTATATCACTGTGGCAATGCAAGCGACTGCTTGGAAAAAACTGGGGCATTAGTCCCAAAGCCACTTACTGGCTATACACTACGGTTATTCGACCAATTATTACATATGGCTCCCTAGTCTGGTGGCCCAGGACAGACCAGGCAAACGGCCAAAGAGCACTAGAAAAACTACAGCGAAATGCCTGCGTGGCTATCACTAGTAGTATGAGAACCGCACCCACAGCCGCATTGCAAGCTATGTTGGGGCTGCCATCTTTGCACCTAGTTATTAAAGAAGAGGCAGCACTAGCAGCGTTCAGACTCCACAATGCTGGCACACTGGGAAAGGACCCCAGAATCAAACACATACGCATAAAAGAACAAGCGACCAAACATCACCCGATGATGACATCACCCAATGATAGGATTCTGAAGAGATTCAATTTCCAGAAGCACTATAATATACAGCTCGAAGAGGAATCACACGATTACTCAGGCCCAAAAGAGCTCAGAATATACACTGATGGCTCCAAGACCAACTCAGGAACCGGGGCAGGCGTATACTCAAATGAGCTTAACATCAAGATATCCAAACCGCTAGGTAGATTCAACACTGTATTCCAAGCGGAATGCGTAGGTATTATCCTGGCGGCCCTCGCCATAGAATCTAAAGGAATTATGGATTCTCACATCCGCATAGTCTCTGATAGTGCTTCGGTACTCAAATCCCTAAACAAAACCTATGTCACTTCGGAACTTGTATTGGAATGTCACAATGTGTTAGAACGAATTGTGATTTCCAACCGGAACACAGTGACACTACAATGGATAAAAGGACACAGCGGATCACTGGACAATGACGCGGCCGACGAGCTGGCTAGGAGGGGATCCGACATAACGGCTTTCGGACCCGAGCCCATCGTACCAATTCCCTTCAGCCAGATTCGCGGATGGCTGCAAGAGCTCACCCACACACAAGCACAAGACCACTGGTTCTCGACTCCAGGGTGCAGACAGTCAAAGGAAGCCATGCCAATCCTAAATAACAAACTGACCAGACGCATATTGCGTCTGGACAGGAACAGTCTGCGGCTGGTGACGGGAACCATCACTGGACACTGCTCACTAAACAAACACTTCCACACCATAGGCATAACAGATAGCCCCCTATGCAGAGCATGCTTAGGGGCCGAGGAAACGGTGTCACATGTGCTCCTTGAGTGCACAGGTGTCACCGAAATACGGAAAAACACCCTTGGATCTCCCAATTCTGTTACAGAATCTCTGGACAGACTCGGAGATCTCATACGCTTCTGGAGGGAGGTGGGCTGGCTGGAGTGACGGCCGCCCTCACGTACAATGGTCCACCTTAAGGATTAAGTGCGGAAACCGACCCCGATAACATAGAATGCGGTTAATGCGATACCTTCTGTATAGCTTTTTTAGAGAACTTAGTAGCAAGATTGAAGGCTTTCATTTTTACACTGACGTCGGCTGCTCTATGGATTTATGGGTCAGCCCAAACCTGATAAGCATCGTGCTTTGCGCTCTCCATGGGCTTTACTATGGGCGAATCTTATTTAAAAGTGGTTTTTCAATGCTTGTGTTATAGAACTCCTAAACTATGGAGTTCTATATCATATAATAACTATTATTATTTATTATCTCACAGCATGTTATTTAATTATGCTAATATAAAATACACATTAAGGTATGTGTGTATAGTTCATATTCAGCTTCTTCCTTATTTTGATACATTATCTTTTTTTATTTGAAAAGTAGGATATCGCAATGGTAATTTTAATTGACTCATAAAAAGTATTTTTATGAACGCACCTAACTTCTTAAACACAAAAACTTCTGAAACCATGAAATTTTGCAGGAAGGATTCTAATATAGTGTAAATGAGCAATAAGAAAGGAATTTTGCAATTTTCGCCCTAGAGTGTTTCTTTAATAACTTAATAGTGTGGAATTTTTTTATGAAAAATAGTTGATTTGGAAATTCAGACGCGAGACTACTCTAATAAATAATAAATAACGTTTGAATAAGTTATACTACACAGGGTAGTCTCTTTCTGTTATCACTGATTTGACTTTCGCATAAAAAAGGAAATATTAAATTCGATTTTCAAGATCTTACCACTATTAAAGGAGTCAAAGTTTTGATGGGTTAATAAAGAAATTATCAGGATTTGTAATTTTTTTATGATTCTACTATGTGGGATATCTATGTGGGATAGATGAAGTCGCGTGTGACCCTTGTTTTTAATAATTACGAGGAAATGTGTCTACGAAAACCAATAGGATCGCTTCACATTTATCGTTCTAGCTCTAGCACGTGAGCAGCGCAAGGCGGAATATGGAAACACTTATTTGAGTAAAAGGCGTATAAAAAAAGATTTGAAGGTGTCTTACCTTGGATTTATGTGGGCACTCTTTGTAATCTATACACTCAACGTTGAAAGTAGTTTTTATTATATTTTTATTCTCATAGAATTGCTTTCCAGACTATATAATTACAGCGAATGTCAGCTAATGATGTTTATCTTATCTAATATATAAAATTCTTGTGTCACAGTGTTTGTTACCGAACTCCTCCGAAACGGCTTGACCGATCTTTATAAAATTTTTTGTGTATATTCAGTGGGTCTGAGAATAGGTCGTAAACTATTTTTTATTACGGCGAAAGGTAAGTTCGCCGTTATTATGGCGAAACGTAGTTCGCCGGCACAGCTAGTCTTCTAATATATAAAATTCTCGTGTCACAGTGTTTGTTACCAAACTTCTCCGAAACGGCTTGACCGATCTTTATCAAATTTTTTGTGCATATTCAGTAGGTCTGAGAATAGGTCGTAAACTATTTTTATACCCCTGAAAACAGTGAAACAGTATTATCACGTCATCTATAAAAAAATATTTATGGGCCCGGCAGACATTGTCCTGCCCGATTGTTATACATATAAACCTTCCCTTTTTTTTACGTTGGGAAATGCTTTACGCATGCCTCGCGCTTGGGAAGACGCAAGGCTATGTCGGACTCTACGCAGCCACTGGGGGCAAAGTGCCAGCCAGAGACCACGGTCTACCGACTAAAACCCAACGATGCCCCCTCAAATACGCCTTGGCACGAGCACGCCCATCGCCGCCGCATCCTCCCTGTCATGAGACGAAGAGGATACGCCGGGGAGGGACGCCCCGTGACCGGACAAGGCCATGGGAACCCTTTCGGACACATCTATGACCTCGTCAGCGTCTGCTCGCCTAAGGCGAGCCCCTCTCGCCTCCCCAGAACGGGGAGTTCGGCGATGCTCCTGGGCATTAGGAGCATCGACGACTGGCGGTGACTTGTGCAATGCAGGACTCGGGCTTCCCGGGCCCGCGTCCCGCTGGTCAACGTCGGGAGGAAGAAGGCGAGCGAACCGTCGCCTTCTTCCTGGCCTCCTACGTCGGCAGGGATCTGCTGATGGGTCGTCTTCCCGGACCCGCTCTGCTGCCTCCTTCTGTGCGATGACCTCCACACAGAAGGAGTTTGCTGCGTCCCAGGCCTCTTCGCTCTCGACCATTCTTGTGATCAAAGAAGGGAGAGAGAGGTCTGGGCCAACGCACAAGGCCAGCGTGTTGCGCTGCAAGGAAAAGGCAGCGCACTCCACAAGGGTGTGCTGTGCTGAGTCTTCGGTAGCACCACAATGGTGGCACTGAGCAGTCGGCTCACGCCCAATCCGATGCAGGTAACGGCCAAAGCAGCCGTGACCACTTATGATTTGCACCAGATGGTACGTGAGCGACCCGTGGCTTCTTTCCGCCCATGGCTTCAGCACGGGGAGCAATGCCTCTGCGGTTCTCCTAAGAGTTCCGGAGGCTGGCTCACCCAGGCTCTCTTGCCATAGGCGGAACATCTCTGCTTGTGCCCCTTCCAGGGCCATGGTCTGATATATATATAAACCTTCCCTGGGCCTATTCAAACACACACAGAAAATTTCGTCAGAATCGGTCAAGGCGTTTTTGAGTTTTAGCGAGACAAACGCACAGCGCGTTTCATTTTTATATATAAGAAGAAGAAGAAGAAGATTTCTTCTATTTTCTTTAGAATTCGTTCAATTTTTAACTAAGGAAATTTTTTTTAAATCTATTAATATAAAAACCTCATGTCACAGTGTTTCTTAAAGAATTCCTCCGAAGCGGCTTGACCGATTTTAATGAATTTTTTCTGTGTATATTTGGTAGGTCTAAGAGTAGGTCGTAGGCTATTTTTATACACCTAGATAATAACAGTAGCCCTCTTCAGAAGTTTTTTTTATTGCAACTAAGTTGGCAAACAAGCAAACTGCCCACCTGATGGTAAGTGGTAACAGTCACCTATAATATATGTGACTCTTGTGAGATTCGCAGCAAAACTGCAATACCTACAAGAACCACAGTGTACGTTGCCAACTTATGATATCAGATGTAAAGTCACGGTACCCAGTAATTTCACTGCCATTTCTTACCCATCAAACCGGAACACAGCAATGCAAGCACTGCTGCTTTGCGGCAGAAATAGGTAAGACGGAGCTACCCAAGCAGACAACCCTGGTACAGAGTAGTACTTCGGTAGTAAGTTTTTAAGTGTTGAGCTTTCTTATAATAAAAATATAAGGAAAATAAAAATTCCCACGGGAAAACAAAAATAACGCGGGCGACGTCGCAAGCGGAAAGATAGTATCTAATAAAACAACACCCACTGAATCTGAATGAGAAATGTATTGAATAGCTGATTTTTTCCCGCCATTTCAAGATTGGCCCCATAGTAAAAGTGCCTTTATGTCAGTAGTACCATTGGTGGTACAAGGGATACAACTTTGTGCTTAGTTTGCTTGTATGGATAAGTACGCAAAATTTTGACTCCTGCTTATTAAGTAACCCTGAATAGCTGAAGATTTCTGTGAGGATGAGAATCAGATATCTACCGACTCAGGCACATTTCAGCTAATATTTTACCTCTTAAGTTATAAACAAGTTTACAGAGTAGCACATTTATATCGGTCACTATGGGCAAGTCTGTAACTATAATACCGGCTACAGACTCACGCGAGAAGTGCGCGAGAACTTGCGCGAGAACCGAGAAGGTATCAACACTCAGCGATCTTCTCATTTACATTCTCGGTCGTGATCCGGAATGGACGACAGTGCTATACTGCCTTGTTATTGTGTGTGTTAGCACATTATAATCTCGTTAACACGAAAATTAAAAATAATATTAAGAAAAAAAGGCTCAGACGATAGAGGTTATTGACAAAGTACTTTTTTATAGAAAACGTTTTGCATCCCACAAAATGAGCTCTGCGTGAAAATATTCTTTAAACTTTAACTCGGTATGGAGGCGCCTTGTGACATTCAATGATCTGCTCATAGGAATCCGTGTCATCGATTTTAGTGACAAGAAAAACTTTTGCACATAGGCCGCTCCACGGCAGCGTTTATTTTAAATGAAATTCTCGGATTAATAATATTTAAGCTGTAAAATAGTCATTTCGTTGAAATAAAATTTTTGATTGAAGATCCACCTTCATGCATTTAAAGATTATATGCAGAAGGAAAACAGTACCAGCGGAAAAGAATAACTTTCCGCTCGCTAAAGACCTTGGAAAAATCTACTTTTAAAGCCAGTGTATTAAAAAATATTTATTTCATCAATATTCTTTTCATAACATCAAACATAATATCCGTCATCAGTCACAACAAGGTTACATCGCAAATAACTGTTGGGTTGTTCTTTTAATAAAACAAATTCTTTATAATTATATTTAAACGTATACGAGATGACAAGTTCCTTGGTGATATCAATCCTACTACTCTTGTAGGTACTTCCCTTAATCGCCGATTAATGAAATCTTATAGATCCATAAATAACTAAGTTCTGGACAAAATCGGCCTGCCTATTAATTGAAGGAAGCCTTTCGGATAAGCCGATAGAGACGAGACGTCAGAGCCGCGAGGGACTTTGGTTTTGGGGTCAAACCAACAGACGGATTTATGCTTAATTAATTTGCTCCCCACGTTCTCCAGGTTGGTCCTGAACAACAATCCCATTATTATAGATGACTAAAGGGTTTATTTTCTTTGAATTTCAATATAACATTATAAATTTTAAATTGCGAATATTAAAAAAATATTTTATTGTAAAGTTAGGATAATAGGCTAGTTGACCCTTTTTTAAAGTAGGGCTTAAAATATCCATAATTGTTGTATTAGACCATAGCACATGAATATCATTTTTTTCGATGGCTAAAAAGTGCAAAAAATCTATTTTAAATTAAGATTTTCAATTTTGGACCGAAAACACGGTCAGCCATGATAGTCTGTTCATTATCTGTGGCAATGACGTCAGTCTTATAGTAAACAAAGCACGGGGGCGAAATAACCTCACAAAAACAATGCTTTCTATTAAATATCACAAAATATAGTAAAACTGTATATGGAACGGGACAATAGAACAGGAATATAGAATTACCTCTTCAAAGACTCCAGGAAATCTGTGGATTAGACGTACCCAGTGATATAGACACGCGAAATATTTGGTTAACACTCGCTTAAAGAAATCCTGTAACTATCTACTGAAACTCAAATGTATTTTTGCGAAAATCACATTAATGTAAGTACTATAACTGAATAACTCAATCTGTAATCTGTATAGGTACTTCAGTTTCAACTTAAACAAAATAGAAGTTTTTAGGTTGTATGTAAAATCAAATCTGTATGTAAATTAATTAAATTTTTATCTTTCAGTTAGAATAAAAACTGACTGCAGCCAACCAAATTTTAACTTGACCAGAAAACTTAGAGAAAACTTGACCATTCACGCCTTTTTGATTTAATCTAAGTTATACACTGACACTAGATGATGTTTCAAAGAAAAGAATATGTACTTATGTCCAATTGAATAATGATGTAATTGAATATTAATTAAAAAGTATGTAATACAAACAAAAATATCAAAGTTTCATAATGAATATATTTATCTAAACAACTTTTACTTGAATTTACTGAGTACCTATTTAAAATTTGTTGCTTTCAGTGGTTACTTAATGAGAACTATTGTGTACTAACCTGTTCTCCTCTTGACAACGAGATTGATAAGGCAGTAAAAGTTGTGCAACATAATACAAGGCAGTGCATGCTCAGCCACAACATCAAAATGTGGCCCGTCAACTAGAACAACATTATGTCAACAAAATAACTCAAGTATTCATATACCAAAGCACCATAGAAGTAAATAGGTCCAGTTTGGTAAAACTGAAAGATGTTATATCTTCACTGATTAAACCTGCTGGCCACCATGGCTGGTAAATTTCAGAACAGCTTACGCAAGAATATGCAAGTTATCCATTTTAAAGCCGTATACAAATATATTAAATGTGATTGGTGTGTTGTCAGCCTGTGCTCTTCCTAATTTACAAGACTCTTCTTATTAAATAAATAATATAAAGAATTTTTTTTTCCTTTACTTTATAAGTACATAACTAACATCTAAAGATGACATAATAAATTTTTGTACTACATTAGTCATTATGTTCTTCACAAAAAAAAATGTTCTATGTTTATTTGACAATAATGACTGTTGAATCAAAATATTTTAATTTGAAATACATGTATTTTATTTTTCCGTTACACCTTAAAAGATTTATAATATTTTATAGGTTTGTTGCTCATATTTATCATTGTTACTCAAATATAGTATATGTTCCAAAAGTACAAATAGGTTGAATAGAGTTAGATCAAATTTATTAATTTGTATATATTGCCTTAAGGTCGCAGGTAATAAAAGTCAAAATAATAGTAAAGTGATTTATTATGAAGTAATACTTTCATATAATTTAGGAAAAATGTAGTATAGTTTCCAAAATGACACTATTTGATCAATAAGTTTTTTGACATACAGATTGTTAGAACAAATACCCATTATAGCTAATATTGTCACCTTTTGAGTGTTTTCAAAATTACATACTGCTAGCAACACAAAAGTATATAAGTTTTGCTTTAGCACAAAACATCTGCATCTATACTTGAGTTAAGCATACTGTTCACAGTTTTCCGTCTTTGATAATTAACATTTTCTTCAGTAAAAGAGCATGACAATTTTGTATTAATCTAATTTTATGGATACCGTTTGTTGAATAGACTATTACAGGGTATTAATCAGAAATGAGGTCACATTTTGCAAATTTCAACCCAAATCTTCATCTTTCAACTTTTATCCACATTTCATTATACTCGTAGGTGTCTGCAAGATTTCCCAACAAAAGAACCATCATGTGTTATGCACTGGCTGCTACAGCACATGGAAGCTGTTATTGTTTATAACGAAGGTCGAACTAAAGAGCACTTCTGTATTGATGATTCGTGGTTTAGTTTTCTATGCACTTTATTCTTTCTTCATTGAAGAGGTGTTTTATTTTTTAAGAAATATGTCACAATCTGTGTCTGTGAATGTATATATATTTTTCCTCCCAGTAATTTTCTTCATGCTTGACAAATGAACAACTGCCAATCTTTCTCTTTTTATGTTCATTTACAAATTCTTGCAGTACTACACTGGTATTTGACACATGATCCTGATGTTTTCTTTTCAACATTTCTCTTGAAGTAAATACTTTTAGTGTTTATTTGACTTTTGAGAGATAGAATTCTATCCAATAGCATTCAACTGCTGTACAAAATAGCTCCTCACTGTGATGGTGCAACCACACCAAAAATGCATGTTTGCAACTCTCTTCTGCCGCGTGACAATCTTGACAAGTACACTTGTAACCTGTTCTTCATTATAACAGTATTGAAACTGTACTTATATTGTTTAGAGCGATACACAAAGAATCTCTTGACCATCAATCTGTCTATTTTCGGACGATTTGTACTATCTGCTCTCACAAATCCAACATCAATAGTTGATTTTGCTATTAATACAAATAATTTACGATATTTACAAATATAATAACGGAGGCTTGGACGATTTTTGCCAGTTTTAGGAAAGAATAGTGCAAATCGACGAGTTGTTGAATCAAATTTGACATTTCTTTGTTTACTATATGAGTGACGTCACGGCCCTGACCACAGGATATCAAAGCGTTTACGGCGTGAGATAAAAAAATATTATTTCTAGCATTTTCAAATTAAAATTTTACAGTAATCATTCATTGTTATTTATTAAAATCGGTATATTGTGGAACCTTATGCCAAATACTGTTAGAAATAAACAATATTTTAATAAATTTTGATATGAGTCAACTACCCTATTGTCACAATATACAGGACGCATCAGGACACGGTAGTAGAATGATTTAAATATTAATAAAAAATAACTAAAATATTCAATTAATTTAGTAAAATATGTAAAAAATACTGCACTAGCTTAGTGCAGTATTTTTTTTTGATATTTTTTATTTGATTTTTAATTTTTTATCTAGTATGGATGTGTCCTGAAGTGTCCTTTAAATTTTACAGGGTGATAAAAAAGTGACCCTGTATACAAATAATGGTGATCTAATACAAGTTTATGGTACTGAGCTTTGAATTTGTTTCAATCAGTTTTTTATTTATGGCGTAATTAAAATTTAAAATGTTATATTTTGCATGTTTTTATGAACAATATTGGTATCCAACCCGATAACTAGAGTGAATAAGAATGTGATTAAAAAATTCATCATTCAAAATATTATTTTAAATATATTTAAAACAAAATCTACTACTATACTACTACTAACAAAATCTAATCTGTTACTATTATTAACGTAAACCTGGCAAAAACGTATTTGGATGAAATTTGGCAGACAGATAATTCCTAATACGTTAGAAAAAACTTAATAGTATATGATACATTTTACTACAAAATGACCCTATCCAGAAACCGATGCAGACTGATTCGATTAATTAGAATTAGTTTTAGAATATGTCATAGAACGTCACTTTTCACAATACATTACCTGACTAAGGTCCAATTTCACCAATATTTAAACAGGCGATTAGTTAACTAACAAACAAGTTTTTGACATTTCACTGATACGATAAGTGTCAAAAGCGGTTGTTAGTTAACTCTAACCGTCTGTTTAAATGTCGGTGAAATTCGACCTTAGGGGCTTAAAGATGCCAATATCCGGTAGGTTTAAAACTTTGTTATAGATTTGTTTGGTGGTTAATGTGACCATATCTCCTTAATCGTAATCAGTTCAATTTAGTAAATTGAACATTTAATACAAAATTTTTAATTGAAATTTATTCAAACTATTATAGGCGTCGGTATAATTTTTCGATGAGGAGTGTCCAGATTGAAGACTTTAATTTGCCTAGTGTATAGGTACACTGAAAATTCTATGTAGTGTAAGTTGATTTACAATGGAAGGTGTCCAGACCCAAGCCCTCCCTTACCTACGCCAATGCAAAGTATACTCAAAACAGAGCAATATTGTTAAAGTAACTATATCTGCAATTATGACATAGTTTTGAAAATGCAGGGGCAATTTGCGGCGTTGCGGCGCCGGCGTTCTCGAACGTAGTGGGGAGTAGATGTTAATTATGGTAAGAATCTTGAATGAAGCGTAGGATTCAAGTCTACCCAAGGAGTCTTTTTCCCCACTTTTGTCCCCTAGGAGCATACTCTACTTTATTACCTACTGAGAGGTTAAAAAAAGAAATTATAACTTCAATTAAAAGTAAGTGTATTAAATGAAAAATTGAATGTTTTTTTATTTGTTCAGTTAAGGAAACTTAATGTAATGTTTTTATTTGGTTTGTTTAGCTAAAGGGAGCTACAGTTGTATAAAAGTAGAAGTCTGACACACGGCTTGATCTAAAGATGGCTTTATCCAACAGTGAACGATTTGGTCTAGTGTGTTACGGCCTTACAAATAAAAACTTATACCGAGGATAATCCTCGGAATATTATTTGTAAGGCCGTTAGATTATTCGTTAATGGAAGATAGATACATAAAATTGTATTTTGTCAAAAATGATCTCTTTCCTTTAGTGTGTTATATGACCAACATGTCATTAGTAATCATTCATTACTTCCCAGAATTTGGTTTTTATAAGCGACACTATGTTCGCATACTACAGGATGTATTTCCTTAACAAATACGGCATAAAAAAATTAATGATGCCGTTTTTGTTTTTATCAAAATCGGTCCCGTGACCAACTTGAGTATTTTTTAATAGGTAAATGTAATATTTTTGGATTTGGTCAGAAGGCACACTAAAAAAATCACCCGGTTTATAATAGGTAAGTAAAATTGAGCACGGACCATAAGTGGAGTAAACATAATTTAAAAAAAGTTTCACTTAAAAAAACGAAATACGCGGACGTGGAGATAATGCTTAAAAGTGCTAGCGAGCATATGATCCTTACAGCTACATTAAAAATTTATAAGGGAAGAACTGACAGCATCGGAGGGCAGCACAGCTAGGCGGTTGCTATTCACTGATGGAATGTTTGATGTCATTTGCTAATGGCAATGGTAGTATGGGAGAGGTGTAGTCCCAGTAGGATTATAGATGACAGTGTTCGGGTCAAACTCCGTTGGCAAAACCGAAATGGTATTATCATTGTATTATGCCGAAATACCTCGTTTACATATAAAGCTTATAAAAACTAAGTACAGGGGGGTTAGACAAGTGGCAATCGTTTCATAGCGAAACGATGAGATAACGAAAACAAATTCCTAGCCAACGCAAGGATTAGCGATCGCTGCGTCGAATTGTTCTTTTTGTAATAAAACGACATATTGGTTATTTATGTACTCAAAACTGAGCAGCAATAGAAAATAAATGGTAAAATAAATGATTAAAATTTTGTATTTTCATTACATTTTTATAAAAAAATTGTTGTTTTGAGTGTATATCAAAGTTACGAAATAACAATTCACTACCTTCTTCATTTATTTGTTGCGAATCAATTTGTCTACCAACTTACATATCGATGACTTTAATCGATTCGCCACGTTATTTAGCGATGGCATATGTCAATCCCATACATTTTGTTTTTATCGAACTTCGTTATCGTTTTTGAATTGTTACTTTGTCTAGGCCCCCTGATGTACCTAATTTCTAAATTAGTGTATCATGAATTAATAATCAGAGGCATGGATTAAAAGAAATAATATAGCGTTAACGCACATACATAAAATATATTACAAATTGTAAAATAAACATTATTACCTACTTTATTTGATCTGTGAGAACTCAGTGCCAAGCCATATTTATGTACATATGTTAAGTATGTCTTGGCCTAGGTATTATTTTGGATAGGCTAAGTACGTTTGGTAGAGTTCGTCCACCAGAGGCCCAATTCTACTAATAAGTTACAGCCGAATCGAAACTGAACCGTTGCGTTCGACCAATCGGAGCGCGTATATTGACTCTCAACTGTTCGATGAGATGATAATGTGGCGTTCTGATTGGTCGACCGCAACGGTTCAGTTTCGATTCGGCTGTAACTTATTAGTAGAATTGGGCCTCAGGATCCCTTGGCCCAACCCCATAGGGGATCCCCTTGAACTCGTCAAGTTCATCAGAATCTGAACACCAGCGCTAAGCTGCACACACAGTATAAGCAAAAAAATGGACTGAACATGACATTTTTTTACAAGCCATTTACTTCGAATTGGCCGTTGTCGACCGTTACAAAATAAGGTCAGTATCGCTGACATTTTCTTAACTGGCACGCATTTTGTAAATGTATTGGACTTGTTTTATTTGTATTTAAACATGTTTTAATATACAGGGTGTAACTGAACACCCCAATAACATTTAAAGATATGTATCCATCAGAAGTAGAGATTCTGTAGAAAAAATATTAGGGCTAACAAACCTACTTTTTTTTCCCATACAAACTAAATAAATTATTTTTTGTTATTAAGCCCTACGTAAGCGTACGAGGAATACTACGCTCACATCATATAAACTAAATAAATTATTTTTTGGTATTAAGTGCCGAAAGCCCTACGTAAGCGTACGAGGAATACTACGCTCACATCTGTCACGTGTCATTTTGTGTTTAAATTTCTTTTGTGTTAAGAGCTGATCATGGTTGTCGCTTGAAAGTTTTTGCTTTCAGTTTAAAATCAAATAACTCTGAAAGTATTGGGGTGCTAGGTCTCAGACAAGCACCGAAGGTCCATTTAGTATCTAACTTATATGCCCCTTAACTGTTATTGGGGTGTTCAGTTACACCCGGTATAAATAAATAAATATTTAATTTAATTCCTTTTAAATTTTTTGAAAATCGAACCACAAATGGCGGAACTATCAAAGAACATGCATAAAAAATAGATACAGCCGAACATAGAACCTCTTCCTTTTTCGAATTCGAATAAAAATAATCGCGGCCGCGTACCGGGGGATGCAACTTTGATAGCCCTTCCACAAGGTGGACCGACGATTTTGTGAAGGTCGCGGAGATCCCCCCCTATGTACAATAGTGGGTCTCTCTTAGCTAAGATGAAGTGAAGAGATAGAAACATGAACAAAAACCTACACCAATCCATCTGGCCAGCAGGATGGTGTAGTAGGCCAATCCCTCCTCGTAGACATATACGGGTTCAAATAGCATTAGAACTTTAAATAGTATTAGCACTAAACTACTGGAAGAAGTATTCGATGCAATACACGATTAAACGAGTAGGTATACCTAACAATTCTTCCTTAGGTGTATTATTAATGCTATCCTTTTTTCCTGTTTCCCTATTTAGGATGTTAATAGTTAATACATATTATTACTCGATGGATTATAGTGAGTTAATGAGCCAAATATCTTATAAGACGTAGGAAAAGATTTCTTTCAATTAGTTATTTGGAGAATAATGGACGCTGGAATAGAAAAGCCACTTATTGATTAACACATATAATTTGAGCTAAGATATCGATGGCATATTTATTAATGACCTTTAACAGTGACTTTTACCTTACTGGCAAAGTGCTTCTGGATTTTGTTTGACTTTAGTGGGGTTTTCCATCTGAATTGATTCCCTTTAAAATATATAACAAAAAATAAAAACCGACTTCAAAAACACTGAAAAGTTAAAAAAAAATAAGAATAGGTACAGACAACATCACACTTCTATATTGAAGTCGGTGCCATTATTATAGATAAGTAGGTATATATATATATAGTGAATTAGTCATTATTTATGGTTTCTTTTCAAATATTGATGGGCAGCACAAAAGAACGGAGAGCAGGAGACAGGTGATACGTGGAGTGTGTAATTCCCATTCCTACATTTATCCAGAGAATAACCGTGAATAAAGAATCAACTTATTACTGTTTAATAAAAAGAACATTTTATTTTTGAGAATGGCACTGAAAGTGACTTTCATTTCAAAAAATTAAAAAAGGGCATTGGCGCGAAGTCTTTGGAATTGCACTGTTACAAATTGAATTAGTGACCGTAATTTATTGAGTATTGTATTGGTTTATTTTATCCTAGTGAAAAGTAGAAGCCGAGTTATAACGTAGTTTTAGCGCCGTGTGTTAAGCGCTAAAACTGCGTTATAACTTGGTTTCTATTTACTCCTACGCTAAAGTCCGGGAATAAAATTACCTCTTATATAATGGATAATTTTAGCTCCTTGTTAATTGGGTATACTTATGTCAACATGTAAATTTTACAGACCTTTCAGATTGTAATCTACAATCACATTTGTTAATATAAAAATTAAGATATGTCATTAGAGTACTTAACTAATGTATATAATTACTAATGTAATAATTAAATTAGTTATAGCGGCTATCTTAGGTAAGTAGCTCCGTCTTACCTATTTCTGCCGCAAAACAGCAGTGTTTGCACTGCTGTGTTCCGGTTGAAGGGTAAATATGGCATTGAAATTACTGAGTACCGTGACAACATCTTAAGTCACAAGTTGGCAACGTACACTGCGGTTCTTGTGGGGGTTGCAGTTTTGCTGCGAATCTCACAGGAACCACATGTATTATAGGTGACTGTTACCATTTACCATCAAACCAATTTTCGGTGGAAGTTCGCATTTTTTTTTTTTTTATTTCATATAAAATTACAATGTTCCTTATTTTATTGTCTGCCAAACTGAAGGTTCAGTTTGTCGGCAGAGTTCCCGTAATCGGAATCACATTCTGGCAAAACATTATAATATTATCCTTATTAAAAACTAGACCTAAATAGTACAATCATTATAATAATAAACTAAAAACATTATAACCTAAATAGTAACTCATGAGGCGGAATCTCAGCTCGAGCCGAAGGTGAGGGCAAAATGAAGCCGAGCGTGTGTAGCCAGTATGCGAGCGTGTAACGTGTGACGTTTTACGGCACACTTGTTAGGAAAAATACCTGATAGACTAAATTTTGTTTTTTTTTTTAGTAGCATGGTAATGTACATCATATATTTTTTTTAGTTTTATCATTCTCTATTTTAGAAGTTACAGGGGGGGGGGGGGGGGGGAGACACACATTTTACCACTTTGGACGTGTCTCTCGAGCAAACTATTCAGTTTAGAAAAAAGATATATTAGAAACCTCAATATCATTTTTGAAGACCTATCTGGTGGTGCCCAAAGTAGACTCCACCACGTCGGCGTTTCGCCGAATAATGAGTTCAAACCGACTACCAGATTCTAGAAAACACTGTGGCTTACCCCTATTCCATTTGGTCTCCGTATGTAGCCGGAGGATTTCCTGAGCTAGATCGAAGGAAGCCGCGGCTCCCGAAGGGTTGGTGTCAATCCAACGATGGAGACCGGAGCACTACATAGGCCTATTAGGCCACCATCACTCACTTCACCGTTAAAACTTTGCCACTATTCACCGACACTAAAACTTGGCGGATCTTCGCACTCACAAATTAGGTGCGCCGCGCAAAACCTAACCTATTTCAATGTCATTACATTCGATTCGACTGACATGTTACATGCGGCCGGCCGCCACAGGCTCTCACTGCACAGACTATAATGCAGTGTTGCCACTCGCTCTTCCTCGAGCGTAAACATCCCCCCGCTTTGGACAGTCCCGGACTGTCCGCCAAATCAGTCTAAGGGGAGGCGAGAAAGAGTAGCGACCGCGCGCTTCAAAACAGAATCCCCAACTAGGACCTCGGCAAACCTGGGCACACCATCAGACCCTAGAGTAAGTTGGACAATGCGTCCGCGACGCCAACGTAGGGGTGGCAGGCCATGTTACCCCCCTACGGGAGAGTGTGGATCCGATCTCAATATTATTTTTATCTAAAAATTCACAAACTTCTCTTATATGTCTATCAGTGCCCTTGAAGTTCGTCCCACAATCGGACCGAATTAGAGAAGGCAGTCCCCGGCGGGAGACAAATTTGCCTAACGCTGCTAAGAAAGCGTCCATGGTGAGTGCACTCACCACCTCCAAATGAACGGCTTTAGTGGCCAAACAAACAAACACACACAAGTAAGCCTTTTCAGTCTTAGCATTACGGAGTCGCGACATTTTTATAGTGAATGGTCTCGCGAAATCAGTTCCAACTCCTAAGAAGGTCATCGATTCATTCACACGATCAGCAGGCAAATCACCCATTTGGGGCTGCATCGTCTCGGGGCGTAAACGATAGCAGGGCAGACATCGAAAGATAACAGATCGGATTATTCTTCGCGCTGACAAAATCCAAAACTCCCGTTGGAGGAGCGCGGTCAATGCATTACATCCGGCATGAACATTCTTCACATGGCGATCAATGATCAACAATCGCACCAATGGTCCGTCCTTGGGAAGCAACAGGGGATGACGTGATCTATAAGGCAAGTTAGCGTGCCTCAATCGGCCTCCTACACGCAACAATCCCTTATCATCCAGAAAGGGAGTCAAACGCACCAAGGGTCCCTTTAATTTGGACGACACAAATCTTTGTCCTGAGGCCGGCGACAATTTCGAATAAATCTTCTTATACAAGCGGTCACGCCGAGCAACTTGTCCAGAGAACTGTAGCGGTCTAATAAAAATTCCCGCTCTGGAGCCGCCATAGTCTCGACAGCGTGAACACGCAAGCCCGGATTTGGTACCTTCACCACAGCTGGTGTGGAAGGCCAAGACGGCTGTAACAACCATTCGGGACCCCACCACAGAGTGTGGTCAATAAGCTGAGGGGCTTCGCTGCCACGTGATGCACAGTCAGCAGGGTTTATTTCACCTGGCACGTGGCGCCAAATCAACGTGGCCTTCGAGGCCTGTATTTGGGATACCCGATTGGCCACAAATAATTCCAGGGAGTGGACGGAGTTCTTAATCCAACATAGGACAACCTGACTGTCGGACCAAGCAAAGAACGACTCAAAGTCCACACTACGTCCCAGGGTGTCAACAACGTGGTTCATCAAACGAACCAGAAGAGTAGCTCCAGACAATTCTAACTTCGGAATCGTTAATCGAGTTCGAAGTGGAGCAACCTTACTCTTAGCAATTAGCAAGTGGAGCTTAACAGCTCCTCTATCATCGACCGTCCGGATATATACGACGGCTGCGTATCCACTCTCAGATGCGTCACAAAAACCATGAAGGCTGGCCGTAAACCGTCCCTTAGGCAGTATATGTCTAGGGATACTAACACGGTTAATGTCGGGGAGAGACGACATGAAGGACTCCCAATCTCGCAGCAAATGGCCCGAGAGGGGCTCATCCCACGACACTTCGGCTGACCAAAGTTCCTGTAGGAAGCATTTCATCCAAAACACTACGGGGCTAATCCAGCCATTTGGGTCAAAGGTACGAGCTACTGTAGACAAAACCAACCGTTTCGTCCAGACCTTGGGGCTTGGCAGCTCCAATCGATAGGTGAACGTGTCCTGGACAGGTCTATATTGCACTCCCAAAACAGACAATAAATCTGGAGTGTTGGCATTCTCAAAAATATGAGGCTTCTGCTGGTGGTCGTCTGGCAAATCACACAAAAGCTGAGGTGAGTTGGACATCCACTTCCTCAGTTCATAACCACCAGCCCCGAGAAGAGCAATTAGTTCATCTCGCAAAATCAAGGCTTCCTCAACACTAGAGGAGCCCGTACAAATATCATCCACAAATGCATCCTCCTTGAGAACCAAGGATGCGCGAACCGCTCACGTTCAGCGAGTTCCACAAGTGAGCGAATTGCCACAAAGGGGTTCGAACGCAAACCGTATGTATTGGTGTTCAGCTCGTAGACTAGCATGGGATCTCTGGGATCCTCCCTCCATAATATGAGCTGATATCGTCTATCGTCCGGGTGAATCACAGTCTGCCGAAACATCATCCGGATATCGGTCACAAAGACGACGGCATGGCGACGAAAGTTGGTCAATACATCACCCACCTCTTGGTGCAACTTCGGTCCAGCATGCAGACATTGATTCAGCGAAACTCCGGTAGACGTAGGAGCTGACCCATCAAAAACAACGCGTATCTTCCCGGTGGAAGTTTTCAAAACCGCGTGGTGAGGAAGAAAATTATGTTCCTCGTTTCGCCAGTCCAGTCGCGAGACCGACATGTGCCCCAGTTGCTCATATTCTCGCATGAAGTCGACATACTTCTGTTTGAAGTCGGAGTTCCTACTCATACGACGCTCCATGGACAGCAGCCGCTTCTCGGCCAACGGCCGGGAGCTGCCAAGTGAGGGGCGAACTGACAAAAAGGGCAAACGAGTGATCAGCCGTCCCGAGTGAAGGCGACCTGTATTGTTCTGGTAGAACAACTCACACTCCTCGTCTAAGGGGTTCACTCGCTTCACGGTAGGTGGCTCTTCCACCTCCCAAAACCGTTGAAGGACATCCGATAAGGTGGAGCTAACAGTTATGTTACTGTCCACCGATGGAGATGGTGGGTTCTGCCTAACTGGTCCCATCACTACAAACCCAAGCGATGTAGATAAGGCTACCAGCCCACCCTTCTGTAACTCTCTCCTCTTCCCACAATACACTCGGCCTAGAACATCGGCACCGAGCAATAAGTGAATCGGACCGGTTCGGTGGAAGGAAGGGTCAGCCAAGGTCAATCCTGATGTCGCATCAACGACAGCGCGCGAAACGTGCTGTTGCGGAAGCTGACCAACAACCTTCTCAAAAACAATCGCGGTAGCGCCAATTTTGGGCGCTGAAGAGAAGTGGGGGGAGAAGCAGAACAAAACCTGACCGATCGGATCCGGGATCCGCAGGTCTCCGATTCCCCGTACCGATTCAAGGTATGGAGATGTGTTCAAACTCAACTGCCGGACCAGCCAGCTGGAGGCAATGCAACCCTGAGCTCCCGTATCCAAAAGGGCGCGCACTAAAACAAAGGCGCCCCTCGGGCCCCACACCTGTACGGAGGCTGTTGGTAACAGCACCTGCTCCTGTGGGGGGGTTGCAGCCGACAGTTGGTTTAATGAAAATCCTCCCGCATTCCCCGCAACGGGGGGGAAGGGGGGTTCAAGGAAAAATGCGTGCGCGGCGGAGGAGTAGGGCGCTCAAGGCGCTCGAGCGGGTCCCAATCCGGCACGTACACACCCCGACCAAAGCTGCATCGGGGGGCCGGGCGGTGCCCATGATGGGCGAAGGTTGGGGGAGCCCGTGACAAACGAGGTCTCTCCATCATAGGGGGAGAGAAGCGTATCGGCTCCCGGCGTGGCTCCCTAATAACCGCGGCCCAATCTCGCGGTGGCGCCTCAGAAGCGTCGCGTCGATCCCCCCCGCCCGTAGGGGGGGTGGGGCGCCCAATCCTCTCACGGGAGGGGGGGCGCCTCTCCAATCTCCGCGGAGGGGTGGCACGCCCCTCCGATCTCCTCGGAGATGTGGGTGACCTACGAGGGCCCCCGCCCGTGTGCGAGTCCCTCTCTCTAACCACCTCACGAGTGTCCCTACTGTTGAAGCACAAAAGGGGGTGATGGGCCCCTCCACAACAGTAGCAATCTCGTGGGTGGGGGCAAGCCGATGCCATATGAGCCCCCAGGCAGCGGTAGCACCAATTCCGCTGCTTGGCCATATTCCTACGCCCCTCGGTGCGTAGGCCAACAAATTTGGGACAGGCCGGCAAACGATGGCCATCGCGCTTGCAACACTTGCAAGGCTTCGGCCTCTCCCCGTGTGGAGAGTTCTGCCGCACTGCAGTATACTGCTTGTACGGGCGGCGCTCTCTCCGTGGCGCTGCCCGGGTCGCCTCATAGCGGCCTGTACTCGGTCCCGGTATAGGAGCCAGATCCAAGTAGTCGGTCATCCGACACTCATCCTCCAAAAATCTGAGGAGATCCGAAAAGGGGGGTAGGTACGAGGCACTATTGCCCCCATACCTTTGTTCAAAGCGCCCCTTCATCTCCATGGGAAGCTTATTGAGGATGAGGTGGAGCAATATGAAGGACCACTGGTCCACCGGTAGGTCAAGTCGTTTGAGCGCGTTAATAGCGCTTAGCAGTGGGTTCAAAATCTCCTTCCTCAATGAGGAGACCCGCGATACTCGTGGCAGCCCTAAAATGGCAGCCACATGTGTGTCCGCTAGCAAGCGAACATTCTGATACCGGGCGGTCAACAGCGCCCTTGCAATCTCATAACTGTCATCGTTGACAGGTAGATGCTGGACAAGCACACCAGCCTCTCCACGTAAGGCAGAGAGCAAATAGGCCAATTTCTGGCTAGGGAACAGGTCGTCCCTCGAGTGGACCAGGCTATCAAAGAGGTTGATGAACCCCATCCAAGCAGCCATGTTCCCATCAAAGGTTAGGATGTCCAAGGTGGGCAGTCTGCCCAGCAAGCCGGCCGGGGTAGGCTTGACCTCCCCGGGCGTGCACGACTCACCCCTCCGGGCTAATAGGATAGCCTGAGCCTTGTTTATAATCACATCCGCCTGTTCAAAACATTGATCATAATCGGCATTAAATTGCTCGACTGCCCGCAACTCAGCGGCACCCTCGGCTGGGTGGTCGAGCAGATATTGTTGATGAACGATGAAAAGCTGCTCCAATTCCTTCAAGCGAGCAGGTACTCCCTCATGCTATATTAAGTTACGGAAAGAGCGTGCATGGCTAATAGATTCATTAGACATTTATGATTCCAAATTGAAAGAGAGTGGAGTATGTATGATAGGGACGTTGAAGAACTCAATAATACTATAAAAAACTTACACCACTCATTGTCAACCATCTCTGAAAATTATCAAACTGCTCAAAGTGATATTGAAATGTATATTCAGTCTATCAGAGAGCTAGCCACACTTTGTCAACATAATGAGGACCGTTACCAGTCCCTTCTTGACAAACAACTTTGGAACCCAAGTAAGAATAATTCAATAAAAGAATGCAATCTCACAAACAGTAAAAATGCACCCAGTCATACATCCTCCACTCATAGTAATGTATGTCAGCCACCTGTCAATGAGCAATCTAGTTTTCACTGTAAAGAGAAGTCTCAGTCTAATCCAAAATGCATTATTTTTTGTGATGACATTGGCAAAGGTATGGGCCAGTTATTGACAAATCAGTTAAATTTAAGTGTCATCAATTATTGTATGCCTGGCTCAAGTTTCCATGATATTACAAATAAAATTTATAGTTATAAGTTTGACATTAATGACAACCTAGTAGTAATCTTGGGAAATAGGGGTAATTTGAACAAAAAAGCACTAAACATGTTTTGTTCTCATTTAAATAATTTGTGTGTAAATCAAATAATAATGTTTACCCTTCCCTATCATAACAGGTTGTCACAACATGAAAATAATATTAGGTATAAACTTAATTTGACATTAGACTTAATGACAAATTATTCAAATAAAATCCATATTATTGACTATAACAAACTGACAATTGTTAGAGATAATGCTTATTTAACAAATGATAGATTATATCTATCAATGTTCTTAAAAAAACAATTAGCTATTTCGCTAAGATTTTATTTTTTAACTTTAGCCAAAAACATGGCTATAAACTCTTTCTCTGACAATGCTTTTATTGAGCAGCCCACTCACAGTAGTCAAATTGCTCCTATTAAGCAATACTCCTGTGATAATAAAACGACTGTCAGTAATAGTACTGATGATAATTTTTACAATTTTTTAAATTAAGTAATGAGACAATAGAGACATCCTCTTGCTTATCATTAAGTAGAAAAGATACAGTAAACTTTGTAAGTGATAATATATTGCAAAACCCATTTAATAACAAAGATAATGTAAATCTCATCAACCTGGTGCACCAGAACATTCAAGGAATGTCAGGCAAGGATCTGGAAGTGGAATTATTTTTAAACTGAAGTAATGTTGACATTTTTTGTGTAACTGAACATTGGCTTAAAAGCCATCAGTTTATATTTAATTTCAGTAATCATTTGGTTGGTAGTTTGTTCAGTCGAGAAAAGGCAATTCGTGGTGGTTCTTTAATAATATTAAATAAAAAGCTGAAATTTAAGGATCGTAAGGATATTGTGAGCCTTTCGATTGAGCGAACAATAGAAATAGCCTGCGTGGAGCTGGACCAGATTATTGTATTAAGTGTATACAGGCCTCCTTCAGGATTATATGACCTTTTTGAAGATATTATGGATGAAGTATTGAAAAAAGTGTGTAGTTCCACGAAACAAACCATTGTTTGTGGTGATTTTAATATTAATTTATTAGAAAATTCTAGTTTATCTATTAGGATTAAAAATCTGTTTTGGTCATAGAACCTTGTAAACTTATTTTTGGAGCCAACCAGAATAACTCAGTCGTCTGCCACATGCATTGACAATATTTATACAAATATTGTTCCTTTAGCAAAAAGAGTTTTTAATAATTTATAATCTGACCATTCTGGGCAAATTGTTACCATTCCATTTAAACGTAAATGCATAGAAAAACAGAATATCACTGTTGTGCCAAAAACTGTTGGTCGCTTAGAACGGCTGAAAAATAAGATTGGTATTAAATTAAATTATATAGGTTATGAAGAAAACCCAAATAAATTATATGAATTTTTTTTTCATACATTTTGTTCTGAATTTAAAAATATTTTTGTTCTAAAGACTATGTCCGTTAATGGTACTTTAGCTTTTAGTGAATGGGCTACACCAGGCATTCACAAAAGCAGAATCAAACTTTTTGAACTTTATAATGAACGTTCATTTAATACTAGTGATGAGTTTAAACTTTATGTGAAAACTTATCCCAAAGTATTCAAAAAAGCGTGCAAGCTTGCTAAATCTAATTATTTAAGCTCAAAAATAAAAAACAGTAATAATAAAATTAAAATGACATGGAATATTATAAATAATGAAACTGGAAAAGCGAAAACTACTAATAATCAATATTGTTTGAATATTGACGGTAAGAAGGTAACAGTTGACACAGAAGTAGCTGCAGAATTTGAAAAGTTCTTTACTGACATTCCAGTCTCAATCACAAAGTCATTGGATTCCTCCCCCGCTATTGCTGAATCTATAATGAAAGATCATGTTGAAGCTTGTGATGATAAATTAAAATTTGTACACATTAGTGGAATGGATATAATAAAATCATTTAAAACTTTGAATATGAAGAAAACTGCGGATCTGTGGGGCAATTCCGTTGATGTTACTAAATCCGTAATTGAAACAATAGCTCCAATACTTGCTAACATTTTTAATGATTGCATTGACTGTGGTGTATTTCCTGATCTAATGAAGCTGAGTAAAATTATTCCTTTACATAAATGTGGTAGCACATCAGACCCCAGTAATTTTAGACCTATCTCTGTGCTACCTACCTTTAGCAAAATTTTTGAAAAAATAATGTTGGAGCAAATGCAAATTTATTTTAATAGGAACAATCTTCTACACTCTAAACAATTTGGTTTTAGGAGGGGTCGCTCAACAACCGATGCTGGTGTTGAGTTAATACAACATATATTTGAAGCCTGGGAAGACTCACACGATGCGTTAGGCATTTTTTGTGATTTGTCTAAGGCATTTGATTGCGTTTATCACGAAACCTTGATCAGAAAATTACACCACTATGGATTTCGTGATACTGCACTGGATCTTCTACTCTCTTATCTAAGTGGAAGGATTCAAAAAGTAGACGTCAATGGAAAAAGGTCTCAAGGTTCCGCAGTTAAAATGGGAGTTCCGCAGGGTTCGATTCTTTGTCCTTTTCTATTTCTTATATATGTCAATGACCTCCCTGATTTTGTACAGGACAGGCATGAGATAGTGTTATTTGCAATGATACTTCACTTTTATTTAAAATTAAAAGAGGATTGCAAATGAATGACGATGTAAATAATTCTATCTCAAGAATTGTTCATTGGTTTAATGTAAACAACCTGTCACTTAATGAAGGGAAAACAAAATGTATAAAATTTGTTTTACCCAATGTAAAAGAGGTTCACACCACTGTAAAAATAAAGGATATAGGTGTTGACCTCGTGGACACCACAGTATTTCTTGGGATCACACTTGATTCTAAGCTGCAATGGGGCCCACATATGGATAAATTGTCAAAGAGACTTAGTTCTGCAGCTCACGCTGTATGGAAAATACGTCAGTTGACTGATGTTGATACAGCAAGACTTGTATATTTTTTTCTTACTTTCATAGTTTGATGTCATATGGCATTTTATTGTGGGGAAATGCTGCCAACATTCAGATCGTTTTTGTGCTCCAGAAAAGGACTATTTGAGCTATCTATAACCTTAAAATGAGAGACTCTTTGCGAGAAAAGTTTAAAGAAATTGGTATTATGACAGTAGCGTCGCAATATATTTATGAGAATCTAATATATGTTCGTAAAAATATTCATTTGTTTTGTAAAAATAGTGATATTCATTCAGTTAATACTAGACAAAGGAATGTTAGCTTTACCAAATACCAGGCTCCAAAAAATCAATAATTCTTTTAGAGGCCTGTGTATACGTTTCTACAATAAAATCCCAAGTTGTATACAAGAACTCAGCTTAAACAAATTTAAAGTTGCAATCAAAGATGTACTTATTAAAAAAGCATATTATAAAGTGTCTGATTACATGACGGACAAAAAAGCTTGGGTTTGAACTCTCATTTCTAATATTTAACAATGTACTGCGTTTTGTTTCAAAGAAACATTCAGTGAGAGCAATTTATAAGTTCACGCACTTCTCTCAGAAATAGCTTATATAATGTGAATTAACACATCTCTTCTTGTAATGGAAGTTGAGCTCAAACTTTTGCTTTGAGGTCAGCTTCCAATTGACGACCCTGTAACAAAATCAAAATTGTAAATGGCGATTTAAAAGAGGAGATAAAAAATTTTGACCTTTCGAGTTTCTTGCCTGTTCTTCTCGAGAAGGCTCTCCCAATTTCCGAACAGGTGTAGAGTCAACTTTTTTTTTTCATTCCTACTTGTATTTGCAGACATCTTGAGTATATTCAGCATGTATGCACATACAAGGTTAATATGATTTCATAAAATTAGATTGTTTTGCTTTGTTTTGACGTCAATAAGTGTCTGTAAAGGCCTATGTTCAATAAAGATTTTTGAATTTGAATTTGAATGCCGAATTAACAAGGCCTGTTCTCGGTCTGGTCGGTCTACCAAGGCGACGGCACTAGCAAACCATCTCAAAATCTTTTGTGCACCCGCGCGGGCACCACTAAGCGGGCTGACTGGCGGGACCATTTTGCACCAAAATTAATATACACTACAATAATACACGGACAAACAGACCGACAACCGCAGACAACAAAACAGATCGGGAGGAACTTCAAAGGCAGAACAAAATATATAAACAAACCAAAATCAAGTGTAAATGCTAGAACTAGAACAACAAAGGCATTTAACAACAGAATTTTTCAAACAAATTAAATTCAAGTATTAAGTCAATAACTTAACAAACATAATATTCAAAGGCAAACAAAATAAAATCAAATGTAAATGCTAAAACTTAACACAGCAAAATAGAGTATTACAACAACAGCAAAGTCATTTAGCAGCAAAATTTTTTAAACAAATTATATTCAAGTATAAGTTTACAACTTAACAAACAAAATATTCAAGGGCAAAACAAAGATATGAAAAAACAAACCAAAATCAAATATAGGTAAATGCTAGAACTTAACTAGAACAACAAAAGGCATTTAACCCCAATTTTTCATATACAATGACAATGACAACTAGTTAGGGAGATCGGTCCACAAATGAGATTGTAGTCGGTTTAAAATCAGCAATCAAAACCAATTAATATGTATTGCCCGTTTGGACAACCAACAAGATTACAATATTAATTGTACAATACTAATCAAAATACTAATCAATCAATCAAATCTAACAACCACGCTCTGCTACCAAGAGATGGTGGTGCCCAAAGTAGACTCCACCACGTCGGCGTTTCGCCGAATAATGAGTTCAAACCGACTACCAGATTCTAGAAAACACTGTGACTTACCCCTATTCCATTTGGTCTCCGTATGTAGCCGGTGGACTTCCTGAGCTAGCTCGAAGGAAGCCGCGGCTCCCGAAGGGTTGGTGTCAATCCAACGATGGAGACCGGAGCACTACATAGGCCTATTAGGCCACCATCACTCACTTCACCGATAAAACTTTGCCACTATTCACCGACACTAAAACTTGGCGGATCTTCGCACTCACAAATTAGGTGCGTCGCGCAAAACCTAACCTATTTCAATGTCATTACATTCGACTCGACCGACATGTTACATGCGGCCGGCCGCCACAGGCTCTCACTGCACAGACTATTAATGCAGTGTTGCCACTCGCTCTTCCTCGAGCGTAAACACTATCCATAGATACCCCACACGTATGGGTTTGACGAAAAAAACATTTTTGGGTTTCAGTTGTATGTATGGAGAACCCCCAAAATTTATTGCTTTTTTTCTATTTTTGTGTAAAAATCTTAATGCGGTTCACAGAATACATCTACTTACCAAGTATCAACAGTATAGTTCTTATAGTTTCGGAGAAAAGTGGCTGTGACATACAGACGGACAGACAGACAGACAGACATGACGAATCTATAAGGGTTCCGTTTTTTGCCATTTGGCTACGGAACCCTAAAAAGTAGCTATGCTATAAGGGTGGTATTTCATAAGTTAAATCTGTTGGTCCAAAGTTCATTTAATTTAGGAAACTGGATGACTTCATCGAAATTAGCAACACCGAACCGATATTAGCTTCGTTTAAAAAAATTGGTCAATATTAGGAGTGAGAATATTTGGGAAATAATCAGGTGTTTGACCAGTGAAGTAATACCAATATTACTAAGATGTAAGTCATAGTTCAAATACTATTGATCTATTCTGCACATTGATGTTACCAAAATTTGTTTTTATTTTCATTAATTTTTCTACTTGCACGCGGCATGTAACATCTAAAGCTTGTAGAGCTGTAGTGATGATGTATTCGAAAGCTAAAAAAAAAATATGTTCAAGATTTTTTAAATAAATATTTCAAACCGTAGTACTCGTTTTTGACACTTAAATACCACTTCTGATGATATTTTTTTAAATCATATCATTCAATTGATAAACGTGTTAAAATCGATAATGTGAAAACCTGTATATTACGAAAAAATAAAATTATATGAAAAATTGTAAGCATGTTGTGCAGGTATATATTGAAAGGAACTTCGCCATTTAATAAAATATACGGTACGCACAGAATGAATTCCTCCTCTGTATTCTATTACAGAGATGTATCAAAAACTATACCTACGTCTTTCATAAATTGGCACTTTGGAGACAGACGACGAAATTACATTGTGTCGCACATGTGGCCCAGTTTGTGAGTGCGATGATTATATTTCGAAGGGTACTATAGTTTCAAAGCGTTGCCTGGTGGTACAGATAACGTTGTAACCGTCAATCTCTGCAGGTCTGCTCCATTTTGACAGGATCAACTAGAGGGTTGGGATTATAAGGGTCCAAGATAAGCTTGTTTTCTGAAATCAAAATGTGTCCCTTTGCTGAAACGTCACGGCGCGGCGTTTTGGAATCAATTTCTCGTCAGTTTATTAATTAGCTTTGTTTGCCAGTAAACGAGCCACTGATTAAAATAATAGGTAAGAGAATTGTACAATCATTTGATCTATTCTTAATTTCTTTAGATATTTTATATGATATCCGGCTTGAAAAAAAATTCAACGTAAATTCTTAAGATTCCTAACCTACCGCTCTCGATCAAAACGCTTAAACTATATTGAACTTTGCAAAAAACATCATATATTACCATTATCATACCGTAGAAAATTTGCGGATTTAATTTTTCTTCACAAAATCGTTAACTGTTCAATAGACTGTCCTGAATTGTTAAGTAATGTCAATTTTTATGTCCCTAACAGAAATTTCCGCAATAGTCCCTTATTCTATGTCCCTAGTGTTGCAACCAATTATCGGCAGAATAGTTTTATATACCGTGCTATGTAGACGTATAATGAATTAAGTAAAAACCTAAACCTCGATATTTGTTTCGACAGTATTAACTTATTCAAATCTAAACTTAACAAAACATTTTTTAAGAATCCCAATATCTTAATTTGTAATAGTAGGCATACTTATACTCATTATATACGTAAATAAATAAATAAAATCTGAGTAGCAATGTGCATTTGTTCTTAGCCACTAACTTGTCATAAACAATTAATTTATATTTATAGAAATGTATTCTTAGATCTAAGTTAAGTATAGTAGGTAATTTTGTTATTTACTTTAGTTCAAACAGTGGAGACTTGTAAATGACTTTGTAGCGATGTACGAAGTTTTCTATGTGTATAATATTTTAGTCGATAGTCTTCCTAAAATCAATAAATAAATAAATAAAATAAATAAATAAGAAATTGTCATAGCTCCGACACGAAGTGGTTTTGGGTAGTCTAAGCATTTGCATTAGCAATTTAGCATTGATTTTTCAGCGAAATTATTTTTTTATAAATAAAGAATTTAATTTCAATTTTATATCAACATTTTTTGTGAACGAGTGTAATGTTTGAGGTCTTTAAAGCCTAAATGCTAGAAGAGCTTATCTGCCTTTGTGGTTTATATTCGCTGAAACCACCCGGTATTAATCTGGGGCTCTATTTTTGAATCATTTATCATCATTATCACCAGTCGAGTGCAGTCAGAGCGTCGTCTGTGTTCGATTTCTACTGATTTTCGTTTTATTTTTGATGAAAATCAAAATAATGTTCGTCAATGATGTTCGTCGTAATATTCTATTGACTAGCTTTTGCCCGCGGCTTCGCTCGCGTTAAATTCGGGATAATACGGAAGATTTCCAAAAATAAATAAGGCAGGTATTTTTCGTTGGTAACAAAGAGTCTGTGTATCGATTTTTAGCTTCCTACCTTAAAAACTGCAAAAAGTCCCATATAAAATTTTACCTCTCTTTTAAGGGGTTGGGGGCAGATTAAAAAAAATGATGCACAATTATTTTTGTTAGTCACAAATAGCCCGCATACCAATTTTTAGCTTTCTACCTTGAAAATTGCGGAATGCTCCATACAAACTTCCACCCCCCATTTTAAGGAAGTGGGGGGTTAGAAAGAGACAAAAATCAGCCTATGTCACTCTCCATCTCTTCAACTATCTCCACTTAAAAAATCACGACAAACAAACTGACACACCACACACATACACTTTCCCATTTATAATATTAATATGGAATATAATATTAGTATGGATTTTAATTGCAAACAAAACGAAAATCAATGGATTTTGAGCACAGACGACGATCGAGGAGCGCTCGATGTCAAATGATTAAAAAATAGAGCCACTGGGCTCTGGAGATTCGAGGGTGCAACGGTGGATTTTCTGCATGGTTTGGATAATGGTAGAACTCAGCCCGGCTGGTTAGCTATTACCTATCACCAAAATTCGCCACCGAATTAAATAAAACTGTTGTCGTTGTTATAAGTAAGAATTTAGTAGCATTGTTGTGCTCCATTAATTGGAGGAGTCCAGATGAAGCTCGCTTCTATCGTCGGCTTTGTCGTTGATGTGAGATGAAGGCCTTCCTTAATGCGGGTAAAAATAGAGACAGAAACATTTGTATTGCATATTTAGGTAATTTTTACACTATTTAAATATTCCAAAAAATGCAAGCCATCAACGTTATAGACCAGCAATTTTTTTGTTTTAGTAACAAACTTACATTTAAAAAAGTAGTATGTTGTAACAATAGGAAAAGACAAAGAATTTCCGTAAATGGTGTTTTAAATATAACGAATTCAGAACACAAGTCGTGCTGATGTAAAACTGATTTCATTATATCAAACAATATTTATTCCAAATTAAATTAATTAATTAATTCATCTCTTGGCTTGGAAGTCAAATACGATGCAAAGTATAATTTCAACTTATAATATGTTGATGATATTGTTGCTAAGGCATACAAGAATGGGTTCTTTCTTGAAATAGTAAATTAACATAACAATGTTATTGGATGATAAATTACGTGACACTTATAAGGGTTTATTGTTTTACAAATGGCAATTTTCTTTGCAATAACATTTTAAACAGTGCAACTCTTGTTATAATTTGATGCAATGGCCATATTTCTTCACCATTTTGCAAATGTTGTGTCGTCTGCGTACAAAAAGGTAATGAGAGTCAATCTATAAAAGCTTTTCCCTTATGAAATAGGATATAATTATATATTTCATTCGTTATTAAAAACAATCTCTATTATTTTGAAGCATACATCTATTTAAAAGTTTTCAAAATTCCACAGAGTAATCCTATTACAGCCCGCTTACAACATGTTAATTATAAATACTTCATCTTCAAGTTCAAACATGAAGATAATCAATTAACATTTTATTACGCAAGAAAAAGGTATACAAATTAATCGCTTTATAACGATATTACTTTGACGAGGGTCGTAAAGGACACAAAAGCATTGTGCTCCTAACGCTAAACCTTTTAACAGGCGCGTTAATGTTAAGCTCGGGTGTTATAATTTGTGACATGTTATAATGTTTTCATAACTCGGTGCATAAATGAAAAATTAAAATTCATAAGATACACCGAGAGCCTCTTGTAAAAACTCCCCTTTTGTGCGAAATGACTTTGTGCTTTGCACTCTGTGAATTTGTTTCCCCTTTGATGGTACGTGTGTAGTCATTAAATTTTTGAATGCTTTAAAGTAGCGGGCACCTACGTAAAGTACGACACAACAGAATTATTTGCGCGGTAATTTCACTTATTCTATAACAAAGAGCTAACAATGAACTGTAACCGTTTTTTATTCATTTTAATGACGCTGATTGTTTCTATAATATGTTATAATGATTATCAATTTTAAATCCTAATATTTAGGGTATAATTATATTAAAAGAAACGTATGGTCCATTATATCTGTATCCCTACTATTATGTTTTAAAACTCATTCATAACAAATAGACTTACGAAAAAGTCAGTTTAATACAGATATTTCAGTAAATGTTGTTAACAAACTCAACAATGGTAATACTAGTAGAATAAGTATGCTTACTTGCTTAGGTTTACCCGAGTATACATAGCTAGCATTTGAGTAAAGTCTAAATATTAAATCATTTGTACATTGTTGCTCTAGGGGTGAAAGTCACTTATTTAGTTCCTAGACGAGGTTTGACAACCGAGCGTAGCGAGGGCATCTATTGTTCGAGGGACTAAATAAGTCTTTAACCCGAAGCAAACACTGGGCTTTTCATTACGAATACAAGGAAAGTAAAATAAAAACATGAAGCAGCTAAAGAAAAAATGAGTGAATTTTATTTTACAATAATTATAGCCATAATTATTGCCCGTAAAATCACCTAGAGGCATAAAAAAATAGTCTACGACCTATTCTCAGACCTACCAAATATACACAAAAATGTCATAAAAATCAGTCAAGCCGTTTCGGAGGAGTTTGGTTACAAACACTGTGACACGAGAATAATTTTATATATTAAGAAGATAAATCAACAACTTCTGCTTTAGCCTCTTCTCTTATGAAATCAGGCGTTAAATCTGAATCAGATGAACTCATTTGGTTATTACAAATCTCTGCTATATGTGAGTATAAACAAAACTTTACAACTCGAAAAAAATCGGATTGGATTTCCGATTTCGTGCAAATTTTTTCTGTGGCCGGCAAGCTATTAATAAATCATAAATTGCCGAAATTTATGTTATTTTAAAGAAATAGTTAAAAGTAAATTATAATAAAGTTATTTTAAAAAATATATCCCGGAATGCATAAGAGGGGCCAGATCCTTGAATATTTTTAAGAACTTGGTACGGAGCCACTATCTATCACTAGATTCTTAGTGTTTTCACTGTTCGTTGTTGTATATTATGTATTTTTTGGTTTTTGTATATAATGTTCAATATTTTTTTTTAATTTAAACCTAGATTTTAAGTTTTTTTTTGCACTACCCTTAACATCATGTACTGTCTCTAATTTTTATCTTTTGATGGTTGCCTGGAAGAGATTGCTTACTAGCAATAAGGCCGCCAGTTGTACCTTCTCGTGTATGTCTGTGTTCCCGACTACTTATGTTGTAATGTGTGTGCAATAAAGTATATTATTATTATATTCCTTAATTAATACTTACTTAACTTTATGTTATTTCAACCTTACATAGCGGTTCAATAGAAATGTGGAAATAGAACTAGTTTTTTGTATAATTTGACAGCTGTCACTTGAAAACGATTTTCCCTAGGGCTGAAAAGTATAACTTTCAAACCGATATGAGGCAGGCTACTTTCCGAGTATGAGTAATGAAAAGTTTATTAGTATTCGTTATTACCCATACACACCTAGGTCCAACCAACACTGGCTGGGTAAGTTAATGTCAGTGTTTTCATGCAAAATTTCAAGAGTTTTAAATAAAATAGAACATTTGAAAAAATGTAAGCGCTGGAATCAATAGACAACGAGAATCATATTGATAGATAAAATTGGAAAAAAATAAGATTCTAGAGATGAGAGACGACATGTGGTGCTAAATCTAGTGTTGCCCAAATGCAAGACCAAGACGAGACTTAAGCCAGTCTTGGTCTTGCGTCTATACACCTAGTCTTAGTCTTGGTCTTGCGACTGTACACCTAGTCTTGGTCCTGGTCTTGGTCTTGCGTCTATACACCTAGTCTTGGTCCTGGTCTTGGTCTTGCGTCTATACACCTAGTTTTGGTCTTGGTCCTGAACTTGGTTTTGCGTCTATACACCTAGTTTTGGTCTTGGTCCTGGTCTTGGTCTTGCGTCTATACACCTAGTCTTGGTCTTGGTCTTTCGTCTATACACCTAGTCTTGGTCTTGGTCTTGCGTCTATACACCTAGTCTTGGTCTTGGTTTTGATCTTACGTCCATACATCTAGTCTTGGTCCTGGTCTTGGTCTTGCGTCTATACATCTAGTCTTGGTCCTGGTCTTGGTCTTGCGTCTATACACCTACTCTTGGTCTTGGTCTTGCGCTCTCGGTCTTGGTCTTGGTCTCGGTCTTGCAGCAAGAGTCTCGCAAGTCTCGCAAGACTTGCCAATAGCCTATTGCTTTACCTTTTCGACGCGACGCATCGCCGCCGCCGCACACTCAGCGCTAAGTCACAAAATTTAGGCAAATTAAAAAAAAAAAGGAATGCCAACATTCAATGGAATACATTATTCAGGGGGTATAATGCCGCCTATTTTGTTCTTTTGGTATATATTGTCCTATTATTTGTTATTTATTATGCAAAGTAAATTGTTTCTATCTATCTAATCCTAATTATGGCTAAAATAAGCAATAATTGTAATTTTGGTTATTTGTACAGCGATATACACAAGATACATTTCAAAAATATAAAAGTGGTTATTAATACACTACAAAGCGTTTTTTTTATATCGTCTTGAGATACCTATACGCCTCTTTTTGGATCGGACAGAGTTTAATTTACACACTGTATAATGTTACCGACCAAACCCGATTTCAAGTCAAACCGGTTCATCCTAAGTGTGTCAGGATATACTAGTTTAGCCTAGGACAATCTAGTTTGGCCTAAATACTTTAGGGTGAAATAGTTAGGCCTTTTTTTTGGCGGGGAAATGCGCAACCGCACCGTACCCACCGTTGGCTAGACGGTGAGCATGTGTGGGGCTCACTGCAGGCCGTAGGTTAGTAACACTAGTAGGTATGTTCTAATTTTTATCAGTCTGGGCAGAAATTACTTAATAAATTATAAATTTCGATCTCAGTTCGACTTAACTGCGAGACTGCAAGAGTCTTGCAGACACAGTCTTGTCTTGCTCAAATCTTGCATATGTCAGTCTTGGTCTTGGTCTTGCTACAATTAGGCCGGTCTTAGTCTTTTTGCAAAACTGCAAGACCTAGACCGATTTTGGGCAACACTAGTAAATCATTATTATTTAGCACCACTCGCAAACATTTCTTATTCGTAAGAAACACTTAAAACTACGATACACTCGGCCAAGAAAGAAGGAGAGATATAATCTAGAGCGATTTTACAATGAAATGAAGCTATCCCTAAGTTTAAATGGAAAAGTTTTAGTTCGGAGTAATGCGGCCCGAGCGCGCCGTTAAATTGTTTAACGTTTTTTTAACAAACAGTTTCCTTAAGTGGCACGTACTATTAGGTAGTGGTTCGTCGCTGTAAAATAAGATTCTAGAGATGAGAGACGACATGTGGTGCTAAATCTAGTGTTGCCCAAATGCAAGACCAAGACGAGACTTAAGCCAGTCTTGGTCTTGCGTCTATACACCTAGTCTTAGTCTTGGTCTTGCGACTGTACACCTAGAGAACGAGAACGAGTAAACGGGGAGAGATTGTTAATAAACTTTATTTTCCGCGCGTCCATTACATCGCTTGCTACAGATATTTAACATAGATCGTTAGGAGTTTCCAATCTGCCATTTTAAATGGTGCGCCGTTTCTTTTATTGCCACTGCCAAAAATTTACTCTTCGCACCGAACGACCCTACGATTTTTAATTGTCCCATAAAACAAAGGGAATGAACCGCTCGCCGTCCCTTCTGGCATAACTAAGATTCATGTCCGAGCAAAAAATTATTACCGAGTTATTATTGATTAAACTTTTGGTTTGATTTTTTTTTGTGAGATTCAGGTGAGGATTGACATATTTTTGCCTGATAGCCCAGCAAACTCTTTATTATTATGTAACGAAGTAACTGCGTAAATTAGGGTGCGGACTAAGTATGAAAAATGTTAATCTTGACTTATTACATTAGAAGATTTTTTTGTTCTTTTTCTTTTTTCATATATCAAAAAATCGAATCGCCGTGCGTTTGTCTCGCTAAATTTCAAAAACGGCTTGACCTATTTGTTTATTTATTTCTTTCTTCTCGAGAAGGCTCTCCCAATTTCCGAACAGATGTAGAGTCAACTTTTTTTCCTCATTTTACTTGTATTTGCATACATCTTAATTATAGTTGGGAGTTGGGAGTCGGGATGTATGTACATACAAGGTTTAAATAATACATAGCATATATTGATTTGTTGCATTTTTAAATTAATTTATTGGTTAAATAGAGTCTTGTAATTTGATGACGTCAATAAGTGCCTGTAAAGGTCTATATTGAATAAAGATTAGTTTGAGTTTTCTTTTGTTTGCTTTAATACAGGGGTGGTTATAAATGAAAAATAATAAAGAAATCCCCGATGAAAAGCTAAAAAATAGTATATTTTGTATACAAAAATAGCCCTACACTTCACGATTATTGAAAGTGCATTTTGTCAATAGGTATCATCTATCTATCACTTGTCACTGCCGGGTCAGCTAGTTAGATAATAAAAAAAAACCAGGCGCGTATTTTTTTCTTCGTCGAAATAATGAAAAAGTTCTATAGTGTTGGTTCCATAAAATTAAAGTTATAGGGTGGGGTCTTCAATTACCTTAAAATAAGTGTGCAATATTTTTTAGCTATCTGCCAGACGGACACAAAAAACCCCTTCAGCCATATTGGTAACTGTTTTGTTTGATAACTGGTTACTTAAAAATAAAGTTTTTCACTGTTTCGTTACTAGTTATTAAAGGAGAAAACTTCCACATTCTTAACTAATTTAAAATTAACTAGCTTTGAAAAGATACTTTTTTTCAGTGTAGCTTAACTAGCTATCAAAGAAGAACATTTATTGAAATTGTCTTATTTTTGGTTTATACATTTTCTAGAAATATTTAAGTGCCTAACAGGAATCATAACATTTTATCCATTAATATAGATGTTATTTACTATTATTAGGCTTGACAAAGGCCGATGTTGCTGCAGACCCCGGATCACCCTCACTATGGACAATATGGACATCGGGGTTGGTTTAGTGGGTATGCCCTGCAGGGAGAGTCACACACACGCCTGTCAATTAGCCATCGGCAGGTACGGCGCGCAGCAGCATTCCACCTCGTTAAAAAAAGGTTTGGCATGCGCCTGGGATGGCTCCGCCAAGTACTTGCTCGATGCTTTGAATAGGTTGCAGCGGCGCGTTACATGCATTATTGGCGATGTAGAGGTGACCAATAACTTCGAATCTCTGCAAATGCGTAGCGATATTGTGTTACTAAGCGCGTTTTACTGTCTCTACCACAGTGAGTGTTCTAAATAGCTTTTTTCTCCAAAGCCTTCCTGTTCTCTTGTTTTAAGGACTACACGTGCTGGCCTGCGCTATCACCGTCTTACTGTGACTACCATTACAACACGTACAAAGAAATTTGGTAACTAATTTCTTTGTCGCACAATCAAAATGGAAAACCCTGCCAGCATATGTGTTCCCTCCCTTTTATAATCTCGGGTCCTTCAAAAGAACCGTGGAAAAGCACCTTGCACGTCGACAAGGTGAGGGTGGCTAGTGCAGTGGGTATTTTCTCTCCTGCACTAGCAATCGTCGCACTTAAGACTCCCCACTTGTCTTCCACTTAACATGAGGTGGAATGTAGTCATTTGCTAGGCTCACTATAAAAAATGCTTACTTCGTTAGAGCTACCGTTTCTAGCAGAGGCGAAGGCAGTTACAAAATAAATATTTACATACTTCTTCATAACATAACTAATAGTTACTAAAAATGACTAAAATGGAAATAATTTTCTTCTCTGATAACTAGTTATGAAACAGTGAAAAAGAAAGTCTCTTTTCGAAACTGGTTATCTCGCACTAGTTACGAATGCAGAAAAATCTTCTCCTTTAATAACTAGTTACGAAACAGTGAAAAAAATCTTTTAAAGTAACCAGTTATCAATATGGCTGAAGGGGAAAAACTGTCCGCTTCCCTATTCAAATATTCTGAAATTATTTGTTTATTTCACACTTGAGTCTTTTGAACAAGGTGGACTTAATGCCATAGGCATTCTCTGCCAGTCTACCGATTCTAGGAGTAGCGAGATAGATAAAAAAGAAAGTGACAAATAATTTTTAACATTTACATAAAATATAGTTAATCAAACAATAACATTAAATAACGATTGTCATCATTTTACTTGTGCATAACTAAATCCAATCTATTTGATGCATGTCCAGGAGACCTATTTTTGAATTACGTATGCGATTTTGAAATCACCGCTGACTAAATAGTCAGCGATGACTTTGAAGTCACGAATTCCTAAACATCCTATTTTTGAAAGTCGAATGCAGAACTGCCAACATAGATAAAGTACACACATACATAAGTGTTCGGTTCCACGCAGAATGTAGCCGTTTTCGGTATATACCGGTTATTATACGGCTAAAATTTAATTGCAACCAGGCCAAAATATAAGAAAATACTGGTCTAAGTTTGTTTGTGACACAAATTTAAAAGATGTTATACTTATACACGGTTATTTTTTTATCACCCTGGAAAATGTTAGGGACGCTTCAGGACACATCCAATATTATATATATAAAAAAAAATGAAAAAAAAAAAAATTTGGTATAAAAAAACTAAAAAAATCTCTAAAAATGCTGCTCTCAACTAGTGCAGCATTTTTTGTATTTAAAAAAAAAAAAAAAAATTAAGTGAGTTATTTTTTTTATTTATATTTCATCATCATCATCACAGCTCATGTACGTCCCCCACCGAGGGGTTCGAGCCTACCCTATGTTAGGGTGATTAGGCCTTAGTCAACCACGCTGGCCCAGTGCGGATTGGTCGACTTCACATACATCATTGAATTTCTTCGCGGATGTATGCAGGTTGCCTCACGATGTTTTCCTTCACCGTATGAGCGTCAGACAAATGTACATATGAAATTCGAAACGAAAAACACATTGGTACATGGCGGGTCTCGAACCCTGACTCCCCGATTGGAAGGCAAGCGCCGAGTCCACAGCGCCACTGACGCCCACCAAAATAACCGTGTATATTTACTTATTTGACAAATTTTTAAAATTTTAAATCCAACTCAAAATCAACACACATCAACTTCAAACTTGTCAATATGTTCTCTAAACAAAACACATCACGTTTCCACAGTTATGTATGACTTGTTTACGAGTGGGTGAGGGCACTCGTAATGAAATCACATCCGTGACTAAGGTAGTCACGTAAGTGATATTCAAAAATAAGAATTATTGAAAATCGGTGATTATTAGTCACATCGGTGATTTCGAAGTCGCATACGTAATTCAAAAATAGCTCTCCTGGTAGCATAACGCACTCGAATGCAGTGAGTTTGAGAATCTCGTGTACAAATAGCAAGGGCTATCAAGCTCAAGTGCACCGTCTGTTCCAGGTATTATAATAACAAAGTGCGCGGCATGATTCAATGTACGACTCGATTTTTAGTGAGATTATTAAAATTTGATCCCACGCAGCTATGCTAATATCCTTAGGATTTTTAGCTTTAAGGCGAGGTTTTCCAAGAAATCTACTCGTGCACGGCGACTGCTGTATTGCAAGTTAATATAGTTGATAATTGCATAGGTTCTAATGTCGCTTACGCACTGTGTCTGTGGCCGAATTAAAACGTTACTTTTTACGCGTTTTAATAATTTTTTTGAAAACTGCGGTACAAAATAAAAAAAGTACTATTGCAATTTTCTAGGTAATAAAAATACACGTCTATTGGTGAAACTTTTATGTCATTTATTATTGTATTTTCTTCTGAATCACAGCAGTTTCAAAATATTGGACAGGGTGTTGGATTTTTTTTCTATCGAGTGAAATATTATTAATCATGTTTCTGCTTTTAAGAATGTTTAGATGAAATATTTGAAAATGTCATATATGAATCTTGAAACTGTATGTTTAATATTTTTGACGGTACAGTCAATCGAACTTGTTCGAAAACGGAAAAATAGCGCCTTAAGATTACTTCAGCATACATTAGTTGTTGCACCTATATGTAATTTCATTGTCAATAATTGTCCAATAAAACTCTTGCCACCTAGGGGTATAATAAATAGTTTACAACCTATTCTCAGATCTACTGAATATACACAAAAAATATACCGAATATTATACTTACCAAATATTCATAAAAATCGGTCAAGCCGTTTCGGAGGAGTTTGGTTATAAACACTGACACGATAAAAAATATCGTCAATTGATTATTTTTTTTATCTAGGCAACATGGGGTACTAGTAATAAAAACAGTTTTCCAACAGACAAAAATTGCCTTTTCTTATTCAAAAGCACTGCTAGGAATTCATTTTTGCGAGGGATGTATTGGTGCAAACTGTTTATTGATATGTACAATGGTATTTCCTTAATATGTACAGAGTCTGTGCCTAAGTAGTTTTCAAGTAGAGCGCCATCTGTTCACTGTAAAATATCAAAGAGCATGCGATACAATTCAGTTTCCATTGCAAACGGTTTGCTTTGCACAGAAGGCCTTTCACTCAGAGAGCCACTCGAGCGTTATAAGAGAATGCACATTTGCGAAATAATATGAATTTCCAGTACAATTTTATGCCGCGGTCCATTTTAATTCTATGCTTTGTACATAGTATTGTTTCAAATTACGTCGCTTATTGTGCTTTTGTAAATCCAGGATCGTTTAAAAGCTGTTCTGTATTATAATGTGCGTAGCAAAAATGTAAATTAATCTGCTCTAACTTCATTGCAGCGCCTATTATATTAGCTGTTATTTTAATGTTATATTTCGGCAGAATATTATAATTTGGGTGTTTCGGGTGTGAATCATTTCTGATTGCAGTGGTTGTTGTTAAATATGTTTTTTGGAAATTTCAACACATTAAATGAACAGTAATAATGTAACTGTAAATAACTATTTAACTAACTTGTAAGTGGGCGTCAGTGGCGCTGTGGACTCGGCGCTTGCCTTCCAATCGGGGGGTCATGATTCGAGACCCGCCATGTACCAATGTGTTTTTCGTTTCGAATTTCATATGTACATTTGTCTGACGCTCCTACGGTGAAGGAAAACATCGTGAGGCAACCTGCATACTATGCGAAGAAAGAAGAAATTCAATGATGTATGTGAAGTCGACCAATCCGCACTGGGCCAGCGTGGTTGACTAAGGCCTAATCACCCTAACATAGGGTAGGCTCGAACCCCTCGGTGGGGGACGTACATGAGCTGTGATGATGAAATAACTACTTTTATGCCATAGTACGAGTATTACATCTAGCTACGAAAGAGATTTTACTCTTGTGTGGGGTTGGCGCAACACGTTTACTTCTTCGATTCGTCACTATCACACGTCATCTTAGTTCTTTTCTTTACATGCTGCATAAATCCTCCTTTATGTACTCTATTAAGATTGCGTAAAGGTCCTAATATTCTTTCTTAGGAAGTAATAATAGGGATAGACCAAAGTACAACTGAACCAAGCTAAGTTTGCTCCTCGCGTCGATTACGTCACACTGACGCTTAGGTACGGCCTGCAAAAAAGGATTCGCTATGACTTTAAAAAAGCAAACAAATGTTTGTTAGATTTTACTTGTATAATTAGATCGCGATCGCGGGAAGGTGAGGGGGGAAGCGGGCGGGCGCCGCATTCCAGCGAGGTGCAAACTTAGCTTGGCTGAGTTGTATATCTCTGCCCTTATTTCCTCCACCAAGTTTGGCTATGCTCCTATGTTTATGCTCGCTAAGAAAAAACATGTCATCACATTTCATGTGTATTCCAGGACATGAGCGGTTGTTATAGCAACGGGACCAAAGGGCTTACCTACGTGTCTGCCGAAGCACAGAAGAACTCAAAATCACAGAGTGCTGGTCACCCAATGCTCGCACCGCGGCCAGTTCGGCGGACAATAGTAATTATGTCGTATGCGCATGCGTCCTCCTTTAAAATGTTTACTGTTCTACTTCCAAATTTATTTAAATACATGTAACAAGGAAATGTTTGTATTAAAAACAATGTATTAAATAATTCAAGTCGTTGTGAAAAGCTTTATGTTAAAAGTTATATTATCTTGTATGTGTAATAAAATTTTTGTAGGCTCATTAGTCTGGTAAAATTAATTTATATTCGTTTTATTTGTAGTATATTATATTGTAACATTATTGTATTCTTATGAAAATAAAGACACTTTCAAAACTAAAAAACTAACCCGATGTTCAACCATGGCGAAGGTTGCTTTGTTTTCACTATCGAAGCCAAAGCGTTCGAACCGCTACGCCACCGAGATTTTCAAACTTACAAATAACTAATTTAAATACCACCACTCAAAGTTATTGTAACAACCCACACCAATATTTAAGCAATACAATTAACAAGATAGCTGTAACTACATGATCAGATTTTATCTTGGCGATCCATTTTGGATTTGTTTTCTTAGGGTTGACGAAATTAATGAATTGGCGAGCGATGTCGCGTAAGCCGCCGCTGAATAATTCCGCTTGATTGAAAATTTGTTTCAATCTAACGAGCGAGGGTTGCCGCAGTCAACAACAAATTAAATTTACCGATGAAATTTTTACCCCGATTTTTCCTTTAAGAGCAGGAAGCGTTGTTATTGCGTCTTCATGGAGTGGAGAGCTTTTTGTATGTTCAGTGTGAAATCGTGTTAGCTGCATGAAATTCATTTTAACAGACTATAATGGCGATGGCGAGAGTGGCTTGTTTTGCATTATTGTATAATGTTATTTCAGATTTTCCTAAATGTGTTAAACCGAAATGATAATATGAAGATGATAGAAATGGATATCTTTTTTATAAGAATACTCTGGAGTGATTAAAAATATTGGTGCCTATTTTCATAAAATTATTATCATTTGAAGCGGTTTATTTGTTTACACTAGCGTTCACATCGTCCGTGCGGTGAATTTATTATCGCCCGTAGACTACTCCTTCCTGTCAAAAAACAGAAATAACGTGAAGCCATCTCATGGTATATAGCGATACCTGTAGGTATGTCAAGAGAGTACGCAGATGACACTCACAACTGTCATGTTATTTTTTTTTCACTTGGTAGAAATTACCACTACCAGAAATTACCGAGCCCAGGACAACTTCGGAGGTAGATAAATTAAAGTGGACCAGTTAGGAAGTGGGCAACTTTGAAAGTGGACAAGTTAGGAAGTGGGCAACTTTGGAAGTGGACAAGTTTGGAAGTGGACAAGTTAGGAAGTAGACGAATTAGGAAGTGGTCGGAGTCGACCGGAGGGAATTAGAAATGTGTTGCTGAAATGAAATGTAGCGAAAGGAAATAAAATAAAATAAATTAGTTTTTTGTTATAGGTACGACGCATAACGCATATACCAGGTGAATTAAATCTACTGCAGCAAACACGTTAAAATGAATAGGATTTGTAACTAATTTTAGAAAGTCGTTTTAAATTATGCATGCTGTATAAGTATTTCCGAGAAAAAAGATCTACTTATTTATCTTTAAAAATCAATAATTATGTTTAAATTCCTAAAAGCAAAGTAGCTAAAAGCAAACCCGCTTTTTCTGTTATGGTGCCAAACAGGACGTGCGTGACGTCACACGCAAGAAAACAAGTTAGTTGATATGAGCAAAACAGTGAAGCTGAATGGAATTTCATAATTTTTGATCAGATTCATTGGAAAGAATGGTGTATGTGTGAATGAAGTGCCAAAATGTACAAATGTGTTTATGAATAGTCCACACAAACTATCTGTTTCTGTGCCAACGGATTCCAAAAGACGTAACATGGGATCACAATTCAAGAGGTTCAACAAGGGTACAAAAGTTTTCTGCTTGGTTTGGTTGGTGAAGGGCTTCTGACCTCGCCTGCCTAGCTACCACCGTCTCACCTAAATTTTTCGTTGTAATAAAAGTGTTAATATAATTGTAGTGTTTGGACAATGAGGGGTAAGATAGCCAGTTCCTCAGTTGATGAGGAGTCCGGGTGAAGCTCGCTTCCATTTTCGATCAGATGATGCGAAAAAGACCAAAAGCTTCCCTGTAGCGTGTAAAAATATAGTATGTCTTTTCAGTATATATACAAATTATTTCTGTAAAATAGTTTATTAATGGCCATTTTCACCAACCTCTTCTTAGCTCAGGTGACTCTTAGGTAGCATGCTGTCACATTCTTTTCATTAAAGACAAAAAGTGACAGCATATGTCTAAGGGGATTCCTAAGCTAAGTTATGGTTGGTGAAATCGACCATAAGGGTGCCAATTACTGAAACTGTTACTTACTTATTACAAAAATCCTTTTAGTAGTTAGCTTGTAGACGGTCAGGTGGAGGGTTTTAGCTACCAATATCAGCAGTTCCCTGCCGGCTCGGAACCCTAAATTACTCCGTATGTACCGAGTTTCCCAACTTCAGTGTGCACGAAATTGTGCTTCATGCACTCTGGAAGAGTTGAACAAAGTATTGTTTTCCAATGAAGCTAATAGTAGATTTTACAACAAGTGCACAAAACGAACCATTTTTATCCGAGACTTTTAGCAGAGAGCGAGACTGATAGTAATGTCGAGGATAAAATGGTTTTGTAGACGAGTTATAAACTCTGATTTTCACTTCGATTGCGAGGAAATAATTTTCTTAAATTAATTAAATAGCCTTTATGTCTTAAAAAACACAAGGCAAATAAATTAAAGTAAATATAATAAAATAACAAATTCTATAAGTTCATAGAACTTCTTATTGTGTTTGGCTGTATGGCTCATTTTCTTTGCCTTAATATTTATGTATGAGTAGATACGTTAATGCACTTGTGCCCAAAATTCGATTTTGTGCAGCCTATATCCTGCACAAATAAGCACTTTCAGAGCATGAGAAGTGAAAAATCTTTTTTATGGTAAAGTGGATGCTGGTGAGTGCTGTCAAGACCAAGAGAATGCTATGCGGACATGTGTTTGGAAGAAATCACTCCGTTATATTTTATGTTTTGAACAGCAATTAATATTACGGAGCTTGCGGAGTTAGTTTTCATAGAAAATGGAACTTTAAATGCATCCCAGCAAGTAAGTAAAAGAAGTCCTTTACATGCGGAGGTGCATTTAATAATATAAAAGATTTAATTGCTCCTGGAGAAGATTCCATTTTTATCGATCACAATGCTCGCACTAACTGTTCTTGCGACGTGGAAGCGGAAATGCAAGCAGTTGGGATCCGTTGTTTAGAGTGGCCAGCAAGTCCCAAACTCAGTCCAATAGAGCATAAAAACGGTAAGATGCTCTACAAAACCCCAGAGAGCTAAAAGAGTCATTGCAGATGAGTTTTTTACTTGGTTTTCAACTTGATACATACACATAGCACAGGTACACATGAACAAATATAAATATACATTTAAGTGTAGTTCCTTATATCAGTGAACACAACATGCACTACCGATAGCGTATATGAACAATAGCAAACTAATAAAAGATATTATACGAAATATATAAGATAATTGGAATAATTGGAATAATTGAAATGGAACGTGTTTCATAAGACGTTACTAAAAATTTAGGGAAGCATGTCCACTACCCAAGTGGCCGGCCACCGGACGATCGAGGTGATACGTCCAGTGTTGGAGGAGTGCGTTGGGCACTGGCAGGTTGTTTTGGTCACTACCTGCACCGAGTCGCACGTGTCGGGAGGAATCGCCGCAGTGTTACCACTGCGACGCTCCCGACGATACGGCCGAGCACACCCTGTTGGTGTGCCCAGCTTGGCGACGCCAACGCAGCGACCTCAACGCTCCACTGGGAGGCGGATGGTCGTGGTCATGCTGCGCGGCGAGACGGAATTCGCCTCCTTTTGCAAAGATGTCATCTCGCAGAAGGCGGAGACCTCTCACGGTGGCTCGCACGGTTGGCCCCCGTGCACGCCACCGTAAGGCTTCTCCGTCTGGGTAGTATCCTGGTGTTCTCGGACAATCCCCCCTTGGCGATAGCCTGACCAAATGGTCGGGAAAGCCCAGGCGCGAGCATTGTGAACCCTACCACACGCGCCCAAAAGGGCAGCATAAGGGCAGGGAGAACACTCTGTCTCACCCCACACACGCTCGCCGTCTAGCCAACGGCGGGTACGGTGTGGTTACGCATTTCCCCCTGAAGAAAAAAAAGGGAGAATACCGGTACCCATATAGGGGGGTTTTAGTGGGTAAGCTTGACACTCTGCCGGGTTAACTCCACACACGCCCTCCGTCTAGCCAACGGTTGGGTACGGTGCGGACACGCATTTCTCCTCGAGAAAAAAAAGGGAAGCCTGTCCAGAAGAATGCAAGCTGTGATTTCGACAATTTGTTATTAGGATTAAACATTTTTTAATTTATAAAAAAAAAACAAATCTCCTTCGCATGCATTAAAGACTTATTTCTAAAGATTTTTTTACCCCCCCCCCCTTTTGCAAGACCCTCCGTCTTGCCAACGGTCGGGTACGGTGCGGACACGCATTTCTCCTCGAGAAAAAAAGGGAAGCCTGTCGAGAAGAATGCAAGCTGTGATTTCGACAATTTGTTATTAGGATTTAACATTTTTTAATTTATTAAAAAAAAACAAATCTCCTTCGCAAGTATTAAAGACTTATTACTAAAGATTTTTTTACCCCCCTTCTTTTGCTCGGACGCCTATATCTATTTTATTGTATTCACTGAAAAGTTATGAAAAAATTGCCGGAATTAATTTTACGCATATTATTTTCAAGACTATGCGCTCATAAGCACTAGCGGTTAACCTCGGGGGCGGCTAGTCGCGCGGCTTGCCGCTTATCCGTTTGTACGCACTTAACCACCACAAAATTTAAACGGCGTCCATTTCGTTTATGGATCAACACGCCTTGGAGCGGACCAACCGCTTAACGCGTTTTCATCGCTGCTGACCGCAACGGCGGGTAACCGCGATGAAACCGCATTAAGCGGTTTGACCGCTCAAACGAACCGCCTCGGCGGCCAACCGCTAGTGCGTATGAAGGCTATGACTCTACGGGCTATGTGAACAATTAAATTCAGTGGAATTGTACGAAATCGGCCTTAGTACGTAAATTTCCTTTAGCGATCGTTTTTAATTTCTGTAATGTAGTGATAATAAGTATTTAATATTATCTATTGTCCAGACGTTTGTGTAAATATTCACACAATCGTTTATTGTCAATCATTAATATAGAACCTGCTAGGAATATTAAAATTTATGTTAGTCTAATCAGATTGTAACAATAGCGAAATATTAAATAAAACTTGAATTAATCAACACTAAGCCACGACTAAGCCAATTAAAAAAAAATTTTTTAATGAATATATTAAATGGACGAACAACAATAACTGGGAACACGCCAAGAACCTCATTGGACATATAGCAAGAACTAAAATAACCACCATTTATTATGTGGAAATGGCTCGATATCAGCCTCGTCAAAATTCTACTTACCGGGTCAATAAAGCGCCCATCGCCTGAAGCGGTTTATGGCATGAGCCCTGATATTGCACCAAGCTATATTAGTGCCTACCAGTCTTAATCCGGCAGCACCCATCTTTTACCATCTTTTTCCAATATCCTTTAGTATTGGTCGTTCGTTCGGTAACAGCTTCGCGATCGTAAGGAATACTTTCCTTAATGTTCTGCCGAAGCTATTACTGGTTTTGAATGTTTTCATTGAATGTGCGCCCTCGGTTGGAACCTTTCGCTGAGCTTTTAGATAAATGTATTGTTCGTATTAAAAACAAAACAATTAATAATAAATCTACACACATCTTTCTTGAGGCCTTTGATTTCAATATTGTCACTTTAAATTAATTTGTGCTCACAAGTTAGCCTATATCATTAAAATACTGGTGGAGGTTGCTATTTCTTGTAATTTCCTTCAGGTCATTTTTTTTCACAAACATCAAACAACAGGGAAGCTTTAAATTCATCACACCTAATGTTCAATAAATCAGAAAACTGAAGCGGTATTCATCTGGACTCCTCCTTTGATATAATTTACTCCGTTAGTTACAAAATTATCACAAAAATGCAAAAACCCATTTCAAATTAAAGTTAGTGTAAGTAATGGCAAGGGTTTTTATTACAAAAACAATTTGCCAGCGTCACGTCAGCTTTTTTTGAAATAAAAACGAAAACGAAAAATTTACTTCAACCTAAAAAACTATAAACCATTTGACACAGACAATATTCTTCTACATATTTATTTTATCTGATACGTCACAAATATATTATATTTTCAAGGTAACTTTCAGTTAATAACCAGAAAGTTCAATAAAAATCAACCCCCAACACCAAACAACCGAAGAACCTGGTTATGAGTTCAATAATATAATAGCATTCTTGTTATGGCGACAAACTTAGGTAAGATGGTAGTAGCTAGCCAGGCGAACTCAAAAGCTGCAATACGAAGCCAACTGAGTCACGCAATTTACTAAAAAAATATGAAGCGGCAATTAAATAATATTTATTGAGAGGAGGAAAAACTTAAATGAGTGTAGGTTGGGGCCCTATATCGAATATTAAAACATGTATTGTCATTTGATCGCCTACAAAATATCGATTGCCTAAATGATCGAATGTTCATCACATAGAAAGCTAAACCGAACATTTTTTCGTTCGTTCGTCTCTTTGGTGTCTTAAACGTCAAGTTTGTTATGTTTTGAAATGAAATGTTAAATGTTATAATTGTCACAATATATTTTAAAAGGGTGTCGTCCTTGTGTTTCTCAACGATGATTTCGAAGAAATGGGTAACAAATGTAAGTCGGCAATCAGCTTTATTGTTTACACGTTTTTTTTAATCAATAAGTTGCAATAAGTACACACTTTTGTATTTCTGCTGTTTTATTATGACTGACATCCATCTGTTCAATTTTTACGATATTTATGATCACAGCTGTACAGTTTCACAAAATTTTGAAATCTACCTGATCCTATAAAGCTTTAAATAAATTATGAGGAGGAGACGTCAGTTAAGGGCTTTAGGAAGCTCACCCTGTTAAGGGGTAAAATAAGAGGAGGGTGAAATTTGTATTAAAGATTGTTATTTCTCCACGTGGGCGAAGCAGCTTGCAGAAAGCTTGAAAGCTTTGAATATAAACCAAAGAGAACTTTACACGCAACTAAATATTTAGCTTCACAGTTTATCATTGCACGATAAACGGTTTCACATCCACCGAAAAGATTTGAAGCTCCGCCTGAAGCAATAACACATTTCGCAACAATGGTACAATGTTTGCTATTTGGAAACCAATAATTTTTTATTTGCAGATCCCATTCTTGCTCAGAAAGCTTTCAACCTCAATGAGAGTTCGTTCCGAAGACTTGTTTGTGCACCGAGACTCACCCGACAATAACGTTAATACACCATTCGAGTTTACCGAGCCGAATATGGCTGTAAGTATACGTTGAAATCATGTTATGATGCGAACTGTGAAAAATAATCGTGAATGTTTTCTTACCTTGCCTAAGTATGGTCCGAAACATTATAGCATCTTTGTTTGCAAAATTCCATGTTTTATATTTTAAAATTCTGTATTTTATATTTGGAATGTACTGAAAAGAGTACATTCCGACAATAATACTTACTTATTTTTATACTATTTATGACTTTATGATCTCTCTGTAATAATATGCATAACCATAAGCCAAAACCAAATCGCCCATAAAGATATATTTTTTGTAACATTTTTTTAAGATTTATAATTTCTAGTAGTCCTCTATGATTATATAATTATTTACTGAGAGTGATAGTGAATTTCTGATAGGTGGTGAGTGAAGATTTCACCTTTTATCTACCAATTGCGAATGAAAAGTTGAGGGTTATTAAAATATTTCTATAAGTGCAGATTGTTCATAAAATATATATAAAACTGCTGATCCATTAAAGTAGGTATATAAGCTGCACATAAACTGAAAACAGACTACATATTCAATGGCATATGCTTGTAACGACCCAGATACTCTTTGGTAATCTGTTTGAAGTTATAAAAAATAATAACATGTAATTCTTAATTAAAGTTCTGTAATTGGGATAGAGGAGAGTGGGTGGCGCTGTGGACTTCTGCACTTGCCCACCAATCGGGAGGTACGGGGTTCGAGACCGCCATGTACCAATGGGTTTTTCGTTTTTCTTATTTCATATTATGTACATTTTTATCTGACGCTCCTACGGTGAAGGGAAACATCGTGAGGCAATCTGCATACATCAGCGAAAAAATTCAAAGGTGTATATGTAGTCGACCAATCCGCACTGGGCCAGCGTGGTTGAAGGCTTAAACACTCTAATTTAGGGTAGGCTCGAGCCTCTTGGTGGGGACGTATATTATGCCGAGATGGATGTCAACGTTGCATTGGAGCAAGCCCAAAATCATATCGTGATTTGTGGAGTGGATTGAGGGGGACCTTTTCACAGAGCGGTGAGACAATATAGGTAATTAAAATGAGAATTCGGAACAAAACCCTACACTAACCCGTCGGGCCAGTGTACCTATGTTAAGCCAATTCCTCCTCGTCTAACTAAGGAGAAACCCATGTCCAGCAGCAAATTACAAGTTTTAGTTTTTACAAGCTTTTATTTACCTACTTTCACCTGTCCCGGTATCTGTAATGAAATTATGCAAGTTAAATTTAACCCACTTTCCGTTTTCCGATTGAGCTGAAATTTTGCATGCATATGTACATCACGTGATAATGCAATATTATGATAACATGTAGCTAATCTAATGCTGGAGCACAGAATAGATAATAGTACTGCTGGAGCTGGAAGGTGGCAATAGGAACTCCGCAATAAAACGACACAACCCCATCGAGTTTTGGCTCGTTTGATTCGTATTGACGAGTATTAAAGCTTGTATTTAAAAAAGTTATTTTTAAATAATTTAACTTCTTATAATAGTATGATTCTTCAAGCACATATTACTGAAATTTATTTGGATTTCTATATTTTTACGATTACCATACAGACTGGCCGCGACAGATACCCGTCTGCTACGAGTTTTACGAGATATCAAGGAAAAAATACATCTAATGCAATTTGAATAAATAAACAAAAAGGTCTTCCTCAATCTCTTTACGGAATCCATCATTCAGTGTCGTACGAAAATACCTCCGTGCGTCAAGTCTAATTTATTTTTCATACATTAGCTGTGCCCGAGTCTGGAACGAGTAGACCATAATATAATTTTCATTGTGGGCAAATAAATACTTTCTTTCGCTTTAATTTAAGAGATGATACACACGTAATATTTACTTTGAATGAAAGGTAACGTAGGTACTTCATGAAAATTCTTTAACACTCTCTATTATTCTGTATTAGTTCATATAGCCATACTTATCCATCTCTTATATATCACTAGCTTTCCGCTCGCGACTTCGTCCGCGTTCTTTTTGTTTTCCCGTGGGAATTTTATATTTTCCCGCAGAAAAATTACCCTATGTCCTTCCCCTGGTCTCAAACTATCTCCATACAAATTTTCATCAAAATCGGTTCAGTAGTTTCGAAGTCTATTCAATACAAACAAACAATCAAATCTTTCCTCTTTATAATATTAGTATAGATAATATTTATTACTTATTTTTATTTTTCAAATACATACCCAAGTAGAGTTACAGCATTAAGAAGAGTCTACAGACCTACTGACAATAAGTCCACACTGAGGTCTGGCTTCCAATCACGCGCAGAATCACAACAAATACGAGTAAGGTTATATATCTATTAGCTGTGCCCGCAAATCACTTTTCGTCATACTAATGTTTTAATCTATACATCTGTATCTTCTATACAAATAAATAAAATTGAAGTGTCTGTTTGTAATGTCAAAATAACAAGTTTTTACTAAATGGAATGTATATCGGGTACCAATAACAAAAACACAATTTAAAAAAAAAATTGTCTGTCTGTCTGTTTGTTCCCGCTAATCTCCGGAACGGCTGGACCGATTTTGACGGGACTTTCACTAATAGATAGCTAATTATATAAAAAATATAGGCTACTTTTTATCAAGATCGGTCCAGCCCTATTCCACGCGGACGAAGTCGCGGGCACAGCACGTGTAGTAATAAATATTGAGGTCAATTAAATCGAGATACCAAATTACAAAGAGTCATTCAAAATTTCATCAAAATCGGTTAAGTAGTTTCGGAGATTATCCCGGACAAACATCGTGACACGATATTTTTTTTATATAGGTACAGGCTTACTTTTTTTATCACCCCGGAAAATTTAAGGGACGTTTCAGGACACATCCACTATTTATTAAAATATTAAAAAATCTAAAAATAATAAAAATACTGCACTAAACTAATAGTGCAGTACCTATTTCTTGAAAATGTTAGAAAGTTACATTTAAATTAAATAGGTGAGTTATTTTTTTTTATTAATATTTTAGTCATTCTACTACCGTGTCCCGAAGCGTCCTTTAAATTTTCCGGGGTGATAAAAAAGTAACCCTGTATAGATGTACGTATTTTCCCAGACGAAGTGTGTATTAGACCGAGTAACGCTAATAACTATATATTAACGCGCTACCGATGAGCTACAACTACATGTCTGTGAGACCGGGTGTTTTTGAAAATTCTAATAACCTTTTTCCCTGTTATCGTTTTTCCTCGCGGTTTCGAGTTTCTTGGGCTTGCACGTGCTGGATCTTTGGCCACAAGTACAAGATCAAATATCTTGTTTGTTGTCTGCTTGTTTTCAACAAGCAGCACTTTGTAAATACACCATGTCCTTTGATCTCAGTATTTACTTTAATACTCGCAGTTCCATTGAAAAAGTAAGAGTATTTTTATCGAAAAAAGTGTACCAAACACTGTAATAAATAGCACACGTCATCAGTGGTCATTTGTTTCTAATTTTATTAACTACATTGATAAACTATTTAAAAAATGTGTTATTACAACAATATTAAAATGCAGACAAATAGTTTTTATTACTCTGAATCATTATTTTGGGTTTAAATATGACATTAACGTTTTGACGTAGTGGTCACTTTGAAGTTTTAAACCTGCATAGTATGAAATTTTAGAATGAACCTTTTGCACGTGATGAATAAAGCATTCTGCATTTGAAAATTGTACCTACAACATTTTTATTTAAATCCAGCTTTTAAATAAAAGAGGGATACATTGAAAATAAGACTTAATTGTGAAATGAGTTCCAACGTGGAACTAATCCAGCAGAAATAGCTTGCAGTATTAATTCTGTGTTTGAAGTGGACAATATGGCTAATAAACAGCACTGTACGTTTTTCGTTTAATAGCTTTCGTAGTGGAAATTTCAATATAAGGAAGGAATGAAACTCGAGATAGACCTGCTAATAAGGTAAATAGCGATTAATTGCATGCGATAGTGAAAGCCGATGCACATTAAATTACTAAGAAATTAGAAGAAGGGTTTATGTTGGCATGCCCACAATATTAATTACCCATTTATTTTAAATCGATAAGACAAAAAGGTTGAAATGTGATGGGTGCCCATGACTCAAACTGCTCTGCAGAGTAAACCACATATAGAAGTTTGCCTTAACTATTTGAACCGGTTAAGAAATGAAAGGAGTTTTTAGGAGGTTAAGCGCCACAGCAATACTCTTCATCATCACAGCTCATATACGTCCCCACCGAGGGGCTCGAGCCTACCCTATGTTAGGGCGACTAGGCCTTAGTCAACCACGCTGGCCCAGTGCGGATTGGTCGACTTCACATACACCATTGAATTTCTTCGCAAATGTATGCAGGTTTCCTCACGATGTTTTCCTTCACCGTAGGAGCATCAGACAAATGTACATATGAAATTCGAAATGAAAAACACATTGGTACATGGCGGTCTCGAACCCCGACCTCCCGATTGGAAGGCAAGTGCCGAATTCACAGCGCCACTGACTTTTAGCAATACTCTTAGGTGAAATTAATTAGAAAATTTGATGGTTTGTGGTATCTCAAGCTGTTGTAAATTCTATTCAAAAAATGTTTATTGTTCCCTCACACAGATATTAACAGGTGATTAGAATAAGGTAGGTACAAACATTTATTTTATCTGTGTGAGAGACTGGTATCCGTACTAGGAGACTTGTATTACAGATTACCAGCCTCTACGACTCTGAACCAGGTGATGAGATTTTGGTAGGTTTTTTTTTTTTTTTTTTTTTATTACTATTTTAACACTCCACAGACTCGTGGTCCGTGCTCTTTTCATGGAATCTTCTCATTGTGATCTATTTTATTATAATTATTATATTAAGACTTACGACTACTTTTTACTCCTAATCTAAGGTGAGTTGCGCAACTCAATCAATTTAAAAATTTTAATATATATCTTAATAATATCTATTTATACTTATATATACTTAATTATACTCAAATATATATCTTAATAATATTATACTATATGTTAATAATTTATGTATGGACTATTTCACAATTTTTGGATCATTATAATTATTATGCCAGTATTCCTGGGTAACTTATGCTAACAAAATTTGGTCAGTTAATATACTCGTATTTGGCATAATATATGTTACGTGTTTTTTTTTTTTTTTTTTTTTTTAGTTACACCAAGGTCGCTCCGCTTGATAGGGCCCTGAGCACCATTTTTTTATTGTATTCCATGACCACTTCATCTGTTGCTATGCTGGGAAGGGCAATGAGACGTCTAATTGCGTCGTCCTCCTTCAACTCCCGGTAGAAGTAGGTGCAGGATACCGTGTGTCTGGTAATGGCAACCACCGCGTGAGGGACACTATCGTGGACAGGGTTCTTCCTTTCTGCTCCTCTGAGCACAACCACGTGATCGTACGTTAGTCCCTGTGCTTCGTGGATCGTCAGCAGTCTAGATTGTTCTCCGGTGCCGAACCCTTCCCTCCCATACGCTTCTTTCTCGTCTTGAGTAAAGGTAAGGAAGAGAGTATTTGGGTTGCCCCTTCGTAACACCGCCTCCGATGCCATTCTGCATGTCATGGACCTCAGCACTTGCCGTGATGTGTAAATACCCTTGTAGATGTTTTGGAGGGCATACACCACATCCATCGGACTTCGGTGTGTGCAGAGGAGCTTTTCTGTTACCGACGTGATGGCGGCGGGGCTTCCATAACGCATCTCGAACAGGTTGTCTCTGTCTATGAAGGGGATCTGATTTGTATCGGTCATTAGTACCAATTCTCTTGCCCCGGTCAGCCTTGTTGCCATGATGATAGCTCCAAAATGGACTAGGAGAGCTTCGTCCACCAAAAGGCGTTTTGATGCTTCCACACCATTGATGAGAACTGAGGCAATGGTTCTTATTTTCCCCTTCACGACCGCCCCGAATCGAGTCGTCACTTTGTCCAACAGTTCTTTTGCCGTCTCGAGTGTGCTAGTGATGATCATATCTTCCTTCATTTGGAAGTTATTGAGGAGCCACGTGGTCTTCCCGCAACCCGGCACACCGTCAACCCATCTGATTGCCAGTTTACCCCATGGTTCGGAGATCCAAGTTCCACTCACTCATTTTGGTAGGTTAGGTACATATTTAACTTATGAAGTGATCCCACTTCATGATATCTAATATATAAAATTCTCGTGTCACAGTGTTTTTTACCGAACTCCTCCGAAACGGCATGACCGATCTTTATGATTTTTTTGTGCATGTTCGGTAGGTGTGAGAATAGGTCGTAAACTATTTTTTTATTATGGCGAAACGTAGTTCGCCAGCACAGCTAGTTATTCATATAAGCTTGAGATCCGGTCAGTACTAACAGCATATATGTTGTACAAAACCTCGAACAATTGTAGTGAAACTCGCAACGAGATAGCCTCAACTCATCTTCACTACTATTAATGCTTCTACATATTTTAAGATTTCAAACTTCTTGTCGAACCTTTTTAACACTATAGGACCTACATGAAACCACCCATTGTCATCTGTACACATCATTTCTGACTCCAGCCCACTACCATTTTCTCCTTGATTTGGACAATTCACTCACATGGTAAAAAAACTCGTCGCAGGAAGCGATCGCAGGAAGGAACCTACAAAATGAGATGACAGAAAAGTATATAAAATGAGAGATGTTTGAATTTTTCGGTACAAAACAACAATTTCATACTTAAAACCCCTAATATTAACAAACGTTACTCAATTCACATGCCATTATCGCTCTAACGGTAAAATGTTAAACTATTTATTTTTAAAGTCTGGTTAGTATTATAAATTGTAAGATTAAGAAAATCGTTGAAATCTCATAAATTTAAATATATCATATACATACTTACATGTGATATGTGATCCTTTTTAAAGTTAATAATTATTCACTTTTGAATTGTTGGTACACCTTTTATAAATACAAGATGCTATTTTGTGTGTCGTTACTCGTGGTCCCACCACTTTGCCCCACTGGTAGAACCACGAGGAAATGTAGTTCCACGTGGTCCCACAAGTCAATGGGACCACACGGAATATCGTTTATCGTTCCTTGCAGACCCATTTATATAAGATTCTCTATTTCCTTAAAGCCAAACTGATTTACCAAAAAAGTTCGACCGCATGGAATTATGCCACACTCTTGATACTTAGTGTGCCCCTACCCCAAAGAGGAGGGAGAGATTTTTGCATTTATTTTGCAAGAACTCCAAATTGTACAAATTAGCATCAATTCTATGTTTAAAGTACTGAAATCCGTTGTGCAGTGGACCTTTGCCTCGTTTTCTATCTGATATATTTAATACAAAATCATTGACGTCGACATCAATTTTATTACATTTTAGCCTCTTTATTTTAAAAATAATAATATGGGTAAATGACAGTCATGTCATCATATGACAGTAAACAATTAGACAAAATTAACATGACCCATTGTTAATAAAATTGTAGTAGCTTGTAGTAATAACTCGCTTTAAACGAGTCTGTTTAGTATTTTATTTACCCCTTTTGCCCAACGTTCTACTTTTTTTCTTTTTCTATTAAACTTCGATAATTGATATTTTTTATATTGTGCGTGTCAATTAAGTCATATTTAATCAGTGGTTTCTTTCTGTTGAGCATAAAATTGAGAATAAGGTCGATCATCTTGTAAAAACTGAGTTTTCAAGTGGTAATCTATAAATAACCCTTTTCAGTGCATCTTTTGTTTTCTAGTCTTTGTTTTCATAAATATCAATTGTCGTGTAACCTAAGTTTATTTCTGTAATAAGTCAAATAATCAATTATGTACTGTACAATAATAAAATTCTTTCATCGACATTCTTTTGTTTTTATTTGTTCAAATCAGTTGTCCTTTGTTTTACTACTTATTTTACATCATGTCAATATTATCATTTATTTTAGTTAAACTAAAAAAATATTCAGTTTATTCAACTTCAGAAAGAGTTTGGCATAATTCTTTGTACTATATTGTCAAATCAGTTTAAAGGCTCTTGAGGAAATAGAGAATATGATAAAGTGGTCTACGAGGAACGAGAAATGGTTTTCCGCGAAGTCCCATCAGTGGGGAAAAGTAGTGGGATTAAACGTCTCTTAACTCCTTCTTTTTAAATAATGATTAATGTAGAAGCTGTTTTACTGAAGATGAGATGTTTAAGTTGCCTATGTTTTATGTTGCAATATTGAATGCCACTTTTTCTTTATACTCATATATAAAAAGATTGAAATGAAAATATTTCATTTTATTTATTTAAAAAAAATAGTGTAAAAATACATACTTAATACATCACATTTTTATACTGAAGACGGTGCCAAGCAATGATTAACTGGAAGAAAGAAAGAAAAATAAAAAACAGTTATTGTAGTGAGTTAAAATTTGGCATCAACTTCAATAATTATAAAAATGTAATGTTGTAAGTATGTATTTATATTATGTTTCACTTTTAGATCTTTTTTTTGTAATTACTATTCCATTCAGACAGACAACAAGATTTATTTTTTATACAATTTAGATATTAAAAAACCTCTTAAGAGTTGCGCTGTGTATCCTTAGTCGGATTAAGCTTACAGTATTCTGAATAAATATAGGTACTGCTTTCAGCGTATTGAAGCACTGATACAAAATTATCCTGTCGGCGCTCAGCGAGCGGCCCTAGGCCCTACTTTGGACATTGTTCAAAGGCAAATTGGATGGGTCCCGATCTCCGCTATGCATAAAGTAGCTGAAATTCTCCGCATTCCTAGAGTCAGGGTCTATGAATGGGCTACGTTCTACACGATGATCAAAAGGTATAATGTAGTTTCTGTGCTTCTTCTTGAGGGCTGTAAGTAAATATTGAGATGTGAATAATATAGTTAATACGAGACTATACAGGGTGGAAACTTTCAGCGGGGCAGTAAGGAGAAGTACCTAATCTGTTGCAGCTACACGAAAACGGTCTTAAGAGACTATCCATAATTTTTTATGGAATTTTGCAAAAATCTTTTCCCGTACATTTTGTAAAGAATTTGTGTAACAAAAATAAAATAATCACGTAGAATTTTACACATATCAAAAAAAAGGCGTATTAATTTTCTTTTTTATTAACTAACATAAGTTGATGATGTTATTCTTATTTAAAATCTTGCTGTTTCTTGCCCTACGATATCAAGTGCTCGAAGTGACCGCCATTTTGAGGAATACATAAATTAATTCGTTTCTGTACCGACCTAGTGGCTGCTGACAATTTATTTGGATGAATTCCATACAAAATTGTGGTTATGGAGTCTTTAAGTTCTCGAACACTATCGTATTGCTTTTTATGAACCTCGCAGTTTTCAGGTAGCCCCACAAAAAGAAACCTAGAGGCGTCAGATCTGGACTACGCGCTTGACAAGAAATAGGACCATGTGTCCTATCCATTGATCACCAAATTGTCAAGATTGTTTTTTATTTAATAATAACGAGTTCGAAATTTGAATTGTTTTTAAACTTATCTTATCATTCCGTCAACAAAAAGATCTCAACCGTCACTAAAAAAAGCTTTTGCGTAAAATTTTCATACAAAATGTACGGGAAAAGTTTTTTGCAATTTGTGACTTTTTGAGTACTCCAACGATGGTTGGTCCCATAGAAGTTTTTAATCAGTATTAGAAACAGGATCGATTGGCATCAAAAAATGTTCTTATGTAAAATGGCTATTTTCTTGCTAACTGTTAATTTTTTTGAAAATCTGTGAATGGGGATCAAAATTAAGGGATAAGGTACTTCTCCTTACTGCCCCGCTGAAAGTTTCCACCCTGTATATAAAAAATAGGAGTTCCTAGATGCTAAACTTTATCTTGTAATATTAATTTACTTTCTCGTGGTAAGTAAGATGATAATTGATAAGGCGGGAGTAGATAATTCTTCAGCTGGATTCCTAAATAGCAAAGGATCCAGGGCTCCATTTTTTTATCATTCGGCTGGCGCATAGCGCTTGATATCTGTTGATTTTCACTCGACATCGAAAATTGTCTATATCTAAATGATCGACGTTAACAGGGATGCTCAACCAATCGTCGCTAGGCGAGTTTTGAGGTTTAACATGGCATAACGAGCAATTCAAAAATACAATCCCTTTTTTTTTAACGAGGTGGAATGCTGTTGCTCACTGTACCTGCCGATGGCTCATCAACAGGCATGTATGGGACTCTCCCTAATCAGTGCAGGGCATACTCTTTAACCTCGATGTCCATCTTGTCCATATTTAGGGTGATCCAGGGGCTGGGTAGCCCCAATTCTGCGAGATCAAAAAAAATATAGAATTCCTAGCATCTTACCTCTAATTGTCGAAACAGAACATTGTTATCATTTTGTTGCTGTGGCTCAAACTTGGGTAAGACGGTAGAAGTTAAAAAGGCGGACTCAGGGGTGTTATCATCAAACAGGTAAGGATAGGAAGTAACTACGAACTTGGTTTTTAAAAGACTCTAGCGTGCGTGCACTTCGAATACTTTTGGGAAAGAGTTCCATAAGCGGACAGCGTAGGATGGGAATGAGCATGACAAGAAATGAGTTTAGTGGGGCAGGGTATTAAGAATTAAGTTGAAATGAAATCGCAACGTGCGATTTGAAGAAGTAGGCCGAAATTTAAAATGAGACTTATGATATGGTGGAGACTTTGGATGAAACAAAACATTGTAAAGAAGGCACAGAACATGCATGTCTCTACGTTGTCGAATTGAGAGCCATTTGACATTAGAGCGATAGTAGGAAACATGGTCAAACTTTCGTAAATTAAAAATGAACCTGATGGCCACATTTGGTAGGCGCTCCAGCATATCTATGAGCTCTTCGGACAGATACACCTAGGCAACATCAGCACATTAGCACTTAAGTAGTAGTAGTAGCTAATATAATTGGCGAAACAACATAATAATAAATACCTTCACCCTTTAATTATTAATTTGACGTATTTCCAGACGCAATCGTGGCAAGTATCATGTAAAGGTGTGCAGTACCACTCCGTGTATGATACGAGGGTCTGAATGCATTTTGAAGGCGATCGAAGACGCTACTTGCTGCAGCGTCGGCGGGCTGTCCCCCGATGGCATGTTCGGTGTTGACATCGTAGAATGCCAAGGGGCATGTGTGAATGCGCCCTTATTTGTTGTCGATGACGACTATTACGTACGTATGATGATTATTGTTTTAGGTAAGTATAGTCGTTCCGAAAAAAGCCTCAGTACTAAGGCAGATTGCTGTTTGGTTGGTGTGACGGGGGGAGGGGGAGGGGATCGAGAAGCACACGTGATTTCAACCTTTCTGATTTAAGCGATTTACTATAATAAATATATCGTGTATTCCACCTAGTGAGAAATGAAAAAAGAAATACCAAATTAACAATAAAAACCGCCTATCCGTCTTTTAAGTAAATTTTGTTTAAATGTCTGTTTTTCAGGAAGACGTTAATGTTTGCGACGTTTACAACATAATACAAGCAATTAAATCTGGGAAAATACCTCCGCCGGGCCCTCAGTAAGTAACTTACGCTACGTTAGTACACTTTAATGTCTCTGTTATATACAGTTTGACATAACTTTGGCTTGTTCGTTTTTAGGATTCCGTACATCCAATGGAAAAAACGGAATAACGAACGGAAGGGTAAAACGGAACAAGGAACGGAAAAAAACTGACAACGAAGTGATCCTATAGTATGACTTCGTTGTCTGTCTGTCCTTCTATCTATCCGTCAAGAACCTTTTTGTCAGGAACGCGTAGAGATATCAATCTGAAAATATGAAATATCCAGGTCTACGCTCTTCAGCATAACGTCGATGGCATAGTGCACAAGGACGTCGCCTTCCAATCGGGAGGTAGCGGTTCGAACCCCGCCATGTACCAACATGATTTTAAATGTTGAATTTATACGTACGTTAATCCAACGCTTTTACGGTGAAGGCAAATATCATGAGGAAATCTGCACACATCTGTGAAGAAAAAATTTATTTACAGGGTGTGTGTCAAGTCAACCAACCCGCACTTGGCCACCGTGGTTGACTAAGGCCTAATCGCCCTAGTATAGGGTAGGCTCGAGCCTCTCGGTATGGACGTATATGAGCTGTTGATGATGATGATGACGCTCTTCAGCTGTTGAAAAATTTTAACTTGTAAGTCAATGCGATTAAAAAGAAGACAGTTGATATCACATATTTTACGATTAAATAAGGGAATAAAAACTTATTAGGGTGCCTAAAGAGATCTTAGACGCGAAGAATTTGATATAAATTTCAGATTGATATCTCTACGTGTTCCTTCAAAAAAATAGCAATGACAGACATGGACAAATGGACAGACGGACAAAGTAGTGATCCTATATAAGGTTTTTTCGGGGGATTACTCTCTGTCACACCATTCTGTCACACCAGTGTGACACAGAAGAATTTTTTTCTTGACAGTCACACCAGTGTAACAGAGAAGAATTCCTTTTGAGGTACGGAATCATGAAAAGCACGCTTATTCTACCCACTAGTTGTTAGGCAGTACAGTCGACAGAAAAGCGTTAAAAACTATTGTTTTGACAGCTCTTAGTAAATACCGGACTGTCTATAATTCGAGTGACAGAGACAATGCTGTAAGAAGCAGAAACTATTTCATTCTAACCCTGTATGTGCACTATTTACTGGGTATTATAAATGTTGGAAAAACACTCTTGACGCTGTTTTTTTTTACTTAGTATGGGCTTTCTCTTGATCACAATCCAGCCTTGAGGTAAACACAACGGTGAGATGAGTTTGTCCAGAAAATGTATTCACCCTTGCTCTAAAGCTTTCCGCATTGTATGACCTCGGAAATATAGACGCTGGCAGTGAATTTCACAACCTGGCTGTGCGCACTATAAAAAAAGACGTGTAGCGCATTGTGCGACCAGCGGGAATGTCAACTAGGTGAGGAAGGTAACTAGCCGTGCGTCTAGATTCCTGATAGTAAAATGGAAAAGGCGGGATCAGCACACTCACCAAAGTAGAAGACAGATAGACAGGCAACACTTAGCCGCGCTGAACTGGGAGAGACATGCCGCAAGCTGTTTGCGGGAGTGGTAGCTTCCATTGCGTTATACGTATTGGGCTCCTGTTTGGGCACACGCCCTCAACAGACATATTAGACCCCTTCTGCGACGGCCACAACGTATCGTGGCAATACGCAGGATTCGAGGATATCGCACAATCTCATTTAAGGCAGTGTGTGCAATTGCAGGTGACCCCCCGTGGGAGCTAGAGGCAGAGGTGTAATCTATGGTGTGCCTCTGTATATGAGAGGAGGTGTGAGGCACGCGACAGTGGGCAGAGGCTCTGCCCGCATGAGATTGCGCGATGGCGACACGATGCCCATAGTGTCATCATAAAGAATTGGCAGGAGTCCCTGCTCAATCCATCTGCTGGCCACTGGGCGATTACAGTGTTACAGTCGGTGCTAAAAGAATGGATGGAGCGAAGGTCGGACTCACTTACCTACCGCCTGGTGCAGGTCTTGTCGGGGCAAGGCTGCTTTGACAAGTTCCTGTTCCTTGCCGGGAGAGAAGTGAGCCCGATCTGCAACGCTTGCGGGAGTGCAGATGATACTGCACAACACACATTGTGCGATTGCCCCGCCGGGAGTGAACAGAGGCAGTTACTTCAAGCGGTGATAGGCGACGACTTGGATCTTCCAACTGTCATCCGGGAGATGCTGGCCCACAGACGATCGTGGCAGGCAATGGCTGACTTCTGCGAGTCGGAACGCCGGGCGGGGTATTACGGGGATAAATACACCAGCGTACAATTCCCCATTCCCCGCCTACCTGGCGAGCTGCTGAACCCCGGGGTGGTTTAGTTGGTAGGTCGTCGAGTCACCTTCTCGTCGGAGTCCAACATAACCCTGCAACCCCCGATGCAGGGTATCCATGAGGATGCCCCCCCCCCCCCCCCGAAATAAAAAAAGGTAACAGGCCGGTGAACCAGGCTGCAACGCTTGCGGTGGTCTATCGTCGGTTTGACTGTGCAATTATTGATCGAATGGCCTAGTGTAATATTTAATTGAACTTGGCTGGACACGCTACCGCATGCCTAGATATATAGAAAGTGTAGAAATGAAACTGCTACTCCTGGCTTAACTTTTTTTTAGCAGTTTTTTTTATAACTACTTACGTACTGCAATAGTAGATTATGGTACAAGTGTGTAATGTTGGTGATTACCGCTGAGGCGCATTGAGGCCCGAGCCGTCAGGCGAGGGTCTTAAGAAGCCGAGGACGGTAACCATCAATACACACGTGTATCATACAACGTTTTTCAACACACTTCTGAATAAAACAATACTTAAATAAAAAACCATTTTACATAGTAAATAAAAAGTTTACTTAGAGAAACAATTAGTAAATGTGCAGTTAGTAAAATTATAATTAACTATTTTTGATGACATAGCGGTCTCATCAGATAGATTATTTATTGAAATACTTTCATGTTCTATTGTTATTTGTGATGGTTCATTATTCGTGTAAGTAGGTGAAATCCAATCATTGGACGTACTTGGTATTTCGCCAGTAGGATGCGTCTCAGAATCAAGTTTAATTCTTTTTGTGATTTTTGCACAAATTTCCTTCTTGTTTTGTATGGAATCTTCTACGTATGATTCTGCTACATTGCTAGATCGCCACCCGCCATGTCGCTTCAAAGTCATTATATCAGCTCCTGAATTTGCCAGCAATGTAACAGAAGTTCTTCTGAAACTATGTCCAGTGTAGCTCTCAGCATCTACTAAACCCAAAAACTTAGCGATTTCTTTAGGCATAGAACCAAATTTGTTTATACCTATAGGCTGACAGGTACATTTACCATTCTGGTAATTTAGAAAGAAACGGTCATTTTTTGTTTTTGGCGAACACAAACTTTCATACTTCTTAACAATATCATAGAATGGACCGTGTATGGTGAATGACCTAGGTATTTTATTTTTCGTGATAGGTATCTTCACTAAAAGCATCTGGCCATGGTTCTCTATATCTTTTACAGTTATATTTGTTAATTCTTGTATCCTACAGGCACCAGTTACACGAAATATTAAAGCAACCTGAAACAAAAGAAACAATAATTAAGGTCAACACACAACACAAGCTGCTATTAAATATTTAATTAAAATTAATTTAACTAACCTTTGTGGCCAAATATTGGTTATCTGGAGCATCTTTAATAAATTTTTCAATATCATCAGATGATAAAACCTTTGATTTTTTGCTTCTAAATCCATCAGATAGTCTCTTTAGATAAGCTGACAAATTCGAGTATGTTTTTAAGTCCACTCCATTCTTTGTTCGGACTGTACTTTTTAACATTGAGTAAATACACCACAAAGAGCTAGGTTTGTACTTAGAAGATAATTCTTTAAAGTACACCATGAACACATTTTCTGAAAAAGACTGCGTATTCTTGTTGTTCTGCCATTGTATGAAATTTTGGTACGCTAATAGATATTTTTCCTTTGAGTTTTCTGGTAGTAAACTTTCCATAACGTTCTGGGCTTCACATCTTATATCGGGCGGTGTACAACATAAATCATTTTCTTCATAAATTGTATTTGCAGACATCTTAATCAATAACTAACTAAATAACTTCAAAAGAGAAAACGAGACGAGTTGTGAAAAATGTTTCGTAATGGCGGGAAAAATTAATCAATTTTCCTATGCGCGCGCATCGGCCATAGACTAATAAATTTCGTAATGGCGGGAAAAATTAATCAGTTTGCCTATGCGCGCGCATCGGCCATAGACTAAAAAATGAGGTTTCTTTTTTTTGGGCTTTTCGCGGATAGCATTTTAGCGCAAGTGTAAGCGTAACTCAACCAATAATATTAAAAAAAAACTATTACTCACTCGTGAATAATAGTAATGAAAAAGTCACAGTTTGATTATAGGTGTCATTATGTGCCTAATTGCCATGGGATTAGAGCCACTTTATGAGGAAGTGTGTTGAAAATGATTTTATTTCTATGCTCAATGAAAATGAAAACTGCAGTCCAAATTGCAAAGCGCAACTTTAATTGTTTTTTAGGATTCCGTACCTCAAAAGAAAATAACGAACCCTTATAGGATCACTGTGTTGTTCGTCCGTATATCTGTCTGTCAAGACTCTTTATTTTGAGAAAGCAGGGACGTATTAAGTCTACAGTCCCTTGTAGCTGTGAAAAAATCAACTTCCAAGTTAACGTAAAAAAGGAAACGGCCGTTTATGCCGAAAAAACGTATATTTCGACACACTCGAGGAAATCAAAATTAATAGTGTATTCCCGTTGACTTTGAAGTTTTACAAAAAGCAAGGTTTCAGATTTTTTCTAAATGTGTGCTTTAACACATTTATAAAAACATCTGAAACCCAGAAATCTATATATAAAAGAAAGTCGTGTTAGTTACACTATTTACGAGTATATAACTCAAGAATGGCTGAATCGATTTGCCTGAAAGTTGGTAGAGAGGTAGCTTAGAACCAGGAGACGGGCATATGATAGCTTTCATTGCAGAAACCATCCCTTAAAGGGGAGACAAGGGATTTGTTAAGGGAATCAATAAAAAAAGGATTTCCACGCGGACGAAGTTGCGGGCAAAAGCTAGTTAGTGGGCAAGTCCAACTCACACTTGGCCGGTTGTCAGATTTGTTTTTAAGTGCCTAACTTACGCCAAAATTAAAAGAAGAAGTGCCTAACTATAGGTACTGGGGTAGGAGATCAGCCCGACAGGAGAAGAGGCCTCAACCAATTTGTGTTCCTACGAGAGAGTGAGGTCGCCAGAGTTCATTAGGGCAACAATATCATCGTTCTGACAGCGCTGGCGTGAGGTTTAGCCGTTGACAACTCATGAGTGATCCTGGGCAAGCGTATCTTAGCTATGATAACCGCTTAATATCATAAGGTAGAGCTTTTAAGACGAAGGTTAGTATTATCAGTAGTCTGGTTGTTATTACGGTCACCACCACTGGAAGCTATTTGGAAGCAGTACCATTCTGGCTGGTGAAAAGTACTTAACTATTTGCATCAATTCGTAACAGCAATCAGCCCCAATTCTACTAATAAACCACAGCCGAAACGAAGCCGAACCTTTGCTTTCGACCAATCGAAACGCAACATTATCACGTCAGCGAACATTCGGAAGTCAACGTATGCGCTCCGATTGGTCCATCGCTACGGTTCGGCTTTGTTTCAGCTGTACCATATTAGTAGAATTAGGTAGCTGGTTGTAAATGTGCCAGGACAGGCCAAGTGGGCACTTGGGTATGCGGTATTCCCATACCCGGCTAAACCACCTTCCGAAACCTCTCCGCCACCGATGTTCGGAATCGGGAAGGCCCATTCATCGAACACAACCAAGGAGGGATCACCGATGTTGTAATGCAACTTTGGTTGTGTTAAAAAGCTGATGTTTCAAATAATGTAATACCTATGATTTTCTCGTCGTATTTTGATCACCCTGGTGATGTGCTGTTTTTCAGGAACGGGAGATACGCCGCGGAGCCTATATCAGGACTAACGAGCTTGTGTGAACCTCCTCCTCAGCCCGGATATGGTATACAGCCCGCTTTGTTGTCGAAAAAATAAAATATTTTCAATGTTTAATTCCTGCTTTTTAATGAGATTCTCATAAATATGAAACAGACCATTTTTGGGAGAGGCCCACCCAGTAGTGGGCGTACTATGGGTGAAACGATGATGGTAATGATAACGATAGAACATGAAGCAGATTAATTTGTGTACCATAGTTAATAAAGTCTAGTGATATTTTACTGCATAATTATGTAAGAATGAGAAGTATACAAGGCCAGTTGTAAAATATTTGCAACCTTGTAGTATTATATAGCTAACATCATTAACTACAACATTTGTTTTACGAGTTTTAAGATAACTCAATAAATTGATCAAAAATCCATTTTCAAGTTTTTATTGCTATGTCGTGACATTGATAAGTCTATGTTTCATTTATAAACGACGACGGAAGACGACGTCACGCTATCCTCGCGCGCTGTGCGCGTAGAGTTACAAACATTCTAGAAGTATATTAAATTAATATTTATTTTTCTATGAAAGTCAAATATAACGAATTATCAAAAGTGGTAGAACAAACGTTGTTGTTTATGATGTTAGCTATCTAATCCTGCGAGGTTGCAGATGTTTTACAATTAACCCTCTATATCGATTGTTAATTTTTATTCACACAGGGAACTCTTGATCTACATTTCACCTGATGATAGGTAATGATTAGATGCAAATAGATGTAAAGTTCACCTAAACGATCACAGAATCTGACAACTTTATATTTTGTTGTCTCTATTCAGAGATACGAGTAATACGAAATATTTTATGTTTGAGGACATTGATATGTCGCGCGGTATTCACGGGCGTTTCAGTTTGCTAGAATGGGTCTGGGGATCAAAGGTCATTATGCTGCTCATACAAAACAACTCACATACTCGTGGATGAAATCGTAATATTATATGCTCCCAAGGCAACTTTGCCAAACATAGCTGTGTGTAAATGCCCACAAAAGTCATGTGCGTGTGGTGTGAAAGCTCTTTTTTTAAAGGTTATAATATTTTCAAGAAAGAAATCAAGGAAGAATTTAGGAAATCATTGTGAAAACATCATGGTGAAGATAAAAAAAATGTGAAATCTATAGGGAGAAAGTTCTGGTCAATTAACTGGAACACTCACTTTGCCAACCAGAGAAAATACTGTAACTTCGATCTCGAAATATATATGATACTAGCTTTTGCCTGCGGCTTCGCTCGCGTCAAATTCGGGGTAAGGCAACCACCTTCCAGCAGCACCTTGAACTGTACTAATTATAGATGCAGAATTATTCTTGATAACTATACTCCTCTCGTCTCGCCGCGGCGCCCGCACTCGCCTAGGTTAGGTACCCGATTGACGACGATCGAGATGGCATACCTAAAATGAAAAAATATACACGGTGTTTCATAATAAACAATAAATAATCAATGCGTTATCTAAATCTAATTATTAAATTGTGTTTACCCGTAATGTCATTCAACCCAAAATGTTCATGTAAATCATAGACATGATGATGATACTATGATATACATGAAAATTTTGGGTTGAATGACATTACGTGTAAACACGTTTTAATAATTAGTTTTAGATAACGCATTGATTATTTATTGGTTATTATGAAACACCGTGTATAGAATCCTTATATGCGTGATGATATTTCACGTCTGCCACGTTAGATTTTAAAATTGTTGCTGTTTTCGTAATCAGCGACTCGATAAACCACAAAAAAAATACCCATGTTGATTTTCAGACTTTCTCATCCCATTTCCCTTTTTTAGGGGTTGCATTCTGTAAAAACTTAAAACACGTGTTTACTCATTTATTGATAACAGTACTCCTGTAAAATTTCGAATAAAATAATCTGATTTTGTTTCCTCATACAAATGTTGGACCTCCGTTTCAAATCCTTAGAGGGTGGTTTTTGAAAAATCCATTCTTAGCGCTCATAGCCCTTAGACCTCATAAGAAACCTACTTGTTAAATTTTGCATCTTTAGACCCGAAGGTTTGGGCTGTACGTTGATATGTGAGTTAGTTTCTTCTTTTCCATATTAAGAAGAAGATAGAAAACGATGATGGTAGTTCACGACCGCCAGGTTGGATTTAGAAATCGTTATTGTTTTTAGTAACCAGCGATCCGATAAACCATACAAAGGATACCCATATTAATTTTCCGCCTTCGACACCCCATATCCCCCATTTAAAAGGGTGAATTCTGAAAAAAACCTAAAACAAGTGTTGACTCATTTATCGATAGGAGTACTCTTGTGAAGCTTCGAATAAAATAGTCAAACTAATCTTGTTCCCCCATACAAATTTGGAGCCCCATTTCAACCCCTTAGGGCGTGAATTTTGGAAAATCCTTTCTTAGTACATCTCATAAGGAACCTATATGCCAAATTTTAAATCTTTAGACCCGGTGGTTTAGGCTGTGCGTTGATATGTCAGTCAGTCGGTTTCTTCTTTTTTAGGTACAGATATAGGTAGAAGATAATAAGTAATATGTAGCCGAGACTTATATTTAATAAATCATTTTTCATCCCGAGCCCGATAATGTAGAGAAATTTAGAGATTTTACAAATATCTCCAAAGTATGCGTCGGAGCTTAAAAAATAACGAAATTTTGGATCCCTGTGATACCCAAGAGATAAGTCGGAGGAATCTAATGTACTTATGAAAAACGGTGAAGTGTGAGTTTGATAAAAAAATTCATATATTTTTCCTTCTAGCACTGGCTGCATTGCATTTTTAACAGACTTCAGAAAGGAGGTGGCTGTCAATTCAGTTATGTTCGCTACTGTGGAACTTTGTTGATTGAGAGCCGATTTCTGTGATATCGCGGGGATGGCCCCATTTAGATACTGGCGGTCCGGTGCTTTTTGAAAGAATCGACTGGAACAGAAGTAAGGGTTGGTTTTCTTGTGTGTCGTTTATATATAGTCTAATTTTGTACTAATTTTAGACCTCCGTTTCAACCCCGTAGAGGGTGGTTTTTGAAAAATCCATTCTTTTTGCACTTGCATAAATCTCCAGCCTAAATCCAAAATTTGGAAATCCTAACTTCAAAACTGACGGACCTTCATACAAATATTCATCCACATTTTACCCCCTCAGGGGTGGAATTTCCAAAAAATCTTCCTTAGTGGACCCTTACACCTCACGAGGAACTTACGTGCCAAATTTGGAATCTCTAGGCCCAGTGGTTTGGGCTGTGCGTTGATATTATCAATTTTCACACTTTGACACCCCATATCCCCCTTTTAGGGGTTGAAATTTGGAAAGTCCTGAAACAGGTGTTAACTTATTTATCGATTGGAGTACTAATGTGAAGTTTCGATTAAAATAGAGCAAGTAATCTGGTTTCCCCATACAAACTTTGGAGCCCTTTTTCTACCCTTTAGAGGGTGAATTTAAAAAAATCCTTTCTTAGTCCACCCCTTCACCTCATAAGGAACCTACGTGCCAAATTTGGAATCTCTAAGCCCAGTGGTTTGGGCTGTGCGTTGATATTATCAATTTTCACACTTTGACATCCCATATCCCCCTTTTAGGGGTTCAAATTTGGAAAATCCTGAAACAGGTGTTAACTTATTTATCGATTGAAGTACTCATGTGAAGTTTCGATTAAAATATAGCATGTAATCTGGTTTTCCTATACAAACTTTGGAGCCCTTTTTCAACCTTTTAGAGGGTGAATTTTAAAAAATATTTTCTTAGTGCACCCCTTCAACTCAAAAGGAACCTACGTGCCAAATTTGGAATCTCTAGGCCCAGTGGTTTGAGCTGTGCGTTGATATTATCAATTTTCACACTTTGACACCCCATACCCCCCTTTTAGGGGTTTAAATTTGGAAAATCCTGAAACAGGTGTTAACTTATTTATCGATTGGAGTACTCATGTGAAGTTTCGATTAAAATAGAGCAAGTAATCTGGTTTCCCCATTAAAATTTTGGAGCCCTCTTTCAAACCTTTAGAGGGTGAATTTTAAAAAATCCTTTCTTAGTGCACCCCTTCACCTCATAAGGAACCTACTTACCAAATTTGGAATCTCTAGGCCTAGTGGTTTGGGCTGTGCGTTGATATATCAGTCAGTCAGTCAGTTTCTTCTTTTTATATATATAGATAAATGTTTAACATTTTTATGTGCAATAATTGTGTTGAATTTGTGAAACCTATTCACAAATATTCAAAAGATTTTAACGGTTTATTAGGATTTGGTAAATTGAGTGTTCCAAATAAACCTATTTGGAACACTCAATTCTCTTATGGTGCAGACGGAGTGTTCCAAAACTTATCAACTTTAGCTAAATAAATAGTTAATATTCTTACTCTGTTTTATCAGTATAACACAGAGTCAATTTGTGAATCCAAAATTCTGGCGTAAAACATAATAGTTAGAGAGTAAATTAGAAATATACTTTCTTTTTAACATCCCGTTTGAGAGCTCCGTAGTTTAGAGTTTATTTACATAACCCGAACTTATATACAAACTGAGGCCACATTAGAAATTGTGAAAATGGCATCACTAAAGTCTTGACATATTTTCTATTTCTGAGACTGTTTAATTTTAATATTAATCAACTTTATTACATTTCTAAGCAAGAAATGTGTAGGGTGACATTTTTTTTTGTGTGACACATTTTTTGTCTACTCTCATTACGCACTAACTATTTACTGTTTACTCATAGCTTGATTCCTGTCAAACGCAATTTTATGCTAGTGCATTTGTTTGAGCATTGCAATTATTTATTTAGTTTCGACAATATTTACACATAAACACAAACACAATGTGCCGTAAATGAATATAGTAAAAATATGTCGGAATTTGTTGACACACTTACAACACCTTTTTACTGTAACATTTTCAGTGCAAAGTGATAACACCGGTTACTAGACGCTGCAACCAAAACGCACACAGTCATTATGTATAGAAATAGTAACGACACTGTTACGGTTTATAACTAATCTGTGACTTTTATAAAATTTTGCTACCGAAAATGGTTGTATGGGTAAAGAATGTAAAATCCTCCAAGTTCACTAGACTCAGTGGAGCACTATACCAAGAGACTCATCGGCAATGACACACTCGTTGAGGATAATCTCCAGGGCCTCGATCACCGAAGTCGCGTTGCTGCTTGCCTCTCGGTTTTTTTATCGGTTACATTTCGGAGAGTGTGCGAAAGTTTTAGGTAGATAATTTGATCCCCCTGCCCCTTTCCGCCACCGGTCGACCAGGCGCAGCGAGGGTTTTCACACTAATGTTGTTGATATTCCTCTCATTCGCATGTAGCAATTTGCTTTCGCTTTCATTATACGAACAGCTAAGGAGTGAAACTCTGCCGAGGACTGTTTTCCCGGATCAGTATAATCTGGACATCTTTAAGGTTAAAGTGATAAAGCATTTTTTAGGCCAGCATGTACTTCCTTAAGCAAAAATATCATAAAAAATAAAAATTTTGTAAGTACAAGCAATATTATTTTATTTTATGTATGCATGGACACCCTAAACAAATTTCTCGCATAGAAATGTAATAAAGTTGATTATTGTTAAAATTAAACAATCTCAGATATAGAAAACGTTTCAAAACTTTAGTGATACCATTTTCACAATTTCTGATGTGGCCTACGTTTGTATTTAAGTTCGGATTATGTAAATAAACTCTAAAATACGGAGCTCTCGAAAGGGATGTAGTAAAGAAAGTATATTTTTAATTTAATCTCTAACTATTATGTTTTACGTCAAGATTTTTGATTCACAAATTAACTCTGTGTTATACTTGTAAAACAGAGTAAGAATATGAACTATGTCTTTAGCTAAAGTTGGTAAGTTTTTGAACACTCCGTCTGCACCATAAGAGAATTGAATGTTCCAAATAAACCTTTACCAAATCCTAATAAACCGTTAAAATTTTTTCCTTTTGGATATTTGGGAATAGGTTTCACAAATTCAACACAATTATTTCACATAAAAATGTTAAACATTTATATCTAATATATTTTGAAACCGGAGTTACAGTATTTTATCTGGTTGGCAGAGTGAGTGTTCCAGTTAATTGACCAGAACTTTCTCCCTATAGATTTCACAATTTTTTTATCTTCACCATGATGTTTTCACAATTATTTCCTAAATTCTTCCTTGATTTCGTAAAAATATTATAACCTTTAAATAAAGAGCTCTCACACCACACGCACATCAAAAGTCAGCAATCTTGATACCAGCGATCAGCGAAATGATGGCGATGGAAATCTAAGAATTTCGATCAAGTCGCACGCCATAGTAACCATCGCCATCACGCTGCTTTGTAGCTTGTAGTCTAACGGACGAATTCTCCATCTAGGAACGAGAGTATCGTCGCGACTGCGCCCTGTTGATGTCAGGTAATATTTTGTCTTCTATACGCCATCGCAATCCTTGCGACATCGCAGTAACGCGTTACTCGCCGACATGTCGTCGTCGGATTCCCTCATGTACGCAACTCGTTGCACATCAGTTATGGCACTAAGAACACGTTATAACACAAAAAAACAGGAAATGCATAAAGATGTGCCCCGGAAAGGAAATCAGCAGAATGCCGAGGCGTCGCTGGTCTTCCGTAAACACCCTGAAGAGGCTCTAATGGCCATTTTCACCAACCTCTTCTTAACTTAGGTAACTCTTAGGTGGCACCCTGTCACATTCTTTTCATTAAAGCTCCGAAGAATAACTAAAGTATTCGTTATTCTTCTAAGCATTAGTTATTAGTTAAAGCTTTAGTTATTCTTCTTAGCATTAGTTATTAGTTAAAGCTTTAGTTATTCTTCTGAGCATTAAAGACAAAAAGTGACAGCATACGTCAGGGGCTTCCTAAGCTAAGTTATGCTTAGTGAAATCGGCCATAAGAGGCACTACTACGGCACAGCAATACTCTATACTCATAAAATCTAAATATTACGCAATATGATGTACATTGCGTAGATATTAAGAATACAAACAACAAATAACACAAATAAGAACAATATAACAAGAGCGGCCGACCAAGGCCCAAACACCCCAACCTAGGGCAGGATCGAACCCACTGGTGGGGACGTATATGTGCTGTTATGATGATGATTATAACACCTAACATACAATTATATTAGGTCCTTACCTATGAAATTGGCGTTTTGCCGTACTGGCCACTTTGATCTCAAATCTCCTCTATGGTTAAGAATTCCAAATTCAAACTTATACAGCTATTTACTCATGTATCTGTGTTTCGAAAATTATAATTCACCGGTTTTTTTCTCAATTATTTTGGACTTTTCAATCAATTGTTTTGTTTTCAACTTAACCTTTGGATTTACACTATGACGCGACATAACAGGTGCAATGGCTCATAATAATATTTTTTTATTTTATTTTATTTATTTTGCATATACTTACAAATATGTTACAAGATAACTGAGATAAATGCCACAAAACCTTTAATAGGTTTGACTTGGCATCCTGATATTCGAAGCTTATTGTATACCTATATTATTGTTATTAAAAACTACCTTTTTTTTTACATGGGTACCTGTCTTAAACGAAAAATACAAAAAGCAATTCACAAAACAACATTCACAATACCAGCCAAAGAAAACAAATATTTTTACAATGCTAAGTGGGTAACTATATATTAAAGGAATCAGCAGGGGCCCACTACTATGAGTTCCAAAATACGCCCCGCTCCAGCGAGTGAACGAGACAGCTCCATACACTAAGTAAAGCGCTGTCTCGTCCATCCACCGAAACAAAGCTGACTTTAGGAGATCATAGTACACCACCTGTGCATGCGCATGACGAGTGCAAACCGATCGCTAATGTAAACAAGTCTTGCTGCAAGCCTATACAGAATGTTCAATATTATAGCCGATTTTTTTTTTTCGTGATTTGATTTCTTTTTTTATATTATTTGTCGTAAAGGAAGTTTTGTACAATCAGTATTATAGCCATGTATAAACAACGAAAGAAAGAAAAAAAAAAAATTTTTTTAAATAGTCTTAATAACAGATATGCATAATTTATATATAATATTATCTATTTATTTATATATAAATAGATAATGTTAAGATTTATAATTAATTTACATTGTAAAATATATCATTGAAATTAATGTTATGTATATTTTAATAGGTTTAGATAAGTTCATTATTCATATTTTGCAAATAAAATTGTTTCAGTTTGAATTTCATATACTTCTTGTTTATTGTGTCTCTCAGATTAACAGGTAACTTATTATAAAGTCTGGGTATTATATAGTCACGTGTTCGCCTACCGTAGTTATTCGTTGTTGTTTTAGTGATCATGTCTTTTCTGCAGGCTAGTCTTGTATGTATTTTATGGTTGATCGGGCTCAAAAACTGTTGGTTGTTCATGGGTTGTTCTGTTAGTAAAGCGTATTCAACTTTTTCATGAACCGGCATTACCTCGCAGTAGCTGAATAAGGCGCGATAGTTATCTTTATATTTTTCTTTAACTTTTCTCGGTACTATTAATTTGAGTAATCTTACTTGTAAGTTGTAAATTTGATTAAGGTAAGTTTTATATGTGCGTCCGTAACTACTTATACCATACGATATAACTGATTCTGCCAGAGCGATGTAAAGATTTCTAAGGACTTTGAACGGAACTTTGTTCTTTATTAAATATATTTTTGATAGAAGAGCTCGTAATTTGTCACACAACATGTCTATATGGAATGACCAGTTAAACCTGTCATCTACAATTACCCCTAGGTATTTGGCCTTTTTAACTTGCTCTATGGTGTTACATCCGCCCGAGCAATGTGTTCCTTTGTACATATGTAAGCAAGTATGATTGTGGGAAATTAATTTAACAGTTTGCGGCCCTCGCGTGTTATGTGCAGATCTTACATGCATCAGTGAAGTCTTATCGGCATTTAATACTAGCCCAGCATCATGAGACCACATGCTCAACGCCGTATAATCTTCTTGCAATTTTTTCAGCGCTGTTGCTATATTTATGTCAGCACTAATAAGGCACGTATCATCTGCAAACTGGTAAATTTGACAGTGTTTAATGACATGTTTCATGTCATTAACATACGTCAAGTAGTGTAGCGGGCCCAGTACTGATCCTTGAGCGGTACCAACTGTAACCTTAACAAGTTCGCTTGTGGTTTTACCTACTTTGACCCTATACCCTCTACCAGAAAGATAATCTTTACACCAATTTAGCAGAGGTACACGTATTCCTGTAGCAGCTAATCTTTCAATTAGCTGATCATGTTTTAGAGTATCAAATGCCTTGCTATAGTCAATAAATAGAAGTAGCACATTCTTTTTATTGTCCAGATGTGAATTAACCGAGTCCGTAAATTCCGTGAGAAGAATCGAAGTACTCATTTTTGACCGAAACCCATATTGTGTACTGGTTAAAATTTCGTTATTTTCATAGTAGTTATAGATTTCACCTGCTATATATTTTTCTACAATTTTGTCTATTATGGGGAGCAATGTAATAGGACGATAGTTGGAATATTGGTCTGTGTTACCTTTTTTAAATACGGGTCTGACTAAACCATTTTTTAGTTCTGAAGGATATATACCTTTCATTACACTTGTATTTATAAGGTTTTTTATAGCGCCGACTATTTTGTCCCCTATCAATTTAATGTCTATCGCTCGTATTTCGTCTATACCAGGTGCCTTTCTCGAACTTAATGATTTTATTATTTTAGATATATCTTTAGTTTTCGCTTTTCTAAATAACATTGACTTGTTTTCAGTTTTTAGGTAATCCGCTTTGCTTAGCAGAGGAACATTACATTTTGGTACTATATCCGAGACTGTCTTCTGGAATTCAACCGCAAAATTTTGAACTATTACATTTTCATCGTTCGTGTGTTTACTAAAAGCTTTGAATATTATATCCTCTATAGATTTAGTTATATTTCCCATGAGATTATTAAGTATTTTCCATGACTTACAGGGGTCATTTTTATTTAATAATATTGTATTAGCTATGTATTTGTTACGTGATTTTTCTATTAATTTGTGAGACCTGTTCCTTAGTTTATTGTATTCAAGACGCAATAGTCTGTTGGTAGGATCTTTTAAGTATTTTATAAAGCATTCATCAGTTTCATTACATTTCTTCTGAATTTTTTTATTTATCCATTTTTCGCTATTACGGTTGGAATCAGATGAAACCTTTTTTGTGTAAGTTGAACATTTGTATGCTTTATCAAACTTATCTTTAATAAAATTATATATTTTATTTGGGCAATTCATGGACTCGGTCAATTCCCAATCTGTTTTATTCAGTTCTTTGTATAAGGTATCGTGATCAATAAAAGGAATTATTTTCGGAGCACGCTGTATAGGACGTATACCAGACAACGTAGTCACAACCATTCGGTGATCGGCCAATACTGTGCCGAGCGCCCCCGAGTAAAGATCCTCCGTGCAATTACGGACAAAAATATGATCAATACATGTATTACTAACTTGTCCTTTGATCATCTCAATTCTTGTGTAATCCGATATAGTGCACTGAAGACCTTTCTCAGACAGTATATTTATATAGCGCTCTGTTATGACATTTTTGTTTTTTAGGTCGATGTTTATATCACCCAACAAAATGAAGTGTTCATCGAAACAGTGTTTGCTAAGTATTTGTGGAAGTTCCGTTTTAAGAAACAAATGCTTGCTGCTACTGGGAGGTCTATATAGTGCACAGATAACTATGGAGAATTTGTGTGACATTGTGATTCTTCCTATTAGGCATTCACTGTGTAGGGTGTGATGTGTGAGTGTTGTGAATGAGTGAATTTGTCGTACATAAATTATGATACCTCCACCTTTACGATTTTTTCTTAATTTAACATGCATTGAATAGCCTTTTAGAGTGAACATATTACTGAGACTGTCGGATATATCACCTCCAGGTCTTCTTTGTCCTCGTACGGAATTCCAGCTATTTCGAGGTGCTGCGCAAGGCTTCGTTGTATATCCTCATTTTGCTTTTGTTCCAGAGCCATTATTTTAAGCTCCAGGTGTTTGTTATTATTTTCTAAATGTTCGTTCTTTTTTTCAAGCAATCTTATCTTGGTCCTAAATGCAGTCATTTCTTCACCATATTCGTCAACCTTATTACCACAATACTCAATAGCTTTTTCTATGTCGCTAAGCTGTTTTCTTATCGCTTTTTCAATGTCCCGCGTAATATTTTGTGTTATTTTCCTCACATCTATTGTCAATCCTTTCGGTAGAGGCGCATTTCCTGCTTCGTCATCCTCCTGTTCATCATCCTCAGGAACAATCAGTGATGATCTGCGAGGTGATCTGCTATAGCATTCATCGCACATCCATTCGAGTTTCCCGGTCGCCTTGATAGCAGCAAGCTGTTTGTTGGTTAGACCAGCGCATTCCGCATTAGCATGGACCACCATACCACATTTGCTACAGTCGACTCCAGGGCTCTTCTTGAGGATAGATTTGTTGCAATGATCACATTTTGGAGGAGCCATTTTGGGGGTACTCTTTTAAAAAAAGGTTAGGCTAATTTCGGAACAATAGTAACTCTTATGAGTGGCAAGCGACGAATGAATGAATGAATATAGTATCATTATATAAAAACTTAGACGTACGTTGTTACGTACACGTACCTATATAAACATAAGTAAGTGTTCAACTATTGGCAAATTAATAATTATTCTGGGTGTCAGAGTTATTCACGCCATTACACCATCACTGTAATCAAATATTTTAATAATTTCTGTGAAAAAGTCGCTTGAATTTGTGTTTTCCCTCCATCTAGTGTCGCCTGTACCGCCCCGCTGGGTTGGCGGCAGCAGCAATTTTAGGCGGCAAATTAAACATTTCTCGAAAGCTTTAATATCCTGTCACAAAAACGAGAGTATAAAATTCCAATTTTCCACTCGAGCCACCCAACTCACGGAACACGAACCAGGAATGTATAATTAGCGACGGATGATGTCGCGATCACTCCGAGACAATGTTGTCAACAACGCTACGAAGACTAAACATTTATTTGGGATCCTTATTAATTCTTGAGCGTTAAAATTGTACGATTATAAAATTTACGATGGCAAATAATTTTGTGGATAAGCATAGAGAGAAATCGTTGTAATACACTGTTGCACCTTTAAAGTAATATCATGAGATAAAGTAATTATTACCACAATGTACGATTGCCTAAAACATAATTATTTTCATGTGGGGAGAATCTACGACTCTTGGTTTTATTTTGATGTAAAATACATTTAGGATAGTGGCCCTTACATTTCACCGTTTCCTAACGTTCCAAGAGTAAGTATACAAGGTTAGTATAATCATCTTAAATTCGAAATTGTAAATTTTATTTTCTAATTCCCTATTCATTTTCTCACAGACCCATCTATTTATACGGAAATTTCAAAATTAATTTTACAATTTTGAGCTTTCAAAGACGTCATAATAACTTGATATGCTTACTAGCTGCTGTGCCCGCGAACTACGCTTCGCCCTAAAATTTAAAAAAAAATAGTCTTGTCGCAGGGGTATAAAAAATAGTTTACGACCTATACTCAGACCTACCGAAATTACAAAAAAAAAAAAATTAAAGTCGGTGAAGCCGTTTCGGAGGAGTTCGATATCAAACATTGTGACACGAGATTTTTATATATCAGCTTAGATGTTTACGTCGGTAGGTTTTGACTTGGTAGGGTATGTACCAAACACGTGTTGTATAAATTCGATAATTTATAATATTATACCTAATTTATTATTAGTTTGTACGGAACCCTCGGCGCGCGAGTCCAGCTCGCACTTAGACAGTTTTTTAATATCATGTTCATGAATACTCACTTAAACTATTCTGACACTATAATGGAATAAAGACGATGGGTTACGCAATAACAGTAAATCATGAACGTATGAAAGAACACGCAAATCCCCTGAATTTTGTTAAGCGTGGTAATTTATGAAGGTGACAATATTTGTTCTTTGCTATATCGAGGGCGGCAACTAGAGGAAGTTGTATGTATGAGTACCTTATTTCTATATAGCTGCAGTAGAAATATTGTTCTTTATTTTTTACTGGGAGGAGAGAGGAGGGTGTAAGGGGATAATCCGAGTAACATTTTACGGAACCCGGAATCCGTATACAGAACACACTCATCTCGTTAAATACGCCATTCCTTACTCGTCAGAATACTTCTCAAAACTCAACTCGTCAGATCCTTGTCGATATACTCGTAATATAGCTTGACGGTCGCAAAGCTCGACAGATATTGGTAAGAGCACCCAGATTGTGATACACTACCAAAAGTATCTTAATAAGCTACAACAATCGATGACACCAATTCCAAGCCAAAGAAGGCCTTGTAAACAATGTAAGTGTGATAAATAAAATAAAGTAAAAAAAAACTGTTTCAACCATGTTTCAAGCGAAATAAAAGTCTATTCTATTTTATTCTACTGTGTGCATTATTCGCTTGTTTACGATTGATAGGATTTTTTTGTGCGTGTATAATATGCTGCGTTTTTGGCGAGTGGCAAATCTGATGAGTTGCAACTTCTGGCAAAAGTGTATTTCCCTACTTGCGTTTTGACGAGATGCATGTTATCCACGAGATCCAAGTCCTTAGTAATAATAATATTGGATACGTGTGGTCGAACGGGAATGCGAATCCATCGAGCCCATGGGGTCTATTACCATAGACCCCTTAGACGTAAGTTGTGCCATCCGTTCGGCTCACAATTGGAAATGCTCAGGGCCTGACGGATTGCACAACTTATGGATAAAGTGGTTCCGATGTTCGCATGCCCGTTTGGCTACACAATTCCAAGAAGCCCTAGAACACGGTTCCCTTCCCACTTTTATGACCACTGGGACTACCTTCTTGCTACACAAGTCCGGAAGTACCATGGACCCCAAGAACTATAGACCTATCACATGCTTACCCACCATCTACAAGCTCCTTACATCCATTCTGACCACGAAAATTAACACACACGTTGTTACAAATAACATTTTGGCCTCTACTCAGAATGGATGTAAGGCTGGGTCCCGTGGTACCAAGGAGCTCCTCCTTATAGACATGACCATTAGCCAACAAGTCCGGCGGAATAGGGGATCCCTCTCTGCTGCATGGATTGACTACAAGAAGGCCTATGATTCGGTGCCGCACTCATGGCTGGAGAGGATTTTAGAGTTGTATAAAATAAATACAACTCTGAAATACTTTCTTAGTAACTGTATGCGGCAGTGGACCACAGCTCTTCGTCAACCATGTGGCGGCGACAGCCCTCCTAGTCCGCAAGACTTGATCAAAATAGAGAGAGGCATTTTCCAGGGTGACAGTTTGAGCCCCTTATGGTTTTGCCTGGCACTGAATCCTCTCAGCACTTTGCTGAAGGATTCAGGGCTGGGCTGTCGACTTTGGAGACAGGGTGAAGTTATTAGTCATCTGCTGTACATGGACGATCTCAAGTTGTTTGCACCGAAACACCAAGACCTGGTAGAGCTGCTGAAAATCACACAGATTTTTAGCAGCGCTATAAGGATGGAGTTCGGTGTAGACAAGTGTGCGATCTTGCATGTGCAGCGGGGAAAAGTTGTAAACTCACCGAATGTACAACTTTCCGAGACAATGACACTCAGATCTCTCTCCGAAGCCGACACATATAAATATCTCGGTATGTCAGAGTCTTTGGGAATATCTGTGGAGGACGTCAAGCAGTCGGTGAAGGTACGTTTCTTCTGTCGCCTAGCAAAGGTACTTAACAGCCTTTTGTCTGGCGGCAATAAGGTGCGTGCCTTCAATGGCTGGGTGATGCCTCTATTGATGTACTCCTTTGGCATACTGAGATGGACTCAAACTGAGCTGGACGCCTTGGATAGGAGAGTCCGTCAACTGCTCACAACACATCGCATGCTCCACCCTCGCTCGTCTGTTATGAGACTGTACATTCCACGGAAGTGTGGGGGACGGGGCTTTCTAAATGCCAAGAATCTCCACAACCGTGAAGTGTACAGCCTTAGGAATTACTTCCTTAACAACGAGTGTGGGATGCATCGTGATGTTGTGGCAGTTGACAATTTACCCTCTCTCCATGACAATCGAGAACTGGCGCAAACCACCGGTGCTTAGCGTCGAAGATCGCAAGGAGGTATGGAAGGGCAAGGAGCTACATGGGAGGTTTTATCGGGCCTTGACTGGGCCTGATGTAGACCTACCCGCTTCGGTGAACTGGCTGCGCTTTGGTGACCTATTTGGGGAAACCGAGGGCTTTGCCTGTGCAATTGCAGACGAAGTAATGATGACAACAACTATAGAAAATATATCCTGAAGGACGGTACGGTTGACATCTGTCGGGCATGCCGCCGTCCCGGAGAGTCACTCAGGCATATTATTTATTTATTTATTTATTTATTTATTATCAAGCAACTTAGGCCCATAGATATATACCTTACAAACTAACATACATAATATATATAACAATTTGGTTAGTGTAATAGAACTTATAAGCTATGTTAGTAAAGCAAATTAAATATTTGCCGTGTTCTGCGGCATGCCGATGGTATTAGGTATTCGTCCCCGAAATCGCCTAAACACCACACCCTTTGGCCAAAAGTCCTCCTTCATGAAAGTGTCCAGCGCAATGTTTGGGACCCGAACCACAAATGCTTTAAAACTGGCATTGTGGCGCGACTCCAGTGGCTGCACCCTCAGAACGAAGTTGGCCTTCTTCTGGATGTACTGTCCCACATCCTGCTCTGTGGTGGTGTAGTGCAGGCGGGACAGGTACAAGGCCGTAGTCGGTGCCGCGGCCCTCAGCAGGAAGTTGGGCCCTGTCGGTGCGGTGCCGCAGCGGTTCTGTGTTCCCCTTTGGCGGCGCACTCTCTTCTTCTCGACCTTGACGAAGCCGTCGTCGTCACGGTCGACGACGGATCTCAAGACGTCTCCTCTCGGCACTGCTTGCGCCGAAACAGTCGCGTAGTCACGAGGAGACGATACCGTGACCTTGCTTCCTGTGATTGGCACTGTCGACGCTCGTACTGCTGACGCATGTATTGCGGCGGGCCGTGCAGGCGGCGGCGGCGGAGGCGGCAGGCGGGGTGCGGCTGGCGGGTTGCGGGGCGCCGGTCGTGGCGAACAAACTGCTGACTTGCAGCTCGACGCCGGCGACGACGTCACGCACGCACCGCGCCTCGTGTTCACGTTCGAGTCATCGCTGGATGACCTAGATGCGGAGAGTGACGCACGCAAGCTGTCAACTTCTTTGCGCATTCACTCACCGTATTCTGTGATGCCTCGAATTTCAGCATCACGTCCGCTATACTCGCCTTCAGGGCGACGATGTCCTTAAGCAGTACAGTTACGTCGACGTGGTCGAAAGTGACGGGAGGTAACTTGCTGAGATCTCTCGCCACGAACGTAGGCACGTCGTCTGGATTGGTTTCTTTGAGCAGGGTTATGATTTCCTGCAGGCTCTTCTACGTTCCATCACACCGTCGAGACACCATCTGGTCCAGCTTGTTTAAGGACCGGTACAACAGCAACTTTGCAGCTTTATTGTCGTCCTCGGTAAAGTTGGACTTACAAATCTGCATCGCGCTGACCTCGTCCATCACGTCCAGCTTTTGTTTCAGAAACGCGAGGAGCTCGTTTGCCACCAGGCCGGACTCGCCCATAGTGTCAGCTATACTCTAGCAACGGCTTACGCCGCGCTACACGTGTTTAAATAAAGTCACGAGCGCACGTCTAGTCACAACCGAGCGCAGCGAAACAACTTATCTCTGGTTGTTCTCATCTTGCTAACGGCGAGTATTTGCACAGGCACAACCTAGTGGCCAGGATCATCCACTAGCAACTTGCCATTCGATACGGCCTTGTCGAGTCTGAGACGCCGTACAATAAGTACGCACCAGTGCCAGTTCTTGAAAATGGTCGTGCGTTGCTCTATTGGGACCGCTCTATCATCACGAACAGGACTATTGTTTGCAATAAGCCTGATATCGTGGTGATAGACCGGTCCCAACGCCGAGCAGGGCTCGTCGATATCACTATCCCTCATGATGAGAATCTCGTGAAAGCTGAGAAGGACAAAGACACACAAATTAAATATTAAGGTAATTAATTCATGGAAGCATGTAAAGGCTTTCTGAGTGTCAGGTTCATCTAGTACCTCACTAAATGATAGTAAAGACATACATTCTAAGAATTTATTGATGTTAGATATGCTCATATCTCTTCTTTTTTCAAACCAATAAACCGGTTTCTTGTTATATTTGGTATTAACCTTTAATTGCCGAGGCGGTGTCACCGTGACACCGCGCGTGTTGAAACGGGAATATTTTCACAAAAAACAGCGATTTACATTTGTCTCTTTTAGTAGCTGCTTGTTTTGTCTTGTTTATTCGTTAGTATGCTGCGGAGTTACGGCACGGTTACAGGTATGCCCGCAATTGGACCTCTGGTGTCACCGTGACGTAAGGTCGGTGTTAGTGTTACTATTTTGTGATTTACATTTTTTGTGATTACTTTGAAATATGCTTATTTTTGCTTCAACTCTATTGAACTCATGGAGAAATTGTTAGAACGAGGACTGACGTACATTGGTACATAAAAAAAAAACAAACAAACGGCATATACTACCCTCAATTCAAGCATCAAAAACCCGAGAGCCTGAAACAAGTCAGCTTGATTTTACCAAAGATTTTACACTCGTGTCCTTTGTACCAAAGAAGTACAATGCAGTTTTATTCGTTTCCTTTATACACCACTCAGCACAAATTGATCCAGAAACCAAAAAACCCGAAGTTATTATGGACTATAATATGACTAAAGGTGGCGTCGATAAAGTCGACAAAAAGGCTCGAACTATTCTTGTAGTCGCCGTACCCAGAGATGGCCAATGGCAATATTTTACTGCATTCTAGATTTGAGTGGTGGTTAATGCATTTATTATTATTTAGACCCTGTACAAATGCACCCCAACGATTGAACGAGGGACATTTTTGTAAAGTCTTGCCCGAGAGTTGATTGTGCAGCATTTGAATCGATGTGTCTACAATACTCGCTTGCCAAGGGAGCTGACGCTTATAATAAAACGAATTCTTTGCAAAGATTTGATACCCACAGAACCAGAGGACCATAAAGAAGTCCATAATCAATAAAAAGAGGAAGTTGTGTAATATCTGTCCATTCAAACTCAAAAGGAAAACTCCCCATCAGTGCATTAAGTGTAAAATATCCATATTCAATGTGCCCTAAAACTCTGCCAGAATTGTGCCTTAGATGATTAGATCTTATATAATTTTTTTTATTGTTTGTTGATTAGGGTTCATTTTTGTTGATTTCATAAGAAAAGTTACTTATGTTTAAATGTTTCAATTAGTTACATAGTTTCTCCTAATGACTGAAAAATATGTTCCTAAAATGTGCCAATTTTGTGGTTTTGCTATTTAACATATTATATATATGTATTTTTGCTGTTTTTGTGATTTCATGCCATTGTTTCATAAGTAATCTTTTAGGTAAGCAATAATTTTAACATACTTTTGAAATTGATTCTAATAAAAACGTCACTTCAAATTGTGTGTCACCGTGACCTCACCTCGGCAATTATGTACCAAAAATTAGGGTCGGTAACTAAAGGTTAACTGCAACTTCAAATGTGATACTCTGCCCTGTCTCATGGTCTGACAAGCCCAAAAAGTGAAGTGTTGATGTAACATTGGTTTCTAAGTTGCTAATTATCATATCTAAGCACGAGTTCTGTCTGGTGGGTTCGTCTATATGGCAATTCAAATTATAATTATTTAGTATGCTTATCAAGTCATTAGTTTTTTTATTTTTTTGTAAAATATTTATATTCCAGTCACCACAAAGAATTATTTTTTTATTTCGCCTTCGCATCAAGGATTGTAAAAGAGATGTCAATTGCTCAAAAAATTAATTAATGTCAGATGAGGGAGTCCTATACATACATATTATTATAAGATTACATTGCAATAATTCCACAGCACAATACTCAAACACAAAGAGCTTCGATTGAATAATGTCCAATACTATATAATCAATATGATTTTTCAGTAATATGCAAGTTCCACCTCTTCTCTCATTCCTAAAAAAGGCAGAAGCCATATTATAACCTTTAATATTTAAATTTCTTTCAGATCCCTGTTTTATAAACGTTTCTGATAAACATATAATGTCAATTTGGCCAATTTCTCTGGATAATTCCATAAGAGTGACTTCAAAGAGATCCTGTTTACTTAAAATGCTTACTATATTTTGATGGAATAATGTTATTTTACTTTTGGAGACGAAAACATTTTTTGTTTTCTTCTAATTTTGAGTGGGGAGTGAAATAATGTAGTATTGTTTTCTGTTTTAAAGATAAGTAATGTTTTTATAGTGTATGTAATCTATCTCAATATTGAGCTTATAGCACAAGTCATACAAATAGTTTCTTTTATAATCTAAATCTATGAACCTACAATTGCCATAATTATTAATTAATGATTTTAAATTATAATTTAATAATTTAGTATTTAAATATGGATTGTGTATTACATTTGCAATAAAAATATTTAAGTGTCTTAATTTATACAGAGCTGTTATTAATTCAGAGTAAAACAAGTAGGGATTCTTATCATTGGATCCTATGAAAAGTATAATAATATCTTCTTTCTTCAATGAATCTTTAATATAGTCACATGAGCTCAATATTTGTTTACATGTTGCCCCTGGTTTTGTCATTGTTGTGATGGTGTATGGGTCATTCATAATACTACCACGACTCTGATATATTTTTTTTTGAAAGTCTCTTTGCCTGCTCATCACCAAGAATAAAGATTTGAGATTGTTTTCTTGTTATGTGTGATTTTGGTTCTAATGTTCCTGTGATGTCTTTCTGGTTGTCGTTTGTGTCGATAATATTCTCACTACTGATGCCATCTGTCGGTGGTGTCATTATCGTGGCGCTTGTTCGTATCATTCGTTCCCGGTGAGCCGGTACTTGAGAAAAAACAATCACTCTGATGTGTTTTTTGTTGACATTGTGATTTTAGTGCAATAGAATTAAAGGTGACGCATTTGTCTATACATAGTGGTGATAATTTTGAAGAATTCATATGTATGTGCGTAATTTTCCGTTTTAGTGGTGTGTTTTTGCTTTTTTGACCGATATCGGAAATATTTTTTTTAATATTTCAATTTGTTTCTGTTGTCCGTCTATAGTTTTTTTTAATGAAGTGCATTCTGTATTTAGATTATCAATTTCTTGTTCTGATTGTTGCAGCATTTGTTTTAGTGTTAATATTTTCTGTACATAGTCTTCAATTCGCGAGTTGTCGTTTATATGAATGTCACTTTGTATGCTATGCATTGTCGAGTCCATAATCGTTGAATTCAACATATTTTGTGCAGTGGTCGACAAATCCAAATCAGATTTTGATCTGGGTAATCTGTTGCGAAATGTTACATGCTCCATTTTTGTTGCGTGTATTATATGGAAATGAGGTAAGCGACACAATATTTATGTTCTTATTATTTATGTTATAAGGGTTCGTTTTGAGTTCTATATTTATTATAATTTAGTAAATTATGTGTTTATAATGTTGAATATTTGCGATCTATGAGTATATTTGTATCGTAATGCACACAAGTGAGTCGTTATTTGACCGTTACTGCTTGCGAATATTTTGAAATCAAGTCATCCGAAATCATCTAAATTTTGATTTTATATAAGAACATGGTTACATACTTATAAACGTTGTCATAAATACTTCCTCTTGCAGTTTTCTGTTATTTAGATATTCATAAATACTAAGGAATCAGTAGCAGCACTTTCACATCGATTATTCTTTGTCCTTTTCTTCAGTATTTAGTTCCTATCACTTTTATTTGTCAATGATAACACAATGAATACAATTACAACAATTCACATTAATTCGCACATTTATAGTATTTTTAAATTTAAAATAATCACAAAGTTGATGTTTCCGTGTTGGCTCACTAGCGCCATTATAGTACCGCGTAGTACTCTGTCGAGCGACTGACAAGGTTCCTCAACTTCTACCCCCACTGGACCAGCGTGGCAGGAGACTCAATAGGTCCATTTTTGGGGAGTCTTAAGCCCAGCGCTGAGTGTTTAATAGTAGAGATCATAGTAATGTTTTTACTGCATCCATTAATTAAAGTTTCTTTTGTCTTCAAATGTCAAAACTACTAATATAGAAACCGAAATCATGGTTAAGGGCCACTTAAAGCTGCGTTCAACTTAAAGCTGAACGCACATAATATTTTCGCACCGCACGCACCGTACGCGCCGCATTTTTTTTTGCATATAAGTTGGCAAACAAGTAAACTGCCCTCCTGATAGAAAGTGGTAACAGTCACCTATAATAAATGTGGCTCCTGTGAGATTCGCAGCAAAACTGTAACCCCCACATGAACCACAGTATACGTTGCCAACTTGTGACTTAGGATGTAAAGTCACGGTACTCAGTAATTTCAATGCCATATCTTACCCTTCAAACCGGAACACAGCAGTGCAAGCACTACTGCTTTGCGGCAGAAATAGATAAGACGGAGGTACCCAAGCACACGACCCTGGTACAGAGTCTCCTTCCGGTTTTTGCAATTCGTTGTATGAAATTATGTGAAGCCTCGCATATTTGGCCGCACCGTACGCGCCGAATTTCATAAATGCGGTAAGTGTAATTGAAAAACGTATACTGATGACGTCATATAATGCGGCGCGTACGGCGCGTGCAGATATGATAAAAAAAAGCTGAACGCAAGCTTTTTTTATAGTTTATGGGTAGGCTAAAAGATAATGGAATCACTAATCAACCGCCAGCTTCTCCGGTACCCAGAGGATCACCAGCTGCTCAGTGACCAACAATACGGCTTTCGTAGGGGTCGCTCTGCTGGTAATCTTCTAGTTTATTTGACACACCATTGGGCAGAGGCAATTGAAGCGAAGGGGGAGGCACTGGCAGTTAGTTTAGACATCGCGAAGGCCTTCGATCGGGTATGGCACAAAGCGCTCCTCTCAAAACTTCCTTCATATAGGCTTCCCGAGAAATTATGTGGATGGGTCACTAGCTTTCTAGTAGACAGAAGCATTAAGGTCTTGATTGATGGTGAATGCTCAGACCCACTGTCTGTAAATGCTGGTGTCCCAATGCAAGGATGTGTGTTTTCACCTACACCATTCCTTCTGCATATTAATGATATGCTGCAAATCAGCAGCATTCATTGTTATGCAGACGACAGCACGAAAGACACCTTCTATAACGGCCGTGCGAACTCTCCTCGGGAAAATGTCATTGAGTGCCGGAATAAACGTGTGTCTTAAATCGAAACTTCATTAGAGAAAGTTTCTAACTGGGGTCGACTTAATTTAGTCCATTTCAACCCCTCAAGGACACAGGTTTGCGCGTTCACCGCAAAGAAAATGCCATTTGTCGTATCTCCTCACTTTCAGGGCATTCCCCTAACTGCCTCAGCCAATATTGGGATCCTTGGTGTCGACATATCGAGCGAAGTCCAGTTCCGTGGCCACTTAGAGGGTAAAGCTAAATTAGCTTCTAAGAAGCTTGGTGTGCTCAACAGATCGAGACAGTATTTCACTTCGGCGCACTGCCTTCAGCTTTACAAGGCGCAGGTTCGGCCTCACATGGAATACTGTTCTCATCTTTGGGCTGGAGCACCCCAATACCAACTTCTCCCACTGGACCGCATTCAACGGAGAGCGACTTGAATCGTCGACTGCCAGGAAATTTCAAATCGACTTGATACCTTGGCGCTGCGTAGAGATGTCGCTTCGCTATGCATCTTCTATCGTATTTATTACGGGGAATGCTCCGAGGAATTGTTCGGACTTATACCTGCCGCCTCTTTCCGCCATCGTTCCACGCGGCAAAAAATCCATGCCCATCACTTAGATGGTTGGCAGTCCACAACTGTGCGTTTCTCTCGAAGTTTCCTGCCTCGTACAGTCAAACTTTGGAACGAATTGTCGCCTGCGGTATTTCCGGACAGATACGACCTTCAAACTTTTAAAAAAAGAGCATATTCCCACCTCAAAGGCCGGCAACGCACTTGTAACTCCTCTGGGGTTGCGGGTGTCCATGGGCAACGGTAATTACTTACCATCAGGTGATATGTCTGCTCGCTTACCCCCTATCCCAAAAAAAAAAGGCACTTGTCCTCATCTTGCCTAATGGTAAGCAAAGGTGGGGACTAAGGTGGAACGTGCCTACGCATTAGGTGCCGAATCACCCTAGTCCTGAAAAGACCCGGGTTGTAGTGAGGTGGGAACACAGAGGACGGCAAAGAATTGCTGAGATAGCAAAAAAAAATTTTTATGCCTATCGATCCTATTTCATGAAGGGATCAAAAGACTCTATGGGACCATTTAAGGTATGAGTACTAGAAATGACAGAAATCGCCAAAAACTTTTCCCATACATTTTGTACGGAAAATCCTCAGCTCCTATTTCAAACAGTGATCTCTCTACGAATCCTATTTTTTACTTTTAACTGTTAAGTTTATTTTTAACAAGATGGCGCTCCACCACATAACAGCCGCCGTACGCGTTCCAATTTTCGGACAGACAATTCAGGACACAGTGGATAGGGACACATGGTCCAATAAAGTGGCCACCTTGCAGCCCCAGTCTAACGCCTCTAGATTTTTTTTATGGGGCTACCTAAAAAACGAAATCTACAAAAAGAAATACGACAGTGTTCAGTACCTCTACCATGAGTTGCCATCGATTGCACACTGTAGTTAACTACAGTCGCTAACGTGTTAACGCAGACGATATCGTTTTCGATAGTGACCGTACCATGAGTTACTTTTGTATTTACCTGACTTCGTAACGTTAACTCGATAGTATAGTCAAGTATAGTAAACGATACAAAAGGATACAGACTACCTAACAGGTAATTATTTGTTGGCGTCATGTTGGTAATACGCTATAATCCGTCCTCGCAAAAAGGTAGCTCAATTCGGTTTCTTACCATATTGTTATGAAAGATTTAATTTAGTCGGCTTATACGTCAACTTCAAATTATTTCATATGTTATATTTTTAATCATTGTTTGATTACATTCACGAAAACTTATTTAGTTTTATGTTAAAGAATAAGTTTTTATTAAATGTAGGCCATGTATTGATTTAATAATGATATAGACAAGCGCGCCATGGTTCCAGTTAATGGCGCAATTCATAGGAATATATAGTAATTATAGTTTAATTGTAAGTATTAACATTGTTGTGGTAAACATTTTAACAATTTTCCATTAAAAATAATCATTTTCTATGCTTCTATGGGTTTGTTTTTTAGTACCCATCTACATATTTAAAGACGTGGCTACACAAAGAGACCTATTGGATTGATAATTTAAATGTAAATAATGCAATCCGTTATAATTGAAGGATTTTCCTTTATTAGCTAAATAATTTAACCAATTAATTTTTTCTTTCAGGCTTTAGATCACCATTATCTCAATTGTTCCTGAGGGCCCACAGGAAAATATGTATAATATTTGTTTAATTCAATAGAGTTGACAAATATGCTGAAAATTGATACCTGCCAAATGTAGTATTACAGGAGATATACACAACTGCATAAATGAGTGGGTGAATGAATAAGACTAAAAATGTTACTCCTTTACAGTATGAGTATTTATGATGAAGCAATTTATATAAAACTTAAAATAAAGCTGATGACGTCTGACGTCGGCCAATATTCATATAAAATACTTGAATTTTACAATATTATGATTATCTATTATGGCTTTATGTGATGTTTAATGATATGTCTGTTGTTGCAGAAGTTTAAGTTCCAAAATTTACCTGGAATTACAGTCAAGTGTCCAACCATAGAAATTACTGCACAAGAAAGAACCGGTACTACTGTTATTTATTATCATTCAATAATTATTATATTTTAGCAAACTTAATAGATGAAGAAATTTGTTTAATCGACACTATTATATTATTAAAATATATTCTATTGGTATTTTACTTATTTCGTATGATTACAAATCAGTAAAATTATATTGCTGCCTAAATCTTAATGACAATGAAAGTATGCAGAGTCACAGCTACAAACTCACTGGATACTTTAGCAAACTGCACATTATTATGAGGTAAAATTAGGCTAAATGATCTAAGGGTAAAATACAGTGGGAAGTTAGTCTGAAAAATACATTTTGTTTGTATTATTATTTTATGATAATAACGGCAATGGTAGGGAAGCAATTAAAGAATATTACTATAAATGCATTGTTGACTGAAAAACAGTGAATTATTGTGTTCACATTACGACTCTTACATGGTTTTTGGGTTGGGCAATATATATCACCAACAAACCTGTTTTTACATACCATCCACCTATTTGACATATGAATCAGAATAAATTCAACTAAACAGAAGATTGTTTGTTTTATTTCATATTGTTTATATTCATTGAACAGCTCACAGGAAGTTATATTTATTAAGCACTTTGATACTGAATCATGTCCATATTCTTTTACGTAAGGTATAACTTTTTTTACATAAGATGTAAAAGTAAAGATATAGTTTCATAGGAATGTTCATGACTGACCAGTCTCATAAGTGTATGCATAGGTATAAGATAGTCATAGGAGCTGTTTATGTGTGTTTACTGTTTAGTGTTAAGTAATCTTTTTGCTATCCACATAACTACAAGTGGCACTGGAACAAACCCGTTTTGGGGTTTATCAGTGCAATTTAATTTAATAAGTGTTTTTGCTTCGTAAATTTATGTTAATAAAAAAAATGGACAATCTCCATTGAAAGATAATGTTTTTGATGCAAATTCTTAATGTTTATCTTAAATAACCAGAGGTACTAGGTCTTCTGTGTTATTGCAAAGCTGTGCAAAGCTATTCTGTTTTATATTGAAGGATACGAAATTTCAGGGTACTGTAACTACATTCATAAGATAATAACCTACACCTTGTACACTTTGGTCATTATAAGACTATAGGTGACTATGATCATCTAGTAGACTATTTGCTTGTTTGCCAACATTCTTGTGTAAAATATGCACAAATACAACAATTCTGTTATTCTTTATATTAGATTCAGTATGAAATATAGACCTAGAATTTTATTGAAAACTAGCTGTGCCCGCGAACTACGTTTCGCCATCAAAATACTTAACACAGTGTTTAGTTTTTTCCTCCATTTTATTCCATAATGATTCAACTTTATTCTGCCTTTCTTTAGCATCGGCCATTTCGAAATTAGGACAATTTTCGTAGGTTCGTAATGTTTTATTTCTAACAGTCCACAAAATTGAATACATTACATATTACTATAAACACTAAGTATTATTATTGTTTTAGAGACATTATTGATATTAATAAATTCTTCTTCAGTAGAAAGAACTACACAGTTGCAAGAATAATCTTTATCGTATTCATGTTTCGAATTAAAATAAACAATTATTAATAAATTAGAACTGTATACGAATAAAGTTTAGATTTTATAATGGGTGTTGGTAACACCAACAAAATATATTTTTTGGATATGACAATTGGCCAATTTTGACTGGTCGTACAGTAAGCTCCTTGTCAAGCTATACTGTTTGACCTTTGAACCGTTCTTATGTCGCTCGTAATACTGGCGGTTTTCGTAGAGTTAATGTATAGCATGAATGGGGGGGTTACTGTACAAATACGTTTTCCGTATTCGATATCCGATCACGGAATACAGACACGGAGTTTCGTGAACGTAGCGCAGACGTTCGTTTCTTCTCATTCGGGATTTCTACCATTCTACCTAAACGTACGCACAGAACGTGTTCCGTTCGTAATAAAAACGAACGTGTGCGGCAGTCAATGAGTATTTTGTATAGATTTGATGCATTCGGATGCCCGCATTCAGAAAACGAATGCGAAAAAACGTATTTATGCGGTTAGCCTTAAAATGTATTGAGACTTCCGTTTTTGTAACGTGTACTGTGCGATATAGTGTTGCTGGCATAGTTCGGTTAGCAAACTCGCCGTGATGACTAACATCCAACACACAAACTTGGAGTTATCGTTAGTTAGTTCACGATCGTTGCATTATCACGCTCTCGAAGGACACTAAACACAGGTAACATCTAACATCGAACATCCAATAGGCCCCGAAGCGGTTCTCAAACTTTTTTGGTGACGGAACTCTTTTGGAAAGCGAAATACTTGACGGAACCCTAAAATAAAACAATAGTTTTCAAAAGTGTATTCTTTATTAATAAGCATAATAAAAGTACGACCAGAGAGGGTGTTTTGTCAATTTTTCTAAATTATTGCGGAATCCTTATAGGGGTATTGTGGAGCCCTAGGGTTCCGCGGAACACACTTAGAGCATGGCTGCTCTAGGTACCCTTCAGGGCCTACTTTCATTTAATACCCCTATTGCTGGGTTTGAAAAGCAACTGTTATCCGTCTTTTTTGAGCGGCGGCCATGTTGAATTTACGTCAATGTTGCTACGTTCATAGTGCTCTACTGATCAAGGCCTTTCATTTGATACCCATATTGCTGGGCTTAGAAACGAACTTTTATGAGTTTTTTTTTTGAGCAGCGGCCATATTGAATGTTGTGCTATTTTCCTAGGTTCATAGTGCTCTACTCTTCAAGGCCTTTCATTTGATACCTATATTGCTAGGTTTGGAAACGAACTTTTATCCACCTTTTTTGAGCGGTGGCCATGTCGAATTTACGTCAATATTGCTAGGTCCATAGTGCTCTACTCTTGAAGACCTTTCATTTGATACCTATATTGCTAGATTAGAAAACGAACTTTTTTCCACCTTTATTGAGAGGCGGCCATGTTGAATTTATTTATGTGTTGCTAGGTTCATAGTGCTCTACTCATCAAGGCCTTTCATTTGGTATCCACATTGCTCGGTTTGAAAACGAACATTTATCCTTTTTTTGAGCGGCGGCCATGTTGAATTTAGGTAGATTTTCGTAGGTACCTAATGCTCTACTCTTCAAAGCCTTTCATTTGATACCCATATTGCTAGGTTTGAAAACGAACTATTATTCTTCTTTTTAGAGCGGCGGCTATGTTGAATTTATGTCAATGTTGCTAGGTACATAGTGCTCTACTCATCAGGGCCTTTCATTTGATACCCATATTGCTGGGTTTGAAAACGAACTTTTATCCACCTGTTTTGAGCGGCGGCCATGTTAAATTTATGTCAATGTTGCTAGGTTCATAGTGCTCTACTCTACAAGGCCTTTCATTTGATACCCATATTGCTAGGTTTGGAAACTAACTTTTATCCATTTTTTTTGAGCGGCGGCCATGTTGTATTTATGTCAATGTTGCTAGGTTCATAGTGCTCTACTCATCAATGCCTTTCATTTGATACCCATATTGCTAGGTTTGGAAACTAACTTTTATCCACCTTTTTTGAGCGGCGGCCATATTGAATTTATGTCAGTGTTGCTAGGTTCATAGTGCTCTACTCATCAATGCCTTTCATTTGATATCCATATTGCTGGGTTTGGAAACGAACTTTTATCCGTTTTATTTGAGCGGCGGCCATGTTGAATTTAGGGCGATTTTCCTAGGTACCTAATGCTCTACTCTTCAAGGCCTTTCATTTGATACCCATATTGCTAGGCTTGGAAACTAACTTTTATCCACCTGTTTTGAGCGGCGGCCATGTTAAATTTATGTCAATGTTGCTAGGTTCATAGTGCTCTACTCTACAAGGCCTTTCATTTGATACCCATATTGCTAGGTTTGGAAACTAACTTTTATCCATTTTTTTTGAGCGGCGGCCATGTTGTATTTATGTCAATGTTGCTAGGTTCATAGTGCTCTACTCATCAATGCCTTTCATTTGATACCCATATTGCTAGGTTTGGAAACTAACTTTTATCCACCTTTTTTGAGCGGCGGCCATATTGAATTTATGTCAGTGTTGCTAGGTTCATAGTGCTCTACTCATCAATGCCTTTCATTTGATATCCATATTGCTGGGTTTGGAAACGAACTTTTATCCGTTTTATTTGAGCGGCGGCCATGTTGAATTTAGGGCGATTTTCCTAGGTACCTAATGCTCTACTCTTCAAGGCCTTTCATTTGATACCCATATTGCTAGGCTTGGAAACTAACTTTTATCCACCTGTTTTGAGCGGCGGCCATGTTAAATTTATGTCAATGTTGCTAGGTTCATAGTGCTCTACTCTACAAGGCCTTTCATTTGATACCCATATTGCTAGGTTTGGAAACTAACTTTTATCCATTTTTTTTGAGCGGCGGCCATGTTGTATTTATGTCAATGTTGCTAGGTTCATAGTGCTCTACTCATCAATGCCTTTCATTTGATACCCATATTGCTAGGTTTGGAAACTAACTTTTATCCACCTTTTTTGAGCGGCGGCCATATTGAATTTATGTCAGTGTTGCTAGGTTCATAGTGCTCTACTCATCAATGCCTTTCATTTGATATCCATATTGCTGGGTTTGGAAACGAACTTTTATCCGTTTTATTTGAGCGGCGGCCATGTTGAATTTAGGGCGATTTTCCTAGGTACCTAATGCTCTACTCTTCAAGGCCTTTCATTTGATACCCATATTGCTAGGCTTGGAAACTAACTTTTATCCACCTGTTTTGAGCGGCGGCCATGTTAAATTTATGTCAATGTTGCTAGGTTCATAGTGCTCTACTCTACAAGGCCTTTCATTTGATACCCATATTGCTAGGTTTGGAAACTAACTTTTATCCATTTTTTTTGAGCGGCGGCCATGTTGTATTTATGTCAATGTTGCTAGGTTCATAGTGCTCTACTCATCAATGCCTTTCATTTGATACCCATATTGCTAGGTTTGGAAACTAACTTTTATCCACCTTTTTTGAGCGGCGGCCATATTGAATTTATGTCAATGTTGCTAGGTTCATAGTGCTCTACTCATCAATGCCTTTCATTTGATATCCATATTGCTGGGTTTGGAAACGAACTTTTATCCGTTTTATTTGAGCGGCGGCCATGTTGAATTTAGGGCGATTTTCCTATGTTCATAGTGCTCTACTCATCAAGGCCTTTCATTTGATATGCATATGCTGGGTTTTGAAACGAACTTTATCGGCAGTCATGTCAAATTAAGTCAACGTGGCTAGGTTCAATGTGTTCTACTCTTTAGGTTCTTCGTTCGATATCCATGTTCCTTGGGTGGATCCAAAAAAAATGTGATCCGTCATTTTAGACATTAGGATCAAGAGTCCCGTCCCGTCCCTCTACGCGTAACCCAGAACATTGCAGTCAGATATTTTTTTTAATTATCAATATTAATCTATTGCTTTTTATAGTTTTAAATGGATGAAAGAGTTTGATTCCTTAGTCCTAATGTAAAAACATATAACACCTTTCAAAATACCTTGAAAAGAGTATCTTCATTTTTCAACATTTTAAATATTTCAAAAATTGTACCGATTTTGTGAAAATTAGTCAAGAATTAAACCAATCTACAAATTGTATGGTCACTTGATAAGTATTATCATAAAAAATGCTTTATACATTGGTTGTATGGCTTGATCTTTTTGCCTTACCACCACGGTACGACATAAGAAAAAGACAATTTTGTTGGCGAAATCCAGTTGGGTACAGCCATTAACAGAAAATATTAAATTTTATTTGTACTATGTGAAACACTTCATTCCTGCCTTTCAATTTTCGAAATCCAATTACTTAAGATCAGGCTGTATGGCGTAGTTCCATTGCCTTTCCTTCGTGGAAGAAAATACCTTCTCTCTGTACCTGAGCTCTGTACTATGTGACAGACTTGTCAAAATAATTTCACGTGCGCCATGTTGTTTTTCTACCTAAAGCCAATTCGAAAATTTTATATGGTATTTTTTCACTAAAAATAAAAAGTGAATTTAAACAAACGAAATTATGCTTAAATGTTCTTCCGGAAAATTCTAAGCATTGTGGTGTAAGCCATATCAAATTCTGTCCAGTAGTTTCGGAGATCTTTCCGGACAAACAGACAAACAAACAAACAAACAAACAAACCAAAAAACAAACAATTTTTTTTAAACTATTCTATCGTGTTCTGCTAATGATTTTAAGGCGACCTGTGTATTTTTTTTCTTAATATTTCGCAATTACAGATTTTTGTACCCCTACGATTTTATTATATATAGAGATTAATATTTTTTGCTTTGTCAAAACAAGGAAATCCTACTTAGGTAAATAAATTAAAGAGTGGGCTCATGTAATTTATTTATTTTTGGTGTAAAAAATGTGTTAACAACATCTTTTTATTAATCTACCAATAAAAAAAATCATCAACCAATTTTTCCTTTTTAATGCAATCCAAACTATTGTGACACTGTAAAATCCAACTGCAGCTGTGGCAATAAATCAGTCCAAAAAATGAAATGCTAAAACCGAAGGTCTTGGCTGCAACATTCTGTATTATCATCAATGCCAGTGCAATCAAATCATCCTCCGCCACTCATCCAAAATAAATGTAGCTGTAAAAAATAAAATCATATAATAATACTTATGCACCTTTTTAAGATTTAACTGACTTCAAAAAAGGAGATATTGACTGAATCATTTTTTTTAAATATTATGTTCACTGATTACCCCGCCAATTGTGGACCGATTTTTAAAATTCTTTCTTTTAATCGATAGAGGGATCCTGGGATAATGGAAGGAAACCCTTAAATTACAGAGGCACATCCAACATGTTTAATTTTTTTCTGACGATATTTAGGTAAGTAGGTACCTATTTGCATCTGATCGTCATCATATCATGTTACTGAGCTGATGATGATGGAAGGTTTCTGGTAGGTGTGAGTTTGGGAATTTTACTAAAAATATAGAATTTTTTTTTTTCAAAAAAAATTAAACAGGCTCCAAAACACCAAAAGTTTTAAATACAAGAATACATACAATATCACATTTTTATATTGAAGTTGGTGCCAAACTTTCCAGGTGATATTGCTTGGCACCGACTTCAACATAAAAATGTGATATTGTATGTATTCTTATATTATTTATGACTTTTTGGTGTTTTTGAAGTCAGTTTTATTCTTTGTAAAAAAATTAGATACCTATACCTATTACCAATAGCTTTTTATTAGAGAAACAACTCTAAGAAGTTATTTAAAAAAGTTATTAAGGTTTATAATATAGAAAATAAAATGCAATTCTTGACATTTGAGGGTGTATGAATGTTTTGGGGTATTCCACTTGGATCCCCTATTTCAATACCCCAGGGAATCGAAATACACTTGCTATTCCACATCGATCCCCTAATCAAGGGTATCGAACAGGAATAATATTATTGCTTCCACATGAATCTCCTGTTAGTAAAATTAATAACATAAAGGCCCTTTCATCATGATGACACATTATTCAAACACAACTCTCTCTCTCTCCCTGGGAGTATTAAGAAAGCTAGAACCCTGGATTCATGTAAGAATCAAGTCCGTAATCATTGCCTGACCTTAAATTCTTGCTTTGTTCCCACTAGTACCACCGAATAGTACCACCGGCGGTACTAGCGAGAAATTTAGTTCTCTTTAGTACCACAATTAATCTTAGTGCTACTAGTGAGACTGTGTGAACCCAATAGTACTCGTACTGCCGACAGATGGTACTTGCACTTTAAGAGCCCTTTCACAAAATTTCGCTGCTCAAGTTTAGGTAAATGCGGACGTAAGGTGCCGACTACGAGGTCTGTGTTCGAGCGAGACACAACGCGACGTGCCAATATAGTGTGACTAGTCAGCCAGTGTAAATTGATACTTGAATTTATTATTTTAGTTTATGTTTTTACTGAATGTTATTAAGTGACGAAAAAGGCTAATTAGAAGATATTTCTTTTAAAAGGTAATTTGTTTATTTTTCTTTTCTTTTAAACCAACTTCGAAAAAGGAGGAGGTTCTCAATTCGATGCGTACCCATGTTTTTTGTCTTTTTTTGTGTATTCGAAATTCTTTTCGTATTCGATAGAGTATATTTTTTGGGCTGGTCCCATTGTCACCAAAGTCAGGATCTGATTATGGGATCCCATGAACATCGAAGAAAACCCTTAAATTTTATAGGTACCTCCAACATCAGTAAGTAGTAAACTTGAATTTATATAAACAAATATAAACAAGTAGTCTTCATGAAAATAGTACGATTAGTAAAAAAATGTATGGATAAATTCTAAACTAATTTTGCACTTTAGAATTTTTAATATCACCATATTTATATGACTATTTTAACATGGATGGGTGCCAGCTTGTTATATCCTGTACTAAACACGCCGTTAGGGCGCCGCCACCGTGGAAGTGTAACTGTACAGTACGAGTATTAGTACAATTAGTACCGTAGATTTCTACCACTTTTGATACAATGAATAGTAGTACTATTGAATCATTCGGCTTATTAATATGGGAAAAGAAACATATTTAGGAGATTGAAGTTTCAAAGCAATATAGAATTCAGACTAAATACACGCAATATTTTTTCTCAAATTGGCGAAAATCATCTATACTAATATTATAAAGAGGAAAGAAAAACTAAAACAAAATTCATGATTTTAACAAAGAAGAAAAATAAAGAAAAAATTAAATTAAAATTAAATAATCACACTATAAAAGAAACAACAACACTAAAAATATTAGGCTTAACGTTTGATCCATAAATTAATTGGGTAACACACATTAAAAAATTAAAGTCTGAATGCTATAATAGACTCAACATCATTAAAATATTATCTTCTTATAAATGGGGATCTGATAGTAGATGCATATTAAATACATATAAGGCATTAATAAGATCAAAACTTGATTATGGTTCAATTATTTATAACTCTGCATCTCCCAACATTCTACAAATATTAGAGCCCATACACAACACCTGCATTAGATTAGGTTTAGGTGCCTTTAGAACTAGCCCTGTTAACAGTATGCTTGTTGAAGCGGATGAAATACCCCTAAGATTAAGAAGAAAAGAATTATGTATGTCGTTTGCTGCAAGCCATATAGCAAATAACAAGGATTCCACAATAGCTAGTTCTCTTCCATCAGATATTGAATATAGCCTACGTTCCTCATTAGCCCTTCCCTTACGGTTACGAATAAAAAAATACCTGAAAGAGATTCAATTTGAACTTTCCCCTATATTTGTACGTACACAGTCAAATCAACCTCCTTGGCTTAATACTGAAATCCCAATCAACCTAGAAATAGCTAAATACCCACGCGACACTACTCCTAACTATATTTATAAAAACTTTTTTAATGAAATAAGCGAACGATATTCAAAATTTGAACCATACTATACCGATGGCTCTGTTTCCGGGAATAGGACTGGTTGCGCTATAGTTACGGCTAATGATAATTACATTTACAGGCTACCTAACTACTCCTCGATTTTTACTTGTGAAGCAGTAGCTATCCTGGAGTGTATAGATAAGATAAGACTAAATACAACTTCAAAATTTTATGTCATTTACACCGATTCAAAATTTTGTCTCATGGCTATTTCTAACAGGAAAAATAATGATCCCCTTATAAACAATATCCAAAATAAATTACTATCACTAATGAACCTTGGATACAAGATAGAAATAGTTTGGATACCAAGTCACCAAGGGATCGCTGGGAACGAAAGAGCGGATAAAGAGGCTAATAAAGCAACTGAACTAGAAAATTGTAATTACCTAACAGCTAATATCAGTGACCTTAAGAAACACATTAAAGTAAGCATCAAAAAGCTTTGGAACAGCTATTGGGTAAATGATAACACTAGTGTATTGTTTGAAATTAGGAAATCAATATTTGAAAGAAAGAATTTACAAATTGACAATAGAAGAGACCAAGTTGTAATAAATAGGTTAAGAATAGGCCACACTAATTTAACTCACATACACCTCATAACAAAAGAAAATAGGAACAAATGTACAAAATGCAATAGCGATATGACTGTAAAGCACCTTCTTATAGAATGCTCATTCTTTAATGCAGATAGACTTAAAGTAAGCCTTACTAGAAATCTAAAAAAATGTCTAGATGAGCCTCAAAATACCCTAAAGTTTCTTAAGTTAACTAGCTATTACAAAGAAATATAAATTGTACCCTACTGTGGTCGCTAATGATGTTTGAGCGACCTTAAATAAATGAATAAAAAAAAAAGAGAGGAAAGATTTGATTGTTTGTTTGTATTGAATAGGCTTCGAAACTACTGAACCGATTTTGATGAAAGTTGGTACGAGGATAGTTCGAGACCAGGGGAAGGACATAGGGTAATTTTCCTACGGGAAAATATAAAATTCCCACAGGAAAACAAAAATAACGCGGACGAAGTCGCGAGCGGAAAGGTTGACAAATTTTGCGAAAAAGTAAAAAAAACAAAAAAAAAATTAACTGATTTTTGTACGGAGCCAGCACTTAAAAAAAAATATACACAAGGTGCTATCTGAATTAAACTTCATATAAAAATAAAAATTTAGTATGAAAAAAAAGTCAAACTCACACTTGGCCATTTTTTGATAAGTCCATTATGTGTGTCCTCATTAGTTGTGGTGGTGTATGGGGGGTCAAAAATTTCGTTATTTTTTAGCTCCGATGCACCGTTTTCGAGCTATAAATATTTTTGTAAATATTTTTCTTCAAATATGCAAGGTTCAAATTCCTCACGAAAACAGTAGAAAATATTCTTTTCAACACACTTCCTCATAAAGTGGCTCTAATCCCATGGCAATTAGGCACATAATGACACCTATAATCAAACTGTGACTTTTTCATTACTATTATTCACGAGTGAGTAATAGTTTTTTTTTAATATTATTGGTTGAGTTACGCTTACACTTGCGCTAAAATGCTATCCGCGAAAAGCCCAAAAAAAAGAAACCTCATTTTTTAGTCTATGGCCGATGCGCGCGCATAGGAAAACTGATTAATTTTTCCCGCCATTACGAAATTTATTAGTCTATGGCCGATGCGCGCGCATAGGAAAACTGATTATTTTTTCCCGCCATTACGAAACATTTTTCACAACTCGTCTCGTTTTCTCTTTTGAAGTTATTTAGTTAGTTATTAATTAAGATGTCTGCAAATACAATTTATGAAGAAAATGATTTATGTTGTACACCGCCCGATATAAGATGTGAAGCCCAGAACGTTATGGAAAGTTTACTACCAGAAAACTCAAAGGAAAAATATCTATTAGCGTACCAAAATTTCATACAATGGCAGAACAACAAGAATACGCAGTCTTTTTCAGAAAATGTGTTCATGGCGTACTTTAAAGAATTATCTTCTAAGTACAAACCTAGCTCTTTGTGGTGTATTTACTCAATGTTAAAAAGTACAGTCCGAACAAAGAATGGAGTGGACTTAAAAACATACTCGAATTTGTCAGCTTATCTAAAGAGACTATCTTATGGATTTAGAAGCAAAAAATCAAAGGTTTTATCATCTGATGATATTGAAAAATTTATTAAAGATGCTCCAGATAACCAATATTTGGCTACAAAGATTAGTTAAATTAATTTTAATTAAATATTTAATAGCAGCTTGTGTTGTGTGTTGACCTTAATTATTGTTTCTTTTGTTTCAGGTTGCTTTAATGTTTGGTGTAACTGGTGCCTGTAGGATACAAGAATTAGCAAATATAACTGTAAAAGATATAGAGAACCATGGCCAGATGCTTTTAGTGAAGATACCTATCACGAAAAATAAAATACCTAGGTCATTCACCATACACGATCCATTCTATGATATTGTTAAGAAGTATGAAAGTTTGCGTTCGCCGAAAACAAAAAATGACCGTTTCTTTCTAAATTACCAGAATGGTAAATGTACCTGTCAGCCTATAGGTATAAACAAATTTGGTTCTATGCCTAAAGAAATCGCTAAGTTTTTGGGTTTAGTAGATGCTGAGAGCTACACTGGACATAGTTTCAGAAGAACTTCAGCTACATTGTTGGCAAATTCAGGAGCTGATATAATGACTTTGAAGCGACATGGCGAGTGGCGATCTAGCAATGTAGCAGAATCATACGTAGAAGATTCCATACAAAACAAGAAGGAAATTTGTGCAAAAATCACAAAAAGAATTAAACTTGATTCTGAGACGCATCCTACTGGCGAAATACCAAGTACGTCCAATGATTGGATTTCACCTACCTACACGAATAATGAACCATCACAACAAATAACAATAGAACATGAAAGTATTTCAATAAATAATCTATCTGATGAGACCGCTATGTCATCAAAAATAGTTAATTATAATTTTACTAACTGCACATTTACTAATTGTTTCTCTAAGTAAACTTTTTATCTACTATGTAAAATGGTTTTTTATTTAAGTATTGTTTTATTCAGAAGTGTGTTGAAAAACGTTGTATGATACACGTGTGTATTGATGGTTACCGTCCTCGGCTTCTTAAGACCCTCGCCTGACGGCTCGGGCCTCAATGCGCCTCAGCGGTAATCACCAACATTACACACTTGTACCATAATGTACTATAGTCCCGGCTCCATACTAAATAGAATCAAATCAATACGATAAACGTACAAGTGGTTGTCGTTATGTCATGGACTGTAGTCATGTCCTGACCAGTTGCTAATCCGTCCAGTTTCGAATCTGTCCACTTGCTTCGGAGGGAAATTTTTTAACAGTTGGCTCAATACAAAAATCAGTCAGGTTATTTTCTACTTTTTCGGAAAATTTGTCTACCTTTTCTTGATAACTATGATTTTCACCAATTTAAGAAGAAAAAATATTGCGTGTTTAGTCTGTTATCTATATTGCTCCGAAATTTCAATCTCCTAGTTATATTTCTTTTGCCATATTAATAAGCAGAGTGATTCAATCAATATTCGTACCTATTAGTGCGGTACTATTCATTGTACCCTACTTATAGGTATAATGAATGTAATCATTATTTATAAGTTTTCAACAAATTTCAAATATTAAAATTAGTATCAATATTTTATATCGATAACTATTCATATATTCATTCCATGTCAATCACTAAACTAATGTAATTCGTACACGTTGCATACTTCACGGCAGTGAGTTTCTGTGTAAGTGTGCGTTGTGATTGGTTCATTCCGATTTCGCGCGAGGTTTAGGCTTTCACGGGCCAATCTGGAGAACTAATCTTCGCGAAAGAAATATAACTAGGAGATTGACCTTGCACGGGCAGCGCAAGCTTATGTTTGTTGGTTTAAGAAAAACTAGAAAAAGAAGTGAGAGCAGAACTGACGGCAGCGGTTCCCGTACAAACGGTGCAAAACTAAGCCTTTCTAACGTCTTTCTGTGTTCTGTGCCCGCGAAACCTATCATTTGATACCCATATTGTATAGGTTGCAAAAGGAAAGTGATCCACCATTTCGACATATTGAATTTAGAGCAATATTACTCACTGTATCGTGTTTCACTCCCAAATCCCTTTCATTTGATACCCATATTGGGTGGAGGGCAAAAGAAAAACGATCCGCCATTTTGGAATCGGCGGCCATATTGAATTTGGAACAATGTCATTCACTCTATCGTGTTTCATCCTCGAAGCCCTTTCATTTGATACCCATATTGCATAGGTTGCAAAAGGAAAGTGATCCATCATTTTGGTACGGCGCGGGCCATATTGAATTTAGAGCAATATTAGTGACTGTATCGTATTTCACTCCCAAATCCCTTTTATTTGATACCCATATTACGTGAGTGGCAAAAGAAAAGCGATCCGCCATTTTGGAACAGCGGCCATATTGAATTTGGAGCAATCTCACTCGCTGTATCGTATTTAACCCTCGAAGCCCTTTCAATTGATACCCATATTGTATAGGTTGCACAAGGAAAGTGAACCATAATTTCCGAACGGCGGCCATATTGAATTTAGAGCAATGTCACATACTGTGTCCTATTTTACTCTCAAAACCCTTTCATTTGATATCCATATTGATGGGGTGGCAAAAGTCTCAAGTAGTAGTACTCAAAAAACACTTTCATATTGTAAAGTAGTGTTATCAGACAAACATTTTTGCGAAATTTCATCCCAGTCAGATTTTCAAGACGTTATATTATTCTTGTAAGATAGCGAAAAAAAATTTCTGCTTGAAAACGATCAACTCGTGCGGATCCTAGTATAGGTCCTTGTCCAAATTTTTTATTTATATTTCAATAATTACGACGATTACGTAAAAACAGTCTTGTGCGGCGCAAACTGACACAGGTCCTACCTCGATGAGCGCTCGCGCTCGACTGATTGACGCGAGTTTTTACCATACAATTTATTGCATTTACGGCCGACGTTTGAGGTGTAATAAAAAAATAATTAATTATATTTTTATTTTAAAAATTATACCGTTCGATTTGTTGAAGAACATAGTTTATTTTGACATGGATTTTTAATTGTAAATATAGTTTTAACAATTCTAAAATGAACGTTAAATTGTCATCATATTTCGTAAAAGCTTGTAAAATTCAAATATTTTTTTTAATAAATGGGACGCTTAATAAAAAAAGCGTCTTTCCAACTGGCAACAAATATATATTTCTGACATCTTGTGATTTTATTTTAGTAAATTTATTGGAGTTTACTTTGAGTTTTAGCCGTTTTAGTTTGTCTATTTCATGACATTCTGCCAAACAAGGTAAGGAAGAACGATTATTCCAATAAAACTAAAGCAGTAAAAGAAAATCTGTTCTTACAACTGGCAACAATAAGAATAAACCTATTTTCCCCTAGTATCGATTTGTATGAAAATCGTGTTTGAAATAGTAAATTTAGCGCACGAAAATGTCATTTTCGTGCAAAAAGTGTAAGAGGCCTCTTAATAAAGAAAATATAGATATTATTCAAAATCAAAATTAACTTTATTTAAAATATGACTTAATAGAAAGCTCTTATAATTGTCAATTTTTTTAAGTCATTGGCGTCGTATTTTTTAATTATGATAATTTGATAGGTATTATTTAAGTACAAAAATCTCAGCAACCGATCCCCACAGTAGTCCATACAACATAACACTGAAAATAACTAAAGAAAATCAAGCCATTTCAACATCGGATTGTCTTATTTTTTACAGCATAAAAACAGTACAGTAGCCGAATTGGTTATGGAATCAGGACGGTTTCCTGGAGAAGCGGATTCAAATCCCGCCCGAGTCGAAATTAGTTTTTTCACAGTTTTTAACAAAATTAAGCATTAATAAAATGCAAAACCACAGTTGAATATAAAAAATAATATTATGATATTTATGATTTTTCGAGAGCACTAAACATAACTATTTTTTCCCATTAGCTTCTTACGGAGACTGGCAGACATATTTCGTATGAGTGATTTATATGTGAGTGATTGAAATGAATATTTAATGTCGCAACAATGTCACTGACATAATTCATATATGCCGGAATGAATCATATAAATAGACCTTTATGTGTAAAAAGGTTGTCATTGCCGTAGGGGATCTTAAAGGAATAGCAAGTGCATTAGAATCCCCTGGGGGATCGTAGTGGAATAGCAAGTTCTTTTCGATCCTCTGGGGGATTGAAATTGGGGATCCAAGTGGAATACCCGAATGTTTTACCTCTCTACAGTAACAATGATTTTTAACCACAATTCTTTTTCCATTTGACTTGCTGTTATATCCAGCTAATTCTATGCTTCTTCATTGGACTTGTTGCACGCAAGTATGGATGTGGCATCAACAGTCCCATTTATGGATAATCTGCACGAAATGTTTTGTAAATAAAATTTTATAGAATAGGTATTTTAACACTTTGATATAGACTATATTTAATTTGTTATCAGCTTGTCAAACAATTCCTTAACTTCTAGGGGTGCCTTGTAGTTTATTGAATGTGTTATTTTGCCATACATAAGGATGACATTTTGTTTTGTTATTTCCAAAAATCCAAGTTTTGCATTTCACTTACCTACTGAAGACAATCTGAATTATTACCCATATATTCACTTCAGTTGTCATAAAACAGTATTATACACTTACGATAACTCTATGATCATAAAGCTATTAAGATCAAAACAAAATTGTAAGTAACTTTAAAAATGGTAATTTGATTTTTAGGTTACTTACATAAACTCTGTATAGCTTTCAGTTTCAAGTCTGTATTTGCTTTTAAACACCAATGCAAACGCTGAAATGCTTATTTATAATACTATAATTGGCATAAATAGTTGTAATCACTCTTTTGAACTTTTTCTCACGACTGCTCCCGTATTTTAATTTTTTTCGTGTCATTGACGTATATATTATGTATGTGTTATTATTCTTGAACTCAGCCGTGGTTGGCATATTCCATGCAAAAAAATCACAACTTATTAACTAATTTAACTCAATAATATTATTCCAAACTTGCTTAGATTATCTATCGAATCGAGTCTCACGCTTGAAAATGTAAGTGAGTAACGTAACTACAGTAGTTATCGTTTTGTACGTTATCGTCTATCGAGTAGCTGTCAAATCATGAAATCATGGTACCGATTTCCATACAATATGCACAAAACGATTGTCGATAGCGAGCGCGTTTTCGATAGGTTTGCGACGTATCGTAAACTATTGCACTTATTGTACCGATTTTAGTTCACCGCGTCACCGCTAGGGGCGCTGTACAAAGTTCCATACAAAAATTTACGCAGTCGATATCGACTCCAAACGAATGCAAACTCATGGTAGAGCTACAGGAACTGAAAGATGCATTGATGAGAACTCTAAATAACATCCATCCAAGAAAATTATTAGCTGCTACATTCTCAGTACAAAAGCGAGTAAACTTATGTATTCGTGAAGACGGCTGACATTTTGAGCAATTTATTTAATAGATAAATTAGATATTTTTGCGTTTGTTTAAAAATACATGTTGAAATGATTTAATTTAGTATTTATTTAAATTACAGTTTCCCTTAAAAGTAAGAAATAGAATTTATAGAGAGATCACCTTAAGCAATAGTATCCGAGGATTTTCCGTACAAAATGTATGTAAAGAAGAAATATATAAATATATATATAAATATATTAAAAAAATAGGGCTTGCCAGTTTGTATGGAAAAATCTTAAAATTAGCAACGATTTGGATAAAACTAGAGGTTCATGCTCTTTAAAATATTTCATTGAATACATGTTTCATGGTTTATTGGAGTTGACCCCCTTACGGTGCAAAATAGGGGTTGAAAGTTTCTATGGAAAATATTTAAAATTAGTTCAATTTCTATGAAATTTATTATCCGAGCTTCTTAATATAAATAACAGTCTTCTATATTATTTTTCCTACGGGAAAATATAAAAGTCCCACGGGAAAACAATAATGACGCAGGCGATGCCGCGAGCGGAAAGCTCGTGTTGATTTTTGAATTTAAATCTTTTAACAATGTGATAGTTCGAAAATAACGTGTTAAGGGGGCACAGTACCTACTACCAGCGCCGCCAATCGTTTTTTATTAATTATGAAATATCTGTATTGAGTTCTTGACTGATCTATTTTTTGTAGAAACGTCTTTAGTTTATCATAATTAATAAAAAATGAAAGGCGGCGCTAGTAGTAGGCACTGTGGCCCTTTAAGCTCCATAGTATTTGGGACTATTCTTAAACATAAAAAACTCATTTTTAGGACTTCTAAGCACAAACTATTCTAATCTTGTGTTGCAATTCCTTGTTAAATTTCATTCTTTTCCATTATTTCCTTGCCATGGTCTAACGCCGAAGTTGAAAGAGTGTTTAACCAGCTAAAAACTTTTTACACAATAAAAGTTTTACTCACTAAAATTTTCTTGCTATACATAAAAATTAATGTGAAACACACGATTTGTATATATTGTTGGCAAGTTTTTATGTCAAAAAACATTAATTCGAAGAAAATAACGGTTCGTTCCTATAACTCGTTTAAGGCGGAATCTCGGAATAACATTTCGGAATGACATACTAGTAGTAGTTCATTAGATAAGGTTCATATGTTTATATTTTTGACTTTTAATTCCTAAAAAAACCACTAGCCACCAGAAAAGAAATTTTGCCCACCACAAGGGGTTCCAAAACACCAAAACTAGTGTAAAATCTAAATTGGACTGCAGTGTTGCCACTAACATGGCAACACTGCAGTCCAATTTATGATTCGATTGAGTGTAGTGTGATCACTCTTTTTCGACTCTCTAATTAGATCATTCCTATTTAGATTTTCTACAAATTGAATAGTGTAATAAGCTCTACTATTCTTGGGAGGCAAATAAGCATAATCCCATATGATGTAAAGTGGGACCACAGTTCATTTTTCCCCTAAGTCCCACCACACTATAGAGCAATTACAGGTAATTTTAATTGGCAGTTTCAGTGGATCCACTTGTCCCATGTAATAGGGGTGATGGGTAGAGCTAGATAATAATAAATAAATATGTGATTTCTTTTAAGTCTTTAAATGCTTGCTTGCACTATGCCATCAAATGCTAAATAGAAACACAAAACAAAAGAAATATTGCACAAAATAGTGTAAAGTTTTGCATTATTGTCCAAAATTTACTTCTGTTACCTGCACGAGAATTGATTTTCGACACAGGAACGATTTACACATTCATTTTGCAACTTCGCGGAAATTCGAACCATAAATTGTGAAATTGTGATCCAATAAAATTTATTCACAGAATGTTCACTGCCATTTATAAAATGACGTTTGTAGCTCGACGCTATATAAACTGATACTACTCGTATATGTATAGTGTTTTCGAATATGTTTTAAATATAGTACATTACTGCAGAGGCCGGGAAGTTAGGGACTGCCGGACGAATAATGCTTTCAAGGCCGAGCGTGAGCGAGGCCTTGACAATAATTACGAGTCTGGCAATCCCATTCTCGCCGAGTTATGTATAGTGCTTGTCTCAATAATTGCGAGGAAATAATGAGAGACGTAATACTTATTGGAATTAATTATGAAATTCAGTGTAATAATAATACCATATAGATAAAAACCTTTCATATTAAAATATTGTTTAATGTTGTCTATTTACTTATTCAAATATTTATAATTGCCGTGATCTTCGTATAATTAAGCTTTATGATCTGTAAATAAGACAATAGTAGGTAAGGTAAACGGCCCATTACTCGTCAGGTTTTGAACTTTGCTGACTTTGGAGCTGTGTTACAGTAAACCTCGTAGACTTAATAATCTAAAACTTCGATAGCTTGCTAAAATATTTATTGTAGTTTTCAGAGGTAAAAGTGGTTTTTAAATAAACTAAATAAATAATTTATTGTAATATAAAAAAGTAAAAAGGAGCCAATTGTACCAGTAGTCGGCAGGTTTGTCCTAGTAACCGTCATGTTGACCCAAAAGTCGTCAATGTTTCACGCAACCTTGAACTTTATTGCTATACGTTAAAGCTTCCATTATAATCATAAAGAATAGAATATATATGTTCATTTTATTAAGACAATATGATAACATATGATAAGAATATGTATGTTCATGTTATTTTTATAAAGTACGTTATAGTAAAATAATGTAATATTTATTTGTTTATTTATACATATTATAGGTAGTCATAAAGAATGCAGATCCCAGACTAATAATTTATTATAAATAAATTTCGAAAACCAAAGAGTATATTCAATATAAAAGTATTAATAGACATTTTCTTTTTTGAGTTTGACAAACTGATTATTGTTTCGACCAATCCGCGCTGGACCAGCGTGGTTGAGTAAGGCCTACACACCCTAACTTAGGGTAGGCTCGAGCCCCTCGGCGGGAACGTATATGAGCTGTTACGACGAATCATATGCGGCCGTCTTCCATATTTGTTTTAAAGGCCGAAAAACTTCCACATCCAACCGTTGTAGTATTTGCAGCGGAGCAGGCGCGGGAGGAGGACTCTCAAGCCGCCCCGCTCCGTAGTAGGCGGTTGGGTAGGGGGAGGCGCGCCTTCTTAGGTGCGCACCTACTACCCTAAGCAGCCAGGAAGCATTTAGGCCCAACCGACTGACAAGCGGCTGGGAGATATTACTCTCCTACCTGGTCGTCCGTCTGGGGGATCACAACCGAGCAACCTTGTCACCCCTTCCTTGGCGAGTCCCAGCTCATTTATACTACTGGGCCTGTTCCTAAGGGGTGTATTCGGGTAATGACCAGTTTAATCCCGAGCGTACCTTCACCGGAGGTGGAAAGGTACCGGAGGCCTGTTTAGCCGGGTATGGGGGTTTTTACCCGAGTCCTACGGCAAATCCAAGGGACAACCTTGACAGCTACAGTCCCTTGTGAAATAAAAAGAGATTCCCCCGCCCCAAAAAATTCGAAAACGAAACATTAGTACATGGCAGGATCGAACCACGGAGCTCCCGAGTAGCAGGCCATCGCCGAGTCCATATAGTCACCGATGCTTTCTGAACATTGTACTAATCGAGTTGGATACATCATTTACCTCTCTCTGGAAGTTGAGCTTACCGAGCTGAACTATTTGCCCCAGGTAAACATATTTGTTAACAACTTCCGATGTCGAGTATCCAACCTTCACAGGAGTGGGCACCTACTAGATGAGAATTCGACACGTTTTAAATCTTATTCACATTCATTTTAAGTACCACTTGATGGAAATCTACGGGAGGTCTTAATGACTACGAAATCATCAACTTAACGAATGTGAGTCATGGTCTCGCCGTTTATTTTGGTTCCGAATCATCTCCAGTCCAAAAGCTTGAATTCATACTCCAATGCATCTGTGAATAGTTTCGACGATATAACATTGTCCTGTCTCTAACCTCGCTAAAGTCGCATCGGTTTCAAGTTTTGGTCCTGAAGGCGTACTGACATAGTGATGTTTTCGTTTCAATGACTGCAGGACTTGGGTATATAGATCAGTCCATTTCGACACTTCTGGAGTAACCTAAGCGCGGCCCAAGTCTCGACAGAATTGAAGGCTTTCGCATAGTCCACAAACGCCAAGCATAGAAGCAGATCATACTCCTCAGTCTTCTGTATAACCTGCAGCAGCGAATGAATGTGGTCTATGGTACTATTGCCTTTGCGAAATCCGGCTTGTTCGGGAGGCTTGTTGTTCATGAACTGCTTGAGAGCCAAACAATCTTGTACAGACAGGTTCAATAAAAACTATTAGTTTGATATATAATATATCATATCATAGACTCCACTGTAATTAGTAGTGAATCTTACCAAACTTCCTGAGTGCTACTTGCACCCCACCAGCCCGTACTGGGCCAGCGTGGCGGGAGAAGGCCCAAAACCTCCCCAAAAATGGATGGAAGTACCCAAAGGCCCCAAGTGCCCGGCGATCCCGGAGGCCGCGACAGTGACGGTCGTCGAAACGTTCATTCTCCATAAGTCTCTAGTGAACAACGTGGTAGAGATCGGAAGTGTGTCGAATAGGGTGGCATACTTTATACTCAGAATCACCAAACGGTATTCGCTAAAGGTCATACAGGTTTACGCCCCGACGTCGACCCACCCCAACGAGGAAGTGAAAGCTATGTATGTCGTTGTCGACATTTCTCAGACAATACACCCTTCCAAGACTCACTACACCGTTGTCATGGGAGACTTCAACGCAAGGCTAGACAAGCGGGGCGATAATGAGTTGAAAGTGGGGCAATTTGGAGCTGGAATCCGGAATTATCGAGGTCAAATGCTAGCCGATTACATGGAGAGAAAAGGACTCTATAATAATGAACTCTTTCTTCAAAAAGCGGTTGCATAGAAAATTTACCTAGAAAAGTCCGGATGGCGTGACAAAAAATGAGATTGACTTCATCATGTTTACTAAGACCCAATATTTATTGACGTCTCAATGATCAATTCGTTTAACACAGGGAGCGATCACCGAACGGTAAGAGGCGCTTTGAATTTTAACATAAAAGAGGAACGGTATCGCCTGGTGAAGTCTACGCTCCGTCCCTAAGCAATCCAGATCCAAAACCCCGAGCGCTTTCAACTCGAATTGCAAAATCGCTTTGATTGCCTGGAAGACTGCACGAATGTAGACATTTATAATGACAGGGTTCTGGAAGCTGTCCTTACGGTAGGTGCAAAGTTTTGCAAACCCAGCCGTACTAAGCAAAGAAGTAACGGAGCCGACAGATAAGCTGACGGAGGAATGGCATGGAATGGGTCTGCAGTCTTCTGAAGATTCTTGTCGGCAACTTAACAAACAGTTCTCTAAGTGTCTGACTCGCGACATACGCTGTTTTAATACGGAACGTATTAAAGTGGCCATCGAGCAGAACAATGGCTCCAAAGTGTTCGCAAGTGATCTGTCACCCGGTCAGAGTCTGCTGACGGAGCTGAAGATAGAGGACGGCAGAGTCATTACATCCCGACCTGAGCTTATGGTTGAGATCGAACGCTTCTATGGACAGCTTTACACAGCAAGAGCCAAATTAACCCGGCATTATACCAAAGACATCCCGGACGTCAGCCTGTACGAGATTAGTGTGGCTCTCAAACAGCTTAAAAACAACAAGGCCCCAGGTGATGATGGAGTTACAGCCAAACTCCTCAAAGCGGGTGGACTACCAATCTGGAAAGCGCTGCAGGCTATTCAACTCCGTCAACTCGAGAACAAAGCCTAAAGCATGGCACAGGGGCGTAGTGGCACTGTTCTTCAAAAAGAGCGACAGGGCCCAGCTTCCAGCTTCCGAACATACCGAAATTCGAAATGGCTATATTACCATAGACCACATCCATACGCTGCGGCAGATTATACATAAGACCGAGGAGTATAATCTGCCACTATGCTTGGCGTTTGTAGACTATGAGAAAGTCTTCGATTCTATCGAGACCTGGGCCGTGCTTAGATCACTCCAGAGGTGCCAAAAAGACTATCGGTACATCCAAGTGTTTCAGTGTTCAATTATATTATTATTATTATATCGCCGAAACTGTTCACGCTGCATTGGAGGCTGTATTTAAGATGAGCTGAAGAGGACTCGGCATCAACATAAACGGCTCAAGTACAAGACTCAATTTCGTTTAGCTGATGATATCGTAGTCATGGCTGAGACCGTGGAGGATCTAGGCACAATGGTCGAAGACCTCTGTAGAGTTTCCCAACAAGTGGGTCTTTAAATGAACACGGACAAGACTAAAATAATGTCGAATTCCCGTGTAGTACCCACTCCTGTGCATGTTGGAGACTCTACGCTGGAAGCTGTTGACGAATATGTTTACCTGGGGCAAATAGTCCAGCTCGGTAAGTCTAACTTCCGGAAAGAGGTAAGTCGGCGAATCCAACTCGGCTGGGCAGCGTTCGGGAAGCTACGCAGCATATTCTCGGTCCATCTGCCGTAGTTTCTCAAGATCGTGCGTGTTGCCAGTGATGACGTACGGAAATGAGAAGTGGCTGCTTACAATGGGTCTCATACGAAGGCTCAAAGTAACTCAAAGGGCAATGGAGAAAGCTATGCTCGGGTTTTCTCTGCGTGATCACATCAGAAATAATGAAATCCGTAAAAGAACTAGAGTTACCGAAATAATCCAAAGAATTGCAAACCTTAAATAGCAGTGGCGGGATACATTGCTCGCAGGATTGACGGCCGTTAGGGCGGAAACCGGACGGTACCAGATATATAAGGATCTCCATAGCAATCGGTATGGAGATCTTTGGAGAAGGCCTATGTCCAACAGTGGGCGTCTCATGGCTAAAATGATGATGATGATGAACCAAAATGCTTATCTCACGAGTCATGGATCTTTAATTTAAGTAAGGTTGAATTCTAATATTTATACATACTGGAATTTTAATACGATCTAGCATTTATAGATGGCTTTTCAATATGAGACCAACTTCGAAATGAAGAAAAAATCATCTGTTTCATAGAAAAGTTCAATACCAAAATGTATGAAACAGTTAATTATTTTTTGTAATTTAAAAGTATGTCCCATAAAAAAGGAAGTCTATAAATGTTACTGAACCATATAAAAATGTAATCATAATAATGAAACTATTATACTAATATAACTAATACAAAATTTCAAGAAATTATTGGTATTTAAAAATAGCTGTACATATACTTTTTATCTAATTATAAAACAAATTGATTCAAATGAATATCGTACATAATTCAAGGTAATAAGAGCGCTATGATGGGCTTAGGTACAATTGTAAGGAACGTCCCCTTATCCGTCGTTATCTAAGTATAAGATTTTCTATAATGCCAAAGGAAAATGAAACTTAATACCGAGAAATAAGGTAACAATGACGGGTTAAGGTACTTTTGGTAATGCTCGCTCCAGTATCCGTCAAAACTACATAAATTTTGACGAGTATTGGGCAAAACAGGAATAAGCGCGCAGCAATTAATGTCACATGCAATAAAAAAATAAATTCTCACGATATAGCACAGATTAGGAGGTATAGTATTAGAAAATGTATTGTACTATCTTTAAAAAATAAACACACTTACCGTATAAATATCCCAAGCGGAATATGATGTAAAAAATAGGAGCCGGTTGTTGCTCAGTTTAGTTGCCGAACTATACCTTTTCTGAGCTCACACTTTTAGCACCTCGAATTTTAGACGCAATTACAATTTTAATGCAGTGTTGCAAATATAATAGAACATTATATTACGGTGATTGTATTTCAATAACAATTCTTTCATTTACGGTTGGTAGAAATATTATAAGCCCCTTTTAAAGTGTAGGTATAGGTACCTGACGAGTATTGGGACACTGACGAGTATACCAGCGTTTACCTTATCTAATGATAATAAGCTTCCTCTCTCTTGTTCAACGATTGCGTGCCCAACGGGTTCATAATGATCTTTTTTTTTTGTGAACCACCTATTTTACACATTATGGTATGCATAAAAGATTTTGAATTGAATTGGAAACAAATGAGTATAATATGAATAAAAAACAAATCAAGCAATTAATTAGCTATATAATTATAGTAGTCTAGCATTTAGTAATACTTTTTAATTTTCAATTAGTGCAAAGGAAACAAAGCCCATACAGCCCAATCATATTTTACGCAAAAAATGTAATACTGCAGATTCTGACTTTTTTCTCTCGCAACGAAAATTAAGCATATTTTCGTGTGATTTCATACCAACATTTTAATAAAATTGTTGTCATATTCATATACTTACAACGTGTCTCATAATAACTCCCCATAAAAAATATATTATTTATTTAACTGAAAAGAATGTGTCAACTTCAATAACTTGTCATATCAATCGAATTTAATTGTCAAATTTATGAAAATTCAGTTTTAGAACAGTTTTAGGTTGGCACTTTTGATAGTTTAAATAAAATTTAATATTATAAGGGGAGATATGAGACACGTTTTATATAAGAGTGCATTTTTTATAATGTGGTAGCAATTGGCTGTATGACAAGTTACATATTTCAAGTTATAGATAAATTAAAAAACATTGGAGCAGCGGCCAAAAATGAATTTTCATACTTACTTTCCTGGCCTAGGCCGATAAAGTAATGCATGAACCAAGAATTACAAACTTTGTGTCTTCTTTTTACTACAATAATGCCTACATTTCCGAGCATGTTTGAGAAAAAAATATTTTTTCCAATTCTAAATTGCTTGATGTCATTGTAGATTAATTATTTCTATCTGTTTGTTTGCTTCTATTTCAATACTTCTTTCAAGTTTTTATTTTGTTTGATGAAGTAAGGAAAATAGAAGAAAAGCTTATTTAATATTTTTCAATTTTGCTATTATAGTCCATGAGCCCATGACTGAAAAACAATATTACCCCACCCTTGATACTTCGTGTATTTGTAGTTTTTACTGAGTGAGACAAACTTCTGATAGCGAGAGCTTGATAGCGGGGCATTTTTTTAGCACCTATCCAAAGTCAGCATTTTGGTACAAGAAAAATGTTGTTACCTCGATCAAAATTTTTATTTTAAATGAAAGTAAGTATACGCACAATTTGGAGTATTTTAACCTGTAAGTTCTTATTTTGTTTGATGAAGTAAGAAATACGGAAGAAGAAAAACTTCTTTAATGAAATGAAATGAAAAGCTCTCGCTATCGGAAGTTTCTCCCCCTCAGCAGCAGCAAAATATAGACGAAGCATCAACGGTGAGATAATAATGACCGTGGCCGTGGAATCACGAACTATTAACAAGGCCTCATGATAGTTTCCTATAAAATAATATTTTTTTCTGTATATGCACAATTCTAAACAGACACTACAGAGAAAGTTTTACCTTTTTTTTTAAAACGCTAAAATATCGGTAGTACCTTCAAACTTGTAAGACCATTTAAAAATCTCAGAATTTGTAATTTGCAAAGCAATGAAACTGATTTTTAAATGGCGCAGAGCTGCGAATAAAATTTTATAGAAGGACTAGGTGCTCGGAATAAGTATTTGTGCAAACCCTTTAATCATAAAAAATTTTCAGTTGAACAGGCGTTTTAGTGAGTCAAATAAAACGTCTAAATATTTGGACAGACGAGAGACGAGATAATGCAGTAGTTAATGGCGCGACCGGACGTCGTGGCTCGGTTGTTATTGCTTTAGGATGCTGAAGCTTACACCGAAACGTAATACTGCGAAATACATTCAACAAATGTAATTATAGAAAAAATACAAAAGTGTATAAGTTTTATTAGTTATTGAAATATTAATTAAAAGAGGATCACCACAGCTCATATCCCCACCGAGGGGCTCACCCCCACCCTAAGTTAGTGTGTGTAAGTACCTTAGTGAACCACGCTGGCTCAGTGTGGATTGGTCAACTTCACATAAGCCTTTGAATTTCTACGCAAGTGTATGCAGGTTGTCTCATGATGTTTTCCTTCACTATAGGAGCGTCCAACAAACATATGAAATTTGAAAAACAAAAATAAAACACATTTGTACCTGGCAAGTTCCAACCCCGTTCCTCCCGAGTGCACAGCACCATCGACGCTCCGGACGAAAAAATGATAGTCCTATTTAATTATTACTATTATCCATAAGTTATGAAGGTGGCGCGTTTTGTAAAAATGTAGAAATTGAAGAACTAAATCAAAGTCCTAAAAATATTTACTTTCTATTCATTATTACCATTAATTTCCACTTATTTGAAAAAAAAGCATGTATTACATGCTTTTATTAGCATGTATTATAAACTATATAATTCTTGAAACTCAGAAAATTCGCATACCTACTTACCTATTTGACTTTAGAAAAGCGAAGCGAACATTTTTTATTAGTAATATTTTAGATTTGATTTTTTTATAACACCTGGTATTGCATTGATTTTTTTATCTCTGGTGAAACAAATCTGTTAGAATAAATGTAAACATCCCTTGTAAACAAATAAAAATATGTTTTGATAATGGTTCCGAAAAATTCAGAAATGAGTATGTACAAAAATACTCCTAATTCTATAAACGTGCCTAATGGGCTCGTAGCATAACATTTTATTCGACCGAGATCTTAAATGTACGTTTTTATGAATGTTACAATGCCGTGTAATGTGGAGTTGTCTTCTTACGCCAGAGGCTAGCTGCCAGACCACAGTCGTAACCGTAAAACGTACAAATGGAAAACAAAAACGCAATAATAAACGCTTCAAATTGTGATTCTCATCTTGATGAGAACTGTTTTTGGAAACTGTTTGTTGTTTAACGGTCTATTTAATTGAGTGCATATACGACAAGCTTTTTTGGATTAGTAAACAATTTTCTTAAATTTATTTCGCTTAATTTTGTTTACAGCAGAGTCTGTTAACGGTAGAGCCCTATATACAGTGTTTAAAATGTATTTATTGTTGATAAATTGAAACAAAATATAGCTTTACAAAACTCTGCTTGTTTGATAATTACAGAACAACCGAAATAAATGATTTTTATTATATTTGTTGGAAAGCAACTAATTTTTAGCAACTAATTTCTCTTTAAGCTCTATCATGGTAATTGGTAACAACAATCATGAATGTCAGTAGTTCGGTTGTCAATCCGGCTATGTCAGAGCATGCGGCTACCAGCCGTTTGTGTTGGAGCACCTACCTTTTTTTACGTTGGGAAATGCTTTACGCATGCCTCGCGCTTGGGAAGACGCAAGGCTATGTCGGACTCTACGCAGCCACTGGGGGCAAAGTGCCAGCCAGAGACCGCGGCCTACCGACTAAAACCCAACGATGCCCCCGCAAATACGCCTTGGCACGAGCACGCCCATCACCCCCGCATCCTCATGTCATGAGACGAAGAGGATACGCCGGGAAAATGGAGCACCTGCCTGACTGGACGAAGAATTTCAAGCAGCTGGTAATCAAATTCGCCAAGCTTGTTTATCCCACGAACACTCGTCTTTATCGCATGAGTATACTTTTTACCCCAACAAGGAGGCCGAAGAATGTATGATTGCGTATACACCAGCCGGCGAGATACCCACAAAGGAGGCACTGCACTGTAAGGGCAACCGTTCGATATCCGGTGGCACTGCCTCTTCTTAGAGCTGGATTACACCGACACCCACTAGCTTTTCCGCATCTACGTAGTGTCTAAGCCCCAATAGTTCCGGACGTCGTCATTAAGGAATGCGAGGCAGAGGACACATTGCCACAGACGGTAGACGCTCGGCACACAATCACCGCAGAGTGTGCGTTCTGCAAGTGACCACATCGCCACCGACTGCCAGTGTTCACGGGACAGGCCCACGTGCGCTAATTACGCAAAGCCGCAACTCGTCAATGTTCCACCTCCCCACGGGAGGACATGCAGAGGAGGTATAAGTACCACCCCTGGCACCGAGCCCGCATAATATGTTATATATTTATAATTATATAATTAAGGTATGTTGGCCGCAGGCACCCCAGTACCACACAAGCCGGGCCCCAGTATTTCGGCGAAACAATTCGATGCTTTGTGCCATAAAACTGGTGGTAACTGACTGTAAAGATCTGCCATTTTTGTGCGGAGGTTTTCTTGATTCGCATTTAGTCCTCAAAAACTTTGTAATTTTTAATGTTTTAAGTAAAACTGTTTAATGATAATTAAAAGTCAAGTAATCGAGCTGCGACTAATGAAATATCTTTGTTTTATTATCAAATAACATAAACTTAAAAAAATAAAATATGAACAGTAAAAATTTTTTTTGAAAAACCTTTCAATAAAAATCCCGGTGTGTGAGACCAGCGTCACCAATGATGCACGAGTAAGTAAAATTGACGTCACCAATGGCGGGCTAAGGATCCGTGGCTCATAAAGTTGTAAATGTAAACAAAAGTATATTTGTATGACCTACTAGCTGTACCCGGCATGCGTTGCAATGCCACGTAAATCCTTTTTTTGTGCTAGGAACCCTCACGGGTGTCCCCATAACACCCTACCAAAGTTTCATTACAATCTGATGAATGGTTTCGGAACGCATACAAAGTGTAGTATGGCTTATTAAAAAACTAGCTTTTGCCCGCGACTTCGTCCGCGTGGAAGTCCTTTTTTATTAATTCCCTTTACAATTACCCCACCCCTCCTCTTACATACTTAAGGTATGATTTCGGGAACAAAAACTATTCTTTATCTTTCCCTACAACTCAAACCAACTTTCATCTATATTGGTTGAGCGGATATTGATTTCCCATATAATATTCTGACCCCCTTTTCTCCCCCTTACGGGGTAATTTCTGCGATAAAAGCTATCCTATGTCCTTTCCTGGGACTCAAACTATGTCTATACCAAATTTCATCTAAATCGGTTTAGTAGTTTTGGCGTGAAAGCGCGACAGACAGACAGACAGACAGACAGAGTTACTTTCGCATCTATAATATTAGTATGGATATGTCGCATATTTTGACTGCTAAAGCGTTGCACCTTCAACTGAATTGGACTGTTTACTCGAATTTTAACAGTAAATGCCAAATGAGCATCGACGATGATAACTGATTCAACTAAAAAAAGATGCAAGGCGCAAAAGCTGTTTCAGTTATTTATAGGACCGCAAGCTCCAGCTAGCACGACGCTTGTTATCAAACATTGGGGTGGAAACTCTCGTTATTGAGTTAACGAGCTGTGGGTTCAAGCCAGTAAGGGTATCGCTTACTGAAAGGTTCATTTTGCTTCGTGTCGCGCTAGTAGTTGAGCTCCTGGCTATTAAAGTTTAAAGTGATGAAATTCTTTACAGAATATTCTCCAACGAGAATTACCCGGCGCAGGTTTTTTATTGTGCTGCTAAGGATTGTTTGATCAGAGTGCGAAGGTCCGGGACGACCTTTTCTTCAGAATACTAGTGTAATATAATAAGTTATTTGTCATCGCAAAAAAATTTATAAGATAAAAATACAATGTATTAATACATTGTATTTTTATATCTTGTATTAGTTATTAGATTTTAATACTACAGTATAAAGTTGTTATTATGTGTGTGTAAGCATTTAAGTTAAATCTATACTTACTAATATTATAAAGCTGAAGAGTTTGTTTGTTTGTTTGTTTGCTTGAACGCGCTAATCTCAGGAACTACTGATTCAAATTGAAAACATATTTTTGTGTTGGATAGTCCATTTATCGAGGAAGGCTTTAGGCTATATAACATCACGCTACGACTAATAGGAGCTGAGCATCAATGGCAAATGTTGCAAAAACGGGTAAAAAATATACGGCGAAACGTAGTTCGCTGGCACAGCTAGTTTAAAATAATTTCAGATCCAAACCGAACTAGCTTACATTACACGATATACCTAACATGTCTCAAATGGTCATTTTAAAGTAAATTATCATCGACGGTTAAAATTCGAGTGACAATTTTGTCTAAAATAAGGTACCTATGCATGATGTCGTGTTACCTACTTTATCAATTTCCCGCGCTTTCGAATGCACTTTCTCTACGAAAGCTTTTTGTCAATTATTTTTAATTAAAAAAACTATTTTTATAGTGTCATTTTGATGGAACTGACCAAGTTTTAATAATTTCTCATTCCTAAGGCACGCGTGACCCTATAAACTTATGGCTACATTTAGTTTAAAGTCGGTAGGTAATGAATTCTTAGCTCTTTCTGGCGCTGTTTGCTCTTTGTTGCACTCAAAGATGCTATTAAGCAGATTGATTATCTACTATCCTACTCTAAATACTTTTCGTATGCTTTGAAAGGTAGGTACTTATCTTCAGTCTCAATGGGGGTAAGAATGCATCTACGCCCTAGAACATAATATGACGCGGTGGTATGCTATCTCTCGGCCAATTACTGGGCAACTGGGTTCTTCCGGGGCAACCTTTAGCCGAACATGGAGGTTGTCTGCTTCGCCAACGACACCCTTGTCGCGGCGAAGGGGCGCACCTATGAGGAGGCGGTTCACCTGCCGTCAGTCGTCTCCTCGGGCTGGACGTGGCCGTCGACAAAAAGACGGCCATGACGTTCAGGCTCCGCGTCGTCGCAGACCCCCGGCGGGGCTCTGTGTCTGGATGGAGGGTGTCCAAATCCAGATCGAAAGCTCGATGAAGTATCTCGCACTGGTACTGGATCCCCGATAGGGTTTCGAGGAGCATTTTAATCTCCTCTCCCCAAGGCTGTCTGCCGTCACGGCAACCCTCGGACGGGTCCTCCCCAAAGTGGGGGGACCAGGCGCAGCGAGCCGTCGGCTTTATAAACTGTGATAAAGTCGATGGTCCTCTACGGAGCCCCAATTTGGGCGGAGCGTCTCGCCCCCCGAACGGTGGCCCTCCTGCGCAGGCCGCAGAGGGTCATTGCCGTGCGGGCCTACCGCAAGGTCTCTCACGGGGCGGCCTGCGTTCTAGTGGGCTCGCCTCCGTGGGATGTCAAGGAATGAGTCCTTGTGGCCATGCACCGACATCGGGTGGCAGCGAGGAGTCGGGGGGAGTGCGCCGTCCCACAGGAGGTGGCGCGCAAAAGGCACCTGGCGCAGAGGAAGGCTCTGCGCCAGTGGGTCGAGACGCTCGCCCACCCAGCTGCCGGCCACTGGACGAACGAAGCCGTTCGTCCAGTGTTGGAGGAGTGGTTCTCGACGACTCGGCCGGACACACCCTTTCGGAGTGCCCCGCCTGGCGACACCAGCGCGGCGCACTAGCCCTCGCGCTGGGCATAGGTAGGGATGCGCCCGTCGCGCTGGCTCACCGTTGGGCCTGGCTAGCGCCGATCCCGAATGTGCCTCTATGGGGGTGGAAGTTGCTGGAAGGTGGTTTAGCCAGGTATGGGGTTTATACCTAAGTCCAATGGTATATCCAAGGAGCGGCCTTGTCAGCTTTTCAGTCCCTTGTTGAATCGTAAAGAGATTCCTCCGCCCAAAAAAAGGCCCATTACTGGGTGTGCCTTTACGCGGATTTTGCCGCGAATGCACTTTCGCTTATCTTCTTAAAGCGGTAATACACCAAGGGGATTCTTGTGGAAAGAGTCACCGGGACCTCATCTTTCGCCCACAAGCCCTTAATAACTGCGGTAGCCTAGCCATGACCTAACTTAATAAATCTAACAAATAATGTTTAGTAAAGAATCTTACCTTAATAGCTTAATATCTACATACGCTAATAGCTTTATTTCCTGAACAATTATAAAAAAGCACACTAGCTTAATTGAATCTGAGAAACGGCTTTGAGACTAACAATACACACTAAGATAATAGTAAACTATAAAGTCTTTGTAAGAATTTAGTAATCCTTTGCTAACTGAGAACATCAAGACGGAGATTGTATTTCGCTCTACGTAAGACTGAAACTTTTACATCGAACTTTGTACGAGCGGCTGAATACGTAGCGTTGAAACCATAAAAGGACTGCTGCTTCATTATTTACATAAAACTCTATAGAAGTGAGCAAAAGAAAATTTATACCGTAAACTTTTGGGCAATATCCGTTTTCTGTGACACGTTTTTTCGAGGGCCGTTGTTCATCGTTAATCTTGGAAACAAAAACAGCAAGTTAGGCGTCTGCCGGGCCCATAATTTACGCGAGCAAGTGCTCGCGACATGCGGCCGTGGATTGTACAGCGTTCGGCCGATAAAAATTTAGGTAAACAGCTCGTGTTGCGAAATATATGGGAAATAATAAATGCTGGGAATGGGATAAGCTTCGGCGGAACGAATTTTGATTCATAATTCAGTGCGCAAAATTGGGTACGTTTTAAAGTCAGTGACAATAATCAAAGTTCGGTGTTAGGTATTTTCGGCTCATCTTTACGAAGTAGATCTTTGGTTTCCCAGATCACAACGAGTAATTACATAACAGTACAATGTTTTGTTTCTTCCAACTTCCCCATCATATCTAAAGTCACAGTTCTCTTTTCGGTCCACTTCTTCCTGTCGTATTTTACGATAGAATTTTAATTTAACTCGACATTCCACCCGATAGTACTGATTTTCTTTCATTCTCTTTTCCCGCATATGCCGTTGGGCAATGGAACTTTCTCCCTGAGAGTATTAAGAGAGCTCATACGCTGGAGTCCTTTAAGAATCAAGTCCGATATCACTTCCTATCCTTAAATCTTTAGCTAAATCACTCCTTCAATGTCCATATTTAGCTACTACTGCACCCATCCCCGATTTAAATTCTTTTTTTGTATTTCGCTGGTCCAAGGTTGCCTCGAAGAGATTGCTTTTTAGCAATAAGGCCGCCTGTGTTGTACATTTGTGCTGATCTAAAAAAGTTTCTGTTTCTATATTTTTATGTGCAATTAATTAATTTATTATTATTAACCTATTGAAATGTGGACATTCATAATGAACAATTTACAGTTTATCCAGTGAAAGAGTTCTACAGATATTTAAAGATAAACTTAAATGTTTGCAACGCTTTAAATAAAATCTCTTAGGTCTAACGGGTTGACACTGTCGAATGCCATGATTTTATTCGATTCTTATATGTATTGAGTTCTGTATATGTTGTGTTGATCATGTTGAAAACATGACTAAAAGACTATACCGTCTCTATGATTTAAACAGATCATGGCTTGTAGGTATATCTATACTTAATAATAGTATAAAGCTGAAAAGCCAAAAAGTTGCACTTGTTCGACAACCGAAATTAATGACCGGACTACTGCTACTAGATTTCGGGGGCTTTGAGTTCCTTTTAAACTACGAATAGAAAAGATTTCTTACTCAAAAACATCTTGCGAAAGCTCAAAGCACTCAACGTTCCTAAATTCGCGTTTGTAACTAGGTATATAGTTTGGAATTTATTGCACTAACTTTAGGTGTTTTTAATTTGTTTCTATCATTGATACACCAACTGAAAACGATGTTAAACTAGTTTTGTTGTTAACAGTACAACGTAAATTTTGATACAAACTGTGTGCCTTCCTGTTGATTGTAGGGTACTCGGGCCATCATTTCCCAAGAGGTCGTTAGTCGCTTCGCTGTCGAGCTCGCACGCCGTATGTCCATATTTGATGAAAGGCAACTATCTATCCACCAACGAGGTACAAACAGCAGTTGGAATTTATTACCTTAATTAAGACTGTTACTGTGGAAACCCTTATTTAGAAATGAGAAAATATCGCTCAACATTTAAATGATTATCAAAGTTTTAGGTTTAATATTGATTTTAATTTGGCGATTTCTGACGTAAATGAATGTTATGGTTGTATATGAACCAATAAAATTTCAAGAGGTTAAAAACCAACGAAGGGCATTCTTGATGGTTCTCTTTATCATTATATCATTATTTTAGCCAAAGGACGCCCACTATTGAACATAGGCCTCCCACAAGGATTTCCAAACCGATCCGTCCTACGCTTCTCGCATCCAGCGTCTTCCCGCCACTTTAATGAGATTGTTCGGCCCACTTTGTTAGCAGACTACTAATTGCTGCGTCTCCCATTATGCGGCCGTCACTGAAGGACTATTCCGCCTCCAACGGCTGTCAATTTTTTGACAAAAATTGAAGGCTTTCGTCTTGGATAGATGGACCGAAAATAATATGTTGCGTAGCTTTCCAAACACTGCCCAGCTGAGTTGTGAATTGACTTCTTTGCTGGAAGTTAGTCTGTTGTATATTTGCCAATAGCTTCCAGTGTAGAGCCACTACCTTTACACAATTGGGTACTACATTTGTGAATTCGACATAATTTTTGTCTTATCCGTGTTCATTTTAGGACCTGCTTTTTAGGGAGTATCTCAGAAGTGTGTGGGAACACGAGGCTCATCGAGTATTGTACTTAGGTCTTCCATGGTCTCAACCATGACTTAACTACCATCAGCAAAATAAAGGTCAGCCTTGTCATCGTTATCGTCATTTTAGACACGAAACGCCCACTGTTGGACATAGGCCTCTCCTTTATGGATGTCTAAATCGATCGGTCTAGCGCTTTTTTCATCCAGCGGTTTTCTGCGATCTTCACCAGATCGTCGGTCTACTTTGTGGGGGGCCTACTAACGTTGCGTCTTCCGGTACGCGACCGCCACTCGAGGACCTTTTCGTCCCAATGGCCGTTAGTGCTGCGAGCGATGTATCCTGCCTACTGCTACTTAAGGCTCGCATTTTTTTGCTATGCCGGCGACTTTAGTTTTTTACGGATCTCTGATTCGGTCACGTAGAGAAACCCCGAACATAGCTCTCCCATTGCCCTCTATGACTTTGAGCTTTCTTATAAGGCCCATTGTAAGCGGCCACGTCTTAGTTTCGTACGTCATCAGTGGCAAGACACACGTAATAAATACGTTCGTTTTTAAAACACTGTGGTAGATGTGTCGAGAAAATAATGCGTAAGAATATACTTCCACGAGCTCAACTACTATGATATAATAAAAAAAATTAAGGTGAGTCATGTACTTGCTGTTTATGTTGATGCCGAGTCTTCTCCAATGCTAGCTATGAACAGTTTCTCCAATGATAGCATGTAAACATGACTCGCGTGTTCTTCGATTTGGTTCTGTCACTATTTTTTAGGAAAATTATTATTAAACAGCTAAAGCATGTCCCTGTGATGTGATTTAGCCGTTTTGCCGTCTAGTAGTTGGAATTTATTAGCCTCTTAAGAGCCTTTCCGACTTGTAGTCCACCCGTTTTCAGATCATCATCATCATCACAGCTCATTATACGTCCTTACTTGGGGCTCGAGTCTACCCTGAGTTGGGGTGTTTAAGCCTTAATCAACCACGCTGGGTCGGGTCAACTTCACATAAACCTTTGAACTTTTCCTTTGTACTCGTACATACGAAATTTGAAAAACACATTGGTACATAGCAAGATCGAACCCCGAACCTTCCGATTAGAAGGCCAGTTCCGAGTCCACAGTGCCATTGACGCCCATCAGATCGTTTGCAGATGTTGGGCTGTAATTCCATCTTAACCAATACCACTTTGTAGTTCTCAGTTGTTTGAAAACCATACTAATCGCGTGCAGACTGTGACGTCTGTGATGTCAATGTGAATTGGTGGCGGCCAATGGCTCTAGGGTCTGCGCTCTGCGGCCTAATCAACAGTTGCTTCAGTCATTTTAATACGTTTTATATATTAAATTCTAGCATCTATTAACGATAGCTTTTGCTTCTCCATGATCTGTTTATATTAGGTTGGGGAAAAAGTCTTTTCGCATTATAGTATGTATAAACTTGTAATAAAATCTCTTTGGCTATACTATTTGTATCTGGCTGGTTTTGGTATCATTGAAAGTTTAAATTTTAAAGAACATAATTCCAAATTCAAATTAGGAAAATGTGTGATTTTCATTTGTTTTTCGTACCGCCAAGATGAGTGAATCTAATGAAGAAATTCGATACATTTTAAAATTTTACTACAAAAAGGTAAAAATGCAACGCAAGCCGCGAAAAAAATTTGCGATGTTTATGGACCTAGTGCAGTGTCTGTGAGAGTAGCACAAATTTGGTTTAAGCGTTTTCAATCCGGAAATTTTGATGTCAAAGATGCACGTCGCTCTGGTCGCCCTATTACAGATAAAATGGATGCCATTTTTGAAAAAGTGGAGCAAGATCGGCATGTCAGTAGTTACGACGTAGCTGAAGAACTGGGAATTGACCACAAAACAGTTTTGGCGCATTTGAAAAAAACTGGGTACACAAAAAAGCTCGACATTTGGGTACCTCACGAGCTCACTGAAAGAAACCTAATGAACCGTGTACTCATTTGTGATTCTTTATTACGACGTAATGAAACCGAACCATTTTTGAAGAAGCTGATAACTGGTGATGAAAAGTGGATCACGTACGACAAGAACGTGCGAAAAAGGTCGTGGTCAAAGGCCGGTCAGGTTTCACAGACTGTGGCGAAACCCGGGTTAACTCGCAACAAGGTGATGCTGTGTGTGTGGTGGGATTGGAAGGGCATTATTCATTATGAGCTGTTACCACCAGGCAGGACCATCGATTCTGAACTCTACTGCGAACAACTGATGAGATTAAAGCAAGAAGTTGAGAGAAAGCGGCCGGAATTAATCAACAGAAGGGGTGTGGTTTTTCATCATGATAACGCTAGACCTCACACATATTTAGCCACTCAGCAAAAATTAAGAGAGTTTGGCTGGGAGGTGTTAATGCATTCGCCGTATAGTCCTGACCTTGCACCTTCAGATTTCCACCTGTTTCGGTCTCTTCAGAATTCTTTAGGCAGTGTCAGGTTAACATCACGAGAGGACTGCCAAAACCACTTGTCGCGGTATTTTGACCAGAAGTCCCAAAATTTCTATAGCAATGGGATCATGTCCCTACCTACAAGATGGCAAAAAGTTATCGAACAAAATGGTACCTACATACTTTAGTTAAATGTAAATAAACTATATTAAAAAATGTTTTGAATTTTCTTAAAAAATGCGAAGAAACTTTTTCCCCAACCTATTATAACTAGGTATATTATTTAATCACTATTCTAACAGGAAAAATAAATTCCACTACATGCTTATATTATATTATCTATATACTTGATAAGTATCTGAAAATGCAAACATACTTACACTGACTTTTATAAAATTAAATGGAAATAAGTAATAAATTGTAGAAACTTAATAGGTAATAACTTTTGACTTTGCCCTGCTCTTGTCCTTGCGGGTTGTCCCACACATGTCTCATGCCATCGGCAGGTCTGGGGGGCTACCGCCTAACTCATAGCGATCACTCGCTATCGCTTTCGTGATATTAGAACAATAGTTCAAATGTCACCTTAATACTATTGTCCTAATGTCACGATAACGATAGCGAGTGATCGCTTTGAGTTAGGCAGTACGGCCGCTGGTGTGCAATAGTATTATACTCTAATGCTCTAAAATTACACATTATAATAAATTATAGCTAAGAATCATCTGATCACGTCAGCTTTAAACAAAAAAAAAAACAGGATCAAAATCGGTCCATTCGTTTGGGAGCTATGATACCACAGACAGACACGCAGATACTCAGATACACAATCATGTTAAACTTATAACACCCCTATTTTCTGTAGGGGTTTAAAAAGTTATATATTGCTAAGTATAAATCGTATATACATTGGAATGATATATTAAAACACAATTTATTATTATATTTCTATTGCAAAATCATATATAATCGATAACTCATGTATCATATTCAATGACATAATAACAAAATTACACACAAAAGACACGAGTTCGAGCAGACGTGCTTGTAACATTGAAGTGTGAATTCGGCTCTGGGTGAAAATTGATCGCCTCTCGTACGAGCTATCAATCAAGATTTGCAGCCGAAACTCCCTTTAAACTTGAATAAGCTCCGTAAATTGAATAAAAAACAGTCATTGGCGACCGACGAAGGCTGCCAAATGTGACAACATTGTGGCAAATTCATCTTCATATTTTGGACTGGACTTTCTGGCGTTTTACGTATATTTTAAATGTAATTGATGAATCAGGAAAATGTTCAGCTTTGCGATGGTTTGTCTAGATAAGTGCATCGTTGATTTTAAAGCATTTCAAATATACGCATATTTAACAACTTTAAAAGGTTTTAAAAAATGTAAAGTGCGAAAAAATGGTACCGACTTCAAAATAATAAATGTGATGTTAGATATTTTTTTGTTTTTGAAGTCGATTTTAATTTTTTGTTAAATATACACCGTATTGCTGAGGATATGCATTAACTTGAGCCTATTATTCAGACCATCAAACTGAGTAACTTTCACTATGAGACCAATACTAAAATCGTGAAAAAAAAAACAGCTGCTTCATTGAAAAGTTCAAGACCTAGTAGACCAAAATATAATATGGCACAGTAGATATTTTCGGGATTTCAGATTTGGGTCCATAGTGACATTTTTTGTTCAACTTGATGGTCTTAGTAACATGCCTAAGTTAAGGTACACGGTGTATTATACAAGTTAATTTTTTAGTTATGACAAAAATTTTGTGTGCTTGTTCAGACAAGCAAACTGAACAACTTTCACTATGGGACCAACTTCGAAATCGCAAAAAAAAAATCAGCTGTTCCATACAAATGTTTAACATTCACTGAACCTAAATGTATGAAACAGCTGATTTTTTTCTGCGATTTCGAAGTTGGTCCCATAGTGAAAGTTGTTCAGTTTGCTTGTCTGAAGAAGCACACAAAATTTTTGTCATAACTTAAAAATAGCGGTGTATATTTTTTTTAACACCCTTGCTCGTAAAGCTGATGTAATTCCACCGGTTTTAAATATGTAAAGCGGGTCATAAAAAACGCGTTTGTTACCAAAGCAAATAGTTAAGTTATAGTCCATACAAATTCCATAACAGTATTATTTGCCATTTCAAATATGGAACTGATCGCCGCCGCACGACTCCAGCTAGTGAGCAGCGCGCTGTTGCTATTCAAATTTCGAACTAATCGCCGCGCGGCGCCAGTCAGTTCAGTAGGCAGCGCTAGCGCGCTGTTAAAATGACGGGAAAGCAACAGTGTGCATTCACAGATTTGAGTTTATTTATAATAATGTTTTTTTTTTCTGTTTCCTCGTAAATGTGTTAAAAAACGTCGTAAGATATACGTGCGTATTGGTTATAACATGCTCGGCTCAATTACGCCCTCGCCTTCGGCTCGGGCTGAAATTCCGCCCCGCATGTTATAACCATCTTAACGCACTAATATCGTAATGTACTAATTTTAATCTTTTTAGTGAATTTAAAACCAGTAATTTCAAATAACATAACTAAGGATCAACTCATGCCGATTGTGTTTAAAAAACTAACCTCTAACTCCTAAAAGTCAAAGATTCTTCCATTATCAGCTCGGATCATGACAACCAGATGCAAGTACCTGAATATAGCTTCAGAAAAAATCATGAAATACGTTGGACGTGACTATTAAATTTAAGGGTTTCCCTCTACTTTTCTGGGATCCTATCATCAGATCCTGACTTTGGTAACAATGGGAATAATCTGGAAATATAATTATCCTCTCAAACAAAAAAGTTATCCTCTCAAACAAAATAATTATCCACTACAACTTATCGTATCATGACCGTAATAGAAACATGTCAGTAAAAACCATGGACTTAATAATCAAAACATGTTTTGATTATTAAGTCCAAGGTACAAACATATTATTCGTATTGAATAATCTGAGACGTCACTCACCAACTAGTCCGTTCCGTAACCAACCAACACCGGAGCGTGCTACGAACGGACCGTCATCAATTGGTCACCTAGAACGTTTCCTGCGTGTCGGATCTTCCAGAACGCTTGGTGCATGACACATGTGAGATTGCTCAACCGATGCGCGCAGGTACAAAACGGTCAGCACTTCAGCAGTCAGGCAGAATGCAGCGTGTGATGACCGTTCTAAACCGGTCAAGCCCTGCTAGACAAGACGCATTTCGATAATCGTTATCGCAATCGCTAAATTGACAATGTATGAGATTTGACAATTGCGCTCGAAAGCTAAGCGAGGGCTTATGTCAAATTCCATACATTTTCCTTCTAGCGATTGCGATAGCGATTATCGAAATGCGTCTTGTCTAGGGTTCAAGAACATTTTTTCTTCTCGTCTTCGTGGCGTCATCAGTTAGTCATAGTTGACGATATATTGGTACAAAGTCCAATAGTTGGTTCATGAGGAAAGCGGGAAATAAACTTCACTTTTAAAAAGACCATACAACACAGGTAGACAAGAATGAGTATATATGTAAGTAAGGTGCTGCGTTATGAAATGGAAACCCATCGGGTATAATACGCTTCGCAAACACGTAGGTATTATATAAGTTACATATGGGCATAGCACATTGATCCGTTGCAGTGGGCATATTACCCAATAGACCGTTTCATTATCTCTGCATGCCGTATACGGTCATAGTACGATTATGGTATTGAGGAGCTTGGTAGTCCATTAGTGCGTGCGCTCAGCGAACGATAGTGTAAAGCTAATGTTAAGCAGCGTTGCCTGTGGTCAGTCCTATGATGGGTGACCAAAATACGAAAATACGAACATACACACAAACCACGATACCATGATGTATTCTACTCCTGTTAAGTATCAAGCACCATTGCGGTTACAAAACGGAACTACAAATACTTATGAACCTCCCATCCCTTATGAACAACAAAACACAAACAGTGTTGACAAAACTTTCAATATTGACTTGAAAACAAAGCGAAAGTTCAACGGTCGCGTTTTCCTTTCCTGTAAACTATTTCGGGACTTCCTGGTGAAAATATCAGTTAAGTGATATAAGCTGAAGTCACTAGGTTGGTAGTGCACGATAAATGTAGATTGAAAATATTAAAAAAAAATATATTTTACAAAAAATAAAAACCGACTTCAAAAACACTGAAAAGTTAAAAATAATAAGTGCACTTGTATATTGAAGTCGGTGCCAAACGATGATCCTCGGTCCTCGAAAGTCTTAATATAGAAGTGTGATGTTATCTGTATACCTATTCTTATATTATTTTAACTTTTGAGTGTTTTTGAAGTCGGTTTTTATTTTTTTGTAAAATATTTTTTATTTTTATCTTTTTAGTGAAAGAAACCCTAATTTAATACTATTAAATTAGCGTTTCTCTCAATTTTCATGGGATCCCATCATCAGATCCTGACTTTGGTACCCTTGGGACCACCCCAGGAGTATACTCTATCGAATACAAAAAGAATTTTGAAAATCGGTCCACAATTGGCGGCGTAATCGTGTAACATCAACACAAAAAACATTTGCATCGAATTGAGAACCTCCTCCTTTTTTGAAGTCGGTTAAAAAAGAACTGGCTTTAGCTTAGCTTAAGTTTCTGTTGATGCGTATCATTAGTGTAATTGTAATATATCATTGCTATTGTCATCGTCATTGCTGGTGCTGGCAGTCGTGTCGGACCGGTCCGGGTCAGATCAAGCAGTGGCGAAACAAGCAATATTATGTTATTTAACGTTGAAATGTTTCGATGAGTTCTACTATTTAGGTTTCAAGAACATACAGACTAAATATCACTATCTTTTTAGACTTTTACAGTTCGTTTAGACACACGATTTAACTATCTTTGTAGACTTCGCTAGGATAAACGTGAACTTTATTTGATTTACTTTTGTCTGTGCACAGGGGTCGAAGTACTGGTAACTGTCAAAGTGACGTTAACATTGACATAGTGAAATTAATTGACAAATAGTGATATTATTAAGGTTTAAATTGTGATTTATATGTAAAAATATTACAGTGAAACCATAGTGCTTTTTGAAAAATACTGTTTGATAAAATTTTTAGAAAAAACGATGTTACAATCTTTAACTTCCATCACCGCTAATTTATAGTGTACGTAGTTCTTGTAATGTTCGCATATCTGTAACCCATTTGTCGTTGTCAAATTGTGGCACAAGTTACCCAGTAATTTTACTGTATGTGCCTTACCCTCCGAACCTCAATACAGCGATACAAGCATAGCTGCTTTGCTGCAGAACATATACGATAGAGGTAACTAGCGTTGCCAGACTTCCCGTATTTCCCGGGACGTCCCGTATTTTAGGCACAGCTTGAAATGTCCCGGCGGGATTGACTGTCCCGTATTTGAACCTTTCTCCATTTTTGGAGGTAAGATTGCACAAGGTTTTGTTAGTAAACAGTAGATCATTGATACATTAAATTTGACCACCCTTGCCTCAACTGACTCCAAACCTCGGTAAAATATAAAAAAGTCGCGAAATAATTTATTTCTTATTTGTCCCGGGTAAAAAACTGAAATCCCGTATTAGTTGTCCATTTAAGCATTTGTCCCTTATAGGTTGGAAAAAATCAGGCAACCCTAGAGGTAACTGCGCTGAAGACTCGTTACAAAGTTTCCATCATGTTTTTATAAAATCCTTGAATTTTCGTCATTCGCTTGCACTCCAAGCCCGTGATTGATCGCGGTGATGCGAGTTGGGGCCCATTTTGAATTATTCGTCTGGCATCAAACGTTTGACGAGCGTCATGTGTACTCGATATCCATTGATTTTCTTTAAGTTTACGGTGAATATCAATAGAACATTACGACGATAATCAAATATCGATTTTCGAGGCAAATCAGTAGAAATCGAACGCAGACGATGCTCGACGAGCATTCAACGCCTGAGGAACGATTCAAGAATAGAGCCTTAGCAGGCCTATTCTCTAGCTACGGTTGGTAACAAGAACTGTCATTTTTGAAACAAACTTTATATCCATTAGTAATTTAATGATCTTTGTCTTACTGCAGCGTTCATGATAGCAGTAATGGATATTAAGTTTCTTTCAAAAATCACAGTTCTAGTTAGCAACTGAAGTTAGAGAATAGGCCTGCTGTTCTCTCGCGACAGCCCGGGATGTGCCGTGAAAGTTTACGAGCCAGCCACTCGTGGCGCGCACTCAAGGCGGAATGACTCCTCGACATTTCGACAGAGCAGATAAATGTCTTTGGTGTACGTTTAAGAGGTCGCCCCGAGTTTTCGTCACTCAGAACTAACCAATGCTTTGCATTTATTAAACTGTTTTTTTTCTTGAAATACCATATTAATTGCATAAATGCATAAATAACAGCTAACCTCACATTTGATCCCAAATAATGTTTTCTTCCAACCCACTTTAATTCAGATTATCGGGTCAATTGAAAATTAACAGATTTGGGTACACGTACAATTATTTTATTATTGATTAGCACTGATTAAGTACTATTAACTGGCAAACGTTGTATAAATTTGCTATTTCGTTTGACACTAAATCCAATTCAATCGACCAATATTTGTAGCTAATGGACAAGATTATCAATTTATTTATTTATAAATGGTTTATTTTGAATAGAAACACTTTTGGATATGTTTATTTTATTTTAATTACGGTAGCACAATGTGAGTATTATTTTTTGCGGCACACGTTTCATACAATATAATAATTTACGCAGAGGGATTTACGAGTACGACATATATATATTTTTTTAATTGTTTTTCCTGAAAAAGTCAAAGATGTTAAATTATACAGCCAAATCAATGACTTACATTATCGAGTTCTTCAACATATTCTGCCTATCAATCTAGCTTAATTTTGTGCGTTACAGACAGTATTATTCCGCTGCACTGCGTATTCGTAGTTATTCAGCACTCTTTTGTCCGTACTCCGATTATTTTTGTTAATGAGAGTAGTTTATATCACGCGTTCTATTTTTGTTATGAGACCCATTTTTTTATTGCTATTAAGTTGGCAAACAAGCAAACTGTCCACCTGATGGTAAGTGGTAACAGTCATCTATAATAGATTCGCAGCAAAACTGCAACGTACACTGTGGTTCTTGTGAGGACAAGAACCACAGTGTACGTTGCCAACTTGTGACTCAGGATGAAAAGTCACGGTGCCCAGTAATTTCAGTGCCATATCTTACCATTCAAACCGGAACACAGCAATGCAAGCATTGCTGCTTTGCGGCAGAAATAGGTAAGACGGAGGTACCCAAGCACACGACCCTGGTAGTCTCCCTCCGGTAAAATGGTGCCGCCACGTCTCAGTTCCGTACGTCATCACTGGCAACACGCACGATTTGAAGACTTTCGTCTTGAGACATTGCGGTAGATTGGCCGAAAATATGCTACGTAGCCTTCCGAACGCTGCCCAGCCGAGTTAACGAAATATACAAGTAATAAAATTTGACATATTTTTTCATGTAGATCGATAAGGAAATGTAAGTGGTGCTCAGAATCTAAATTTTGTTAAGAAGTTATTGCAGAGAGAATAGTCTTACATATAAAGTAGTACAGTTATTTAAAAAATAGAGAAGAATATTACAAACATTTTCTGAATGCTAAAATCATAACTATTAGCTCTGTCTTTTGGCTCGTATTGTTTATTAATATGGCAAATTAATTATTGACAGACTATCATCATGGCCACTCATGGCGAAAGATGTTACTCCCTTATTGACGTTGACGTATTTGATGTTAGTTACCTACCTTAAAATTATGATATGATTTAAGTGGTTTATTCTGGGGGTTTATCTCTCTTTTGTAAAGTGTTTGTTTGGGTTGTCTTTACTTTAATAGTCAAGTGAGTTACTATTTAGTACTTTTGCGTTTATGGCGGTCGAAGAGTTTGATTTATTAATCTTTAATGGATCACAGCTGATCACACAGATATTACATTATTACTAATTCAGAACTAAGATTATTACGGTTCTTGTAACAGGTCATGTATTTAGGTATCTTACTTGAGAGACACGGCTTCACTGACCATTCATGGGTTACTCTATATGGGCTAACAGAGGTACCTATACGGATTACATCGGCTTATTTATTTTGATGCACGCCATTTACAGTTGCCACAATGAAAGGGAATTAAAGAATTCAATTATTTTTTTATTAAATGGCCAATAAACTATGCATAATAACATTTTATTTATAGGTAATCTAGAATCAGTCATCAGAATCAATCCGTCATATTTTCTCAATTTTTTGAGATACTGTATCAATCTGTAATATTTATATCCCAATTGAAAATTCAATTCGATGTACTAAAGTTATGCACTACGTTATGAATTAATGTTCTTTTAAACTAGCTAACAAAAGCCATTGTCTTCGATACAATTGTAGCCAATTTAAAAATTATAATTGTGTTATCGGCTTCATAACTTTGTCATAAAAACTTAATTAAGTAACATGAAATTTTCTCTAACTTTTCAATCAACAAACAGCACAATGATTGTTAGTTCACTATTCACGATTAAACAACTTTAATTAGGAAATTGTCAAACAAAGTGACTGATTACAACTTCGCGTGGCTTTAGGAAAAGTAAAAAGTTATCTTTTGTTATTTTATTAACGCCCACAATTACGTAGGCGGGCCGCCTACGAAAATGAATTACAGTTTTATGGTTAACTTTTCTTCAATATGTGTACTTCAATAGCTTAAAAGGTTTTGAGTAAATTAAATTATAACTATCCCATATGAGTTTTCGATTGTAATTATAATAATTTAGGTTTTTTAAAAAAATATCTATGTGAGCTGATTTAGGATATGCAATTTGAAATGCAATCATTAAAAATGTCCTTGAATGAGTATTGCAAAACCAGAAATAGATAACGCAAGTTTAAATGATTTGTGGAGGGTACAAACATTATAATAATGTCAGTCATCCTTAATACCTACAAAACCATTCTCCCCGATCAGGGGGTTGATTGCGTGCAAACATCCTTGCGTTATATTTTTAACTGAATATAGAAGAAATTTTGAACATTACAAAATACTTTTTTACGTATAGTTTCGGTAGGGCTGTAACTAAAACTGAGTCACCGCAAAATTGATTGCAGGCTTAGAGAGTAGCTCCTCAGAAGCGTAGTCTAATTTATTTGAAGAAGGACGCAACACGTGACCCTTCGGGCGTATATGAGTTAGTTTTGAAATAGGAATACAGCTTCACTACTAGTGTTGCCCAAATGCAAGACCAAGACGACACTCAAGCCAGTCCTGGTCTTGCTCTCTCAGTCCTGGTCTTGGTCTTGGTCTTGCAGCAAGAGTCTCGCAAGACTGCCAGACCAAGACCGATTCAAGCATGAATGCAGTTTGAATAAATAATTTGGATTTGAATCTACATCATTGTAAATCCTTGTTTGAATAAAAATATGTCTTTTTATACTCAAAAGTAGCATATCTATCAAGCCTAAAACAAGGAATTATCATTAGAAGTTGTGTTACAGGTATCATAACGTATATTTAATATCGAAAAAGACATTCAAGAACAATAGTTGAAAACGGTGCTGGAACATGATGAACAGAACAGTTTACCATTCTTTATTATTTAATATTGCCCATGGAAAAACATCTATAGATTTAGCTACATTTTCTTGCTTATAGCTGGTATTTCTTCAATTTACGACATAGCCATGCTTACAGGATGTCGGTATAGAATAAAAGTATAATCGATTCATGACCTAATAACAACCGTCTTTGTTATTTTCGTGGCAAATTCGTGGACGCGACACGAAATCATAAGATCACAAAGTTAGCAAAAGCCAATCAATTATAGACTCCCGGACACGTAAATCGCGCCACCTTGCACTTTTGGATTATATTATCCACAACTTTTTTAAAAATGTTTGGTCATCCAAAAAGTTTTATGTAATTTTATAGCTGGAATATTCATAATCAGCACATCAGATTGAACATGAATATGTCAGCTACAAAATTGCAAAAATCTTTGTGGTTGGCCAAATATTTTTTTTAAAGTTATGGACGATATTCTACAAAAGTGCAAAGAGGCTCGATTTAGGTGTCCAGGGGTATATTTCTTATTATTAGTTATTGAATTAATTTTGTATTGTATAGAATTTTCCATAATGTTTATTCAATTTGTTCTTGTTACATAATTTTGTTATCTTATCCGGTACATCCTATCAACCAACTTTTATAATACTGAAATTCAGGATGCGCTAAATTGTCAAGGTTGGCAAACGAAAATCTGCGTTGTCACTTTTTATGAATGTCTTTTAAATATTGAACCAGAGCTTCCAGCTCTTGAGCGGAATATTAATAGAATCCGTTTGTGAATGTAAAATTAGCCAACATTGAAAAGTTAACGCTGGGAAAGTTCTGCAAAAGTCTTGCTGTTTACTTGTTTTAGCGGCTCAGTGTAGCTAATTAACCAGAGTACTGTTAAAATAAAAACTATAAGGTAATTAAGAAAATAAAAGTAATGTTATTATACGTTAATAGCAAGTTTTCGTTAAAAAAGGACAAACTTTCACATTAACAATTAGCGGTCAGAAATAATTACGAGGCTTGCAACATATTGATTACATTACATGTCGTTCATTGTTTGGTTTATTTAGGTAATATGTAACTTAGTGTATTATACTTTTATCAATAAAATTAACATATTAATTTACGTATATACCCCATATCAACTCTATCTATTAGCTGTGGACTAAAATACTATATAAAGCACATACTTACGAACACAAAAGCTGCAAAATGTTTTCTGTATAGTTTAAGCCCAATATATGGGTCTATAAAAACCAGGAAAACATAAAATTCCCAGTACCTAATATATTAGCAATTTCCGTTATGGGAGCTGATGGTGGAGATAACGGTCGCGTTTCAGAACCGGTCATTTATGTTATTTAATGGGCTTTAAAAATTTTATTTCGATAATAGTCAATCAAATCTAACAAGACTTACTTATATTTTACGATATGTTTCATTTGTGTGATGAATTGTTAAATTGTTGATAGTATGAGATAATACTTACGTTATTAAAGACTCAGTTTAGTATTTAATTGCATGCAGTTCAATAATCAAATGAGCATTGTAATAGCAGTATCGTTAGTGCTGTAAATTTTCAAAAGAAGATCCTACTATGTGACAAGATGGCATAAGGAAACGCAATAATTCACTTTCATTTGCAATAATATTGTAGCGCCCGGGTAGTGCTCCAATGAAATTCCGCGAATATACATTCTAATAAAAAGAAAAGTGTTCTGGGAGACGTTGAAAATGTGTCCGCATTCGGACAAATTTGGGTCGAATATAACCTCAAATGGAGAGAGTGAACGATCCCTTACAACCGTAATATAAAATCCAGTGGCAACCTCTTTTACAATATCCAATAGATATCGACGTAATATATATTCGTTGAAATTCGATAAATTCATATAAAGCGATTCTCTTATTCTGTTCGGAGGCGTTTCGGTGGTGAGCCTGTAGTTAATGGGCAATTATATCGGATTCTAAAAACTTAATCGTTGCTCAACAAATCGGCAATTTAAATCTGGCGACTTAAACAGTTACTCTTACTAACGAGTCGGGAAGCATACTCGGCCTTTTTGCACGAAAGATTAACGACAAAGTGTGGGTCACAAAAAAAAGCGTCACAAAGTACGAAAATTGCCAAAACTTCGTGTCGAAGGCTGAAATTTTCTTGTTCTAAATGTCGTCGTAAATGAAAGATGGCTCTTTTAAAATCGGAAAAGAAATTAGGAACAGACGTTTTTAGGATTACGAGTTTCGTAACAGCTTACAGTTTGCAATTTTTACTTCCCTGCAAATGGATTTGTAGGCAAACGTTTTGTGTAACTAAGGTTTAACTGAATTGTTAGCGTTTGTGAATTTTATCTAAGGGAATATTTTGTTTCAAGTGGATATTTTAGTATACTTGAATAAAAATAGGATGTTTCAGGGGTGATGGTCCTTTTCAACGCCCTAATTGTGAAAAATCCGTGTGATAAATTGCCTGCTCTCTCCGTATTTAATATTCAATTTTTAATGTCTAGCGTTAACAAATTTATGTGTTTTAATGACTTAACTCTTGGATTTTGCTCATTTGTAATTGTAATCATTTTATTTTTTGCTTCTCTGTTGTCTTCAACTACATGCAGACGAGCTAATATATAAAACGTGGTTTTATGTCGAAAAAGATCATAGGACATTCTTAGAATTCTCTACACAAATAAGAATCTAAAACTAGACCCAAAACAAATCATTTCATTGTCTGTGGCGATGAAACACCTTTAGAATGTCACACGTTTCTGAGGAATCACGCGGCGAATGATTCCCAATGACTGCCTACGGTTCTCGAATTTTCGTTCCGAAGACTTTTCAAACGTTTAATTCTGGTTTCATCTGGGGTAAGCGGGAATAGACGTTGCGTCCCCAATTCATCCAACACGCGCGTCATACGAGTACGTGTTGTGACTAGCAAATAGACGGAATCTGTTTCTTTAGCACGTATACGGCGCACTACGCGGGTTTCGTGAACGTAACACAAACGGTGCTAGTGACGATATTGAGATTTATGTTATTTTAGCGTTAACGTGAAACGTGGGCTTCAGCGAAGTGGTTTTGTTGTCACATCACTACGGTTACATTTATCTCAGTCGATGTGGTATCGATACGATAAGGTCATAACAAATTTCTTGTCTTCATAACAAATTAAAGATGGCAATCATAGCAAATACTTGCTATGCATAATGGCATAGAAACCGAAGAACTTCATCAACTTTCGCTATATTGAAAATCTGAAGAGCGAAGCTTAGCGAGAACTAAAACAACGTACAACTAAAACCATTTCTACTGGTAATCTATACGTGGCTTGTTAATGCAATCTGGTACTAGGTATTTAGGTATGGCTCGAAATGATGAATTAAACGCTTGACGCATTTGATATTAACTTTTGAGCACGTGTCACAGACAGAGTAAGCGGTGTAGGTACCTCTCGCGAATACATCTGACGTTCGCGTCATACGTGCCGCGCGTACAACCCCGAAACCTGGCCGTCCTTATAAATATGTATACGTGGCCTTAACGACGGCATTATAATACAAACTGCTCCTTGATGTTCTTGAAGTGATAAATGCTCGTTCATAGTTGGTGGTAAGTCTGGGGATTTGTAACTTTGAACATTTACGCTTTTCGATGCGCAATTTAGCCGCGAGCGTAGAATAGATGTTTTTTCGGTATCATTATCCTAATGTCCTGAAAAAGGAATTTGCTGAAATTGAAACATTTTTGTGAGTTAATGAAATTGTTGATTCCGTAATAACATTTTAAGGAAAGAACTTTTTAGAAATCAAGCCATATGCCGCAAATGAAATAAACGTATTTTCGATAGGTGAAAGAAGTTAGCCTTTATGTCAGATGATGGACCTTTCCGCCCCAACGGCCGCCAGTCCTGTGAACTATGTGTCCTGCCCACTGCCACTTAAGGTTTGCAATTCTTTGGGCTATGTTGGCGACTCTAGTTCTTCTACGGATCTCTTCATTTCTGATGCGATCGCGTAGAGAAACCCCGAGCATAGCCCTTTCCATTGCCCTTTGAGTGACATTGAGCCTTCTGATGAGACCCATTGTAAACGGCCACGTCTCAGTTCCGTACGTCATCACTGGCAACACGCACGAATTGAAGACTTTCGTCTTAAGATACTCCGGTAGATTGGCCGAGAATATGCTGCGTAGCTTCCCGAACGCTGCCCAGCCGAGTTGGATTCGTCGATTTACTTCTTTCTGGAAGTTGGACTTACCGAGCTGGACTATTTGTCCCAGGTAAACATATTCGTCAATACCTTCCAGTGTAGAGCCGCCAACCTTCACAGGAGTGGGTAATACATGGGAATTCACCATAGTTTTGGTCTTGTCCATGTTCATTTTAAGACCAACTTGTTGGGAAACTCTACAGAGGTCTTCGAGCATTGTGCCTAGATCTTCCACGGTCTCAGCCATGACCACGATATCATCGGCAAAACGAAGGTGAGTCATGTACTCGCCGTTTATGTTGATGCTTGTTTATGATGATTGTAATAATATCAAATTCTTCAACCAAGATAGATAGATAATATTTTAGTATGTGTAACTTTTTGATGAAACTGGCCTGATTAAGATCTTTCATTATCCTTATAATCATCACAGCTCATTTACATCCCCACCGAAGAGCTCGAGCCTACCCCAAGTTAGGGTGTTTAGGTCTTAATAAACCACGCTGGACCAGTGCGGATTGGTCGACTTCACTGAATTTCTTCGCAGATGTATGCAGACTGCTTCACGTTGTATTTCTTCACCGTAGGAGCGACGGATAAATTTACATATAGAATTCGAAAAACGAAAAAACCCATTGGTACATGGCAGAATCGAACCCCGGACCTCCCGATTAGAAGGCCAGTGCCGCGTTCACAGCGCCACCTATGCTTCGATTGAGAAATTTAAACAAATAGAATTATAAATAAAATACGTTATCTGTCGTTGAGGGCAACAAAGGGTAACCGACTGCAACCTGTGCAGATCTACGAGTATTGGGGTCAAAATTTACGTTTCATAATTATGCTACGACCTATGAGCTTGTGGGTGATTGCTGAAAGAAATACAGTCGATACCTTAAAAAAAACACAAATATTTACATTTCTAAGTTGTAATTGTAACTTATTTTCGTATCTCTGAGGTTCACCACTTTTGTGTCTGTGAGAAAAAATCTGCCCCTATTCACGAGCGATCGAAAGGAAGTTCCCAGTGGCATTCTCACTTTGTTTTTGTTTATTATCATTCAATTGGGAACGATCGGCTGCGACCTATCAGAGGCTGCTTCGTTTTGAATGAAAAGGTCGCCGAGCGATCTGTTGTCCCGCTGCGAGCCCACGGATAAACAACGGTGGAACATTTTATATTTAAAACAGTTCTGAAGTGATTCGCACCATGACTGAAGAGTAATTAGAAGTGAAAGTAAACGCGTAGAGCTATACGTACTGATGAAAATAGTTATTATCAAATTATCATTATCCGTGATTTGGTCTTAATTAATCAAATTGTATGCTTTCTGCTAAGACATAAAACACCTACATAACACTGGTTGTATGATAGTACAGTTAAAATTAAGCCTTTTATTCACTGAAAACAGTGATTAAAAAGCACTTTTAATCACTATTTAGGTGTTTGAATTTAAAACAAACAAACCGATATATTCGACCTCCATCTGAATGCCGTACAACCTACTCGCACAAACAATACCCGATATCAAATGTCTATTGTCGCCTTAATCTTTCTTCTTCTAGCAGTCCTAGTATAAAGTATAGTATGCAACTTTTGAATAAAACGGATTTATACCGAGGGCCATGAATGACTCGCATCGCCCAGGATTCTAATATTTGAATCACCCCCTGCGGTCGTGATTCAGTTTTTAGAATCCTTCACTTGCTCGTGTCCTTTATTCACTAGTTGCATAACATACTATTATTGCGTTATTACGAATAAGTTCAATACTATTTTCAATAACAACCAAATACAAGATAATCACTGCAGCCAGTTACCGTACAATTAATAGTGTGACCGCAAAAAGTTCGGGATCAACGCGTAATGGCTGGCGCTAAATCAGACTCACATATGAAAAGTTACGTAAAGGTTATTTAGAAGAATTTCCTACCGCTCTGCGGGCGATGTAGCGTTCCCTGGCTAATGACGACTCAGAGCCGACAATATATCTCTCATGCGATCAACAGCGTGCAGGAAAGCGCCGCTTGGACCTTATCAGCTCGGAGCAGAGGCCAAAGTGAAATAAGTCAGCTTGTTTCTTACAGAGGTTGGGTGTACCTAGTTAGGCGCAGAAATCACGGCGACTCGTGCGCTTGATTGAGTTTTCTTTTCCATTGTGCCTCCATTAACAGAATAGCCTTCTCCCTGTGTTCTTAGCGGACGCCATGTGTTCGCGGAAAATTATATCTGTAATATTTCGTAGCGGCCGCGATGGCGTCGCCGGCAGACCGATTTGACATTATGGTATTTGTACTAGGCTATTTCGCGTGATGGAAACACAACAAAAAATTGCATTGGTTAGATATATTATAAACGCTAGAAAGTAACTGAGTATGAGTAACTTATTAGCGTAATTTATAACTACGTAACAAAGTAAAAATTACGTAAAAAAACAAAACGAAAAATTATGATCAGCGCAAAACTCACTTAACACGATTACTACGAGTAACAAAGACAAAAATATTTTAAAGAAATTATTTTGCATTTTTCACTTGTTTGAAATTAACAAAAACATACAGAAGTAGCAAAATTTGATACTATAAAGGTCCTGAGAACATTTTGGAGCCTCTAATAGTGTTTATCATTAGCACTATAATGGTCTTGTAAACTTCTACAGAACCCCGAAAAGGCCCTAGTTTTATCACTGATTTAATCTATAAACATTACATAGAGGATCTCATGGTGATAAATTAGCTCTGTAGTTGAAATGGTAAAGTGTCAAGAAACGCTTTTTAGTACTACAATAGTACTCTCTGCAACGCTTATGTATGTCACAAAGCTAGACTATAAAAGTAGCCAACACATACTTATAGTGCTATTTTGCACCATAAATAATTCCAGTGATCATTTTTATCACTCCATTTAATGTTCCTCAAGAAAACAAATCTAAGTAACTTTAATTGTGATGCTTTATGTTATTCGTCATTGTTGCTTAACATAACTTTTAATAAAAATGACATACTACAAAATATTCAAGGACCGACTCTGACTGTCGTGTCAGTGCACTTGCGAAAATAATTCTATTGATAAAATCATTATGCTGATTTTAATTTTGACAATGCGCCCTCATAATTTTCGTGTCTTAATTAAATTTAAATAAATAAAATAAGGATTTGTCCCGACTATGGCTGCTATAGTACAAATTCGCTTCAGTCGTGCTGTTAATGTGCAATCACGGCAGAAAACAGCAGCCATTTTCACTTTAAATTATTTAGCAACTGAACCAGGAGTCGCTATGGTACTATATAATACTATATAATAGTTTTTATGACTTTTAAAGAACTAGCCCATAACGATGTTAAGGAAGCTTTTAAGAAGCTAAAACATTACGTAATGGTTGTGCAAGGTTCTTGTATATTGCAGAATGATACTGTAATAGTGTTTTCGATATTGCCACAATACTAGTACTGTAATAGTTATTTTCACTACAAGTGCGGGAAGCCTGTCATTGCAATGAGATCCGACAAATTAATGTCGTCCCGAGCCGAAGGCGAGGGTTGACAGTCGGAACGAGTGGAAATGACAGTCCTGCACGTGTATTGAACAACTATTTTTAATACAGTTGCGAAAAAATTAAACAATAAATACGTATATAGCAACCATATGTAGCAATGTACCTGCTTTTGGATTTTACAGGTAAAATACTCACACTCGTATTTTCAGCAATTAAACATAATTCCGGTGGTGTTCAATCAACTAATATGTTATCAGAGTCACTCCTTTTATAGAATTATTAAACTTTTAAGCAAATAACAACAATCAATAATCACGCAGAGAAAATTTAAGAAAAATGGCGCCAAATATGTCGTCGTACGTACACAGCAGTGACAAAGCAAATGCGTGCTATGCTTTGCTTCCCGTGTTTTTAAAAGCAAGATCCAGCCGTGCTTTTTGTTATGCTTTGCTTTTAGGCGTACTTTTACAATACAAAATCTGGTAGACCAGTCAGATTATTTAGCGCAATCTTAACTTAGCATGCTAGAAAAAAGCAGGAAAAAAGTAAAATGTGTGTCAGATTCTAGACATTTGACATTTGGTAAAGAAAAAGCACTAGTGCGTATGGTGGTCATCCCGCACGCTATACAGCCCTGCAATATACTACTTTTTGAGCAACTGTATCAAAAAAGTTATTTTGACATATTATTATTGCCAAATAAATACATTAATGTGTTTGAAGGGTCGTCTTTAGTATATAGTACTATAATCACTTTTTCTAATCTATTACAATTCAACACTTTAAAGATTCTTTTGTATGGTCCTGAAAGCGTTCTAAGAGCTCAGTTATAGAACTTAAATGTTCTTTAATCTTATAGAATAAAAACGCTATGTTAAAAACATTTATAGTACACGCAGTCACAATGATTACTATTATAGGCCTATTATATCACTGTTCGGTGATAAAACGCCTTGATTATAGAAGCTTCTGCTACTTGGGCGACTTATTAACCAACGAAATACGTTTTTAAGTACCTTTCTGTTTTTTAAACAATCTATGTAAAAATTGATACAAAAATAAGAATTTCAATCAACCTCTCATTATTTATTGTTTCTTTATTTTTTATTTAGGGATCCTATATTTAATTTTCTTCTTTACTTTCAATAAAGAAAAATTTCTTGAAACCAATCTCTTTCTTTCTATAATGCATTATGTTGATTATTTTTGTCAGGTTACATAAAAATCCTTTTTTTACGCTTCATTTGAACATAATAAATAAGTATGCTTCATTTCAACATTTTAGATTATAATTTCATTCGTCAAGATATGCGACTGCGAGATGATACTCGGCGACGAGATGGCCGAGTATTATTTAACACGATTTTTAATAAAAACACGTCTTTTGCTTAAAAAAATTAGCGTGATTAAATTTAATCTAGCACCGGCGACCTGCCTAGTACACCAAAGTAAACGAAGGCGGCCCCTGAGTGCTCTTGTAGAGCTGCTCTAATTAACGACGTATCTAATTATACCATCGTAGCACCAAGCCTCCGAGAAGAGAATTTCCCAAATTACTTATTACGAAACGCAATTACACTTAAAGGGAATGCTATGAGACAAATTGAGTCGGGTCTATTACCCTTTACTTATAGACACTACTGGATATTTAACAGTTGAAATGCTAATAGTGGATTTATTGCTTCAACGAGTCGACTGTTTTAGAAATTTTCGCTGTTGTGGTCAATTTAATATGGAATACAAATTTAATAGTTGAGTGCGTGTCGTCTGTGCGTGCGATTTGAAGCCGTGAATTTATAACGATACGCATTTAAGGAAATCGTGAAATTAAATGTTAAATTGTCATATAGGTATACCGCATTTTTCCGTTTGGCGTTTCACAATAAACTAATTGTTACGCGTTTTGATTCTCCTGGGCTGTGACAAAACTTGAACTTATTAATCGTGCCCTCTTGTATAATAGAGGTATAACTACTTTCATGATGTGCGTTATTTTTTGTTCATTTTAATCGTGTAATTGTAATTTTAAAGTTTGTTTCATTTCATCACTAAGTATTATTATGCACCATAATACTATACTTATTTGTACTTATCACAAATAATTTTCGTACGTTTATGTTCATTTCTAAGTTCAAATTCTAAATTAAAATATGATTTTGATCACCGTAAAATTCCTGTCATTAATATGACATTTTAAGTTCAATTTATGTAACATGTTTAAAAAAACATACACTGAGTATCCGAAATTTTAATGCTGAATTCTCGGATTAGACATTTTACTAAGAATGCATTTTTTAAAGTCTCCTTCAGATTCACAAGCACTTTACTTTTTGGAGTATTATAATTTTGATGAATACGCTAGTTAAAAAATACTTGATAAAATAGCTTGCCGTTAAAGCCATATCTTTCAATTAATCAGTACAGAGCTATGTCTAAATAAACTTACGATTTGTGCACCCAAACTCGAGACTACAGATACAGACGCTCCTCCCTCGAAGACGGATGCTAATGTCCCGCACGGAAACCATAGTGGGGCTCCGTTTCGCTTCTTTAACGTTTCGGCGTCGGCGTCGTCAAGCACTTTCCTGTTTCCCCCCTAATTGTTGCATAAACCAAACAAAATGGAATTTTCTGGTCCCAAAATCAAGTCTTATTTACCCTGGCGTAATAAAAAGTATAAAAACGGTATATTTGGAAAGTTACACTGCGTAAACGTCAAAATTGTGTCGTTGCTGGGATAAAATTATTAAATCCAAGTTAAATTAAGACAATATGTGTGCGAAAACATATAAAGACCGCATCCATATAACGTTACGTGCAAGTAACATAAATCTCTAAATGTTTCTGATACTTATGTGGTGTAAATTTGAAGCGATTTCGGCAGTACCAACGGCCGCCTTCAGCTAGGTTGGGTTTGTTGGGAGCTTACCCAATCTAGCTGAAGATGGCCCAAATCCTCTTTTTGGTGTGACATATGCTCAGGTGCCTTACAGACAAGAACATAGTAAAAAGTAAGGCTGTATAAAGTCACTAATATCAATAAAAATAAGAACTTAATGGAAAATATGAAAAAAATGTATGAAAGTAATTAAATATATGAAACATTAGAATAAATTATAAAAAAAGTAAGGCGTGTTCTCAAACAGAATAAAGGAGAACAGCCACTTTGTATGGAGCTCTGGTACCAATGTCAAAGTAATTGTACAACTTTTGAATGTATATCATTTTATAGCTTATTACAATAGAAAAAAAGTGGCGTTAATTTAACTTCATTAACAAGTGGGGTTCATTTTTAAATAGGCGCTTTAGACAAAGTACTTTATAGGTTATTTTATCGAACAACTGTGGCAGTATTATATTTAGAGACTATAAGCTTGATATTTATGGTGGATAACACATGCAACGTTATTGTGTAGCCATTCTCCTAATTATTTTACTAGAAAGCAATAAACTATGATCACTAATAAATACTGTAACATATCTACAGTTTTTTTAATCACTCCAGAATAGATTGACAAAGGAATCTACTGTTCAAACAGTCATTATTTTAGAAATTAAAAACTCATATTTTATGCTTTTTATCATGGCTTAGAATATTTTTAGGATCTAGGAAAGGCTTAGAAATGACACCGATGTCAGTTTTTGTTTTAGTGGTCATCATAATACATGAGTTTTTGAAAAATAAATATATGTTTCGTTTTACGCAACGTCCAAAGAGTTTCTTTTCACAAAAGACATAAATGGATATTAAAAATGTTTCCTGCTGTTTCCGACTACATGGCATATATCAAAATTATCCTTGAAAAACAGCAAATATAATGGTATATAATATGTAGCTGTACAACTCTGGAACCATGTTGGCTGGTCTCCTTTACAGCAAGCATTTCGTCAGTCAGACGTCAGATAGTACAAATAACAAGTGAAAGATCTCCAGATTATTCGTATTTTTTACTCTTGATGTTTTTCACCAGCTGAAGGGTTTTATTTCATTATGATCGCATCTTATTTAAATGAATTTGATATAATCAATCATCACATCCATTATTAGTGTTCTGATTCTGTTTTTAAATCCATCCCACACCTTAAACACACATTTTCTTAATTTGATACATCTACGACAGCGTCACTCAATGTGTTCCATTTGTACCTTTTTGCAGGAACCTTGAGGGGATTTGGTGATTGATGAGAGTTTATAATGGGATTTGTTCCTATTCAGATTTAATTTCCTGTTCGGATATTTAGTTAGGCACAATTTCATTAGGGCTCGTTAATTTTTGTAGAGTAAAATAATCAGACATCTGTTGACACGAAGCAAAAAAATAGGAACGCTACCTAATGAAAATGTTCTTCGTGTACACGTGTTTTTTATGTGTCGTTGTTATAACTTTATAAATAGCCCACACAAATATGTGAAAATTGATTATCTAGCACAAAGGAATATAACCCATATCAGAATGTGAGTTAGAGTAGATTACAATTAAGTTCACGCATATAGTACTGGTATTTGACTTGCTTCTAACTATAACAAAGATATAATTTAACACATAGGTAGGTATAATAAAATCTAATTATTTTAAAATAAAATCATAAAGGTACATGTCCCAAAACTCTTTTGTTAATTGATAAAGCTTAAATTTTTCTCAATTAAGGACATAATACGGATGATGTTTCAATTTCAAATTAATGCTATCATCACATTTCAAAGGAAATTGAAAAATAATATTGCAAAGTTTGCCGCTGCTCTGAAAACTATGTAAAACACTTAGCGAAAGTTTCTCTGGCCCTGGGGCTTTATTTACTAACTACTCAAGCACGTCTACCGTACGTTGGTTGAATGTATAGGTGATTTGTGAGCTTGGGAGCTACGTTTGATTCGAAGAATTTTAATTTAAGAAAGTGCCTTCAATTTCCTCAAATATTAAAAGAGTGAGTAAGATTGTCCTCATTACGTCATATTTTCACTGTTAAAATAAATGTGCTGCCCACAATTAATACAAAAATAATTTCATTCTAATCACAACCTGGATTAGATTTTTTGGCATTGTATCTGCTGCATCAAATATCTATAAGCGTTAATAGAATGTAAAACAATAAAAATGTTTGGTTCTTCCCGAATGGCATATTTTTGATTGCATTTTTCAACAAACAGTATGCTGATATGAAATAGGAATATAAACAATGGAATTCGTTCAGTGTGCAATTCATCCGAAATGGACAAAACGAAATATTCAGAGATAAAATTAACAATGAACCTAACATATTAATTTTTGATCCTATTGATAAAGGATTCTGTGTGCGACGCTTTACGCAAAATCCTTTATCAATGGGATTTTGTTTGTGGTCGTAATCAACGTTGCGCTGAAAAAAGAAACAATTGATTTCAGACGCAAAAATACGATTTAACGTGGGTACCCTGACAATAGCAGAACCTGTTGAGGGAGAATTGATTTAATTAACAGATATCAAAAATTTTGTCTATTGTGTTTTTCGCTGGGTTGATTAGATTTTCGTGAAACAATGTATAAAGGGACAGATAACAAATTGAATAGCACAGGTTTATTAAAATTTGTTCGTGCTTACAGCTACATTATTCTTTTGTTTCAATTTACAATGAAATTTTAATGCTCAATTATTTCCAAAAGGCGTGTGTAATTGAAAATTTACGATTGAAAAGGAACAAATGTTGAGTTTGGGATCGGCATGCTGTAAATTATTGATATGTGACTTTTCAGGTGCGGTCTTAATTGCATGCCTCTGTTTAGTTAGTCCAAGTTACTAGAAATTCAAAATTGCTTTATAATTTGATACATCCTTTTAATGAAAATGACTATAATGCAATTTAATATATTATTTAATATCTAACTTTCATAATTAATTCTGTGTTGTATCTAAATGTCAATTCCGCATACTAATACATTTAGAATGCATCATCATCACAGCTTATATACGTCCCCACCGAGGGGCATGAGCCTAACCTAACTAGTTATATTAGGGCGATTAGGCCTTAGTCAAACCACGCTGGCCCAGTGCGGATTGTTTGGCTTCACATACACCTTTGAATTGCTTCGCAGTTGTATGCAGGTTTCCTCCCGATGTTTTCCTTCACCGTAGGAGCGTCAGATAAATGTAGGTACATATGAAATTCGTGAAACGAAAAACACATTGGTACATGGCAGGATCGATCGCGGGCCTCCCGATTCTACTTAGGGCACAGTAGAGTGCCGAGGCCACAGCGCCACCGACGCCCTTGTTGTATGTATTGCTGATGATAACTTTAATATTAATAATTCGAATCATTAATGTACCTGCAGTTTTCAAAATAAAAGTGATTTCCAAGTTAAAACGAAATAGAATATAATTTTCCATCATATTAAATAAAAAGGTGAGTACTCAAGCTTTACAACGAGTGACATCTTTTTGTCAATCTCTGTGTGATAAATAAGCTTCACCTCACTGAATTATATTTTCTTATCACACTAATTTTAAAATAATTTTAAATTTATTTATGAATATCATAATGGAAACCGAAGCGTCGCGCACTGAAGCTTTCGTACAAACTTATTTAAAGAAGATTGGCAAACTTCCATACATTTTCAGATCTACATTTAAAGGTCGCGTTCGCCAATGAAACTTAGTGATATCTATAGAACACCTTTAGACTAACAAAAAAGTTAATTGTTAGTACTCTGAAAAAGTAGAGGTTTTAAAGTTATTCATTGTTGATATCGCATTTAATATGTTGAGGTTAGAAATTCATTGTGTGTGACGTCGTGTAAATTGTGAGCATTATTGTCCTCTAATTATCTTCTTAGATCACCTGTATGTCTCACTTTGATCAAATAGATAGATATCTATAAAAATAGCTTTGATTATTAAGAAATATGATTTCTTCATTTTATTGGCCGTAATTTCGCACACAGTTATTTTTTGATATTTTTAGCAATAAAGTTGTATAAGCACTGTTAATTTAAAACAGCCTAACAAGTGCTAAGTCGTTGAAAAATCCTATAAACTACAACTCAAGAAACAAATGGACACAAATAAAACAAATGAAAACAGAGTGAAGTAATGAATGAATGAATTGCATCAATGTTTATGTGGCTAGAAAGCAAAGGAATCTCTGTTATGCGGTCAAGTCTTTAGGTATTTTTGTGTAGTGAAGTACGAAAGTAAGTTCTTCAGTAAAAACTAAGTGCAAATATCTCTTTACTCCGGTCTTCAAAACTCACGATTTTTTTGGAGTAAATTCTATACATTCAACTTTATTCATTTTTTAGGTTTTCAAATGTAAACGGTCTATAAAAATATGAGGTCGGATTTCACCAGTCTTCTTTCTAATTACTTATTTATATTTTACTAGGTCAACGTTAGGGCTTACGGACATAAACGATCATATCTTTTTATTTTCACAGCTGAAAAGCACCGTAAGCCTCAGTATTTGATATAAATTTCAGTTTGATATTTCTACGCGTTTCTAATAAAAGGGAAATACAACTACGTGACCTCAAACCAACTGCCCCACACTAACAGTCATATTACTATTCATTCGAATACCAAGGAATAATGTTTTCATCCCATCTATTCGAAAAGAGGCGAAGGGTTCCTCGATAAGTGCGACGAAAATGGACCAATCCGGCGCACTTAATAGCAATGACGAAATGACTTTTGAATCTGGAACACTATTTTGGTTCAAAAGTTTGAACACAATTCGCTTCGATATAGTCCTGGCGGCATTGGACCCATCAAAATATTACAGACAATTTTAATTTTAATTCCCTTGAATTTCCTTCCCTTCCCATGATGACTTCTAGTAGTAAAAGTGGGATATTGACACCAGAAAGTATAAAATTAAAAGCAGAAACTGTCATAAGCAATTTATTACCAAACAAATCGAGAGAATATTTAAAAGCCCATTATAATTTAATTATTTACATGTAAAAATTTTAAAAAAGCAAAGTCATTATCCTAAACTGTATTTGTAATTTGGTAATGTAAATATAAATATTCTTCACTTTTTAAAGCATATCTTATTAATTTTAAATTTTTTTTGTGGACGATGAAAAGCCGAGTGTGCCACACGGTAGGTACCAAAATTATTTAACCCCGAGCGATGACTTTGAATCCCTCGCTACGCTTAGAATCCCGAGCATATAATCCTTTGATTCGCTCTGGATTCAAACAATCACTCTCGCCCTCAATACATTATTTTAGTAACTTACACACGGTACATTAAGAGTACCGTATATTTCCTTGTGAGACACCGACCCATAAAAATCATATCGAATTTGTAGTTTGTATTTGACCTTACCTTACAAATATCTCAATCGTGAAATTAACTACTATTCTAAGCAGCAACAGGCGAGTCGCAAGAAGCTGACACCGAGCTCCAAAACCCCAGAGATTCGAGCCAGTCTACCCGAATCGTTGTTTCCTTTGTTCGACTGAGCATTCCATTATAATCTTCCGGGCGATGGTTGCCGCTGCAATGTATATAGATTAGATTTTCACTCAGTCAGCACGCTCAGATAGCTTCTGTGAAAAAGTAATAATGACGATATTTTGATATCTCGCCATCGGCACAGACATATTATTTGTGGATTAAGTAACTAATGTACGTGCTTATAAAATTAATTGAACTTTATTGTAACAGAATTTTTTCTTTTGCACTTTTTTCTCTATGAAACCTAATTTGAAATATCTAAACAGCCTTTTAAGCTTTCCAAGTATAGGTTTTATTTCGTTATAGAAATAGTGCTATTTAATTTTGAAGGGATTATTGAAATAGTATACGAGGTAATGAAAAACCGTATTATCACATAATACCAATAGGTTAAGGATGAAGAGCCAGCGCTATAAAAATCGATCTATCGAGGAACAAAATGGGACAAGTGCATTGATTTAGTATTGATATCGACCAAAATGTTGTGCCAACAATAACTTTCTCTTAGTTTTACCAGGATTACAAATTTTTGACCCGACTTCCTATTTAGTGGAATCGACATATAAGTTAAAACTTGCGTCAAATGTTCGTTTTGACGTGTGAATTCAAAATATCAGAAGGTGCCAAGTTCATTCGGATGCCCCCGGCACCCTCTATTAAATGATCAATTCTTGCTCGGAGTACCGGGGAGCCAATTAATCTCTATATCTCTACTACAGGCTATAGAAAATTGTGAAATAATTCTAATTGATTTCGAGCCTTAGACTATTTCACTTTAAGTTCAAAGTTAATTGAGAAAAAATGTAATTTTGTGGTAGTCTGATGTACTGTTGACTGTACCTACCATTGAATCATTGCCATAAAAGCTGTTGTAGTTATTGTTCCATCATTTTAGTTTCTACGAAAGAAACATTTGAACAGGCCTTGTTTCGTTAAATAAGATTAATAAAAATAGAATTGGGTAAAGTGTCTCACAATATAATTTTTCTTCGCAAAAAGTTTGGACAGAGCAAACAATTCGTTAGGGAAGATTTATTTGAATAATTTTGCGTAAATACAATCTTTCGCTCGATTTGCAATTCACATGACGTGGACTACTCAATTATTCATTTAACATTTTTATTGTATTACTTATTCGAAATGTAGAATGTAATGTTTAGTTTACCATAGTTAGCCTGGTAGATAGAACTTCTCAGATAAGAATACCACCTCTAGTAGATTGAACTTCAATAAAAAATATTTTACAAAAAATTAAAACCGACTTCAAAAACACTGAAAAGTTAAAAATAATGTAAGAATTTTTCTCTTCTTTTCTTTTTTTAAAGAAAAAAAATGTAAGAACAGACAACATCACGCATCTATATTGAAGTCTGTGCCAAACGATGATCTCCTAGAAAGTCTTAAAAGGACAATGTCGAAAATCGCCCATGATCAACAAAGATTTGATTTACGTCATAATTACATGCATATTTTATAAAACTCATTACACATAATATGTATTTGACGGACAAATCAAAAATATATAAAAGCACTTTCAGAAACAAAACCAAATGAAGTAAAATATACGAATGGTTATTGTTACCTTTGATTGACTGAATAGTATTGAGCCGATTTTATGTAGGTACGGACATTTATTTATTTCTATTAATTATGTTTTTCATAACTTCTTTCACAATTTACAACGTAAATTAAATTAAAACAAACGTCAATTGACTACTCACGCACTGTCGCTTGTTAGATCGTTGATGGTTCGTTGTGTTTTTGACTTGCATTATTATTTCGAGATTTCTTATACCTGATTTACACTCGCGTCTCGAGGCTCGGCTCGCGGCTCGGCTCGTGTCTCGCGATAGAGCGCGTGAGCTCGTCGAGGTGTTTACACTCTCGCAATGCGTTCAGTTGCTTTCGAGCTTTTAGCAATGGAGGACGTCGAAGTATTAGCGGCATCAACGCTGTGCTTAGCCAGCATATACCCTATAACTACGAAAATAATTTGACTAAATATGACTTTTTATTCATAGGGTTCCAAATTATAGGCCCCCTTTTGAGAAAGTTCAATGAAGTGTAAAGTTTCGTCTGTAGTCAATTTTTAAAAAATAAAAGAAAGTTGAATAAATCAACAAAGAAAAATTTAATCTCGGGAAGGGATCGAACCCGCGTCTTCAACATACCGTGTTGACGCCTTGACCACTCGGCCACCGAGGTCTTACCAGCCCCGACTAAAATTCAACTGTATTGATATCTTTTGTACTTTGTTAACCAAAGTAATCTTTATTCACTCTTAATAACTACGTATCAACAGCCAACTTTGAAATATTTAAATATTTTTAATAAATTGGAAAAAATAAAGCAAAATTATAAATTTTATATGAAGCTCGCGCGCGAGTGTAAACACGCGCTCGCGCGTACGCGAGCCACGACGCGAGCCCCTTTGACTCGTGCCCAAGAAACCGCTCCCGACGCGAGCCTTGCGAGTGGAGAGACGAGCCGCGAGCCGAGCCACGAGCTCAGTGTTTACACTCGCGTCTCGTAGCTCGGCTCGTGGCTCGGCTCGCGGCTCGCACGCAAATGTAATACCCCATTTACACTCGCGTGCGAGCCGCGAGACGAGCCACGAGCCGAGCCACAAGACGCGAGTGTAAACACTGAGCTCGTGGCTCGGCTCGCGGCTCGTCTCGCCACTCGCAAGGCTCGCGTCGGGAGCGGTTTTTTGGGCACGAGTCAAAGGGGCTCGCGTCGTGGCTCGCGTACGCGCGAGCGCGTGTTTACACTCGCGCGCGAGCTTCATATAAAATTTATAATTTTGCTTTATTTTTTTTCCAATTTTTTTAAAATATTTAAATATTTAAAAGTTGGCTGTTGATACGTAGTTATTAAGAGTGAATAAAGATTACATTGGTTAACAAAGTACAAAAGATATCAATACAGTTGAATTTTAGTCGGGGCTGGTAAGACCTCGGTGGCCGAGTGGTCAAGGTGTCAACACAGTACGTTGAAGACGCGGGTTCGATCCCTTCCCAAGATTAAATTTTTCTTTATTGATTTATTCAACTTACTTTTATTTTTAAAAAATTGACTACAGACGAAACTTTACACGTCATTGAACTTTCTCAAAAGGGGCCTATAACTTGGAACCCTAAGAATAAAAAGTCATATTTAGACAAATTATTTTCGTAGTTATAGGGTATATGCTGGCTAAGCACAGCGTTGATGCCGCTAATACTTCGACGTCCTCCATTGCTGAAAGCTCGAAAGCAACTGAACGCATTGCGAGAGTGTAAACACCTCGACGAGCTCACGCGCTCTATCGCGAGACACGAGCCGAGCCGCGAGCCGAGCCTCGAGACGCGAGTGTAAATCAGGTGGGTGATTTTGTAACTCATCGGCAATCGGCTATCGTATAGATTTGATAATTCTGTTTGATTAAAACTGATTTTTAATATGTTTAACATTCTGTAACGTCGTCGTCTCAATGATCTTGGTATATTTGTTTAATAAATCAACCAATTTTTATAGCTAATGACCATAATTCCTCTTTTTTTCATTAAGTCATCCAGTTCGATAACGATTGCCGATCAATCGATGAGTTACAAAATCACCACGCAGGTATGAATGGGGTATTATACTGCGTGGCTATAATAACGTTCTTTGATTGATTGCAATAATTATTATTTTAATTATTGTATAGGTATTGCTCTAACGAAATAAAGTGTTACTTTGACTAACCTCAAAATCTGATTCATTTTGATATATGTATAATTTGATTTCGAAGCTTGTCCGTAGTAATTGATGTGGACGTACAGTATTTACTAATATCTAATTATACGAAAAACATTTTTTCACAGCTGTTGGTATTGAAGCGAACAATTTATGGACGCAGAGCAATGTCCTATGGCACCGACTTCAATATAGAAGCGTGATGTTGTACGAAATTGTTCGTTCGCATTCGTCTTTGTGCTTATTTAGTAGCACCGGCGAACATTAGAAGCATTCGAGAATGGTTGATTCTCGACTCGAAAGTTTTCGATTCTCGAAAATTTTGATAATCTAGTATGTGATAGAGCACCTCCGAACCGCGTTTTTAGGCTGCTGAAAACACTTCTAGGGCCAAGAAAACAACGCCGAAAATTTCTTATAACATTGGCGTAACATTATCATTATCCTAAAAAGGATATTTGCACTGTTTTGTACGGGACTATACTCCCGTACAAAACAGTGCAAATATCCTTGTGAAAACAAATGGAAATACAAGCGTACACCCGCTTGATAATTATCCACCTGCATTCAAATTTAGTGAAGCGCAATTAAGTTTGCGTTCATGAAACCATCTATTCCTAGTATGAGTATACGTTTCGCTATGGCCAATATTGCATGAAATTCATAAACGCTAATATGAAATTAGTTTAGTACTTCTGTTTGAGCCATGATTAGTTTCGGAATGTCCGTGTAATATTCGTTTGTGTTTCAGTAGGAACTACAATCATTATCGTTATTAACATGTCATCAGCCATGCTAAGCCTACTGCTAGTCATAAGTCCAATTAATAGGATGAAATTAGAATAGATGTAGGTATATGAGATTGGCAAACATCAAAATAATATTATTATAAACTATCTATGTAACGAAATATAAGGAAAACATCGAAGGCAATATTAGGATATAGGAAATATTAAGCGTAATTTCACATTTTTTGCACGAGACGGACATATTCCTGCGCTGTATTTAGTATTTCAAAAACATTATTTCATCTGAGGAATACATTTGGAACGTAGATTTATCACTGGTTAAGACAGATTTTTATTTAGTGCTTTTTAGAGAGGTCGTTTTTCCGGGAAAATCATGAAATCCACTAACTAAAATAGCTGAAACTCTAAACAAATCAAATGAATTTACTGAAATAAAATCACAAACCATCACAAAATATAAACCCTGGTCAATACTCTATCAAGCCGAAACCTGTCGATGTTAGCATAATCAGTCATATAAAAGTTAAGGCGTCATTGAAAATTTGAAAAATTAATTTAAAAGTCCCAAATAGTTTGGTCCCACCACGGACCTGAAATAAAGATTATTATTATTTACTAGCTGTGCCCGCGAACTCCGTTTCGCCATCAAAATGCTTAAAACAGTGTTTAGATTTTTCCTCCATTTTATTCCATAATGATTCAACTTTATTCTGCCTTTCTTGAGCAGCGGCCATTTGGAAATTAACAAATTAAGACAATTATCTAGGTTCGTAATGCTCTAGGTACTCTTCAGGGCCTTTCATTTAATACCCATATTGCTGGGTTTGAAAACGATCTTAATCCCTTTTTTTGAACGGCGGCTATGTTTAATTTAGGGCAATTTTCCTAAGTTCATAATGCGCTACTCTTTGAGACCTTTTATTTGATACCCATATTGCTAGGTTTGGAAACGAACTTTTATCCACCTTTTTTGAGCAGCGGCTATGTTGAATTTATGTCAATGTTTCTAGGTTCATAGTGCTTTACTTATCAAGGACTACTTTCATTTGATACCCATATTGCTGGGTTCGAAAACGAACTTGTATCCTTTTTTTAGCGGCGGCCATGTTGAATTAAGGTCGATTTTTCTAGGTACCTAATGCTCTACTCTTCAAGGCCTTTCATTTGATACCCATATTGCTAGGTTTGGAAACGAACTTTTATCCATTTTTTTTTGAGCGGCGGCCATGTTTTATTTAGGACAATTTTCCTAAGTTCATAATGCTCTACTCTTTGAGGCCTTTCATTTGATACCTATATTGCTATGTTTGGAAACGAATTTTTATCCACCTTTTTTGAGCAGGGGCTATTTTGAATTTATGTCAATTTTGCTAAGTTCATAGTGCTTTACTCGTCAAGGCCTTTCATTTGATACCCATATTGCTGCGTTTGAAAACGAACTTTTATCCTTTTTTTAGCGGCGGCCATGTTGAATTTAGATCGATTTTTCTAGTTACCTAATGCTTTACCCTTTAAGGCCTTTCATTTGATACCCATATTGCTAGGTTTGGAAACGAACTTTCATCCACCATTTTTGAGCGGCAGCCATGTTGAATTTATGTCAATGTTGCTAGGTTCATAGTGCTTTATGCATCAAAGCTTTTGATTTGATACCCATATTGCAGGGTTTGAAAACGAACTTTTATCCTTTTTTTTTGAGCGGTGGCCATGTTTAATTTAGACCAATTTTCCTAAGTTCATATTGCTCTACTCTTTGATGCCTTTCATTTGATACCCATATTGCTAGGTTTGGAAAGGAACTTTTATCCACCTTTTTCGAGCAGCGGCTATGTTGAATTTATGTCAATATTGCTAGGTTCATAGTGCTTTACTCGTCAACGCCTTTCATTTGATACCCATATTGCTAGGTTTGGAAACGAACTTTTATCCATTTTTTTTTGAGCGGCGGCCATGTTTTATTTAGGACAATTTTCCTAAGTTCATAATGCTCTACTCTTTGAGGCCTTTCATTTGATACCTATATTGCTATGTTTGGTAACGAATTTTTATCCACCTTTTTTGAGCAGCGGCTATTTTGAATTTATGTCAATTTTGCTAAGTTCATAGTGCTTTACTCGTCAAGGCCTTTCATTTGATACCCATATTGCTGCGTTTGAAAACGAACTTTTATCCTTTTTTTAGCGGCGGCCATGTTGAATTTAGATCGATTTTTCTAGTTACCTAATGCTTTACCCTTTAAGGCCTTTCATTTGATACCCATATTGCTAGGTTTGGAAACGAACTTTCATCCACCATTTTTGAGCGGCAGCCATGTTGAATTTATGTCAATGTTGCTAGGTTCATAGTGCTTTATGCATCAAAGCTTTTGATTTGATACCCATATTGCAGGGTTTGAAAACGAACTTTTATCGTTTTTTTTTTAGCGGTGGCCATGTTTAATTTAGACCAATTTTCCTAAGTTCATATTGCTCTACTCTTTGATGCCTTTCATTTGATACCCATATTGCTAGGTTTGGAAAGGAACTTTTATCCACCTTTTTCGAGCAGCGGCTATGTTGAATTTATGTCAATATTGCTAGGTTCATAGTGCTTTACTCGTCAACGCCTTTCATTTGATACCCATATTGCTGGGTATGAAAACGAACTTTTATCCTTTTTTTACGAACTTTTATCCTTTAGGACAATTTTTCTAGGTACCTAATGCTCTACTTTTCAAGGCTTTTCATTTGATACCCATATTGCTAGGTTTGGAAAAGAATTTGTATCCACCTTTTTTTGAGCGGCGGCCATGTTGAATTTATGTCAATGTTGCTAGGTTCATAGTGCTTTATTCATCAGAGCCTTTGATTTGATACCCATATTGCTGGGTTTGGAAACGAACTTTTATCCGTTTTTTTGGAGCCGCGGCCATGTTGAATTTAGGTAAATTTTTCTAGATACCTAATGCTTTACTCTTCAAGGCCTTTCATTTGATAACCATATTGCTGGGTTTGAAAACGAACTTTTATCCATTTTTTTGAGCGGCGGCCATGTTTAATTTAGGGCATTTTTCCTAAGTTCATAATGCTTTACTCTTCTAGGCCTTTCATTTGATACCCATATTGCTAGGTTTGGAAACGATCTTGTATCCACCTTTTTTGAGCGGCGGCCATGTTGAATTTATGTCAATGTTGCTAGGTTCATAGTGCTCTACACATCAAGGCCTTTCATTTGATACCCATATTGCTGGGTTTGGAAACGAACTTGTATCCACCTTTTTTGAGCGGCGGCCATGTTGAATTTTAGGCGATTTTCCTAGGTTCATAATGTTCTACGCTTCAAGGCCTTTCACTTGATACCTATATTGCTAGGTTTGGAAACGAACTTTTATCCACCTTTTTTGAGCATCAGCTATGTCGGCGAATTTACGTCAATGTTACATTAGGATCAAGAGTCCCGTACTCCCTCTACGCGTAATACTTTTAATAGTTTTAAATGGATGAAAGAGTTTGATTCCTTAGTCATAATGTAAAAACATAATATAACACCTTTCAAAATGCCTTGAAAAGGGTATCTTCATTTTTCAACATTTCAAATATTGTACCGATTTTGTGAAAATTGGCCAAAAATTAAACCAACCTACAAATTTTATATTTGTGACGTGATATTGTCATAAAAAATGCTATATACATTGGTTGTATGGCTTGATCCTTTTTCCTTACCACCACGGTACTACATAAGAAAAATACAATTTAAACTTCTTGGTTGGCAAAATTCAGATGGGCACAGCCAATAACAGAAAAGATTTTTTTTGCAATATGTAACAGACTTGTCAAAATAATTTCACGTGCGCCATGTTGATTTTCTACATACTTGTCATCAAAAATTTTATATGGTATTTTTTGAATAAAAATAAAAAGTGAATTTAAGCAAATGAAATTATGCCTAAATGTTCTTCCGGAAAATTTTAAGCATTGTGGTGTAAGCCATATCAAATTCTGTCCAGTAGTTTCGGAGATCTTTCCGGACAAACATTTGTACCCCTACGATTTTATTATATATGGAGATTTAAGATTATTTTTTGTGTGGGTCCATGGGTCCCACATACAAATTTTACAATTTTGAATTTTTAATGACGACATAGGTCTCAAATACTTCTCCATAGTGAATATAAATTTTTTGTTGATTAAATTGTAGTATGCATAAGAATAACAAGATAAACCGTAAAATTAAAGGCTTTAATAAAATAATTTGTCAGCCAATAATAAACATATTTGGCTGACAATGTCAAATAATAAAACATAGATTCACCACACTTATGTCAGTCAGTCAGTCACTCACCAAAGCCTTTTATAGAAATAGACAGATTAGTATATTATATAGTGTCGCTGTGACACGCTAACGTTATGAACCACACCTTAAAGATTTAAAAATTCTACGCATTTAAGTGGACATAATAGTTTAATTTCGGATGTGAAATTTTCCGCTTTATTACTTTTTTGTAGCTTTCTATTTTATCTTTAACTGCATGTACAGATTTAGTCTGAATATTTGAAAACAATAAGTAGATTTCTTTCGATGATTCTCTTTAAGGTTCATTTTGCTTAACCTGACTTGATTCAGGACTCAGGTTCACTGCGAATGAATCCACATATATACTGTGAATTCTTTAATCTGATGTGCAAAGATCTAGTCGTACACAGCATACCGTCTTGCTGGCTGATTATGATACATTTCACTTCACCATCTATTAATGAGTTGGTTTTAAGTTCTTTTAATAGTGAACAGTTATTTTAGATAATATAAATAAATATAAAAATATCTTAACAATCATCATCACCATCACTACAGCTCAAAAATATGTCCCAACCGTGGGACTCAAGCCTATCCTAAGTGAGGGTGTTTAGACCTTAGTCAACCACGTTGGCCCAGTGCGTAAACTCCTTCGCAGATGTATGCAGGTTATCTCACGATGTTTTCCTTTGCCGTACATATGAAATTTTAAAAAAGGAATAACACATTGGTACCGGCAGGATTGAACTCCGGATGTCCCGATTAGATGGTCAGTGCGCGCCACTGATGCTCACACACGCTCCTAACAATCGAACTTTTTTTCTCTCTCTTTATTTAACCATACACCTAAAAGGTTAAGTTGGCTAACAATCGAACATTTCAAATTGTAACATTGGAAATATAAATCCCTGCCCAAGATTTGCCTTAGCTTGATTGTTTTTGGAACGATCCAACGTAAGTAGTACTAAACTCGTCATAAGTATTTAATTGAAATAAACAGCGATAGAAGATATACTCAGATTATTAACAAACACGCAAACTAAAGCAACATACCAAGAAAGCGATCAATCTATAACTTCAAAGATTTCACTAAAAATAAATCTTAGCCACAAAACCAACCTGTTATTGGATATTAAATAAAAGTAAATTAAAGCTGTCATCCGTGGCCCTGAATATTAATAATCCTGTTGCCTCAGAGAATTAGACCCTTATAATCCAACCCTCCAGTTCCATCCTAAGTTCTAACCCTTGTGATTGACGTCTCGGCAGCGATTGTAGGACCTCTTTGACCGCTCACTGTTGCCCAGATTATGACTGCGGAGTTTTGGAAAGGGATCATTATAAAGACACGAGAGAATGTAATCTGATGTCAACAGACCGACGTAATTTTTTATTAATATTTGTGGCTGATATTGCAGAATATGCATAGTAAAAGTTTTTTTTATGAGAAATCTGTTACAGTTTTTTCTACTCATAATATGATATGAAGGGTAATTAAAATGCGTTAAATCTGAATCCCCTGGGTGGGGACGTATATAAGCTGTTGTGATAAGTATTAGTATGGATAACATTTTACACATAAATGTTTTATTTATTTAATCTTTATTGTACATAAATCAAATGGATGTACAAAAGGCAGACTTAATGCCTGAGGCATTCTCTTCCAGCAACCAGTAAAATGTAAGTGAAATTGTTGACGATTTAAGAGTTAAAGTCCAAAAAGACATGAGTATAGTTAAATTAGAAAGAAATAAGTAAACATACAATAGGATATGAATATAAAAAAAAACTACATATATGATATATAATGTACAAGCAGATTTATAGTTGGGGGGTAAGCTATTCCACAAGTGTTTAACTGAAAGTGTGAAGGAGTCCGAAGCGAATCCGGATCTATGAGTTCGAAACTCAAGTGTGAGTTTTGCAGCAGTGCGTACGTTGAGTGCATGAGTACTACCAAGCGCTTGAAATTTACTCTTTAAGTAATCAGGAGCATTCGGATCGTAAATAATGCTGAAAAATTAGGAAGCGACTTTTAGATTCCTTCGCAAACGGATAGGCAACTATTTGAGCTTATTTCGAAAGAAGGAAATGTGGTCATATTTCCGCAGACCGGAAATAAAACAAATACGGTTGTTGAGCATTCGATCCAGCTTGTCTAGAAGGTCTTGGTTAACGTTGGTGCAACACACGTCAGCATCATCAAGTATAGGGAGAACTAGGGATTGGACGAGAAGAACTTTGATGCTAGGAGGAAGGAAATTCTTTAGCCTGTACAATGAGCGCAGAGATCGTTTTACTTTATTACATACTAGCTGTGCCCGCGACTTCGCCCCCGTGGAATAGTAAAGGCTGGACCGATCTTGATAAGTCCCGTCAAAATCGGTTTAGCCGTTCCGGAGATTAGCGGGAACAAACAGACAGACAGACAAAAGTTTTTTAAATTATATTTTTGTTATTGGTGCCCGATATACATTCATACCCATTTAGTAAAACCATGTTATTTTAACATTACAAACAGACACTTCAATTTTATTTATTTGTATAGATATAGATTCTTTTGCTGTTGATGTAAGCATTCCAAGACAGTGAGCTGTCCATTAGGAAAGCAAGGTTTTAAGAACCGCTTCAAAAGGGATTACCTACTACACCATTATATTGATGGTAAGAGCAACTGTAGTATTTGATAAGAGAATTTATAAAAATAGAAGAGGGAAGGGGTGAAAGAATACCGCCTTGAGGTACGCCAGCAGTAAGCTCGTTCCATTTAGAAATAGTTTGTTCGTTTTTAGGTTTTTATGCACGAAAAACATTGATGTTCATTGCAAAAAACATAAACTGACTTCAAAAACACCAAAAAAAGTCAAAAGTAATATTAAAACAAGATAAATTATTTAAAAAAAGTTTTTTAAATAGGGGCTTTTAGTACTCGTCAATACGAATCAAACGAGCCCAAACTCTATGGGGTTGTGTCGTTTTATTGAGGAATTCCTATGGCCACCTTCCAGCTACAGCATTAGATCAGCTCCATGTCATCATAATATTGCATTATCACGCGATATACATATGCATGCAAAATTTCAACTCAATCGGACACCTTTATCCGTTCCTCTTAATTATTTAGGGTTTTCCTCGATTTTCATGGGATCCAATAATCATATCCTGATTTGGTAACCTCGGGACCACCCCAGGAATATACGTACTCTATCGTATATAAAAAGAATTTTTGAAAATCGGTCAACTATTGGTGGAGCAATCGCGTAACATACACACAAAACACGTTGAACATACCTAAAAATTTGAGGGTTTCCTTCGATTTTTATGGAATCCCATCATCTGATCCTGACTTTAGTGACCTTGGGACTACCCCAGAAGTATATTCTATCGAATACAAAAAGAATTTTGAAAATTTTGAAAAGAATTTTGGTCCACATTTGGCGGCGTAATCGCGTAACATACACACAAAAAAACAACATACGGGTCGAATTGAGAACCTCCTCTTTATTTGAAGTCGGTTAAAAAAAGGGAGAGCCAATGTTATCGAAAACAAAATTTTTTTGGATATTAGCATTATTTTACTTTCCTCACATTCGAAATGAAATGTAGATGAAATGATTAGGGTGAACACATTTCAGTGAGTCTATCTCGACTGTAATGGGTGCTCTTCAGCCCTTATAAAACAATCTGCAATTTAAAATCATCACGTATTACTATTAATAAACTGTTCAAATATTTTCAGAAAAAAAATATTCGCTATCGTTCGTACAAATGACTAATACGGCATCTATGATTAAGAATGGTAGAGCTTATCAAATGTCAAGTTTAGTTCTGTTTGTATTCCGAGTTGTAATATTTATAACATTGTACGACTACTTCCCTTATGTGTCTGCACATTAATTGCTAGTTTAAACTAAGTTAAACAATGGAAAATGAACTTTCACATGCATAGCACGCCAGATATAATGCTGAAGCCTTATATCATAGTGTGCATACTAAAGTTTATTACCTGAGTCGTAAATGCTTTGTTCATAAGTCCTGAGCATTTATGTTTGTTATAAGTTCGATATACTGAGTCTAAATTTAGGATGCTGAGTTATAAACTTCATTATTAACCTGACAAATGTTGACTAAAGCTGGACTGCGTATATAAGAAAAAGTGATCACAACTATTGTTTACTTTCTACTACTATCTTCCAACTTCGCACAAGAAATTGCTTATCAAAATTATATTTTATGTTAGTTTATATCTCAATGCGACGAGTTTATTTTTGATCGAAAATATGTTACTCGAACCTATTTTTCTGATTTCTCGGACCCGGATTATTTTTCGCGTTTGAATTGAGATGGTCTTGATTTTAAATTGAGTGACGAAAACAGCCAGTAGTGTTTTATAATCATTATAACAATATGTATCCGACGCCAAAAACTATTAAAACACTTAATTTAAAATTTAAAAAAGTTTCAGGCAAAATCCTAATATTAGTTTATGAAAGCGACGCATGCGCTATTACCTTGAAGCGGATACGTTTCAGAGCAGGAACTCCCTATGCACGCTTGCATTTTTCTTTACAGCTTTTATCAATATGCAAAATCTAACGGCACATTGTCAAGGAGCGGGAAGTAAAGACCACACGTTCTTATTACGTGAGGACGGGGCGTTAGGTCGCGCATAATGTGTTACAATGTGTTTCGAGGTAACAACCTGGCTTAGGAGGCTCTCGTGGTCCACAGATAAGGCACGGTTGAGGCTTTGGGGCGGTACTCCTGCAATGTAATAAGGCGGTTGCTCTGCGGTATATTGATAGGGAAAGTACCTTGGCTTTAGAAGTATATCAATTTACAGAGTTCACGCGTTCAGTTACAAATAGCATGTAAATAATGTTACTAAAAGCAAGCGGCTCATCATCAATCGTTCTGTCTGTTGTATGTTTATTGGGGTAAAACGGTAGGTAGGTATGTTTTTCGATAAACTCTTCATTAATACGAAACAAGTACTTAATTCAAAAGATTAGTATATTACGTATTAATTGTTATCTTAATGTTTGTACATTAATTCGAACTTTTGACACGTCTTTTGCTTTTTTATACTCAGCATTTTATCCACTAACTCTCTTTATACCATCATCAACTAACTAAATGATTAAAACTGGGTTTAATTCCAATGGATGTCAACACTTGAATAAGTTGTGAAACTATGTTGACCAAAGTACAGCATATTATCCACGTACCTACTACCAAATGTGATTATACCATCAACTTAATTAAAAAAATAGATTTGATTTCAATGGATGGCAGCACTTGAATTTCTTGTAAAACTATATTGAGTTAAATACAAAAAAATATAACTAAGTGCAGTGTTGCCATGTCAAGGTACCGCGCTCCATTATTTTGCATATCCGTGGTATTACCGAGGCGTCTGTTTCCCACCTTTTATAAACAATGTTTACGCGGGTCCTCTCGTTTCAAGGACGCAATTAGTTTGCGTTCCAGTTACGCGCTACACTGTAAACAAAGCCACTAATATACGCCAAGGTGTTAAAATTGCATTTTTGCGCGGCTTGATTACACTTCACGCGTATTCGTTTGTTTTTTTTGTGTATAATTGAATTGCTTAGAGCAATCGCGGGAGGTAACGGTATTTTTTTTTACTTAAAAATTACGTTTAGTATAAGTATGTAGCCACAATATACACATTGTTCCAATTTGCGGTTAATAAGTAAGTTGAAAAGTTCAGTTTTTTATTTATCTATTATATAAAAGGAGATGTTCCCATCTATAGACGCACGCACAACCGTAACCGGTAATGGTAGAAACGTGAAATTTGGACAGTTGTTTTAAATCAAAATGCGGACGCACACAAAGAAGGGATTAAAAAAAAATATGTTTATATGGAAAAATCTTTAAATTAGCAACGATTTTGATAAAACTTGATATTTATGTTCTTAAAAATATTTCATTGAACACGTGTTTCATGGTTTATTGGAATTCACCCTCTGAGGGTGCAAAATAGAGGTTAAAAGTTTCTATGGAAAATATTTAAAATCTGCTCCAATTTTTACGAAATTTATAATCCGGGCTTAAATAGGCTACAAAATTATTTTTCCTACGGGAAAATATAAAATTTCCACGGGAAAACAATAATAATGAGGGCGAAGCCGCGAGCGGAAAGCTAGTAATCAATAAGTTGCTTATTTTTGAGTGCAATATATCATATTGTATTGCATGAAGGTAACACTTTACATAAAATGTTTACACTTATATACAAAAGTACTGCTTCATCTAATATATAAAAATCTCGTGTCGTAGTGTTTGTTATCGACTCTTCCGAAACATCCTGACCGATTTTTATGAATTTTTGGTGTATTTATGATAGGTCTGAGAATAGGTCGTAGGTTATTTTTTATTACCCTAATAGGTATTAAGGGTGGCTCCCTCCAGTTTTTTTTGACAATTATTATGGCGAAACGTAGGTTTAGGTTTAGCTACTGATTTATATGAAACTTTTTGTGTATATTTCGTAAGTCTGAGAACAGGTTGCAGACTATTATTTATACCCCTAGGTGATAAAGGTGGCGCTCTCCAGAAATTTTTGAGTGTTGAGCTTTATTAATGCGAAACCAAGTTCGCGTGCACAGCTGGTACCTAATCTTATAAATTTAACTTTATATTAAGATAAACAATATTACCATTAAGGGTTGAACGGGATTCGACACTATAAGAATATCATCTAGCACACCTTAGATATACGAGGAGGTACGAGTATTTAGTCAAAACCAATTTTTTAAATATAATATTACCTACAGGTCCGCATAAAGTAAGAACACTTCAACCCTTAAACATCCCGCTGTTGGGCACTTGTCATTTCATAATTGGGATGATGACTGAAATCAAATTTTTACATTTTGTCATTTAATATTAAAATACCGTGGAAAAAGATGCAGTCCTGTGAAATTAGAATTAAAATCGGCTTAGAAATACATTAGATACAAGTATTTTATGTTGTTAATTTGAAGGCGATTAGACAGAGAGATCCGACATCAATCGTGACGTCATCGTTGAATACGGTCATATAAACTCCTTGTAAATTGCCGTTTTGCTAGAAAGAGATGGAGATAAATCTTTAATACCTAATATCTTGGTTGTTTTTATAGTTATTCGAAAACCGATTATTTCTTTCTGTTTATTATATGAATGAGCTTCTATTAAAGCAAAAAAAAAAATTGTCATCTAGCCTATTGAGGACGGCTTCTTCCACCACAACACGCTGGCCAAAAGGTTAAAGGTATTTTTTAGAATTTTCCATCATATCGCGGATGTGAAAATTGCGCTAAGCTCCCTTACTTACTTTGCGTTTACTTTGCGCTAAGCTTCCTTTAGGTTTAACTATTCTATCTATTTCTCGATTTGTTTACTGGAGATAGAGTGAGGTTATTTGTATGGAGCTAACAACAAATACCCATCGCTAGTAACCGAATACACAGATAGATATTGAAGACGGCCGCTAGTCTGCTCTTAAAACCGCCACACACGATCAGTTTTGCCTGTACAGGTAACTGCACAGTATACCAACGGGCAAAGAATATCAAAATTCATATTTTTTCGGTTGTCTGAACAGTTGTGCAACTTACACGCTCCGGTTTACCTGTACAGATGAACTGAACAGGCAAACCTGTCAGGTATACCCTAACATGTATGGCTACCTACCTTTTTACATACACGGGGAGTAAGGACTCTCCGTGTATGTAAGAGAGCAGTGGCGAGTGGCGACAAGTGTATTAGCTGACGGGCATCAGCGCACGGACGAAAAGGGTCGTCTATGCTACTATGATTTTTTGTATAGCATGCATTTCCTAATATTTAAAAAAATCGCAATAATGGCTACAGGGGGCCTAGACAAAGTGACAATTCAAGAACGATAACAAAGTTCGATAAGAACAAAATGTATGGGATTGACATATGCCATCGCTTCATAACGAGACGACTTGATCAAAGTCATCGATAATGTAAGTTGGTAGACAAAATGCTTCGCAACCTTTAAATGGTCTAAGTTCGCAACGTATCGATGAAGTAGCGAATTATTTTTTCGTTACTTTCATATTCCTACTACTCAAAACAGCTCATTTTTATTAAAATTAAATGAAAAGATTAATTTTAATCATTTATTTTATTATTTCTTTTCCATTTCTCAGTTTTGAGTACTTAGATAACCAATGTGTTGTTACACAGCGATACAACAATAATTACACAGCGATCGCTAATCCTCACGTTAGCTAAGAATTTGTTTTTGTTATCTCAAAGACGATGACGAATTTAGTTATTGTTTCGTTATGAAACGATTGCCATTTGTCTAAGCCCCCTAGTTTTGAACGCTTCAGCGAGTATTTTGTGTGCGTATGGATTGAGGAGCCACATCACGAAATCAATCGAATTTCCCGCCCAGATTTAGTAGCAAATTAGATAATTTTGTAGGCGAATTTGTAGCAACACACATCAAGAGTTACATCAATTTAAAGGTGGCTCCTCAATTCAAACATCTGGATTAAGGAGCCACCTAGAACTCGGAAACTATTATATGTACATTTTTGAAAATTTAGTATCATTTAGTAGTAATTTTGTCTGGAACCTACAAAAAATTTGGTTCGCATACTGCTGAAACTCGCGAAGATACAATACAAAATGTGTGACTCCTCAGTCCATACACGTACAAAACTTGTCAACGTGAATTTCCACGAAACTAATTGAGCAATTTTATTTTGGAGTGCATGATCATTTAGTAGTAATTTTGCTAGAATTTGTAGTATAGAAATAATGTTGGAGGACTTAGTGGAATTAAAAATATAAAGCAATATATGTGGCTCCTCAATCCAGACGTTTTGCATATAAATGATTGACTGTATCTTTGCGAAATCACAATGGAATCAAAAGGTTGGGGCGCCAACATTTAGTAGAAATTTCTACTAAATAACTACGTACAATTTATCAGTGTACATATTAAGAATCTGAAGAAAAACACACCTTCCGATATTCCATAGGAAATTGCTGTAAAGGGTGACCATAATATTAATGAAATCAGGATAACTGTTTCATGTTTATTTCTTTTAACATCAGTCATATAAAAATAACATTGATTTCGCTATAATTAATTAGTGACATTATAGCACTTTTCTTAATATTCTGAAATGAAAGTATTCAACATTGAGCTCATCAAAACCATTCGTTTTATTCTCAGAAGAATTTTATTTATCATTGTTATGACAGCGCTGGCCGCTGACATCTGTTGTAGTTTTTTTTGTGCAACTTTCCCATTCTTTGTGAGCAAAGGTTCACCGCCATACAGGCTACCCTTTGCTCCGAGCTGATATAAGCATGTAAACATTTTAGGTGAACTAAAATAGATTGTATCCGGTTTTTATGTATAGAATAGAACAGAATATTTACTTAGTTAAAAATAAAATTGCTCAATTAGTTTCGTGGAAATTCACGTTGACACGTTTTGTACGTGTATGGACTGAGGAACCACACATTTTATATTGTATCTTCTCGAGTTTCAGCAGTATCCGAACCAAATTTTTTGTAGGTTCCAGACAAAATTACTACTAAATGATACTAAATTTTCAAAAATGTACATATAATAGTTTCCGAGTTCTAGGTGGCTCCTCAATCCAGATGCTTGAATTGAGGAGCCACCTTTAAATTGATGTAACTCTTGATGTGAGCTGCTACAAATTCCAGGATTTCGCCTAAAAAATTATCTAATTTGCTACTAAATCTGGGCGGGAAATTCGATTGATTTTGTGATGTGGCTCCTCAATCCATACGCACACAGTATTTTTATATTGCAGTGCAGTGCGTAATTCTCTATTCGTATTCATCAAGCGTAATTGTAAATAAATGAGATTAGATTATATCTTTACCACATTATAATAATATAATACGACAGTTTTATTTTAATTATTCAAAAACTGTATTCTAGTAAATATTGTGCCGCATTCATGTTGACGAAAAGAAATAAGGGTTCTGTGGTGTACATGACGGTGATTTTTTTTTGTGGATTTTCCACCTCATCAGTCACCTTTAAGATAAGGTTTTGTCTTTTAGTAAGAACAAGTTTTTCAACTTCACTTTTTTATTTGTTTTTTATATGTAGATGTAGTTGAAAGGAAAAGCAGATAACGTACCTCGTAAGTGACCTAGCTCACATAGCGCTCGGTGCAACAATCTACTATTAAGTCAATGTTTTTAGCGCATCAGTAGGGTTACGCTTGAACCAAATCCAATCGATCGGCATTGAGATTGTGACTTTTCGTACGCTTATGTAGACAAAGCGACAAAGTGGATCCGTATTTTGAGAAAATTAGATAGCACCGAGTTTGATTCACACAAAATCACCACAATACGGATCCAATTTTGTGCCAATGTGGAAAATCAAGCGTACAAAAAATCACAATCTCAATGTCGATCGATTGGTAATGATTCAAGAGTAGGCCTACAGGATTCAGGAACAATCGCATTCGCTATTATAATTAACAACGTTTTAGCCAAATCAGAAGCGTCCCCGTTCCTACACAATTTACAACACCTTCACAGCTGACAAATTTTATGGGAACGGTAACGATTTCGTTTTGGGCAAACGTTCGTAAGTAGATTGCCCCACTGGAGTGATATATATAATACTTTCCTTTTTTGCTGATTCGTAGTCATACAAACTAGCACGAAGTTTATAAATGAATACGAAGTCACAGGCAAAAGCTTATAAAAAACCACAGGTATATAAAAATCTTGTGTCACATATCAAACTCTTCCGAAACGGCTTGACCGATTTTCATGGAATTATTGTGTATATTTGATAGGTCTGAGAATAGGTCAAAGGCTATTTATTATACCCCCTAGGTGATAGGGGTTATAGTGAAACTTTTTTTACATCGTCACAAATTTTTTCATTTATCTATCGCATGTTGCATTACACAAAATTAAAGAAATTTCACTACTTCATGCGTTAGATCTTTGACTTTAAAATCAGTGTAACAGTAGTTTGATCCTGGCAATAGAACACTATTTTTCTCATTAATTTGATTTTTTATTATATTGTTGTAATTATAGCCTTTTTGTTTATTACTTATAAAAAATTGAAATTTTATTTTTTTTAGTTAGGTACTTTTTGTTTTTCATTAATTAGTTTTTATTTGTAATTTTCTTTGCAGAAGGAAAAGTTAAGATTAAAAACGCGATTTTGATACCCTTAAATCGAATAAGCTTCCGAAAATTTTCAGTTAAATGCCCACGACCCAAAAAAAGATTTCACTTGCATCGTAGTTTCATAAAACTATACAATGATTTTTTTATGATTTGGCCTTAAAAATATTTTCACCCTTCCAACACCAATCTCAATTTTTAATAGCGATATAACTATTTTTATTGGCGATACGTAGTTCGCGGGAATAGGTATCTAGTCTATTTATAACAATTATCAAGAGGTAAGCTTCGGAAAAAGTTATCAACATTATAATATCCCTTTGAATGTCATTCAGAGCTGTCAAGGCTCTATCGGCAAACAGAATACACCTAAAGGGCTGGCCTAGTTAGAATATCATTAACGTATACTTGCAAGACGCAGTTGAATCTGTGCGTACCCCAAGAGGCAAGTTTAATAATGTAGGCCGGTTGGCAAGGCACCGGCTTCCTTCCATTCATCTCCCCCCTTTCCGGTTGGCGCAATTAAAACGGCGGCCTGTTCCGGCACTTAAAAAACTTTTAAAGTATAGACTCAGACAATTTGAGCGGCGTATATTGTTGCAAATGATGGGGGGATTATTTATGTTTATGCCCATTGTTGGATTTTATTTTTATGGGCCAGTCCACTTTGTTCCGCCGCCGTTATTTTGACTGCAGAATGTTGACATTATTTACGAGGTACACGAAAAAGGCCCGCGTGGTTCAGGGTAAAGTTTTAATTTTACGCTTCGAATTTCGCCAAGCCCCCAGATAGGATTGAAGCCTTATTATGGCTTTGCAGCCGTTTACGTATAATCAACTCATATTTCTCCTGACGTACGTATTCCCAGTTTATTGCGATTTATCTTCTGGCGTATGTGCTTTGTTCAGTGTTTATTTTGCGATTGAAAACAAATCATTTTTTAACATTTTATTGAATAAATCATATTTTCCTAAATCATTAAGTAAAATTACGTACATAGGTAGTTTTTTTATTTGTATAGTCCATTAAAAATTGTCAAGCATTATAGGATGATATTAAAATTTCAAAATAGCTTTTGTTTGTTTTTTGTACCCACTCCCAATGAAGCAGTTCAAACTTTTGTAGTTTCACTTTATTGTACATCTCAATCAAAAAAGTGCACTGTTAACGTTCGTAAGGTTTATTTGTTACCTAAGGGCAGTATTTGATTTAAATAATTCCAACAGACGCCTATAAAACCAATCCCAACGATTTCTCCCGGAAAGCCGCTTCGAAATTAATACTTTCTCGCACAACTTGGAATTTGCTTAAAGAATGACTTTGCACCTTCAAAAATAAGTTAAATTGCTTTTTCTCTAGAAAATATTCAGTCATTGTTACTTCGCAAAATTTGCTTGGCGCAACATGGTGTGCACGTAACGCAAATAATATGTTTCGCAATATGTTAATAGAAACGTAAGAGAGGGCTTCGAAATTCAAAGGCAATAACTTTCGGGAAACGGGGAAACGAAGTTGGTACTTTAATATAATTATTTGTTGAACAGCCCGAGTGAATTGCGATGGCCAAGAAAATTGAGAAAGTTAATGAACTAAAACCACATTTTTACATTACAGTTATATGTATATACGAATATATAATTTTTCTTTTTGTTTTAAGTTATCCTGTATTTTGAAGGCAAAATTAAAAACCCCGTATAGTGCGAATTGTACTCACCTACCGACGACGGCTCCGTAGAAACTTATTTAAATACATGATACTTATCTAAGTTCCTAACGTAAATGTGTAACACATTTACGCTTTTTTAGATTTTTCCTTGAAATGTTTTGCTTCTTAATTTAATGATTCTTGATCAACGGCGCCGGGTACCTAATAGGTTTAGATTTTTGAAATCGCAAAATATGCGAGTATACATATATGTGGCATATGCGAGTATACATATATGTGGCATATGCGAGTATACATATATGTGGCATATGCGAGTATACATATATGTGGCATAAAAGGTCATACTTTTTGATCGCGTTGACTTACCAGTTTGACTTTTTCACAACTAAAATATTATTTATTTATTTTTTTAGACACACCAAATATAATATCACAATAAACTACAAAATAATATTTTTAGCATACAGTGCCATGTGAATTATTTTTAAAGGTGTATATAGCATTTATATATTAACACAGGTGCTTAACTCCCCTAATAATTAAATAAATAAAAAAATAAGGCTTAACACATTATAATATAGTAAAAACTTTGTATATACTACATATTAGACATGGAAGCGTTAGAGATGTGCTATGAGCAAAAATGAGAGACAGATCAAATTTATTTAATCCGTCTCTCATTCCTGCTCATTATTATGGTGCAATACTTTTTTCAATGAACTGCAAGAGTGATGGAATATGTCAATGCGATCAGAAACTTCGTTAAAAGATTCTATGAGTTGGGGGTTGGAATTATATCAAATACTCGGGGGTATTTGATATAAATCTCAGTTTGTTATCACCATGTGTTCCTGAGACAAAGGGTCTTGACAGACAGACAGACGGACAGATGAACAACGAAGTGATCGAAGGATAAAAAGTTCTGCTTTCTCTCTGTGGTACGGGACCCAAAAAATGACCAAACCTTTCTTGTAGGAAGACTGTGAAGAAAATATCCGTACCTACTAGGTAAAAGTTTTTCTAACTAAACTCGATTTTCAAGTTTTGTAACAACGATGAATTACCCATACTATCAAAAATGATAGTTCTAAACACTTTTTAACTTAAAAACACTCAAAGTGTGTTCCGCTCAAAACTGCCACTGAAATACAAAACGAAATCGCACAGGAACAGCAAGCACTACCTGCATTTAATGTGGCAGTATAATTAACGGCGAGCCATAACAGAGATAGCAAAAACCGCAAACGCTCGAAATGATGGAACTGTAACTACGGCTGTCTCACGCCTGAATAGCGTACGGCAATTTTATAACAACGCCGCCCACTAGGCTATGAGTAATGTAATTGTTCTACGAGACATCTGTTGAGTGCCATGTAATGTGTTAGCTATAACGGCATCTAATTTGTGGCGACTAAGAGGTTTCGTGTTTGACTCAAGTCGTTTATAATAAAGTATTTGATAACGATAACTCACGGTACGGCTGGTCAACAAATTTAAAGTCACCCTGTGTGCCACGGAATGGAAAAAGCTATGATCGCAGTCTCTCTAAAGCATCAGATCCGGAACGAGATAACCTGCCAGAGAACAAAGGATATTGATATAGCCCACCGAATCAGCAAGCTGAAGTGGCAGTGGGCTGGGCTTGCCACATTAACCGCAGAACCGACAAACGTTAGGGGAAACTACGTATTCTCTATCGTATAGTATAGAGTCTATACGATTGGACACCATATATTGTCACGCGAAGTGTAGGACAACCTTAGACTAGGTGGAGCGATGGTCTTCGTAGGGTGGTTGGCAAAATCTGGATGAGAGTCGCCGCGGTTCGTGCCCAGTGACATGCACTTGGGAAGGCTTATGTCAAACAGTGGACGCGTGTAGGCTGATGACGATGATGATGATTTGATAATAGCCATGATGTTTGGTTGTAGCAAATTTTGTTGATAAATTCTGACGAATATGCTCATAATCTTTTCCACGGAAGTAATACGGTATCCCAGACTAACCAATCGAAGCGAAATTCCGTGTGTATTTTTAAGTTAAGCCAGAGTAAGGCCGTTTTAAAAGCAATCCTCCAAGTAAATCCAAGTACTCAATTGAACACAGCGAGCGATATAGCGCTGTGTACTTGACACAGCGCTATATCGCTCGCTGTGTTCATGATGAGGAAGTAGGTATTTACATAATTTAAAGAATTTTGCTGAAATAAAAATAAAAAATTCTAAAAATCATTATTATTTATTATTATTATTATTATTATAAGACAAATAGCTACATAACTTGACAATTTACGAGAACATTGTAAGAGACCCTGTGACTATAAACTATATTATTTCATTTCCCAGTAGCTTACAAATGTGCAGCAATGGTTTGATAATGTATAATCTACCCTCTGATTGCTACAGCCATTTGCGTGGGTTTTATTGTTTGTGGTCCTTTTACTGCACATAATTACATGATTTTTTTTACGCTGATCTGATTTGACTCAGAAAATGAAATTGGTTTTGTAGAACATTGTTACAGATAGAGGGGCCACAGTCATGTCAAATAAATTTATATAGCAGCGTAATGTATCATTCATAATTAGTAAGTTCTCAGTAATAAATAGCGGAGAAATAAACTAGCCTCGTTATTCGTCAAGTCTGTCATAATACGCCCACTGCTGGGCTTGAGCCTCCCTTTGAAAAGGGGGAGTAGGGCTGTCCTTTAAGATCTTGCATGTATTGGTTGGTGTGAAGCGCCATAGCCGTTGATTATCAGGGTGTACCATGAATATGTGAGGCTAGCCTGGGTCACCCACCTCACCTAACGAAAAGACACGTGGTAAGTCGCCTCTCTGGTCCTGAGTGGCCATCGTATGGTCTACTGGATGAGACCACCTAGTTCTGATTTGAAGATATTCAAAAATTCAAAATTCAAATTCAAAAATCTTTATTCAACTTAGGCCTTTACAGGCACTTATTGACGTCAAAACATTCTAATTTAAAGAAAACATAAATTTAACCTTGTATGTGCATACATCCTGAATATACCTACTCAAGATGTCTGCAAATACAAGTAGTAATGAAAAAAAAAAAGTTGAATCTACACCTGGTCTGGTATGGTTCGGTCCCGAATAGGGGCAGAAGTTTATCTGCTCAGTTTGGTTTGTAGTAAGCCGTAGAGTCGATTTAGTATGAGCGTCGTTGGCGCTGTGAACTCGGCATTGGCCTTCAAATCCTTAGGTCCAGAGTTGGATCCTACCACAGAACACAGAAAGAGGTTAGAAAGGCAATCATGCACCGTTTGTACGGGAACCGCTGTCGCCAGTTTTGCTCCCACTTCTTTTCCTTGCACCGCCCATGCAGTCGCGCGAAATCGGGCTGAACCAATCACAAAGCTCACTGGGCTCCTCATTCACAGAAATTCACTGACGTCAAGAGCCGCGTGTACAAATAACATTATTTTAGTGATTGACATCAATGAATAGTTATCGATATTAAATATTGCCAGCTATTTAACCATTTGAAATATTTAGAAAACCAAAAAATAATTATTACTTTCATTATACGTTTATAATGAAACAAAATTATAGCTTTTTAGCTCAAAAATGTTGTAGGTTAGACGTAAAATAAATGAAAAACTATAATACTATAATGCACCGGTCCGAAAGCATAAACTAGAATGGATAATCTGACAAACGGACGTGCGGTAGTTTTAATTATTTTTTTTGTCGTTTTATAACAGTCTCTTAAGAAACAAGTATTTTTTTTTTAAATCCTGGATGTTGATGCATTTGAGCTATTACTTGACAGTACGTTGAACTGAAAATAATTACGGATTTATTAATTGACTATTACATTTTAAATTAATTTTTATGTTGTCGTTATTTTTACCTGTAAGATTTTTTTGCGACTGTCTTTTATTATCAAAGAGGTTGATGTTATTGAATCCAAAATGTCCTAGAATAAATCAAGTACCTTATATGTAATGTATTTTCTTAAAACTTTACGCTACATATTTTACATAATATTCATAAACATAGCTTTACCTGTCTCATCCGTTTTGTTAAATCATTATCGTTTATGTTATTTCTCGCTTCTGTAAGACTACGTTTTTGTGATTTACCATTGTTTAATTTCTCTTTGATTAACGACGAAGTAGAACTTCTCGCATCATTTATCTTAAACATAAAAGAGTTGGCTTACTGATATTGCAATCATTATTTGATATCATTAAAAAATTATAATACATACTGCAGAATACAAATACACGACTTTTTCATGTGGTATTACACTGCTTTTTAAATACTTGTTCCCAGATTTTTTTATATCAAAATCATTTTCACTAAAATGTTTTGAGCAAATGGTGCTTGACTTAGTAGGAATCCATTCTTCTCTACCTGTTGCGTCAATCCACTTTTTACGTATATCCGGATCTTTAGGAAAACTAAAATAATATGTCCAAAAACAGTTATTAAAAGGGTATAATTGATAGTAAAATATATTTAAAATAAATAAATCAATACAAAAACCACCAACAGACTCGTGAACAAATGTTCGTGCTTATCACACAAACTAACGTAGGAATAAGAACAAGACTAACACAAACATTTGTTCCCGCCAGGATTTGAACCTGGACTGCTTGATGTAAAGCTCCGTTACTGACCACTTTACCACCGCGGCGCGACGTCCTAACGGCGTGTCTAGTATTCATGATATAACAAGCTGGCCACCTACCTATGCTAAAATAGTCATATAAATATTATGGTGATATTAAAAATTCTAAGTTGTAAAATTAGTTTAGAATTTGCCCATAATTTTTGTACTAATCGAACTAATTGTATCGTGAAAATTGAAATTAATTTTACAATTTTAATCTTTGATTACATCGCCGTACTTATATGAATAGGATGTTAGAAAGGGTAGGTGTTAGCTTCGCCAAACATTCTGTATTATCGAAAAGTAATAATTATTATTATGGCATTTTAAGTGACAAATAATATGTTATTTTTACTTTATACAAATATTTTAAAATATACATTTATCGATAAAATGTAATGCGTGCGTTTTTTGATTAGCACGGCACTATCCCTTGTACTGCGACTACTGCGTTAATGCTCATTAAGCCAAATGCGTCACTACCGAAAGCAGTGTACTACATTACGCGCTCTAAGTAATATGGCAAAAATCGCGTGCGTACATTGCCGGTAATGTGTATTTTTTAGAAAAATATTATGTAACTTATCGTTACGATCAGTTTTGGTGGATTTTGACATTATGATGTATGGAATATGGTCATTATGATCAATTTACTACTTACCGATGAAAAGAAATTCCTTCTTTAGCTACACTTGACACCTGACTTCTTGTTTTACAAGTAATTATAGCACAAGAAGGCATTTTTTTATATTTATAGCGCCGCGCTTCACGATACACTCACTGTTGTTGTCCGTCAGTGATTAAACAACGCGTTCGCGTTGCGGGGCCACAAGTATGAGCATTTAGTCATAGTTGTGGCTACGCGTGCCCCGCCCACATAGCCCTTCTAACCTCTTTCTGTGTTCTGTGGATCCTACCATGTACCAATAGATTTTTCGTTTTTCGAATTTCGTATGTACATTTGCCCGACGCTCCTATGGTAAAGGGCATCATGAGGCAACCTACATACACCTGCGAAGAAATTCAAAGGTGTATCAAAAGTCGACCAATCCGCACTGGGCCAGCGTAGTGGACTAAGGACTAAACACTCGAGCCCCTCGTTGGGGACGTATATGAGATGTGATGATGAAGAAATAGAGCTTCTGACACCACCTGGTTAGCTACCGCCGTCTTACCTAAGTTCGTCGCCATCCTAACGTGATAATAACATGGTTGTGCTCCGACATTGGAACAGCCAGTTTCTCAGTTGATGAGAAGTCCAAGTGAAAATAAATAATTGATGGGATGTTTGGCCAGTTACACGACACCATTGACATTACCTAGTCAACTTGACATAAATAAGCAGGCGGCCTCGACAATATGTCCTCCTGGTATCCTAACAAGTTATTCCTACCCGACAAAGAGTATGATGTATTTGGCTCGGCATTTCATAAATGACTATCTTTTTGACCCTATTGACTATCTTTTTCTTCTCATGGTGCTACCTGCCATCTGCTACCGTAGTTTGGCAATCATCACCGAAATTGTCTGCATTCGATACAGTAACTCTGAAAGCAGTTTAAATGCGTAATTCATAAAGTCAAATTAACAAGGTCAAATTTAATTAAAAAACTTCAAAGAATTTCAACTTTCATCTCTGTAGCATATAGTTTTTGGTATCTCTTTAATTATCTCATATTACGCCAATCGTACCTTGCTTCTCACTTTTCATTAGCATGGTTATTATTTATTCAAGCTTCCATAGGTATTGTTTTGGATCAAGGCATTAATTCCCTTGCATTGGTATCCTCTACGCTCTTATGCAGCTTTCGTTGGTCCATCAGAATTGTTTATGTTATCCAACAGTTTTTCTTTTTGATTTTAACTGGCTATGGTTACCTATTCACATCGACACAGTCAAATCACATTATACAACAGGTATGCTGAACATTTTATTGTCATTTATGAAGTATAGAAATATCTAATTTATCGAACATAGTAATAGCAGCAACACCACAAAAAATTAAACCAGTTCGATATTTAAAATTTCGATCCGAACTCCCTTTTCTGCTTATTTTATATTTTATTTTCTATTACTATATAAATCATTTTTAGTTGTGTTTAATTTTTCTATAGTCATAGCTATTTAACATTAAAACATTTTTGTAGATGATAATAATATATCTCTTTAATGAAATAGTAAGAGATGTTTTGTCCGTGATAAATTTTGCGCCGTGACGATATCATAGGTATACCACGACAGTTAGTATTTCATCGATCAGATCTATGTATAAGGAGGCTCCTATGGCTACTACTACTATCTGAAACGGTTTTCAGACTGGTGAGAAATTTGCAAATTTCTCATAAGAGTGATAATTATTAAAATTAATGTATCTAAAAGTTGAGATCGATCTTAAGATACTGTATCTTAAGACGTTTAATGTATGGAACATCTGTCAAAAACAGCATCTTAAGTTCGTCCTCATTTCATTCATTTTCAATACGAGCTCAAGAATTACGAGCCTAATGATGCGTAAATAACCAACTATGTAGTTGATAAATAAAATAGTATGCTTTATCAAGAATGTCAATACGCTATATTTTCTCACACTTGTTTAATACAAGCTTTTGGAGTGCTAACTGAATAGCTATTATAATTGCTTATATTACTACTGTTGGCTGCAGGCCTTCGTCAATCATACGGGGAGATTGGATCATTAACCCAACACGCTGGCCCAATGGGTACGTTAGGCGTGTATTAATGACGGCTATTTTAACGCAGAAACTGGGACAAACGGCTTAATGTGCTTCCAGCACAACAGAACCGCCACTCAATATTTTTCCCCGAGCTTGGACTCTAATGGCTTCTTAGGGCAAATTTAATTACTTAATTGCGCAGACTCTAATCTCTGGAAGTTTATCGCAACCCGTTCGCAACGCGTCATGAATTGCGTCTCGTCTTGCTCCTTAAGCGTTGCAACTGAGATAATACCTTTAACCGAAACGGTTCATCAGTATTCAGCCGCGTAGCAATTGAAACTGCGGTAGTGCTCAGTCCCCCCACTCAATTTCCCTTGTTCCGACGGCTCGAGTTATTTGCATCACAAAAACACAATGTTGAGGGAACGCCAGGCCATTAATCACGCGTAGCGGAACTTCGGCGCTGTGAATGGCTTCAACCACACGAGAGTGATTCAGACGTTTCGCCTGATCGAAGGCGAGTCGACACGTCAAAATGTCGCGATCTGATTAGTGATTGTGCCTCCTCTTGAGTATCGTAATCGCTTATTCCAATTAAAGCGGCTCCATTAAGTATCCGCTAACAGTCCAGTAATCTTGCTAAAGTACTAAATGTTTGACTATGGTTTTCTGTATCTATTTCATCTTTATTCTACTGCTGCTAATAAACGAACACTTCTTATCTTTTGTTCTTAAAACGTTGGAGAATTGACTTGTATCAAGAATGCATAATAGCTCATGAAATGAAAAGCAGGAGTATGAGCAGGATTAATTAATTTATCAATTTATTTTAGCCATGAGACATCCACTGTTGGAAATAGGAATCCCCCAGGGATTTCCAACTCAATCGGTCCTGCGCCTCCCGCATCCTGCGGCTTTCCGCGACCTTCCAGATCGTCGGTCCACCTTGTGGGTGAGCTACCAATGCTGCGTATCCCTGCTCGCGGTCGCTACTCAAGGAGCTTTCCTCTCCAACGTCCGTCTGTTTTGCGAGCTATGTGTCCTGGCCACTGCCACCTAAGGTTTGCAATTATTTGGTCAGTGACTCTAGTTCTCCTATGGATCTCATTATTTCTGATGCGATCGCGTAGAGAAACCCCTAGCATAGCCCCCTCCATTACCCTTTAAGTCGTGGACCGTGGTTCATGCGGGGACGATAGGCGTAATTGTCCTAGATAGGGCCGAACACTTTACGTAGCACCTTTCTTTCAAAAACCGCGGGTTTCTGGTGTTCTCTCGCCGTTAGTGCCCATGTTTAAAATAATAAAATAAGTTACTAAGGATTTATAAACCATCTGTAACGTTAAAGACATGGCTGTAGATTCACCTAAAATCTAATGACGAGAGATCTTTCTTGACTATCAAAAAATAATAAACATCATTAACTGACCTGAAAATGACACTGAACTTTATCTACTGATTGCAACATTGAAAATTATTGTGATTTATTTTAATATTGGCAACTTTGTCCTATTCCTATTATTTTTTTCTTATACTCCTAATTGTTGAGTGTTATTGCTTTCTTTAGACCTTGAAATGCTAAATCTTATCATATTTTTAAAACAAAAATATTCTCGAACAGTTAAATAATAAATCAGCATCACAAAACCTCGTAAAACCAGCCATCGTTCGAAAAATTTTAAGCTCAAAGTTGCGACTGAGATCGCTACTATGGAAAGTTGCTCAGTAGTCCCCAGTTAGAAACGTAAAAACAATTCGTTTTTAAAAGACGGTAGTAACAAAAAACCCTTCGCAAGTAATTAAGAAGTTCCAGAAACACCGGCTCATTGGCATACTTTCGGCTTGTAATACGCAGTTAATCTCGACGCAAAAACTTGGCGCTCCCTGATGTTATAATTCACGAGGCCCGCCCGGCGCCAGCGACAAGGGTGAATTTCTTATGAGGACGTCGTGTATTTGTCACAAAAATCTATATGTATATTAGGCCCACGCCTACGTGCTCTCCAACTCTGCTCAGATAAGGCAAAACTGACACCATTCTTTATTACTCACAGGCGCGGAGGTATGCGCTTAGTACTTTGAACTCATCGAAATGCTTATGTCATGCTCCAGAGGAGACGCATGAATTCTTCATTTGTCACTTTCAGAGCATTTCAACATGGTATTTGTGTGGAGTAGTTTAGCTGACTTCATATTATTATTTAAAATAATTATATGACCATTTAGTCTTTGTTTATTTAATTTAAAATCTAGGTAAATAATTCGTATTGAGTAGAATACCTACATTGGGTACCTAAATTTAATTTTTAATCTATTGCATAGCTTTTATCGCGGGCTTTGAGCGCGGCGACCGAATCAAGAAATTCCGTAACGAAAATAAACCTAACACCCCCCCCCACTCCGACCGGCACAGCAGCGGTGCGACGGTGAAAGCCGTGCATCGTCTAACGTCGTTTCAGTTCGGCAGACTTCGGCACGGTGTTTTGACGCGGTATTTTCCAGATATTTAGAGGATATCAAGTCTCAAACTTATGTTTCTTATTTCAGTTACCATAAACCTATAGTTTCAATGATAAAAATTCCTGAATAACCTACATGTATTGTAAGATAATAAAAATATTTTAAACAATATTATCTTCTCATTATTCTATAAAAGAAAAACATTTGTTTTTTATCGGTCACCACGCTCAAAAAGTGTAACTGGAATTAATATCAAAGAAAAAAAATACTGCATAAATAAAATAAATAAATAGTTATAATTGCATAAGTTCATAAAAAATGCTATGCAACAGCTTTACCGCGGCAGTCCCCGAGTGCCATTTTTTTTTTTTTTATAATTAACAGCAATTACGTTATACAAATACTCAAGGAAACTCATTTGGACTACCGTTCGATCAGAATTTATTACAAATGTTAGTTAAATAATTCGATAAGTATGGTGTTTTGCATTAAAAAATATAAAGGAAAATATAAGTCTATTTTTACTCAATTAAAGGTAAGTATTTATAACAAGGGGGATAACTCTAAAAGTGAATACTTACGCAAAAATCGCAAAAGAAAGATATTGTAATTGCAAATAATAAACAAAACATTAAATTCTATTTATGTATAGATTAATTCAAACAATTTAATTATTTTAAAACAAAATCTGATTTTCTTGACTTAGCCTTAGCAAATCTATCCAAAACTTCTTCCGGCCCTATATTGATATCAGGATGGCAGTTTAAAATCTATTCTTCGACATATTGCCTCTGAGTATAACTTAATAAACTTAAATCTAACGTGTAAAACAATAAATGTACTAAGACATTTTGTTTATTTCTTTGCTGAAATCCGCCGGCTACCCACGTTTCACTGCCATATAAAAAACAAGAAAAAACAAAATACTCAAAATCAAGTAGGCAGACCACGCGGGCAAAGGGCTAGTGTCTCGTCTCTAATATAAGTCTGTGTAGCACTCAAAACTTCGACGGTGCACTGCAGTGTAATATTTAAAAAATGCATTGATTTATGCTCTCTCGCTATATTGTACGTGAATAATGAAAATATCCGGGACAACTTAACACTCCTAAATCGTGACAAAGCCTGTAATATTGTCTTCCACGCCAGCGCAGCTGGGTCACGGTGCGGCACATTTCATTGCGATTACTCCGATTACTGCCGAGTTAATGATGTCGTAGCAACTTCACTTATTCGCCGGGACGAGGTATGCTGCGAATTTAAATAAATTCAGGCACATACGGCAAGCTATCCTCATTCGGGGAGACGAGCTCAGCCGTTTCTGTCGCACAAAGAAACGGCGGTAATTCATGAGCTTAGCGCGATCCACTCTTATCACTTCAGTTCTGCGAGCGACGATGCTCTTAAATCTTGCCGAGTCGCGAATACTACACCGGGGAACACTTACAAGCCTTTAATTCGAGACAAATTAATGCATAATTTAACAGTTTTAAATCAGGATTAGCGTTTGCATTGAGCTGTGTCTGTTGTGGGTTTAAATCATTTGAAAAGGCTCACGGTCCATATATTTTAATGGAGCTGGACGGTCAACACATTATTTGTAACGCAAATGCATCGCTTGCATTTTGACAACTATTATAAATTTGTGTAATGCATCATTGATATAGAAGTAGATGAAGTATATAAGCATTCAATGTTTTTGTATTTTATATTGATCCGAATAAATTAACAACAACAATTTATTATTTAACAAAATTGAGCTTATTGGTGTTTTTTTCTCATTGTATGATTTTTTAAAGCAAAGTATATGTTTTTCATAGAAAAGCTATAGTCAAAAACGGGCACAGTAAAACCCCTAGCAAAATATGCCCAGTCGAGTGCTTCCACGAAATTAGACCCGCATTATACCCATATTTTGGAGCGACAATTATTGCGAAGGTTTTGCATTCGCTAGTGACCTGAGCTATAAAAAGGGTCGACCTAACTAATACCCTTGTCATGTCGAGACGAAATTAGTCCAACTCGTGCAGCTGCGCCGAAACCCCTTGTTTGTACAAAATTTAATCGAACAATATAACAGTTATATGCCACAGTAATATGATGAATTTCGGCTTGTTTGTGTTTGCTTAATTATCCCATGACCAGCAGAGGCGGGGCCACTTGTATGTACTGTTGTGACGTAATAAAGTTATAGGGGAAATCTAAGGGAAGCTACTCAAAGGTTTGATCCAATTACGTAGCGGTTTGTCGAACTAAATGTTTATGAAACTACCGAACAACTTCAAACTTCATGAAAACAACCCCTTGATTATATTACTCAAATCTGATACGACCAATTTCATTTTTGGCAGTCAAAGTGCATCGATCTCTGCCGCTGCCTTATAAAAGACATTCGATATATAAGTCTTATACACGGTTATTTTTTTATCACCCTGGAAAATTTTAGGGACGCTTCAGGACACATCCAATAATATATAAAAAATAAAAAAATAAAAATAAAAAATAAAAAAAATATATGAAAAAAAATAAAAAAATCTCTAAAAATGCTACTCTCAACTAGTGCAGCATTTTTTGTATTTTTTAAAAAATTAATATAAAATTAAGGAGGGGGGTTATTTTTTTTATTTATATTTAAATCATTCTAATACCATGTCGTGAAGCGTCCCTTAAATTTTCCAGGGTGATAAAAAAATAACCGTGTATAATTGATGCCGAATTGCCTATCAAATTCAAAGCGATTATAAAGTATTTTTTATAAATAAAACCTCCAGAATCCACAATAATATATTGGTTATGGAAATTAACGAGTTCGAGTTCGTCGAATGTGCTCGAGCGATTCAGCAAACTATCACATTATTAGTGGTATGCGTTGGTTTTGGAAGCGGAATGGGGCGAAGCGAACACGCTGAGAATGAATATCGAAGTTTGCGACGGACAATACACTCATTAACAGAAGACTTTGAACAGACTTCAAAGAAGCAGGAAACGTAATCCTCCCAAATCCGTCAATTGTTTAGTTTTCGTTTCGATCAAGGTATATAATAATTGTAAGCATTGACTGGAAAAGAGTGAAATTGTGACTTGTTTTACAAATGAAAGAAAAATATATACCAAATATTTTTTTACGACACTGTATAAAAATGGCGGCGGGTGCATCTATATAATGAGCTATATTTTTGCTACGCGTTCGCGACATCATAGCTGCGCTGCCGCAGCTTGTTTGTTAGACGCACGTTTTTGAAACAATAGAATTAAAATTCTCATTCGAAATCGTAAGATTCGATTACGAACTTTCAAATTCACTATTTTTGATACTCGTTTTTTGAATTCTGCAACGAGTGAATTCCATGAATTCTCCAACCTATCCGTTTTTGATTTCCACTAATAGAATATAGGCAACGTATAGGTATACCTACGTTTCAAATTTTCAAATTAATGAGTTATTGCGTACCGGCTTTTATAAACTCATTCGCAAAAAAAACGGGCACCTAAGCAATGAACCATTTCAAATGTTAATATTGCTTTGTTTGATAATTGTAGGTAGTTTTATCCTCACAATTTGGTAAATTAATAAGAAAATAATTGTTTTCATCAGTATTTCATAAAATTTTGATACAATTTATGGGAAATAATGCTAAACCTCACTAGTAGTGTATGTTCGCTAGTAGTGCATATGCTCAGGAAGTAAAAATAAACAAGTTTTTTTGTTTGTTTTTCTTTAATAAAGTAAAAGCAGATAAATGTTTAGTATCGAGTGTGACCCCCTCTAGCTAAAATCACAGCTTGAATTCGTCTGGGCATGCTAGCGAGTATATCCCGGATACTTGCTTGCGGAATACGTTCCCACTCCGCAGTAATCACATTCTTCAGCTCTCTGATGGTTTGCGGAGCTGGTTGTACTGATCTCACATGCCGTTTCAGAACGTCCCAGACATGCTCTATGGGATTGAGGTCGGGACTTCGAGCTGGCCAATCCAAACGACGAATGCCGACCTCTTGCACATACGCTTTAACATCGCGAGATCGGTGGGCGCGAGCGTTGTCGTCCATAAAAATTGAGTCTTCACCTAGAGCGACCAATGCGGGTTGTGCATGAGGAATTAGAACTTCCGTTATGTATCGATGCCCAGTCAGTGAGCCGTTTCACAATGAAGACTAACTCAGTACGATCCATTGAATTTATTCCTGCCCAAAACATAACAGAGCCCCCACCATAAGGTGTGATTTCTTCGAAACATGCCTCTGCAAAGCGTTCTCCTTGTCTTCTTAGCACTCGCCGACGTCGATCTTCACCGAACAGAGATATCCTGGCTTCATCAGAGAACAAAACCCTATTCCAATCTTCTTGAGTCCATGATTCACAATTTCTAGCGAACTTAAGCCTGTGAACTCGGTGCTCACGGAGTAATTTGGGGCCGCGGGCCGGACGGTGACTGCGTATATTGGAAGCGAGAAGCCTCCTCCTGACCGTCCATAGACTAATATGCACATTTCTTACTTCTTGGAGGTTGTTCTTAAGATCCACATACGAAGATTTGCGATTTCTCAATGCGCGACTCACAAGAAAACGATCATCCCGTGGTTGGGTACATGGTTTTCTTCCAGAACCAGGCCTTCTCTCGACGGAACCAGTCTCCTGATATCACTGCCAGGTCCTTTGGACCGTCGAGCGACTTACATTTAGCCTCCTAGCCACGAAGTATTGGCTGCAACCCTCTTCAAGCAGCGCGATAATTTTGGTAGCTTTAACCACTTTATCTACCATTTTTGATACAGCCAAACAGCAATAAATAATGCTTTGACAGTCAAGGATATGAAATTAATCGATGAAAATTGAATAAAAGTTATGAAAGTCGATGTTAACTTCTGGAACTTCGCGCCAAAAATGTAAGATAAAAAGGGGTTTTCTGTAAAAATGAGCATCAAATGAAAATTTGAATTTAGAACGTACTTTTTTAAATACCACGGCATTTTTAAAACCGGCCAGTAACGTGTACAAACGATTGAAACCTTTTTTGTATTGTATCTTTTTAAAGATGAATGAAAATCAAAACCGCCTGTTTTTTTTGCAAATGAGTGTAGTTCTTCTGCGTGAAACGACATCTAATATACAATTGGTTTTTAATGACAACACTGAATTCGAATGATTCAAACATTTTTTTTAATTGGGAACAATAGAAAATAATTTCGCACATGATTTGCATTTGTGTTCGAATGCTCTGATTCAAAAATGCATCTCCTGCTCTGCTTTGAAAAAACTTAAGCCAGTGATATGCACTAATATAAATCAAGCATTTAAACCGCAAAATATTAGTATTTTTGATTTAAAAATGAGCCTAGTATTTGAGTTTTTCATCAATAAATGGGACTTGATTGTAATAGAAAAATAATTTTATTTTTATGAAAAAAAATTATGAGAGGAAATAAATTTTTATTTCCTTGTAATTAATAAAATAAAAGACAATAAGAAAACAATTTTGATCTTAAGGGATATTCATTAACTTTCCTTTAGTAGGATATATTTTATTGGTAAAATTGGACGTTATCAAATTAATGAATTGATACAAAATTTCAAAATGAAAATGTTTACCTGTCGGAAAGTTCGGACAAAATAGGCAAATTTATTAATATTATTTGTTAAATTTAATAGCTTTGAAATAAAGCCTAGACAAATGAATACCCATACCTAAAGCAAACCGATGAATCATTAGCGCTGTTATTTTATTCGACGGCAAGATAAAAACTAAACGAAGAGACTGTAAGTTTCGCAAATTAGGTCAGCTCCGACGCTTTATAAGCGAGCTTAATCATTCTAGCTTAATTTGCACAGATTTATCGCCACAAACATTAAACAGCGAGACTTCTCTGTTGTTGAAAAAATTAATGTCGTCTTACTTGTAAATTAATTATTGCCGGACCAGATGTTACTACAACAAGAGGTGGATGCAAACGAAAGAAATAAAAACTTAATTGCTTCAAATAGGGAAATTAAGCAGTTACCGAAGCCGATTAATTAATTTGTCAATACAATGTTATTTAAGAGGAAATCGTACAGGCCGTATTTCCATACAAACGTAGTCCCCTGTTTCCTTCCTGGATAATGGCACTAGTTGCTCTATTTGTTCCAATAAAATCAATGGCCACTATAAACGTGTTCCTATATTTTCTTTTTTTTATTAAGTTAATTATTAAAAGAGATTTTAAACCTTTGAAATCTAAAAAATCGACCTAATTTTCTGCTGTATTCCAACGTCCAGCAAACAAATTGAACAAGATTATATGAAAAAAGCAAGACATAAAAACACAGAAAAAACTTTGCTTTAATTTTTAACGCAAAAAGTAATTAAATCGGTCAATTTTTCGCGGAGAAAACCGGGGACTACGAAACGTATATTTTGTGTACTTTGCATAGGTATGCAGTTGTCCCTATCGCGCTTTATTAGTTGTTCGGACATACAGCGCGACAGCAATACATTTTACAAAAACCTATTTTTGAATTCTCTCGACCTTGGTGTTACCTCTTAATAAAAAAAACTATTAAGTGCGAGTTGGACTTGCGCATCGAGGGTTCCGTACAAACTTACGAAGATAAGTAAATAACTATGTACATATTTACAGATTTGAGATTTTCTTCCCTAACTGCTAATAATAAACAAGATCTTGCTTCTTGCGAAATTTTATGATTATAGGTCAACGGGAAGTAGGTATCCTATAGGTATTAATTCCCATGTGGAATCGTAAAAATTTACGTAAAGGACATTTATAAAAACAAAATTTTATTGGTCTGAAACGAGAATATATAAACTTTTAATTGATTACACGACACAATATTTACACGCTTTAATTAATTCACACTGTTTGTAAGCGTCAAATCTTGCAAGTAAAATTTAACTTGTCAGTGTCCGATTGAGCTGAAATCTGATACACACCTTTAGTCCCGTCGACAATGCAATTTTATGCATAATTATTATTCTTGTAAATCTAAAATGGCCGCTGCAACAAAATGGAGGATTACTTATTTTTGTACGACCCCCGCAATATGGGTATCAAATGAAAGGGCTTGATTTGCGAAATACAGCACTTTATGAAAAAAAATCAAATATCAATAGTTTATATATTTTTGTACAATCCCATCAATATGGGTGTCAAATGAAAGGGCTTGCCTCGTAGAATACAGTACACTATTTTAATATTTGAAAAAACTCAAAAGTAAAAATTTGTACTATATAAAAAAACTTTTTAAAAAGCACGCTTTTATTTACGCGTAGAAAGGGCACTAAAAAGGAGAAAATTATTTTTTTTTGCTGCTATATTTGACCTAAAATTTGACTTTGACTAAAAATAAAAGCGTGGAGCGCTCATAATAGAAATGGATTATGATGAACGTCAAACACTTTTATTTTTAGTTAAGTATATAAATATTTTCTCCTTTTTAGTGCATTTTCTACGATGAAATAAAAAGCGGCTTTTTAAATCACCGAGAACTTATTTAACCTGTAAATGTCTAATTTAACAGTATTGATTTCTTTTCAATATGTTAAACTAAAATAGATCTAAAGTTTTTTTATCCAGGGTTACTATTCACGCAAATAAGATGTAGAGATGGATATATAATATTATAAAAAAACTAATTTGATGACTATTTTTCATCACGATATTTTTCCAATAATATTTACTTCAAAGTTTCTATAAAATATCTCAAAAATGGGACACCCCGCTTCGTTTTTTACATTAGAACTGATTTGGGAACAAAAAAATACTTAGCTATCATGTTGCACTTCGACGTAAGGGTTTAAGTAGATGTTAAGATGAAGAAAAAGGCTGGGTGGGCAGGTGTGCTCTTGTTACCGCGGTCACACCCTGTCATACCCCGTTACCGGTTACACTTCTTGCCCTAGTTTCAAATACTTTAAAGCTTCAGTTTTATTAGATTTAAGAATTAGTCATTACTGTAAAACATAGCCTATGCAAAAGGGTGTACCCGGTCACACCCTGTTTCCGGTAGCGGCCGTCTTCCTGGCCAGTCTTCTTTTTAGTGTTTCCCTTCTATTTTCTTAGGGTCTCCATCTTCCTTTTGCTCTTTTATCTTCAATATTTCTAAAACTTCTTTTCTTCTTTCTAAAAGAAGATTTAATAAAAAACCTGGATATTTTTCTTCTTGGTTTGGTTAATGGCGGAGTTTCGGAGTTCACCTGGCTTCCGTCCACTGACCTATATCTCCCGCCATAATAGAACAAGAGCCCGTCGCACGAAAGTTATGTATGGGGAGGTACAGAATGAGACTATGTGTATTGATTAGTTTTGATATAGACTAAAGAGTGCCAACGATAACTAAGTCTAAAGTTGATCGGATTGTAGATTTGGCCCCACTTTTGATTCATCGGAACCTATTTAAAACAATAACTAATAGTAAATTTGGCCCTATAAATAATAATGTATGGTAGGTACCTATTGAAAGATTTGCAACTAAATATTTTAGCACAAGTTTCATCTTCTAGGTAAATACCTAGATAAAATATTATTTTATGGGCCTCATAGGTATCTATAGACTTTCAGGCAACGGGCCTTCAGTCTTAGTAACAATTTTAATAGCATTTTCGTGTTCCGTCAGTCAGAAGTGGAATAATTACCTCCCCATTGTTGAGGATCTGCGGTAAAAATTCAGCTTCGTATTCGATCTTCGATCATAAGAGTATTACTGACAATCACCATTTACTCATGCTATTTTGAACATATGCACATCACAACAACTACGCTTAGGACGGGATGGAGGAGGAAGCAATTGGAAACGGGAGCGCAGATAGGATGGGGAGTTTGGATCTTTCAGGACCTTGTTCAGGATAATTAGGATGTGCACACTACAACGATCTCGGATGGGTAGCTATTTTAAATTAGCGCGAAAGTAAGAGACACGATCATATTTCCGTAAACCAAAGATAAAGCCAATGGCTAAATTTTGGAGGCGTTCTAGTTTATTTGATAATTCCTCCGTATTATCCAGGAAACAAACAGAAGGAGAAGAAGGTATTGCGCAAGCCTAATTTTGGTCTTGAATTGGAGAAAATATTGCAAACGCTTGAGAGAGTGAAAAGTATGATGCATACGCTTACTAACATCATTTACGAGTATATGGGGTATCCAAGACAAATTCGAGTCGATTACCAGACCCAGATTTCGAGCCTTGTCAGTGAAATCTATAGTTGACCTATTATAAACCAAAGGTGGCAGCGCATTTATATCGACTTTACCCCTCATCCTTTGACTACCAATCAATACCGCCTGCGATTTCGATGGATTGACAATAAGGCCAAAGGATTTAGCCCACTGAAGGATATTGGAGAGATCTTGGTTCAAGTTATTGATTGCTTCTAAGGCGTGTGATGGCTAAAAATGCTAATAAATTTGAAGATCATCAGCGCAAAGATGATAAGAAGATGAGATACTTTTTGAGATAAAGCTAATAAAAAACTGAAAAGAGAAGTAGAGAGAGAATCCCACCCTGTGGAACATCAAAAGTGAGATTGGACCAGTTAGATGTGGCATCGTCAATTTTCACACACTGTTGGCTGCCAAACAGATAAGAATGAAATCACTAAAGTGCAGTGGAAGAGATATTCACTGAACGATGGGCACCGAGGAGGATATCAAAGTCAACCGAGTTGAATGCGCTGCTGAAATCAAGCAGAATAACTGCAGTAAGTTTCGATTCATCCATTGCTTTTCTGATATCTTCCGTAATATTCAACAGCGCACCTACTGTTCTATGGGAAGGTCGAAACCCAGATTGGAACGGACATAGGATGGAGCAATGGATTCAAGGACTTTTGATAGGATGGGTAATATGGAAATAGGTCTAAAATCGGTAAAAACTGTAGGATAGTTAGTTTTAGAAAAGGGAATGATAGTTGCTTTCTTCCATGATCATTGAAAACACTGTGTTAAGGAAAAATTAATTATGCGTGTTATAATCTGCACAGTATCTTCCAACACGGGAAGAAGCATATCTAGGCTGTGATAATCACTATCATCATTAGAGTTTTTTTTGAAACAGAAGAAAATGTGAATGATGGACAATTTGATGGATGAATATTCGCAAGATGTTGAAGAGTCTGAGTCTTTGAAGATTGTGTGAGATAGGAGGTTTTGAGAAGTGATTATTTAGAGAGTTTAGACCTACATTGTACTGACAGTCACCTGTGAAATTTCAAAATTCCAGATTTTATTGTTAAGTAGATCGTCCGTTTTGGAATGGATATATTTAAGTTTGCCATCTCTGCACATTCTGTTGCATATATTACAAAGTTTCTTATAAGAGATTAATCTGGGTTGGGTTAAGTTTGTAAAGTCTTTTAGCCTTGTCTCGCGTAAGCATAGCTTTTAAAATCAGACGTCAGTCAAGGAGCTGGCACATGACATAGCTGGCACAAGCGAATAATCATCATAAATGTTTGTGATTTCAGCTGTGAAATATTCTACCATAAAATTAATATCATCTGAAGCTATAACGGGAGACCAATTAATACATCGCACACCCTCTCTCAAACGGGTGACATCCATATTCAGAAAATTACGCTGCAAAATAATTAACAGCTTCTTTTTCCTACCATAAACATCTGACTTTTAAAGTACGTCCTCCGAAAGCAAAGCACAAGACAATTTTGCAGCGTAATTTCATGGCCAATTATTGGCCATGTGTTTCCACGAATTGAGGGTTAGACATTATCATAAGATCAATAAGGGACGGCTTACAAATTGGAAAATAATGTGTTTCAAGATGACAAAGAGAGTACTTGGAGATTACAAGCAGTTAGAAGACCTAATAACCTGTTTAATCGTAAATCTTTTCTTACTAAACATGTACTCAGGTCACCCATAAGTATAACATGATCAAAACGAGGTGACAATTCCTCAAGAATGTTTTCCAAAGTACTAAAATAATCATCTGTGTCATTTGGGCCATATAAAGCACCTAAAATAATTTTTTGTGACACCATATTATTAATTTCGAGAAAAATAAATTAAAGGAAGCCACAGCTTTTCGTACAAGAGCATTTTACCACGCTGGCGGTGATGTGACTCCGGACATATATGCTCTGGCAAGGAAGGCTTAAGCCAAGTTTCAGATACTGGAATACAACCAACCACGCCAGTGCTGAAAAATGACAATAGGACCTTGTAATGACCTAGGATGCTCTGAGCATTAATGTGGACCACTGAGAGGAATTTGATTTTTTTAACATACCACGCTGAGTGTTGATCCTCAAGAAGCACTCCATCAGAGTTCGAGGAATCACTGCTGCAAGCACTTTCATAATCATCGGATGAACAAAAAAATAATCGTCTTCAAGCATAAATAAAATAAATAAACAAAACTATAAACTAAAATTACATTTAACTGATTAAAAGAGCAAAAAAATAATTACTAAGTAAGTATACCTTTTGTTTTTCTCGGGGGGAAATGCGTAACCGCACCGTACCCGCCGTGGGCTAGACGGCGGGCGTGTGTGGGGCTCTCCTGGCAGAATACCAGGCCTACCCACTAAAACCCCCCGGTGTTCTCCCTGCCCTTATGGGCGCGCTATTTACTAATAGTACATTGTTACCCTAGGGGTGAAAGTAACTTATTTAGCCCCGAGACGGTGTTTGGCGCCCGAGCGTAGCGAGGGCACCAATAGTACGAGGGACTAAATAAGTCTTTAACCCGAGGTAAACACTGTGCTTTTCATTACGAATACGAGGAAAGTAAAAATAAAACAATGAATTAGCTAAAGAAAAAACGTGTAAATTTTATTTTACATAAATCAACAACTTCTGCTTTAGCAAGCTTTCTCTTATAAAATCGGGCGTTAACTCCATACCTGAATCAGATGAACTCATTGTGTTAATTATTAACACAATTTTATACAAATATAATTAACAGTTAATACAAATCTCTGCTTAATGGAATTATTAACAAAACTCTACAAATGGAAAAAACAAATGAAGATCGCATTGCCGCTTTCCCGCTTATTTTGTGTTTTGTTTCTGTGGCCGACGAGCTATTTAGCCATTATTTTTCATTTTCATAATTTAAAAATGGTAAATATTTTGCCCAAATCTGCTATTTTAAAGAAATAGTTGAAAATAAATTATAATAAAGTCATTTAAAAAATATATTCTTGAAATACCTACCTAACATTGTTATTTCAATTTTACACCGCGCTGTAATTGAGTGGCTTGAGTGTAATTAAGTGTATTTGAGTGGAAACATGGATTTTCACAATAAAAATGTGAAAAAAGAACTAGTTTCTTTTTTAAAATTTGACAGCAGCTGTCAGTTGAAAGTGTTTCTCCCTAGGGCTGAAAAGTATTACTTTCAACCCGCTCCTCAGGCAACTTCAGACCTACTTTCAGAGTATGAGTAATGAAAAAATATTTTCATATTTACTGGATCTGTACCTGAATATTTTTTTTTCTTTTGTTATAGGTTGACTCTCAGGATTAATTTTAACCGTAATACAAAAACTCAACATAATATTATCATTAAAGCACTAAATGAACTAAATTCGACAAATTTGAATACATAAGTAAATAAAGAAAGAAGACTTTTAATAACAGAACAATGGTTGACAGAACAATTTCAAATTTAAGGTAAACAAATTATTATACAACAACAAAAACATAAAAAAGATACAAAAAGAAGGTGAAAGTATAAACAGTAACAAAAGTTAGTAATATTGCATTCAAAGATTTTCTAAAAATTACTTGCTTCATCTGGGAATCGAACCGACTTAAATGTGAAAAAAAAATCACCCGTATTTTTATGATGCCTTATAATAAGTCCTCTTAAGTAACATAGTATCTTAAAAGAAAGGAATAACGTTTTATTAACCATTTTAATTAAATTAAAACCTACTCAATTGAGTACATATGTTTTCTAAATTAATTAATTAAATGCTTAAAATTTGATCCTTCTTCTCTTATGCAAATCGTCAATCTTTTAACAAGTTCACTGCCTGTTGATTTTCTTAACATATTATGGTAAATACTCGACATGATATTTTTATTTATTTTTTTATTCAGTGTACATGTTGACTTACAGTTTCCCAAATTGCCAACATGCTAGTCAAGGAACATAACCACAAAAATAATGTACGTATTAACAACAGTCAATGGTTTACAAAAAAATTCAAAACTTAAATTAAATTACTATCCAATACACAATATATGCAATAATAATTAGCTAACATTTCAGACAGGTACTTACATCGTCAAATAAACAAATGTCAATAAAAATTATCAAAATAATAATAATTAAATAGATTGATTATAATGTCAATAATTTGAATTTAAGGAATGCAGAATTATCATGTCATATACAAGCTTTATTTATGTCAAAGATTACAAATTACATTTACATTACATTCACAAAGTTTTATGTCAAAGATTGCAATGTCTTCATCGTTTTATGTTAAAAATTACAATGTCGAGATCGAAGTCGGTTAAAAATACACATGCGAATAATTATGTCACAATAAAAAAAAAGAATAAATATTTAAATCAAAAATTAAATTTTATCTTATAAGATAAAAAATTGTCATAACAGGGTCAAATTTTATTTTATTTCGTGGAATTAATCATTCTGCAATTATACTAAGAATACATTTTAGTGATATATATGAGAGCTCTGTAACAGAACTTGGCAAAGCTGTCGGCAAATATATCGATATCGTAGTCGTGAGCGAGCATATCCCCAATAAGGCGTATAGCACGGTTGGTGGGCGCGTGCCCGGCGTACTTTGTGCGCGTCTGCGGCCGACAAAGAAGACGTGGGTGCCGTCGCGGTGCCACCGTCCCCCCTCCATTCCAACTCAAACGATTTGGAACTAGTAGTCCTACCTTACTAATTATCAATGGGCTATCGACCTTATTGTGTAAAACAGACAAATAGTGCAGTATCAACTGCATGGCCCTCCTGAGCTTAAGTGTATCTAGCCCCAACATACCCGATACAAATACGGACGGATATAGGTATGGGTAGTACCCATATTCCCTCTTATACAGCCAACGTGCAAATTTGTGTTGTATTTTTTCGATCATAAGAATATATTTTTCTTCGTAAGGATCCCAAACAACGGCTGCATATTCAAGTTTACTTCGAACATATGCATTATAAAGGACCAAAGCTACCTCTGACTTGGCAAACTGAGATGAAGTACGTATAACAAAGCCAAGCAATTTACTGGCTTTTTTACATAAAGTAGTCACATGGCTATGAAAGTCCAATCTAGCATCTAATATTAATCCTAAGTCCCGAATTTCACTTACCCTCATTAAGGGTGCGTCAGATAATTTATAAATTACGTTTTGTGGAAAACGTTTTCGTGTAAATGTGATGATTTTACATTTCTTACTGTTGAACGGTAGTTGGTTTAACTTACTCCATTCCATAACCGCGTCAATATCTCGTTGCAATGCTATACAATCGGATTCTACAGCAACACCATGACTCAATTTGAGATCATCCGCAAATAACAGGCATTTGGAAGTAGCTACGCTTTCAGGAAGGTCATTAATAAAAATTACGAAGAGTAGTGGCCCCAGCGTACTTCCTTGACTAACCCCTGATCTAGTATAATAGTCTCTTGATATGAATTTCCCAACCCTAACGAATTGCCGGCGATCACGTAGGTAATTTGAAAAGAACTTAACAAGTTGAATTGGCTATGGCTATATTAGATATGGCTCAATTCTGTTTGTAATTCGCCCACTTTGTCGTATTGCTTTTTGTATAGAAAATATTTCACATATCCCCACAATAAGTAATCTAACGGTGTTAGATCTGGGGATCTTGTCGGCCATCTGATCGGTTTTTTTGTACCAATCCAAGTAGAAAAACATTCCTCCAGAAACTCTGCTGCTCTCTGACTATTATGAGCCGGAGCTCCATCTTGTTGGAAAATTAAGTTTTGTTGCTCCACCAGGGAGAGATTTCTTATCTTCTCTCTTAAAATTTGAAGTATTTCTTAATACTTTTCTGAGACAAACAGAATTGAGACATAATTATCATGTCGAGTACCTATTCACCATAATATGATAAGAAAATCAACAGGCAGTGAACTTGTTAAAAAATTGACGATTTGCATAAGACAAGAAGGATCACATTTTGAGCATTTAATTAATTAATTTACAAAAAATACTCAATTGACTCCGGCGGTTTCAAGTATGTTTTTAATTTGATTAAAATGATTAATAAAACGTTATCCCTTTCTTTTAAGATACTATGTTACTTAAGAGGACTTATTGTTTTTTGTCCATTCTTTCGATTGGCATCATAAATACGGGTAATTTTTTTACACATTTAAGCCGGTTCGATTCCAAGACGAGGCAAGTAATTTTTAGAAAATCTTTGAATGAAGTATTACTAACTTTTAAAAATAACATATCTTCTTTCAGCAAAATATCCAATCTACGATATTTAAGGTACTTTCCCTTCATGTCCCATAGTCTTGGGACGCCCTGTATACGAGTACACCTTAGTCATTAGATAAAAGATTTTACTGACTAAAGCAAAACTCTTTTAATAAGTTCGAAGAATAAACGCCGTCTTTTGAATACGACTGCTAATTCGCATGGAAAGCAATCGAGTTTACCTACAGTTAGTAAGTGGCACTTGTTTCTACCTTAACGAACCCCATCCACTCCGCTGAGCGCGGCCCCTAATGCGAAAAATTCAATATAATTTATCGAAACGTTCATTTCCGCCATTATTTAATATCTTTTGAGAAGTGTGCCTCTCTAGGGAAACATTACAGTAATGGCCATATAGAAGACAAATGAGGCAAAAATGCGCTCCCAAGACGCTCTCTTACGCAAATATAAATCTAATGTCTTCAATTTAACTTTACTTTATACATTCACCAAATCGGCGTGGTATTTATTTGTTTCACGAAGAGGGGTCGTGAATAAGAGGGATTGTGTGAACGCCTTTTTTGTTAGCTAGTAGAGTTTGTTTTGGTAGTGCTGTACATGTGATAGATTATTGTAAATAACGAATAAAGTACTTAATATTTATTTGCCAATTTAAATTGAATATAGAGATAAATTGCTTGAAGTTTTACCTTAGTTAACATTTTTATTAAAGCTAATAGCCAATAGTTAATAGTTAATAGCTAATAGCCAGAAATAAATTAAAAAATAATTATTGTATATTATCTATATTAGTTCTAAATGATAGTAATGTGTATTAAATAATTAAAATTATTATTTTAAATGTTGTATTAATTAATAATATCCCCTTCGCCATGTGGTGCGAACGTACGTAGCGATGTTCGGGCCACGTGTTGCGAACGGAAATAGCGTTGTTCGAGTCACGTGGTCGGTCGTTATTACACCGTGGTCCAAAATAACATTGACAAATTAAAAAAGGAAAAATTTTAAAAATGGAACACGGCACGAAGTTCTTTTGTTTTTTCGTATATTTTCTCACATGTTAGTAAAATTTTGCAGTGGACCGTTTATTTAAAAATATTTAATTATTATTGTTATTTGCCATGCCTTCGCAAAAGGCAGCTAACTCAACTAGTGTCAAAGACTATTAATGATTTAATGAGCTCGGGCATGATGCAGACCGCCTAGAAAGAGGAAGAAAGAGGACTGTTAGGACTCCCAGGCTCCGCAACATTATCAAGAAACGGCTTAGTCGCAATCCACGGACCAAAGTGCGAAAACAGGCTCGGGAACTGGGTGTGAGTTGTTCGACGGTGCAACGTATTGTCGTTGATGACCTCAAATTTAAAGCATATAAACTGTGTAAAGCACAACTTCTTGAAAATAAAGATAAAAAAGTTCGCCTTCAAACATATCGTTTGATTAGGAAGCGCGCCGCTACTGAAAAATGGCAAAACTCCTCCTTTCAGATGAAAAACATTTTTCTATCGAACAGGCTCATAATCATCAAGATGACAGAATATATTCTTCTAGACGTCCTGAAGAGGCCACAGTCATTCCTCACCGCCAAAATCCGGATTCAGTGATGGTTTGGGGTGGTATTTGCTCTACTGGTAAAACTCCCCTTATATTTATAGAAAAAGGTGTCAAAATGAATCAGAAAATCTATAAAAGAGACATTCTTGAAGCCGTAGTTCTTACCAGGAGTCAGCAACATTTTGGTAACCAACATTGGATATTCCAGCAGGACTCTTTTCCATCTCACAGGGCCCTTAGTGTGCAGCAGTAGTGCAAAGACAATTTTACTGGATACATAAGCTCAAAAGAGTGGCCGCCCTATTCGCCTGATTTAAATCCAATGGATTATAGTTTGTGGTCAATTCTAGAGACTAGGGCCTGTGTCACTAAACATACAAGTGTTGACGCTCTGAAAGCAACCCTTACGAAAGAGTGGGCAAAAATAACGTTGGAGGAGCTGCGGCATATTGTGGATAATTAAACGTTTGTGTCGGTGTATCAAAGCCGAAGGAGGACATTTTGAAGATAGTTAGTGTTTTTATAGTTTAATGACTGACCTTCTTATTTTAAATTTCATTTTCTAATAAACTTGAAATTATTAAAAATTATTCCAAAAAATCTTTGTCACCGTTTTTTGGGCCACTGTAAAAGCGAAGTGGTAGCATCACCAAGGCGAGTCATTTGTATACTTCATCTATGTCAGTTAAAGGCCTTACATAGATAACTGTGTATTAGCTATGTATATAGGTATATTATATACATGTATGTATGTGTAGTGTATTTATAATAATATAAGGTTTACGTGTATGTACTGTGGATTTATAAATTATGTATTTGGATAAAATATAAATGTAAAATTATGTTTGCCTTATTGTGCTTATTTAAGTAATGGATAGTTTTTTCAGTTTTATTTATGTAGAGATTAATTTAATAAATTTAAAATTTAATTATATTAAGGCTTTTGATTCTATCTACCCCAAGAAAATCAGTAGAAGTTATTATTTCTAAAAAGAAATGCTAAATCGATAAACTTCACAAATCAATCACGTACATATAAGTTTTTTTTTGTTCATTACAACAAAATAAAGAGAATTGTTTATAATACAGTCACAGTAATAACAATAAAGAATAACATAGAGCATCGGTGGCGCAGTGGACTCGGCACTTGCCTTCCAATCGGGGGGTCGGGGTTCGAGACCCGCCATGTACCAATGTGTTTTTCGTTTCGAATTTCATATGTACATTTGTCTGACGCTCCTACGGTGAAGGAAAACATCGTGAGGCAACCTGCATACATCTGCGAAGAAATTCAATGATGTATGTGAAGTCGACCAATCCGCACTGGGCCAGCGTGGTTGACTAAGGCCTAATCACCCTAATATAGGATAGGCTCGAGCCCCTCGGTGGGGACGTATATGGGCTGTGATGATGAATAACAATAAAATATCTTTTAATAAATAAAAACATATTTCTTCCAAGGTAATTGTTAAATAAAACGAATAGATCATTGTGAACGTGAACTTTTGCAAACAAGCTATTTAAAAAATATATATAATATACTTAGGTATTTAACAAAAAATAAAAACCGACTTAAAAAACACAAAAGTTAAGAATATAAGAATACCAACACCCTTTTTATTTTGAAGTCGGTGCGGATAATTGACGATCATGAGTTAAAATTTGGAACCGACTTCAAAATAAGAAATGGGATTAAATATAATGACTACCAAAAAATACTTTGATACCCTAAGCTCTTTTACCAAAAATATCCAAAAAATAAAGTCTAAAATGACAATAGTTCTAGCTGTTTTAGTCACGACTGCACTTCAAATTGTATTCAAAGATCAAATGTAGTAAATGATCACCAAATCTTTGCGAGCAAATCAATGCGCTATATCTGCCTAGATGAACCACTATGATTGCCATAAAATTATTACAGAAGACTGATTCTTCTTAAGTTTTAAGAGGACTGACTTTTTATGTTTTTTAAAATTTTAATAAAACGGTTATTGAAATTGTTAGTTTTATTTTTTAACCTTAGGTATAGGCATTTGGTTGAATAAACGTTCAAGAAAACATTTTTTTTGGTAGTGGTTAATCAATTTAGAAACATTAAAAGCTCAGACCTTATTAAACATTTTACAATAGTAAAGGGTCAAACTTTAGGAGTTTATTTACTATGTTTGGGTAAATAATTATTTACCTAGCGTAATTTACTTTAATAGGATAACGAGATGTTAAATATTTGCATGTCATTTTAAATTAAAATGTGGTTAATAGTTTGGTGTTCATTAATTGTTTCTGGGTTAACAATCATAATTTCACAATAAAATGCGGTTTTAATTTTGGTGATCATTTACTATTTTTGACTGTTATATTTTAAAATATCTGGTGATAAGTTAAACAGAAGCCATAAAAAAATGTGATGTTGGTACTCTTATTTATATGTATAATTTTTGACTTTTTGGTGTTACGCACTACTATAGTAGTGCGTAACACCAAAAACTATAGTCAACACAAAAAAAATCACATTAGTAAGCGAGCGCGCCGCTGCCTCGCTTACTAATGATTTTAACATGCTCGTCTGTGTTTATGCGGACGACCCAGCACGTGCACGCACCGCCACCTTTGAAGGCGCCTCTTCACAATGGACCATGATGGCCCATCAAATGATCGTCCATCAATGCCGCCATGATCGGGTAACTCTCCACACAATCGTGAACATTCATTTACTAACTTTTTACTGTTATGATAAGCCGTCTATCAAAAATAGACATCGAAGAGATTATCGCGGCTGCGGCAATATTTTTACTTAGCTCTCATAATCATCTACTTAATATGCGTGAAAAAAGAAACATCATAGAGTAAAATTTATTTAGCGAGAAGTCTACACTGTACTCGAGACAAACACGCACTGAGTAATCGGCGATTGTGTGGACGCGTATGCGATCATAGGCCATAATTCCTTTGTAAATTTACCGATTGCTCACGATTACCGGCGATGATGGCCGCTCATAGACAATCATGCCCTCTACATAATCGTGCGTGTCTATACTTGCCCATCATGGGCCATTGTGAAGAGGCGCCTTTAAGTTACCGACTCGCTGCGACGGACGAGTCTGCGCTACTACGGACGAATCGGACGATACCATTCCCACGGTGCGTCGTCGGTGCGGGTTGGTGCGCGTCCGTCCGCAGAATCGCGCACCGTGGAATCCTAGCCCAAGACGAGGTTCCCCAGAAAATCTACTCATGCACGGCGACTGCTTTATTGCAAAGTAATAAAGTTGCTTTAAGCATAGCTTCTAATGTCGCTTACGCGCGGTGACCGAACTATAACGTTATTTTTTACACGTTTTAATCTATTTTTTGGAAAACCGGGGTACGAAATAAAAATTGTACTATTGCAATTTTCTATATAACAAAAATGCACGTCTATTAGTAAAATTTTTATGTCATTTATTATTGTATTTTCTGATTCACAGCAGTTTTAAAATATTGAACAAAGTGATCTTTGGATTTTATTTCTATCGAGAGAAATATTATTAATCATGTTTCTGTCCTTAAGAATGCTTAGATGAAATGTTCAAAAATGTCACATATGAATTTTAGAACTGTATGTTTAATATTTGTGGCGGTACAGTCAATCGAAATTGTTCGAAAACGGGAAGTAGCACCTTAAGACATATTCATATAACTCTCATTTGCACTCAGAGTTCCGAAAAGAGCGACCATGAATATACAATAATTAATTAATCAAACGTGACTTAGTTTAATGTATATTTTTTATACCACCAAGGTACAAATGCGGGCTACCTGATGGTAAATGGTCATCATAGTTTTCGAGTTTCTTGCCTGTTCTTCTCGAGAAGGCTCTCCCAATTTCCGAACAGGTGTAGATTCAACTTTTTTTTTTCATTGCTACTTGTATTTGCAGACATCTTGAGTAGGTATATTCAGGATGTATGCACATACAAGGTTAAATATGTTTCCTTTAAATTAGAATGTTTTGCTTTGTTTTGAGGTCAATAAGTGCCTGTAAAGGCCTAAGTTGAATAAAGATTTTTGAATTTGAATTTGTATTTGAATAGCCTGTGGGCGTCTGCAATATGTACCCAATGGTGGTGATGCTCTCGCGGGCTGCCGACACATGCTCGAATCGTTTATTGTGTTAAAGATTAATTAAGCAATCGATACAAATACTGGGATATCAAATGACTGATTAAATATATAATACTGTTATACTAGTTTGCTATAAACTACCGAAACCACAATAGTAGATCTCTTATAGAAATTACAATTTTCAAAAATCTTATTCTACGTACAAATATATTACGTAGAATATAATAGAATTAAAATGAAATTTTCCTAATCGACAAAAATGAAAGCGATTCTCACAAAAACATGATTTGTATTCACCCTCCCTTTCGGTCGAATCCTTCATGCAGTATTCAAAAAAATTCTTATTCAAAAAATCCTCCTCGTCTCATTTGAAATGATTTGAAAGTATGATTGATGATACTGAAAAAGACTAAATCGAGATAAGTGCCTATTTTTAATGCCTTTGGAATGGTAGATAAGGGTTATTTTATAAGAATATCTCAAAGAGATTTACTGGGAATTTCTTGGCACGTGAACTGAATTTGGTGTACATTCAGCTTGCATTACACGTCTTTGTTTAGAGATTTGTTTGTCTTGTGTAAAACAAGCAACTGTCATTTCTACACCATATTTTTGTAAATTAAAGAATGTATAGATTGTAATGTACATTTCCTTAATAAAGTTTCATTAATTACCTAAACTGTATATTAAAACTAAGCTTATATTATGTACCTACATTCTTTATTATTGTTTAATAATACCTTGAAATACATATTTCAAGGTATTTATGCTTTTTTTAAATACTTACAAATATTTATGGCTTTCTTTTTTATTCTTGTTATTTTGAATTTGGAAAAGATGACATTAATTTAATGAAAAAGTAATAGTTATTTATTATACATGAGTGCAAAGTTGCTTTTTAACCGCGTGCTCAACTTTGATGACCAAGCGAAGGATTCTAAAATTGAATCACGAGCGCAGCGAGTTCAAAAAATTAGAATTCTGAGCGTTAGCGAGGGAATCAAATGAGCACAAGGTGAACAATCTTTGCACTCGAATGCAACACGTAACTTTTCGTCCCCCCTCAGCGAGGAAATGAAACAAAGGAAATTAAAAACAAAAGTACACAAAGGAGGTTCAGAGTCTGAGTTTTTAACAAATTTAAAAAAAGTTGTATGATAAGTTCGGCACCATGGAGATGGAAGTAAATAGGTTTAATTATGTTTTGAAATCACATACCTAGTGCACGCGATGTTCTAAATTCAAATTTACTTTACCCTCAAGCGGATAAAAACGGTTTTGGCGGTCAGATATCGAATAGCAAAAATATTCTTTCCGAGATGGGGGGATGAAAAATTATTTTTGCTGTTGTCAAATTTTAAAAAAGAAACTAGTTCTTTCTTCACATTTTTATTGAACCATGTTCCGACTTTCTATACAGCCACTCAATTACAGCGCGGTGTAAAATTGAAATAACATAATGTTAAGTATTTTAAACGACTTTATTATAATTTATTTTCAACTATTTCTTTAAAATAACATAGATTTGGCCAAAATATTTACCATTTTTTAAATTATAAAAATGAAAAATAATAGCTGAATAGCTGGCCGGCCACAGAAAAAAAAAACAAAATAAGCGGGAAAGCGGCAATGCGATCTTCATTTGTTTTTTCCATTTATAGAGATTTGTATTAACTGTTAATTATATTTGTATAACACTAATTGTATACAATATTTTGATGACAGTCATCATCATCATCATCACAGCTCATATACGTCCCCACCGAGGGGCTCGAGCCTACCCTATATTAGGGTGACCAGGCCTTAGTCAACCACGCTGGCCCAGTGCGGATTGGTCGACTTCACATACATCATTGAATTTCTTCGCAGATGTATGCAGGTTGCCTCACGATGTTTTCCTTCACCGTAGGAGCGTCAGACAAATGTACGTATGAAATTCGAAACGAAAAACACATTGGTACATGGCGGGTCTCGAACCCCGACCCCCCGATTGGAAGGCAAGTGCCGAGTCCACTGCGCCACCGACGCTCTTATTTTGATTTTGATGATAATAAATATATTATATTATTATTATTATTACTGTGTTAATAATTAACACAATGAGTTCATCTGATTCAGGTATGGAGTTAACGCCTGATTTTATAAGAGAAAGCGTGCTAAAGCAGAAGTTATTGATTTATGTAACGTTTTTTCTTTAGCTAATTGATTGTTTTATTTTTACTTTCCTTGTATTCGTAATGAAAAGCACAGTGTTTACCTCGGGTTAAAGACTTATTTAGTCCCTCGAACTATTGGTGCCCTCGCTACGCTCGGGCGCCAAACATCGTCTCAGGACTAAATAAGTTACTTTCACCCCTAGGGTAACAATGTACTATTTAATCGCCGGCATTATCCGGCCATTGGATTAAAATAACCGAAAACTATTTCGTAGAAGTATATTTACAATTATGCACAAACATAATACAACGTAGGTAACAGTGATCTAAAACAGATACACTCGTTCTAAATTTAAATTTAATTTTACGGATCCACTAATACAACATTGTATAAAGCACATTGTCATTTCGAGGGGTTTCATCTTTTGCTTGTCACACGAGTTTGTTACAACTAACACGTTCTCAGCTTTCGCCTCGCGTCTAACGGAATGTACTAGAATAAAAGATTCCAGTCGCGCGCTATCTCTTTAAATTGGAATATATTTTTCTTTACTGTGACCCGCAAATAGAAAGAGCACCCACCGACTTCTAAGATTCGTATCATCCCCCACAGCTATTTGTACTGCGACACAGAAAAATTGTCTACCCTTGCATTTTCCAGCCCTATTGTAAGTCATTTGCTAAGACAGTATCCACGTTTTGAAAATTTAACTTTTTCTAATAATTATAATTTTTTAACTTTCTCAGTGGACCTGAGAAGGAGATATCATGTAAATTATGTATTAAATTGGCAACTGTACAAAATTACAACGTGCCATATTATAGTTAATTAATTATTGAGATACTTATAGAGAAAGAGCAACTATTTCAGCTTCTTTCAAGAATTTTGTTTTTTTTTTTTTTTTTTTATGGATGGCCCGGCAAATGACCTCCTCCCGCCTGATGTTAAGCGGTGAAAGAGGCCCAAATGAGTTGACAGATAGAGTAGGGACGACATCCACTCTCCTACCTGCCCGCCCCTTGCCGGCCCAAAAGATGCTTTTTCACGCCTCTTTTGAAGGAACCCATGTTGTAGGATGGAGGAAACACGTGCGCAGGTAGAGAATTCCAAGTGTGGGATGAACGACAGAAGAAGGAATCTTGGAATTTCTTGGTACGGTGTGAAAAGGAGGACACAGTGTACGGATGACTCCGAAGGCCCTTACGCGTGTTTCTGTTAAGGAATGGAGAGGGAGGGATAAGGTTAAAGAGCTCCTCAGAGCATTCCCCATGGAACATTCGGTAAAAGGCGCTAAGAGAGGCGATGTCACGACGAAGTTGTAGAGGCTCGAGGGTGTTAGTTGCCTCTACATCGCCAATTATGCGAATAGCGCGACGCTGCAATCTGTCCAGAGCATCGAGGAGGTACTGAGCGGAGCCGTCCCAAAGGTGCGAGCAATATTCCACGCAAGACCTAACCTGAGTTTTATACAACAAGCATAGTTGGTCCGGCGCAAAAAACCTACGCACCTTGTTCAGGACACCGAGTTTCCGTGAGGCAGTAGTTATGACGGATTCGATGTAGTCTCTGGGGTTCAGATCGCAGCGAATGTTCATTCCGAGCAAGGTGATGTTGCTCTGTGTGTGAAGGGTTGTGCCCTGAAGAGAAGGAAGGGGGAGGAAAGGTGACCTTTTCGCCGAGAACACGCACACCTGTGTTTTCTTAGCATTGAACTCAACAAGATTGTTGGAGCCCCATTCGGAGACGAGGTCCAGCGTCCTGTTGAGCTCAATGATAAGATTCTGCCTTTCCCTACCAATATCACCACGAGCAGCCCCCGAGGCTCCGTGATATCCCCCATGCACTGTACTGTCGTCTGCATAGCAATGTATAGCTCCCAAGGAAAGCATATCATTGATATGCAGAAGAAACAATGTGGGGGATAGAACGGAGCCTTGCGGAACACCAGCGTTCACTGCCACGAACCGCGAAGCGCAGCCGTCAACGACAACGCGAATTCTACGCTCGTGGAGGAAGCTGGCAATCCACGTACAGAACTGCGCGGGTAATCCGTATGCCGGAAGCTTGGAAAGAAGAGCCTTGTGCCAGACTCTATCAAAAGCTTTGGCGATGTCGAGACTAATAGCCACCGATTCGCCGCGCTTATCGATCGATTCACCCCATTTGTGCAAAAGGAATGCTAGAAGGTCACCTGTTGACCGTTTAGGACGAAACCCATACTGTCGGTCATTAAGTAACGAGTGACCTTCCAGGTAACGGATCAGCTGTGTATTAAGGATCCTCTCCATGATTTTACACAAAATGGAAGTGACGGCTATAGGACGATAGTTAGCCGGATCAGAACGATCTCCCTTTTTGGGAACCGGCTGGACATTGGCCTCTTTCCAAGATTTCGGCACACAATCAGCAGAGAACGACAGACGGTATAGACGCGTAAGGACCGGAGTCAACTCCGCTGCACACTTCTTAAGAACAATCGCAGGAATGCCGTCTGGTCCACTTGCTTTTCGAGTATCGATCGACTGGAGCTCCGCCCGCACATCACGCTGTCTGATACGGATATCGGGCATGGTGCTGCCACAATGGGACAGTTTCGGAGGTTGTGTACCACAGTCATCGACACGGGAATGAGCCGCAAAGAGTTTTGCCAGGAGGTCGGCTTTCTCCTGCGGCTGATGAGCAAGTGAGACATCGGTAAGTCTCAGCGGTGGCAGCGAGGGTTGGCAGAAGTTTGATTGCACAGCTTTGGCCAGGCGCCAAAAAGAACGGCTACCCGTAGGGTGCGATAGCAGTTCATGGCCCACTTGTGCAATGCGCTGAGCATCCGCTCTAATGTAAGCCCTCTTACATAACTTGGTGGCATTATTGTAGGCTGTTTTCAGTAGGCTTGTATTGGGATCCTTAGATGCTCGGCCTCTGATCCAAGCGCGGTAAGCCAGCTGTTTGTTTTCAACAGCAGAGGCGCACTCGCGATTGAACCAGAGGTTACGTCTGCCTCTACTGACGAGATTGGAATGCGGAATATAATATTCCATTCCTAGTATGATCTCGTCAGCAACAGAGGTAGCGCAGGAGTCCGGATCCATCCTATTGAAACAGCGCTGCCACCAAGGAACAGATGCGTAATAATCCCGCATACCGTCCCAATCTGCTGACGCATAGTGCCACAGACGGCGTGCTGCAACCACAGGCGACGGTCGTGACGCCTGAGGCACTGAGACGGATACCAGGCAGTGATCCGAAGATCCTAGTGGAGCTCGAACCACCACCTGATATCCGTCAGGGCGATTTGTCAACAGAAGGTCCAATAAAGAGGGCGCTTGACCGATAATATCTGGTACCCTGGTGTTCTGGGTGACCAATTGTGTCAGGTCGTGCGTGAGAGCGAATGCGTGGGCAGTCCTACCCGCATGGTCAGTTTTAGAGGAACTTAACCACAACTCGTGGTGAGCATTGAAGTCCCCTAAAAACACCAGCTCGGCGGAAGGAAATCGCTCCTGCGCGTCATCTGCCACCCGACTTAGATGTTCAAAAAGTCGAGTTGTCTCCAAGTCACCACGATGGGAACGGTAGACGCAGACGTAGACACGGCAATGAGTGCCAAAATCGACGTGTACCGCAAGGAAGGAAAAGGAAGGTTCCTCCAAACAGCGCAGGCGACGACAGCAAACGTCCGCCCGGACGAACAAGCAAACACCAGCCTTCGCCTTGAAGGACTCCTCAAGAGCGTAGCCGGGGTAATTAAGGTAGCTTGTATCGGCCGGGCAGATAATTTGCGTCTCCGTCAAAAACAGCATTGCTGGACGGGCTGTCTCGAGATGGTGGTGGACAGCTAAGAGGTTAGAGTGGAGCCCGCGGATGTTAGCGAGCCCCACCTCGAATAATGGTGTTTTGGTGGGATAATGCACCGCTGTACGACCAGTCTTAATATTTTGCGCTGCCATAATTATTGGAGTGAGAGGCTTGAAACTGAGGTGTCCTTGCTGCGCTTCGCATAGTTAATGTGTGTAGGCCTGTTTCGCCAGGGAACAGCCGACAGCTGATTTGCGCTGACCCTCCGCACGGAAGGGCCCCCGAACCCCCCCGGAAGTGGCCGCCGGGACCCACCGTCCGGTCACCAACCGGCACGACGGACCACCCCGAGATTATGCGTGGCATGGTGGGGCAGCCTCACGGACTGGTTAGGTCCGCTTGGGCCCCTGTACTATACCACGGGCGGCCAGCGGAACAGCCGTTTCTTCGGGTCTTCCTGGGCGGAGGGTCAACACAGTCAACCTGGCACTGGGTCGACGGAAGCCCGCACAAACCATACGAATCGCAGCAACGACCCCTCAAGCTCTGGCTGTGCGCAGACTGATCCCGAAACGCGGACAAAAATGGCCACTTGACGGGTTTTACATCATGCGCACGGTGGTCGCTAGCCAGTCGGGTTTTTCAAGCCCTACCACCAGAAGTTGGTCACTCGATTAGCACCACCCGGGGATCACGTGTAGGGTCTCGAGGGTAAAACCTACGGACGTGAGCGACTCCAATCCCCAAAATTGTATTCTGTTTCTGCACATGAGTCAAGAAGTCTCTATGAAAGGACACCTATGGTATGTTTTAGCAATCTCAGGGATTTCTTTTGTTTCGTTAAGGCAATTGTGTATTTATTTGTCACAAAGGAATTTAAAAAACAACACAGGAATAGTAATAGTATAATATTGTAATTGAAACAAAATAAGCTTATACAAAATACTGATCTGCAGGCCAATTATAGATCTTTCATCGTATGACATGGTATAATTTTGATAAAAAGAAGTCATGAAATGCTGCATTTCGTATTACCGATCTCCAATGATATCATCACTATATTAAATAATGAACAAATTATCAAAAATCTGACCGAAAATCGTATTTTTCGTCTTCCATTATGATATCATATGATATCATTTGCAAAACCATGAGATCGGTAATAGACCCTCTGATGTAGGTTGCTGTAGTTGAAATAAAACAATCTTTCTTGCTCTTCATTGTCCACCTGTCACGGCCTACTGCAGCGCTTACTCAGCACAAATATTTTTTCTTGTGATTAATTTTCACTAAAGACAAAATAATCTGTTTAATATATTATTTTAATTACCACACCTTTCTAGACTTATCCCAGTCATCTGTGTGGTTCCTGCTGTCTTACCTACTTTTGCCGGAATGCAGTGGCGATTGCAATGTCTGGTTTGAAGTAAAATTACTGAATTACTGTGACTAAACAATGTATCTTATGGCACAAATTGGCAACTCATACTCTGGTCGTTGTTGATATTGCACATTAGGAGTCTTACAGAAACCACGTGTACCATTTATTAGGTGACTTTAATCATTGACCAGATAAGTTATCTGCTTTTTGTAAAATATTATCTCACCCTTAAAATAAACGTAGAAATTTTTTGATAATAAACTTCCTTTCATCGTCAAATTGTCGCTGTACTTAGAAGTGAGATTTATTAATCTCACTTATACTAATAATATACAACTAACTGTAAATGAAAAACATGCAAATGAGATACTCTGGGGACTTATTTGTTATGGACACTGCTAGTGGAACACTGCTCCAAATTTTATCATAGGCACCATAAAAGCCGGTCATGCGTGAACGTTTACTTATCACAAAACTTTTATTGCTCTTTCCAGTTTTAAATTAGGTAGTTACGGGGACGTAATCCAAGGAATAATTTAATTAATGCTCTTATTATACTTTATATTCAATCGCCGATATAAATTCAACTTAAGTTCTTTGTGACTTATGGGAAAATAAGGGGATATTTGTTTATAATTACCTTAGCTTTAAATCAATTTAATCAACATTCAAATAATATTATTACGCTGCACTTTTAAATCAAAAAATTGTAACCTAGAAGTTGCCAAATACTAACATTATACATATATATGATTAAGTTAGTGTTATTGTAAAAATCTGTTACTTTGCAAAAATGTTTCCTTTTCTTGTTAGCTTCATTTTATTAAGAGCAAATAACAAAGTCAAACCGGATTTGTTTCAATTAATATCAATTCTGCTGGGACGTGAAACTCCCAAATAAGCAATAGCTGGCCATATTATGGGTGTTAGAGAGAAATATGTAATACGTGACCACGTATTAAAGTAAGTAAAAGTTACCGCCTTTGTTGCTCGTTCTTATGGAGTAAAACTAAGATAAGGGAAGAGAGCTGCCATCCGATTATCACAATTCATGCTTATAGTCATGCAATAGCAGTATTTTTAATCATTATTGATATACATTTATTATTAGTGTTTAGGAACATATGATCAATAGACACTTTAAGGCTTTTGAGATAGCTTCTAGGAAAAATAGCTACAACATTCCCGTGGGAAAATGATAAAAACCGCGAGCAAAGCTGCGGCTGAATGTTAAGTTTTTAAAAATATATTTTAACTAAAGAATTAAGTTTAAATTTTTATAAAGTAATTTAAAGATTTAGCTTTCAGTTTTTCTAGTTGATAAACTATCTCTTTTATCGGCGCCATTCCAGTGTCAAAGTGATGATTCAAACTGCTGAAACGTTAATTTCAGTATCAGCTTACAGTTGACGATAAATCTTAAGCTTAGATAAGTCAATCTTGCTAATTTGCCAGGCACAAGTCGATTGGAACCGCAACAAACAAATCTAGCAGATAGTCTGATATCTGCGCTGTCAGCAGCGTCGCCTGAGGTGCTGCGGGCATGCGGTTTCTGAGGCGGGATTGCCATCGTTGCTATGCTTGGATTAATTTCTTGCTCCAGATATTGAGGCTTGAGAATAAACTGATTGATGCATTGAGTTGAGATATGGCGATGAGGGGTTAGTATTAATTAACAAGTTTAATGCATTATTTTCGTTAATAATAACAGTTTCTGTTGCAATTTTTCGATATAGAGTTTAGTATCGAGTCTGAGTACTAATTTTATTATCAAATAAAATGTAATTAATTACTTATTTTAAAATTAATAAAGGATAAATCAAAAAGATAAAATACCTATTTTAGGTGAGGTATATCATATTAAACAAGGATAGTATTAAATTTATGAGACTACTAGCTGTTGCCTGTGACTTCGTCTGGGTGGAATGCAGTTACATAATGAGTTCGCTTATATATTCGGTTGATCGGGAGGTCCAGGGTTCGATTCCCCATTGGAGCAGAAGTTTTTCTGCTCAGTTTGGTTGGTGGTAGGGCTTCTGAGCCCGCCTTGCTAGCTACCACCATCATACTTAAGTTGGTCACCATAACAGCATTATTGTGTTTCTACAGTAAGAAGTAAGATAGCCATCTTATCAGCTGTTAACGAGTCCAGGTGAAGCTCGCTGCCACCTTTGGCCTTATCGTCACATACCATCAGGCGAGATAATAGCCATGCAAGGGATTTGCTGACGAATGAAAGAATCATGTGTTCCCAACGGAGTTTATTAAAATATCGGGAAGAAAGTAGCTTATGTCCTTCCTCCGAGCTTAAGCCATCTCTATACCAAATTAGACAGAGCTACTTTCGAATTTATAATATTAATTAGGAGATGTTGGGAGTAACATGTGGCGTTGGGTTAATTTTTATTAGATTGCAATATCTACACAGCTAGTGAAGCCTTGCTTTATAAATATACCTACGTATATGCACCTACATACGCCAAACTTAACAAATATTACGCAATTTAGATTTTTTTGTTATCTTTATCTTATTTTATGATAATTTAATGAAAAAGTGTTTCCCCACTGTGTCCTTTTTAAATTATTCATACTATTTTAGTGCGTCGGTAGTTATTATTGACATAATGATTATGATACTTTCAAGTGATATTATAAGTGTTACTACATCCACAAAAAGGCGAATGGCGGCAAGTTCCATGACAGAAACTTCCTTTTTTCACTTTTTCCACTTCCTTATTTAAAGTTTCAAATATATATATATAAAGGAACTTGATTTTTTTTTTATTTCACAAGGATAACAGTGTCTGGCAAAGAACGAAGCTTTTTTAAATATGACAGCGAAAGGGATTTACGTCGGACGATCTTCATAAAACTCAACTCAATGAGACTCAATGGATGAAAAGACTACCCCACCTCCTTCCCTTTCTTACATTGTACCCGAAATAATGTTAAATATTTCGTTCTCACAATCATCACGATAATAATGAACTCACTTCCAACACGACATTGAACACAAGAATTAAGTTTTACTTTGAGCTTAACGATAATTATCTATCCCTCATTAAGTATCCCTTTGGCAAGCTGTAAATACTCGTATGAGTAAAAAAAGTCTTAACATCACCGCGTCCAGAGCTATGCGATGTTCTTTGTAAAGAATTTCTTAGGCAAAGGCTACACCGGAGGCTTAGAGGTTAGTTAGGAGGCTGGCTAAGTGGTCAAAATGCTTCGATAAATAGCGGCCACACTGGCAGGGCCTGGTGATCTGAAATGTATTCATAGACATTGTATTATGTTGTAGTAAAACGTCTCTCTTAAATTTCTCTAGAAAATTGCTTCTTAATTTCGAAGTAATCGAACATGTTGAGTACATGATATTAATATGTTGAGGTCTACTCAAAAAGAATTTGAAATTGTACGAGTATACAAAAACGTAAAATATAATTATAATATAACTGTAAAACAATTGTAAAATAATAATAGCACACTTCGTCGGTATTTAATTCGTTGGTTACTTCTTTGCCACAATTTTTAACACACCTACATTTTTATGTAACGTGTGGGAAGGAGTCCACAATGGTTCTCTTTTTATAAACAGAGGCTATTCTCAATCAATTCCTGCACAACGCATCCTAGTAATCCAAGCAAATAACCCACGTGTCCGTTTGCCTCGCTAACCGCTAAGCTGCTATCGAGGTGTCAAGCGTCCCACTAGGCGAGCGGTGAGGCCGCGCGCATAGCACGTAGTGGATTGCTTCACTAAGTTGAGTAATCTAAGCGACCAACTAACCTCTTGCCGCTAAGCGTGCCACCTGCGGTGTGGCTGTGGCCTTACTGCATCTCAGACTTCAACGTCGTAATCATATCGGCTACCCTTGGAACAAGCTCAGTCTTCTGAAGCTTGATCCATACATTTTCGTGCCGTGCCCGGGACGTGGTCGGGACGTGTTCCGTCAGTAGCTTAAAAAAATATCATTGCGTACTTTTTATATAAACTCATTCACACACGTCCGTGTCCGGGCTGGCGACGGAGCTTTAGTGCCCGAGCCGGCACCGTGACGTGCGCCCGTTCACCGATATTACCGGTGCACGTCAGGGTTTTATAAAAAAAATGAATGATGAGTTATTAATAGAAGCGGTATGCATCTCTTCCATATTAAACATAATGCATGTTGTTTTCCGTAAATGGTGATTGAGGGGTACATATTGAAGACGGTGGCCCTGACGTGACACGGATTACCAGTCGTACTACGGACACGGCCCCGTTACGTCCCGGGCACGGCCCTGATGTGTGTGGATAGATCCTTAAGCGTGGACAACTCGAAAGTCGCGTTCAGGCCAGCCTACACCGCGCTTTTGCTTATTGTGACCATATCCTTATCCTTCCTTCGTATATTTCCTTTTCAGCCCTTTCTTTGTTCCCCTTGTTTTTGAAATTTGTAGCCGAAAGGGCGACGTAGCATCGTCGTAACGCTAGGCCGGAGCCGTAGCCGATTCAATATGATGCCGTTTAGTGTTGATCCGCTCCAGTCAAATTGCTTACTCTCTAAGTCTATAAATTAAGTTTTTTTTTTGTTTCAAAATCACCGTAACGCGCCTAGCGAGGATTCCCTGGAAATCTACTCATGCATGGCGGTTGCTTAACTGTAAGGTAAAATAATGAATAACTGCACAGCTTTTAATGTCGCTTACGCGCTGTGATCGAACTAACGTGACTATTTACTACGCTTTAATGAATTTTTGAAAAAACTAGATTACAAAATAAAAAAATGTATTTTTCACCATTTTTTAGATGATAAAAATGCACGTCCACTACCAACGAAAACATTATCGCATAAAATGCGATAATATTTTCCGATTCACAGCTGTTTTAAAATATTGAACAGAGTGACCTGATGGTAAGTAATTACCGTCGCCCATGGACACCCGCAACCCCAGAAGAGTTACAAGTGCGTTGCCGGCCTTTGAGGTGGGAATACGCTCTTTTTTTGAAAGTTTGAAGGTCGTATCGGTCCGGAAATGTATGAAATGTTTCTATGTTTAACAATGTTTAGATAATATGTTCAACAATATTGTATATGAAATAGCTTTTGCCCGCGATTTCGTCCACGTAGAAATCCTTTATCCCCCGAATTCTCCCCCCCCCCACCCTTTTTACACCCCATATTCTTCCTACACCTCAAACTATCTCCATACCAAATTTTATTCAAATCGGTTTAGCGGTTATTGATTCCCCATACAAACTTCCACCCCCCTTTTCTCCCCCTTAAGGGGTAATTTCTGCAATAAAAGCTATCCCATGTCCGTTTCTTGGTTCTAAGCTACCTCCCTACCAATTTTCAGCCTAATCGGTTCAGCCGTTCTTGAGTTATAAATAGTGTAACTAATACGACTTTCTTTTTATGTATATAAAAGAACAATACAACTGTACCGTCACAAATATAAAACATACAGCTCTAAAATATACAGGGTGTAACTGAACACCCCAATAACATTTAAGGGTATGTATCCATCAGAAGTAGAGATTCTGTAGGAAAAATATTAGGGCTAACAAACCAACTTTGTTTTCCCATACAAACTAAATAAATTATTTTTTGGTATTAAGTGCCGACAACCCTACGTAAGCGTACGAGGAATACTACGCTCACGTCATACAAACTAAATAAATTATTATTTGGTATTAAGTGCCGACAGCCCCACGTAAGCGTAGGAGGAATACTACGCTCACGTCTGTCACGTGTCATTTTGTGTTTAAATTTCTTTTGTGTTAAGAGCTGATTATGGTTGTCACTTGAAAGTTTTTGCTTTCAGTTTAAAATCAAATAACTCTGAAAGTATTGGGGTTCCAGGTCTCAGACAAGCACCGAAGGTCCATTTAGTATCTAACTTATATGCCCCTTAAATGTTATTGGGGTGTTCAGTTACACCCGGTATATAAGGTTAGAGAATCTTTATTTCTCACAAGAATTTACAATTCACTTATGCAAGAAACTTATACAAAAACAATAAATACTAAATACTAAACGAGCGTACCTATTAAAATAGACGTGTACAGGGTATTTGTAAATTATTTGTCTCCAGCTAAGTTGACCACTCGCAGTAGAATACCCTCGCACAAAAGTTGTTCGCCGCCGACTTAAAGGATAGCGGTGCAGCTAGAAGCGGCACGCGGGTTCACGTAAGATGGATCGTAGGTAAACTTATAAGTTTATAAAAGAGATTTATTTTGTTATTTTTTGTTATTTAGTCTAAGGAATTATTACATTTAAACATATTTATATAGGTATAGTATATTTAATTGTAAATATTAGCTTATATCTTTAATAGTTATTTACATATCGGGTATAAGTGACGGTGTGCCTTTTCTTTTAACAGTGAGTTCAGACCTTGACCCTAATTTGAAAATTACTTAAATTTTCTCCCGGAAAATTCATAAATTTTACAATTTATTTTTATTATTTTGAAAAATTTGTGGTGTAAGGCGCATAACACATTGTACCGGACACCGCTGCGGTGTACGGAGGGACGAAAACCGCATGCGGTTGCGGCGGCACGGCACCGTGCCACCGTACGGTTTGCTCCGTATCACCGTCCGGAGCTGCGGTGCACGACGATGCCCCGCATCACCGCATTATCTATGTTGAGATCTATTATGCGTATGCACGTCCTTTCTACGCAAAAATCCGTACGATACTGCGGCACAGTGTGGCATACCCCGCGGACCGCACCGCATCACCGTCCGGGAGTGCGGTGCCGTCGCGCGCGCCGCACAACCGTACGGTGATGCGGTGCGAGTGTGTTATACCCTGCGGTTTTTGTATACAAATTAAGATTCTCCAGTCAAAATTAAAAACCGCAGCACCGCACACCGTAGCGGTGTCAGGTGCAATGTGTTATGCGCCTAAGATAACTAAGTTAACGTTCACAAATCATATTCTGTCAAAAATTTGCTTCGCAATGTAAATTGTATAACATTTCCATCATACTGCGCGCGGAATCAGCTGTTTAGGTCATCGAACGTCAACGCACCGGTGTGAGCGGAACAAAAAATAAAAATGAAAACTCAAACTTTTTTCACTTTACCAGATTTTTCGGGAAATATAAACATCGGTAAACAAATATTAATATTGGTCTGAACTCACTGTTAAAAGAAAAGGGACACCGTCACTTATACCCGGTATATATTTTAGAGCTGTATGTTTTATATTTGTGGCGGTACAGTAAATTGAAATTGTTCGAAAGCGGGAAAGTAGCGCCTTAAGACTGGTTGACGGCAAAGTGATTTGAAAAGCGATGACGATGCGTTTCCGAGCTTATATGTGTAACATAACTCTTACGTTACGTTTAAAATATTTCCATACAAGCATTGCGTTCATGCAAGTATTCGGAAACTTGTGTTACGTCATGTCGTAGAGCACGCTATCGTTTCTAAGCACTACCTACGAATTGAAGACAATGTGCAATGCATACGAAGCTTAAGCCGATGCGAATTCAAGATGTGCAGCGTAATCGGATACGCAGCAAAATATTTGGGTGTATTTAGCTTGTGAGCATTTAGTTATTAACGTGGTTTTGTGGCTTCAAATAATTATTCTCTTGATGAATCATCATATAAAAATTAAAGCTTAATTGTCAGTGTCTAAACTCTTTAACAAAGCTGTAAGTATTAATTAAATAGAAACTCCTAGACACTTAGCTATATTTGTAAAGTATGCTGATGAAATAAATAACTTGAATTTCAACTTTGAATCTATACTAATATTATAAAGAGGAATGATTTGTATGTTTGTATTGAATAGGCTCCGAAACTACTGAACCGATTTGAAAAATTCTTTCACTAGTAGAATGCTACAATATCACTGAGTAACATAGGCTATAGAATAATTTCCTACGGGAAAATATAGAATTCCCATGGAAAAACAAAGATAACGCGGGCGAAGCTGCGAGCGGAAAGCTAGTATATTATATTTTTGACTGCATTTTCTTAAAAAACATTAAATACGCTGAAATATGAATGAACTAATAGAAGATTTTATAAACTCGGTGAAGATTCGAACCTGCATCTTCAACATACTGTGTTAACGCCGTGATCAGAGGGCCTATTACCGATCTCATGGTTTTGCAAATGATATCATATGATATCATAGTGCAAAACGAAAAATACGATTTCCGCTCAGACTCTTGATCATTTGTTCATTATTTAATGATGACATCATTGAAATTATGCCATAGTGATGATATCATTGGAGATCGGTAATACGAAATGCAGCATTTCATGACCTCTTTTTTTCAAATTTATACCATGTCATACGATGAAAGATCCATAATTGGCCTGCAGTTAAGTCACTGAAGATTTCTCCTGCTCGAATCTCGCCCAAGGTGAAAAAATATATTTTTTTTGTATTGTATGCTCCTAGACACTTGCCTATATTTGTAAACTATGTTGATGAAATAAACAATTTTAATTTGAATTTCGAATAGTTTTCATGTGTGACTGCATTTTCTTTAGAAATGTTAAATACGCCGAAATATAAGTAAACCAGTAAATATATTTTTTAACTCAGTCAGGATTTGAATCTGCATCTTCAACATACCATGTTGACGTAGTGACCAATTAGGTCACCGAGGACTGCTCCTGCCCGAATCCCGCCGAGGTGAAAAAATCTATACAAATAAATAAAATTGAAGTGTCTGTTTGTAATGTCAAAATAACAAGTTTTTACTAAATGGGTATGAATGTATATCGGGTACCAATAACAAAAACAATTTAAAAAATGTTTGTCTGTCTGTCTGTCTGTTTGTTCCCGCTAATCTCCGAAACGGCTGGACCGATTTTGACGGGACTTTTCACTAATATATAGCTAATTATATAAATTATAATAACATAGGCTACTTTTTATCAACTTCAACAAAAGTTACTATTTCACGCGGACGAAGTTGCGGGCACAGCTAGTTATTGAATAAATAATACTATTTTTTTGAGACCTGAGCAAAAAACCAAAAATCCAGCTTTATGACCATTAATGGCTGTCTTTTGATTTATATAAAAATATAATAAGAAGACAGAAATGAATACCAGCTAACACAAGACCACGACGGTCTTTCGGGTATGCTTGTACATAACTCTCGATAAGGCTAACACGACGTAACACGTAAGTTTTGTATAGTTACAACATTTATTTGTAGCAAAATGGTTTTCGAGCTGCATGTAGATACCGAATCCAAAGAGATTTGTGCATCCACGCAGCCTAAGCGCAGGGGACGTGCGCCTAACAATAACAGTGCGACGTGCTGGGTTGGTTTCCCGTATTCGTGTTCGGTGGCTCTATCATAACACGTATCTGTGCGAGGCGGACGCAAACTACGCCTAAATAACCAAACACTGGTAAGTATACAATAGTTTGCCGTTTAACCTGTTGTCGTATGCAGATTTTGTTGCGAAAAAAATTTCCTTTGTTGCATTATGTACTTAAAATAAATAATATGTTCACGCGCTAAGCTCTTTAAAATAAGATATTTATTTTCTTTTTATTAAAGCAACAAAATTAATAGATATTATATGAAAAAGTCGGTAGAGCGTCGGTGGCGCAGTGAACTCGGCACTTGCCTTCCAATCGGGGGGTCGGGGTTCGAGACCCGCCATGTACCAATGTGTTTTTCGTTTCGAATTTCATATGTACATTTGTCTGACGCTCCTACGGTGAAGGAAAACATCGTGAGGCAATCTGCATACATCTGCGAAGAAATTCAATGATGTATGTGAAGTCGACCAATCCGCACTGGGCCAGCGTGGTTGACTAAGGCCTAATCACCCTACGTAGGGTAGGCTCGAGCCCCTCGGTGGGGACGTATATGGGCTGTGATGATGATATGAAAAAGTCACCCGCCGCGTCTGCCTGTATGTTCGAGATGATTTGCAAAAAACTACCAAACGGATTTTCATGTGATTTTCACCATCAGTTAGAGAACTTATTTCTAATGTTCATAAAATAGTTATATAATTCATATTCTTTTTCTGCACCACCCTAAGGTTGATTAGAAGAAATATTGCCTCAGGCATTAAGTACACCTATGTACCAAAATTAGAAATACATAAACAATGAAATCTGATTTTGTTCTAAGATCTGGAAGAAAACCCCGTGATGCCATAAATCTATGTGTTAACTTACAATAACCATTGCTTTAAAAATTACCTTATACTTACGAAGCTTTTTTATCTAAATCAGTAATAATACGTACTTATATCTAAATATAAATTTATGATATTATTTTGGATTATAAATATTTTCGTATGTTTTATGTATACAAGGTTATTTTTTAATTATGACAAAAATTTTTGTGTGCTTGTTCCAAAAAAAAAACAGCTGTTCCATACATTTAGGTTCAGTGAATGTTGAACATTTGTATGGAACAGCTGATTTTTTTTTGCGATTTCGAAGTTGGTCCCATAGTGAAAGTTGTTCAGTTTGCTTGTCTGAACAAGCACACAAAATTTTTGTCATAACTAAAAAATAAACTTGTATATTTATGTTTATATTTTCAAATACTCGCAGAATAGATAATTAAATGTATTAAAAATGTTCCATGGAGTGTGGTAATATATGTCACATTTTAATCTAATTCATACTCGACGCAACAAGCTGATGCGAAAATTGTTAGCTTATAATGCTGACAATTTTCGCATCAGCAATACATATTTCTATTTATTGAGTTCGCTAAAAAACTTCATTGTTGCCCTACCCACAACCTCGATTGAAAGAGAGTTATTGAGTACGCAAAAGTTTCATCCATTCTTCATTTCTACTAACAGCTGTTTCAGGCATTGTCCGAACCTGCGTTAGGTATGACTTTTAACGTAATGTGTGTAGACTGCATGAAGTACCCACCACTAGATCAGCCTTTTTAGGGTTCCGTAGCCAAATGAAACCCTTATAGATTCGCCATGTCTGTCTGTCTGTCCGTCCGTATGTCACAGCCACTTTTCTCCGAAACTATAAGAACTACACTGTTGAAACTTGGTGAGTAGATGTATTCTGTGAATCGCATTAAGATTTTCACACAAAAATAGAAAAAAGCAATAAATTTTGGGGGTTCCCCATACATAAAAGTGAAACTCAACATTTTTTTTCATCAAACCCGTGTTTGGGTATATCAATATGATTTTTTAAGACCTATCCATAGATACCCCTATGGATAGGTGTTAAAAAATCATATTAAGGTTTCTAATATCATTTTTTTCTAAACTGAATAGTTTGCGCGAGAGACACGTCCAAAGCCCCCCCCCCCCCCCTGTAACTTCTAAAATAAGATAATTATAAAACTAAAAATCATCACCCATATCGTTAACTTTTCCCTCCTAACTGGCACCTTTCCTTCTCTTTGGCGTAAAGCTTTAATCCGTCCGCTACCGAAAACATCAAATCCTTCCAAACTTAATGAATTCCGTCCTATTTCCATTCTTCCCTTTCTTTCCAAAGTACTTGAGGCCTGTTCATAAGCTGTTATCTAAATTTATCTTTGAGAATGCTCTATTAAGTGAGTATCAGTCAGGATTTAGGCCAGGCCACAGTACTACATCTGCCCTTCTCAAAGTGACTGGTGATATTAGGTTGGGAATTGAGGCCACAAACGCCACTGTTTTAGTCTTAATAGATTTTTCAAATGCATTTAATGCCGTAAATCACGAAATCCTTCTGGCTATTTTATCTAGTCTTGCGATCTCTGACGAGGCGTTGAAGTGGTTCTCATCTTATCTTCAGGGACGCCAACAATCGGTTCTTTATGACGATCTGTCATCTTCTTGGTGTTACCTAGATTCTGGTGTTCCTCAAGGCGGCATTGTTTCTCCTCTTCTATTTTATATATTTATAAACTTTCTCACGCACAAACTTCGCTGTTCGTATCATCTCTACGCAGACGACTTGCAGCTTTACTGTCGGGCAAAAGTGGACACCTTGAACGATGCCATCGACAGATTGAATTTGGACTTGCAAACCATTGGAGAATGGTCTGAACAGTTCGGAATTACTGTCAATTCTTCCAAGTGCCAAGCTTTGATTGTTGGAAGCTCTCGTGTAATGTCTAATCCATCACTAACGACGTAAAAGATCTTGGCTTACGTATTGATTTCACCTTATCTTGGCAAACCCACGTGACTAATGTCTGTAGGAAGGTCACTGGTATGTTACGATCTCTATACAGGCTTAAGAATTTTCTTCCACCTAAAACAGAAACTATGATTATCCAGACCCTTATTTTCCCTTTAATCGACTATGGTGATGTGTGCTATCTCGACCTGAATGCAGATCTTCTCAATAAACTTGATCGACTTCTAAATAACTGCATTCGATTCGTTTTTAATCTTCGTAAATATAACCATGTATCTACTCATCGTCAAACCTTAAAATGGTTGCCTATACGATAGCGAAGAAAGATGAGATGCCTAACAACTCTGTTTTCTCTTCTACATTCCTCTCATTTCCCGCCTTATTTAAAATCTCAGTTTCAATACTTGAGTACTTGCCATGAAAAAAACCTTCGCTTGTCCTTCAATCGACTGCTCAAATGTCCATCTCATCACTCTGATATTCTCCATTCTTCATTCTTTGTGCAGACGATTCTTTTCTGGAATACTCTCCCTCTCGCAATTAGAATGGCCTCCAGCTTGTATGCATTCAAGAGGGGGCTACGGAGGCTGCTATCAGAAGACCATCGATAATTTGAATTTCGAAAAGAACCTTCCCTTTATTTTTATCTCTTGAGTCACCAGCAATCTCTCTATTTAGCAATAGATATTTATATATACTTATATATTATATATATTCGTATATGTTTATATTGTATATTGTAATATTTTATACTAATTACTATTTATTTATATATTAATATAAATAGTTAACATTTATTATATTTATAACTTTAAATTGATTTGCGTATTTTTTTAGTTGTTTATTGTTTCGAATAATGTTGTTTCTTTTAACATCTACCTTGTATTCTCTGAATCACCCCAAGGTCGACTGGCAGAGAATGCCCATGGCATTAAGTCCGCCTTTGTACACAGTACATGAAGAATAAATAGATAAAATAAATATATGATGTACATTACCATACAAACTTCCACCGAAAATTGGTTTGAACGAGATCTAGTAAGTAGTTTTTTTTATTCGTCATAAATCCTACGGAACCCTTCATGGGCGAGTCCGACTCGCGCTTGGCGGTTTTTTTTTATTTAATAATGTTGACTCCACATACTCTTGCTCCGTGTTCTTTTTAACTTAGAATAATAGAGTAATTAATATAAGATCTAATCTAGTTAAAACTTATTTCTGTGCATAGGTATTTATTAACAATATAAATGTAGGTACTTTTATACATACATTTTACTTGCATACCAAAATATTTATTAAATTAATATACATATTTTTATTGTTTGGGTGTAACGAAGTTGAAACATATGACTTTAATTTGCTTTTTAAGTGTACAGCCTGAAGAATACGCAAGTGTCACAGATTTTTTTCTTGTATGAGAAAGATTTTATCAATGTCCAATCTTCTATGTCTGTGTTTGTAGTAAGAAGATTTGAGTCCTTCCAGTTCGTGGCAGAAATTCTAACCAAGTAAGCCTCCAGTAGTATGTAAGTCAAAGTTGTTACCACATACAACAGGAAAGCTCGTGGTCTTCATCTCATCTGATGGTAAGTTAATAAGAGGCCGATAAATGGAAGCGAGCACCACCTGGACTCCTAAGCAAGCGAGGAACTGGCTATCTTACCTCTAATTGTCAGAACACCACAATGTGATTAACATTGTGATTATGGCGACAAACTTAGGTAAAAGAGTTATAGCTAGCCAGGCGGGCTTAAAAGTCCTACCACTAACCAAGCCAAGCAGAAAAACTTCTACCCCCATGGAGAACCTAGACCACGGAGGCGGATAAAGATAGAAGACATATTTAATAATCTTAATAGAATCCGCCTTTTAAGAAATTGGTCTGTTCTCTTTTTGTCGTCTTTTTTTAACGTTGTTTCTTATGAAATATGGTTGTTTGTGATTTGCATATGATTTTAAAATAACTTTATAGAGATTAGATTACTCCAAATATTTATAATAATTATTATGTTTCCTTTTGTGTTTTTGGTTTTTAAATTAGGCATTCTTAAACTTTAAATTAATGATTTTAGGTAATTGAAGATAATGCTATTCGTTAAATAATGAATAATGAAAATAATGTTTGTCGATCAAAATTGTTGTGATTTCATATTTATTTTGTGTGAACCGGCACGTAATTCGAAAGTTTAGCAATCACAGATTTTTCAATTTTGTCGTATTATAAAAATAAATGAGCACTATGAAACACAACAACCTATCACAATATTAATATTTCGTGTAATGGTGCTATGGGATTAAATACAAATTATCGTCAACCTGCTAAATATTTAAATTCTTTGGCTGCACAAATTATCTGTTGATTGAAAAGTTAGCACTAAAGAAAACGCATTACATTGTGAAACATTCATAAAATCTGATTTATTTTCATTGGTTTGGACGCAGCCTCTCACCTAAACTTACTGCAAACAGTGGGTTGCTTTTGAGACTAGCATTAAGTCAAACTTTTAGACGGGATATTGAACTTTATGTTAAGGCCAAGTGACATTTCCGAACACCTAAAGAAAGTGTAATATTTATGTTCGAACAGCAGCTGTGTAGACTACACATAATAATGAATTAATGCGAGGTCTGTTCATAAAATTAACTGTTTCACGAGGTTGCTTATTGCATGGTAATGTAATTGATTATTGCTTTGCTTCAATTGTCAGGTCCGCCAAAGTGAACACTATTATTTACATTTAATTAGAACTTTGAAATACTGGATCATTCATTTAAAATTTATTATTGAGTCATTTTTAATATTCTATACGGTTATTCTGTTTCTTTGTTTTTTTTTCAGTCTCCGGTAATATTCATTTCTTCGCATCTAAAGATTAAACATTAATCTTTTCATCCGATTATGAACCGAACTGGCTTGGCCTAAGGTTGGTGAACTAATTCTGAGTGGTCTTAAATTTACCATCGAGGATATTATGTAATATTCATTGTATACAAATAGATAAAGATTTCTCTTCCAGTCAACCCTAGAAGTCTTACATAACGTTATTTTGAAATTAAATTATAAACAATGCTATGTTGCGATATCATTTTTAATCCTCTTTTACTTGCCACTCTTAGTGAATCATAAGAAATCTCAATATTCTTTTCGCAATCAATTGAACGATTTTCATTTCCTATAAGTAAAATATGAAATCAGATATGAATTCTGAATCCGATGAATCGAAATTGATGCAACTACTGTTTCTATTGAACGAAACAATGAAGAATTGTAGATATAAAACATCGTAGAAAGTTTTCTGTGAAATGAGTTCCGATATTACGAGTACAAAAAAGGGTGTTTTAATAGATACCTAGTTCAAAACAGGACAAGTGTTCATCCCCAAATAAGCCACTTATTAGCACTACCCCGAGCGTCCATGCGATACTAAACACCAGAAGGAGTCATCAAAGTGTTCAAACAACGGAACGCTGTGTTGCGATCACAGGGAGCGGACAAACAATGGTTTAGCTGTAACGCCTCATCAGCCAGCGCCTGGCAGGTGACAACGCTGCACCTGAATAATAGCCAAAAGGATTTCCAACATCGTGGGAACCTTTGCACTAAATTGGATTCTGTCGGTGCGAATTTAACCTTTTTAATTTGATGTGCGTCGTGTTCTGATATGTTATGCATTTTTTGAATTTGAGGCGAAGATTTTGAAAAAAAATGTCCTCGTTTTGACGGGCGCTTCCCAGAAGGATTTTTCCTCTCGAGGTCGTATTTTGTTGTTAAATATGACTATGAGCTATTGTTAGGGGTCTGTTTAATAATGATTTGTTTCATAAGTGAATTTGTGAATATTTTGTATTTGCAGAGGTATGCGATATTGGTAACACATGGAACTTGCCCTCAAGTTGTACCATAAAAACGGCAGACCCCATTGCGCTCACTCACTCACCCTTTTTATGAGTCTTTTTATTAGTCACACAGTGTCTCTTATACTATAGAGAGTATAAATAAAAAATAGCTTTATTTCTAAAATCATTAGGGTTGCGTACCTCGAAAGGAAAAAACGGAACCCTTATAGGATCACTTTGTTGTCCGCCTGTCCGGCTGTCTGTCTGTCAAGACCCTTTTTCTCAGGAACGCGTGAAGGTATCAAACTGAAATTTATATCAAATACTCAGGTCTACTGTCCCTTGGAGCTGTGAAAAATCAAACTTCTAAGCCAACGTAATCAAAAGATACAGCCGTTTATGCCGCAAATTTCCGCAAATTTTCGACACTCGCAAGGGAATCAAAACCTACAAGGTACTTCCCGTAAATGAAGAATCCTGAAATTTGGTACGAAGTAACGTCTTATAGCACAGATAAAGGAAAAATTGCGATAACCGTAAATTTTTAGTTACATCATATAATAAAAATATATGGGTGAACTTTTACTTATATACCTACAGGTTTGTCCGGAACCCTCGGTGCGCGAGTCCGACTCGCACTTGGCCGGTTTTTTTTAACAATAATTACGCCGAGACTTCCTCCCAGTGAGTTATCAAAGATACTCGTGTTGGGAATGACTCGCTACTTCCCCTTTGGGTTACAAAAATGTCATTAAATAGGTTACACAAGCTTATTATACTTAATAAAAAAATAAAAAATATGTATATGTATAAAAATGTGTTTTTTTATCTAAGTATATGAGGGTGTATATGTGTGTGTGTGTGTATGTGTGAGAGAGAGCATTTGTCCATATGAGGTTGTGTGTGTGTGTGTGTGTGTGTGTTCGTGTGAGCGGATGTGTGACTGCCTGTTTGTGGCTATGTGTATATGCAAAGTAACTCTTTTACTGTTCGCTTTTGCTTTTTTAAGTATAAAGAGAGAGCGCATTTCTTGTAATAGAACAAATTTTACAAATAATATGTATTTTTTATAATTTTTAACGGTCTCACTATGCTTAACGTGGACGCAGATCAAAGAAATGTGCGGTTCATGTACTGCTGAAAATATGGTACTGCAGTATTGTGGATATTTTCGAGTGAATTTATTGTGATATTTTTGTTAGACATATTATTATGTAAAATAAAAAATACATGTCCAATGTCCATGTACTTTTAATGAACTATATATTCATCAGTTTTGCGCACTGACTTCAAAATAAAATCTGAATAAGAAACTGTAGACCGGCCCGCGATGAATTTATTTTCGAGTTGTTCCTGGTGGGGTTCTTGTGGCAAATATCATATTGGGTGCCTACATGAATTGAAATTGAAATAATTACCAAAACTTTAAAAGTGCTATTAATAATTACTTTATAATCTGTCAAAAAAATAACACATTTTATTACCTATTCTTTTTTATACAACTAAACCGGCAAACAAGCAAACTGTCCACCTGATGGTAAGTGGCAACAGCCACCTAAAGTACATGTGTCTCCTGTGACATTCGCAACTTTGTAACTCCCAAAAGAATCAGTGTACGTTGCCAACCTGTGACATAAAATGTAACGACACGGTACACGGTAATCACTGCCATATCTTACCCTTCAAACCGAAAAATAGCAATGCAAGAACTGCTGCTTCGCGGCAGAAATTGGTAAGACGGAGGTTCCCAAGCAGTCGACCCTGTTACAGAGTCTCCCTCCGGTTCGACCCAATACTTAAATTGTATCTTATGTTCATTTACTAGGACATTTGTCTATTTGATTGTTAGAGACGGGCTTTAAACCTATTTGTGGCAATCACGTCAGCTTATCAGATCGAACTGTGGCAAAACAAATCTGCAGCACGTAGTCCATCGATCCAGGATTAGTAACAATATGTAAACAATGATTCGGCCGGGCGTCGTCGAAACGCTTCATCAGAGCCTTGAAAACGATCTGCACCGCCCAGCTATTGTGGCTTTTGCTGTTGAGTCAGTAGGCGGACAATTACACCGAATTGTGTAGTTTACATTTGTAAAACTATTCCATGTTTTAAACTAAAGACGAGTTTGGTAGATTTATGTATATAAGTAACCAACACTCTAGTATCTAATTGCATATGATCACAAATTTTTACATTCAATAAAAAGACGGGAATTTCTTAATGATGCTTAGTGTGCAGTAGAAAGTCTTTTCAGGACAACAAGACTGTAACATCAACTATTCTGGTTGCGTGGTTATTTGATCCACAATTCATACATATCAACATTATAGTATTTGTAGGGTTCCATATCATTAAAGGCAAAAACGAAAACCTTATAAGATCAACTTGTTGTCCTTCTGTCTGTCTGTATTTCAGTCAAGATCCTTTTTCTCAGAATTGCCTATTAAAAAATCAAACAGAAATTTATATAAAATGCTCGGGTCTATGATCTCTTTCAAAAAAATCAAACTTGTAAGTCAACTTGTGATGAAAAGATATTATGGTTTATGTCGCAAATTTTGCGATTTCATAGGGAATCAAAACTTATAGGGTACCTCCCGTTTGACCTAGAAATATGAAATTTCTTTAACATATTTACGTTGCTCAGCTAGTAAAGCTTGTAGTTTTTTTTTATTCATTAAGTAGTTGTGTACGCGAACTACGTTTCGCCTTATAAAAGACTTCAACTTGTTCTTAGTTATATCTTCTATACTTTTCCCGGTTCAGCAACATTTTTCATTGATTATCCTCTCCTATTGATCGTAGCGTGATATTACATAGCCTAAAGCCTTCCTCGATAAATGGACTATCCAACACAAAAATATTTTTCAATTCGGACCAATAGTTCTAGAGTAGTTAGATTAGCGCGTTCAATCAAACAAACCCTTCAGCTTTATAAGGGAAAATTTTTGAAACTGCTTTTTTGGCGTCATTTCAGTGGCGCAACTTTTTTTTTACTTTTCAACCAAATTATACTTTTTATATTACACATTACGGTATCATGAATCTAATAACTTGTAAGGCCCACTTTAGAATGTAATGGTTTTGGAGAAATACATATTTCTTAATTTTGCGCCACCGAAAAGATGATTGTTACCACTGAAATTACTACGTACGTACATAGTACGTACTCATAGAAATTTGTTTTTATATTAACGAAATAAAATACGGTATTGTTTTTTTTTTATGAAAAAATCAAAAATAGTTTAAGCGTGAAACTTGATAATGATCATTATATAAAAATTAGTTTAAGCAACGACGATAATATAGGACAAGATAATACTTAGGAAACTTCTTATAAAAATACACAAGAACAATTTTTTTTTATCTAAATAGCATTTAAACAATTGTCAGTTTAGAATATGGCACATTAAATAGGAGCATTAGGAATATGACCGATCAGGAATATGACGAATCAGGAACAAATCGATAAAACTAGTGAGATCACATTGTGCAACCAGACTCAAATCAGCAGTCTAAAAAGCTCTAAGAAATACTTAAAAAATATTCTCATCATCAGAATCCCAATTTTTTAGCAAAATTAGTAAGTATAGCCTTGCTAGTTGATGGAGTTATATTTGCTTCATCAACTGACACCCAGATACTGTCATCTGAATCGATAGCTAAATTATTATAGGAAGAATCTTTCTCTCTGTCTTCCGTTTGTAGTATCTATCTCTATCTTCTTTTTTAATTTCTCGTGTTGTATAGGATTATTTCGTAACCTCGCCTTTCTTTCTCGTTGTGCAATTCTCTTTTTTTCTAGCCGATAATCTCTGCTCTGACGTCCCATTTTTTTAAAAACCTTTAACATAAAACCATAAAGAAAATACTAAGACTGCTAAGATCAAACTACTCACAAACATAAATTGTATTTTATGTTTATAAAATATAATTTAGGTATTTAAATGAATTTAAAGTCTATATAAGACATTTAAAGTAAAATGTACATAGTCGAGTTGGGAGAACATATCAGGCGAAATGTGGGTTTTAACAACTCTGCCTACCTCTTTTCAGGGATATAAGCGTGATGATATAATGATCACGCACCCGATTTGTAGGTGCATGATGAAGATATGTAATATAATAATATTTGATATGGTACACGGGGCCCATATAGTAATAAATTTTAATGATAAATATGAACATTCATCATTACGGTGGCGCATTCGCTATTTCGGTGGGCAGATACGCCACCGAAACTATGCCACGGAAATGATGACAAAATTATTTTTTGTGATGATAACAAAATTACGTTATGACTATTAATGAAATTGGCAGGTCGTTATAACATAGTACGTATCTACAAAATACTGATTTCGACATATTTTATGTCTTTCTATTAATTAACTAAAGCATGCCACCGAACTTACCGCTCACCTTGACCAAAACACATAATGTGAAAAACTTACCTCGCTAGACTATGAAAAATTGTGTACGCGCCGGCCTTTTTCAACACAAGTTGGAGCACGACTAATGCTTCGATGGTCCGATACAAAATAATCGCGTGACATCGCTTATCCAATAAGAAACAAGTAGTCAAATCCGTGCATCGGAAACACATTTTTACGAGGGATAAACACAAGGTGGCCTCTCAGTTTTAAATTAAAATAGTTTAAAATGTTTTTATGATTTAATATGTAAAATAGAGTTATTGTCTTTATAATGAGATATTTTAATAAAAGAAATTTCTTGAAATAGTGAGTAATTTTGTGCGCGTAAATTGAAGTGGGACATGCTTCCCAGAAGTAGGCCGCCCATACATGTCAGATATTCAAGGCATTATTTCTTGTATGTTTTAAATATTTATTACTCTGTTTTTTTACTATTATTAACTAGATACGTAATATATTTTGAAAAATCGTGCGCTTATCCAGTTTTAAATTATAGTTTTTTTACAATGTTCATGGGACGCCTAAAAAAGTGCGTTTAAAAATTTACCCATAATATTAGCATAGATAACTACTAATATACACTATAGCCCGCACACTACTTAATAGATAGCACCACATAACTAGCTTATAGCCCTTGGTCTGACCGCGTCCTTAATATCAGTGTAAATGTAGCCGACCACTATGTAGGACAGTCATCACGTTGCTTGACTCAAGTCATTTGCATCGCAACAATTCTGAGTTGGCTCTCATTAATCATGAGACCGGAACGCTCATCGTGTATTGTAGGTTCCGTACCTTTTCCTACGCAGTTTTGTTATGAATACTTTTTATTTCTTCTCAAATTGATTACAACAAAGTATCAATTGTATACGTTTCGTTAACGTACGTTCTGTATTAATTGGCAATGTATGCATGAGAATGATTCGTGATGTGAAATCATTCCAAAATATTTTATTCTTTTCTAACTTCCTTGTCGTTTTTTAATTCTGACTTTGTCTAGGCGCCCTGTAACATTATTTTGAAGCGAAAAATTTGTGTTGTCATTACAACGAAGTCAGAAAAGAATTTTGTTCTTTTTCTGACTTCGTTGTAATTTTTGATTGTTCTGTTTGGGAATGATTCCACATCAGTCATCACAGATCATTCTCATATAGTAGGTACTCTGATACATGTAAAAAAAACGGCCAAGCGCGAGTCGGACTCGCCCATGAAGGGTTCCGTAGGATTTATGACGTATTAAAAAAACTACTTACTAGATCTCGTTCAAACCAATTTTCGGTGGAAGTTTGCATGGTAATGTACATCATATATTTTTTTTAGTTTTATCATTCGCTTATTTTAGTTACAGGGGGGGGGGGGGGACGGACACACATTTTACCACTTTCGACGTGTCTCTCGCGCAAACTATTCAGTTTAGAAAAAAATGATATTAGAAACCTCAATATGATTTTTGAAGGCTTATCCATAGATATTTTTTTTAGTTTTATCATTCGCTTATTTTAGTTACGGGGGGGGGGGGACGGACACACATTTTACCACTTTGGACGTGTCTCTCGCGCAAACTATTCAGTTTAGAAAAAAATGATATTAGAAACCTCAATATGATTTTTGAAGGCTTATCCATAGATATTTTTTTTAGTTTTATCATTCGCTTATTTTAGTTACAGGGGGGGGGGGGGGACGGACACACATTTTACCACTTTGGACGTGTCTCTCGCGCAAACTATTCAGTTTAGAAAAAAATGATATTAGAAACCTCAATATGATTTTTGAAGGCTTATCCATAGATACCCCACACGTATGGATTTGATGAAAAAAAATTGAGTTTCAGTTCTATGTATGGGGAACCCCCAAAATTTATTGCTTTTTTCTATTTTTGTGGGAAAATCTTAATGCGGTTCACAGAATACATCTACTTACCAAGTTTCAACAGTGTAGTTCTTATAGTTTCGGAGAAAAGTGGCTGTGACATACGGACGGACAGACAGACAGACAGACAGACATTACGAATCTATAAGGGTTCCTTTTTTGCCATTTGGCTACGGAACCCTAAAAATGGTAAAGACATCGATGCGATTTTGCTGAATTTTCATTGTGATGGTGACTTTAGTTCTTGTAAGCAACACTTCATTATAATCTCGGTCACGTAGAGAAACCCCGAGCATATCCCTCTCCAATGATCTTTGAGTGATCTTAAGTAACTAGCAACACGCACGAAATACAAATTGAAGATTTTCGTCTTAAGACACTGCGGTAGATGTGCCGAGAATATGCCGCGCAGCCTCTCCGAACACTGCCCAGTCGAGAGGATTCGCCGATTGACTTCTTGCTGGAAATTGGATTTATCTAACTAGACTATTTGCCCCAGGTAAAAATACTCATCAACAACGTCCAGCATAGAACCTCCAACCTTCACTACAAAGGAATTCAACATAATTTATGCCTTCTCTATATTAAACCTAACCACAGTGTACGTTGCCAATTTGTGACATAAGATGTAATGTCACGGTTCCTTTAGTATGGGAAAGTGGATTTTTTTTGCGATTTCGATGTTGGTCCCATACAAAAAGTTGTTGCATCTGAGCACTAGAATCAGCCACTGGGAGGTTGTAATTTCACTACTATATCACTTCAAACGGGAACACAGCAAAGTAAGCACTGCTGCTTTGCGGCAGAAATAGGTGAGACGAAGATACCCAAGCAGGCGACCCTGGTACAGTCTCCCTTCGGTAATTCAGCATGAAAATTATTGAGAAAACAAAAATAGTGAATTATTCTGCTCTTCAAATCATGTCCTATCTATCTGCATTATTATTCTGTTTGATGGCTCGACATAACTCGGACCTGTCTGTGGGATAGACTACTTTCGCCGACTTGTAATCAACAGTTAATTACAAAATCGGATGTAGTCGGTCACTCATGTGCTTAGAGTCGAAGAGATATTTGCCTTCCATGGTCGCTTTAATTCTAAATTTAACACTAACAGGCAATAAAAAACTTTGCAAAGAGCACAACTCCTGTGATCCTTTATAATATCACAAGTTAAAGGTTAATGCCGATGCCACACGAGCTTCTTAGTTCGTCTCTTTTTCTAGCTCCCCCTTGCATTTGAGCACTTACTTGATCTATTTTGTGGCTCAGTACAGCGCTAGCATAAGAAATCAACAACATTAAGCTCAAACGTTACCGAACTAGTCTCAGTATTCACTTCTTAAATATTTCCGAGTATATGCTAGATTATCCAAACAGCATTCTGTGGCAGCTGTAATTAGTATTGACCAGCAAACCGCAAACAAGTCGGCAGCATTAGCGCACTGACAGTGTCACAGCGCTTTGCTTATAGGTACAGTACACAACAGGAAAGATCATGGCCTTCATCTCCCCTATTGGTAAATGACAATAAGGCCGAAGATGGAAGTTTCACTTGGATTCCAGAACAATTGATGTACTGGCTGTCTTACTTCGAATTGTCGGAACATACTTAATAACATGACATTATTATGACCACAAATTAAGGTAAGGCAGTGGTAGTTAGCCAGGTGGACTCAGAAGCCCTAGTACCAACCAAAACTTCTACTCCCATGGGGAATCAAACCCTGAACCTCCAGATTAATACCAGGTGGTCTCAACCAAAAGACCACGAAAGTGTTTAAGAGCTGAATTCTGGCGACCATTCTCGTCAGAACCAACGTGAGGTTATTTGACGCCATTCTTTTGTGTAGTGAAAGTAGGTACTTCATATTCAATATAGCAGCTCATTTTATCGATAATATCTATGTCATTAAGATAGTATTATCTTAACGATTGAAATCGTATATTTACATTATTATAACCAAATAATAAATATTATTTGTAAATTGCCTTAGCTCATTACCATTTTACATATTCATTTCGCTCGCTACCCCGTAATGTGGCGTGTCGTGCTCGTATAAGCTTGCTAATTTTAGCAAAATGCTCACGTAGGCTTGCAGCGCCGTGTCTCACAGGAATATAATAATAGGCTTAAGTGGAAATCACGGTACAAATTTATATTCAATAAATACTCAAAAGGGTTTTTGCGAGAGTTACCTCGTAGTTTTCGAATAAACATGTAAGCTTTCGCCAAAATATGTTCCAGGAGAGGAAATTGCCGTGCGTTGACGTAATGTAGAATCATGTGGCATCGTCATATCTCTGCGAAAAGAGAGATATCTGGGAAACTTAAACAAAACTCCACACCAATCCAGTAGGCCAATTCCTTCTCGAATCTGAATAGAGACCTATACCAAACAGGGTACTTTGAAACTACAAACGATGCGGAGAATACGCGCTATGCTCGCTTTTAAATTTTTTATACAACTAAGTTGGCAAAAAAACCGGCAGCCCATCAGATGGTAAGAGGCTACAGTCGCCTATAGTACAATTAGTACAGTAAGCTGCTTATCAAGTTTTACTGTTTGACCTTTAGACCGATCTTATGTCGCTCGTAATAGTGGCGGTTTTCGTAGTGTACATGTATAGCTTGAATGGGAGCTTACTCTACATATGGTTTATGTGAGTCTTGCAAATATCAAACCCCTACAAGGATGCCAGTGTACGTTGCCAACTTGTGACATACTATGTCAAATAACAGTACCTACCAGTAATTTCACTGCCTATTTCATCCTTCAAACTGGAACACAGCAAGAAAAGCGGCAGAAATTGATTAAATAGAGGTACCCATGCAAATGACTTATACAGAGACTCTATTAGACTAGATTATACAGAAGTAAGCATAACACATGATAGTCTATTCAAGATAAGAAAGTTCCCTTTACAGGTCGAAATTTTCCGTTTCATTCATATTAGTTTCCGTGATTAAAAATATAATGTTTTAAAAATATAACACATCTCTTTAGGTTATTTTTATCAAAAATGCAATAATTAATTCCACAGTCAAGGAATTTAATTTGCGACTCACCTATGATTGAATATCGTAATAACAAATATTGCTATGATGACTTTGCGTACACTGTTTGCATGTAACTATAATAGGCATCGTTTGACATATCTAATGGAATTTTGGGACACATTGTCAGTATCTAACAATATGTCAACGAAATGGGTCGGGAAATAATATTCTTGACCCTAGTACTGATATTTATATTACTCATATTCTTAAACTAGCAGTGCCCGGGAACTACGTTTCGCCATATATTTTTTGCCGTTTTTGCTACATTTTTCATTGATGCTCAGAGGGGCAATCGCAGTATTTATAACGTTTCAGCCAAATCAGTAATGGTTCCGTTCCCATACATTTTGACAACACCTTGACAGCAGTCACGTGTCAAAACATATGGGAACGGTAACGTTTTGTTTCAAACGTTCGTAAATAGTGCGATTGCCTTTCAGCTCCTATAAGTCGTAGCGTGATGTTATATAGCCTCCCTCGATAAATGGACTATCCAACACAAAAATATTTTTTTTAATTTGAATCAGTAGTTCCTGAGATTGGCGCGTTCAACCAAACAGTGGTAAACCAGCTTTATAGTATAGAAGATGGGTTATGCTACTCAAAGGAATCATACATTTGTGTTTAAATAAGAAATTTTCTGTGTTCATAAAGCAACCATAACTTTCACAGTTACGTAATATTATAATATCATAATGAAAGTGGGCGTTTTCATAGAGCTAAAATAAATAAATGGGTACCTCCAACGTTGGTAAAGAATTACATTTAAGGAAGGTGACGTAGAATGATGAATTGAATAATAGCGTGATAAAATACCTTAAAATGGTAATTTGACCACTGAAGAGAAAAAAATGTTGTCTTTGGCATTTCTTGTTATCATAAATTAATAGTATAAATTCAACTAACTCCCTACGTTATGAAATCTCTTTAAGGCATGAAACGTTGCACAAAATATCATAGAAGACTTGTTATTTTTTTAATTCCTGTATATTTTTAATAGGTACAATCTGACCAAGATCTTGTGGCACGTAGATGACATTGACAGGAGGGCGCTGCATGTTTTTCCTTAAAAACTCATCTACTTTAAGCACAACCTCTCTGGCACTACCTACTACGTATCACTTTAGCGATGTTTTTAATTTAGATTACAAAAATCACAGCAACCTCATAATAAGTAATTGCATAAAATGACAGCATTAGTTCCGATTTCGGCCACGTGCCACAAGATCTTGGTCGCACTATAAATGAAGTTGTCAAAAATTGACAATATCTATTTTTTTAAAATAGCATCTGCTGGACAAATTCGTAAATAATTGATCTATGTGTCCTTGTTAATAAAATAATCGTGCGCAAGCAGATTACTTCAATATCTTGTCTAAAAGTCATCCTACCTACTTTTGCTACGTCCGACAGGGCCAATATCATTGGGCATGGCAAAATAAATTAAATTAAATTAAATAATTCTTCTATTTTAGGGTTCCGTACCTATAAAGATAACAAAATGAAACCCTTAAAGTATCACTTCGTTGATAGTCCGTCTGTCGGTTAGACCATCTGGCCTGTTGTTTGTCAAGCCCCTTTTTCTAAAATGCGTAGAGATAACAACACACTGAAGCTTATATTAAATACTCGGATCTATACGGTCCCATCACTTATCTGAATATGAAAATAGTATGAGATACAAATTAAATCTGACACTAGATGTATTGACTTGTTACTCCAAAAAATTTCATATCATTGATATAAACAAGTTGACATGTGCCCCTAATAAGATTTATCTGACAAAAGATAGATTATATCTGTCTACCTTTTCAAAAAAACAATTAGCAGGTTCGCTAAGCTTTTATTTTTTATGTTTAGCCAAGAATTTGGCTACTGACAATGCTTTTATTGAGCAACACACTCAAAGTAATGTCTTGGAACAAGTTCCAAGTAATTTAAATTAAATATTAAGACAAAAGAGTTAGCCTCTTGCAAGGTACTGACCAAAGGAAAGCCCAAATATTTACGGATATTTCATCAAAATATTCAAGGCTTTTCTGGAAAAGACTTAGAAATAAATTTATTTTTAGACCATGAAAACATAGATATACTTTGTATTACTGAGCATTGGCTAAAAAATTATGAGTTGTTAATAAGTTTAAATAATTATAGAATTGTGAGTTCATTCACTAGAAAAACAGCTATTAGAGGTGGATCCCTAATCATTTTACATAATGACTTACAGTTTAAAGAACGAAAAGACATAGTTTCTCTTTCCATTGAACGAATCATTGAGCTGTAATGTGTGGAACTTGATAATTTTTTTATAATATGTGTATACAGACCCCCCTCTGGAAATTACTCAGAGTTTGAATCGAGTATGGAAGATGTATTAAGAATAGTATCTAGCAAAACTAAAAAAATCATTGTATGCGGTGATTTTAATATAAATATTTTAGAGGAATCACAATTATCTAGTAGATTTATTAATTTATTTAAGTCATTTAACTTGAATTATGTTTTTCAAGAACCAACCCGAATTACAGCTACGTCTGCTACTTGCTTAGACAACATCTTTTGTAACTGTAATGTACAAGATAAGTTAATTATTAACTGCATTAATTCTGACCACAGCGGTCAACTAGCTTCGTTCGAGCACCATCATGTTTGTTCTATACGTGAGATTACCTGTAGACCTATAACCAAACGCGGGATAGAGAAATTTAAAAAATTTTTTGTTAATCAAACTGCAAATTTGTCGATCGAGGGGACGAACGCCAATAATCTCTATAATAATTTATTCCATATAGTTAAAAATGAATGTAATGATATATTCAAGGAAAAGGTCATTAAAGTTAAAAACGGGAGTAAGAAATTCAGTGACTGGGCTACTCCGGGTATATACAAAAGTCGAAGGAAACTGTTTGACCTTTACGCTTTAAAAGTAACCTCTAGTGACCCCTCTTTCATAAATTATGTTAGGAATTATTCTCAAACATTTAAGAAAGTGTGCATGTCCGCAAAAGCTATGTACATAAGTAACAAAATCAGTTTATCTAAAAATAAAGTAAAAACCACCTGGAATATCATTAATTAGGAAACAGGTAAACTTAAAAGTACTGCAAATTCTTTCTCATTAGAAATCAATAATGAAACAATCAAATCAGACAAGGCAGTTGCCAATGCGTTCGAAGACTTCTTCTCTCGCATACCCATAGAAACTACAAGTAGTCTCAACTCGTGTCCTGATGAAGCTGTAGCTCTCCTAGGGCAGAGTGTAGAGAGGTGCAACAAGGTTTTCAAATTTTGTCACATTGACGCTGACACTGTGCTAAAAACATTTCGTATGATTAGTACGAAAAAAACTGAAGATCTTTGGGGTATTTCGACCCACATAATCAAATCGGTTATAATAGAACTTGCCCCGCAACTCGCGTTGATATTCAATAAATGTATTGATGAAGGTGTCTTCCCCGACCTCATGAAGAATAGCAAGTTAATACCATTATTTAAATCTGGGAATAAAAACGATCCTTCAAATTACAGACCAATTTCGATTCTACCAGCACTTAGTAAAATATTCGAAAAAATTGTATCTCAGCAGTTTATAGATCATTTCACATGTAATAACATTTTTCATATGAACCAATTTGGTTTTACCAAAGGTCGTTCCACGACAGATGCTGGAGTTGCACTTCTCAAACACATTTTTGCCGCTTGGGAGTGTAAACAAGATGTGATTGGTATATTTTGTGACCTGTCGAAGGCTTTCGACTGCGTTAGTCACCAGACTCTTTTAAATAAACTCAAACATTATGGTGTTACCGAAAAAGCAATTAGCCTTATGGAGTCTTATTTGTCCAATAGGGTCCAGAAAGTTGTTATTAGCAAAACTGAGTCTGTTGGTGCATCTATAACTATGGGTGTACCTCAGGGATCGATATTGGGACCTTTGCTTTTTTTAATTTACATTAATGATCTCCCACATTTCACTAACAATCTGTGCGATACAGTACTATTTGCAGATGATACTTCTTTAATATTTAGGGTTGACAGAGGTAATGAAAATACTGACGTTGTAAATAGTACTCTTTCTAATGTATTGCATTGGTTCACAAATAATAACTTATCATTAAATTCAAATAAAACTAAATGTATAAAATTTTCATTGCCAAATGTAAGGAAAGTGGATACTATTGTGGAAATGAATAATCAAATTATTGAATTCATTGATTGTACCAAATTTTTAGGCATTACATTAGATTCACGTTTGCAGTGGGATCCACATATTGAGTCCTTGGCAAACAGACTTAGTTCTGCGGCATATGCAGTTAAAAAAATAAGACAAATTACTAATGTTGAAACGGCAAGATTGATTTACTTTAGTTATTTTCACAGTGTTATGTCGTATGGACTACTACTGTGGGGATCGGCTGCTAGTATAGAAAGTATTTTCGTACTTCAAAAAAGAGCAGTTCGCGCTATTTATAATTTACGAACAAGGGATTCTCTAAGAGATTTATTTAGAGAAATTAATATATTGACCTTAGCAGGACAATACATTTGTGAAAATTTGATTTATGTCTATAAGAATTATAATACATTTGAAACCAATTTCCACGTTCACCAGTTAAACACAAGAAATAAAAATAAACTTGCCGTTCCAACGTACAGACTCCAAAAAACTAGAGGCTCATTTATGGGGAAATGTATAACGTTTTACAACAAAGTTCCACATAGTGTAACTGACTTGCCTTTTCATAAGTTTAAAGCGCATGTAAAAAAGACTCTAATGAGTAAAGGATATTATAAAGTCAACGATTATTTAAATGATGCCAATGCCTGGTGTTAATATGAAGTTATTATTCGTTATAATGTCAATAATCGTGTTGTTGTGTATAGCTATTGATGTTAACAAATGTTGTTGGCAGAAAAGAACTGACACTGATTTTGAATTAGACTAAGTTATCAAATGTTTGGTAACAACATAATTTATTGTATTATGATTAATGTATACGTCTATAACTTATTTTTTTACATTTTAAGTGTATGTAAGCATACCGATTGTATTTTTTTTAAACTTTCAATAACTATGTAACAAAACCAAAATTGTAAATGGCGATTTAAAAGAGGAGATAAAAAATTTGACCTTTCGAGTTTCTTGCCTGTTCTTCTCGAGAAGGCTCTCCCAATTTCCGAACAGGTGTAGATTCAACTTTTTTTATTTTTTTCATTACTACTTGTATTTGCAGACATCTTGAGTAGGTATATTCAGGATGTATGCACATACAAGGTTAAATTTATGTTTCCTTTAAATTAGAATGTTTTGCTTTATTTTGACGTCAATAAGTGCCTGTAAGGGCCTAAGTTGAATAAAGATTTTTGAATTTGAATTTCAGCTGTACAAAAGTCAAACTAGTAAGTCAACGCGATCAAAAGATAAATGAAATGAAATGAAAAGAACTTCATTTCGTAGGTATGAACCATACACTTGAAAATAAATAATATTTCCGCATATTCTGCGATTCCACAAATGCATCAAAACCGGGCACTTACCGTTGACCTATAACAATGAATTTGGCATGAAGCAATGTCTTACAGCACATGTAAAGGAAAACATCTGAAAACCGTAAATATGCTATTTGGAACCATCGGTGCGCGACTCCTACTCGCACTTGAGCGAGATTTTTAGTGTTACTAAAAATGTAAAATTTTATTTCAAACTCAAACTCAAACTCAAAAATCTTTATTCAATATAGACCTTTACAGGCACTTATTGACGTCAAAAAAAACATAAAAATCTTCAACCAAGAATCTAATTAACTAAATTATTTAATCCTTGTATGTACACACACCCCAACCATTATTAAGATGTGTGCAAATACAAGTCAAATGAAAAAAAAATTGACTCTACACCTGTTCGGAAATTGGGAGAGCCTTCTCGAGAAGAACAGGCAAGAAACTCGGAAGGTCTTGTATTTTTTTTGTCTCCTCTTTTAAAATGCCAACATTACAATATTATATTTCACAAACATTTTTTTATTAATATAGAAATGCCTGTCGGTGTGAGTGGAACAGTTACTCGAATGAAATTTATCCCATTATCACAAAGTGTTAACACCCTTTGAACGTCAATTACACAGATTTAGATCTGTGGTCAATTATCACATTTTTTGTCAATCCCAAGCAGTTTTATCTGTCATATAATCAGACACTTTATAATATGCTTTTTTCATAACTGCGCCCTTGATAGTGACTTTAAATTTATTCAAGTTAAGTGCTTTAATATTATTTGGTATTTTATTGTAGAAACGTACACAAAGGCCTTTGAAAGAATTATTAATTTTTTTAAGCCTAGTATTTGGTAATACAAGTCAAATGAAAAAAAAATTGCCTCTACACCTGTTCGGAAATTGGGAGAGCCTTCTCGAGAAGAACAGGCAAGAAACTCGGAAGGTCTTGTATTTTTTTTGTCTCCTCTTTTAAAATGCCAACATTACAATATTATATTTCACAAACATTTTTTTTTATTAATATAGAAATGCCTGTCGGTGTGAGTGGAACAGTTACTCGAATGAAATTTATCCCATTATCACAAAGTGTTAACACCCTTTGAACGTCAATTACACAGATTTAGATCTGTGGTCAATTATCACATTTTTTGTCAATCCCAAGCAGTTTTATCTGTCATATACTCAGACACTTTATAATATGCTTTTTTCATAACTGCGCCCTTGATAGTGACTTTAAATTTATTCAAGTTAAGTGCTTTAATATTATTTGGTATTTTATTGTAGAAACGTACACAAAGGCCTTTGAAAGAATTATTAATTTTTTAAAGCCTAGTATTTGGTAACGCTAATATATTCTTTTGCCTAGTATTTACTGAATGAATATCACTGTTTTTACAAAACGAATGTATATTTTTATGAACATATACTATATTCTCGTAAATATATTGCGATGCGACGGTCATAATACCAATTTCTTTAAATTTGTCTCTCAAAGAGTCTCTTATTTTAAGGTTATAAATAGCACGAATAGCCCTTTTTTGCAGCACAAAAACAGTCTGAATGTTGGCAGCATTTCCCCACAGTAAAATGCCATACGACATCACACTATGAAAATAGGCAAAGTATACAAGTCTTGCTGTATCAACATCAGTCAGCTGACGTATTTTCCATACAGCGTAGGCTGCAGAACTAAGTCTCTTCGACAATTTCTCAATATGTGGGCCCCACTGAAGCTTTGAATCTAAAGTAATACCAAGAAATACTACGGTATCCACAAGGTCCACATTTTTATGCTTTATGTTAACAGTGGTGTGAACCTCTTTAACATTGGGTAAAACAAATTTTATACATTTAGTTTTCCCTTCATTGAGGCAAAGTTATTCGCATTAAACCAGTAAACTATTCTTGAGATAGAACTATTTACATCGTCATAAATTTGCAATCGTCTTTTAATTTTAAACATAAGTGAAGTATCATCTGCAAATAATACAATCTCATGCCTGTCTTGTACAAAAGCAGGCAAGTCATTTATATATATTAAAAATAGAAAAGGACCAAGAATTGAACCCTGCGGAACTCCCATTTTAACCGAGGCGCCCTGGGACCTCTCCCCGTTGACGTCTACTTTCTGAATCCTCTCAGTCAAATAGGAGACGAGTAGATCCAGAACAGTGTCGCGAAATCCATAGTAGTGTAATTTCCTGATCAGGGTGTCATGATGAACGCTATCAAATGCCTTGGACAAGTCACAAAAAACGCCCAGCGCATCATGTGAGTCCTCCCAGGCCTCATATATATTTTGTATTAACTCAACACCAGCATCAGTTGTTGAGCGACCCTTTCTAAAACCAAATTGTTTACAGTGTAGAAGATTATTTCTGTTAAAAAAGCTTTGCATTTGTTCCAACATTATTTTTTCAAAGATTTTGCTAAAAGTAGGTAGCACAGAGATAGGTCTAAAATTATTGGGGTCTGATGTGCTACCAGATTTGTGTAATGGAATAATTTTACTCAGTTTCATTAGATCAGGAAACACACCACAGTCAATGCAATCATTAAAAATACTAGCAAGTATTGGAGCTATTGTTTCTATTACAGATTGGGAAACATCTACAGAGTTGCCCCACAGATCCACGGTTTTCTTTTTATTCAGCGTTTTAAATGACTTTATTAAATCATTTGCACAAATATGGGCAAATTTAAATTTATCATCACAAATTTTAACATGATCTTTTAGAATAGATTCGGCTACAGTGGGGGAGGAATCCAAAGATTTTTTGATTGAGACTGGAATGTCAGTAAAGAATTTTTCAAATTCTGTAGCTACCTCAATATCTACTGTAACTTTCTTATTTTCAATATTTAAACAAAAATTGTTGTTATTAGTTTTTACTCTTCCGGTTTCATTATTAATAATGTTCCATGTCGTTTTAATTTTGTCACTACTATTTTTTATTTTAGAGCTTAAATAATTGGACTTTGCAAATTTACAAACTTTTTTAAATACTTTGGAATAAGTTTTTACATACAATTTAAATTGATCACTAGTATTTAATGAACGCTCATTGTAAAGTTCATAAAGTTTTATTCTGCTTTTGTGAATACCTGGTGTGGCCCATTCACTAAAAGCTAATGTACCATTGACTGAGATGGTTTTTGGAACAAAGATATTTTTAAATTCACAACAAAATGTGTTAAAAAAGTTTTCATACAATTTATTTGGGTCTTCGTCATAATCAATATACTCTAAATTAATACCAAGATTATTATGTATTGAAACGCTCCAAGCGGCCAGCAGTCTTTGGTACAACAGTGATATTCTTTTTCGCCATAAGCTTACATTTGTAAGGTATAGTAACAAATTGACCAGAGTGGTCAGATTCTAAGTTATTAAAAACATTTTGTGCTAATGGTTCTATGTCAGTATAAATATTATCAATGCATGTGGCAGAAAACTCAGTAATTCGTGTTGGCTCCAGAAATAAGTTTTTAAGATTATATGACTGAAACAAATTTTTAATTCTCATACATAAACTAGAATTTTCTAATAAGTTAATATTAAAATCTCCACAGACTAATATTTGTTTGCCTTGCTTACAGACTTTATTTAAAACTTCATCCATTATATTTTCAAAGTGGCCATACAATCCCGAAGGAGGCCTGTATACGCTCACTACAATAATCTGGTCCAACTCTACACAGGCAATTTCTATTGTTCGTTCAACTGAGAGGTTCACAATATCTTTACGATCTTTATATTTAAGCTTTTTATTTAATATGATTAATGAGCCACCGCGAATGTTTTAATGTTGTATTGTTGCGATGTTTTAACTTTACTTTAATGACTGGATTTCTTTTATATTCTCATTTCTTTGAATATGTAAAAATCGATACTCAATATACTAATAATACATTGAACATTCTATCCGTACCATAGCTATTAGCTGCATAAAACAAGCCAGTGATTGCCATTACATTATTCGAGAGCTTGCTTGTAGTTCAGCCAATCGGCACATGTCCTACAAGATGCCATTGGTGCTATCAAAACGCTTTACTAACTAGGGTTGTCAACACTACGCGGTAATTATACCAGGAATACACAAAACGAATTTAAAAAGGTTAGGCATTACTTTACCGGCCTAGGCCAGGAAAGTTAGTATGAAAATTCATCTCTGACCGCTGCTCAAATGTTTTCTTTTTAATTCATCTATAACTTGAATCATGTAACTTGTCGTACAGCCAATTGCTACCAAATTATTAAAAAATGCACTCTTGGAGCATATAATATATGACTATGACATCAATTTTATTCAAATATTAGTATAAAAATTACATCTACCTAATACATTATTCTGGTACAGCACACACACTATGGGATGACTGGAAGAGATCTCTGTTAGAGATAAGTCCGCCCTTGCAAACTAAATTTAATGTTGTAGCTCATAAAAGTGTATCTTGTTAAGCAATAAAGTGTCTAATAATAATAATGGTTGAGAATGGTCGTGCCTTGCTCTACTGGGACCGCTCTATCATCACGGACAGGTTTATTGCAGCCAATAAGCCTGATATCGTGCTAATAGACCGGTCCCAACGCCGGGTAATGATAGTCGATGTCACCATCCCCCATGACGAGAACCTCGTGAAAGCTGAGAAGGACAAGCTCAGCAAGTACCTTGACTTGGCTCATGAGGTTACCGCCATGTGGGATGTGGACTCGACTGTCATTATCCCGATAGTGGTGTCTGTGAATGGTCTAATAGCGAAGAGTCTTGACCAACATCTTGAGAGACTCTCGCTAGGCGGATGGATCAAGGGCCTGATACAGAAGGCGGCAATCCTTGGCACGGCAAGAATTGTCAAGAGGTTCCTTACCCTGCAGCCCTAACCACCGGTAGTTTGGGTACTGTCTCGCTGCCGATGGACCCGCTAAGTGTAGGTTTTTTTATAATATTTATATCTTTTATATTTATGTTATAAAAAAAAATATATTTAAGAACTATTTAAAATAAAGGATAATAATAATAATAATAAAATCACACGAAAATATGCTTAATTTTCGTTGCGAGAGAAAAAAGCCATAATCTACAGTATATTAAATTTTTTGCGTAAAATATGAGTGGGCTTTGTTTCTTTCTTTGTTTCCTTTGCAGTAATTGAATATTAAAAAGTATTACTAATTGCTAGGCTACCATAATTATTTAATTAATTGCTTTATTCGTTGTTTTATTCATATTAAACTCATTTGTTTCCAGTATTACGTCTTTCATTATTTCCTCAAAATGATTGAGAAACATACCTCGGCGGAAATGCGATTGCCGGACTCGTAGTTATTGTCAAGCTCAAAGCTCTACTCGTCCCGCAATCCCTAACTTCCCAGCCCCTGCAATAATGTATTACTTTTTATGTCATAATAAGATATCTAAGGTCCAAATCGCAAATGATTTGAATACATTCATCTTGAACATTATGCGTTGAAAAAATTATTAGTCTTTGAATAATGTCAATAGGAGCCCCGAATACAACAATGGCCCTGTCTAATGACAGGCGGCATTGTCACGGTGTTCAATTGATGTCGTGCTATAGGAAAATCGTTCCGCGAATCATTTGCTCCAGTCTGGTATGACCTTTTGTATACCCACATCATACGATTGAAATTCCATCTTAAAGCGTGCTTTTGTTTACGAGCACCCTTAATTAGCGTAGATTTTTAAGGGTTGTAGAGGTAATATAAAGGACATTCATTGATATAGTAAAAATATTTATTTTAATTTCTGTACACAGTTATAAAACTGGTACTTAGTGATAGTAGTGATAGGGATTCTAAGCCCGCCTGGCTAGCTACCACACTCTTTAATGTTTTAAGTTTCAATTCAAGTTTACATCCACAAAATCAACTAAAATTAATTCTTCTTTCGTATGTTCAGACTGCAGTTCGTTGCAATGCGCCATTATGCAAAACCTCATTGTTGTGATTATCAAAATACATAGCATGACCAATAAAAGCTCTCTAGTAAGATATCCACCTGAAAAATTATAAAACAATAAAACAGACTTCATAAAAACAAAAAAAAAAGTAGAAAAAAACATCAAATTTTCGATAGCGGCACCAAATTTTTTATTTATTCCTTATCGGACGACTTCGGGCTGAAAAATCTGACGATTGTTTTAGTTTTGCTCAAAATCAGTCAGGCAACTACGATATCTATCGCACAGCTTAATACTGCTAACGTATTTTACGATAGTACGATACAAGTTTAACACTAGAGTACACGCGCCCCTTTTTTTTACATGAGTACACGCGTGGCCTACTATGGTATACCATTTTATAATTGCTATCAATTCGTTTTTTGGTTACGTATGAATAAAATTCCTACAGAAATGAAAAATATATTCAATCAGTCCCTTATTTTCATAGCATTCAAGGCATACTACAGTTTGATGATCAGAGCAAACCCATTGGTTGCCTGTCTTGCACCATTTGTTTGTGGATCGATATCTGGCTCTTGAGCAAAGTGCGCATCGACCGACCCGTCCCATCTTGAGGGTAACATCATACTGTGTGGCTTGAGCTGTGCCCGTTAGCATTTCTATTCTACATCTCAACTGTCGGAGAAGAGTCTCCATGGTTGCTCGAACAAAATAAATAGCAAATCGAAACAATGTTAAACTCATATATACTAAAAATACTCGCGCGGACTACTATGGTAGGCCAACGTATTTGGTGGGAAATCGCAGGAACGTGTTTACGTGCTGACCTTGCAGGCTTTACTGGTTCGCTGACAAATTTAATGGCCGAGGCTAGCCTAAAATTCCAACGCACCAGCGTGGATAATTCAAAAGTTATCACTTAAAATGTCACCCAGCCCCCGTAGCACGTCCACCAAAACACGATATGATAAAGCGATTTATCGCGGTGAACTGTCAAAATACGACGAAACCCTATTGTATTTTGACAGTTCACCGCGATAAACCGCTTTATCATATCGTGTTTTTGTGGACGTGCTAGGGGGGCTGGTCTACTATAGTAGACCACGCGTGTACTCTAGTGTTAATAACGGCTGGTTTCAGTATCTTACCTCTAGATTTGTTTACTGGAGGTAGAATTTTAACGTATTTTGTATGCAGCTAATGTCAAATACTTGTCATAATCACAGCTCGTAAAGGGTCCCAACGTAAATTATCGAAAGTGATTATTGAAACCTAAATTTTCGACGAACTACTACGGAATCAAGTTTTATATTCGATGATTTACGACTTATATTTTTGGAACTACATAATTTTCTCTTATTATCTTTAGTGGGGTGTAAAATAAGCTCTACAGAAAAAGTTACAGCTAATAAAAAAAAATGAGTTTCGATGAATTACGTTGGGGCCGTCGAATATGTCTCCACCGAAAGCTGGCCCAGTGTAGATTGGTTCTCTTCACATACACCTTTAATTTTTTCGCAAAAAACGAAAAACACATTAGTACTGTGCGGGATCAATCCCCGGACCTCCCGATTAGAAGGCCAGTGCCGAGTCCGCAGTCCCACCGACGCAACGCAAATACCTAATCGCTAGTAACCAAATCCACAGATAGAACATTGAAACCGGCCGTATGTCAGTCTGCCCATAGCACAGCACTATCTTATAGTGTCACTTACTAACAAGATGCGTTAAAATAGTAAATTTAAATTTTCAGTTGTTCATGGGATGAAGTTTTATTGTGCGCAATATGGAAAGAACGCATCGCACCTTCAATTATTTTATTAAATTATGAGCTTCAAGATAAGTTTCTGAGTTCAACTTTGCTCACGGCATTAGATATATCTAATATTATTTTGCTGGTTTAAGTTTAACTTTTCAGAATTAAATAAAATCCATTCAAGTTTTGTCAAAGCTTATAATATTAATTACGCTAGCTTTCCATTGGGAATGGTACTCAATTATTTCAACAAGAAAGACAGATCTGAGATCAAAGGAGAATACGAACGAACAATCAAGTTCAGTCCATTAGTAAAGAGTGGAGGAAAGAGGATTAATTTGTGTTGATTCGATCATTTCTTTGGTTCTGTGTCAACCATTTTCTTTTGTTTGCGTTCTTTTAAACGCAGTAGCTATTACGCAATATATTAGTGCTTAATGTCATAAACTTTAATTAGGTAAACTTATTTAAGGTTAATTTTGTTAGTTTGTCTACAGAGAGAGTTTTATTTACTTTATCGTATTTTGAATTTATGTTAAAAAAATTCAAAGCGACGCGAATTCCAGACTGCAATGTTATTTATGTAGATTCTTTATTACCGTGTAATCATTTTGATTATGATTCTATTTAATAGTCTAGCTAGTGGTGTTGATAACTCGAATCTCTTGAATTTTTAACAACGTACTCCAATATATATTCGTTGTGGTTTGTTAGGGTACGGCATGTTAGGGTTTATTTGGTATTCAAATTATAATTGTTCTCTTTTTATAATTAATTCAGACTCAGACTTTGTCAGGGTATATACTATAGCAAAGCTGACGTAAGTCTTCGAGATTGCATAAATTTATTAAAAGTGCTACACGGCTGAATTGTCAGCTTAACTTGATAAGTCACGTGTCAAGTGAAGAAGTTTAAATTGTGGAACAGTATCAAATAAACGACAGATGACTTGAATTAAACCTATGTCGTAGTCGAATTATATCAGGTGCGAAATTTCGAGTGCGATCTACTGAGTAAGCTGAGCTGAACTCTTTATGTTCGCACCGCACGCGCCGTACGCGCCGCATTTTTGGAATGCGTTGTATGAAGTTATATGAAGCCTCGCACATTTGGCCGCACCGTACGCGCCGAATTTCAAAAATGCTGTAGGTGTCCGGGTATTGAAAAACGGCTGCTGATGACGTCATATAAAGCGGCGCGTTCGGCGCGTACTGATAATATGTGCGATCAGCTTTAACGTAGGTACACAAAATATTTGTCTGGATATTTTTAAGAAATTATATTACCAGTTAAAGAATGAAATTTAATTGTATGCAATTAATAACAAAATAATTAAGAGAGAGAGTATTTATTCTCTACTTATGTTTAGACAGGAATTGAATGTAAGTCATTCTTAGGGATAGTTTAAAAAAATAATGTTCATGTTATTTTATGAATCATCCTAGATTTCTAATAAGGCTTCGAAGATAAGAGATATATAAAACCCAGTTGATATTTTTAAACGGTTTTATTTAGTTTGCCCTGTTTGTTTAATTTTGTTTGGGTCAAAGGAGATCCCTCATTTTGGGGCCAATGTTACACGAATGAGTTATAGTTACTTTTCAGAATCAATAAACTTATTTGGCCATTGTTGAAAAGGGTGAAAATTGGGAATCAGTTGTAATTATGGACCAAATTTCATGCTTGTAACACCAGGCCCAGATTTCTATGTAAAATGGGGATGTAGGTACTTTAGTAGTTGAAATTATACACCCTTCCCGTTAAACAAGTTGATCTGGTGTTTGCTACAAACCTTTGCTTCTGGTGACAATACAATTTAATATAATCAGTATTATTGTAAATTTTTTAGATTTTATTTTTTGTCTGATTACTGCCTTAGATTGATGAGGAGAGTGGTGTGATTGGTGAATAATTCAGTAGGTCCTAAGTACCAGTCGTACTTAGGACCTACTGAATTATTTTTTAGTTTTTACTACATTATCTACATCGTTATTATCTATATTTTCAATAAAACCGCTTAACTTGTTTTTTTTAGTTATTTTATAACTTTGAAACGACAACATAATACTGTTTTAATCTATAACATCCCTCAATGTAAAGTAGCTGTGAAAAATGCAACACATATGGCGAATAACTATAGTCTATTCAAGATAATACAGGTGACAGGACGAAGTTTTACGTTGCATACATACGAGTACTAGGTAGTTTCCGTAATGAAAAATATTGTTTTAAAAATATAACATCTCCTTCGGTTATTTTTATCAACAATGCAACAATTAATTCCACATTAAATAGAAACATGAATATCAGCCCAGTTAAATATATAATAATATAGTTACTTATATCTCTGAAAAAATATTTGTTTAATTATTTTTCATGCATGTATTTGAATCGTGAATCGTAATTTATACTTTACAAAGATATTTTATTTGAAATCTTTAAACAAATATTTTATTTAACTGGACTAATATTCTTGTTTTTATTTAATGTGGAATTAATTAGTACATTTTTGATAAAAATAAGCTGATGAGTAATTTTTTAAAACAATATTTTTAATCACGGACACTACATACTAGTTTCCGTGATTAAAAATATTGTTTTGAAAAATAACTTGAAACGGAAAACATTGACCTGTCACGGAAACCTTATCTTGAATAGACCGAATAGACTATTGAAGACTTTTAATTTGACAGCTACACTTCATAGCTGACATTTTTAAATCGAGCTAATATTGATGTACACTAATAAGTGTATGATCAGAGATATTTAAAATCTATATTCTGTTCATATTTTTATAATTTAACAACAGCAACATAATATTGTTCTAATCTAAAACATCCCTCAACGTAGAGCGCATGTGAAAAAATGCAACACATGTAATGAATAGCTAGAAGACTTCAAATTTTACGGTTACACTTATTGCTGATATTTTTAGATCGAGCTTTTTTGTTGCACACTAACTGGGTGACCTACTTTTTCAACCTTTAAGATATTCTGAAGCTAGGTGACTCCACCCGGGGGACATCTTTGAAATAAATTTCGTTTTATCATACAGCAAGCAGGGATAAACTGACATAATACTTTATTGGATTTAAACATTTATTTATGACTTCATATGGAATTATTGCAATCCCTATAGACCAATTTGTTATTTTTTCTATTGTTTTTGTTCCAGCATAGTGTTACAGGCATCTGAAAATCTGGCTTTCACAGGAATTTGGATGTATTGAAGAAAACTTTACAATTTGTACTGCATTCCGTGGCTTTGACCGCGCGTGTATCGGGATTGTTGCACATAAAAATGTTTTTATAAAGCTTTTTTATAATATTATTGCTTATTATTGATCAAATATTAAAGCAATGCTCTTAATACTTTTCATCAAATAGGTCTAACATTATTATACCTTATACCTTTTTATACCTTTTTTGCTTTACCACTCAATTCCGACGATCGATATTGACGAAGATTTTTCAATTGGAATTATTAAAAATCCGAACGAAAGCTGTGTCACCGAACGTTAACCGTTTCCGAACTTTTTTGATATTACTCAGCACCCGCTGCACGTAAATCTACCCCTACATTGGTCCCTGTAACTTTTTCAATTTAACAGGTAAGGATAAATCGTTCATTCTTTTTATTTGAACATAGAACTGATATAAACTCCCCGAAAGTTTCAAAGGTGAGGCCGATATTGTTTGCCTCGTGTTAACTCGGAAAATCTTTTACTGTGGAAGATTTAAGTGATAGTATACAAACATCAAAGTACATTTCATCTGTATTAGCTCTTTACTTGCTGTTAGATATTTTTGTTTGTTTTTTTACCGATTTCACACTTTCTTTATGTTTTTTTTATGTCTGCAAGATGCAAGCTAGATGCCCTGTATCAAACATTTTTCTGGGGCCTTTAAACATTTTTCTGGGGCCTTTCTATACAATTGCAGTGAAGTCTATATTCCGCTTCGGATAAAAATATAAACATTTGCGAAATATAATCTTCATTTTTCCTCGATGATAAAATAATTTCAGACAGCAGCAATTTTTAAATATAACCGATTTTTTAGTTTTGCTATTGATTCCTTGGGAACAAAGGCTCTTCTAAAGTAACTTCACTTAATTAATAATAGTAAAAGATAAAAACAGTAAAATTTAACAGGCTCAAAATTGCTGACCTCAAAATAAGGAACTCTGACCACTTTTAAACTCGTTGACCTCTTTGTTTTGATTTTTATTTGTTTATGTTTAATTAATAATATTTTTTATATCAATCTACATGATGCACCTGCATAAAGAAACTTATTCTTGAATTCTAAGAAAAGTACGTATCGTTTAAGAACTATTAATTGCTTGTGCATGTAAATGTAACGATTTAGAAGAAACTGAAAAAGTCAAACTCTCGCGGACATTAAACTCGTAAAATCTACAAATTATGTTACCAAAAAGATATTTATTCACTATGTAATTTTAAATATTAACTGCTTTGTACTTTAGCCGAATCCACTAAAGATTTAATACGAAGAATAATAAAATCTATAAACGGCAATGAAAAATTAGGCTAGGTGCATAACCAACAAACCTGTCCTTTCATTGAGATATTTGCAGAATTTAATTTTGAGACTTTTAATATGTTATTTGTGGTTTTCAAATCGTTTAGTCGTAATATATTATACTTAGTAATTGCATTTTAACAAAGCCGCCCTGCTGACGGCGTATATTGTAATAAAATTTGGGCAATAAAGCATTTACAAACAATATGTTAATTGCTTAATAGCGACATTAATTGTGGGTTCGTGGCAATCGGGCGGCTTTCGCCAAAACAAAGCACAATCGACTAATTGAATCCAAAATTAGCTCATTCTTTTCTGATCCCTGAGTCGGGTCTATGTTTTGTTTATTGTGGCATCATGCTCCATTTACTTGACCAAGTGTGACTATTTATACACCTACTCTCTAACTATTCGGAAAGTTATGTAATTAGTGATTAAATGAACTTACCTGTACGTGAAGTTCAATCATAATTACTCGAAGAGCCTCGTTCGAAGATATTAGCACTATACACACATGTAGTTTCACATATAGACTCGCTATTCCGCACTATTTTTCGGAGAATATAATAAAATAAATCTAACGACAGGTAGATTGAAAAGAAATGTTTGCGACGCGCCATCTTCCGCGCGGTAGCCTCTATTCGTCATTTAGTTTAGAGATTTGTTGAAACTGATAGATTTTTCACGACACTGGGGTTCAGGTAAAAAAGTTCAGTAAAAAGCGGGAGGGGTGCTAACATCTTCGAACGAGGCTCTTCGAGTAATTATGATTGAACTTCACGTACAGGTAAGTTCATATATTTGATTTAAGGCCTTGGTTAGCATGTCTGCTGGCTGGTCACTAGTTTTGGCAAAATTTGGACATATTTTATTGTTTTTTGTGTCATTGGTTGATCATTGGTGTGTGTGCTTGTGAAGTGAGCATTACGTACGTGAGCTCCTCCAGGTTGTTTGAAGAATCCGTGCAATAAGCCAATGGGCTTCATCACTAGCGGTGGTTGCGGGGAGATGTAGCCTCGGCGTCCTCGAGGACAGCGGCTTCTCGGGTGAATATTTGCTTATCTAGGAATTGCATCGGGTTGAAATGTCTCAACAGAGGTTCGAATCTCGCACACACACTTATATAATTGACCTTCTGCTCAGTTATTATTGGATGATTGATCGCTAATCAATTTAAACCTATTGCATTGTTAGCCGACCAAGGCAGCTGATTTCGAGTTTTTGACAGTATGCGGATTTTCTAGCTTGGCTATGAGACTTTTGAGCCATTTTTCTGACAGCACTACAGTACGTTTACTACGTAAGTTTCATTGAAGAAACGGACTGCGACTGAGGTGGATGCGTTCAAGTAATACAACATTTAAGTCACTCCGCTAGATTTCTTTATAATTTCTTCATTGGATTTAAAGCCTGTCCAACTGGAATAATGATTTGTTTGGCCTGTAATAAAACTGCGCGACCTGAAGAACAGTTAAAATGCTGTGCATGTAAGTCATATTACCATTACAAATGCTACAACATTACCACAGCATATTACAAGGAAAATATGACAACGCTGAAAAAGCTTTGGAAATGCCAATCCTGCACTCTTATAACGCGACGCAAGGAGGACAACACACCGGCACGTAGACAATTTTCGCCAACGTCAGCTGCGGATGAAACAAACATGTCGTGCGACGAAGTTTTGGGCACCTCCTCAGAGGATGCAAATTCCAAGCAATTGGATACTGCTTCTGCTACAAACCCCTCCTCATCCACTGCAACAATTTCTTATAACCAGTTTGACGTATTACTGGATAGTAAATTAATAAAGATAAGCACTGATATAAGAGAGGATATCAACTATCTCCGCGAGTGTCTAGATGGTTTGAGCTCCAAACTAGCCGACTATGACAAGCGCATAAAGTCTCTTGAGTGTGTCGAAGAGGAAAATACTGTACTTAGAGCTACCGTCACTGAATTGAAATCTAGGCTGAACAGCCAAGCGCAGCTGGCATTAGGAAATGGATTGGAAATATCATGTCTTGAAGAAACACCGAATGAAAATACAACTCATTTGGTATTGACTGTTGCTGTGAAATTGGGCGTAGAACTTTCTGATCTGGACTTAAACTTTGTATCCCGAGTCGGTCCCAAAAATCAAAGCAAAAGGGCTAGAGCGAGTGGCACTGAAAAGCTAGAGCGCCCCCTGGTGGTTGCATTTACCCGTCGAGCTAAACGAAACGAATTTATTAAGCAAGCTAAAATGAGAAGAACCTTGAAGAATACAGATATTCTGGGTGAAGGGCAGGATAACAGGATATATGTAAACGAACGCCTCACTGCTGATAATCGTAGTTTATTTCGTACCACTCGGGCTTTCGCCAGCGAACATGATTTCAAATACTGTTGGTTGCGAAACGGTAGCATTTTTCTCAGAAAAGGAGATGTCAAAGAAGGAAGTCCCGCTATTCGAGTTAAGGACGAAAACGACCTCACTCGCCTGCTCAACTCCCAATAAATACTTGAAACAACGGCCGATTAGAGAATGTCTTCTAAGCATCTTAGGTCTAGTTGATCTTTTTCATATTTTCTTGCTGAATTGTAGTTTACGTAGAAAGTTTTTGTTTTTGAATTTTAATAGTTGTAAGCGCAATCATACGTACTTTTCAACACACTTACACACATACTCACCCCAAAGAATACCCCTCGTTGTAATCTCCTCCATACATTTTGTATTTGCTTCTGCTGTTTATTTGGTACTTTTACCTCTAGTATTGATGTTCTTCAATCTATTTTATAGTATCTTCCCATGGCTACCCTAGGCATATTAGATTCCATAGATAACTCATATCAGATAAAGTGCCATACAATATCCGTGCCGGAGGATTGTAAACACATACTTTCAAACTTTTCACTTAAGGTGCTTAAATATGAACATAAGAAGTATACAATAAAATTTTGACAATTTTCTTGTTATCCACAAAAGATCTTGATTTTGATGTTATGATCTTCAGTGAATGCTGGTTAAATGACTCCTCATCGGTTCCCCTATTGCAAGGATATTCGTCATTTCACTCTAAAAAGTATATTAATAAGTACTATGCGTCAGCAGATTGGGACGGTATGCGGGATTATTACGCGTCTGTCCCTTGGTGGCAGCGCTGTTTCAGTGGGATGGATCCGAACTCCTGCGCTACCTCTGTTGCTGACGAGATCAGATTAGGAATGGAATATTATATTCCACATTCCAATCTCGTCAGTAGAGGGAGACGTAACCTCTGGTTCAATCGCGAGTGTGCCTCTGCTGTTGAAAACAAACAGCTAGCTTACCGCGCTTGGATCAGAGGTCGAGCTTCTAGGGATCCCAATACTAACCTACTGAAAACAGCCTATAATAATGCCACCATGTTGTGTAAGAGGGCTTACATTAGAGCGGATGCTCAGCGCATTGCACAAGTGGGTCAGGAACTGCTAGCGCACCCTACGGGTAGCCGTTCTTTCTGGCGCCTGGCCAAAGCTGTGCAATCAAACTTCTGCCAACCCTCGCTGCCACCGCTGAGACATGCCGATGGCTCACTTGCTCATCAGCCGCAGGAGAAAGCCGACCTCCTGGCAAAACTCTTCGCGGCCCATTCCCGTATCGATGACTGTGGTGCACAACCTCCGACACTGTCCCATTGTGGCAGCACTATGCCCGATATCCGCATCAGACAGCGAGATGTGCGGGCGGAGCTACAGTCGATTGATATTCGAAAAGCAAGTGGACCAGACGGCATTCCTGCGATTGTACTTAAGAAGTGTGCAGCGGAGTTGACTCCGGTCCTGACGCGTCTATACCGTCTGTCGTTCTCTGCTGGTTGTGTGCCGAAATCTTGGAAAGAGGCCAATGTCCAGCCGGTTCCCAAAAAGGGAGATCGTTCTGATCCGGCTAACTATCGCCCTATAGCCGTCACTTCCATTTTGTGTAAAATCATGGAGAGGATCCTTAACACCCAGCTGATCCGTTACCTGGAAGGTCACTCGTTGCTTAATGACCGTCAGTATAGGTTTCGTCCTAAACGGTCAACAGGTGACCTTCTAGCGTTCCTTTTGCACAAATGGGGTGAATCTATCGATAAGCGCGGCGAGTCTGTGGCTATTAGTCTCGACATCGCCAAAGCTTTTGATAGAGTCTGGCACAAGGCTCTCCTTTCCAAGCTTCCGGCATACGGATTGCCCGCTCAGTTCTGTACGTGGATTGCCAGCTTCCTCCACGAGCGTAGAATTCGCGTTGTCGTTGACGGCTGCGCTTCGCGGTTCGTGGCAGTGAATGCTGGTGTTCCACAAGGCTCCGTTCTATCCCCAACATTGTTTCTTCTGCATATCAATGACATGCTTTCCTTGGGAAGTATACATTGCTATGCAGACGACAGTACAGTGCATGGGGGATATCACGGAAGCTCAGGGGCTGCTCGTGGCAATATTGATAGGGAGAGGCAGAATCTTATCATTGAGCTCAACAGGACGCTGGACCTCATCTCCGAATGGGGTTCCAACAATCTTGTCGAGTTCAATGCTAAGAAAACACAGGTGTGCGCGTTCTCGGCGAAAAGGTCACCTTTCCTCCCCCCTCCTTCTCTTCAGGGCATAACCCTTCACACACAGAGTAACATCACCTTGCTCGGAATGAACATTCGCTGCGATCTGAACCACAGAGACTACATCGAATCCGTTATAACTGCTGCCTCACGGAAACTCGGTGTCCTAAACAAGGTGCGTAGGTATTTTGCGCCGGACCAACTATGCCTGTTGTATAAAACTCAGGTTAGGTCTTGCGTGGAATATTGCTCGCACCTTTGGGACGGCTCCGCTCAGTACCTCCTCGATGCTCTGGACAGATTGCAGCGTCGCGCTATTCGAATAATTGGCGATGTAGAGGCAACTAACACCCTCGAGCCTCTACAACTTCGTCGTGACATCGCCTCTCTTAGCGCCTTTTACCGAATGTTCCATGGGGAATGCTCTGAGGAGCTCTTTAACCTTATCCCTCCCTCTCCATTCCTTAACAGAAACACGCGTAAGGGCCTTCGGAGTCATCCGTACACTGTGTCCTCCTTTTCACACCGTACCAGGAAATTCCAAGATTCCTTCTTCTGTCGTTCATCCCACACTTGGAATTCTCTACCTGCGCACGTGTTTCCTCCATCCTACAACATGGGTTCCTTCAAAAGAGGTGTGAAAAAGCATCTTTTAGGCCGGCAAGGGGCGGGCAGGTAGGATAGTGGATGTCGTCCCTACTCTATCTGTCAACTCATTTGGGCCTCTTTCACCGCATAACATCAGGCGGGAGGAGGTCATTTGCCGGGCCTTACATAAAAAAAAAAAAAAAAAAAAAAAGTCGGGGGCTGTCGCTATCTAAGTAAAGGACAAGTGGCCGGCTAAATTTACAGAACTAAATGTTGACGAAGGGAACTGCATTTCTGCAGAGGTTGCCAAACATTTCACCGTGATAGCAGCATATAGATCACCTAGTTTTCCTAATCCTGAAATATTTATTAATTCTCTTGACATTAATCTGAAATCGATCAGACGCTCTCCGTGTCTTATCCTTGCGGGCGATCTAAACATAAATATTACTGACTCTACAGCTGATGGAGGCTTGGCTTCTGAGTATTTGGATGTACTGGCAGAGCATGGTCTTTGGACAAGTATTACCAAAGCAACTCGGAAGGGAAGCTGTTTAGATCATATCTTTGTTCCTGCTAGAAGTGATACAGAATCTATTGTCTGTTCTAGTGATATTACGGATCATGACATCACTGTGGCAGGGATAATGGTCTCAACTATACATAAATCACAAGAACCCAAAATCACTCGTTCGCGGGTTGCGGTGAACTTGGAATCAATTAGGTCAGAGCTGGAAAAGGTGGACTGGTCTCCAGTATTAAATAGTGACTCTTTACTAATACAATCTCGGCAATAGTTGCAAAGTTCACTGAAACTTCTGTGATGAGCCGATCTAAAACGATTTCAAATCCTTGGATGACCCTCGGTCTTATCCGGTGTTCAAAGCACCGTGATAAGCTGCACATGCAATCTCGTAAGGATCCTGACAACGCTCTTAAGAAACTGATTTATACACGATATAGGAATTTTTATAATGACTTAATCAGGAAACTGAAGCGTGAATATTTTAGCAAAGAAATAAATAAATATAAGCATGTCCCAAAGAAACTCTGGAGTACAATTAATGGAATAAGTAATAGGAATGGTATCACGACTTCTTCTCAGGCTCTCATCAACTCGGGACCCTCTGTAAAAGAATCTCTCAACGATTGCAACTCTTACTTCGCATCTGTAGGTCACACTTTAGCAAACTAAATATTGATGAGGCTGAATGAGACTCAGGAATCCCTATCTGCAAAAATAAACATACCTTATAACCCCCATTCCTTTTTTATATGCCCTACAGACACACAGGAAGTTCTGAGCCTCATTCGTTCTCTTGATTCAACTAGTGCCCCTGGAATAGACGGCGTCACTAATAAATTTTAAAATCCATTGGGCACATTATTGCTGATCCTTTAGCTGTGATATTTAAATTGAGTATCTCATCCGGAGTCTTCCCAGTGAGCTGGAAACTAGCGGCAGTGACTCCAATATATAATAACGGAGCTATAGACGATCCGTCTAACTATCGTCCTATATCACTGTTAGGAGGCTACGCTAAGCTCCTGGAACGCATCATCAATAAACGATTGATAAATTACCTGGAAGCAAATAAGATGCTATCTGATCGCCAGTATGGATTTCGTAGCGGGAAGTCGACGGAGGAGGCAGTAACTCTTCTTACAGATAAAGTTGTATCTTATCTTGATCAGGGTCGATGCTATGTCGGTGTTTTTCTAGATTTAGCAAAAGCATTTGACACGGTATCGATTACCATCCTACTTAGGAAACTAGATGTACTCGGAATTCGCGGCTCGGCCTTGGGTTGGTTTGCCAGCTATCTATCGGGAAGAGGGAAATGTGTTAAGGTGGGAGACCATGTGAGCGATTATAGATCAATGGATTTCGGCATTCCTCAAGGTAGTGTCTTGGGGCCTACCCTATTTAATTTATACATTAATGATATTATGTCGCTTAAACTCCCTAACAGCGAGGTAATATGTTATGCTGATGATACAGTCATACTTTTAAATGGCAAATCTTGGTTTGAAACCCACCACTCCGGTGTTTCTAGGCTGCATATGCTACAAAAATGGTTAAATAATAATATCTTGACACTTAACTCTTTCAAAGCCTCAAAGTGCAGAGTAATTGCTGTAGTGCCTGTTCCGCTATATCTCCAAATTGTAGCTGTGACCAGATAGACAGGGTTGGCTCCATTAAATACTTGGGAGTAATAATTGATGAGAATATGAACTTTAAAAATCATATATTGGTGACTTCAGCCAGGACTCGTAAACTGATGCAAACGATGAAATCACTAAAAGAGCTCACCGACGATGGTAGCATTTTAAAAACATTATACCTCGCACTGTGTTAGTCCATTCTCAACTACTGTATCCAGATTTGGGGTGGTGCATCTTCTTCTGCGCTGATTTTAATGCATCTTCTTTTGCGCTGAAAGAGCTCAGAGGGCAGTTTTAAAGGTGGCTTTAGGTAGGCCTAAGCTGTACCACACATCAGACTTCTATTTAGAGGCTCAAGTGTTGAGTGTACGTAGACTGATACGTAGATTTCTATTTCCTCGCATTTATAACAAGCTAGTCAACGATTGCAACTTGAAACAAGCTCAATTCTACGAGGCTAAAATAAAAATGATGAGTCATTTATTGTCCTGGAATTATAAACAATCCGAGGAAATATTGAGGGTCGTTGCGTGAGATAAGCAATATTAAACGGCAGTTGATACCCGCTATGTCATTCGATCAGAAAATTATACTTCTTTTATGCATCCTTGCAATTGATATATACCTTCACGTACACTTTACTTATTCTCCCACTACACATATGTACATACTTACACACACACACACGTTACACTGAAGAAGCGCTGTATTTATTGTGTTCGTTTATGTTAAATATTTCGAATTAAACATTGTATATCACTAGTCTTACGCCGCAAATTAAAATACATTGCTATAGAAATACCCCAATGGTAGATCGTCAGGTTATATGTTTAGGATTGGAAAGCCCCAGAATGGACAGCCCGATTTCCTATAAAATTTTGTTATGCGAATAATTACAATATTGCATACCACCACAGTAATTTTATGTCCCCACTGCAGGGGCACTGTCCTTCCTTATGGATGGTTAAGGAGAGTGGGCCATAATCCTCCACGCGAGCCCAATCACGCCCAAGCCCACGCGAGCTCCAGCGGATTGGAAGATGTTAACGACTGCAGATGCAGCCGGGACCAACGGCTTAGCGTGCCTACCGAAGCACGGAGGAGCTCGATATGATAATTATTGGGTCACCCACCCTGTAACCGGCATTTGCGACGTTGCTTAACCGCAACGATCGTAGGCTCAGGCGCTAACTCACTGCACCATCGAGCTCCTAATGTAGCATACGTTCCCAGTAAGTTTTAAAATATATTTGGGATTGGAAAGCCCCAAAATGGACAAACCGATTTATCATAAAATTTTGTTATGCGAAATTATAATATAGCATACGTTGCCAGTAAATTTGAAACTTACCTTGTTGGTTGGTTACCTTAAGGCACAGAAGACATAATAGTACTACGTACTTGAGGCGAAAATTTGTCACTCCGATGACGAGGTATTGCTTCATCGCTGATTACGCCTAAATCGACTTTCAAATTTTTTCATCTAATTCCTTAGATTCACCTTCGTAGCACTTATCACGTTTCCTTTGTGGCATTTTTAACAAAATGTATCGATATATCAAAGAAAGAAACACAATAATAATTTTAAAATTACAGTGTTAGGTACGAAACAGCGAGGCACTAAAATGTGAATGACGAATAGAGGCTACCGCGCGGTAGATGGCGCTTCGCAAACATTTCTTTTGAATCTACCTGTCGTTACATATAATTTATTATATTCTCCGAAATATAGTGTGGAATAGCGAGTCTATATGTGAAACTACATGTATATATAGTGCTAATATCGAGAACGAGGCTTGAGAGTAATGTTAGTTTTACATAGTTTTACTTATAATAAAAATAACTAAATCCATGTTTTAGCTCACGAGTGCAACACAAATGTTTGCCCAAATTGGAATGCTGTCGGATTTGTACCATTTGACACTAATTTAGTATTAATAAAATGTAAGTCGCAAATGATTATACAAAATAAAAATGTATGTTGTCATATAAATAAGTTTATAAGCGATTGCTCAAATTGAATTGAACTTCGATATAATCTATGTGTGTTTTCGGTATCAAAAAATTAAATCCTAACATTGCAACGAATATAGGTATAGCTAGTATTGATAAGAATCAAAAAATGTTTGACACGGTTTCATTTTTCTGAACCGCTAATAGAATCAAACTCAGAACCTATTAATTAGAGAGTGAATTTATATCTACATACCTACTTCTTCCAAAAATATGTATAATATGTATCTATATCCAAAAGTAAGCAATAAGTACATTTACAGGTACAGCTTTATATAAGTAGGTAATAATATCTATTAGCAACAACATAATATTGCGCGTGTAAACGTCATATATTTTCTTACCAAAATACAATAAAAAAAGAAGAGAATACACTCTCGCTAACTATTTCGCATTCAAGAATTTCACATTCAGAGTTATCTTTTTCATTCACACGCGATGGGATTAAACCAATACGTCTACGAAGAGCTTCGTAGCCGCTACGCGACGTGTCCGAGCCACTGAGCTGGAAACATTTACTCGATTAGACGGAAGGCATACGCTTTAGTGGTGACGGAATTCTCTGTTCGGCCATTGGGTGTCCGGAATTGTGTTCTTGAGCAATTTCTGTGAGCACAGAACTAAAGCATTAATAATTTTGTTTGTATTTTGCGTAGAGCGTGGGCGTTCTTGGCTAAACCGTACCTATCGGTTTATAAAAAGTCATTTATTTTGAATTTATTCATTCACCATTGTAGGCAAGAATGTATGTAAAATCACAAAAAAACCACTAAAATCATTGTTTTTTAATATTATTTAAAGATCAATATAATGTAGAGTAATCATACTTTACGTAATTTTATCAAAATAATAGCTAAAAGAATTCAATTAGGTTAGCATAATCTTATATTGCTGGTGGCGTAAGCGCAATCTCGTGTGTGCTCGGCGTTGTGACTCACGTGAAGCTTAAATTAAATGAAGCTACGTTCGTCGTGGTCGGGATCCAGAGGAGTGGCCAAAAACTAAAAATATCTCGGTTCTCATGCTTTGAAAAGTATGTATGGGAGGCAGTTAGAGCCTGTACAATTCAGTATACTGCACGAAAACGTGCTGTTGACGTTGGAGCACGAAATGCATTATTAAACTGTGACGAAATGTAACAAAACGCATCTCCGTTTCAAACGACACGTTTAGCGCAGAGGTCGAGTGATCACCTACTGCGCAACGGGTCGGTGCATGTGATATTCTGTGTTTGTAACTGCACCCACGACACAGGAGAAAATCCTAGAGAGGGGCAACGTTTTTTAAAAAGAACCAAAAAAAAAACTTAAGCTTGAATAACTAAAGGTATAAAAAGCCAGCAACGTAAAATAACGCACCTCTGTTTCAAGCCGAACTTTTTTAAATTACTATTGTTACCAAAAGCCGACAATGTAACAAAACACATCTCTATTTGAAACTCTAGTTCGAATTTATTTAGGTGTGATAACACTGTTAACGCAAAATTGAATTTTCATCGAAAATAAATTTTGCGAAAGGAGCGGTGTTAATAGAGAGCCCCGAGTACTTTTAGAGGGCGGGTTCAAAATCCGACTTTAATTAATGTAAGCGGAACGAGCGAATTCTCCACTCTAGCCGACTAGAGCTTATCTCCGATTCGGACCAAATAGAGACGCGGGCCATCGGGCACTTATCAATGTCGCTTTACGGTCGCACGGGTTAAAACGAAATGTAACAGTTGTGAGCGGCCCAACATTTGTCACGTCCCCAAGTTAAGTGGAAGAATTTGCGGCAGTGCTTGAACAATGGACCCGCTTAGCGGTTCTAATTTTTATCGGACACTCTTTAGTGTCCCAGACAAAAAGTGAAAACCTGTTTTGATTGTGGACTTCTTGTTCCGTTCTCGTTTGTTCTACTTCGTACACTGCCCAGTGGAGCTTTGTCGTGTTTTTTGGATGGATTCGATTTGATTTATTGAGCAAAGTTTTACGCTCTCGTTCTCTTGAGAAGCTCAGCTATACCGAAGATGGAAGCATTTGAATTAGGTACTAAAAACTATCATATCTCTATTGTTGAAACACAACTATGTTAAACTTTGTTATAGCAAACTTAGGAAAGGTAATGGTGTCGGTAGCCGGGCGGGCTTAGAAGCATGTCACAAGCTAAACTGCAGATGAGATACATTGTTATTGAAATCCAGCAACGTATTAAAACTCTTCTTACAAGTGTAGACACTACTGCATCTTATTCACATCAACTGAGGTAATAAATACTTCATCATCGAGCGAAAATTTTAACTTACAACTTATATTTGAAAGGATTTTCTCTTAACACCGACATTAATATACTAACATTAAAATTTTAACCGAAGTGAACACCAGATTAACTTGCATGATACGACTTTCGCTCTAAATGTGACTAAAATAAGAACTAGTCCGTAACTCAGATGTTGAAGAGTTGTCCTTTCAACTATCGGCTCACCTGAGTTGCTAGAAAGAATTCAACTTCGAGTGAAAATATGTCCCTAATATATAAACAAATATAATAACCCTAACTTCTTACCCACAAGAAACCTCAATCTTTAGCTCAGCAACATGAGAAGATGACTACCAGACGACAATACCTGCAAAGCTTGAGAAGAAAATATCAAATACGTGTGCGTGCTTATAAAGTTTAAGTGTTTCTCCCTCAATTTACTTGGCATCCCATCATCAAACCCTGACATTGGTGACAAAGGCCATGGCGAAATTTGGCCGCCTCCATGCAAAAGCTTCGAACACCGGGTGTTGATCGGAAGGTCCGTGGTTCGATTCCCCATGGGGGCAGAAGCTTTCCTACTTAGTTTGGTTCGTGGTAGGTTTTCCGAGCTCGCCTGGCTACTAGCTACTACCTACCCTTATCTTACCTAGGCTTGTCGCCATAATAACAATGTTAATACCATTGTTGTGTTCCGACAATTAGAGGTAAGATAGCCAGTTCCTCAGTTGTTGAGGAGTCCAGGTGAAGCTCACTTCCACCTTCAGCTTTATCGTCACTTACCACCAGCAGGCGTAGCACGGGCTACCAAGACTGAACTCGAGTCACGCATTATCTCACAATTTCAGTGACATAATCTCTATGTCCTAAAGAGTAACACGGTGGCCCGTATTTAGTGTGATTGACGTGATAAAAATTTCTTGACGCTCGTCAAGGAACACGTGTGACTGAGTTTTATCACAAATTTCTTGGCGTGTCTGAGCTCCAACTGCTGTAGTTGTAGCAAGGGCTTCAATACTTTGAAAGATGTCAGCAGTCGGAGAGAAAGAAATTTGTGATAAAACTCAGTCACACGTGTCCCTTGACGAGTGTCAAAAAATTTTTATCACGTCAGTCACACTAAATACGCGCCGATGTGCCACTCTTTAAGGCATAGAGATTATGTCACTGAAATTGTGAGATAATGTATAACTCGAGTCCAGCCTTGGCAGTCCGTGCTACGCCTGCCGGTGAGATGAAGGCCAAGAGTTTCCCTGTTATATGTAAAAAAATGGAACCACTTTGGAAGTATACATAACAAATTATTTCGGGGAACATACGAGTACATAAAAAAGATTGATGCAGTCGAACGTAGAACCTCATCTTTTTGAAGTCGACTATATACAAATAACGGTTTTGCATAAATAAAGCAAGTACATCATTAAGCTTCTGAAAATTATAACGCAATCGTCGAACAACAAATTTTAGGACAAGGAGTCTTCGTTACAGTACATTAAAACACAGCGTGATGGGAAGATTCTCGCATAAACATAAAAGGGGGTGCTATAAAAAGCTGTTACCGCAATTGAAGCCAGATGCCGAGGCATTTAATAAAAAATAAACGGGGAGAGCGCCGGACGGCAATCTATCACGCTCGCAGTCATAAGCTGACTTTGATGCTGGGTCACTTCAGACCTTTTTGTTGACGTTAATATTACTTAGCGTTAAAAATAACAAGTCACCGCTGCTGGAATGGAACGTCAAATACGACTGCTGCGAAACTAAATATTTACCCGTGACGTCACACGGCTCGACGAAGCAATTAATTACACAATTTGTTGCTTTTGCTTCCCAATGCCGGCGATGTCGAGATAATTAATTCTTCCGTTAGATAACAATCGTTGGCTTCCGTTCATTATAGTTCCTGATTATGGCTACGTTTACTAATATATCTCTTATAAGTCAGAATGTACCGTGTAGTTATATATTAATATCCACAAATATTTTAATTGATATAGCCTTTCGATTTACATTAAATAATATTATCGGATAAATCAGCTATTATAAGAGGCTAAATAACTTGATTACATCTTCCGTCGTTGACCTTTTGTAGGTCAATGTCTTCCGTGCTGTGACACAGTATAGGTACCAGAGGGAGACGTAGTACCTACTACAGTCGCCTGCGCAGGTACCCCTATCGTACCTATTTTTACCGCCAAGCAACGGAACTTGCATTGCTGTGTTCTGGTTTGCAAGGTGAAATAAGTAGTAAATTACTGGCGACTTATGTCACAAGTTGGCAACGTACAAACGGCAACTTGCCAGCTTTTACACGTTGACCTTGAAAAAGTCCTTATGTCACTCGTAATAGCGACGGTTTTGGTAATGCAAAGGACGACTGTATTGGGTACATTTTTATTTTTATTACATAAACAATGTTTCTGAATCTATTTATTTATTTATTTTATTTATCTAGCTTGCTTACATGTACGTACATTATAGATAGTAAAATATTTAAAGTGAATCAGTACATGCACCCTGCAAGGGCACTGCTTTGCAAAATTAACCTAAATTTCTTTGTAGTTTAAAAATTAAAATATTCCATTGACAATGCGTAGTCAAAATGTTCGCCATATTTTAGAAGGGAGGATGGTAGTAGTTTCTGTCATGTTACTGAATTTGAATAATAATAAATTATATAATTACAACATTATTAAATGCTGTGTACATTAATGAAATAGAATTGTGATTAAATTTTTATTAATAAATGTCAATCAAGCCACGCATACAATTTATTTATGTATATATTATAAATGTCTTTTTTCGCTTTTATTTATGATTGTCATTCTATTTTAACTAAATATATATATTTAATTATTTGATATCAGTACATACGATTTAACTTAATTTTTGCAAATACTATTTGATTGTCAGAATAGTATTTTTCATTACTCATACTCTGAAAGTAGGTCTGAAGTTGCCTGAGGAGCGGGTTGAAAGTAATACTTTTCAGCCCTAGGGAGAATCACTTTCAACTACAGCTGCTGTCAAATTTAAAAAAAGAAACTACTTATTTTTTCACATTTTTATTGAACCATGTTACGACTTTCTATACAGCCACTCAATTACAGCGCGGTGTAAAATTGAAATAACATAATGTTAACTATTTAAAGAATATATTTTTTAAATGACTTTATTATAATTTATTTTCAACTATTTTTTTTAAATAACAGATTTGGGCAAAATATTTACCATTTTTTAAATTATGAAAATGAAAAATAATGGCTGGCCGGCCACAGAAAAAAAAACAAAATAAGCGGGAAAGCGGCAATGCGATCTTGATTTGTTTTTTCTATTTATAGAGTTTTGTTAATACTTCCGTATAGCAGAGATTTGTATTAACTGTGAATTATATTGGTAAAACATTGTGTTAATAATTAACACAATGAGTTCATCTGATTCAGGTCTGGAGTTAACGCCTGATTTTATAAAAGAAAGCGGGTTAAAGCAGAAGTTGTTGATTTATGTAAAATAAAATTTACATGTTTTTTTCCTTTAGCTACTTCATTGTTTTATTTTTACTTTCCTTGTACTCGTAATGAAAAGCACAGTGTTCACCTCGGGTTAAAGACTTATTTAGTCCCTCGAACTATCGGTGCCCTCGCTACGCTCGGGCGCCAAACTCCGTCTCGGGACTAAATAAATTACTTTAACCCCTGGGGTAACAATGTACTATTATTTATGTAATTTTAAAGTGTTCACATGAAGTAATATTTTGTTAATCAATTGGCATTCAATTATACTATTTACTTGTTTAATATACAAATTAATATTACATATTTATTAGTAGACCTATCAAAATTGTCAAATTATTTATTATTATGTTAGATTTCAATTTGATTATTATTATTATTTTTAGACTACACTTGTAGACAGTTATATTGTCTACATGTTACATATTTATATTTATAAAATTTGAGAATTAAATTTCGTCATATACTTAAATGTTTCTTAAATTATACTTTTATCATTTAAATATTCGTCAATTGTGTAGTAGCTCTTTTTAATAAGTAAGTCTTTTATTTGCGCAATAAACCTATTGTATTCAGATTCTTTTAATATTTCATATGGTAAGTTATTGTATATTTTTATTGACATCACCAAAGGGCTAGTTGCATGTAATTTTAATAGAGATGCAGGCAGTATTAATTTATTTTTATTTTTTTCCCGAGCAGCGTATCTCATATTTATATCTTCTCGTTTTGTGTAGAACTCCGGATGTTGGCGGACAAACTTGCACATTTTCAATATGTACATGCTCGGTAAAGTAAGGATTTCACGTTTGATGAAGAAAGGTTTGCAACTTACTGTGTTTTTTATGTTTTCTAGAATTCTTATAAGTATTTTTGTTTAATAAATAATGATGTCATGTTTGTGCTATATCCCCATAGAATGATTCCATAATTTAGCCACGAATATGCATAGGCGTAGTACATTGCCAGCGCCGTTTGCGAATTTGTTGTTTTCTTTATTTCTCTGAATGCGTAAATAAAGGTAGCAATTTTTGATTGATTTTTTTTAATATGTAGTTTCCAATTGATATGTGAATCCAAAGTTATACCCAGTAAATTAGATTCACGAACAATATCTAAAGTTGTATCATCATATTTGAAGTTGATGTTTATAGGAAGCTTTTGATGGGGGTTTATTAATAATTTTGGTTTTGTTAAAATTTATTTTTAAATTATGTTTGTTCATCCAGTTGGTTACTTTATCTAGTATATTTTTTAGTTGGATATCAAGGTTATTACTATTTTTACATGATGTCAATATAGATACGTCGTCCGCAAACAGAACACACTGCTCGTCGAGGACTTGGGGAAGGTCGTTTATGTAGAGGAGAAACAGTAAACATCCCAGAACACTTCCCTGCGGTATTTACGCATTACAAATTATACCATCCGATCTCACTTTTTTATATTCATAATTTGAGCAGTTTTCTACCTCTACGAACTGCTCTCTATTACTGAGGTACGAAGTGAACCACTTGTGTGCTTGTCCCCGAATCCCTAAGTCATTTAGTTTCCTTAAGAGTATTGTGTGTTGTACCATATCGTATGCTTTGGACATGTCCAGGAGTATACCAATTGCGTAATGTCTTTGGTTTAAAATATTATAAATACTTTGTATATATTTATAGACTGCTAAAGTAGTTGACCTCTTTTTCCGGAATCCGTACTGATTTTCATCGAGGATTTTAAATTTTTCACAAAAACTGGACACGCAATTAGACATAGCCTTTTCGAAAATTTTTGAAGCTGTTGGAAGTAACGCTATTGGTCGGTAGTTGCTTGGATCAGTCTTTGAGCTTTTCTTGTGGATCGGCTTAATTATAGTTTTTTTAAGTAGTTCTGGGAAAATTCCGTCATTAAATGATTGATTTATCATAAGACAAAAAGGTAGAGTTAATTCATCAGCGCATTGTTTGATAATGTAGGGTGAAATTTCATCAATTCCACAACTTTTTGTATTTTTTAATTTTTTGATAATTTTATGTATTTCATGTTGGTCAACCGGCTTTAAATACATAGAGTTTACTGGATAGTTTTGTACAGATGCAGACTTAGGACACTGATAATTATGAGTTTGGTTTACATTTCCTATTGATGAGAAAAACTGATTAAAAACATTTGCTACTTTATATGGGTCCGAGACCGACATTTCCTTGCAAATTAAATTTATATTATTTTTCGTTACGTCGTTGTGTTTTCTTTTATTAGTACGCTCATTTATTACGCTCCACATGGCTTTTATTTTATTAGTAGCTTTCTTTATTATGTTAATGTGCTGTAATTTTTTTGATGTTATTATTGTTTTTTTAAGAATTTTTTCATATTTTTTATAGAAATTAGTTAAGATTTTATTTTTAGTATTTGATGTGAGTATTTTCAATGCTCTCCTGTTTTTACACGACTGTTTAATTCGGTTTGGTTAGCCAGTATTTTTTTAATTTAGGTTTAAGTTTAACTTGTCGTTTTTTAAAATATAGATCTAAATTTTTCTGTATAATTTTATGGAATTCATTATAGTTTTCATTAACATTTTTATCCGACGTTATTATTTTATTCCATTCAACATCTCTTAAGCTAGATTTGAAATTATCTATGTTCTGTTTAGTATAATATCTCTTTTCTTTTTTAATGTTCGCTGATTGTTTTGTATACGGTAAATTTATATGTAATACCGTTCCTAAGTGATCTGAAAAACCAAACTCCTCTACCGTAGTGCAAAAACCAACAGTTTTAAAATTTGTGAATATTAAATCTAAACAAGTTGACGAGTGTTGGGTTATATGCGTTGGCTTAGTTACATTCTGTACAAAGTTATATTCTTTCATAAAGTCAAGAAATTGGTTTGTATTTCTATTTAAATTTAATATATTAATGTTGAAATCTCCTCCTATTATTATTTTATATCTAAAAAACTTATTATTTATGTATTCTAAAACTTTTTAAGTTGAAAATAAAAAATGTCTTCCTCTCTTCTATTCCAGTAAATTACAATTAAAATAATATTTTGTCTAATTAATTTAGTCGCACATACTTCAAAAACGTATTCATATGACATATTGGAAATTTCTTCTAAATGGTTATGATCAAGTTGGTTTTGGAGTAATATGCAGACGCCTCCACCTCCTCTGGTTTTCCGACAGTACGAAGCAGCTATTTTATAGTTTTCAATATAAAGTAATTCGAGTTTTTCTTGATTTAACCATGACTCTGATACACAAATTGCTTGGTATTTTGTTGTATTATCTGTAAACTCCATTAAAGAAGTCTGTTTATTCCAAAGACTTTGAAAGTTTTGAAACAGAATCTTAAAGTTATATTCAGTGCCCGCGAAAGGAATGAATGATTTTTCCATCGCAAATGGAATCTTCAGAGGGATCGGCTTGTAATTGTAGTTTTTCCGTATGTGGGGGTGTTTGGGATGATTTTTGAACTTCTTGTATAGCGTTTGATCCGATAATGACTTTATGGTTATTATCTTGAGCACATTTTAGCACACCTTTTTGGCAATAATTAGATGTATTGAGAATCTTTTTAATTCTTGACATATCGTATTGATTCTTATTATTCTGGTACTGGAATCTCAAAACATCTTGTAATGTGTTTTGACAAAGATGTTTAAAGTTATTTTGCGGTATGCCTAAGTCCGAATAACGTAAGTCTATGTAGTTAACATGCGGTAATTCGTTGCTGAATGACTGAAAATTTATGTTGATTTGTTCAGAAATTTGTCTATTGTTTCCTCTTGTTTCATACAGTATAATGTTTGTATTTTTCAGTTCATTTAGGTAATAATAGATATAGGAGCTCATTTTTGTTATATTTTTATCATTCTTCCCAGTCATTATTAAAATGTAATCGTGTTTTCCGTAGCCCGCACATTCTTTTTTAATATTTTCCAGTACTACTTCTGTTGTAGCACCCGGTTTTATTTCGCTAAAAATCTTGTATTTGTTTCCCAACGTTTTTGTCAACTGCCTACAAAAACCGCGCCCTTGTTCGTCGCAGAAAATATGAACTCTGTGAGGGTATTTGTGAAAATTTTCCTTGGGTATATGTGTCTTGTAATTTCTTTGGTCTATGTGATCTATTTTTTTATTTATGACTTCATTTATTTTAATTTGTTCTTTACTCTCTATGTTCTTCTGTGGATTCTTTTGATTTGAATATCTAATTGGTGTATTAAAACTATCGTTTAACGAGAAATCTAACCTTGTTTTATTTAAGCTTTTCTTTCGGTTTTTTTTATTTGTCGGTAGGTTTGGATCAGATTTACATATTCCTGTCAGCGTTTTAATTTTAGTTTCATAATTAGTCATTTCTTTTTGGAGTGTGAAATTCTCTTGTACAAGGTTTTCGATTTCATTTTCAGCTACATTTAACTTATTTTCTAAAATAATGATTTTATTTTTCAGGTCACGTATTTGATCATTTTCATTCTCATACATTAAATCCGGACAACTTCTATGCAACGTATTGTTAATTGTGTCAAATGTTGAGTTATTATCGTCAGAAAGCGAATTTTCTATTATTATTTTGTATTTTTGGCGTTTTGTCACATTATTTGAGGGTGTTTTATCATTTTTGTTATTTCTGACTACCTCCAAACAGTGTTTGCATTTCCAGTTTTTCTTTTTGGTGGGTGTCATTAAATAAAATCGTTTTTCGGTAATGTTGGTACACATTAAATGGAAGAACCGAGTACAATCTAGGCATTTTAAATATTGTCGGTCAATTATTTCAGTTTTGCACTCAAAGCATATTCGCGTTGCCATTCTGAAGTATTGCGTTGTTATTTGTGTTAAAATATATTGTATGTGCTATAATAATGTGCCATCTAGTAATAATTCATAGCAAACCGCAATTGCAAGTAGATTTTTTTTGGTGTATGTGGGTATTGTAGCCTCAGTTTATAAATTGTGACATACATCAAATGTGGGTATTATTTATATTATAACTACAGCTGTTTTGAGCAATGTTGTTAGATGGCGTTGTTTTCGCTTTCAATCTTGTGTCGTATAAGTTCTTTGTCACTGTTATTCCGTTGTCGTAGTTTAAAATTATATGGCTGTATATCACAATATTTGTGTTAAAGTAGAAGATTTAGTTGCTACACTTACTTGTTGAATGTAATTTTTGGCGCAGGCTGGTTCAATTTGTCTTAGAACAATGATTTCATTCGCACTTAGAGATTCACGGTTCCTTCACTAATATTTTCTGGAAAATACTCCACCAACGCTGTCACTTCATCATAGTTCACTTTTTATTCGGTTTATACCATGAAAATGTTATTTAGTATTTGTTTAATATTTTTATATGCGAGAACAATACTGAGACACTCCTATCAGTGCAGCGCCATCTACCCGACCTACAGCATTATCTCATAACCATTGACTAAAATATACATAGCCACACATAAGCCATGGGTACATAAAGAGCTTGTATATTTTCGAATTTAACAGAGCCTTCACGTACTAATGGATGATTATATATATTCACCGTAAGGTAAACGGCCTGCTTGTATGCCAACCTCGCTATATAAAAAAAGACAGAAAACTGAAAAAAGCCAGCGTGATTCAGTAGGCTGATTCCTCCTCGTCTAAAGAGAGACCATTGCCCAGCGGTTGTGATGTAACGTACGTACGTAAGAAAAAACAAAATTTGTCATCAGTAAAAGAGTGTATCTCTTTTACTTTTGTAATGGCGACGTTCATTATGGGTATCTTATAATGAACGTCGCCATTACAAAAGTACTCACTAAACTAGTAATGAATATGAAGAGTATTTCAAAATGACAGTTCTGGACCGGAGATCGCAAATAAGGAGGTAGATCATACTTATAAGAGGTTTTTGGTTAATAACTACCTACATATCAATTACATTTTTAACGCCTAATTATTTTAATCTTTGAACAAATAAATTTCATTGTCATCGCATAACCATGTTGTGTCAATCTTATATTTCATGCACATTGCTATACAAAACATTACTATACTCCACAGCTGCACGATCACTTAATTGTGCAGCGTGGCTATTAAGGCAGACAAGCCAATAGGCGCGGAAATTGTTACCGCACTGTTTGCAATTAATAATGGATCTCAATTGTTTATTGAGGTGTAATGAGGTGCCACTAACACCTACTCATTTGCATCCTGCCATTGTCCATTTATTGGGGATATCTAGCGGACCTATTTAGTGGTGACTTTTGTTCACTACTACGAGTATGTATATGGTATTCGATGACAATGGTAGAGCGTCGGTGGCGCCTGTGGCCTCGGCACTGGACTGTGCTCCGAGTAGAATCGAGAGGCCCGCGATCGATCCTGCCATATACCAATGTGTTTTTTGTTTCACGAATTTCATATGTACATTTATCTGATGCTCCTAAGGTGAAGGAAAACATCGTGAGGAAACCTGCATACACCTGCGAAGTAATTCAAAGGTATATGTGAAGTCAACCAATCCGCACTGGGCCAGCGTGGTTTGACTAAGGCCTAATCACCCTATCATAACTGGTCAACTCGTGCCCCTCGGTGGGGACGTATATGAGCTGTGATGATGAGGTATATGGTTACCAACGTGCTTAGGGATGGTTTAATGAATTTAGTTTTGCATTGTGCAACAGAGGCCCATTGCTTTTTTAGGGTTCAGTACTTCAAAAGGAAAAATAACAGAACCCTTATAGGATCACTTCGTTGTTCGTCAGTCTGTCTGTCTCTTAAGACATTTTTCTCGGAAACAAGTAGAGATATTAAGCTGAAATTTATACCAAAAACTAGTTGTGTCCGCGAACTACGTTTAGCTAGTAATAAAAATAATAATATCGCTTTCAAAATATGGGGGTTGGTGATAGAAGGGTGAAAATGTGAAAATGTACCTTTATCACCTAGGGGTATAAAAAATAGCCTACGACCTATTCTCAGATCTACCAAATATACACAAAAAAATTCATAAAAATCTTTCAAGTCATTTCGGAGGGTTCGATTACAAACACTGTGACACGCAATTTGGATATTTTAGATATTTGGGTCTACGATCTCATTCATCCGTCAAGAAATCAAACTTGTAAGTCAACGCTATCATAAGATATAACCGTTCATGTCACATTCCTTCACATATTTTGCGATTTCACAAGGGAATCAAAACCTATAGGGTACTTCCCTACATAGTTAGAAACTTATACTTAGACAAGTTTCCTTAAACCTCGATGCGTAAGTCCAACTCGCTCTTGGTCGTTTTTTATGAGATTGAGTACGTACTGTAGCGCACTATACCTGCCGATAAACTTGTCGACAGGTGTATGGCACGTTCTACGCAGAATTCGGGGAATAACCACTAAACCAACCTTTGTAATGCTTTTTCTTGCTAAATTGTAGTAATATAGGGAAATCTTAAAGTTGAAGGAAAAAAAAACAAACTTATTCCTTTAGTCCGATACAAAATGAAAAGCTTTATTCTGGTAGGTACATGGTTGTAATTCACTTATGCATAATGTTACTGAAGTTAACAAAATCCCTCAATGCAAAGCACTTAACTAAATTTTTATTTAATACAAGCCAAGGGCAGGATGGTTCAGGTTTGTTTGATCAATCTCGGCAGGTAAAAATCAGGTTCAAATTGGGTACAAAACTACAAAATGAGGGGCAATAAAGTACACGAACAAATAGTTATAGGTTTCCTTTTTTTTAAAAGAAATTAGTAGCCTTCCCCGGAGCGGTTGTTAGTGGGTCATACCTTCAATGCTAAGTTTCTGCGATCACGGGTCAGAGATATAATATTCCAATTTCTTAACTTATTCTCTGTTTCTAATATTATTTGTGTAATTCCACAGAATTCCTCCTTGATATTAGGTTATTAGGTAGGTTAGTTGCAGCGGAGCCCTACGGCCTCCGGGAACTGCCCTGGAGATTCATAGCACAGTGTTATGTTAAAAATATAATTAAATATGCCTATGATCTTGAGGTCAGTGGGTCTAACACTGAGTTCTGAAGGAATCCCAGTCAATACATTTGAACTTCATGTAATAAACATAGCAAATGAATTCTAAAACATAATTTTTAATAAATCGACAAATTGTCTTATTGGTTAGTTAATAAAAAGGACCTATGGAGGGGAGAGCACCAATTTTGTGTATAATTATTGCTATTAATAAAAAGAAAACAGCTTAATTTGTGAGTTCTTTGCCAAAGAAGGATGTGAAACTTAATATTGTGAAAATTTAGAATTTAACATGAAATTCGCAAGTGTTACTCAATATATGCCTTAATCCCACTAAGATGCCGTTTACTATCAAGGTTTTTTAATGAAATAGGGGATGAAAAAGGCGAATTTTGGAAATGTAATATGTTTGATTTAATAATCAATTTACCCACAAATAAAAATAAAATTAACAAAATCTGTTTTAAATCATGAAATATAATAAGTTAATTAGATACCTTAGTGTGGGCGGAGTATTATCTATTGATATAATTTATTTATTCAACTAATTCACCGAATCGCGCGCCGGCGATTATAAATATGATTGAGCTTTTACTCTTCAAGCTGAAAACAAAAATAACTCACTTTGTTAAATTCAGGGTGGCTTTTCGAATTAAATTCACACGGAAAACGAGAGAAATACCTACGAAATAAATATATAAAAACTTTATGATCTTCAAATCAATAACAAATTACTTCGATCGATGTCTCACAGACTAGTCATAACCTAGACGATAGACTAAACCAACGCTCCACTTGCGCGCAGATTTGCGTTTATGTGGAAGCGACGGAGCCGAGGTCCGTTTGCTGAATGTTAAGCGCCGTATTGGCGACGGAACCTCTCCTAAAACCAAATTCATTTCATAACACTCGTAAGACTCTTAACTTGCTTCAAGATGTGTCAAGTCAACATACGGATCTTTCGAAATTCTACAATACCTATGCAATAAGTATTTCCAGCTAAAGTTATGTTTAGTTGAAAAACAAAACGTAATGAAAAATTAACCTTAAACAAATTGTGAATGCTTTCCAAATTCTATTCGACGAAACTATAATTATATGATCTATAAGTTTAAGTGTATTTTATTAAAATATGTCTATAGAAATGATCAAAACAAACGGTCCAAATGTCAAATTCCGAATTTTGAGAAAATCAACCCACCTAAATGGAAGCACGGGATTTTGGGCGAAAAAAAACTATCTTTGTAAATAAGGCCAGGATAAACGCGAGATTTATTTTGTTTATGCAAAAAGTGAATAATGACCAAAGATAATTGCAAATGTCACTGACGTGACGTGAAACGACGTTGACGTTGACACTTGACATTGATATTGTGAAATTAATTGACAAAGTTATTGTAATTATGATTTTAGTTGTGAAATTTGTGTTAAAACTACAGTGAAACCAAAGTGTTTTTGCAAAATTAGTGTTTTATGAAATTTTAAGAAAAAACAGTGTTACACCTTGACTTTAATTTTGTCCACAGTCGAGGCAAACCTGGATCTGGGAATATTGATTTTTCCCTCTATACTTGGAATATTGAATTTTCAAACTACTCAGGACAGCCCTGCCTACTACGAGCCGAGTCTTAACGCTTGTGGGAAATCCTAAATATTTACACGCATTATAGGGTTTACTGTCTATGATAAAATCACTTACGACTTTTATAATTTGACAGTCATTGCGGTGTCAATACAGGACCAATTATGACGATAGTCTAATATAAAGCAGTGGTGGATGCACTTATGCACTTTTACCGTCTTTGGTTTGGTCGGTATGATGGTATTTAAATTAAATAATGGTTCAACTTACAATTTCCAGCGTTTACTTGACCAATCCAACACAAATCTTTCACATACAATATACAATCAGAAGCAGAGAAGTAAATGATAATTATTTACAGGCGAAAGATAGATCACACAATATGTACAATATCACGCAAACAGAAAAGTTAGTTAGAAAATATACAAAGTCGAAGAATTATTGTTATGAAGTAAATAATATGAACGAAATCTCTAGGCGTGCGGTTCGCGTTGTTAAGTCTCATGTCAACAAACCATGACAACCACTGCGCCTGACGGCTGCTCCATGCTTTTGTCATTTGCTTTTGAGTGCGAGGCTAGCGTCCATGAAGAACCAATACTTATTTTATTTGACCACCAACGGCGTGATGATGATTATGCAAATATATGACTAAATAAATATTATAAATTATACATAATAATGAAAGGAAATAATTATATATACGTATGTAAATGTAAATTGGTTATTTAGTGTAATTTAGGTTTTATGTATAAATATTTTGATTATATATTTATTATGTAAATAAATAACATGTAGGAGAGTAGCCTACACGTCAAAATTGAATGTGATTGTGAAACATTTTGAGTTACACAATGAAGGAGCAGGAGCTACACGCAGGGGTGCGATGTCAGAACACCTCCTCGTGGTGCACCCTGGGCAACCCGGCAGATTTTCTGCCGCGGGCTAAGAGTCTGACAGCTGCCCCGTGGAGGGGGCATGGTGTGGCCGGGTTTAACCCGGCGGGCCACTTCACGTGGCCATGTGGGGCGTCACCTCCCCTTCTTTTTGAAGATGGGGTTGTGTGTCGCCTGGGGACCCGCTCGCGGGTCATGGCGCGTTGCGCCTTGTGCCGTTGCCCCTTTGATCGGGTTGGTGCGGGTCCTTGTTGAGCTTCGGCATGTCGTTGTTCCGAGTCGGTGCAAGCTCGTTGAGCTTCGGCGTGTCGTTGTTCCAAGGACTGAGGCTGACCCGATCAACGTGTGGCTTCGGCACACTTGTGCGGCCCCCATGAGGGGGGCGTGGGATGGCCGAGTGCTACTCGGCGGGCCACCTCGTGTGGCCACCGTGGCCGCTTTTTGCGGTGGGTCGGCGCTTCGGCGCCGCTGAGCTTCGGCTCGTGTGCGCGGCGGTGGATCCAGTGGGGTCTGCCGTCGGGCAAGCCCGTTACCCCGCACTGAGCGGGGCCGGGGGCCTGGCGCACTGAGCGTCGGGCCGCGTGGAAGAAAACCACAGTAAAAAATTACCACCCGGAGTATGCCCCGGGAACTCCTCTCCATCTCCATCTTGGAGAGGGCGTGAGGGGCCCACCAATAGTGGGCAGGTGCCGCGGACGGGGTTATGGTCGGTCTGTAAGGGTTCCCACGACCTCGTTCGGCAGCGGCGCGTCCTTTGGACGTGGCTGCGCTAGGCGCCAAAGAGGGCATATCGAGGGGTTTAGTGGGTAGTCGCTCGCTGCGGAGTCCCACACACCCTTGCCCCTGCGGGGGCTTGGACGGTGCGCAAACGCATTCCCCTCGTAAAAAAAAAAAAAAAAAAAAAAAAAAGGAGCTACACGCAGGGGGTGCGATGTCAGACAACCTCCTTGTGGTGCACCCTGGGCAACCCGGCAGATTCTCTGCCGCGGGCTAATAGTCTGACGAGAGGACCCCTATATGGGGCGTGGGATGGCCGGGTTCAACCCGGCGGGCCACTTCGTGTGGCCATCCGCTTTATGCGGGGAAGGGCGAAGTCCCCTCTTCTTATGTCAAGAAGAGGTGTGGCTCTCGCTAGAAGCCGATCCCGGCGGCTACCTCTGGTGGTAGTAGGGTCGAGGCGAGTTGCTCGCCATGGCGCTCGCGCCCGTTGGGGATTTCCCCGAGCTTCGGCTCTCCCGCGCGACGGTGGATCCAGTGGGATCTGCCGTCGGGCAACCCGTTACCCGCACTGAGCGGGCCGGGGGCCCGGCGCACTGAGCGTCGGGCCGCGTGGAAGACAACCACAGTAAAAAACCAGTTGCGGGGTGTAGAGCGGCGCAATTCTGCGAGGCTCCACAAAGCAGCAGAGCCGGGCGGGGGGTCCAGCAGTGGACATGTCACGGGCAGGGGGTCAACGGGAATAAGGCCTGGCTGTTGTCCCCTTCCCTCTGTCTTGTGACGGACGGAGGAGCTGCTGGGGGGGTTTTTAGTGGGTAGGCCCGGGCCGAGTACGGTCTGGGGAGTCCCACATATCCTCGTGGTTTGGCTCGACCACGAAGAATGCGTAAATGCATTTTCAATAAAAAAAAAAGGAGCTCCACGCAGGCTACACCTAGAGCGGGCATGTCAAAATCGCTAATCGCAATCGCTAAATCATCATCATAACGTTTAATATATTTTGGGTCGAATGTTGTTAAACCAAGAAAAAGCTTGTAACAAACATTTTCCAGAAACATGTTTAGACTCGTGACAATTATATAAATAATCAGACTAATAGGTAGGTTTACATCACAGCTATGTTAAATAACGTGTACCATTACATCACTTATTAAGAGAACACGAGTTGAAAGCTTAGACGGTACCTACTCATATCGCGATGTCTTTGAAGCAGTCTACACAGAACTCGAGTGCGGTCAATGTACATTCGGAGTGGTGCTGAATGCACTGCCGCCGTGGGCAATTTTACCCTTTGTTTCAAATGACACGCTGTCTTCGCTGCCGAGTGCGCTAAGTGGGGAAGATGTCAGTGTCCCGCTACCCTCTACATACTCGAAAGTCGAGCGCTCCCGCTTGACGCAGCAAAGTGGAGATTTCAACAGTCTTTTGTTTTGAATGCTGTGGCTGTGACTTTCGTAAAGCATGCAGCTAGGTCGTGGGTAAATTGGAGAAATATTTTGTAATACCATAATGTAAAGCAAAAAAAGAGGAGGTTCTCAATTCGATGCGCATGTTTTTTTTGTGTGTGTGTTACGCGATTACGCCGCCAATTGTGGACCGATTTTCAAAATTATTTTTGTATTCGATAGAGTATACTCCTGGGGTCTTTCCAAGGGTACCAAAGTCAGGATCTGATGATGGGATCCCATGAAAATCGAGGGAAACGCTAATTTAATACCAGCTCACCATTAGGGTTTCTTTCACTAAAAAGATTTCATTCACTAAAATTTTAAAAATAAAATATATTTTACAAAAAATAAAAACCGACTTCAAAAACACAGAAAAGTTAAAAATAATATAAGAATAGGTACAGACAACATCACACTTCTATATTGAAGTCGGTGACAAATTTTAACACTTTCTAGGAGATCATCGTTGGGCACCTACTTCAATATAAAAGTGTGATGTTGTCTGTACCTATTCTTATATTATTTTTAACTTTTCAGTGTTTTGAAGTCGGTTTTAATTTTTTTATTTTATTAATTTTATATAAGTTGTATTTTTTATATACAATACTAGCTTTCCGCTCGCGGCTTCGCCCGCGTTATTATTGTTTTCCCGTGGGAATTTATATTTTCCCGTAGGAAAAGTAATTTTGTAGCCTATTTAAGCCCGGATAATAAATTTAATAGAAATTGGAGCAGATTTTAAATATTTTTCATAGAAACTTTCAACCCCTATTTTGCACCCTAAGGGGGTGAATTCCAATAAACCATAAAACACGTGTTTTAAAGAGCAAGTTTAACTCCCGGTGTACCAGGAGATAAAGAAGGCGACCTAAACAAGATGTGGTACGATGTGCCCCAAAATATAAAATGAAAAAACTTAGCACGTTTTCTGGAATTCAATATTAGGATAAAATGAATTTTTATTATATCTATATCATTTTCTTACGAACTTGTTATAAATGGAACTCTAAAATTATTATAAATGTCTTAATTTAACAAACTACAATATAATATTTTCTAATAATTTGACTCCGCAATTTAATTTTGGGCTCTTTGCCAGTATATTATTTTTTCTGGACTGGGGTCCTGTGAAAGTAGTATAGTACATAATCGACCTTGTCTAAATCTGAGAAAGTAAAACAGCAACTTCTTCGCAGTTTGTATTATCCTGAGTGCTAGTTCAAGCTCATCTCCGGATCCCGGTTCTAGGCTATTCTAACTCAAAGTCGCAATTCAAGTTACTGAGTGTTAGAGTTTTGGAGTTTTCATACTTTTATAATTATTGTGATTCTTGTGGGCCTCGGTTACGTCACACCTCACCTTGTAAGCGGAAGGTTAAGGAGTAGGTTAATATTGCTTCACTTTATTAGAAACAAATTAATTTCTTTAGCAAATGTAGAACTTGCTTGGCTCAGTAGTTGTGACATTTTGAATATTGCCTTACTTCTCTTAGACAAAGCTTGAAATTATGATAGTAATTAACACTAAATAAAGACTATTTTGGCTTAACAAAGTTCAAAAAGAGATCAATAGTTTGATGATTTCGTCAGGGCTGAAAGGTCTAGGTGTCAACACGATATGTTGGAGACGAGGTCCAAATCCTGCCCGTAACGAAAAATTTTTCTGTATTGATTTTATTCATTTCTCAATACTATTATTATTTTTTTGATATTAGTTTGGATTGGATGAATTTTTATTTGTTTATTGAGTAAGTAGTAGCTTTAATAAGAAGGAAATAAAATTTCAAAAATAAATCATTGTTTATAGAAATAATTATTATATTTATATATTCCTTCTTACTAATTTATAAATTCTTATATTGTACACCTTTTAACTCCTCTCAAAAATTGACCCCATTTTTATGGTAAGTACTATAAAAATGGTTGTATTAAAATTAAGTTCGTTCGATGCTCGATAAGCCAACTCGGTTCTAATGAAATAGTAATATGAAAATAAGATATTCCTAGTCGGTCGGTACAATCAGTCGGCACTCGCTACACTTACACTACGCAAATGAGGATCGTTCTCGGGGGGTTTCGCGCAAATGAGTTTCTCAAATGAATCGTTACCAAGTGTCGGCAAACGAGAAATCACTTTGCGGAGCTCACTCGAACACTTTCCCATTTTATTTTCACCTCGCGTAATCTCAATATCATGAACAGAACCCGAACGCGTCTTCATCGTATTCGCGAGAATAAAGTGAGCGGAGTTTTAAATTTTCATGCATTGTAAATAACTATCGGGCGTTGAATGAAACAAACAAAGGGTGCGCTGCGAAAGCTCTAAAGATAGTGAAAAATGTATTTTCTTTCACAAAGCGCATAACGCGGAGAACATGAAATATGGTACGGATTCCGTTTGGCTCAGCGTGCGCTGGGAGTCTGTCTACCTATCGGTTCGTCGACTCGAATGCATCGAACTTACTTTCTGCATTTGTTTTCCATTTGCGATGCGACAACGCTCTACTTGGGCCTCATCTGGGGCTCGGAGCTTTCCGCTTATTTAAAAGGAGACTGTACCACATCTCCCGCATGGTATGTCTTCGTCGACAGAAACATTGTATCAAAGCCAAATGAACGTTACACGATCGGCGTAACGAGATACATGCCTCCAACATGCGCGCAGTTGAAATTATATCCACAGTTGACAAGGCTCAAATTAATTAAAGTCAAACAACGTAGTCATTCTACAAAATTATCTCCTTGGCAAACGGAACTTAATCATTCCATTTAGCTTACGCTACGCTATATTGAAATTAGCATCACGCGCAATAATTGCATGGCTGTGGAAGATAAAGCTATTTACATTGTTTCAAAACAGCCACTGAAAGTATAATAGTTCCTATTATTAGATTTGTTAGACGATTCGTGGCTTTAATAGATTTGAAAATGGAATAACAAATCATTAATAAGATCAAATATGACGAATCCGGCGGAAGATGTTCAAAAGTATATACTCGTATGATGGCAATCTTGTTTCATCAACACAAGTTGACTTGATGGGGTAATTGGTGACCAGTACCTTTTTTTTTCTCGGGGGAAAATGCGTAACCGCACCGTACCCGCCCTTGGCTAAACGGCGAGCGTGTGTGGGACTCTCACAGCAGAGTGCCTGGCCTACCCACTAAAACCCCCCGGTGTTCTCCCTGCCCTTATGGGCGCGCTAGGTAAAGTCCACACTGCGACTCCACTACCCACGCGCCCGAGCAAGCCAGACCCAAATGTCGGGCTATCGCCAAGGACATGGTGACCAGTACCTAGTTTCATGTGGTTCCTGTAATTCCACACTCTATTGAGTGCCCCCCGTGAAGGCTGGAGAAGCGTCGCCTAGCGAGTGGAGGCTACACGAGCGCTAGCCATTCATACTCACGCGAGTGCGCCCATAGACAAATAATTTGTATTAATTATGTACACTTCGTTTTGGAGAGTGTGGTTTCTGCATGAGATTCACAAATATGCAACCCCTACTATATGCAACATGCAATATGCAATATGCAACTCGGGACACAAGATCGTCATAGTCACAGTATAGTCAGTCACAAGGACACAGCAATCGCTGTCAGTCTTATCCTTCAAACCGGAAACCATCAACGTAAACACTTCTGTTTTACGGTAAACATAGGTTGTAGAGGTTTAGAGGTACACTTTCTAGATTCAGGTACATTAGTTTCTTCCTATATTCTTATTCGTCTTCCAATATTTTACAGAACTTTTAACCGCCTCCGAGGTCAAGTGGTTGAGACCACCGAGTATTGGTCGGGAAGTTCGGGGTTCGGTTCCCCATGGAGACAGAAATTTCTGTTCGGTTTGGTTGGTGGCTTCGGAGCCCTCCTGGCTAGCTACCACCGTCTTACCAAAGTTTGTTGCTATAATAATAATCAATCAGAGGTAAAATAGAGAGTTCCTCAGTTTTTGAGGAGTCCAGATGAAGCTAGCTTCCACCTTCGGCCTTATCGTCACTAACCATCAAGTGAGATAAAGACCAAGAACTTTCCCTGTCGTATGTAAAAAAAACACATCAATCCACTTAAGTATATATTTTTATTTCAAATTCTTAGTCATTAATCAATTTCATTCAATAAATATCCAACAACTATAGTACATTATAGTACTACAACAGTACTATAGTACTACTGTAGTACTGTAGTACTAGTAGTACTAGTATATATATATATCTATCTATACCGATGTAGAGATATCGATATCGATTTATCTATCGAATATAGATCGGTATATATCTATACCGATCTATATTCGATAGATAAATCGATATCTCCACATTCGTTTTTAACTCAGTTCATAGACGAATAAATCTATGAACTGAATTAAATGAATACGCCTTAGGTTCTGCCTATCTAGAACTGTACCGAGCCATTGGACAAATACTTTGGCTTTTATAGCATGGCCTCTTGGAGCGTAAAACTACACCGTATTGAAGTTAGCGCCGAAAGCACATTCTATTGTGAGGCCTGTGGATTCCAGCTAAGCCTGTCTAGTAAATGGAATTATCAATCGATTTTAGGCGCGAATGTTACGAATCCGTTGAAAGCTTTTCAATGTTTTATTGAAACAAATGCATCTACAAAAATGGGTGTCTGTTTGGTGCTCTATTTTATAGAGGCGAACAAGACCGTAACTGCCTCGCAAAGTTTTGCAAATTGCGAGGTTTCAGATGTAAGAAAAAAGATTGAGATAAAATCTACAAAAAATATTTATTCATCAACCATTCAGATGTTTAAATAGTACGTACAAACTTTAGAAGATGATATTAGGATAGTAGCAAAAACTACAACAACTATAGTATAAAAGGTTATTTTTTAGTTATGACAAAAATGTTGTGTGCTTGTTCAGACAAGCAAACTGAACAACTTTCACTATGGCACCAACTTTGAAATCGCAAAAAAAATCAGCTGTTCCATACATTTAGGTTCAGTGAATGTTCATTCATTTGTATGGAACAGCTGATTTTTTTTGCGATTTCGTAGTTAGTCCCATAGTGAAAGTTGTTCAGTTTGCTTGTCTGAACAAGCACACAAAATGTTTGTCATAGCTAAAAAATAAACTTGTATTTGTAATACTTTTATTTCTTTATTTTTATAATAAGTAAAAAACTTAGTAAGTTAGACAGTATTTTATTTTTAGGCTTCCGTATCTGAAAGGTGCCAACGGGACCATATCACTGAACTCCCACTGCATTCCTCTATCTTACTGAACTAATAAGCCGATAGTTTTTAGACTGTGTTTTTTCATTCCCACTTTAGTATCAAATGATAAGAAACTAAGATGGTGAGCTTCAAAGCGGTCGCCCTGTATATAAAAAAGTATTTTTTGGTACTTGACAAACATAACAAATTGATAATAAGCAAAGTAAGAAAACCAAAAATATGTTTGGCAAATTTGAAGTTCACAGATTTACCTACTACGAGTATTTCTATGACGGCAATTGGTGTGAAAAAAAAGTTCTAAGTCAAAATTAAGCATGTCGTGAATCAGAATAACAATTTATAGATAAGAATTTATAGACAAAATAAAATATTACAAAAATATTTAACAACTATATAGTGTTCGTGTGCGAATCTGACTAGTTTATAGGAGTATTGTTACATTTCAGACATAAACTATACTGTATAATTTATTTTTACTAATAACCGGAAAGTATTTATAATGTGTGTTAATTTATAATGTAAGGAATGTGTGTATTAATAATTTTACTGGGTATTGTATTTATCTAAGCAGCTGTACCTAAAAACAGTACAACACTAAGAGAAACCCATAAAATGTGTGTTGTAAAAAAGCTGCAACTTGCTCTGTAGTTCAAATGGCAAAGTTTTGGTTTCAAAGATGCCGACCTAAGTGCACTTTGTCACTTAAATTGGAAAATATTGTTCTCAGCAAAGAAACGAAGAAGTAACGGTCTCCAACTTTAAAGAATGGCATTGTTATTTTATCCAACTTAAAGATCTTGTTCTTGAAGTGAAATACTGTTAGACCTCGCGGCCACGAATTTTATTTCTCGTGGGTTTATATCTGTAACTTAAAATTTGGCACATTCAAGCTTTAAGTAGAGAATATAGGTACCTACCCTACCTCTTTGATGATTTTATGTTAATACCAGTATTATGAAATTCAACTATTCCAAACAATCATAATTAGATAACAACAATATTCCGAGTGCAATTTCAGAACGCCATGAATTATATAGATAATCGTGTCATCGTTGCCAGTTGAAACATGCATTATCTTCGGACAGCCCGTCGATATCGGAGCCGAAAATAAATTCTGCCTGCAGCGCTCGCAGCTTTTAAAAGATTTTTTAACTATAATGGATCCAGTAATTTTGATATTAACGCACCTTGGCATGGAGCGTTATTGTATATTTTCGTTTTTATCTTTTTGGCTGGAACGACGTCGTTTGCGCTCATATCGGAAGCGTCCTTCTGATCAATTTATGGCAACACTTTTAACGCGAGGTATAAATAAATCGGATAGCTTTAAAACAAGCTAATATAAATATACACGAAATCACAGTGTTATAAGTATAACAACTCGTGATTTTCCTCGCAAGCTATTTTTCTTTAATTGTATATTATATTTTAGTATTTTGTATTGTGAGTTTAGCAGTAGAATTTTTTTTTATAGAAGTAACGTGGTATGTATACTTAGCATACCTAATCGCGTTCGTCGTACTGGCAATTTGTTCAGTTCGTGCGGCAAGCTTGTTTAACTGACTTAACCCTTAACTGGTATCGGGGGTCAAAATACACCCCAGTGCAACATATTTTTTAATATAAATTTGCAGTTTTATAACCTACACTCCGGCGCATCGAGCTAATTACGTCGCGGGGTGGTCGTTCTAATATTACTGGGAACAGAGTACAAAAATCACCCCCGACACCAAGACATTTTGGTTGTCATTTTTTATTTCATTGATTTGATCTCATATAATGTTCCTATATTTGTTATTATGATTATATGATTTTATGATTTTAATGATTTTATTATATAAGAAAATAGTACCAAGTGTTATTTATCCATAATTGTTAGATTTTTAAAGAACTCTTAAAAATATTGTTAAAAAATGAGAGGTTATGAAAGGTTTAAAAATAAGTTCCTTTTTGTGTTTAAAAGTGTAATAAAAGTTGTTTGATACATACATTTATAGTTGTTTAATTAAATAAAATAACCTTTCAATAATTAACAAAAAAAATTAACTACTCCTCTTCCCCTCGGACTGCCAAGAAGTGTTGACGTGTTATTTGTAGCTTGGTGATACAAAAATAGTTAATTTTTAAATAATTCATCGTTTAATATCAACTGAAATATTAGGACAACATAAGTGCTAAGAAGTAATCTAGTAGCGCATACTTATAACTTCACGCCGCGAGCCGTGTAGCCGCCGTCTCTGTTCGACAAAAAAGAAAACAAAAGAACCGCGTGAATACCTGCAGCGTGTACGCATTGGCACAAATAAGGAACTTCATCGATAGCGTGAGTCTATTCAAAAACTTGTTATTGAGACGCGTGTGCGTGCAAGAGGCCAAGTTACAGTGAACACAGAGTTGTGCTAATACGCATTACGCATAGTGTTGCCCAAAATTGGTCTTGCAGTCTTGCGAGACTTGCTGCAAGACCGAGACCAAGGTCAGCCTAATTGTAGCAAGACCAAGACCAAGGCTGTATGCTTACTCAGGCGAACAAAAATCAACAACCCCAACACAATCCCAATGTCGATCGATCGGAATTGGTTCAAGTGTAAGCCTACTGATCCATACAAGATTTGAGCAAGAGTCTTGCTCAAGAGTCTTGCTCAAATCTTGTATGGATCAGTAGGCTTACACTTGAACCAATTCCGATCGATCGACATTGGGATTGTGTTGGGGTTGTTGATTTTTGTTCGCCTGAGTAAGCATACAGCCTTGGTCTTGGTCTTGCTACAATTAGGCCGACCTTGGTCTCGGTCTTGCAGCAAGTCTCGCAAGACTGCAAGACCAATTTTGGGCAACACTAATTACGCATCGCGTTGTTACTGACAACAATAGGCTGAACCTCGATTCATGTTTACGTAGTGTTGTCCCGCTTCGACAGTACTGCACCACACCTGTGAGAGAAAGAGATAGCTAATTGCTAGCACACGAGACGTGTTTCCTGAGAGCTCCTTTATTACTGCTAGCCTAGTAATTGCATCGAGTTCGCTATGCCGCTTAACCGCTCGCCGCTAGGGACGCCATCATCGTCGCGTCAAACTTATCTACAACACAGAGCGGTTCGGAGCCTAACATTCATAAAACTCCTGAAAATGAATACTACATTAACACCGCTATACGCAAAAGAAAACACAGTAATGATATCTCGGAGGAACTTAATATCATCCAAAACAAATTCTCTGTTATGTTTACTAGCCTGGAACAAAAACAGGAAAGCAATTTTTCTATGCTATTAGAACACATGGGGGATATCAAACAACAGAACGAGGACATCCGCCAAGCTATGAGCTTTATGTCTGAGAAGTATGATTCACTTTTAGTCAAGATGAAGGGTTTGGAAGAAGAGAATGTTACCTACCGCAAGCGAATCTTTGCACTTGAGGAAAAAATTGATGTACTTGAGCGTGCGTCCCATGCATCACGAATCGAACTGCGCAATATCCCAAAGAAAGAGTAGGAGACTAAAGACGATCTACTTCAGATCTTAATTAAGACTAGTGAGGTGTTGGATGTAACGCTGCAACAATCGGATGTCAAAGACATATTTAGAATTAATACTAAAAGGGAAAGTCACAAACCAATTATAATTGATTTTATTAGCTGTATTCTTAAAGAAAAATTTATCACAAATCTAAAATGTTACAATAAAACGCATTTGACTAACAAGATCAATACTAAGGATTTATTACTTGAGGGGCCGGCCATACCAGTCTACATCTCGGATAATCTACCACAAAAAACTAGACAGTTATATGCAGCTGCAAGAGACTTTGCAAAAAATAATAAATATTCATTCTGCTGGACTAAGTCGGGCAGAGTCTACCTCAAACAGATGGAGCAGTCTAAGCCTATTCTTGTCAAGTGTAATGAGGATATTTTGAAGCTGCCTGCAATGTGACTAGGTTTGCATTATTTTTATATAACTTCATTGCTTTCTCCATTTCTTTGGTTGATATTGTTTTTGTTTTTTATAGATTATTGTTATATCCAGATCTTTATCTCATTAACAAACGTATTGCGACTAACATCTACTTTTTATCATATAGTACTATTATACACATATAACACACATACATCTTGCACACATACATATCACATAATACACAAAGAAAACTTAAACACAGTTATTCAATTTATTATCTACAAATTGCATGGTTTATCAACCTTAAATCGATGTTTACATTTTGCTAATCATTTACAATGTGTCCTGTGCTTTATCCAAAGCTCTCAAAATGGTATGTGTCATGAAATATTTGATAACAGTTTTATATATATCAAAATTCGATAATCAAAGTATTTCTTGTAATTTACATGCATGCGTGGATTCTTATAAGCACAGTTTTGAATACATTTGCGATCCCGAGGAATGCAGTAAATTAATGAGTTGTGCACCTGGCTCATTTACAATTTTGACGCAAAACATTAGAAGTTTATCATGTAACTTTGATAATTTCTGTACACTTCTAGCGAGAATTGCCTTATCTTGGGATCTGTTGGTCTTGACGGAGTGTTGGCTGCCATCTGCGAGGCATATACCTGAATTACATGGCTACTCATATGCTACCACCAAAAATAACCGTACCCAGAATGAAGGTGTCGTTGTTTATTACAAATCTACTATTTTCACAGTCATAGATGAGCCACGCTTTATTGATGCCAACTGTCTGACGATTCAATTAGACTCATCTACTGTCGTTGTTTCCATCTACCGCCCCCCGGGCTATAAGGAACCTCAAAACTTTCTTACCTCTTTGAGGATATTACTGACTAGCTTAAATCAATTTACTAACATTATTATAACAGGTGACATAAACATTGACATTACTCAATACACCAATGACCAACGCTCCTGGGATTACCTGAATTTACTGGCTGAATATAACATCCATGCTGGGCACAGCACTCCAACCCGCAACCGTACCTGCCTGGATTACGTGATGGTAAAATCTGAGAAAATCGCGAAATGCTTTATCGTACAGTCTTCTGTCACGGATCACAATAGTGTAGCAGTTCAAATAAATTTTAAAAAAGACTCCTTAAATCTGAGTAAGACTAAACTTTACATTGACCAGGCAGGAGTGGATATGGCGATTAGGAGTATTGACTTTGCGCCAATATATAAAATGTCAGATGTCAACGTTGTCTCCAAGTTCCTATCCGATCAACTAACAAATGCAATAAAAAATAATTCAAAACTGTTTCCCATTGCTAAGCGTAAGAGGCTTATCAAGCCTTGGTTAACCCCTGGCCTTCTTAGGTGCATGAAACACAGAGACAAACTGCACAAAAAATCCTTACGTAATTCAGATGACCTAAACCTATTATTTACATATAAAAGGTACAGGAATTTTTGTAATGCAGCTCTTAAAAAAACTAGGCAAGCATATGAAAGACAATTAATACAAAACTCTGGAAATAATAGTAAAAGACTTTGGGAGGCGGTGGCCATCATCACACAGTACAAAAAATCGGAAAGTGTGTCCTCTGGTCTTATTTCCAAGAGTGATCCTGTAGGCAGTGTCAATGCTGCCAATTTCTTTTTTGCCAATATTGGTAAAAATTTGGCAAATAGCATTGCTAGTAGTAATATTAACACCTCATCGGTTAACTCCATTCCTTTCGCAGCTAAGTCTATGGTCATGCTCCCCACTAGCGAAGCTGAAGTTGATAACCTCATTAAGAGCCTACGCGATAAGTGTGTTGTTGGTGTTGACCAAATACCAGGTCAGCTATTGAAAAAACACCGCGATCTACTGACCCCTCCTATAACATACGTCTGCAATCTCTGCTTGATGACTGGAATCTTTCCGGATATATACAAGAGGTCTCTCATCATACCAATCCATAAGGGTGGCGACAGAGACAGTATCAATAATTTCAGGCCGATATCCCTGCTTCCCATCCTCTCCAAGATCGTGGAAAGATTGATGAACAAACGTCTAGTTGACTTCCTTGATAAAAATGACATACTTTCTCCTTCTCAGTATGGTTTTCGCTCAGGGAGGTCAACAGATGATGCTGTCCATGACCTCACTGACTTCGTTGTCACACGTGTGGATGGAGGGAAGAAGGCTATTGGCATATTTGTCGATTTGGCAAAAGCATTTGATACGGTCTCTGTCGCAATCCTTCTGGAGAAAATGGAAAGACTGGGTGTCAGAGGTTTAGCCCTTGAATTGTTTAAAAGCTATTTAACAGATCGCTACCAGGCAGTTAAAATCGATAGCTGGATTAGTGGGGATTTGGCCGTTACTTTTGGTGTTCCGCAGGGCAGCGTACTTGGTCCCACGCTGTTTCTTATATATATCAATGATCTCTGTCAGATGAAACTAAGAAACGGAAAAATCGTGACTTTCGCCGATGACACTGCCTTGCTGTTCACCGGAAATAGCTGGGAAGAAACATTCCACTATGCCCAGATGGGATTTGACATGGTTGAGGACTGTATGGCTTGCAACTTACTTTCTCTTAATGTTGCCAAGACCAAATATTTGACATTTGCCATCACTAGGCGGGGTCTTCCTGTTGACCTTACACTCAAATCACATTTGCGTTCCTGCCTAAAAATCTCTAATTGTGGTTGCTCTGATCTTGTCGCTACTGACTACATAAAGTACTTAGGTGTTATGATTGACTGCTGTCTTAACTTCCAGCCCCACGTGAACCTACTTGCTGCACGAATAAGGAAATTAATATTTATTTTTAAAACGTTGCGTCAGGTAGCTGGTCGATCAGTTTTAAGAACAGTGTACCTATCACTTTGTCAATCGTTATTGGGGTACTGTATCTCTTCTTGGGGTGGATCCGCCAAAACTCATTTGCTAAGAGCAGAACGGGCTCAGAGAGCTGTCCTAAAGGTTGGTGCATTCCTACCTATTACTTGTCCCACTATTGAGGTATATAAACATTGGAATGTTCTATCTATCCGTCAACTTTTTATTTTAGCTGTCATCCTTCGTAAGCATGTCAACATCCCCTATAACCCGCAGCTAATGGCTGACAAACGCAGGAAAGATACTGTATGCACCACGACTCCATTTCACACAAGATTCGCTCAAAGATTCTTCTGCTTCTTAGGCTACCGACTTTACAACACTGTTAATGCTGTACTCAGTATTTATCCCCTCACAAGGCGCAGCTGTAAGAAGAAAGTATTAGAGTGGCTGCTGGGCTTGAATTATGCTGAAACGGAAAAATTATGTACAGTAATTAAATGAATGAGTATATAACATTAAGGTCATATTATAAAATAAAATAGGCTCATAGGCGTGTTCACTCATACGAACCTCCACTCACACACACACCCACACACACACACACACACACACACACACACACACACACACACACGTACACACACACACACCTACACACACACACATACACACACACGTAATATTCTATAAAGGCATGAAATTAATAAGTAACTATACAAGAAGTATAATATTTATAAGTAGGTATCGATAACTCTAGCTGTTCTTGTTACATGGTAAATGAAATTTAATTTGTGTACCGAGGTGGTGAGAGCCTGATGTCCTGTAATACAGGTATATTAATATACTTAGCATAGGCATCAGTCTCGCACAAAAATAAAAATAAATAGGTAATTATACATTTGTAAGCTTCATGTGTTGTTGGTATTGTTTTTGTTTTTTGATGAGAAATAAAGATTATTATTATATTATTATTCATATTTTAATAACTTAATTCATCACAGGGGTCACATTTCACCCCTGATACCAACTAAGTTGCCCTTTTTGGCGAATCCAGTTAAGGGTTAAAAAATGAAGGAGGTCCTCAATACGATGCGTATGTTTTTTTTCATACCACCTGCTCGACAATGTTTAATTAGATCCCCCTTAACTTCAACGTAAAGCAAGACATTATATCCCAAAGGATATAATTTTGAATGAAACTCCCAAGGGATTAAAGTGTTTTAAATATGGAACATAAAATTTGTATTAAAATTTATCATAGATGCTTAGGAAGGCAAAGGTTGTACTCCCATACAGCAGTAGCGTGCATCCACTAGAGACAAAGACATTCTACCTGTGTAAATAATGTTTTTATAAACTCTAAATACATAATTTCTTTACCAAAATTATACAATATTTATCTACATAACACTGCAAGCTAAAATAAACAATTACATTTCACTTTATTTTTTATTGATAAAATACGTTTTTTTACTTTCAAATTACTTTGGTGAGCTGGTATCCGCTTCACTAAAAAGATAAAAATATTTTTTACAAAAAATGAAAACTGACTTCACAAACACTTAGAATTCAACAATAATATTATAAGAATGCACACAACATCACATTTTTATATTGAACTCGGGGCCCAGCAATGCTCTCCTAGAAATACTTAAAATTTGGCACCGACTTCAATATAAAATTGTGATATTGTGTGTATTGTTATATTATTTTTGACTTTTGAGTATTTTTGAAGTCGATTTTTACAAGCTCTTATTTACATTCACCTGTCCCGGTGTCTGTAATGAAATCTTGCAAGTTGAATTTTACCCACTTCCCGGTTTCCGATTAAGCTGAAATTTTGCATGCATGTTTATCGCATGACAATGCAATACCTATTATGATGACATGGAGCTGATTTATGAGCGTCGGTGGTGCAGTGGACTCGGCACTTGCCTTCCAATCGGCGGGTCGGGGTTCGAGACCCGCCATGTACCAATGTGTTTTTCGTTTCGAATTTCATATGTACATTTGTCTGACGCTCCTACGGTGAAGGAAAACATCGTGAGGCAACCTGCATACATCTGCGAAGAAATTCAATGATGTATGTGAAGTCGACCAATCCGCACTGGGCCAGCGTGGTTGACTAAGGCCTAATCACCCTAACATAGGGTAGGCTCGAGCCCCTCGGTGGGGACGTATATGGGCTGTGATGATGATGATGATGGAGCTGATTTAATGCTTGAGCCGGAAGGTGGCCATAGGAACTCCGCATAAAACGACACAACTCCATCGAGTTTGGACTCGTTTGATTCTTATTGACAAGTATTTTTTTATTTTACTTTGCTAATTTGAAACAAAACTTTGCTAATTTTATCATGTCCATACTAACGAAAAAGATACAAATGTAGTGAAAACAAAACAATAATCAATAAAGAAATTATATAATGTGAAAATATACTTATGGCAGTATATTTTCGAACTAAGTTATTTGTTTTTTGAGTGTGTTTTTTTCACAAAAATTAGTGTTTCATAAAAAAAATTACATGAATTTGGAATTTAGTGTAGTCTAAAAGCAAACCATAATAACAAAATGAACAGAAATTGTGATAGCTTACGGTTACTTGCACTATATCAATTTGTAATGGATTTAATATTAATTTGTCATGGATATCATCGAAGGTAGAAACAGGTGATTAGTTTGGAGATATCATCAAGTTTATAGACGTTATCTAGGTATATCTTCTTGTTAACCAACAGCTACTACATAGAACGTAAATCATGGATATATCTAATTTTAGCCCCTATTGTATTAGGCTCATTAATTCTGTTTCAATATTGTATCCACAGATAACAAATAACTGTCTGAGATTAAGCAGAAACAATGTTATTTTAGATTCATTATGCAAAAATTGATACAAATAATAATATTTCTTTCTTTATTCTTACTTTATTCGTTTATTCAAATGTCTTCTAAAAGATCCCAGGGGAAAATGTCGTCTAAAAAATTCTGGCCTGAATTTGATCCAATCGGATCCTTGCGTTTTAAGAATTGGCTGCAACAGAATAAGAGGCGTTTTAAAAAATGTCCGAGCCATTGTCCTGCACCGTTGCAACGCTTAACCCGGCAAGCTGGCTGCACAAAGCCACTACAGGAGGTAAATGGGCTTTCTGCTTCTGAAACTGTACGCATGGAGACTGGATGGCCAATTGCAAAAATAATGTGTGACATAAATTGCGATCCTAATTCAAAATTTTTTCTACTGTCTTATTGAATTTTTTAGTCTACAAACAACATAAAATTAGCATGCTGATTTTTTAAACTAATGAAAATTATTGAACGGATATAGTGAAAGGGTGAATGGATACACCGAGAAACTACTTAATCGATTTTAATAATCTTTTGCAATCAGACACGGAATATAATAAAGCTTAAAATATCAAAACTTATATAATCCAGGTGAACATTAAATTTTCAACTTGAAATTCTTATTTAATTTGGATTTATAAAGGACATAAACTTGAAAACAAGTAGATTTGATTACTTCTTTGGCACTTAAAACTACGAAATACCAAAAGCTGTCAACATTAAGTATTTTCGATTCGACGTGTTGCATCAGTGTTGAAACTATGTGGTGTCGAATGCGTTTGACTTCACAATACCCTAATTTATTTTACTAAAAACTAAAGTTTTAGTAATTTAAGATGCGACGCGAAAGTTTAAAAGTGTATACCCATTTTTTTTAACAAGGTAGAATGCCGTTGCGTACCGTACCTGCCGATGGCTAATCGACAGGCGTGTGTGGGAATCTCCCTGATCAGTGCAGGGTATACCCGCTAAACCATACTCGATGTCAATCTTGTCCATAGTCAGGGTGATCCGGAGTCTGGGTAACCTCAATTCTCCGAACCACCCCGAGAAAGCCCTTGGGGACCGGATCTTTACGCCTTTGAGGTTATTATCCTGAACATGGAGGTAATACCCAGACGGGGGAGCCATTAATCGCGCGCATCAGGAGCCAACCTAGCGCGCAGGCCACACCTAGGGCGGTTATGGACGATGGGCTGCAAAAGCTCAACCTCTACCGCCCAACCGTCTGCGTTATACCCTAATTTATGATTGAAAGGTACTATAAATAATACAAATGAAAAAAAATCGCCGTTTCTAATGCTATCTCCAGGGCTATGGCACTTACATTATGCTTTCGTGGCAGAACGTAGGTGCGCCGAGCTGTAGCTGCGTCTTATTACAGTATGCATAATAATAACATAACATTCATAACTGACACCGCGGCGGCGCGGTTTATTAAAACCCACCGAGTTTACACGCCGCTCCTTTGAATGTGTAATTGAGAGCCTTATTTGTGTTACCCGCTGAAAACTGTGTTCACTGGAGAGTTTTTGTGCAATCACACGTTTGTTTTAAGATTTTCAATTTGTGTCGTGGTTAGCTGGTAGCTTTTTAGAGATTTAGCCATTGAAAGAAATACATTTAGAGGATGCCATAGATTTTGATTCCAAGACGACGTGAACATAAACATCTTAATCCATAAAAAAGACATGCTTTTTGAGGTGGGGAATATGTTATGATGCCAAGGGGTTATTTGACTAGGCCGCTTATTTGGGTATGCCGTAGGACTCGGGTCCCACCATCGGCTATTTCGCTGAAGTGTTCCCATACCCGGCTAAACCACTTTTGAAATATCGAGTTTCAAAATCCTCAATGGTTAGGTTATGTGGTAAGTAGGTATATTTGCCCTATTGGACATTTATGTTGTCTTTGATGTTACCTGTCATTAATATTGCTATGGTATTCATTGTCATTTATAAACAAACAATGTGAATATAATTTTATCGTTTATTTTGTTCAATAAGATTTGTCGTATTTAACAATTTAATGAACATCATTTTATCAAAGTATTTGCATTATTAAATCAACATGGAAAATATTCGAAGGCGGAACGTCTAAACATCGATCCATCCAGTACGTCTATCAATAAAGATTAGATACATTGGAAGCGCACGTTTGAAAGTTTTCTCAACGCATCAGAATCTGGAAAAGAAAAGGTAAATGATTCTCAGAAACTTGATTTACTTATTAACCATGTATCACCAAATGTCTACGCGTACATAAACGACTGCGAATTTTTTTTCAATGTCTTACTTATATACGACAAATTGTTCACAAAGCCCGAAAATATTATTTACGCAAGACTTGCTCTTGCCACTAGAAGACAACAAGGTGATGAGACTATTGATAATTACCTGCAAGCTTTAAAACAGCTGGCTAAAGACTGCGATTTTCAAAGCGTGGAAGCTGATAAAAATAGAGACGATGATATTCGCGATGCTTTTATTTCGGGTAATAAAAAAATAGACAGCGACTTCTTGAAAATTTAACTTTGACGCTTGAAGAAGCTTATAATCAAGCACTCTCATTAGAGATGGCCGAAGTAAACTGTCACAGCTATCATGCTAATAATCTTAATGCTATTCCAAGCAATTCAAATGAAAGTAGCGAATCTTCGGTAGTGGCCCCTGTTCAAACTTAAACGAAAATGTTTATTTTGTAGAGATCGTAACCACCCACGTAGGAATTGCCCAGCACCTGATGCCACTTGCCAAGCATGTAAGCATTCATAAAGGGAATCTAAGCTGAAGCTTTAATAGTTACAGGGAGCTCTATTAGTTTCATTGATGAAAAACTATTCGAACTGTCCAGATTAAAGTAACGCTCCTGTTTCCAAACCATTACAATGGCTGCTGCAACCTTACATTACTAAGTCAATGGTGAAACAATTATTTTGGCTCAAATAGGAAACCATAGGTATGACGATCTCTAAAATTTTTGATAGTAAAGAACCTATGTATGATCTTATTATTGGACATGACATATAAGAAAGACATTCATCTTTCGAATTTTCATTTGGAGGACCAAAAGATCCAATGAAAATTTGTAACGTTGCTGCAGCATCCGTACCGGCAGTTCCATTATTCGCAAGTCTCGTCGACACAATGAAGAGTATAATAAATTCATCGGGAATGAAATAAAGAAGCTTTTATGTGACGGAATTATAGAGCAAAGTTTCTCGCCATAGCGTGCACAGGTGCTAATTACGAAGAATGCAAATCGCAAGAAACGTCTTGTTGTCGATTATTCACATAGAGTTAATAGATATAATAGACACAATTGGGAAATTGTGTCTAAGATAGCAACATATTCTGTTTTCAGCACAATAGGCCCACAAAGCATTTCTTATTATCAAGTTCCCATTTTAGACAAAGAAAAACAGTACACAGCATTCGAAGCAGCAGGTAATCTTTATCAATTTCGCCGTATACCGTTTGGAGAGATAAACGGTGTGTCATGTTTTCAACGCACCATAGATTGGGTGATTTCAACGGAGAAATTAAGAGGTACATATGCATATTTAGATGACATCACCGTCTGCGGGAAAACACAAGCCGATCATAATGAAAATCTAAAAAAAATTGTGGACGCAGCCAAAAGGAAGGTCTTTCATTAAACAAACATAAAAGTAAATTTTCGTTGGAATCTATAAATATCCTAGGCCACAGCATAAAAATAATATCGTAGGACCGGACGCTGATCGTCTACGCCCTCTACTCAACTTACCACCTCCTCAAGATATTCAGACTTTACGAAGGGTTATTGGCATGTTTGCGCATTTTAATATATGGATACCAAATTTTTCAAAAAGAATACATTCGCTTTGTAACACGAAGACATTCCCATTGAGTCAACATCTCATTAATTCATTTGAAAAATTAAAGGCTGATATAGCAAAATCATCTATTCATGCCATCAGTGACAGAATACCGTTTGTTGTAAAAGCCAACGCATCAGAACATTCAATAGCTGGCACTCTCTCTCAAGGTAATCGCCCAGTAGCTTCCTTTTCTCGTACCCTAAATCATAGCGAGCAGAATCATTCGGCAATAGAGAAAGAAGCTTACGCCATAGTCGAATCTTCAACGAAATGGCGACATTTTCTCATAGGAAACCATTTCCGACTGATCACGGATCAAAGATCAGTATCCTTTATGTTTGATAATAAAATCACCAGTAAAATCAAAAACGAGGAAATCCAATGATGGCGTCTGGAATTAGCGCCGTTCAAATATAACATTACATATCGACCTGGAGTAAAATAATGTTGCTGACACATTATCACGCATATGTGCCACTCTTGTATTTAGAATCGCTCGGATAAATTAACATCGCTACAGGAATCACTGTGTTACCCAGGAGTGACAAGGATGGCACACTGGCTTAGATTAAATAATTATGCTTACTCAATAGACGATATAACAAATATGACTACTTCGTGCCGCCAGTGCTCAGAAGTTAAGCCGAGGTATACAAAACGTGTGCAGCCTGGGCCTCATATTATAAAAGCAATGTCACCTTTCGAAAGATTAAGATCGATTTTAAAGGATCTTTACCCTCGAATACAAGAAACAAGTAATTACCAACAGTATAACTAATAATAGCTGCAAAGTTTTCCCACAGCATTTAACATACGTATATTAATACAGTTAAATTGAATTTTATCAGTATGAAATGCCCCCAAAAGCGCGTCTGCGGCGTCTCTCGTACTCAGCTTTATACTCTATGCTTTTATCTGGCATTAAGTCTGCGGTTCTACTTCAGCCAAGTTAAGCTACGTTACTAAGGATGTGTTTAATGTACACCAATAGGATTGCTTTGTTTTCAATGCATAATGATGGTGGATTAAGGTTCAATGAAGCTAATCTTTCCGTCCGTCTGTCAAGCAAGACCCTTTTTCTAGGGAATGCGTAGAGATATCGAACTGAAATTTATATTAAATACCTACCATATATATCTACGCTATTTTATCTGTGAAAAAATCATACTTGCAAGTCAACGCGATCAAAAGGTGTGACCTTTAATGTCCCATATTTTCGCAAATTTTGCGATTGCACAAAGGAATCAAAACCTATAGGGTACTTACCGTTGACCTTTAGAATAATAAAATTTAGCATAAAGCAAAAACCATACTTTGGATGTTATTTGCGTAGATAAGCTTGTACGGAACCCTCGATGCGCGAGTCCAACTCGCGCTTTGCCGGTTTTTTCCATATTATATAAGTGCTAAATGCGTGCTAAGGATGTGTACTAAGCTTTGGTAAATTATTACTGTTTCATTTTCTTTAATTAATCCAGGCTCCATTGCAATTTTCCCTTTTATGCAAATAAGTTAAACAAGATTTTCACTAAACATCAGTATTAATAACTTATCTCGCACCACGGTCCTAGTTGCAAACATTAGTAACAGATCTGTTCACGCTCGAGGAAGAGCGAGTGGCGGCACTGCATTCTAGTCTGTGCAGTGACAGCTTTTTTGGCGGCCGGCCGCATGTGATATGTCAGTTGAGTCGAGTCGAAATGTCATGACATGCTTAGAGGTTATGTGCGGGCCGGAATAAAATATAATACACAATATTCAAGCAAATAGTGATTTGCGCGGCGCACCTAATATCGGGGTGCGAAAGCCCGCTTTGTGTTGTGCAAGGTGTCAAAATCGCGTGTGTGAGTCGTGGTGGCCTAATAGGCCTTTGTAGTGCTCCGGTCTCCACCGGTGGATCCACTGCAGAACTTCAGGAGCCGCGACTTCCTTCGAGCTAGCTCAGGAAGTCCACCGGCTACGGAGGAGACGGACGGAGACAATTGGAATCGGGGTAAGCCACAATGCTTTCTATGAGCGGGTAGTAGGGCATCAGCAATCAACCCAAAATTCCTTACTCGGTGAAACGCCGACGTGGTGGAGTCTACTTGGGGCACCACCATCTCTTGGTAGCAGAGCGTGGTTTTTAGATTTGAGTGGTTCTTAGATTTGAGTATTTGATTAGTATTGTACAATTAATATTGTAATCTTGTTGGTTGTCCAAACGGGCAATACATATTAATTGGTTTTGATTGCTGATTTTAAACCGACTACAATCTCATTTGTGGGCCGATCTCCTTAACTAATTGTCATTGTATATGAAAAATTGAGGTTAAATGTCTTTTGTTGTTCTAGTTAAGTTCTAGCATTTACCTACATTTGATTTTGGTTTGTTTTTTCATATCTTTGTTTTGCCCTTGACTATTTTGTTTGTTAAGTTGTAAACTTATAATTGAATTTAATTTGTTTAAAAGATTTTGCTGCTAAATGACTTTGCTGTTGTTGTAATACACTATTTTGCTGTGTTAAGTTTTAGCATTTACATTTGATTTTGTTTTGTTTGCCCTTGAATATTATGTTTGTTAAGTTATTGACTTAATACTTGAATTTAATTTGTTTGAAAAATTTTGTTGTTAAATGCCTTTGTTGTTCTAGTTAAGTTCTAGCATTTACACTTGATTTTGGTTTGTTTATATATTTTGTTCTGCCTTTGAAGTTCCTCCCGATCTGTTTTATTGTCTGCGGTTGTCGGTCTGTTTGTCTGTGTATTATTATAGAGTATCTTAATTTTGGTGCAAAATGGTCCCGCCAGTCAGCCCGCTTAGTGGTGCCCGCGCGGGTGCACAAAAGATTTTGAGATGGTTTGCTAGTGCCGTCGCTTTGGTAGACCGACCAGACCGAGAACAGGCCTTGTTAATTCGGCATGAGGGAGTACCGGCTCGCTTGAAGGAATTGGAGCAGCTTTTCGTTGCTCATCAACAATATCTGCTCGACCACCCAGCCGAGGGTGCCGCTGAGTTGCGGGCAGTCGACCAATTTAATGCTGATTATGATCAGTGTTTTGAACAGGCGGATGTGATTATAAACAAGGCTCAGGCAATCCTATCCGTCCGGAGGGGTGAGTCGTGCACGCCCGGGGAGGTCAAGCCTACCCCGGCCGGCTTGCTGGGCAGACTGCCCACTTTGGACATCCCAACCTTTGATGGGAACCTGGCTTCTTGGATGGGGTTCATTAACCTCTTTGATAGCCTGGTTCACTCGAGGGACGACCTGTTCCCTAGCCAGAAATTGGCCTATTTGCTCTCTGCCTTACGTGGAGAGGCTGGTGTACTTGTCCAGCATCTACCTGTCAATGATGACAGTTATGATATTGCAAGGGCGTTGTTGACCGCCCGGTATCAGAATGTTGGCTTGCTAGCGGACACACATGTGGCTGCCATTTTAGGGCTGCCACGAGTATCGCGGGTCTCCTCATTGAGGAAGGAGATTTTGAACCCGCTGCTGAGCGCTATTAACGCGCTCAAACGACTTGATCTACCGGTGGACCAGTGGTCCTTTATTTTGCTCCACCTCATCCTCGATAAGCTTCCCATGGAGATGAAGGGACGCTTCGAACAAAGGTACGGGGGCAATAGTGCCTCGTACCTCCCCCCCTTCTCGGATCTCCTCAGATTTTTGGAGGATGAGTGTCGGATGACCGACCACTTGGATCTGGCTCCTATACCGGGACCGAGTAAAGGTCGCTATGAGGCGACCCGGGCAGCGCCACGGAGAGAGCGCCGCCCGTACAAGCAGTATACTGCAGTGCGGCATAACTCTCCACACAGGGAGAGGCCGATGCCTTGCAAGTGTTGCAAGCGGGATGGCCATCGTTTGCCGGCCTGTCCCAAATTTGTTGGCCTACGCACCGAGGGGCGTAGGAATATGGCCAAGCAGCGGAATTGGTGCTACCGCTGCCTGGGGGCCCATATGGCATCGGCTTGCCCCCACCCACGAGATTGCCACTGTTGTGGAGGGGCCCATCACCCCCTTTTGTGCTTCAACAATAGAGACACTCGTGAGGTGGTGAGAGAGAGGGACTCGCACACGGGCGGGGGCCCTCCTAGGTCACCCACCTCTCCGAGGAGATCGGAGGGGCGTGCCACCCCTCCGCGGAGATTGGACAGGCGCCCCCCCTCCAGTGAGAGGATTGGGCGCCCCACCCCCCCTACGGGCGGGGGGGATCGACGCGCCGCTTATGAGGCGCCACCGCGGGATTGGGCCGCGGTAATTAGGGAGCCACGCCGGGAGCCGATACGCTTCTCTCCCCCTCTGATGGAGAGACCTCGTTTATCGCGGGCTCCCCCAACTTTCGCCCATCATGGGCACCGCCCGGCCCCCCGATGCAGCTTTGGTCGGGGTGTGTACGTGCCGGATTGGGACCCGCTCGAGCGCCTTGAGCGCCCTATTCCTCCGCCGCGCACGCATTTTTCTTCGGACCCCCCTTCCCCCCCGTTGCGGGGAATGCGGGAGGATTTTCACTAAACCAACTGTCGGCTGCAACCCCCCCACAGAAGCAGGTGCTGTTACCAACAGCCTCCGTACAGGTGTGGGGCCCGAGGGGCACCTTTGTTTTAGTTCGCGCCCTTTTGGATACGGGAGCTCAGGGTTGCATTGCCTCCAGCTGGCTGGTCCGGCAGTTGAGTTTGAACACATCTCCATACCTTGAATCGGTACGAGGAATCGGAGACCTGCGGATCCCGGATCCGATCGGTCAGGTTTTGTTCTCCTTCTCCCCCCACTTCTCTTCAGCGCCCAAAATTGGCGCTACCGCGATTGTTTATGAGAAGGTTGTTGGTCAGCTTCCGCAACAGCACGTTTCGCGCGCTGTCGTTGATGCGACATCAGGATTGACCTTGGCTGACCCTTCCTTCCACCGAACCGGTCCGATTCACTTATTGCTCGGTGCCGATGTTCTAGGCCGCGTGTATTGTGGGAAGAGGAAAGTTACAGAAGGGTGGGCTGGTAGCCTTATCTACATCGCTTGGGTTTGTAGTGATGGGACCAGTAAGGCATAACCCACCATCTCCATCGGTGGACAGTTACATAACCGTTAGCTCCACCTTATCGGATGTCCTTCAACGGTTTTGGGAGGTGGAAGAGCCACCTACCGTGAAGCGAGTGAACCCCTTGGACGAGGAGTGTGAGTTGTTCTACCAGAACAATACAGGTCGCCTTCACTCGGGACGGCTGATCACTCGTTTGCCCTTTTTGTCAGTTCGCCCCTCACTTGGCAGCTCCCGGCCGTTGGCCGAGAAGCGGCTGCTGTCCATGGAGCGTCGTATGAGTAGGAACTCCGACCTCAAACAGAAGTATGTCGACTTCATGCGAGAATATGAGCAACTGAGGCACATGTCGGTCTCGCGACTGGACTGGCGAAACGAGGAACATAATTTTCTTCCTCACCACGCGGTTTTGAAACCTTCCACCGGGAAGATACGCGTTGTTTTTGATGGGTCAGCTCCTACGTCTACCGGAGTTTCGCTGAATCAATGTCTGCGTGCTGGACCGAAGTTGCACCATGAGGTGGGTGATGTATTGACCAACTTCCGTCGCCATGCCGTCGTCTTTGTGACCGATATCCGGATGATGTTTCGGCAGACTGTGATTCACCCGGACGATAGGCGATATCAGCTCATATTATGGAGGGAGGATCCCAGGGATCCCATGCTGGTCTACGAGCTGAACACCAATACATACGGTTTGCGTTCGAGCCCCTTTGTGGCAATTCGCTCACTTGTGGAACTCGCTGAACGTGAACGATTACGATACCCTCGCGCATCCTTGGTTCTTAAGGAGGATGCATTTGTTGATGATATTTGTACGGGCTCCTCTAGTGTCGAGGAAGCCTTGATTTTGCGAGATGAACTAATTGCTCTTCTCGGGGCTGGTGGTTATGAACTGAGGAAGTGGATGTCCAACTCACCTCAGCTTTTGTGTGACTTGCCAGACGACCACCAGCAGGAGCCTCATATTTTTGAGAATGCCAACACTCCAGATTTACTGTCTGTTTTGGGAGTGCAATACAGACCTGTCCAGGACACGTTCACCTATCGATTGGAGCTGCCAAGCCCCAAGGTCTGGACGAAACGGTTGGTTTTGTCTACAGTAGCTCGTACCTTTGACCCAAATGGCTGGATTAGTCCCATAGTGTTTTGGATGAAATGCTTCCTACAGGAACTTTGGTCAGCCGAAGTGTCGTGGGATGAGCCCCTCTCGGGCCGTTTGCTGCGAGATTGGGAGTCCTTCATGTTGTCTCTCCCCGACATTAACCGTGTTAGTATCCCTAGACATATACTGCCTAAGGGACGGTTTACGGCCAGCCTTCATGGCTTTTGTGACGCGTCTGAGAGTGGATACGCAGCCGTCGTATATATCCGGACGGTTAATGATAGAGGAGCTGTTAAGCTCCACTTGCTAATTGCTAAGAGTAAGGTTGCTCCACTTCGGACTCGATTAACGATTCCGAAGTTAGAATTGTCTGGAGCTACTCTTCTGGTTCGGTTGATGAACCACGTTGTTGACACCCTGGGACGTAGTGTGGACTTTGAGTCGCTCTTTGCTTGGTCCGACAGTCAGGTTGTCCTGTGTTGGATTAAGAACTCCGTCCACTCCCTGGAAGTATTTGTGGCCAATCGGGTATCCCAAATACAGGCCTCGAAGGCCACGTTGATTTGGCGCCACGTGCCAGGTGAAATAAACCCTGCTGACTGTGCATCACGTGGCAGCGAAGCCCCTCAGCTTATTGACCACACTCTGTGGTGGGGTCCCGACTGGTTGTTACAACCGTCTTGGCCTTCCACACCAGCTGTGGTGAAGGTACCAAATCCGGGCTTGCGTGTTCACGCTGTCGAGACTATGGCGGCTCCAGAGCGGGAATTTTTATTAGACCGCTACAGTTCTCTGGACAAGTTGCTCGGCGTGACCGCTTGGATAAGAAGATTTATACGAAATTGTCGCCGGCCTCAGGACAAAGATTTGTGTCCGGTCCTCTCACCGCAGGAGCGCCAAGATGCTCTTCTGCATTGGGTGCGTATGACCCAGTCTAGAGCGTTTGAACCGGAACTTAAGATTTTCCGTACCGGGACGTCCAAATTGAAGGGACCCTTGGTGCGTTTGACTCCCTTTCTGGATGATAAAGGATTGTTGCGTGTAGGAGGCCGATTGAGGCACGCTAACTTGCCTTATAGATCACGTCATCCCCTGTTGCTCCCCAAGGACGGACCATTGGTGCGATTGTTGATCATTGATCGCCATGTGAAGAATGCTCATGCCGGATGTAATGCATTGACCGCGCTCCTCCAACGGGAGTTTTGGATTTTGTCAGCGCGAAGAATAATCCGATCTGTTATCTTTCGATGTCTGCCCTGCTATCGTTTACGCCCCGAGACGATGCAGCCCCAAATGGGTGATTTGCCTGCTGATCGTGTGAATGAATCGATGACCTTCTTTGGAACTGATTTCGCGGGACCATTCACTATAAAAACGTCGCGACTCCGTAATGCTAAGACTGAAAAGGCTTACTTGTGTGTGTTTGTTTGTTTGGCCACTAAAGCCGTTCATTTGGAGGTGGTGAGTGCGCTCACCATGGACGCTTTCTTAGCAGCGTTAGGCAGATTTGTCTCCCGCCGGGGACTGCCTTCTCTAATTCGGTCCGATTGTGGGACGAACTTCAAGGGCACTGATAGACATATAAGAGAAGTTTGTGAATTTTTAGATAAAAATAATATTGAGATCGGATCCACACTCTCCCGTAGGGGGGTAACATGGCGATACTCCCCGCCGTCTTGCCCTCACTGGGGAGGGATTTTTGAATCTGTTGTAAAGGCCGCCAAGACTCACCTTCGCCGCGTTATTGGGGAGACTATTCTCACGTTTGAGGAACTCGCGACGGTGTTTCATAAGATTGAGGCGGTTCTCAACTCGCGTCCGTTATGTCCGTTGTCTACCGACGCGAACGATTTGCAGGCCCTCACGCCGGGCCATTTCTTGATAGGCAGACCACTTAACGCCCTGCCCGAGTATCCTTATAGAGATGTCAATCCAGGACGCCTTTCGCGGTTTGAGTTGCTCCAGCAGCTTACCCAGAGCTTCTGGCGCCGCTGGCACCTTGAATATTTACACATTTTGCAACAGCGCGTTAAGTGGTCAGATAAGACAAACCCACCGAGGGTTGGAGACCTCGTGTTAGTGAAGGACCCAAACCTGCCACCCTTACGTTGGCGTCGCGGACGCATTGTCCAACTTACTCTAGGGTCTGATGGTGTGCCCAGGTTTGCCGAGGTCCTAGTTGGGGATTCTGTTTTGAAGCGCGCGGTCGCTACTCTTTCTCGCCTCCCCTTAGACTGATTTGGCGGACAGTCCGGGACTGTCCGGAGCGGGGGGATGTTCACGCTCGAGGAAGAGCGAGTGGCGGCACTGCATTCTAGTCTGTGCAGTGACAGCTTTTTTGGCGGCCGGCCGCATGTGATATGTCAGTTGAGTCGAGTCGAAATGTCATGACATGCTTAGAGGTTATGTGCGGGCCGGAATAAAATATAATACACAATATTCAAGCAAATAGTGATTTGCGCGGCGCACCTAATATCGGGGTGCGAAAGCCCGCTTTGTGTTGTGCAAGGTGTCAAAATCGCGTGTGTGAGTCGTGGTGGCCTAATAGGCCTTTGTAGTGCTCCGGTCTCCACCGGTGGATCCACTGCAGAACTTCAGGAGCCGCGACTTCCTTCGAGCTAGCTCAGGAAGTCCACCGGCTACGGAGGAGACGGACGGAGACAATTGGAATCGGGGTAAGCCACAATGCTTTCTATGAGCGGGTAGTAGGGCATCAGCAATCAACCCAAAATTCCTTACTCGGTGAAACGCCGACGTGGTGGAGTCTACTTGGGGCACCACCAAGATCAGTGCGACCCGGACAAGTGGACCGAATTAATTACGGTGATATTAGTACTGTTTGCACGCAATCATTTTGGACTACTTTAATAGCACGATCGTGTCCCCTCCTAAAAATTTTATTAATTCAATAGTCTTGATTAATATAATAATATTTATATTCGTCACAACATTATTTAAACATGCAGAGCAAAAGCTTAAGCTTTTGATGTCAATTAAATAAGTTTTTATCAACTCAGAACTTTATAAATGTTTACTTATATTTTTTATTTCAAATCGTCTAAACGTCAAAGTTTGACATTTACGCACACACTACACTACCTATTTTTTGTGAGGTCACAATGCTTTCGTAGGCACGCATCCGTATACGCTATCCGTACAATAGCGCTGAATAGCTCAATTTGGACCATGGTATAGTTTTGTCAATACACCGTGACGTAACCGTAACGCGCTCCGATTGGCGTTTGCAATCACGTGATACTTGGCATTTTTAAAAATAATTTTAATTAATTTATAACGCATATTAACACTTGCAAAATATAACTTTCAGCATTTTAATATTCTCTTCTGATGATGATATATATTTGCGACTCATGTCAACATCCGAATTACGAAAAACATTATTTCGATGTAACAATATATCGATGAAATACACAAAATGTGAAAAATATAAGGATGAGAAAGTTCGACAATATAATTTTCGATGTTCGAAATTGTAAAGAACTGGGAATAATGTTATGGGAAATAAAATTCGATGTAATTGGTCAAGATGAAGTTAAAAGTTCTCTACATTTTCGGATTGAAATATAAATGGTGTATCGATACGTTGTTGGTGAAACTGCAAAGGAAAACCGCGTGAGAGCATCTTGTTGTATTCGAAAACCTCGTAAAATTAAATATATTGTAAACACGGTGTGGTATCCCACAATCGGATAATGTATTACAGCGGTGTACAATTAATCTTGCAAACTGCTCTTACATGGTTTTGCAACTTCTTGGCGATATGAAATGAGACTCGACGCATCTTTTCATAGCTTTTTTTACGACAGCAGAAGTGTCAACGTCAGCTTCATAGCTCGAAGTAGTTTGGCTTGTCCTGAAACAAATGACAGCCGCGCCTCTCACGGCCCCGCCCCGTCATCCAATCCGATCAGAGGCAATTTCCCCAGACAAGGATTTTCTGTCCCTTGAGCAAATATGCACTCATGAGTTTGCACACTACTACGAAGCTCGTACTGTACTGAAAATTGAATTGTATTTGAAGAAAAAAAAGGTCTTGTTTATCCTGTATTCTTTGTCAGTTGAATTTATTGACGCTGCATGTCAACAGCGGCGCTGTGTGCGAAAATTTCGTCGGCGTGTTTGCCGTGACAAATTTGTAGTAACACTTTGCTCTTGTATGTACGCTACTATACGTTTTTGTTGTTTGTTGTATAAATACAGGATAAGGAAATTCATTTCTGGAAATTAGGAAAAATTATAACACCTCTTGCAAGTTGAGAGAAATATTGATCTGGAAAATGTAATCAAATCAAATCTATTTGTGATACACAGGTTTTAAAAGATTTTACAGTTTGTATTGTGCATTCTGTGATCGGCCATATGGCATACAAATATCAATTAATTAAAATCCAATCAATTGCAATATCTTTTTAAAAAAAGAGTGTCTAATTAAAAATAAATAAATTCAATTTTGTTGTTCGTAGTCAAAACTGGACATAAAGAATAAGGTAATAAGGTTTATAAAAAACGCGCCATTATTATTTCTGTACCTAACGAATTTTATAATACTACAGACAAACCTGCGTCGTAACGCGTTAGTAAAAGCAAAATTCTGACGCACTAATCTGTTAGCGCATCAGAATTAATTGCGCAATCATACGAACATATTGGCTAACATTTGAGTGTATAAATTGGCATGACACATTGATAAGTGCGTTTGATATTAATAATTTTATAGCAAATTCCGTAGATATTTTTAGGTGTTCAGTAAAGGGTAAGCATTAGCATCAACGTTATTAAAGGTGTCATTGAACTAAATATACGAGTAGGTTTTTTGAGGCCCATCACTCAATAACTATACAAATATACTAGCAAATTTACTACGCAGGTACTTGTGAGGGCAAACTTTCAAAACACTAAAAGGCATGAAAATCAGACAAGCAGATCAAACACAGTTTAATAGAATATTTTATGACTGCCTCTTACACCTCTTACGAGTATTATATTATTAAGTGGTCGCATCAGGTCGTAAGCTGCATTCGGTCAAAATAGTTTCACTTTATCGAGAGCTCCGTGGTTGCTAAGTAGTCCACTTTGTACAATTCCTCCCTCAACTTGTCTCATATGTAGGTAAAATTATATACTTTTATTGCAAAAAGAAACAATTTTATCTAACACTGGTATCTGGTAATTTACAGCAGTACAATGGCTTTCACTTTCTGTCGATTTAATAGTAAGATACGAGTGATATCGCTAACGATCTGAAAAAGTTGTGATGGATTTTTCATGGCTCGACAAAAACGATGCGGTCGTCCAATATCCTAAGTTTCGACGTGGTAACACACGTTCCAAGACTAAGGAACCGTAACTGATTTTTAATTCATGAACAGAATGGTTTTGTCCTGAAATTTTAGTGTCACTGTATTATTATTTAAGCAAAGTTAATCAAGGCCTCACTACCAATCTCTACCAATTTACTCGACTAAGTAGAAGAAACCGTATTTGATATGATACAACTGTAACAAAATAAGAAATACGATTTTTTTTTATTTTCCTTTTATTACTGAAACTACTCTAAAAGATTTGTTCCTAATTCGTCATTCCTGATTGGTCATATTCCTTATTCGACACTTTCTTAACTGGTCATATTCTTAATTCGTCAGATTCCTGATTCGTCATATTCCTCACACGTCATAAGTACCATGTACATTAGCCTACACAAACTTTTTATAGAAATACTCTACTTGTCTATCATGAAGCTAATGTCTTTATCATTTTATTACTTACTAGTTTTCCGCTCGCGACTTCGCCCGCGTTATTTTTGTTTTCCCGTGGGAATTTTTTTCCCATAGCAAAATTACCCTATGTCCTTCCCCTCGAACTATCCCTATACCAACTTTCATCAAAATCGGTTCAGTAGTTTCGAAGCCTATTCAATTCAAACAAACAATCAAATCTTTCCTCTTTCTAATATTAGTATAGATATCGAGTCAATGATATTGTAGTATAATTTTGAGAAGATGGCCTTGCAGACTGGTAATAATGGTGAAAGGAAGAAATGCATTTTATCGAAAGTAAAGGAAGAAAAAAGTTACTGTTGAATTCTGGGTACATTTCCAGTATTTGAGTTATAAAAATTTGACAAATAATTGGGGTTATGTTTGACACATAAGCAAATTTAAACAAATATATTTACATGTGTCTCCGCCTTAAGTAAATTATTGTCTAGTAACCGTAGAACAAAGTATAACTACGAGTACTTCGCACGTGTTCGTGATTTCATTTGACTGTACAATGACGAGTTAGGAATATGACGAATTAGGAATATGACCAATTAGGAAGGTGTCGAATAAGGAATATAACCAATCAGGAATATGACGAATCAGGAACAAATCCTATAAAAGTACCCATTGTAAAACTATAAACCTTTTTTACATATCCTTTTTTTGGGTATGTATTACAGTTTGAAAAAATGCTTTTATGTAGACTTAACCCATGGACTTAACGTTGTAGAACTTGTCATGCTATTTTCAAAATTCATTAATTTACGTTATACGTATACGTACTCGTATATAATTGGTCTGGTAGTCCCTACTGAGCTATCACAGATATCAAGATAGATCTTAGAGTGCCCCCATAAGGGTTCCGTTTATTCTTTTTGAGGTATAAAACATATTTATTAAAATTGGCGTACTAAAACATTTTTTTTTTGTTTTTATTTTAATTAAATTTTTGGAAACTTGCAGAAAAATACAATGGACTTCTGAATAGTTTATTTTATTATACCCAAGTTGTAGTATTATGAGGAAATCATACGGGCCGTTTTTTTTATACGAACTTATGGCCATTTTCACCAACCATACCTAAAGAATCCCCTAGCTAGGAATCCCCTAGCTTAGAGTGAACCTTAAATCAAACCCCTACCTAAATTTAGTTTCACCAAGCAAAGTGATACTTTATTAGGGACCGCTTAGTTAGGTGACAGATTTTTTTTATTCTTTTATTTAGCCATACAACCATATAGGGTTAAGACGGCTTTTCAAAAAATAAACAGAAAATTACATTTTTCTTACATCCTAATTAACCTATATAATTAATGATTAAACGAGCTTACCTCAAGTGATGTTCAATCATAATTATACGAAGGCTTCGTCCGAAGAGATTAGCATATAATACAACATGTAGTATCGCCTAGCGGATCGCCATATACACACTATATTGAGGGTACTATTACTCTTTTTTTTTTAGGTAGGTAGTTGAAACCCTCCTCGCCGTGCCATATTCCTTTTGACTCATTTAGTTTAGAGATTACTATGTGTCCCTATTTACTTTACGACTTTCATGGGAACCTTTAAACGGGAGGGAGGTATGCTAATCTCTTCGGACGAAGCCTTCGTATAATTATAATTGAACATCACTTGAGGTAAGCTCGTTTAATCATTAATTATACTTGGCTTCGTCCTCAAGATTAGCATATAATACAACATGTAGACTTTTAGAACAGTATCGGAAAGTAAATCACGCTGGGGATTATAGTGAAATAGCATTTAATGGTTGTTTTATATTAGTTTTTATTTTTAAATCACACTTTTAATTTGACAATTACTTTCAGATTTTTATCATTCATTTAATGAATTATTAATAATTGCTCTTGCAAAACAATCATCTCTATTATTATTTATTGAAATGGCTCTATTATAATATTTAAAAAAAGTGCTGGAGTCACCACTCCAGCCTGCAGTACTCCTGATGTTATCTATGCTAATTCCTAACCTATGTGCTGCAGACGTAGCTGCGTGGCGAGTGCTGTGGGCACTAAACAATGAGACATCAATACCACTTTCATTTAATACAGTTTTGATCCACCTGCTCAGAGTCTGAGTAGAAACTGATTTATGAGGCTTTTTGCTACTGATAAAAAGATTTTTTACATTTTTTCGAATACTATTAGTTTTATCTAAATAGGATATTAATGTTTTTGCTGGGCAAATATGTAACTTTTGCACGAAGTAAGGCAAACATAGCAATGGTTGCAGAGCTCCTATTCTTGAAGTTTTGATTTGGTCAGGTATTTTTATACAAATCTTATCAGGAAAAATTTCAATATTTTCAATAAGTATCTTAGAAAAGGTTTGCACCCGGTGTGCTGTTACTAGTGCCAATAAGGTAATTAATTTTTTACTGATTGTATCTAACGACATATCCTCATTGGGATACCAATTTCCTAAGAAATCCAGTACAATAGACGTATCCCATGTGATACTGTAACGAGATAGTGGAGGCCGAAGGCGATACACTCCTTTTAGAAACCTTTTGATTCTATCATCATTACTAATATTAGGACCCAAGATTAGAGCTAAAGCTGATTTGCAACTATTTATTGTACTATATAAAGCACCTTCATTATATAATTTTGTTAGAAAGTAAATAATATTTGGGATTGATGCCTCATAAATATGTACATTATTAGTTTGACAAAATTGATACCATTTCTTAAGATACACATCGTATTGTTTAAATGAATTATTGGAAATAGAAGCTAACATTACATCAACAGATGAAGGAGGAATACTTCTTTTCAACCACGCTGTCCGGACAAGACTGCGGCAACCAGTGTAAGTTTGGTGTGGATGCTGCGGTGTCTGGAATTACAAATTATCAAGTTATTGGATGGCTTCAATAAGATCGGTTCTGATGATAAAAGGCTTTGAAATAGGGGATACCATGGCTGTGTAGGCCATAGAGGGACTACCATGATACCCGTAGCTCCATCAGCAATGATTTTCCTTATGCATTTCAATATCGTTGAAAATGCTGGGAAAGCATAAAAATAAAAGTTATTCCAAGGTATAGTAAAGGCATTAACTGCATAACAATCTGGATCACGGTGCCACGATATGTACTTATCACATTTTTTATTAATTCTACTTGCAAAAAGGTCAATTTCCGGTATACCAAATTGTGCTACTATTTTTTGAAAGGCTATGTCTGCAAGTTCCCATTCTATATCCGGGTGATTGCGTCTGGACTCATAGTCTGCCTTTTTATTATCAGCCGATCTAATGTAAGACGCAAACACATGTAAACCACGACATTTACACCATTGCCATAATTTTTTTGTGACATCTGTCAAATGTGGAAATTGTATACCACCCATGTGGTTGATATAAGAGATGGCAGTCGTGTTATCAATACGAAGCAGAATCTCACAATCTCTCAAATCTTTCGCAAAGGTTTTCAACCCCATAAACGCTGCCATTATTTCAAGATAATTTATATGATTAACTACTTCTTTATTGCTCCATAACCCGCTTGCCGTCTCTTTCCCGCATGCTGCCCCCCACCCCGTTGTTGAGGCATCTGTAAAGATTTCGAGGCAGTAGGCCTCACTTTTTATCTTATTAACGGAAAATCTAATAGCATTTTTCCACCACAAAAGATCTGGTAATAATGATGCAGGCAAATGCATGTATTTGTCATAGTTACTGTTATCATTTTTTAAATTTAAATATTTAAGGCGTTCAAATGCTTTAGTATAAAGCCAGCCATACTCAATGGCTGGACATGAAGAAACTAATAGACCAACAAATCGTGCAAATTCCCGTATTTTGCATCTTTTATTAATAATGTTAATAAATTTATTTATTTGACAGTAAATGTTAATAATTTTTTCCGGAGGCAAACTAACCTGGAAATTCTTTGAATCTATTTGATAACCTAGAAAGGTACATTTTTGGCTAGGTATCAAACAACTTTTTTCCTCATTAAGTATAAATCCAAGGGATATAAGTAACTTTTTGGTTAAATTGACGTTGTTAGCACAATCATTATATGAATTCCCAATCAAAAATTGGTCATCTAAGTAAATGGTCGATGCTTGTCCTGCCATGCGTAATAACCTAGCAACGGGCTTCATTATTTTGGTAAAAATAAAGGGCGCCGTATTAAGACCAAAAGGTAAAACGTTGAATTCATAAAGGTTATTGTTATACTGAAAGCGTAAATATTTTTTTGAATCAGAGTGTATTTTAATTAAGAAATACGCGTCTTTTAGATCTAATTTTGCCATGTAACAATTATTACTAATTAACTTTAATGTTGTGCGCAAATCTTCCAATTTAAAATGCTGTGTATTAATACATTTATTTAATTTTTTCAAGTTAAGAATGAATCTCGTTTTTCCATTTGGTTTTGGTATTAAAAAATATGCTAGACAAGAATTGACCACTACAGGATGTGCAGGTAGAAATTGCACCTATGGACATAAGGTTACTTATAACTTCATCGAATTGTTGTTTTTCTGTTTCCGTGTACTTCGGTATCTTTGGCGGGCAAGCCTGAGAAACAGAAGTTGAAAATGGAAGTTTGTAACCTTGAATACATGATAGAACCACTGGGTCTTGAGTAATCATAGACCATTGTTTATAAAATAACGATAATCTACCGGCATATATATTTACCGATTCTATCGGCGAGCATTGCTCTGCCGTGGCTGAGACTGCTTGTATGAGCTCGAAGGCCGACTCCTCGGAGGTGGCGCATGCTCCTTCGTCTTCTGAACACTTGTTTCCGGTGGTTTCTTGGTTGGAAACGGCGCTTTCCAGTTTTTTGACGAGTTAGGAATGAACTTCTTATTTTGTATTGGTTTCAGCGGCGGTAAGGTCGCTTTTAGTTCAGCTCCAGTCTTGTTGATTGCTTTCGCAACCTTTATAGTCTCCGAAAGATTATCACCAAATAGAAAATTTGATAATTTTGTGTTCTGGAGCTGCTCTTTCATATCTTTTTTTACTGTTGAAAGCATAAACTTACGTCTCGTAATCGAATCATTATACTGACAATCACAAAGATTTCGAGTAGCATCCATGATTAATTTTATTAAATATGTATCTTTATTTTGAGCGGCAAAAAGATATGACAGTGCTTCAGTTAAGCAAGACATAGTAGTTGCTAACTGTTTTTGTCTATTTTCAATATATTTATCACGTTTAGTCACAATATCCGTTAAAGCTGCCTTAATTTCTGCGTTTAGCTGAGGAGCATCGATAAGTTTGCAGTTATTTGGTATTAAATATTTTTCGCATAGTTCCTTGCGTGCTTCCTTAGTAATACCAGAAGTACAATAATGTTGCAATCGAACCGCTAAATCGACATTAATGTCCTTTCCGTATTTTGTGTTCATTGTGGGGTCATTACCGAGAATTTCCAATATGTCCTGGTCAAGTGCAAAAGCTGATTCGGTAGGTTCCGGTGCTGCTGTTATAGCAGCACTGGTACTTGGTTCGTCTGAAATCGACCTGTCATTCAATTCCGACAGCTGTTGTGACGTATGATCAGGCGTATTTGGTTGTTCGGCATCTATTATGTCAATGGGTAAGACCTCCTGTGGCGATATGTTCTCATCTGAAACGTAGAGATAAATCGCATCAAATACCTATTTAGTTAATAAACAGTCCTAACATACTGTTTGAAAAACTAAATTTTGCGGGTGGTGACAACTCCAAAGAGAAGCACGCAGATCCCAGGTATGTATTTTAGTAAAATGGAGACATTTTATAATGTGGGTAGGTATATGTTTAATCAAAAAGTTGTGAGATAGCCCGTTGACTATCTGCTTTACTTTTTGTTTGGTAAGAAACAGCCCCTCGAACTGTTCGCAATACCAGAAAATATACCATTAAACGTCTTATTTTTTTTATATACTTAATCACTGTCCATACACTTGTAATAATAACACTATTACTAACCTTCTTTATCCTTTGGAATTGATGTGCTATCCGAAGACGTCAATAGTACTCGTTTTTTAAGAATTTTCCTTTCTAATTTACGTAATTTTTTGCTTAAATATTCAAGGTCATTCTTAGACTTGCGTTTAGGCACATTTTTAATAGATATAATTATAGCGAACTGAAAATAAGCTGTTGCGGGCGTACTGGCGAAGCACTAAAACGCGAAATGAGTCAAAAGGAATATGGCACGGCGAGGAGGGTTTCAACTACCTACCTAAAAAAAAAAAAAAAAAGAGTAATAGTACCCTCAATATAGTGCGTATATGGCGATCCGCTAGGCGATACTACATGTTGTATTATAGGCTAATCTTGAGGACGAAGCCAAGTATAATTAACAAAGTACAAAGGACCAGCATAAGCAAGTGAGTGATTAACTAAGGATTCTGTTCTAAGCGTAAGAGATTGAATGACATAATTCAAAAATCTACTACTAAATTTATGACTAAAATTAGAAGATAATATTTCATGAAATAGGTACAGTAAGTCTTGTCTGAGACACAGAGACTCATTCAGAAACGATTGTCTTATTTATTCATTGATTTTACATTCCATAATGAGGTGGAGAAGGTCCTCCTCACGTTGACATGTATCACAATTTGCTTTAAGAACAAACGCTGAACATAATAGATGCTTAATCGATTTTATGAAATTATCTGAAATATTGCCTAATTTGAGTTAAATGGATACAGTTTATTGTATAGTAGCCTAATAATGACAAAAATAATATTTTCGAAAAAAGCTTACTAGCAGATTGTTTGGCTGAACAATTATGTACGCCGTTGCCCAAAAAACGCGATTAAAGTTTCGGTTGGCGTTTCCCACTCATAGGATTTTATTTTTATTTATTATATGCGACGGGAGAAAACAGAAAAATAACACGAGATGATATTAAATATAATTTACCTTTAAGATTCATTGGTTGATCCTGGCCACCTTGCAACAATATCTGTTATTAATTTTTTGCATTACTTATGACTTTCGATTTCGAAATAATTCTTCATCATCTCCACGTACAACAAAAAAGATTACTTAATGATTATTTAACTTTTAAGGACTATAACATTAGTGCAACATCGAAGTGGACTTAACCTGATTGAAATACTTACCAGTGATTGTACTCGTATTTTTTATGCGAGTACCCACACATAGCAAAAATCTTAGTGCAATCAATAATTGATTGATTTGTGGTAGGTACATATTTATATCTGAAAAAATAGTACTTATATGTACTAATAAAAATAAGTTTGATAATCGAGCAAATAATAGAAGTGATTTATGGGAAAGTATTTGATTATTAAATGTAGTTGATTTGACTAAGAAAAATAATACACTTTGCTTGGATAACCTGTAAGTATCTTAGAAAGAAATCTTATCATAATTATTAATATAATCCGGTTTTCGCGGTCAATCCGCGAAAAAGCTATTAAATAAATATTTCATGCTATTAGGATTAGAGCAAACTTGGAGAAAGTAACCTAAAAATAACTGTCACTTAGCACTAGGGGGTGGAATAATGGACCCCTATATTAAAGAGATCTCTAACAGTACTAGGTCCCTGTCCCTTAAGCGTTGGTGAAAACCAAATTTATACTAAGTGTCACTTATCGTGGCTTAGGGGTTACCTAAAATTTAGGGATTGTTGGTGAAAATGGCCATTAGTCCCCTGCTGCGCGATTCTACTAATAAGTTACAGCCGAATCGAAACTTAACCGTCGCGATCGGCCAATCGGAGAGCCTATATTGCCATTTAACTGTTCGATGACCTGATAATGTGGCGTACTGATTGGTCGAACGTAACGGTTTAGTTTCAATTCGGCTGTAACTTATTAGTAGAATTGGGCCTCTGTTTCCATTCGGGATAATGGTAATAGCCGCTCTATTTTTTTCCAAAAAATAAAATCTATGGCCACAATCAGCATATTCTTATGTTTATTTTTTATAAAGATAATTATTATAAGAAATTTAAGCCTTCCAGAATCTAAAAGATTAACGAGATTTTCCGCTGTATTCACATTCATTAAATAAATTTGACGATATTATATGAAAATAGCAAAAGATAGAAACACAGCCAAAGCCTTTTCAATCCGTCTAGTCTTAGAGGAGTAAACAGTAGGAAACAACGAAACGTCTATTTTGTGGACTGTTCATAGGTATCTGTGGCCCGAGCTGCAGTCGTCTTATCTTGTGGACTGTCCATAGTTATCTGCGGTCCGAGCTGCAGTCGTCTCTATCTTGTGCACTGTTCATAGGTATCTGCGGTCCGAGCTGCATTCGTCTCTATCGCGCTCAGCTCGGTTTTCGGGCACAGCGCGACAGCAATACATTTTACAAATACCTATTTTCGAATTCTCGCCCTTTATATTTCCTCTTCAGAAATAGAAGCGTGGTATTATAATGCGATAGTTTTGTATGAAAAGTGACAGCGAGCGACAATTCTTTGGAAATATTGGTACAAATCATTCCAAGGTCGGTTGAATGACGTTTTTTTGCAGATTTATATAATTGGCATGACTTTGAAGGCCAGTATAGGAGCATTTTATACTTATTTTATCTATTAAGAAAAAGTGTAGAATGTAATACTATTAATACCGCGTGAAATCCGAGGTACATAAGTATGTATTAATGAGGTGTATTTGACATTGTGCATTCATTGTCACTTCAATCCATATACCATCTGTATAAGGGACTGTTCTTTTGGACGAGGAGGAAATAAACTCACTACACCACGCTGGACAGATAACGTTAATGTAGGATTTTATTTCGAATTTTTGTAAAGGTGTAATTGGATTAAGTTGCCATGGTTGACAACAATATCAAATTGTGATGGTAACATTGTTATCATCATCTTGGCGTTTGTCTTGGCTTCGCCCTAAACACTATCACGTGAGGGCTCAGGGTCCGCCTCCCTACTTCTCCTGCTCCACTTCGCACTGTCCTTTGCATCCTTAATGGTAGTAAATTTCATAAGCACCTGTTGGTGACGGTGACATAATTATGTATTCTTAGTCTATCACTGTACGAACAATGTGCATTTTTTGTATGAATATAAACTAAAAAGGTGCCAACTAGAACTAAAGTTTGACCGCAACAGAGATTTTAAGCTTCCGGTTGCATTTTAAAAGCAAAACCGTAACTAAGATATTAATTCGTTTAGACTCGGCGCCCTCTTAAATTTTAATTTTGGAGGGCGCCAAATTCTTTTTGGCCACAACCTTTCCCCTCCCCCGCACCCTAGATTTTATTTGGGGGTGCCGGGAGTTACCGGATAGGTACGCAAACATGTCATCAGACACAGGTATAAAAATTGCATTTACAATGCTATTTGTTGTTAAAGGAGATTGCTCAAAAAACATATCACTTATTTGCAGTTTGTGCCTTAACAAAACAAAAACCATTAAAATTATTTTTTTTTTCATTTGAAAATTCTTTTCTTTCTTTTTTCTTTTTTATAAATTGTCGCCCCACATTAGGATTTTCTCCTGTGTCGTGGGTGCAGTTACAAACATAGAATATCACATGCACATATACGCCCAGACCGGAACAAATTTCTGTAGGCCATACAAAATATCTGTCCCGAGCGGGAATCAAACCGGCGACCCGTTGCGCAGTAGGCGATCACTCGACCTCTGCGCTAACCGTGTCGTCATTGTCTAGAATGTATATCTTAATTGCATTCCATTAGAAAAAACTGGACCGGACAAAATTAGCATGTCAACTTGAAAGTTGTATGGCCATTTATTGTTAGCATAGGGAAGATATTGAGGATTTTATATCCTCAATTTGAATACTATTTGTAGATGTGATAGATTGAATGTAATAGATTGAGTCTACATTCCATTACATTTTCAGATGATTTACCGATGACAACATTCCTTTAAATCTTACATTCATTCAAATATCTGACCAATATCGAAAAGTCACAGACCGTATGGAAATGTTAGGCTTAGGAAAATAGTCGCAGTTCCCATTCAGGGGCGCGTTTTCATTGCGAAGAGCCAATATTCGATACTTTTGCCCCAAGTGGCACACTTTTACATTTGGACGGCGTGCCTCATTGATGATTCAACCCTTGCGCGCTCGAACAAACTGGATTAGCTCGGGACATGTTCACTCGCTAGGGAAATAAATTGATTTTTTTATTTCTTTCTGTTTCCAACTCGCGTCCGCAATAACAGGCCACAATGAAAAATAATAACATACCTACAGACAATTGGACAGAGAAAATTCCAAGAGGTTCTCTTTTATATTAATCTGACCTTCGTGGCAATATTGGATAAAAATAGAATAAATAATAATATGTAAGAGTGTTGACCTTTAAAATAAATAAATAAGTAAGAGTACTGACCGCTGAAATTTTATTATAACCTTAATAAAAAGTATTTAATTATCCACGTATGGTGTTCCAAGAAGATTAAATTCTATACTTGGCACCTTTACTTTAATATTCTAGTCATCATCAAATCATTAACATTTTAAAAACAGGATATGTAAAGGCTATGAGGACATCACTGGTGAGAGATCTCATTTGAGGAAATTAGTTTATAAAAATACAAATATTGCAATTAGCTCCAAACTTTTCTTGACATTAAGACCTATCATAAAGGCCACCTTCTAAAAGGATAACTGGGAGACGTTGTCAAATTAAAGACAAATCGCGTTAATTTTGGTTTTTGGCAAAAAATAGTTTAAGTATAAAAATATAAGTTCTATTTTGTTAAAGGATATAATCATTTGTAATAAACAATATTCATTTAATTAAACAAAAAATATATTAACTTACCTATTTATAAAAAACACGTTGAAGCAGTCAAAAATACATCTTGCTTTTGTGATATGACTTAAACATTTGGCTTTTTTTATACAACTAAGTAAGGAAACAAGCATACTGCCGACCTGATGGTAAGTGGTAACAGTCACATATAGTACATGTGGTTCCTGTGAGATTCCCAGCAAATCTGCAACCCCCATTAGAATCACAGTGTACATCGCCAACTTTTGACATAAGATGTAAGTAAGTCTCGGTACCTACCTAGGTACCTTTTTTTAGTAGTTTCACTGCCTTCTGCAAGCACTGCTGCTTTGCGGCAGAAATAGGCAAAACAGAGGTACCCAAGCAGGCGACTCTGGTACAAAGTCTTCTTATATTGATTACAAACATATTGCTATATTAATCACAAACATTTTATTTAAGAAATTAGAACTATAATATAAAATTTATAGTAAACGTATTTAAATCTTATATTTTTTTTTGTATTTTAATTTTCTATAAAAATGAAAAATAAATAGAAAAAATAATAAATCAATACAAGAAAGATTCTCACGTGGGATTCGAAGACGCTGGTTCGAATCTTGCCTTGACGCCTTTAGCGCAGGCCACATTGCCACAGGGGGTCAGCGGGAACAAGGCCCCGCTGTTGTCCTCTTCCCCCTGTCTTGTGATGGACGGAGGAGCTGCGAGGGTTTTTAGTGGGTAGGACCGGGCCAAGTTCGGACCGGGGAGTCCCACATATCCTCGTGGTTTGGCTCGACCACGAGGAATGCGTCAAAGCATTTTCCCCCTCCCAAAAAAAAAGGCCACATTGCCACCGTGAGTTGGTCGCCGTCATTAGCGGTGACCTCTCCCTCCTCCAGGAGGATACCATGGCCGATCCGTGCCGCCGTAGAAGGACGGGGCGGAGGAGGGGGAACTACGCCCGCCTTACTACTGACGGCAACCAGCGGGGCCCTGGGTTGAGAAGCCCGGGCCCTGCATTGCATCGGTTGCCGCCAGTCGCTGATCCCTGGATGCCCCGGGGGATTTATTTATTTATTTAAGTATAGTACTGCCACATGATACATATTAAGACATTCACAAAAACATTTTCACAGTAAATTACAATTCTGATATGCATCAAAAAACGGCGTACATAGCACTCAGCGTATTAACATTAAATAATGCTTATATTTAGTCAAGACGATCACACACGACATCAAATTTAAACTGTTACTTTTAAACAATAAACATTATAAATCAACTAAAGTTGTTGCAGGTACCTTAAAATTTTGAGTTTATACTTTTGGAAGCTATCGTTAAATATATCTAAATCCAAGATATTGCTATGAAGAGTGTTGTATTCCCTACAAATTCGTGCCAAAGGGGACTGAAGTCCAAGATTTGTTCTGGCAAACGGTATAGCAAATATTTTTGCGATATAGTGTCTCGGATACCTGTGTGGTACCGCTAAAGATACCCTTGACAATATGTCGTTTGACTGAATTTGCCCATTTACAATTTTATGGAGAAAGCATATATCCAAAAATATTCTTCGATTTCGGAGAGTGAATATATTGAACTTGGCTAGACGCTCACTATAGGGCTGTCGATGAGAAAACCCACTACAAATGAAAGCAAGATGTCTAGTAAATGCCCTTTGAACACTCTCAATCCTCTGAGAGTGAACACTATAAAAAGGACTCCACACAGCAGAAGCGAACTCTAGGTGGTTACGCACCAGGACGTTATATAGTAAAATCTTGGTGCTAATATTCTTAAAATTTTTGGTGTTGCGCTTGATAAACCCGAGCATTTTAGCAGCCTTTGTAACCACTGCGTCCGTATGTATGTCAAACTTTAGTCTGCTGTCGATATTAACACCAAGATCCCGAACCACTCTTACCTTTTCCAAAGTTACACCATTGAGTTCATAAGTAGTCACAAGTGGCTTTCTCTTTCTAGAGTACCTTATATGGAAACACTTGCTGACATTGAGTGTCATACAGTTAGTGTGACACCAGGTGATAATCCTGTTAAGGTCATCCTGAACGAGTCTGCTACCTTCCTTACAAGCTATAGTTTTATAAATTTTAAGATCATCCGCAAATAACAAAGGCTTACAATTTCTAATATTGGCGGTAATATCATTAATAAAGATCAGAAACAGTAGTGGTCCCAAATGTGAACCTTGGGGAACACCAGACAAAGCACGGTACCAACGGGACTGGTAACCATTCACAACTACCATTTGTGGCCTATCCTGTAGATATGATCTGAACCACTTTAACAATGAGCCAGTTATTCCATAGGCATTCGATTTATTTACCAGGATAGTATGGTTAACTTTATCGAAGGCGCTACTGAAGTCAGTGTATATGGCATCGACCTCCATTCCCTTATCGACTTTTTCAGACACTTCTGACACAAATGGTATTAAGTTTGTAAGGACGGAGCGACCAGACATGAAACCGTGTTGACTGTCGCCAATATATGTTTTGTTTAATTTCGAAAGAGTTGGACATATCAATGTTTCGAAAAGCTTTGAAAAGCATGAAAGTATAGAGATTGGGTGATAGTTTTTAGCAGATGAAGGATCACCCTTTTTAAACACGGGAACAATACGAGCTTTTTTCCATTCCTCAGGAAAAATGCCATATTTGAGAGAACAATTAAAAATTAATGTTAGTGGCAATGTGATACCCTGTGCACAACGTCTAACAAACTGTGGCGGAATGGTATCTGGACCAGCACCTTTGTTGGGATTAAACCTTTTAATTTTTTTAGCAACTTTCGACTCAGATACGCATAACTTAGCTACAATATCAGTTTCATGACGCTGTAACTCAACTCTACCGCTTGTACTTGAGTCACTAGAGGAATATACTGAAGAAAAGTGCTGCGCAAATAAATTCGCAATCTCTGGACTGGACTCGGCGACATTGCCATCCAACTGTACCCTCGCTGGGATAGAAGATTGACCACCACGCTTGTCCTTAATAAAGTTAAAAAACAGTTTCGAATTATTCTTAATGTTTGCCTCTATACTCTGTAAATATTTTCTATAGCATTCATCCTGTAGCTTATGACATCGTTTACGAAGTAACTTATATTCTATTTCATCTCTAGGATTTGAATACTTAAAAATTTTTTTACGTATTTTATTTTTTTCCGCCAACAGTTTTACCAAAGCATGATTGAACCACAAAGGATGTTTTAAATTCTTGGAGTCATCCCGAATCGGCACGAATTTGTCCCTAATTTGATATAAAACATTATAAAATTCGGAAACCATATCATCAATATTTTTACAACTCATAAACAAATCCTGCCAACATATCTGTTTTAACTCACTGATGATTTTGCAATAGGCTAGTTGACCCTTTTTTAAAGTAGGGCTTAAAATGTTCATAATTGTTGTATTAGACCATAGCACATGAATATTATTTTTTTCGATGGCTTAAAAGTGCAAAATATCTATTTTAAATTAAGATTTTCAATTTTGGACCGAAAACACTGTCAGCCATGATAGTCTGTTGATTATCTGTGGCAATGACGTCAGTCTTATAGTAAACAAAGCACGGGGGCGAAAAAACCTCACAAAAACAATGCTTTCTATTAAATATCACAAAATATAGTAAAACTGTATATGGAACGGGACAATAGAACAGGAATATAGAATTAGCTCTTCAAAGACTCCAGGAAAGCTGTGGATTAGACGTACCCAGTGATATAGACATGCGAAATATTTGGTTAACACTCGCTTAAAGAAATCCTGTAACTATCTACTGAAACTCAAATGTATTTTTGCGAAAATCACATTAATGTAAGTACTATAACTGAATAACTCAATCTGTGTAGGTACTTCAGTTTCAACTTAAACAAAATAGAAGTTTTTAGGTTGTATGTAAAATCATTAATTAAATTTTTATCTTTCAGTTAGAATGAAAACTGACTGCAGCCGACCAACCAAATTTTAGCTTGACCAGAAAACTGAGAGAAAACTTGACCATTCACGCCTTTTTGATTTAATCTAAGTTATACACTGACACTAGATGATGTTTCAAAGAAAAGAATATGTACTTATGTCCAATTGAATAATGATGTAATTGAATATTAATTAAAAAGTATGTAATACAAACAAAAATATCAAAGTTTCATAATGAATATTTTTATCTAAACAACTTTTACTTGAATTTACTGAGTACCTAATTAAAATTTGTTGCTTTCAGTGGTTACTTAATGAGAACTATTGTGTACTAACCTGTTCTCCTCTTGACAACGAGATTGATAAGGCAGTAAAAGTTGTGCAACATAATACAAAGCAGTGCATGCTCAGCCACAACATCAACATGTGACCCGTCAATTAGAACAACATTATGTCAACAAAATAACTCAAGTATTCATATACCAAAGCATCATAGAAGTAAATAGGTCCAGTTTGGTAAAACTGAAAGATGTTATATCTTCACTGATTAAACCTGCTGGCCACCATGGCTGGTAAATTTCAGAACAGCTTACGCAAGAATATGCAAGTTATCCATTTTAAAGCCGTATACAAATATATTAAATGTGATTGCTGTGTTGTCAGCCTGTGCTCTTCCTAATTTACAAGACCTTTCTTAGTAAATAAATAATATAAAGAATTTTTTTTTCTTTACTTTATACATAACTAACATCTAAAGACGACAATAAATTTTTGTACTACATTAGTCATTATGTTCTTCACTAAAAAAAATGTTCTATGTTTATTTGACAATAATGACTTGTAAAGGTTTAAGTTGAATCAAAATATTTTAATTTGAAATACATGTGTTTTATTTTTCCGTTACACCTTAAAAGATTTATAATATTTTATAGGTTTGTTGCTCATATTTATCATTGTTACTCAAATATATGTACAGGGTGTCTCAGAAACAATGGATAAACCTTTAACTGTTGATAGGTTTCGTCGAGACCTCTCTAATCTCAAATTTTGACTTTAGTAAAAATATCTCGGTTTTCAAGATATTTGATAGTTTATGATTTTTTTTAAAAATGCCACTTTTGGTTGGTTTTTAATGTGACATTTTTACAAATACGGACTTTTTCTGATTCAGTTTTTTTTAGCTTCTAACGGAATAGTTCAGCTATCAATAACAGTGGTTAAAATTGAGCTAGCTATTTACGAAGTGCTTGGAAAAAACAATGTTCCAAAAAAAATTAAACAAGAAATTATTTTTCTTCGTGTTTGGTCAGCTACCATGTAAAAAAAATGTATGACGCACATCGTACCCATTATCTTAAAAAAATGCTTAGTTATTCTAGTTTCAAAAAAGGTATGATAAACTTATGCTTAATGTATCTCTTAAATTTTATTACTGCTTGAATAGCAAATGGTATGAAATTTTAAAAAGATTTTTTTCGGAATAGTTATTAATTCTTAGTTTGAATAAAGAATTTGAAATAAAACAACATGAAATTTTAATTTTTTATTAAATTTACAATAAATGTTCGAATTGGCGTCCTTGCGCTCTGATACACGCCCTACATCTTTTTATAAAAGAAAGTTTGATGCGGCGCGCGTAACCAGACGTTTTTATGTGTGCAGCTGCATTTTGTATGCGAGTACGCAACTCTGTTATTGAGGATACTGGCCTCGCGTAGACAAGGTCTTTCAGACATCCCCAATAAAAAAAATCCAAGGGATTTAGATCCGGCGATCTGGGCGGCCATAAAATAGGGCCGAGCCGGCCTATCCACCTTTATGGGAAGTGTTGATTTAAATGATATTGCGTAGTGAGCTGGGCACCCATCATTTTGAAGCCACATTCTCCGCCTCACTTCTAAATTGACATCTTCTAGCATGCTGGGTAAATCATTTTGTTAAAAATTAAGGTAAATTTCACTATTCAGTGTAGCTGGAAGTTCATATGGCCCGATCACCTGTCCGTCAATAATCCCAGTCCACAAGTTAACTTTAAATTGAACTTGGGACCGATCTTCCCTCATCAAATGTGGGTTTTCAACTTGCCAGATATGTAGATTGTGGATATTGAAATATCCATCTCTCCGGCATGAGGATTCATCCGTCCATAAAATTTTATTGAAAAATTGCGGGTCCTCCCTTATTTTATTTAACATGATTCTGCAGAATGCAATCCTGCGCGGATAGTCAGCAGGCTGTAGAGTTTGGACCCTTTGAATATGGAAAGGGTGCAAAAGGTATTTTTTCAATATGCGATGCACTTTGCTTCTATTAATGCCGGTTCGACGTGCAATTCCACGCACAGAACGTGTTGAATCTTCTTCTATTTCGTCGAGGACTACTACTTCTTCATCGTCGTTTCTTTCTGGTCTTCCTGGCCCTGCACCACCAATGCCTCTTCCTGGAAGCCTCCCTTCGCAGTACGAATTATGTACCCGAGCAAAAACTCGATAGTCCGGGTGACGTGCGTTGGGGTACCTAATACAAAAAATGACGTTATTAAATTTACTAATTCATTTAATTTTAAAATCTAATTAAACACGGCGTGTGACTATTTTTAGAAGGATAACATAATGTAAGACCCATCCTGATACGTTTAACTAGAGTTGCAATAAATGTGTGTGATTTTTTAAAAAAATAAGATTGATTGAATTAAAGAGAAAATAAATAATCTTACCTCTCTGCGTACAGACGAGCAGCAGCGTTAGCATTTCCTCGACATTCGCCATAAACGAAATGCATGTTTGCATATTCGCGCGACGTGTACTGATGTCTAGGCATGTTCAGTGTTATGTATTGGTTGTCAGTTAGGTTTCACAGCACAAACAATATCCAAATCGTAAAGCTAGCCAAGTCCATATGATCACCAGTTGTCAATAGGTTTCACAGCACAAACAATATCCGAATCGCAAAGCTAGTCAAGTCCAAAATCACAGCAAAATGTCGTTTAAAATCATCGAAGCTCTATCGAATCTCTCGAATACAGAAAACACGCGTGGGTCACAACCGGAGTTCAGAAGGACACTAACAATCGTAACAAAGAACCCAATGATCAGACGCAGGTAAAAAAAGTCCTTCCAGGAAATTCGATAGCAGGTAAGGTTGCAAATGCTTATGACTCATGTGCTGTTAATGATAAGGCTCCTTTTTGATTGCGCATAGTGGATGAGACATGTGGCAGGCAGGGGCCACAAAAAAAACACGTTTCTCAACTCTGTGACTCGCAAACGAATGTTTACAAATAAGCTTTAAGTGCTTATTAGTGGAAAAAAAACCTTTTTTTTTTTTCAAATTTTCATTTTATTTGCTATTCAACCAGTCAGAAAGTCAAGAAAGCATAAACTTAATACTGGAAAACTAAATTAACCGAATAAAATTAATCCGAAAAATAATTAATCCGACAAACAATCTTTTTAAAATTTTCATACCATTTGCTATTCAAGCAGTAATAAAAGTTCAGAGATACATTAAGCATAAGTTTATCATACCTTTTTTGAAACTAGAATAACTAAGCATTTTTTTAAGATAATGGGCAGGATGAGCGACATACATTTTTTTTACATGGTAGCAGACCAAACACGAAGAAAAATAATTTCTTGTTTAATTTTTTTTGGAACATTGTTTTTTCCAAGCACTTCGTGATTAGCTAGCTCAATTTTAACCACTGTTATTGATAGCTGAACTATTCCGTTAGAAGCTAAAAAAACTGAATCAGAAAAAGTCCGTATTTGTAAAAATGCCACATTAAAAACCAACCAAAAGTGGCATTTTTAAAAAAAATCATAAACTATCAAATATCTTGAAAACCGAGATATTTTTACTAAACTCAAAATTTGAGATTAGAGAGGTTAAATTAATTTGTATATATTGCCTTAAGGTCGCAGGTAATAAAAGTCAAAATAATAGTAAAGTGATTTATTATGAAGTAATACTTTCATATAATTTAGGAAAAATGTAGTATAGTTTCCAAAATGGCACCATTTGATCAATAAGTTTTTTGACATACAGATTGTTAGAACAGTTTTGCTTTAGCACAAAACATCTGCATCTATACTTGAGTTAAGCATACTGTTCACAGTTTTCTGTCTTTGATAATTAACATTTTCTTCACTAAAAGAGCATGACAATTTTGTATTAATCTAATTTTATGGATACCGTTTGTTGAATAGACTATTACAGGGTATTAATCAGAAATGAGGTCACATTTTGCAAATTTCAATCCAAATCTTCATCTTTCAACTTTTATCCACATTTCATTATACTCGTAGGTGTCTGCAAGATTTAACAAAAATCACCAAAAATCTTCATATCAAAAGAACCATCATGTGTTATGTTGTTTAGAGCGATACACAAAGAACCTCCTGACCATCAATCTGTCGGTTTTCGGAAGATTTGTACTATCTGCTCTCACAAATCCAACATCAATGGTTAATTTTGCTATTAATACAAATAATTTACGATATTTACACATATAATAACGGAGATTTGGACGATTTTTTGCCAGTTTTAGGAATGAATAATGCAAATCGACGAGTTGTTAAATCAAATTTGACATTTCTTTGTTTACTATATGAGTGACGTCAAGGCCCTGACCACAGGATATCAAAGCGTTTACGGCGTGAGATAAAAAAAGATTATTTCTAGCATTTTCAAATTAAAATTTTACAGTAATCATTCATTATTATTTATTAAAATCGGTATATTGTGGAACCTTATGCCAAATACTGTTAGAAATAAACAATATTTTAATAAATTTTGATATGAGTCAACTACCCTATAATCAGCTTTGTGATATTTGTATACCAATTTCGTCTTTGGTTTCAAATATTTAACATTGCAATAAGGTATTTTCAACATAAGATTTGGATGTATTGAGTAGGATTTACTTAAATGATCGAGAGGTTCTGTGACTATTACATTATGCATATTGCTAATTACTAGAGCCAAAAAACGTTTATCACAATTACTAATATTATTATGTTGGAATAAGTTATTACAGGACAAGAAGTCTACAAAAGCATACCCCAAACCAGAATTATAATTAGACGGAGTCAAGCTGTTGGGGTCATCGTCGTTAGCATTCCACTGGATAAAGACGAGATTAAAGTCTCCAACAACTACCACATCGTCCGATTGGCTTAAGGCAATTTCAATTTGGCACAAAAATTGCTCCAGAATTTCCAATTTCACTGGCGGCGGTAGGTATACTACGCAAATAGTCAAAGTTCTAAATGAACTGTTTATTTGTAGCTGTAATTTTACCCAAACGCTTTCAATGTTGTCACATTCTAGACTTGTTAATCGAACGGAAGAAATATCCCTAGAGACTGCCAGTAAAACACCGCCTTCTTGGACATCCCAGAGCACATACGATCCTTTCGATAGACAACATACCTATTATCTATTACTTCATTAGTATAAATTTTAGAATTAAGCCATGTTTCTGTAAACGCTAGCACTTCATATTTAGTGTTTAGAACATTTCTATACACATCGTTGGTTTTAGTTCGAAGTCCTTGGACATTTTGATAATATAGACTGATCATTGTCAATGATGAAAGCCATTACTTTCACTAAACAACTCTACAGGCTTAATCTAATCAATCAGTTTTAAGCTGTCAGATGATTTAATCAGCACACTTTGACTACTCTCGTCTTTGCGAACGTATATACGTCCATTTCGTATCCAAACGAATTTATATGACATTTCCTTAGCCTTTTTTCGAGCGGCAGCATGTAAATATTTGTTAGCAGGTGTGAGGTGTTCAGTAACAAATACCGGGACCCCAGGTCCTCCAATTCCAAGGTGGCTAGAGGCCAATTTGTCTTGAGCGTTCTTCTAGAATAAAATCTCGCTGTCGGGAATTACGTAGTTTAACGATAATTGCTCTCGGCCTAGGGCTATCTTTGTCTATCTTTGCCACCCTGGTAACATGTTGAACGTCTTCTGCAACTAAAGGACTATTCACAATATTTGAGAGTTGAATTACTGTGTCAACTAAGTTCTCGGACCTATGCTCAGGTACACCATTAATCTCAATATTACAATCTCTCATATGCATTTCGACAGTGTTTAGTCGAGATCTGTAACGGAAGTTTTCAACTTCTCAATCAGTGTGAGATCTGTAACGGAAGTTTTCAATTTCTCATTATCTGATTTTAATTGAGTGATGATGTCATTCATTTCATGTAATATAGCACGCATCTCCTCAAACTGCACATTAAAAAATGATATTGATTCTCGAAAGCTAGATACTTGGTCATTGATGTTTCGGAGTTCACCAGTCACATATGCCTGAATAGTGGACTTCATACTGGCAGTTATTTCTTGTTTAATAATTGTTCTTAAAGCATCTTCCGAAAGATAGTCGATCCATGCTTTTCTGTTTCAGTTGGCTTTGATCGTAAAGTAACATTCGAGTGGTCTGGAGAGGTTGTAATGAGTACCTCAGGTTCATCGCCAGAAGTAGACTGCATAGAACGAATGGGTGTATTAATATTGCCTGTTTTTGGTTGCTTACTACAGCATTCGGGACACTTCCAGGTGTTTTTGTGAGTTGTATCCATTAATGCAAATCGTTTAAATCCGACATTAGCGCAATCAACATCATATTTCAGCTTGCAAATTGAGCATTTTAACCATTCCTTTCTTTTAGAAATTGTATTTTGGCAACCTGGACATGTAATTGGTGGCATAATCGAAATGATCCCAACAGATAAGATTGTTTATCCCAATTTGGTAGGAAATATTTCTATATGGTAACACTTCAAATGCGTCAAGATCAAATTTTAAGTTGTCAATTGATTCTGACAGTAAAAATGTTCACGTTAATGTGGGTATTTTTCAAGTTTGTGTAATATGATTATTATGCGGGTAAAAAAATACAGACTTATCGTATCAATTTTCTCTGTTTGCAGCCGATGAATGTTCCAGACAACAATACAGCAGGTCAATCCTTCGTTAATCTTCACGTTGCTCACAAATTTTATTACATGTAGCATTAACTTCCCACGTTTTCAATAAAACAATACGCGCCTATATTTGCACCAATTTTTTTTTTTTTTTTCACGGGGTATCACCGGTCTCCTCCTTTTCGGGGGGTGATAGGGGCTCGCCCTAGGCGAGCAGACGCCGACGAGATCATGGATGTGTTCATCCGAGTTCCCATGACCTTGTCAGGCAGCGACGCGGCCCTCCTCGGCGTGTCCTCTTCGTCCGATGACGAGGAGGATGCGGCGATGATGGACATGCTCGCGCCAAGGCGTATGTGAGAGGCATCGGTGGGTTTTAGTCGGTAGGCCGCTGTTCTTGGTTGGCACTTTGCCCTCAGGGGCCGCGGAGAGTCCGACATAACCCCGCGCCCTCCCAAGCGCGGGGTATGCTTAAAAAAAAGGCCACATTGCCAGCGTGCGGGTGAGCGAGCGAACCGAGCGAGCATTGTGACGTAGCTACGTATCACATTTTGGGGAGTTGAAGCTTGATAATTATGTTTATTCTTGTAACACAATGACAATGACCTGTGCCAGATCTCGAAATAAAGTAGGTGTGGAAATAAACGTAATTAAAAAAAACTTGATTATGCAAAATTTTTGTGTGTTGTCATTTGTCAGCAAACAAGATCGTGAAGCACACCTACAATACATTGAAAGTTAGCATGACTCAGGTGGACCCCTGATGCATTTGCTGACAGGTTATCTGACTGACTGATTGACTGGAGATCTGACTGACTGCGTCTGTCTTCAGATATGGCATTATCTTCTGGCGAGATTCCAATGACAGAGGTCCCGCTTTTAATTCAGAAAGACATGTATCGGATCCATATTCGTGCTCGAAACGAGGGACAGCAATGGAATATTTTGCGAAACACAGATGTTTTGGAGCTCATGCTATTTGTGAGAACTAACCCTCACAGATTTGCATGAATTGTAAGCCTTGTCACTCACGATAGACCAAATGAAATAAAATCGTTTATTCGTATTTGAATAGATACACATAAGATGGTCAGGTAACATTAACTTCAGCTTTTTGCGCCCTATACAAATAGCATGCATAGACTGATTAATGGAGCAAGCGATTGCTCGAGTGGTGACCATGGGGTCAAAAGCGTCCCCCAGGAAGACCCCAGATGCGTTGGGATGATGACATCAAAAGTACAGCAAGGAAAAAGTGGATTCAGGTCGCACAAGATCACGACGAGTGGCGTAGTTTGAAGGAGGCCTACACCCGAAGAGTAGAAACAGGCGAATAAGAGAGAGAGAGAGGGAGTATGAAATAAATTAGTTTTAAACCATGTTAAATTTTATAAAATAAATGTATAATGGTGGTGTCACCACGTAAGTATATGATATCGAGGCTGATCGAGCTAATTTTTTCATACAAACTAAATAAATTGAACTGAAATTAAATTTATTTTAAGAATCTACCTACATAAACCAAAAAACGTATAATCAATTGAACTTAAAAACATTTGATATTGCCATCAAGCAACCTATGAGGGTGAAACTGCACGCAGAAGACTAGTCAGTTAATGTTAGGTCCAGTGGCAGCTTGAATTAAGAGGAAAGACCAAGGTCAAGAGAATTCAAAAATAGGTATTTGTAAAATGTCCTGTGTGTCCGAACAACTGAACTGAGCGCGATACTGCAGCTGGGACCGAAAATACCTATGAAAAGTACACAAAATATACATTTCGTAGTCCCGTGTTTTCTCCGCGAAAAATTTACCAATTTAATTACGTTTTGCGTAAAAAATTAAAGCAAGGCTTTTTCTGTGTTCCTATGTTTTGCTTTTATCATATAATCTTCTTCAATTTGTTTGCTGGACGTTTGAATACAGCAGAAAAGTAGGTCGATTTTTTAGAAACTGAATACAAAAGGAAAACAGGAACATGCTTATAGTGGCCATTGATTTTATTGGAAACAATAGAGCAACTAGTGCCATTATCCTGGAAGGAAACAGAAAGGAATTTATTATTATTATTATTATATTATTGTATGGAAAAACGGACTGTACGATTTCCTCTTAAATAACGTGTGTTTCCATCACACGCTAATTTTGTTATTAATATTTCACTGTACAAAGTCTATGTGCCCGCTGAGATAGTTCGATGGAAACGTTTTAAACAAGCAACATCGAGAATTCAGACGATGCTCATTTTTAAACTCAACAAAAATTATGCCGAATTGCTTTAATATTTCCGCGAATTCTTGCACTCAAAGGCATAGCTACTTTTTCAGCGTGGCCCATATCAAATTTGTTTAGTGAGCACTCCTGTTTCAGCCTGAAGACAAACAAAGGCATTTTCGCTGGATAGGTAATAAACTTTTTTTTTTGTGGCGAAATATATTTTGCGGAGATAATCTAGATCTTTATTGCGAGAATCTTGCTTACAATATGTATGTACATTTCGTTTCGTTTGGTTTGTTTGCACTTAATTTTATACTGGAAAGTCAAATACCACTAACAATGAAGTAATATGTTCCACCACTTAATTCTTATTTCGAATTTCTTAAGAATCCTTAATTTTTCCGGGCAAGGTATACCTCGGTGCTGTCATAATTTTGTAATTGTTTGCTTTAGTGAAAGCATTCTAATGACATTAATTAGAAACAAGAATTATTTAATCCGGGGTATTTTCAATATAACAGTCGGTCGTATCACGTCAATACTTAGAATTTTTTCATTCAGGTGGTCAAATAAGCAAAAGGCAGAAACTTGAGATTTTTTTTTATATATTTAATTTTAAACTATACTTTTGTGAATTTATTCTGATATGCAGTTAGCTCTAGAAACTGGTAAGAAGCCGCCAAGCAACAAAACTACAAAAATCCGTTTTGCGTATCACCTAACGATACATTCCAGTATCCGTAACGTAAGCAACTCCATTTCAGAAAGCTTTCTCTGCAAATAAATTACATTCAAGTTAAAACTCATCACAAACGAGTCCGATGCTCCGACTGTTGGCTTTGGAGCAGAAAAACTTATGAATAAAAAATGAATTCCTTGGTTTTAAAATTAGCATTACAAAGAGAGGGTAATTCTCGTACCTCTGCGGCTACAAAAGAAATGTATAAAGGCGGGTGACGACGTTTTATTGTAAGTGAAAAATCGGCGTTTCGCCTTAAACAACCGTGAAAACTCATGAGCTTTTTTGTTCCCTTCTCCCAATATCTTTTAGTTCGAACGACTCTGTGATAGCGTTGATCTTTTCGCTTTCTTTTACTGCACTCCTTATCGCTTTCGAACTAAGCATTTTACTTTCAGTTTTAGATTAATGTTCAGCCCTGAAATCATTTTTGTAAACCTTAAAAAAATTAAATAATCTTATAGAAGATTAGTATTTTCAATTCTTATGTAGGTACTTCTCATAATGAACCCCTTCGGTCATCATTCAATTGTATCCCTAGATGTACATCTCATAGTTCCGAAATACTCGTAACTCATTCCTCCTTTTTTTTAATCAATTCTTCTCTGGAACGCTTTGGCGGTGGATATCAAGAAGTCGACCAATAGGTTAAGTTTCAAAAATAAACTACAGAAACAAGTGCATCAGAATTGTATTTAGTAATGTCGCTTATTTTGTTGGCCTTATTTGTATTGCAACTTTTTAGTTTGGTATAAATATATGTATTAGTTTATTAATAAATATATTAGTATTTAATAAATGTCTAAATTGTTTGTTTTATGGGTACATCTGCCATACTTGCTCTCTGCACCACCTGAAAGTTGACTGGTATAGTGTCTCAGGCATTAAGGCCGCCATTGAACATAATGTACTTAAAGAATTAATAAATAAATAAGCATTGAAATGGAACTTAAGTAAATTGATATACGAGGAATTCAATAATACATAAACATTTTTTTTTGCATTAACAATTTTCCACGATGCTTGTTAAAGAAATGAGTATATGAGAAGTGAGTTTCAAAAAGTACCCACTTTTAAACATCATCGTACTTTATTATCTTAGTGAAAATCAGCTTAATCACGAAAAGTTAAAGTGTTTTCCTAACTGGCCGCCCCGTTGCATGTTGGGGAACGTTTACGTCGGTATTCAAGCAAATTAGGATTAACATTTTACTGTATTTTATTGAAACTAGGTAGGTACGAGTACATCAAAAGAATTAGGTATTTTTCACCGTAATTGGGTGTGATTAGTATATACTCTACTTTGACAAACTAATTTGAAGTATATAAAAAAAATTTGAACAAATACTTACATCTTGGGAAGACACTCGCTTGATTGTTCACTTTTGTTTTCTCTTGCATAATCAATGTAGCCCCACATCCTTGTCGGTAACTCCATTACATAAAACACCGCAGTTGTGCGAGTGTAGTGACTAGAGCACGTGAGAGGATGTTGTCAGTGTGGTGGTACTGGTGGTGTGGCGTCAATGACGCGCCGTCGATCCCACTGGTTGCAAGAAGCATCTATATTGAAATACTAGCTATTTACTCCTGCGGCTCTCTTTATGAGTGTGTGATAGCTAGTTCTTTGCAATCAGACTGAAGTACACAAGTTAGTTACTAAAAAAGGAGGTCCATTATCTTGGGTGACCAAAAAGCGAGCCACAGTGGCATTGGCCTCAGCACGGATGGAGCTTTAACCGACGCTGTCAAGGAAGCCCTTTACTTTAAACTACTTTTGACAGATGTTTGTCGTAATTTAGGTGTAGGTATATAAGCTAGTGCTAAGTCCTGTAAATTAATCTATAATGATTGAGTACACCACACATACATCTAAATCCAGTCCATCACACTAGGACGAAACATATGACACTAGATATTCTTCTATAAGTTTTTTTTATAATCACATTAATTTTACCCTTCAGCCTTACTTCAAAATAAATATATGTCGGAGTGGTGCTACCTAGTGACGGCTAGAGTAGCGCCATCTAGTAACATGTCGGTAATGTTACCGACTGTTAATGGCACGTCAGGTAGTGTACCTGGGTGAAATCAGAGATGGCGTTACAGAGTTGTCAAGTATTGACATATTTGACATTGGCAGATGAGTAGACAGAGCGACATGGGGAGTTGAGTTTGGGACGAGCAAGTCGAACGGTCGCTTGTGTAACGTCATCTCTGGGATCACCACGTGCGTTTAGTAATCGGTGAAAATCAAAGTGATCATCTATTATTTTGTTAATTAATTAGTGAAATTAAATAAAGCTGTGCATCAACTATCCGTGTGCGTTACTATCTTTCTTGCAAGCGTGTTTCTTTGGGAATAGGGAGGAGAAATCTCAGCCGACAAGCGAGGAAGCACATGGCCCTTCGACATATATATAAAAAAGATATATTATATTTTTGCTTTTTTACCCACTACATTAATGCAATGTTATTACAGTCTTCATTGACTAAAGCCTAGATAGCCTATAGACTATAACCCTTCAGATGAGCATCAAACATTCAATAGCTATCTATATAAATAAAAAGAGATCGCTAAATATGTTGCTAAGCGCATTTGTTGAAGTTTAGATTAGGTTCTCATCAAAAGCTATTTATTTTTTTCTGGTACACAAAACAAAAAACTCACTGTGTGGTTTTATGAAACCACGATGCAAGTAAATCTCTTTTTTCGAGTCGTTGGTATTTAACTGAAAATTTATTTGATACAAGAGACTTTGAGCACAGAAGATATAATAGTACTTGAGCTAATACTATCCTGGTCTTAAATGGTAAAAAGGCAACATTTAAGAGAGTGGAGTGAATAGTGCACCTTGCCACTTAACTCGTTGACATGATTAACCAGGATAAGTTAGAGTCAATATATAAGCCCAAATCCTAGACTGGTAAATTTAATGGGGACATCATCATCAGCAGAGGCTATTATAAATTTAGTTGAATATTGTTGATGATTGCTTGTGTTTTCGCAGGATTGATTTTTATTCCATAACATTTCGCCTAAGAACTAATAGTAGCCAAATCATGGTTTATTGTGGCTATAGCAGAAACGTTCGCTACAGGCAAATTATGATAATCTGCAAGCTAATTGGAAATATTCCTCGTTAAAACGTATTTTTTTAAAAACTTTTGTGATGTCAAGTAAATGTCGACATCAAACATTTTTGTTACAGCGAGCAATAGGTATAACTTTTAAAAGAACATATTATTATATAGGTTACCTCCTGTTTTAGTGAAGACTTAAAAAAATTGTTTGGCTGACATCTAACGATTGCCTCCCTTGTAAGTTATATAACAAATACCTTTTCCCGAGCCTGAGCTGGTTCACAAATAAAGTGTTTCCGAAAAAACATTTGGGGAAAATTGTGAAGGCTTTATGTCAACGTAGATTATATATGATCCGAAAGAGGAGGTGCTGGTCACCGGATTTTGTGTTCCTTGAATTTATGACGGTCTTTTTGAAACTATGTATATTAAATATATGAAGTCACAAAATGAGATGCAATCTATTCTTAACGTAGGCGAATGTTGAGATTAATTATTTAAGAAAGATATCTAATGATGTCTTCTCAAAATATACAATTTACTTTCAATAACTCACTAATCACTTGTTAATTGATATAAAAGCCTCGCCCGCGTTGTTTCTTTTTCCCGTGGAAATTTTACATTTTCTCATAGGAAAAATATTTTTCTAGTCTATGTTAATCAGGAATAATGTATAACATTCTAATGATGAAAGAATTTTTGAAATAGATCCCGTAGTTTTTGAGTTTTTTCGTTACATATATACATACAAATCATTCTTCTTTATATTAATACCTAATGTAGATAAAAGTGTGATCTGGCAAATGTAACTACGAGTACAGTTAATTCAGTAAAAATTTATGAAAGTAAATTCATCACAGTTTCACTTTTAGTTATTTGAACAAACAAAAATAAGTGAATGAGAGAATAGCATATTTTTATAAAAGTTGGTATAATGACTATACATTGTTGACATATTTTTTTCTACTCATGTGGTGGGGGGAAGATACGCGATACGCAATGGCTGTGCAATTTCCGTTGTGTAACGTGACTTAGGGAGCGTCGGTGGCGCTGTGGACTCGGCACTTGTCTTCCAATCGGGAGGTCCGGGTTCGAGACCGCCATGTACCACTGTGTTTTTCGTTTCGAATTTCATATGTACATTTGTCTGACGCTCCTACGGTGAAGGAAAACATCGTGAGGCAACCTGCATACATCTGCGAAGAAATTCAAAGGTGTATGTGAAGTCGACCAATCCGCACTGGGCCAGCGTGGTTGACTAAGGCCTAATCACCCTAACATAGGGTAGGCTCGAACCCCTCGGTGGGGACGTATATGAGCTGTGATGATGAACGTGACTTCTAATCGGCATAACGTTTTAAAATCAAAAATCTTTATAACTCTTCCCAGGCCTTTAATGGCGACATTAATATAATCAAAAATATGTTGAAAAGTTTATTCAGAATGGAACCAAAGCCTGCACATCGTAAGTCACAAATCAATTGCGATTGCGTCGTTTGAATTTTGCTCCTTTTGCAGTTTGATAAATGTCAGATCAATTAATGTTGATGTAGGTCATCGGGATTACGAGATGTGACTGTTTTGATTTATTGTTATGGAGTATTATACACGGTTATTTTTTTATCACCCTGGAAAATTTTAGGGCCGCTTCAGGACACTAATTCACTTCTATTATATGAAAAAAAATAATTAAAAATTGAAAAAAATCTCTAAAAATGCTGCTCTCAACTAGTGCAGCATTTTTTGGATATTTAGAAAATTTATATAAAATTAAGTGAGTTATTTTTTTTTAATGTTAATTCATTCTAATACCATGTCGCGAAGCGTCCCTTAAATTTTCCAGGGTGATAAAAAAATAACCGTGTATATTGCTTTTACAAGTTTGGTTCGGAATAATCACGAAACATGTTAACAAATAAAATTTTAAACGTGTTAGTAATATAAATGGTTTTGCCGCACAGAGGGTCGGCATAACCATTTATATGATAACATATATACCTCAAGTATATTTTTATCTAGGTATTTAAATGATGGATTTGATATATTTATAAGCAACAATTCTCTCGTAGCGACTAGGGTCAAGCCTCATTGTTGGTATTGGTAGTCGCAGTGTGGACCCTACCACGCGCGTCCATAAGGGCAGGAAGATCACCGGGGGGTTTAGCGGGTAGGCCCGGCTCTCTGCCGGGAGAGCCCCACACACGCTCGTCGTCTAGCCAACGGCGAGTACGTGCGGTCACGCATTCCCCTCGAAAAAAAAGGGTCAAGCCTCATCCCATACGTCGTACGAAATAGCATCGCTCCTTTCGACGCATAAAATCATTTACGCGAAACGCCATCTTTTCGCAAAGCGCCCAGCTCGGAAAAAAACAATTACACAAAATATTAACTACGCATGAAACCAACTTTTTAACCGACTTCCAAAAAAAGAGGAGGTTCTATGTTCTATTCTGTTATGTACCATGTTTACCGATTACTCCGCCATTAGCGAATCGATTTTCTGAAACTGAAACTTACAGAATTTTTAATGAGGTATTTATAAGTTTAAACCTTTTAATTAACACCATTTTTATCTCTTTACATACTGGGCTCAGATTTGTATGGGATCGTTTCAGTCTCCTTGTACTTAGTTGGTATTATACGTAATTATGTCAACTAAGCCGCAAAAGACCACAAAACCAGAGATGGTGTTTCGCATACCATATGATTTTATACATCAAGGGCATCGCTATCACCAAATTCTCATACAAGGAAGAATCCACGCCATATATATTTCGTGTAATTTGTCGTATATTATAGTTAAAGCTGACCTTAATCAAACAACTGTGTCCATTGGACGTATACCGGAATACAATAGGATTTATTTAATTTTGGTCAAGAAAGTGCAAGATTACTATGCGATCAGAGACCGAATTTATTGTACCACATAAGCCACCCATAATAATATGTGTTTTGGCAATTTAAAACATACTGAAATGTATCAACGTGTATTAAAGCCGCAATTCAGTTTAAGGGCCTTATGACCTTCAACAATAAAATTGATAAAAATAATATTTTTTGCATTATTAGATACAAATTATTAGATCAAAAGATATTCACATTTTACATTAATAAAATATAAACATCTTACTGTTTCTTAAGAAGCTGTGTACCAGTGTTTTACAGAAATAAATCTGAATATCTTGAAAAAAGACTTAAAATTCTTCGTGATGATTGGTTCCTCATTCGCCCCACATCAAAATTCCGTGTAAGCCCCACATTTTATTCCTGTTTCGCCCCAAAAAGAAATATTCTTCATATTATATTATATGAGTTCTGTTTCGCCCCAGATTTTATTCCTGTTTCGCCTCACTTGTTTTTGATAACTCTTTTAAGTACAGCTATCAACAAAAAGTAATTACAGAACACATTATTTTATATGTATTTTCAATTGATATAATTAAATTTTATACTAACACAGTGTAATTTTTCTATAGAAAAACCTAACAAATTGAAGGATTCTAGTTCTATTATTATAAGTTTATTAGTACATAGTTTTCACGTAATTATTTCAATATACAGTCTACGTATATGTTTGCCTTTTTGACGATTTCTCAGTCATACTATAATAGGATATTAATACCACAAATGAAATTGACCTTTATATAAAGCAAAGGCTGCTATTTTAATTTCTCCAAGGCATTGTGGTAGAAAACCAAGAAATTAAATTTAAAAAAAATGAGGATATTTTTTAAAACATATAGCCCTATGCTCTGCATTAGCTTTGCTGCCATCAAAGTACAAATCGGATGGTTGGTTATACATAATGGAGGACTGCCCTAGAAATGAAAATATTGATAAATTTAATGATTATTTTGTATCAACCTGGCTTGACAATGATTACATGAAGAGCAAGTTGGATTTCTTTGGGGATATTTATAGAACAAATAACCCAGCAGAAAGCTGTAATGCTAAATTAAAAAGAACATTTTCCGGAAAACTTAACATTATAAAATTTTTGAAAACAATTAAAAATGATGCTGATCTCAATCACACTTGAATCCGAGGGCTAGGAAACGCGAGACGAAGAGAAGATATTGTTAAATGGTTCTATTTCATTAGGTCATTGCTTAGAAAAAATATATCCGTTTATTTTTTAAGCAAAATCTTAAAATAATTCATATAAATATTTTTCGTTATACCTGTTTCGTTTTTAAATATTTTTTTATTTACTTTGATTATTAAAATTACTTTTTTCGTAAAAAATATTTTGATAACATTACACAAAATACTTGATATACATATTACCTACTTGATCATTTCCTTACACGAGGGAGAATTAATTGAAAATTACTACTGCAGTAACGAGATCTTTTTATTTGCGAACTGTACTTTTAATCTCTTCTATAATGTGGAGCGAAACAGAAAATATTTTGTTTGTGGGGCGAATGCAGAAATTTCTGGAATGTGGGGCGAAAACTTGGGACGAACACGGAACAAATCTTCTTGACGTGTGGCTCTGGGCTTAATCTCATAAAGCTTCGAATTAAAAAAATACATAAAAAAGCCAAATAATATTCAATAACACGATACAAGATGAACGAAAAGAGGACATTTCTCATTATTAAAAATTAAAAGTATCTTACATGACCAGAAAATGCCATGGACTCTTGAAACTACCTTGTTGCCTTACCTTATTTTTTTAATCCGAAGCTTTCAGATGTCAATACTACTCTACTATTGCGTTAATTTTACACTGTATTTATTAGATGTTGAAATCATTACACTCGTCACCGATATTATTATTCGTATTTATACTATATTAATTCGGTTATTAAAAATCACCCGCGAAATTTTGACGAGTCACTCACCCTATCAAAACCAATCGTGCCTCGCAAGCCCCGGGTGCGTCATACAAAGAGCAGCGACATCGGAATTTCTCATTACAGCTTCAAGCAAGATTCCCATACATCACGATGGGAAAATATCGCTTTTAACTTCCACCCTACCACCATAAATAGTCATACATACGTATAATATGAAATGCGCGTGAGTTACATACTCGAATGGTTTATTGCTTCGTTTTTTCAATTTATTGTTTAACAAATGATAGCATAATGATAGCATTCAACCTTATATTTTATTGTATCCTTGTCTGTAATTTCTACTCCAATAAGCTTACTTAGTCTCTCTTAAGAAAACTGATTAATGAGAATCGGTATTGCGCAGATATTGTTTTTTAAAGAGATTTTCTATTAAGTATATACGAGTATGTTGCTGTAAAAGCCCGATCTACGGTAAATCTTAAGATCTTCCGGTAAAACTTAAGATTTACCAATTGTTAAGGGTAAAATTTCGAACTACTGTGTGATCATTGTCCATTTATACTTGGTAAACCTTAGAACTTACTACCATGACGCGGTAAATGTTGAAAATATGGTCATACGGGCCGTTTTCCATACAAACCTAGTCCCCTTTTTTCTTCCAGGAAAATGGCAATAGTTGCTATATTTTTGCAAAAAATCTATGGTCTTAGTATGTTTTCCTTTTTTAATAAGTTAATTATTGCCAGTTAATTCAGGAGATTTAATCCTTGAAAATCCTTAAATTGGGAAAGATTTTGCGCAGTGTTCAAACATCTGAACTACAGAAAACTGTAGGTTAGGTTAGGTTAGATATTCTGACCACACATAGAACATGAAACTGTTAAGAAATTCCCAAAACCAACATTTACCAACCGTCATTAGTAAATTCTAGCATATTCCAAACTTTAAAGTAAAAGCCCGAAATATCGTAATATAAGATCCTTACATTTACCAACTCATGTTGGTAAATCCTAGGATTTACTGGCAAACCCCTAAGATTTACCAATGTACGGACTTTTACAGTCACATATATAAAGTTGTTACAAATGTTACGTTTATGTCAAAACCATCATTTTTGTCAATCAATCTGACCATCGATTTTTGTTAACGATATACCCAGAATATAGGTCACTAGACAAATGCGATAGTGTTTTTATTTTTTTGATATCTTAAAAAGTGACCGAGTTATAAGCGTTCAAAGTTGCCGTGCCGTCCGGATTTATAAAGCGAGTCGCGGAACGTTGATGACGTCACAAATCGACAGCGGGGAGAGGCACGCGCGGCCTGACGTACTTCGTTAGCTCTGTGCTACTGGTGCGCGCGATTTTACATGGCTCTAAGATGTGAATCAACATTATGTCATATAATAAATACTATGTAGTACCTATGTGTACAAATTCAACTATTAAAACGCCTACAAAACTATTTTTTGAAGTGCCATTGAATGCCAAAAGGCGTAAAAAGTGGATGAACGTTATGAAACGGGCCCTAAGACCGTTGGATTTTGTTGTGATGACCATTTTGATGTAAGTAAAATAATAATAATAATAATTTTTGAAGTGAGAACTTCTTTAGCGGCGTTGTACACTTTTTTGTAATGGGTAAAAAATGATAAACTCGCGTCAGGACACGTGACCCTGATCGAAAATTCGTAAGACCAATTAAAATTGAAATAGCCGCAGGAACTGTCGAGGTGCGGTGAGGGGTCCACGTAAGCCGGCCGAGAACAATAGCGGCTGGCAAAAGTACTGGAAGTCACACGTCACTTGAGACAGTTTTAATCAATTTATTTACTTTGTTAGGAAAAATCTAAATTGTGCTTTATTTGATTTTGTTGTAAGGTAAGTTAGTATAAATTAAATATTGTACACATAAAAGATAGTACTTTTATTCTGATAATTAAAGCAATTCGTGCAAAATTATTCCATAACCATTCCAAAATATCCAAAACGCACAACGTTAATACTTAAGTTTTCACTTCTGCCGGCACTCCCGGAGTGCAACCCGTCATTTTTTATTTATATCTTCACAATGGCTTACATTATAGGTACTACATCTTATTCTCTAACAAGTATATTTTATTTAAATGACAAGCCTGTGTGACAAAATTCCGGCCCTCCACCCTCTAGGATTAAATCAAACTAAATAAACATATTAAATACTTAGATAATAAACATAATAAAAACATTATCATAATAAATTTATACATATTACATTATTATTTTTATTTTTATTATAATATGTAATTAGATATTCTAAGCTTCGGGGTACCTATTACCTACTAGAAAATAACATATAACTAAGTTGTATTACGAGGTGTTTTGGTGTAATGTCTTCTTTTTGTCATTTTTTAAACCACATAGGTATGTATCATTAAAATATGTTGACTTTTGTTGACGGTAAAATGAAGGTCACAAAAGGTTTTACCGTCAACAAAAGTCAACATAGGTACCCAATTTTATAGAAAAACTAGCGGCCGCCCGCGGCTTCGCCCGCTTGGTGTTTGGTTTCTTTATCGCGCCACAGCAGCGCCTTCTGGCGACGCGATGAATAGTAGCTGAGCTGCTAAGTGTTTTACGTGAATCCTGATGGAACTATAATTTTTTGCTGGATGAAATCTCTTTTTCTGTAGGTACCTCTGACAACGTGTATATGCAAACTTTCAGGATGATCGGTTAAGCATTTTAGGTGTGAAAAAGTAACAAAAATAAATCAACAAACTAATTCACTTTCGCATTTATAGTATTAGATGGGATTAGGATACGATTCATGTTACCTAAACATACACCTACCTATAGACACTCACCCGTTAGTAGGCACCTACTAACTTTTGAATGAGTATCTTAGACCTGCGGGTATTTGATTTGCTTGTTGGTCCTATATAAGTACGTCTATAGTATTTACCATTTCCCAGCTGTTTTTCTTACCAAGCTGAACGCTTTTTAATAACTCTCCCGCCGTTGGGTGCACGACGAGATCTCCTGGGGTTCTCCACCCAAAAGGACTCGTCCTAGAGTAAGGCCTACCCGGGTAGAAACCCCTTGGATGTACTCTCTGTCTCCGGAGGTCCAGAGGTAGGTAAACGGTACCGATGGTCCATGGCGGTGATTGCGCCGTGGACACCGTTTGCCTACCTACCTAATCCTAAATAGGTGACACCTACGTATCTATTCTGTTGATTAGTTTTTATTGTAACTTCATAAACTTGTTAACTTTCAAACCATTGGCCATTTTTTGCCGAAAGCATCGGTAAATATTTGGCCTTGACATTTTTTGTATGAAAGTTGCTAAACGCAACCTAGGCAATACCACAGAACACAACTGGCAATCTGGTGCCTCCCCTTGGCGTAACCTGGCGGCTAGTCCGCCAGGATCGTCCCCGCTCTGATGGCTCGGAGAAGTGACCTTCCCAATCCCGAGTTATTTTACCATATGGGGCGTAAATATTCCGGCGGAGACTTTGAATTAGTGAATTAGCCACCGGCGAACCGGAGACCAGCATACGGGTACACGGGGCTCGTCACTCTTTGTGCCAGTATCGATAATCGCATTATTCCGCCTCAAAAAAAAAGGCAATACCACAGAAAATAAACTTGATTGTAGGTATGTACACTAAACTGTTTGACTTCATGAGTCGTAGAACATACATTTGTAGGAGCTACAAAAAAAATATAAACTATGCATGGAACTATTATTTCAGATTGAAAATGACATGGAAAATTAGGTCTAATATAAATTGGTTGGAGGAAGACTAGTACTAAAAAAAAGATGCTTGCCCTCTTAAGTTTTCTTGTCAGCAAAAGACAGTTAAAAAAATTAACGATCTGTAGTGCAAAAATGTAGGCAAAAAGAACTGATTCACAAGATACCTACTCCATGAAGATATACCGAATCCGATCACTTCCCAACATATTGAGGAAATTCGGTTTGAGTCCTCGCATTTCCGCTGCTATATAATCACTATTTTTGGAAAAATATTGAGTCACCATAAACCTGTCTACTTTTGGTAAATTATCTGATTGACCATGTGGAAATCCTTTCTCCATTGTTGTAATTAAAAGGCTAATAAACAATAAAAGTCAAGTTACACGGAGCGCAGTAGGTATGTGCAACACAAAACTCAGAGCAACTGCGACTAGCGATCTAGCGGCTGCCGGCTGTCGATTTGTGACGTCACCTACCTAGAGCGCGCGTACTTGAAAATTTAAATAGCGACCGTAACTTTCGGCGTTAATAACTTTGGAAATACTGCATCGATTTTAATGAAACCAAAACTATTGACATGTACATAACCATAGCTCTTATTGAATGTGTGTTTTATTGTAATTTTCAAACCTATCGGTCACATCAATTGGTCATATAATGTCTCTGTATCAAAGTACAATTGATCCTTTCAGGTATTTTAGCGTCTAACTAGCAAATATGCAAATACTCAAACATAAGCAGAACTTAGATCGCATTCATAATATTAGAAATTGTTTTTAAATTAATAGTAGCATTTTGAAAACGTAACCTTTTTTAGTTTTAATCCTTCTAAAACAAACTCACACGCATAAATACATACCTACCATTTAGTTTCCCAAAACCACTAACAGACTGAGTCTGTGTATACTTAATTCCCCTTAGCATTGGCTGATTCTAAGGAGGTTTCGTTCCAATTAATTAGTTCGAATAAGTTAACATGTTTCTCTATTAGGCAGAGCTTAATTGGAAACCATGAAGGTCTTCGTAGCCACTCGGTCGAGTTGAGTCAAACTAATCTGGACATTAGGATTCCGATCACGTGTCGACTGAATTTCTATGAGTGAGTTAAATGTCAGTAGCATCTCCCCGTCAAATTTATAGCTAAAGGGACACAATAAATTCAGTCGTTAGAAGGAGCTACGAATATTAAGACGAAACGTGAAAGTAGCCGAAATAATATTTGTATTTGAAAGTGGCAATAATTGAAGCAAACTCATTACTTTGAAACGTTTTTTAGAATAACTCTAGAAATTTCTTTTTGTTTTTTTTACCTACCGTTTTTGTAACGAAAACAATTTTAAAGAAACTGTTGTCAGTGAAAACATTGAGAGGTTGATGATGTTCGATGATTGGATGTTAATCATATTTCCACTAAGTATTAAGTGCAGTGCACAAAACAGCATTTTCCATGTTTCATTATATCTTCAGACGCATAGCTTTATCATAAGCTTATATGTATATAAGCCCATCTTTCTATGCCATAGGAACTATTTGACTTCAATTTTGGCAAAAAAATGATACTCGTACCTATGAAATATTCATTCCGACAGTTTTTTGTTCTCGAGTTTTAACGCCAGCTTTGCCTAAATTAAATTCACTGCAGCAGCTTTGAAAGCGACCGTCCTTTTTGTTGTTGATGCTGTGTTCAAGGTTCAATTTTAATATTTAATTCATATAAATTTATTTAAACTGAAGAATAAGAATTAAACCTTATACTTTTATTTGTACATACCTGACACAAAGTCACCATTTAAATAGAAAGCGAACGAACTGTATTAAATAAAATATTAATATAATCAAGGCCGGATATAGTATATTGGGCAATGTGAACAATAAAAATAATATTAATTTCCGAATTCCAGTTTTTTTACCACTTTGCCGCCCTCAAAAATTTGCATTGGGTCCGAATCCACATAGCCCCATGCTAAATCTGGTCTTGGCCCCAAGTTCAGATCGACCAGCCAAAAAATATTACTCACGCTTCACGTATGATATATAAATCAAAAAACACACTTAGAAATCTTTGTTAAAAACTTCATTTTCTATAACACCACTAACAGAAACACAAATTACATCTGTGTATAGACCTCTATTGTCAGTGTATACAAGAACTCCTTAACTTTATTGGACGAGCTAACTTCTTAACCAATTAAAGATACAATCGACTGTCTTCGAGTTGTTATAATACAAGTTAACTGCAGCTAAGCCTGTATTCCGTTTTCCGGTCACGAACAAACCGAATTTAGATGCGTCTATCAACGTATACCTACAGATGAACGTATCAATATCAACGTATGTGCGATCCAAATGAACTAACCGCAATTCTAAACTTTCTTGGATAAATTGAAGTAAGTTTTCCCATTTTTGGGATTGGCTCAAATATTAAATATTTTAAATTCAATAAATGTGTGGTTGCTTATAATATTTGATTATACTATAATCAAATCAAATCAAATCAAATTTATTGAATTCATGTGAATTTACAGGTCTTAATAATATGGAGAACAGTACACATGAACCCTGTTAGGGCACAGCAATGATAATTAAAATTATAATCTATTAATAATCTATTTATAATCTACTATAATAATAATCTAATCTAATAATCTATTAATAATAATCTATCTATTGTTAATTATAATCTATTTATAATTATTATTATTATATTAATATTATGTGGTTGTTAATTAATTGTATATAAATAAAAACATTATTTACGACTCAGTCGATCGACTATTAATAAAATACATTAATTTTAAATTATTAAATATTTTGATTATACAAATTTAATTTTTAAATGTCAATAAAATTATATTACAATTATAGAAAATTTAATATTTGATAAAAATTATATAAATTAAGGACTTGATTAAATTGTTATTATACAATACGATACAATATTATTTAATCCTGAATTATTTAATATTGAAAAATTCTGATAGGGAATAAAAACATTTATCTATTAAATATGTCTTAAGGCTATTTCTAAATTTGTTTTCGTTCTCTTGTGTTTTTATGACATGTGGGATATTATTATAAATTTTGACAGCCATGCCGAATGGGCCTGATTTTACAATTTGTAATTGAGTATTCGGCGGAGCTAGTTTGATCTGGGCTCGTAAATTAGGAGGCCTAGTATATAGTGGGAAAAGGTTTTTATTCCTTCTAACAGATATACAAGCCTCCAAAATATATAAACCTGTGAGAGTTAAAATTTTTTGACTTTTGAAATATAATCGGCAACTAACCATATTATCTATATTTACAATTATTCGGAGGCATTGCTTTTGTAATATAAATAACTTATATGCATCAGTACTATTGCCCCATAGTAATATTCCGTATTGAAGCCATGAATGTGCATATGCATAGTATGCGCATGTGGCTGTTTTGGCGTCTGACGATCTTTTAAGATTATACAATGCATAGGTAAAGCGGGATAATTTAGTATGTATTTTCTTAATGTGATCTTTCCAGTTCAGACTGGAGTCAATACATTTTCAATTTTTTTGTTTTGGTAGCTATAGTTTATATCTAAAGGATGCTTTTGGTAGGGCTTAAATTGGATTATTTTAGTTTTTGTAAAGTTAATTTTTAAATTATGATCTTTAAGCCAGCTAGTTACTTTATACATTACATTATCTAATGAATTATTCAAGTCAATACTGTTCTCACATGGAATCACCAAAGATATATCATCTGCAAATAGAGTGCAAGCAGTGTCCACGATTTTAGGCAGGTCGTTAATGTATATTAAGAATAAGACGCATCCGAGAACACTGCCTTGCGGTATTGACCCTGAGACGTGAGCAAGTTGTGATTTGACATGGGTTATGTTTCCTGTTTCATTATCAACGTGTCCAATCTCAACGTATTGTTTGCGATTTTTTAAATATGAAACAAACCAATTGTAGACGGGTCCCCTTACACCTATTCCATAAAGTTTTTGGAGGAGTATATTAAAGTGAACTCTATCGTACGCCTTGCTCATGTCGAGTAGAATTCCCACTGCATACTTTTTTTTATTAATTATATTTAGTATGATGTATATATATTTAAAAACAGCTAATGTTGTGGACTTTTGTTTTCGAAACCCGTTTTGGTGTTCGCTAAAAATATTATACTTTTCGCAGTAAGAATAGAGGCGACTGGACATAGCACTTTCATAAATTTTTGCGAATGTAGGGAGGAGAGCAACAGGGCGATAGTTGTTACAGTCAGTTTTAACTCCCTTTTTATGTAGGGGTTTTATGATTGAGATTTTCAGTGCATCGGGGAAAGAACTTTCAAGAAAGGATTTATTTATTAAATAGGTTTGAACGGGAGCCAATTCTGTTGCACATTTCCTAATCAAAAACGGTGGTATGTCGTCATGTCCGAAGCTGTGTTTATTTTTTAGGTTACGGATTATTTTCTCAATTTCTAATGTGGTGACAGGTTTTAGATACATTGAGTTTTCAGCAGGGGACAGAACTGGCCGATCGACTGAACCGTGAGCGACCTGACATAATGTGTCATCATTTCCTACATTTAGAAAATAAGTATTGAAGAAGTTAGCGACTGAGAGAGGATCTTCTGTCAGGGTATTATTTATAGTCAGCTTGATATTCCTTTTACTTTTTTCTGTTTGTTTATTCGTCTGTTCCTTTACTACGGCCCACATTGTTTTTATTATATTTCCAGAGTTTTTTACCCTTTTTATGTTTTGTATTTTTTTGTACGTTAAAACAGCTTTTCTCAACAATTTCTCATACTTTTTATATTTATGAATTAGACTAGGATTATTTGTTTGTGATACAAGTTTTTTTAATATTCTTTTATTTTTACATGATATTCTAATTCCTGTTGTTAGCCACGTTTTTTTGTTTTTATTTTTTAATTTTATTTGAATTTTTGGTATATATTTGTCTAATAAAGTTTTTATAATTTTCGAAAATGAATTATAATTCTCATTTGTATTTTCATTTATTTTTATTATTTCGGAAAAATTTATTGTTTTCAGATTAGATATAAAATTTTGTATATTTTTTTCGCTGTATTTTCTTTTTTCTATGAACCAGGTTTTACCTAAATTTGGTTTTTGTATAGGTACACTTACTAAAACTCCCCTGTGGTCTGAAAAACCGTACTCTTTAACAAATATTTCAATTATGTTAACTTTAAAATTTGTAAACAATAAACCTATACATGAAGTCGTAGTATTTGTTACTCTAGTGGGCTCCTTTACAAGTTGATGGAAGTTATAACTTATCATTAAGTCCAACAATGTTATTGTGGTAGTATTTTGCTCTAATACATTCACATTAAAGTCTCCACCTAAAACAACTTGTTTTTTATTGTATTTTGTTTGTAAGCGCTGTAAGAGTTTTTTTAGTTGTATAAAAAATGTTTCAGGCATTCTTTTTCTATAATAATTGGTTGAATTACAGAAAAACGGAAATGTGGTTATCTATTAAGCAAATATGCCAAAACGGCATTACAAAATACTTAACGAATCAATAGATCGGTCAGATCAAAACAGCGACATGATTGTGTAACAAAAATGTATCGAGATCGCTTTCAATTTTGACAGTCAGGATGCATCCATTACTATTTTTTATCAGACAGTCGACACGGAGTCTTGTATTGACGCCGCAATGATGAGTAATTTCAAAGCGATCGTGATAGATTTTTTCTTTGACAATAATCCCCTGATCTGTACGATTTAAAGCGTATAGTAGCCAAACGGGGCCAACTTACATCGTTTTTAACTGGATCGAACCTATTCCCGTCAGCTACAGCTAAAGTTCATTTGTTGGGGCATTCCATATTCTACATATATACACGTCTTTTCACGCATGTGGAATAAACTATCTTGTTTCCATATTTTATATGGTACCGCATGACAGTGAAATCATAATAATTAAGGTAAATGTCCCAGAATTGGTTAGCGTTCCAATGATGGTCCTTTAGTAAAAACTTCCCAAATATAATAATCACAGATTAGTAGAAAAACGACAAATACAAACCATAGAAAATTATCACTCATGTGGAATAAACTATCTTGTTTCCATATATGGTACCGCATGACAGTGAAATTATGATAATTGTTGTAGGTAGGAATTTTCCTCTATGGTTTTCAAATTCAAATTTGGTATGATGATTGGAAATGTCATTATTTATATAAGTCATTGTTTGAAGATTTGTTGTTTTGGGAGTTCGTAATTTTATTGTGAAAATTTATTGAAATTGAATTTTGTTAGCTATTTAAATACATTTTTTATATGAGTGGTTTTGGTTTAACTAACATGTTAAATGACCAATCGATTAAACATTTATGAAAAGAAATATGATATTTTAATATGATCCAGATTTGTGTATATCCAGGTGAGATTTCATTGTTCCAAATTTACGACACATTTAGAATAATCAAGTTAAATGTCCCAGAATTGGTCAGCGTTCCAATGATGGTCATTTAGAAAAACTTGCCATATATAATAATCACAGATTTGTAGGAAAATGGCAGATACAAACCATAGATAATTAGTTTACCGAAAAAAGACATTATATGACGTGGGAGTGTCAATGATTTTTGAAATCATAGCGCTATAAAGACACTCGTAAAAATACTTTCTCTGTTTAGTGAGGTAAGTGGCTTTTCATTTTTTCCTTTTATAGATGTAATAAACTTGCTTGCAGTTGTTTATTATCATTATTTTAACGTTTAAAAGTCAATAATTACACTATGTTTTCCCTCTTTACAAAAATAATTTTAGTAAACATTAATGACCATTACGGATACCTATATCTCAATAAGCTTGAAGCCAATCATGCAAAAGTTGACTGTGACAGGCAATTTGGGTTTTTATGTTACGAAGATGAATTTCCTCATTTGATGTTATTATACGCAGTACTTGCGTTCTATTTTCGCGAGAGAGTGGTATATATGACGGTTCCAGTAATGGTCATACCTGAATATAACTCTTATATTATACTGATCTTATTATAGTTCACACCATACTAAGATCATTATCATCTTATATCACATCACATTATTTTTTAGAAAGGCAATGATACCTATAATCTGGCTGATCTGTGATTCGGTTCAGATGATTGTGATCTTAATAAAAAGTATACAGTTCGATTAAAGTTTTATTGTTATATTGACCATTGTAGGATGTTCATTTTTGAAGTCCACCATAAATAGGGTGACTACTAGTGGATTGCTGGGTGCCAATAATTAGTACGAAAAAGGAAGTATTCAGAAACTATTTTTAATTATTCTGTTAAAAATAAACAAAAAATACATCTTCTACAATAACTATAACTTCTATAAAATAAGTAACGGCAATAATTCTACAGGTTATTATAATAAACGGATGGATAATAACCTCATCTTAGTTGAATAAAAAAAAAAGTTTTTGTGTTTTTTTTTATTATATTGACCGTTATTGCAACATTTACCGTACTGGATTTGTAAATGTCCGGGTATAATCTAAAGGTCCTTTCTAACGTGTGATATAACGAACATACCAATTTAATTTATTTGTACGTATACATTATTTATGAAGATATATTATATTACAGCTTTCCGCTCGCGGCTTCGCCCGCGTTATTATTGTTTTCCCGTGGAAATTTATATATTCCCGTAGGAAAAATAATTTTGTAGCCTATTTAAGCCCGGATAACAAATTTCATAGAAATTGGAGCAGATTTTAAATATTTTCCATAGAAACTTTTAACCCCTATTTTGCACCCTAAGGGAGTAAATTCCAATAAACAATGAAACACGTGTTCAATTAAATATTTTTAAGAGCATGAATCTCAAGTTTTATCAAAATCGTTGCTATTTTAAAGATTTTTTCATATAAACTTGCAATCCCTATTTCATCCCTTTAGGGTTAAAATTTTTTAAAATCCCTTCTTAGTGTGCGTCCGCATTTTGAATTAAAACAACTGTCCAAATTTCACGTTTCTACCATTAGCGGTTGCGGCTGTGCGTGCTTCTATAGATAGGAACATCTTCTTTTATATATAATAATTATACATATGAATATACCTATTGTTTTCATGTGTATGTAGTCTCTTATTATTTTGTCATGATTTCCAATTATCAATTGGTTGATTAAACGAACATTTATAGCGTATTCCTACACTCACCCGTTTCATAACCATGCCGATTTCGAATCGGAAAACTAGGAGTCATCCCGAATAACTTTCTCGAATGCACGCTGTCGCAATATAACTGCTATGTTAAAGCACAGGAGATCCTCCGATGGCTGGGACATGTACACCATATGGATGGATCCATTGAGACTATTTCGCCAAGTCATGCTGAGTCAGAAAGCGCACGTATAAAGACCTATTGGGCGTCCACTGTTAAGACTCAAAGATTCTTGCAAGCAGGACATGATCAGCTTTGGTATGAAGACCGTAGGTTGGGAAAACGCGCCAATATGAGGCCTGAATGACATCGCGATATTGAGGTTGGGGCAGTTAGGCACGATGCGGACTAGCTGATGAATCTTAAGCAGAAAAGATTTCGGCGTGCTTTATCACCTAATGACTCACATTTCACTTGCGATCGGTTTGACAAAAAATGCCGTAGTTCTATACGACTATAGCCACCAGAGAAGATGTGGCAACCCGTAAACTCACAACGTTGTAACAAACGTCTTATAACATGCTGTTGTGAACGATAAGTGTGTATGTATATAGTCTATATTATTTCGTCATGATTTCCAATTATCGTTATTGGTTTAATAAACGTAGGTACGCTTAAAGCCTATTGCTAAAGTTACTCGTTTCATAACCATGCCAATTTCGAATCGGAAAACTAGGTGACATCCCGTGTAGAGTCACAATAATAAGTTTCGTAATATTGCAAGGGAACTAACGGCGCCGGTCGGGCTCAGGGCAACTCATATTTTATCAGTTTTGGCGGATAAAAGCTATCAACTACACCTGAGACTTATTTAACGTCCGGCGTGCCAATATCCACGCTTTCTACCTGGACTTGTGCGGGACCCGGGATAAATCAAAACTCCAATACATACGCAGATTGGCTTTGTTAATTATAACTTGTTGTTTGAGACCGTGACAATTCCATTTGTTGTTTATCTGGGTTAGCTAATTGAAAAGTGGCGATGTTTCTACTTTCGACGTAACCTGAGAATTGCTTTCAAATGTTTTCAATTTTTGTGAGGCCATTTAAATTTATTGATAATCGAAAATTTTTACGCATACACTAATGAAAATGTATGTTTTGTTTGTTGTATTATTGGTCGCTGTAAGAAAAAACCTTGAAATACCTATAGTTGAGTAGGTAATAGCTTCAAATACTCGAATCGTTTGCAGGCAACAACGGGAACCATTAGCAGTAGGTTCCTATCACGCTTCAATCCCATTTGATTGGCTAAATATTGCAAAACACGTATACTGTTCTTCTACGCTTGACTAATATAAATAACTAGCTGTACCCGCATATATAAATTCATACCCATTTAGTAAAAACTTGTAATTTTGACATTACAAACAGACACTTCAATTTTATTTATTTTTAGAGATGATCACTTTCATTTATTTATTATTGGAAGATGTAATGCGGTGTAAGCTGTATCTGAATAGTAGGTACTTTGTTAGTTAAACCGTCCGTCTACAAAATAGAAATGATCAACATTTTATGTGGTGTATTCGTATATATCACATACATTTTATTATTCGAGATCTTTTATCACGATCCACTTGGTAGTTCAATATCTTCTAATATATAAAATTCTCGTGTCACAGTGTTTGTTACCAAACTCCTTTGAAACGGCTTGACCGATTTTTATTTATTTTTTTCCTATATTCGGTAGGTCTGAGAATAGGTGATAAACTATTGTTTATACCCCTAGGTGATTATTATGGCGAAACGTAGTTCGCGAGCACAGCTAGTTTCCTTTTAAATAAGCATATCGCCTCTTTACAAGAACAACGTGATATTTTTTAAACCACAACTTTACAGGAGAGCAATTTCAAACATTTAAGTGTTTATAAATTCTAAAATATTAATAATTTAATGTAGGAAAACAATTAAATTGTTGCGCTAATTAATGTGCTTTCTGAAAATAAGCTAAAAAAATCAGTTCAATATGAAGTAAGTAAAAAAAAATGATTTAAAAGGAAAACAGAAACACATGTCACGTTTTTAAGGAAAATATGTCACAAAACGGTTGTAACATGTTGATATATCACATTGAAGGTGTTATTTTTAGATGTAAGGCTGTGTGATAAGTTAAATAAAATACACTGTCAAAATAAAGATATTGTATTTTAAAAATACAAATTTACCAAAACAATGGCTTACACCATAAAATTAGTTCAAGGCACAATAATCAACAAGAGATCAATTAATCACATTGTACTAAGTACTTACGCTTAATTAAAATTATAAGGTAACTAAAAGTTAACTTTCATACAAATAAAACAATCTCAAAATTTACTGTACTTAAAGTTATCTAAAAGTAATTAACGACTTCTATCACAATTAAAGCATCGACTTTTATAGTATTAGAAATTCAACATAGGAACATTGCCATCACTTATCATAATTAATATAGAATCACAAATTCTCTTAGTAGGTACCAATGAAAACACTATCATTTTAAATGTAGCTAATAAATATTTCTAAAAATACAATTCAAAAAATCTTTGTACTTAATCAGTCTTAAATTACAATGATTCGTAAAATGGCTTATGGTATCCAGGAATGAGGTTTTTATTGACTAAATCCATGAGGTCAGCTTTTTTTCTCTCGGCTAGTCCAGGTTTTTGAAGATAGGCTTTTTGCAAATCTAAATTAATGCTTTGGTTATTATGATTTCTCTTTTTTTTTACCACTATAGCTTTCTTGAATAATTCGTCAGCGTATGATTCTTTAAAAAATATGACATCGGGATCAGAACTTTGAACTTTTATTATCTTCAGTCCAGTCAGTTTTACAGTATTATTGTCTTCATCTTTCGTTATTGCAAAGTTCATTTGAGTGCATATACTTTTCCAATCAAAAAAATCATCGTAACACATTTCATTAACATGGAATGGCTCGCTCTTTTTCCGTGCCGCCTTTATAGCCCCGATAAATGCGTCAGGTGTATACATTGGTCCTGATCTCAGTTGCCTTTTAATTTCTCTCTCTATTTGAGAGTGAGCTGAATCGCCCTCGTTCTGCGTATGTCCTTTAACGAGGTATTTGTGTGTAATTGACTTGATATTTGGCAGGGTTTTGACTGCGTAAGTGTACATAGAGATCATAAATTTGTTTTTTTGCTGTCCTGCGCAATTATCTGAATAAAAGACAACATCGAGGTCTTCAGCCGTTGCGGAAATTTTCTCTAGGTATTTGTAAACACAGGTACCAATTTCGTTGACACCTCTATTCGCGTTAGATTCGTCCCAAACATAACTCTCAACTGAATTATTTTGCAAGTTATAAATTGTTAAATTAAGTACATTTAGTTTGGACTTATAGTAAAAAACAGAGACGTCTCCTTTGGGGCATTGGAACACGGCTTGAAGATCATAGACCGCTACTAAAATATTTTTGTTGTCCTTATCTTTTTGTTTTTCAATACGAGACAAATTCTTTTCTCTAAGATGTAATTCATAATCTTGTTTTTTTGATTCTTTCTCTTCATCTGTGCTGTTTTTATAGGCTTCGCATATATCGCATAAATCCTTTTTAGGAGTGAAAAACGAAATGTTAAAATCTTGTGTGAAAATACGATAAAACGTAATGTAGGTTCCATAGGGGACTTTTTGAAATTTGCATCTTTCCACATAATCTCTGTGAAGATCTGTGACAGCTTTGCTACCATCAATATAATGTCGTTTTGAGTTAGCCCGAATGTAATGGGACTCAATCTTCGGTATAGACTCAATAAACAATTTGATGCCATTTTTAATGCTTTCATCCACTGCGTAATGGTTTGAATGAGTACCTCGGTTATCTTTCATGGAAGAAATATTAGTGTTGCTATTTTTCTTTTTCAGAGCTGTTTCTATGGGTCGATTATTGATCCCCAAAGTATTTTTGAAGAACAATTTACAAACTCTTGTTTTTTCACCCGAAATAGTCAAAAAGAAAGCGTTGTTGTTGTTTCGAATAGTTGCAATATTTCCATCCGAATCAACTTTAACATAACGTTGTTTTGGGGTGACTAGATTTACGCTATTAGCAATAAACGTCCATTGTTTTTCTATCGCACCTAAGCTCCAGTAGTCATTTAAAATGGTCTGTCTTTGCTCCTCTGTAAACTTAGACCCGCATTGAAATTTGCATTTATCTTTACAAGAAGGTTTCAAATCACGACTTGATATGTTTTTTTTTGATTTGGTAGATTGATAAGGCTTCCCGCTATTTCTCAGTCGCTTAGCTACATTGACTTTCCAGTTTGCTTCATTTAATCTTCTTTTTTTACCAGTTTTAGTTGGACTAGAATTATGCACTATTGGACTTACAGCATTTCTGTTACTTACGTTTTCAATCGCAGAAGATTCGCTGTTCTCTATCACACCGGGATCGTTGAATACCATAGCATGTTCATTTGTAGACAAAAGTAGTTCTTCGTAGTTTTCTGTGTTTGTTGAAACCATATGAGATTTCACCAAATTTTGATCATCCGAAATGTTATTACAGTTGGTAGTGACATCTTGTTCCACGTCAGGCTCAGAAGAATACTTAGCACGTTTTGTTGGACTTTTTTGGACTTCATAATCAGGATCCTTTACTGAGTCGTCGCTGTCTGAAACGTTATAAATGCAATCAATTTCTTGAAATGTAGAAGAAGTTTAGATGTTAGGCGTAAATAATTTGTATCCCACTATTCTTACAAAATTCGAGATCAAAAACTACGGGGGGCTGCTATTTGTATTATAAAACTGAGATTAATAAAAACGAATACATCGTTTTTTTAAGAGTTTATTAATTGATAATAGGCAATTATACAGCTTTGTGCATTAATAAACAGCTTTGTGTCTAATGAAAGAAGTTCCTAAGCCTTTTTTATGATACAGTAATTGATCAAACAGTTATTTGTTTTTACACATCACTACTTTCATTTAAACTAGCTTACCTTGATACATAGATGGACCACTGCCTGAAGAACTGCTAGAACTCGAAGAACTGCTTGAACTAGAGGAACTGCTGCTACTAGTCGAATTACTACGAGGTCGGTTGGAATCTATTGCGATGTCTTTGTCTACAAAGAGGATTGAAATAATGAAATTATGGGAACTTATCTACAAGAAATTATAATCAGCACAAGTAAAAAAATACCTTCTGTTGATGTCTGTAATGTATTGGTCGAGCTTTTATCATTTTCATTCTCGTCTTGTGTTAAAATATCTATCAGAGAGTTTGAATCACTTAATGGTACACTTAAATTATTTTTAACTCCTATAGCTAATTGAACTAACTTCCTAGATCGCGATCCCATCTGAAAAACATATTCGTAAAAGTTTCTTTATTTTAGCATGTATAATGTAACATTTTAGCATAATATTATAAGTGGAACAAAGGTTTTCAAAAATAATGATATAAAATAAAACAACCCATAGTATTTTAAAACGATTTATCAACAACAACGTTACAATTAAAGATATCACAATGAAAACTTGTAAGTTTTTCACCAATAATGTGACAATATAAATTTATCTCATTCTCAATATGCACGAGTTTTACAACAAAAACGAGTTAAATAACTATATCACACTATTAAAGTCAAAGTAAATAACAACAAGAAACATACCTTTGCAATAAAAACGTGGTATACTCGTGATGCCACGTTTTTTGTGAAAAGCGGGAGCACTTCACTCGTCGCGCATGCGGGGCCAACTAACGCGACGCATTGTCGAAGTCGAGCGCCACACCGAAAGAGACAACGTGATAACGCCATTTGCCACGGCCGTATCGTCTCTTTCACTCATTACACCGCGGTCATTCACTTTAAAAATGCCGCGTTTTTGTAGAAAATAAAATTCGACATCACGGTTTTGAATATACAATAATAAAAAAAACGTTTTTGATGAGATATCACGTTGTTCTTGTAAAGAGGCGATATGTATTCATCTATACATCTATACTCTATATATATATACAAATAAATAAAATTGAAGTGTCTGTGTGTAATGTCAAAAAGACAATAACAAGTTTTTACTAAATGGGTATGAATGTATATCGGGTACTAATAACAAAAACACAATAATTTTTTTTTGTCTGTTTGTCTGTTTGTTCCCGCTGATCACCGGAACGGCTGGACCGATTTTGAAGGGCCTTTCACTAATAGATAGCTAATTATATAAGGTATAACAAAGGCAAATTTTTATCAAGATCAGTCCAGCCGTTACTATTCCACGCGGACGAAGACGCGGGCACAGCTAGTTATTAATAGAAATGCTTGTCAGTGGTTTTGCATAATATGTTATGGACTAGAACTACTCTTCAAAATTCCAATAATATTAAAATAATATCAAATACAAATTAAAATTATTGAAAAACGCAATTTTGTTGCAATTGCATTTCTATACTATATTCCGTAATACGTTTTCTTATCTTGCTTCATTTTATTTCCCAATAGTGATTTGAAGCACCTGGAATCTGCCATTACTCTTTTAAAATTGCTAAGTTTATAGCGTCAATATTTCAGTGAAATTGCGGAACTGTTCACTAGAATCATTCAGTTCAGGAAATATTGCATTAGTTTTTATTTGATTTGCTTTTAATAGCCAATTTTATGGGCGCAAATATACGATTTAGCTATGTATCGCTTTACTTTTTTTTGTGGCTAAGACTGCGAGCCAATAATGATGAATGTTAAACAATTCCTTTTATTATTATTTCCTGCATTAACTCAGTTTGAAAATATACTCGAATATTCACAAAAAATAGCAACAATGAATAAACTGCGACATAAAAACCGTTAACAATTGCTGGCCTCTGCCTCTTTTTTCCAATATCGGTCGTAATATTTTGGTTTTGTTTGCATTTTCATTCTCTGGGCCTTTTTCGTACTAACCCTTCATGTACATTTTTATCTAATGATTCGCTATTTTGATGAAATGAATTTTGCGCAAATTAATATATAGAGTTTGGAGGACTTCAAAACTAATATGTTACCTACCTTCTATTATATCAGTATTTTGTACATGAAGTTTTCGTGACCAGTCCTCTTATCAGTTTTAATTAATTCATCTTGAACAGGTAGGTTAAAAGTCGAAACAGTTAATAAATTTAAGTAAAGAATTTGCGAAAACTCAAGTAATTTCAATTGTGTCCAGGAAAATCCCATATCAAGCAGTGCCCCATATCCGATCTCTTACCTTCCTCAATTTTAAAACGGCTGTAATATAGATTTACCTTGACCAATAGCCCACCTTTCTTCCGAAAATCACATCTTGTTATAAATAAAAGAGGGGAAGTGTATTTTATCACAGACCCTAAATTAGATCCGGGCTGAACGATACCCGCATCGATAAAAAGAGCGGCCTTAGCTTTTCTGATTGCGAAAAGGGAACGTCTTTTTTGTACCGTAACTCACATAGCTCAGTTATGTTTCATACTGCAAATATATATCATATTATTCATATTTTCTAATTATATTCCTAAAATACACTATTATTTAAAAGTTTTTAAGTTGTTACAGTTATAGTGACTGCGTCTTATGTCAGGTAGTGAGGTAGGTTACATGTAACCCGCCACTAAGTGCGACTGCTAAGCGCATGCACAGATTAGATAATAGTTACTACGTGCGCGAGGTCCCGCGGATTCGATTAAATATCAATGAGTTTTTTTTTTATTTTTTTTTATATATATAACTACATATGAGAACAATTCCTACTGCAACAGAGAATTTGGCATACTTATTTTGGCCAACTAGTGGCAATTGCATGTGCATGGGTACCTCCGTCTTACCTATTTCCGGTTTAAAGGGTAAGATATGGCACTGAAATTACTGGGTACCGTGACTTTACATCTGATGTCACAAGTTGGCAACGTACACTGTGTTTCTTGTGAGGGTTGCAGTTTTACTGCCACTTACCATCAGGTGGGCAGTTTGCTTGTTTGCCAACTGCGTAGCAATAACAAAAATTAACATGATGCTTTTTCATTTTCTGTAATGTAGACATAGGCGAACTTCATGCAATTAAAATTCTCTGACAGTTAAACTAATAACGAGACTATTGATGTACACACACTGCTGGGCATAAATGGCGATAGGTTAAGGCCAGCCTGTCTTCCATAACGCCGGCGCAGTGCGGGTAGGTTGGGAGCGTCAATGCATTTTGCTTGATGGTTGGTGAGTTTGGGTTGGATATGTGGTAATTTGGAACACAATTATCATATCATATCATAAATCTTATTTGAATTTTGTAAATGTCTAAATAAAATTGATGATACAAATATCATTGATGGATTAACCTTTTAAGATTTTTTTAGCTAACGGGGATAATGATTCTTTAAAAAAACATATCCCCAGACTGATCTCATAAAGGTCTCTTTCATTTCACCAATGCAACCCTAAAATGATACACACTTCGTTGTAGATTAAAAGAAAAATAAACATGTCAAAGAGACTGAGGGACGCTCCGGATGAATCCTGTGTCAAATAAAGCCCCATTGGCATCCATGGCCCACTGAGTCGGTCCACGTAATTTGAGACCAGAGGATCTTTTACAAAGCAGATAAACACCACGGATACTCTTTGTAACAAAAGATCTTTCCATCTCTTTGTACATTAGATACTTCGGAGTAGTTAACAATAGTCCCGAGTGGACATTCTCAGTAATGTCTCCTCGTAACTGTATTAATTACTTAGGTCTGTATCGATTAGTGCGTACATTACTGTATTCCTTTGACGTTAATAATTCGCTATCTGTTTGAAAACTACTTGGTTATTGTTGTTACGAATTAACAGCATGTGCTGCTGGTTATTGTTATTTTACATTAGGTTTTGTAAAAATTGATTTGCGTGTAAACAGAACTGCTTAGAAAATATATTTATTAGTATTGAGTTTAACACTCTATAGTCAAGTGATATATTACCATTCCAAGTTTGTATTGAACAATGGAGTGGCATAAACAAGACATGTACACAATACACCTAATACTTCACTAGGTATGCGAGTGAGCTTATTTGGCTAATATGTATCGATATCGACTTACATGAAACTGTACAGATTACATAAGTACATATGCTTGAAATCTTTTCACCTAAACGTACGTAATATAATGCAGAATTTCTTGTATATTTCGAAGAAAGGATTACGGATTAAAAGAAAGGAGACGCAAAATCCGATATCGGAGAGTAGGTCTTCACGGCATAACGGTGAGGCTTATCATGTTCGCACTTAAGGTTTGTTTTAAAATGTTCATAATTTATGAGGGTTGATTTGGCTGAAAGGTTTGCTGGTACCTATTTAGCTTGACTCCAAGGATGTAATGGATCTTATATTTTTAATGTTGCACATTTTTCCTTGGAGCTCAGAAAAATGAATGAAATTTACCTAACTATTAATGTATACATCGTAATAAATAAGTATTTTTAACTAAACTATATAATTTATTGAAACAAAAAACATGTTATAGTTATATTTCGCAAGTGAATGAGGGAAGGAGACACTTTTTTAGGATCCCGTACCTCAAAATAAAAACGGAGCCCTTATAGGATCACTTCTTTGTCCGTCTGTTCATCTGTCCGTATGTCCGTTTATCTGTCATCTTTTTTTTCGCTCGACAATATATTTTACGTAATTTTCGAAGCGGTGCTACAATATACTACAATCACGCCTAATAAAATACCTACACCAAGACATAAATCACTATAGAAAGACGGCCTGTATTCCAGGTTATTTAGCACAAACCTAGAGCACACATACATTTCACGGCTTTAATGCAACAAACATTGTGCTAATTGGTGGGATCACTATTGCAAGTTCACACATATTACAGTACTTGAATTACGATCCAGGAAGCTACTCTCTAAGTCCTCATCAAAGTTTCGAGTACGAAAATCTGCGTACATTTCCGCGTGCTATCCCCGTGTCACTAAAACTCACGGGCGCTCGCTGTGTTGTACATCGAACTTCTAGTTCGTAACTTTGCTTGTAGCCCTAATGAGTAACCCGTTTATTTGTGTGGCAGCTCAGCAGCTATCCCTGATTATGGCGTTCTGTGATACGACAGTAGTTACGTAGTTGCCATATAATTCAACTATCATTGCTTTAAGCCGCTGCATATGATATTACAAATGGTTTATGTTTTCTACTATTATTGTTTTCTGGCTAAAGACAATACGTAACAATGACCTGTGGAACTTATGCCGACGATCATCTATCGGTGAAGAAATGAGCTGCGGAATTGGAGATGGATAAGTCACGCACTTCAAAGAGAGACGATCAGCAACGCCAGTATCGCTTTTCAATCGCAACAAGCGAACGTTAGCGAGCCCGCGGTCGTCCCGTACCTAAGTCCCATACAGTCCGAAGTATCAGATGTGGCGCCGAGCGAGCGAGTGGGGACAAGGAAGTTGTACGGGACAAAAAGACGTAGCGGTGCCTAGTGGAGGCCCAGCCCCCTAACCATAATCGCTCAAAACAACATTAAAACCACGCTGAGAGCGGGATGGCGCTATACGCAACATGAGCAGTGTCTCTGTTTCAATGTTGTTTTAACCTTGCTATAAGCGATCATGGTAGGGACCCCGTGCACCTCTGGGATATTAGGATCAACAACAACAACAGTTATTGCTTTTGGTTTTAACGGGTTTTAAGTTAAAATACAGGGGATTCAGACTCACTAACTTCGTAGTGTAAAGGAGCGTCGGTGGCGCTGTGGTCTCGGCACTTGCCTTCCAATCGGGAGATCGGGGTTCGAGACCCGCCATGTACCAATGCGTTTTTCGTTTAGAATTTCATATGTACATTTGTCTGACGCTCCTACGGTTAAGGAAAACATCGTGAGGCAACATCTGCGAAGAAATTCAATGTTGTATGTGAAGTCGACCAATCCGCACTGGGCCAGCGTGGTTGACTAAGGCCTAATCACCCTAACATAGGGTAGGCTCGAACCCCTCGGTGGGGACGTATATGAGCTGTGTGTGAGGATGATGATGAGACTCACTAACTTACAGGAGCACGCGGTGCAATCCGCTGACCAACGAGCGAGACCCTAGCATCCCTTACTAACCCACACTGAGACAGTGTAGTGGGAGCTGACACAAATCTCACTTCTTGGGGCCTTCATGGACCTTTATATTCGCAGCAGAGTGTGGATATTATGATTGACATTAAGGTAAGAAGTTTTAGTTTCCAGTCATTAACTAAAAAGATATTACCCTTACTCATAAACGATTACCAAGCATGCTTTAGTTAATCTACGTTGGGTTTTTTAGTCTTACACAACTGACTCTACGAGTATGAATAGCTGTCATCATTTTACATCTCTATTAGCACGGATGTTCGATTCTATTAATTATTTATGAATTTGTACAGTAAACTCCTTGTCAAGTTATACTGTTTGACCTTTGGACCGTTCTTATCTCGCTCGTAATAGGCGGCTTTCGTAGTGTAAATATAAAGCTTGAATGGGAGCTTACTGTACCTAAAGTAAGTGTAAAAATTTCATAACAAATCTTTAATATCTTAACAGTAAATTTTAATGTAGGTACTGTGCTGGGCCGCTATATTACTACAGAAACAGTGAATCCCAACGTTTAGCACATATCGTTGATAGCGCTACGCGCAGTAATCATGGTCTCTATCTCGGGCTTCTGCGTAATTATGCGCCAGTTTATGGATCGACCGCACAACTGAAGTCCTTTACTGCCAAACAGTAGTCCTTACCAGTTCAACTGTGAATTCGCCAAACTAGTTTGACTCTTATTGCTTTGACTATAGTGTTGTTCCACGCAGAGAGAGGGCTGACGTCTCGTCGGTTGGTTTCTGATACCTTAGTACGCTAATGCTGACTTTACTCAGGGCTTAAGCAAACGCCGTATGTCGATAAGCACAGCTATGTATAGAACCGACGGTTGCTTGTTATTGCTACCTACTCATATTTATCCTACGTAGACATATAATAATATAGCTATATAAAACTGAGATGCTGTGTAAGTAATTAAAGAACGCATAATTAATTAACCGTGTCAATGAATGAAGAATCAAATTAGATTAGAATTCAGAAAAAGAATAAGCTCAACGCATTTTTTTTCATGATATTTATCATATTTATAACTTTATTAATATGTTTTCACATTGACAAGCATGTTACAGGTTATTACCATATTTATTCTATTTAAATATTTTTTTAACCTCTAAAGTAGATAAGTAGTACTAATGTTTTAACGTCCCTTGAAATTGATAAGAAGGTACGTTAAGTTTTGATATCTTCACAAATCTTGTAGAAGCACTAAATTGACTCGAGAAAGTTCGTCGTCAAAGCCCACTTATTTGTCTAATAATAGTCCTAGCTTCAAAAGCTTCGCTCGCACATTAATATTCCAGTAGTCTTTCTATTGTGTATTATCAAGATTAATATTTATTTTGATCTGTTTGGATAGTTGATTTATTCTAATCCAATTATTCGTTGATATTTTTCGTCCATTTACCCTGCTCCCATGCTCCAATTGCCGACTTTGATCGTGGAGCCTTGATTACTACGTTCGCATACAGTAATCATGAATCAGATGGCTTATTTCGTAATCCCAGTAATCCCACCGATAGTTTTTATTCAAATCAAGTTGTCTTTGTACTGTTGGATACTGTACACGTGTGTATTCTTTCGTTATTGATTGATAACATCGGTGAAAAATTTGCCTGACAACATTTACAATGCAAAACTGGCACCGGGTCGCCATTTTTGAAATAATTCATATGACAGGCTATTGATTACCCAGGCGATTGATTTACTAGCATTCCACAGTGGTTTTGCCCGCGTGGACTACTAGGTTTTTGCTGTTTAGTATTTCCTATTCTCACTAAGATATGAAATGTTTTTGTATTTATTATCACAAAGGAGGATATAGACCCATAAATAGCACATTCCATCTTTCTGAGTAATAAGAAGTCAAATTACCACTGCAAAAAATTATGTAAATAAATTGGTAATATTCTTATATTTGTGATTTATGGAATATATTTAATTTTTTCATATTAAATGGAAATCAAAGCCTGGCGTCATTAACCTCCGAGGCGCCTAATCATCATATTATGATAAAAAACATGCTTAATAATGGATGTCGAAATGACGTCACTATTAGTGGGTTAAGTTGTAATGTCGTACAAATACTCATTACAATATAGAAAAGAAGCTTTCCAATAGAGGCTTATGTGCTTATGTTCCAAATTCCATTCAAGAGAAAAAAAATCCCAACCTCATTTGTTCGCGATGCATCCTGCTGACCATCATACGAGGACCTAACGCTCCACACCACCCTACTAACTGAGAGCAACATAGTAGGAGATGGGCCAAATTCCCCTTTCATAGAAAGGGCGTAATTATGTCCAGCAGCGGGCGTAATAATGCTGAAACGACGATGATGAAGGAATGGTATAAGACATACATAAAAAAAGATTAAAAAAAATAAATGCAGCTAACTGTTCGCCGTTTGTAAATCGCATTTTACGAACTACGCAGCAAAAGCACAAAAAATCATGCAGATAAAATTTTGAGTAAGTACCTAAGAATATTATTATTTTTATGTCATTATTTGGTCAGTCAAACCAATGCGTTACATTTTCAAGTGAGTTTCAATACGTCTCTGTGACTATTTCTTTAAAAGCGACATCAAAAAAGGAGGAGTTCTCATGTCGACTGTATGTTTCTTTCTGTGTGTATATTACATGATTACTTGCATTTTATTCATATTTGAGATATCATGTTTCATAGTAACATTTACTGCTTATGAGTCTTATGACCCACACAATCGACATCGAAATAGAAATGATGTTTTTTTTTCTTTCTTTTCAATATAACCGGATTCAATACCAGAACTGATTGCAAGTTTTTTTTTATCTGTAAATGCATTTTTTATTCATTATATCAATGACATGTTTCCTATATAAGAACAGATCATTTTATGTCTTATATTTCAGACTTGCCCATAATGACCCATCTAAATGACCTACCTGTACGAGTATATTTAAAAATTACAAAATGTTAACATTCGGACTGATCCGTGAACATAAATAACGATCCAACATAATATCTCAGACTGTACCTTATAAGAATAACGTTGTAATTTTAACAATAACTCACTGGACACGGACGAAAATCTCTTTGTTGTCTTACATTCAATTTTATTCCGGGATCTTAAGCATCCTAAATGAAATGCTTTCGGTTGGATTATAATTTTGGTACAAAACAAGATGAGAAAACGAGTAACGCTACTTGTTTTTTTTTACTCGCTGATAAGTCAGATTAATGTTTACTAATCAGTTTGAGCCGGGAATGGGTAGACTAAATAACTACAAATTACTGCCTTATTTTATCTTCCTCGCTATTTTTTATTTCAACGGATTTGCCTGTCTGATATTTGAGAGTAGCGATGACGTAACATTTTATCGTTCTACGTTTTAATATTTTACATCATACTAGGCTCCCCACCTACCTGCACTGGGTCAGCGTGGTGGGAGGTTGCCAAATCCTCCTTTTTAGGTAGGTTTTAGCTCAGCAATAAGAATATTGTGGCTAGGCTGATGACAAAAATAATATAAATTGTCACAATTTTTCATTTACATAGCACAACAAGTATTTTATCAATCTTTTCCTAAATATAATTTTGCATTTACGGAAACGGAAATCGACTCATCCCCTTTTTTTCAGAAGCAAGCCATAAAAGAATAGGCCTTGAGGCTCCCAATTCATTTTATTCGAAGTTTGGTTGAACGCGTATAGCTGGAAGCAATAAGAATATTTCACTAACAATTCATGGCGTAATATGCTAAGCGCTTAAAGGCCTTATTTGTAGCGATCTCGTTCTCTCTGGTACTTGGGAGCGTTAATTGCGGGCTGGCGGAAAAGCGGAGGCCAATTTGGGCCCTACAACCGCTGAAATACTGCCCTGGTCACGGCACAACAGCTTTATTAACCGGTACTCCCTAATACAAGCGCTTGCTACTACACACTAACTGCTGGCTTTCTATTTGGCCGATTCCACTAAAAGTGCCGTTGCGGTGTTTGTTCCTGGATTTAGTCGTAGATATGCTCTGTACAGTTTTTGTGCCTTTGGTTTTGGATTATATACAAAATAGATCTTTCACTCTTAAGCCGGACTGGAAGTTGACGCAATGCACATACTCGTAATGTATTCAAAAAATATTCATTACAAACATTTTTGTTATTAAGCGTTAGTAACGTTAGTAAATATAATTATGTGAAATATTTGAAGATAAAATAAATAAAAATAATAGGAAGAGCTTGACATAAACCTTAAGGGTGTATGGCTAAATATAAGAATAAAAAAAACTTGACATAGGGATATAAAAATACCCTATATACCCTATAACAAACTCTGTGACACGAGATTTTTATATAAGTATTAGATTAGCTCTAGTAATAAAAAAGAAAGGTTTTCTGGTACTAATAAATATACTTATGTACGTTACTATAGTGGATACCCGAATTGACAGATACTATTTTACCTCTAGATTAAAAACTAACCAAGTTTTATCTGGATCCAATATTCCTGGGAGACTCTCAATCCAATTATTGTCTACGCGAGTGAAGTGTTAAATTTCGGTCGAAGTCTTATCCAAAAGAAGTTTTGCTCGTAACTTTCTTGTTGTAAATATTTTTATTTCGAACACAATGTGTGATTTAGAAATGACTTTAAGAATTATCTTCATTTTGACAACAAAAAGATTAATATGATTGGCTACAGTAAATTCATAATCACATAAATACGCACGGTCATCTAAATGAGAATTTCCGAAAAAGCAACTCTCTTTTTGTATTTATTAACGAATTACACTCAAGAGAAATGATTTCGAGACACATACAGATGTTTGAAAAACACGACATCAAAAATGCTATGTTTAAGTGGAATAAATTGAGCTCAACAGATAATATACTGATTTTTAGGGTTTTGTATCTCTAAAGAAAAATGGACCCCATAAAGGATCACTGTGTTGTTCATCTGTCCAACTGTCAAGACCCTTTTCTCGTAAACACGTCAAGTTAATAAACTGAAATTTATATACAATATCTAGGTCTACGGTCTCTGTCATCATTTTAACCAAGAGATGCCCACCGTTGGACATAGGTCTCCCCCAGGGATCTCCAAACCAATTGGTCCTGCACCCTCATATCGTCGCGTCTGTCCACCTTGTGGTCGGCCTGCCAACGCTGCGTCTCCCGGTAAACCGTGCACGTCGGCCTCTACGGCAGGGTCATTAGACGGGCATAATTGCTTGCGCGAATGCCCGCCGTCGCCTGCCTAACGGCCGTCAGTCCTGCGAGATGCACTGCCACATAAGGTTTGCAATTGTTTGTGCTGTATCGGTGACTCTAGTGCTTCTACGGATCTCATAATTTCTAATGAGATCGCGTAGAGAAACCCCGAGCATAGCCCTCTTAATCGCCCTAGGAGTGACCTTGAGCCTTCTAAAGAGACGCTGCGTAGCTTCCCGAACGCTGCCCAGCCGAAGTAGCATTCTTCCATTTCCTTTTTAACGGTCTCTTTCAGCTGTGAAAATAACATAGTTGTAAGTCAATGCGATCAAACGATATGACCGTATATGTGTCATATTTTAGCAAATTTTGCGGTATAATAAGGAAACCGAACCTATAGAATCCTTTGCGTTGACCTAGAATCGTGAATAGCAAGAAGCAAAGTCTAACAGCACTGTTAAGGAAAAGGTCTGAAAACCGTAAATATGTACTTAGTTAGGGACTTATATACAAAAATAAGTTTGTACGGAACCTTCGGTATGCGAATCCAATAAGCACTTGGTCAGTTTTTTTATTATAATTAAGTTTTTTATTTAGAAGTATTTTATTATCTATTAAACATTGTTTATTTTACTAAGCTTGTATTCCTAAATTTGGGTATATTTATGTGATCCGGATTCAGTGTCCTTGAATGTATTAAGCAGACATAAAGGTGAAAAACTTAGAGGTAGACATCAAAATAATCATTAAGTAGTCTCCTGAGTTCTGCTCGTTTTATTGAAAAGGTCTCCAGTCTGAAAGCTTAGTGCTCCTAAAATCGTTCAGTCCGACCTTTTCCCAACGAAAGTTACCATTTAGACTAGAGTCAACGTTTTTCCTACGCCTTGCTTTGAATTATTGAGTAGGTTTAGAATGTACCGTAATATGTTAGTCTAAAAGAGGAGACAATTTAAGTTACATAAAAAATTGTGGTTGTTATTATAAGGAAAATGTTTATATTGTCCATTGAGAACTGTGCGAAAAGGAAATAGAATCTTTATTGTGGTTTTATTGACTTTGTCTATACCTACTATATAAAGCTCGATACATTTGGATGAAACGGCTTGACCGATCTTTATGTAATTTTTTGTGTATGTTCGGTAGGTCTGAGAATAGGTCGTAAACTATTTTTTATTATGGCGAAACATAGTTCGCGGACACAGCTAGCGTTTTGACCATACAACAATGCGTTACATGAAAGTTGCCGGCTTGTTCTACAAGGAAAATTCCGATATCAAATAATGTTGGTATTACCTAAATCAAGGTACAATAATCTGGGTCCAATTCTGTTATTACTTGAAACACAATCCGACGTAGGCCTGAGGCTTCGGGACGAGACATTATCCGTATCATGGGGGCGATTCTTTTCCCTCTCACGTCTAAATTAAAGGCCATTTATTTCGTCGCCACTCTTGCTCGGGCCAACGTTCAGTCGATAAAGTGTTTATTATCACAACATCTGTTTTGTCTATTACATCGGCGTAGCATACTTACGGAAGGGGAATTTAATATTGTCGGTTATTTTCAGCCAAGAGATTTCTTTAAGATTTTTCTTGCGACGTGCTGCGAGCGCCGAGGAAAATGTTCATCGTATCTTTTTAGCACCGCAGAATTATTTCTCGTTTAAGTTCAACGTTAGAATTTTAAAAACAAATTTCGGTTCGCCTCAGAGTTTCATATGAAAAACATGTAAAAGCGGATGGCTATTGACGTACGGCAGCGCTCTCCTGAGATACAGAGGCGAGGTGGCCTATGCATACATTTACTTACAGATGTTGCCACCGCCTGAAATATATTACGAGATTTCGTAATTTTCGTGGTTCTCTTAGCGTTTAGCATAACCGGGGCCACATGCGATTGTGGCTGTTCTCCGCCGCTGGGGCGTCATAAAACGCGTCGCTCACACAAAATTGCTCTCAAACCTAGGAAAAATTCAAATGCTCACAATATTGTTGCAAAACCGCTCACGCTGATTTCACTCGTACACTATACTACATCTAGGTAGGATCGAAGTTGATTGAAATTGAGTCCATTGATGTAACTTGATGACTCGAGTAAGCGTCGTAACTAATGGTCGCCATCAGTACAAGTTGATGGAACACTCACTTCATTCAGGTATGCTATATAGGCATATTGATATATAAGCTATCATAGGTATCACTGGTCTGTTTTTTGTCATAACTATCTTACTTGATACACCGAGAAATGTATGTGCTTATAAATGTACATAAGTGGTACCTCGCGCACGCTTTTATGCTTGCAGAATCACACTGTATTATCACAGGATTAGATCTGAGCGAATAAACCGCCACACCAAACCTTCATATGAAATACGGAGCTTCATATAGATAATGCAAATACTTATCAATCTCTATATTTATGTTTAGGCTTAGCTATTCAGTTTCAGCCGCGTGTTTATGCAGCGACGAGCACGGTTCACTGGATTCTTCGACGACAAAATGCACTCACGTCTCCTCCGTACACTCGACGAATGCGCAAATAATATTGATTGTAGATTTAACAGGATTGAACTAGTCTACGGAATTGCCTGCTGACAGTCTGTACCAATTTGCTTTACTTGGTAACAAATAAATATCTGAAAGTGTAGACTGTAGGTACCCAAACTGAGTCACATACTTTCTGAAGCTTTTTTGGGCAACTCAAATATACACTTATATTGATGATACCAGACACTGGAAACAAAAAAAAATTAAGAACAGAACAATTGCAATAAAAATGGTTTTCTATCTGAAGTCAAAAACTTACCGCTGGCGAGACGCACCCACAATAAATTACTTAAGCCGAATAAGAAGAGACTCCTCTACACAGTATCTACAAGCGTTTTTTCCACATTCTTGCGAAAGAATACTATTTACAGTTTAGAGTTGAAATGATTATGACATTTTGAGTAACAAATCTCAACGTGCAATAAGCGTTAACAAAAATCGATAGTTAGTCGCACTTTGCACTAAATTGTTTTGTGTATTAATAAGTTACTTTTTTCCAAAGTCACAATTATGCGTATTCCTAAATCTCAAAATGGCTTGACCGATTGGAATATTTATATTTTTTCTTTACTCACTTTAATACAGGGGTGGTTGAAAAATAAAAATAATGGGGAAAATCTTAAAAAAGAAGTAATAAATAGTATAAATCAATAATGGTAATTTTGTATGGAAAATTACGCTACACTTCACGATTGTTTATTTAGACCTGTCGTCTGTCAAGGTGATATGAAGCTCACGGGGTCAGCTCGCTTAAGATAAAGATTACAATAATGACGCACTCTCACGTCTACAACACGCACGCTCACGTGTACCAAATCTCATCAATGACACTCCTTCACGTCAACAACACGCACGCTCATGTGTACCAAATCTCATCAATGACGCATTCTCACGTAAACGACACGCACGCTCACGTATGCCAAATCTCACGAATCACGCACTCTCACGTCAATAACACGCATCCTCACGTTTACCAAATCTCATTAATGACGCACTCTCACGTCAACCACAAGCACGCTCACGTGTGCCAAATTTCATCAATCACGCACTCTTACATCAATAAAACGCATGCTCACGTGTACCAAATCTCATCAAGGACGCTCTCTCACGTCAACGAAATAAATTAGCTGTTCCATACAAATTTTGAACATCCTCTGAACCTAAATATGTTTTACAGCTGATTTTTCTTTTGCGATTCCAAGATTGATCCCATAATTTGCTTGTCTGAACAAGCACACAAAATTTGGCTCCTGCTTGAAAGGTTATCCTGTAAAGAGATCGTAACTATGCTTTCATTTTACTTTACGCTCAAAAACATAATATGATTTTAGATTAGGATAAGACGAGAAACATTTTCTCTCTAAACAAGAGCTGAAATTCAAAATAAATTTGTATATGCAAATAAGAGTTGTTCAGCGTTAGTACAAGCGCTGAGTTCATAACAGGCTAGACTTGTTTTTGGGTGAGATATAAGCTCTTTCTTCTAACACAACATCACAAGTCTTGGCAAATGTTTTACTTCGACGTAGAATTACTGCGATAATGCTGAAATAAAATAAGGCCTATAATTAAGAATAAACTTTTCATTACTCATACTCTGAAAGTAAGTCTGAAGTTGCCTGAGGAGCGGATTGAAAGTAATACTTTTCAGCCCTAGGGAGAATCACTTTCAACTGACAGTTGCTGTCAAATTTTAAAAAAGAAACTAGTTCTTTTTTCACATTTTTATTGAACCATGTTCCGACTTTCTATACAGCCACTGAATTACAGCGCGGTGTAAAATTGAAATAACATAATGTTAAGTATTTAAAGAATATATTTTTTAAATTACTTTATTACAATTTATTTTCAACTATTTCTTTAAAATAACATAGATTGGGGCAAAAAAAAAACCTTTTTTTAAATTATGAAAATGAACAATAATGGCTAATTAGCTGGCCGGCCACAAAAAAAACAAAATAAGCGGGAAAGCGGCAATGCGATTTTCAAAAAAAAAAAAAAAAAAAAAAAAAAAAAAAAAAAAAAAAACACAATGAGTTCATCTGATTCAGGTATGGAGTTAACGCCTGATTTTATAAGAGAAAGCAGAAGTTGTTGATTTATGTAAAATAAAATTTACACGTTTTTTCTTTAGCTAATTCATTGTTTTATTTTTACTTTCCTTCTATTCGTAATGAAAAGCACAGTGTTTACCTCGGGTTAAAGACTTATTTAGTCCCTCGAACTATTGGTGCCCTCGCTCGGCGCCAAACACCGTCTCGGGACTAAATAAGTTACTTTCACCCCTGGGGTAACAATGTACTATTGTATCACACTAATCTAAACGCCATCACTGCTTTAATCACCAATGTAAAGCACGGGTTTCGCCTCTATCGTGAAGAAGTATTTATTTATTTACTATATTGCTGCTCTATTACTCTGGTTAGAGGCGTAAGTGTAGGTTTTGCTCCATCTCTTCTCTTCTTTAGTCGGCTCTTACGACATCCGCGGTATGAAAGGAAGTGGTGCCACATGTTTTCCTAATCCATCACGCCACGTAAGATTGGGGGGTATGAATCTGTACTATTATTATAGTATTTTTGGTTGCAGTGCATGAACTCAAAAGCTACTGGGTTGATTTTAAACATTCTTTCACTCATTGAATGCTGTACTAACACTATATAACACAGGCTATAGAATAATTCTTTCTGCGGGAAAATATAAAATTCCCACGGGAATAACGAAAATAACGCTGCGATCGAGATAAAAAGACAATAAAAATAAATCCATTAATCCAATAAACAACATTAAAATCACTCGAACCTGGGTCTTCAGAGTACCATGTTGATGCTAATTATAAGGCCATCGAGGACTACGAGCTAAGGTAGACCTTATATTTACTATAAATAACTACTTATTGAAGCATATTTTATTTTTGTTCTTGAATTGATATCATGAGACCAGTGCTTACCCGTGGTACAACGATGAATTAAAATAGATAAAAAAGTAACTGAAAACCAACAATAAATTAGTCAGTTAAAATACTTTTCAAGGTAAAAATATAACAATAAATTCAAATAAAGCGATATTGCATAAAGCATACCCACAAGACGCAAAATACTTTTCGCAAAATTTATTAGATCCCCTTTTGTGAAGAAATATAATATCCACCTGCCCAAATTCATATCAGATATAAGTATCAGCGACATAACAATAAAATGATGTTGATAATTTATAATACAATATTGGTGTCAGAGTAAAAGATATTAATGAGATATTTTATTACAGTACCTAATATTGTTTTTGACATTACTTTGTTATTATAAGAAAAAAACGCTTCTTTCTTATTTGTTGGTTATTTGTTGGTTTATTTTATATTTAACATTCTCACATATGTATTTTACAATACATAGATGCAAAGCTTCAAACTACACACACCGGTATAATTAGCGGAACATTAAAAAAATATGCAGAGTATAGAAATAATAGCGTGTGTATTAAAACAAATAATAAATAATGAGTCATGATCATGAAGTAACAAACTCAAAAAATAAAAAAAATCAATGAATTTTACTAAAAATACTTAATCAAAACATAACAAAAACACTTTTTTCTATTTTGTAGGAACATAAACAATGATGTAAATCAAAGATTACTAATATTACAACGTTAAATACTCGTAAATGTACGCCTAATAAGGTACCTATGTTTCTCCCTCGTGCTCTAACTAACGTTTCCATCTTTCTGGGTATATTGCGAATTATATTATTTATTGTATCTTGGGATTAGTACTACCACTATTCAAGTAATGCATTTTGCAGTTCTCTCAGGTTCTTGGGGGATGGAATTGTAGATTATACGCTTCTCTTTTACAAGTTCCAAACATGCTCTATAGGAGTCATATCCGGGGATCTAGCTAGCCACTGCGTCATACACACATGGTTTAGATATGTTTGGACTGAGCGAGCACTAACTCCGTACGAGCTCCGAAAATTATTCCTCCCCACACTATAACTGAGCCAACCCCATATACCACCGTATTTTAAAAATTAGTTTGAATGTATCGTTCTCCATTGATCTGATTTAAGAGCACTCTGAACTCATCAGTGAGAAGTACCCGCCCTCATTGGTCTACGTCTCAAAGACGATGTTCGCGTGCAAAGTTTAACCGATGTACACGATGGTGTCTCTCAAGTTGATGCTTTCGCCGATATATACGAACCTATGCCCACTTCTTCAAATCCTCAGCGAACTGTACGCTCGCTCAGTCACACTTCTCGCCAGACTTCAAGCTCATTTAAAGCCTGCGCTTACGTAGTAAGTATTATCTAATCTGTGCCTACGCAGCCGTTACCGCGTGTTCCTGCGAGCTCGAAGAGCCCCGCCATACTTTGCTGCTCGCGCTGCTTATCGCTTTGTTCCTCTGCCTCTGCCGCGACGTTGCCCTCTCTCACACTGCTCTGCTCGCGCAATTAATCGCACTTGGTTATTTGCCTTTGCTTTACAATAAACGTCGACACTGGTTACGCTATTTTTTTAACGTTGAATATGAGGCTTTATTAATATAACATTACAGTGGGTTTTACATTTTATCAAAATTATTGATAAAATGTAGAACACTACTAAATAAATATAATAAAAACAATGTTACGCTAATTTATATGATATTAATAACAATGTCATACAAAGAATATAAATCGTCGTTGTCATCCGCATCAACGGAGACGGCAGGATGACATCTATTAATCGCCATATAGAACGAAGAAATACAAGTTACTACATTAGGGGGTTTAAAAATAATTCCCGTCATTTAATTTTTATGTACGTGAGCGCTCGATGCGGACTGCATTCGTGCGATTATGTGGCCAGGTACTTGCGCTCATACTCCCGGTCTTTTAACTCGCGTCCAAAAACCGACAAAATAGAGAGCAGTGGGCATGGCGAAGTGCACGACATGCAGCTTGACGAGTAATGTTGCCACACTACGTCTCACGTCTCTACCTCCTTTCTTCGCTACTTCCCGTACCACTCGTCGAGTGTGTGGCAAGCCTAGTAGATGTAGATGTTCATACCAGTCAATACCACAACAGAATTTGCTGTAGTTGCTTAACGACCAGCATAAAAAAAACGAATCCAACTTTTGAAACTGTACCTACTGTATTGCTAGCTACTGTAGCATTTCACTTCGTTGCCAAAATAAACATAATTATTTCACCTCGCAATCAGGAAGGCAAACACTCCAAATGGGGGCTGTTAAATAAAAAATATATCGGGCGCGCTCGAGTTACTTGTCGTGGAGCGTCAAAGCTAGTTCAAAGGTGCCCCTATTTAAAGGCGATCCGTTGGAACCGAACGGACTACTATCTACGCCCGAATTGTACATTAAATTAATTTAATTTAATGTAAGAATTGTACATTAAATTAATTTAATTTAATGTACAATCGTTTGCGCTAGAGTGGGTATTATTAAACAGTCTTATTTAGCTTGCCCTGTTTGCTGTTGTTGTTGGGTTAAATTTAGTAAAGAAAATTTTAACCCTTTATTTTGATGGCAATACAATCATGTAAATCCAAGATGGCCACCACTACAAAATGGCGGATTATTTTTTCAACTCTTCCAATATAATATTAAATAAAAGGGCTTGACTAGTAGAATACAGTACATTATAAAATACTGAAAACTTGAAAATAATGGAGGTATTTTTTTAGGTAAGACGATTTTATTGATAAGAAATGATGGTGTATGTAGATAATGTACCTACTAAAAACTGAAAAATAATATGGTAGGTCCTATAGGCACCAATTATCACACCACTCTCTTAACCAATCTAGAGTCATCCTTATCAATAGAAAAAAAGAAAGAAAGAAATAATTTTATTGACATACACACAACACAACTTTTTTGTACATATTTAAATTAAACAGTAATAGGTAGTTAGTGTAGTCAACAAGGACCATACCTCAGCAAAAAGCTTCTGCGACACCTAAGGTAGTCACAGAAGCGCTGGTATTATGGTAAGGCCTTGGGTGTGTGTGACGTAAACATACTTATTCTAATACTAACACATAGGTATGATACACACTACAAAAAATATCAAGAAGAAATTCGTTTCGTTCCGTGCATTTGCACTCGCCGTGCAAGATAAAAATAAATGAAATATAATAAAAAAAAACATTTAACAAAAAAACAAACCAGGTACAAATATAATCTATGTTATGTGTGCTTACATAGTTATTCATCTGTGGTGCTAACGTAACGAACGATAAACTATAATATTGTAGATACATAATAAGTCGTCTGCGATAAACAAAAAAACAAAAATAAACGAAACAAACATGATTGTGAAGTGTATTAAAAAAAAAAATATGCCACGTAAAGCCTTTTCTAGGATTAAATATATGTACAATGAATCGAAATGTCTATTTGTCAAGTGTCAATGGTTTTTTTGCATTTTTGTCACGAATCGCTGTCGATGTCAGTCTCTACGTCTTCACTCCGTGCTGCAACACGTGTTGATTGACAGGGTGATTATCAATAAAACCGTTTAACTTTTTTTACCTCTTTTATATTTTATTAACGAATGATTAGCGTGTTTAACTTTCAACGGCGTATAAAATAACAAATTTCACTAAAAAAACTATTTCTTACATAATTATACAATACAACTACTCAACTATTACTTTGTACTTTGTTTATTTTTGATATAATAAACATGTGAACGCCACACGCAGTGGTATAAGTCGAGTTACGTCACAAACTTTACTATCTGAGAGTAAAGCATCTACTACGTGAGCACTTATCCGAAATTAGGGGTTCGGTGTGAATGAAGATCGATCTACGTCATTGGTGGAAGGTTTGCGTACGGCTAAGCCCGTAAAATACTGGTTAAGCTTTACTCCTTTTGAGATCACTCATTGCGTGCACACGACACACTTAATTATTAATCACTTCCTGAAATCTTAATTTGTGGACATTTAGAAATGGAAGGATAATTTTATGCCAGCAGCTAATAATGCGCTTTCATGTCACTTCGGTTCAGTAACATCAAATAAATTTAAATAGAATTATTTGAATAATTATATTTAAATCAATGCGTTCATTTCAACATGTATACAAATATGTATTTTACTTTGTTCGGCTAAACGAATTTGAGAGTTAAATTTTATTGTCATATTTTTTCGGACAAAATAATAATTTTGGTAAAAACACACAAACAATTGTGAGCTAAAAGGTCAAAGCTGCAAATGGTAAATTCATTCAAGTCAGTAATTCATTTGTTGTTGTTGCTCCAAATTAAAGCTATTTTTCCGTTATGCCTCTAAGCCCTCCGAGATCTCGGGAGCTTAAAATAAAACAAGGGAGATAGGGCCTGATACGGAATCGATAGAATTTTTTGCTAAGTGAGAATAAGAAATAAAGTATCACTCTTAACCACCACCTACCATACATCACACAGATTCTGTTCAATCCAATAATTGTAAATATTTTTGTGCCCGAGTCTGAATGTTATTATTATTTAGAGAATATATTAAATCACTTTAAAATAATAAGTGCAAAGCTATTAATTATTATTAGTGCTATAATTAAAAGAGCTCAAATTCCGTTTAGACCTATCAACCTGTTCCTTTCTGTACCTTTTGTTCATTTCGAACTCGAATGATAGTTGCATAAAGATTTTCAGGTAGTTAACGTGAACACATTGAAAAACTCATGCAGCGATGTTGACTATGATGTTGGGATAGATACTTACTGGCTGAAATTTATAACTCTGATCCTAAAAACGACAATCTAAGTGCAAAATTAATAAATGAAGTTTTAAAGAGTTTATTTAAATTGTACTCGTAAATGTCCATTCTTCCGATAACTTGAGAATTCTGACGGATTGCTTTGTTGTGTACCTATAGTATACCCAAGGACATCATTTTGAAAGCAGGTTCATAATAAAACGAGCTAAACTTCTGATGAGGTTACACATTCATCGCCTTAAATCCAATGTAAAATTGCTCTTCAGTCAGAAATATACAAATCGGCACAATGCACCGCAAAAACCAGATGACTCCAGAAGCAGTTAGTTGCATTAGTAGTGGTACTGTAAAAAGGTTTAAGCATTGTAAAAACTTATTAACCTGCAGATACGCAAAAGAAAACCTAAAACGTTGTTTCGAATTCAGATTTGTTTCGAATTCCTTTGTTCAAACAAGTTGCGTATTTCAAGATCGATCTCATACTTGAGATGCAATTATTAATAACATGACCTGCGTGTGTAGCCAAACAAAACCAAATGGTGGGTAACCAAACAAAGGGCTCCTGTCTGTGGATTTAACAGTGCTTAGGTTCAGTGGTGAATTTGACCACATATTCGATTTATCTCTGTGGGCTCGGAGAATGCAGCATGGCTCAGTATTCCCAGTGCTCGCTATCTGAATGCTTAAGAACCGCTGCGGCGATCGGACGACGAGGAAATACGTATTAACTACACCAGTAAAGAGAAATAATAATATATCAATGCCTACTAACTATAGGTGAATAAAAATTGATATTATAATGAATGAATTAAATATAAATAATAATAATAAGTTGAGCCCAACTAAGTATGCCACTTTTCCAGCTATGAGTAGAGAAGTGTTGATTTTTGAAACGTGTCATTCATATTTTTTCCTGTTTATTCCTCTAAAAATATTCTAATAAGTCGCAATCACTAAGAAAACTCTTTTTACCAAAATAATAAGCTAAATACTTTTCTTAGCAAAGTCTATCGTTTCCAATATTGCTCTCGAAAAGAAAAGCTCTCTACAATAGCTCATCGAGCTCCCCTAATACTGCAATTAGAAGGAGAATAGTAGTGAAAGGATTTGTCCTTCGCTAATGAAGGGAAACTAAATTCTACTCCGGATCTTATTTAAGGAAAACGCTGGAATGTTTTGTGATTCGCTTTGCTTCTCTACTTGGATTTAAACGTTCTGTATTTTCACGTTATCGTTTGATTGTTTGCACAACAATTCTGTTTATATTTAGAAAGGCAGCTAATAAATTTGCTTTTCAGATTATAAATTGGCAAGGAAGATTCTGTTTGGCTTATTCAAGTTACGAAATTATTTCGCTTAAATATAAGGCTCACTATACACTGATTAAATCACGAAACATTGAAAGTACTCGATCTAGAAGAGAAAATTTTGGCACGGAGAAATATTTTAAGATTTTAATAGTGGAAGTGTTTCTTAAAAATGCTTCTAAGCTGATATGTCTATCAGCTTTGAAGCATTTTTAAGAAACACTTCCACTATTAAAATCTTAGAATGGGAAAATACGTCTGCAACTTTTTATTTTACATCAAGATACGGTATGCAGTAAATTGATTACCTACTTTGCTAATTAAAAATGCTAATATGTTTAAAATTTTCTAAAACTAGACTAATTGGGTTGCTAAAATTGTAATCCAAATGTTTAAGGTTGTAACAGTAAAACTCGTGAAGTTTACCTATGAAATTGATAATTTATTATGAATTATAGAATTTACAAAAGTTATATCTATTGCTAATGTTCTGCGTCATCCAGCGATTAGGCAGGAAAATTAGGTAGGTTCAATTTTTCGAGAAACAGGTTTACCGCCAAATTCGACTCGGTTAGGCAGCGTTCGATAAGCTAGGCAATATTTTCTCTTATCCAAATTCTTCAGTGCCTGAAAACAAAAGTCTCTAAATTTACGGTTCCGTAGAAATATTGCTTATAGTCATAATCACGTGCGTGTGGATTCCTTTAAAACGTATAGAACGGCAATGTTTGGCATTGACATTACGATACCACGTGACTACGCCATTCCCATGCATTGCCGTTCTACAAGCGTGTATGTAATTGGCTAGTGGCGCAGGAATGGAAAAAACCGGCCAAGTGCGAGTCGGACTCGCGCACCGAGGGTTCCGTACAAACCTGTAGGTATATAAGTAAAAGTTCACCCATATATTATTATTGTATGATTTAACTAAAAATTTACGGTTTTCGCAATTTTTCCTTTATCTGTGCTATAAGACGTACCAAATTTCAAGATTCTGAGTTCCCGGGAAGTACCCTGTAGATTTTGATTCCCTTGCGAGTGTCGAAAATTTGCGGCATAAACGGCTGTATCTTTTGATTGCGTTGGCTTAGAAGTTTGATTTTGTCACAGCTCTAAGGGACAGTAGACCTAAGTATTTGATATAAATTCCAGCTTGATACCTCTACGCGTTCGTGAGAAAAGGTGTCTTAACATACAGACATACGGACGGACGGACGGACAACAAAGTGATCCTATAAGGGTTCCAACCTAAAAATGGAACAGCGTTTGTAAATTATTATCATATTTAATATCAATTAGTATTAAGATGGAAATATCAATTAAGTAAATCATGACCTCGTAGTCATATGATCAAATAATGACTTTGATTTTGATTATAATTACAAGAGACCATATTAAAATCGCAAGCATCAAGAAATCACGTGCGTACATCAAGTATCAACAACATTCGACAATTGTAGCCTACCAATTTCCAGAAAATTTACCATCAAACAATTTTACCAAAGCTGCGCGAAACATATTCTAAAACCTAAATGTACGATTTGTTTCTAGCAGCAGGAAGTAATTAACAAATGTAGAGGAAAGTAAATCGTTTCAGTCTTCCGTTGCCTTACGGACGACTGGTGATTAATACAACGTGACTCACCCCGAAAGAGTCACGCACTAACGAATCTCAAGCGTTTATGTTAAACTGGAGCCGGGTATTTGTCAAATGCTCTGCGTTAGTCCGTGTACACCATTTTACGTTATAGGCAAATACTGTAAATAAGGCACATTAATTTTGTGGATGGGGCAACGGTATAGAACAGCTTCCGGGTGGTGCAAATGTGAAATAGGTTAACCGGACACTCATACCTCGGCCACTGTCTGTAAAATGTCACACGTCGGGAGAACATTTCACTGTGAATAGGATGCTGTCACGCTGTCACCTCCTTTTGCAAAGATTTCATGTCGCAGAAAGATACTGTGGAGCTAGAGCGGCACCCCTCCGAAACAGATGGTTGGGATACGTTGAAATTACAACCCATGTACACAAAGCTACCCTGACCGAGAATTTCCTACGATGTCCAGGTAATACTCCCTTTGACGTTATTAACGGCCAATAGTCCTATAGACCTATTAGCTAACTTCAGTTGTCAAATCAAAACTGTCATTTTGAAATAAACCTCATATTAATTACTTAATTTTTGAGTTTTGTTATGACGGCGTTCATTGACATAGTAATTAATAAAAAGTGTAGGTATTTCATAAAAGCAGGTCTGAGTTGTGAACTGAACTTAGCGAAGAGGTTGGCCAGCTTATCTGATCAGGAGTGGTTCGAGGAAATTGAAACCGGTGCAGAGACAGGTGCATGGGAGAAGGGTCCCTCAAGTCATGCCAGTTCAACGTCGCCACCTGCAGATAAGTGCATAATTAGCACCTCGCCATAAAAATAAAAGGGGACGATTGCTTTTAAAAGTTATATTCTAAAGGATATTAGATTTCGTGCATTTAACCTCTTCGTGATTTAAACAATGTTCTAAAGAACTAATCTTTTCACCTGTTACGAAATGAGAATATAAGTCAATCAGAGATACAATCACCAGCCTCTTTGCATAGATATTACGTTGTTGCTGCAAAAACGGCAATTCTTAATTAAATTTTGAAGCTATTTATTTGCTTATTCAATAATGCAAACGACAAAAAGGATGCGAAAAGACAGGCATTATTAACCTATTTCAGAAAGTGGAGAAAAGATGGCTGGGTGATTAATTAACAGCGACTGGCCGCAAGCGAGCTCCTCCACCAAGGAAAACTTAATTACTTTTCTCCGCTGAATCATAAAGTTGAATAATTCATACACTAGCTGCTGGAATAGTCTTGAGAGTGTGACATAGCCAATCTTGTACTGAATCTCAATTTGCTATTGAAATGGAGTGAATACTGGTGTCGCCTTCTGCACATAGTGCGCTGTGTAAGGGACTTATTTTGTACTATTTTCTGAACATAAAGCAAAAATGTAACAATGTTTAGAGTAGAAAATAACATAGAGACATTTTTTAAGATGTTATAGTTACAACTGAAGAAAATGAATTTGCTTAAATTTTTTTGTTATGACGTATACACACGTCAAAGAAAATTATTTTTGACGATGCTGATCATCGACTGTAGCCATCTGAATTGCTAGTATTGCTACCCACTAGAAGGGGGATACGTTGGTGGGGACTAGTGGAACAGCCGATTCAGCCAATAAAATACTGCGAGTCATCTTCTTTGTTCTAAGATGTATTGCGACACCAGAACATAGCCATAATTAAAGCTCCAGGCTGAAATTGAATTGCTGCTTGCATTATCATAGTGGAGAGAAGTTTGGGGATTAGTTCAATGCAACGCTATGTTCCGAGGGAATTAGCGTTGTAAGACCGCTGTGAGTCACGCCGCGACTCTTTCGGTATCCAGGTAGTACGAGTATTATGGAGAAGCTTTACATTTCAAAGCGGAGCGCGCATTACGATGAACGCGGGCTGGATTCAGACAGTGATCCACGACGCGAGTTATCTACTCTGGCTTCGCTATCAGCGTTTTATTTTCAATAATATTCTTGATTTCCTTTTCTTCCGTTTGCGTTTTGCATTTACCATTCTTACATTCTTACATCTTACAGTAGCACCATTTTATTAATAATAGTTGTCTACGCCATAGCATTTTTCGGTCATTCATCAATAATTCATCTAATTCTATCATTATATGCAAAATCTCATTCATTCACTCTCAAAAACTGCCATTCTTCAAAATTCTAATTCATCAACCACCATTGTAATTAGCTCGCATTAAACTATTCTAAATGCTACATTTTCTGCTTCTTTTGTTCTTCGTGAACAATAGTTCCTTACGTGCCCTGAAGTTATAGCAGCTATTCTGCTGGTGTCCCCATTCCCGGCTAAGCCGCCCTCCGTTGACGCATCAAAGGAAATCAAGAGCACCAAGAGCATGCTCTAATGACATTCAAACATGACAGACAGCAAAGTATCACTTTTCAGTTTAATCCATAATGCACGCTTACTTCGGACCTTATGGGATTTAGCTGTTAAATCTGTAAATATCACTTGTGACGAATTCTATCTCTTTCTCATTTAAATTACAAAGAAACGTCGACCTGCTCGGTGCATATTAAAGACATTTTTAATTCGCTCCCACTTACACCCTTATCCAGCGACTCGTTGCCTGGTCTCATCCTTATTGGACGGCAACTCACATCTGTTCCGAACGCTGAACTCACGTCGATGCAAACGTAACATGGTTGCAACGAAATGAAAGAGTGGAGCTGTCACTGTCATTATCTTCAAAGAATTAAAACAGCATACATCTTAAACGTTCGACGTGCCTTTCTACCGAAATTTGAATCTAAAATTTGTAATCAATTACTTTGGACATAAAGTTTTTTTTTGTTGCTATCCGAGGCATTTCATTGTGAAAGTAACAACCTATACCTAATAATCTCCACGCCCGATGGAGGCCTAGTTCAGGATCAGGCTGGCCAATTCACCGAACGCAGAAGACGGACCATCAGTATAAACAAACTGGGACTTCCCCTAAGGACAAGTCACTAGGTTAACTCGTTTGTGAACCCACAGACAGGCGACTAGGTCAAGGCTTTAATATCTTCCAGTCAGATATCAGTCGTACCGGGCTAACCCCTTTCCAGCTAGTACGGGTAGTTGGAGAGCGCATATATATGAAGGCGCTTCTCCTTCCGCTTATCCGTAACGTGCAAAAATGTTATCTCGCAGAAGAAGGCGACAGCCCTTTATACCATTGCACTGGTCGCCATCTTTGTGACGACGTCGGCTAGTTGGTATCGCCATAAGCACCGCAGTGATGATAATGAGGCGTTTCTTCCCTACGTGCGTCATGGTGCAGATAATGACTAAACAGTCTGGACACACCTGGATCAAAGGAGAAAAGAGGCTGTTTTATCGGCACCCAAACCAATTTTTTTTTGCTTCGAAGTATATGTACCCTTGTTATTTTAAGAATAAAAAAGACGTACAAACTGCCCTTTAAATCTGATGTTGTTGCCTACCTTCTTTTAGGCAGTCACGATCTCTAATACCGCTTTTTGTAGTATGGCCACCACGCAAAAAAAAGACAAGTTTCACTCTCATGCACAACAGAAGTCAGAAGCAAAAGATACCTTCGATTCCAAATCCAAAACAGCTGAAGCCTAATTAACAAAGTTGTTTCGCCATACCGAAATAGTTCCACTCTAATCAGGTAACGAAATCGATTCTGTTCCTAGTTTTAGCTGGGCTGCTGGCATCTCGAGCTCATTGTAGCATTAAATATTAAAAGCAAGATTCGCTTCCTTAACTATTTATTTGTGGCCGACAAAATTGTTACTTTAAAAAAATCCATTAATTTTCCGCAAGTACTTCAGCTTATCATTAGTATTTCCACTTAAAATATGGTTGGTACCATAATATTTTATAACCGGAACATGGCAATGGTTTATGATTGCATATTGCCGCCTAATCGTTACGATGGGACGGACACTAATAAAATCGAACCAGTAATAGTGCAGGCATTTCTCTAATCGAAAACATACAAAGTAATGTAAATCTGCTTATACGTTACAGTTATTAAATAAAATTTTGACGACACGGTTAGCGCAGAAGTCGAGTGATCGCCTACTGTGCAACGGGTCGCGGGTTCGATTCCCGCACGGGACAGATATTTTGTATGGCCTACAGAAATTTGTTCCGGTCTGGGCGTATGTGCATGTGATATTCTATGTTTGTAGCTGCACCCACGACACAGGAGAAAATCCTAGTGTGGGGCGACGTTTTATAAAATAAATAAAAAGCTTAAACCTGACTACTGAAAAATCACACTGTCGCTATCGAAGCAAAAAAAATCATTTAATATTTCGCCGAGGGTAAAAATTACAAGAAAACTGATTATTTTGATCACTTTTGACAATGAGCTTTTCTATCACTAGACTTCGTGCTTTGTTAGCCAGATAATTTTTGAAATGAATTTAATACCATTTTTTATCTATAATGTCTAACCATTAGTTAAACTTTTATTACATACTTATTTTAAAATAATATTGGAAAACCAATAATATTGGTATGCTTTTTGAGGGGTTTTGTCCCATCCCAAGTGGATAATTGATTGGTGAAAATTATTTTAATACTAGCTTTTATACTAGCTTAGCTTAGGGATTGGGCGGGGCATGTCGAGCGAATGCATCCAGATAGGTGGGCTCCAGTAGTCACGCAATGGCAACCCCGAGACGGATGTCGACGTCGGGACAGGCCCAGAAAGCGTTGGCGTGACGACCTGGATGCTTTTCTTCCACAATGGCCGGAGAGTGCTAGGGATCGTGATCTGTGGAGTGGGTTAAGGGAGACCTTTGCCCAGCAGTGGGACAATATAGGTTAAATAAAAAAAAAAAAAAAAACTAGCTTTCAACCCAGAGCTTCGCCCACTGTTTGGCGCCCACGCCTGCGGTATTTTCGTTTTTCCAGTGGATATACTTTATTTTGTGTTATTAAAACTAAAACTTTTGAAGTAGTTTTAATGTGACATTCAACCAAAAAACAAACAAACGCTTAATATGTATCACGGTATTTGGATTACGATCCATGATCGCGATATTTATTGATCGTGTATATTGATGGATCGCGATCCGTCAATTTCATTCCGGGTCATGATATTTAATGTTGGATTGACGTGATATTTATTGAACATGTAGCATACGCCATAGGAAGAGGCTCTGACACTCTCCAACAAGCCACTCTGCTCAACGTTGTGGCGGTGTGGCAGACGGCCCAATACCCCCATTCCTGGGAGAGTCTCTGCCAAGCATTGAGCGTTGTGGCTGAGATAATGATGATGACGAAAAAATCTGTAGACGGTGTAATCTACGCGGGGCCAAAGAAAAATCAAATCAAGTTATAATCTGCGATCTATAATATTTCCTACATATATATTATGTAGAGATATTTTATACATGTAGCCGCCAATAAAAGCTTGCCATTCTCTCAAAGCAATTCTATTTGAAAACGAATTCCATATTGGAACTTGGAATACTTGCACAATAAATAGGAAACATGGCAAGTTGTTAGCTCAAACTCTGAGGAATGTAGCCAGTTAACCGCTTTTGGTAGAATCCCTGGAGATCCAGCAACACGTTCCGTTCACTCAGCACTTGAGCTCTCCAATACTTGGAGACAATTCCGTTGTTCGTTTTCCGGGCTCAAGAGTTCGCGATATAGCTGACATATACTTAATTTCGATTCGAAGGCCGGAGTCTGTTTGGAGGAACATCGAGAAAATTGACTCGACAATATTCTTACGGGATGTTCACCTTGCTCCCTCGCGGCGGCGTGTTTCGGAATAATTTCGATATATTATCAACCCACCGGGGGAGGTGCGAAGTTGGATAATTAAATTTGGCATTTCCTCGCTCATACAAAATAAACATCAATCGAACGATTTGGAATTCAAAAGTGGAAATGTTTCTTCCTATTCATATTATCGGTTTGGTTTGGCCCTAAAAAATTAAAGGGCAGGCTTACCGCAAGCGTGAATAAACTTTTAAAGAAGATTTCAGATTCAACCATTATCAAAAATATTATGCAATGTTGCTGTCAAACTCAGATAATTTTATTCAATCAATTCTTCAAAGAATGTAACAGTGCACACTGTTCACGCTCGAGGAAGAGCGAGTAGCAATACTGCATTGTGGTCTGTGCAGTGACAGCTTTTTTGGCGGCCGGCCGCATGTGACATGTCAGTTGAGTCGAGTCGAAATGTCATGACATGCTTAGAGGTTATGGCAGGCCGGAATAAAATATAATATACAATATTCAAGCAAATAGTGGTTTGCGCGGCGCACCTAATATCGGGGTGCGAAAGCCCGCTTTGTGTTGTGCGAAATCGCGTGTGTGAGTCGTGGTGGCCTATTAGGCATTTGTAGTGCTCCGGTCTCCACCGGTGGATCCACTGCAGATCTTCAGGAGCCGCGACTTCCTTCGAGCTAGCTCAGGAAGTCCACCGGCTACGGAGGAGACGGAAGGAGACAATTGGAGCCAAGGTAAGTAATACCAGCTTTCTATGAGTTGGTAGTCAAATAAAATTCAGCAATACAAGTCGGTGAAACGCCGACGTGGTGGAGTCTACTTGGGGCACCACCATCTCTTGGTAGCAGAGCGTGGCTTTTAGATTTGAGTGGTTCTTAGATTTGAGTATTTGATTAGTATTGTACAATTAATATTGTAATCTTGTTGGTTGTCCAAACGGGCAATACATATTAATTGGTTTTGATTGCTGATTTTAAACCGACTACCAGCTCATTTGTGGACCGATCTCCTTAACTAATTGTCATTGTATATGAAAAATTGAGGTTAAATGTCTTTTGTTGTTCTAGTTAAGTTCTAGCATTTACCTATATTTAAATTTTGGTTTGTTTTTTCATATCTTTGTTTTGCCCTTGACTATTTTGTTTGTTAAGTTGTAAACTTATACTTGAATTTAATTTGTGTAAAAGATTTTGCTGCTAAATGACTTTGCTGTTGTTGTAATACACTATTTTGCTGTGTTAAGTTTTAGCATTTACATTTGATTTTGTTTTGTTTGCCTTTGAATATTGTGTTTGTTAAGTTATTGACTTAATGCTTGAATTTAATTTGTTTGAAAAATTCTGTTGTTAAATGCCTTTGTTGTTCTAGTTAAGTTCTAGCATTTACACTTGATTTTGGTTTGTTTATATATTTTGTTCTGCCTTTGAAGTTCCTCCCGATCTGTTTTATTGTCTGCGGTTGTCGGTCTGTTTGTCCGTGTATTATTATAGTGTTTATTAATTTTGGTGCAAAATGGTCCCGCCAGTCAGCCCGCTTAGTGGTGCCCGCGCGGGTGCACAAAAGATTTTGAGATGGTTTGCTAGTGCCGTCGCTTTGGTAGACCGACCAGACCGAGAACAGGCCTTGTTAATTCGGCATGAGGGAGTACCGGCTCGCTTGAAGGAATTGGAGCAGCTTTTCGTTGCTCATCAACAATATCTGCTCGACCACCCAGCCGAGGGTGCCGCTGAGTTGCGGGCAGTCGACCAATTTAATGCCGATTATGATCAGTGTTTTGAACAGGCCGATGTGATTATAAACAAGGCTCAGGCAATCCTATCCGTCCGGAGGGGTGAGTCGTGCACGCCCGGGGAGGTCAAGCCTACCCCGGCCGGCTTGCTGGGCAGACTGCCCACTTTAGACATCCCAACCTTTGATGGGAACTTGGCTTCTTGGATGGGGTTCATTAACCTCTTTGATAGCCTGGTTCACTCGAGGGACGACCTGTTCCCTAGCCAGAAATTGGCCTATTTGCTCTCTGCCTTACGGGGAGAGGCTGGTGTACTTGTCCAGCATCTACCTGTCAATGATGACAGTTATGATATTGCAAGGGCGTTGTTGACCGCCCGGTATCAGAATGTTCGCTTGCTAGCGGACACACATGTGGCTGCCATTTTAGGGCTGCCACGAGTATCGCGGGTCTCCTCATTGAGGAAGGAGATTTTGAACCCGCTGCTGAGCGCTATTAACGCGCTCAAACGACTTGATCTACCGGTGGACCAGTGGTCCTTTATTTTGCTCCACCTCATCCTCGATAAGCTTCCCATGGAGATGAAGGGACGCTTCGAACAAAGGTACGGGGGCAATAGTGCCTCGTACCTCCCCCCCTTCTCGGATCTCCTCAGATTTTTGGAGGATGAGTGTCGGATGACCGACCACTTGGATCTGGTTCCTATACCGGGACCGAGTACAGGCCGCTTTGAGGCGACCCGGGCAGCGCCACGGAGAGAGCGCCGCCCGTACAAGCAATATACTGCAGTGCGGCAGAACTCTCCACCCGGGGAGAGGCCGATGCCTTGCAAGTGTTGCAAGCGGGATGGCCATCGTTTGCCGGCCTGTCCCAAATTTGTTGGCCTACGCACCGAGGGGCGTAGGAATATGGCCAAGCAGCGGAATTGGTGCTACCGCTGCCTGGGGGCCCATATGGCATCGGCTTGCCCCCACCCACGAGATTGCCACTGTTGTGGAGGGGCCCATCACCCCCTTTTGTGCTTCAACAATAGAAACACTCGTGAGGTGGTGAGAGAGAGGGACTCGCACACGGGCGGGGGCCCTCGTAGGTCACCCACATCTCCGAGGAGATCGGAGGGGCGTGCCACCCCTCCGCGGAGATTGGAGAGGCGCCCCCCCTCCAGTGAGAGGATTGGGCGCCCCACCCCCCCTACGGGCGGGGGGGATCGACGCGCCGCTTATGAGGCGCCACCGCGGGATTGGGCCGCGGTCATTGGAGAGACCTCGTTTGTCACGGGCTCCCCCAACTTTCGCCCATCATGGGCACCGCCCGGCCCCCCGATGCAGCTTTGGTCGGGGTGTGTACGTGCCGGATTGGGACCCGCTCGAGCGCCTTGAGCGCCCTATTCCTCCGCCGCGCACGCATTTTTCTTCGGACCCCCCTTCCCCCCCGTTGCGGGGAATGCGGGAGGATTTTCACTAAACCAACTGTCGGCTGCAACCCCCCCACAGGAGCAGGTGCTGTTACCAACAGCCTCCGTACAGGTGTGGGGCCCGAGGGGCACCTTTGTTTTAGTTCGCGCCCTTTTGGATACGGGAGCTCAGGGTTGCATTGCCTCCAGCTGGCTGGTCCGGCAGTTGAGTTTGAACACATCTCCATACCTTGAATCGGTACGAGGAATCGGAGACCTGCGGATCCCGGATCCGATCGGTCAGGTTTTGTTCTCCTTCTCCCCCCACTTCTCTTCAGCGCCCAAAATTGGCGCTACCGCGATTGTTTATGAGAAGGTTGTTGGTCAGCTTCCGCAACAGCACGTTTCGCGCGCTGTCGTTGATGCGACATCAGGATTGACTTTGGCTGACCCTTCCTTCCACCGAACCGGTCCGATTCACTTATTGCTCGGTGCCGATGTTCTAGGCCGCGTGTATTGTGGGAAGAGGAGAGAGTTACAGAAGGGTGGGCTGGTAGCCTTATCTACATCGCTTGGGTTTGTAGTGATGGGACCAGTTAGGCATAACCCACCATCTCCATCGGTGGACAGTTACATAACTGTTAGCTCCACCTTATCGGATGTCCTTCAACGGTTTTGGGAGGTGGAAGAGCCACCTACCGCGAAGCGAGTGAACCCCTTGGACGAGGAGTGTGAGTTGTTCTACCAGAACAATACAGGTCGCCTTCACTCGGGACGGCTGATCACTCGCTTGCCCTTTTTGTCAGTTCGCCCCTTACTTGGCAGCTCCCGGCCGTTGGCCGAGAAGCGACTGCTGTCCATGGAGCGTCGTCTGAGTAGGAACTCCGACCTCAAACAGAAGTATGTCGACTTCATGCGAGAATATGAGCAACTGGGGCACATGTCGGTCTCGCGACTGGACTGGCGAAACGAGGAACATAATTTTCTTCCTCACCACGCGGTTTTGAAACCTTCCACTGGGAAGATACGCGTTGTTTTTGATGGGTCAGCTCCCACGTCTACCGGAGTTTCGCTGAATCAATGTCTGCATGCTGGACCGAAGTTGCACCACGAGGTGGGTGATGTATTGACCAACTTCCGTCGCCATGCCGTCGTCTTTGTGACCGATATCCGGATGATGTTTCGGCAGACTGTGATTCACCCGGACGATAGACGATATCAGCTCATATTATGGAGGGAGGATCCCAGGGATCCCATGCTAGTCTACGAGCTGAACACCAATACATACGGTTTGCGTTCGAGCCCCTTTGTGGCAATTCGCTCACTTGTGGAACTCGCTGAACGTGAGCGGTTACGATACCCTCGCGCATCCTTGGTTCTCAAGGAGGATGCATTTGTGGATGATATTTGTACGGGCTCCTCTAGTGTCGAGGAAGCCTTGATTTTGCGAGATGAACTAATTGCTCTTCTCGGGGCTGGTGGTTATGAACTGAGGAAGTGGATGTCCAACTCACCTCAGCTTTTGTGTGACTTGCCAGACGACCACCAGCAGGAGCCTCATATTTTTGAGAATGCCAACACTCCAGATTTACTGTCTGTTTTGGGAGTGCAATACAGACCTGTCCAGGACACGTTCACCTATCGATTGGAGCTGCCAAGCCCCAAGGTCTGGACGAAACGGTTGGTTTTGTCTACAGTAGCTCGTACCTTTGACCCAAATGGCTGGATTAGTCCCGTAGTGTTTTGGATGAAGTGCTTCCTATAGGAACTTTGGTCAGCCGAAGTGTCGTGGGATGAGCCCCTCTCGGGCCGTTTGCTGCGAGATTGGGAGTCCTTCATGTTGTCTCTCCCCGACATTAACCGTGTTAGTATCCCTAGACATATACTGCCTAAGGGACGGTTTACGGCCAGCCTTCATGGCTTTTGTGACGCGTCTGAGAGTGGATACGCAGCCGTCGTATATATCCGGACGGTCGATGATAGAGGAGCTGTTAAGCTCCACTTGCTAATTGCTAAGAGTAAGGTTGCTCCACTTCGGACTCGGTTAACGATTCCGAAGTTAGAATTGTCTGGAGCTACTCTTCTGGTTCGTTTGATGAACCACGTTGTTGACACCCTGGGACGTAGTGTGGACTTTGAGTCGCTCTTTGCTTGGTCCGACAGTCAGGTTGTCCTGTGTTGGATTAAGAACTCCGTCCACTCCCTGGAAGTATTTGTGGCCAATCGGGTATCCCAAATACAGGCCTCGAAGGCCACGTTGATTTGGCGCCACGTGCCAGGTGAAATAAACCCTGCTGACTGTGCATCACGTGGCAGCGAAGCCCCTCAGCTTATTGACCACACTCTGTGGTGGGGTCCCGACTGGTTGTTACAACCGTCTTGGCCTTCCACACCAGCTGTGGTGAAGGTACCAAATCCGGGCTTGCGTGTTCACGCTGTCGAGACTATGGCGGCTCCAGAGCGGGAATTTTTATTAGACCGCTACAGTTCTCTGGACAAGTTGCTCGGCGTGACCGCTTGGATAAGAAGATTTATACGAAATTGTCGCCGGCCTCAGGACAAAGATTTGTGTCCGGTCCTCTCACCGCAGGAGCGCCAAGATGCTCTTCTGCATTGGGTGCGTATGACCCAGTCTAGAGCGTTTGAACCGGAACTTAAGATTTTCCGTACCGGGACGTCCAAATTGAAGGGACCCTTGGTGCGTTTGACTCCCTTTCTGGATGATAAAGGATTGTTGCGTGTAGGAGGCCGATTGAGGCACGCTAACTTGCCTTATAGATCACGTCATCCCCTGTTGCTCCCCAAGGACGGACCATTGGTGCGATTGTTGATCATTGATCGCCATGTGAAGAATGCTCATGCCGGATGTAATGCATTGACCGCGCTCCTCCAACGGGAGTTTTGGATTTTGTCAGCGCGAAGAATAATCCGATCTGTTATCTTTCGATGTCTGCCCTGCTATCGTTTACGCCCCGAGACGATGCAGCCCCAAATGGGTGATTTGCCTGCTGATCGTGTGAATGAATGAATCGATGACCTTCTTAGGAGTTGGAACTGATTTCGCGGGACCGTTCACTATAAAAACGTCGCGACTCCGTAATGCTAAGACTGAAAAGGCTTATTTGTGTGTGTTTGTTTGTTTGGCCACTAAAGCCGTTCATTTGGAGGTGGTGAGTGCACTCACCATGGACGCTTTCTTAGCAGCGTTAGGCAGATTTGTCTCCCGCCGGGGACTGCCTTCTCTAATTCGGTCCGATTGTGGGACGAACTTCAAGGGCACTGATAGACATATAAGAGAAGTTTGTGAATTTTTAGATAAAAATAATATTGAGATCGGATCCACACTCTCCCGTAGGGGGGTAACATGGCGATACTCCCCGCCGTCTTGCCCTCACTGGGGAGGGATTTTTGAATCTGTTGTAAAGGCCGCCAAGACTCACCTTCGCCGCGTTATTGGGGAGACTATTCTCACGTTTGAGGAACTCGCGACGGTGTTTCATAAGATTGAGGCGGTTCTCAACTCGCGTCCGTTATGTCCGTTGTCTACCGACGCGAACGATTTGCAGGCCCTCACGCCGGGCCATTTCTTGATAGGCAGACCACTTAACGCCCTGCCCGAGTATCCTTATAGAGATATCAATCCCGGACGCCTTTCGCGGTTTGAGTTGCTCCAGCAGCTTACCCAGAGTTTCTGGCGCCGCTGGCACCTTGAATATTTACACATTTTGCAACAGCGCGTTAAGTGGTCAGATAAGACAAACCCACCGAGGGTTGGAGACCTCGTGTTAGTGAAGGACCCAAACCTGCCACCCTTACGTTGGCGTCGCGGACGCATTGTCCAACTTACTCTAGGGTCTGATGGTGTGCCCAGGTTTGCCGAGGTCCTAGTTGGGGATTCTGTTTTGAAGCGCGCGGTCGCTACTCTTTCTCGCCTCCCCTTAGACTGATTTGGCGGACAGTCCGGGACTGTCCGGAGCGGGGGGATGTTCACGCTCGAGGAAGAGCGAGTAGCAATACTGCATTGTGGTCTGTGCAGTGACAGCTTTTTTGGCGGCCGGCCGCATGTGACATGTCAGTTGAGTCGAGTCGAAATGTCATGACATGCTTAGAGGTTATGGCAGGCCGGAATAAAATATAATATACAATATTCAAGCAAATAGTGGTTTGCGCGGCGCACCTAATATCGGGGTGCGAAAGCCCGCTTTGTGTTGTGCGAAATCGCGTGTGTGAGTCGTGGTGGCCTATTAGGCATTTGTAGTGCTCCGGTCTCCACCGGTGGATCCACTGCAGATCTTCAGGAGCCGCGACTTCCTTCGAGCTAGCTCAGGAAGTCCACCGGCTACGGAGGAGACGGAAGGAGACAATTGGAGCCAAGGTAAGTAATACCAGCTTTCTATGAGTTGGTAGTCAAATAAAATTCAGCAATACAAGTCGGTGAAACGCCGACGTGGTGGAGTCTACTTGGGGCACCACCACACACACAGAGCGTAGATACCTCAAAGTTTTTAAATCTTTCTACAAAAATATCGAATTACTCGTAATACTCGTTTGTAAAATGCCTTCGACGTGGCCATTTTTCTAGGTAGCAATGAAATTGCAGATTTATTTCTGTTCGCCATATCCCAAACTCTTTTGAGATTACAAAGTTGCCCCTCGGCGTTTTACAGGAAAAGTGGATTAAGATTTCCTATATATCTACCTAATATTTCACATTATGGTTGGTTTGCATGATTTATAGGCTAACTTGGGAAAGTTCCGCATGTCATCCACTGCGCTTCGCTAAATTTTCTAAGAAAACTTTAAACTTTTTACATTAGATGGATTACCTCGGACCTTTGCACGTAATTTATAACTTCGGTGTGATAAAGTTCTCGAGGCTTTATATATCTATGTTGCTCAGTATTTCAACAATAGTTAATATAAGTGACACAAAACAAGTTAAATTATGTTTAGTATTTTATCAGTGGAATTGCTGAAAGAGTGCCATAAATTTGAAACAATTTCACGGAGAAATTAACCATGCTACCATTACATTACTGATTTGTATAAGTATAAAAAACTGACAGGCTGATGGTAAGGGCTAAAGTCGCCTATAGGTTCTGAAAGTTTGCCAATCTTTCAGAACCTTTAATATTCCATTCCACTAATATCTTCATTTGTAAATCTACAACTCCGACATGAATCCCAATGTACGTTGCCAACTTGTGACGTAAGATGTGAAGCCACTGTGCTCAGCAATTTCACTAATTTAGTGAATTCGGTAGTAGTATTGTAATCTAGTGAGTAATAGTTTTACTAATCACTAGTATCACACAAAATACACTACGACTCAAGCGACTAATTCATGCACAGCTGACGTGCGATGGTCGATGTGACAATGAATTATTAAGTCACGTTCATGCCATAGAATCTACTATCTATGTCTTACCTCTCATTAGAATTACAGGCCTCCAATATGTGCTGTCCCATGACTGATATCATTCGACAGAGCCTTCGATATCAGCCAGCTTGTCGCTACGGGAGGATATCACCGCCTCGCATGCAAAAGAGTGCTGTAGAGTGTAAGAAGGATGAGAGCCCTCTTGCCACTCCTTTTTGACACAAAGCATTGGAAGGATAGGGAGATAGTGAAGATAAGCTTCTTGTATAACTTTCTAGCACCTTTTCCACTCACGCGTCTAGTAATCCTTTCATTGAGTTCCAGTTTCCAGTAGCAACTCCGAGACTTACTCCGGTGGGACTGCTTGGCAAATTGAATACCTAGGCCAATATCAAGTGCACGGTTTGCCAATAAAAGGCAAACCGACCGCACTTGATATTGGTCAAACTGGACCTGAGCTCAACAACACGGGAGAATTATACAAAATTATCTCCTTATACAAAATAGAAGTGTCATTGATCAACGGTTTCTAAGTTTGAATTTGGACTTAGAAAGAAGCCCGCTTAAGCTAGCAAAAAGCGGCCATAATTTTTCATAGGGCAGCGTTTATGTCGATTGCAGCCGCATACTATGGTCGGCTGGGACATACGGAGAGTTAAACATACATATAAGTTTTTGACTGGTGGTAGTCCGAATAGAGACTCTCTGCTTCAGTCTGTCACAGCTTATTATGTCTGTCACCATCATAACTTAAAACTAAGCTCTCTTATGGCACAAGGATTTATAGGTAAAAAAATATTAACAACTAGCTGTGCCCGCGAACTACGTTTCGACATCAAAATACTTAACACAGTGTTTAGTTTTTTCCTCCATTTTATTCCATAATGATTCAACTTTATTCTGCCTTTCTTGAGCATCGGCCATTTCGAAATTAGGACAATTTTCGTAGGTTCGTAATGTTTTTTTCTAACAGTCCACAAAATTAAATACATTACTATAAACACTAAGTATTATTATTGTTTTAGAGACATAATTGATATTAATAAATTCTTCTTCAGTAGAAAGAACTACACAGTTGCAAGAATAATCTTTATCGTATTCATGTTTCGAATTAAAATTCTTAGCAGTATTAATCTTAGACAAGTCGTCACTGAGCCGACACATTTCACTCAGCATGGTCACAGTCTAATCGACGTGATCTGTACCGACATCACAGTTCTCAATGTTACAGTAACACACATTCCCGAACTTGGTAATCATGCCATGTTAGCAGCTGTTTTTAAAATAAAAAATGAAAAGGCACATCCTCAATGGGTAACCTACAGGCCTCTGAAAAATATACTTTTAGATCAGTTTAACAACACCCTAGACCAAGTCCGCTGGGATTACTTTGTATGTTCAAATGATGATATTGATACGTTAACTGACAATTTCACATCTACCATTACAGCACTTTTTGATATCCATGCGCCAGTAACCACAAAGAAATTTATGTCTCCTCCTCACCCCTGGATTACGGAAACGGTAAAGAAAATGATGAGTATAAGAAACTCCTATCATCAGAAATACAAAAGGAGCAAAACCCAAGTCCACAAAGACAGCTACATTGCCATGAAAAAAATAGTGTCTGCAGCTATCGAGCGTGAGAAGATAAGCTACTTTACTGAGCATATCAATAGCAACATAGGGAACTCCAAAAGACTGTGGCAAAACCTAAAAAGAGACATACTACCCAGTAATAAGGCTTCAACTGAACTGCCGCCACTATTCGACAATCCCACTGTGATCAATAGGCACTTTCTCGACGTGCCCGGAGAGATAAATGTACCAATAACCTATTTGACATTTTTTGAACACCACAGGCACTGCGCAGCAGGCAATTTTATGTTACGCTCAGTCAGCGAAGAGATAGTTCTTAAAGCTATTAGAAGTCTCTCATCCAACGCACAAGGTGATGATCATATCTCATTGGAAATGCTAGAACTGACTATGCCGCAGTCATTGAAGGCAGTCACGAGTATTGTAAATCGCTCTATTCTAGAGAACACTTTCCCAAGGAGTTGGAAGCGGGCGATAGTTAAACCTCTACCCAAAAACACACAACCTATGACTGTAAGCGATCTCAGACCGATAAGCATACTTCCTTGCATCTCCAAGATATTGGAGAGAGTAGTGTGCGATCAACTAACGACATACCTTGAGGATCACGAAATTCTTCCACAATTTCAGTCAGGGTTTCGCAAGGGTCTCGGCACTGCAACCGCACTCTCGGATGTCGTCGACAATGTTCTAGCGGCTCAGGATCTTGGAATGATCACTATGCTTCTACTGTTGGATTACTCCCGCGCGTTCGACTGCATAAATACGACACTTCTATTGTCCAAGCTTGCATACTACGGTTTCGACACAAGTGCAATAAAGTGGTTCTCGAGTTACCTATCGGACAGAGGTCAGTACGTAGAGTTGTCTGTAGTTGATGGTAGCAAAATCCGTTCTCCTTTTCTTTCAGTTACTAGAGGAGTTCCACAGGGTTCATTATTAGGTCCCATTCTGTTCATTCTGTACAGTGCAGATGTGACTGACTGCATACGTGAGTGTCGTTATCACTTATACGCTGACGACATACAGCTGTACTATTCTTTCAGACCCCCTGACACTTCCTCTGCAGTGGACAGAGTGAATGAGGACCTTGCAAGGTTATCAAGTTGGTCTCGAACTAATTGCCTTGTTCTGAACCCGCAAAAATCCAAACTTTTGCTCATCGGCAGTAAAAATAAAATTGATAAGGTCAACGATAAAGATTTGCCAGTAAATATTAATGGAGTGACCATAGAGAGAGTGCTAAGAGCTTAGGTGTGATCCTCGATAGCAGTCTCAACTTTGAGACCCATGTTTGGGAATGTGCTCGTAGTTGTTTCTACAGATTAAAGGTCCTTTACAGGATAAGACAGTACCTATCCGAGAAACTGTGAGTGGAGCTGTGTGAGTCGCTAGTCTTGTCTAAACTAAACTACTGCGACACAGTTTACGGACCATGCTTATTGGCAAGGACTGCACGGCTCATCCAACGTGTGCAAAACGCATGCGCGCGTTTTTGTGTCCCTATTCCACCACGTACCCATGTTACTCCCTTCCTAAATTCTGCCAACATATTGAAGATGGATGCGCGTAGGCGCGTTCATTTGGCATCCCTCTTGTTTGGAATTGTTCATTCTGGCAAGCCAAAATATCTTTGTGCTAAATTGGAGCGAGCACAAGCACACAGTAGGTTTTTAAAGAGATCATGCTCCTACATCTTTTCCACTCCAAAACACCATACTGCAGCCTTTCGTGGATCCTTCAGATTCGCTGCTACCAAGTGTTGGAATGATTTGCCTCCACCGATGCGAGGTATAAAAACAAAGAAAACGTTGAAAATCAACTTAAAGCGTCATCTATTGTCATTACAAAAGTCTAAATCATAATGAATGCAAAGTAGCTCTTACTATATGTTTCACTTTAAGTCTTTCTCTCAGCATTTATCTACCAATGACAATGATCAGTACTGGCACCTGGTTCGGTCAACGTTGCAGCTTCATTGTTACGCTTTGACTTATATGATTATTCTTTCTATTCGATCACGTGCGAGTGTAATGATTGTATTCAAATGTTAATTTTATATGTTTATTCTTACTCATATATATTTCTTAATTCGAGTTTTCTTTATGTAAGTGGGTCGGTCTCAGGTTGTCTAGATAGCATTAAGACTACACTACACTAATGACTATATCATAAAAATGACTAGGTATCATTTCGCCTAGATCTTTAATTGACTACATCCGTTTTATGACTAGGTCGCAAAATGACTACATAGCTTATTCCTCTAGTTTCTCTTTTGTTTCATGAATGTACAGTCAGTTGAAACTATGTCATGATTTTTACAAGCTTTTATTTAATCTGTGTTGGTTTGGGTCAAATCATGCAAGTTACATTTGACCCACTTGTCAGTTTCCAATTTGCCTGAAATTTAAAGTACACTTTTTGTTCTTATAATAATGCAAATTATCTTTAATTAGAATCGATGTAAATTCAAGATGACAGCCGTCACAAAATGGCGAATAACATATTTTTGTACAGTCAGTTATAAAGTTCAAGACCAAGTTAAAAAGGTATTGTATTACTTATTGTTTATCTACATTCTCGCCACAAGCATTTTTATTATCATAAAAATTGTGTCATGTTATAAATAAGTTTATTTTCCTCTTTTTAGCACATTGAAATAAAATCTTATTATTCATTTTTTTTAATTTGGTTATCGAACAATCAAAGCGGCTAGTAACACACTTCACACAGAATGGATAAGATCATAGATTTAGAATATACTAGCGTATAGACGAACTGACAGCTCATTAAAATGTGACAAATTTGTCAATTCCAATTCTATGTGGCTGAATTCCAATCTCAGAACAATCAATTCCAATATCCAATGTGGCTGATCTGTCATTCAATATCAGTTACAAAGTAGCTAAATGCACTGTCTCTTTCAAACTCTCTAAAACTTCATAAGACTTACATTCTCGATCGCACTGTCAGTTGGTCTACCTATATGCCAGTATATTCCAAGTCCATGGATTAGATTATTCCTTAGAACCCTTCTTAGGGTTCAACAATAATTTAATAACTATATTAGGTATTATTTCATGTATCATCTACAAGAATGTACAGTGGTAAATATTTAACACATGTTTTACTTTCCCATACTCACCATCTTAAGGGTACACTGAATAGAGATACAAAAGGTACCCACCTACCTGCAACTTGACTGTACTTGCATTATAAGATGTAGTCAAACATGATATGTAGTCATTTTGCGACCTAGTCATTAAACGGATGTAGTCAATTAAAAGACCTAGGCGAAATGATACCTAGTCATTTTTATGATATAGTCATTAGAGTAGTGTAGTCTTAATGCTATCTGGACATCTTGAGACCGACCCGTAATTCTCTTGTCCACAGTATTTTAATCTTGTGTTTAACTTATTTTTATGTTAACGTTTCTTGTATAATCTATAAAGTACAGTACTGTTTTCTCCGCTCACCTACAGGCTCCGCCAGAATACCAGCGTTGTTGCAATGCGATTTCGCATTGCGACAACACAAGCTGAGGCGGGGTCCTGATTGACCTAATGTTTGTACCTATACATATGTTATTAGTGTTAAATGTTATGTATGTTTTGTTACGTGTGTAAATAACCATCCGTCCATGTTATATATCTGTACTTTGTCTTAGGTCAATAAATGTTTCTCTCTCTCTCTCTCTCTCAATGTTGCTAGGTTCATAGTGCTCTACTTATCAAAGCCTTTTATTTGATACCCATATTGCTGGGTTTGAAAACGAACTTTTATCCATTTTTTGAGCGGCGGCCATGTTTAATTTAGGGCAATTTTCCTTAGTTCATAATGCTCTACTCTTTTAGGCCTTTCAGTTGATACCCATATTGCTAGGTTTGGAAACGAACTATTATTCTTCTTTTTAGAGCGGCGGCTATGTTGAATTTATGTCAATGTTGCTAGGTTCATAGTGCTCTACTCATCAGGGCCTTTCATTTGATACCCATATTGCTGGGTTTGAAAACGAACTTTTATCCTTTTTTTTGAGCGGCGGCCATGTTGAATTTAGGTAGATTTTCCTAGGTACCTAATGCTCTACTCTTCAAGGCCTTTTATTTGATACCCATATTGCTAGGCTTGGAAACTAACTTTTATCCACCTTTTTTGAGCGGCGGCCATGTTAAATTTATGTCAATGTTGCTAGGTTCATAGTGCTCTACTCTTCAAGGCCTTTCCTTTGATACCCATATTGCTAGGTTTGGAAACTAACTTTTATCCACCTTTTTTGAGCGGCGGCCATGTTAAATTTATGTCAATGTTGCTAGATTCATAGTGCTCTACTCTTCAAGGCCTTTCCTTTGATACCCATATTGCTGGGTTTGGAAACGAACTTTTATCCGTTTTATTTGAGCGGCGGCCATGTTGAATTTAGGGCGATTTTCCTATGTTCATAGTGCTCTACTGATCAAGGCCTTTCATTTGATATGCATGTCAAATTAAGTCAACGTGGCTAGGTGCAATGTGTTCTACTCTTTAGGTTCTTCGTTCGATATTCATGTTCCTTGGGTGGATCCAAAAAAATGTGATCCGTCATTTTAGACATTAGGATCAAGAGTCCCGTCCCGTCCCTCTACGCGTAACCCAGAACATTGCAGTCAGATATTTTTTTTAATTATCAATATTTATCTATTACTTTTAATAGTTTAAATGGATGAAAGAATTTGATTCCTTAGTCCTAATGTAAAAACATAAACACCTTTCAAAATACCTTGAAAAGAGTATCTTCATTTTTCAACATTTTAAATATTTCAAAAATTGTACCGATTTTGTGAAAATTTGTCAAGAATTAAAGCAATCTACAAATTTTATGGTCACTCGATAAGTATTATCATAAAAAATGCTTTATACATTGGTTGTATGGCTTGATCTTTTTGCCTTACCACCACGGTACGACATAAGAAAAAGACAATTTTGTTGGCGAAATCCAGTTGGGTACAGCCATTAACAGAAAATATTAAATTTTATTTGTACTATGTGAAACACTTCATTCCTGCCTTTCAATTTTCGAAATCCAATTACTTAAGATCAGGCTGTATGGCGTAGTTCCATTGCCTTTCCTTCGTGGAAGAAAATACCTTCTCTCTGTACTATGTGTATTTGTTAAGTCATTGGTACTATGTGACAGACTTGTCAAAATAATTTCACGTGCGCCATGTTGTTTTTCTACCTAAAGCCAATTCGAAAATTTTATATGGTATTTTTTCACTAAAAATAAAAAGTGAATTTAAACAAACGAAATTATGCCTAAATGTTCTTCCGGAAAATTCTAAGCATTGTGGTGTAAGCCATATCAAATTCTGTCCAGTAGTTTCGGAGATCTTTCCGGACAAACATACAAACAAACAAACAAACTAACAAACAAACAATTTTTTTAAAAACTATTCTATCGTGTTCTGCTAATGATTTTAAGACGACCTGTGTATTTTTTTTCTTAATATTTCGCAATTACAGATTTTTGTACCCCTACGATTTTATTATATATACTTATATAGAGATAGAGATAATGGTATTATGCACCCCACACTCAATTAGGGAAGTATTGTACATATTTTAGTGATGATAAATTAAATATAGATAATAATATATGTATGTTTTTGATTTCTAGATAGATAAATCTCCATATATAATAAAATCGTAGGGGTACAAATGTTTGTCCGGAAAGATCTCCGAAACTACTGGACAGAATTTGATATGGCTTACACCACAATGCTTAAAATTTTCCGGAAGAACATTTAGGCATAATTTCATTTGCTTAAATTCACTTTTTATTTTTGTTCAAAAAATACCATATAAAATTTTTGATGACAAGTATGTAGAAAATCAACATGTCGCACGTGAAATTATTTTGACAAGTTTGTTACATATTGCAAAAAAAAATCTTTTCTGTTATTGGCTGTGCCCATGTGAATTTTGCCAACCAAGAAGTTTAAATTGTATTTTTCTTATGTAGTACCGTGGTGGTAAGGAAAAAGGATCAAGCCATACAACCAATGTATATAACATTTTTTATGACAATATCACGTCACAAATATAAAATTTGTAGGTTGGTTTAATTTTTGGCCAATTTTCACAAAATCGGTACAATATTTGAAATGTTGAAAAATGAAGATACCCTTTTCAAGGCATTTTGAAAGGTGTTATATTATGTTTTTACATTATGACTAAGGAATCAAACTCTTTCATCCATTTAAAACTATTAAAAGTATTACGCGTAGAGGGAGTACGGGACTCTTGATCCTAATGTAACATTGACGTAAATTCGCCGACATAGCTGATGCTCAAAAAAGGTGGATAAAAGTTCGTTTCCAAACCTAGCAATATAGGTATCAAGTGAAAGGCCTTGAAGCGTAGAACATTATGAACCTAGGAAAATCGCCTAAAATTCAACATGGCCGCCGCTCAAAAAAGGTGGATACAAGTTCGTTTCCAAACTCAGCAATATGGGTATCAAATGAAAGGCCTTGATGTGTAGAGCACTATGAACCTAGCAACATTGACATAAATTCAACATGGCCGCCGCTCAAAAAAGGTGGATACAAGATCGTTTCCAAACCTAGCAATATGGATATCAAATGAAAGGCCTAGAAGAGTAAAGCATTATGAACTTAGGAAAAATGCCCTAAATTAAACATGGCCGCCGCTCAAAAAAATGGATAAAAGTTCGTTTTCAAACCCAGCAATATGGTTATCAAATGAAAGGCCTTGAAGAGTAAAGCATTAGGTATCTAGAAAAATTGACCTAAATTCAACATGGCCGCGGCTCCAAAAAAACGGATAAAAGTTCGTTTCCAAACCCAGCAATATGGATATCAAATCAAAGGCTCTGAAGCACTATGAACCTAGCAACATTGACATAAATTCAACATGGCCGCCGCTTAAAAAAAGGTGGATACAAATTCTTTTCGAAACCTAGCAATATGGGTATCAAATGAAAAGTCTTGAAAAGTAGAGCATTAGGTACCTAGAAAAATTGTCCTAAAGGATAAAAGTTCGTAAAAAAAGGATAAAAGTTCGTTTTCATACCCAGCAATATGGGTATCAAATGAAAGGTGTTGACGAGTAAAGCACTATGAACCTAGCAATATTGACATAAATTCAACATAGCCGCTGCTCGAAAAAGGTGGATAAAAGTTTCTTTCCAAACCTAGCAATATGGGTATCAAATGAAAGGCATCAAAGAGTAGAGCAATATGAACTTAGGAAAATTGGTCTAAATTAAACATGGCCACCGCTCAAAAAAAAGGATAAAAGTTCGTTTTCAAACTCTGCAATATGGGTATCAAATCAAAAGCTTTGATGCATAAAGCACTATGAACCTAGCAACATTGACATAAATTCAACATGGCTGCCGCTCAAAAATGGTGGATGAAAGTTCGTTTCCAAACCTAGCAATATGGGTATCAAATGAAAGGCCTTGAAGGGTAAAGCATTAGGTAACTAGAAAAATCGATCTAAATTCAACATGGCCGCCGCTAAAAAAAGCATAAAAGTTCGTTTTCAAACGCAGCAATATGGGTATCAAATGAAAGGCCTTGACGAGTAAAGCACTATGAACTTAGCAAAATTGACATAAATTCAAAATAGCCGCTGCTCAAAAAAGGTGGAAAAAAATTCGTTTCCAAACATAGCAATATGGGTATCAAATGAAAGGCCTCAAAGAGTAAAGCATTATGAACTTAGGAAAATTGTCCTAAATAAAACATGGCCGCCGCTCAAAAAAAAATGGATAAAAGTTCGATTCCAAACCTAGCAATATGGGTATCAAATGAAAGGCCTTGAAGAGTAGAGCATTAGGTACCTAGAAAAATCGACCTTAATTCAACATGGCCGCCGCTAAAAAAAGGATACAAGTTCGTTTTCGAACCCAGCAATATGGGTATCAAATGAAAGTAGTCCTTGATAAGTAAAGCACTATGAACCTAGAAACATTGACATAAATTCAACATAGCCGCTGCTCAAAAAAGGTGGATAAAAGTTCGTTTCCAAACCTAGCAATATGGGTATCAAATAAAAGGTCTCAAGAGTAGCACATTATGAACTTAGGAAAATTGCCCTAAATTAAACATGGCCGCCGTTCAAAAAATGGATTAAAGATCGTTTTCAAACCCAGCAATATGGGTATTAAATGAAAGGCCCTGAAGAGTACCTAGAGCATTACGAACCTACGATAATTGTCTTAATTTGTTAATTTCCAAATGGCCGCTGCTCTAGAAAGGCAGAATAAAGTTGAATCATTATGGAATAAAATGGAGGAAAAATCTAAACACTGTTTTAAGCATTTTGATGGCGAAACGGAGTTCGCGGGCACAGCTAGTTATAGATAAATCTCAAAAGTAGTGTGTAACGGCCTAGAAATCGTGAAGTTTAATTTTGGTGTAACATTTTCTTAATGTTTATGTTTGATGCAGCTTAACTAGAAATATTTTCTGCGTACGGTATGAGGTCAAATTAACTCTTTATTATCAACAATAAGTCTAATAAGTAGATTATACATCACGGCATTCAGGCTTGATACCACTTGTTAAATATATTTTATTTGAAAGATACGTAACTTGGGTATGATTTAGTGCTTTATAGCAACACTACAATTGACACCCTACTAGGCGCACAAGACCTCGTGCAGCAGCAAATGTGTTAATACGCTACTTTATGGACAAATTTTAGGTAAATATAATAATAATAGAACATAATTCCAAATATTCTAATTAATTTATAGTTTCTTAATGTAAACTTACTTACCAATTCATAGACGATAAGTTGGAAATGACACAACGATTAATCATATTCTCATATACCTAAATACTAACATGCAACGCGCAAGCCTAAGCAATAGACGTTAATTACAGGAAACTACCCCTCACATTATTTGTAGGCTTTTTTGTTTGCGGTCGTGAAATGGAAAGTAATTAATACCATCTGCTGTTTCACATGGAGTGAATTTGTTGCAAAAAATTGGCTTCGTATTTTACGTTTTGTTCATAAAACCACGGCCAATTTATTATGCTTAAAAACAGAGATTTTTATTTTAAAACAGGCAATCTAATGTTATTTATTTTAGTCAGATTTAAGGGTAATAAACAGCTCGCAATTATTCAATTTTAATGATAATGAATCATAAATTATACATACATATCCGGTGAGAAGTACTTACTGCGAAAGAATAAACCGGAACCGAACAAATCTCCAACAATATGGGACGCGGGTACTTCCCTAAGAAACAAATTGGCCTTCTATACCACGCGGCCACACGGGTTGATTTAGAGTTTTGCTTCGAGTTTACAACAGCTCTTCGCTCGCATAAATGTGCTTGATCGTAGTAAACTGCCTAAGCCTGCTCTTGCGACATTCGCGGGAGCAAAGGGATCGGCGACTTGCCATCTGTCACCGCACGAATGAAAGCGTGTACTTCCATGCATGCTATAGTACAAAAGTAACTGTACAAGGTGATCCAAATTTTCTGTGTTTGTTCAGACGATCAAGCAAAACAACTTTTACTGGGACCAGTCTTGAAATCGCGCAAAAAAATCTGCTGTTCATTACGTAAGGGTCCAGTGGATGTCAAACATTTGTAACGAATACAGATTTCTGTGTGATCCTGAACTAGCTACGGTTATATCACCTATAGGTCACCCTTAAGATATGGGTTATCCACAAACAGTATAAAATCGAGTGCGTCAAAGTGATTACCGTAGGCTTCGCAAATATCAGACAGGAATTTGCTGAAATTTTCGCACTGCCTTTTAGCGATGATTCTGACGTCTGTTGGACAATCTCTCTAAGGACGGGATACGTCATTACTTCACGTTAAACCGCCGTTAGGGAAACATACCGAAATGCATGCTTACCTCCCCGGGGACGCCTTGCAAATGGCCTGTGGTAAGTCACTATTGTCAACCGCTTTTGTCTACGACAAGCCTTGCAGTGAACAAAAACTAAGTACAAAGTTGAAACCAATAAACTGTACTCCAACAGCAGCCGTTATCGACACCTGTTGTTTGTAACTAATCATATTTTGATTTTCAATAACATCGACCCAAACTCATCGCAAATAACTTTGTTGGCAAATTTTAAATGATTCATTTGATAGTCTAATTATTTCAATTGAAAATTGTTTTGCTTACCTACGTAAGTATTTTTGCAACATATTTTATGTAATATATGTAATGAAGTATAAGATTATAGTATTGTTATATTAAAAATAATAGAGGATTTTATGGTGTTAATTTTTATAAAAAATAATATTTTGAACCATTTAAATTGAGTTAGTTTCATATCTTCCGATGATTTCAATCACGTACAAGAAAGATTACAACACTTTTTTTCATTCAATGTTATGTGTAAAGTCAGCATTTTTGATAACATGGATGTGATCCATGTCATCAACAATCCAGTCTGAGAAAAATTACGATTACTCGATTAATCATTCAAAATTGAGTAAAGATTACATGAGAAGACACAAACACCTACCGTTTAACTTAAAAAGCTATCTCAAAGGCTTCTCGCTAAAACTAGCGATATTTCGTCTAGATGGTGATTAATGGTAACCAAGTCGCGGACTGTTCGAGCGCGCTGACTTCAGAAGAAGCACCCACAACCCGTGAAATTAACTTTCCTCGCCTCCCCGTGATCCCTTGGTTTGTTTTCTGAACTGCGTCTGCCTCTGCGGTATTTTAGAAGCGATTGGAAAGGCTTCATTGATACCCGCTTCGTGTGGTCACTGGAGGTTGGGGGGACACTTAAAGATAATGTTGTTAATTGACAATGGAATGATGGGGCCCATAGGGATGAAGATTATTATTTTAAATGTCCGAAATGTCTGCTAAAAATATTGTATATGCCTTTTTCTTTTTAGGGTTCCATACCATTTATCTCACATGTTTCGAGATTTCACAAGGGATTTAAAATCTATAGTGTACTTCCCGTTGACCAAGAATCATGAAATTTGGTAAAATGCAATTTCTGACATGTGCCGTAAGAAATTGCTTGTTAAGGAAAAACCTGAAAGCAGTAAAGATGTACTTAGGAACTTATATACTTAAGTACATTTTTTGTACAGAACCCTTGGTGCGTGAGTCCAACTCGCCCTTGACCGGTTTTTTCACCCAATCAAAAACTTTCGACGATATACTTGTATTAATTTGAGACGTCGTCGCATGAGCCCGATATACGAGCCCCGACTCCTTAACATTATCTTAGTAGTACCTATATCATTATTTTGGTAAAGCAAAAAATACGCGTCAATTGTTTCTTTTCTTATTATATAAGTGACGGGTATAAATAGAACTTTACTTTTCATGCTCAGTCTGCTCAGGTTGACGTTGTTGTAGGTTCCCTTTGAAGTTAAAAACGAACTTGAGAAATAACTTACTAGTTTTTTATAGTGTTTTTTATTTAATTGATGCCAACATTAAATTTTTTGTACTGTGTTTACGTATACGGTAATATAGTTTGTCACTCGCGATCAATTATTGCTTGGCGTTACTCCAAATGGCACCCAATTTGACAGACAGCCATTGTTTTATTTATATAAGTCCGTTAGTTTTTCTAATTGAATATCAAATGTTCAGTGTATGTGGAGTAGTTTGACATGATTAACGTTTGACTGGTAGGGAATGTCGAGCTTAAACAGCCTGGTACTTCTACATTATAAAATTCATAGTTAGGTTATCTGACGGTAATTCTTTAAGGACAACAACGTAAGCCCATAGTACTTTGAGGCCTCTAACAATGCAAATGAACACAATAAACTGACTCTTCGGCGATTTCTTCTTCGTACTTTTAAAGTAGTTTCACGAAGTTTCGTTAATGATTTCGTAAACTTTCGTTATCTTTATACCTTCAACGCCAAGATGAATGAAGTATCTTTATCTTTATACCTTCAACGCCAAGTTGTCCCAGATACAAAAAAGAGAGTATATAGGTTGTTTTTTTTTAGTTTTCCTTCTTTTCGCTAAGGAATCGTTGCTATAAATCCCGTAGTCGGCTCTTATGACATCTACTGCGGAAGAAAGGGATTAAGGGTAACATTTTGCTAAAGTAATATTCTGCGAACGTGACGTTCTGCTGATAAAAACATTGTGTGACATTCCGCCAACGTGACATTGTGCACCGAGAGGGCTGTACGCTTTAACTTAAGTTATATTTCATTTAGTCAAGCTTTTTATCTTTAGTATTTTATCATCAATACTATCAGTTCCAATCCGCAACGGCAACGTATGCGACCATTTATACGCTCCGTGACGGCAACGTGACAAATTGCCGTCCTATTTTTGTTCGCAATTCGAACATTTAATCGCAGTAAATCAGCTGTCGCTGGAATTGCTAGTTTGTCGTTCCATACGTGCTGCGTACCTTCTAACGGCGACAACGTGTACTGTTGAATGCGATCGACTCTAATTAATTGGCGAGGCTGCGCGAGCTTTGTCTTTCCTGTACCGCTTAATTGTTTTCACTGCGGCACGCTACGGAGCAACGAGTTCCCTTTTGCTACGAATAACAATATGAGTGCCGGCTAATTACGAAAAAACGAAATCGTATTTTCTTGTTTTGTCGAAATCACAAAAAAACTACCCACTGAAGCGAAATAAAGTTCCCACTACATAATTTTCTCGCTACCTCACAAGTAGATTTATCTACTTAATGCATATTCGCGTGTTATTATAAGGTACCTACGTAAAACTGAAAAAAATTGCTTTTGTGCTAGAAAGATTTAGAAAATATCCACTTCCCGCAAGAATATCTTGGCATTCATCTCGCCTGACAGTTAGTGACGATAACGACGAATATGAAAACGTGTTTCATCTGAACCCGTGAACAACTGACTAATTGTCGGAAGTCAACAATGTTATTGACATTGGCGACAAGCTTAGGTGAGATGGTCGCAGCTAGCTAGGAGGGCTCATAAGCCCTACCACCAATCAAACCAAACAGGAAAACTTCTATCGCCGCGCCGTGGGGAACTTCTTCCCCCATGGGGATCAATACCGAGTGGTCTTACCCACCAGACTACGGATGCGATTAAAAATATAATATAATGATGGTGAAAAGTAAGATAAATATATAAAACTTGCTTAAGTCATGTGGTTATTGATTACTCATAGTAAAGCGTTAAAGGTGGCTCTTAGCCACCGGAGAGATGTTGGGTCGTTGTGCGTGTCCTACCGTCTGTACAGTGGGGAGTGTTCTGAGGAAATCTTCAAAGTGATTCCTCCATCACTATTTGGCCACCGCTCCGCGTGCCAGGGAAGTGGAACTCAACACTCACCAATATGTGGGACGCCTGGCATCAGCATACCTTACGGGCGTCTCGTTCGTTTCTCCCGCGACCTTTCAAAATGTGGAATAAGCGTTGGAAACACCTCCGGAGGGATCCGGAGGTGTTTCCAACGCGCTACAACATGGCATTTTTCAAGCAGAAGGTAAATGGGGTTCTTAAACTCAAGGCAGGTGACGCATAAGCTCTTTTAGGAATGTTATGAAATGTTGAATTAAACAATATAATATATTTTTTTTTTTATAATATAATTATATCACCACAGACTCGTGGTCCGTGCCCTTTTAAGGCTGTGTTTTCGTTTTGATCTTTTTCTTTTTTAAACTTAATAAGTCCGACTACTCTACTCTATATCTAGGGTGAGTTGCGCATCACCTAAAGTGTAACTATCCTACATGTTTATATATAATACACACACGCTTATACATCATATATATATTTATGCTCATACATACCTATTATATTCCTATTTATAATACAATATAATATTGTTAGCTTTTCATTCAAAAATATTGTACAATAATATGGACAAATATCAAACTTCACACCAGCGTATTTACAAACATTTAGATAATAATAATAAACACAAATTTCAAACTTTTTGATAGTATTTTGATAGTCTTTGTCAACTTTTTTCGCACGTAAGAATATGAAAGCATTTTGGAATACGTTAATATGTTTGAAATAAGTTATGGTAAAAGATATAATTTCTTTATGATATTGATGTTTAAATAAACCAAACGGATAAAACACTGTCAATTTTCTCCCTAAAGTCAATTACCTTCCTATTTTAGACACATGGAAACAAATTTTAGGTGCATCGGTTTTCAATTTGTTACACCGAACAAAATATTATCACAATAATCACTTTATCCATATTATTATGGAAATGAAAACATACGTATTCAAGAGATTAAATTGAACAAAAGCTGTTACGAAAAATTATGTTACCCATTTATATTATAGTTTAATAACCTAAGTAGGTAATGGAAATGAATGAATTCTAAGATGTTTTAATATTATTATGATATTGTTCTATTAAATATTATTATTTTTTAAGGTATTTGGAACTAAAAACGTGAAATCTTATGTTTGTATTTTGTTCAAGTACGTGTGTGTTTTTGAACAGGTCAACACTCTTTTTCCCTCTTCTAATTGTGTTTGCAGACATCTTGATTATGGTTGGGATATATAGACAAACACGATGACTAAATCCTCCGCTAGATGATCTATACAAATGAAATTTGTGTTTTGTCGAACTGGCTACATACTCCAATCTGAAATATCTGGCGTTGCGTTGGGAATTGGAAATTCTGTTTTGAATCTAGTGATTTACTTGTTTTTCCACTAAGTATTTGATTGTTCTTTGACATCGTTCCCTTCACAAAATGAAAAACTTATATTATCGCGTTATTTACGAATATGAGTTCCACCGCGGCATAAGCGTTGCAAAAACTACTCAACAGATTAATGATGTGTATGGAAATGCTACTGTAAAAAAACACGGCTATAGTTTATAGTTGCAACATTTTCGTTCTGGATATTTGACCAAACCGTTGACAAAACAAACCCAACAAAGTAGATGGCCGAAGTCCCTAGTCGAGCGCATGGGGTTTATACACCACCGATTAAAAAATTACGTAGATAGAATGTATATTACCTACATACACCTGTGATTGATCTTTGAAGCTGTCACTGTGACACATAGAATGAGTTTGCCATATTTCCCCATTTTCCTAGTTCTACAATTTTCGGGTCATTCCATATGAAACGAAATTCCCATCTCAGTTGTATTTATTAATGATAATAACTGGGCCACCTGAATTCCGCCTACACATGTGTTTCTGTCAAATTATTCCTAAGTGTAGGTCTGCTTGCACAAATTGGTTTAGTCAGCTAATGTCAGCTAAATGGGGGCATTTGATTTAATGCGCAAGCTAATGAATCTATGAAGTACCGTTTCATGCATGTCTTCATCCATGAAGATTTCAATATACTAAAGCTGCGATCTAATACTAATTCATAATCATATGCCTATCATCTATAACTATAAAAGTCTTTGACGACTAACTGAAGGCAAAGTAGAGATAGAGCCAAGCTATTAGAACTAGAAATTTGAAATGTCAGGGGTTTGTTGGCTTATAAAGGAAGAAATTTTCAAATTTCCTATAGGAAACTGAGAAATCTCCATCCAAAAACTAAGTAAACTACAGTGTTTAGTTTTATTAAAGCGAAACGTTTCGCGGGCACAGCTAGACCCACAATTATGAACCTAAAATTGCAATAAATATTGTTTATACTATGAGAACTTTAACAGAACAGAAACGTTGCAAAATAGCGCATTCATTGTAAAAATAGATACGGCGGCACTCAGAATAACCACCGATTAACATCGCAGAAATAACGGGAAACCGCAGCCGTCGCGTCGCGTCATCCCGAAACTGTCCTACCACAAAAGCAAACTTTTATCTCTGATTCAGACACTGTGATTTCGAGATCAATATGTAAATGCATTCGTGAGTGCGCGGCCGGGCGTGAGTGCATTTTGTCGTAAGTGCTCGGCCGACCGTGGCTTCGCGATCTAGTTCCTAGCTCATTGCACGACGGAAAATTTTTACATTTTATGGAGTGCCAGCTTTTGCTGTCGACATCACTTTTTGGGCTCTATGACATGGCATATTAAGCCGTGACTTGAGTCTGCAGGAAGGGCCATACTAGACTTATGCTAGTTACTTAAATCCAAAGCCAGTAAGTAATGTTTGAGAACTTGATACGTCACTTAGCACACTTCTACATTTTATAATTTCTTCTTCGTTTCCACTCAAATCTAGTTCAATTTCATTCCACGCCCACGTCTCTCTCCTTATGGTGATGGCTGCAAATCAGTATTTTCTCAACTTTTGTCCTTTTAGGCCTAAAATCCCCACTGAGCCTTTTAAGCACTGCAGCACACATGTACATTTTACTAAATCTTGTTCATGGTTTGGTCTCTTTAAAATTGTTTGTATTTTATGTGTACTGTATGTTTTTGTGTCTGAATAAACGAACTTTCTATCTATATATCTAAAGTAGAGGTTTAATTAACATGATTACTACGAGTTTTTTATATCCAACTACCGCGAAGCAAAAAAGAGAGGGTTGTGATCGTTAGTAAGCTTGATGTTGGGATATTGCTGTTTTTTATATAATAGCAACTACGTTATCAGATTTCTATTGGGCTAAAAAGTTATAAATAATACCTCATGGTATTCAGTCGAACCAGTGTCATCATCACCACAGCTTATATACGTCCCCACCGAGAGCCTCGAATCTACCCTATGTTAGGGTGTTTAGGTCTAAGTCAACCACGCTGGCCCTTGCAGATTAGTCGACTTGACATATACCTTTGAATTTCATGGTAGATTATATTCATCGCAGTTCGCAGATCTATGCAGGTTGCCTCGGTATGTTTTCCTTCACTGTAGGAGCGTCGGAAAAATGTACATATGAAATTCGAAAAACGAAAAATACATTGGTATATCGCAGGATCGAACCCCAAACCTCCCGATAGGAAGGCCAGTCCCGATTTCACAGCGCCACCAGTGTCCATAGCCAGTTACGTAGTGCAAACTGCTATTCAACAGAAAAAGCTCTGGCGCTCCCCAGCAAAACACGCACCGTACTAGCGTGATGGTAGATGGCCGAAATTCACCTTTCTCTGAGGAAGACCTATGCCCAGCAGCTGGCATATTATGGCTAACATGATTAATATTTTCCTAATGAACTCTGGTATCTTTAGACACGCAGGAAAATATCGTTAATTGACTGTGGATTTCTGGAAGATAGAGGTAATTCATCAACCATTCAGCCGGTTCCCCACTTCGATTGCTCATTACTGTGTAACGCTATAATGTCAATCTCAAAACCGTATTCATTGGAGTGAATAAAAGCATGTGAATTTATTGATCGATTGCATCATGAGCTGTGCATAATATTTTAAATTGCCTAATTAAGTTCCTATTTCAGTAGATTTCTATTTGGTTACGCCAGTGTAACGTGTAATCACGAGGAATGAGTGATAAATACAATCAAAACTACAAATAATTACTTTTTTACTTTAACATGCCGTGATTACTTTTGTTTTTTTTTTTTGTAATTTGTTTTAATTATGTTGATATTAAAATATAATGTTGGGTACATATTACAATAATATCCTATTCAGTCAATTGTAAGTTTTCGAACTAAATGCCATCAGTTATCTTCGCATACAAGTACCTGAGCACTAGACAGAACTTGGTGACTTGCCAACATGCTTGGAAACGGCCGACTCCTATCAGAAAACGTAACAAATTGCTCTTCGAATCTGGTCTTGGTTAAGTTTAATCACATATGAGATTTTATCTGCCGGCAAGTGTAGATATGTTATACTTACCTTTAGATATATACGTAGGTACTTGTGTCTATATTTTATTGATATGTAAAATTGGTATTTGTATTAATCAAAGTTCCATTTAGAAAGTTGTCAAAATAACAGTTTGATTTAAAGGTTAGGGTAAGACTAGTAGCGCGTGGGTAGTGGAGTCGCAGTGTGGACCTTACCTAGCGCGCCCATAAGGGCAGGGAGAACACCGGGGGGTTTTAGTGGGTAGGCCTGGCACTCTGCCGGGAGAGCCCCACACACGACTTTTTGGCGGGCTTTATAGCTGAAAGGACGCGCATTTTCAAATTAATTTTATTTAATTATTTTAATTAATTTCTTGTACACTTATATTGATTTTTAGTACATTAAATTAGTTAATCCTATATAAAGTGTACCGATAAAATGTCTACTGCCTCTGGGGGCGACGCCCCCGGGGTTAAAATACATCGTCCTTCCAAGAAAGTACGTGAAAGTGACGAACATTTTGAAGACACAATAAACATTGACCAGGATCTATTCAAACCATATTCAAAAATAGGATATAAAAGGGTTTTTCCTGAAAATTCTACAAATGTTTTTTGTGTCTACGTAGAAAGCGAAAAGTTAGGAAATAAAAACCCATTGGCAATAGCAGCTTTATTCAAAAATGAAATAAAAGGAGTCATTCATATAAGAGGAATGAATGCTAACAAAATTGCAATTACATTTTTGCAAGCAAATAATGCCAAAAACTTTTTGAAAAACGAAGATTTTTTACAAAAACATGACTACAAGGCCTATATTCCTGCGAGAGCCGTTGAAAAAATTGGTGTACTCCGCTTTGTTCTGACGAATATCTCCAATGAAGGGCTATTTAAGAAGCTGACCTCTTCCTTTGAAATCATCATTTCAGCGTTCGCAGATTCATGAAAAAGGTGGATGGTATGCTTAAGCCCCTTGGTTCTGTAAGTGTTACTTTTCTTACCAATTTATTACCGGATTATGTTTATCTTGACATCTTTAGATATAAAGTGCATGAATACATTCCTTCTTTATTACAATGTTATAAATGTCTTAGATTCAATCATGGTGCAAAAATTTGTAATGCAACACAGAAATGTTCTAAATGTGCCGAAGAACATCATTACACAAAATGTGAAGACATTACTATTAAATGTATAAATTGTGGAGGTCAACATCTTGCCATTTCTAGAGACTGTCCTGTCAAAAAAGCTAAAATTACAGAAAAGGCTAACAAAATTTCATACTCTAATGCAGTCCTTAGAAATAATGAACAATTGATGAAGAATTACTCTACCCAATTTCCCCCATTAGTCACATGCAAACCAACACAACCCATAAGCAACAATAATGAATTTTGAATGTTTCTAGAATTATTATAAAAAAGTGGCTTATATATTCACGTAACTTTACTATAACTAAACCATACTTTAAGTTAAATATAGTATTCAAGCTATTTAAAATAATTTTGTTAAAAAAAACACTAGTTAATATAGGAGCCTGTGAGACTACACGTCCAGGATAGTGTTATGAAAAAATGACGTCCATACTCAAAGGTTAAAATGCTAAATATCTTGCCACTCCCATGCTTGTATATAGCAGAAAGTATTTTTTTTAAAAAACATTTGCAGTTGTTCTCAGTAAACAGTGACCAACATTACAGAGGACGTAGAGTCAACGATTTGTTTGTTCCTTCTCAGAAATCAAAAATATTTTCTAATATCTGTTACTGCATGGCAATATGGGTATATAATAAACTACCTAATGATATAAAAGATCTGACGTATATAAAATTCCACAAAGCACTTTTAACATTATTAAAGAACATAATGTTAAGGAATACATGAATGACATATCTTAGCTTTATGTTGACATTATTTCTGACCATGTTCTGCCTGTTTTATTTGTTGACATTGTTGTAATTAGATATTTGGTTTTGACATTTTCTGATAATTGTTATAATTTCTTATTACTGACATTTCTCGTGTATTTCTCTATTTTTTTTATAGTGGGTCTAGTAAATGACTCCATTCCACCTGATGGTAAGTGGAAGTGGGGTCCAAATGCGAAGATAACTAGTGCAGCAGAGAGAATACACGCTGCACTAGCCAACCTCACCTTGCCGACCTACAAGGTGCTTCTTCACGCCTCTTTTAAAGAACCCGGGATTGTAAGAGGGAATGTACACATGTGCTAGCAGTAAATTCCATTTTTTGATTGTGCGACAACGAAATAAGTTACCAATTTTTTTTTGTACGCGTTGGAATGGTAGTCACAGTAAGAAGGTGACAGCGCAGACCAGCACGCATAGTCCTTAGAAGAAATGGAGAGGAAGGGATTAGAGAACAAAGCTCTTCAGAGCACTCGCAGTGGTAAAGACGGTAGAACGCGCTTAGCGACGCAACGTTGCGACGCAATTGCAGAGGTAAGAGGTTATAAGTCACTTCTACATCGCCAATGATGCGTATTGCGCGCCGCTGCAGCGCGCAATGCATCGAGCAAGTACTTGGCGGAGCTATGCCAGAAGTGCGAACAATATTCTACACAGGACCGTACTTGCGTTTTGTATAGTAAGCGCAATTGGTCAGCAGTGAAGAATCGCAGCACCTTGTTCAAGACTCCGAGTTTTCGTGAAGCTGTTTTTGATATGCTTTCGATATAGTCCTTTGAATTTAGGTCGCAGCGCATTCTATACCGAGCATGCTAATACTGCTCTGAAGCTCCAGTTTTGTGCCCTGAAGAGAAGGAAGGGGAAGGAATGGTGACTTTTTTGCCGAAAACGTACACATCTGTATTTTCTTGGCATTGAAATCAACCAGGTTCTCTGTGCCCAATTTAGATATGAGGTCCAAGACCTGGTTGAGTTTAGTGACAAGATGATCCCGACTCTCTCCGGTGTCTATCCATCCAGCCGTCGGGTGTCCAAAATATCCCGCATGCACTGTGCTATCATCTGCATAGCAATGAATATTTCCAAGAGAAATCACATCATTGATATGCAGAAGAAAGAGGGTCGGGGATAAAACGGAACCCTGGGGTACTCCGGCATTCACTGGCATAAGCTGCAAATTGCATCCATCCAAAAGGACACAAATTTTTCGCTGCACGCAGGAAATCAGCCATCCAGGTACAGAGCTGAACAGGTAGACCGTAAGACAGAAGCTTGGGAAGCTTGGAGAGACGATTTTTGTGCCAGACTCTGTCGAAGGCTTTGGCAATATCTAGATTAATAGCCAGTGATTAGCCATGCTTGTCAATAGCTTCACCCCAGTCATACGTTACATACACTAGAAGAAAACCCGTCGATCGTTTCGGTCTGAACAAGGTAACCACAATGTAGAAGGACAGCTTGGAATCAATAATTCGGCTTATATCAGACTTCTACTAATTCATGGAATCATACTTTTCCTAAATAACCTACGTTCATCATCATCACAGCTCATATACTTCCCCACCGAGGGGCACGAGCCTACCCTAACTAGTTAGGGCGATTAGGCCTTAGTCAAACCACGTTGGCCCAGTGCGGGTTGGTTGACTTCACATACACCTTTGTATTACTTCAGTACAATAACCTACGTTACGAGTATGAAACATGATAGCAATATTATATAGGTAATATACTCGTACATTTCAAAATAAATTATCACAAATGATAAGGAGTTTCAAATTCCAATGTTTTTCCAGTTTGTTGCGTATCTTCTTTCATTCATCTCTGTATTAAATTATGAAGGCGAAACCAAATGAATGCCTTTAATGACCTTATTTCGCTTCCAAGTAACATTTATCCCAGAGCGAAAATCCGATTACTTCGGAACAAAGTCATACGCAAGCGTCCGAAATGGTTTTGTAACTTATTTATGCGTCGCAATATCCCAAATGTAAATGTAACCTACTCATCTAAAATTGCAATATTTTAAGTCAAATCCATAATGTTCGCGTTTACTTAATTCCGTGTATTAGCAACTATAACATCGTGTTTGTGATTGAATAGTTGCATGACTTGAGGTATTAAAACGTTGTCGTGTCTGGCGGCACTAACTTCGACTTAATTTCGTCACTAATGACTCAGAAATCATGGGCAATTCGACAGCCGTGTTCCGTTAATCGATTTTCATTTATTATCCTTGTTGGTTTAAGTGAACCGGATTACTTTGTCAAATAAAAGTGAATCAGAGCATGGACTTGCGAGTATATTTAAACGTGAAAGTAATTTTTTAAAACTAACATTTTTATAAATATGTAAACAGTTGTGGACTGGATATAGGTATAAACTGATTTTAAATGCATGATAAGATATTTTTTACAACTAAGTTGGCAAGTAAGCAGACTATCCAGCTGGAAGTGGTTACAGTGACCTATAGGTACATGTGGTTCCTGTAAGACTTGCAAATGTACAACCCCCTTTTTCTGGGGCGGGAGAAACTCTTTACAATTCGCAAGGGACTGAAGCTGACAAGGCTGCCACTTACATGTGCCGAGGGCTCGGGTAAAAACCCCATACTCGACTAAACCACCCTTCGGTACCTCTTCGCCCCCGGTGGAGACACGCTCGGGATCGAACTAGCCTCCCCGAACGCACCCCCTGGGAACAGGCCCAGCGGTGTGTTGGTAAGGGGGCTGGGACTTTCGCCAAGGGAGGAGTCACCAGGTTAACTCGATTGTGACCCCGCAGACGGGCGACCAGGTCGGAGGAAACGTATCTAATAGCTCTAAAAGCAGCCGGTTGTCAGCCGGCTGGGCCTGAATCCTTTCTGGCTGCTTAGGGTAGCTGGTGCGCACCTAAGAAGGCGGCCTCCTTCTACCTTCAACCGTCTACGACGACGGAGCGGGGCGGCTTGAGAGTCTTTCTCCCCCGCCCGCTCGGCTGCCTCTTAAATATACAACCACAACAAGGACGCTAATGTACATTGCCAACTTATGACATAAGATGTCATATTACAGTACCCAGTACTCACTGCTCGTTTTACCCTCTAAACCAGAACACAAGGATGCAAGCACCGCTGCTTGGCGGTAGAAATAGGTACGATAGAAATACCCATGTATACGACTGTGGCCGAGTCTCCCTCTAGTATACAAAACTTCTGGATTATTTCCGGCTCATCATCATCACTTCCACGCATATATCACGCTGGGCACTGGTCTCTCTTTGAATAAGTAGAAAATGACTTACTACGTCACGCTGGCTAGACGCGAAGGTGTAGGATTTCGTTTCGAGTTTTCCATCTCCATAAGAGAGGTGTTAATCCTATTTTAACCCCTTTAGTTACCTCTTATGACATCTAATGGAAGTGAGGCAGTGGCGATAAGTATATTCTAATTTCGTTACCGCATGGATATAATTTAGTCGACTCTATCATCATTATCACAGCTCATAAGTATATGTCCTCACCGAAGGGCTCGAGCCTACCCTAACTTAGGGTGGCTTTAGTCAACCACGCTGGCCCAGTGTGGATTGATCGACTTCACATACACCTTTGAATTTCTTCGCAGGTGTATGTAGGTTGCCTCACGATGTTTTCCTTCACCGTAGAAGCGTCGGAGAAATGTACATATGAAATTCGATAAACGAAAAACACCTTGGTACATGACAGGATCGAACCCCGTACCTCCCGATAAGAAGGCCAGTGCCGAGTCCACAGCACCACCGAAACTTATTCGACTCTAAAAATATATCAAATACTAAGGTCTTAATACTGTCACTGCTGGACGTAAGCCTCCTCTAAGGAAGGAGGCCTGGAACGTCTTCCACAGCCGCTGGTAGTATAGGGTTTGTGAATGGTGCCAGAGCCTCGTCCGTTGTTCGGAAGGATGCACTAGTAGCAGAGGAGGCTTGGCTTGGCTATTGTAAGATAAAGTCATTTTTTGCAATAGTTACAGATTGTTACTAATAAAAATAACACTGCTTTTATTAGAAAAGTGAACCTTAAAGTCAGAATGATAACGCAACTGGTAATCACTATACGATATAGCTATAGACTCGAAAAGCAGGCTTATTTAAAGTAATTAGTTTTACAAAGAATCATTGAAGTGTCTTAATCGGCTCATTTTAATTAGACTTCAAAATGCCTATAAATAGCTAAACTGTTTAACTTCAAAACAAGCGTCTAAAAGTTTTGAAGGCGCTTGCCTATTTCCGATGCCTCGTTTGAAAACCAGCAAATTAAGGCCGAATATACGAGTAGCTCGCGATACCCAACCGTCTCTAATCTTATAACCATAGCCGGTGTCAAAATTTGTTGGTATGCGGTTTGAACACAAGCTGTGTTCGCGTAAGTTAAATAGGACTTAGCACAAGTTTTCGAGACACATCGAACTTGACTAAGGCACTAGTTTAGCTAGGATGTCGGTAGAATTTGCTTTTGTTATTCACTTGTGCTTATGTTATGATAATGGCGGTACGCTGGGACTATTAATAATACAACCGGTAATAAGTAGTTCAATTTGGTTTACAATTTGATTAAATCTTTTTTTGTTTACAATATAACAAACGAACCTAAGAAATACTCGATTTTCTTATTTTGGTGTGTTTCTAAGCTGCGCAATCCGAAATATCCGATATGGGTACCTCAAAGATTTGCTCATTTTGACGTCGGTAAATAAATTCCTTATATAAACGAACTTCGAACATGCACGCCACATTTCGAGCTCCGCAAACATTGGTAAATTACATGTTTGCCGATTGGATTCAACGAAATAAGATTTTATTAATCTTTTTCACTTTTTCGAATTGCACACGGTTGAATTACTGTGATAATTATTTTGAACATCGACATTAATACAATTTTTCATTACTCATACTCTGAAAGTAGGTCTGAAGTTGCCTGAGGAGCGGGTTAAAAGTAATACTTTTCACCTCTAGGGAGAACCGTTTTCAACTGAAAGCTGTCAAATTATAAAAAAAGAAACTAGTTCTATTTTGACATTTCTATTGAACCATGTTCCATTTCTATACAGCCACTCAATTACAGCGCGGTGTAAAATTGAAATAACATAAAGTTAAGTGAGGTAAGGCTTTATTATAATTCACTTTCAACTATTTCTTAAAAATAACATAGATTAGGGAAAAATATTTACCATTTTTTCAATGATGAAAATGAAAAATAATGGCTGAATAGCTGGCCGGCCACAAAAAAAAACAAAATAAGCGGAAAGCGGCAATCCGATCTTAATTTGTTTTTTCCCTCACTTGTCAACGACACCACAAAACTGCACCACTGTGGTGTCGTTTACAATTTTTTTTGGTAACCACACCACTGTCGACTAATGATGTCTAACGTGTATAAAAACAAATCGTTGTTTTAATGTTTAATTATTATTAAGTAATGTCGCTGAAGTTTGGCGACTTCACAAGGGATTCGTAAAAAATAATAATTGTATCCTATACAACAAAACAAAATTAATCATAACGTAACTTTATAACAAAGCAAAATAAAATAATTATAGGTACCCAATATTACACAACATCTATTCAAACAGACCGACCAACATACCATAGTACTTATGGCACCAGAACACTGTTTTTTGTGAGCACCGCCATAACAAAGAATTTTTGAAAACTCGATATCTGTGATACCTAAATCTATCGTGTAGCAAGGCCTGTCCTCCATTCACTTTTAGAAAACAAAAAGGAACTTCGGTAACGTCTGAAGACATTATCAATATACAGCGTGTAACTGAACACCCCAATAACATTTAAGTATGTATCCATCAGAAGTAGAGATTTTGTAGGAAAATATTAGGGCTAACAAACCTACTTTTTTTTCATACAAACTAAATAAACATTTTTTTGGTATTGAGTGCCGACAACCCTACATAAGCGTACGAGGAATACTACGCTTACGTTTGTCACGTGTCATTTTGTGTTTAAATTTCTTTTGTCTTAAGAGCTGATTATGGTTGTCACTTAAAAGTTTTTGCTTTCAGTTTAAAATCAAATAACTCTGAAAGTAGACAAGCAATGAAGGTCCATTTAATATCTAACTTATATGCCCCTTAAATATTATTGGGGTGTTCAGTTACACCCGGTATATTTGTATATATTGGTTTTTATTAGTAGAATAAAATTGTGTCAGGTGTCGAACACAAAACAATTTCAAAAATATTTTTTGAGCAAGGAATAAGTAGTATATTACAGCTGTTGTCAACATAGGCAATTAAGATTAGCATAAAGAGATCATCTATGTCATGTCGTGATCTTACGAATGGTGCGAATGATAAATAATTAATATCGATAAATGCATACATAAGTTTTGTATTAGAACTTCATTACTGTGGTGTAGTTACCTAAAAAAATTGTAAACGACACCACAGTGGTGCGGTTTCGTGGTGTCGTTGACAATGCATGGTTTTTTCGAGTTGTACGAGTTCTGTTTATACTTCCGTATAACAGCGATTTGTATTAACATAATAAGTTCATCTGATTCAGATATGGATTTACTTGATTTCTTAAGAGAACATGCTAAGGCAGAAGTTGTTGATTTATTTAAATAAAATTTACCAATTTTTTCTTTAGCTAATTCATGTTTTTATTTTTACTTTCCTTGTATTCGTAATGAAAAGCACAGTGTTTACCTCGAGTTAAAGACTTATCTAGCTTCGACCCTTTTTTTTCTCGGGGGAAAATGCGTAACCGCACCGTACCCGCCGTTGGCTAGACAGCGAGCGTGTGTGGGGCTTTCCCGGCAGGTTGCCAGGCCTACCCACTAAAACCCCCCGGTGTTCTCCCTGCCCTTATGGGCGCGCTAGGTAAGGTCCACACTGCGACTCCACTACCCACGCGCCCGGATTTAGTTTCGACCCTAGCGTAACAATGTACTATTAATTTTTATTAGCTCAAAAATTACGTTTCGTGCAAATAGGATTCCACAGTACCTATCTGTTGCAGAGAAGAACAATGTAATGAAGTGCATACTGGTATAGATTTTTGTCGAAGCCAGACCGAGGCACAAAATTGTATGGAGACTTTGATACGACAGAACATGTCGTTTAGCGCAGACTAGATTTGTTTCTTGGTTAGTGGCGTGGCGGTCCTGGTATACAGTTCGTTTGTAGAATAAAAATAAGTTCTTGCGCACGCTAGGCGACTTTTCTTATCATGAAAGAGTCTGAAATGTAAAGCTATCAACCACGTAGGAAGGAAATTCAACAAATTAACTACCATAGTTCTAAACGAGCTCACTCAGAAGCCACCTTCATACAAACATACTATTTAAAGGAATTAGATTACTTATTGAAACTCATAAGTCCATAGAGATATAGTTTATAAACATACTACTTTACAAACTAATACTTAAATTATTTAGCCCTGTTTTGCACTATTCGGGTCTTAACATGAATTATTCTATGAAATCTCCTATTCAATACTCCCTACAGCCTGCGGGGCGATTCTCTTAAGGCGCATAGTAACGTCAATTATAAAAAAATCACTGCAGGAAAAACCGGTTCTCTCCATAAATATTTAATAAAAAAAATCTTTAAAAAGGATATGTTATTATTCAACGCATTCTTTAGAGGATGGTCTTTTTAATTTTTTGATAAATTAATTAAAACTTGGTTAAAATGTGACCCAAACATGCCTCGATTTTAAAACTAAAAACCTAATCGCTTCGTAAATATTAGGTTAAATCACATACTTTTGTGAACAATATTCTAGGGGATGTTCTTTTTAGATTTTTCTTATTCGCCTTTATTAATTTTTTATTTAAATAATTCATCTTACGCGTAAAGGTTTGCTTGAATATTCCCCTCACTCTCACTCACTCACTCGTATGTAATCAGTGCGGGACGATCGACGCAAGGTCATTGGGAGCACTATGCGCCTTAAGTGACAGCCTTGAGTTCGTCGCTGTGATAGCGCTGTATGATATTACTCAACATAGTGAAAAAAGTAATACGGCGCAGCAGTGACGAACTCAAGGTTGTCACTTTACAAGGTCTCCCGCCGTAGACTTGTGAACCAATGGCGTAGCTGCTTTGACGTTCAAAAGAGATTGTAACAATCCAATTTGAATAAAAGATATTGAATTAGAAAAAAATTGAATTTGAATTTAGAGAAGTCGCTTAATGAAAGTGCACCGTTTAGGACCCGCAACACAAACGTTTTAACAGTAGCATTATGGCACGATTCCAGTAGTTTCACCCTTAGAATGAACATGACCTTCTTCTGTATATACTGCGAGAGGTCCTGAGGCCGAATTCTACTAAGAATCCCGGTTTTCTATTTAAGCATCACCATTCTTTTACGCTAACATCAAATGTTAGCCATATTTTGCGCTTCTTGTAAGAAATGTTAACATATTTTTAACCGCGCTATTTTTCACAAAGGAAACCTAACCCAAAAATCAAGATATTGTTTTAACGTTAATATACGTTGCTAGCCCTGCTAACGTCAATAGGTAATGAAACGCGTTTTAAATGCTGCAAATCGATCACGCCTAAGTGACAGCGGAATCGGAAAAACGAAGCCGTTGCAATCGACCAATCGAAGCGTATAGATTGACTTTCAACTGTTGGATGACGTGATAATGCGGCGTTGTGATTGGTCGAATGCAACGGTTTCGTTTCGGTTCAACAGTGTTTCATTAGCAGAATTGGCCTTCAGCTCAAGTGAAGTGGTGGCATAGTACAGGCGGTGCTGCGGGCCTACACTACCTCATTAAATGTGTGACATACTCGTAAATGTGAAAATAGGCGCCAAGGTCAAGACTTACTACCGACTTGCTGTAAAATGTAATTTATAAGAATTATTCACACAAAGCAAATAACTTATGATAGGTAATATTAAACTTCAAAATTCCACTTGTCTACTTTTAACATCTTGTATTCGGCTAATCAACTCGTCTTTATGTTATATCATATATGTAAGTATTATTATTAGGATATATATTCCTCTAACTATTTGATATGCTGATAAAAAACTACAGGTCCGAACGGAACGATGCGCAGTCGGCGCATTTAATTCGGGTCGTTGTTACTTTTTTACAAGTCTCAACTACCCATACCAATAACCAACCAACTGCTCAGGAGGCATTTAAAATACACAAACGTATCTGCAAATAAAAGTGCAATCTCCTCCCCATCCTGCGTTTATGGGGTTTAGTTTAAATAAAATTGAAGTATCCATAATCCTTATCCATAAGTTCCTTTCCAGGAACTTATGGATATGGATGGATATAGATATACTAAATATCTGATTGAAACCTAGGTTTCTTGGACAAAGAAACTCAACGCTAGACAAGACTTTCGGATTATGGCCATTGCCATTACCAGTATTAATAAAGTCTAATTAACTAGATCTCATTAGATACCAGGCTTCATTTGACGATAATCCTACATTGAAACACGGATTACAACAATGCAGGTAATGAAATATGCGGTTTGCCTGCGTATTTAGACGGGTATCGAATAGTCAAGCCACATGTGTTACGGATACAGTCATTAGAGCAAATGACTGTACTCATTAACAAGTAAATCCATCCAAAACGTGACTATAATTACAATCTATGTCATCAATTCAACCTACTATTCTATTCTTTTTATGGTGTTCATACATACTTTCTACTTAACCGCCATCTTTACTTAACTCCCCACCTACCCATGTATCAGAGTCTGGGTGTTTTGAAAATTCAAATTACTTGATTCTCCATTATTGTCTCGAGTACCTACCGGGTGCGTTGCACATCCCGGACCCTCAGCCACGAATCGGATAATATCCGACAAAAAGTGTAGTTATTTAATCTAGAGGCTGTTTGACAGCTGACGATTAGTGATGTTTCAGTTGCTTATGTTTGATGTTTATTCGTTAGTACGATGTCACTTTTTGTTTATTCGTGTACTTAGCGTCAAAAGACTTATAAATGTATGCAATTTTTGTATGTTGTTAGTTTCCGTTGAGGTGGCCCAAAATTGATCATGTCTGGAAAGTGGAATGGAGCAGCGCCTCCAGTTAGCACCCCGTGTGCTGCTTCCGCTAAATGCCGCAGATAGGAGCGTGCTCTGCTTCCGGCTGCCGGCGCCAAGCTCTTCAGTCACCGAATGAAGAGCTAAGCGGTAACCTTCCTCCAATGAAAGACTCATGCCAAGAAGGCCGGGTACTACAACAACCAGGAAGGGGACACTCATTGATACTGCTAGTGTCACAGTAGATCTGAGAGCTATCTCCTCCAAGTACGACTCGCTTGGCGCGACACGAGGATATACATAACATAAACACATAAAGTTTTTACAATATTCAGTGATCTACAAGTTTAACTAAACTTCCGTACAATTCTATTCAATAGATACAATCTTAACTAGCATACGGTGGAACCGACAATTGCAGATCGAGTTTACCTTTTCCTGAAAGGGAACTAATTTACCCAACTATCGAGAAAGAGGTATTCATACTTATCGTTGATCGGGCAGCCTTTGTGTACATTCAAATACACAATCGAAGCAGCAGGTATTCTAGAGATCTCCGTAAATTCTGGCGCTTGGCCTTCTGCAATCGGTCGAGTCACCGGGGTGGAATTAAACGATTTATCGTAGTCACGGATCCCTGTCGTGCCGCCCAGTATTGTTGTTGGCACCGTTAAAACGTGTATATATGTATCATTTCGCATTTGTACCCTTTAGGGGTAAATTGAGTCTACTGATTGATTTCGATAAGTTACGGCTTTCAATTTAACTTTAACACGTGGGAACGCGGGAGGATAAAACAATATTGTTTCGATGTGTTTACGATTTTTAATTAACGATAATATTGTTTTTGATGAGTTTGCCTGTAAAGCCTTGAAATTGATACAACATTATTTTTCCTCTGTTTATTGTAAACACAAGCACTTAAAAATTCTATACGGATTATTGTGTTATTACGAGGTTTGACGATGCGGCATAAATAAGGTCCGCATGCATGTTACCGCATTATTGTAAATAACAATTCTCAAACTATTTATTTTTTCTCTTTTCTGTTCAAAGTTCTCAATTTAATTTTTTTAATTCTGCTTAAAGTATCAAAATTACTTTTGTTAAACCTACGACCCTAATACATGCTATATTCATGTTATCTTTGTTATAGCACGATTAGAGTATAATCATTTTAATTTTCCCAAAATACAGATAGAAGATGAACACGCTAAAGGATGGCGACGAAATTCGATTTGATTTAAGATGCAGACGGTGAATTAGTTAGTTAGGTATCTATAGTTACTCGTAAGATTCAAACGCTGAATTTGGAATAATACCCAATTCACCGTTTGCATCTTACAAGTTCCTAAAATCAAATTTGATCGGTTGCATCTTACAAGTTCTTAAAATCAAATTTCATCGTCATCCCCTAAAATATGTTTATCCTCTTTCTCTATCTTGGGTAAATCAAAAAGGATTAAGCCAATATCGTACACACTCAGTCATGCAAAAAGCTTCACTGCCCAAAGCAACAAGATTCTCTCTAGTCGTATTTCAACGCAGCTCATTTTGTGTAGCTCCGCAGGGACAATATATCAGGGCCGATTTATTTTATTCTTGAACCTTTCATAACCCCCTCCTTATATGATGTCGTCGCTCCAACTCAAACGTACGGAATTATGTTCGAGTAACTTTCGCGTTGTCACTTGGATCGTAACTCACTTATCTAATAAAAATGCCACGTGGGACCTATTTTATTAATATAATACATTTCCTTTTTGATCGCATGTTGATTTATGAAATAGTTGTCGTATATTATTACTCAATATGCAATAAAAGCGTTAAATTTATTCGAATAGTTGATTATATATCTATTATTTAATAATGCAATCAAAAATAATACCTTTCAAATAATGAACTAACCAGTATTTCATGTTTTCGTATAATTTAAAGAAAACATCCTTAACAGCCCAAATTCTAACAATTTCATATACTTACCTACTTAGGTTGGAGTTCCTCAACACGTTAAACAAGCGATTAAAAGTTAACCGTCTGTGTTGAACAATTCTTTTAGATAGGGTAGGTAAATGTCAAAAATCGACAGACAACTTTTAATCGCTTGTAGTGTCAGTGTACTCCATTCTTAAGTCTTAATAAGTGCAATTCGTGAACTTTTGATTGAATTCTGCATTCTTATTTAAAAGGCTTGCGCTTTTTGTACATAAATACACAGTAATTCCTGAGTATTTTATCAGCAAAATAACTACGAAGGCCTTAGTTATTCTGAATCTCTCAGCGCTAAAGGCGCTTTCCGAGTAGGTATCCAGTAAGAAGAGATCGACTGTGTATTCCCGACACGTTTCGCTGTGGGAGACGAGATACAAATCCCGGGGGGACTGGGAATCTGTTCTTGTATACCTTCATGCTCACCTTAGTGATATTTATAAGCGATTTGAAGAAAAATATCTGTATGATCGTGTGCCTTACCAAAGTCAGAACGAAATTTTTCATGCTTTCTCGATTTTAGTTTTCAACAAAATAGCGGGTCCGCGTAGAACGATGAAGACAAGGTACGTGTTGTTTTCATTTCTAATGAAAATGTTGCAAGCTTTGTATGTTATGTACGTCTTATTGTTTATTGTAATTTATGATTGTAAAAGAATGCGTTTTAAATTACGTGATTTGTTAATTATTAACTCTGCTGTCTTTCCGTCGTAAATATATGTTACGGTCAGTGTAAATAATCGGTGATTATTAATAATTACCGGTTAAAGTAATTAATAATAACCAAACAAACCTTCCCGCTTCTTCCTAATCTAACCAACTGTGTTTCAAGTTCCCCAAGTCGGTTCTGTGTGGTCATAAAAAAATAAACTTAACCTATCCGTAACTGTGTTTGAGGTGCCCCGAGTTGGTTCTGGGTGGTCTATCCAACTATATCTGAGGTAATCCGAGTCAGTTCAGGTTAATCACTTTAACTGGTAATTATTAATAATCACCGATTATTGCCTCTGACCGTAAGATATACATGCATGCACGTTGATATTTTCAATAAAGTCTATGAATTTCTCAAAAATTATATTCCATGAATGAAATAAAGGTAATTTATATAATGAGTGCTTTCTTACAAATATGACGACTGTGTTTATGGTTTGCTTACTTATTTCTCCAAAACTATCCGAAACGCGACCGTTTTAAAAATTATAATTTACTTCTATTTAGGAAACAATGAGTGTAAGTTTCATAAAAATCGCTTGAGTAGTTTTCAAGATGTGCAGTTTGATTTGTTCTTGCATTCCTACCAATACTATTGTATTAGTAAGTATACAAAAAATATCCTCAATCGTTTTACAAAGTTATTTGTAACGTAATATTCCCTCGTCTTTCATATAATATTTAGCAAACAATAAAAGAGCGGGCTTACGACGTAAACGTTTGAGAAATATATTTTCGTAGCTCGTCATCCACGGACTACGTGTCATAGTCCTGGTAGCATTCTGAATGTATTTTAGTGAATAATATCATAATATATTATTCTTATCTTACGTAAGCTACTCATACAAGAATAATGGTATTGAAATGAACTCTTCTAAACCTTTCTGAGTATCAACTTCTGGAAGCATTGTAATATCGAAACACCGACCATTTAGTGATACGTTTTAACTCTGAACACTATGGGACACCGAATAGGTACTTCACTATAAAAAGTTACTAAACACTGCACACTATTGATACAGAACACTTCAATAAAAAACGCTTCCAATTCGCAGACGATTGCTCCAAGTCGCTTGTATCGCTTGATCCGCTCGGTTTGCTCTCTTAAAAGAAGCTGTCCGTCCGCATTTGCCCTCGCGCTTTAGGGCCGGCGAATGTTCGGAGAATTTCGAGAATGATCGATTCTTAAACATTCAGTACGTCCGATCGATTTTCTGTCTTTCCTCCTGGAAACTTTCATGGTACGCCCGATTATTTCTTCTCTGGCTCTGTCAGCATGTTCTCACTTAGTATATGTATATCGCGTGACAATGTAATATAATGATGACATGGAGCTGACCTAATGCTGGAGCTGCAAGGTGGTCATAGGAACTCCACAATAAAACGACACAGCCCCATCGAGTTTGGATTCATTTGATTCGAAAGCTTTTATTTAAAAAAGTTCTTATTGATAATTTTATTTATAGTGCTATTTCACCCAATCCTGTTAAACATTTAGTGATAATAATTAAGTGTGCTTCAAAGGTCCATAAGTGGTCCTGAAAACGCCTGAAATCGGGTCAGCTGAAGTCAGCCTGCAACTCTGCCAGGCCAGCTACGCCCGCCGTCTAGCCAACGGCGGGTACGGTACCCAAAAAAAGGAGGTAGTCTGAAATGGACTGAAAACATGTTTCAGGCGCCTGAAAACAACGGCAATTTGGGTAAATTTCGATATTCTGGTATTTGATAGAACACTCTAGTTCTTATATACACGCTATTCTGTTACTCTGCCGAGGCACTAAAAAAGTTTAAAGTATACGTATAAAAAGTTGATACTCGCAGATACACTGTACCCGGAGTGATTTAATCTTATAAATGTGTTAATTTAGTCGTATATAAAATATAAAATCCAAAATGGTAGTTCAATTAAACATCGCAAATAATTACTATGTTAGCCATATACTCGAATTTACATTATAATTCAAATTTTACAACAAAATAATGACGCGCACAATATTATTAACATGTGCTTTTTCATTTCTTACCTAATATCTATTGCTTATTTTTCCCCTTCATAATGCCTCCTGGGATTCCGGTGGCTCTGTGATTTATTGCTTATGCAAAGAATGAGAGGATATTTTCTACACCATAATTCAGCCTAGTTGAGATTAGAGGCGGTCTGTGTAGGATGATATATCAATCTTTAACGTTTTTTACACTGAGTTCTCTGGTTATGTTGCGAATATACAGTGGATGTAATTATGCAAATATTAGGGAGCTCATTATCTCATTAAAAAGAATCATTACACGTCGTAATGATTCTTTTTATTTGATGCATCATCACAGCTTATATACATCCCCACCGAGAGGCTCGAGCCTACCCTAAGTTAGGGTGTTTAGGCCTTAGTCAACCACACTTTTGCTTTAAGGTCAGCCTCCAATTGACAACTCTGTAACAACACGGGGAGAAAAAAATAGCCCTTGCTGGTTTTCTTGCTGGTTCTTACCAGTACAAGGTCTCCCGCCGTAGACTTGTTAGCCAATGGCGTAGCTGCTTTGACGTGCAAAAGTGATTGTTACAATCCCATTTGAATAAAAGATATTGAATTTGAATTTGACACTGGCCCAGTGCGAATTCGTCGGCTTCACATGCACCTTTGAATTTCTTCGCAAATGTATGCAGGTTGCCTCACGATGTTTTCCTTCGCCGTAAGAGCGCCGAACAAATGTAGGTAATATGAAATTTTAAAAACGATAAATACATTGGTATATGGCTGGATCGATCCTCGAACCTCTCGATTAGAAGACCGGCGCCGAGTCCACAGCGCCACCGATGCTCTAATTTATTTGATTATTCAAGTCAAATTACGGTGGCTAATTCTCAAACCTAAGTCGACAACTTACCCATGCATTAGCACGGTCCGCGATTGATTTCGTTTAAACTAAGGCTCGTATTAATAATTGCATCTCAAGTATGAGATTGATCTTAAGATACTGTTTTTGACAGATGTTCCATACATTAAACGTTAAAACTGCAGCTTAAGATTGATCTCAACTTTGAGACGCGTTTACTAATACGAGCCTTACAAGAGTAATTTTTTGAAACATTTTATTGCATTGTTATTGTGAATGAATAGCTACAGTGCTGTTATTATTTTTTACACTCGCACCATGAATCTATTTTCCTTATCATCATCCCATCCAGAGTCTTCGATATAAGCTGGAACATCTCCCACCACATTGACCCAGTAACGATGTTAGGTAGCCCCACTAGCCCATTATAATAATATACAAAAACTTTACTGCAATTTATATGACTAACGGTCCGAGCAAAACCTATCTTACAACTCAATGGGAGATGAAAAGTCTGTGCTTTCTCATTATTTAACACACTGAAATCATCTTATTATAACTTGGTACGGTGTGTACCGTCGTTTACTGTGCTGCTTAAGTATTTAATTTTATTTATACCAGCGAATAGGGTTCTTGCATAGCCTTCGTCGTTAAATTAAAAGCTTTCGTGTTCTCAAGCAGTTTGTAATATTCGCGGCATCTACAGCCCATCGGCACAAGGGCACTGTCGGATAAACAGTTAACTAATTTATTATCCATAAATTTCCGATCAAGAAAGTTGATAAGACACGTCTTCCAGCTTTACGAGTTGCCTGTGCTTAATCAGACCAAACACTGAACTAATTTAAGTTTATCTAATGTACACTCTTGCAAGTTCGCACTATCGGTTTAGTAATAATAAAAATAGTGAGTGACTTTTCTTTATTTAACCATCTGTAAATGATTATTTTAATCATTGTTTTAATTATTTTATACATTTATTCAGACCAGCGAATACCCAATCGCTTGGAATAAAAATAGGACCTGTAAACTATTAGTAATTCAAAATTTTAACTCAAATAAATACTTACAAACAACACCTACCTTTCCCTTAATTCATTTCCTGCCCCCTTCCTTCTCTCCCATGTAACGACCGCAAACAAGCAAACTCTCGCATAAAATATCAACTATTCTCGCAGAAAGTGTTAAAAATAATACTACTGCTGCTAAGCTAACTATCAAAAACAACAAAAAAGCAATCGAAGGAAAGTTGAAAATGATGAAGTAGTACCGATAGATAGTACCGACTGGCTTATCGCGAGTTTTGCGACTAAGAGTGAGGTCTGTTACGGTACTGTTCCTGTTTATCTCTCGGCAGGCTACAGAGTAAGTACCATATTGTGTCAATTGAGGTTTTAACTAGGTAGTTACAAGAGTGGGTTCACAATAGACGAACTTAAACCTATTCATGCGATTTAGCTAATTTTGTGTAATCGAGTAACAAACAAAGAGAATCGTCGAAAATCACCATTATGACCAACAAAGATTTGAGTTGCGTCATGTAACAAAACCAAACTTGTAAATGGCGACTTAAAAGACGAGATAAAAAATGACCTTTCGAGTTTCTTGCCTGCTCTTCTCGAGAAGGCTCTCCCAATTTCCGAACACGTGTAGAGTCAACTTTTTATTTTTTCATTCTTACTCGTAATTGCAGACATCTTGAGTATATTCAGGATGTATGCACATACGAGCTTAATATGTTTCCTTTAAATTAGAATGTTTTGCTTTGTTTTGACGTCAATAAGTGCCTGTAAAGGCCTTTGTTGAATAAAGATTTTTGAATTTGAACTATTGTGCATATCTATATACATGTTGCAGGTATATTGAAAAGCCGTGATAATATTATTATTTAACTAGTGAAATTATAATTGCACGGTAATTGTAAGAAATGGAGCCGATTGACAATCGGCTCCATTTCTTACAATTTAACGGTCTATGCTTAGTGTTATTGTAATTTCACGGGGTTACATTATAAAAACTGGGAATATTATGAATGTATTGACGGTGTGGGCCGTCTAGCATTATGATTGACCAGTTTTTTTCTAACCGCCATTTGCAAATGTTCATCTTTTACTATTTAAAGAGGTGTTTAGTTCTTTTTTTTTCATTTCATTTTATCAAAATGTGTGGTGGGTGACGGCATAAGAATAACTAATAATACGAGTATAGAAGCGAAACTCCCGGCCGTCGAGCGCTCAAGGTCACGTTATTTACCTACCGTTTGATTTCCGTTGAACGGAATCGCCAGTCAAGGCGCGCACCGTGTGTTTCAGGTACCTTGTGAATGTTTTCCTATTGATTACCTGATTAAGCTTTTTATAAGAATGCGTATTTACTACGCGCTGAAGTTTAATAACCGAAACTTCAAATCATCTACAAAAACGCCATATTTTATAAATATCAGACATTTGTAAATATATCTGTTGAATTGAAAACTTTTAAATAAAAATGATTCAATACTTTAAAATTATTTTTATTATACGTACCCTAGATACAGATACCGTTTTATTCGTAATATTCATTACATGTCAAAGCTAATACAATAAAATGTATCGAGTTTCTAAAGCTGTCATTGTAGTGCAATTTTGAAACTCTGTAAGTATGGGATTTTTTTTGTCAAGTCGGGAATAATTTGGATTATGAGAAACTTTGGTACTGCTATATATATTTTTATCGACCTTTGTCACTGTTCCATATAAAATTTAAATACAATCAATACTTGATTAAAATTATGAAACAACAGATTTTTTTTTCAAGTGAAAATGTTGGTCTGATAGTAAAAAGTGAGGTTTTATCCATTGGTACATTCATAACTTCAACTCTTGGACAATAAACGTAGGTACGATACCTAAATTAGAAACCATTTTTGTACATCGAAATTCGAAACATTTTAATGATTTTGTTCTCGAAGTGTAGGGATTAAGCTCAATTAATCAAAAATAGGCAGGTTCTTATAACTACGGAATCAAAAAAACTAAAAATGTGCGTACTATTGCTAAAGATAGTCGCTCGCTCGCTACACTTGAAGTACAAAATCAATAAGACTCGGTGTATGCTCAGTTTCTCATTTAATGTAAAATATGGAGGTATCTATAAAAACAATATTGTAGTGGTAACCATACGTCCATGTGGTGACCCTAGCGGCGTCCGCAGACTACTGCGGGACGTTACAGGGGGAAGGGCGCTGTAGGTATGCAAATAGCGGCATTTGGCGCACCCACAAAGGAGATTCGCTTCTATACTTGTATTATTAGTTATTCTTATGGTGACGGTAAACATTTGGAAGAAATAGAAGTTCAAATACATTAATATCAAATGAAAGCAAGTGTGAGATTGTGTTTCGCGATAATTTTTAGAAAGACCGACGAAAATCTCTAAAGTCTAGTAAAACAAAAAAAATAGAATGGAGTTTGAATAGAATAAAGCAGGTAATAAATTCAATAGAAGAATGTACATTAAAGAAGATGGAAAAGCTAAAATCCACTAGCCAGCAATATCATTGTGTAACAAAATATGATGTAGGAAAGGAAAAAAAACCCGCAAAACTGCTTCTTTGCCAGTGATAGAAATTAGTCCCAGCGTAAAATATGACATTTTAATGGAAATATATATAGCAACCTTGTCAATTTAGGCGCGACAATAATTCAGGCTCTGAAAAAAAGGCTCTAATTTACAAAATCTAACCATTGAGAAATAATATTATGTTTTTTATGATTGTTATAGGTAACAGTTGAAATAATTATTTCCTACATTCTTTCTATAATCGTACAATAAAATAAATAAAATTTGTGATGTTCAACAACGTGTCTATTTATTTCTAACTCTATGACCGCAAAAGTAAGACATTGTAAGCGGACCAACTTATTAGTGAACGCCTCATCATAATCTAACGACCAGTGATATTGTCAAAATATTATTATCTTACAATATTACTATAGCGACCCCGTGAAATTACAATAACACTAAAAATAGACCGTTAAATTGACCAAACACAACACTAACCACTTACAATATTATTAGGATGTAGACTTCTAATTGAAATTATACAAGTTGTTAATAATAGGTTGGGGAAAAAGTTTCTTCGCATTTTTTAAGAAAATTCAAAACATTTTTTAATATAGTTTATTTACATTTAACTAAAGTATGTAGGTACCATTTTGTTCGATAACTTTTTGCCATCTTGTAGGTAGGGACATGATCCCATTGCTATAGAAATTTTGGGACTTCTGGTCAAAATACCGCGACAAGTGGTTTTGGCAGTCCTCTCGTGATGTTAACCTGACACTGCCTAAAGAATTCTGAAGAGACCGAAACAGGTGGAAATCTGAAAGTGCAAGGTCAGGACTATACGGCGGATGCATTAACACCTTCCAGCCAAACTCTCTTAATTTTTGCTGAGTGGCTAAAGATGTGTGAGGTCTAGCGTTATCATGATGAAAAACCACACCCCTTCTGTTGATTAATTCCGGCCGCTTTCTCTCAACTTCTTGCTTTAATCTCATCAGTTGTTCGCAGTAGAGTTCAGAATCGATGGTCCTGCCTGGTGGTAACAGCTCATAATGAATAATGCCCTTCCAATCCCACCACACACACAGCATCACCTTGTTGCGAGTTAACCCGTGTTTCGCCACAGTCTGTGAAGCCTGACCGGCCTTTGACCACGACCTTTTTCGCACGTTCTTGTCGTACGTGATCCACTTTTCATCACCAGTTATCAGCTTCTTCAAAAATGGTTCGGTTTCATTACGTCGTAATAAAGAATCACAAATGAGTACACGGTTCATTAGGTTTCTTTCAGTGAGCTCGTGAGGTACCCAAATGTCGAGCTTTTTTGTGTACCCAGTTTTTTTCAAATGCGCCAAAACTGTTTTGTGGTCAATTCCCAGTTCTTCAGCTACATCGTAACTACTGACATGCCGATCTTGCTCCACTTTTTCAAAAATGGCATCCATTTTATCTGTAATAGGGCGACCAGAGCGACGTGCATCTTTGACATCAAAATTTCCGGATTGAAAACGCTTAAACCAAATTTGTGCTACTCTCACAGACACTGCACTAGGTCCATAAACATCGCAAATTTTTTTCGCGGCTTGCGTTGCATTTTTACCTTTTTTGTAGTAAAATTTTAAAATGTATCGAATTTCTTCATTAGATTCACTCATCTTGGCGGTACGAAAAACAAATGAAAATCACACATTTTCCTAATTTGAATTTGGAATTATGTTCTTTAAAATGTAAACTTTCAATGATACCAAAACCAGCCAGATACAAATAGTATAGCCAAAGAGATTTTATTACAAGTTTATACATACTATAATGCGAAAAGACTTTTTCCCCAACCTAATAGCATGATTCATTTTTCAGTTAAGTGCTTCAAATTTATATGAAAAAAATAAGCTTGACCGATATTTTAAATTTGTTAATTTTGTCCGTTTTCCCGTTATACCTATTAAATATTATTAATGTACCAGAAAATAAAACCTAAAATAATTCTTCCTGAAAACTCCATTCTATAATAACGTCTCCAACACTATCAAAAACGGTATTCCGTGAATCTACTATGCTTTTTGTCTGTTGAGCTCTATTATTATACCTTAATAGGAAAAACTGGACCCTTAAAGGATCGTTTCGTTGCCTGCCTACCTGTTTGCACAGTTTTACAATGCATACAGTAATGAAACGTTTTTTTCTTTTTTTTTATTGTAATATTACCTTATTGTTATTGTTACCTTATGTGTTTTTCATTATCTTGTATTTTTGTTATTTTTGAGATTTTAAAAATTTTATTGCGAATGTGTACCTACATTGTTTGGGTTGTATCCCAGTCCAATGCCTAGTTATTATTTATTTTGTGTTTTGTTTTATGATATATCCTGTTTGTGTACCTAAATAAATGAAAAAAAACGAAACGAACGTATTTGCGCAGAGTAGCGCGCTTATCAATGATGCAAAGGAGACAGTAGAATTTCGTTTGCACCATTGATGGTGCAGGCCAATGGTGCAAATAGGACAGCGGGACTCACTCAGTTAGCTGCCCATCGCTTCTGTAAGTAGGTATCGCACCTACCTATTGTTAAGGTGATGTTGTGAGGCAAGAGATTAAACGGCACAATACTATATACCAATGTAAAGCTCCTAATTTTCTCAAAAGGCCCAAAATCATCATCGATCATCTGAGTTAAATAATACAGTGTTAATTTATATTTTTAATATACTGAACTTTGAGAATTACTCATAAAATTCCACAGATTTAGCTTTATGCTGTGTCAGCGATGTAATTTCGGAGAAGCGCTTACAACAATATTTCGCCAGAAATATAAACGACCTGAAACCTTTTCCACTGATATTGAATGTAGCTTTTTTGTAACCACAGTCAAAAAATTAATCCTCGAATATAGTAATCAAAATACTATCGCTATTAGGTATATAGTCACGAGTTCACGGGGATGCCCCGAGGGGAACGACCTGAGGGCTCCTGGTGGACGAGCTCTACTTATATATGCTCATGCTCGAGATGATTCAGACCTGGAGTTTAATTATCTCTGGGGCATGGTTTCGTAGAATCAATTTGATAGCAGTCTGCCAGTTACCTTTGTTCTCACTGGGGGTATCACCATTTTTTCTGTGTCGACCAAACGCCCTAACAACATTGTCCAACATTATCGTGCTCCAACAGAGGCTAAGTGATGGATGGATGACTACTAACATAAAAACTTAATTCCGAACTGAAAAAATCTCATTGGATCCATATCTAACATAGGGAATGACATATGACCAAACACCAAGAACTACATTTTTACAGTTTCTCATTTCGTATAAATTCAAAATTCACTTACCACTGTACTGGTAGATTCAGTGCTGATTTAATACTACCACTATACTTCATAAAGTATGCACAGATATGAGGTAAAGGGGTAAAATAAAACATATATAATTAGTTGCAGTCTCATTTAATTTATCATTTGTATTTATTTAACTAAGATAGTTACATCAAAACACACATTGCGTAACAAATTGGACTGGAAGATATGTAAGAGCCAGTGATATATTGCGTCCTTAGACACAGGAAAATTTCTATATGCCTTCCTCCCCCATTCATTCAGAGATTAGCATTTCATAATTTATATTGGGGCATAAATTTAACAACTAGCATAATTAATTCCGCAGTTATAATTAAATAATAACATTATAATGATATTAACTAATAAAGTCATAAAAAATTGTCTAATTCATTTTGAGAATTAGGAAAAGAGTTTATTGCATTCATGTCTCAGTAATTTCTATCATCAATTTATGAATCTAAAGAAAATAAATGCAATAGAAATCGTTTGGTACATACAACGAGAAGCGTTTAATCTTGATTCAAATCTTGATACCTACAACTGACTTGACATTAATATTAATCTGATAATTTGTTATGCAAAAAGCTACGTTTATGTCGAGGTGAGACGCGACTGATGGTATTATGAAAGCCGGTCCAGCGCTACAGCGCTCTTAAGTGTTTCGCTCACAAAGGTCTCACCCCGCAGTCTACGCACCACAGGCCATCCATCTTACTCTGAATAAACGGGGGAGGGCCTGAATATCATTTGGAGTGGATATGTTTCGTTCGAACACGAAGCTTCACTAGCACGAAACGTAACACTAAATGCCATGTTGATATAGTATACATAATAATTTAATATTGTCATTGTTTTAATTAGTATTATATAATACTTTACAAATAGTTTACTAGACGAAATGTAGAAAAGACATCTTAGCTTTAGAGCGCTTTGCGTTAGCGTAAGTATAAAAAAACGAACGTAACGACCTAAATTTCATCTAGGCTATTTATCAATATTTACTATATTTTATAATTATAATAAGATAATGATATTCAATTCAAATGTTTTATATAATACATGCTTAAAAATTAAGTTGAAATTCGATCTTTTCTTCCGTTTGGAACAATTTTTTTTCACGAACATTAACGGAAAATACTATAACAAATTCGACATTACAGCTTTTACGTTGCAGGGAATATTACAGAAAATCTAAACATTAAGCAATTTTTAAGGGTAAAACTTAAAGCTATATGTTTATTTACATTATATTACACATAAATATTTTAAGTGGTTTATTACAGCAGACATTATTAGCACTTACTATTTCAATATCTATAATAAATAATGTAAATATTATACATTACATAAAACGTATTTTAGTAATAAAAAATAAAATATGCCCATAAAATTCGTTCAAAAACGTTAAGAATTCATCAAAAACGCTGTTCTTCAAAGGAAATGTATCTTAAAGTATAAAGTAATAAAAAGTACATTAAAACACTAATAAAACAGCTACTGTACATTACTATGGCACTGATTCGTATATTTAGTATAAATTATTACTATCATAAAATGGAATGGCCAAAGCGGAACGTACGAAAAAATAATCTCACTTGTAATTATAACACCTCAGGAAAACGAAATCTGCACGAAAATGGAATGTTAAAAATACCCCGGACATGTTCAGCGCTTATCAAATCTAAGTAGTTTGATTTTATCTCACATAACAACGACTTAAACTCAAGTACGGGAGTAAGTCTAATCTACAGTCTAGATAATATTTTATATGTTTCTACTATACATAATTTAATAAGAACAAAGTATTGAGAGTCTCCTTTAATACTTGCTTTCATAATAATAACTTCCTTTCAATATACCTCTGATGTGAAATCCGAGCACCGATATACAAAGATTTATAGATTGATTTTAATTTTAACACTAAAAATTGCACATCATACATACATACATGTACAAATAACAATATTGGGTAACCGAAAACTGTAGCGGATTGTCATTTAATCTTCAACTATCACGCACTTAAAGCTTAGTACTATAAATCTTGATAAAAGTGAAGGTACTTACAGTTTTTGGCTCCCTAAGTTCTGCTCTTTAAATATTTGATGTTATCCCTACGTCAATACGCAATATTATCTACATCTACAACATAATTATGGCAACATTATTCTTTTGGTTAAAGATATGAATACTTTTTGATTGTAAAACTATACTACAAGTACTTAACTTGTCAGCTATTACTTGTCCTATTTCCCTAACATATCATAATTTCAATGACAATAAATCCATTTGGAAACGAAAAACCATCATGATTAATAAAGAATAAACTCTGCCAATTTCTAACAATCATTATATTTAAAAGGTAGGTATATATCTATACTTTCAAGAACACATGTCAAGATTATTAATAAATAGGACAAGTAACGAAATAGAGAAACCGCGAATATTAGGTACGATATTTTAACGCGTCAACAATCGGCCATTTTGATCACGTTCAATGCAATTAGACAGAACTGTTTAATAACAACCGATTACCTATCGAATATCTTTAGCAAGTCTCAGCATAGGTATCTGTTGAGTATCGACCCATGTTTACTAGAATAATATGTCTAACCGATAGACATAATAATTTTTTCTTTATTAATTATCAAGTTGCAATCAAGTCCTGAAATGACAGCTCAGATCTATACAATTTAATAGATAATTGTATCTATTAACTGGTACCTACCTACCTAATAATTTCTATGACGCAGTGAATAATAATACTTTAACGATCTCCCTATTCGTCATATCTTAGCACGATTACGATACATTTTAGAGTATTATTTATTTACAAGAGTTTTCAATCCACAGCGAGATACAGGAACATTCACCAAAATTGTAAATTGCAGATTCTCAACTGTATCTCAACATTTAAAAGTCAGATATAATTTCAGCTAGTAAAAAAAAACCCACAAAAAAGCTATGTTCACTGATGATGGTGGCTTGGAGTAACACAATCACTTTTTAATATCACGGCTTTGCCTAAGCCTTTGACTCGTCGTCAGATACACTGTCGTATCGTTGTGGCGGGTCGTATTGGAGAGCTGAGGTCGATGTGGCGGCCGCTAGCTTTAACACTGGCAACACAACCATAGAATCCGGTGTACAAAGCTGCGGGCAATCCGAGTGGCAGTGTTGGTGAACCCCCTAAGGAAATAAAATAAATTTCAAATCTCTCAATTGATGTTATAGCTCGATTTGTTATACGCTCAACTGCCTTAAGAGATTTTTGATGAATATGAATCGTAAATAACTCAATTTTTTAACAACTTTACAAGTAAAACGGAAACTATACTGCAAAGGTAAATTTAAGTGCAAATAAAACAGACGAACTGACTAACGTGAAAATATTGATACTTTTTTAATTTTCGACGAAAATGTTCTTATGAAAACTGACGATTCAAAGACATTTATTTAGTAAAGATAGCATCACAGTTGTATACATAGTTTCGATGAGTTGATGACATTCATCAAAACTGATGTAAGAGATTTAGCCGTAAACGCGATTTATATATCATAATCCGTGAACGCGTATTGATCACATACAGCCAACTGCATGAAAAATATAGGCAGTGTTATTTCAAAAAAAAATAATGAAAAGAAAACCAAATAAATCGTATATTTAAAGAGTCCCTTACGAACTATTCTTATGTTTTAAGTTGATTTTATTTCACTTTATGCGAAATAGTAAAATGTAAAAACCTGGTGTGACGGGCCGAAAGTTCTTAATTTTTTGGGTCGTTATTATTAAATAAATAACAAAACTATACTAACAATATTATTATTATTAAAAACAATAAAAAAATTACAGTAATAAATCCATGCAAATAACTCAAAAACCACGAACTTAAGGGCTCATTTCAAAATCATGTCAAATGATGACATATGTCAAAAACAGATAATTCAAACCTCATTTACAACGCCTTAACAGAAATACGTCTCATTTCCAGTAGCCCCGTACAAACATCATAAAACTAATTTTAAATACATATACATATGCTTATAGCTATGGAATTGTTGCACTGCAAGTAAATAATATGAGATCACTCAAGAGATAAAGCGTGACAATGAAAAAAAAACTCAATTTTTTTTCAGTTACAGTTGCTTAAAAAATCCCGGCACGCCTGTCTTTTTATGGTCGATTCAGCAGAAACTATATCTCATAACTTAAGTAAGACATCTGTACGAATCATCAGGGATGCTCAAACTGTCAGTGACGTGTCCTAATTACTACAATCGCGTAACGTTGTCTGGATCCAACCAACGAATTAATCTGACAAGAATGTTCGTTCCGTAACAACAAGAAGCTCAAAACCTATCCCGCCAGGAAGGCTCAATTATTTACAAGTCAGCAAGTTACTGTGTCGGCGATCCGAGTTTCGTGACATTAGAAGGAAGTTTTTCCGTGTAACCAGTTAATTTTATCAACGTATCATATCTGAATAGTGTTTCTCAAAATTTATAATCATTACTCCGATTTACAAATTAATTAGCTTTTTATTACAAATGACTTTGAATGTTGACAATCAACAAAAGATTTAAGCAAACGTACTTTTTGATAGCAACCAAGGTATCCATACGTCTTATTGAACAGAATCCATAAGGAACATTAATATTTTTAGCGCTGTAACGCTCTTATTCTACTTAAGTAGTTATATGAAGCGGAACAAAAATATATGAAATGTGTACCTATGCACTAAAGTAAACATGTACCTAAGTTTCATAAGTTTTGTAATTGGGTTGTTCATAAGGTTTGTACTTACCTAACTTTCATAATGGAATGGCTGCCATTCACATATGCTTATGAATTTATGTTTGTAACTTTAAATTTAATTAAATGAGCACTAATTTGCATAAATTGTAGAAATCTACCTATCTTTGGAATTTTGGGAAGCTCCTAACACAGGAATTACGCTTAAAAAGAATGTAGGATGTATCAATTTCCATTTAACTAGCCACATTTAACTAGCTCTAACGTATCAGTGTTTAGAAAACGACACAGCTCAAACACAGAGCAATAAAACCTTAAATTGGGGGACCATTGACACGAAGGGTTCACGCTTTTGGGGGCAGGGGGAACATTTCAATCATTGCCGCGATAGTGAAAGCAGCTATAAATGCCGCACTGCAAGGTGGTGTATTCAGCCTGGCAAGCATAAACGCCATGACGTGGCATTCCGTTTGCTGACGAAATGGAAAAGTTACCTGCCTAATGTGTGGCGGTTGCGTGAGAACGTGATTTAATACCGCGCAGCAATAATATTTACATTCAGATAACTTAATAGGGGTTGAATTTATCCGTTTATTCCGCTGGCTCTTTACAAATCAGCTCGTTCAATTTATTTTGAGCACGTAGGTACCCGCGATGTTATTTTTGGAACATTTTCTGTCTATAAGCTGTCCGTTATTTATGAAACACGTAATGCGATACTTGCTTTGTTTTTATTTTCGTTTATTCCATTACATGTTTAATATTATTTCGAAATATACACAGGTAATACACATGCCAGTGTTAATATTGACTAGTAAACGTGCAGTAGGTAATTGTGTTTATGGTAATTTTGAAAAATATAATTCGCAGAATAGAATCCACATATATGTTGTGCTCGACAAAGGCAGTTATCGTGATTTGCTTTTACATGGGAGATATTAGCTAAATATCTACTTGCGTATAAATCAATAATATTTTTTCAGCGAGAACGTGGTAGGTATATGTATAAGCTAATGGAACGATACACTTTTAAAATATTAAGAAATCGTAAGCGTAAACAAATTGCAACTCACCAATCCACAACTTGGGGTTCGATTTCGAGGGCACTAGCAGAGACTGCGAGTACCCCCTCACTGGCGGCGTATCATCCACCTGGAGCATCGCCAGCCTCTTTCTTCGCCTCACCGTAGCAGTATGCCATATGCCATCGTCCACTCTAACCTTTGACTCCACACATTGGAACCAATCTTCCTTCGCCGAGTTAGTTTCCTTAATGTCTGTGTCGGTGTAGATGAGCTGCAGCTTTCCCTCGCTGATGCCTAGGCCTATGAAGTCTCTCGGTCGTATTCCAATTTTTCTTCGCCACATCAGGAGACCAGAGTCGTTGTGCGTGCGGAATTTTATTTCATATCTAACACCACGGGCGCCTCGATTTCTAAGAACAACGTTCGGAGAACGATTATCTTTTGAAGAAATAGGTAAGTCATTAATCAAATGCAGTCCGACATAATACTTAAAATTCAATTTTTTACTCTTTAATAAAACAGAAACGAAATCTTGAAGCTGCAATAAAATAAATTTATAATGTGCACGCGAGGATAGTGATATTTTATAAACAAAAAATAAATACAATTCGATGTTACACTTTCTAGAAGCAACATAGATTTCATACACTATTCGATGTTGCCTTGTTCATGCTAACCGATTTATGTTAATGCTCGAAGTTTCATTTTAACTCGTCCGTTTCACTGAGCACATTTAGCTCCATATATATAGTCGCTCGCTGCGAAACTTGGAAAGAGATGAAATGTATGTCAGGAATAGTTTTTAAGATTTGAAATGCTGATTTTGCTGTTACTTCAAGATTGACTGAGTTCCATAGAAACTTTCAACGTCTTTTTCACCCCTTCAAAAGTTGAATTTCGAAGAATTCTCTCTTAAATGACACCTTTAGTATAAAATAAATCGTTTTTCAAAATTTAAAACTTTTATAATTTGTGTTATAGGCTGGGCGTCAGTCAGGACATTATCTTTACGTATATACATATATAGATTACGAACGTATCATATTTTCCTATATTTTATTCAAACTACAATAAGTACTAGGAATACAAAAAATGTTGTTAGTACTGAATAACTCTTAATAATTAAATCACTAACATATAAAATAATTATTTACGTAACATTACTTTAAAAAGTGAGATAAATAGCCACAACACAAAAAATACTGGATCAAGCCAACAAAAGCACGCAAAAACTGAAAGTTCAATCTCGCGTATAGAACATGCGCATAAGAAGACATTAGGGTATCATTTTTCAACAGCACAATAACCTTTCATTAGAGAGCATGATTGGCACTTTACAACACAGGGCGGGAAATGTGGCGCACATTTCAATAAAATGCTATTTATGTTACTACGGCCACATAGTAAATATCCAACGAAAGAAACTCGGTTACGTTAGCTATAAGTTCTTGTGATAGTTGTTTTTTATAATAAATATTAGTACGCAGTTGATTTCGAATATGGATCTCGTGTGGATATGATATTATTCTTTTAATTAGAATCATTATTGTTAATGCTTAGGCTCCACCTGCGTTAATGTTAGTATTAACGCTCGCGTATTAAACGCGTTAATCAACGCGTTAAAAATAACGCCTAAAATTATAATCTCATGACACTAACTATGAAATAAAAAGTCACAATTATTTTGATTTAAAATCCACTCAGAAAAGCTACGAAGCGTGTATGCTATAAATCATTAAGATGTCATTAAGATGTCAATGATAGTCAATGCATCACAATTACATTTTCGGGCCTCATTTTCCGTGTCGCCATTAATATTCACACGTAGAGTAACTTTACCCTAATGTCCTCTTCTAAAAAACGAAAAATATGGTTGTTACCTAATATAAGCTGTTTGCTGGTACATCTAAACGTTATAGATCGGGCGCTCCAAGTGTTATCTAACGTCGTAAAGTCCTTCACCACCTGTGTTAGTATGAAAGCTAGAAAAGAAAATTAGTTGGTAATAGCTATAGTTAAGTCATTATGGTGAATTCAAACGCGGCATGTGCAGTTTTAACGCATCGCAGAAGAGATCATAACTTTTTAATGAGCGTGCTTTCACATAAACACCTTTTGGTAGTCTCGATAATATAATCCGTCACACTTATTGTTGATTTTTATGCAATATTTTACATTATTACTTTTTTTGTAGGGCTGAAGTTTAGTGGTATTTATTTTTTCATTTTAATTTACAAACCTACAAATACCGAAATAACACGTCTTCAAATATTATGAACTACGTCGTTTCACGTATAATCAGCTACAACTCGACTACGCGAAAAAAGTTGGCGTAGCAGATCGCGTGTAACGCGTAGACTGCTACGGGCTACGGGCTACGGGCAAGGTGAATCTGCTACGTTCCCACGCGCCGCGTTCAATTTCATTTTTTAAATATTTATTATTTTAATGTGTTATTTATTATATTATGGAAGAATCTTAATCATATTGGTAATAGAGAACTATTTATAGGAAATTTGTGTGTTCTGATGTATGTCAATGTGTCATATGGTTAAAACATGAGACTATAGATATTTCCGTCATTAATAAATAATCCATATTAGTGAAGACTGCATTTTATTCTGTTACAATGGTTATGGGCCCAGACTCCCAGGTTTAAATCATTTAGCAAATGTAAGCAGGTACTTTAAAATCTACGTGTAATTTTTTTGTGTGCGGCTCGTATACGATATCGTCTTGAAATAAGTGCACGATGAGTATTGCAAGGATAGAGCTGCTAAACAAAGATAACTATGAGAGTTGGCGTGTGCAAGCTGAGGCATTATTGATAAAAAATGATGTCTGGGACTACGTCAATGGCAGTAAGTTGAAGCCGTCGGACGAAAAGGAATCAATCCTTTGGATGTCTGCTGATGCAAAGGCGAAGGCTGAGATTGTATTAGCTATTAGTCCAAGCGAATTACGTCACATACGCGGATGTACCACGGCTCGTGAGGTATGGTTGAAACTTAAAGCTATTTACGCTTCGACGGGACCTGCTAAGAAAGCAACTTTGCTGAAACAGATGACGTTACACAAGATGGTTGAGGGTGACGATGTTCGTGAGCATATATCTAAATTCTTTGATGCAAGGGACAAATTGTGTGACATGGATGTAAATATACATGACGATCTTCTGTCGATTATGTTACTGTACAGTTTGCCAGCTAGTTTTGAGAATTTCCGGTGTGCAATTGAATCGCGTGACGAGTTGCCTGGCCCTGAAACTTTGAAGATTAAAATCCTAGAGGAGGATAGTTCGAGACAACAGAGTGGCTCATATGACTCAAGACCTGATAAGGCTATGTTCTTGAAAACCAAGCCTTATAAGGATTACACGAATGGGATCTTCAAGTTCCGATGTTACAAATGTCACCAGCCTGGACATAAGGCATCAGAATGTTCTTCAAAAATGAAAGGCAAAATTTTTACTAATAATGTAGAGGAAGCGGAAAATTCTGACGAATCTGTTTGTATATTTTCAGATTTATGTTTAAGTGCTAATAATTATTTTGATAAAAATACTAATTCTAATGATTGTATTTGTATATTTCCAGAAACATGTTTAAGTATTAATACTACAGGTGGAAACTGGATCATTGACAGTGGATGCACCTCACATTTATGTAACGATTTGAACAGATTTGTTGACGGTTTATTTCCTGCTAATGGTAAAGTAAATTTAGCTACGAACTTGAGCACAGAAATTAAAGGTAATGGCACTGTTACATTATTAGCATGTCAAAACGGCACCAATTTTTCCATGAAACTTAAAGACACGTTATACGTTCCGGATTTGCGATGTAATCTGATTTCAGTTGCCAAACTGACTGATGAGGGTTATCATGTTACTTTTAAGAGTGGTTCTGTTTTAGTGAAGGATCATGCGAATAAAATTGTTTTAATTGCAAATCGGAAAGGAAATTTATATGAAGTACAGGAACATAATGTTATAGTTTCGGTTGCTGTGTCGGAGAAATGTGACGATTTATTATCTTGGCATGAGCGTTTGGGCCATTTAAATGCGAGAGATCTTACGAAATTAATGAATCATTGTGGTAAGAATTTTAAAATAACAGATGCGAAAGAGATAAATGATTGTGATGTATGTGCGAAAGGAAAAATGACTTTGTTACCATTTTCTAAATCCAATGGACCTTGTAAAGAAAAGCTCAAAATTATATATTCTGATGTCGTAGGGCCAATGAAAAATGAATCAATAGGGGGTGGGTGCTAAATATTTTGTCACGTTTATTGACGACAGCACCCGGTGGTGCGAGATATTTTTTATGAAAAATAAAAGTGAAGTTTTAATGAATTTTAAGATTTACAAGAGCTATGTTGAGAATCAAACGGGTTGCAAGATAAAATACTTACAATCGGACAATGGGGGTGAGTATTGTAACCGAGAGTTTGATGAATTTCTCAAGGAGGAAGGTATATTAAGGAGACTTACGATTCCTAGGACACCGCAACAGAACGGAGTGGCTGAAAGGAAGAACAGGACGCTTGTAGAGATGGCAAGATGCATGCTCTTATCTTCAGGATTGTCTAGTGGATTTTGGGCTGAGGCTGTCATGGCTGCATGTTATGTGCGTAATAGATGCCCAACAAGTAGTCTAGAAGGGCAGATACCGTATGAAAAGTGGTTTGGTACTCCTGTCAAAATACAGTATATGCATAAATTTGGACTCAAAGTTCATGTACTTGACAAAACTGAAAATAAAGATAAATTTGCAGCTCGGAGTATAGCAGGAATTTTTGTAGGATACCCAAGAGACAGAAAAGGTTACAGAGTATGGATACCTTCAGAAAGGAGGATTATGGTGGCAAGAGATATAAAATTTCACTTAAGCAAACCCCGAGAAGATTTATTAGAACTTGAGCCATTTGAAGTGGAGGAAAAGGAAATGAAACAACAAGAGCAGATAGAAATTGAAGTGAGACCTGAAACACAACCTACAAATGTAGATGAATCGGTCGATATTCCTGATAATTCTATAGGGTCTGAAGCGAGTAGAGAACCTGAGATGAGAAGAGCACCTGGAAGGCCACGATTAGAAAGAGGTCATGTGGGTCGTCCAAGAAAAATCTATCGCATGGTGGAGGTTGAGCAAAACATTGAAGACGAAGAAGCTGAAGTTGAAGATTTTGTTGGTACAGCTGAAATTTTATTAAAAGAGGCTTTATCCGGAAATGAAAGATATGGATGGGAAGAAGCGATATTATCTGAGATCAGAAGTTTAGTAAATAATGATACATGGGAGATTGCAAACAGGGAAATCGGTCGTGATATAGTAGGATGTCGTTTTGTACTTACAACAAAACTAAATATTGACAAGACTGAGAAAAAGAAGGCGAGACTTGTAGCGAAGGGATACAGTCAACGTCGCGGAATTGATTATTATGAGACGTTCGCGCCTGTAGTAAGACTCGATACCGTACGCCTGATGACAGCTCTTGCAGTCGAAATGGACATGGAAATTCATCAAATTGATATCAACACTGCATATTTAAACGGCCGATTAGATGAAAAGATATATATGCAAGTTCCACCACTATTAAGAGAATGTTTATTAAAGCTAATCGATCGCGAAGAAGATGTCAAAATGTTAGAGGATTTGAAAGCCGGAGGAGATACGTGTTGTCTTAAACGGTCGCTGTATGGCTTGAATCAAGCAGGACGTCAATGGAATCTAAGACTAGACGAAAAGCTGAAAGAAATGCTGTTTAAGCAAAGCTTGAATGAACCATGTCTATATTTCAAAAATATTGACGACCATGGTACTAAACTCTTTGTATTGGTTTACGTGGATGATATTTTGATATACTCGCAAAAAGGTGAATGTATAAAACTTTTTAAAGAAGAACTGGCCAGAGAGTTTGATTTAAAAGACTATGGCACTGCGAAATATGTGTTAGGTATTGACATTGAGAGAAAAGGAAATGTCATCACATTGTCACAATATAAGACTGCATTTTATTCTGTTACAAATCAATTGAAAAAATATATTTTTCATGGTTTACCTACTCATTTTGATATGTTTGAAAAATAAACAAAAATAAAAGATATTGGCCTTAAATTTTCCAACACAGTGCTCAATAGAGTTAGCACAATAATAAAGCCGTGCCGCAAATGTAGTTCTTTATGAAGTGGGTCGTAGTGTCCCGACTGGCTTTTCATTTGTCAGTAAAACAATTAAGTCCCAAGTTACGGCTAGCTTGGACCACTGGATGTGCAGAGTGTTTCGTGTTAAAACTTTAAATGCTTGTCGTTATACAATGGTGTTCATTCTTCTACCGTCACCAAATAATTAATTGGACTTTATTTTATCCATGGTAGCACAAAAAGTTTTTGTTAATGAAAACAAGTTTTGATTATGTTTAATTCACAGAGAGCAAATGTACCTTTGTATAATGTTAATGCGTGAAAATAAAATTGGAAAGGATATATCATTGCGTATTTGTTGTTTTAGACACGTTTTTGTACGTTTTATTACTGTTTTTATTCATTTTCCAGTAATATATTTTGCCACAATTGAACGGACAGACATTTTCGTTTTCTTATGGTTTTTTAAATTAATATTGCGAATGCTAGATCGAGATAAATGTTGAGTTTTAACTGTGAATTTAAAATTTTAAACTAAAATTATGACTGATTCTAATAAAATTAAAAGCAACCTTTACTCAATTACGACCTCGAACAACTACAATAATTTCATAAATACCTATTTGTAAAATTAATTAAAAATTTATAGAATGAAATCGAGAAAAAGAGTGAAGTATGTAGAAAAATGTTAATAGGATTATTGATTTTTATATAGAGATAGAACATAATGAATTATTTTTTACCTGCGACTACCCCGGCTTCTATACGAGTAGTAATTGTTCCCGTCGAACTTAACAGGTGTCCTATCGTTCAGCATCTCAACCATTTGCACTTCGCAGTTTCTGCCTTGGAAACCGTCCCCACACACACATTTGTATTCATTCAGGAGCGGAACACAGGACCCGTTGTTCTTGCATGGTGTTAAACCTGTTCATGGATAACTTGATATATAGAAAAAGTAAAAGCTGGCGGGTCGTAACTATCATAGAAAATGTCGAGCAATCAGGGGCCTTATTCTGCTAGCGTTAACGCATTTGTGGCGTGTAAATAACGCTTCAATAACATCGCTTTTTGAGACAGTTATTGTTGGTTAACCGAATACTAACTAAAACATTTGTCACTATTGCCTTATCAAGAAATTTTATTACAAATAAATTGCAGCAGAAAATGCGCATAAAAGCGACAAAAGCAGTTTTATTGAAACGCTATCACGACGCGACAACGACGTTAAGGTTAGCGGAATTAGGCCCCGGATCGTTTGTCTAATGATTTTGATTAAGTAGATGTCTAATGTTCGAGTTTTTCTAGAGAATCAGTAGCGAGGGAGTTAAAATTTAACAGCGAAGCGAGGGAGTTATGTAGAGTCCTATGTGAAGCGAGGGGTTCAAGTCGCCTAAGACGAAGACACTGCTTTACTCCAGAGGTAAATACTCTACTTTTCATACGATCTGCGAGACAATAAAAACTTACAGATCTACTACCAATTACTTATCTGCTAATTTTCACCATAAACACTGTCACATAATCATTATCACTATTACTATAACTATGGTTAAAATTATCACATTATCATGAAAACTATAAAATACAAAAAGATTTGTTATTCTCAAGCAAGAACACGTCGCGCAATAATTTTAACTTAAGTTAAGCTTAAAACATATTAGTTATAATATAACAAGTATGAACTAAGTCTACCCATCGATTTACAATACTACACGATTAGCTGCTGGACCCTGTCAATGACCTTTGGTGGCACGCAGGACGAATGTTAATTTGTTAACAATAAAATGTTATCAAATTAATTTCATTTATTTCTCAACTTCGTGGTATATTTACTTTTATAACACCAATTAAGTACTCCACACAACTGTCGAAGTAAATCTCAAATAGTCGACAACCTACTGACTCCAAATAAAAAATAAAATAGCTGAAGCACCTGGACATTTACTTACGTTTTTTTAACTTTATCAATAATTCATTGAATAGACTTACTGTCTAAAGAGACTGTATTGATGTCACAAAACACATTTCACTAAGTACTTAATTAACGTAAGCAACAAGATATTACATTATTTTGAAATAGATAATGGCGTTGGCGGCAAAGTTATGAAAATAATATACAACGGAATACCGTTGGCACACATTATGGAGCAAATTGTAGAAACATTCTTTATTTTTATTTTTAAATATGCCGCGTATTTTTTCCAAATTAAAGCTTTTAGTTCGCTGTCTATCCACCGGCAGCGTTAGTGTTCTTGCTTTACTCTGCTTTTTATTCGTTTTTATCGATAATTAATGGTGGCCGTCAAAAGATGGCGCTTTTAGCATAAAAAGTATTTTATCAATAAAAAATAAAGAGGTATTATTGCTTATTTTAGCTTGCACTATTATGAAGCTAAATATTTTATAATTTTGGCACAGAAATTATGCCTAAATGATTTTATAAATGATGATTTTAATAATTTTATGATTTTATAAAAACATTATTTACACAGGCTCAGGGTAGAATGTCTATTTGTCTCTAGTGGATGCACGCCACTGGTGTATGACTATGCTAAACGTATGCTAAATTTTCATACGAATTTTATGTTGCAAATTTAAAACACTACTCCCTTGCAAGTTTCTAACAACATTGTATTTCATACCTTTGGGAGATAATATCTTGCTTTACGTTTAAATTAAGGGGATTATAATTGAACATTATAGAGCAGGTGGTATGAAAAAGTATTTAATTTATTTGCGATTAAAAGCTAAACTACCGTACAGTAAATTTACAAAAAACTCAACTATCACACTCACTTAAGATTATATTCAAGTGCAGAATGAATGCGACGAAATAGTAAGAAAAAATATTTTTAACCAATTATTTTTTAGCTTTAGGCAAGACGGTGACAAATTTGATGGCGTAGACGTGTACCACGGCGCTCGGCTTACGATGGCCGAAGTAAAGCAACGTCAACCGTGGACAGACACGGCCGTAAAATAGTGTGTCCTGTATCTCTATCTGCGAACCTAAAAAGGCCGCATTGCAGAATCATAATACAAATGATATAATGATTCATATTACGAATTGAGTGGAACTCTATTTGACTGCTTAGTATGAGTATTCGTAATATAGGCCCAATTGACTCTTTGACAATGCCTAATTTGTGGACCATTTTACGAATATTCATACAAAGCTGTCAAATAGAATAATTGATCATGATGAGTTGCACTCCATTCATAATATAATATGATTCGTATTATGATTCTACGATAAAGCCTTTTTAGGTCTACGATAAGGTTTTGTGTCGGGCAACGGTCCTGTTGAACTATGCGAGTGCTTAACGAGCGTGGAGTGTACTTGTTGTACTATACAAACTCTTATCTACTATAAATCTCCTTTGCCGATAGTTACTCTCTTTGGATATTTGACATCATGACTGAAAATCGATTAGGAGAATCGAAAGAATTACTACCAAAGCAAATAAGATATCAAAAATCTTTACAAGCAATTTAATTATTTTGGAAACAGAAATAAAATATTGGTTTTCTCCGTGGTACAGGGTTCGACTCCCCAAGTTTTTTTTTTGCTTGGTTTGGTTAGTAGTAGGGTTTCTCAGGCCTCTAGTTAGCTACTACCCTCATGCCTAAGTTTGCGTCATAATTACAATGAAATAACATTTTTTGTTGAATTCCCATACCCATTCATTGTTACATAATTATGTCATATCTCTGACAATTAATGATTTTGCCGGTCGTTTAGCTGTTAAGGAACCCGGATCAAGTTTGCTTCGGGCTTTTGCGTATTATCGCTCAAGTGAGATGTGAAAACCAAGAAATTTCCTGTTGTGTCTAAAAAATGTTTCCTTCCAGTAAAATTTCTGTTTAATCAGAATTAAAATGTCTCAACAAACTTTTTTATGTACCATTGGTTTTGATTCAGAATATTAAAAGCGTTTCAAACGGTATTTTAAAGATAACCCTAGGCAAATTGCGACATTATTTAATCGGAAGACTTACCATCTCCGCAGGGTGGGCCGGTGTACTTCGTGACGCCACTAGTTGCACAAGGGAGCTTGTCTTCATCTTGAACTATGGCACATCTTGCCGTGTCTCCCCCGTACAGTGACAACGGGTTCCCATTCACGAAGACCTGTTGCACGGCGCCTATGAAACTGCTGGTCACGCCAGACATTTTGTGTGGGCGGACGTAGGCTCTGGAAAAACGGGGATACTAACGCTCGACAAATTGGAGAATAAAGCCCCTATCAGCGACGACTGAGTTGAGGAAAATTAAAGCGTCTTCGTCTAACTATTGGATAGTGGATAAATCTACCACAGCCTTCATTACTCAACTAATCAAACAAATCATTTGTTTAGATCAAATGGACGTTTACTTTATTTCAAAGAGGAAAATAAGAAAGATGTCAATTTTAAGATTCCAGAAATGTACCGAGATTCGTGTCGCATAGATTAAACAGGGACCCGAAAGTATTATGCTTTCCGCATAATTAAATATTCACAGGGGCTGGTGCCAAAGCTCCTTAAAAATTTAAATCAAACCTTCCTTCGATGAGCGGCTTCGAAGAAACATGCTCATTTATTCAGCCGCCTAGTAAGTACGGAGGTGCGTTTTGAAACTTTCATAAAGTTTATAATTTTGTTCTGAGTACCTATTAACAACAAAGTTATTTTTTTTTTTGCATTTTAAATAAATAAACTCAATTCTAACGCGAAGCCAGGAAAAATGTTATTTATTCCCTAATCAAATCAGACTTTAACTAATAAATCATTGATTTACTACCAACATAGATAGAGCGCTTCATACAAAAACGCGCTTGAAATCTGTCACCTAATCGACTATATATTTCGGCGTGTTGACGTGCCGACAGCTAATCATTTACTATAGAAAAGAACTGCACGACTCGCGATTGGGCAGTTCTTCACCGGCCCACTTTTCGAACGTTCATGCGTCATCTACGTTTGGTAGTAAATCAATGTAATAAATGAATAATGTAGCAGTGTCAGCTCCCGCATAGAATTAACGAGCATCTTTTATTTCATCCCTTTCATACGACCAACCCAAAAAGTTTTCTTTTTTGAAATCTGGATTATGGGCTTTAAAAATTATTATTTTTATAATATATAGACTAATTATAAGTTTATACACATAAAACAGAAATGAGACAATATATAAGTACTTATAGAAAAATAAATTACGCAGTCGATATTTGCTAATTAGGCCCTTTTATTTACAAAGCAACATGCCATTATTGCTATTTTTACTTAATAACTTTAATCTTATAGACAACACAACCTATATCCAGTGATGTGAACAAGCAAGACACGATATATCCTTTGTCAAATTATGATAAGCACTTGAGAAGTTATTACAAAACAGATAAACAAGTACCTATTCAAATTCACAACTCTTCTTTCTCTTCTCCATAGTCATCATCATCATCACAGCTCATATACGTCCCCACCGAGGGGCTCGAGCCTACCCTATATGTTAGGGTGATTAGGCCTTAGTCAACCACGCTGGCCCAGTGCGGATTGGTCGACTTCACATACACCATTGAATTTCTTCGCAGATGTATGCAGGTTGCCTCACGATGTTTTTCTTCACCGTAGGAGCGTGAGACAAATGTACATATGAAATTCGAAACGAAAAACACATTGGTACATGGCGGGTCTCGAACCCCGACCTCCCGATTGGAAGGCAAGTGCCGAGTCCACAGCGCCACCGACGCTCCATAGTCGAGTAGTAGAAAACCACTAGTAGTTCATTTTAATAAGGTGTTCCACTAACAAACTTTTTTTTTTCAATTCACAACTTGTTAATGTTTTGGTAAGTACTTACGGCAAGGAGCCAATAAATAGAGGCAATGTCAACTCCAAGTGCGTAAGCGGAGGAGCCGAGTGCCCCCTCTGGGTGGGATGGTGATCAAGCTGAAGGCTGCCATGACGACCGATTCTTGTAATACGCGCTCTATGCCAACGCCCTTTCGTTATAGTCACTGGTGACCTATGATTTGAAAACAAAAATATTACATAAATGTCTGTACCTATTTTACACGCACCGTTCATACGGAGCTCGCTCTACGTCAAAATAAGAGAACTCCAATAAATAAAAGAAAGTCGTTGTAATGTCAGCGAAAAAAATTATTTCCAAGAAATGATTTCGATAATTTATAGGTATTGTGTAAGAAAAAAATTGATAAACATTATAACAAAGCCAAAATTAGGACATAGATATAAAATTTTATGCCTGCACCATTGTAATATAGTACAATAAATTGAGGTATTTACTAACGTTATATTGGCGATCCCGCTCCCCAAATTGTACCGAAACTGGAGGTATCCATTAACCAAGTTAATCGCTATGAAATCCCCCTTGGCTTTATTAGACTGGCCGGTGTAAAGGAGCATTCCGGAGAATCGGTTCGTTAAAAACCAGATTTCGATGCGGAACGCTTTGCCCAGCCCTTCGAGTGGCGCTAATTCGATGTAGCTCGTTCCGTTGAATTGCGGGGACCACGTCTCTTGGACAACGTTTACATCTAAACAAATAAAAAGCTGAATTAAAGAGAAGGTTTTTTATGACGGTACAAAGTGTTCGTTCGTCACCGTTTTTTTTTTCGTCTTTGCGAAGAGTTTTATATTTTTGGCGATGAAAAGAATCAGTTCGATTTTACATGACCTCATTATCTGGCATTATTGGTTTTGCCATGACTTATTACCTACTTATTGCACAAAAATAATAGTATGAAAAATTAAATAGGATAGTTTCGGAGCATTGCAACAATTTAAAGAAATGATTTCAAATGAATTAGTTCCAATACACACATACTTATGTAATGCTGAACTATTAATTCAGAAATATAAGTAATGTTCGAGTTGAACTTAAATAGAATCAGAGGGACTATTACCGATCTCATGGTTTTGCAAATGATATCATATGATATCATAGTGCAAAACGAAAAATACGATTTCCGATCAGATTTTTTATCATTTGTTCATTATTTAATGATGACATCATTGAAATTATGCCATAATGATGATATTATTGGAGATCGGTAATACGAAATGCAGCATTTCACGACTTCTTTTTCTCAAATTTATACCATGTTATACGATGAAAAATCCATAATTGACCCGCTGATCTAACTTTGTTGTGATTTCATGATTTTTAAAAGATGTATTATTTTTTATCGTAGTCAAAGATAACAGCGTAAGATAACAGGTTATATTAACAAATCAAGAGTTAAATAAATAGCCATCTTTTTTATATACTATGGAGCTTTTCTGGAGTAAAAACCCTCCATCGAAACAATTATAATGGAGATAAAATATGAACAGGGAACAAATGAATAATATTTTAATCATCATTTTATGTTGTCCTTGTCTGTCAAAAATGGATTCACTCAAGCAATTAACGTCCAATTATATGAAAGGCACATTTGCCGAACGCGGGAAGTTAATAATACCGAAATAGCTACACACGCAAAAATACTTGCCGCTGTTACACGTATTTCCATTGGAGCCAATTTCTCCGCCAAACAAACATCGACAGACGTGTCCTCCCTCAGGTCCGATGTCACACAATAGCCCCTCATCATATCCGCAGGGATTCGACTCGCACGGATCTAATCTCTCGTCACAATTGCCTCCTTGAAATCCGATAGGGCATATACAAGTATATTCGGTCGCTGACCCATCTATAGCTCTACATGTGGCTCCATTCTTGCATGGCATACTCATACACGGGCTCGCCTGGCATTCCCTAACATTTTCTATAGCCACAACTAATGAGTCCGGCCTTCCCAATTTCTTTGTCACTTGATGACGTATTATCCTCAAATACTTGACGCACCCAATAAATCCACTCCGGGTGCCAATGTTATCGAAGACCCTGGACGAGTATTGATTATTTAATACATACGATTGGTTATTAGGATATATAAGGATAAAGATAGTGGTGCCGTAATAAATACAGTAACGTGACCGAGCGAGTTAGGTATATTATATGAGGCTTGGTGGTTTAATTGGTGGGCAATTACGGGGGCTCTTGTAATAACATGCTTGATTTTCATGTGATAGTATAGTTCAATTTCGTAATTGGAGAACTAGTAATCATTGTCACATTAGAATAATATCCACTTTTGAGTACTAGATCAGGCCAATAATTATACAACTAGATTGTCCGTGAACCACCCAATGGTAGAAAGAATAAAATTGTTAACCTCACCGTGGATACTCGTGCAATTGTTGCTTTTGCTAAGTCGGGCAACTTCTAGTAGTGAAGGAAATGGGTGGTGGGATTTTTTTGGCACTCTCCTCCCCACGTTGGGGTATCAGACAGCCAAATTGACAAAAAAAAGTTGTCACACAAACTTTGTTTGATATCCCTAAAATAAGCGATTCTTCAAAAACATAGCAGTGGGATAATAATTTTTCATGGCATGCTGACCCGAATTCTGTCATGTTCGAACGGGTCTAAATGCCCCAACATAAGTAAGTGTCGGTCAAGAAATTTGTTTTGATTTTTAAATGAAAAAAAAGAAAAACTTTCATTCAAAATAAAAATATTGAATTGGGTATGTAATATTTTTTTCCTGGCATCAAATAACTGACTTTGGAGAGATTCTTCAGAAGTTTGTCCGTCTCAGCAAAAACAACAAATACACGAAATACCAACGATGAGGTAACAATTTTCACTTTCAGTCGTGAGTCCACAGATATAAAGGTGAACAATATCAATAAATGAGATGGTGTTATTTTCTTTATAATAATAATATATAATCAACTGACCTTGAATAGTTTGTTGGCACTTTGCCTATGTAAGCATCTTCAGCGAGGTCCAAAGCTTTCAAGTGGCCACTGGACTGGCCAGCCACATCCTCCATGTCGTCCACCGAGAGGATTCCGTCCCGGTGGTAACGCTTGGCCGACAGCTTGTGGTACTCGTTCAAGGTGATTTTCTCAAGTGATGTTAAAGTTATCATGCCATTCCCGAGATTGTACCTATAGGGTTGAATTGTTAAATGCTTACGATAATTCTGCTATCATAACGATGAGTGAGTTTTGTGAAATGTAACTTTATTTTGATAGAATGAAGATACATGATTAATGTAGGATTTAACTACCCAAAATCAATATTAAAAATACATCTGGAACGAGTTTTTAACAATGATAACATTTTAAATAATGGCAATCTCCGGAACGAATATTCATTTTGTTTCAATGAATATTCATTTAGTTTTTCACTGGATGAATTGAGCAAACTCATGTGACTAAAATTATTCGTTAAGACAATTATATAATTTCGATCAATTTGAAAACATATTTACACATCGAGAATAATATTTTTAGAACAGGATATTACCCAGGATCCAACAACTTGATCCATAGCATGTAAGAGAGGATTTCTCTAAATGTTCTAGCGAAGGTAGAAGCCGTTCCGTATTTGCTCGCTCACAAGGTACGGTCACAAAAATCAACTTTGAATTTCAAACATTTTGAAAGAACTTTAGACAAAATAATCATAATCCTTTTTTGATACTGGACATATTTCAAATTTACAGATAAAAAAGGAATAAAACTAAAATGTTGTAACTATTCGCTTCGGATTCGTACATTATTTCCACAGACAACAGCGAAAATAGACGTAAGAAACTGCAAGGTAACTCACCTAAACTCCAAGTATCCATTAACCAAAGCGAGCGAAACAAAATCGCCGGTGCCATCAGCTTTCTGCTGATTGTACAATAATACTCCGTTCTCTGCAAACGCTTTGAACTCGATGTCGATGTTCAGCTTGTGGTAAGCCTTTAGTGGCTTAAGGCGTATATAAGACGAGCCGTCAAAGGACGGAGTCTCGATATATGATCCTATTAGATTATCTTTTGCGAGGGATTCGCAATTGAGGCCAGTGTAAAGTCCGGCACACATGCAGGTGTAGGTAGATCCGGGTAAGTCTATACACGTTCCCAAATTGTAGCAGGGCTCAGATAGGCATGCGCTGTACTCTTCAGTTGTTTCTTGTGTCGTTTGTTCTGTGAAGGTTTATTGATGATTAAATTATGGAACAAAGGCAGTATTATGACGTTCAAAGGGTAGGTATATAAGTAAACCGATTACATTTTTATTGTTTTTTTTTTTTAAATCTAGTGTTTTACAGTAACAATATCCCAAAGCACTATTTATTGAAACATAAAATATTCAATGATACCACATGACTTTTTTATTATCCGGTCAAAAACTATATTTCACATTGTAAAAAGAAAATGTCTGTGTCGCCATTGAAAGTCCTTTTATAATTTCCTCTATTCAGGCAATTGATGAATAATAAAGTATATTAGTATTCATACTTCCAATGAATTCCAGGTATTGATATTAGGTCACGCTAGTAAATTTCACGGCGCGTGTATTCTTGAATTTTTTATTGATGTAATATAATAAGGGTGTAATTATGAAATATGCGATATTCGTGGACATAAATTTATTCATGCTTTAATAGTATATTTTAACATTCTAAACGTACCGATAAACCCTTTAAAATAAAACAGACCAAGTGTGTGTCGGGCTGCGCAACGTTAACGTACTATTATTATTAGGACTGTATATTTTTATTTTTTCATAATCGATTTAAAACAGGCAGTGACTGTTTTACATAAATAATAAATTTATCTAACTAATTTTCTTTAGAATATAGGCACGAAATTTTCCTTCACCAAGTACATTTTATGAATTGGGTGACTAATTACTCTTTAATTTGTAAGCCCTACTTAGCTGTGATAGTTTTTCTTTTCATTTTGTTGTAAAATGCTACTTCTGCGAATTTTATCTTTTAGTTGGCAGGGGGACACCTGTCCTTATCAAAAATTGGTGTTTTTTTAAGCTTAATATTTAGTATTTCACACACGAATAGCTAAATCGAAAGATGGTGTTTACACATCCACAATAATTAAAAAAACCTATTCGCAGACACCACACCATGGGATAGATGAGAAAAAATCATCCCCAATTTATACGTATATTGGGAGGGGAACCCAAAAAATATTATTTTACTACTTATACTCATACATAATTATAATACTAAGTCTTCAAGCTAAACCGCGAACACACAGATAAATGGACATGGCCAAACTAGGCTATCGTAGTAGTCATGGCGTCGGACATGGTTTAAATCCTGTTCAAGATGAAAATTTTCTTTGTATCGATTACAATAATGCTGTAAATTTAGCATTCTCAAATCAAAAGCAAATTCATAAAATATATTTTTTTTTTGATTATGCAATTCTACGTTTATCTTACCTATACAAGCTTTCCTGTGGATGGTGGGCGTAAAACCAGGTCGGCATTCACAGCCTCCTCTCGCGCAGTGAGCTCCCGGTAGAGCAGAGCAGTCCGCGTCCTCTGTACACAAATCACCCAACAAAGCGCCAACGGCTCCAACCGTGGCTGTTGTAGCTGTCAGTGAACCTGCGTGAATATTTCGATCTTAGTTTGCGTGAATCGAACTACTCCTATCTATGCCAGTTTAGTACAAATGTTGCTACAATAACAAAATCAATAAAATTTTGACACACCCTAACGCAAACGCTTAGTTACGTTTGCACATTTTAAACCTACACTACCCTAGTATGCAATTATAAACATACAGGCCTATTAGTAAATAAAATAACGTTATTTTAAAAATCCTATTTATAAATAATTACTAAAAAGTGTTACAATTTATTAGTAGATTCTTAATAGCTTGATAAGAGATAGCTTTGATTTTGTATCTACAGAAAAAACAGGGTTAATGCTCAATAAGAAGCAAAATATCATAATTAATTGGTTTCTGTAATGCTGTGTTAAAATAGGATGAAGTTATATGCGATTTTGTACAATATGAAGCTTAAAATAAAGCTGCGAAAGAAAGCTGATACAGAAGTGTTGAGGATCCAATATTGACAGGCCAGTTCAATAGGTTGGCGTGCCTGAGCTTAAAAATAAAATGTATAAGTGAAATTGATGCTGTAAACAAAAATGGTTTCAAATTATTTATATCTTTTTCATGAACTTCAGAAAACTTTACTGAGCTTACAACCCAACTATTAAAAGGCGATCAGTACCATGGAAATAGTAAAGTTAAAATTTTACTAAGAGCAACTTCATATTAATGAAGGAAATTCAAGAAAGGCGATAAACATATAGGCAAGTCTAATACAAAACGCTCAAAAAGAAACAACTAAGACTAAAGCTTAGCAAACTCACCTTTGAACTTATGTCCCGAAGGAACGTTGTCAAAATCACTCGGTGTCTCTTTTCTAGTCCAATCGTATTTGTTATAATATTTATCGGGATTGAGTAAGTGTCTGGTTGATTTTGACGCGGCTCCGTCGTCTTGCTGTGTGAATTGTATAGGGGACGACGGTCTAAGAGGCCCGGCGGTTCCCACTATTTCCCCGAGCTTACACGGCCCAAATGCTTGCACGACAATGTCTTCTTGCGTGCGACACGCTTGCAACTTTAGGTGACACTCCGACTCGTAAGTCTTGCCGTCACTACCACATACCTGCACATATTCAGAAATTTCGCCTTAACACTTAATTGCCGTTTCGCATGAAATCGAACGAAAAACGAGTAAAGAGTAACGATACGAAAAACTAAACAATGCGAGCCAAATATATCGAATTATTTTATTTAACAATTGGAACATCGAGCGTGTATTTCGAGACGGGTCATTTAAGTAGACGAGGTCCATAAAAGGTTTCGCTGAAATCAATCACAGCAACGTGATATTCGATATATCGTTGCTCCAAACTCGCACCGAGTTAGGATAATCGGATTTTCGTCGAGAAAACTTTTTGTGCCAACCGTATATTTTTCCTCGAATGCGTAATAAACAAGAACAGTTCGGTAGATATCAACACATAGTTACAGAATATTAGGGAAAAGCGTAAAAATCTCATCATAACAAAGGTTTTATGTAGTACTCTGACTATAAGTGTATATAAATTGACAGGTTTTATTTTCTCGTAATGGACAAAAGACTATCGTATCCATAATAAAAGACCTAGAATTAATACACCTCAGAATTGCTTGCAAATTCAAGACGCATATTTGGTCTATACATTTGAGAATTGCTTGCTTGCTTAACAACTTAGCCTCAAGTTTAGTTAGCAGTAAAGTTTTGACAGACATTTGAACTTACTAGCATATTGGTGTCACTGTCAGAGCAAGGTGCAGCAGCACACTCACATAAGGCTCCTCCCGTACGCTCAGTACATATAGCTCCGAAATAACACGATAGCTCTGCACAGGACTCAACAATGCCACCGTTTTCCGCTAAAAACATTACAAAGCTTAGATGCTGTACCAAACGTAGCATTTCAAAATAAGTATTTTGATGACAATGAATATTTATGTTATAAAGCAAGTTAAATCGTCTTTAATCCTGATCAGTAATCAATAACTAAAACAGATACCTAAATGGTTACACATGTCACAGATGCCACTTATAATAGTTATAGTGCTATGAAAGTCTTAACTAATATATATACTGAAATGATATTAATAGTACGTAGTATTTTTTTCTTTCCCGTTTTATATCAGAAAAATGTAATTATAGTGCTAGATTCTAATCTTCGTACATGTTGTACTCTTCGTGTATTGTAAGACGGTGACGAAGCTGTGAATGACAGAAAAACCTACTGTGCACCAATATTGTATTAGTAGAGATACACATTACATTGTTACATTAGGGATGTATTCTATTTTAGCGATCCCCACAAAAGTTTGTTCTTAATCGACTCTCGTCAATATGATTACTTTGGAAGCGATACTCCGTATAAGTATGACTATTACAAATGTTGGATTCATTCGTTTATACTTGTAATAAAACATTAAATATAAACAAAACATATTCGATACAACTTCCGGCAGATATAAACACTTGTTCCGGATCTGTAAAGTTTTCTAAAACAATCCTTGCAACCTCCGCTTCTGCACACATACTAAATAAAGTTCCCAAGTCTGAAGTTTCTAAACTTTAGCGGGTAAGAATTTTGCTAATACGGGATGCTGTAGCATTTCACGATACAAGATAAGCTACTGCAAATCGCTAGACATTTTAATTTTAGTAAATCATGTGTTTGTACATGATGTATTTAGTACACAGTACCAAGTTAGTAATAAAATTATACTGTTTGTTGCTCTAATTTTTATTTATTATGTCATCACAATCATATTGAATTGGGCATGATGGATGTGCAGGAAAACTGTTAATGACGTGTATATTATAGGAAAAGCCTGGGCTGCTACTCTGTTTCTCCGAAACGAACTTTCGTCAACGAACGAAAATCAAAAGAAATTTCGAACGTGCCGCTACTCTATTTCATTTTCGGATACACACAATAATTTCGTTTCCATAGACAACTTTCGTGAACGAATGAAGAACGAATGGAATGAGACCATTGCCGTAAAGTTGGGTGATTAGAGTGAATCAAATAAGTCAGTAGAGTGAAACAAAATATGAACAACCAATGGAGTGAGACCATTGTCGTAAAATGGGGTGGATAGGGTAAAATGATTCCGGGGTCAATAGAGTGAAACGGAAACTTTTTCCTTTCTTCGATAATTATATTACCTATTATGCGAAATTTTCGTTAATTTGTTAGAAAATAGTAAATTAATTATGGATAATCGCAAACATTTTTGTCAAAATGAAAACAATCACGATTTCTTGGAATTTGATTTTGTATATAGAAGGTGAATAGAAGTTCTATTTTAAGTGCATTAACAATGTTTACGAGTGATTTTTTTAGTGTCCGCTATTGCGACACATTTTTTAGAAAGGAATGTTTCAGTCGCAGTTACATTGTGTGTTGTGTTGTTTGTTTTCAAGTTAAGCATTCTAAATATAAGTGAGAATCTTTTTGGTACTTATCTATCAATAGGTATTTTGAGCTTTTATGTCAATAATATTGATGATTACTGATTTTAGCTTAAAATAACATGTTCCGTTACCCCGTAGCAATCGATGCTCTTCTCAATTATCAATTTTAATTCTCAAATAATATTCAACTGAGTGCAATTTTGTATCCCGAGGCGGGAATCGACGCTAAATTTAAATTACTTCCGAGGCAACGTCGGGTCTTTCTACGCTCTTTATACTCCTCACGCAAAACAGCTTCAAGCAAAAGTATTCCAACAGCAATTTCACATTAACTTACTTAAAATCTCACAATTACGAATATCAAAGGGTAACACTTTTGTGTTCGTTAATTTAAGGTCAAAGTTCCGAAAAATAAACTGTCAAATTCAATTCTTCGTTTCGAACTTTCGTAAATTAGAGTAGGTTTGGAGAATATATCTGTCAAACTATTTGCGGTCGAACGAATATTCGAATCAAAAAGAACCGTGGTAGGAAACATGCGAAATTTCGTTCGAAATTTCGTTTTTCGTAGAAATAGAGTAGACCTCCTGATTAACTAAATGTGATATTCCTATGTAAGTATAATGCATATTATCGCTTCCACAATTCATTCTAGTTAAATAATTATATAATAATCCTAACCGATCACAATGAAAAAGCAATTCGTAGAAATACCGTGTCAAATATGTCATAATATCTACGATTTCTCAATATTAGATGATTTCAAATAGTCAGTTATTCGGATCTTCTATTTTCTTCATCTATCATACATTTTCTTCAGACCGTTTATATTGAAATTAGATGCAACAACTTTCAAAATAGCAATTCACTTACGATCTGAGCACCCATTAGGTCCAAGTCTTCTCCTGTGGTCGGCACATACAGTGCATTTCTGACCTTGTACGCCGGGCCTACAGACACACCTGCCCGTCATTTGTTCACAGTCTTCTCTCACCGAGCCGAACGCTGAGCAGCCGCAAGCTATGATATTTTGGCAGTATTAAACTCGTGGTCATTAAAATGTTATAGCGTCCACTACACCATATGGACGCGGAAGAGTTTGATATCAACCTGGTGGTCTGGTGATACTTTTAAGAAAAAATGGTTGCATTACATTTCATGTACCAAACAATGTATTACCTTGTGATAATGGTTAACAGAATACGAAAAATGATTTTTCTCTTGTGGAAAATGTTTAAGTTGAGAATAAAACTATATGGCACATGTTATTAGTAGATTCATTTACTAACAATGATTGTTTAATAAAAATGAAAGTAGCTAAATATAATATAGGTACATTGAAAATTTGACAAAACCAAGATATGCTTTGAGAAAAAAGTTAATCTCTAATTTATAAAAAAACTAGAGATATAGACATAATGTGACTACAAAATGTTTTCCTATTCCTTTGATAAGAAAAAAATACCTTAAATCGTAATTTATGAATAAAGCTCAATCCACACATTTCCGAGCCGTGCCCGGGACGTGGACGGGACGTTTTCCGTCAGTGGCTTGAAAAAATATCGTTGCGTACTTTTTATATGAACTCGTTCACACACGTCCGTGTCCGGGCCGGCGACGGAGCTTCAGTGCCCGGGCCGACTCCGTGACGTGCGCCCGTCCACTCATATTACCAGTGCACGTCCGAGTTTTATTAAATAAAATGAATAACGAGTTATTAATAGAAGCGCAGTTTTATACAAAGTCATAATGCATATTGGTTTCCGTAAATAGTGCTTAAGAGGTACAGATTGATGTTGGTGGCCCTGACTTAATTGGCACGGATCTCCGGTCTTGCCACGGACACGGCCCGGTCCCGTCCCGGGCACGGCCCGGATGTATGTGGATAGACCTTAAGTGATGTTTTCCATGTTATTTTAAAGACTACATATATTCCTAATATGTACCTTAGCCAAGAAAGTCACGTGTCCTTATTAACACAATTAAAATTTTTAATTTAAGTAAAAGTCGTAATATATACCTGTGCAACTTTAACCTAGATGCATACCTACTCCGGATTTATAATAAGGAGACAACAATAAATCTATGAACAACATTCTGTTAGGCATATTTCTCAGGCTACTAAGAGCAAGTAGCTTTGTAGCATTTTTCAAATATTGTTGTTTCCCCCTCTCAGGACCCACCCCACTTTACCTCCCCCCGATGCCAATTGAGATTCTTCGCCTTTTATAGTCAATCATACATTTTCTCGTAATTTCTATTCACGCCACCAGGAATTTCAATAGATTTGTTGTATTGCTAGGCAACGCCTTGAGCAAGTTTATTAGCTATTCTATTTTATTATTTCGAGCTTCCTAGAAGTATTTAGTATTATACAAGTTAAATTTGAACTATGGCTTAGGACTAAGGTAATTTTTTTTCTATACTTCTTTTTTTATATCTAGATACTTAAGAAACTTCTGTTGTTACTTTTTATTCAATAGTTTAACATAAAAATACACTTCTATATAATTTACGACATGCATTTTTATAATGGCACGTATTTTTGTTTTTTTTTTTATTGTCGAAGCGTAAGTTAGCATCAACTTATTAAACTAGGTTTGGAAACTATTTATAAGTTGTTACTGTTATTATGAGTGCATTATTTTTTATGAATCTAGCTATTATTTATAAGACTGATAATGTCCGGCTTCATTCTTTCTATCAGTACTTTAATAGACTTTCAAAGACACAAAATGTGAGAGTATTATAATTGAAAACACTAGCTGCGCCCGCGGCTACGTTCGCGTGGATGTCGGAAAATAACAACATCGTGATGTTATATAGCCTTCATCGATAAATGGACTATACAACACAAAAAAAAAATTCAATTTGAATCACTTGTAGCTCCTGAGATTAGCGCATTCAAGCAAACAAAACTCTTCAGATTAATAATATTAGTAAGTATGGATGTTGAATTTATGAAACGTAAACATTTTGGATATTTGGCGTTGACGCCATGTTCTCTTTAATTCAGCGTTCACATACAACATCGCTACAAAGATCGTGGGCACTTACGTATACATCCCGTGTGCCCGGATCCTATTCGCGGCAGCCCCCAGTATCCCGGCTCGCATCTATCGCATTTCAGGCCGCCCACGCCCGGGCGGCACGCACACTGCCCGCTCTCATCGCACCGGTCCGACACCGACCCCAATCTATTACAGCCGCAAGTCGAACTCGTTATTGGACACCCCTCCTCGCTAGGCCCGCTCGCTATGGTCGCACCGTCCGCGCAACACCCGAACGCGCTCTCCGAGCAATGGGCGACCTTCTTCTCCTCCGATTTTGACTCGTCTAGACGAATAAAAAGAGAATTTTAACCTACGCGATGACGATGGAACCTTCAAATCTAAGTAATAGCGAATAGCGTGATTTAAATCAATTCATAAGCGGTGTCGACTGTCGTGTACTGTTAGCATTTTCAACCTGACAAATCGCGCGCTAAAAGCAGTACATAACGAGTTTGCATGAAAATGGTATAATTTAAATGTGAGTTACGTTGATTGTGATTTTGTAAAGGAAATTAGAATATATAGGTACGGTTTGCGCATGATATTGCAAGGACTCGTGCCCGCAAACAATGAAATAGACTCGTAATTATTTTTAGTGCTTTCTCAAACTTGACTTCTCAGCAGTGTAATTACGTTTCTGTAAAGGCGTTATTATCTCAATTTTTTTTAAACTTCAGATAAAAATTAAAAGGAGTTCAAAATAGGGTTGGACTCACTTTTAGGGCAGCATCTTGCTGCAGTTAGAGTTATATGACAATAAGTGCCTGCGGGGCAATCCTGTCGGTGGGGTCCATTGCCACAATCCATCTCGAGACCGGTTGTCGGATCAATCATCGCTTTATTGTTACCACAAGGTCGCACCTCCATACCTGTTTGAGACAAATCAAATAATTTAATAGCCAGTCAATTCGAAAAATGTAATTCAAATCTCATTGCCTCGGCACTATTCACTACTGTTCTACTAAAGCTCGCTAAAATAAGCACAGGTCTTAATTAGAATTATCGCTATCAAACCTTTACAGAGATCCAAGGGCCGTAGCCGAAGTTCTAGCTGCTTTTGACAGCCCTCCTTTCGCATGGCGCATAAGCTTGAGTAGAGCCTGAAGTCAGAAGCGCAGACGGGGAAGTATTCGACCTCGTGCGGACACTCGAAGAGGCACGAGCACCGAGGGTAGCCGTCCGAACCAATTTCACAGCTTGCGCCAAAATCGCAGCGGATGTCGCGGCATGCAGAGGGACTGACCGTTCCACCCCCATCGGTGGCACCCAACGAGTCCGTCGATCCTTCCTCCGCCTCAGTAGTGGTCATCGCGGTCGTAGCTATCCACCCCACCCAAATATTTGCGTGTTAGTCGAGCGATAAAGCGGAAAGTTAGTTAATTGATCGAGGATGGGTCGCTTTATTGAAATTACTGCTAACAACAGGGTTGATGACGGTCAGATGGTAAATATTGTGACTGAGTTCCCACCCACAAGTTTTACGGTATTGTATACAAGTATTTGGGAAATGTTTAGTTTCGAGGGTTGAACGGGGAGTTAGTTATGTTGGAATACATAGAAACGTGCGCTAGGTTATCTAACTCATTGAATTTACTCACTCATAGCGATAGGTGGTACTACGGCGAGTCTGTCTTTGCAGTCTCCATAGAAGATGACGTGAAGTGTGGCCGGAGGTGGCAGTCTGCATGCGGCTTTCTGCAGTTCACACTCGTTTGGATATGTTTGCATTGTACTTCCGCAAACTGGCTCGCGTGCAGCTACAGTGCAATCCGTTGGACATATACATTCTCCAGCAGCACAATGAGCGCCAAACGAACATTGCACTCCATCGCATAGTGCTGTAACAACAAACCTTATGCTAGGCACGTACACTCGTTATTGTAGGGATAAGAATTATGTAGGGAATTCCGGAGGGTACGTAAAGTTAGGAATAGTATATTTTGCAGTAAATGGACCCAGGTATTTTCCTTTGTTATTTCTTCAGCCTGTACTGCAGTAAGATTTCAATTGGCCTAATCCGTTTTTTTGAGCACATATTCATATTTGAATCAAATTAAACGTAACGGTAACGGAAACTGAACTCAAATTTTTAACCTAGCTATTATACATATATCACCACTTTACGTTAATACAATTATGGAAATAAAAAGCTCTTCTAGGCAAAGTTTCATCTCCGTTGACTCAGAACGAGAAAAGAAGAGGTAAAAGTGTTTGAATTTTTGATTCGATGCAATAATGAAAATTTATTCGTTTGTCATTAAAATTACCATAATTTTCCTCAGTTCTGTTCCCGTTCACACAGCGCACGAGACTTGAAATTTTCGCAATTGATACAATAGCGGAAGACTTTAATTGAGTTTTACATAAAAAAACTTTTCAAAGAAAAAGTAAAACAAGAGCTCAAATTAAAACAAAACTTCCATCCGTAAAGGTATTCGTATAGAATTTTAAATAATCGTCAAGATTTGGGCCTCTTTCACCGCTTAGCATCGGCGGGAGGAGGTCATTTGCCGGGTCATACTTAAAAAAAAAAAGATTTGAACTGAATTATGATTATTTCCATTTGTATTTATTGTATTTTTGCAGATACTTATATGTGTGCGTCACGTCCGTTTTTATTAAGGAGGCCTAATCCCAGCAATGAGCGCTGAATAAACTTATGCTCATATACATAATATCTAAAATTGGTGTTACTGATAATGTATTTCAAAGTTTCCGTTTGATACTACTTTCTGAAACAACTGTTTATCACATTATCCTGGCATCAATATTATATAGAAATCCAAATATTGTGTCCAGTTCTTACTGTTATATTTTTAAATCTCATTCTTATTTATGTATGTCTGATAGACAGATTATGACTTTCATCATCACAGCTCATATACGTCCCCACCGATGGGCTCGAGCCTACCCTAAATTAGACTGTTTAGGCCTAACCCTACCACGTTGGTCCAGTGCAAATTAGTCGGCTTCATATACACAATATGTTACCTCACGATATTATCCTTCACCGTAGGAGCGTCGGATAAATGTAGGTACGTATGTAGGTACGTATTAAAAAAAACGAAAAACACATTAGTAGGTACATGGGAGAATCGGAACCTAGACCTCCCGATTAGAAGCTCAGTGCCGAGTCCACAGCGCTATTGAAGCACGACATGGTTGATTAATGAAAGACTTCCTAAATAATCCCCAATAATAATCCCCACAGTGTCGAATCGTGATCTTTTGCGTTGTTAATTTTCGATTACTACAGTAAAACAAGGCAAACGAGCTATATATAATCACGCACAAATTCTTTCGCCTATAAATAGACCAAGTTCGGACAAAGTTGGGGAAAACAGCTACCGATTAACCTCAAAGTAAGCCAAGATGCACAACACAAAGCCGATTGACTTAATCTGACTACGTCTCGGTTCGGCTACGGAGTCCTTTAATCCTATTGCCCCCTAATCTGTTAGCGAAATACAAGTAAGTAAGTATACTGAAGCACTACACGGATAAAAGAATATTCTGAACACTGCAGAGTTATTACGTGAAAATAGTCAAAGTAAATATTTTACAAAAAAAAACCGACTTCAAAAACACTGAAAAGTTAAAAATAATATAAGAATATGTACAGACAACAACATACTTACTTCTATATTAAAGTCGAGTCGGTGCCAAGCGATGATCTCTTAAAAAGTCTTAAAATTTGGCACCGACTTCAATATAGTAATGTGATCTTATATTATTTTTAACTTTTCAGTGTTTTTGAAGTCGGTTTTTATTTTTCGTAAAATATTTTATATTTTTCTCTTTTAAATGAATTTAATACCAGCTCACTATCATCCTTCTCCTGATCCTTCCATCATCAGCTCGGTTCATAACTACCAGACGCAAATACGTGAATAGCTACGAAAAAAACATGATACACGTTGGACGTACCTATAAAAATGTAAGGCAAAGGCCACACCGCAGGTGGCACGCTTAGCGGCAAGAGGTTAGTTGGTCGCTTCGATGACTCATCCCAGTGAAGCAACACACTGCACGCTATGCGTGCGGCCCCACCGCTCGCTTGGTGGGACGCTTGGCGCCTCGATAGCGGCTTAGCGGTTAGCGACGCGAACGGACGCGTCGGTTATTTGCTTGGATTACTAGGATGCATTGTGGAGGAATTGATTGATAATAGCCCTATTTATCAAAACGAACCATTGTGAACTCCTTCCCACTCGTTACGTAAACAATTTAAGTGTGTTAAAAAATTGTGGCAAGAAGTAACCTATATTTTACAATTGTTTTACAGTGATGTTATTATTATGTTTCACTTTTTTGTATTAAATTTCAAATTCTCAGTTAGTAGACGTCGATATATTAATATCACGTACTCAACATGTTCGATTACTTCGAAATGAAGAAGCAATTTTCTAGAAAAATTTAAAAGAGAGACATTTTACCATAACAAAATATATGTCTATTAGACACTGTAGACCACCAGGCGCGCGCTGCCAGTGTGGCCACTATCTATCGAAGCATTTTGACCGCTAAGCCTGCCTCCTAGCCAACCTCTAAGCCTGCCACCTCCGGTGTGCCCTTTGCCTTAAGGTTTCCCTCGATTTTCATGGGATCTCATTATCAGACTTTGGTGACCTTCGGACCATCCCTGGAGTAGCTTTATCGAGTTTTGAAAATCGGTCCACAATTGGCGGCGTATTCGCATAACATACGCACAAAAAAAACAACATACGGATCGAATTGATAACCTCCTCCTCCTTTTTTGAAGTCGGTTAAAAAGTAACACCTTTGGTCGTATTAGAAAACCTGGTCTAAGTCTGGTTAAAAGTTAGTTTTGGTTTAAACCTGGTGCACTTTCACTTGTGTTAATATACATAGATAGAGACAGCGTCAGATTTTAACCAGTAATACCATGTTTTGTAATAAGACGGCTTATGTTTGATTGATAAGGTACAGGTGTTATATGTGTAAACTAGACAAAATTATACGATATTGTTTCATTGAATACTGATGGAAATAGCTTTCAAAGAGATTAGAAACTTGTAATTTTTTTAAAGTGATCCTTATGAAAGTATCAAAACATCACTGATCGATAGCTATGTTAAATTACAAATATAAACGAAATGTCTGCTGAATTAACAAGTTTTATACGCAAGAGCGAACCAATACACGTCAAATACATGTGGTGTTACGGTTAAAATTTTATATCCAAGATCAGAATGTCATTATTTGAGTGACTTGCCCCCTGTGAGAGACAAAGTAGAGCGAAAAGAATATTATTTTCGTGCATGCTTAAAAATTTATATTAAACGGCGAGATTGCGCGTCGCGTACAAAGAAATACCACCGATGAGTTCTATCAAAATGAATTAATACAACAAAGTCACATTTTAATTTCAGAACGTCAATCATTTCGGTAACTTCGCATTGTGTAAAAATGGAGTAAATGACAAAAAAGTTTCATCAGTGCCACAATTTGACAAGTTCGAAGATTTATTAGTAGGTGCCTTCTTAATAATTACGGGTAGCTTAAAAATGAATTTTTAAAGATTCTAAGGGCGACTTTCAAAAGTTTCACCTTAACACATTTCACGCTTTAGCATACCTTATTCTGTCTCTGTCGATTACGTGCAAATTTTGTGACCGCCTCCGTGGTCTTGTGGTTGAGTGAGACCACCCGATTTGGACCTGGAGATTCCGGGTTCGATTCCTATGGGGGCGTCAGTTTTTCTGCTCGGTTTGTTGGTGGTAGAGCTTCAACCGTCTTTCCTAAGTTTGTCACCATAGTAACAATGCTTATAACATTTTTCTGTTCCGACAATAGAAGGTAAGATAGCCAGTTCCTCAATTGTCTAGAATCCAGGTAAAGCTCGCTTTCATCTTCGAAATTATCGTCATTTACCATCAGGTGAAATGAAGACCAAGAGCTTCCCTGATGTGTATAAAAAAAATTACAAAGGTAAGTTGCTTCAAGTGATGGATTAAGAATACTTCCAAGTGTCCGCTTTCTATCCTATTCCTTATCTAAGCAGAGTCCTGCGTCCAGCAGTGGGACGTATATAGGTTGATGGGGTGATAGTAGTGGTAGACAAAGTTCAAAAAATATGACTGTCTAAAACATTTAAACATCAAACTTATTACAGACATCTTGCACAATTCTTTTAACGCTAAAGAGCCACCGAGTTTTGGTTAATCGTCCCTCATTAATTATTTGACTGTGAATAAGGCTTATTCCACTTTCATTGCCTAGGTTACCACAATCTACATTATTTTAAGTTTTTTTATATCTCAGGACACAGGAGACAATGTGTTCCTAATCAAGTTGAATATGAATAATTTGAAATCAGATTTATTTGGATATTTTTATTTTGATGATTGGTGCCAGTGCATGCTTCCAGGTTACTTCCACCTCACAATATACCCTACACTTATATATAATTGGGGGGAAAAGAAGGGGGTTAAGAAGAACCCCTTCATTTCATCTCTTGAGTTCACTTAAGTCCACGAGTCGGCTACAGCCTCATAACATCTATGGTAGTGAAGTTTTTTCGGAGATGAAGAACTTCTTAGCAGATTAAAATTGCGAGCGGAGTTTCAGAAACAAAGGCTGCCAAACTAATCCTTTGAACAACGGTCAACAGGCTCCATTATTTTACAATCACGTCAGGTACTAAATCGTATCAATTGAGAATCAACGCCAGCCTCCTACTAATCCCATTAATACCGCGATGTCAACCATTCATCCCTGTCACTGGGGCTGTTAAATATGTACGCGTAAAATGGTGTTGACATTGTTTTGAATATTTTGGACAAATTAGTTGAAGTGCACGCATTAAACCTTTAAATATCCTGTAGACGGAAACTAGAAAATCCGCATTTTTTATACGTCAATGGCATTTTTGTATTCTATGGTGGTATTTGAATTACTAAACTATTTCCGCTGAATGTACTGGAAATGAAATAAATTCAAAGCAAACATATATTTAGAATCTCTAAAACTGAAATTTTAGGATGTGCAAATCCCGGAAACTGTGAGTTATTTTTTATATAACAAAGTTAGCAATTAGCAGATTAGCTGATGATAACTAACTAACTATATAAAGCCCCTATAGTACATCTAGTTCTTGTAAGTTTCACAATATAACAGTTATCTCTACAAACGGGAACACAGTGTACGTTGTTATGAGCTAGTGATTCAAATTCTTTGTTAAGATTGAATAAAATATACTAGTCGAATAGATTTTAAAACTTAATCACAATTCGAACTCTAAACACGGTCGTTTTAAATTAAATTTAATTTCTGAACACTCACCACAGTCGCCCTTATACGCCAACCGCAAGTCGCTCTGCTCGCGACAAGCAGTCGCGTCGAGTTCGCACTGAGAAGGGTACGTCTGACCGTCGTTACCGCACACCACATCCGATTCCTGTCCCCAAAATCGACGGTTAATAAGGAACACGCACACACATAAATGCTACACTTCCTCGTTCAGTGTCAAAACTTTGTAATGTACGCTCGACGGCACATTATGTTGCCTGAATTCATAATTTTCTGCATTTGAATACTACCTATTAAAGGAAAATGAAAAAATAACGTGTTGTTCGATGACTGGTTACGAAGCAGTGCAAGAAGCTCCACTTTCGCAGCTGGATACGAAATGTTGATTGTTCAGGAGTGGGTATATATCAAAACTGCCGACAAAAAATGTCGGTAGTTGCAGTAACGTGCACAGAGATTTTTAATAGGGTCGACAAAAATTCAAAAATCAAAACTTTACATCTTATCTTATCTTCGGGTGGGTGCGGGCCAATTATTGAGCCTTCGCACTTCGACCTACAATGGATCTTTTGTCCTACCCCTTGCCGTAAAGCTTAGTCCTTTAAAACTTTACTTACCTACCTACCGTATCTGTAGATTCTGCGACTTTAAAATTTATGCTACCTCAAATATCTATTCTTTTTATTGAAAAATATTTTTTTTTAGAATTTAATAATATATTATAGCAAGTACGAGCTTACAAAAACTAGTCTATCATCTATTAACGATACGATACGATCGCTCAGTCTCTAAATATCACAGCCTTTGGACCCTGTCAATGACCTTTAGTGGCACGCAGGACAATTATTAATCAATTTTATTTCTCAACGTACCATATTTACTTTTAATACCAATTAATTACATTACACAACTATCCGAATAAACATCACCAATAGTCGAGCCTATTGACCCTAATAATGAAGTAGACTTTTACTTACATTTATTAAGTTTGGCTATAAATAAAGTTAATAGCCTTCTAAAAAGACTGTATTGATATCACAAAACACATTTCACTAAGCACTAAGTAAACTAAATTGTTAAATACAAATGGCGGCTTTGTAAACAATATAATATAAGGAAACACAGGTAATGCACATTACAGAGCAAATTGTAGAAACATTGCTTATTTTTAAAAACGTCGCATAATACCTACTTCCAAATAGTTTCAACCGATTGCCATTTAGTTCGGCGGAGCTGATGAGCACTAAAGACTAAGACACTGTCTTTTTTCCTCCTTGTATGCCGTGTACATGGCAATAATAAATTTTATAATGTCTAATACAATGAATACCTAATACATAAAGCTTTAGACGAAACAAAATGACATTATAATAAAAATCTTGCTTTTTTAATGTAACATTGATTTATTCCGTTATCAGATCCACTAACGCAAAAAAACAAAAACAGAAATAGGAAACGAAAACCGACCTCATTGAAATTAAAGTACACGTCTATAGAATACACACAATATTTCTTTTTAAATAATAGTTAATTTAGTTAGTTTATTTTTTTTCATTAATTTTCATTTACTGATTAACATCTGTTCCTACGTCGTTTCTATATTAAAGTAGACGAAATTTATCAAATACATAATCTATTTCAAGAATATCTATTTCGGTCTATATAAGATTCAAAGTTCAATACGATTTCAAAAGCCTATTGGATAGAGGTTAAATAATAAGATCTGTGTCAAGTCAAGTCAAGTGAGATAGAATCAAAGTAGATAGACGTAGAAAACGCCGAGTAATTAAATTTAAGGTCAGACAACTGTGAATTTATACTAAAGGCTCAAAGGTTAATCAGAGACTAATTACTACTAAAGCCTGTAATTACACCTAGGTTAGACGAGCCGGAATCCATTGTTCAATTAGTTCATAATTTTTATAATGAAGCTTCATGGAAAAATTACAAACAAGTTTTATGATTTTTGAGTTAATTTACTCTAGGAAAATATGAAACATTTGCTGTGATTGTTAGTATAAATAAAAATGTCTCAGAATATAAATAAACCTTTTACATCACCTGGCACTTAACATTGCCATGGGCAGCTAAACGTTTAAAATGAAAAATAAATACCATAGAAGATAATAGAACGGAAGCTCGGACACATTTCAAGTAATGTCATACCTAATTATAATACGAGCAGCTTTCACTTAAGAGGGGGTATAAAGCTAAATTGCAAATCGTAGATTTGATATCTACACTTGAAATTGAATAATGAACTACCCAATTTTTTAAAAATAGATATTTAACTATATTTGTAAGTGAACGCACTGAGTGAAAACATAAAATTAAATTATTTTATCGATAGAAAAAAATCGCGAAGATACGTCTAATTTTCAAGCAAAATCGATTGCTTTTCAATGTGATGCATATAACTGCGCCAATTTTTTAATATATAATATAAAACTATATTACCTAGGGACTGTACTAGCGATTTGCAAAAAAAATGTATATTTTACGAGTAATTAAAATAAAAGTAATTCGGCGCTTACAACGTTCTTATTCCGCACAGAACGCTATCGTCTGTCGCACCTGACCCGAGGTAACAGGCATGTTTTATTTCATCAATCAGTCTTGATCGCTCCGTTGAGACGAGTGAACTGTGCTTCTGTGCTCCAGCCCGAGAAAATACATCGACCAAATTATGGCGAATGAAAAAACCAAAAAAAAATTGTCTAAAAGAACTTAAGAAGTCAAAAATTCAACTTATGGCGTATTGTAGAAGGTATGTACCTATTACTTTACTTTTATTGTGTTTACGTAATATTTTTCCGTTAATAAGTAACAAGTAGTAGTACCTTACAATATAGACCCATGCGCGTTGACTTTTAATAACACAATACAATGCACAAGCGCTGGTGCAACGTAGGCGCGGGTAGTGTATGTAAAACAAATTGATGCGTTTGACTACTCGCGTGCTGGACGTAGGTGACAGTACCTATGTAAACTTTTTATAGTGCTAACATAAATTAAATCAATTTGACGCGAAACTTTGATTATATAAAGACGCGAAATTATCACATCATACTTCGTTAAGTAATTAAAAGTGTCATTACTGTAACACATTTAAATTAAGCGACGACCGCCTGGCGCTGTGGTTAGAACGTGGACCTTTGGCGCCTTAGGCGCCAACGGTCCCGGATTCGATTCCGGGCGGAGCAGATTTTTTGTGATAAATATGAATATATGTATGTGCTCGAACCATGGACGTGTATGTTTATTTATATTTACTTGTGCTTTATTCATTTTTATTTATTTATGTATGTTTATCCGTTATTTCTATGAAATCTACAAATTCTTAATGTTACTTATTGGGTTATATAATTGGGGTGAATGGGAAAAAAATATTTATTTATTTATTATTGTTAATTATTTATAGTAATTTTGTATTTCAGAGCTGCTGCAACACGAAATATCACACAAGCTGACGAATACGATCCAGTCAAATCCGTAAGCGGAAAGCTCTGATCAAATTTGTAAGTTTATTGCAATTGTTGAACTTAGGACATTAATAAATGTTGTGTAGATTTTTCTGGGGACTGAAATCTACTTAATTTACTGTCAAAATATATTTTGATGTGAAAATCTATTTCTAACCAAAATTGCTTCAAAATTTCGGTTGGGTCGGTTGGGTCAAAATGTCGGTCGGAGGCATTTCATTTTACTTATATCTCGAAAACGGTGCAGCGAAGTTAAAAAATACTTAATGAAATTTTTGACCCCCGTGCACTCCCACAGCCAATGAGGACACACATAATAGTTACAAAAATGATCAAGTGTGGGTTTGACTTTTTTTCATTTAGGATGAACTGTACCCACTAACGTATAAAGAATGTTCAACGACCAAGTCACACAACATTAACTATAATAATAAAGAAATCGCAGTAAGGAACCTTAGACTTGGCACGACTTTGTCTAGATTTCATTACTTTTTAGAGATAAACAAGCAGCACCATCGAGACTTGGCTAGTTTTTTACAGAATGTTTTTGGTGGGATTTCACTTCTTTTGTAGAAACGTGAGCTTATTGATTTATTTTATTAGATTTTCTTATTTGACACAGTTTTTTTCTTTTCAGGGGTAGTTTTTTTAATATTACAAATCTTTCTTTTCTTTTTTTCTTTTCTTTATTGGAAGCGGCCCACCAAGTTGAATATTTTTTGTAAAGGCGGTATGTCGATATCTCTAATAGTTTGGTTGGGCTCTTGTGTTTTCTAATCAGGATCACCAGGTACTCCAGATCTTCGATTATCCTAGTTTTTATAGTTTTCCCTTTATGTGGCCATTAAACCCTAACTCTGTACCATATTTCAGCTCTCTGAGTTTATGGGAAGTACAAGTTCTATTTTGATGATCATGAGTGAGTGAGTGAGTGAGTGTCTGTCATAAATGCGAAACTTTGCTTTCGCTTAACTTCGGAACTAAATGACCTACAGACTTGAAATTTTGGATTTTAAGTATGTGATCATAGCTTACTGGATGACGAAAATTTCTGCGTTCTGATCTTATCCAGATTGATCTGATCTTATTGATTTGTTCTCAAATAGGGACCTAAAAATGCGGCGAAATGGTTCCAGTAAAGGATGGTACGGCAGTGTTTGCTTCGCGCTCGACTTGGCGGGGGCACTGCCGTGCCCCCAGATTTAGGAAAAAAAATAAAACGTATTGCGATTTATATAGATTTTGTCACCACTGAGAAGTTTTATTGCCCAGTGGAAAAGTTAAGATTGTAGGTGCATTCGCGAAAGTTTATGATCGGTTGCTTTTTGTCTTTATTGCTACGCGATAGAGTCAAACAGTAGTCGAGCATAAACTTTTGCGACTGTACTATAGCGACATCTAAGTGATATTCTGATTTTAGTGCCATCATGATTTTTACACTGGGCTAGATTTGTTTTGGCTCCATATTAAAAGTTATATCTAATGATAAAATGGTGCCACCATATTCACACTCAATTTTAACACTAATTTTTTGATTTCAGTAACACCGAACGACGGTTTTATCGGTTAATCGGGCAAAGACGGCTTTCAAAAAACGGAAAGCTAAGGAAGCAAAAGACCAAAGCATCTATGATGCAAGTGAACGACTTATCATTCATAGCCAAGGTATAGACCGAATTCTGAAAAAAAAAAACAATTTAACATACACACATTAATTATTGTAAATTAAAGCGATTCTTACGGTTAACAATTTCAAAAATTGAAAGCGACATTATAAGAGAGGTAAATAAATATATTTGTCACTACCTTTTCGTATTATTTAAATCTGTACTCCAAGTATTTTTGGTGTTTGAAATATGTTTACGCCTATGCTTATCCGACGAGTGCTTAGCAGGTAAATGTAAATAAAGCACTTACCTATTATGTTAAATACCTATATTCTAAATAAATAATAATATTTATTACCTACCTTTTCGTGTTACTTATCACAAGTGAAAAGTATTTTATATTCACAGTTCAAAGTACGGATAAATAGTCCGACTCGCACTTAGCCAATTTTATCTGCCTAAGGTAGGTTATACTGTGCGCGATCACACAAAACATGAAGAGGGAGCGAACTTATCGCTGCGATGGTCGAGACCGGAACGTGTGAGGCGCGCGGGTGAAATCTGATATTTTTCTAGCTTTATACCCGCTCTTAATACTACTGTGTGAAGAATCTAAAGGTGTCGGGGGGTGGAAGTTGGCATTTTTTTGCCAAGTGATTTTAGATCATCCAAACTGATGATGTAATTCAGCTCATAATCTACTGAACAAAAGTCAGCTGCATAAATAACAGTGGATTATACGTCAGTCGCATAATTCATAATATGCTACATCGAACTGGAAATACACAAACTTCCCCCGTAGCACGACCATCAAAATATGATATGAGAAAGCGGTTTATCGTGGTGAACTGTCAAAATACAATACATTTTCATCATATTTTGATATCATGATGGGATGTAAAGCGTACATAATACACGTACGTACACATATATTAATTATTAAAAATTAATAAAGAAGATTCTTTATAATCCCAACCCCATGCGGTCGCGGAAACTGACGTAACTGCCGGATGTCAAGCAACTGCTAAAACTAAAATTCATTCGGTATTAAATTCATTTTTAGAAAAGTATCCTACTGCCCTTTAGAAATTTCATTAAAAAGTAATAATAATTTGAGTACTTTGACCTATCATTGGTTACTATGGAAGCATCCGTGTTCTAAACGATAATAAAGTACCTAATTCTTAAATCAAACATCGTAATTTAACGCATTTGTGGCGTGTCAATAAATCTTCAATAGCGTGGTTTTTGAAACGATTATTATTAATTAGACGATATCATAGACTCAAATATTTTTCACTAATGACTCATCAAGAAATTGTAATAAGAATAAATTGCACCAGGAAAAGCGTATAAATTAATTGAAACACTATCAAGACACGATAACAACGTTAAGATTAGCAGAACTAGACCCCATGTATTTTGCGCCACTTATTACACAGATTATAAATACGAGTACTTAAGCATATTTTAAATAACGTAATTGCTTACCTGTGAACTAGTGCAGTTGTGATTACATCGACATATAGGCCGTCCTGTTTCCATATCCACCGCACAGTCTCCACCTCCTTGGCAAATTATATCCACGCAAGATTCTAAACAAAATGAAACACAAACAATCTTATCGAAAACTTTAAGTGAAAGTTTTACATTGCGCGTTTTGAATATTTTCTAATAAGCAATTGTCAATATTGACAATATAATTCAGGCCAAAAGGAGCAATAAATCGCCGAAAGCTAAATTAAATAACTCGAGGAACTGACTTGAACATAACTTCAAACAGATTTTCTGTGAAATTATAGCAAGTAAGCGCGAAGCAGATGATTGATCGCCAATATTTCATCTTAAGAAAACGCTCTCTGTAATTTATTGGTAAGTTGTAAGCAGGAACCCTTTAAAAGATATTTCATCCAACAATGAACGAATATAAAATATTCTGGTAGATCTTAGTCAAATATTGCTTGAATAAATAGTCTTCGACTTTTGCTTTGTGAAATTAATACATAGCCTCTGATATCAATCGGTGTCGAGTTGAATTATCGCCAGAGCTATTTTAATCTGCAGTTGACGTTTCAGCACAGTAGGTGATAAGTGCCATACAATTTATTACCGCGTCTGTGTTCTGCGATCAAAACAAATGGCCACCGCATTCACCTAGCGAGAGAATATGGAAAAAGCACCTTAAAGCTCGCCGGATATTCTTAAAGTAATCCAATCGTTCTATTTTATGTAACAAAATAAATATATTGTTACTTGACATAAAAAATAAGCGGATTCTTGCTCACAAAAAATCAATATTTTAATATAAAGGCAGAGATAATATAATACTAAGGCAATAGGCTAGTTGACTCATTTTAAATTATTCTATATGTTATAATATGCATACTACATTAATTCCGGGAATTAGATCTATTTATCTATAAAAATCAATAATAAAAGTTTAATTTCTAAAAGCGCGGCAAAAACGCTGTTTCTGTAATGGCGCCATACAATATGACGTGCGTGACGTCACACGCAAGTAAACAAGTTAGTTGACATATGCAAAAAACAGTACTAATAATCGGTCGAGGAATCTGAGTTTACTTGCGTGTGACATCTCCAGAGTTACTACTAATCATAGGCGTTTCCGACACAGATAAAATGTTAAAAATTACTCGAAATTTATTTCGCGAAATATCCAAAAAATAAATATAACTTACTATGAAATAAAATAAATTATGCTTTTTTATCCTATTATCTAACTGGATGACCTTAATTTGGGGTGCGATGTCAGACAACCTCCAAGTGGTGCACTCTGGGCAACCCGGCTGATTCTCTGCCGCGGGCTAATAGTTTGACGAGAGGACCCCCATAGAGGGGGGGTGTGGGATGGCTGGGTTTAACCCGGCGGGCCACTTCATGTGGCCACCCGCATCATGCGGAGAAGGGCGAAGTCCCCTCTTCTTATTTTAAGAAGAGGTGTGACTTTCGCCGGAAGCCCGATTTGGGCGGCTACCTATGAAGGTAGCAAGGTGGAGGCGACTTTTCGCCACTGCCCTTCGCGCTTGCCGGGGGTTTCCCAGAGCTTCGGCTCATCCGCGCGGCGGTGGATCCAGTGGGACCTGCCGTCGGGCAACCCGTTACCCGCACTGAGCGGGCCGGGGGCCCGGCGCACTGAACGTCGGGCCGCGTGATGGAAGACAACCACAATAAAAAAACAATTCGGTGTGTAGAGTGGTGCAATTCTGCGTCGCTCCACAAAGCAGCAGAGCTAGACGGGGAGTCCGGCAACGGACATGTCGCAGGCAGGGGTTCAGCGGGAATAAGACCTGGCTATTGTTCCCTTTCCCCTGTCTTGTGACGGACGGAGGAGCTGCTGGGGGGGTTTTTAGTGGGTAGGCCCGGGCCGAGTACGGTCTGGGGAGTGCCACATATCCTCGTGGTTTGGCTCGACCACGAAGAATGCGTAAATGCATTTTCCCCCTCCCAAAAAAAAAAAAGGATGACCTTAATTTGCAGTATATTTTCAATGTTGTCAAATAGCCTATTATGCATAAAAAAATGAACATTGGTAAAACGTTAGTAATCCGCCTTTCTAAATAATTTAAGTAAGTAATTTATAAAAAAATCTTACGACAAGTTTCGTTGTACAGAATTCGGAGTTCGCCTTCCTTGATGCCTTCTTGGCAGGCGTGCATTCGCATCTTGCACTCGCTGCCGTAAGTGTTATGGTCGGAAGCGCAGATGGGCGCGAGCGTTGAGTCGCAAACAGGGCAGGCGCACTGCGCTGTCCCGCCCCGAGAGACACAAGCACCGCCCCACGGACAGGATGCGCGGGCGCAAGGATTTTCAGATCCTAGTCGTGAATATGTTTTACTAATTTAATACTATAAATTCAACAAAATAATAAGTAGTATCGCGGATTGTCAAACTTTTTCCTTGTAATACACTGAGATGAATCTTGCACCTGCAGGCCTATTCGCTAACTACAGTTGGTAACTAGAACTGTCATTTTTGAAAGACATTTTATATCCATTACTGGTTTAGTGATTTTATGTGTTACGGCAGCGTTTATGATAGCAGTAATGGATGTTAAGTTCCTTTCACAAATGACAGTTCTAGTTAGCAACCGAAGTTACAGAATAGGCCTGCTGATCGGATCTATCTAACCCTGCATTTGCACTGAGAAACATAAAACATGTAATGTTATACAACTTGTTGTATGATACAAATCTCAAAACTTGTTGTGTATGCTTTTGCGTTCGCACTACCGAAAATCGTGTTGGATTCGGAACAAATCCTAAGATTTGTTGCAGATTACGTTAGGATCGCCTCAAAACTTGTTGTCTGTCAATGTTTTTTTATGGATTTGTCAACGATTGCGTTCGCACTTTCGAATGTTAAAGTTGACAATAGGGGTGTTGACAATAGAAACGCATTCATAAACATTGACAGAAACATGTTTAAAAACATGTTTTTATGTAAATGTTTCGTCAGTGCAAACGCACGGTTACAGAGATTCACACTATAGCCTACCATTGACCTGCCTTAGATATATCTGTATATATTTGGCTTGTCATAATAATATTATAGAATATTTTAGTGTGTAATCTTTTATAAATCTACAAAATTAAGTGGCTTATGATAAACATGACCAGCTACTTTAAATCGTTAAATATTGTATGATTACCAGCCAACGAAAGCAACGTAGATGTACATACAGATTGTTTGTGCTCCCAATATTGTTTCATTATAGAAGTTTGTTACTAACAGAAAAACTAGCAAAAATCGACTCATTAAAAATCACACTTACCGCAAACTCCGTTATAGGCAACTCGGATATCTTTGTTTTCTAAGCACGCGGCTCGGTCTAAAAAGCATGTGCTGTCGTAAGTTTTGCCATCGGACCCGCAAACGGGCCGCATGATCTGTTCGCACTCCGGGCCGCAGCCACACACTGCCACGCCTCTCGCGTCTAACGAGCACTGCTCTCTGACGCCGCATTTCACGGCATCACATGGGTGTTGGGCTACAAAATATATTTTACCTTTATACCTAAAATGTGTAACAGAAATAACGTAAAACGTGTAAGTAGTTTTGTTGAAATTGACTTCTCAATCGATTTCAATGAAAACAAGATTAACCGTTTCGAAAAAAAAAATACTTCAAGAAATAATTAAAATTAATAGTAGCCTCCCGTTCGGTCAACATTCTAAACAAAAGAATATAATACAGAATTAAAGGCATTTAGAGTTATTTTTAAAAACAGTTGTACAGTAAGCACCGCGTCAAGCTATACTGTTTGACCTTTGGACCACTCTTGTGTCGCTCGCGTTGCGTCCACTGCGTCGGTGGGGCTGTGGACTCGGTACCGGCCTTATAATCGGGAAGTCCGTGGTTCGATCCTGCCATGTACTTGGCTTTTTACGATATTTAAGTTTCTTGGGTAATTCAAAAATCACGGTGTATACAGGATGGATTTTTGAGATGGGATTTAAAGGGCAGGTACATTAACCGTTATAGTTACAAGAAAACATTGTTAGGCAACCATCCATAACTTTTTAAGATATTCTGATCTGCATTCACAGATTTTGGAGAAAAGTTACAGTCAACAAAAAAAATGCTCAGATAGCAAAAAAAAATTTTTATGCCTATCGATCCTATTTCATGTAGGGATCAAAAGACACTATGGGACCATTTAAGATATGAGTACTAGAAACGACAGAAATCGCCAAAAACATTTCCCATACATTTTGTACGGAAAATCCTCGGATCCTATTTCTTACGGTGATCTCCCTATGAATCCTATTTCTTACTTTTAAGGGCAACAGTAATTTAAATAAATACTGAATTAAATCATTTAAACATGTATTTTTAAACAAACGCAAAAATCTTTTTGAACGTACCACTTTCTTCTAGCTAGATTCGTCAAAAGATTTATAATTACCTTGCTTGTTGGTACATGACTGTCTAGTTGGGTACTTATTCGCGTACCACACTAATGATTAGATATTTTTGCGTTTGTTTAAAAATACATGTTTAAATGATTTAATTTGTTTTTATTTGAATAACAGTTTCCCATAAAAGTAAGAAATAGGATTCATAGAGAGATCACCGTAAGAAATAGGATCCGAGGATTTTCCGTACAAAATGTATGGGAAATGTTTTTGGCGACTTCTGTCGTTTCTAGTACTCACACCTTAAATGGTCCCATAGATTCTTTTGATCCCTACATGAAATAGGATCGATAGGCATAAAAAATTTTGTTTGCTATCTCAGCATTTTTTTTGTTGACTATTTTTTTTCCAAAATCCGGGAATGCAGATCAGAATATCTTAAAAAGTTATGGATGGTTGCCTAACAATGTTTTCTTGTAACTATAACGGTTAATGTACCTGCCCTTTAAATCCCATCTCAAAAATCCATCCTGTATAAATAGATAATGAGCAAACAACATATTTGACTTATTGAGAGTGAATTATATTAATACACGAGTTTGTAAAAATGCAGACTTTTGTTGTTAAAAAAGGAAAAATTAGCAAGAACGCACATTACCACTTAGGTAACGGTCGTCAAGTTCATTCATCAATATCACATATCCAAAGATAATAAATGCTTATACAGCATTGAAAACAAAAAATGCGTAGCCATGTACATATTGTAAATGCTTTAGAGTTTATTTTTAGAACTGATCATTAATTCCATGACATAGTCTAAATATTACACGGCTTTTTAAAATATAAACGGATAATATAAAGTTCTCTGTGTAAAAATCTTTTTCAAAACAAGCTTTCGCACCGGGCTACATTACATGACCCTCAACGGAATAAAATTAAAAGTTAAAAGCATGAAAAAAGATTAATCTTCCATAGTCGCGGCTGGTGCCAAATTATGGCAACAAATTTTGTGAATGTAATTTTACGGTGAAAATCTGGTAATTATCATGAACCCGCTCAAATTCTTTGAATTAAAATGTTATTAACATACTTTTATGTCCTTCGCTTAAAATTGGTTCGAAAGTTCGTTTACCATTCCGCGAGCTAATTTATTTGAAAAGGCCAATGGATGATTTCTATCAATTAATATCGTTAGAACAAAGTACTTTTCAACAAATCGAACTCTGTTTTCAAGATTTAATTTTAGATAACAGACGTAAAGCGTTTGTGTCAAGCGCCTCCACTTGTTTAATTCGGTAAGGAGCCCTTTTCAGAATTCAAACATTTATTTCTAAAGAGTCCTTAATTACAGATTTGCTTTGAGAGAAGCTCACGTGATACAATGAATGTAATATCTTTCCGTGAATATAACTAAAGAGGCACTTGATAAAAAACTATTTTTTTCTGTGTTACTGTGATTGTGTAAGAGATTTCAGATTTAGTCTCTCGATATAAGAATACTTCATTTAATTGTTACATTATAAGGAGATAATCTGAAATCTTGATTGTATTGTCCTTTTAGAAGTACAATACAAGGTACTTCTGAGGGACGGTAAAAGGAATAAAATTTCTTGGAACTGTTTGATGAAATAAAGACAGAGTACCTACAATATTTAGTTGTTACGCCGTCCTCTTTACTACGTTTTTATTGAGTGAACAATGAACTATTATACTATGAAACTTAACCGTGTAATTTGTAGTAATATATTAATGCTATGGAAATACAAACCTAATAATTAATATGCTGCCACTAATGGAAATGTTCATGATTTCTTTAATCTTGAAATTTAGTCCAATCAATGTGAATTTGTTGTCTGGTACCAATGAAGAATGGCTGAATTTAATGTAAGTAGGTATTTGTCTTAAAAGTTTAGTCCAACTTAAAAGATAGTTAACTGTTTTCAAGCCTTGACCTATAAAATTTACTAATCACGTGATACACATTTCTTCTAGTTCTCCTTACGTTTGTCCTGGATTATCTTCAACATTATTAAGCCAATCTTGTTTGTTTCATTGTGATGTTTGTTTGTGTGTAATTTAGTACAACTTTAAAAGATTGGATAGTTTTTTGTTAATTCAAGTCAAATGTTTTGATTGACGATAATAGGAATTTATTTGTTTAGGCAAATTATAGGTTCTGAATTTATTAATAGATATAGGAGTTGGTAAATAGGAATTAGATTAATTGGAAATAGAGAATAACGTGATCCCAAATTTCCATTCACATTTAGAGCCAGTCGGACGATGACATAATGAACCGCTATCCCAAAATAGATCTTGAAGCTCGTATTGGAAATAGTGAGGAATTTCGGACTTCAAGTAAATAAAACGAATCAAACGATGAGTTATATACCAGAGCCATTTGAAAATTAAGTTTACGATTACACTAAAGTCACCATAATTTATTACCAGAGGCGCATTCTCCTCGGTAAGCGATCGTCAGCTGTTGTCTAGTGCGGCAAGATTCCCGGCGCAGCGCACATTCACTTGGATAGTCCTTATAGTCGGACCCGCAGACCGCAGAGCCAGCTCGAACAACCAAATCGCACGACGGACCGCATCGACACACCGGCCCGCGCGCCTCATTCAACTGGCACACGCCCCCGTCCGCACATTCGTGTTCTGAACATGGATCTGAGAACAAAATTGCAATTTTTATGACAACAGCCCCCTAACCATGATCGCCCAAAACAATATTAAAACCGCGCTGGGAACGGGATGGCGCTATACGCAGCAAGAGCGGTGTCTCTGTTTCAATATCGTTTTAACATTGCTATAAGCGATCATGGTAAGGCCCCAGTACAGATGGCTGGATCTGAATTTTGATCGAAATTATTTTAATAAGACATGAAGTTCAATGAATCGAACTATTTGTTATAAACAGAATTCGAGATTAATGAAAAAAAAGTGTCGTGTTATTAATCAAGTCCGTAAAATCTTATAACAAAATTCGATATAAATCAATTAGTAAAAAATGGTATTTCCACCTTAAAATAAGAGCAATAATTTTAATTTAAATCACGATTACATTTTGCCTCCAGGCCGACGGGGAATCTACTTACAAGTTTCTGGAAGGAGCGCGGAGCTATGCGATTTATTAAAAGTAGAGAAGTGAACTACAAAAGTAAACAGTCTCTCACAAAGGATGTCGAAATGTGCGGGCATTTGGTCTTGTGCAAATTTAGTTCAGATCGAATGTTCCCGAACAAGTTTTGTGAAAAGGGTTAGCAAAATGTCGGCACATAATAAATAAAGTAGATGAGATTAAATTAGTTTTATGAACGAGTCTGTAGTGGAAGCAATTTAAATGCTCCACAAAGGAAAGGCGGCTTTTATTTCATTTTAGGTATACGAGGTGCTTACAAGTTAGGTGTGGAATCAATTTTTTCCCCTACTTGTATTTGCATACATATTATTATTTCGGATGTGGTATAAATATCTCAATAAGATGGTTTAAAGATAGTTTGGTGGTTTTTAAGCGCTTCATAACTTTCTTACTAGTAATATACCTTAGTACGGTCACGATCTAGAAATACTTACAAATCTACATATTTAAATAATAATTATATTTTCTTCAATTTGCCGAACTGTTACTCATTTAAATAAAACAAATGAACAAAAAGATGTATCGCACCACCTGCTCAAAAATAACCTATTCCTTGTCATGTAAGCCCAACATAAAGTAAGTCATTTTCAAACCTTTAAAATACAGAGATTGAATATTGGGTCTCGCGCCCACTCATAACCAGAAACTCATAACTGGAATAAAATGTGGCGACTCATAACCGACTTGAGGACCCACTCATAACCATGGTTATGAAATATATTTCAAACTTATAAAATATTAAATTTAGAGGAGTAACTCATAACCGAACATAAAAAGGCAAATACCTAAACTGTTAACTACTTTGAAGTACCTACATTGGAGACCAATAGTGCTTGCTTACTATTATATACTTGCATACTAATTTTAAAGTAGGTACTTTTTGTTTTATTATTTCATAATAAAAAGAAATATTTAGTTACAGTAAACTGTCATTTCAAGACGCAATACACAAAACATCCAGTACTTACCTGTGGTAATACTCACGTGTCCGGTAGTACTACGGGTGATTAATTTTGCCTGTAGTACTACTTACTTATTATTTTTGACAATCAAAGAACACCACGTGGGTAACTATCGATTTTAATATTTTGTATATTATTTTGAAGAAATTAAGGAACGCTTTAATAAAACTATTTTAAAAGCAAATTTCATTTTTTAACCGACTTCACAAAAAAGGGAGACTTTATCATTCCCATTGTATGTTCTTTTTTACGTTTGCTATCTCATAACTTTGTCATTTATTAACCGATTTGGAAAATTATTTTTTTTGGTTTGAGGGGGTATAGTTCTCGATTAGTCTCATTGTCACCAAATCCGGGATCGGGCAACAAAAAATACCCGTAGTACTATACTAACAGTAATACCAACGTTGTACCACGGGTAAGCACTAAATAAATCCTAGTGCAAGGAAGGCATAAATAGTTTCTTTCTCTTTCTTCAACAAAAATAACAATATTGAGAAGTGATTGATAATTAGTTTGTCCTGATAGCTACATCTCATCTAATCTTTCAAGCGCCGCATAAGAGAATACTATCTATCCAAGTCCTAATTATGATTATAGTATGGTTTTATTTTTATATATTTTTTTACTATTTGATCGCCTTCACACGCAAATTCTAATATAAGTATTACAATTTCTCCTTTCGCAGGTCTGCTGGAAGAAATTTCATTTATGAAATAAGCAGATCCTTTTTAACGCACTTCAAAAAAATAGATACAGTCGAACATAGAACCTCATTCTTTTTCAAAGTCGATTAAAAAAGGAGGTTCTCAGTTTGACCTGTATGTTTGTATGTATGTTTGTCCGCGATTATCTCGCGGTTGGCTGAATCGATTTTGATACGGTTTTCAGAAAAGTATTTGTTACATTTAGGATAAGGTTTTGGTATTTTAAATTAACTAAAAAGATTGAAAAGAACTTTTTTACAAACAATAAAACCGGCATTAAAAACACCAAAAAGTCATAAATAATATAAGAATACAAACAACATCACAGTCTTATATTAATGTCGGTGCCAAGCAATAATCACCTGGAAAATCTTAAAAAATATACCTAAGTACCTACTAGTAAAAATTTGGCACGAACTTCAATATAAAACGGTGATGTTGTTTGTATTCTTATATTATTTATAACTTTTTGGTGTTTTTGAAGTCGGTTTAATTTTTTGTTAAAAAAATTACATTCTGACTTCTGTATTGTTTGTGCTGTCTAATTTTAATGCGGGAGAGAGATTACACACCGCAATATCCACTCTCACCTTGCCGACCTGCAAGATGCCTCTTTACACCTCTTTTATACGAAGCTTTTTACTTTGATTTAAAATATTATTCACCCTTTTTTGATAATGTTGTTAGTAATTATTAAAGCGACTGTACATAATTGTGTAGTTGTGTTGGTTATGAGTTTCGTCTTCTCACATCAGCAGTTATGAGTGGGACCTTTACGTATTGGTTATGAGATTTTTGGTTATGAGTGGGCGCGAGACCGAATATTGTACTTAATATCTTTGTCTCCCTAGAGATGAATTAATTTGTTTTTAGAACACAAAAAGACCTCCATAAATTTTGATAAAAATTCCTTTTTTTTTTGTTAGATATAAAAAAATATGATTCTGAAATGACAACATATTTTATGCACAAAACTCCATGAAGACAGTAAAATATAACAAAATTAAACAAAAGAAGATTATTTGATTAAATGATATTTTTTGTGAGATAAAATTAACAATTTTGTGGTAGAATTATAATTGATGCACACATAATTATTGTGTCGGTAGTGCAAGTTTTTCAGCAAATATTCGTATGGTGTTGGTGTAGTTTTATGTAACTATAGGCAATCGGTATATACCTTTAAAAGAGTTTTGGAAACAACCTATTGAAAAAAGCAGTAGGTAGTGCTAATCACCATGATAAACATTATAATGTTATGATAAAACTGAGCTTCTTTTATCCAATCAATGTTCGTCACATCAATATTTAATCAAAGAAACAAATGTTTCTAATTCCAACTTGTTCCCAAGTCCACTCTTGTCCGACAGAATGAATGTAAAACCCAATTTCTCTCCAAATCGCTTGTCATCATAACAAGAAATTGTTGAACCTTTTATTACAGCCTACGCCTGTGATTAAGGAGCGACCCATTCTTAACGAGGTCCTTTTATACTTTCAACATCATAACCAACAATGCAGGCCAACTGCCTTAATTAATTTTCCTCATTAAATTCTCCAAAAGATTGTCAGCGGCGGGATCTGTCCACCAAGTTTCTCATCTCATGATTATGCATTCATTGTGTTCGGGTGCCAAACAAGTTTTGGCTGGCGAAAATTGTCTTTGGGTCACATATTAACTTCACTGTGTATTTGTGATCATGAGTTGAAACAGTGTGAATAATATTCCATTCATCACGGTTCACTTCTACTCTACGATCGCCAGACGGTAATGAATAAAATGAATATAGGGTTTTGTTTCGAGTTTTCCTATCTCTTTCCAAAAGTTTTACCGGAGGGAGACTCTGTACCAGGGTCGTGTGCTTGGGTACCTCCGCCTTACAAATTTCTGCCGCAAAGCAGCAGTGCTTGCATTGCTGTGTTCCGGTTTGAAGGGTAAGATATGCCCCTGAAATTACTGGGTACCGTAACTTTACATCTTAAGTCACAAGTTGGCAACGTACACTATGGCCCTTGTGGGGGTTGCAGTTTTACTGCGAATCTCACAGGAGCCACATGTATTATAGATGACTGTTACCACTTACCATCAGTTTGCTTGTTTGCCAACTTAGTAGTAATAAAGAAAAAGTGTCTGCGGTAAAGTCCCTTAGCGCGATCGCACAAGGCCGACTATTGGTGATCGATTTTCTGACCCATTTTTTGGGCATTAACATATACATTTACGTACTTTCCATTTTTCACCAATAATTAGGTCGGTCGGGATTTATCGATACTTTTTTTGACCATCTTCTTGTACTTTTTGAGTGTTGCAACGCAGAACCCCATAAGTTTCATTTTCCACCGTCGAAAAAGCGGTCACCGATAGTCGGTCGTGTGCGTTCGCGCTTAGTCGGCTCCTACGACTTCCGTGAGAGGAACAGGAGCGGCGTAACTTGTATTCTAAGACCGTCGCTGCACGGAAAATACGGAACCTTTATAGGATCACTTCGTGTTCCGTCTGTCTGTAATCGGGTCTCCTAGCGTTAAAAAAACGTGTAAGTCAATGCGAATGCGAAGATATGACCGTTTATGTCGCAAATAGTTTTAACAAAAGTATCAAAATCTATAGGATACTTTCTGTTGACCTAGAACCATGAGATTTGACAAGAAGCAATGTCTTACGGCACATAGAAGTGAATCCTGAAACCTCAGCTGCGTGCTATACACCGACCCCTTTGGATCTTTTGTAAATTTTGTAGTTTGGGTATTATTATATACGACTATACACAGTTTCAATGTTACACGACACCGGAACCGGCCATGCGGACTACATTAACGATCAGAGTATAATAGGTAGACTGTTTAGCTCATTATACTGCAGTTGTTGTGTTTGTATATTTAATTCATAAAGAAAGTATTAATTTAATATACGAATACTCAGTGTACGGCGTACATCGTACGAAAGATTCATGCAATTTGCACACCGAAGTCACAGAATAGATCATAGTACCTACTAAGTAGAATTTATAGAGGACGCAATCTATCTTAACACTAGAGTACACGCGCCCCTTTTTTTTGACATGAGTACTCGCGTGGCCTACTATGGTATACCATTTTATAATTGCTATCAATTTGTTTTTTGGTTACGTATGAATAAAATTCCTACAGAAATGAAAAATATATTTAATCAGTCCCTTATTTTTCATAGCATTCAAGGCATACTACAGCTTGATGATCAGAGCAAACCCATTGGTTGCATTTCTTGCACCATTTGTCTGTGGATCGATTTCTGGCTCTTGAGCAAAGTGCGCATCGACCGACCCGTCCCATCTTAAGGGTAACATCATACTGTGTGGCTTGAGCCGTGCCCGTTACATTTCTATTCTACATCTCAACTGTAGAGGAAGAGTCTCCATGGTTGCTCGAACAAAATAAATAGCAAATCGAAACAAATAGCACTTACCTAAATTTGTTAAACTCATATATACTCTACCTAAATTTGTTAAACTCATATATACTCAAAATACTCGCGCGGACTACTATGGTAGGCCAACGTATTTGGTGGGAAATCGCAGGAACGTGTTTACGTGCTGACCTTGACTGGCTCGCTGACAAATTTAATGGCCGAGGCTAGCCTAAAATTCCAACGCACAAGCGTGGATAATTCAAAAGTTATCACTTAAAATGTCACCCTGGTCTACTATAGTAGGCCATGCGTGTATTCTAGTGTTAAACATGTCGTTCATCCAACAAAGTTGCGGGACCGTGGGCTTTTTCACCCATTTGATGTTGTGTAGTTTCCTTAGTATATGAATGCTTGTCAGTAAAGGCATTAACGCACTGATAGACTGTTTCCAGGCAGTTCTCAAGAGGGCCGCCACCCTCCACGCGGGCGTTGTGCTACGTCCGTTATTCGACAGGATACGCCGCGAGGTGTGGTTGGCTTAGGGCTTAGTAGGGTTACAATCGGGGAATGGCTAACGCCGATCCCGATTGTGTCTCTACGGAGGTAGAAGTATCTGGAGGGTTTTTAGCCGGTATCGGGTCTTGTACCCGAGTCCGGCATATCCTTGGGGTGTCCTCGTCAGTCGCCCCTTGTCGAATCCGTAAGAAGGATATTCCCTCCAAAAAAAAAATGGCGCATAGTAGTGTCAATTTTTAATTAAAATAATTCGTCTTACGCGTAAATATTCCCCTCACTCTCACTCACTTACTCCTATGTAATCAGTGCGGGATGATCGAGCAAGGTCATTAGGACTACTATGCGCCTTAAGCCCCGTGAGGTGTTGATTTAGATTCCCTTACTGCCTTTTCTAACGAGATACTTACACAATGCCAACTAAAACCTACTAAAACCTTGCATATAAGTATATACATGAAGTTTTTTGTTTGCGTTATGAACGAGAATAGTATGAACTGCACGCTGTTAGGAATTCTGTCGTCTTGGAATCGAGTGTTTGTGAACAGCTGGTCACAGCTCAAGCAAGCAATAACATTGCAAGCTCACGCTTGCAATACTGGATTTAAGAACGAACGCTTTTAGCCCTCACTTAAAATAATGTAAATAGCAGACGCGCATAAGGCCCATTTAATGGTAGTCACACATGGATTTCGCCAATATTTATGTCATTACCAAACCGTTGCCTTCCTTGTACGTAATGATCTTTGTAAACCTACCTTAACAGGAGTATTTATTAACATAATAATATACTCACCACATTTCCCTTGATATTTGACAGTGATGTTCTGCTCGCTCTCACATGCATGCTTATCGAGGTGGCAACTGGAAGGGTATTCTTTTCCGTCGCTACCACACACAGACTTCCGACGCTGGCAGCCTTTAGGACACCGACATTCAGCCTGGCCAGCTACTATGGCACACTTGCCGCCGTGCGGGCACGTCACGCCGGTGCAGGGGTCTGTCTCTGCAGGAAGATGATGAAGGTTTAAAATTTTTCGTAAGTTATTCAAAATAAGTTAAAATTAAAATAAGTTTCCTAAATTATTGAACATCAGTTAGTTAGTCGCGTATGCACCGGCCAACCCAAAATATAGCTAAATATTAATAAACAAAAACTATTAGATATTTATTAAGCAACGAAATGTTTAATTTTTACGTATTTTTATAACATTTAATAGTGAATATTTTAAGTTCATCAATAACTGAATGACTATAATATAATTGAAAATGTAATACATATTTAGCCCTTTTATTCTGTACCTACAAGGAGTTCCCAAACGTTCTCGGCACCTTCCTCAAATACTCATGATATAGATTCTAGCGTACAAATCAAGCTGTCACATAATTTATTCACATCCATTTATTTCTCTTACTGCAAACTGGGACCATTTTTTGGAACGGCGGGCGCTGATTTCTTCTGTCAAATATCTGCTTGGAAGATGTGAAGCAATGCTTTGACTTCCCAACAGTGAACTGTTAAGAATTCACTCCTGTTCCTAAAAAACTAAGCTATCCGGACTTTAAAAGATTCCCAGAAGAAATCACACTTTACCAAAAGTTCTCCTAAAACATCGTCACTTTATACGACATTTTGCTTACCTAATATTATTAAGTTGAATGTGTTAAGTTAAATGTTGAGTGTTTACTCAAGTGTTTACCTGGAGCTAGCGTTGCAAGATGATTAAATTAATTAATAATAATCATACTCAGTTCTTGCTTGATGCTTTAATTTTACCAAACATTTGGTTGAGGTTGGGTAGAAAATATCTTTCAAAGATATCAGCCTTTGTTCATGATTTTTCTATGTAATATCACTATATTAATGTTTATTTATTTATTTTGATTTACCAACGTTCGTTTACATCAATTCTTACAATAATATTTATATTCTATTTAGTTATGTATGAATTCGATATGATATTTAACTATTTTTCGTTTTTCATTAGAATTAACAAAAACCGGTTAACATCTGCATCACAATCCATAGTCAACTGTTAGCAACTACTTAACGGATACCACCAGTGAGTCAAATCAAAGTCAATCATGTAACTTAATAATAATAATATTGTTTATAAGCCTGCAGAATCGAGGAATAGGCCAATTGGATACAAAAACTGTGTTTTGTAATGATATGGAGAAGAAAGTTATCATTGCGAAGGATAGATTTTGGTTCAAAAAAATATCTGAATAACATGGTCACTAATTAAGTTGAAATTTTGCTTGATTGAGTAAAATATGATTAAATTAATCATCAACATTTCTAAAACTACAAACCAGAAATGATTATGCAAATCAATTTGAAATGACTGAACGCTTATAAAGTAAAACTTAATCAAAATAATAAACTTTCTAATTTAATGTTGGTGACGCCATCTTTGTCATCATCATCATCAACAGCTCATATACGTCCCCACCGAGGGGCTCGAGCCTATCCTAAACTAGGGCGATTAGGCCTTAGTCAACCACGCTGGCCAAGTGCGGGTTGGTCGACTTCACATACAACATGTAAAGAAATTCTTTCTTCACAAGTGCGTGCAGGTTTCCTCACGATGTTTTCCTTCACCGTAAAAGCTTCGAATAAACGTACATGTGAATTCAACATTTGAAAACACATTGGTACGTGGCGGGATTCGAACCGCTAACTCCCGATTGGAAGACGACAGCCTTACGCACTACGCCATCGACGCTTTTGTAAACATTTATAATTGTTAATTCTAATAAGATAAAATGATTGGAGTATTTTAATCATTTGCATTTATTTCAACTATAAAGTTGCATTATTGATGTAAATGTAGTTGATGATCAACTCTATTGCTAGATTAATAACATTAATAAATCAGTCTTTTTAAATGTATTCAGCAGAATAATACGACAAATCATAACTTGTTACAATATACCTAGTCTTGCCATAAATATTGTAAGATAGAAAAAACATTTTTTTTAACTGCTTAAACATTTATTACTTTTACACTATGTTAGTTTAGTACATAAATATAAAACAATTAAAAATATATAAAGCCTATTCGAAGTGGTCTCCATTGGCTGCAATACAGTCCTTTAAACGCTGAGGCCAGTTATCAATAGAAGCACGCACTCTTTCCATGGGAAAATTCTTCACTGCCAATCGTATAGACTGTTTTAGGGACTCCAAATTATCATGGCGTTTAGAGCAAGCTGTACTCTATAAAATTGACCATAAATCATAGTCTAGTGGATTAAGATCGGGACTAGACGACGGTCAGTCTTCAGCTCTGATGAAGTCCGAAACGTTCGCTTCTAACCAAGACTGCGTGGAACGAGCTTTATGACCCGGCACCGAGTCTTGCTGGAAGGACCATACTTGGTTATTGAACATGGTGATGTTAAGGGGCTTAACTACCTTCTCAACAATGGTATCTTGTTATACTTGTGCCGATGTTTTGATACCTTTTTCACAAAAATATGGCTCAGTCACTCCTTCATAGCTAACACCCCACCAAACCATCACTGAACTCGGATAATGTCCCCGTTGCACTCTGTCGACTAATTGGGAAGCTTCCTTAGAGCTTTGAGCATAAATACGGTCATTTTGTTTGTTAAAATGTTGCTCTATTGTAAAAAATTTCTCATCCGTAAACAAAATTTTTCTGTGACCTCCCTTTGCGTACCGCTTCAGTAGTTGTTTCGATTTTACCACCCTATTCTTCTTTAAATTATCAGTTAAGAAGTGACCAGTGCGTCTCTTATAGGCTGCAAGTCCTAAGTCATCTTTTAAAATACGTAACATGGTTCTAGGTGCTATCTTCATTTCCCGAGATAAAATCTTTTGCTTTCGGACAGGATTTCTTCGAATTCTTTCCCTTACTGCTTTGACCACCTTTTTCGTACGAACACTACGTGGACGGCCAGATCTTTTTCTATCACAAACAGAGGAAGTCTCATTGTACCTACTAATAGCCCGGTACACAAACATTTTACTAATACCAAGGGTATGGAGAGTTTTAAAAATTGCATTTGGCTCCATACCTACTTTGTGTAATGCAATTACAGCGATTCGGTTCTCTTTATCACCCCACTCCATTTTAATATCGCAAAATATTATAAAATGTATTGGCGCCAAAATGAGAAAACACAATGAACAACCGTATAAAAATGACAGATTCGAAATTCAAATGTAATATTTTTTTATTTTTAAGTGTAACAGTATTTATGGCAAGACTAAGTATACTGATGTATATAAATGTTTATAAAACGGATATTTCGTCCTTATGTTTTTCAATCATGCTCTTGTGGTTACTACGACGTATCTTGATTGATTTAATATTTTGTAGTATTAAAAATGCGAGCTAAGCTCTTGTAATGTTTCATGTTGAAATATTATGTCAGTCAGTTTCATTTTGCAGTGCCGGCGCATCCACGCGTCTCATTTATTAACAGACTTCAAAAACCGGCCAAGTGCGTGTCGTGTCCGACCACGCGCAGTGTAGGGTTCCGTAGTTGCAAATGCCAACTTTGAGTTCACACTCACACCTCACAACACGTTGCCACAGATTACTAAATACGTTGCTATTAAATTAGGCATTATTATTATTATTAAAGCCGCAATGATTTTATATTTCCTTAACTTCACGTGGTTCGTAAATTTGTGTTCAGTACTAATTTTCAATGAAATTTTACTTTTACGAGTACATTTTATAAGTTGGTCATCTATAATTTTTTAGTTTGTACTTAGTACTCAACCCTGATAGTTTTCCTTTAAACTTCGTTATATATACTACTGTTGTAATTTTTTTCACGTGTCTATATATAACCGTTTACCAGATAGAGGGGGGGGGGGGGGGGGGACACTTACCTCTAACAAAAATTTGATTAAAACCAAATATTTCAGAAACGGATCCCTAAATCGAAAAATGGTGTTCTAAACCTTACATTATTTTTTAAAGACCTATAATTCAACAATATCCCACACAATGGGTTATTTGAGAAAAAAAAATTACTCCCACTTTACTTGTATGGGAGCTACCGTAAAAAATTTTTTTTTCAATGTATTTTCCACCACTCTTTTGGCATGATTAATATACATACCCATACCAAATTACATATTTCTAGTATTAATAGTCTCTGAGTAAAAGCGCGGATAGACAGACAAACAGACATGGCGAAACTATAAGGGTTCCTTGTTTACTACAAAACCCTAAAAAAGAGGAGGTTCTCAATTCGATGCGTGTTTTTTTTGTGTGTGTATGTTATACGATTACGCCGCCAATTGTGGACCGATTTTCAAAATTCTTTTTGTATTCGATAGAGTATACTTCTGAGGTGGTGCCAAGGTCACCAAAGTCAGGATCTGATTATGGGATCTCATAAAAATTGAGGAAAAACCTTAAATTTTTAGGTGTGTCCAACGTGTTTTTAGTGTATGTTACGCGATTACTTCGCCAATTGTGGACCGATTTTCAAAATTCTTTTTGTATTCGATAGAGTATACTCCTGGGGTAGTCCCAAAGTCATCAAAGTCAGGATTTAATGATGGGATAAATAAAAATCGAGGGGAAACCCTTAAATTTTATAGGTACGTCGAACGTGTTTCAAGTTTTTTCCGAAGTTATTCACGTATTTGCGTCTGCTAGTCATGAACCGAGCTGATGATGAAAGGATCCTTCACCTTCGGTAAGCTGGTATTAAATTCAGGTCCAAGGTCAGATCAGGAAGGTGAGGTGATAGTAAATTCACTAAAAAGATAAAAATAAAAAATATTTTACAAAAATAAAAACCGACTTTAAAAACATTGAAAAGTTAAAAAAATGTATGAATCGTTACAGACTACATCACGCTTCTATATTGAAATCGGTGCCAAATTTTCAGACTTTCTAGGAGATCATCGTTTGGCACTGACTTCAGTATAGAAGCGTGATGTTGTCTGTACCTATTCTAACATTATTTTTAACGTTTCAGTGTTTTTTTTTAATTCTGAAATCGAATGACTTGCAAAGAATGTGTTATTATGGTGGGAATACTTGCCATAAATGGAAAAACTTAACCGAACTTACTTTACAAAGAAAATTCAAAATGTAGAATATGGGATATTGCAATCTCAATTATCTATCTTACCGACCCTTGACTCTGCCCTATCAGTTCAAGCGCAATACAACGATATAGAAAAAGCAATTTTAAAAAATATTAATAATTCAAGTTTATCAAAGAAAAACTCAAAAAAAAACAAGCAATTATAAGTGACGAAATTAAGGAAGTTATAAACAAGAGGCATATACTTAAAAATAAAGAAAGGAAAACAAGAGCAGAAAAACAAGACCTAAGCCAATTATACAGACCTATAAATAGAAAGATAACTCAAAATTTGCAAACCTTTAGACTAAATATGATAGAAAAACATATTCACAATCTTGGAGCAATTAAAAAGCCTACAAAAAGCTGAATAACACAAAACATTTAATGACTCAGTTACAAGACAGGTCTGGAACAAGGGTCACAAACAGACAAGGCATTCTTGAAGTAGCTACCCATTTCTACAAAACTCTATATTCAATCACGAATTCTGACAGTGGCTTATGCAATATATCAATAAATAACGATCCTGTTCTACCTTTTAATGAAAACGAAATACAGATTTCAATAAATAAATTAAAACTAGAAAAAAGGTTTGGATGGCATAACAAATGAGCTGATAAATGCAGGTAAAGATAAGCTATTAAAACCACTTACACAGCTGTTTAATCAAATTTTAGCAAAAAATGAATTGCCAAATCAATGGACATGTACTGATATTATCCTTCTATACAAAAAAGGAGATCCAACACAAATTTCTAATTACAGACCTATAAGTCTCATGCCATGCCTATACAAAGTATTCTCTTCAACACTTCTCCGCAGAATAACTAGAGTAATCGATGAAAATCAAGCAATAGAGCAAGCGGGATTTATGAAGAATCGTTCAACAGTAGATCGTATACACACCCTCAAGATGATTATTGAGAAATACAAGGAATATGATATGCCACTCTACATTGCATTCATAGATTATTCTAAAGCATTCGACTCTACCTCACACAACTCAATTTGGAAAGCGCTAACAAAACAGGCTTTGAATGCAGAATACATAAATATTATCAAAGAAATATACAAGAAAAGTAAAGCAAGAATCAAGCTAGACACACCCGGACCAATTTTTAACATCGAACGTGGCGTGAGGCAAGGCGACCCGCTTTCACCAAAATTGTTTATATCAGTCCTAGAACAAATATTTAGGGAAATGAACTGGGAAAGAGTCGGCCTGAAACTACATGGACAGTACTTGTCACACCTAAGATTTGCTGACGATCTGGTTCTGCTCTCTGAAGATCCCATTGAGTTACAATACATGATAAACACACTAAATGAGCAAAGCAAAACAGTTGGCCTTGAAGTAAACCAAAGCAAAACAAAAATAATGACAAATAGAAAAGAAACAACTTTAACCATAACTCTGAACCCTTGGAATGGGTGAATGAATACACATATCTGGGACACTTGATATCGATAAAAGACTGCACTAAAAAAGAAATTAGACGGAGAATTATTAGTACATGGAACAAATATTGGTCAATGAAAGAAATTTTTATGAGCACTCTACCAACAAAAATAAAAACTAAGGCAATGGAGATCTGCTTAATGCCGTGTCTTACATACGCATGCCAAACGTGGTCTTTAACAAAAGAATCTCTTGAACAGCTTAGAGTTTGTCAGAGAGCTATAGAAAGAAGCTACATGGGTCTGAAACGGAGAGATAAGGTGAAAAATAGCGCAATAAGAGATAAAACTAACGCAAAGGACGCAACTAAGCAAGTTCTTAGGTTGAAATGGAGATGGGCAGGGCACATACAGAGAGTCAAAGACGAAAGATGGACAAAAATAACCACGAACTGGTACCCAATAAACAAAATGCGTCGTAGGGGAGATGTATGATGAGATATGATGAGCGACCGTACATGAGATGGAGTGATGACATAACAAAAATGGCGGGAAGAGTTTGGACAAGACTTGCTAGAGACAGAACGAGGTGGAAGGAATTGGAGGAGGCTTTTACCGCAGTTGGCGGTCCTTACAATTACTAACTCTATTAACATTACTAACTCTACTAACATCACTAACTCTACTAACATACTAATCAAAAAATTTAGAATAAATTTTTTACTAACAAAATCTAACAAAGTTACTAACAAGATCTACTAATTTAACAAACAATAATTTTATAATAATAATTAAATATAATAAAAAATGGTAAAGAAATACTTAATGTTTAACTTAACCAAAAATAATGAATGTATTTTATTTCATAAATTACTACAGTATTAATCAAATCCTAATATTCTGTTATAAATAATGGTAAATAATATGTCAAATGATTTTATTGTGAATAATGTTTAACTTAATCAAAATAATGTAAATAATTTACTTAGGAAATTCTAATGGTATTCATTAAATTGCAATAATAAATTTCAAATAATGTGCCAAATGAATTTAATCAAATATTGAACTTATATGAATGTTAAATCAAAAATGAATTAATTATATGATGTATTTAATTGAAATTATAGATAAATGTATTATAATTTGTAACATAGACACCTACATGAATTAAATAAGTAAGTAATATAAGTAATATAATATAATAATGAATATATGAATGTGTGATATTATTGTAAGGAATCAATAAAAGCTATTTTATTTTATTTATTTTATTTTATTACTTGCCATAAAAATGAATCGAAGAAGCAGGCGACTTACATTTTTTTCAGTGAAAGTGTAGTTATATATCGTAGCAACAACTGTGCAAGTTTGAAATTCAAATTCAATATAGACCACATCGATTTACCTGAAGTTCAAATTCAATATAGACCACATCGATTTACCTGAAGTTCAAATTCAATATAGACCACATCGATTTACCTGAAGTTCAAATTCAATATAGACCACATCGATTTACCTGAAGTTCAAATTCAATATAGACCACATCGATTTACCTGAAGTTCAAATTCAATATAGACCACATCGATTTACCTGAAGTTCAAATTAAATATAGACCACATCGATGTTCAGATGCAAAGTTTGTTCTATTTCCAAATTACATTTCAGGCCGCTCTAAATAGAATACAAAATTACTAGCTATGGCCAGTAGCATAAATACTACACATCCTTTAGGCGCGGAATGGTCAAAGAGCAAAATGGAACGAGTAAGCGAGCCTTATGTTTGTGGTGATGGATAATTACTTTGTTTACATTAATTGTTTTTTATACATACCTACGTTTCATAAGAATCCTTTTATTTCCAATATAATTGTGGAAATCAGAAAATTATATGTGTGTGATTATAGGGTGGCTTTTCACGATTTGCATTTTCACCATTTTGCTCCTTTACCATTGTGTTTCTTTACCATTTTACGATCGCTTACCGTTTTCTTTTACCATTCCGCGCCTAAAGGACTACATATATATGCAAAAAACCCATAGGTTTTTGTTCTACTTTTATGAGTTTTGAAAATCGAAATTGAAAAAATCGAAATACTTAAATTTTCCCACGTCATCATTGACACCAGCAAGCTAAACGCAGCTACCTACGTACCCAGATCAATTACTTAAACAATATTTTTATCATTCCCACTTAATCTAAAATCAGATATTTACCAATACCTCAGCAAATAGTTACCGCAATAATTGTAAAAGTTCCAAACACCGCATTTGGAAACGTTGTCGTAAATTACAATTCAAACTCCGGCCGTTCAAAGGGAAACGTAAATAAAAACTTCCCATAAAATAACATTGACGGTTAAACTTCCACTGCGCTTGATCGTAATTCACACAAGCGAGCTTCCCCCTTCGACGCGAGGCATGTGTTTCGTTACCTATGCGATCGTATGCGAAGTTAATTCGGTTGTGATAAAAAATCAAACTTGCAGAAGGTCTGTATAGCAAAACGTCTACAATACATTATGCCTGAAAAAGTGACTTTGAAAACATCACATTTTTAGGACTTTCCAAGCGATCATCGCTGGACACCGAACGCGTACTATGCTTAATATCTATCCGGATTTGAATCTAAATCCCATTTCTTGGAAATATATGTACGTTTTTTGAACCAAATAACACTTATTTGATGCTGTCGATCTGTTTTACTATAACTAAAATAATGTAACGATATGTTAGAATCCGGCGAAGCTAACTTTGCAAAGAATAAAGTGGCACCCACGAACCTAAAAAAAGGATTTGTGGGGTATTATGTTGTAGGTTCATGGTGGCACCCTACAAAATTATTATAAGAAACCGTCATTTCTGACGCATCCGAGTCATCCGCCAGTTGGAATATTTTATTGTGTGATTAAAAAGTGTTGACGACACGTTTAGCGCAAAGGTCGAGTGATCACCTGCTGCGCAACGGGTCGCGGATTCGACTCCCGTACGGGACAAATGTTTTGTATGGCCTACAGAAATTTGTTCCGGTCTGGGGGTATGTGCATGTGATATTCTATGTTTGTAACTGCACCCACGACACAGGAGAAAATCCTAGTGTGGGGCGACGTTTAAAAAAAACTATGGTGAAACCGAATACACGCGATGTTCGGATTTTTATATCGTTTTGTGGGTTTCCCACTTTATTCCTTTGCGAAGTTAGCTTTGCCAGATTCTTCTTTAACCGCCTACATTGTCTAGTGGTTGAGGTCACTGGGTGTTGATTGGGAGGTCCCGGGTTCAAATCCCCATGGGGCCAAAAGTTGCTCTGTTCGGTTTGATTGGTGGTAAGGTAAACAGTTCCTCAGTTGTTAAGGGGTCCAGGTGAAGCTCGCTTCAGCTTTATAATATTAGTAAGTAAGTATAGATGCGAAGGCAATTTTTATTTTCTACACTTTACTTCTTAAACACTGTAGACGAAGTGCAGCTGAGGCAATTTGCATTTTCTACGCTTTGCTATCTAGACTTTTTACAAATAATATATCGATTTTTGAAGTTTGGCTTAAATAACATTCTATTCTGATCTTAACTCGTGTAATTTTTAACCGACTTCAAAAAAGGAGGAGGTTCTCAATTCGATGCGTATGTTTTTTTTTGTGTATGTTACGCGTATACGCCGCCAGTTGTGAACCGATTTTCAAAATTCTTTTTGTATTCGATAGAGTATACTCAAGTCAGGATCTGATGATGGGATCCCATGAAAATCGAGGAAAACCCTTAAATTTTAAGGTGTTTCCAACGTGTTTTGTGTGTATGTTACGAGATTACTCCGCCAGTTGTGGACCGTTTTTAAAAATTATTTTTGTATTCGATAGAGTATAATCCTAGGGTGGTCCCAAAGTCACCAAAGTCAGGATATGATGATGGGATCCCATGAAAATCGAGCGAAACCCTAAATTAGGGTTTCTTTCACTAAAAAGATTTCATTCACTAAAAAGTTAAAAATCAAAAATATTTTACAAAAATAAAAACCGACTTCAGAAACACTGAAAAGATAAAATAATATAAGAATAGGTACAGACAACATCACACTTCTATGTATATTGAAGTCGGTGACAAATTTTAAGACTTTCTAGGAGATCATCGTTTGGCACCGACTTCAATATAGAAGTGTGATGTTGTCTGTACCTATTCTTATATTATTTTTAACTTTTCAGTGTTTTTGAAGTCGGTTTTTATTTTTTGTAAAATATTTTTTATTTTTCTAGAACAGATACAACAATAACTAATAATAAATAAATAGAATAACATTGTGCTTGCTTCTATCTAAGTTTATTAATTAATTAAATTGTTCAGCCACATTGTTTTCGAATAACTTTGACCACACAAATTAAACATAATTATTCGTTTGCAAAAATCCCTCAAGTTATTCTACGAGTAGTATACTCTATATTTCTTGGGACTTTTTCTTTCGGGGGGAAATGCGTAACCGCACCGTACCCGCCGTTGGCTAGACGGCGAGCGTGTGGGGCTCTCCCGCCAGGCCTATCCACTAAAACGCCCCGGTGTTCTCCATGCCCTTATGGATGCGTATGGTAAGGTCTGGTAACACGCGTATGGTAACACTGCGAAACCACTACCAACGTGCCCGGATATTTCTGAGGACTAGAATTTTTTTCTCCAATTTAGATATTTAATCTAAAGCGGTGTTGCTGGATTCATAATGCTCTGTTACCGATTAACGTTAGGAATTAATGCCAGGGTCCTGTATTTTCATACCCAGTACCAAAAATCCAAAACTACAAACCATATATTGAATTTATATATGAAAATTAGGGTTTTTGACGTAAAAAAATTCAAAAATAGGCTAAACTAGAGTTCTGTTAATGTATTATCTTATCGTCTAGTGAAAACCCGAAGACTCTAGGTGGCCTGGGGGCTGAGATCTCGATGAAACGCATCGACAGACGTACGGAAACATAAGTATATAAGCGTTACCATACAAAGTTTGGATCACGCTAAATAATATACACGAACTCTCTCAGTAAGAATAAAACAATTGAATAAAGCACAGCCAAAGTCAGATACTGTGTAAGTACGAGAAACATTTACAGCGTTGACTATAATTCATGGTAATCGTCTAACGATCAACTAAGTAACCACCAGTTAGTAGAAATCTTGAAAATAGGGCGAAACAGTAAACACAGTAAAAGAAACAATGGCCCGAGCAAACAAACGTAGCTTTCTGTTAATGATACAGTGGACGTTAGGGCTGGTATATGATGGATTATGCTGAAAACAAATATGCGCCTAGACTGCGCCTATGAATAAAAGTAAATTGATGATCCTAAAGATTTGTTGTGGTTTAGCACACAATGAATTTTTATTGAATACACGAGCATTCTGAATTGTATTTTTACTGACTTCAATTGTATTTGTCTCTTTTAAAGTATGTTCACCAATTCTTTTTCTGTTGGAAAGTTAAAGTTAAAAATCTCTTTAAATAACCAGAAAATAATCGTAAGATGCTCCCATTGTCACTTTCTGATGATAGCTAGTCTTCCATTCAAGTCGGGACAAACCCTCAGATTTGTAGACACGTACATACAACGTGTTTGATATTTTTCTTAAAGCTATACAAATATTCGCGACTGGCGATGATCACTTAGTTAGCATCTTATGTTGTGAAGCTGATAATAAAAGGTTTCTTGGGGATAAATGGCCGTAATTCAAGCATTTTATTGAAACTTAGTTTTATTCTCTCAAGTTTTTTATGATCTGATAGTTTAATGTACACGTCTTTAACAGTTAAAACTAAGGCTATATGTCTTTCAATACCGTTAATTAAGAGCGTTCATCATTTTTTTAAGATTTACAGATCAAAATTACATAATTGTAAAGCAAAGAGAATGAAATAAAATAAGTATTTTACATACAGTACTTTTACATACAGTACTTCAAAAAAGTATTTAAAAAAACAATGAAATGCAACCAGATTTTCATATTAAAATCGGTGTATCTTAATAAAAGTTCTCCATTGATAAATTGAAACTAAACCTAAAACAAAACGTTGTTATATTCTTCCAACCGGAACGCAGAGACGTAATAATGGGGTATCCGATTGGCTGAAATCAATGGATGGATGGATGTGGATGTTCCGAGACCAAGAGTATCTTACCACATTTTCCCTCACTGCGGACTCGTATGTTCAGTCGCCTTTCGCACGCGTCCTTCCTCAGGAAGCAATGGTTGCGGTACGAGCGGGTCACGGTCGAGCACACCCACGAGTCTATATCCGGACAGCTCGTAGGACAGGCACAGTGCGCTCGGCCGTCACCCAAAGATACGCACTCGGCACCCCAGCGGCAGAAAGTCTTCTCACATGCTTCTGTAACAAGCCGTGATCTTTGTCATACTTCAATAAAGCGCTCCACACTCAGAAGCGGTAAGCGGGACGGTGGCGGAGCGGAATTTTTTGTTAATGTTCATGTTGCTTGGACCTTGCCACACCAAAACCACCCGCGGAAGCGGCGCGGAGCAAGTAAATCGCTTTACCGCAGTTCCGCTACCGTCCCCCTTCCGCCTCTGTGTATGGAGATGACGCCACGCACAAAACTAGCCATTGTATGCATTTAATATTATTACAACTGCAATATATTTCCATAATTGTGATAACCTACACTACTCAATAAAGATAAACTAAATCTGTGTCTTCCATAATTGAGAACAATGTCTATAGAAGGTTGACAATATTCTATTTTATTGTATTTTTAATGAAATGGAAATGCTTCTTTAACTTTCTGAGATGGTGGATTAATAGACGCACATGTATACTATCCATTGGCAATGTTTTATTGCAGTAGTGCATTTTTGTATTAAAATCGCACTATGGTAAATTTCTTTTGACGGTCAGTGTATTATGGATTCCAAAAAACAATACAATTTTATAGATATGTACTGGTTTTTACGTGTGTATTTCTCAGAAGCAGTTAATTGAAATGAGTCCATTGTTATTAATGTATGTTCACTTCAATTTATTAAATCTAGATTAAATTAAAAAGTGTTCCGACGAATATGACGATATTGGAAACGTAATGAAAGTCAGCGCTCCACATTCTCGCGAGAATCTCGCGTGAACGCGAGAACAACACGAGAAGCGTGAATGTGGATCCGATTCGCATGTTCTCGCGTAGTTCTCCGACTTTTGTCGGTTTTTTGGCGCGAGACAAAAGCGCGAGAACTATATTGAGAACCTTGTACCAGGGTTGGAAAAAATCATGATTTTTTAATAAAATCATTTATTTATTGAATTGATTTATTGAATTTATTTCATGATTTATTGAATAAATCCTAATTTATCATGATTTTTTTGATTTTTTCGTTTTTATCGTTATTAATTTTAATAAGTAAGCAACTATTTTGTGGAAACGAAAGAGGAAGAGGAAAAATTAAATATTTACCCGGTTCTGAGGCAACTATTTGGAGCGATAGCCTCCTCAGCATCAGTGGAAAGTTTTTTTTTACATTTGGCATTGTTCACTCGAAATTACGTAACAGACTAGGGACCAAAAACCTGGAAAATTAGTTTTTTTAATCAAGAATTACAATAATGACACTGAAACATGAAATATCTGATTTACTCGGAAAATAGATATTCATAAAAATACATTTTTCTTCACAAAAATAAAGAATTTTGATTTAATCACTGATTTTGTGCCAACCCTGCCTTGTACCTTCTCGCGAGAATCTCGCGAGAAGTGTGTACCCAAGAAGTTCTTGCCGAGGTTCTCGCGTACTTCTCGCGTAGATTCTTGCCGAGACTCTCGCCGAGAATCTCGCGTGAATGTGGAGCGCTCATTTTACATTAGGCAATTTAGATCACTAAGTTAATTAGTTTAGTTAAACTAACATGCAATTCTAAATGGACATAATATATAATAATAATATAATCAATACATTCTGAATTTATCGTCGAGCGGTGATATTCACTTTCTTATGTTGTAATGTTCGAATAAATCAAAGCGACCGAACTTAAAACCTCGTCGCAACCGATTGAGAATAACAATCCGCCAGGATTATTATCGACGTTGAATAGGCAATCAAGACGTATTAAATTGAAGTTAAGCTTGTGCGGAATTAATGTAAAGCGGACTGTATTGTTAGAGTTCATGTATTGTTCGCAATCACATTTTAGTATATTATTGTTCTGTTATAACCTGTCGTGCTTTATATACATATAACTTACTCAATCGGTTAAAACGATTAAACCACTTTTATGTTAAATATATATAATTAAACACACAGTTAATAACCCAGATTTCAAACGCAGGATAAATATTATCCTTTTTTTTTGTAATCCGGCTCTGATGATATTCAGTGTCTACAAATTTCCTAAACCAGAATATTAACCAGAGACTTAATATGACCACATTTTTTTTTAATATAACATTCTCGCCTTACATTAAAATATGACGTGGTTATTATTTCTGGTTTACCCTTGGTTATCGCAATAGGATAACACTCATTCTGGTAACATAAGTAACGAGTAGTCTAACTTTTAATATGTTTTTCAGTGATGTATCATATCAGGTGGTGGTTCGAGCTCCACTAGGATCTTCGGATCACTGCCTGGTATCCGTCTCAGTGCCTCAGGCGTCACGACCGTCGCCTGTGGTTGCAGCACGCCGTCTGTGGCACTATGCGTCAGCAGATTGGGACGGTATGCGGGATTATTACGCATCTGTTCCTTGGTGGCAGCGCTGTTTCAATAGGATGGATCCGGACTCCTGCGCTACCTCTGTTGCTGACGAGATCATACTAGGAATGGAATATTATATTCCGCATTCCAATCTCGTCAGTAGAGGCAGACGTAACCTCTGGTTCAATCGCGAGTGCGCCTCTGCTGTTGAAAACAAACAGCTGGCTTACCGCGCTTGGATCAGAGGCCGAGCATCTAAGGATCCCAATACAAGCCTACTGAAAACAGCCTACAATAATGCCACCAAGTTATGTAAGAGGGCTTACATTAGAGCGGATGCTCAGCGCATTGCACAAGTGGGCCAGGAACTGCTATCGCACCCTACGGGTAGCCGTTCTTTTTGGCGCCTGGCCAAAGCTGTGCAATCAAACTTCTGCCAACCCTCGCTGCCACCGCTGAGACTTGCCGATGGCTCACTTGCTCATCAGCCGCAGGAGAAAGCCGACCTCCTGGCAAAACTCTTTGCGGCTCATTCCCGTGTCGATGACTGTGGTACACAACCTCCGAAACTGTCCCATTGTGGCAGCACCATGCCCGATATTCGTATCAGACAGCGTGATGTGCGGGCGGAGCTCCAGTCGATCGATACTCGAAAAGCAAGTGGACCAGACGGCATTCCTGCGATTGTTCTTAAGAAGTGTGCAGCGGAGTTGACTCCGGTCCTTACGCGTCTATACCGTCTGTCGTTCTCTGCTGGTTGTGTGCCGAAATCTTGGAAAGAGGCCAATGTCCAGCCGGTTCCCAAAAAGGGAGATCGTTCTGATCCGGCTAACTATCGTCCTATAGCCGTCACTTCCATTTTGTGTAAAATCATGGAGAGGATCCTTAATACACAGCTGATCCGTTACCTGGAAGGTCACTCGTTACTTAATGACCGACAGTATGGGTTTCGTCCTAAACGGTCAACAGGTGACCTTCTAGCGTTCCTTTTGCACAAATGGGGTGAATCTATCGATAAGCGCGGCGAATCGGTGGCTATTAGTCTCGACATCGCCAAAGCTTTTGATAGAGTCTGGCACAAGGCTCTTCTTTCCAAGCTTCCGGCATACGGATTACCCGCGCAGTTCTGTACGTGGATTGCCAGCTTCCTCCACGAGCGTAGAATTCGCGTTGTCGTTGACGGCTGCGCTTCGCGGTTCGTGGCAGTGAACGCTGGTGTTCCGCAAGGCTCCGTTCTATCCCCCACATTGTTTCTTCTGCATATCAATGATATGCTTTCCTTGGGAGCTATACATTGCTATGCAGACGACAGTACAGTGCATGGGGGATATCACGGAGCCTCGAGGGCTGCTCGTGGTGATATTGGTAGGGAAAGGCAGAATCTTATCATTGAGCTCAACAGGACGCTGGACCTCGTCTCCGAATGGGGCTCCAACAATCTTGTTGAGTTCAATGCTAAGAAAACACAGGTGTGCGTGTTCTCGGCGAAAAGGTCACCTTTCCTCCCCCTTCCTTCTCTTCAGGGCACAACCCTTCACACACAGAGCAACATCACCTTGCTCGGAATGAACATTCGCTGCGATCTGAACCCCAGAGACTACATCGAATCCGTCATAACTACTGCCTCACGGAAACTCGGTGTCCTGAACAAGGTGCGTAGGTATTTTGCGCCGGACCAACTATGCTTGTTGTATAAAACTCAGGTTAGGTCTTGCGTGGAATATTGCTCGCACCTTTGGGACGGCTCCGCTCAGTACCTCCTCGATGCTCTGGACAGATTGCAGCGTCGCGCTATTCGCATAATTGGCGATGTAGAGGCAACTAACACCCTCGAGCCTCTACAACTTCGTCGTGACATCGCCTCTCTTAGCGCCTTTTACCGAATGTTCCATGGGGAATGCTCTGAGGAGCTCTTTAACCTTATCCCTCCCTCTCCATTCCTTAACAGAAACACGCGTAAGGGCCTTCGGAGTCATCCGTACACTGTGTCCTCCTTTTCACACCGTACCAAGAAATTCCAAGATTCCTTCTTCTGTCGTTCATCCCACACTTGGAATTCTCTACCTGCGCACGTGTTTCCTCCATCCTACAACATGGGTTCCTTCAAAAGAGGCGTGAAAAAGCATCTTTTGGGCCGGCAAGGGGCGGGCAGGTAGGAGAGTGGATGTCGTCCCTACTCTATCTGTCAACTCATTTGGGCCTCTTTCACCGCTTAACATCAGGCGGGAGGAGGTCATTTGCCGGGCCATCCATAAAAAAAAAAAAAAAAAAAAAAAAAAATCGAAAGGATCCATGCTTACTTAGATAGTAGTACTGCTTGATAGCATTACACCTTCGACCTTTATCAATGAATCTACTTAAGGGACACCCCACATTGTCGACTTTTGGCCTTGTACACCCTGCAAAGAGCTCACTAGGCAGTGAACCATTCCTAAGCCTAACGAGTCCATAACGAAAAAATTAAAGGTTGACTTTTCCTCTTCACTTGCGTTGTGTTTTACTTATTATTTAACAAAACTTTCTTACATTTAAACAGTAATGAATATAATGATATTTAAAAGAATATAATGATATTTGGAGACTTTGATATTTGTTTATGTTTTACCTATGTACAGCATTACAAATTGAGGAAATGATATATTCTGGCGCTATTGTTACAGTTCAATAAATTGTTTTATTTTGATCATTTATGTTGTGTTTTAAAACACAATGAAAGAATATCGACCCTGGACTTGGAAAAATGATAAATATGAATGTTTCTCATGCCATTCTTAAAAAATACTAGATATGAAGAATTTTATGAAATACAGTGTGCTAATTAGTGGAATAAGCTGTCTACTAATGTAGTTCTCGAGTACCTACCAAGACTCTATGAGACAGCTGTGAGCATGGATCTAATGGGCGGGCATACATCACCGAAGATAGGATAGAAATAAATGGAAATGAAAATGTGATAGCATGCTATCTAGCCCCTTACATATTTTGACGTTATGTCATATAGTACCCGGAGTGGGTCGTGATACCTATTCGATGGTGTTCTTTAATTGCTTACATTCTTCCGTATGTCCATTGTACGGCAATGAGGAAATATGACGTTTGAAAATAATGAATGATCGCCTACAGAACTGATTGCTAATATTTAGTAGCATTTGATCAACCAATTTTATTATATCTCCTTATCTTATGTTAAGGGACGATACAAACTTTGATCACTTTATCCGCTACTCTCGTGTGTTTTGCTTACAATACTGATCTTATACCTACTTGAACTCGTTAGATTATACATTTCCCTAATCTAGTGCAAACAAATTTACTATCTCCTATTTAAATTTATTACCATATGTGCCACTTACATTCAGCAACTACCTACTTCACCCCAACCACATACCTCAAGCAAATGAATTACTTATTTAATAATTTAAAATGACGTGCAAAATAGCATACTATTATATGTAGAACAAAATTAAGAGTAATAATCTGACGAGCCGAGGCATACCTACATCTTGGCGGGCGAAATTTTTCAGTTCAGCAGAAACTTCGCTCACAATGACACAATTTCCAATTTTCCACCTGGGGAGACGAGCTGTGACGAAATTATTAAAAAGGGACGGAAATAAGATGCGAACATTCGTTTGCCGCAGCATTGTGTTAGGCATTGGGGATTACTGATCTCTATCACCTAGTTAAAATTCCGGGCACGTTTTGTCGGGCGCGAACTCACACAGTGGTTGGCAAAAGTTAATTTACAATTTTCTTCTCGATTTCAAAGTTTAAGCGTCGATTCTGAACTAAGGCATTATTGGTGAGCCAAATAAATTTGATGCTAATGAAAACTATTTAATACATTGAGTTGAAGAAAATGTTCTTAAATTTTAAATTTGTAGCATGAATGATTATTTAAAATCACTTGATTCATCTTCTAAATACACACATGACTACGCCTCTTGTGTCTATTATAAAGGTAAGTTAGTACATACAAAATCGAGTAAGGTACCCAAATAGACACAATACAATACGAGTATCATTCAAAGTCCATTCGCATCTGTGATAATACCTGTCTTTCCTGCTCAGTTGTCGCACCGAAAGCTAAGATATCAAAAATTATTTACACTTGGATTGATTTCGATGCGAAACACATCCAACGTGGCGAGAAGGCGCCGAATCTTATTGTATCAAATTGAATCCATCAGAATGAGGTCAAATATTGGGATTCAACCGTGAACTCATTTCCTCGATTTTTATATAAAAGGCTATAGACAAATCTACTTAGAGAAATAAAGCGGCCGGAAATAACAATTTTGTCAGAAACAAACAAAATGTAAGAACGCGAATCGCTGTAGGAGTAGCTCGAGATAAATGGAGACAGGAGGGGGAGATAAAATGATGGCGGATGCTTCGTGAATTTAACAAAATAAGAAAATTTCTGGCGCCCAATTTGCGGTCAAAAATATTTTTAAATGACTATATTACCTTAAATATTATCTGGGGACTTCAGACTTTTTGTATAAAATTCCAAGAAACACTTCTCCGGAATTTTTATTGACTTTTTACGATTTACATTAGATAGCTTAAAGAGGAGTATCACAAAAATAGCCAAATCTTATTTATTTATTTGGTACACAATACAGAATACAAAATTAGTTTGAATAATGAGGTAGGTACTGTAAACTCACCTGTTATAGTTTATTATAATCGTGTTAGTAAGGTAAGATTTAAAAGTAGACTAGAATTAACTGAATTGTTTGTACAGAAATCGAAGTATTCTAGAGTTTGTTCACAGTTTAGAATGAACTATATATAATATGTATAGTTAATTGCATTAGACTCCCTTAATCGACTTTTACGACATTCATGGGGAGAAAGTTAGCGGCGAGTCATGTATTCTAAAGTTTGTTTATAGTTTATAATGAACTATGAAGTATAAATGTACCTAATTCAAATTGCACTAAACTCCCTTAGTGGTATCTTACGACATTCACGGGATGAAAGGTAGCGGCAACTTATGTACGAGTATTCTAGAGTTTGTTCATAGAATATACTATACTAGTAGGAGCGGCGACTCATGTATTCTAGAGTTTGTTCACGGTTTAGAATGAACTATGAACTATAAATGAACCTAATTGCACTAAACTCCCTTAGTCCTCTCTTACGACATACACAAGAAGAATGGCAGTGGCGACTCATGTAATCTAGAGTTTGTTCATAGTTGAGAATAAGCTATGTAAAAGGACCCATAAAGAAGCCCGCGTCTACGCATTCAAACCACTAAAATCTAATATATAAAATTCTCGTGTCACAGTGTTTGTTACCAAACTCCTCTGAAACGGCTCGACCGATCTTTATGAAATTTTTTGTGTATGTTCAGTAGGTCTAAGAATAGGTCGTAAACTATTTTTTATTATGGTGAAACGTAGTTCGCCCGCACAGCTAGTTTTCTTATATAAAAACTTACTGATGGGAAACCAAATTTATTTTTAGGTGTCAAAAAACAACTGCAAAAAGTACTACTACAAAAGTAGTACGCTACGGATATCGTCTCTGCGTGATTCAGCGGCTCGTAGCGACAAAAGACAGCACCCGTTGTAAACAAAATATTTCTTAATAAATACTGATTTTTTTCATTGGTGTTTCTTTGGACGAAAATTAACAAATAATGATGCAAACGCTTTGGTATAAAAACCCAGAAAAAATAATTGTCTCCTTGAACTTAAATATCTCGATAACTATTAATTTCCCAGGTATGGTCTAGCTAGAAGACAAAAATGATATTGGCGATGAGTTCAATACGTGGGTTACGGCTTCGCGTTCGGTGCTTTTACACCCTACTGGTGTTTTACCCTTACTACATAACATACAGTATGTGCATAATTGCACTTAACTCCCTTAGTCGTCTATTTACGACATCCACAGGAAGAAAAGTAGCGATGACACATACCTTGAGTTTATGCGTAGGTAGTTAAAATGAACTACGAACGACACAAAATGAATGATTTCAGTAATGTGACCATCTCTAAAAAGTAATTCTCATGTCAAATCAAATTGATTAAAGATTAATTAATCGCTAACCTACGTTTCAGAAATTCAAACTGATTTGACACTGCGGTTAAATTAACATGCATATTAGTTGAATAATGATGCGATCAGCCTTTCAGAAACGGGGTGTTAGAGATTTTATTGTATTGACGGCTTATTCTGTCAGTGGGCTGTAAAAAGAAGTATTGTTTTTGAACACTTGCACAGAGGAATGGTTGGCGAAACCGTTACGAGCTCTAGGTTTAATGTTTCGAAAAGAAAGCATTGTCTGACAAGTAAAATCTATTTGCACACCTACATTTAACCTTGCTTAAGACTTATATACCCATGCTGAGCTATAAACAATGTTTGAGGTTTCATTTATAACATGATATAAAAAAACGATCGTTTAGGTATGGCATATTCATGACCAGGCAACTTAACTAACATAATAGTCATAACATTTACTAGGTCGCCATTTTCATAATCTTTTTGTTTTTTTTTAAGTTGCGATCTTTAAGATTATTTTTCGAATCGGGGCCTTCCTTTCCATTTATATTGGTAGCTTTGTTTAAAATCATTTTTTTTTCAAAACGAAAGACAGAAAATTATCGAAAGTTTATTCCTTGCATGACGAAGTTTGCTCTCTACCTGTGATGGTAAGTGACCAGAAAGCCGAAGATGTAAGTGAGCAGAATCCAAAATAACAGAGGATCTGGTTAACTTTACATATGTACATATATACTGAAATATACAAAAATAATTAACGGAACTAGTTTAACTTTATAAAAAAATAAGATTAACTTTGGTTATATTGAAAATAATATTGTTGTTATGTTAATTTAAAGTCAGTATGTACACTGCATTGCAAACTTGTTATTAAAGATTAATAGTTAAAGTACACAGTAATTTCACTGTCTGTATTTCCACCCTTCAAACCTGTACACAGTAAAACTTTTTGATGCAAGGCTGTTACCGATTAAAACGCAATCATGGAAAACCCGAAGCTTTTTCATGAAAATGTTACAAAATTTAATCGCAATAGGTACACATAAGCAAAGTAATTAATAAATATAAAGTAAAGATTATCATTTAAATTTTTTGACATTATATTTTTCGTCATTATCATTTTTTGTCATTATTATTTTTTGACATTTTTTTTTGGTCATTTTTATTTTTTGGACATTATTATAATTTGGACATTAGTATTGCAAACCGTATTTATAGCTAATTCAGCTTATAATGGTTAAGTAAAACTCACCTTCTGGTACCGGGGGCCTTGGTTGATAGTGTAAATCTGTAACAAAAACAATAACAAAGTTAACAATGGCCTTGAATAAATAACCATTTAATTTCAGTATTTCGTCAGTATCTTAAACTGAATGTAAACTAGAATAGCTAGGTGGCCTTAATTAAGCATCATAGAATTATAACGTAAGCCGGTAATTAATGTGGTCTGGCCGATGCGATAAGCTTAACCAAGTACAGAGGTAGTTAGAAAGTTTGCACATAATAATTATACCTTTCTGAGCACTTAAGTATTTAATGTGCTTAAAAATGTTGAAGTGTGATATAAAGAAAAGCAGCAACTTTTATATTTTGTTTTTTTTTTATTACATAAAACAATAATGGACAGGTGTAAGTAAAGCACGTTAAAATGACAAAGAGAAAAGTGCTACTGGGATCGCCCATCGAAAATTTGGTGTTAATTTGTTAATAATAAATTAATATAATGAATCACATCATGCAATCGCCGCCATTTTTAACCGACTTCTAAAAAAGGAGGAGGTTTATTCTCAATTCGACCGTATATATGCTTTTTTTTTGTTTGTTTACGGATAACTTCGTCGTTTATTTTGATGATTCTTTTTGTATTCGATAGAAGATACTCCAAGGGTGTTCCCATGGTCACCAAAGTTAGGATCTGATTATGGGATCCCATAAAAATCGAGGAAAACCAAAAGTGTGTCCAACGTGTTTTGTGTATATGTTACGCGATTAATCCGCCAATTGATGACCGATTTTCAATTTTTTTTTTGTATTCGATAGAGTATACTTCTGGGTCAGTCAGGATCTGATAGTGGAATCCCATGAAAATCGAGGAAAACCTTAATTTAATACCAGCTCACCGAAGGTGAGCTTGTATTATTTTAGGGTTTCTTTCACTAAAAAGACTTCATTCACTAAAAAGTTAAAAATTATTTTATAAAAAATAAAAGCCGGCTTTAAAAACACTGAAAAATTAAAAATAATATAAGAATAGGTACAGACAACATCACACTATCTTGAAGTCGGTGACAAATTTTAAGACTTTCTAGGAGATCATCGTTTGGCACCGACTTCAATATAGAAGTGTGATGTTGTATGTACCTATTCTTATATTATTTTTAACTTTTCAGTGTTTTTGAAGTAGGTTTTTATTTTTTGTAAATATTTTTTCTTAAAATCCAATCCAAAACTTGACCTACAGAGCTTTAGGTTTCTGGTTTTAGCTATGCTCATCAAGCAACGTGTCACGTAATCTAACCAGCACACGTAGGACTATCACCAAAACACAATATGATGAAGCGGTTTATCGCTGTGATTTTTTTATACAACTAAGTTGGGAAACAAGCGTACTGCCCACCTTATGGTAGGTATGGTAGGTATGGTATGCCCAGTGGTAACAGTCACCTATAATACATGTGGTTCTTGTGAGATTCGCAGCAAATCTGCAACCCCACAAGAACCACAGTGTACGTTGCCAACTAGTGACATAAATAAGATGTAAAGTCACGGTACCCAGTAATTTCACTGCCATATTTTATCGTGCTTTGCGACACCCTGATAGTACTGCTGCTTTGCGGCAAAAATAGGTAAGACGGAGGTACCCAAGCAGGTAACCATAGTACAGACTCTCCCTTCGGTCCAAATTTTTAACAATTCACCGCGATAAACTGCTTTATAATATTGTGTTTTCGTGGTTATGCTACAGGGGCAGCCCTCCATCCCAGAGCGCCTAGGAGTTTGGTTACAAACACTGTGACACGAGAATTTTATATATTAGATGTAGAATTGACATTCTCCAATAAGTGGTTTGGGCAAGTGATAGACAGATAGACTTAACTACTATTAAAGCTAGGCGCTGTGGGATGGAGGGCTGCCCTGTAGCATGACCACGAAAACACAATATTATAAAGCAGTTTATTAATATGGTCGTTTTTTCTGTGATTACTTTTGAACCGTAACGATATCATATGCCGCATCAGTTAGTATTCCAACGATCAGACCTATGCCTGAATACGCTTCTATTGAAATTTCATCAAGTCACATGACACCGTCCCAGACCAGTCACGGATCAATATTCATTAAGGATATGACTGATGAAGTCGGGCAATAACTTGATGTTGGTTTGTTTAGTGACATTACTTTTGACGCAGTATACGCTCTAAGGGCTGGCCTACATCGCACGTTATTTTTGTTGCTCATTCAATTTTGATTGCTATGTTTCATGTATATGTTTTTTTTTCTTTTGTTTTTATTGATAATAGGTTTGGGCTTGACCCAGAATCACCTGATGGTAAGCGAGACTGGGTCTATGATGGAGCGCGCTTACCTAGTAAATGCCCATTCACCCTTTTTTTAAAAAGACCCAGGTTATAATGGTCTGGGAACACCGATAAAGGTAAAGAGTTCCATTCCTTGGCGACACGAATGAGGAAAGAATTGCCGAATCGTTTAGTTCGGCAAAATGGAATGTCCACAGTAGTGTAGGGATGAATCCCCGACGTGCGTCTTAGATCTCTAAAAAGGAATGGAGCAAGAGGTATAAGACTATGCAGCTCTTGAGCGCACTCTCCAAAATGTATCTTATAAAATACCTTAAATAATATTAAAAATGTTACTGTAAAAGTCCGTATATTGGTAAAGCTTAGGTTTTGCCGGTAAATCTTAGGATTTACCAACATGAGTTGGTAAATGTAAAGATTTTAATGAGAATAGACGATACCTATTTCGGGCTTTTACCATTCGAGTTTGGGATATGCTAGGCTTTGCCAATGACGGTTGGTAAATGTTGGCTTTCATAACAATTTCAGTTTCACAACAGTGGTCATAATATCCAACCTAACCTAACCTACAGTTGTCAGTTTGATCCTATAAGTTTTCTAACCGACTTCAAAAAAGGAGGAGGTTTTCAATTCGATGCGTATGTTTTTTTGTGTGTGTATGTTACGCGATTACTTAGTAAAACTATACTTAGTATTCGATAGAGTATACTCCACGGGTGGTCCCATGGTCACCAAAGTTAGGATCTGATGATGGCATCCCATTAAAATCGAGGAAAACCCTTAAATGTTTAGGTGTGTCCAACATGCTTTTTGTATATGTTACGCGATTACTCCGCCAATTGTGAACCGATCTTCAAAATTCTTTTTGTATACGATAGAGGGAAATAGATATACTATAGATATACTACTGGGGTAGTCCCAAGGTCGCCAAAGTCAGGATCAGATGATTGGATCCCATGAAAATCGAGGGAAACCCTTCTTTCACTAAAAAGATTTCAATCACTAAAAGGTTAAAAATAAAAAATATTTTACAAGAAATAAGAACCGACCTCAAAAACACTGAAAAGTTAAAAATAATACAATAATAGGTACAGACAACATCACACTTATATATTGAAGTCGGTGACAACTAAGACTTTCTAGGAGATCATCGTTTGGCACCGACTTCAATAAAGAAGTGTGATTTTGTCTGTACGTATTCTTGGCTTGGTAGAAAATGGCAACGAGGTGGATTTTAAATAATTATTGATTTTTGCGAGCGGAGCATGAAAGATGCAGTTTCATGCTCCGCTCGATTCGCTCACTCTACTGTGTGTAGTCACAATGTCTAACCTAATCTTACCTACAGTTTTCAGTTTTATCTCATAAGTTATTTTTCGATTCGCTGCTATCGGGTCCGAAAAGCAATCAGTGTCTATTGGGACCCGGACCCGAAAAGCCACTCCGGAGCGCGATATAGAGACATCTGCAGCTCGGACCGAGGATACCTATAAAAAGTACACAAAATAGACGTTTCATTGTCCCCTTTATTCTCTTTTCAACTCTCAGCTAGATGGATTTAATTACTTTCCATTAAAAATTAAAGAAAGTCTTGGGCAATGTTTCTGTTTTTTTTTTCATATAATCTCGTCAAATTTGTTTCTTTGAACACTGCGGAAAATCTCTCAATTTTTTTTAGGATTTTCAAGGATTAAATGTCCTTAATTAACTCCTAATAATTAAGTTGTGTGTGAAGTCGACCAACCCGCACTTGGCCAGCGTGGTTGACTAAGGCCTATAATCGCCCTAGTTTAGGGTAGGCTCGAGCCCCTCGGTGGGGACGTATATGAGCTGTTGATGTTGATGATGATGAATTAACTTCATAAAAAAGAAAAAATATAGGAACATACTAAGCCCATAGATTTTTTGAAAAAAATATAGCAACTATTGCCATTTTCCTATTAAAGAAAACAGGGGACTAGGTTTGTATGGCAAACGGCCCGTATGATTACCATATTTTCAACATTTACCGCGTCTTGGTAGTAAGTTCTAAGATTTACCGAGTATATGATGGTAAAAGTCCGAAAAGGACAATGATCACACAACAGTTCGGAATTTTACCATTAACAGTTAATAAATCTTAAGTTTTACCGGAAAATCTTAAGATTTGCCGTAGTTCGGGCTTTAACAGTGACATATATACTGATGTATCTTTGGTTTAAATATGAACAGTGTGAGATAGACTTGTATAGTACATGTACGATGTACGAATAGGAAACATTACCCGGCACTGTACTAAAAGAAACATTACCAAGCGCGAACTCTTAGTCATACCTAATCGTACTTTTCGTACATCGTATACTACACTGCCAAAGCGTGTTAATATGAGGTACGATTAAGGGAGGTAACGTGTGCTGCAGTATATTCAACGTTGGTAGATAACGCATGATATGCCATCTAGCAAAAAACACGGAAAACTTTAGCAGCACTTACAAAAATTTCACCGTATTTAGTATATGGAGCCGGGACTGTTTTTGTAAGGAATTTTAACCTTGCATAATTTCAAGAAAAATATATAAAAATAACGAAATTTTTGACCCCCTAACACCACAGCTAATGGACTTATCAAAAAATGGTCAAGGGTGGGTTCGACATTGTACGGGATGTACACTTATAGAAAAGGATGGTAGATTGAAAGTCACGCGTAAGGTTAACAAATAGTAAGTTATTTATTGCTACAATTACACTAATACTTTTAACTAGGTAAGTTTATAAAATATACACTAAATTAACTATGGTAAGGAAATGGTAAAACGATGGTTAAAATGGTATGGTAAAAATGTGGTATGGTATCATGCACGATTGGTTTGGTGATCGGCCAAATACTGACTTAAATAACAATAAGTAGGTACGTCACGTGTATCAAGCACGCGGCGCCGGCGCAGCGACCGAATTCGCTGACGCAACCTTTATCTAATTGCTAAGTATTTATAATGTACGGTTAAGGACCGTACAGACATTTTTTTTCATACTAAATTTTGATTTTTATTTAAAGTGTAGTCCAGATCCCACCTTGTGTAGCAAAGGGGATACGAATTTTAAATGAACTCATCCATACTAAATACGCTAAAATTTTTTGAAGTGCTGGCTCCATACAAATATCAGTTGAAAATCTTTTTTTTTATAACTATGATTTTCGGCAATTTGAGAAAAAATATTTCCGTGTATTAAGTCTGTAATCCATATTGCTCTGAAATTTCAAATAACTACGTATCAATTTGTAATGTGAAGACTTACCAACTAACGTCTCAAGTGACGGGCGCAGGCTACTGCCTGGCAGTAGCGGTAAACTGTATAGTTACTTTCTGTCTGGGCACTGTCTGTTTTGAGCAGACGTGGCACTTACCATCAGGTGCCCGATTTGAACGACCCGTCACTTCCTTCTATAAAAAATAAATCGACCAACTATATAACAGCAGGAATTGACCTACTATTGCGCTGGTCTTTTCCATCTCTTCACAGAAGTGTAAATTGCGACAAACACTCGCGATAACGCAGTAATCCACGGGGAGAAACGGAGATAAGAATAATGGTCGCAGGAAACTTTTGAGCATTATCAGAAGTGCCGACCAGTGATGCGATGAATACGAATATTCGTATTTGCCGAATATTCGTATTCGCCGAATAGTAGTTATTTACCGAATAGTAGTTATTTACCGAATATTCGTATTCGCTGAATATCATCACGAATATTAAAATTGATCTACCTACTTACTTATTTAAAACTGAACGTAGCGCAAATTACGGTTGGGCTGTGCACCGTCTATCCTAACGCACCTATACGCTATATTACCTGTTACACGCACTACACACAATATTAGAATGTACAAACAGAAATCACCTAACGCCTGAGAAATTGCAAATAATGTGCATTTTAACCAAAAATTTATTTTAATAATTAAATTTCTCAGTAAATAAAGAACCAGTACGAATAATTTTGCAAGGTAATAAAAAATATTAATATCCGTTAAAGTAATATTCGTTGCATCACTAGCTGCCGACATTTACAAACGACGTAACGACATATCTATACTAATATTATAAAGCTGAAGAGTTTGTTTGTTTGCTTGAACGCGCTAATCTCAAGAACTACTGATTCAAATTGAAAAATTGATTTTGTTGTGGATAGTCCATTTATCGAGGAAGGCTTTGGGCTATATAAGATCATGCTACGTTGAATAGGAGTTGAGCATCAATGAAAAATGTTTCAAAAACGGGAAAAAATAGTATGGCGAAACGTAGTTCGCGGGGACAGCTAATTTTTTATAAATGTCGATAGGTAGGACTTCTGATAAAGATGATATTATTATGTATATGTAGATTTTATGTACCTTGTTTTGTTTTGAGAGGTAAAATATTTTAGGTATCAGCACGCTCACTTCGACCGTCCTAGCCAGAATAGTAAGCGGTATTCATTTCGCAAGAAAAATATTTATTTGACTCCAAGAACGAGCGGCGTCTGCTTCCTTACACAGGACACGTCTAAGAGCAAACCGGAGTTTGAATTGTAAAATTTGAAATTCGAATGTGTTTCTACTGGGAACGTTTCAAATTCCCTCAGGAATTATTTTCAGGTGCAAATGATACGAGACTGAACGCCAGCCCTCTATTTGAATATTCTGTTTTGGGACATGGCATGGAATAACTAGTCCGATATACTCGTACGTATTGATAGAGACGTCTATTAATATTCGATAGAAAATAACATTTTCTGCTGAAAACATAACATTCATACACATACACACACATTTTTAAAGCGCGTTAAATCGAAAAGTGTACAGAAAGTAGGTGTAGTAATAATAAAAATATGCCCTGCAGCAATATTACCACGATTTGCGTCGTCGTCGTGACACGTCTGACCAATTTTATGTTCAGGAACACATTTTTCCTCCTAGCTAGAGAATTACATTGGCATATAAGGTATCCATGCTCTCCATATTCTTAATGTAGACCCTGCAGGTTTGTGCTGTTCGTCAATCAAACCCACTATTACTTACATGGGATTGGTACCAAAGTGGCATGTCAACGCTCCCAACAGTATTCCTAGCCGCTATGTTCCTTTAGAGCCCTATCATGCGCAGCGACTTTGATGTAATAAAAAACAATAACCCTGGAACCCGAAGTGGATACATAGGCATAAACAGGGAAATGTTAGCATAAGTTACTTAAGAGCACTAGTACAATACTCGTAAGAATGTTGCGATAATAAAATTGTTCACAGATATAAAAAATGTATGACTAATCTATTGTCTTTATTCATATATCTATGATGTGTATAAGAGTGTGTATGAGAATATATTATTATAGCTAATTTGATTGAGTCTGTCTGTAATAGATTGAGTTGCGCAACTTACCTTAGAATAGAAAAAGTAGTCGTAGGTAAGTTAATACAATTTAATATTATAAAGAATAGATCACAATGAAACTTATGAATGATAAAGGCACAGACCCGAGTCTGTGGAGAATTAACTTTATAAATAAATGAAAAAAAAAACAGAATTCCTAACAGGAATTTAATATACATTTCCATTTTGAAATTCTATTTGGCTATTTTAAAAAGAGCAAGATGGTAAACTACCTCTAACACCCGTTCATTATTTCACCACAATCAATAATGGTAATCACTATACCAGGAACACAGAAAACGGAAAGTATCGTATATGCACGAGAAAGACTGCCTGCCGAATTTATTCACCCCAAGAATTGGCCCCAATGAAATAAAACCCTTCAATGCGTAAATATTTATCCAGATAAATCAATCATAATCAGCTCTTATGTTTTCATATTACATCGTTGATAAGGACGCCTACGCAAGCGGTTTACGTAACTTATACTATCTGAATGAAAGATCACAAATTGAATTTCAAAGGTCGCGCCTGTACAACATCGATGTCTTAACAAAATTTGTGCCCTTGGGTATTGACAAAACTTTTATTATGTAGGTACGTATTACGGAATTGTCCTTTATAAATGTCAAAATAAATCTTATTTAAAATAAGCTCATGAGGCAATTTGCCCTCCTTTGTATTTTGTCTGGGTAAATGCATATATTTTTGATTACATTACATTTCAAATAAATAATTTAAAAAAAACAAAGTCGCTCAAATCAACACATGTTTGAAGTCGGATATGTTTAACCTATACCGGATGTAAGTGACGGTGTCCCATTTCTTATAACAGTGAGTTCAGACCAATATTAATATTTGTTTACCGATGTTTATTTCTCCCGGAAAAGCTTTTAAAGCGAAAAAAGGAGTTTTCATTTTTAATTATGTTACGCAATGTATGGCGCGCCGGCATCATTTTTTTCCCGCTCACACCGCACCGGTGCGCTGACGTTCGATGACTCAAACAGCTGATTCCGCGCGCAGTATGATGGAAATCTAATACGATTTACATAGCGAAGTTTATGTTTTGTGTAATTATTGTGGTTTTTAACAGAATATGATTTGTAAACGTTAACTAAGTTATATTACTCCAGAAAATTTAGAAAAAACTACTAAAAAATTTCAGTGATTTTTAAATTAGTGATTGTAAAAACTACACAAAATATACGTTTCGTAGTCCGCTGTTTTGTCCTCTAAACCTAGAGCGATTTAGTTACTTTTTGCGTTAAAAATTAAAGAAAGCCTTTGGCTGTGTTTCTATTTCGCTTTTTTTTTCATATAAGCTCGTCAAATTTGTTTGCTGGATATTTGAATATAGCAGAAAATCAGGTCAATTTTTCAGATTTTATCTCATTTAATAATTAATCTATACTAATATTATAAAGCTGAAGAGTTTGTTTGTTTGTTTGCTTGAACGCGCTAATCTCAGGAACTACTGATTCAAATTGAAAAATTATTTTTGTGTTGGATAGTCCATTTATCGAGGAAGGCTTTAGGCTATATAACATCACGCTACGACTAATAGGAGCTGAGCATCAATGACAAATGTTGCAAAAACTGGTAAAAAATATACGGCGAAACGTAGTTCGCTGGCACAGCTAGTTTAATAATAAAAGAAAACACGGGAAAAAATAAAACCGCTATTGGCCTTATCCAGGAAGGAAACTGGGGACTGCGTTTGTATGGAAAAACGACCCGTACGATTTCCTCGTAAGGACGTCTCGTGCTATGCTACGGAGCAGCTAGACTAGGGCTGCCATAAGTTCTGAACCATCGACCGGGACATTTTGATTAGAAAAACGCAAACCGTGGAAAATTTAATAGCTCGGTGAATATTATAAAAAACTTAAATTAAAATTCAAAGAAAACCAACAATAAAACAAAAAATAAACATGCTTATTTTCTTAGCGTTATATACCTTATTCAATGATCTCGTTCTCGGTTTCATTTTTCTTTACTCATTCTTATTTTTTCGAGGTTCTGACTTTCGAAGTTCTCGCGTAATCGCGAACGACTCGTGCAATCGACAACACAACAAAAATCGACTTGACTACCTACCTACCGCCCAGACCGGAACAAATGACTTATTGACGGGGACACTGGGACATAACGCTACAAACCGGGACATGTCCCGGTGTACCGGGACGTATGGCAGCCCTAAGCTAGACTGAGAGATTGTTGCCTCGAGGTAACAAATACGGGATACCTACGTCAAATCTATAATTGTATAAATACTTGGATGACTTTGGCTGAGACTAAAATTATTTTTATCATATTGAGCGTTAATCGCCCTACATAATGCTTCAGATAAATACTCAGAGACGTCCATTAATTTTTAATTCTTAATTAAATTAACTCTTTCTATTCCATAATATTAATAATGATATAAGACGACAAGTCACTTAATAATGCATTAAAATTAATTAACTTCTCTGAGTACGGCAGATAGTCTTGAATGAAAACCCTACACACGCCACAAAGCGTGTGGTCCGAGGGCAGGAAAATTTTAAGAAATGTTGTATAATGAAAAATGAAAAATCCTTTTTTTAGAGGTTTTTTTAAACTTACAATTAATTTAATACATTTGCCAAACTTTAATAAAGCTTGTCGGGTCCGTTTTACATTAACAATGTATTTTTTTTACTATTCTTAGCTTTAAGCTCAATAGTTACTTGTTATAAATTTCATGTTAATCTAAGTTTTTCTAACAGGTATTTTTGAATTTTATTTTTAAATAAACTTTGCGTTTGACAATTTTTTATTTCTATTGGGATGTCATTCAAAAGTTTTGGGACTAGATACTTTCTACACCTTTGGCCAAAATATTTATTAAATCTAGCAACAACTAAAGTTCTTTTAAATATTATTCTATGTTCAAATTCAAATTCAAAAATCTTTATTCAACATAGGCCTTTACAGGCACTTATTGACGTCAAAACAAAGCAAAACAATCTAATTTAAAGAAATCATATTAACCTTGTATGTGCATACATCCTGAATATACTCAAGATGCCTGCAAATACAAGTAGGAATGAAAAAAAAAAGTTGACTCTACACCTGTTCGGAAATTGGGAGAGCCTTCTCGAGAAGAAAAGGCAAGAAACTCGAAAGGTCAAAAAATTTTATCTCCTCTTTTAAATCGCCATTTACAGTTTGGTTTGTTACAGAGTCGTCAATTGGAAGCTGACCTCAAAGCAAAAGTTTGAGCTCAACTTCCATTACAAGAATAGATGTGTTAATTCACATTATATAAGCAATCTCTGAGAGAAGTGCGTGAACTTAGCTTATAAATTGCTCTCACTGAACGTTTCTTTGAAATAAAACGCAGTATATTGTTAAATTTTAGAATTGAGAGTTCAAACCCAAGCTTTTTTGTCCGTCATGTAATCAGACACTTTATAATATGCTTTTTTTAATAAGTACATCTTTGATTGCATCTTTAAATTTGTTTAAGCTAAGTTCTTGTATACAACCTGGGATTTTATTGTAGAACGTATACACAGGCCTCTAAAATAATTATTAATTTTTTGGAGCCTGGTATTTGGTAAAGCTAACATATTCTTTTGTCTAGTATTAACTGAATGAATATCACTATTTTTACAAAACAAATGAATATTCTTACGAACGTATATTAGATTCTCATAAATATATTGCGACGCTACTGTCATAATACCAATTTCTTTGAACTTTTCTCGCAAAGAATCTCTCATTTTAAGGTTATAGATTGCTCGAATAGCCCTTTTCTGCAGTACAAAATCGATCTGAATGTCGGCAGCATTTCCCCACAACAAAATACCATACGACATCACACTATGAAAGTAAGAAAAGTATACAAGTCTTGCTGTATCAACATCAGTCAGTTGACGTATTTTCCATACAGCGTGAGCTGCAGAACTAAGTCTCTTTGACAATTTATCGATATAAATATGTGATCTGGCTTTTAAGTGTTACGTAGATAAGTCCTTGCGCGCACGTATGGAACTTGTGTTAATGATGCAGCTGAACGAATTTCACTCGCTCATGCTCATGATAGTTTTAAGTCTTTGTTTTGAGAATATGATGTTTTGCGATTATGATATTTTGATAATAATTATGATATTTAGAGACTGAGCGAAACAATCAAAACAATCAATGCTGACAATCGCAATTATAATGAACCTTCCGGAAGAGCTTCAAGAAAAACAAACATACGCATCGAATTAAGAACCTCCTCCTTTTTTAAAGTCGGTTAACAAATATTAGCGTAAATCTCGTAATCATTTCAATGCTCAGTTAGTAGGTATAGCGTAATATAAAGTAAACGAATATAAATATTTCGCTTTACTTTGAAATTAAATTTAGATTATGAAACTTTTGAACCAAGGAGAGTATCTACTTAGTGAGACATCATTATAAATTTAAATCGTGAATGTTAAATGAATGAACGGGTTCATTAAAAGTTACGCTAATCCGATTTCAGGGTGTATATTTGGAATAAGATTATCTCATGATTTCTGATTTCATAATTTATTTACCAACTTTCACAACTGTACCAGAAAATGGAATAGATGTTAAGTGGGCACATGTAACTTTTAATTTCGACTAATGGCTCGCCGCAAATTGGATCAACTGTATTAGCCTGAAAAGTTAATCGTAAGCCTCGTGAAAAAGTAGGACAGCTATTCAAGCGATGCTTCTTCAAATTAATTTCACCTTAAGAGCGAGCCTCTCTATGTCGCAAAGGGGTCGGGCCTAATGGTTTCGTATTCGGGATAAATAGAAAATAAAGCAAGAGGCTGGCAGAACGCGGCGCAAGCTGCTGCTGCGCGCCATATTGTTTTATTGCAAATTGGTTGGACGTAGACCGCGCCTGTCCTTTACATATACGAGGCCATTAAACTACCCCGGTGTCCAGTCACGTGTTAAACGAATCCGATAGCTGCATACAATGTTAGACGGAGCGCGGACTCTACTGACACGAACCCGAGGTTTAGAGAAATTGCCGTTATGCAAATGCCAGGGGATTTCACCCCGTCCAAAAGTGCACCGTTACACCCATCTTTATTGCGCTCTACATTGTTACCTAAAGCAGTAGACTTGAAACGACAGATGTGCATGATTCCCTACTTTGTACATGTTCGACTTTTGAAGTTTATTTTATTCAGAAAATTTCTTTGCATATGTTTTTTCGTCTTCCTATATTTAGTGCCACATAGAGCATTGTTATTTTTAAGTACCTAGATAATCGTATTGGTACTATACCAACGCGATAGCTATGTGGTAGCTATGTGGCCTTATAGCTTGGTAGCTATGTGGTTATATTCAACCTTTCTGTTGAGCATTTTAACATTATGATATAGAATCAGATTAAACATTTGCAATATTGTTCTATAGAGCGTTGTTGGAGCGTCGGTGGCGCTGTGGTCTCAGCACTGGACTGTGCCTCCACTGCTTCCCGAGAATCGGGAAGCCCGCGATCGATCCTGCCATGTACCAATGTGTTTTTCGTTTCACGAATATCATACGTACCTACATTTATCTGACGCTCCTACGGTGAAGGAATATATTGTGAGGAAACCTGCATACACCTGCGAAGTAATTGAAAGGTGTATGTGAAGTCAATAAATCCGCACTGGGCCACAGCGTGGTTTGACTAGGGCCTAATCGCCCTAACATGTCAGAGTAGACTCGTGCCCCTCGATGGGGACTATATGAGCTGTGGTGGTGGTGGTGGTTTTAAAGAGCTCGAAAAAATTGTGGAGTTTAATTTTATGATCAATTTCAAATGTTTAAAAATAAATATACTAATTATACCAGTAAATTTTGGCTATCAATATTAAATATAATAATTTTAACATAGACATTGTTTATAAGCATTTTGAATATTCATTACGATACCATCCTAATGATTATGGCTGTATACGTAAGTAAAATCTAATCGAAAAGAACGAAGATAGACACGACAGTTTAGGTGTTTAACCTTTAAGTATGGACGTGTAGCCTCACAGGCTCCTGGTGAATGTTAGTTTCTAAGTTTTGTGTACTTCCCTCCACTCCCCACACTTGAGTAGCTCAGTAGCTTCAGTTTTAGTATCAAAACGACCAGCGAAGTAGGAAATTACGTCATTCAATGAAAAATACGTGAGTAATACTTATCTAAAAATCTTTTGGAGCCTGTCAGGCTACACGTCCATAGTTGTGTTATAAAAATATTTGTAAGCAACTTTGTTCTCTTTTTAGATTTTCTTGTTAATTTTAACTTATTTATGTTGGAATAGTAAAAAAATAAAAAGGAGTATGGTAAATTTTTAATTTCATAATTTCTAGTTAATTTTACGGCTGAAAACTTAGTTGTACTTAAAATTACCCAAAATGTGCCATTATATTTTAATTTTGAATGTTTCTAGAATTATTATGAAAAAGTGGCTTATATGTTCACGTATTTTTACTATTACTAAACCATACTTTAAGTTAAATATAGTATTCAAGCTATTTAAAATAAGTTTGTTAAAAAAACACTAGTTAATATAGGAGCCTGTGTGACTACACGTCCAGGATAGTGTTATGAAAAAATGACGTCCATACTTAAAGGTTAAATACACTAGATTATTAACTATCCAAGTATTGAGCAAACGACATGTTACCATTCGGGAGTAATGGCCATTGTTTACATTTCGGCAATCTCCGTGTCGCCGAATATGCAAATTAAAATGGCATAATTCATATTGTAAAGCCGAAAACAATTTCTGTTCCATTACGAAATATCGTTTATTCGGCAAAATGTAAATGAGCTAGATAGAATCAATTCAATATCATTACCAAGTTATCAGATGTCACCAATGCTTTTCGTGAAATTTTATGAATCACGCACCGCGCGACGCTTAGTATCCTTTGATCCTGGGCATACAATACTATGAAGCTATAATTTATACAACGATAATGAACATGAGTAACGGTTCCGTAGCACGAAGGTTTTTACGTTAATAAGTGGCACCCGGTCAGAAAAATGTGCACAAAGAGTATTGAATTATGCCCGGGAGAAGGCTTTAGCGAACAATAGCGAGCGAATGATGAAAAATAACTTAATCCGAAAACTTAAATAACACCTCATTTTATTTATACACGAACACGCCGTCACGCTTGCAAGATAAATAGTGATGGTGATAAATTGATTTTTTTTAATCTGCACATAAATTTTTTCTCCTTTCCTTAAGAAGTTAATGTGATAAATCAATTTGTTATTTCAATTATTTGATTTTAATTTTGGTAAGCTCGCAAATTCGTATTAATCCTTAGTTGTGTTTTTTCAAGTAACTGTGAAGTTTTTCATCATCATCATCATCCACAGCCTTCTTTATCCCATTGCTGGGTGTGGGCCTCTGTCTTTGTCTGCCATCTTCCTCGGTCCTGTGCCAATCTTGTCCAAGTCAGACCAGCGATTTCTTTAATATCATCGACCCATCTTGTATTCGGTCGACCGACTCTTCGCTTACCTTGCCAAGGTCACTACTCCGTCTGCTGTTTTAATCAAAAGAAAAAGAACTATATTGGTTATGGAACCTATATAAAAGCAGAAATAGCTTTGGTGGTTTGTCGTCAATAACAATACATTTGTCGATAAAAACCCAAATGACTACTGGATGATATTACGACTTTGTAAGCATGTCTCCAAATGATTTTGAAATACTCTTTAATTTAATTGGATCAAAGTACAAGAAAAGCAATGCAAAATGCAAAAGCAGTGAGTGTCACGGAAAGATTAGCACTACGCTTACAATACAGAAGATTACTGTACAATCATACAATATCTTTTCAAGATTGTGCGGCGCCGGCGTACTGATTGAACTGCGTAACACTCAAAGGATTCAACGAAAATCGACAGCGTTTGCGTTGCTCGCTTTTTCGTTCTCGTTTCCACGTACTGGCTGTAGAACGCTCGCTTTGTAACATATTACATTACGTCCCTAGCACCGGTCAGTACCGACCTTAAGTTTTTTTACACAGCTTACTGGCTTAAGCTTTGAGAGGTGAGAAAGGAGATATCGTTTTGGAATGCACTTTGTAGATCTGAATTAGCGATCACAGTCGCATGGTCTATCTAGAACGCGATTCGACTTGTCAGTCCGATCTCTACGTCTATATTACCTTATTGGTTTATGTTGATGATATTTCCTTTTTTTCATCAAATTTAAATGAAGCTGACTGTTAAATTTTTGGTTAAATATGTGCGATTTGACTTCTGATGGCTGCTTTAAAATTTCACGTCTGGTTTTAAACCGGCAGTTGTACGACAAACAAACAAGCAATAAGCTGTAAGTATGTATGCGTGCTGCAAAATAGAAGCTTTCTATATTTACAAACCAAAGTCAAGATGTGTATACAACTACAAGTAGAAAGGAAAAGAGATTGCAGAAATTGCGAGATCCTTTATAAGAAGAATATGTAAGAAATTCGAAAAGTTTTAATTAAACAGTTTTAGTTTTAATCAAAACCGTACCAATTAGAAGTGTTCGTTGCTTACTCAATTCTTACCATCAAGCGACCAACATTTTAGTGCCGAGACAAACCAGAAGATAGCGATTGGAGATATCCACAGATAACAAATTTTCGATACGGCGAAGGAAGGCACCGTTGCTTACTTAATTCTTACATTTGCCAAATTACCTACTACAGTCAATCAAGCGACCAACATTTTTAGTGCCGAGACAAACCAGAAGATAGCGATTGGAGATATCCACAGATAACAAATTTTCGATACGGCGAAGGAAGGCACCGTGTGCAGTGCGTGATTGCGCTTGACATCCGTAATATCCGGCCGCCTCGCTGCCCACCGATGCCGATGGTATCAATTTCAATTTGTTGCGGTGCTATAACTGCCGCCTCTGCTCGATTCGTATGAATCGATTTCACTCCAGTTTCCTGTTGCTCGCTGGACTTAATCTCGTATAGGCCGATTGATACGGTCGCTTCCAGAGGATCGTAGTTTATGCGAAAATTTTTGTTTGCGCTATACAATTTTTTTTTTACTTTACTGCCAAAACTTGAAACATATATTAGTTATAGTTTTTTTAAAAAAAAAAACGTCGCCCCACACTAGGATTTTCTCCTGTGTCGTGGGTGCAGTTACAAACATAGAATATCACATGCCCATACGCCCAGACCAGAACAAAGTTCTTTAGGCCATACAAAGCATTTGTCTTGTACGGGAATCGAACCCGCGACCCGTTGCGCAGTAGGCGATCACTTGACCTCTGCGCTAACCGTGTCGTCAAATACATCTCAACACTTGAAACCGACTTACTACATAGATAAATATCAAGTGTACTGATATTAGGTAACTTTTATTAATTTTATCGTCATTGGCCTTCTTCTCTTATGTAGGGGTTGTTATTGTCATATTTTTTAAAACCTTCGTGAAGAAATGGAAAACTTGAATCGAAATCCTTTGAGAAGAGACCCACCCGTGCCGAGCATGCACATGTGTTGAAGTGAAAAATAATATTTGCGAACATATAAAAAGAGAACTGCCTTCTTCTAGTTTTTGAAAAGGTAAATTAGATTATGTGTAACATTTTTTATAATTATTTATAATTAAAAATATAGTAAATTTAATGTCCACTTGTAAGCTAATTTTAACCTCTATGTAAGCATGTCTCATATAATAACGTGATCTAATCTTTCAGACTGCCTGGTCTAATCTGGGGGTCCAGGACTCGTTTTCTAACGAGGGCGAAGGTTTTTCTATTTATCTACATTATCTTCACTATGATTTTAAAGAGGAAAGACTTGTGCGTATGTATGTAACTAATACACTCAAAAACAAATGGACCAATTTCAAAAATTCTTTCACCAATAGAATGCTACATTATCCTTGATTATCAATGTAGTCTATGGTAATCAAGGATAATGTAAAATTCCCACGGGAAAACAAAAACAACGTGGGTGAAGCTGCGTAAAGTAAAGCTAGTGCCAAATAAGGAAAAGAAATACGGTTGGCCATGAAAGTGGTGTACCAGGTGCGAGCATGGAACTCTCGATTAACAAAATTTGACAGTTAAGATCGACATACTCGACAAAAAGCTATAAATTTGACAGATATTCCTAAGGAGCGAAAAGGACCGATGCTTTTGTCGATCGATATATTATGTCGATCGATATGTCGAGCGACAAGTCCATGCTCGCAGGGCAGTTTTGACAAACTTTGCGTATGAAAACAAAATATCGTTAAGACTACCATGACAGCTGTCAGTGTCTTATTGCAAAGAGAAGTCAACTGTGTTGTTTTAAGAAATGAAACTGAACCTTAACGTGGTAAACCAATTTATTGGCCAATGGTATCTAGGGTTGAAATTATTAGGACTTCCGAACCCGCTTCGCTGGCTACTGCGCCGCATATCTTTGCTATATTGTTTTGATAATAAAATCTTCAGTTATTTATGAATCCGGCTGAAACTAGATTCAATCTTCGGCCATATTGTACTTACATCAGGTGAAAATTAAGGTTAAGAGCTTCCCTGACATATACATATGTAGTTGACATTTTTAATTGGGTAATTCAATAATGCTAGAGCAAACTTAGGGCCGGTATTTCAATAGTAGCTTATCTTGAAGTGATCCTGGACTTAATATAAGTACGACCTATGTGTATTTTAATGTACTTAGGATTAAAATTAAACGGCACTTAAACTCCACCTTAACTAGCCCCAATCTAAGCGGAGGATTTCTGTAGCTTAAGTTCCGATCCAGGATTGTCATATGGTTACTTTAGAAAAAGTTGCTTCATGATAATTTATTTTTGACCCGCAAAAAGCAACACGCTGGTTAGGAAATTATGGCTAATTGAGATAATATTGTACCTATGTCATTGATTTACTACCAAACGTAGATAACGCATTAACGTTCGAAAAGTGGGCCGGTGAAGAACTGCCCAATCGGGCCTCGTGCAGTTCTTTTCCATGCGTTGGATAAGCAATTTTGAGCATTATTTTTGAGAGTATAAAGTTGATATTTTCTTGTAGCAATTACTAAAACGTCAAATTTAATTTGGCTAGGTATGAAATGATGTAACTGCACACGGTTGTATTTCAAATAGTTGCCGTAATAATAAAGAATAAGGTTGAATTCGATAAATACGGTACTTTCTTTATGGTAATTTTAATTCGGGTGTGCATATTCAACTACCTATTTAACAGCGTACAAATGTACAGTCGATTAGGTGACAGATTTCAAGCGCGTTTTTGTATGAAGTGCTCTATCTACGTTTGGTAGTAAATCAATGACCTATGTAGATAAGTACGTGAATTAATAAAAGACCATCCTTAACAGAATTTTTTTTTGTGTTATGTACCAATTTGTTTTTTATGTATTTTATAGTAACATTTTAGAAAGAGGGCTAAAACCAAGGATACACACCTCTTTAGTACAAGTACCCAAGGCTGAAAGCCAGAGCACCGTTTAAAAGAACCTTTATAAAAAAAAGTCAATGTCAATGCCGCGTGTGATTTGTTTGTGTGGTGATTTGTCTTGCTGCTAGGTATTATTTCTTGTTTAGAATCGTTTCAGAATGAAGAAAAAACGATGCGCCAACTTCAGTGCAATAGAGATAAATCTGCTGAAAGACATAGTGTTGAGACCACTCTTCATCCATTTTTGCGTCGTGATTTGATTTAAAAGATTTTAAAATGTAATAATATTTAACAATAAATAACATGTGTCAGTCAATGTCAACCAAATGACAACTAAAATCATAGACAAATGACTTATTCTGTTTGTTATGTTGCAATATTGCAATTAATCTTAGATTAATTATGGTGAGGAAGATCCGGATTGAAATACGGTACTGTCGTTCAAAAGTGAAACTTAGCTTAAATGTAGGACTTAACTTAAGCATTAAGATAAGGTTATATTGAAATACCCGCCCTAAATCATTAAAATAAGAAGTGGCACTTCAAACCAAACAAAACTACATACTTACATTACTGACTTAACAATAAATTATTGACTTAAGAAAAAAAATTACAATAATTACTAATCCTAAAAAAATAAAGTCGTCTTAAGAGGACTGTGAAGTGCCAATACATAGCTCGAGTATGCACTTTCAAAAATGCAGTTTGTTGCACACGCTTAGAGTTGAAAAGTCCGAGGCAAGTGCCTACATTTCTTATTGAAATATTGTTTAATATTTCAATAAGAAATGTAGGCACTTGCCTCGGACTTTTCAACGGACTTTCGGCGATAACTGTTTTACCCCCTTAAACCTTTACGAAATTATATACTTTTAGTCTCATTAGATTCAGTATACCTTAATCTATGTTTGTACGTTTTGGTTTTTTTTTGTAATTCAGTATAATTTAGTCGAAAAAGATAAAAATGCACGAGGTAGTTTTTAAGTCTAAACTATGAATATTAAGATGCTAATAATGTATATTCTGAGCATAATTACTTCAAAATCAAAACGTACAAACCTAGACCTTCATCATATCTACAACATTTCCAAAAATTATGAAAATTGGACTATGTAAAGAGGGAGAAAAGCGTTGTCGCTTTTTGAATGACAATTGACAGCTTCACAATCCTCTTAACAAAACTAATTGAAATATTTTCATCCACAGCTCATATACTACGTCCCCACCGAGGGGCACGAGCCTACCCTAAATTAGGGCGATTAGGCCTTAGTCAACCACGCTGGCCAAGTGCGGGTTGGTAAACTTCACACACAACCTGTAAAGAAATTCTCTCTTCACAGGTGTGTGCAGGTTTCTTCACGATGTTTTCCTTCACCGTAAAATTGAAAAATAAAAACCAAAATTTAAAAAAATACTCTAACCACTCACCGCTGTCAGTAAGCAACTATATCAAAACGCTGGCAACATTGCCATCACTAATTCATAATAATATATTATTATACTGTTATGAAAACAGAAAAGTTTCATAAAAGAAATTAACTCTTTCAGCTTTCACTCTAGAAATGTTTAAAATTCCAAGGCATCACGGCCACAAGAATTTTGTTAAAATTAATCGATAGATTAGCCCTTTTCCTTGGCTTCGAAAGCCGAAGTTGAACGCGACTCGAGGGACCGGCTCGAGACCGCTCGCAGTGGAAATTCATTTTTTTGGAGATAAGAAAAGCTCTTCAATTTTAGCAATACAATGTGCTAGTACGTAAAGGGTTTCTCTCAGTATAAGAGTGAATATCAAGTTTATGCAATAGTACCAGAAGGTTCGATTCACCCAAATATTATATAAAGTTATACTCTCTTTTTATACTTTTGAGATGTAACATGGTCCATACAAAGCTCTGGATCAAAAGCTCTCCTAGAAACTTCTGGATAGTGTCTAGTTTGCTACTGGTGATAAAATAAGTCATTGAAATCGATTAGTTTTAAAATTTATCGATAACAAACAAACAAAGCATAACCTTTAGGAGTATATTATTAATGGAGAAAAAGCAATATAATTGTCTAGAAGCGGGATGAATTCCCTAAACTATCGTCTTCTTGCGCCAACCATAAATCCAAACGTAGTCTGTTAACAGCTCCACAGTAAATACTGTTTCAAATATCGCCCCGCTTATTGTTTCGGGAGCCTCGGAATCTATGCCATTATATTAGTTAAGCCGTGAAACTTTACATTTTGTGTTCCGCATAACTTTTCGCAACTGCACTATTTCTGAAACAATTAACAGGGTGCACTATTTATGAGAAATGTTTATTACGTTTCAGTGTGAATGCATAAATTTTCGAAATTGTTTTCGGGGAAAGCTGGAATCACTGTTAAATCCTTTTTCCGATGTAATACAGGTTCTTAACTTTTTATTTACTATTTACATCAATATCAATAATTTTAATACTTAAGCTAGCAAATAACTACACGACCAACGACGAACTGAAGCATTATTTGCTCATTACACACTCAAAAGCCTTTTGTTTAGTATAAGTTTACTAATAGCAATCCGATTGCCCGATGGTCTCTCTCATACGCTAAACGCACATTACAATAATTCGCATAGGTTTTTTTAGAAATCATTTTTTTAAACTAAGTTGGCAAAAAGCAGGCTACAGTCAACTACAGTTACAGTAAGCTCCTTGTCAAGCTATACTGTTTGGCCTTTGGACCACTCTTACGAGTATGTCGCTCCTACGAGCGGCGGTTTTCGTAGTGCAAATGTAAAGCTTACTGTACATAAGGTTCCTGTAAGGCGGATAGCACATTGTACTGGGCACCGCTCCAGTGTGCGGTGCTGTGGTTTTTAATATTGACTGCAGAATCTTAATTTGTATACAAAAACCGCAGGGTATAACACACTCACACCGCATCTCCGTGCGGTGTGCGGCGCGCGCGACGGTACCGCATCTCCCGGACGGTGATGCAGTGCGGTCCGCGGGGTATGCCACACTGTGCCGTAGTATCGTAAGGATTTTTGCGTAGAAAGGACGTGCATACACGTAATAGATCTCGACATAGATAATGCGGTGATGCGGGGCGTCGTGCACCGCAGTTCCGGACGGAAATACGGAGCAAACCGTACGGTGGCACGGTTCCGTGTCCCCGCAGCCACATGCGGATGCGGCGGCAATGTGTTAAGCGCCTAAGACTTGCAAATCTACAACTTTTACAAGGACGTAAATGTATGTTGCTAACTTATGATAAGAAGTCAAGTCACAGTACCCAGTAATTTCGGTGCCTGTCTTATCCTTCAAACCAGAAAACCGCAATGTAAGCACCGCTACTAACTTGGCGGCAGAAATAGGTAAGATAGAGGTATCTATGTAGACGACTAGTACAGAGCCTTTGTCTGGTAAAAGTTGCTATCACAGTGATAAGCTCTGTCACTTGCGACTCTTTTTTAACAACGATAATATACCAGAACAATTGTAATTCGCAAAAAGTTATATTTTCAAGCATTTTCCCTGTTTAGCAGTTTAGCAGGTTGTAAGAAATAGACTTTTGAGTCTTTGTTATACAACTAAGTTGGCAAACAAGCAAACTGCCCACCTGATGGTAAGTGGTAACAGTCACCTATCTATAGTACATGTGGTTCTTGCGAGATTCGCAGCAAATCTGCAACCAAGAACCACAGTGTACGTTGCCAACTTGTGACATAAGATGTAAATTCAAGGTATGGTACGCAGTAATTTCACTACCATATTTTTACATTTTTAGAAACCGGAACACAGCAATGCAAGCACTGCTGCTTTGCGGCAGAAATAGGTACCTAAGCAGTCGACCCCGTTACAGGGCTAAGGTTCTTTTTTTGCTTAAAGTATTAACGAAAGATGACTAGTTTGTGATACCCAACCACTATATAGTTAGACATCATTGTTTGCACAACATTGGATTTTAATAATCCAGACTGCCACAAATTAAAATATCAATAATCAAAATAACGTCACAATGAAGCAAATAAAACCACACCACTACAATCAATCCATTCACATCCACACCAACCGGAATAAACAATAAAAGGCTTATTTGATTTTATTCTTCACGCAAGGCGTAGCGTACACAAGCTCGCAACGACACAAGCTAAGTAAACCATAACCCATAATCCACTTCCTCTATGAATGTCTGATAAGGGTCCTTAACTTGTTTGAGAGCTGTCACCAGTTGGCGCTTCTGAGCAAATAATTTATTTAGCGTCCAATTATACAGTAGATTGCCAGCGAATATCCGTGCATTGCGGTAGGCTAAATAGATTGTATACCTTTACAAATCAATCCAAATAATAGCTTTTTTATACCATTACTAAATTACGACACGCTGCTTCCCCTGCGCAGAATACACAGAAGTACAGAATTTACTTTACGGATTTTAACTAATTTTATTCCCGCTTCTTGAAATTGTTTATCAAAAGCCATATCGTGCAGTTTTTGTTAATTTTGAACAGAAAGGTTTGTTTGCTATCATCTATATTAATACTTTCCTCATCTTCCACTTAGGTATAAATAAATTCTTGTTTATCACATACCTAATGAGCAACTTAAGGAGATGTTTTTTTTTGTATTGGTTGTGTACAATAAAGAATATGAACAGCACCCATTACAATCGAGACAGTTGCAGCCCGAAATGGGTTTGGTCACCCTAATTAAACTATACAGGGTTAATTTTAATGCACCTGCAACCTTACAGGATTAGATAGCTAACATCATTAACTACAACATTTGCTTTACGAGTTTTAAGATAACTTAATAAATTGAACAAATGTCAATTTTCAAGTTTTTATTGCACTGTCGTGACATTGATAAGTCTATGTTTCATTTATAAGCGACGATGAAAGACGACGCTACGCTCGCGTGCTCTTCCAAGTAATTCTGGTGATGCGCGTAGAGTTAGAAACATTCTAAAAGTATATTAAATTAATATTTATTTTTGTATGAAAGTGAAATCTAACGAAATATCAAAAGTCATAGAACAAACGTTGTTGTTTATGATAGCTATGTAATCCTGCGAGGTTGCAGGTGCATTAAAATTGACCGTGTATACCTACTCCTTAACACTCCACTTTTCATTACGAATATGAGGAAAGTTAAACAAGGCTAATAATAATAAAACTGTCTGTGACTTTCCCGTCTGTTTTATTCACACACAACATTTAAACTCTATAACGGCATTACATTTATATATAAATTTTTAATATGTATTTGTGTTTGTTAAATCAGTTTCTAAAAAAATACTTCCACAAGTTTGAAACAAGAAATTAGATAAAAGGATATCTGAATTGTTTTCACCAAGTTTATTTATTTATTGGTATCTATGTGTGGCTATATAGGGTTCTTTTTATCATTTCCCAAAATAATAAGTTTTTCTTTTTTATTTACTACTAGTGGGCCCGACGGACGTTGTCCCGCCCAATTACAGCGCCACCTACCGAGTCATACTGTACGTTTAAACCTTCCTTGGACCTATTCAAATTCACACCGAAAATTTCGTAAGAATCTGTCGAGCCAATTTAGAGTTTTTGCGAGACAAACACACAGCGTTTCATTTTTATATATAAGAAGAAGAAGAAGATAATATGTAGCTGTATTGGACTGGACTTAAATTAATACTTTATCTATAGCCGCGTATAACAAATAGTTACATTCTTCTTTTAATTTATTTGTCATCCTTATACTTAAGCAGACTATGACCTACTTGCAGAATATGAGAAATGAAAATTATATTTTCCGCATATTGTTCCATATTGATATATATCATGTAGCTATACCTAAATTATTATGGACTTTCATTTACTAATTTACTAAGCTACTTACATGCTCGCATCGTTAAAACATTGACATAACTCAAATTATACTGTTGGTTGACACGTCATAATGACTTATCCAATCTACACGCTTAATTGAGTTGAAGACAACTTCAGAAAACATAATATTCAAGCATGATAAAGAAATTACTTCTACTTATTAAATACGGCAATAAGTCAAACTTATTAGGAGTTTCCAGTCTTTCCGAATGTAGCCATAGGAATGCCATTAAATTAAGCTCCACATATAATTAATTAAAAGTTAATCAACAACTCTTGGAGTTGCCTAAAACAAGGGCTTTGCTTGCACGTCTGTGATGCCCTTAAAGAGATCTGAACAACTTTTGACTTAGTTAAATTTAATTAAATTCTTCCCAATTGAATTACAGCGTATTACTTTCTGTTGAAATTTCAAGACAGTTTATTTTGATGTAAAATATGAGTAATTAGATGTTGCAATTATTATACATTTGCATTAGTATCTTACTACAAGATATTTTGTGTAGCTTGTCTACTGTACTTCCTGTAATTTCGCTCGAAGGGCGCGGCTAAAATATCTATGTGTAATTCACGCTGCTATGATTATAGATATAATGGCACGTCGAATAAAATTGTTAATAAGGTTTAAAATTACATGTACACCTATTACTTACTTTTATATGGCATTAGTGTCCGTTAAGACAGCGCAGTATCATATTTTCATCATTAATTCGACTAGTTTAAAAACAATAAAAACGATACAATAAATCTTCTACTCTTTTATTCCAAGTTGAGCAATTCTATTATCGAAAAGTCTGAGAGCTTAATTCCAATAGTTCTAGCTGAATTTGTAAAATGTGAAACGGTCACACCGGAGTGCTAGTAAAATTAATGTCCTGCCACCGCACCGGGAAAAACGGGCGAGACCAAATGTACCTACCTACGCCGACCGCCAGGACCGTTTCAGATCAACTGAATCAACGTTTAAAGCGGGATTCAACGGATCCGGTTAATAAAATCACCTTTTAGAGCTCCGCAGTCAATTAGCGAAATTTAATATCATCAATAACTTCGCCGCAGACAGATTCTTTTGCACTCGTGTATATTTTTGTATCAGAGTGAAACGAAAGAAAAGTGTGAATATACAGTCTGATGTTATATTGAATCTTTGACAAGTTTTTTTTCTTATTTGCATTTAATCTTAAGGTAAGCTTAATACGGTGAGACCGTTCCGGAGGTGACAGAGTACACCCGTGTCCACTCCAGTACGGTGCGCCTGATTTTCGCCAGAGCAATCTGCGCTGAATTTCACTTTTGTTTTCCAAATATCTTTGTCTGTTTTCGATTTTCGTTTTTGATGTTTTGTTAGAAATTAGTGTTCCCTTTGGGTTAATTCTTGGTTTTGGTTTTGTATTTTTAAATATATATTTAGTATTTTTGGTTAGGGTTTTTGTTATTTTTTTCGGTCCCTGAAAACCGAAATAGCAATATTTCGGTTTTCCAGGTTTTTGCTTAATAACTTTTTTGTTATTAGGTTTATTTTGGTTTTCTTTTATCTGAAAAATATTAAGTAATAAGCTTTTTCGTTTAGTTAGATCGGCATTAGGCCTGATTTTTATTTAGTATTTTTAATTTCGTTTTTTAGTTTTTGCATTTTGCGCAAGTGCGTAATTTGTATGTTTTGATATTTCATTTTTGTTTTTCTCATTTTTCTCGGGATCTATAAGTTGTAGGACTTTCGGGTCTTTTGCAGCTTATAGGTCTCCCTTGTGTGCATCTTTTGATACTACTTGCAGCGTCCTAGTAGCTCTGCAAGTGGGTCAAATTAAGCACTCAGGAATTTTTGGGTCGAAAATTGGGCTTCCCTACATCACCTCGGTGCTGTAGGTGGCACTCTTTTGGACCAAAAAATCCGCACTTAGAGTTAGTTTTTTGGTGTTTTTATTTTTCTAGGGTTAGTTTTCGGGTGTTTTTACGTGGATACATAGGTTTAGTTTAGTGTAGATTAAGTATTTCGTGTTGTGTTTTTAAAAAATATTTCGACGATCCACTTGTTTGTGCTTGCCGGTGAGTGAGCTCCAATTAGTGAAAAGTTGTCGAAGTAGAATTTTGTAGGTTAGGTTAAGTTTTGAATTTTTTCTTTCTTAATTTTTTTGGTGTTTTTTAAGTTGTATATTGTATTTCTGTTGTTTTTTTTTTTTATATTTTTATTTATTGTATTCGGTGGAGACATATAATTCTGATCTCGCCGACACAATCTTTGGTGGACAGGGTCCACGTTTGGAGCATGTCCGACTCGGACACTATGTCCGAGACGGATGGCGCCAATGAGAGGGGGGCCGCTAAGGGGGTCACCCTGGAGAATGGAGACGCGGGGGTGGTATCCGCCGTGTTATCAATGAGGAGTGTCGGTGGGGGTGCGCCCCACCAAAACGTCGGCAGTACGCCTACAACTCGCCCTGCATATAGGGAAATAGAGCGCCTGAAGAAGGTTGTTGCGAGGAAGCGGTCGAATCTAGGCCGCTTCTTCCAGGATCCATTGGTCACGGACCTGGACGCAACAACCGAGGCGGAGGAGGTAACCGCCCCTTATGCCCCGAAGGTTCCCCGAACCCGTAGGGGTAGAGGAGGCTTATCGCACGGTGTAGGGCTCTCCCAAGCCAGGCGGGAACTCCAGCAGTCAGAGGTCGACACTGACTTCGAGTCGGACTGCGAAACGGAAATGGAGAATGTAGCGGCCCCCTCTAAAAAGGGGAAGGGCAAGGGGAAGCGCTCCCCTGAGCCCACTGCCGATCTCTTGTGCGGCAGAGCGGAAGAGAGTGCAAAGGCGCTCGTAGAGGTAGCACGCAAGTCCCGGAATCTAAAAGGAACTTGCGTGAAGGAAATCAAGGACGCCTCTGACTCGCTCGTCGAAATCGTCCGGACACTGGCGTCCAGAAATACCTCGGAGGAGATGCGTCGGCTTCAAGCCGACAACAAACGCCTTCGGGGTCAACTGGACCTCCTAATGAGCGAAATGAAGGCCCTTCGCCGGGCCTTCTCGGAGCGGGGAACCGAACGCCCGAGGGGCCGTAGAGCGGTGGCCGCTGCCACTGTTGTGGAGAATGTCGAGTCGGATGCTATTGCCTCCGACGACGAAATGGAGGTGGAGCTCCCAGAGGTGGTGCTGCCGGAAACTCAGCCGGCTGAAGTCGCATCTGCCACACCCGCTGTAGGAATCTCCAGGGGGGAGTTTCTGGAGAGCATGGAGTTCATGCAGCGAGAACTCCTGGCCCAGGTGGGTTTTATGGTTTCGGCCCGCCTTGAGGGCCTAGAGGTGGATGGACGGCTTATGCCGGCCCAGGTTCGGAGACCACCTCTGGCAGCAGACCGCGCAAGTCAGCCGCAGCCGCAACCATTGCAGCAGCGATCGGGGACAGCCGCAACAGGCAATACCACTCTTGCCGCGCCGGCTAATATGCCAAAAGCGGCAAGAGTGATCAAGAGGAGGACTGAGCTCCCAACACCTGCGGCGGTCCCCTCTTCGTTAGAGGTCACGGCACCGGCCGAGGGCTCTTGGTCCGTGGTTGTTCGGCGCGGCCGCAAGAAGCCGGCAAACGACGGGACGTTGCCCAAGAAGGCCGGGACCTCCAGGGCCACCACGGTGCAAGGGGCGCCGAAGCTGCCCAAGGTGCCACGCTCCCTGGCGGTGGTGGTAGCCCTTAAACCAGAGGCGGTGGCCAAGGGTCTCACTTATGGTGAGGCCATTACTAAGGCTAAAGCTTCCGTCAGCCTTGGCGCCCTTGGGATCGGGCCCGCCAAATTTCGAACGGGGATAACCGGGGCTCGCATTATCGAGCTCCCGAAGGAGACATCTCCGTCCCAAGCTGATTCGCTGGCGGAGAAGCTGGGTGAGGCCCTAGGGGACGCGGCGAAGGTAACGCGTCCCGTCAAAACGGCGGACATCCGGGTCATCGGCCTCGACGACTCGGTGTCCGCCGAAGAACTAGGCCAGGTCTTGGCACAGGCCGGTGGCTGCTCGGCCCATCACATAAAGGTGGGTCGTGTGCATACGGGGGTGCGGGGTGTCGGGGCGGCCTTCGCCTCGGTGCCCGTCGAGGCGGCGAAGCGCTTGGCTGAGGCCGGGCGGCTGGAGGTTGGATGGAGTTCTGCCTCCATCCAACTTCTGGAGCAAAAGCCCATGCGGTGCTTCCGCTGCATGGGCATGGGGCACCCCTTACAGCGGTGCCCCTCCGCCAAGGACCGCAGTGGACTCTGTTTTCGCTGCGGTTCCGAGGGGCACAAAGCAGTGGACTGCACAGCGGCGCTAAATTGCGCTGTTTGTGCAGACGCGAAACGGCCGGCCACCCACCGCATGGGGGGTATAAATTGTAACCCCCCGCAGGTCAGAGGTCGTTTGGCCCCAGTAAAGGTGACCGTGGCTCCACGAAGCCTGGCACCACCGACGCCGCCGGAACCGGCCGCCGCTGTGGCCCAGGAGGAGCAAATGGAAACCACCAATGCCTAGTGGTCCCATAAAGCTCCTCCAGGCGAATATTAACCACTGCGCCGCGGCACAGGACCTCTTGTGTCAGACCGCGGCGCAGTGGGGTGTGGAGTTGGCGATTGTGTCGGAACCGTATTACGTTCCGCCGCAGTCGCCAAACTGGTTGGTGGCGGCGGATGGTTCCGCCGCCTTAATGCGGGTGGCGCGTGGCACAGCCCCCTCTCTCATTTTAAGAGAGAGGGGTACTGGCTACGTGGCCACCATGTGGGGGGGAATGTTGGTCGTGTCGACCTACTTCTCTCCCAATCGCAGCCGGGCGGACTTCGCGGTCTTCCTGGCTGCGTTAGAAGGGGTCGTCCGGAGGACGGCCCCGATACCGGTACTGATCGCGGGGGACCTCAACGCATGGTCTACTGCGTGGGGGTCCTCCAGAACCAGTCCGAGGGGCGGAGACTTGGAGTCCTGGGTTCTGTCCCTGGGGCTCCAGGTTTTGAATAGGGGCTCCACCCCTACCTGCGTCCGGGTGCAGGGCACGTCCGTGGTGGACGTGACCTTCGCTACCCCCTCCCTCGCCTGTCGAATCAACGACTGGCGAGTGGAGGAAGATGTGGAGACTCTATCGGACCACCTGTACGTCCGATACGAGGTCTCCGCGGCATCCCAAGGGGCCCCGAACCGCAGGGGCTCCGCGGTGAGCGCCTTCCCTCGATGGGCGCTCACCAAACTCCGCCCGGACGTGGCGGAGGAGGCGGCGATGGTGCGGGCGTGGGCAGAAGTGCCGCCCCACCTCGCCGGGGATGTCGATGGCATGGCGGAGCTCTTTGCAGACGACATGAAAGTCGTCTGCCAAGCCGCCATGCCTAGGGCGCAGGCTTGCCCCGAAAGGGGGCAGGTGTACTGGTGGACGCAGGTGATTGCGGACCTGCGTACCACCAGCATGAGGGCCAGGCGCGCCTACGTGCGGTGTCGTAGGCGTGCTAGAACTACACCCGACGAGGAAGCTGAACTTCGTCGGGTGTATGCGGCAGCCAAGAAGGCCCTGCGGAACGAAATCTGCAGGGCCAAAGAGGAGTCCAGGGAGTCGTTTATACGGCTCCTGGACGACGATCCGTGGGGTCGTCCATACCAGGTGGTGAGGGGGAAATTCAAATCTTCCGCTCCCCCTACCTCTGCTATGGACAGGGGGCTGCTAGATCGGGTGTTGAGGACTCTGTTCCCCGATCCCGGTCCGTTCCAGCCCCCCAGAATGGTCCCCCCGGATACTCTTCCGGTGGAGGTGGCTGCCGCCATCCCTCCCGTGTCGAACGTGGAATTCGACACGGTGAGGGATCGGTTACGGCGCAAAAAGAAGGCGCCGGGACCGGACGGTGTCCCAAGTAGGGTTCTGGCCCTCGCCCTGGGACACCTCGAGGAGCGGTTCCGAGCGGTGCTTAACCTATGCATTGCCTCGGGCCGCTTCCCCAGTCGGTGGAAAGTAGGCAGGCTCTGCCTGTTAAGAAAGGAGAGCCGCCCCGCGGATTCCCCGACTGGGTATCGGCCGGTGGTGCTGCTCGATGAAGCCGGGAAGTTTTTCGAGAAGATTCTCGCTTCCCGCATCATCGAGCACCTAGAGGACCGGGGGCCGGACTTGGCTAACAACCAGTTCGGCTTCCGCACCGGCCGGTCCACGATGGACGCAGTAGCCCTCCTCAAGAGGTGGACTGAGGGGGCCACAGCTCATGGGGAGACTGTTGTTGCGGTGTCTCTTGACATTCGCAACGCCTTCAACAGCCTTCCCCACGATTGCATAAAGGAGGCACTCCGTTTCCACCGGGTGCCTCCGTACCTCCGCGCTCTCGTGGAGAGCTACCTGGAAGGCAGGTCAGTTCTCTACGAGGGACCGGACGGTCGCGTCCATACGTGGGCAATGGCGGCAGGTGTACCCCAGGGATCCGTACTAGGTCCTCTACTGTGGAACCTGGGGTACAATTGGGTCCTGCGAGGCGGCCTTCTGCCACGAACGGAGGTCGTCTGCTTCGCCGACGACACACTCGTCGCGGCAAGAGCCAAAACGGGGGAGGAGGCGGCCCACCTTGCGTCGGTCTGCACCTCTTTGGTGGTCCGACGCATCCGCCTCCTGGGCCTGGACGTGGCCCTCGATAAAACGAGGGCCATGAGTTTCCACGCCCCCCGTCGCAGGATCCCACCGGGGCTCCGAGTCCGAGTGGAGGGGGTCCGTATACCGGTTGAGGCGCACCTCAAGTACCTCGGCCTGGTTCTGGACCCCCGATGGAGTTTCGAGGAGCATTTCAAGCTCCTCACTCCACGGCTGTGTGCCGCCGCAGCCGCACTCGGACGGGTCCTCCCTAATGTGGGAGGGCCAGGATCGGCGTGCCGTCGACTGTATCACGGGGTGATACGGTCGATGGCACTCTACGGAGCCCCGGTATGGGCGGAGTGCCTCTCCCCCCGTGCGGTGGCCCTCTTGCGACGTCCGCAGAGGGTCATAGCAACCCGGGCCGTGCGAGCTTATCGCACGGTCAGCCACGGCGCGGCCTGCGTTCTTGCGGGCCAAACGCCGTGGGATGTCGATGCACGCGTCCATGCGGAGGTGTATCGACATCGGGTTTCTGTCAGAGAACGGGGGGGACGATCCGCTCCTGAAGAAGTGGAGCGGGTTCGTACCCAGGCGCAGAGGGAGGCTCTGCGTCGATGGGGTGAGGCGCTCGCCTTCCCAGCTGCCGGCCACCGGACGATAGAAGCGATACGTCCGGTGTTGGAGGAGTGGGTAGGGCGCCGGCAGGGCAGTCTCTCGTTCCGCATGGTGCAGGTACTGACCGGACATGGTTGTTTTGGTCACTACCTGCACCGGGTCGCGCGTCGGGAGGAAAGGCCGCAGTGTCATCACTGCGACGCTCCCGACGACACTGCCGAGCACACCCTGTTGGTGTGCCCGGCCTGGCGACGCCAGCGCAGCGAACTCATCGCTGCGCTGGGAGGCGGCGACCTCTCGCTGCCCGGCATGGTCGTGGCCATGCTCCGCGGCGAGGCGGAATGGGGGGCTGTCGCCTCCTTCTGCGAGGACGTCATCTTGCAGAAGGAGGCCGCGGAGAGGGAGCGGGAGAATGATCCTCAAGCCGCTCCCATCCGCCGCAGACGGACAGGCAGGCGAAGGCGGGTATTCGCACAAGCGATGCCCGTCTAATGACCCTGCCGTGGAGGCCTGCGTGCACGGCTGGCCCCGTGCACGTCGCCGTAAGGCCCTCCGTCTGGGGTTTGCCCTGGTGTTCTCGGGCAATCCCCCCTTGGCGATAGCCCGACCAGTGAGGTCGGGCTAGCCCGGGCGCGTCGATAGTGGTAGTCGCAGTGTGGACCCTATCACGCGCGCCCATAAGGGCAGGGAGAACACCGGGGGGTTTAGTGGGTAGGCCCGGCACTCTGCCGGGAGAGCCCCACACACGCTCGTCGTCTAGCCAACGGCGAGTACGGTGCGGACACGCATTCCCCTCGAAAAAAAAAAAAAAAAAAAAAGGTAAGCTTAATACAATTTGAGTATACAGGGTTACTTTTCAAGTAGGAGCCAAATTTTGTGTGCTTGTTCAGACAAGCAAACTGATTAACTTTTGCTAAGGTACCATTCTTGTAGGAGCCAAATTCTGTGTGCTTGTTCAGACAAGCACACAAAATTTGATTCCTACTTGAAAAAAGTTGTTCAGGAGGTAAAAGTTGTTCAGGAGACCAATCCCGATAAATAAATGCAGTCGGATTGGAATTGAACTACAACTTGTATATCATTTCGTATCGCGTTAATGATTTGACAGGAGATTGGAACGCAACCCGATTGAAGTTGGAACGCAACCGCTGTCAAAATACAAAGTTCATGCGACACTCCTTTTTTGGATTGAAGTTTGGCTTTTTTCAGTGTTGAGCGTTTTCTATTCTCTCTGTTTGTTATCTCTAGAGTTCCTAATGCGATTCAGCCTCGCTTGCAGTTCAACTCTCGTGTAGAAATTAGCGCGATACCAATTTTGTCCAAAGTTGCATTGTAATTAGAACTGGATTGGAATTGAACCTCAACGGTCCGTTCGAACTGTAAATTAGCGCGATTGGCCCCTGTTTGCTTGTTTGAACAAGCACACAAAATTTGGCTCCTGCTTGAAAAGTAACTGTGTATATTTAAACGATCACCTAACTACTGTATAATCTTCAAAATGTCAGAAAATAATCAGTTAAAAAACTTGGCGGCGACTTCTAAATTCTCATGTATGTTTGTGTGTTTATATTTTTTGAATCACGCGACAAGCATTGATATTATCATAAACATTATGTTATGCCATAAATTGATGGGTTTTATTTCATTTAAAGTATATTTCCTCATAAAAAGCATTTAAATAAATGCTTGTTTTATTTTTTTATTCATTGACGTATTCCTGGGATAACAGTAATCTTACTATAGAAAAATTGACCCACAAGTTATAAATTAATGCAAAGGTAACTTATTTTACAAGAAGATTATAGTTAACTAGCTGTGCCCGCGAACAACGATTCGCGTTAATAAAACTCAGCACAGAAAACTGAGAAATCCCCATGCAAAAAATAAGGAATTTACATTCTTATTTCTTAGTTGGGGATTTTTCAATTTCTTGTGGGAATTTTGAAAAAATCCTTCCTTAGTAAGCGCCTACGTAAGCCAACGAATCCCTGTACCGAATTTCATGCTTACAGCTTCAGTAGTTTGGGCTTTATGTTGATACCTCAGGCAATTACTCACCAAAGCTTTTTATAATACGGCAACTAGATACTAGATTTTGAAGTTTGCGATACTCAAAATATCGAATCGAAGTATTTAATGGCATAGTCGAAATAATAAATTTCATTTTGTTCGTATCTGCGATAGTGTCAATAGTCTTGTAGGCACACTTCACAGTTTATTAATCTTAGTCACCGCGTCGTGCTATAACTTCGAGATAGCGTTCTGAGAAGACTGTACAATTAGCCCACGCCTTTGCTCAATAAGTTTGACTGTTGGCTCCGAGCTTTTTTATAGCATGAATGACATAAAAATTAATAAAGTATAGTAAAAAATTAACACCTACATTTTCGTGCAAGCATATTCTCCGTATACTAAAAAAGGTCAAAGCCTTGCTTCTTCGCGAAATTTTATGTTTAATTTCCACTTTTCAGTGCCTTAGAAACTTATTTAAATTGTTCGGGCAACTTTGCCAAATTATCATTTTCATGGTGTGTCGCCTGTGTATTCTGTCGCATTTTTCATTTTTCTTCGCATTTTTGAGAGTGGAATCTGGTCCACGGGCATGTGACGACTTGCAAGCTTACCCATCTTTTCATAGTTTCTTGAAAATTCAATTAATTTCTATGTTTTGCTAATAAAAACATATTTATGAGTTGAATGGTTAAGCTGTTTGGAGTTTTACCCAGTGGTCCTGGTGAATTGAGCTATTAACGCGCTTAGGGGGAAATTCGATTCCCCGTGGAGCTATTACACTGAGTTTGAAAAATCCACTGACTGCTAATAAATCTATCTTATAATTTCATCTTCCAAAAGAATTTATTTAAGTTGATATAAAACCTCAAACATACTTTAATTGAATAGAATAAGCAAAGATGTTCGAAACATCAAGATTTTTCGATTTAAAAATTGAACGTTGAATAAAATGGTTTCGTATCAAAGCAGATTGCATAAGTATCGTTCGCGTTGCCTTAATTAAAACATAACTTCCATTTTTATTGGCAACTAGTTTTCATGAAACGTTTGTATCGTGAATAAAAGTTTAATTTTGCTGAATGTAGGTACAGCCAACAATTTTTCAAATGTTAGAAACTAACAAATTCTTGCAATAAAAAACATTACCTACAATACCCAATATTTCACATAATATTGGGTATTGTAATGTTGACAATTTCAATTGAGACAATAAATAAGGATTATTCCACTTTGAGCTCCACATGAGGAGCTTTGACTTTTCAAATTTCATGCCTGTTATTCTCGAAAAGGCTTTCCCAATGTCCATACAGACAGCAGAAAAAAGATTTTTGAATTTTAATTTAACAAGTTACATATTCTTTCTCTCTTTTTACGAGTATATATATACTTATATAAAAACGAAGCGCAGTTCGTTAGTGTCGCTAAAACTCAAAAACGACTTGAGCGATTTAAATATTTTTGTTTTTCTTTCGTTTACTTTGATAAAGGGTAATTAAAAAAGAAAAATAATAGGGATTCCTAAAGAAAAGCTAAAAAATTTAAAAACTAATTTGTACAAAAAATTAAGGTAGGTATAGGTACTCTTTGCGATTGTCTATTTAGATCTGTCATCTGTCAAGGGGATACGATATTAATTATATATTAAAATTAATCTCCGTTCGTTAGTCTCACTAAAACTGAAAAACAGCTTGACTGATTGATTAAAAAGAAAAATATAAAAATAAGATAAAAAATTGTATACAATAATAATGCTTATTATGAATGGAAAATGACAATACACTTCGCGATTATTTATTAAAGATCTGTCATCTGTTACTATATACTTGAGTGAAAGTTATCTGTCATTAGCTAAAGTCGTTTTTGAGTTTTTAATACGAAGACCACCGGGTCAGTCAGTTCTAAATATTACCATGGATTACAAAGTCAATAACATCATATTCTTTCATCCTAAAAATAACGATATGAATAACTTAAACAAATAATAATACATCTTACCAATGGCAAAAAAACTCCGTCGAAATAAAAATATTTTTTTCTTCCAACTATGCTTTAATTTCATCATAATCACACTGAAAACTGAGCACAAAGCGAGTCTTTAGTGCTCTAGAGCAATAAAAATGTATGAAATTTCATAATTGCACAGTTTTGTTTTTTTTTTTAATCGCACAAAGAAGTTACCAATCCCAATGGAATAGTTATCTATTCAACTAGCGGATATCGATACTTTCTTAGTTTATATACGTATTATTCGTTTCTATCCTACTTGTTCCAAATTTAAAAAATGATTGCTGCCAACTCTGATTTAAAATTGTAAATTAGCGGGAACTTTAATAATTTTGCGTGACAATATTTTTGGAATCGTTAAAGTGTGATACTGTCTTATTTTGAGTGCTTCGTATTAAGAATTAAAATGGAATCATCTAGCGACTCATGAACTCCGGAAAACATTTTTAATGAAGCCGACAGTGTTATAAACAACCTTTTACCCTTAAAATCATGAGTACAATACGTAAAATCTTAAACTTCTATTTTCATTTCTTGACGTTTGTTTTTTATCTACTATTCCCATAGGTAATAGTTTAAACAAAAGCAGATTATGCACCTCGCCTTAAGTAATTTATTATTGTAATTTATTAGTGCAATAATAAATTACTTTTTGCTCGGTGCAATAATAATCTACTATAATGTTACTTACATTTGTCAAAAGTTTTAGAAATAGCATTATTAAACAGCACGCGTGCTCGAATGGCTTTACCTGCACCGACAGGCTTTATCCAATCGCTGGCAATGATCGAGGTGATCAAATTAATCCGACGGTGGGAAAATTGAGCCGCATCGTTGCGCAGAATTTGACTATTCGATTGCAAACGCGACGAATTCATTTCTGAATATCAAACTGCTCCGTGAATGAATACATTACTGCCACTTAAGCTTATGAACTGTATTTATGATTCCTGCGCTAATTTGGGACTGTGTTTGTACATTCGTAGTTTTTAATTATAAATTATTATTACCTCTTTCATTTGATATTATAATAATTGTAAATGATAAGTTGTTTGTTGCTCAATTTAGCATGTGGTATGTACCTTTAAGTACGATCGTTTTGCACAAATCAATACTAATATTATAAAGAGGAAAGATTTGTATTTTTGTATGTTTGTATTGAATAGTCTCCGAAACTATTGAACCGATTTGAAAAATTCTTTCACTAGTAGAATGCTAGAATATCATTGAGTAACGTAGGCTAGAAAAAAATTTCCTACGGGAAAATATGGAATTCCCACGGGGAAAACGAAGATAACGCTGGCGAAGCAGCGAGCGGAAAGCTTAGTACCTAATAAAAATTGATATCAATGTAATAAAAAAAAGTTTGATAAATTATTAGCAGTAGAAAGCTATACCTACGTCTTGCTGAATACGTAATCGTGCGCTGCTAACTTAGAAAAAAATATAATAACTTTGTATCAACAACAAATACTTGTTTTCATTGGTGATTCTAAAAACATCCTTTTAAAGATTTCCTTATTAAAATTTCCTAAATTTCTCCTTTTATTTTGCGTATCCAATTTTGAAGTCAGTGTAACTTTGGTTCCACCAAAGGAATTAGTTTGCTTGCACGAAGATCAAAAAATCTGACCGAGAATGTTCGTGGTATCAGAAGATAAAATTATAATAAAACAGTCTGACTGGAATATTCCAGAATAGTTAATACAAACTTATTTGAGCATTAAAACTTCGTAATAAATGAACGAGAAAAAACACACATAAATTTAATGCTATACGAGACCGTTACGATGCGGTACGATGCTCGTACCTGACTATAATGTCTTTGCTTAGATGTAATATCTGGGAAACTCAGAAAATAAACATTTACAAAGATTCAATAAGCGAATGAAACAAATTGATGATTTTTATCAATAATTAACATAATTAATACTCACAATTATTTGTTAATAAGAACCCTGTTGAAACACCCAGCAAAACTAGAAAAAACAACAGGAGTAGAACTATTAGCGCCGGCCTGCAGTAGTGGATCCAACAGTAATCTTCCGAATTGGCAGCTGGAGCGTTCGAAGACAAACCACAACACTTTGCACAAGCAGAGTCTGAATTAGTCGTTGCTCTCACCACAGCACTGTTTCCCTGTTGATTGACTATAACACCCTGAACAGGAGCTTCGCTCGCCTGTCCGTATATCGCTCCTTTTTCTGACAGCCGTGCAAAGCCTGAGCTCTCGTCTTCTTGTGGATTTCCGTAGACCCCGTACGACGCAACCATATCCACGCCTGAGAGCGACCTGGTAGTACCATTCCCTGCGGCATCTTGGACGGTGTTACTATCTGTTGTTGGCCAACACTCGCACGAGCATCTATCCTCTTTTCGCCTTTGGCGTGCTTGAGTGGCCTCCGCCCTCCTGATGGGTTCAGTTTTTTTCTCTTCCTCCTTTTTAACTTTGGCATCTTGAGGAATGGCGTCATGATTAACGTCGTAATTCGGTTGGAGGTTTTTATGATTCTCTATATACCAGTGTCGCTCTTCGGCTCTGAGCGTCGTGTCGTTATTGCCCTCATATACATCGGCGTAATTAGAAAGGGGGTGTGTGGAGGGGCTGTAAACGGGTCCGGGTGCGAGCTGCCCGTAGCCGCGCTCGTACTGCGACGGCCGGCTATTGGTCGCGTAATATGTGGTGGATGCCGGCGCGGTGTAATCGTAGCCCGGCCTGTTCATCTTCAAAGCTTAATCGACTCATTGGCGCTTACGCCTGGCCGCGGACATCATTAATGTTACTACTGGAATCAGCAGAGTTAATGACTTTCTGATAAACCTATCGAACTGGTGTCATGATGCTGGCAACGTTGAATATAACGTTAAAAATAACGTTACCGAACGCCATGTCACGTGTTAACCTAATGATAGCAGACAAGTGGATAAAACAAACTTCGTTGATTTTGTTACGCGGTACATTCAACGACGGGCGGAAAGTTATAGAGTAAAATACACATGTGTTTATCTCAATTACCGCCCTTGTACAGAGCTGGTACTTATTTATCTTTTGTGTTAGAACGAACACCCACCCATACACCGCACACAAAAGAAGGTAGACAAAGAAGTAACGAAGTGTGTAAATAAACACCCCGAACAACTAAAATTAGCCTTATTTATTCTCCTGATTTTGACACATGAAAGTTATGTAATTCGATCAAGAGACTACAAATAAGAACGTCGAACAAAGTGGTATACGAGAAATGTCGTGATTTAATTACAGCCCTTGTCATACTACTGCTAAAACAGTTTCAGTGGCTGCGCAAAGTTTTCCACATTAATAATGGACCGTTGACCTTCAAGCGTAGTCGATAACAAAGTTCTCGGTGAATCCCTGCGATAGCTAGGATAATCCGTCCCAATTAATTAAATTAAAAACAAACAAAAGTCATTACATAAAAGTTGGAGTAGAGTTACAGTTCCGTTGAAAATTAAGGGCAATTGATACCAAATCCCAAGTGGCCCAACTTTCACTTCGTAATTCACGGAATTAGTTCACACTTCAGCTAAATGTAAATGCGTTTTTATTTCAATAGCTTCCGAAACACCCTTATCATCTTTTACGCAAAGTCCGAGTACTATCCTTGGCACAGATAACGGCGACATTAAACAAAACACATTGAAATTAATTGATCAAACTAAACAAAGACATTTTTTTTATAGAAATAAATTTAAATTAATAGTTCAAAATAAGAGTTTTGTAGATAAGCGTTACGACACACCACACACACCCCAACCATTATTATGCAAATACAAGTAAAACTAAATTGAAAAAAAAAGTTAACTCTACGAGTCAACTTTTTTATTACGCTAACATATTACGTTACGTTATATTGCGTTACGCTAACATATTCTTTTGCCATTTGTAGTAGTACTTGCAATTTGTACAAAAACGCCAACATTACTTACTGCAAATATACTTAGATCGGTTCCAATATTAATTATTGAATAACCAACAATAAAGACAGGATTTTACCAACAATTTCAACACAGTTAAACAACGGCAAGAAACGCGAAGGAAAAAAAAAACTTTTGTAAACATCAACTTTTACTATTCTCTGTTTACACCAAAAAAGTAGATACGGTGGTTAGCACTTTTGTATGGTTTGCTTGTTTTTTTATTTATTTAGGGCTAAAAAGGTCGCTATTTATAACAAACGTGTTTCTTTTTCTTTTAAAGCGATTGTCCTCCATGAAAATGAAATTTTCATAGCAAATTCCTATATCTCGTAAATAGGCATTGAAAATTCTTAGTAAATGCTAAACTAACTTCTAATAAAAGTTCTATCTATGTGACATACATATATTACGCGAAGGGACAGAAATTGCTCTTTTTATTTCATCTTCAATATGTATACAACACAACTTTATGAAGCAATTCTCGACGACACATTTACCCAAGAAGCGTTAGATTGCCAAGTTGATACAGGTTAAGATAATCAAGAACATTTAATGGATTTTCCCAAAGTTTCGCAGTAACTAGTCCATACAGAAGCTGGGTAAGCCGCAACTTGTGAAACCGTAAAAAGGCCACTTCCAAACGTTCGTCTGTTCAATGCGAGTGTTACGTATTTACTGCGGTCAAAGGCGTTTTAAAATCTGTTGCGTAACAAAAATTGACCAGATGCAATTTGTTCGCCTTTTTGCACCTTAGAGTTATACAAGTATAATAACTAGGCATATGTCAACATTTCCTTCACAAAATTTGGTAGTCAAAAAGCCTAAGCAAACCTAGATATACAAATCAAATATAATTATGTATCCTGCGAACATTATCGTACGGTAAGTTTCTCGTTTGGACCTGAATAAAAAATGATAAAATACACGCAATACAAGCTATTTTTTTTAATTTTTTTCGATTTAAACAGAAAAAACATGTAACTAATCTACCCATGTAGATTTTTTGCTCAAGAAACATCTCGACCACCTCAATCAACTCAATAAAAATATCATAAGCTATTGTAAAAGCGTAAATCATATTTAAATGTAACTGTAGGTATATTAGAAGAAGAAAAATTCAGTAGCATAACGTGGAAAATATGTTGCGAACATAAACCCCGATATTTATATCTCGTATCTTTAAATTAAACCGGCAACTTGTTTGCTAAAGCCACGTAGACGATGGGTTGATACGCTGTCACTCATATTATACTGGTACAAGCAATTATGTCTATGTCATAAGAGTTTATTGATAGCGTAATTAATTTCAGTAGATACTTTAGGTAAGCGGTATATCATGTGCTCGACATCCCATCGGTCTTAATATTAATACCGTTTGAACGGTGACAGTGAAAGAATAATTGCTTTTACTTTATCGTCGAATTTATTAAGTAGATATCGGTATTTTTTTAAGCCAAATTGACGAATTTGCGGTAATTAAACCACGCATACACACACCTTGCCATTTTAAATGTGTGTCTAAAAGAGCTTTATTTCAGACTGCGCGTCAAATCAGACTTCTTAAAATAATTTATCAATTGGGGAATGCATGTATAATTTTTTTGTCGTGTGGAGGGAGGTTTCACTGGATAAAAGCGGTCATATCATAAGAACATCGCTCTTGTGTTGAAATGAATTTAAGTATATAATTTGGCAAATCATCACAACTAGCCCGTTTTCTAGAGCAAAATAATTGATTGATAATAATTATCTATAAAAACTAGGTATTTTTGTGTAAGACAAGATAACGATACATGCTACTTAAAAATTAGACGTGATTTTATTCTATAAAAAATATCTTAATTTCACCTTATTTCAGATTTCGAACATTTGTTTTTTTTTAAGAACAATCAACAAATTTCTGTTTAGTTCTTTTTACATAGGATTCTTCATGAAGTACATACCTAAGACATAATAATATTATCTTTCCTTTCACTTACAAAAATAAATACTAAATGATTTATGCTCTGAATAACAGAGACCACTCGCCTTTATAGGATCTACTGGAGAATGTGCGGCTACACAGGAATCATTACGACCCCTCTGTTCTTGAATCGCTTTTCATGGCGGCACCCTTCGAGAAACATAAAACATAGCGAGGCACTATGTAGGCGCGTAAGCAAAGTAGGTAAAAAATATTCCTCTGCGGCCTTTTATCTATGGCTTAGTGTCAGCCCAAGGGTGCTGACTGTAGGGGAGTCTTTCGTTTACCCAACAGCGTCGCCAAGCGGATGACTTACTTCGCACTATGTACTTTTCCAGTACCTTTGACACTAAGTTAGTGGTTTAAGTACGTAACAATTAAAGCTGAAGAAAACCGTTTTTATTTGTTTTTTTTTTCTTTACTGCTAGCTGTACCCGACATGCGGTGCAATGCTACGTATAATTTGTCAAGTATTATTTTATTTCTTTGTGCTCATTTTTCGGACCTGAAACCCTAGCCGGCATTCTGAGAAAAACCCACCAAAGTTTCATGGTTTCAAATAGTGATAATGAATTATCCGAATCTATGAAATTTTTACTAAATTAAAAAGTAATATTATGTTTCATAATATTGTCCTTTATTTACATAAATACCTACTTATTTTTTTATCTAAGAAGTTTAGTTTTTTTATAATATTGTAATATTGACACCGTATTTTCTCAAATAAATACCACATTAACCTTTTGCTTATCTCTATCATCATCATCATCATCACAACTCATATACGTCCCCACCGAGGGGTTCGTGCCTACCCTATGTTAGGGTGATTAGGCTTCAGTCAACTACGCTGGCCCAGTGCAGATTGGTCGACTTCACATGCACCATTGAATTTCTTCGCAGATGTATGCAGGTTGCCTCACGATGTTTTCCTTCGCCGTAGGAGCGTCAGACAAATGTACATATGAAATTCGAAACGCTAAACACATTGGTACATGGCAGGTCTCGAACCCCGACCTCCCGATTGGAAGGCAAGTGCCGAGTCCACAGCGCCACCGACGCTCCTTATTTCTATGCTTTGTATCAAATACAACTATGTACTACACATTTACGTGGGTTCGATCCCCGCCCGAGACGAAATTTTTTCTTTATTGATTTATTCATTTTTCAATTTATTCTGCATATCAGTGACATGTTGTCCATTGAGAACATACATTCTTAGGTATGCGGATGACAGTACGGGTGATGTGCGGTATACCGACCACCAGAATGTCCCTCGGATTTCGTTGCAAGAAAGGCGGATATAACTTGTGTCTGAACTCGAGGACTCTCTAGGGCGAGTCTGCGAATGGGGTGCAAAGAACTTAGTTAAGTTCAACCTCACGAAGACACAAGTGTGCGCATTAACTGCGCAGAAGGACCCATTTATCGTAGTGCCTCAGTTCCAGGGTAACTCCCTGGAACTGAGGCACTACGATAAATGGTCTTCGTATGTCTAATGGTATTGGGATCCTCGGTGTGGAAATTTCTGCTTAAGTGCAATTTGGGATTCATTTGGAGGACAAAGCCAAATTGGGGAGCAAAAAACTGGGCGCCCTGAATAGAGCCAAGAAGTACTTCACTCCAAGCCAGCGGCTAATCTCTATATATAATAAAATCGTAGGAGTACAAAAATCTGTAATTGCGAAATATTAAAAATGAAAATACACAGGTCGTATTAAAATCATTAGCAGAACACGATAGAATAGTTTTTTTAAAAATTGTTTGTTTGTTGGTTTGTTTGTTTGTTAGTTTGTTTGTTTGTTTGTTTGTTTGTCTGTTTGTCCGGAAAGATCTCCGAAACTACTGGACAGAATTTGATATGGCTTACACCACAATGCTTAGAATTTTCCGTAAGAACATTTAGGCATAATTTCGTTTGTTTAAATTCACTTTTTATTTTTAGTGAAAAAATACCATATAAAATTTTCGAATTGGCTTTAGGTAGAAAAACAACATGGCGCACGTGAAATTATTTTGACAAGTCTGTCACATAGTACAGAGAGAAGGTATTTTCTTCCACGAAGGAAAGGCAATAGAACTACGCCATACAGCCTGATCTTAAGTAATTGGATTTCGAAAATTAAGGCAGGAATGAAGTGTTTCACATAGTACAAATAAAATTTAATATTTTCTGTTAATGGCTGTGCCCAACTGGATTTCGCCAACCAAATTGTCTTTTTCTTATGTCGTACCGTGGTGGTAAGGCAAAAAGATCAAGCCATACAACCAATGTATGAAGCAATTTTTATGATAATACTTATCGAGTGACCATAAAATTTGAAGATTGGTTTAATTCTTGACTAGCTTTCACAAAATCCGTACAATTTTTGAAATATTTGAAATGTTGAAAAATGAAGATACTCTTTTCAAGGTATTTTGAAAGGTGTTATATGTTTTTACATTAGGACTAAGGAATCAAACTCTTTCATCCATTTAAAACTATTAAAAGTAATAGATTAATATTGATAAATAAAAAAAATATCTGACTGCAATGTTCTGGGTTACGCGTAGAGGGACGGGACAGGACTCTTGATCCTAATGTCTATAATGACGGATCACATTTTTTTGGATCCACCCAAGGAACATGGATATCGAACGAAGAACCTAAAGAGTAGAACACATTGAACCTAGCCACGTTGACTTAATTTGACATGACTGCCGATAAAGATCGTTTCCAAACCCAGCGATATGCATATCAAATGAAAGGCCTTGATGAGTAGAGCACTATGAACATAGGAAAATCGCCCTAAATTCAACATGGCCTCCGCTCAAATAAATCGGATAAAAGTTCGTTTCCAAACCTAGCAATATGGGTATCAAATGAAAGGCATTGATGAGTAGAGCACTATGAACCTAGCAACACTGACATAAATTCAACATGGCCGCCGCTCAAAAAAGGTGGATAAAAGTTAGTTTCCAAACCTAGCAATATGGGTATCAAATGAAAGGCATTGATGAGTAGAGCACTATGAACCTAGCAACATTGACATAAATTCAACATGGCCGCCGCTCAAAAAAGGTGGAATAAAGTTAGTTTCCAAACCTAGCAATATGGGTATCAAATGAAAGGCCTTGAAGAGTAGAGCACTATGAACCCAGCAACATTGACATAAATTTAACATGGCCGCCGCTCAAAAAAGGTGGATAAAAGTTAGTTTCTAAGCCTAGCAATATGGGTATCAAATGAAAGGCCTTGAAGAGTAGAGCATTAGGTACCTAGGAAAATCGACCTAAATTCAACATGGCCGCCGCTCAAAAAAAAGGATAAAAGTTCGTTTTCAAACCCAGCAATATGGGTATCAAATGAAAGGCCCTGATGAGTAGAGCACTATGAACCTAGCAACATTGACATAAATTCAACATAGCCGCCGCTCTAAAAAGAAGAATAATAGTTCGTTTCCAAACCTAGCAATATGGGTATCAACTGAAAGGCGTAAAAAAATAGAGCATTATGAACTAAGGAAAATTGCCCTAAATTAAACATGGCCGCCGCTCAAAAAATGGATAAAAGTTCGTTTTCAAACCCAGCAATATGGGTATCAAATAAAAGGCTTTGATAAGTAGAGCACTATGAAACTAGCAACATTGACATAAATTCAACATGGCCGCCGCTCAAAAAAGATAGATAAAAGTTCGTTTCCCAACCTAGCAATATGGGTATCAAATGAAAAGCCTTGAAAAGTAGAGCATTAGGAACCTAGCAAAATCGACCTAAAATTAACATGGTCGCCGCTCAAAAAAAGGATAAAAGTTCGTTTCCAAACCTAGCAATATGGGTATCAAATGAAAAGCCTAAAAGAGTAGAGCATTATGAACTTAGGAAAATTTCTATAAATTCAACATGGCCGCCGCTCAAAAAATGGATAATAGTTCGTTTCCAAACCCAGTAATATGGGTCTCAAATGAAAGGCCTTTGATGAGTAGAGCACTATGAACCTAGCAACACATAAATAAATTCATCATGACCGCCGCTCAATAAAGGTGGATAAAAGTTCGTTTTCTAATCTAGCAATATAGGTATCAAATGAAAGGTGTTCAAGAGTAGAGCACTATGGACCTAGCAATATTGACGTAAATTCGACATGGCCACCGCTCAAAAAATGGATAAAAGTTCGTTTCCAAACCTAGCAATATAGGTATCAAATGAAAGGCCTTGAAGAGTAGAGCACTATGAATCTAGGAAAATAGCATAAAATTCAATATGGCCGCTGCTCAAAAAAAAAACTGATAAAAGTTCGTTTCTAAGCCCAGCAATATGGGTATCAAATGAAAGGCCTTGATCAGTAGAGCACTATGAACGTAGCAACATTGACGTAAATTCAACATGGCCGCCGCTCAAAAAAGACGGATAACAGTTGCTTTTCAAACCCAGCAATAGGGGTATTAAATGAAAGTAGGCCCTGAAGGGTACCTAGAGCAGCCATGCTCTAAGTGTGTTCCGCGGAACCCTAGGGCTCCACAATACCCCTATAAGTGTTCCGCAATAATTTAGAAAAATCAAAACACCCTCTCTAGTCGAACTGTTATTATGCTTATTAATAAAGAATACACTTTTAAAAACTATTGTTTTATTTTAGGGTTCCGTCAAGTATTTCTCTTTCCAAAAGGGTTCTGTCACCAAAAAAGTTTGAGAACCGCTTCGGGGCCTATTGGATGTTCGATGTTAGATGTTACCTGTGTTTAGTGTCCTTCGAGACCGTGATAATGCAACGATCGTGAACTAACTAACGATAACTCAAAGTTTGTGTGTTGGATGTTAGTCATCACGGCGAGTTTGCTAACCGAACTATGCCAGCAACACTATATCGCAAGTACACGTTACAAAAACGGAAGTCTCAATACATTTTAAGGCTAACCGCATAAATACGTTTTTTCGCATTCGTTTTCTGAATGCGGGCATCCGAATGCATCAAATCTATACAAAATACTCATTGACTGCCGCACACGTTCGTTTTTTTTACGAACGGAACACGTTCTGTACGTACGTTTAGGTAGAATGGTAGAAATCCCGAATGAGAAGAAACGAACGTCTGCGCTACGTTCAACTCCGTGTCTGTATTCCGTGATCGGATATCGAATACGGAAAACGTATTTGTACAGTAACCCCCCCATTCATGCTATACATTAACTCTACGAAAACCGCCAGTATTACGAGCGACATAAGAACGGTTCAAAGGTCAAACAGTATAGCTTGACAAGGAGCTTACTGTACGACCAGTCAAAATTGGCCAAGTTGTCATATCCAAAAAATATATTTTGTTGGTGTTACCAACACCCATTATAAAATCTAAACTTTATTCGTATACTGTTCTAATTTATTAACAATTGTTTATTTCAATTCGAAACATGAATACGATAAAGATTATTCTTGCAACTGTGTAGTTCTTTCTACTGAAGAAGAATTTATTAATATAAATAATGTCTCTTAAACAATAATTATACTTAGTGTTTATAGTAATACGAGTATGTAATGTTTTTAATTTTGTGGACTGTTAGAAAAAGAGCATTACGAACCTACGAAAATTGTCCTAATTTCGAAATGGCCGATGCTCAAGAAAGGCAGAATAAAGTTGAATCATTATGGAATAAAATGGAGGAAAAAAGTAAACACTGTGTTAAGTATTTTGATGGCGAAACGTAGTTCGCGGGCACAGCTAGTCTACACTAATATTATAAAGAGGAAAACTTTGTTTGTTTGGTTGTAATGAATAGGCTCAAAAACTACTGGACCGTTTTTAAAAATTCTTTCACCATTCGAAGCTACATTATCCACGAGTAGCATAGGCTAAATTTTATTTTGGAAAAAAATAGGGTTCCATAAGATATTTGGGTTTTTCGGACACAATGTGTAAAAAATCAACCAGAAAAGTAACTTATTTTGCATACGCTTTGGTTATAATTAATAGGCTCAAAAATTACTAGACCGTTTTTAAAAATTCTTTCACCATTCGACAGCTACATTATCCACGAGTAACATAGGTAAAGTTTTATTTTGGAAAAAATAGGGTTCCGTAAGATATTTGGGTTTTTCACACACAAGGTGTAAAAAATCAACCAGAAAAGTAACTTATTTTGCGTACGCTGCCTAAACTATAAAAGATAGAACCATAAAATGTTCTAATTATTTGTAGATCTTATATATATCTACAAAAAAGTCCGCGACACACTATACCTATCTATGTCGAGTGAGGCACAACAACCATTTTTTTATTTAAAAATCTTGAATTTTTTTTGGACTACATTTAAACGCATTTATTTTTCTCATGCTATTAATCCTTATCAAAATAAATTATTTCATTACTAAGTACAGTTTATGTAGATAATATATGGTCTTTGAATGATTAAAATTGGACGTTTGGTTTTGAAGTTATAATAATAATAATAATAATAATTTTTATTTCAGATTCAATCCATAGTTGTTAGTAACAAAACTTATGTCTAATGTTAGTATTTTTTTTTTTTTTACAAAACCTTAAGTTATGGCGAAATTAAAATATTACGATTTCTGCTGCACGGCCCGTTGCGAAGTGAGCGTCACCAAGGCGGGGGTGCGCGTGCGGGGGAGGCATTAAGCATTTCGATGGCGAAACGTAGTTCGCGGGCACAGCTAGTGTTTTATAAAGCACAAATTCGGCCGCATATGGAGTACTGCTCGCACCTCTGGGCGGGAGCTCCCAATTATCAGCTCGACCCTCTTGACTCCCTGCAAAGACGTGCATTCCGCATCGTCGGTGATCCCAATATCACGGCCTCAATAAAGACGCTGGAGCAAAGGAGAAACTTTGGTTTTCTCTGCGTGCTCTATCGGCTCTAACGGAGAGTGCTCTGAGGAACTGTTTGCAAAGGTGCTCTCTTCACCTTTTTACCACCGCACCACCCGCCATCGCAGTAGAGTTCATCCATATTACCTGGAATCAATCTCGTCAAGCACAGTTCGGTTTCAGCGTTCATTCCATCCACGTTCCTGTAGGCCCTGGAACGAACTCTCAGTTGCGGTGTTTCCTGAGCGCTACGATATGTCCTACTTCAAACGAGGCTCAAAAAGAGCACTTCTCTCCAGGTAGTCAGTGACTGAACTGTGATCCTGGCATTGCAGATGTCCATGAGCGGTGGTGACCACTTAACATCAGGTGGGCCACTGGCTCGTCTGCCACCGTTAGCAATAAAAAAACGCAAAGTAAAACAGCATCCTACCTTAAAATCAAATTAAATATAAATACAAGAAAGACGTTTAATTAATATTAAGTCTGTAGCATCAAATAGCACCAACGAACACTGTATTTCCCGCATGTAAATTTTGGAACTTCATATTTAATCTTCGAAACTAATCGAAAAAGGGTTCTCCATCATATATCACATAAAAGCTTTCAACAAATAAAGTTCGAACACCCAACAAAACGACATCATTATGTACTTGACGCATAAGTGTGTCAAAGTCGCCACAATTTTCGGTAAGCGCTTTCCGTTTACTTTGATTGCGTGAGAAGTGCTAGGCTGGCCGCTTTTGAATTTGAACTGGTCCGAGTTGAGAGTCGAGCGATCTGGTTTTGAAGAACTGCTATTCTTTTATTTCTTGGACTTTGATACAAAATTCAACTTTTTTCCGATTTTCAAATCTAATAATATGATAATGTACATTTATCAGACACTCCTACGGTGAAGGAAAAGATCGTGAGGCAACCTGATGCAGCCACTTGCGAAGAAATTCAAAGTGTGTGACGTATATGAAGTCGACCAATCCGCACTGGAGCAGCGTGGTTGACTGAGGCCTAAACACCCTAACTTAGGGTAGGCTCGAGCCCCTCAGTGGGGACGTATATGAGAAAAACTCAACTTAAACTCAAAAATCTTTATTCAATATAGACCTTTACAGGCACTTATTGATATATTTATGTTATGTACAAATTATTTTATTTAATACAAATCAACAATTTAACATCTTCGATATTTTAAATCTTACTTTGACTCATATACTTCTCCTAACTTATCGTTATTATTTAGAACAGCTTTCAAACACCTAATACGCAGACATTTTCTCCCTGAATCTGTTTAGATCGAACGAATATCAGTATTTCTATATATTTATAGTATTATTTTTATTATATCAATATAACATAATTCTATATGTATATTATTCAGTTATGTTTGTATGTCTTAATTATATATGTAGGAATGTAGGCAATCTTTATATAAAATTATTATTATATATATTTTATTTGTGTCTGAAATAAGCTTAATTCGTACACCGTCTACTTTTTCTCTCATGCCTTGTGGGTTGACTCGTAGAGAATGCCATTATCATTAAGTCCGCCATCTGTACACCCTTAACATGTTACACGAAAAGTATAAATAAATAAAAAACAGCTGTGTAAGATTTTGCTAAACTTCCAAGATCGCGATGGCTTGATGCTAATATCAATTGCCTACGTCATCATATATTTTTCAGCCGGTCTAAAAGCTTACTAATGCTGACGTCGCCTAAACTGTGATCTAAATATTTAAGCGTGATCGGGCTGTATTCTTGAATCACATGTATCTCATTAAACGTAAAATTTTGATATAGGCGTCAAACAGAAAATTATTTTGTATACACTTTTTATATACAAGTATATTTATAAGTTACTAAAAAAAATTTGTGTGCTTGTTCAGACAAGCTAACTGAACAACTTTCACCATGGGATCAATTTTGAAATCGCAAGAAAAAATCAGCTGTTCCATACAAATGTTCAACATTCACTGAACCTATAGATGTATGGAATAGCTGATTTTTTTTGCGATTTAAAAGTTGGTCCGGTTGGTCCCATAGTGAAAGTTGTTCACTTTGCTTGTCTGAACAAGCACACAATTTTTTTAAGTAACTAAAAAATAACCTTGTATATTTTGATTTCCGAGCTAAATTTAAAAGAAAGGTTTACAGAGGTAGGGCGTTGCTTTTATTGCTGATTGGCTCAGGATAAACTTTCATATCGAAGAAAATCGGTAACCGAACAACGCTTCTGGTGATCCTGCACGTAATTGAAATCGCTAAACGTCGTTGTACGCAAAGGAATGATTGGCAGCAAGTGCAGAAAATGTCCACTTTGAAGAAACAAAAGCACCCCGGAAAGAGGAGGCTGAAAGACTGAACAGAAGTGACCCTGCAATAAGAGCAAGAAGGCGTCGAAGGACGGGCCGTAGGCGGAAGTAGTTCAACTGTCGGACCTACAGAGTCGGAGCTTGCCCACTAGCTTGGCGTTTGTCCGCTCACATTAGGCCCGTTCCAGTTAAGCACTGATTTGCAACATTTTCAACATTTTTAGCATCAACGCGTTTCATTTGGCTTTGGTGTTAACATTTCGTGCTGGTTTCGTATGGTCCACATAAACATTTTTGCCACGAAAAGTTAACATCAAATACCCATGCTAATAGATGGGTTTTCGGACATTATTATACAGTGTGGAAAAAAAAGACAGTGGTTGAAGGAAAAGTACCCCTAATATAGATGATGGCAAATTTTACTGAAAGAAAACGTTCCTTTACTTTCAAAAATAATTAAAACTGCATTTAAAGATTTTTGAAAAATCACCTGCTTGAGCCGGGATTCAAATCGGTGAAATTTGAAAACTGAAACCGAAGTTCAAAATATTATTTTAAATATTCACCATAACTCGATACAAAGGACGACACGTTGCGAATTTTATCGAAGAATACGTCAGTGCATACGTGAAAATGGGTGTCATTTTGAGCAATTCATAAGTAAGGTGAACTTTTTTCTTTAGATAGTGAGTAAGCTTTACAAAAAAAAACTCTTGGTCTTTCTTTAATTTGACGACACGGTTAGCGCAGAAGTCGAGTGATCGTCTACTGCGCAACGGGTCGCGGGTTCATTTCCGTGCGGGACAAATATTTGACCTACTGAAATTTGTTCCGGTCTGGGCGTATGTGCAAGTGATATTCTATGTTTGTAACTGCACCCACGACACAGGAGAAAATCCTAGTGTGGGGCGACGTTTTTTTTAAAAGAATAATAATATAGCAGTAGTGTATGAAATTGCACATAATTAGGTCTTAAAACACTAGTGTGTGTTTAAAATTCGAGGCTTGCCGAGAATTTTAATAGTACCACACGAGTGTTTTAAGACCTAATTATGTGCAATTTCATACACTACTTTATCTATACTTATGCAATCAGTGGTTACCTAAATTAAATAAAAGACACAAAATTAAAACAAAATCAAACTCATTTATTCTAATAATTATTTGCATTTTGAACAGTGCAATTGTGAAACTAATACAGAAATCTAAAACTACATACATTTATATTATTTATTATTTTAACCAATAATAGCAAAATAATGAATGAAAAATTCAGAGAAATGGCGCCAACACCAACATTCTACCGCGCATGCGCTGTTGCACGCGCTGCCATGGACAATGTAGGCACAAAAGAAAATTGTGACAAAACCTCCTTGGTCGGGCTTCGTCAATCGAACTGTATTTTATTGGAATTCGAGTTACATTAAAGTACTGGTTTTGTATGGCGAACCTGTATTATAATGTAATTTGTAAAAGGCCAAGGGCTTTAAGTTATGCCTTTAAAATATTAGTGTTGAGTTCTTAATATTAGAATTAGAACATGAGTGTAGATAAAATAATTTAAGATACTATATGTTGTTTAAAAGAAATTGATCCTTATCTCTCTCGGTTGGTATCATAAAATACAAGATGTTTGTTTTTACATTGCACTACTGGTTCGATTCCCGGCTCAAGCAGATGATTTTTCAAAAATCTTTCAATGCAGTTTTAATTATTTTTGAAAATAAAGGAATGTTTCCTTTCAGGAAAATGTGCCATCATCATTATTAAGGGTAGTTTTCTTCCAACCACGGTCTTTTTTTTCCACACTGTATAGTTCATATTTAGTGGCACCTTAATAAAATGCCACATTCGATAGAAAATTTAAAATTCGTTCAGAATTCAGTATTTTAGTAATAAAGTTCAGTATTTTTATAACACAATCAAAGTTTCCATTCCTTCGGTATAAAAACTGTGAGCGAATTTCGATTTCCCCGCGTCGATTTTACATAGCAATCTACGAGTAAAGCTTCATGATTAAATGTAGCTATGTAGCGGACGAAATAGACCAAAGTCGCTCGATAACTTTAGCAATATAACGCGTCTTAGCCTCTGTAGCTGCAGTTTGGGGATAAAAGTCGTGAAAACGTATTTTACATGACCTTAAAAAATTTTGGGTGTTTTGTACCATGTGGACAGAAAATGATATTAGGCTGTTTCCACAGCCTACTCCACTAACGCGTGAGACCACGAGAGTCACTTAAGCGCATTGCTAATTTAACCCCACACCAACCAACACAAGATTACTAAGAGGTGGTTGACGTATAATATATCGCAGAAGCGCAAGAAACGTTTCAAAGAAGTTCTGCTCAAAGTTGTTATTCACATGTTGCTTTGACGCACTTCGATTAAACTTAACTTGGACGGCAATGCAAGGATCGACTCGTATGGCTTGTCAAGTGAGACACAAAAAGGTTACCAAGTACCTAAACATATTTTTTCAGCTATCGGACTGCTGACATTTTTACTCATAATGCAGAATTCTATATTCGACTAGGTATAATATTTCCTGATAGTATTATACATTTACGGATTAATGGTTCTTCGATCGAATGGCAGATTCTCTATTGGAACGGCACGGCGACGGAGGTGCCGCTATGTCGCTGACGGCAACAAAACGGCTACCGGGGCGAGGTAAAACTGTATGATTTATACATCAAGTTTTCCTCCTGGCAACCGGGCCGTGGAAAAACAGCCAATGGCTTGGTCTGGACAGAGGAAAACCTGTCAATGACTTGGAATCAGACACCGAAATCGTTTCGAGAACACCTTTAGGAAGTCTGTCATCGTATTTACATCTGTCATCAACTTATTCATTTCAGCAATATCGTTAATACTTGTTGCGTGAAACGAAAGGCTTCTGTTAACGCCACCCTCTTAACAGAACTCTAGCGTGAGCTTAAGCGACCTTCCGAGTCAAGTCGGTCATGAATGTAGTAAATTAATTGCCTCCTCTTATAAAACTACAATAAAGTTAAAAAACACATTGGACTAGATAACAAGGGAAGAACAGCATAACCAGACTAAATCGACACTGTTCAACCTCGAGGTACGTTGTTTGAAGTCGTCCAAATTCTCTAGCCAATATAGTGTGGCTAGTGAACACGACTCACACGACGCGATGCTTTGAGTCGTAGCGTGTAAACGCTGGAAGCTCCAGAACTTCCCTCGCCACCGCGCCGCGCGCCGCTTTGGAATGTATGCAAATAGCCACGGTGTTTAAATAACCTCATATCCAAATGTATTGTGTGAGACTATTAAGCAAAATACCAAGGTTCTTGTTACAAATAAAATACCTGTGCCGTAATATCTTCCTGAATCATTTTCAAGGCTTGTTTCATAATTTCACAGCTGACCTCTAATACTTTTTATTTTTCCGTATAATGTTTTAAATCGTTTTTTGCTGCTTTTAGCTTTAACTCACCAAGTTTATGATTTAAAATGAAAAAGCAAGTGCTAATTAATTTTGGTACAGCGAAAGAAACCAGTTACAAGGGTTTTTTTTTGTTCGAAGATGCACGGTGCGATCGCCCTACGGATGACCAATCAAATGGGTTTTTATAACGGTAAGAATCAATAATGGTCCTATTAATTACTACAAATGATCGGAGTTTGTTAGAAATTGTAAACATCCAGTGATGTTGGTTGGAAGAGGTCTCTTTTAGAGATACATAAATCTTCATTTTTTTTTTGTACAATAAAGAACATAATTTTCTGCCTTAATAATGTATGGGCATTGATATAAAAGTAATGTTTCAAAAAAGTAAATTAGGCAAAAATTTGCTATATTAGAATACGTAACCTTATTTATTTTCTAATTGATTTATTATTTTTTATGATTAATAAAAAATAATGATATCATTTAATTGCGTTATGGTTCATTACTTACTGACTCAACACTGACTGATTCGGCCCATCTAACAAAGAGGGGGTGAACGAAAAAAAAGCAAAGGGTCACAAGATGCAATATTGTTTTCCGTTTTCTCTCGCTAACGTGTGAACTATTGCAAAATGTAAAATACATTTTTATTATTCAAATATTTTATAATTATTTATTTATTTCATAATAAATTGTTTATTGTACACAAAAATGACAAAAAAGAGAACACAAACAACATACATATGAGTACAAAAAGGTTTGGATTATCTTTTGCGAAATCTCTTCCAGCCAACCTACAGTAGGAAAATTATCGAAAATAAAAAACAGCCGCGGTGTGTACACTAAATCCAACAAAACAATTACCTATGCTACAAAAAATAATACCTATACAAAAAACAAAACAACAAAAACTTAAATACTAATGAAATTGCTAAATGAATAACACTCAATTCAACATTAAAATGTCGACGAGAGATAAAATTCCTTCACTCTCTCAAATAACGGGAGAGTCTGTAAGTATATTCCGTATGTGAGGAGAAAGCGAGTTCCACAATCTGACGGCATGGACAGTAAGGGACTGCTTAAAGAATTGCGTTTATCAGCGTACGAAGGTGTGATCTACAAATAGTGTCAGAAGAACGAGCAAACTCAAAACTCAAAAATGGGAAGATGCAATTGGACAGTGAAAAATTAAAGATATGAGTTATAACTCGCAAATCTCTCAATAATCAATAATTGCAAAACTAAGAACGTATAAGGTAAGTCATCCTGGAACGAACTCTGTCACTGCAAACGGTGGACGAAATAGCTAAAACAGACTTTTTAACGTCATCCTGGAACTAACTCTGTCATGGCGGCTAAGTGAAATGTTGATTAACAGCATTGACGTCAATATCACTTACACAACAATAACCTGACGAACCTGCCTATGCCAACGGTCTGTAAAAAGGCGATTTTCCTGTTAACGAATCGTGGAAATAACGTCTCTTTGCATCCTTACACATTTTTTTAATCTGATCATTACTAATTGAATTTTTGAAGTGAATAACTCTGCCACTGGATTCTATATTCGACTAGGTATAATATTTCCTGATAGTATTATACATTTACGGATTAATGGTTCTTCGATCGAATGGCAGATTCTCTATTGGAACGGCACGGCGACGGAGGTGCCGCTATGTCGCTGACGGCAACAAAACGGCTACCGGGGCGAGGTAAAACTGTATGATTTATACATCAAGTTTTCCTCCTGGCAACCGGGCCGTGGAAAAACAGCCAATGGCTTGGTCTGGACAGAGGAAAACCTGTCAATGACTTGGAATCAGACACCGAAATCGTTTCGAGAACACCTTTAGGAAGTCTGTCATCGTATTTACATCTGTCATCAACTTATTCATTTCAGCAATATCGTTAATACTTGTTGCGTGAAACGAAAGGCTTCTGTTAACGCCACCCTCTTAACAGAACTCTAGCGTGAGCTTAAGCGACCTTCCGAGTCAAGTCGGTCATGAATGTAGTAAATTAATTGCCTCCTCTTATAAAACTACAATAAAGTTAAAAAACACATTGGACTAGATAACAAGGGAAGAACAGCATAACCAGACTAAATCGACACTGTTCAACCTCGAGGTACGTTGTTTGAAGTCGTCCAAATTCTCTAGCCAATATAGTGTGGCTAGTGAACACGACTCACACGACGCGATGCTTTGAGTCGTAGCGTGTAAACGCTGGAAGCTCCAGAACTTCCCTCGCCACCGCGCCGCGCGCCGCTTTGGAATGTATGCAAATAGCCACGGTGTTTAAATAACCTCATATCCAAATGTATTGTGTGAGACTATTAAGCAAAATACCAAGGTTCTTGTTACAAATAAAATACCTGTGCCGTAATATCTTCCTGAATCATTTTCAAGGCTTGTTTCATAATTTCACAGCTGACCTCTAATACTTTTTATTTTTCCGTATAATGTTTTAAATCGTTTTTTGCTGCTTTTAGCTTTAACTCACCAAGTTTATGATTTAAAATGAAAAAGCAAGTGCTAATTAATTTTGGTACAGCGAAAGAAACCAGTTACAAGGGTTTTTTTTGTTCGAAGATGCACGGTGCGATCGCCCTACGGATGACCAATCAAATGGGTTTTTATAACGGTAAGAATCAATAATGGTCCTATTAATTACTACAAATGATCGGAGTTTGTTAGAAATTGTAAACATCCAGTGATGTTGGTTGGAAGAGGTCTCTTTTAGAGATACATAAATCTTCATTTTTTTTTTGTACAATAAAGAACATAATTTTCTGCCTTAATAATGTATGGGCATTGATATAAAAGTAATGTTTCAAAAAAGTAAATTAGGCAAAAATTTGCTATATTAGAATACGTAACCTTATTTATTTTCTAATTGATTTATTATTTTTTATGATTAATAAAAAATAATGATATCATTTAATTGCGTTATGGTTCATTACTTACTGACTCAACACTGACTGATTCGGCCCATCTAACAAAGAGGGGGTGAACGAAAAAAAAGCAAAGGGTCACAAGATGCAATATTGTTTTCCGTTTTCTCTCGCTAACGTGTGAACTATTGCAAAATGTAAAATACATTTTTATTATTCAAATATTTTATAATTATTTATTTATTTCATAATAAATTGTTTATTGTACACAAAAATGACAAAAAAGAGAACACAAACAACATACATATGAGTACAAAAAGGTTTGGATTATCTTTTGCGAAATCTCTTCCAGCCAACCTACAGTAGGAAAATTATCGAAAATAAAAAACAGCCGCGGTGTGTACACTAAATCCAACAAAACAATTACCTATGCTACAAAAAATAATACCTATACAAAAAACAAAACAACAAAAACTTAAATACTAATGAAATTGCTAAATGAATAACACTCAATTCAACATTAAAATGTCGACGAGAGATAAAATTCCTTCACTCTCTCAAATAACGGGAGAGTCTGTAAGTATATTCCGTATGTGAGGAGAAAGCGAGTTCCACAATCTGACGGCATGGACAGTAAGGGACTGCTTAAAGAATTGCGTTTATCAGCGTACGAAGGTGTGATCTACAAATAGTGTCAGAAGAACGAGCAAACTCAAAACTCAAAAATGGGAAGATGCAATTGGACAGTGAAAAATTAAAGATATGAGTTATAACTCGCAAATCTCTCAATAATCAATAATTGCAAAACTAAGAACGTATAAGGTAAGTCATCCTGGAACGAACTCTGTCACTGCAAACGGTGGACGAAATAGCTAAAACAGACTTTTTAACGTCATCCTGGAACTAACTCTGTCATGGCGGCTAAGTGAAATGTTGATTAACAGCATTGACGTCAATATCACTTACACAACAATCACCTGACGGACCTGCCTATGCCAACGGTCTGTAAAAAGGCGATTTTCCTGTTAACGAATCGTGGAAATAACGTCTCTTTGCATCCTTACACATTTTTTTAATCTGATCATTACTAATTGAATTTTTGAAGTGAATAACTCTGCCACTGGATTAGAAAGTCTAATAAATTACCATGTTTACGTATAAATTATATTTGTGACGGAGGATTATAAACATGTTCCGAAATGCATCTAGACACAGTTCATCTTCTGGAAAAATATTTATTGTTAATATCCTATTAACGTGTTTGGTACTCAATCACGGTTATCTTCACGTAACAGAGTACATAAATGTACGTATGCATTTACGCATAATTCAGATATTATTTATTATAACTCCTCTCAACTCAACAACAATAACATAAACAAAAAGTTAACCTAAATTAAAGAACGAACTCCATAAATTAATTCATAAACCAACTGCTTCTGGTGGCCGTGGACTCATTAGTCTAAAAACTGGAGTTCTAATTGAAAATTAAACTTTGTTACGGAACAAAACTTTCTGTGAAAGCATGCAGAGTATTGTTTCCACTAATAAATATAGTTGCCTGTGTAATTATGATGGCTGTGGCAGCCTGGGGCGTTTTTTGCAAGGGATATTATTAGTTTAGTAGGACATTGCTTAGGAGCTGTTCCTTGTACGGGATCCCTTTGTATGCTCGATCAAGAAAGTGGTCTATCAACATTGACAAAATTACTTATATATAGGTACGTAAGTCGCTGGGATTACTTTATCACTAGTAACTCAACCCAATACATGAATAGCATGAACATGACAGCAACAGATACCTATGAAAAGTTGTATATATGTCTATAACATATTTCTTTGGAATTGTCACTAAATACATTTAGTATCTATTAATGGTAAGTTGGTGTTTATTTTTTTTCTAATATAAGTACATATAGCTAAAACTAAATGAATATAAAAACGTTTCTGAGTAGATAAACAGCTAGTCGCGTCAAAATGTCTCACACGTTTTGTTGCAACCGGATGTACTTCTAATTTATCTTTTAGGCTTAAATATCACAAATTGTATCGCTTTAACCATGTGTTTAAAAATGGAACAACCCTCCAATACGTTATTAATAAAAATCTGTCCAAATTGGCTGATTGGCTGAATGAAATAGTACATTGTAACCCTAGGGGTGAAAGTGATTTATTTAGTCCCTAGACGGGGTTTGGCGCCCGAGCATAGGGAGGGCGCCAATAGTTTGAGGGACTAAATAAGTCTTTAACCCGAGGTAATCACTGTACTTTTCATTACAAATACAAGGAAAGTAAAAATAAAAACATAAATTAGCAAATGAACAAATACGAGTATGAGAATTTAATTTAATACGTAAATCAGCTTCTGACTTAGCCTCTTCTCTTTTCAAATCAGCAAGGCCTATTGTGGATTTTTCATCGCATGGCATGGTATAAATTTTGAGATTTATAAAAAAGTTATGAAAACCGATCTCCAATGATATCATCATCATGGCATAATTTCAATGATCCCATCATGATTTATAAATTATAATGAACGAATGATCAAAAATTTTACCGAAAATCTTATTTTTCCGTTTTGCACTTTGATTTCATAATAATATCATTTGAAAACCATGAGATCGGCAATAGGCCTGCAGGAGTTAAATCTATATCTGAATCAGATGAACTCATTCCGCCTTATTACAAAACATGGTCTACACATAGTCCTTTTCGGTGGGAAATGCATTACGCATACTTGGAAAGGCGCGGGGTTATGTCGAACTCTCTGCGGCCCCTGGGGGCAGAGTGCCAGCCAGGAACCGCGATCTACCCACTAAAACCCACCGATACCCCTGACACACGCCTTGGCGCGAGCACGTCCATTATCGCCGTGTCCTCCTCATCAGAAGAGGACACGCCTAGGAGGGCCGCGTCGCTGCCGGACAAGGTCATGGGAACTCGAATGAACACATCCACGACCTCGTCGCGTCGGCGTCTGCTCGCCTATGGCGAGCCCCTCTCACGTCTACACATAATCCTAGTTTAAACCAGGACTAAGTTGACGCTGTCTTTATCTATATGTAGGTATATTTAGGTATATGTAGAGTGTCGGTGGCGCAGTGGACTCGGCACTTGCCTTCCAATCGGGGGGTCGGGGTTCGAGACCCGCCATGTACCAATGTGTTTTTCGTTTCGAATTTCATATGTGCATTTGTCTGACGCTCCTACGGTGAAGGAAAACATCGTGAGGCAACCTGCATACATCTGCGAAGAAATTCAATGGTGTATGTGAAGTCGACCAATCCGCACTGGGCCAGCGTGGTTGACTAAGGCCTAATCACCCTAATATAGGGTAGGCTCGAGCCCCTCGGTGGGGACGTATATGGGCTTTGATGATGATGATGAGGTATATTAATACAAGTGAAAGCGCACTAGGTCTAAACCAAGACCAAGCTTTGAAATAAAACCGTCCGTGTTAATACAATTATCTCTGCTATACGGAAGTATAAACAAAACTTTACAACTCGAAAAACAATTCATGAAGATCTGAGTGTCGCTTTCCCGCCTATTTTGTTTTCTTTTCCGTGGCCGGCCATTTATTCAGATATTATTTTTCATTTTCATCATTGAAAAAATATATTTTTTCTGCCCAAATCTATGCTTTTTTAAAGAAATATTTGAAAGTAAATTATATTATAATAAAGTCATTTTAAAAAATATATTCTTTAATTAATACTAAATTTTATGTTCTTTTTGTTTTACATCGCGCTGTTATCGAGTGGATGTTTAGAAAGTTGGAACGCGTTTCAACAGAAATGTGAAAATAGAACTAGTTTTTATAATTTGACAGCTAACTATTCTCCCTACGACTGAAAAGTATTCTTTCAACCCGCTCCTCAGACAACTTTGGACCTAGTTTCCGAGTATGAGTACTAATGAAAAGTTTTTATTGTAGGTACATCATTAGCCTATTTTGGATGAGCAGATATACATTTCAGGCTAACAACCTGTTCTACAGTATTATAAAGTTGATAGAAAAAGTGACAGCAAACATTGATCATGCAGGATTTTCTTAACAATATGCCGTAATATGGGTAAAGTATAGGTGAGGGGATAATTTAAATAAATTAAATATAGTTTACTAGCTGTTGCCCGCGACTTCGTCCGTATGGAATTCGGTTAACCCCCTTGAGGGTAAAATTTTTACAAACTTTGAATGTCATATAAATTATTTATATCTAATCAACAGCCTAAAAAAGTTGTAAGCTTCTAGCTTTTAAAATCAGTAGTAGTATTATCATACTTCCATACAACTTTTCATCCCCCCTTTCAACCCCTAACGACCCTTTTTTCGCGTTAAAAAGTAGCCTATGTCCTTTCTCAGGCTTTAGACTATATGTGTACTAAATTTCATTTAAATCGGTTCAGTAGTTTTGGCGTGAAAGCGCGACAGACAGACAGACAGAGTTACTTTCGCATTTATAATATTATTATAACTATTATTATTATTATATTATTATAGTATAGACTAGTAAAGAAGTATAGATTAGAAAAAGTGCTTTAATTTTGAGTTGGAGCTCATACTCCACATTTTGAAAATGGACCTACCTACGATGCCATGCTACATTTTAAATCAATAGGTATATCGACGAACGTTTTTGTCGTGTAAAATAAGAAATACGTTTTTAAAAAGGTAGATGCCAGACAATAAAAAATAGTCTTCTTCCTTACTCGACTTCATGATCAAATATCTAAAAAAGTCTTGTCAATTTGCTCTCCTAACGTAAGAATATTTGCTGGAAGAGAATTATATTGTGTCATCTCTGAAAGTTAAATGCACTTTGATGTTGGTCGTGATTGGTTTGCTATAAAAACCCTTGTTAATGATGTATCGCCCAGTATACAAATATAGTAAATGTCTAAGTTTATTGAACTAAGGGGTCACTTGTATAATCTCTGAAAGTTAAATGTACTTTGATGTTGGTCTTGATTGGTTATTTTGCTATAAAAACCCTTGTTTATGATGTATCGCCCAGTACACAACTACAATACCTATAATAATATGGTGACTGTCTAAGTTTATTGAACTAAGGGGTCAGGGTCCTTCTTTAATAATTAGCCGAATTAGGTAAATCTTATCAATAGTCTTTATTTTCTATATTTATATTTATTCAATGGTAGAAATTCTTTTATTATGCATTTTTGGGATATTATGTAGGTAGGTAGGTATATTGCCAATATCCATTGGAATTTTAGCATTGAATTTGGGGAAACTGTTCAGGCAATATGTAGGTCAGGTGTGTCTAAATAATGCAATAAGTATTGCACTATTAGTTAAATAGATAACATAAATATTAAAGTTTCAAATACACTGATAATAAAAAAGTAAGGGCTTCAATCAAAGTTTTAAAAGATTGAAAAGTTTTTTCAAATAAAAAATTAAGACAATAGGTACCTACAACTACATTTTAAACTATTATTTCTTAAGTAAATGGAATTCAATTAGATAGGCTGCCGGAAATAATTCAGATTGCAAAAAAATATAGTTTGCTAAAACTCATTAGATAAAAATGTTGTACAGTCAGCAACACGCTGTGTGTACATTAAAATCTAGGACCTAGATTTCTCCAAAAGTTTGAGGTGACGTTAAAACAACCCTAACTTAAAATGCAACCGAATTTAGTTTTCTGATCATTTTTCTCTTTTGTTACTATTTAAAATTAATTTCTGATGTTGCTCTACTCTCCCAAAGGTGACCAACTAAGCCAATATTGTCTATTTAATTAAATAAAGACATAAAATTATTCAACGTTTGCAGCATCGTGACACCATCGCATTCCTGCTAATTTAGAAATTATAATTTAATTGGCACAAATTTCCATTGTAATCGTAAAAAGTGGGTGACAGACAGACCACGCCGGCCGACGAACCGGGCACCCATACAAGCGAAACTGACACATTCACATAAATGAAAAGACACACGGTACCAATTCACTGTATACACTCGACCTGTCCATACTGAGTACGGTAAAAGTCCCCATTATCGGTGGTATTGTTCGAATTCAAACAGTCCGATTAAATGTTCGTGTGCGCGATGTACGCGAAGTATTCCGAGGTCGCAGCGACCAACGTAGCCTCGCTACAAAGGCGCCGCTCAGACTGAACCGCTTGCATGAACCCCGCCCGCCCTCGCACCCTCGCCCTGTCACCGGCACACTTCGCCCAAATCCAGACGAGTTTTCATTTATGTTGTTATCATTGTAAAACTTTCCACCAAGTTAAACTAAGAATCTTCAGGTTTAATTAACTGGTCATGAAGAAGGTTAATTAAACAATTCGACAGATCGGACACTGTACAGTTGATTGGGGGAAAAGTTTTCCGATGAAGTAAAGGAAATCGAAAAGGGTAGTCAGAATGCTGTCTATTCAACATATTTTAAATACAACAAAAATATTGTTCAACGTACAATTAAATTCTCGTTTACAAATTATTTTTAAAAAGTAATTTAATTTTGCGAGTAATTTATTTTTTATGTAATACTTTATAAATATATATTTATGATTAGCTTCGCAGCATTTTATTTGGTGACTTTTATGAAAAGCTCTACAAATTTGTTTGTTTTGTATGTTCATTTCACAGTCGCTGTTAGAAAGGGTGCAGTGCAATTTTGCAGTTTTGTCACGCGACTCATTAATCTTTGTGGGCAGGCACGCGTTTCACGTTCTGTTTTTACAATTAACGGCCAATGTGAAAACGACTTTACGGATACACTAAAGTGTTACAATTTCGCTGCTTCAAGTAGAGTTAGTATTTTGAACATCAGCTAGACACTAAATTCACACATTTACGTTATTTCGGATATGTTTCTAAATTATTTTTAACAAAATATTTCAATCACTCTCTTAAAAAATATTTTACAAAAAATAAAAACCGACTTCAAAAACACTGAAAAGTTAAAAATAATATAAGAATAGGTACAGACAACATCATACTTCTATATTGAAGTCGGTGCCAAACGGTGACTTCAATACAGAAGTGTGATGTTGTCTGTACCTATTCTTATATTATTTTTTAATCCCATCATCAGATCCTGACTTTGGTGACCCTAGGAGTATACTCTATCGAATACAAAAAGAATTTTGAAAATCGGTCCACAATTGACGGAGTAATCGCGTACCATACACACAAAACACGTTGGAAACACCTTAAAATTTGTGGGTTTTCCTCGATTTTTATGGGATTCCGTCATCAGATTCTGACTTTGGTGACCATGGGACCACCCTTGGAGTATACTCTATCGAACACAAAAAGAATTTTGAAAATCGGTCCACAACTAGCGGCGTAGTCGCGTAACATACACACAATAAAAAAAAACATACGCATCGAATTGAGAACCTCCTCCTTTCTTGAAGTCGGTTAAAAAGAGCTAACTTTAAGGCAGTGCCCATTCTCTAAAGTGATTTATAAAATTTGACAATCATAATAATTTCTACGTGTTTTTCAATTACAAGTTGATTCTTGTTTAAATCAAAACATCACATTTATTATGTGGAATTTATTTTGGACCTCACAGGTAAAATTTTGAATTAGAAGTATTTATTTTCTTAGTTTTACACTAGCTGTTCAGCTTCGGAGTACGTGTTGAGCACTTGAGAGTACCTACTTAAAGATCGAAGGTCTTTGTTCCTATCGATTGGTTCAAAGTTTCAATTTTTCAAACGTTAATATCATTTGAGCGTTTAAATATTGAATAGGTATAAAATATTCTTATTACGACTGTGGCAGTTATAAGTTTCCGGCACAAATTATTTATCAATCTTAAATTGCATGTCAGTCACATCAAGCTAAAATTACCAATCACATTGGCAACGAAAATAAAGTATTATAACAATTAACCCCATTCACCAGTTTCAGTCACGAAGATTGCGTAACTTGCGAAAACACAAACAAAAGCTATTGAACCAGACCAAAGATGAAACTTGATTTCAATTGCAATCGAAATGGTGCTGCTGCAAAATGCTGTTCACATAAGCATATTTAGTTTTATATACATATCTATCAAAAAAACACCCATGTTATTCAAGTGGTCTTATGCAAAGGATTTATCTATCAAAGACCAGAACGGTGTTTAAAGGACTATGTCGAAAATCGCCCCATAATCAACAAAGATTTGATTTACGTCATAATTATATGCATATTTTATAACCCCTCGTTTACACCAAGAAACAAGTAAAATACTAGTTTCATACAATACTTGTAGAATACTTCTCAAAACATAATTATTTGTTTTATACATGTATTGCAACTGTCTCAAACATTCTTTCGTTCATACTGTGTTGCCAACAAGTCTCTAAACAAGTATAAACCACATCTGCGTTTACACTTAGATCTAAGACATATTCAAACTAGTCTGATACATTGACAGCGTTTACACTTACAAAAAGCAATCGTGTTTTTAACAAGTTTTGTTTATTTCACTGAAATTTATGTATCATACTAATTTAAAACATGTTTTAAACTCTATCCATGCTTGTTGGATAAAGTTTTAAACTTTTACCGGACGGACCGTATTATTTTACGGGGGAAAGAAAAGAAAAAAAAATAAAAAAAAAATACAAAAAATGCTGCACTAGTTGAGAGCAGCATTTTTAGATTTTTTTATTAAAATTTTTTTTTTTAATTAAAAACATTTTTTTTTATTCATTGTTTTTATTTTATTTATAATAATTGATGTGTCCTGAAGCGTCCCTAAAATTTTCCAGTAATAAAAAAATAACCTAAATAATAAATGAAGTAAAGTTCCTCAGCATCTTTACTTTCCATTGTGAATAGTCAATTGAGTAGAAAATATTAATGAAACTACCGGACTGGCGTGTCATTTTCTACAAGTTTATCTACAACAAGTATAAAACGTGACATCATAAACATGTAGACAACTAGTAGTTCAGAAACAATTTCATACAACAAGTTGTATACATGTTTTGTATTCAAAAAGTTTTATACATGTATACGAGTGTAAACAATAAACGAAAACATTGCATAAAACTTGTTAAATACATGTAATATACCTTGGTGTAAACACTCATAACAAACATATGTATTCGATGGACAAATCAAAAATATATAAAAGTACTTTTAGAAACAAAACCAAATGAAGTAAAATATAGGAATGGTTATTGTTACCTTTGCTGGACTGAATAGAATTGAGTCGATTTTATGTAGGTATGGACATTTATTTATTTATATAAATCAAGTTTTTCATAACTTACAACGTAAATTAAATTAAAACATACGTCAATTGACTACTCACGCACTATCGCTTGTTAGTTCGTCGTGTTTTTGACTTGCTTTATAATTTCGCAATTTCTTGTTCTTTACTACGTGGCTATAATATCGTTGTTTGATTGATTGCAATAATTATTATTTTCATAATTGTATAGGTATATACTATGTGTATTGCTCTAACGAATTAAAGTGTTACTTCAACTAACCTCAAAATCTGATTCATTTTGATATGTAAATCGATTTCGAAGCTTGTCCGTGATAATTGATGTGGACGCACAGTATTTACTAATGTCTAATTATACAAAAATAACTTTTTCACTGCTGTTGGTATTGGGGCGAACAATGTATGGACGCAGAACAATGTCCTTTAGCATAAGGCTGGTGACCGAAAGCCTTCAAATTTACGCTTCTCTTCTGCTAATTAAAGTTAAACAAATCTATCCTAATATTATCACAGATACCGAACGAATAAAGTTGATATCCTGAATTCACTGTTTCATTGATTTAATAAAAGACGTGTTCAATTAAAATGAGATCAATATATATGATTCTATTCCCGTTTTATTTTCTAATTCTTATTAAACATGGGGAAATAATTTATCGTTCGATTGGCTGTCTGAGGTTGTTGCTAGAGAGAACATCGAATTCGTCAGCAATAAGTTTTCGTAAATAAGTTCAACTGTGAAAGCACCAATAACCAATTAAATTGTTATTAATAGTTGACAAAGTATGACGTAATCGTTTTCTGACACCACTCAACTCTTCCAGCTCCACTGATAATGATTAGTAATCATCATACCAACTATAAAACGCTCACTGCTGGGAGTAGGAGAACCCACGATAGGAGGAATTCAGTCATCTCCCACCACGTTGGTCCAATGCGGGTTCATAACTGATGGGGAGTGACAATCTCGCCTGTGTTCGGCAGGATGTACCCACAAAATAGTAATAGAAGGGAATGACGTGCCTTCTTAAGTGTTCTCCAACTACAGAAGGGTTGGCGAATCGGACCGATCTCGACTGGGACATAATGACCCTGACCCAGTCAACCGTCTGGGGATCTTAGGCGAAGCCGCTGATTCTTAATACTACCTACTGGGCCTGTCTCAGAAGTTCGTTTGGTGAATTGAGCTTTCCTAAAACTGAACGTGGGTAGCGAGGTTCCGGAGTATTGGGACACTACGAGTCCAACGGCACCGGACTGTAGTCATCTGTGGCTGATATAGCTACAGTTGACTGGAGTCCAAGCGGCGTAGTACGAAGGAATGCTTCCGAGTCAGTTTAGAAGAAAACTATTTTTGCACTAGATACACTGTACCCACAAAATGGAGTCTTCAGTAGGCTTACTCAGCCCAGATCGTTAAGAATACGCGCAAATTGCAAAAATTATTGATATCGCGGGCTCATACAAAAAGTTTATAAAAGGAAGTGGAGCGCACAAACTGGCGGGAACAAACTTTTATGCCGGGACGAACGCGAACGTTACTTATCTCCCGCCGCGGAGCTGACAGCTGCAGATGAAAAATTGAAATTGTGTGAGATAAAACTACCTAACTGCTGCAGCGGCCAAACAATGTGACGACAACATCGCCATATTATACTTTTTGAACGCCACGCTCGGGCGCGCTGAATTAATGTTGCTCTTTTATTGTGGCTTTTATAACATCGCCGGGAAGCTATAGACGTTGCATGTTTGATTTGATTTATTCATGTATCTTTTAAACCGCGAAATTGAATCTGTTCCGTGGCTTTAAATGTAGTTTGCAAGTTTGTTTTAAATGGTGCATCACAGAAGTAACTTTGTACACTTTTTGCTTCTTGCCTGAGAGATTTGTTTTAATAAAAATAATTGAAAATAATTTCCTAATGATTTACTCATGTGTCTTTCCCATGGTGGAAGGTTAAAGGTGAAAAATTACAGTATTCACTTGCTGCGATCCACACTACTCTACTACTACTCCTCTAGCTTCCTCAACTTTTTATCATACTAATACTTTACTGAATCAGAGGGTTCAAATAGAAAGAATGCTTTCATACACGCTTATCGGTTAAGCTGGCCTTTTTACAAGCTTTTATTTACTTTCACCTGTCCGGTGTCTGTAATGAAATCTTGCAAGTTTAATTTGACACACTTCCCGGTCGACGATTGAGCTGAAATTTTGAATGCATATGTATATCGCGTGACAATGCAATATTATGATGATACAGAGCTGATCTAATGCTGGATCTGGAAGGTGGTGGTGGTGGTGGTGGAACTCCGCAATAAAATGACACAACTCCATCGAGTTTGGGTTCGTTTGATTTGTATTTACGAGTACCTACTAAAAGCTTGTATTTAAAAAGTTTTATTTAAATAATTTTACTTTTTACGTCTCCAATTTGTCCAACATGACCTGTCAATTCACCTAGTCTTGTAACACCGTTTTTTCTTAAAATTTCATAAAACACTAATTTTGCAAAAACACTTTATTTTCACTGTAGTTTTAACACAAATTTCACAACTAAAATCGTAATTACAATAACTTTGTCAATGAATTTCACAATGTCAATGTCAAGTTTCAAGTCAACATACGGATCTTTCGAAATTCTATAATATACAATAAGTATTTCCAGCCAAAGTTATAAGTTTGGTTGGAAAACAAAACGTAATGTAAATTAACCATAAACAAACTGTGAATGCTTTCCAAATTCTATTCGACGAAACCATAATTATATGATCTGTAGCTTTAAGTGTACTTTATTATGATATGTCTCAAAAAATGATTAAAACAAACGGTCTAAATGTCAAATTCCGAATTTTGAGAAAATCAACCCACCTAAAGGGGAGCACGGGATTTTGGGCGAAAAAAAACTATCTTTGTAAATAAGGCCAGGATAAACGCGAGATTTATTTTGTTTATGCCAAAATCTAATAATGACCAAAGATAATTGCAAATGTCAATGACGTGACGTGAAACGACGTTGACGTTGACACTTGACATTGACATTGTGAAATTCATTGACAAAGTTGTTGTAATTACGATTTTAGTTGTGAAATTTGTGTTAAAACTACAGTGAAAACAAAGTGTTTTTGCAAAATTAGTGTTTTATGAAATTTTAAGAAAAAACGGTGTTACAGTCTATCCCTTACCAACTTGCCCAACATTTTCATAAATTTCTTTCCCCAGATTTCTTTAGCCCATCCTTTCAATACAACCAAACAATCTAAGCATTCCTGTTTCAATCTTTGTTACTACATCTTCTTTCACTCGTACTTCTTTAACACACCGTTTTGCAATGTATAGGAATTAGAGTATTGCACTTGAAGATCCTATACCAACTCCGTTAATCCAACTTCCATCCTTATTATATTCTCAGTTAATATATTTAAAAAAGAAACTTTCAAGGGCTCCACAAATATGTCAACGCTTTCCCGAATTGCTTGAACTTATGACCTAGCGCGAGCGTAGCGAATGACGTACAGAGTAAAGATCAACAGCTCGGCACATTTCAGTCGATATGTAAATATGATCTTTCCGTTTCCTGTATCAATTCAGTGCGGCCAATAGAAGCGGAACGCTGGGTGGCGCGCGACTTCACACCATAATAGCGCGAGCCGTCCAAACGTCAGACGCGACCCTTCTCTATTTATGGAGCGAGTCTAGTCGAGGACGCCACGTGAAAACTCCCGCGTAAATCAAAGTCATAAATTCTCCTATCGTGAATGAACATTTCTCTTTGGGACGTCTACACCGGGTGAATGGATAACGCCGACCCGCCCTCACAGGATCACCTCTACCGAGTCATTTGCTTTTGTTCGTTGGGCAATTAATAACAGGCGAAGGGGCGTTTTCGAACCGCAGGCGCCATTCGCATATCAGTAATGATCTAACGTCGCTCCGCTCCTCAACTATCGATCATATTCACTTAATGAACGGCACATATGAAATGGCCCGAATATGTCAGCGGTATTCACGCGATTCCCCCCCACGTGGCTTATTAATTTCAAGTGGTTTTCAATTTGGACGGAAATTATTAATATACGGCTCGCATTCAATAGTTGTGAAGGAACTTCGTAGCTCGGCAATCCGTCCGCGGACGTAATGTCCCAACGTCAGTGTTAATATTACAACGAAAACTATATCATGTTTCTATGATAAAAGCGAATTCGTAAAATAACAGGCTTTAAACTTCCAAACTTAGTAAAACGGTTTAGAACGTTTTATTTCCTCGAATCAGCAAAGTACTTTATAAATGAAAGGACCTTTGTAGCATTTTTTTTATGTTATAGTAGTAGTAATGAATTTAGAAAGCTTCTATATACTCGTATATAAAAGGAGAAGTTCCCACTGACATTATAGACGCACGCACAGCTGTAACCGCTAACGGTAGAAACGTGAAATTTGAACAGTTCTTTTAATTCAAAATGCAGACGCATACTAAGAAGGGATTTTAAAAAAAATTAACCCTGAAGGGATGAAATAGGGGTTGCAAATTTTGTATGGAAAAATCTTTAAATTAGCAACGATTTTGATAAAACTTGAGATTAATGCTCTTAAAAATATTTCATTGAATAGGTAGGTACGTGTTTCATGGTTTATTGGAATTTATCCCCATAGGGTGCATAATAGGGGTTGAAAGTTTATATGGAAAATATTTAAAATTTGCTCCAATTTCTATGAAATTTATTATCCGTGCTCCTAAATATAAATAACAGTCTTCTATTTAATAGGCTACAAAATTATTTTTTCTTCAAACCTAAAAAGGCAAAATAAGACTGCTAAAATATATGCAAACTAAATGAAAACTGAAACTTCAGTAACTGTCTATTATAAAACTATCATAATCCGAATACTCATTCCAAGTTACTAACAACTTAATTTGATACAATTGTTATTTTCAAGGAACTGAAACTTATATCACTTTATGTGTTACTTTAACGCGGTGCTAAAAAGAAACCACGTCCAAAGATGATATAAGCTAATTGACTTAGACGACAAGTTATTAATAGTTGCGTGTTTAGTGCCACAATGATTCGTGACAATGCGTCGTTAACTTTTTGTAACGCTATTTCAATAAAAATTATATCTAATGTAAACCGACAATTCCTTTTGTCACTTCTAGTTATCCGTAAACTGTTTTAAGTAGGCAACTGATAAACAGCAGGGCATTTGTATTAATATTTACTATAACGGACGGATATAATTTAAAAACGAAAACGTATATATAATAAAAATAAAGTTAAGTATATAAATTATGTGTGCTGTGTAATTAACCCGACTATATTCTATTAACTTTTGGTGTAACTTATTAACCAGACTACATTCTATGTTTTAATGTGATTCTGTTATCTCGTTTTTCTGTAGTACAACACAGATTTTCCATTCCAAGGAATTCTTTTAAACCGATGATATCATTAACTGTTAACTCAATGATAAATTAGCCTCAGAATGCCTAATCATTATTATTTTACTCTATAACAACAAAATACTTGTTGTTCATGAGATGGACCAAAGTTTGTAATAAACATAATGAGATTAAGTACAAAAATCTTGAGGTTAGACAAGTCATGTTCGTGCACGGTAATATTCAAAAACTTTTGTCCATTATGTGCTACGAAGAACATTCATTGTAAAAATATCATATATGGCTTAATCCATTCAAATTTACTCGCGGGCAAACGCATCTCCATTCATGAAGCCGACTCAAAATGCTGATGCTCTAAATATTTACAATATAAACATTTTAATGTCAGTGTCATTTTTCAATTGATTAATCTATCATCAATATTAAAAAAGCTTCTGCCACCTTCGTCCTATTCTAACGTGAACTTAAATCCTTTCTTACCTCGTAATCAACAGTTAATCATAAAATAGCAGCAGTCATAAAAGCTTTCATGTCAGCATTTTGTTATTTAAGCGAGTGGCAAAAGCATAAAACGTCGCGTGGACATTCTGTAAAGAGTTAGAATCGCTAATTATTTTCTAGCGTGCTCTGTTTCATTTGAACACGTTTTTGTTTCGGAAAATTTCAACTGCGAAATGTTTCTTTAGAATAGGACGCTTTCGCTTTCAACTGTGCGCGTGGTCGATTTATTAAAATAACTATCTTTAATATCGCTAATCGCTTTTAATATCGATATCAAAATTAATGGTAAAAAATATCCGCGCAGTGATGGATTAAGAATAAAAATATGTCACCGCTTCCTTCATCCTGTGCAATGTCAATAAGCAATGCAAGCACCGCTGCTTGGCGATGGAGGCAGAAAAAGGGTAAGATAGAGTTACCCATGCAGAGAACGCTGGTACAGAGTCTACCTCTGGTATTATCAGTCCTGGATTTGTCAATAGGCCGTATAGGCCGTATAGAAAAGCATATGGGGCGGCGGAAATAAAGTAGCCTACACTTATGCAAAACATAAATTCGGCACTGGGTATTATGATATAATACTAAGAAATTTTAATACAAACTGTCGCTTGTGCCATCGTTTGATTTGACAAACTCACATAAAATACTATAATTGATATTGTATTTATTATTTACATAAGGCATCAATGATTACAACTTACACAGCAATAGTTAAGCCGCACCAAGGGCACTTGTCGGATATTCCCGTAAACAACGAGACGGATCCTATCTATATACTGTCCTGTCTGTTTAGCATTTCTATCTGATCCGATTCTTTCGACGTGTTCCAAGTTTATGTCAATGTGCTTCTTCGAAAAGCTTCAGGGAGTTCAACTAATACTGCTACTACAGATCTCGAAACTCATCAGGATTCAGTCTTGATTCGAAGTTCTGAAATGAAATTTATTCTATCATCGTCAGTTTACTTTAGGAAGCTTTATGTCAATGAGAATATCTAGGGCTATTCATTAATGTATGATTCAGTTCAGATTATTCCGCTTTTACTATAACCGTTGCATGTTACATTTTTTTAAAACTTATATTAAAACATGAAGGGATAATACGGTAGATCAGACATCGATTTCGTTATAAGTTCCTCAAACTAAAAATGACTCATAAATTAAACGTTTGAAGTCTTAAGGTATCTATAAAGTTCCAAGTAATATTTCTGCAGCTTCCGCCTCCAAGTTTTGATGGCTATCTACTTCCATCTTGCTCAATGGCATTTTATAATATTCTAAAGCCTTCCACGAAATGATACGGTGCGACATTAACGCAGAACGAGCAAAAGTTGCCCAAAGTGGGGAATAAAGTCTCATAACAAGCAACGTAACACAAATTTTTCACCGCGGATTTCTTTCTGCCAGCGTCACATTAGGCCACCGAAACAGCGGATAAGTTCTGTATTGTTGTTTACGGCAAACTTGGAACTAAGGAAGGGCGATTCAGCTCATAAATTCCTGCGTAATAACAGTTCACAGTCTCCCCAGACACTTGTAGCAAAGACTTAAGGCCGGTCCCCTGAACAATGGCGGTATAATAGCGTCCTAACTATTTTAACTTTATATCGTATGTGCCCCGTGCTCAATAGTTTACGCTATTTATTACTGCATATATACTAAATACTAAAGTAGAGTTAGAGGTCAAAGCACAATCCTACAACCAGCGGTTGTAGGCATTGCGACACAAAAGAAAATACCATGCTGCCACTCAAGAATAAAAGTAAATTTCGTTATGTATCTAGGTAAGGACAATATAAGGACTTGAAGGTGTTTCGGATATGCGATCCTGCACCATTCAATCCACCAAAACAGGTCGTAAATCGACCGATATCGCAGCTTTTCAAACGCAAATAGCAATTACATTGTTATCACTTGAAAGAGCCCTTTGTTAGTTCGTCGAGATTTATTTATAATTACAACTAGCAGCTATCCCGTAGTCTCAGTTCATTTTATGGGTCATTAAACACCGCTGAGGACTTGGATCAAATAATTTACGAGCGCTTCCCTTTTCAGGGTTCCTTCAAAAGATGTTCGGGATATAAATTGCACTTCGAATAGATTGTACCTATAGTATTGACATGTAACTGAAGCTCGCCAATTAATTTTCCTTATACTATTATATGATATATTATATTATATAATAATACACTATATACTCAAGCTAAAAAATATGTATTTAATATAGACCTTTACAGGCATTTATCGACGTCAAACAAACATCTAATCGACCAAAAAATTTAATTATAATACCCCAACCATAATTAAGTTGTATGCAAATACAAGTAATTATTGATTTGACACTTCACTACAAAACTATGAAATTATAAATTCCTTATTGTATATAAACAAATTTAACAATTACAATGGAAATCACATGTACAAGAGCGGGCTTATTTCTGCAAGAAATCTCTGCCAGCAAGTTGTGAAGAGATGGTAGCAACGTGTGAAAGTACAAGAAAAAATTACAAAAAAAATTACACATAACAAATGAACCTAACATTAACACATAACACACGACATGGGATGGGTCTGCAGTCCTCTGAAGATGCTCGTCGGCGACTCAACAAACAGATCTCGAAGTCTCTGACTCGCGACATACGCCGATTTAATACAGAACGTATTAAGGAAGCCATCGAGCGAAACAAGGGCTCCAAAGTGTTCGCAAGAGATCTGTCACTCGGTCAGAGTCTGCTGACGAAGCTGAAGACAGAGGACGGCAGAGTCGTCACGTCTCGACCTGAGCTTATGGCTGAGATTGAACGCTTTTATGGACAGCTTTACACAACATCTCAGGCACCTGTCATTCAGGCTACAGACCCTAGAGCCAAATTGATCCGGCATTACACCGAAGACATCCCGGACGTCAGCCTGTACGAGATTAGTGTGGCTCTCAAACAGCTAAAAAACAACAAGGCACCGGGTGATGATGGAGTTACAGCTGAGCTTTTGAAAGCGGGTGGACTACCAGTCCGAAAAGCGCTGCAGAGGCTATTTAACTCCATCATACTCGAGGGCATTACGCCTAAAGCATGGCACGGGGGTGTGGTGGCACTTTTCTTCAAAAAGGGCGACAGGGCCCAGTTGAAGAACTACAGACCCATCACGCTCCTGAGTCATGTATACAAGCTGTTCTCGAGAGTCATCAAGAATCGTCTCGCGCGCAGGTTTGACGACTTCCAGCCTCCCGAACAAGCCGGATTCCGTAAAGGCTATAGTACCATAGACCACATTCATACGCTGCGGCAGGTTATACAGAAGACCGAGGAGTATAATCTGCCACTATGCTTGGCGTTTGTGGACTATGAGAAAGCCTTCGATTCTGTCGAGACCTGGGCCGTGCTTAGGTCACTCCAGAGGTGCCAAATAGACTACCGGTACATCCAAGTATTGAAGTCATTGTACGGAAACGCCACTATGTCAGTCCGCCTTCAGGACCAGAACTCGAAACCAATACGACTTCAGCGAGGAGTGAGACAAGGTGACGTTATATCGCCGAAGCTGTTCACAGCTGCGCTGGAGGATGTATTTAAGCTTTTGGACTGGAGAGGACTCGGCATCAACATAAACGGCGAGTACATGACTCACCTTCGTTTTGCCGATGATATCGTGGTCATGGCTGAGACCGTGGAAGATCTAGGCACAATGCTCGAAGACCTCTGTAGAGTTTCCCAACAAGTGGGTCTTAAAATGAACATGGACAAGACCAAAATTATGGTGAATTCCCATGTAGTACCCACTCCTGTGAAGGTTGGCGGCTCTACACTGGAAGTTGTTGACGAATATGTTTACCTGGGACAAATAGTCCAGCTCGGTAAGTGCAACTTCCAGAAAGAGGTAAATCGACGAATCCAACTCGGCTGGGCAGCGTTCGGGAAGCTACGCAGCATATTCTCGGCCAATCTACCGCAGTGTCTTAAGACGAAAGTCTTCAATTCGTGCGTGTTGCCAGTGATGACGTACGGAACTGAGACGTGGCCGTTTACAATGAGTCTCATCAGAAGGCTCAATGTCACTCAAAGGGCAATGGAGAGGGCTATGCTCGGGGTTTCTCTACGCGATCGCATCAGAAATGAAGAGATCCGTAGAAGAACTAGAGTCGCCGACATAGCCCAAAGAATTGCAAACCTTAAGTGGCAGTGGGCAGGACACATAGCTCGCAGGACTGACGGCCGTTGGGGCGGAAAGGTCCTCGAGTGGCGGCCGCGTACCGGGAGACGCAGCGTTGGTAGGCCTCCCACAAGGTGGACCGACGATCTGGTAAAGGTTGCGGGAAGCCGCTGGATGCGGGAGGCGCAGGACCGATCGGTTTGGAGATCCCTGGGGGAGGCCTATGTCCAGCAGTGGGCATCTCTTGGCTGAAATGATGATGATGATGATGATGACACGACATAATAAATATTTATTAAAGACACTCGTATAATATACACATGGACATAGATAAAACATAAGCTTTGAGGTTTGGTAATAACAGGATGCTGTTTTAATTTGTTTTTTGAAGCTGTCAATAGTGCGGCTTTCACGTATATTTAAGGTTGTTGATTAACAAAAAAAAAATGTTTTAAGCGTATTAAAGCGTAGTAGGCATATAAGGAATAAAAATACAAAGAATAGTCATAAAACATTTTTCTTGTTAATCAACAACCTTAAATATTATTTCGGTATTCCGTTACACCCGGTATAGTCCGGTACCTATATTTACTGGTATATAGTCCGTTTCATAGTTGGGCAGCATGGACGGTAAAGGATTCAAGAAAATTTTAGTGTTAGAGAGAGAAACAACAAGTGTGTGTGTAACGCATGAACGTTTCCGCACGGGAACTTGGAGGGATGTGCTATTGATTTTTAAAATAATTCCAAATCATAGTGTGCATTTTCGAAAATACCACGCAGGTAAAAAAGGCCCACATAGCTGTTTGGGGATAAAGGAACATCTGCCTGCTATTACTATTATTACATTTAGTCCTAAGGAAGCAGTAACAGTAGCATGCAATATATACAGTAACTTCCGAAACAGTTTGTAAAAATTTTTCATTAGCCTCATCAATTTTTTGTTACTGTTCGGTGAAGTAAGGTTTTTGGTGGAGCGTCGGTGGTGCTGTGGACTCAGCACTGGCCTTCTAAACAGGAGGTCCGAGGTTTGAGACTGCTATGTACCAATGTAAAGGAAAACATCGTCAGGCAACCAGTGCACCTGCAAAAAAATTCAAAGGTGTATGTGAAGTCGACCAATCCGCACTGGGCCAGCGTGGTTGACTAAAGCCCAAACACCCTAACTTAGGGTAGGCTCGAGCCCCTCGGTGGGTACGAATGACGAACGACGCTGATGATGATGAAATTTTTGTCGTGAAATGTCAAATCAATAATTCATTAATAACAATATTTCATTATATTATCTATACTTACTATAGACGCTTACGCTGACTATATTTAGAAAAAAAATTTACCAACTTTTGGCAGACAAGCTATACTATAGTATTAGTGAATATTTAAATGATTATTTTTAGAATTTAGATCATTACTCAGTATTTTATAATTGACATAATCTATTTGTTTCGAGTTATTTAATTATTTATGATTATTGACATTTAAATTATTTATGATTATTGACATTTAAATTAATTACGATTATTGACATTCACAAGTACCTATATTTTTATTTTATGACACAATATTTAATTAAAATCTGACAAAATGAGAATAATGACATTACTTAGCTGTTTTGATGTATTTCTATAAATGATAAATTATGTGAAAATGTCATTAAAGATTAAATAACAATTTATATTTGCATGCTTTTGACATAAGCGGAATATGTGACACTTTATACACTTGAAGATCATATTGTAACACCATGTTCTAGCAAATAAATGATATTCTATTCTATTCTATTCTATACTAATATTATAAAGAGGAAAGATTTGATTGTTTGTTTGTTTGTTTGTATTGAATAGGCTTCGAAACTACTGAACCGATTTTAATGAAAGTTGGTATAGTGATAGTTCGAGACCAGGGGAGGGACATCTTATCTTATAACGGGGGGGGCCCAGGGGGCCCTGCACTTCGACCCTTAGGGATCCTTTGTACTTCCCCTATTTCTTCATTCATTGATTGCTATCCCCATTTATGGACCAATTGAGTGCACTCATGAGTCTCACAATTGGTCCAGGGGGGATAGCCTTGAAGTCTTCGGGTTTGGGATATCCAGTCCCAAAGAGACTCATTCTCCTACGAGAAAGGGAATCACAGTCGCACAATATGTGTTCCATGCTCTCCTCTCCCTCATTGCAGGCCCTACAGGTCTGCGTGTTGCTCAGACCCATTTTAGCTAGCATACGATTAGTGCCAAAGTGGCCAGTCAGAGCACCCAACAGGAGTCGGATTTGCATTCTGCCTGAATTCATTGAGAATTTGTTGTAGTTATTCAGGCCCATGAACCGCTTGGTGTGCGCCATTCCTTTCTGAGCGACCCATTCATTTTGGTGTCTTCTCTTTGCTTGATCTCTGATGACAGAGTTGACTGCACAGTGTGCCAGACTCACAAAAGGTTCCGGACCCACAAAGTTGGTTTCCGATCCTTGTCTTGCGAGACTGTCTGCCTTCTCGTTTCCGTGGAAACCCTCATGTCCTGGAATCCATATCAGCTGTACTGTATTTTTCTTCGCAAGCTTGTTTAGCGCATTGATGGTATTCAGAACCAGTTTAGAGTGCACTTTATGTGACATTAGTGCTTTTAGCGCAGCTTGACTATCGCTTAAGATGTATATGTTGAGTCCATTGCGCCTTTTATCAATGTTTTCTTGCGCACAGGCTAGGATTGCAAACATTTCTGCTTGAAAAACTGTAGCAAGCTTGCCCATGCTAATACTAGCTTCAAAGCCTTTGGAATAAATTCCTGCACCTGTACCAGTGTCCATTTTGGAACCGTCTGTGTACCAAATCATGTTATTCCTACCAGGAGGCGCTAGTCCTTTGTTCCAGTCCTCCCTTGTTGGGATTTGTATACTAAATGACCTCCTAAAGATGTACCTGGGTATCATCCTGTCTCCGATCATTTCCAGTAGCCAATCCCCTTCTTCTTTGCCAAGTGCTGTGTGTCTCGTGTGGGGCTTAGTTGCATTCCACAGATCTACAGTCTGTAATCTGAGGAGCGCTTTCTTTGCTTCACTACGTATGACAATATGCAGCGGAGTGAGATCCTAAAATCTTTCCATAGCTGCCGTTGGAGTGGTTCTGAATGCATCAGTGATTGCCATGCAGGCAAGTCTCTGAATCTTATTTAGTGCCGTTTTACATGTGGTTAGGTTTGTCCTTGACCACCAGACAATACTTCCATATGTAATTATGGGGAGTACCATGATGTTATATATCCAGTAAAGTATCCTCGGTTTAAGACCCCAGGTTCTCGCAAAGGTAGATCGACACATATTAAAGACTCTTTGTGCCTTTATTAGAGTATCTTCTACATGCTTTCTCCACGTAAGTTCTTTATCGAGTACTACTCCCAGATATTTAACCTCCGTGGACCATGGTAGTTCTTCACCGTACGGGATGAGGTTCCTCATTTCACTGAGTTTCCTTTTCCTCGTAAATGGTATAACCATCGTTTTGTTGGGATTAATGGTTAGATGTGTTTCGTCACACCATCTCTCTACCTTGCGCAGTGCTTCTTGCATTAAGCTGGATACTACACTCGGTACTTTTCCATTAATCAAGATGGCCAAGTCATCCGCATAGCCTATTGTGCGAAATGGCCCTTCATTCAGTTGTGAGATCAATGAGTCCACCACTAGGCTCCACGATAGTGGTGAGAGCACGCCTCCTTGCGGGCATCCTCTTCTTACCCTGGCACTGGCACATAGTCTACCCATCTAGTGATGGTTTTGCTGATGCCATGTTTTTCTGCTGCCTTTTTAATAGATTCAAAGGTGGTCTTGTCAAAGGCGCCCTCTACATCAAGAAAGGCTCCCAGACATAACTCCTTTGAGTCTAAGGCATTCTCGATTCTGTCTGCAACCAGATGCAAAGCAGTATCTGTTGACTTACCTGCCTGATAAGCACATTGCATATGATGCAGAGGTCGCTTCCTGAGTGGCCCATCACGTATGTGCCTGTCAACTGGTTTTTCTAGTGTTTTCAATAGGAAGGACGACAAACTTATGGGTTTATACGATTTAGCTAGTTCATAGTCAGCCTTCCCCGGTTTTGGTATAAAGCTGACTCTGACTTGCCTCCATGATTCCGGTATGTATCCGAATGCTAAGCAGGCCCTGAAAAGCCGGCATAGTATCGGCACCAGCGTTTCTTTACCATGCTGTAGTAAGGCTGGATAAATTCCGTCAGGTCCAGGGGACTTGAAGGGCTGGAAACTTTCCAACGCCCACCGAATCTTTTCTTCCGTTACTACCTTTTTAGCAGATGTCCAGTTCTCCCTCGTGGTAAGAGCGTTTGGCTCATCGTTCGAGATTCTGTCGTCTGCTTCTGAACCTATGATAACAGAACCAGGGAAGTGGGCCTCAAACATTGTGACCAGTGTCTCCTTCCCCGTTTCTGTCAGTTTGCCATTCGCATCTTTCACTACTGTGAGTACATTCGACTTTGTGTTCGCCATTGCTTTACAAAGTCGTAAGCCCGCAGGCATGGCCTCTATGGATTCGCAGAGGCCACGCCATGCCTTACGCTTAGCTTTCCTAACCTCGCCGCTATACTTGGTCAGTTGTTTAGCATATTGTGAGAAATCTTTCGTTGCCTTCGCCAGATTAAAAGCCTTTCGCGTTTCCCGTTTGAGCTTGCTCAATTCAGGTGTCCACCATTGCTCCCTTTTTTGTCTTATCTCTTTCTCTGGACAGTTGTCAAACCAGGTACTGATAAGACCATCTGTAATACGGGTTGCCTCCGCTTCAAGTTCCTGAATTGTGTTCAGCCTTTTAACCCCAGTACCTAAGAGGGGAGGGACATAGGGTAATTTTCCTATGGGAAAAAAATACCACGGGAAAACAAAAATAACGAGGGCGAAGTCGCGAGCGGAAAGTTAGTGTTTAATAATTAAAAATATTATCAAAAAAAAAAAAAAGATGATTGAAAATTATGGAAAATCATTAATATTTATGTATATGAGTAGCTTTCTTATAAAATAGATCTAAAAGACATTTGTTATGATGAATACTGGAGATTATTACCCATTTGTTTCGCAGCACTATAAATCCTTAAAAAATGAATAAAATTTAAAAAGTAACCATAAAAACCATTTATACCCCTCCTTCCAAGATGGTGGCCATGGGCAAGGGTTGCAACCCCACAAACTTGGCTATAACTCCACAATTACCCCTACCTTGATATCCAGAAAATAAAGTTGCATCCTCTGACAAATTCACGTTAAGCCCAAAAAATTTAACATTTCAATGGACTAACAAGCAATTATTTTGTATGGAATCTAGAAGAAAAATATTGATAAGGCAAAGGAAGGTAGTATTTTTTATTGCCAATACGTAAAGTAGAAGTACAGTATATAGGTACTACTCACAATATTGAAAACTAAAGAAAAGGAAAGCTAAATGTTATTTTATATCATATATTGATGTTGCCTGAATAAATCAGCCGGTTATGTGAGAGGTGGAAAGAAATAAAACCTTTTCAACTTACTATTAAATAAGTTTATATCTGCACTATGATCAGATAAAGGTAATATATTTATATTTAGTATCATTAGACAAAGGTTAAATAGGTTATGCGGAGTGTTAGATTTCAATCGAATAACGGAATCTCCTCATTACCCATGAATTTTATAAATTTTATATGTCTAATGTAATATTCAAAGTAATTAATGATGAAGAGAAAACGTAAGAGAATAAATATTTATAAAATATTAATAGGCCATGTTTGTTAGTCTAAGTTTTGTCGAATTCAAAGATATTCCAAATCTAAAAAGATAAGGAATAAGACAACACGTAGTTTGACTAAACCAGTTTTTCTTGACTAAACCAGGTTTTCAAACTCTTATGACTAGAGGGCCTTAATGGGTGCTCCTGTGCGTATTCGTGTAAGTATTACTCTGTAATATCTGTAATTATGATAAATAATATCATTAAAATTAATTTAAAAGATGAAAACATTAGTTAAAATATATTTCGTCGAAAGGTCATAATAATTATATTATCATCAATATATGCTGCAATTTTCTTTAGCCCGTTTCAATAATTCATACGTTAGTACAACCGAATAGACTTAGAGCCAAACGCAAACGTAAATGTTTTACCCCCGACGCTCAGTTACGCTGCTCAATAAAACCACCAATATGCCCTAGAGACATCACTTTATGAACACGCTTACATGAACACATTGTTAAATTTGCGATTTTATAAGCCGAAAAGTTTAAAAATTTGAATAATAACGTTGATTATAAAAATTAACTATAACTTGGTTGTATAAAAACATTACCTGTCTTTGAAAAATTTGCCTGAAAGTCATATTGCGTAAATAAGTAATTACCTTGCCTTAGTATAAGCGTCAGTGGCACTTTGGCGTTCGACACTGGTCTTCTAATCGTGAGGTCCTGGGTTCGATCCTGCCATGTACCAAAGTGTTTTTCGTTTTTAGACTTTCATATGCAAATTTGTCCAACGCTCCTGTACGGTGGAGAAAAACATTGTGAGGCAATCTGCACACATCGGTGAAGAAAATAAAAAATGAATGTAAGGTCGACCAATCCACATTTATTGACCAGCGTGGGTGATTTAGGCCTAAACACTCTAACTTAGGGTAGGCTCGAGCCCCTCGGTGGGGACATATGGAGCTGTAGTGATATTTCACCGTAAATATTTCAAAAACCGGCATTTTTAAGACGATACGCATATGAATTTGCTGCCAAAGGGCACCGTCAAACCATTAAAATTCCATACAGCTTATTAAAATATTCAGAGGGAATCCTAATTTGACATTGTTTTTGTAGTTTTCTTACATAAAACAAACAGTATATTCCCAGAATCACGTGAAATAAAAAGTACTTTTTTAAATTATAGTATTCGATGAAGTGTATCTCATTCAACATGTTAATACTAATAATGATGTGATAAGAATACGCAATATACAGGTTATATAAGACGACCGAAAGTTTAAACTTAGTTTAAGCTTTTAAAAGAGCCTAGTTGTGTATTATAGTTTCCAAGTGTCTAACTTAATGAATATTATTGGTATATTAAGTTGGCTGTGATAACAGACACTAGTACCACAGATTAGATAATAGTTATCTAGTACTGTGTTTATTTGCACGAGTAGGTAACCAGACTTAATATGTTTAGTTTGAAACGTCGGCGTCGGGCTAAATAATTGAACTGTTTAAAACTAAATAATCGCGAGTATGTACGCTATTTCAAACAATAAAAAGGATTACTTAGTAGTAAGAAAAACAACCTTCTCCTTATTTGAAGCCGGTTGAAATCAGTTGGTAGCGCATTTCAGTCTAAGCCCTTCACAATAAAACTTCTGTGCAAACTTACTCGAAATAATACTAAAGAAAATGTGCAACAGACTGAAAGAGCTCACAACAATCGCATGGGAGCCATTATTTTTCGAGCCAAGTGGGCCGTCTGAGGGTGAAAGGCATTGTTTATCTAAAATCAATTTATTAAGTCTGTTTGTAACGAAGGGTCTGGCTGATATTGATCTCGTTTAAGCCTTTCCGTCAATGTTTAGATAACCGCCTCGATACCAGCCGCCTATGAAATCCAATGGATTTCAGTTGCCGCTCTCCTCCGAGTAAACCATGTTTAATATTGTATTAAGTAACGCTAATGGATTGTTTGATTACTCTGTTGGTCTTTGCAAACTCGTCCGTGACGTGTATAACAAGCTTTTAAGGCCGACTCTGCTAACATTTAATAATAAAAAGTGATGAATTTTATGCATACTGTTTAACGGAAGACGTTTGCTTCTTACTTGCTTTACTTTACGCATTGTTTTTGTTTTCCCGTGAGAATTTATATTTTCCCGTAAGAAAAATAATGTTGCAGCCTATGTTAATCAGGGATAACAGAGCGTTCTAATGGTAAAAGAATTTTAGAAATCAGTCCAGTAGCTTATGAGTTTATTCGTTACATACATACATACAAATCTTTCCTCTTTATAATAATAGTATAGTATTTTTTGATACGCGTATTCAACTTTACGTTAGTTTTATAAACGGAACTCTTTGCTACTACACTTGTATCTATAGTCGAGTCAAAGTTATTACTTGAGTAAAAGTCGTTACCTAAGTTGTGATTTTTATACAATATACCTAAGTACTGGGACAAATAAAAAAATTGCCTTATTGCGTTCTGTGGCGCAGTAGTTCGCGCGTCCGGCCTGTGATAATGTCGGTTAAGCTTTCGCAATGGTCCGTCACGAGATGGGAGACCGAAAACTTAGTGTCTCGAGCTCCACCGTCTTTCAAAAGGCTAGTTAAGCCGTTGCTCCTAGGTGTATTTTCAATCGTTACAATGCACCAACCTGCACTAGGTGATAAGCATAACTTTCTTCACTTCATTCAAATTCTCGTTTATTGTATAAAAATCACAACGTAAGTAACGACTTTTACACAAGTAATTACTTTCACTTGACTATAGGAACGAGTGTTAGATCCCTTTAGGCGCGGAATGGTCAAAGAGCAAAATGGTAAGTGATCGTAAAATGGTAAAGGAGCACAATGATAAAGGAGCAAAATGGTAAAAGAGCAAAACGTCAAAAGCACACAATGGTAAAAGATCATATTGATAAGAGAGCAAAATAGTAATAATTCATAAAATAATTAAAACCTGAAAAGAACTACAAAAAGAGACTTTAGAGACCTCAATTAATTTAAGTGTTTCATTGGCCTTTAGACAGTTGCGGCATACTTACACTATTAGTCGCATGGGGTCCATTAGACTCCATAACTTATTTATGAGTTAAACAAATATAATAAATGCTAATTTACATTCATATAGGTATAGAATTTTTAACAACAATATTTTAGTTTAAGAAAATTAATAAGCTTTTAAGCATAAATAGCACAAATACTTCAGAAACAGTGTTTGAAATTATTAGTAATTACTTGGCACGAAAATCAAAGACTTCAAAATTGGTATTCGTGACACATAAAAATTAACATTTACTACACTAACTTTAAATTTTTCTGTATTTAAACCTCACACACAGATGGGATCAGACCATGAAGTCATTAGAATTGCCTCTTGGTATTGAAGTAGTGAATCGAAGGAAGAGTTAAAAGAAAAATTATTATACTACACCATTAGTCGCACGGGGTTCACTAGACCCCAAGTATGGCACCATGTAGTTTGTCGCTGCGGCTGGGGAAACACTGTGGCAGGAGGGGCGCATAAGCTAAAAAAGCTACATGAACGCACAGTCTCTATATCCTACATTCGACGAAATGTGACAAAATCCAAGCCGATTGTGCTCCAATAGACCCCAGGTAACTAATTAGGTTTAGTTATTATTATTATCGAATTGCAAGAAATAGACGGATTATGCCACTTTGAGCTCCTGGGTGATATCACTCAGGTGATCAAATTCCACAATTTTGTGTACTAAAATCACCCGGCACCAAATCACCTGGGTGATCATATTACACATGATTTTAATTTACTTATTTTCATTCCTTAAATCTCCTGGGTGATCGTTTAAGTTTTTGGTCGGTTTTGTTGGTCCAAACGATATAGTGGACTTAAAATAACGTTTACGCAAAAAATACAAATCATTGAAATCTCTCTTTCGATAACAAGCCATTACGGGAATGTTTTTGATATACCTAAGATATACCTACCTGTGCTGTGCCATACCAGGTGATTTTAGGAGACGTAATAAAACTAATGTGGAATTAGATCACCCCGGAGATTTCAGGAAACAAAATAAGTAAATTAAAATCATGTGAAATTCGATCATCCAGGTGATTTGGTGCCGGGTGATTTTAGTACACAAAAATGTGGAATTTGATCACCTGGGTGATATTACCCAGGAACTCAAAGTGGAATAATCCAAATACACTAGCTTTAGTGAAGAATTAAAAATGAAATGACGTCTCTGGGTACGGCAATTAAAATAATTAAAATAAACAACCAATTGACTTTGAAAAAAGTTTATGGGGGTGTGCAAATGGTGCAATGCAACATAGAGCTTATTTTAAGTTTGAGTATATCTACAATTCTACATAGTAAACATATAACAGATCGGGAATAAAATATACGAGTAGTTTCCTGAAAGGACTATTTTTGAGATTATATTCAATACTCGTAACGAAAACCTGATCTGATGCCTATTACTGTCACTACTTTCTCTAAATACGACATGGGTCAGCTCTCGACCTTTCCAGATAATCACGGGTCATCTATACAGGATATTTCAAAGAAGGTATTGGCTGTATTATTTTATTATCTTAGAGTTACAGAATTTCTCGATACAATATTCATTAAAACTCCTTCAATATCCGCTTTGAATAGCGTTCGATTGGCAACGTACTTATGTACTGGAATCCATCTCTATTACTAAACTTTTTATGATACAGTTTATTAAGGTCTGCTACAAATGCTTACGTGATAAGTGCTAGCTACGATAATATTTTTCATGCCAAGTGTCGTTGTGAATGTGGCCGTAAAATCGATAGCCTGGCGAAATTTATTAAGGTCATAAAAGCATCGTCGAGGGCCTGGTCAGGCCTCAGGGCTTATTCAGTGTCCCTAACCGCATAAGAGGACCTAATATGATATATACGGTGCTACATAAAATAAATGTTCTAGGGAAATATAAAAACAAAATCATCGCCCTTTGTGGAAAATAAATTGTGAAAAGCCAAAATGCTCCACGTTTTGCTGTCTCCGAATTATACTGGCGAAAAAGTTTGCAAAGTTTAGGGTTTGTTTACACGTCAGTCGGTTTCCCTTTGTAAAGATACATTTGCCTGATGCATTCTAACTTTATTTAATTCTTCGTCGACTTCGTTCTGTCATAAGTTATTTGTATGTATGGGAAAAGAAAAGAATTTTTTTACTATTTCTCCATAAGAACCTTCCTTGGGCCTTAAGAAAAATATGAAATAAAAAAGAATCGGTCCCCCCGTTCTCGAGTTTTGCGCTTAGCAATACATTTGATGATTCATTTTTATTTACATAAGATTACTGCTTACGCGGGTTTTGATGCTAAGCAAACTAACTTACTCTCTTCTTCCCATCTACGACTGAATCGCTGCAGCCAGATGGCCTGCTACTGTGCGCGATTGCAGCGTAGCAATATCGCTTCAAAAAGTCGCAGGGTGTGAGGTTTATACACTATCCCCCAGTTTCTGAAAGGCTGTTCAGCGATAAAATTAGCTAACAAGTTGTCAAATCTAATGCTAACTATGAATGTAGTTGCTGAAAGGTAAATCAACTTATCACTGTGTTAGTTGACACAGCTGTCAAATTTATTTCAAAATTATTAAGGAAAGACCCCTTTTGGATTTTCAAAATACATATGAATAAAATAAAATATATGATTTCAGCAATGTGACCGTGTCTCGAAATATTTCTCACGAGAAATCAAATTATTAAAGATAAATAAATTTTGGCTAACCAACGTTTCGAAAACTCAAATTGTTTTAACACTGTTGTTGAGATGACATGGATGTTAGTTGAACAATATTTTGATTAGCCTTTCAGAAACTGGGGGTTAGACTTACGTGCAAAATAACGATGCAAACGTGATGCGACACGTTAGTTTACATCAATGTTGTGTCGCGTTTGCATTGCTGCACACTCTTGTTTCCATCGATACTGTATCATTGCAGCAAGACGGTTAGCTACTGTATCGCAGTAAAGGCCTTATTTATTTATTTAACAATTTATGCACGCAGAAATTAACATATATATAAACAACACAGAAAAGATGTACAAAGGTACTGCTTATTTCAAAAATGAAATTTCTTCCAGCAGACCCGCGAGAGGAGAAATTGTATTATAAAAATGGTATGCGTGTATAACAGAAGAACAAAAATATATATAATAATAAACATAGTAGGTATATTAATAATAGTCAGAAAGATAATAAATTAACATAAAAAATATATATAAACCAGCAACACAAATATCTATAATTCTAACGATTAATGTTAGGACCTGGATAGATAGAACTCCCTTAAGCGCCGCTTGAACGAGCAAATAGTTTGGCAGTCCCGTATGTTAGGTGGAAGCGAATTCCAAAGTCTAACTGCATGGGCCGTAAATGAATAGGAAAAGAAAGTGGAATTACAGGAAGGAACACTAAGAAGCGATTTAAGATGGGATCTACAGAGAGCTTTAGACGAGTTAGCGAAGGAAAAGCGTTCTCGAAGGTATGATGGATACATGGGATTGAAAAGGACATTAAAGAGGAAACAAAGTATTCGAGTATTCCTACGGAAACGGATGGGTAGCCACTTGAGATCGTTTCGAAACTCGGAGACATGGTCGAATTTCTTCAAACCGAAAATAAAACGGATACAAAGATTTTGCAAACGCTCAAGCTTGTTTAGTAGCACCTCTGTGGCATCTAAGTAACAGACATCGGCATAGTCTAAAATGGGCAGAATGAGAGTTTGGACCAAAGTGATTTTAGTTTTTAATGGCAAGAAAGTTTGGAGGCATTTCAAATTATGCATTGCGAAGAATATCTTCTTGCTCACCTCATTGACATGCAAAATCCAGCATAGATTTGAGTCGAATATAACTCCCAAGTTTTTTACTGATTCGGAGTATGGAATCGGAGTATTATCAATAGTAATAGAGGGTAGCTCTGCGATATTGATTTCGTTGCGATAGTATCTACTACCGATCAGTAGTGCTTGAGATTTACCCGGGTTAATTGCGAGGCCATAGGCTTTACTCCATTCGTTAACACGCTGAATGTTATCGTTCATAGCAGCGATAGCAGTCCTAGCATCGTTTAAGCTGAAATGTTGATAGAGCTGTAAGTCGTCTGCATAGATATGAAATCTGGATGTAATAACCCTTGTAGTCGAGTTAATGAAAATGGAGAAAAGTAATGGCGAGAGGACCCCTCCCTGAGGAACCCCAGCAATGACTGGGCACCAGTCTGAGTGAAGATCACCCAGACGGACGCGCTGAGATCGCCCTCGAAGGTAGGACTCAAACCATTGGACAGCAGAAGACGAGACATTAATCGAACGAAGTATAGCCAGAAGTATATCGGTATCAACCGTATTGAATGCATTAGAAAAGTCTAAAAGAACTAATACAGTTAGAAGTTTATTGTCCATTGCCTGACGGATGTCATCAGTTACATTAACTAACGCAGTGGTTGTGCTATGGCTCGAGCGAAAACCAGACTGAAATGGACTTATGAGTCTGTGCTTTGAAAGAAATTCAGACAGCTGACTGTGCACAATATGCTCCAAAACTTTTGACAGGAATGGAAGGATGGAAATAGGGCGGTACTGATTCATCGAGTTTGGATTTGAGACTTTTGGTAATGGGTTAATATGTGTTTTTTCCATGACGCGGGAAATAAGCTTGTGGACAATGAGAAATTAAGGATATGTGTAATGACAGGAAGGATTAAAGGTAGAAGAAAAGTGATCATTTTGGAGGTTATATTGTCACAGCCGGCAGCCTCGGAACTGATGCTCTGAATGGACTTAAGAACTTCTTTCTCGGAAGTAGCGTGTAAAACAAATGGTGGATATTCTGGAGCAAAGTTACTATTCATAATAGAAAAAATCGTTGCACGCTTAGTGGATTCGTTTAAAGTGGCAGGCAAAACAGTAAAATGTTTGTTGAGGTTATTGAGATCAGGATGATCTGACGATTGGACAGGAACCTTGCCAATGCCATTAGATTTTAAAAATTTCCATACTTTATTATTTGGTTTGCACCTCCTGTGAGAGTCGCAAATTATGCAATTTTATTTGTGTATCTGATAAGAGCTTCTAAAATACAATAAGTCGACTAAATTGTAACGTTTCTATATAAAGATGCCGTTTAAAAGCAATGTTAGTATTTTAATAAAGAAAAAACTAAAGTGAAAACCGGGGAAAACTTTTTAACTCTTTTATAACTTCCGGCGTCTGATCGTTGGCGTTATTTAATTACTTCCTTTTCGGCGAAAAATTTTGCGGAGGAATGTAAAGAATGTAATTAAAATAAGGGGAGAGTCGACCACAGCAACGTCCGAGTCACCTTGCACTGGGCGGCTCGCCAAACACCCCACGTTCAAGACAATGTAAGCCATAATAATATAATCCTTACTGTATATATATATAGGTGATATATGCTGCACTACTCTACTGAAGACAAGTTTCGCATTGAGCTCGAGGAAAATTGTGGCTTTACATTGTGAATATACGCACAATATACATAGGCAATTTTTTCCTTGAATCCAATGCTATCTTTTGATATCTACAAAAATAACGTTTCACATTTTGTCATAAACCACGTTTTATCACTAAAGCTTTCTATTCATATAAAGGAAATTCATTTTCCTATATGGATTATGATAATGATCAATATGAGGCACAATTTAATAGAGGACATTGGACTCATCAATATGTCAATAAGTGTGTGTTAATGTAAATTAAGTGTGAAAATAGGGAAGCGGACAATTTTTTTTCTCTGTCTGGCAAATTACTAAAAAATATTGCCCACATATGATTTGAAATGTCGCATGGCGTCATATACGAGTACGTGGGTCATATACGTAGTGAGCCCTCCACTAGTAAAAGGTTAATAACTACTCTGTCTTTACTATAATATAGTATAGATCTATAATTAGTTTATTGTCGTATATTTTTATTACTAACATTAGTAACTGTTGATCTACCATCAAAACAAAAAAATATATAAATGCAATCTTTTATGTCAGTTTTGACAGTAACTTTTGACTTGTATAATGTCACTTGATACTTACGACCAAAGACATTATAAGAGATAGACCGACAATACGCGCGGCCTCTAAGAAACCCCCTTCAACCACAACAGCGGTCAGGCGGCCGCTACCATACTGTATTTGTACTGCATTCGACTGTCGAGCGCGCGTCAAGTTATAAAAATACTTAAACATGCCCAAATAACTTCGTTTTGTAGTGTAAAAAACGAACAGTAATAAAAACTAAATCACATTGTAACATTATTTATTACCGATGACTCTTAATTATGCTTATTTATTTAGCTATTATCATATCAAAATTGGTTGAAGGGGACTTCATACATTTCGTTTGCATTGTTGGTCTACTCTTATAATGTCTTTGCTTACGACCTTCTGTCTTCTCTCTGTCGATCCCCTTTTACGTAACATTTTGTATCCTGTGTGTTTTACAATAAATACCTGTTCACGCGTATATTCGTTTGCTTTCTGCCCAGTAATCCTTCACCCACTTCATAACTTTAATCCGCTCTATCTCAGTAGTTCTCTATTTGTTATTTCGACTAAACATAACACGTCGTGTGTCATTTTTTTTATTATCTAACTAACTGACTAATTGGATTTCAATTTTTTACACTCAATCCGCACTATTACTGAATTCAATATACAAAGATTAAACACAAAATAGATCATTGTGTTATGATGAATTAAACCAACGTTATTCTTCCAAACACTTCCGAGAATAACATTTTTGTAACTTAATTTATATGGACATCACTAGTCCTGTTCAGTTCATACCAACGACGTTATGTATTCTACATTCGCGACGCTAAGAGCGAATTTCTCGAGAGCGCGCCAACCGACCGGCGACCACAGCCTGCCCGCAATGTAATTAGCTAAATATTACTTTTAAACTAACAGCCCCCGCCAGAAGCCTCTTCGTATTCCAACCTTTTAGAGGAGCATTTTCATGTGAATACCGTGCACCAAACCTCCATTTAATTTGGAACTGAAGGAATTTACACTCGTCAGAATGTCATCATATTATTATCGTTGCGCACCGCACGCAAGAGCAAAACGCCGCGAATTATTCACGTAAAACGTTTCTCGAGAAAATGACGTCTGTTCTTGAGTTTGCAATATTCAGGGATGGGAAGCCGCAAATAATTAGAAGGGGAAACGGTGTCGCCGGCACTAAGCGGACGAATTGTCTAGATGAAAAATGTTCATTGTTTCGCCATTCATAAATATCCCGAGGAAACTTCGCGCGGAACAATTTGCACCAAAAATTTTGATTTAAACATCGCGGGTCGGTTTCGCGGTACGCCCAAAAAAAATTTCCTTCAAAAAATTATTTTAATTTGGGCCACGTTCAGTTTCATATCACGTACGTACAGGAAGCTGGTGTAATACAGGTTCGTGAAGTCTCACTATAAATCATAACGCCATTTCAATTTACCAGCTCTAATGCGAGTAATAGGCCGACCGCTGACCGGCCGCGCTGAAAGACCTGAATTTGTATTCAAGGAACGATATGATCATTAGTTTGTGCAATTTTCTTCGCATCCACCACGAATGCTGCCTTTCGGAACGCTACGGCTGGAATGAATAATACTTTGTAATTGCTTTTAGGGTCTGACTCGGGATCGAGTGGACCAGACTTTTATAATCAGCCCTGATGTGCTCTCATTATGTAGTCCGTCGAGGTATTTCGATATTAACATTAACATAATTTTCACAGTTTGCTATCGAAACTGCTGCCATTATTACTGGAATATCCTGTCAATTTATTTAAAGTCGATCTAGTTAAGTAGTTCAAGCACTTCATCTGCTACGTCGGTAGGAATTATCGTTTTCTTGGCTGCATTTAGATAACAGAGCGCGAAAAGAATATGTGATGCAAACCACATGTCGTTAACACCTACATTCCGATGCCAACGTAACAAGCAAGGTATTTTTAATTAACTGTAATTAAATAGGTAGTCTATACCGTAGGTAGTTAATTACAACTAATTAAAAATACCATAGGTCCTAAACAATATAACATTCTAAAAAATCAATAAAATACGCTCAAATCGATAAGTTTAAAATCTATATATATTTTTAAAATAAATTGATACATCTTCAAACTTTCAGACAAGGCTTTATTCGTTTCTTAAAAAGCTTCTACATTCTGATCAACACAGTTTCAATTTCTCCCTGCGAATGTTATTATACATTATACAACGATATCTTTTATAACTATAAACCCGTTATTTTTAAGAGTAACTTTTAGACATTTAAATGAAATAAAATTAATTTCATTTACGTACATTGATGAGACATCGTGAAATGACGCTGAACCATCGTCGTCGAGTAAAAAAATTTAATATTCATATTAAATTTAAATACACGCGTAAAATTCTGTAAATTACGTATGTTTCATTTAAACATACACATGTTTATAATGAAACACCTATACAAATTTACATAATATTCCACATCGGTAATAGTTTTGCTAATGAACTGTATGCTGTACCTAGGATACTATGACTCTGCAAAATGGCGTGGACTAAAGAGTAAACATCGTTTGTATAATAAACAGTATCCGCCAAAAGTAAAAGCTCAAATTAAAATTTGATGACTGCTATAACCATTTATTATAATGAGCAGTCAGTTCGTGCCTCATCAGTTTAAAGATGTTTACCAATTATGAGTTCAGGTTCATAATTACAGTTGGAGATCATTTCACTAAATCAGCAAAGTTCTTTGTTAGGTGAGGCTCGTTCAACCGACAGGGTGCCCGTGGCTCTGTGTTTTATTGATCAATCCTATCCTTCTGAATGTAAAAGATATGGGCTGGTTCGTTCAAGCTACGCCAAGCTACCTCATACTCCCCTAGCGCACAAACAATGAGTGCTTCCCCTCAGCTTTACCGACTACGTAATTGTCGGTCTTGAGGCGGTTTCTGAAGGCACGTACATGTAATGTTATTGATTACAGGGTGTGGCAGTCCAGCTCGATTTGAATTTCCAATGAGCTCGTTAGAATCGCTCCGGACACGGGCCTCGGACAGGCGATAAAAACTTCGTTCCTTTTTAGCTGATTGTGCAAATGTGCATATGGATTTGGCTGCAAACGCTCTCAGCAAGCAAAGGACTCCTAATAGGTAAACCTTTCGGATCGAATGTGCTTTGTTCTCGTGAAAACATAATGGAGCCGGTTCCAATTACATGGTAAACGGAGGCAAATTTGAAAAGGGCGAAATCCAGCCAATTATTTCATAGAGATGGAAGCCGAGTTTCGATTTAAATGTAATTACCACTCAATGATTGGTGTATTTATTAGAAATAAGACAATATAATAAAGTTTAAATAAAATTAACTCTAGAAGTGAAATATGATTTGATTTCATAGTTCCTTACCTTAATGCTGTAAAATGATTCCTGAAATAAATTCTAGTAAAATAACGGAGATTCGTAAGACAACAATGCTAAACAAAAACCGACTTAAAAACACCAAGAGGTCATAAATAATACATTTTTAGCAATTTTTTAACTAACTACATTAATTGTTATATTTTTTTAAGACTTTCCAGGTGATCATTGCTCGGCACCGACTTCAATATAAAACTGTGATGTTCTATTGTATTGTTATATTATTATTTATGACTTGTTGGTGTTTTTGAAGTCGGTTTTAATTTAGTGAATAAATCTTTTTAGTAAATTTAATACGTGCGTATATTATTAGAATTTTAGCCAAGGTAAACACCAGAATAACTGACAATGAAATGTCTTTCGCTCTTAACAGTATTGAAAGAAAGATTCCCGAACTTCTAACCTACCAGAAACCTTTCATTATCAGCTCAGTAACATGATAATAATATAATGACTACCTGATGCAAATAAAAAAAACCGGCCAAGTGCGAAGCGGACTCGCCCATGAAGGGTTCCGTACGATTTATGCATATTTTATAACACTCATAACAAATATTTGTATTCGACGGACAACTCAAAAATATATAAAAGTACTTTTAGAAACAAAACCAAACGAAGTAAAATATAGAAATGGTTATTGTTACCTTTGCTCGACTGAATAGAATTGAGTCGATTTTATGTAGGTATGTACATTTATTTATTTGTATAAATTAAGTTTCTCATAACTTACAACGTAAATTGAATCAAAACATTCGTCAATTGACTACTCACGCGCTGACGCTTGTTAGTTCGTCGTGTTTTTGACTTGCTTTATAATTTCGCGATTTCTTGTTCTTTACAACGTGGCTATAATAACGTGCTTTGGTTGATTGCAATAACTATTATTTTAATAATTGTATAAGGTATGGACTATGTGTATTGCTGTAACGAATTAAATTGTTACCTCAACTAACCTCAAAATCTGATTCATGTTCATATTTAATTCGATTTCGAAGCTTGTCCGTAGTAATTGATGTGGATGTACAGTATTTACTAATGGCTAATTATATAAAAAGCATTTTTTCACTGCTGTTGGTGTTGGGGCGAATAATGTATGGACGCAGAGCAATGTTCTTTTTTGAGTTTCAGTTCTAAGTATGGAGAACCCCCAAAATATATTGCTTTTTTTTTATTTTTGTGTGAAAATCTTAATGCGGTTCACAGAATACATCTACTTACCAAGTTTCAATACAGTATAGTTCTTATAGTTTCGGAAACAAGTGGCTGTGACATACGGACGAACAGACAGACAGACATGACGAATCTATAAGGGTACCGTTTTTTGCTATTTGGTTACGGAACCCTAAAAAGAGCGTCGGTGGCGCTGTGGCCTCGGCACTGGACTCTGCCCCGAGTAGAATTGGGAGGCTCGGGATCGATCCTGCCATGTACCAATGTATTTTTCGTTTCACGAATTTCATATGTACATTTATCTGACGCTCCTACGGCGAAGGAAAACAGCGTGAGGAAACCTACATTCACCTGCGAAGTAATTCAGCGTGGTTTGACTAAGGCCTAATCGCCCTAACATGTTAGGGTAGGCTCGTGCCCCTCGGTGGGGATGTATATGAGCTGTGGTGATGATACATAAAAAAATAGATACAGTCGAACATCGAACACCCTCCTTTATTGAAGTCGGTGTAAAATAATTTGCGGGATTAGCTTCCGGCCTTAGAATTAAAATTTTCACCGCCAGATTTAATTAGGTAACTTCCCTGCACCTGTGCCTAAGCTAATGGTTTTAAGGAAAAGTGGATAAAGCCGAGATTAAACTATGAACGAACATGTGATAGTCGGTATTGCGCGGCGTGAAAGTTTTCGCGACTGAATTTGTCGTTTTAATTGTACAGCAATTTTTCGAACAAAATTTAGTATCATTTAATTCAAAGTTCGGTTTTCTTACTGTAAGTTCCAGTAATGGTTTTGTGTTAAAATCACTATAATGAATGATGTCTAATTGGGAGAGTTCTCTATTTTAAACGAGTAACTAAATATTATTATTGATAGGTTTAATTATTTCACGGCTCATATAATCTTTCTTTTCTTTTTTGTACCTGCATAGGTTAAGTATTATTTAATTGTTAAGATTCTTATTTTTAAAACATTTGTATCGAGTAACACTGTTTTAAGCAACTTGTGGATAATGGTGTGGGTTTCACAGTGAACTAACATACATGAAGCAGTATAGGTACCATTTATTTTATCTAATTGTGAATACAGTTAGCTGTCCCTAATAAAATAAGAAGATAGTTTATACATTATGAAATATATTATGATCTGAGTTACAAATTATTACATTACGCCATATAAATTATCTTGCCTCAAATAAAACGTATATTTTGGGGTGTAAATAAACTAGAATTTTCACTAGAATGCGAAATAAATGGACAGCAATCTAACACACTAATTTGCCAACCGCCGCGCCGATACAAACACCATATTATCCATGTCATGCCGAATGGCAAAAGCCAATATTAAAATACACCGGATGAATAAAGCTAAGCTAAGCAACAGTTATACTAATGCCGATTTAACCAACCATAACTTAACTTAGGAAGCCTCTAAGACTTTTTGTCTTCAATGAAAAGAATGTGACAGCATGTCACATAAGAGTACCCCAAGCTAAGAAGAGGTTGGTGAAAATGGCCATTAATAGTATTATGCATACTATCCATACTAATATTATAAATGGGAAAGTGTGTGTGTGTGTTTGTTTGTCCGTCTTTCACGGCAAAACGGAGCGACGGATTGAAGTGATTTTTTAAGTGGAGATAGTTGAACGGATGGAGAGTGACATAGGCTACTTTTTGTCTCTTTCTAACCCCCCACTTCCCTAAAATGGGAGGTGGAAGTTTGTATGGAGCATTCCGCAATTTTCAAGGTAGAAAGCTAAAAATTGGTATGCGGACTATTTGTGACTAACAAAAAAATCGTGCATTATTTTTTTTTGGAAATCTGCCCCCAACCCCTTAAAAGAGGGGATGAAATTTTATATGGGACTTTTTGTAGTTTTCAAGGTAGGAAGCTAAAAATCGGTACACAGACTCTTTGTTACCAACGAAAAATACCAGCCTTATTTTTTTTTGAAATCTTCGGTGTTACCCCGAATTTAACGCGAGCGAAGCCGCGGGCAAAAGCTAGTAATAAATAAAACAATATAAACACTCAACTGATCTGAGTGCGAGCCTGATAGTTTTTTTCGAAACTACTTACGTTCTTTATTCGCCGACTTCGCGAAGGCTCAGAAGCGGCAATACGTAGCTATTGCAGTTTTGCTCTTAATTAAGGCCAGGCGGCAGGGCCTAGCGGGTAACTTCGATTGCGCTGTCAAAAATCCGAAGAATTATTCCGGCGGCAGAAATAACTTCTGCGATTTTAGGCTTTATCGTACGAGTTCAGGCGTATTAGTGAATTTATAACGCGTGAGTGCAATATGCCGCTCGCTAGTTGCACAGCGGTTTTATTAAAAACTCTCTTTATTTATAGACCGAACAGGCAATAAAGATTCCTAAAATATTAATAAGAACACGCTTGGTAGCTTGAATTCAATTTGCTCAGGTCTCGAGAGGGAATATATGAGTACATAGACGTACCTGGTTATTTGAATGGGTTAGGCAAATGCCGTACGTTATTTACTGTATATTTCCAATGAACACTATTGTCATTTTTCTTCAAATCTTCATAATGTTAAAATAATATTAACTTGACGAAATTACTTCAAGAAATCATGAATTTTTACTTTACTGGTATAATTAATAACAAGCCGAAATATAGATATTACAAGAGAAATTATAACTTTTTGCGCAACTTTTTATTCCCACTATATAGTCAGCGGATTCATACTGTTGAACTGAAACCACTAAAGCCTTTTATTCTCCTTCTGTTAGTGGTAATAGTTGAAGCATTGAATACATACTTTAAGTTAGTTTAACTAACAGAATACAAGAAATATACAACGCCTGCTGCACGCTGTTAAAATATAAGTAAATATTTAACCATAAAGAAGTGAAGTGAGAGTGCCATCTGCCAACAAACTATGAAAAGGTTGGGAGAGTTTTATTTTAGAGTATATATTTTATTAGTCTTTTTGAATAAATGACTTACATGCAATACATACACAATTGCTATACCACGCCATCTGCTATAACATTGCATTTAGTGACCCTCCGCCTACAGTAGTTCTTAACCGGTGGTTAATCCTTGCAGGATTAGATAGTTTACAACATTAATAATAATAATAATAATACTTTATTTGACCATCTTTAAAAGCACAAGAAAAGAAATAACAAAAAAGAAATACAAACAATACTTAAAACAAATTGATTAGATGTTATAGACTTGCTGGTCAAATAGGACCTGCTCTCAGCTATTGCTTCTGTGGTGTATGCCACAGAAGCGTGGCATACACCACAGAAGCAATAGTATGCCACAGAAGCGCTGGTATTATGAGAAGCCCTGAGTAACCCACGAGACGTCAAAAAACACTTATACATAAATATTTTAACAAAATAGGTACATACTCCAGTTACACTCTACCTATGATTTGATCGAACATAATTATATGATCTCTCCAGTGCCAATCCTGTGCTCCTTGGCAAAGAAAAACAACGAGTTTAACTAATGCATAATGTCATTGTAGTCTGTGGCTAATGCACAAACCGTGCAAGCCAGAAGTGAAAAAAAAAATAATATATAATAATAAAAAAACAAAGGAAAAGGACGCGCCACTATGGACGCCTACGCATAATTTAAAAACTTTAAAACACAACTAAGATCTTATTCCAAATGCAAACCAAACAGAGTTTGAAAGAAAAAGTCAACAAATAATGCTGACAATGTGTAAAGTGTGCCATTTTTATTCATGTGTGCATGTCATACTTAAGCATTTAGTGCACAAAACCGTAGATAAAGATTACAAAAATATCTTAAGATTAGATTACAAAACTGTAAATAAAGATGAATCAATTATTCATATTAACAAAATATAAGCCCACGCCTAACATTTGCTGCTTTCCATTCGTGACACGTGTAGATAAAGGTAAGGTCATAACATTTTTAATTGCCACTTTTTTGTCTGTCCAGAAGATATTTTTTGCAGTGTTTCTTAAATGAGAATTTCGTTTTTAGTTCGCGCAACGGAGGTGGAAGATCATTCCAGCAGCGCGTGGCAGCGAATCTGAAACATCCCCGGAAGGCAGCGGTACGATATTTGGGGGTACATAGTACAGGCGTGCAGGCTCTTTTCTGATGAATGCGATGAGCCTGGGCCCAGACAAGCTTTTCATAAAGATACAGTGGTTTCCCAGTCTTTATCACGCCAAACATAAGACAGGCAAGATGAAGCTTTCTGCGAGCATCCATTCGCAATAAATTTGCATCGTTATGGTATGGGGTAACATGTGTTCTCGGTGGGATGTGAAAACAAAAACGCGCACAAGCATTCTGCACTCTCTGGACGAGTTTGGCTGACCTAGCAAGTAGACATGGTCCGTAGACAGTATCACAATAATTAAGTTTTGATAAAACTAGGGCCTCACACAACTTGATTCTAATTTTTTCAGTGATATATGGTCTAATGTTGTACAGTAGCTTCAAGCGATAGAAACAGCTGCGTGCACACTCCATAATGTGTTCCTCAAAGTTCAGGTAACTGTCCATAGTTACACCAAGATTTCTGGCTGTGTCCACCCTCTCCAAAACCTCACCCCTTATATTTACACTAAGTGGAGAGTCTACGCTATCAACTTTGCTCAGCATCCCTCTCGTGCCCAACAACATGTATTTTGATTTAACTGGGTTTATTACCAAACAATTCGATTCACACCATGCACTGATGCATTCAAGGTCCTCATTTATTTTTTGAACTGCTTCAGCCCACTTTAATGGACTAAATGAATAATATAGCTGTATATCATCTGCGTAAAGGTGGTGTTTGCAGTGTTTGATGCAATCAGTGATGTCACTACTGCACAGGGCATAAAGAATTGGGCTTAAAATAGATCCTTGGGGCACACCACATGTTACTATATGAGGCAAGGAGCGTAGCTTAGATCCGTCTGCTCTGGATATCTCTACATATTGTTTCCTATTTGACAGATAACTATCGAACCACTTCACTGAGGTAGAATCCACCCCATAGTACCTCAACTTAGATAGCAAGAGACTTGTATTAATACAATCAAAAGCACGTGAAAAATCCACAAGTATTAGTGCTACAACATTTCCTTGATCTCGGGCACCAAGAATATCGTCCACAACATTGGCAAGGGCTGTAGCAGTGCTGAAACTCTTTCGGAATCCAGACTGGAAATGTGGAAGAATCGCACAATTCTCAACGTATTTAGTAAGTTGATCACAAACTATTTTTTCTAAAATTTTTGACATGCATGTCAGTATACTTATTGGTCTGAGGTCTTTCAAAGTCATTGGTTGGTCAGTTTTAGGAAGAGGTTTCACAACAGCCAGTTTCCAGCTTTCGGGAAATATACCTTGTGATATTGAAAGGTTTATTAGTTTGGTAATAGCTGGGAGTGATTGTGGTAGTGTTAGTTGAAGCATGTTCAGTGTTATCCCATCATGGCCTTCAGCATTGGACCTAAGACTCTTGATTGTTTTGAGTACCTCTTCCTGTGAAACTGTTTTCAGTGAAAAAGTTGAAGCGCTATGTCTGTGGTGCTCAAAATAGGTCAGTTGTGAAATAGGAACAGTGCTGGTACTTGGCATATTAAGAAAATGTAAATTTATTACATCAGGGTCATCAAAAATATCAGGAAGCACAGATGCTTTTTTATTATTAGGTAAAATTGTTGCTTTTAGATTACTCCATAACTTCTTTGTATTATTGAGATATAAATTAATATTCATGTCAAAATAACAGGATTTTTCCTTTTCTAAGGAAGTAATCACTAGTTTCTTCATTGCTTTATAGCAGTCCGAGTGTGCCACGTTTCCATGAAGCTTGTACTTTTTATGGTAACGATCTTGAATGCGCATCATCAATTTAATAGTATCTGTAATCCAAGGGTGAGGTGGGGTTTTAAACTTTTGTTTTTTTACTGCGTTTGTTTTACGAGTTTAAAGATAACTCAATAAATTGAACAATTAAACAATTTAAAAGTTTTTATTGCACTGTCGTGACATTGATAAATCTATATTTCATTTATAAACGACGACAGAAGACGACACTACGCTCGCCCGCTGTGCGCGTAGAGTTGCAAACTTTCTAGAGGTATATTAAATTAATATTTACTTTTGTATGAAAGAAAATTTTTCATATTATCAAAAGTCGTAGAACAAACGTTGTTGATTATGGTGTTAGCTATCTAATCCTGCGAGGTTGCAGATGTTTAACAAATAACCCTGTACCTATGTAACAAACAAATCTTTATTCATATACTCTATATTTAGGTCTAGAGTTTGGTGGTCAACAGCAAGACGGATATTTGTAAAATGATCCCTCTTCACTAAAATATTATGAACCATTGGCCTACTATAACATGTAGCATAATTGTATAACAACTTTTCATGTAGTTAGCAATTAAAAAGCTTAATTGCAAAGCTGTTAAATTGCCTAATTTGAAAAGACGTGATTCCATTAAGAATTGGTTTTTATGCTACAGTATCTTAAATCTGTGGCCAGGTAAGTGTAGCATTTTATCGCAAATGTTTCAGGTAGTCTCTTCCATTACGTCTTCCGAAGGACATCAGCACCTTAATTTTAATGGTTTCTCTGTAGCTATTAGGAGAAATTCATATATTATCAATACGAGCAAAATTAGAAGAAGTACATCCTATCACACAATCAATTAATTAATATATTTTCATATATATTTCTTCTTGTTTAATTTTTATTTTTTTCTATATATACCTATATATCGCACGCTTAATAATAAACCGAAATAAGTAAAAAAATAAGGATTCCCAATTTTTTAAATAAAACGAACTAATTCGGATAGAAGAATAGGTACAATCCTATCGCCAAGCGAAACAAACCAAAATGGCCGATTTGCTAGCTCACCCCTCTCTTTATTACCAAAGCGCGCGACAATGCATTTCACGCGAAAGTGATCCATTTAGTGATGCGGCGACCACGATGCAAGAAAGTTGTTATTTCTTTGTGACTACAGTGGAGTAAAGTTAAATAATTCAGTTTATTTGAAAACGGAGGTGAGATTATTCCACTTTATTTATTTTCTAAACTAGCTTGTTTTCGTTTTACTTCACTTTAGTTGAAAATAGTCTTATAATATAGAATGTGCTATTTAGCTTATATTAAATTATATATGCAATTTTATGAAAAATTTCGTATTAGTGCGTTTTAGTATAAAATCATAATTTTAATTCGAGAAGCAATTCATTTTATATCACTTTATTACCAAAACTATCGGCACATTTATATAATACTTGTGTTTATTTCGGTTTACCTTTTAAATTATCCTGAAGTCTTGAAGTACTATAGCAATTGCTGCAGTTTATTACAAATTATCTTTTAAATTTATTTTAATTATCTATTCATAAAAAGGATTAAATTTCCAGTTTCGTAGTTTTGATCTTAAGATGACGTCTGCAAGTAGAAAACAGCGGTCCATAAGACTTCTTATGATGAGTATTAATACTGGATGTACAGATACGGATACAGAAGCAGAAACAAATTGTAATCCAGTCGAAATAAAAGTAAGTAAATTCACATGTTCGATTGATACAAAAATTTATATACAGTTACTTAAATGTCCCAATAACATGGTAACCTTGACCTGATGCTGCAGTGTCACCTAGGTTTCTGCAAGACCAATACTTCAACAACTAACAGCAGAGGTATCGTGTTTGAACTCGTTGGAATGGCTTCAGTGAGTAGGTTACGCGTATAGTATAGGCGTTGGACATTCGATGTTTCGATATTATTATCTTAGCTGTGAATTCATCTGATATTCTCCTAATTAATAAAAGTTTTTAATGTTATGTGTATTATTTATTTTAGAGTTTAGTCAATGAAACAGACGGTCTAACGACGAAAGAACAAACTGACGATCTTTGTTCTTCACGCATTAAGTCCAGCTCACCATACAGGACGTCAATGTCACCACGTAGTAAATCCAGGTCACCGCCATTCAGTAAGGCCAGTTCGCCACAACGCAGGAAGTCGAGGTCATCTTCAGGTTCTTCAGGTTCTTCTTCATCTTCTTCCTCTGACTCGTCTTCCTCAGGTTCGTCTTCCTCAGGGTCATCTTCCTCAGGCTGTGATGATAACTCCCGTATACCCGAAGAACCGTCTCCAAAACATAATGATGAAGAATCTGATGGTAATGAAATAATTGAAGATACTCCTCCACACCTTATTAAAAAAAATACCAACGTAAGTAACAACGCGTTATTCTAACAATAAAATGTTTTATTATTACAAGCTTATTTGGGTTCATGAACGTATAATTACAGAATGAAGAAAAATTATCGCGCACGCCTGCAAATGCTTTTACCAAGAACTTGCTAGTTTCATATTCTGATTCTTCTGAAGACTCTGACGAGTGCGACCAACAGCTAGCTAACCAGGAAACTGTTAATGTTCCTAATAAAGAGGCAAATGAAATTGAGAGAACCGTGAATCTGGAACAACAACACCTGGAAATTATGGTAAATACTTACATAAATATATCAATAAATATTATATAATGGTATATAAAATAAATACATGCACATACTTTGAGGTCAGAGGTCATCTAATTGCGGCTTGTCCGGTTGCTTTTTCAGATGACTCGGGTGCGCGACCCCGGCTTCTCGAGCCTTCGATGCCGTTTACCTCTCGTCTCCGCGGTGTCGATGTCCCTCTCCTTCCCTCCCTCTCCCACTACAGTCGTGGTAAGGCTCGGTACTAATTAGGATTACCTATTTAATGCCGGGACTGTGCGGGTTGGTACCACCACTCTGCCTATTTTGGTCGTGAAGCAGACCTGCATTTCGATTGAAGGGTAGAGACAGCCGCTCCTTCATGCCCCTTTCCCGTCCCTTTTGTGGTGTGGAGTCGCGGTGATAATCGAAACTAGTAGAGTTTAAAGTCTCAGTGAGGTCGTTGGGCGTGAAGAGTTGACGCGCGGTACAGGGAGACCCGGTGGAAATGGTTGCCGTCGGCCACCTGCCAGTCAGTAGGGGACCCGAACCCAGGAATATCCTGCCTGGGAGGCTGTCCTGCACAACCGGCGAAAATCCCGTCATGCGGTCATCGTGCCGGAGTAGGAGACCGGAGTGGATCCCGATGTCTGCGTGCGGGGGGGCACCGGGGGCCCTTCCGTGCCGCGTGTCAGCTCTTCACACAACCCGCGCCCCCACTTTGTACTACGTTCTGCCCTTTCTTCGTTTGTCACCGTGACTCAGCCCCACATTTAATCCCTTCCCCAAAATGCTCTATAACAATATGAAGATAAACAAAAAGAAGAAGCGAGCTCCTACGGCGGACACCCAATCCACATTTAAAATGGATTTCTGCAACATCAGGGGTCTACACAGTAATCTCGAAGCCGTCCACCACCATCTTGAGACGGCTCGGCCTGCCTTGCTCTTCTTAACGGAGACGCAAATTACTGCCCCTGACGATGTTTCGTACCTGAAATACCCGGGTTACGAACTGGAACACGCATTCCTACGTAAAGCCGGGGTGTGCGTATACGTCAGGGGTGATGTTTGCTGTCGCCGCCTTCGGGGCCTCGAGCATCGGGACCTGTCGTTACTATGGCTGCGCGTGGACCATGGGGGTCTTACCCGAATCTACGCGTGCCTTTACAGGTCCCATGCCAGTGAATTAGGGTCAGCTCAGCTTTTTGAGCACGTTCAAGAGGGGATTGACCGAGCGTTGGAGCAGTACCCATCTGCGGAGGTGGTGGTCCTTGGTGACTTTAATGCTCACCATAAAGAGTGGTTGAAGTCCCGGACCACTGACCTCCCGGGTAGGACTGTCTTCAACATGGCTTCGGCCTATGGCTTCTCTCAACTGGTGGTACAGCCCACCCGTATCCCAGATATAGAGAGCCATGAAGCCTCCTTGTTGGATCTACTGCTGACTACGCGACCTAGCGGATACAGGGTTGTGGTCGATGCTCCTCTTGGATCATCGGATCACTGCCTTGTCCGTAGTACTGCCAGTCTTGCGCGACCCCATCGCGTGTCTGCAGCTGGCAATCGTGCAGTTTGGCGGTATGAGTCAGCAGACTGGGATGGACTCCGAGAATTCTTCGGATCCTACCCCTGGAAGCAGCTCTGCTTCGCCTCCGAAGATCCCGATACCTGCGCAGATTGCGTCACTGAAACGGTGCTGATGGGAATGGAAGTTTTCATACCCAACGCCAAAATACCTGTTGGCGGTCGCAGTCGTCCCTGGTACAATAATACCTGCAGGAAAACTGCCCACCTCAAGCAATCTGCGTACATCGCCTGGGACAATGCCAGAAAAAGTCGGGATCCTGACGTGACGGAGAAGAAGCGACAGTACAACGCTGCTTCTAGATCCAACAAGAAGGCTATTGCTGAAGCCAAGGCGGAACACGTGGCCAGGGTTGACGAGCGACTAGGAAGCTATCCCAGTGGGAGTCGTGCTTTTTGGTCGCTGGCCAAAGCTGCGCAACGTAATTTCTGCCAGTCCAGTCTCCCACCACTGCGTGTAACTGATAGCAGCCTGGCCCACAGTGCAAAAGAGAAGGCCAATCTCTTGGTCCAACTCTTTGCCTCTAACTCGACAATGGACGATGGAGGAGCCACACCACCTAACATCCCTCGGTGTAAAAGCTCACTGCCTGAAATACGCATTACACAACGTGCGGTCAGGCGGGAGCTTAAGCTCCTGAACGTCCATAAATCGAGTGGGCCGGATGGCATCCCAGCAGTGGTGCTGAAGACGTGCGCCCCTGAGCTGACCCCCGTACTCACGCGCCTTTACCGCCTTTCCTATCAGAACAGCAGGGTTCCATCTTCGTGGAAGATTGCTCACGTCCACCCAATTCCCAAAAAGGGTGACCGATCCGACCCTTCAAATTACAGGCCAATAGCAATAACGTCCTTGCTCTCCAAGATTATGGAGCGGGTCATCAACTCCCGCCTCCTACGGTACCTGGAAGAGCACCAGCTGATTAGCGACCGACAATACGGCTTCCGTCACGGCCGTTCAGCTGGTGATCTTTTAGTTTACCTGACCCACCGTTGGGCGGAAACCTTGGAGGGCAAAGGTGAGGCTCTCGCCGTGGGACTAGATATTGCTAAGGCGTTTGATAGGGTCTGGCATAGAGCTCTTCTCACGAAGCTACCATCTTATGGAATCCCCGAGGGACTCTGCAAATGGATAGCCAGCTTCTTGGGCGGTAGGAGCATTAAAGTCGTCGTCGACGGCTGCTGTTCCAAAACCATGCCCATAAACGCTGGCGTTCCACAAGGTTCGGTGCTCTCCCCAACCCTGTTCATTCTGCATATCAATGACATGTTGTCCATTGAGAACATACATTGCTATGCAGATGATAGTACGGGTGATGTGCGGTATACCGACCACCAGAATGTCCCTCGGATTTCGTTGCAAGAAAGGCGGTCACAACTTGTGTCTGAAGTCGAGGACTCTCTAGGGCGAGTCTCCGAATGGGGTGCAAAGAACTTAGTTAAGTTCAACCCCACGAAGACACAAGTTTGCGCATTCACTGCGAAGAAGGACCCATTTATCGTAGTGCCTCAGTTCCAGGGAGTTACTCTTCGTATGTCCGGTGGTATTGGGATCCTCGGTGTGGAAATTTCGGCCAAAGTGCAGTTTGGGAGTCATTTGGAGGACAAAGCCAAATTGGCGAGCAAAAAACTGGGCGTCCTGAACAGAGCCAAGCAGTACTTCACTCCTAGCCAGCGGCTGATGCTTTATAAAGCACAAATACGGCCGCATATGGAGTACTGCTCGCACCTCTGGGCAGGAGCTCCGAAATATCAACTCGACCCTCTTGACTCCCTGCAAAGGCGTGCATTCCGCATCGTCGGTGATCCCAATATCACGGCCTCAATGGAGACGCTGGAGCAAAGGAGAGACTTTGGTTCTCTTTGCGTGCTCTATCGGCTCTTTAACGGAGAGTGCTCCGAGGAACTGTTTGCAATGGTGCCCTCGTCACCTTTTTATCATCGCACCACCCGCCACCGCAATAGAGTTCATCCGTACCACCTGGAACCGATCTCGTCTAGCACAGTCCGGTTTCAGCGTTCATTTCTTCCACGTACGTGCAGACTCTGGAACGAGCTCCCAGCTGCGGTGTTTCCTGAGCGCTACGATATGTCCAACTTCAAACGAGGTTTAAAAAGAGCACTTCTCTCCAGGTAGGCAGCAACTGAGCTTTGCCCCTGGCATTGCAGATGTCCATGAGCGGTGGTTACCACTTACCATCAGGTGGGCCACTTGCTCGTCTGCCACCTTTAGCAATAAAAAAAAAAAAAAAAAAACATATTAAATAAAACCATGGTATTTTTACACTTATTCCACTATTTATTGTAATAACACATTAATTTTACTATTGTGTACGACTATTTGTATTTTATAAATTAATATGTTTTTCTAATAAATAGTGGAACAGGTGTAGTTTCATTCAGTATGAACATTGACTTCCATCAAGAAGTCATATACATATTTGAAAATAATTTAATAATGTAAATATAAATGTAATGTAATGTCAACATTGAAATAGTATTTATTATTTATATTGTTTTTAGGATCCAACTAGATCACGAGAAACTCAAAATTCCGTGTCAAGTTATGCGATTTCTCCGTTATATACTGATGAGAGCGATGTGGATCTGAGTGACGATGATCCTAGTTATGTGTATACGGCTGAAAACAGAAACAAACATAAATTAAAAAACTTCTTTATTCCGCCGTCTGGATCGTCATCAAGTTCCGGTGACTCTGATGGTTCAAATACTGACGTAAAAAGAGGCCGAAAACGAGTAAGAGATACTTCGAACTGGAAACAAAATAAAGCCAAACGTTTACGTAACAGCGGTCAGTCGTACACGTCAGTATCAAAAAAAGGGAAAAAGAATCCAAGTCGCTGTCTTCAACCACCGTGTACAGACAAATGTAAACTTAAATGCGCAAATAAAATTGGTACTGATACTAGATACGAGCTGTTCAAATTTTATTGGGGATTACGGAACCTGAACCAACAAAGAGCTTATGTTAAATCATCTATGGTAGATATCAAACCAAGATATCAATACACGAACGCAGAAAATCCCCGAAAGCCAAACAAAGCCTATTATTTCACTATTGACAATCAACAAATTAGAGTCTGTAAAACTTTTTTCAAAGGTACCTTGAACATTTCGGATCGTATGATATTTACCATATCGCAAAAAACAAACAAAAATAACTTTTTAGAAGATGACTTACGTGGAAAGCATGGGAATCATAAAACAATTAATCCCCAATTAATAAAAGATATTAAAGAGCACATAAATTCCATCCCGCGAATGGAATCACATTATGTAAGAGCTACTACATCAAAAGAATACATTGATGGAGGAAAGACAATCAAAGATCTTTATGATGATTTTAAAGAAATTCAATTACGAAACAAGAAAGAGACTGGGAACTATATGACTTACTATAACATATTTAGAAAGGAGTTTAATATATCTTTCTTTCGCCCTAAGAAAGATATGTGTGATCTTTGTTTGTCTTATGAAAATTCAACAGCCGACCAAAAACAAAAGCTTAAAGAAAAATATGACCAACATCACGAGCAAAAGAAGCTAAGCAGAGATGAAAAAAAGATAGATCGAAAAAATATTACTAAAAATAACAAAGTCGTAATTTACGATTTGCAAGCTGTTTTACAATGCCCACGTGGTGACTCGTCAGCATTCTACTACAAGTCTAAACTTAATAGTTATAACCTGACAGTAACTGAGTTGTCTAAAGCAGATAAAAAAGGCGCTTTTGAATCTGTACATAGCTATTTTTGGACAGAATCTGATGCGAAGCGTGGAGCGATCGAAATCGGTACATGCGTTTGGAAATACTTGGAGGAAATTGGTAAGGATGCGCAGGATCCATTGAACATCATTTTTTATTCTGACAATTGTGCGGGTCAGAATAAAAATAAGTATATAATGACAATGTATATGTATGCTGTTTATCTTTTTAACATCCAAAGCATCACTCATAAATTCATGATCCGAGGTCATACACAGAATGAAGCAGACAATATACACAGTTTGATAGAAAAAGAAGTTAAAAAAAATCTTAAGTCCGGCCCAATTTATACCCCAGTCCAATATATAACACTAATTAAAAATTCAAAAAAATGTAACCCCCCGATCAACATCCACGAGCTTACATTCGACAGTATTCTGGACCTTAAACTTTTGCAAGAGGAATGGGGTTTTAATTTTAGTGCAGATGAAAGCGGCCAAAATGTTAACTGGAATGATATAAAGGTGGTAAAGGTCACAAAAGAAAATCCGTTTCTATTTTACTATAAGACTTCTTACAAGGATGAAAACTACAGAGAAGTTAATGTAAGAAATAAGCGGAGGAAGATGAAATTAGCTACAGAAATAACCATGATGACAGCATATACGCAAAAGCAGGAAATAAGCGCTAATAAAAAGAAAGACTTAAAAGAGTTAATAGAAAAGGGACTGATTCCATCTTATTATGCCAGCATTTATAACTCCATTCTTTAACTTTTTGATTCGGATTTGTTTCGTAGTTTTTTATATAGGAGTAAATACAATTTACGAGACTGATTAAGATAAATAGGTAAAACCCACCTAGTTCCAAATTAATATTATAAGTAATAAAACATATTGATTCTTAATTAATGTCGGTACTAAGTACAAGTAGGTATACATGTAAGAAGTTTTTGTTATTTTATATTACATTTTATTGTTATTTAACATAATTACGTGAAGCTAGATCTCTAAGAGCATTTTGTGATTACTATGAAACTATGATTTCCATTTGTGATTGTTAAAGAATTACGTTAATTACTAAGTACAAATGATAATAAGTTCCTACTACGACTGATTACTATAATTACGGAAGCAGTTTATGATAAAACTTAAATGTAAGCTTTTTATTTACATTTTCAAATATAAAGATGTTTTGCTAAATATTTGTGTATATTTATTTCCATTTTACTTTTAAACTGTAATAAGTATTATGTGTCTAAATATATTATATTATTTATTAAAACTAAACCGAATTATTAAATATTAGTTTGCCAAACTTTTGATAATTGATCATAATTTTTTATACTAAACTGACATAAGTCGGAACTTGAAAAAAAAACCTCGGATTTTGGGTTTGATATTAATAATATAATTAAACTATTATGTCAGTTAAATTTGCTATAAATCTCTCTTCAATTCAAGACCAAGAAATTAAAAATAGCATGATAAACACGGAAAAACCATTTAAATGTTTGCAACAAGGTAGAGACTAAAAACTTTGATAGCGATTTCCCAAAAAAATGCAATTTTGACTTATTCCGGTTTATTATTAAGCGTGCGATATGTAATCCGGTAACATTTTATTCTGCTTATCCACCAAGAATCACATTGATAATTAAATCAAGGATTTATTATAAAGTGTGTCTCCAGCACAGTCGAAACACTCGAGAACTGAAGAAAGCCGATTCAAAGCGTGGTTTAAGTGCCTTTCCTACAAACAAATTTCACTCAATATCACAGCCCAAATAATCAAGTTTTATGGAATTCAACACCGTAAAGAACAATCGGAGAAAAGGGCACTTTTCACGACGATTCCCTTTTACTGCAGGGTTAAGTCAGTGACGCCGTAACATCTCGAGCCTCCCATAAAATACCAACAACAAAAGAGGATGATTGATCGATCCAATACGGGCCCTGCGAAATAAAACATTTAGAACCTGCCCACGTCCCGTTTTATAGATGAGGCTTATGCTATTCTCATTACTCATTCTAATTGTAACATTCAATAAGCACAGTTTTAATAGTGCGCCTCGGTATAATGAGGTTTTTCACTTTTGGGTCGCCTCCGCGCGGTGTAATTAGTCTACAGAAACATCCATTTTTATAGTTGCTCACTTGGCGACCGGTTCGATAATGACCAATGAGATTCGCGTATTATTAAAAAGTTGATACTCGTTGCTGTATGAGCAATATACGCGTCGATTGGATTGATACGGCATGCTTCAAGATCTGCTATTCTTTATTCTGGTGTAAAGTAAAACTATAAATGGCTTCTAAAGAATTTAGTGACATATTTGCCACCAGAAATATGTCGCTTGACGAAATTCCGCAGAGCATCGATTTTAGCAACTTGCCGCTCTAACAACTGTTAAGGCGAATATGCAACATATTATCTTTCATTTGTTAAATCCTCAAGCCTCATTATAATAATTGGTACAAATAATTAGGCATGTTTCTTTCGAAAGAGCAAGGTACCAAAGCGAAGTTGGTGGGTAAAAAGTACACAAATTAGTACTGCGACATTAGAATAATGAAGTTCCCCCCGACTCCCTGTTTTTCTCCTTGAACATATATTCGCATGGCATAATGTTAAATATTTAATGTTAACATTCCAAACATCCACTCAAATTCATTTGAAACAGACTCATTTTTCATTCCAGTTCACGGAACGGAGGCTTTGCGAAAATTTTCAATATGGAGAAAATTTTACATGCGAACAACGTGAGATTATACAACTAAATTTGAAATACCCGTTAGCATTTTAAAACCGGAATGCCTAAAAATAATTGTAACAATCAAGTTAACCACAGCATACTTATACACCGTCAAACAACTTACCTACTTGTAAACCATTAAATCTTATGTTAAAAAGTGATATGAATAGGTGAATAAAACCAGTAGTATGGGTTCTGTATAGTAGAGCACGGTGTGCTCGCTTTTCTAGTGGCCAATCAATTGTGGTTTTAGGGAGGTGGGTATTTTTTATCATTTCAATTCGAAACTGTGATGTACGTGGTTCAAACTGCCACGATATTGAAAAAGAGACCATGGATGACAAGTGTGTGACGAAATTTTTCGTTTACAGTTTACTTCAAATAACAATCAATATTTGATATTTATTTATACTATTAGGATGACAAACAATTAATTGGGCGTTGCCAACCCAGAGGCCCACGTGGCAAGCACAAGCGCACTCATAGCGTCCCGGCATTCTGCAGTTTCACCCACTGATTTACTTTTAAAAAATCTATAGAACATACTAATAGAACTCATTGCTTCATCAAACAGATTTTACCCATGCACCAACCAATGGGTTAAGCCGATGAATGCACAGGTAAAAGACAATGTCAATACATACAACTTTTATAATATTACAATAATTTAATTCTACACTGCCTAATCTAACCGACCTCACCCAGTACTTTATACTTGTATGGGACTCCAGTTCCAACCGTAGAAGTTTTTTTATAATTGAATATTTCAAATGCTACTCGAATTAATAAATGAACTCAGAATAAAGAAATAGTAAATAAAATAACGAATATTATTGTTTCGAATATCTTTGCGTCGAAATATCACTACTTAAAATCCACTCTCATTATTTCTATTGCAAGGTGTAAAAACCTAATAAAAATGTATTAGTACATGCCTTATTCGCATAGCAACATGCACCTTAAGATATCCAATGTTCGTTTTGATATAACTCTTATTACCAATGCATAAGAGCACGGGTTTAGTCGGACGTGAGGGGAGGTACCTACACGTAACATGTGCACTTTACGGCCTCGGCGGAAGAACACGCTTGCGACACATTAGATAGGGCTAGGGCTGCAATATTGGCACATTTTCAAAGCCTCCAGAGAAATCTGCAGCCTAGAATCTATGTTGGCTGCATGGTTATGACGTTCTATGTGTCAACAGTTTAATTATACGTATATATTGTTTTGTGACAATGCTACATGAAACATACGAGTCTGTACGACAAGAAAACCGTTACAGCAAAAAGCCCATTTTTTCTGTATCAAAAATTCAAATGACGACATTTAGAAATAAAATAAGTTGTTGTAGTATTGTATTTCCTGCTATATAAAAGTGTTAATTACAGACTGCAGCGCCCTTAATTCCTGTGGCGGTTCTTTTTCCGCGCAGATTCTATAAAACTCCACACAACACATACAACCTGTGTATCATTATTATGTCATTTATTATATCAATGTCATTTGACAATTGAAATATCTAGTGAACCTTGAAGCTAGTTACTATAAAAGCATTTATAAATATACAATCCGGGGGAAGCTAATGATGAATACAATACACCTTCTCGTATCGATTCTCTATCAATAGACCTAAAATGAAAAGAATTGCGTTTAACATCCCACACATGTGGTACAGCTATTAAATAAAGTCTAGAGATCTGACGCCGTGCTCTCAAAGATTTCCTTTAAGGATGCTCGTCGTTTTAGTCTCGGCTTTACAGGTTCAGATACTATATACGGTGTTTCAAAATTGTGAAGGTATTTTTAGTTGTTTAGAGCTCTGAAATCGCGGAAGTAATATCAGCTCCTCCAGGAACAGAATTTTTTTTTGCGATTTCTGAGTAGATGAAAGTCGTTCAGTTTCATTATCTCAACAACATCTTTCCCTTTTACTATTTCATACACAGAATATTTGGTCGTGTCGCGTCGCGTCGCTCCGCTGCAGTTCAGTTCCGCCTAGTGCGGTCTTACCTTAAACATCATCACAAATTTCTGGAACACCTTCTAAAATGGTTAGAGTTTTTCGTATTTCAGATTCCATCAGTACAAAGCTTATAATCGCTGTTGACGTTCGAACTGTCTACACAATACGTTTTGCATAATTATTTTATACGTACGGTGTAGAGTAGAATGAGCGTCAAGCCAGTGTGTTCCACGGACAGCATTATTTTACTCCTTCAATGCGAGAGTGATGCTATTTAATCTTGGCTTCCTTAAAGAGTCACCTTAAAGAGACAAAATGATAAACGGTTTTTTTTATTGGGCAAAGGATATAACATCTTAGATCATCTTTGTTCTAAATCGATCGATAATGGTCAAATATGGCTCTTCAATCTAAAAAATACATAAGTATAATAACTGTCTCGATCGATTGTGTAAAATATACAAGTGAAGCAACCCTAAATTTCACCCAACCTGTGCCGACCCACGTCACCCGACGACACACCAGACCTGAACGTATTGCATTAATGAACTTTTTTCGCGACGTTTACGCTATTTAGAAAACAACAATACATGCATTCTCATTAGTTTTCATGCAAACACGTTCATTTGAAACAGCGGGGTTGGCTATTTTTGAACAGGCAACGAGACTGTTTCTTTCGGTACATCGGTAATGAAGCTAGTTATCTTGGTATTATTTTTACGCGATTGCGATGTGAAAACGGTATGCAATCTACAAAACAAATTCTAAATATTTCTAGTGAATTATTGTAATTACAACTCATACCGGAGGGAGACTCCGTACCGCGGTCGCCTGCTTGGGTACCTCTGTCATACCTGTTTCCGCTGTAAAACAGCAGTGCTTGCATTGCTGTGTTCCGGTGTGAAGGGAAGATATGGCAGTGAAATTACTGGGTCCCGTGACAGTTGGCAACGTACACTGTGGTTCTTGTGGGGGTTGCAGACTTACAGTGAATCTCACAAGAGCCACATGTACAGGTGACTGTTACCACTGAGGTACCATCAGGTGGGCAGTATTCTTGTTTGCCAACTTAATTGTATAAAAAAACTCAGACTATGGAACTAGAGAGCAAGAAATAATCTCCAAGAAACAATGGCTAATGAACATCCCTAACGCGAAATGTTAAAAACCACCTCTAAATTATTTTCTGGATTTTATTGTGTATAGGTATGAGTCATCATTGATCAATATTTTAATTACATTTCTCTATTACAAATGACTAAATAAAAATCGTAACAGACAGACAGACATGAAAAAACTTCATTTTGTACTTGGTACTACATTTTTTTTATAATGCCTGTCTATTTAGTATATTATTCAGAAAATATTATCTCGAACTTTCTAAAGAAATACACTGGCATGTAAACAATTAATATGCTCCCGCAAATTCCTATGTTTGCTGTGCTAACTTTGATGTATATTAAATTATTTAGTAGATTACTTAGAAGTGTCAACGCGTTAGTCGTATTCATCACATTTATGTCTTCCAACTCAGCTTAGTGTCAAGGGTTTCAATTAATCAAATCACTCACACCTTTGATGTGGTGTGCTTGAGATCGGCAAACACACGTTGCTATTAAGGTAATTATTGATTAATCTCAATATTCATAACCTCAAACAACTTCATCATGTACGTTATACACGGTAATTTTTTTATCACCCTGGAAAATTTAAGGACGCTCCACGACATGGTATTAGAATGATTTAAATATGAATAAAAAAAAATAAGTCACTTACTTAATTTTATATTAGCTTTCTAAAATATCCAAAAAATGCTGCACTAGTTGAGAGCAGCATTTTTTGAGAATTTTTATTTTATTTGTATTTTTTTATATATAATAATGGATGTGTCCTGAAGCGTCCCTAAAATTTTCCAGGGTGATAAAAATTTATCTGTTAGCTACATTATTCCTTAACTTATTATGGCAAATAAAAAGTGAGTATTTGTTGCCGCCTTAATACAAGCAAATCATGTTAACTGGTGAATCTAAGCATCAAATTCGCTGCCTTTAAAAACTTCCTTAATTGCATTATAATTAAATGACCGAGAGCCAATGATCTTGAATTGATCGTCCTGCACAAATCATTTCAATGTAGGTAAGTGCGAGCGCATTAGAGGAATGTGTACCAAAACTCGTACTCGAGGAAGGTTTTTTTTTTGCAGAAAGTTGGCAAACAAGCAAACTGCCCACGTGATGGTAAGTGGTAAAAGTCACCTATAATACATGTGGCTCTTGTGAGATTCGCAGTAAAACTGCAACCCCCACAAGAACCACAGTGTACGTTGCCAACTTGTGACACAAGATGTAAAGTCACAGTACCCAGTAATTTCACTGCCATATCTTACCCTTCAAACCGGAACACAACAATGCAAGCACTGCTGCTTTGCGGCAGAAATAGGTAAGACGGAGGTACTTAAGCAGACGACCCTGGTACAGAGTCTCCCTCCAGTACAGAATGTGTACGTTTAACAACAATAACTAAACTTGCTCAAAAAAAAACACATAATACACCAACTAAATCAAAAACACTATTGTCACAGTAACGCTTTAAGTGTTGAGCTGCTCAGAAATAAAATGGCATAGGGTTAGTGAATCTATTGCTGACTTATTTGAGGCTATTAATGCAAATAAATAACATACACGCTTTAAACAAAATACAAAGATATTATAATTTAAAACGCATCCAATATTGGTTAAGGGCTTATTCAATTTGTAGAGATCCTAATTAAGAAACAGGAAGGTGTAATCGTAGTTAGAACAGATTGGATACGATTTACGATTTAGCAAGGAGGGTTCCAATCGCTCTACTTTCTAAATTGTCTACTATTTACAGATACAGTGTCACCAACTAGAGGTTCCAAAACACCAAAACTAGTAGAAAATCCACGAACATGGCAACACTGCAGGCTAATTTAGAATTCAATTTAGTGTATAGTGATCACTCTTTATCGACTCTCTAATTAGAACGTTCCTATTTAGAATGTCTACAAATTGAATAGTGTAATCAGCTCTTTATAATAATATACACTCCCATATAAATTTTTGATGAAAAACGACTTCTTCTGATGTGATTTTTGACTGACCGCACTAAGTGCCGACGTTTAACATTCTTCCACATATTTCAATAGCAATGCAAAAAATTATAATAATATTAAACAGAAACCAGCTTTATAAAAATAAAGAAAGTAACTTTATCTATTTAACGAACATAAACATTACAGTCACAAAGGTAGATTTATTCTCTAAGCTCCGCATAGAACAGAAATTGCTGAAATACAAGCGCCGACGCGAATTGTTGCGTTGTTTCGCACACGTCCCTCGCAGAACCACGCGCAGTGCAGTCATAATAACGGATTACCTTGACCAATTCCATAGACCAGATCCTCTCATGAACCGCTCATTTCATGAATTTATATCATTTATCTATACAATTAAAAATAAATGTATGTATGTTTGTCCTCTATGCATTTCGAAACCATTATTCAAAGTGTAATGAAACTTTGGTAGGGTTCTGGGGACACCTGTGAGGGTTCCTGGCAAAAAAATGGCATTTACATGGCATTGCAATGCATGTCGGGTACAGCTAGTTCAAAAATGAATTGCACTAGTAAGTTGGTAAAGGTGATAGTCCAAATTATAATACTTGCAAAGTGAATGACGACTTATGTCACCTACTCCTAGATTGTGTCCAGAACGCGCCAGATCGTGTTGACCTTGCGAAAGATACAGACAAGCATAGACGAGGCTATTTTTATTTCATAACTGTTTAAGTTCAGTTTCTAAAAGGTGGCAGAGTATTAAGTTTCTAACTATGTTTGTTTGTTTATAAAAATATTTTACAAAAAATAAAAACCGACTTCAAAAACACTGAAAAGTTAAAAATAATATAAGAATAGGTACAGACAACATCACACTTCTATATTGAAGTCGGTGCCAAACGATGATCTCCTAGAAAGTCTTAAAAATTGACACCGAATTGATCGTCCTGCACAAATCATTTCAATGTAGGTAAGTGCGAGCGCATTAGAGGAATGTGTACCAAAACTCGTACTCGAGGAATGTTTTTTTTTTTTGCAGAAAGTTGACAAACAAGCAAACTGCCCACCTGATGGTACGTGGTAAAAGTCACCTACATGTGGCTCTTGTGAGATTCGCAGTAAAACTGCAACCCCCACAAGAACCACAGTGTACGTTGCGAACTTGTGACACAAGATGTAAAGTCACAGTACCCAGTAATTTCACTGCCATATCTTAACCTTCAAACCGGAACACAGCAATGCAAGCACTGCTGCTTTGCGGCAGAAATAGGTAAGACGGAGGTACTTAAGGCGCATAGTAAGGTCAATCATAAAAAATCACTGCAGAAAAAACCGGTTCTCTTCATAAATATTGAATAAAAAAATCTTTAAAAAAGATATGTTATTATTCAACGCATTTTTTAGAGGATGGTCTTTTTATTTTTTTGATAAATTAATTAAAACTTGGTTAAAATGTGACCCAAACATGCCTCGATTTTAAAACTATAAACCTAATCGCTTCGTAAATATTAGGTTAAATCACATACTTTCGATTTCAATAAATAAAGTGAACAATATTCTAGGGGATGGTCTTTTTAGATTTTTCTTATTCGCCTTTATTAATTTTTTATTGAAATAATTCATCTTACGCGTAAAGGTTTGCTTGAATATTCCCCTCACTCTCACTCACTCACTTCTATGTAATCAGTGCGGGACGATCGACGCAAGGTCATTGGGAGCACTATGCGCCTTAAGCAGACGACCCTGGTACAGAGTCTCCCTCCAATACAGAATGTGTACGTACAGAATGTGTACGTTTAACAACAATAACTATACTTCCTCAAAAACTATTGTCACAGTAACGCTTTAAGTGTTGAGCTGCTCAGAAATAAAATGGCATAGGGTTAGTGAATCTATTGCTGACTTATTTGACGCTATTAATGCAAATAAATAACATACACGCTTAAAACGAAATACAAAGATATTATAATTTAAAACGCATCCAATATTGGTTAAGAGCTTATTCAATTCAAGTCGGTGCCAAACGATGATCTCCTAGAAAGTCTTAAAACTTGACACCGACTTCAATATAGAAGTGTGATGTTGTCTGTACCTATTCTTATATTATTTTTAACTTTTCAGTGTTTTTGAAGTCGGTTTTTATATTTTGTCAAATATTTTTTATTTTTAACTTTTTAGTGAAAGAAATCTTTTTAGTGAAAGAAACCCTAATCAATTAGCGTTTCCCTCGATTTTCATAGGATCCCATCATCAGATCCTAACTTTGATGACCTTGGGAGCACCCTAGGAGTATACTCTATCGAATACAAAAATAATTTTGAAAATCGGTCCATAATTGGCGGAGTAATCGCGTAACATACACACAAAACACTTTGGACACACCTTAAAATTTACGGGTTTTCCTTGATTTTCATGGGATTCCATCATCAAATCCTGACTTTGGTGACCATGGGACCACCCTTGGAGTATACTGTATCAAATACAAAAAGAATTTTGAAAATCGGTCCCCAATTGGCGGCGTAATCGCGTAACATAGACACAAAAAAAACATACGCATCGAATTGAGAACCTCCTCCTTTTTTGAAGTCGGTTAAAAATTTAACTTTTACTACATTCTTATAATTTTATGTATGTACCCATGGACCTACAAAATTTTTTTCAGGTCCGTGTATGTACCTATATATTTATGTAAGCCTATGTAACCTGTATATCACAATAAAGAGTAAAAAATGCACTAATAACAATATAAATACACTTTGTGTTCAGGGTTGAAAAGGTCTTATAATCTGGATCTGTATGTTGTCCTTTTATTAAACACAAATAAATTTAAAAAAAAAATATTATAAAAAGTTGAAAATTTACACCCGCTAATTTAAAATAAAGCAAGTACAGTGGACATAAAATACTGTCTTAACCCTTTACGGCGAATGGTGCGCACCCCAAGGGTGCGATTCATTTAATTGTTAATGCCACAATGATCTAAGTAGAAGCCTATATGGGTTAATGAGGTCACCACTAATTCATTGAGTCACGGAACACTCTTGTGCGGAGGACATCAAACAAGAGGGCCGCCAGTTAAGCCAATATTGTGACAATAACGGCATCTTTGTGTAACGTGAATGTCTCTTTACTCCTTGATGTGATTATATGACCTTCTTGGAAATTTTGTGATAAGGATCTTCCAATATTGCTTAAGTACAGTAAACGCATTAACTATTTATAACAGACCTCACAACGAGTTCTCAAATGTAGTTGCATTCCGTAATGGATATTGTGATTTTTACGTAAATATTAAACCTTCCCGAAATGATGTAGAGGCGTTCAGATTTTCACATAAATCTAAGATATTACTTTGTATTTTTTATAATTATATTTTTGAAAATCTATTAAAATACAGGTTGTATTTTAAGAGATGGTCAAATACTTTTATATAATTAATACTATGCCAATGGTACGAGTATTACAATCATATTTTACATTTAATTCACAATAATGTAATAATATTTAACGTTTACAAAAAAATATATAAGCTACAAACTACTACACATTAATATTATAATAATCTTCTTTCCGAAGAGAATTCACAAATACTCACAATCACACCTACAATGCGCTATGTTAAAATTATAACATTTGCGTGACACACCTAGCGGCCATTACAATTATGGATGCAAAACCGTGCTTCTAGGCATTAATGTGAATTAGCATAATCATGACTGATAGCGTAAGCTGCCTCATACTTAGATAATAGTGAAGGTACAAAGTAAATAGCCAACTAATACACATACATTTACTTACAAAACTTGATCCAGCAATCATGTCACTTTAGTGGAACCAGTTATGTGATTGATAATGAAATATTATTAATTACAGCGCTCGGAATTTGCTAGATAGGACAGGCCTGATCAGTCTACTCGACTCACATAACATTGTTATAAGCTTATAGCTTCATGGGTATAGTAATCCAAAAACTTTATAGATATCTTATTTCTAAGCCTCTTATATCAATTTGAGACACATCGTGTTCAAAAAGAATGTTATTCACATAAATACTTTCCAAAAGATTTTCAAAATCGCATAGTAGATAATCTCCTGTACGATATTATTGTTTTTCGTACAATATACTAAGCTGTCACTCTAGATTTTGCCAAAATTTTCCTCAAAATCCGTATTCAAGAAATATCATGTTTGAAGCACCAGCACTTCACGACCGCGAGTCAACTGCCCTTTATTAACAATTCTTATAGAAATTGCTCTATACCGGGTGTAACTGAACACCCCAATAACATTTAAGGGGAATATAAAGTTAGATACTAAATGGACCTTCGGTGCTTGTCTGAGATCTGGAACCCCAATACTTTCAGAGTTATTTGATTTTAAATTGAAAGCAAAAACTTTCAAGTGACAACCATAATTAGCTCTTAATTCAAAAGAAATTTAAACACAAAATAACACGTGACAGACGTGAGCGTAGTATTCCCCGTACACTTACATAGGGCTATCGGCACCTAATTCCAAAAAAAATAATTAAGTTTGTATGGGAAAAAAAGTAAGTTGGTAACCTTAATATTTTTCCTACAGAATCTCTACTTCTGATGGATACATACCCTTAAATGTTATTGGGGTGTTTAGTAACACCCTGTATATTATCGATAACACTGTTTTATATCATAGTTCACACGTTTTTACTTATTGTAACATATTGGCCATGAGCTACTTATTAATTTTTACGTGCACAAGAATTTCATGTTTTTTTCTTTACCAATTATGATTTAATCTATAGTATATACATGTACACACAACGAATAATATTGTGAAAATTGATTTTGCCCGAAAATCTTTAATAATAACTAATTTAAACAAACGAAGCGATCTCACAGATTACACAAACAAACAATGTTCAAGGAAATGCTTAAGTCCAAGTAAACCAGAGCGAAGATCTAATTTGACTTAACAACCGATACCAGTATCGATAAGGCACGGAGACGTATTAAAAACATTTCCGCGTACCAGTAAAGAAGACGTCATCAGGTGGAAAGCAGTAATCAAACGGACGTCGTATCTGGTCAGACGTTCTGTTATCGGCCGGGTACTGCAGCCCGATACCATCGCGCCCGGCCCGACCTAATTCGATTCCCCTTCTCGCCAAACTCCGCTAACACAGCCGACTCTTGTACCGAGCGCCTTATCTGTACTCAAACATGCAAACTCTTGGATCACGACAATCAATCCGCAATTCACTGCGTTCTTCCTGCAACAGCGCCCGCTTTAAAATTCAGAATCGACGCGATTTAATTCAGATTAAGCGCTGTAGTTTGTCTTGGATGTGCTTAAAGTTGGTCGCCAACGTTTTTGGGGCGCGAGAATGATGCCAGCTGCACACTTTCACGTTGTTCGTTAGTAGCACTTATTTGCTCATTCATTTGATCGTCAGATTTTTTATCACGACTGTCTAATAGGCAACCTATTTATATTATTGTTTATTACTGTAATCCTTGAGGAAATTAAATGTCCAAAAAAATTTTTAGTTAAAAAAGAAAAAATATATGTTAAAGAAAACTTCTTTAATATATATTTTTTCTTTTTTATCTAATAAATAAAAGGCGGACCGCTAGACTTATGTATCAACTAATGTAAAATATTTATAGCGCATACGAATAAATCAACGCATCAGCCCGTTTTTCTCGAAATTGATTGACAAATATTGTCATTTCACATTAAAATATTATTAATTACAATCAAAATCGGTTTTATTAGTTCCAGAGTTTACTTTCTGCAAACAAACTTACAAACTTTACCTATTTGTAATATTAGTGTATAATTAATTAACTACTTTGTACCTTACAAAGTACCTAGTTAATTCATCAAGGAAACATAAAATAAATTTTATATTATTTGTAAAGGCATATTAAGAATTTCACCACAACACAATCACACATATCACATCACACATCGGCACTAGCGAAAAATGGAAATGTGCTACTCCAAATTTATGTAAGTACCTAATAACACGAATTTTAGCTGCAGCCATGTTACGATAGTACAGTACCTATTACGATACCTATTACGATACAGTACCTATTACGATAGTACAGTACCTTAATTTTTCCACTCCTAGAATTTTGCCTAATATCGATTACTGTAATATACTCGATACGGTAAAAGTACGATAGAATAAATCACAAGGGGAAGAGGCGTATACGTTGCGGAACGAAGGCGGTCCGTGTGGCGGTGACGTAGCGACGCCGACGCGTCCGCCGCTTCCGCTCTCGTAGCATCCGTGTAATTAATTCAATGATCGTCCGCATAATGACTTGCATGCGGCTACCCCTTGCGAGTGCCTCAGACTAACACCCGCTAATTTCGGGCGCACTAATGAAGGGAATTCTGCATAGGAACGTTTTTGTTAGCACTAACATACGGCCGGCGTGCGCACCGAGGATTTTTGGCACTGTCACCGACGACCGCTTAAACGTACTCACCATTAAGCTTGCGTTTCACTAGAAAAGATTGCATTTTCAAGTTTCTGTTCGACGACATTTGTTCGTTATGCCTTCTGCTTGATACTATTAGATGCGATCCAAATCATTGTTTATTGTTACAGATGATATTGGTAGAAGAAAAATTGGTATTTTTTAACCAATCATTATCCGTTTTAAAGTAAAACTTTTTTTGCATCGCCGCATTACGTCCATTTATCGCATGTCGCATTACAAAAAAAAACATGAGGTCTTTAATTTCACAATTTCACATAGAACAGGTTTGGTTATGTACGTCAGAGCTTCGACTTTAAATCTGAGTGGCAGTGTAGTACACTTCATTTTTTTCATAAATTTGTTTTTATTACATTTTGTTTATTTTATTAATTTGGTTTTTTATTACTTTTTGTTTTTATTTATTATTTTCTTTCCAGAAGAAAAATAGGTAAGTATTTAAGTTAGGATTAAAAATGCGATTTTAGTAACCTAAATTATCCGAATAATAATTATTAAAATATTAAGTGGTTTTATAAAACTACACAATGATTTTATTTATTTCTTTTTAGTCTAATCAATCATCATCATCATCATCAACAGCTCATATACGTCCCCACCGAGGGGCTCGAGCCTACCCTAAACTAGGGTGATTAGGCCTTAGTCAACCACGCTGGCCAAGTGCGGGTTGGTCGACTTCACACACAACCTGTAAAGAAATTTGTTCGTTCTTAAAAACCGGAGGTTTATAAGAGCAAATAGCGTTATCTATTAACGCGTAGTCAAACTAAATTGAAATCAACAGCATTTTGAAGAAAGCAAGAGCATCTACTTTCTATGTTACCTGACAAGATCGCGAGATGGCGGGAATTTTATATTTTACAAGTTTTTATTTAGCTTGCACTGTATGTATGCATATATGTATGTATGTTCGGGTCAAATCTTGCGAGTTAAATTCGATCCACTCCCGGATTCCGATTCCATGTATATCGCGTGACAATACAATATTATGATAACATGGAGCTGATCTGATGCTGAAGCTGGAAGGTGGCCATAGGTACTCTGCAATAAAAGACGCAGCCTCGTCGAGCCTGGGCTCGTTTGATTTATATTGATGAGTACTTTGATCCTATATGGTAACCAGGGTCTGATGTTGGAGCTGGAAGGTAGCCATAGGAACTCCGCAATAAAACAACACAGCCCCATCGAGTTTGGGCTCATTTGATTCGCTTTGACGAGTACTTTGATCCTATATGTTAACTAGGGTCTGATGCTGGAGCTGGAAGGTGACCATAGGAACTCCGCAAAAAAAAAACACAACCCCATCGAGTTTTGGCTAGTTTGATTCGTATTGGCGATTGCTTTGATCCTATATGGAAACCAGGGTCTGATGCTGGAACTGGAAGGTGGCCATAAGAACTCCGCAATAAAAAGACACAACCCCATCGAGTTTGGGCTCGTTTGATTCGTATTGACGAGTACTTTGATTATTTATGGTAACCAGGATCTGATGCTGGAGCTTGAAGGTGGCCATAAGAACTCCGCAATGAAACGACACAGCCCCATCGAGATTGGGCTCGTTTGATTCGTTTTGACGAGTACTTTGATCCTTTATAGTAACCAGGGTTTGATGCTGGAGCTGGAAGGTGGCCATAGGAACTCCGCAATGAAACTACACAATTCTATCGAGTCGTCATCATATCTGCGAGTTCGGATATCTCCGTGCATGCATGGATTCTACTTGAAGGTAAGTATAAAGTTATTTTTTAAAACAAAATATTTCATTAGGGTTTGTTAGTCCGGTTATTTGCGAATCCGTATAACTGAGGGTCAGAGAATTGAGTTTTCACTGTATAAATATTAAAAAGGTAAATAATCGATAAAAATTAACCTATCTTTTAAGTTGGACCAAATTGCATACATTAAGACAAACATCAAAATCGGTTAAGTAGCTTCGGAGTTTATCCCAGACACACATTATGAAACGATATTTTTTATACTTATATTATATAGATTATAAAGAGATAAAGTTTGTGAGTCTGGATGTTCGGGGTGATCTCAAAAAATTCTTTAATAAAATGCTTTATTATCAGTGAGTAGGAACATAAGCTATAGAATTTCTTCCTACGGAAAAATTTAGAATTCCCACGCGAAGGGCGAGAAGCTTCGAGCGGCAGGAACGCATCTAGCCTTTTTTTCCCAGAAAGTTACACCGCTTTCTAGTGTATTGTCTTGTGTAACATGCTTATTCTAATAAGGTAGGTGTTAAGACTAGTGCTATTGACTATATCTATATTCTAATGGCTACAATACATTTTTGTCATTATGTTAGTTGGTACATGGTTATTTAATATTGCTATTACATAATTAAATTAAATGACTAATTTCTACTTCACTATATTTTGCTATATAATGCAGAGTTACAATTATAATCATTTGATGTTTGCCTGTTATTTTACATTTGTCAGGTTCCATACTTATTATAATATAATATAATGCGTTACATATTTGTCAGTTTCGTGGTATAATTTAGATTTAACATTGATCTTAGCCTAATTTCTATCACTATTCTTACATGTTCTTACAGCTAATTTACAGTCATTTACGTGTTATATTATATCAAATTTGCTGAAGTCAAGATGCTGCTGGTTGGTTAAAATCTTTGAGATTATATATAGCCCTCAAATTTTAATAATGTTGTAGTTACAGCGAATCTAGGTTGCACAAAAAAAAAAACATTTTCTACCAGTTAACCATGAAGGTAGGGCAAATTTTGAGACGGCGGAAGAGACTCGTGAAAAGAAATGATAGATTATTGTATGGTATAAAATCTTTTCTCGGGTGCGTGAGTAGAGATGTCGTATTGTGGACCCTACTACACGCTCCCTAAAGGGCAGGGTTTTAGTCGCTCGCCGTCTAGCCAACGAGCATTTCGCCTCAAATTTTTTGGCCCATCTATCGCAGTGGTTCTTAACCTTTTAGTAACGAGGGGCCACTTACAAATATCTGTCTAGCCATGGACCACCAACTCAAAACCAATATAGAGTATACATGAATAAAGGGTTGTTTGTTATATACTTCGGCTGCTTCCAGGGACCACCAGTGGTCCGCGGACCACCGGTTAAGCATCACTGATCTATCGCATGTCGCATTACAACCGGCCGCGGAGTAATGGTAAAGACAAGTGAAAGACGCTCGACAGAGCAGCCAAAGCCAATATGGCCTTAATAAATTTTCAGTTAAATGCCTACGATCCGAAAAAAAGTTTCACTTGCATCGTGTTGAGTTTTATTTTCAGCTTGCTCCTGGAGTGAAACGTCACAACATATCTTCTTCCTGCTTCGTCAACACCGAAGAAACATAATAATTAACATTAATTAACATCTTTATGTAAGATAGGCGTTAGGTGATGGTTCATTCGGCAAAATCGAACATATCTGATCCCGAACGGGCCGAAAGGAAGTTTTAGTCGGATATACGAGACACCAGTAGATACCTACGGTGTGCATACCACAGCAAATTGCTAAGTCAACTTAGCCTTTTGGTATCATAACAGAATACGTAGACCAGCCCGCCTTAAAAAAGCGGGGACGATATGTTATTAACCACATAGGAAATTGGTTTAAAGTGAGTTCTGTTGCCACATAAAGAACACAGCAATATTATTTACGTTATTTATAACAATGATAAAACTAACATTGTTGCTATTAACAATAATAATAAAATTACAATTGATAACAACTGAACTAGCTCCTAATGTAATAATGTACCCAACGATAGTGCAGGCGCGGATCCAGCCCTCAAAAAAGATTGAGGGCCCGAAAATCGACCAATGTGCGAGTTGGAGTATGAACTCGGTCATGATCGATATAGTGCATTCTTACAAAGGAGATGTTTACAAAACATATGACGCCTAGACCAAGATTTTTTTTATCAAGGCATTGGATATAATATCATTAGTTTATTGATCTCGATAGACTCTTAAAGTGTGACGTCTTAAACCTGTTAGGGTTGTGGGCATGCCCATCGTGCCCACAATGGTGGATCCGCGCTTGCGATAGTGTTTACACAATTAGGTACAAAAAGGAACCAAACACGCCAAACTGCGCGGTAAAATCTGAATCTGAACCACTTATTTATGAAAAAATAATTAATTGCATCATTGCTTATGATTCCAATGGTTATACGATCAGATGTAGTACCTTAAGCGAAAATCGAGGCAAAATTACGAATCTCGCTGCCGACTGGAGCGTTTGGACTCAGTGACTTGAGCAAAAACGAATACCTTTTCCGCTAATCCACAACTCACTCCGGCGGGTCAGTGGGATACGTTCAGTAGAGCCCGTAATTTCATATTATGCAGAAGGGATTTTCATAGCGTTGTAGACTGAGTTGTAGTGGAACTGAGACTGCTTTAGGCTACTTAGAGAGCCATTTGCAGAGAGATTGGCCCGACCTACGAGGTAGATTGCAGAAGTTTAGAGATAACTTCTCTAAACTTTGAACATTTTGACGGTGCAATGCTTGGATAAGGTAAACTGACTGTCTTAATTAACTTAGAGATGTTATAACACGGCTTAATCTCGTATTAATTTAGAATTAAATGGCGCTAATGAATTTCAAACTAACGTACTCGTACACATTGTTCTTGTCGTTGATGATATGTAATTTCGTGATGCAAGTGAAATAATAAATTTACAGAAAATAGCTTCGCCTCCGTTGACCGCCTTCGTGGTCTAGTAATTAGTCACCATCGAGTTTTGATCGGGAGGTCTGGGGCTCAATTGCCCAAGTGGGTAGAAGTTTTTTTTTTTTTATCTGCTTGGGTTGGTTCGTGGTAGGGCTTCTGAGCCCGCCTGCATGGCTAGCTACCGGCGACTTACCCAAGTTTTTCGCTACAATAAAAATCTTATTAGCATTATTGTGTTCCGATAATTAGAGGTAAGATAGCCAGTTCCTTGGTTGCTGAGGAGTCCAGGTGAAGCTCGCTTCCACTTTCGATCTTATTATCACTCACCATCAGACGAAGGCCAAGAGCTTCCCTTTCGTTTGTAAAAAATAGACTATATTATGTGAATTTTTGGACAACTCTTCCCACAGTAAAAAAAAGAAAAAATCTGACACAATATTCTGTTATAAACAAAAACTCTATCTGCCGCCGTATTTCAGATTTAATCTGCCTTCATCTTCCAGTCGACTTGGGTTGATATTTTGATATAAAATTAAACGCGTGGCCGAGCTATGGGCAGTAGACCGCTAAAATGGCAGAAGTATACACGTTCATAAATTGTATATCCCTATCAAAGTAAGGTTGTGTTGACATTCTTATTTGGAACATTTACACAGTGGTCGAGAATTTAACCGAAAATATAGATTTAATAAAATGGTGCTTGATAATGTTATTTCAGCTTATCTTAAATATTAAAATAAAGCAATTTATTGAATAGGCATTCAAATACATACAATTTTACCGTCATAAGATAACACAAGATGTTTTCTAATGACTGACGCCATCGATCGGCATCATGAAATACAGCATTCTTTTTTAAACTCTTTAAATATTTTACGGGTTCGATTACCAAGCTCTTTTAAGTGATCTTAAAATCTTTTAATGCGGCTATTTTTAAATTAATGTTTATTTTGTTTGAGCAAAATTTCCTAATAATTCAATATTTGCCTTCTAAGCGGCATTGGTTAGACTCACCTGTATAGTGCATAACCATTTAATAGGACATGAAAAGTATCTCAAAAAAAATCAAAAAAATATAAACTTTCTCCTAAAAAGTTTTTATTACATACCACAGGGAAGATCTTGGCCTTCGTCTCACCTGATGGTAAGTAAAGGTAAGACCGAAAGTGGAAGCGAGCTTAACATGTAGCCCTCATCAGCTGAAGAGCCGGATATCTTACCTCCAATTGTCAGAACACAATAATGCTTTTAACATTGCTATTATGGCGACAAACTTAAGAAAGACGGTGGTAGCTAGCCAGTCAGGCTCAGAGCCTTCTGTCCCCATTGGGAATAAACTTCTGTCCCCATCGGGAATTCAACCCCGGACCTCCCGATCAACACCCAGTGGGCTCAACCACTAGAACATGGAGGCGATTGTTAAATATAATTATTATATTTTATAGAATTTGAGTTTCACTTAATGTCACGTAATTTTGAAAGAGTCAAATCTTCATCTGAGACTTTAAAACTAAAAGCAGGAAAAACTTCTAAATTTCAAATACAACATAATGTATTGTGGAAGGCAAAGTATACTAAATCCATAATTAATATTATGGACATGTAGTAGCCAACAGTCATAATTAAAAAGAGGTCGATGAAACCTATCTAATGGATATTGTAGCTGGACATATCGTGAAACAGTGGGTAATTGGCACACAATTTTCTTGAAAGCATAGTATTAAGTCATTACTTTATTGATACCTTCCAGAAATATCTATCAATATATAAATTAGCTTCGGTGTCGGTGGCGCGGAGCGTCGGTGGTGATGTGACCTCGGCACTGGACTGTGCCCCGAGTAGAATCGGGAGGCCCGCGATCGATCCTGCCATGTACCAATGTGTTTTTCGTTTCACGATATTCATATGTACATTTATATGACGCTCCTACGGTGAAGGAAAACATCGTGAGAAAACCTGCATACACCTGCGAAGTAATTCAAAAGTGTATGTGAAGTCAACCAATCCGCAATGGGCTAGCGTGGTTTGACTAAGGCCTAATCGCCCTAACATAACTTGTTAGGGTAGGCACGAGCCCCTCGGTGGGGACATATATGAGCTGTGATGATAATAAATTAGCTTTGGCAGAAGGCGCAATTTATTTGTTGGAATATACACAAGTAGATCTGGAATAGTCTTGATTATTGCTGTAGATGTTGAAATATGTAGAAGAAGCAAGCATCATGGCCAATGTCACAGGAAAAATTTTACAATGGGGAACAGCTAATAGCTTGTGAATTGTTATTTTAACACAACAAAGTTAGCATTTTAGCAAACAAGCGTGCTGCCTACCTGGGGCTCCATTTTTTAAACGACGACTTACTTGTCGAGCGCCTGCGCCGTCTGTGCTCGACTTCCACTGATTTTCGTTTCGTTTTCGACAAAAATCGAAATCACATTAAAGGCCCTGGCCCCTATTTCACTATCTCTGACATTTGCCAAAATATATTACATACATATCTATACGTACTAATATTATAAAGCTGAAGAGTTTGTTCGGTTGTTTGTTTGTTTGGTTGGTTGAACGCGCCGTTAATCTCAGGAACTAGATTCAAATTTAAAAATTATTTTTGTGTTGGATAATCCATTTAACGAGGAAGACTATACGCTATATAACATCACGCTACATCTAATAGGAGCTGAGCGTCAATGAAAAATGTTGCAAAAACGGAAAAAAAAATATGGCGAAACGTATTTCGCGGGCACAGCTAGTGTTATATATATTATGTATATTTATTGACATGTGTCGCACCTGTCAGAGATGGTGAAAAGGGGGCCTAATAGTAAGTGGCTACAGTCGCCAATAGAACATGTAGTTTTTTTTATAATTTATTTTGTGCATTAAACAGTCATTTACAATTAACGTTCACATAAACTACAACATTTGTCGCGATAAAAGACCTACAGTGCCCAAAAATTACGATTAATAAATTATTAATTATTAATAAACTTAGATAAAACATGATCATCTACAATCACAAACAAAACAAACTCATGCTTAAAATATTCACAAATTTAGACCAAAACTAAAATACAAATGATATTATGCTAGTCTTCTATGTATCGAGCTCGTAGGGAGAATTTTAAATTTCCTTTTAATCGTGGCAGTGAGATATCAAGGAGGTCAACTTCTTGCTTCTGTAGCATCTGTAACATTTGTCCTACAACGACCCTTGTACCCTCGCTTTTGCATTTCCCTATCATACAACATTACATTTTATTGATATATCTGTGAATAGAAAGCAAAGAAAATCCCACAAAAGAGCACTCGGATCTAGATTCGGCTTAGTATACGTACGTATTTATTGTATTGTACAGCACTGCATTTGAAGAAATCGGGTTTTCTCCAAAGCCTCTGTCTCTATTTTGCAATTTATAACAGGATTTTATTCAGATTGCTGAAATACTATCGGTTTCATATGATACGCGCATAGTGCGCCATTTCTTGACATTATTATATTGCTTCACATATTTTCAAATATCCCTCGCCCTTTCATCGATTTTCTTACACCAGGCTTTTGAAAAATATTTGTAGAACCAAAAAAGACACAAGCTACTTCAAAATAACTATGACAGTACTAATCTTGATCTCGTTGTGGTATGTTCCTTCAATTTTAGAGCTGTGTCACTATAGGAGTAGTTTTTTTTAAAAGATCAGCTGATAGCGTGTAAGCAAATGATCATCAAAAAATTACATTGTATGTCGACGAAGAGGAAGAAGTTATGATGAAGATGATTTTATGAGTCGATAAATCATAGTTACTTGAGCTAGCACCAGTCACGGGCAAGCTATTCGTCGGAAATCTCAATAAAATGTCTAAAACCTTCTTACAAAATGACAATTTTATTTAGGTATAAATATTATGATCAACTTTATAAGTATATCGATACCATTGTTATTAGACATTCTATACCATCAAGTCTTATTACTAAGCTGAAACTAAACGCAATCAAATACGATTGTTTATTACAAAAGAACACCGTTAATTAAACCAACCACAGCTTTGCGATCATTAGAATCAAATCCATTGGATAAACTCAACTATTAATTAAGATTGTATTAATTTACAAGGGATTAACAAAGACATTCTGTTCAAATCACTCATACCTATTGTTTGTTTCTAGTTATAACAGTAATCAAATGTGAAGCTAATATTTCTCAGAGTACAAGAGAAATTGCTATTTTTATAGTCAGCTTACGCATCTAATTTTCTCCAGACAGAAGAGATGATTTGGAATTCCCGCGAAGTGTACTCAAGTGTTTTAGGAGTGTTATTAATTCTACAGCTCGACCAAATCATCGAACGTATAGGTAATGCTAACATAGGTAATTTACTTTCATTCAGAAGGTATTAAAGATTTTTTGTTGTGAACATCATATCTTCACCTCCACTCTTATTCCTCCTGGTGGAAAGTGGTAAATAGGTTGTTTTTGTGGGGTGATAGGCATAGCAATAGAGGTTACCACGACCTTCTTTCAGGGACAAGCCCGAAGACCTACAAAACCCCCTTTGCCTATAGGTAAAATTACAACAATTTCTTACTAAAATATAATGTAAGTTTTGTACTTTGAGTGTTGACATAAGTTTTCACACAAACCAGATGCAAAAGCTTTATCTTGAGAGACATTGAAAAGCTTTTGTAATTACAATACAATTTGGGGTTCGCTCCCGAACTTCGCCTGTCAACCACAAAATGTGCCTGGAAATGCCTTTATCTCCCACATCCTTGTAAATGGCAATGCTTATCTTTCTGAACAGCCAAAAAGATTCCGACAACAAGTTCGCGGACTTATATTAATGTGAAATTTTTATTTATTTATTTATTTAAACTTCCAGTACAATTTGTGTACAGAGGCGGACTTAATGCCAAAGGCATTATCTGCCAGTCAACCTTTGGGTGGTGCAGAGAAAAGGAAGTAGATGTAGTACTTTAATGGTAAAAACAACTGGATAATGGTATATATATAATGCTATATACATAATATACTAATACATAAATATAATAAATAAAATAAACTAATATATATGTGCCTACTATTAATTTACAAAACTATAAAACGAAAATGACATTCGAAATGATATTTCGAAGATAATATGCATAAGTCTTAAAATTTGGCAAAATTTGACAAATCTTTATATATAAAATTCTCGTGTCACATTGTCTGTAATCGAACTCCTCCGAAACAGCTAGACCGATTTTTATGTAATTTTTTTAATATATTTGGTAGGTCTGAAATTAGGTCGTAAATACCATACTTCATCTAATTATTTAAGTATGTGGCCAGCAACAAATTCAAAATAATGTCAAAGCCAGCGAGTCTAAATAATAATTCTAAAAGAGATTACTCATAAACTATTTTCACATAACCCTTAATACCTATATTTAGTTGCATTTACACCTATATCATTCCATTACACCTTAATGTGACATTAAAGGAAGCACACAAAAGAAAGTCACGCGATCTGCCTTAATGCAATTGTAATAAAAGCCAATTGTCCTGCTGTCGGGAACCCTTACACTTATTACGCCTATAAAACCATCATAGATAGCAACCCAAAGACCCTTTTCCTTATGCATAAGGTTGCTTGCTAGTATTCCGTTACGTAATCGGGAACATTTTCACTAGAGTCGCATTATTCGATCTAATAGTCGACCTATCAGGCTTCTAATAGACTACAAACTTGCCTTTGATCGTTTAAAAGTGAACTCGAGGGGATACCATATAATTTTAGCATGGCGTGGTGTTTACCATAATATATTATGCAAGAGTTTTTCATCTTATCACTTCCGTTAACTTAGAACTTATAAATCAGCAAATATTTAAAAGTTTTTTCATCATACGTAATGTAGCCTTAAGGGATTTAAGCTAGGCACCTTTCGTTTAATCATTAGCCTCTTGACCACACAGTTTAAAATTGGGTTAACGATAGTTATGCGCGTAGTATACACATTATCAAAAGACAGAAAAAATCTTCTAGCAATAACAATTTAGACAGTAAAGTACCTATACTTTACTGTCTTAATTGTTATTTAGCTTTAACCTTTAGGAATCTTCTAACTAGAATGCCTGACAATACCTACTATCATAAATCCGAAAGTCACTCTGTCTGTCTTCTCTGTCATGCTTTTACGCCTTAACCTCTGAACCAGTTTAAGTGAAATTTATATTATATTGGACGAAATATATTAATACTATTATCATCATATTGGTCGAAAGCCTCTACCAATTCTCGCCAATTCTCCTCTGCATCTGTCTCTGCTATCCAACGCTACCCAGAAAACCTCACAATGTCATCTTCCCATCATGTTTTGATCTACGGCCACTAGTCTGTGGGCGCAATTCTGTAATCTTTCGTCTCCAGCAAAATTTGGCATAGGTACCTAAGAAATATCACCCTCGAAGGAATGATATAGGCTACTTTTTAACCGACTTCAAAAAGGAGGAGGTTCTCAACTCGATGTGTAAGTTTTGGGTATGTTACGCAATTTCTCCGCCAATTGTAGACCGATTTACAAAATTCTTTTTTTATTCGATAGAGTATACTCCTGGGGACGTGCCACTGTCAGGATCTGATGATATGATCCCTAGAAAATTGAGAAAAACCGTCCAACATCTTTCATGTTTTTGCGAAACTATTTACGTATTTGCGTCTGGTAGTCATAAACCGAGCTGATGATGGAAGAATCCTTAACTTTTAGGAGTTAGAGGTTAGTTAAATACAATAGGCACGAATTATTAAATGAATTTTTATACCAGCTTACCGAAGGTGAACTAGTATTAAATTCACTAAGAAGATCTCATTCATTATAAAGATAAAAATGAAAAAAATTTAATAAATACAATACCGTATTCAAAAACACTGAAAAGTTAAAAATAATATAAGAATAGGTACAGACAACATCACATTTCTATATTGAATGATTGAACAATGATCTCCTGAAAAGTCTTAAAATTTGGCAAAATTTGACAATACATACAATACAATATTACTCCCGAAATAAATTTTATCCCAAATTTCAATGAGCGAACGCGTGAGAAAACTGAACTCCATTCACGCAGACGAAGTCATTGGCAACGGCTAGTTGCGTATATTTCGCATCATACAATATTACGGTCTCGTGTTTTTTTTGGAAATGATGATCATGTTGAGGCGGCCACACTAGCGCTAAATATTAAAACCATTTTATTTCAAAAGGATGATCATATTAAGGGGGCCACTAAATGTTATAAAGCTTTTTCGTCGCATACGTTGTTCAATTTCGGCATTCAACGTAGAGCAGGTTACGTAGCAAGCCCGTCAAGCTTTTTGTCGTTTGATAAAGGATAGAGATCTTTCTTCAACGCCCTTTAGAAACAAACTAATAACTAACCCTTTTCTACACGACCTTTTTGCCGATGATTAATATTCTCAGCTGACGCCGTCCGTCGATGTGGCATTTCGTCCGTAGAACATTAAAAATGGGTCATCGATTAATTAGCATAAGGTCGTTATTTTACTGAATCTTGAATGTTAACTGTTCACCAGACGTTCACGTCGGGGCTTTGGCGCCAGTGGACAGTGCGTGGGTGAACTTGCGTCCGAACGAAATAGCAATGATTAAATGCATCGTTGGCCTTAAAACTTTATAATTATTGCGTACAATCCCTCGATTTATGATAACACGGTGAATTCGTGCCTTTGAATTGCTATCTCATTTGCTAATCTCGTTTGGGGGTGTTGCACATTCAGCGAGAGGTCGACCGTAAATCATGGTACTTTCAATGTAATATGGGAACTAGTCAATTTAAACTAATATTGTGTATTTCAATAGGTGGGTATACAAATACCTACCCCCACAAAATACTCAAAAACGAATTAATACAAAGATATTGAGAATATAGAACTAAGATTTACATTAAGCAAACAATTTTTTTTTATGAAATGTAGGTACCTATTGCAAATACTAATGTATGTGTGGGTATTTTATATAAATACTAGTGTACATCAATAGATACTTCATTTTACCACCACCTTTTTATACATTGTTATACTATTTATGTCAGGGAATTTATCTCACATCAACCCATTACCGTCTCCCTGCCGGGCATGAGTCTCTCGGTTAGAAGGGAGGATATGGCCTACTTCAGGATCCTGGCCAGATATGTTGGTTTTGTTTCAAATTCTCCATTCCTTCGTGTTGTTGCGGTAAGCTCGCGGTAAACTAAAAATTAGTTAACACTGACGACAACCACGGAAAGAAAGTCGGCGACAAGTATTTTCTTAACAATTTTAACAGTCATAAAAAAATTAAACCGACTTCAAAAACACCAAAATCACAGTTTTATATTGAAGTTGGTGCGAAATTTTAAGTAACTATATTAATTGTTCTTTTCTAAGTCTTTCCAGGTGATCATTGCTTGTCACCGACTTCAATATAAAACTGTGATTTTGTATGTATTGTTATATTATTTATGACTTTTTGGTGTTTTTGAAGTCAGTTTTATTTTTATGTAAAAAAATTTTTTTCAATCTTTTTGGTTTATAATACACGTGTTTTAGAATTTGAGCCCAGGCAAACACCAGAATAACTTTAAATAAAACGTCTTTTGCTCTAAACAGTACTGAAAGAATTATTCCCGAACTCCTAAACTACCAGAAACCTTCCATCATCAGCTCAGTAACATGATATGATGACTACCAGATGTAAATATGTTTTTGCTGAAGATATTCAGGTTACCAGATGTAACTTAAATATCTTCAGCAAAAACGTGAAACACGTTGAATGTGCCTATGAAATTCAAGGGTTTCCCTCGATTTTCATGGGATTCCAACATCAGATAATGACATGGTGACAATGGGACCACCTCGGGAGTCTAGTCTTTCGATTTGAAAAATAATTTTGAAAATCGGTTCACAAATGGCGGAGTAATCGGCGAAAATACATAAAAAATAGATACAGCTGAACATAGAACCTCCTCCTTTTTCGAAGTCGGTTAAAAAATATAATCATTTCTTGAAATGACTAATACTTTCATACTATAATTGTTGAACTGTTATATAATAATCATAATCGACTATTATATAGTAACTAAGTTCGAATAGGTATTATATAACAACTATAATCGACAATTATATAATAACTATAATCGTTCGACTGCTGATCAAAATACAAAATACAAAAAAATAATATTTATAAGTTTTCGTAACTCGTATATTATATTATCTTATAACTTTGTTTACACACTAAAAGTTCACAGTATAAGAGGTAAATAGGAAGCGAGAGACGCGGAAGGCGCATAGACGAAATCACGCTAGAGACGGTTAGTTTTCGGCGAGTCAACTTGCACTGTTTATCGCGTACACGGCTTGGGCCGTGTACCTGCGCGCCACCCCCGCGGCGAAGCCCGAGAACCAGCGAGTGCTCCCGAGTGTCTACTTGGGCTGCGTACATACGACCGCGCGTTACACCCTCCCCCTCTAACCCAGGCGTTATGTCCCGGAGACTGGGTTAGTAGCCTTACGAGGTCTCCCCCTCTTACGTTTCTCCTGAATAGGAGTTTGGATGGGGCCAACGAACGGAGTCAGCAGCGAAGCGTGGTATTTTCCTAACAGTATGCCGTCACTAATGCGCTCTAGAGCGTAGGTCGCACTGCCTGCAATCCCTTGGATACGATACGGGCCATCCCGTCGTGGAATCAGCTTCGCCGTTTGACCTCTGCCTGCGTCGTTAGAGCCCTGCGTCTTTAATAGTACAAGGTCTCCTACCATGTAGTCTGGTGCTGGCCGGCGATTCTCATCAGCAAACTTTGCTTGCGCAGCCTGAGCCTTCTCGTGTACGTCTCGCGCATCGAGCAAGACGGTGGACAGCTTCTTGAGGAATGGCGTTATCGAAGCGACGACATTGTCGCTCTCTATCACCGCTCGCATGTCAGACAACACATCGGCGGGCGAGCGTATTTCGCGTCCAAAATTCAGGTAAGCGGGCGAGTACCCGGTACTTGCAGTGACTGCAGAGTTCATGGCGAACCGTATGGCGGAGAGGTGAGCGTCCCAGGATTCGTGATCCTTACGTACCAGGATGGCAAGTTGCGGTTTTAAATCACGATTCTTTCGCTCGACGGGGTTTGCCTCTGGATGATAGTACGAGGTGAGACCTTGTTTAATGCCCATAACGTGACAGGTTTGCTGCATCACCTCGCTTACAAACTGGACACCGTTGTCGCTGATGAGTCTCCTGGGGACGCCGTATCGCAAGTATACTTCGTTCACTAACGTCTTAGCACACTTTTCTGCCGTAGCGGTCGGAAGTGCGAACAACTCTACCCACCTGGTACATGTGTCTTCGACTATCAATATCCACCTGTTGCCGGTGGGAGTCTCTGGTAATGGTCCAAACAGGTCGACTGCGAGGACTTCGAATCGACGCGATGTGGCTGGTACCTGGAGCAGCCCAGCGGGCTTTCGCGTGTCTACCTTATAGCGTTGACACGCCGCGCAGCTCTTCACATACTGGGTCACGTAAGCTCTCATCCCCGGCCAGTAATACTTGCCTAAGAGCCGCTGTAACGTCCGCTCTACGCCAAAATGACCAGCTGTGGGGGCGTCGTGGTATTCGGCCATCACGTCCTTGCGCTCGTGATCCGGCACCACTAAACTCGCGTCGTCATTATCTTCGTTCTCGGGGCCATAGCGGTACAACACGCCATCGGTCAGTACGTACCCTTTATCAGCCCATGCTCTCCCCCTAAACGGATCGTCGGACTCCATCGCCTCGACGATTTTGAGCACTTCGGGATCCTTCAGCTGGTTCTCCCGGACATCTTTATGACTGCGAGAGGGGAGATCGATCGCAGTCAAGCACAGATCACAGTCGACGCCCGTTGAGCATGCTGGGCGCGACAGCGTGTCTGCGATCACGTTCGCCTTACCTGGGGTATATTCTATTTTCAAATTATACTCCTGCAGGCTGAGTGCCCACCTTGCCAGGCGACCACTCGGCGATTTGAGGCTCATAAGCCACCTGAGGGGCTGATGATCCGACTTTACTACTACCTCTGCTCCATCAATGTAGCCTCGGAACTTTGACACTGCCCATACTATGGCCAAAGCTTCTCGTTCCGTCGTGTTGTAATTTCTTTCAGCGGCGGTGAGGAGGCGGCTGGCGTACTCGACGGGCCGTTCGTCGATTCCCTCCCCCTGGAGCAGAACCGCTCCGATAGCGTAACCGCTGCTATCAGTCCTGAGGACGAACGGCTTCGTCTCGTCAGCCTGACGGAGGATTGGTGCTTTCATAAGTTCTGCGTCCTTCAGAAGAATGGATCGTACGAATGAAAACCTCTGGTCAGGACTGTCCGAAAAATGCCATGAGCCCTGGTCTATGACTAATGTAAGGCCCGCATTGCTGATAAAGTCTCGGCCTAACAAAGTTCGGGTATTTTCCCCAGGGAACACCACAAACTCCGTAAGCACCTCTCTACCCTCTAAAAATACAGGCACTGTTGCATTGAGCGTTACCTTTTTTTGTCGAGAACCGTCCGCAAGCCCGATGGTGCGCTCGACCTCGTGAAACTGCACCCCGTCCGATCGTAGAATTGAATATAGCAGGGTGCTGGCAATACTACACGTAGCGCCTGTGTCGAGTATTGCGACGCCTACCCTGTTCGCGACAGTGACGGATACTGTGGGGTGCGATATTTCGGTAGTGTAAGGGGCGCTGGTGACGTCATTACCGGTTAAAACATTAAAATCGTATGACTTCGGCGGTGTGCTCTTAGTACTACAAATCTCACATTTCGACTTGACTACCCCGGGTTGGCCGCACCCATAACAACGTATCGGGTTAGACCCCGTATTAGTATCCGAATTTGTATTCGCGCCCTGCTGTTTGTTATTTTTATTTTGTAAGTTGCGGCAATCGGAAACTCCGTGCCCATAATACTTACAAAAGGAACAACGAACGCGCCTATCGCGTTTCGGGTTTTCGTTCGAGTTTGAAGTGATGTTTAAACCAATAGTACCGTTGGAACCCGTGGTAACGCCGCGCTCGATCGATTCTCGGAATTCGCTCGGTCGTGAAGGCGGCGCACGCGAACGCGACAAGTGACTACTTGTTGTTGCTACATTGGCGTTTTGATTTTCGGAAGCCGCGGAATAGGTACTTACTTTTATCTCAGAAATCGCGTCTTCAATGGCCCTCGCTTTCTCTACAAAACTATCGATATCACTTATGTTGTCTCTAGGTAACCGTTTTCTTATGCGTCGATGTAGCAAGCCGTAAATCATATCTATCTGCATACAGATCGGTACCTCATAGGGCAATTTCACTATTTGGGATCGCACTTTACAAATAAACACTTCGGCCCTTTCGGAGTCTTTTTGTTCCGCGGCAAAGATTTCACGCAAAACCTTATGAGCCGGTTGCTGTACCCCGTACATGGCCCGCAGGCGCGCCAGCGCGTCGGGCCAGGATCGCGCGGTGGCGCGCGCGCCGCGCCACCATACAGCGGCGTCGCCCTCCAGCAGCAGCGGCAGCCCGCGCAGCGCGTGCTCGTCGCTGACGCCGGCGCACTCCTTGTAGACCTGCACGGCGTCGATGAATGCTTCCAGTACGTCCGCGTCACGTGAGCTCCCGTTGAACCTCGCGGTGCACTTGGAGAAGTTGCCTCCGGCGACCGCGGACGAGAGGCTGCTAGGTGTGCGGGTGTCGGGTGGCGGATGCAGCGGCGACGTGGATGGGGGCCAGGGACTGTTGTTGTACGGCAGCGATCTCAAGGTTTCCACCAGAGTTCGGTTGGTCTCCGCTTGCATTCTAGCAAAGGACTCCATGATGCCGGCCAAGAACGTCTCGGTGTTGGAATTCGCAGCTATGTCGGCGGTGCCGCGTGTCTCGGCGGCAGCGGCGGCGGGGGCGCCCTGGGCGCACAGCTCCTCCTGCTCGTTGTAGCTGGTTTCCGATTCACTTGCATGTTTTTCGTCGTTTTCATTGTTAGCTGTCTTCTTATTTCGCGTGTTCCTCGTCATTTTATTTCGCACTTGTTTTCTACTTTTGTAGTAATAAGTACGTACACTGTAGAACCGTTGCGCGCGGCGAGCGTAGGTAATAATAGTTCGGTGTGGATTCGAAGCCACGAGTTGGGCAGCCAATATAAGTTTTCGTAACTCGTATATTATATTATCTTATAACTTTGTTTACACACTAAAAGTTCACAGTATAAGAGGTAAATAGGAAGCGAGAGACGCGGAAGGCGCATAGACGAAATCACGCTAGAGACGGTTAGTTTTCGGCGAGTCAACTTGCACTGTTTATCGCGTACACGGCTTGGGCCGTGTACCTGCGCGCCACCCCCGCGGCGAAGCCCGAGAACCAGCGAGTGCTCCCGAGTGTCTACTTGGGCTGCGTACATACGACCGCGCGTTACATATTTGATTATTATAATTTTTGATTCTCTACCCCGATCCAATTTAATTGAATGTTGTATGTCACTGATTGTACCTAATCAGAGATAGATCCCTACAAATTAAATTAATGCCAAATACATTATTCATTCACCGGAGAGTAGTCAGTAAAATTGATAAGTTATGGAAATATTACGCGATAGTTGCGGTCGAGTTTCGCAACTTTCAAATTCAATTACTTAAGCTGAAACCAATCGTATTAAATGTTATTGCTGCCGGAGCTGTCTAGTCTTGTTCCATTGGTATTACAATTAACGAATCATCGCTATTTTTTTTCATACTAGTGGACCTGGCAGATGTTGTCCTGCCCAATTAGGTACAGAGCCAGTTGAATTATTTAAACACACACAAAATTTTGATAGAATCGGTCGAGCCGTTTTTTAGTTTTAGCGAGACTAACAAACGGTGATTCATATATAAGAAGAAAAAAAGTAGATAATAGATCCCAACTTTAAAATGCACAGTCAAAATTATTTTATTTTTAATTGTAATTTTCGTACATACACCCACATTCTAATCTCTAAGACCACTGATATATAAAAATAATTGCAGGTAAATAAATTTCAAAATATTTACATAAGCATCATAATTAAAAATGATTTTCCCTTAATTAGTATCGATCATTGCATGACGCAAGAGTAGAACTTTCAAATATAATGTTTCATTGATTTCCGCACACGTTCATTTAAGTAAAAAAGCAGGTTTATATACACGGTTATTTTTTTATCACCCTGGAAAATTTAAGGGACGCTTCACGACATGGTATTAGAATGATTTAAATATAAATAAAAAAAATAACCCCCCACCTTAATTTTATATTAATTTTTTAAAAAATACAAAAAATGCTGCCCTAGTTCAGAGCAGCATTTTTAGAGATTTTTTTTTTTTTTTTAATTTTTTTTTAATTATTTTTTTATATATAATATTGGATGTGTCCTGAAGCGTCCCTAAAATTTTCCAGGGTGATAAAAAAATAACCGTGTATACTCTTTATTGCATAATCAAAAATCGGTTGTACAAAAAAACATTAACATGGTATGCAAGGGCGGACTTATCTCTTATAGAGATCTCTTCCAGTCAACCCATAACATTGGTGGCGTAAGTAAATGTAGTAGACAACATGAATAAAGCAATACATAAATAACCCTTATTTATAAATACCTATTTCTATATACATACATAAATACATAAATAATAAATTATAACTGACGATCATTGGACCTGCTCATACACTTTTCTGATATAGTGTTGCTTAACGCGGGACTTAAAACTGTTATGTGACTGGCTGTGCTGAATGTCACTCGGGAGACTGTTCCAAAGCTGAGCAGCGCGAACGCTGAAAGAATTGCGAAAAAACAAGCTTTTATTTAAATGCGCTAAAATATAAATCATATAAATTGTGTCAAATGTGAAATGACGTTATAAGTAAAAGTTTTAGCGTAAAAGTTTATTAATTCTTTTTAGCGCATTTAAATAAAAGCTTGTTTTTAAAAAGATTTTTTACATTTAATTTATTTTTTACTTTTTAGTTATCACTGGACACATTTCTCAGTCTGTTCATCTCATTCAACGCATCATTGTGGCATGGTCGTTTGCCGGAACGTCTATACAGAATTTCAGCTCAATCGGTTTAAGATATCTACTTCAAAATTGATTTTTAGCTTTAGAAGTACGACATATTGGATTAATAGTGTCATCACTTCATTTTTCAAGTTATTCTTAGCAAGACCTTTTATTTGATACCCATATTGTAGGAGTGCATTAAAAATAATTGCCGCCATCTTGGGTATGCAGCCATCTTGGATTTAGAATGACGTCACACAGTTAACCGTGCATTTTCATCCAAACTGTGTGTATACAAAATTTCAGCTCAATCGGTTAAAGATATCTGCTTCAAAATTGAGTTGCAAGATTCCACCCGAACATACATACTTACATACATACTTACATTGCAAGTTAAATAAAAGCTTGTAAAAAAATGTGAATTGCTGCTTGGAACATCCAGCATGCGTGCCTCACAACAACTACGCTTAGGACGGGATGGAGGAGGGAGTATTGAAAGCGGGAGCGCAGATAGGATGGGGAGTTGGGATCTTTTAGGACTTCGTTCAGGATAGTAAGGATGTGCACATTACGACGATCACGGATGGGTATGGGTAGCCATTTTAAATTAGCGCGAGAGTGAGAGATACGGTCATATTTCCGTAAACCGAAAATAAAGCGAATGGCCAAATTTTGGAGGCGTTCTAGTTTGTTTGTTAATTCCTCTGTAGTGTCCAGGAAGCAGACGTCAGCGTCGTCGAGAAGAGAAAGAAGGAGAGATTGCGCAAGCATAACTTTAGTCTTGAATGGAAGAAAATATTGCAACCGCTTGAGAGAGTGAAAATTATGATGCATACGCTTACTAACTTCATTTATATGGGGTATCCAAGACAAATTCGAATCAATTATCAGTCCTAGATTTGGAGCCTTGTTTGTAAAATCTATAGTTGATCCATTATAAACCAATGCTGGCAGCGCATTAACATCGACCTTACCCCTCATCCTACGGCTACCAATCAATACGGCTTGCGACTTCGATGGATTGACGACAAGACCAAAAGACTTAGCCCACTGGAGGATATTGGAGAGATCTTGGTCCAAGTGACTGATTGCTTCTAAGGCGTGAGATGATTCAAAATGCTTATAAATCTGAAGATCATCAGCATAAAGATGATAAGAAGATGAGATAACTTTTGAGATGAAGCTAATAAAAACTGAAAAGAGAAGCGGAGAGAGAACCCCACCTTGTGGAACACCAGATGTGAGACTACACCAGTTAGATGTAGCATCGTCAATTTTCACACACAGTTGGCGGCCAAACAAATAAGAATTAAACCACTGAAGTACAGTGGGAGAGATGTTCACTGAACGAAGGGCACCGAGGAGGATATCAAAGTCAACCGAGTTGAATGCGCTGCTGAAGTCAAGCAGAATAACTGCTGTAAGCTTGGATTCATCCATTGCTTTTCTGATGTCTTCTGTAATATTCAACAGTGCACCAACTGTGCTATGGGAAGGTCGAAACCCTGATTGGAATGGGCATAGGAGGGAGTTTGAGGAAAGGTAAAGGTATAATTGGTGATGAGCAATGGATTCAAGGACTTTGATAGGATGGGTAATATGGAAATAGGTCTGAAATCAGTTAAAGCTGTAGGATTGCCAATCTTGGGACGAGGAATTACAATTGCTTTCTTCCATGATGATGGAAAAATACTGTGTAACAAGGAAAAGTTAATTATATGTGTTATTATCTGCACAGTATCCTCCAACACTGGAAGAAGCATATCTAGGCTGAGGAGTATTATATTATCTGTGGCTGAGGTTATCACTGCCAATGGCTTTAGAGGATATGGAGCGGATACCCTTTATTACAGTTTTCTCTGTAACAGAAGAGTATGTAAAAGATGGATGAATTTGGTTGCTCAAGATTCGTAAGATGTTGAAGAGTCTGAGTCTTAGAAGATTGCTCAAATGAGATAGATTTTGAGAAACACTAGAGTACACGCGCCCCTTTTTTTACATGAGTACACGCGTGGCCTACTATGGTATACCATTTTATAATTGCTATCAATTTGTTTTTTGGTTACGTATGAATAAAATTCCTACAGAAATGAAAAATATATTCAATCAGTCCCTTATTTTTCATAGCATTCAAGGCATACTACAGCTTGATGATCAGAGCAAATCCATTAGTTGCATGCACCATTTGTTTGTGGATCGATTTCTGGCTCTTGAGCAAAGTGCGCATCGACTGACCCGTCCCATCTTGAGGGTAACATCATACTGTGTGGCTTGAGCTGTGCCCGTTAGCATTTCTATTCTACATCTCAACTGTCGAGGAAGAGTCTCCATGGTTGCTCGAACAAAATAAATAGCAAATCGAAACAAATAGCACTTACCTAAATTTGTTAAACTCATATATACTCAAAATACTCGCGCGGACTACTATGGTAGGCCAACGTCATCATCATCACAGCCCATATACGTCCCCACCGAGGGGCTCGAGCCTACCCTATATTAGGGTGATTAGGCCTTAGTCAACCACGCTGGCCCAGTGCGGATTGGTCGACTTCACATACATCATTGAATTTCTTCGCAGATGTATGCAGGTTGCCTCACGATGTTTTCCTTCACCGTAGGAGCGTCAGACAAATGTACATATGAAATTCGAAACGAAAAACACATTGGTACATGGCGGGTCTCGAACCCCGACCCCCCGATTGGAAGGCAAGTGCCGAGTCCACTGCGCCACCGACGCTCGCTTGCGCCACCGACGCATTTGGTGGGAAATCGCAGGAACGTGTTTACGTGCTGACCTTGCGGGCTTTACTGGCTCGCTGACAAAAATGGCCGAGGCTAGCCTAAAATTCCAACGCACCAGCGTGGATAATTCAAAAGTTATCACTTAAAATGTCACCCTGGTCTACTATAGTAGACAACACGTATACTCTAGTGTTAAAGTATTTAAATCTATATTGAACTGACATTCATCTGCGTGTTTTACCACACCCAAAGATCTTAAAAAATTTTTTTTTTATTGTTTTCATTATTGTGTAGGCCGTCAATTTTGGAATAAATGTATTTACGTTTACCATCTCTGCACATTCTGTTGCATAGATTACGTATTTTCTTGTAAGCATTGAGATTAGTCTGAGTTGGATTGAGTTTGTTAAGTCTTTTAGCCTTGTCTCGCCTAAGCATTGCTTTTTTTATGTCAGTCGTTAACCAAGGAGCCGGTACATGTCTAATATGAACAGGACGCACAGGCGCATACACGTCATAAATTCTTGTAATTTCAGCCGTGAAATATTCCACCATAAAATTAATATCATTTGAAGCTACAACGGGAGACCAATCGATGCATCGCACACACTCCCTCAAACGGGCAACATCCATATTCAGAAAATTACGCTGCAAAATAGTTTTGTGCTTTACTTTCGAAAGACGTACTTTAAATGTCAGATATAGAAGTTCATGGTGGGAAAAGGAAGCTGTTAATTGGCCATGTGTTTCCACGAATTGAGGGCTAGAGACTATCATAAGGTCAATAAGCGAAGGCTTGCAATTTGGAAAATAGTGTGTTGGAGTTGTCAAAGAGACTACCTGAACATTACAAGCAGTTAGAAGACCTAATAACCTGTTTGATCGTGAATCTTTTCTCAGTAAACATGTATTTAGGTCACCCATAAGTATAACATGATCAAAGCGAGGCGAGAATTCCTCTAGAATGTTTTCCAGAGTACTAAAGTAATCAACTTTGTCATATGGGCTATACAAAGTACCTAAAAGAATTTTCTTGTGACATAATATAATTTCAAGAAAAATAAATTCAAGGGAGCCACAGCTTTTCGTAGGAGAGCATTTTACCACGCTGGCAGGGATGTGACTCCGGACATATGCCCACACCACCACCGCCCATGCCAACGCGGTCATTTCGGAAAAGCCTGTAACCAGGAAGTGAACATGATGTAGAGGGCAAGGAGGGCTTAAGCCAAGTTTCAGATACAAGGATACAATCGACCATGCCAGCGCTGAAGGATGACAATAGATCATTGTAATGACCTAAGATGCTCTGAGCATTAATGTGTACTACTGAGAGGAATTTGTGTTTTTTATTGAACAACGCTGAGAGTTGATCCCCAAGAAGCACTCCATCAGAGTTCGAGGAATCACCGCTGCAAGCACTTTCATAATCGTCAGATGAACAAGAAAAATAATCGTCTTCAAACATATATAAAATATATAAATCAACAAAAACTATAAAATATTAATATTTAATTAATAAAAAGCAGCAAAAAAAAACTCCTACCTAAAAATATTTTCATTCACTAGATCAGTACCTAAATACCAAATTTTGTTATAGGTTGACTGTCAGGATCGATTGCTAACTGTAATACAAAACTGAACATAATAATATAATTTTTTGAACCAAATGAGCCTAGATTGAAAGAGAAAGACAATATTAGTAACAAAAACTAAAAAGTCAATACAACTCGATAGTAGCTGCTCGATAGTTTAAAACTGCGATTTAGTTTTGTTTTTAAACCTAACAATGGTTACATTGTCAGCCACCCCGTGTACGTGCTAAAGCGATTACAAAGTTTAAACACATCGTAGAGCTAAGAAGCTACTCAATAGTTCATTTATTTAAATGAAAACCATGCTCATATGTTTCAGTTTTTATTTTACTATGTATCTCAAAGCAACAATCAACAAACATTGCATAAGTCATTAATCGTCAATACTTGCATTTAATCTAGCATTAGTATCGTGTGTGTGTGTGTGTGTGTGTGATGTTTTTAACAGAACACGGAAGCTTTTGCCCTTCATCTCACTGGATAGCAAGTGACGATAAGGCCAAAAGGGAAGCGAGCTTTAACTGGATTCTTCAACAACTGAGGAAATAGGTACTTTACCTCTAGATAGACAGATCCTTGGTTGTTGAGGAATCGTAAGCAGAAAAACTTCTACCCCTATGGGAAATCGAATCCAGATCCGGGTAGTCACAGCCAGTAGATTATGGAGGTGGTGAAGACGCATACGGGAAGAACCTTTCAGAAACCGTAGATTTCTCTATAAGTGTGACAGCTATTACCATAAACGGTTTTAATATCAGATTATTAACCAAGGGGATAAAGCAGTGTCTTATGTCACAGGCGCAGACTCGAATCGCGAAGGACTGTATGATTAACTCCCGATCGCAACGAGGGTGTTATATAATTAAATTCTGATCAAAGCGAGGGATTTAGGACTAGAGTCCTGAGTGTAGCGAGGGATTTAACCTCACCCAAGACTAAGACTGCTTTATCCTCGAGAAAAATACTCTACTTTTCGCACCGCCTGCGAGAAAATAGAAACAAATACGTAAGAAATGCAGCATTTATTCATAATCATGTTAATTTAATATAAATCATATAAATTATTATATGACTTAAAAAGTCACAAAATTTCTGTATTGAAAAGACTATACAGAAGATGTGATGGCATGTACTTAAACCTGTTTGCTTTTTTAACTTGGAAAACTAAAACCTACAAATTTCTTCATGAATTTTTGAGAATCATCTTTTTTTTCGCCTAACGATATAAAATTCCAATCTTATAGTGCTCGGCGTAAACTTTTTTGAATGAAGGAAATTCAGTTAAATATTGAATAGGTACCTGTTTTTAGAAGCTTTAGATGACCTACTTATGCTTGGTTTACATGACACAGAATATGTCATTTTTGGGCAGGTGATGCGAAAAAATCTCTTAAAGATAGATAAGATTTTTTATGAATTTGTGTATACGTTTACCACAAATGAGAAAGATGTAAAATATTAAAATTTAGATTTACATTAAAATGTGTACACACGAATGTACATACAAGGATATAATTGTTCACCTGCTTTAGTTAATATTATCGTTAATGCCTAAGTCGTATTACACGTTTTTGAAAAATAATGCATCAAAATGTGGTTACATCTGCAGTTTCCCACAAAAGCTATTAACACCACTAAAAACGCCACACTCAAATTAACGCAATAAGCGTTTGACCACGCCACACTACACTCAAAATTATTGCGTTATTTGACGCGTCACCATAACGCAAGTTGAGCAGCAACTTTAATACAATGGTAATGTACGAGTACATACCTATTTGTAAGCATGGACTTAGTTTGTAATTTACAAATTGGTTTATTCAATCGCCACTTAAAAAACTCTGTTTCCGTTTGTTCATTTTATTAGCTTAAAGTGTAACGTCTAACTAAGGAACAGTTTATTTGAACACAGCCACCTTTAAACCATTTCAGTCAAGTGAGAAGTTTTACTAAAAGAACGCTGGAATTCACTTATTTCGCGTAGTTGTTTCAACCGACAACGTTGTCTATAATAGTTCATTATTTATTTAACTGCGAAATAAATATATAAAGTAACGTTACGTTGCCCTCTTTTTAATGCTTAGTCATTTATGAAAGTGTTCAATAAAATTTCTAAATGTATTCTATGCTCTACAACATTCAGGACTCTATTGAGGTTTTAATTTTAGTATTACTAAAAAAAAGGCATCAGCGTTGTTGGAATTATTTCCTGTTTACATCGTCTTTTTTAATATTACATTGTTATAAAGTAGTTTAAATTTGTAAATATTGATTGGGTTGTGAATATAAATGTTGATATATAGTATTTCGAATACTAAACCACACAAACCTACCAGAATATTCATTCATTAATTGGTAAATCTCGCGCATTTTAATCTACAGCACGTCAGTGTCGAAGATAAAACACGTTAAGTGCAAATCTCTTAGCGTCAATCAGTGTAGTTACGTGGCTAATGATAAATGTATAATATTATCGATTTAATCGTTAAGATAGTCTTGCTAGTATAAACAGGTAGTAAATTCAAAGAAATTCCTTTATCTGGCTTTGTGAAAATGCTACATAGAAAAAAGTTAATAAACTGATTCATTCGGCTAATGGGTAACGCCACTATTTTTTAATTTCTAATAGTTAGCCTCCGCCTGGTACAGATTGTATAAATAAATATTTACCTTTGCCTGAAAACATATCTTAGAGAAAATAAAATAAACCGTTTAAAGGAGTAATTAGTATAGAAATAAATAACCCAGTATATTAAACAATGATATTATTTCTAGTAAGCAATGTTTGTTTAGCATACCTACTCATATTACAAAGCTATCACAAGAGATATTCAAAAACTTTAATAACCATAAACCTATTAAAATTTTCATTGAAATTCTTGCTTGTTGACACAGCAGCTAAAGCTTACTTTGGCGCAAACATTTTGCGAAGAAAATTCAAAAGTACTCAAATTGCCCTTCATAACATTTTTTTCTCGCAGCAATAATTTATTTTTGATATAAATTACATTTTAGCGAAAAGATTACGATTTTGCGTGCAGTAATATTGTTTCGCTGTAGACAGAAACGTGTTTGGTACTTAAATATAATTATATTGCTGACTAGAACCGATATCGATTATGACTGAAATACTAGTGGGCGTTTGGGCCATCAAGGTGATGTGTTTACGACGATCGTTTCTGAGCGGACAAGGCCTAGGAACATTTTCTCGTTTCAGACCACGTGCGTCGTGACATTCCCATAGCAGATCAGAATTTACAGCTTAGGATCTCACTTTTTTACTAATATAATATTTCAAACATTATTAGAAGTATACAATTTCTTTTTACACTCCACACACACACACACAGGGTAACATTTCAATGAAGAGCCAATTTGAAAATAAAATTTAGATATCAACATAAAAGGAACGACGACGAGGAAGATATCACAATAAAATCACTATACGATTACTATATGTATTAAATCATTATATTTTTCTGATAACAAAAGTAGAATGTTATACATCAGTCTATTCCCTCCAGCCGCTTTGGCAACCAAGATTCGCAACCAGTTGTTAAAAAAGAAATAATAATCGTGCTCCGTAATCAGTTGCCCAAAAAGAAAATCCATTCATGCTTCGCACCAGCTAGTGTAGGTGACAGCTGAGTTTCGCAACTAGTTACCAAAAAAGAAAAAATATTTGTTTACATGTGGTAAACGAATACAATTCTCAACATGGAAGTTTGCATCTAAAAACTAAGAATTACACTGGCTAAACGAACGACTCTAGCACATCTGCTAGATTCCGAAATAGATCACTCTAGGGTTAAGAAAAGAATCTGTAAAAACCGTAAATACATAGTTAGGAACTTATAACTTTGTCCAGAACCCTCGGTGCGCGAGTTTAACTCACACTTGGCTGATTTTTCAATATCAACAATACAGAAGGATATTTGCATGTCCAGAATGTGTTTACGAAGCAATTCAATCTGTGTAAGCATGCGAAGCTATTGAAACAGTGGAACAAAACTAGGGACATTATAAATGCAATGCAGTGACATAGTCGAGGTTTCCACGCAAATTCTTTTCAATTCACTTAAAGTTATCAAATAATGTGTTTGCGATAGCTATGTTTTGGCATGCACCGTACACATATCGTGAGAGCTAACGAAAGAACTCAAGAAAAATATACAATTGTAATATGACTTTTGGATCTGCAATGTTTCATTTGAATACCAAAACAAATCTTTCAATTTACACATTGAATTTTGTCATTGATATTTAATAATTCTTTTAAATATTGTTAATTTCAAGTCAAAGTAAATCTGTAATATTTTCTTTGATGTTAAAATTTAGCACCGCTTAGAAGTGTCAATATAAAATTAAATAAATTTATTGAAAATATTAAAGTTATAAGTATTAAAAAAACTATCACAGATCTGCCTATGAACATAAAAAAAATTATATTTTTATTTCAAGTAAATGTCAGAACTTGCATGTCCTTTTTTCACATTATTACATAATATTTACCTTCTGAATAGTATTCAAGCTTTCTAAGTACCTAACTGAGTCTGAAATAATTCAACGGTCTTATGGGGACCTTTCATTAGGCATAATGTTGTTTGTCATAAAGACGCTTGGCATAAATCACTAAGCATAATAATCGAAAAGCATAACATTAACGTCACATAATTATTTCATTGCATAATTTTTATAAGGCACAATTATCCAAAGGCATAATTTTATGAAGCATACCTAATTAATGAAATCCCTAATTTCTTATGACATAATATTGGTAGTCCTAAAATGTTTTGCCATAATTAAGTGTCATAATTAATGATATCTCTAATATTTTGGGGCATTTATTTATAATTAGAAATAATGTTATTTTAAAGGATATAATGTTTACTCTGATTTACTTAACTTTTTATAATAACATTTCGTATATTATTTTATTCAAATACGATACTCGAATCTTCTATATTTTCATTTGTTATAATTTTTGCATAGTATATATATTGATTTTTTATTTGAAAAAGTAATTCATTCATGCTACTAGTGACAGAAACGAATCGCTGCAAAACCGACTCCACGTAGTCTTGTTTGTCCTACCCCTAGAGTGTTATTCAAACCCGCGTAGGCGCGGAGGGGCGAGGCGGCCCGCGAGCTGAGGAGCAGGTGGTTTTAAGGGGATTACCTCGCATAAACTTAAAAAATACTGCATGTTTGAAGAAGATTGTAGAAGAACCCTATTGAGCAAGAGTTATAAAAAAAATATATGTTATACGCAAGGTCACGAAGTATAGATCGTATTGACTAAAATTTTAGTTACTTATACCCAGTTGTTTTAAAAAAAATTAGAAAAGTCGCCAATTTTAAACTTATTTACAAATTCTCTCAGTAACGGCTTATTACTAATGCATGAATTTTGCATCAATAAAAAGGTAACGATGTCTTTTATAAATCGTATTGATCAGATTTTAAATAACTTCAAAGTTCTTTTAAATAATAAAGAAAAACCTAAAATACTATAAGAACCCCGCGCCAGGCACCTTCGCAATGCCCGGACAGCAATACTCGATACGAGAATCTAGTGCGTTCTTGACTCTCGTAACGGGTGGACTGTACGTGCGTTTTTTTGTGCGACATCATTACGAAAAGTGACAAATTTTGAATGACTTTTAAATTAAATCGGATTGTAGATAGTGTTAATAATTAAAATAAGTAATATTAAGGACAATAATTAGCTTGTAAATGTATTTAATAAGTTTTTATTTAGTATTTGTTATAAGTAGTTGTCATAGAGTGAAATTAGTTCAGATTAGGTAATAATGCCTAAGCATAAAAGTAAAAGCCCAGTGGCTCGTGGTCGAGCTCTCCAAAATTATTGGTAAGAAGTTACATTTAGATATTATGAAAAGGTAAAAATTTATTCCTCTTTCAAATATTTATCATAATGAGCCCTGAAGTTATGGTAAGGATCTCAACCACTGTATTACGTAAAATTATCGTGTTTGGCCTCATTTGAAAGAGCAGGCCCCGTATTGTGAAGTATTATCTCCATGCAGTTTAATGACTGGCTATTTTTTATTTCGTAATGAACTCTAATACCTTGCTAATAAAGTTCATAACTTACACACAGTTTTTGTTGCCCGTAAACCGAATGGAAATAAGAATTCATAATACGGGGGCTGACTTAGATCAAGATAGCTATGATGATTTTGTCTTCTGATGATCAGATCCAAAGGTAGGTACAGGATCTCAACCACTGTATTACGTAGAACTGTCGTGTTTGGACTCATTTAAAAGAGCTCGCCGAGGTCAAGATGACTGTACTGGTTTCGCCTTCTTGATGATCAGCTCCGAAGGTAGGTATAGGATCTCAAGCCAGGCCCCCGTCACTCGCGCAATGCAGCGTTATAAATACCTACCGCTAAAGCACCGATTAGACTTCACGATCCATCGGGAGTTAGGGCCCTAGCTAGTGTGGTCTAATCGCTGTTAGGGAGTTAGGGTCCCGATATCGTGCGATCGTGGTTGCCCGATCGCCCTAACTCCCTAGTTAGGGCGTAAGTCGGGAGATGTAATCACTGTTAGGGCGCTCAGTCGCCGCACAGCGCTCGGTGTGAGCGGATTGTTGCTGTGTATCGGAGCGAAATTGGCCTCGTGTGCCAAGAAAATGTCATTCAAAAAAGAAAAATCTGGTTTAATGAATGTTCTGGACATGTATAAAGCTATACCAAATTTATTTAGCACTTACATTTTCTCTAAATAATGTGTCATGTTTCTGAATATACTCGTAATTATAGTGTCACTTAATTTAAAAAATGGTCAAATTGTGCAGAATTTATTTGTAAACAATGTTTGAAATCTTCTGGCTCTAATGAATATAAAATGTTCATATTGCACAGTTTTATTTGATTTTAATTAATTTTTGTTTATTTACATCGCCTCAATTTTTTTGATCTATCAATCGCATTACCTACACAAAAGCATGAGATTCATATAATCTGTGGGGGTTCGATCCTGCCCTCCTAGCACGTCCACCAAAACACGATATGATAAAGCGGTTTATCGCGGTGAACTGTCAAAATACAATAGGGTTTCGTCGTATTTTGACAGTTCACCGCGATAAATCGCTTTATCATATCGTGTTTCGGTGGACGTGCTACGGGGGCAAGTGTAGAGCGTAAATTTTTCATAAATTTGTTTTTTTGTTTTTTTTTAATATTTTGTTATTTTATTATTGTTTTTTATTAATTACTTGTTTTTTATTTATAATTTTGTTTTCAGAAGAAAAAGATTTAAGTTAAGATTAAAAACGCGATTTTTTAATCGAATAATTTTCAGTTAAATGCCTACCATCAGAAAAAAAGGGTCACTTGCATGGTAGTTTCATAAAAGCACACAGTGGTTCTCTTTTTTATATTATTTTTTCACATTTACACCCGCAGTTGCGGCAAGAGCGATACCAATTTTTTGATATTTAGAGAGTGCAGGAGCCATCCTTCCAACACCACGTTCGGTTGCCTACTGAGTTAGGGAGGCGATCTAGTGCAGTGTGATCAGAACGCTCTAACTGCCCTAGCTCCCGATGCGACGCCCTAACACCCGATGGATCGTGAAGTCTAATCGGTGCTTGAGTAGCGCGCCGGCGCGCCGACCGGCAGAGGGCCGCCACCACCCGCCGCGCCGCACGCCGCAGGCGCGCCTTTTATCGAATCTTGTATTTTTTTTTTCATATTTTTTTATGATTTTGTTTTTATTGTTTTTTTCGTTTATTTTATTGATTTTTTGATTATTATATTAATTTGGTTTTTAATTTCTTTTTGTTTTTATGAATTACCTATTTTTTATTTATAGTTTTCTTTTCAGAACTAAATACGGGATTTTTATACCTAAATCTAATAATTTTCCGAAAATTTTCAGTTAAATGTTGATGCGATAAAAGTTCCACTTGCATTGTGGTTTAACAAAAACACAATAATTCTAATTTAATAAACTTGATAATACGGTGGTTCATTACTGTGACGCTATTGGATGTCGTTGTTATAAGACAAATAAAATTTTTGATTTTTTTTCATAGTCGAAATTCGAAGTAATTCGAACTAATTAGATAGTAATTCGTCGCCATAGTAACAATCTTCAGTCCTCAGTCTAGTTCCTCACTTGCTGAGGAGTTCAGGTTGAGCTCACTTTTATCTTAGACCTTTTCGTCACTTATCATCGGCTGAGATGAGATGAAAGCCAACAGCTTCCCTATTGTTTGTATAAAAAAAATAGGCAGCCTGCTTGATTGCCTACTTAGTTTTATAAAAAAATAAAGTTTCGATGAACCGGTTATGTATTTGATTCCTTACAAAAAAAAATATTCCACCTTACTCCTGTTTTTAAAAGATTGCCCATTTATCACAATTATTCATACGATTCAGGATATTTTCGATAGTAAAATTTAATAACCGTGAGTTCAAACATGAAAAAAAACATCAATCATGTATTTTTCATAATAATTTCATCGTATTTTTTTAATAATTTGTAATTTGACAAATGAATAAAATCAAGGAAGAAAAAATTTCGCCTTGGGCGGGATTGGTAATTTTTTAATTTGTATTTTTTATAATTTTTAAATAGAATACGATAAAATAATATTCTATTCTCTTATTTTTTAACATATACTATTTTGAATTTTTAAATTATGCGCACTGCCAATTTAGAAGAAGATTGTGAGGAATAATGTAATGATTAACACCAATCATGTATTTTCCATATTCTTGCAAAAAAATAAGTACTATTATTATTATAATTTAATAAAATTAAAGCACATTTTAGTCAGGGGCTTTCCTCGCAATCACTTTATTTCATTATAATCCTACGTATATCAATAAAATTATAACATTAAAGTTTTACTTTGACTATTTTGTTTATGTTCTTTGACAATCCTTAAGTTTTCGCTCGATGACGCAATCACGCGGTGTACGCGGGAATCTCGACTCTCGGCGCGCGTTCATAGAGACCTTTTCTTCTTGCAGCGACTTTTGTCTGTCGGTTTTGGCTATTATTATTACGACGATTCGAGCGTTTCTATGGGAGTGATGTATCTGTTACGTAGTAACTATTATCTAATCTGTGCTCAAGCATAATTATTAACGACTAGCAATGTAGTTAATTATTTTTATTCTTACACTAGTTTTCACATACCTACCTACATATTTTTTTGCTTTTATGGTTTTCTTTTTTTCTCAATGTATGTATATACATAATCTAATAGAAATAACCACCAAAGACTCCATTACTTACTAAAAAAATATTTATGTAGGGTAGATGTGCCTGTTTCCCGACCACTGCCAATTTTCGACCATTTAACGGTCCTCCCTTGTTAAATGATCAAAAATAGTAATAATGGTATACTTGCATCACCAAAACATTAACAAGTAGCAACCTGAATACATTGATCCCCCCCACACACACAAACTAGAACAATTGAACGAAAGCTGCGAAAACTAACCAATTATTTGCAGGGACCGGACCCGGTTACCGTTATAGCCGGTAACCATAGGGTTTTGATGGGGTATTTTATAATGCTGGGTTTTTAAATCCTTTGCCTTACGGTAAGCTTTCAAACGGCTTACCGGTTTACACATTAATCCCTTCGATTGAATTAATTCGGGTTACCGCTAACCGATATCAAAACCCCCCAAATGGGTTACCGTTCTAAACGCTGATTAATTTGTAAAAAATATTTTAGACCTTAGGTATATCGCGTGTAGATTGCTTTTGCACCGCATATTTGCCGAAGGTCGCGACCGAACTCTGGCGTTATTGCGCCCGCAGTGCTATTTCAATCGCTCGGTGTGCATGAGGGAAAGGGTTACCCTAACCCGAACAGTAAGCGGTTACGCGCATAAACACTAAAAACCTTTAAGATTAGGTAAGCGGTAAATTATTGTTCTGGGTTGTAACCCCTATTTTACGGGTTATCGTTATTGTTGGGAAACCTGTTGAACGGCTTACCGAGCCCACTGGGTTACCATACGAATGGGTTACCCTTTCGAACGGCTTAAGCAAATGAACGGGTTTTCCGGTCCCTGTATTTGTCTGAGGTTAGCAGCGGACAGCGTCACATGCGTTGAATATTAAGAAAAAAATAGTAAGGTGCCACTACTTGTACGGTAAGTTTTTAATTAATCTTAAGTAATATTGGATTATTTATTGTTTGTGCAGCTAGTTTATAACCTTTATTGTGTGGATTAATTAGATTTTAACGTAAATTTCATGACCAAATTAATAAAATGAGGTGGTCAAGAAAGGGTACACGCTTTACTCAAAAAATTCAGTTTTCGACCGGGTGGTCGAAAACTAGGTAAGGCACCTACAAATAAGATTTCTATGTTGTTTTAAAATATATGGAAAGATATTAAATCTAATTTGATAATGTGAGCTTTATTTACATATATTATCTAATGGCCAATTTTCGTCCAATATTTTACTATGTTAACATAAACTGAATATGACAAACAATGTTGTTGGTCGAAAATTAGAAATATGGTATAATCATCCCAGTTTCCGACCACCTTTTTTCGTTTAGCTAAAATCAAAAGAATTGAATTAATTATTCAAACTATTTCAATGAATTATAATTAACTCCCATTTCTTAATTAAAATAAATTTTTATTGTGTTTACTTTTTAAGTACCTACCTATAGTGTAAAATCATTCCAATTATCGACCGTTTTTTGGTTAGTTAAAGTTTAAAGTTAATTAAAGCTATTTCATAAATATTAATATACATTCTAATTAGAAATTCATTGTAAAAATATTAAAATTTTATTAGTAATATTCAAGCAAGCTGGGGATGAAATGGCCCGGCCGGCCGACAACTGGTTGGGACACATTACTTTTCTACCCCTGGCCTGCCCGTCTGGGGCATTATTACACTTGGCGACCCCTCCGAAGAGTAAGGCCCTGCGCTTGGGTCAGTGATGCTGGCTCACCGTCGTGCCAGTCTGCAGTGGGCGCACTCGGGGAATGGCTAACGCCGATCCTGATTGTGCCTCTATGGAGTTAAAAGTTGCTGGAGGGTGGTTTAGCCAGGTATGGGGTTAATACCCGAGTCCAATGGCATATCCTTGGGGGGCCTTGTCAGCTTTTCAGTCCCTTGTCGAATCGAAAAGAGATTACCCCCTCCTTTAAAAAAAAAGGTTAGATATTGTGACCACATGAATCTGAATTAAAACTGTATGTTTTCATACTCCGGATTTGAATAGCAATAAATAGACGTCCGATTAGGACCCGTTGACGAAGTTGACCAAAGCAAACGGAGAAATCGTCGCTTCGAAATCGGAGATTCTTTCGGAAGTTGCACTAGCACCTTCTTCAGTCAGCTATACGCGTCGCACTCACCTCGTCCCGCACCGAATGAAAAGGATCCAAGAGCCACCTTAACCCGCCATGCAACGAAGGATCTCCCAGACATCAGCCTAGTCGAAATCCAGAAGGCTCTTGGGCAACTTAAAAATGGAAAAGCCCCGGGGGAGGATGGAGTCACAACGGAGCTTCTGAAAGCTGCTGGCAAGCCGATACTGAAGGAGCTTCAGCGTATATTTAACTCTAGGTATTCTTCTCTCCGGGAGAACTCCTAAGGCATGGCACATGGAGTTTAGTCGTATTGTTCTTCAAGAAGGGCGACAAGACTTTGTTGAAGAACTATCGACCAATTTCACTCCTGAGCCATGTCTATAAGTTGTTTTCAAGAGTCGTCTCGAACCGTCTTACACGAAGACTTGACGAAGCTCAACCTCCGGAGCAGGCCGGGTTCCGACGGAGTTATAGCACCATAGACCACATTCACACAGTAAGGCAGGTTATACATAAGACCAATGAGTATAACCAACCCCTGTGCATGGCGTTTGTGGACTATGAGAAAGCTTTTGACTCCGTCGAGACCTGGTCTGTTCTAGAGTCTTTGCAGAGGTGCCAAATTAATTGGCGATATATCGAACTCCGAGTTTCATTCCAACCATTCTGGACAACGAGTACGTCGTTGTCCAGAATGGTTAAACTGAGCCTATCCTCCTGTGACGTGGTGTGAGGCCGGGGGATGTAATATCACCGAAACTCTTCTCCGCTGCGCTGCAGGATGTATTCGGAACACTCAACTGGACAGGACGTGGCATTAATATAAATGGCGAGTGCATCTCACACTTACGATTCGCGGACGATATCGTCATTATGGCTGAAACCCTGCAAGACTTACAAGAGATGGTGAACAGCCTGGTTGAGTCTTCCGAACGCATCGGTCTCCAGATAAACTTGGATAAAACCAAGGTCATGTTCAACGAGCTCGTTGATCTGGGACAGGTCGTAGTAAATTGAGTATCTCTCGAAGTTGTACAGGAATATGTGTACCTAGGGCAAACTCTTCAACTAGGCAGAAACAACTTCGAGAGGGAAGCCAACAGAAGAATTCGGCTGGGCTGGGCAGCATTTCGTAAGCTTCGACATGTCTTCTCGTCACCCATTTCTCAGTGTCTTAAGTCGATAGTCTTCGACCAGTGCGTCCTCCCAGTCATGACATACGGTGCCGAGACGCGGACACTCACGGCTCGACTAGTCCACCAATTTAAAGTCGCTAAGCGTGCTATGGAAAGGGCTATGCTCGGAGTATCTCTAAAAGACCGTATCAGAAATGATGTGATCCGTCAGAGAACCAAAGTCACCGACATAGCCCACCGAATGAGTAAACTGAAGTGGCAGTGAGCTGGCCTAATGAGCCGCAGAACTGACGGCCGTTGGAGTCGTAAGGTGCTTGAGTGGAGACCGCGACTCGGAAAACGTAGTGTGGGACGCTCTGCGACAAGACGGGATGACGATATACGTAGGCTGGCTGGAGTGGGCTGGATGAGAGCCGAAGATCGGGAGCGGTGGCGTGCATTAGGGGAGACATATGTCCAGCAGTTTACGAGTGTAGGTCGATGATGATGACCCGGGTTCAAATAGACACAGTCTTAATAAATATTTAAAGCTGATTTTTTTAGTATTTTTATTTTAAAAAATATATATTCTATCATACTTTTATTCATAAAAATCTTTCTTAATTAATTGGTCGAAAACTGGTCAACAGATGGACGAAAACTAGAATTTTTGGTCGAAAACTGGTAAAATCGGCAATTTAACGCTTGGATTTAATAATAAAAAAAACTGTTAATTTGACTATTATAAAATATATAATTATTAAAAATAGACTATATGAGGAGTTACCACAATTTATTTTGATACAAAATACATGTCAGAACACACATATTTTTATTCCCAAAGTTGGCAACTCCACTAATTGGTCGAAAACAGGCTAATCTACCCTATGTAACACATGCTACGTTATACGTGGCTACAGTATGACGACACGGTTAGCGCAGCGGTCGCGTGATCGCCTACTGCGGAACCGGTCGCTGGTTCGATTCCCGTACGGGACAAAGATTTTGTATGACCTACAAAAATTTGTTCCGGCTTGGGCGTATGTGCATGTGAGATTCTATGTTTGTAACTGCACCCACGACACAGGAGAAAATTCTATTATGAGGCAACGTTTTTTTAAATAATTGTTGTGTTATGTATGAATAATTCATATTACATATGCTGTACTTATCTATATATTATAACTATGTATATCTGTTTTTTGTCTGTAAGTAATTGTTATAATGTAATAACTGTTGGTGAGTCTAATATTACGTAGAACTTTTGTGTTTGGACTCATTTGAAAAGGCTCACCGAGAACAAGATGACTGTGATGATTTGCCTTCTGACGATCAGCATAATAAATTTTATAATACACTAGCTGTGCCCGCGAATTCCGTTTCGCCTCACGAAAGGTTCTTTTGTTTTATTCTAGTTTTCCCGTTTTACTGTCTAATTTTTCCCGTAGGAAAAAAGTATCATATATCCGTCTCCTCGTCCTAAGCTACCTCCCCACTAATTTTCAGCCAAATTCTAGTTTTCCTGTTTTCCCGTGGGAATTTTTACCGTGGTAAAAGTATTATATATTATATCTTATATAATTAGCTATCTATTAGTGAAAATCCCGTCAAAATTGGTCCAGCCGTTACGGAGATTAGCGGGAACATACAGACAGACAGACAACGGGAACATACGTCTCCGGGACGGCCAGACCGATTTTGACGGGACTTTCATCAATAGATAGCTAATTATATAAGATAACACATAGTCTACTTTTCCTACAGTTAAAATTCCCACGGGAAAATGGGAAAACTAGGATTTGACTGAAAATTGGTGGGGAGGTAGCTTAGAACCAGGAGACGGACATAGGGTACTTTTTTTCCCACGGGAAAAAATAGACGGGAAAACTAGAATAAAACAAAAGAAACTATCGTAAAGCGCAACGAAGGTCGCGGGCATAGCTCGTCGTACATAAAGTCGAGGCGGCATGGTTAGCGCAGCGGTCGCGGCAGCAAGCATGTTTCATGCTTGCTTGCATGTTGTATGCATGCTTGCATGCATACTGCATGATACATTGCTGCATGCTTGCATGCATACTGCATGATACATTGCTGCATGCTTGCGCGCAAGTTTATGCCTAGAGAAATTCTGCGTAATCGTATTGTTCGTTGTGATTAATATGCTAAACATTATTTATGCTTTGAAAAATTATGCGTCAAGTTGTTCTGTGTTTCGAGTTTATGGGTTTTAATACTTATGACAAATGATTTTCTGCCACACAATATTATGCTTATTACCATTCTGCTTCCTGATTATTATGCGTCTTGACGATTATTTCAATCGAAATTATGGAATATGGTTTTATGACAATAATTTTTATGCCTAGAAATAGAGAGCCCGGTCTTATATCTGACAATTGATGTGATCTTTATTGCATTTCTGTAATTTCTTTAATTCTTATGGGTAGGGCTTATACAATTTTATCAAACTAGATTACCGTAGATTTTAGAATCATTGATCATACAAGGTCACATCCTTAAATTAGCAGACCTATTCTGGATCTTTCATTGTATTACATGGTATGAATTTTGAGATAAAGAGGTCATGAAATGCTTTATTTGGTATTACCGATCTCTAATGATATCATCACTATGGCATAATTTTAATGATGTCATCCTGATATAATGATTTAATGATCACAAATCTCGTCAAAAATCTTATTTTTCGTTTTGCACTATGATTTAATCATGGTATTATTTGAAAATCATGAGAGCGGTAATAGGCCCGCTGGTCTCATTTCAAAAATATATGTTGTAATGAACCTATCTTCTAATGGATTTAACTTTTGACTTCTAACTCTCTTAGATATCTAATAACTCTTAGATATCTCTACCCCTTATTAGTACACCTACATGTGAGGCGTGATTAAGCCTCACCTATATTTTACTTATACAATTTACTTTTTTAAGTAAGATCATAAGGGGTTAACAAACTAAACATTTTCTCAAGTATCTCTTATACTTAAGAAAATAAGCTACAAAATTTTTCAATATTTGAAAATCGTAAACGTCAAACAATAAGCAACGTAGGGGTGAACCAAAGATGAAACTGTATAGTTTGGCTTGTGGTGTACATCGCCGGGTATTAACTGATGAACGCCTTCACTCTAATTGCTGAGACTGTTTTAAAATAATTCTTACGACCTCAAAACTCCATCCATACCTGTAACAATGAGGAATAAAAACAATTAGTAAACAGCGTGGTTACCTCATCGCAACGAGTCAATATATTAGCCCACGGATCATTGTTAAAAGTAAATCACGGAGTGTGGGTGTTGAATAACTGTGTTATGCAAAACAATCATGCGATCAACGCCATAACTGTTTATAAAGCGTATTCGCTAACATATATAAGAAATATTTACCACAACGTTATCATAAACAACAGAGTTTTAGCATCCGAAAACATATGACAATACAATTAGTATTGTCATGATAACGCTTTTGAAACATAATTACATCAAAGCCTTATTTTTATATTTGTGAATTCCTATAAAATACTGCATAGCTTTTCATAGACGCGATATCCCATTTTAATGAATGAAGAAAGAGTGGTTCCTAGTACAAGCAGGTATTAAATAACGAATATAAATAAAAATCATTGTAATTAAAAGAGATCTTTAAAGCGGTGAATATGACACAAATTTTATCCCTCCGGACCATCTGACCACCATGAACTTGCCACTGGTGGTGACTTGGGATTTCTATATCCCAACTGACTACCAGTGACCAAATAACACAGTACTACTCCCATATCACCACCAGTGGTGAAAATTGTCCCATTTTACCACTAGTAAAGTTAAACAGTAGCAAGTTCATGGTGGTCAGATGGTCCGGAGGGAATTTTATGGCGCCTATCCTTAGTGAGATTATTATCCATTCTTAACTATTATTATCCAATTTTCAACTTTCCACACATTATTATGTTTTTTCTGCAAATATGGGTTTGTGCCATTAAATTCCTAAATATTTGCACACAGGTATTTTATTAAGGTAATAACAAATATATGTGTCCATGATGAATGACTCATTGTTTTCTTATTATTAAACCTGGTTTATCCCAAATATTTTTAAATTACTAAAAACTTAGTGAAATCATAATGATATCGGTCAAAGTTGATGGGACATATTTTTGATCAAAGTTGACTCCACACAGGTCCACGCTTGACCCAAATATTATTATCAAAGTTGCCCCCCCAATATTTTACCTCTCAACATTTATATGTATCATCATAATTGTCCCTGACATAATACGCGCAAACTGTGGCTATCACTGCCTCTCATACAAGAAGGTCCCAACCCCAACGCTGTATACTTTGACGTTAGGCATGTAAGTCTAGTCCACTTTTTAATAATGCTATTTGGCTCCTTTTTTCTTGGACAGCCTGGGCTTCAGTACTTCCCGTTATTTTGTCTGTGATCAATCGCGGTAACTCTTATTTGAGTTACCTCTTTTGATCATAGATGCTTATGTTCGGAAAAGGCTACTATTTCCAGCATGACTGTCATCAATGAATTAATAATATGGTGAAAAGCCAACAGTTATTTAAGTGGTGGCCTTCTCAATTTCCGGTCAGGTGCAGAGTGAAGAAAAATTCGAGAAGATTCGGGAAGAAAAAAGCATTTTAGAGTCTCTCTGATTAAAATATCGTCAATATATGTAGAAACATTAACAAAAAACTATTGGTATTGGTTACATTTAGAAAAAAGGAAGGAATCGATAGAGAAGAGCAACCCACTTTTAGTTAATATAAAAAGATGGGTTCTAGGCGTTGTCCTAACATAGGAAATCAGAAACGATGACCCTTAGACAGACAGATTTTATCTTACATAATATATACGATCGGCTTGTTTCTAGCTGACCATTTCGTTATCTATATCACTATTATCGAGATCGTTCCACGTTTCCATTGACAATTTCAAATTGAGCAATAGATTTTTCGAGGCCAAAAACTTGATATATGATTATGATTATGATTCGCAAGTTCTACGTGACTCTTAGCCTGATATTTAATAATAACAATGTGAATATTCAAAACCTTCGTCGTTTTACGTGCTTGTTCATAAGCTTTAGGAGCCTTTGTTTTTGGGATTCTGGTGGTAAAACTAAAAACAATGCCGTGTTTGGGCCTCTGATTAATGATGCCAGTCTCACCTGCCACGCGTGAGCAAACAAAAGATTAATTCTAGGGGAAGGCGTCGCTATCGCTAGTGCAAAGAGTCTTGTTGTCACATTATTCTTGAAGCTGATAAACGGACAGCTTTCGGCTTAAAGTAAACGTAAATTGTAATTGACAAATATTAGTAAGATAGATATTATAGATTACCTGAAATAAGTTGCAATGTTTGTTTGAGCCGGAAATCTTCAGACGTCCTTAGAAGACATTGGTCAATGGATTTGGAGACATTGAAACATAAGCTATTGCATAGCTTTTATCACGGGCTTTTAGCGCGGCGACCGAATCAAAAAATTCCGTAACGAAAAAAACCTAACACCTCCCACTCCGACCGGCAGGCCTATTCGCTAACTACCTACTGTTGGTAACTAGCACTGTCATTTTTTAAATACATTTTATATCCATTACTAGTTAAGTGATCTTTGTTTACGGCAGCGTTCATGATAGCAGTAATGAATGATAAGTTCCTCTCAAAAATGACAGTACTAGTTAGCAACCGAAGTTAGAGAATAGGCCTGCGGCACAGCGGTGCGGCGCACTATGTGGAGATCGAGTCGGTTTCGGGTCATAAATCTATAACTTCCATGTTTTTATTTTTACAGCTGATTTTTTTTTAGGTAATCTGAGATAAACGTACTTTAAAATAATATACAGTCTATGCATATAAAAATATATTTAATAATTGTAAAAAAATACAAAACATGAAATATTGAAAAATTATCATAAATTTACGACTAATTTTAAACAATGTGACCTAAATGTTATAATTAATACAAAATAAACACATAAAATTACTCTTATTAATTAAATATAATAAGAAAAAGAAAATAACATAGAATTATATTATTCTACTAGCTCTACAGCTTCATCTATAAGTTCCATAGACTTTTTATTGGAAGGTTTTCTTAAACTTGTTATGTAAGGGTCTGAAGTGTACAAAAGTGTATGTAATACGTCTTCATTTGTAGCTACTCTAGAGCATTTTCTAGCATGATGAAGTCTGAATCGTTTATAGTCTTTGTTCCTTGATTCCTGGGCATCTTCGGAGAGCTGTCCAAGAGGTAACACTGAATAATGCCGAATTACACTTTCCCCATGAATTAGGACTTTATGGACAGATGATGGCATATAATACCACATATATTTACTAACATATCGTTGTGCTGTATCGAAAGCATACTGTCCAAATTTCGTAGCATTAATTACTTTTCCGCTAGACATAACTTGAAGTAAAACATAAAATCGTTTTATCAATTCCTCATCCACACCGGTAATTTCTGCAGTGCACTGATAATTTTTAAAAAATCGTCTAGCTGTATTACCGTCATTACTGTTACCAGAACCTTGCTTAGGTTTATCTATATTTAAACCAAGTTCTTCTCTGATCCTTCTTTGTACATATGTCTTCTTTTGTTTTTTAAAATCTTTATTTTCTGTCGTTGTAGCAGACCATTTTTCAAAGCCTACATTATAAGATATATGTAAAATTAGTTCCATAAATCTAATCCAGCAATGTAAAGTCGAAAGCCCATATTGATAAGAATTTTCGTCAACAGGTTTATTTTGTACTTTTTCTAAATTGTTCATCTCTGTAGGTCTTGCACCACAAATAGTACATACAGCACCTGATGAAGTTTCTGACAAAACTTGAGCCACTTTCCCGTCAACCATTGTCAAAAATAATGTGTGTTTGATTGCAATACTTTCACCATTTTTATTGATTAAGCTTGTTGTGAGAGCGTTTCTTTGAGCTATAATTTCATTAACTACACTTGTAGTTTTCTCTGGTGTCTCTTTTGAAAATTCTATTAAAATGGGCCTACAAAATCTTACTGATGATGGAACAGGGTTTTCCCACAAAGTTTCATTTGTATTAATATCAACAAGTTTCAGAGGTACTAATGAAGATATAAATAAATTTGTGTCAGAAATTAACTCATCCTCTTCAGTTAAGACTTGCTTGTATTCACTTTGTCCGCTTGAGCCATCACAGCCCCATTTCGAATACAGCATTAAATGTTTTTTGCCAGCTTTGTATACACCATTGATTTTCAAAATTCTTGCAATAGTGTGATCCAGCAGATCTTGCAGTTTTATTTTTGCTGTAATATTATTAATTTCTATGCTTGATCTTGGTGGGTAGCACATTCCTTTAGCTTCCTGAATTTTTTTTTTTTTTTTTTTTATGTAAGGCCCGGCAAATGACCTCCTCCCGCCTGATGTAAAGCGGTGAAAGAGGCCCAAATGAGTTGACAGATAGAATTGATTTATATGACGGAAATAATACGCAGTTCTTCGCAATTAAGCTATTTCTCATGTTTTCATACTGAGCCATGTTAAGGTCCAACTCTATAAAAATACTGAGAGCTTCATCTTTAGAGTACGCTGATAAATGTGCCGGTTCATTTAAAAGATTTTGACGTATTTCACTTTTTTTATCTATGGGTAATACTCGTAAAATTTCGACAATGAATGCTTCTTCCGTTTCCCCTTGAGATCTCAATCCTTGAAGATATGAATTCAGTATAAAATCAAGGCCACATGTTTCAAGCAACTCCTTGTTTTTTCGTCTTTGTGTTCTATCGGAACTGTCTTCGTAGGTTTTAGAAGGGCGTCCTCGCTTCCCCGTCGATGTCGAAGGTTCAGATTCACAAGTAGGATCTTCCAGATTTACTGTGAATGTGGCATTCAACCACAGGCTATTCTGATTTAAAAATTTTTCTTTATTTCTGCCAGATTTAGTGTAGCGTTGACGAAAGTTCGTAATAAGATTTTTTTGTACACTCGCGACAATTTTAGCGATATTTGCCTCAGAAAAGTTGATAAAATTATTCCGTATATAACTTGTTAAAGCAACAACATAATTCCCGTCACTTTCAATCAAAACAAGACATAGGTCGCGTCTGGTACATTGGAATTCACTCATTGCGAGAGAGTAGGTGGTTAGATACACTTTTAATAACGACAATAACGAACGAAAAACAGTATGTAATTATTCAGTATGCAGATGCTCTATTTTATATTAAATAACTGATTTGAAACGTGTGCAAAGTATGGGAATAAAAACTATTTATCATTATGTGGTTACTCGGTTTCCTATGTGTTTTATTGATAATTTATTTTGTAGGCGAACTAAAAATGGTGAGAAATACTAGATACATTATCAAAACATAAACCGCAATTAATAATATATGACAAGTGTAACCTATATCAACTAATAAAACAAATAGATTCGCCCACGTATTTTTAAGAAATTATTACTATTTCATGTTATGATAGATAGCATTATGTTGTGCAATGAAGTTGCAACTTTTTTTTTCTTCCTGTATAAAAATATTAAATTTCCTATCAAATAACATCATTTACAGACCTTCGGCAAATTTCGGCAACTGTCAAAACTCTAATTGAAAGTTTCAGATACGCAAAAATGATATGTCATGAGATAAATATTTCTAGTAAATATATTTATAAATATATAGCATATTTGTGTATACCAAAAAAAAGTATATATTATAAGCTTTCTAAAATGGTATAACACTTGTATAATTTTCATTGCTAGCTTACTAGAAAATCATCCTGAAAAAAATACAAATTATGATGTTTTCGTGATAATTTTTCAATCATCGTATTTAGATGCTCTTTACTATAAAAAAGTACTAGTTACATACATAATTTATACATAATATAGTAGATCAACTTCTTAGCTATAGTTTGAGGTATAATACAAGTACCTGCGCCGATTTTTACAAAATGTATTTATGGCCAAGCTCTCTTAGGCACCTCCACATAGTGCGGCGTGGAAGCCGTGCATCGTCTAACGTCGTTTCAGTTCGGCAGACTTCGGCACGGTGTTTTGACGCGGTATTTTCCAGATATTTAGAGGATATCAAGTCTCAAACTTATGTTTCTTATTTCATACCATAAACATATAGCTTCAATGATAAAAATTCTTGAATAACCTACATGTATTGTAAGATAATAAAAATATTTTAAGCAATATTAACTTCTCATTTATTCAATTAAAAAAAAAAATGTTTTCTTATCGGTCACCACGCTCAAAAAGTGTAACTTGAATTAATATCAAAGAAAAAACTTGAATTCTTATAAAAGAAAAAACTTGAATTAATATCAAAGAAAAAAAATACTGCATAAATAAAATAAATAAATAATTATAATTGCATAAGTTGATAAAAAATGCTATGCAATAGCTTTACCGCGGCATCCCCGAGTGGCACTTTAATTTATTTATTTTAGGGATAATATCTTATATGCTGTTTCGCGAACTCCGTTATGGTCCGTTAGGACATAGCCGTAGTTAAACTGTGTCTTGTATTGGAAAAAAGTGCTACACGTCAACGCAGGTTAATTATCATCGACTAACTATACTCATATGCGTGTGAAATTCATTTTAGTTTGTTCTGTTAATCCTCGACGTAAAAAGAGGGATGTTGAAAGTTTGACATACTGTGTTTCTGTGTGTCTCTCTGTGGCATATTAGCTCCCAAACGAATAGACCGATTTTAATTTTGGTTGATAGCTGACATGATCGAGATGGTTCTTAGTTATTATTATGACAACTTAATCGAAGTTTACTGTTACTTTGATGATACCCGTATTGCGACGACAGGTTACATTGACCTGATAGTGATACTACAACATCTGACTTGCACATTGACCTGATCAACAGTAGCAATTAAATAGCAGAAATGTGGTTAAGTGGGGGAATGCAACTACATTCTCTCGTTCAATAGGTATAGACTTTTATTTCAGTGTTTACTTTCAATGGTGTATCATAATATTATGTAGTGTGTGTGTTAATTTAAAAAAGTCAACACAGCTCATATGCGTCCCCACCGAACGAAGGGCTCGAGCCTACCCTAAATAAGAGTATTTAAGTATAGAGTTAAGGTTGCCTCACGATGTTTTCCTTCATCGTAGGAGCGTCAGACAAATGTAAAATATGAAATTCTAAACGAAAAAAACAGTAGTACATGGCGGTCTCAAACCCGGACCGCCTGATTGGAAGGCAAGTGCCGAGCTCACAGTGCCACCGACGCTCTATGCCTTTTCACTTTATGCCTTATGTATTCGGTCGGAAACAAATATATTAATAGCGGTCCCCCGACGTGTGGAAGCTTGATTATTACTAGATATATCAAAGTTAAAAGGTCAACCAACACATATTTTTTTGTACTTTTTGGAGATTTTTTGCGTCGCGGGTTTTTTAAATTTTTAATTTAATTTTTTCATATCTTCCAACTTCCATATCCTATCTCTATATCCTACTTATTCATGCCATAAGCGTCAAATGAAATAACTGAAATACGAGTTTAATACATTTTATTTCAGTGTTTCTACGAGATTTTTATTTCACTGAGCTATTTGGTTATTATTTGCGACGACTAAAAGCTTAATTCTTGCATTGCTGTGTTCCGATTTGATTAAGATATGGCAGTGAAATTTAATTACTGGGTACCGTGACTTTACATCTGATGCCACAAGTTGTCAACGTACAGCGTGTGGTTCTTTTGGGGGTTGCAGTTTTCTGCTAATATCACAAGAGCCACATGTATTATAGACTAGCTGTGCCCGCGAACTACGTTTCGCCATCAAAATACTTAACACAGTGTTTAGTTTTTTCCTCCATTTTATTCCATAATGATTCAACTTTATTCTGCCTTTCTTGAGCATCGGCCATTTCGAAATTAGGACAATTTTCGTAGGTTCGTAATGCTCTTTTTCTAACAGTCCACAAAATTAAATACATTACATATTACTATAAACACTAAGTATAATTATTGTTTTAGAGACATTATTGATATTAAAAAATTCTTCTTCAGTAGAAAGAACTACACAGTTGCAAGAATAATCTTTATCGTATTCATGTTTCGAATTAAAATAAGCAATTGTTAATAAATTAGAACTGTATACGAATAAAGTTTAGATATTTTTACCAACAAAATATATTTTTTGGATATGACATCTTGGCCAATTTTGACTGGTCGTAGAGTAAGCTCCTTATCAAGCTATACTGTTTGACCTTTGAACCGTTCTTATGTCGCTCGTAATACTGGCGGTTTTCGTAGAGTTAATGTATAGCATGAATGGGGGGGTTACTGTACAAATACGTTTTCCGTATTCGATATCCAATCACGGAATACAGACACGGAGTTTCGTGAACGTAGCGCAGACGTTCGTTTCTTCTCATTCGGGATTTCTACCATTCTACCTAAACGTACGTACAGAACGTGTTCCGTTCGTAATAAAAACGAACGTGTGCGGCAGTCAATGATTTCTATAGATTTGATGCATTCGGATGCCCGCATTCAGAAAACGAATACGAAAAAACGTATTTACAACGTAATAAAGAATACTCTACTCTTCAAGGCCTTTCATTTGATACCTATATTGCTAGGTTTGGAAACGAACTTTTATCCACCTTTTTTGAGCGGTGGCCATGTCGAATTTACGTCAATATTGCTAGGTCCATAGTGCTCTACTCTTGAAGACCTTTCATTTGATACCTATATTGCTAGATTAGAAAACGAACTTTTATCCACCTTTATTGAGCGGCGGCCATGTTGAATTTATTTATGTGTTGCTAGGTTCATAGTGCTCTACTCATCAAGGCCTTTCATTTGAGACCCATATTGCTGGGTTTGGAAACGAACTATTATCCATTTTTTGAGCGGCGGCCATGTTGAATTTATAGCAATTTTCCTAAGTTCATAATGCTCTACTCTTTTAGGCTTTTCATTTGATACCCATATTGCTAGGTTTGGAAACGAACTTTTATCCTTTTTTTTGAGCGGCGGCCATGTTGAATTTAGGTCAATTTTGCTAGGTTCCTAATGCTCTACTCTTCAAGGCCTTTCATTTGCTACCCATATTGCTAGGTTTGGAAACGAACTTTTATCTATCTTTTTTGAGCGGCGGCCATGTTGAATTTATGTCAATGTTGCTAGGTTCATAGTGCACTTATCAAAGCCTTTTATTTGATACCCATATTGCTGGGTTTGAAAACGAACTTTTATCCATTTTTTGAGCGGCGGCCATGTTTAATTTAGGGTAATTTTCCTTAGTTCATAATGCTCTACTCTTTTAGGCTTTTCATTTGATACCCATATTGCTAGGTTTGGAAACGAACTTTTATCCTTTTTTTTTTTGAGCGGCGGCCATGTTGAATTTAGGTCGATTTTGCTAGGTTCCTAATGCTCTACTCTTCAAGGCCTTTCATTTGATACCCATATTGCTAGGTTTGGAAACGAACTTTTATCAGCCTTTCAGTTGATACCCATATTGCTAGGTTTGGAAACGAACTATTATTCTTCTTTTTAGAGCGGCGGCTTTGTTGAATTTATGTCAATGTTGCTAGGTTCATAGTGCTCTACTCATCAGGGCCTTTCATTTGATACCCATATTGCTGGGTTTGAAAACGAACTTTTATCCTTTTTTTTTGAGCGGTTGCCATGTTGAATTTAGGTCGATTTTCCTAGGTACCTAATGCTCTACTCTTCAAGGCCTTTCATTTGATACCCATATTGCTAGGCTTGGAAACTAACTTTTATCCACCTTTTTTGAGCGGCGGCCATGTTAAATTTATGTCAATGTTGCTAGGTTCATAGTGCTCTACTCTTCAAGGCCTTTCATTTGATACCCATATTGCTAGGTTTGGAAACTAACTTTATTCCACCTTTTTTGAGCGGCGGTCATGTTGAATTTATGTCAATGTTGCTAGGTTCATAGTGCTCTACTCATCAATGCCTTTCATTTGATACCCATATTGCTAGGTTTGGAAACTAACTTTTATCCACCTTTTTTGAGCGGCGGCCATGTTGAATTTACGTCAATGTTGCTAGGTTCATAGTGCTCTACTCTTCAAGGCCTTTCATTTGATACCCATATTGCTAGGTTTGGAAACTAACTTTATTCCACCTTTTTTGAGCGGCGGTCATGTTGAATTTATGTCAATGTTGCTAGGTTCATAGTGCTCTACTCATCAATGCCTTTCATTTGATACCCATATTGCTAGGTTTGGAAACTAACTTTTATCCACCTTTTTTGAGCGGCGGCCATGTTGAATTTATGTCAATGTTGCTAGGTTCATAGTGCTCTACTCATCAATGCCTTTCATTTGATACCCATATTGCTGGGTTTGGAAACGAACTTTTATCCGTTTTATTTGAGCGGCGGCCATGTTGAATTTAGGGCGATTTTCTTATGTTCATAGTGCTCTACTCATCAAGGCCTTTCATTTGATATGCATATCGCTGGGTTTGGAAACGAACTTTATCGGCAGTCATGTCAAATTAAGTCAACGTGGCTAGGTTCAATGTGTTCTACTCTTTAGGTTCTTCGTTCGATATCCATGTTCCTTGGGTGGATCCAAAAAATGTGATCCGTCATTTTAGACATTAGGATCAAGAGTCCCGTCCCGTCCCTCTACGCGTAACCCAGAACATTGCAGTCAGATATTTTTTTTTATTATCAATATTAATGTATTACTTTTAAAAGTTTTAAATGGATGAAAGAGTTTGATTCCTTAGTCCTAATGTAAAAACATATAACATCTTTCAAAATACCTTGAAAAGAGTATCTTCATTTTTCAACATTTCAAATATTTCAAAAATTGTACCGATTTTGTAAAAATTAGTCAAGAATTAAACCAATCTACAAATTTTATGGTCACTCGATAAGTATTATCATAAAAAATGCTTTATACATTGGTTGTATGGCCTGATCTTTTTGCCTTACCACCACGGTACGACATAAGAAAAAGACAATTTGGTTGGCGAAATCCAGTTGGGCTCAGCACATTAACAGAAAATATTAAATTTTATTTGTACTATGTGAAACACTTCATTCCTGCCTTTCAATTTTCGAAATCCAATTACTTAAGATCAGGCTGTATGGCGTAGTTCCATTGCCTTTCCTTCGTGGAAGAAAATACCTTCTCTCTGTACTATGTGACAGACTTGTTAAAATAATTTCACGTGCGCCATGTTGTTTTTCTACCTAAAGCCAATTCGAAAATTTTATATGGTATTTTTTCACTAAAAATAAAAAGTGAATTTAAACAAACGAAATTATGCCTAAATGTTCTTCCGGAAAATTATAAGCATTGTGGTGTAAGCCATATCAAATTCTGTCCAGTAGTTTCGGAGATCTTTCCGGACAAACAGACAAATAAACAAACAAACAAACAAACAAACCAACAAACAAACAATTTTTTTAAAAACTATTCCATCGTGTTCTGCTAATGATTTTAAGGCGACCTGTGTATTTTTTTTCTTAATATTTCGCAATTACAGATTTTTGTACCCCTACGATTTTATTATATATAGAGATGACTGTTACCACTTACCATCAGGTGGGCAGTTTGCTTGTTTACCAACATAGTTGTATACAAAAACAAACTATGCACGGTCCCGACGGTTGTTTAGGGAACAGCATGCGTAGCAGTAATGTCACTTTTGACAGTTGAAAATGCGATATCTATTGTTTGATATCGAAAAACTTGCATTTCAGGCTAGACAGGTGCAGACAGCGGACAGCTTCGCATGTAAATATAATCCGCACCGGTACCCTGTGTTAGATGGAATCGCTAGAGGATACTTTATTTAATATTTCGTCATAAATAGATTCCAACACAAAAATAAATAAAAAGTATAAGGTATCCAAAGTATTAATACTGGAATCAGATAGATAATCCCTTTGTTATGCAGAACATAATGGCGTAGGACATTAACAAGCAATCGGAACGGATTTAATGGACGAAACAGTTACGGTCCGGACAGTTTAAGATTTGTAACGCATCCGGAAGCGCGTGGGCAAACAACATTCGTCGGTCGAACAAAGAATCGGAATGTCAGAACAGAACACTACCTGCGCGCGAGTAATAGACCCCGAACCGAACCTAATTATGACTTTTTCTGTGTCACCTTTAACACTTAAAAATCCCACGGACGCGTTCAGATCAGTCAAAAAAACAGTTTATAAGAAGAGGTTCTACTTGTGACATGGGTTCAGGATAACATTTTTAATCTAATGTAATATGACAAAAGTATAAAAGAGCAATCTACTTAGTTAATCTGAACAGATTAACTACATTTAGTTAAAAAAGAAGAATCACTATTACTTTATAATTACCTATATAGGGTAAGTTTACGAATCTACTCATTCACTGGGTTTGATGAGTAAGGATGAAATTTAATATGCTAATTTTTTATATTCATTTTTGCATAGCTTTAATAGTCACTTTGCCAGGCTTCACGGGTGAAAAGCATTGCTATTTTGTACAGTTTAATTGATTTTGAAGAAATGCAATAATTTACTTGTATCACTGGCGCTGAATATTACTAAAAAATAAATATGGAAGTTTATGTTTTTATTGTGATACTTAGGATATTTTTAGAGTTACCGATCAATTACTTAAATATAATTTTAGGTTAGGTTAGATACACTCTACAGTAATTTTTGGGTAGGAGAATTGTAAGGAACTAATAGAAAAATAAATAAAAAATCGCGTTTGAAGTAAACAACAAATGAAAATTGTAGTAAACTTAAAAAAGAATACGCGGAATATCCTTAACTAACAAAACTAAAACATTGTTTCGAACTGAAAGTATTAGCTTTTGTTAACATAAACAGCTCGTAATAGATAATAAATAATAAAATAACATTAATAAATAAACATAAAGAAGAACATAAATAATAATTAATCGAAGAATATTAAAAAATTTAATTGCTAATGACATGACGCATGAAGCGAATAATAATAAAAATATTATGATACATAAGTACCTACATAATATACGGAAATCTTCTAATATATAAAAATCTTGTGACACAGTATTTGTTATCAAACTCCTCCGAACTTAGATCTAAGCCTCCGAAACGCCTTGACCAATTTGTATGATTTTTTTGTATCTATTTGGTAGGCTTGAGAATAGGTCGTAGGCAATGTATTATACTCCTAGGTGGCCAGTGTCTCTCCAGAAACTTATTTCACATTTTTTATGATTTAGCATTAAAAATACTTATAATCCCAAAAGAGGATGCCCGATTTTGCCCACTATCAAGGTTGATGACCAATAAAGCAGTACCTATTTCTAATTAAATATATTTTATCAAAACATAATTTTTCAGTATAATATAAAAAACAGATAGAAGCTACGATTTGTTTCGGCAAAAAATGAAAAAAAATTACATGCATGTCCAGTTGCAAAATCGCTACTACATATTTATGCATTTTTTCGTTGTAGCTCCTTTTTCAATGTTATGTATTATTTTTAAATATTTCTACAAGCTTTTATCTAACTTGCAATGTAAATAAGTAAGTATATAAGTGTTCGGGTGAAATCTTGCAACTCAATTTTGAAGCAGATATCTTTAACCGATTGAGCTGAAATGTTGTATACACGTTCATTTCGGATGACAATGCATGGTTGACTATGTGACGTCATTCTAAATCCAAGATGGCGGCATACCCAAGATGGCGGACCAATTATTTTTAATGCACTCCTACAATATGGGTATCAAATGAAAGATTTTGCTAAGAGTAACTCGAAAAATAATGTGACTAATAATCCAATATGGCGGACTTCTAAAGTTTGAAAATCAAATTTGAAGTAGATATCTTTAATCGATTGAGCTGATATTTTGTATACACATACAGTTTGGATGAAAATGCATGGTTAACTATGTGGCGTCATTCTAAATCCAAGATGGCGGCATACCCAAGATGGCGGACCAATTATTTTTAATGCACTCCTACAATATGGGTATCAAATAAAAGGTCTTGCTAAGAATAACTTGAAATAGGCTCAAAGCTCTTCACTGCTGGTCAAACATACGTGGCCTTAAGTAGGGTAAAATCATTAGAAGGTCTTCTTATTGATAAGCTAGACTGTTCCAAGTTAACCGGCAAACGACCTTGCAACAATGATGCGTTGAATGAGATGAACAGACTGAGAAACGTGTCCAGTGATAACTAAAAAGTAAAAAATAAATTAAAAACCTTTTTAAAAACAAGCTTTTATTTAAATGCGCTAAAAAGAAAAAATAAACTTTTACACTAAAACTTTTACTTACAACGTCATTTCACATTTGACACAATTTATATGACTTAAAAGCTTGTCGCGAGATTACTGGTACCATATTTTTCGTTTCTTTTATGCAATTAACATTTTGAACCACGCTATTTTTCACAAAGGGAATCACATTTTAAAATGTATCGCATAACGTTAACATACGATGACGATGGTCAAAACTAAAATAAGTCGCAGTCGTCATATTCGACTTATTTTAGGGACCACGTTGCGTTCTTAACGATTGCTGTTACACATTTGATTCCTCATCATTGATAATAATGGATATTAATAGGCATACTGATAGTGTTATTATAACTGAGTTTTAATGATCGATAGTTCATCATAAATATTTGACGTCCTGCAACTTTATGTGTGGGTTGCTTAGGTTAGGTTAGGTGCCATTTTTATGAATATCTACGAAACCGCAGTTTTAATTTAAAAAAAAACAACACTTGTTTTCTATTCAAGGACGAAAAACGTTTAAAATGAGCCTAGAGTTGTTTTTCTTTATGGAAATTTATTAGTGGGGCAAGTCTCCATATAAAAGTGGGCATTGTCCTTGTCACTCTTCTACCAACAACCCCTATTTTTAATAGTGATATTAGTATTTTACTGGCGAAACGTAGTTCGTAAGCACAGCTAATAATATGATGTTCTTTTCTTTTTTCTTTTTTATTAAAAACGTCGCCCCACACTAGGATTTTTTTGTTATCTGTGTTATCAGTAACTTTTTGTTTCAAGCCTAGCATTTACTAACAAACATAATATGCCAGCCCGATTGATAGCCAGTAGTGCTTATGATGTAAATTCGATTCAATCCAACTGTAGTTTCCTTAAATAGCCCAGTCGCTCCATTTTATGACAGAAGCACCCTGTGCACTCACACCGGTTTACGACCACAACCCCTACTCGCGCGCTTGTTCTATAATAAAACATTCGAAAGAAACCTTACAATGATAACGTATTTTTTTGCATTCCTATCCTAATAAGGGATACACTGAAAAAACTAATTAACTAAACTAGTTGGGTTAAATAAAGATTAGCAAAACTTTGTTAACTTTTAAATTAATTTCATTTATGTTTAGATCACCTGGCTTGTTACAATTTACAAAATCATTTCAGTTATTTAATTTTGGTTATGAACTTCTAAAGTTTTTGTTATTTACTGTCAAATTCGACTTCGGTACCTTGTAACATAACAGTACTTTGCTATAATTGAACAAACTTAGAGTATTTTCTAACATACAGTTGGCTAAACTTTAATTAAGCTTTTACATAATTATTGTGCTATTTATTACCATAACTAAAAATTGTTTACAACTGAATAGTATTGTTTAAGATCGTGTTACAAAGTTGCTATAAACAAATTAAATATTTGATTGAAACCAACTAGTATTAATAATGTTGATTACAACAATGTTTTTGTAAGCCAGAACAAAATAGTTTTGTCAGAGGTAATAAAAGTGATGCTGCGTGTAACAAAAAAAATTGTAATTTCCCGCCCGAACTTGCATCAAACATGACACGCAGGAACATAATGTTCATTTCGCTTTACCGGCCTTGCGATTCGCACTAGTTCGCAGAAAGCAAGTGGCATTTAGTGGTAACTTTGTGATATTTTTCAAAAATAGAGAAGAATCACGGTACACATGAAGAGTCGAAACTGTATGGTGATGCCGTATTCATGAATGCAGCCCCCCCGAAGCAAACGAACCTGCGGAAAAAATTTCCTACTATCTGAGGTTATGAGGCTTGGAAATGACTATTTCAAATTTTTGGATGGTGAGTGAACAGAACAAAACTTTTTTGATTTTTATAAGAAAATGTTTGTCCGTTTTTCGTACAGTTGTGCGACTAATGTGTACTCAGCTATTCACTTACTTCGGTTACCAATTCCGAACTGTCATTTTGAACACAATATCATACTGCTATAATAAACCCTGCTATAACAAAACTCAGGTTGCCATTGCTATTTCAGCGAGTAGTTTTGTGTGTAATACACTCAGTAGTATATATCACAATGACAGTTCGGAGTTCAGAGTTCGGAGCAACCGAAGGTAGCGAATAAGGGAGCTGGTGTTTATGCCCCAGTGATATTTTTCTTTCATTTGCTTCTTATTTTAATGCAGATAACTTAAACATGTTTTTATTTGTTGTACACTATTGCGGGTATCATCGTTTTCTTATTATAATGTAAATGTCGTTAGTGTTAATAATATTAAATAAATAAATAAAAATAAATAAAATTTTACAGAGTCTTATGAAGAGCTACTGGACTATGCCGCTTTGACGATTTCGAATAATAATTGTACAAGTCACTAGTCGAATTGACCATGATCTCCGATGCCACCACGCTGGTAGCATTGCCAGCTGAAGTTCCAACAATATTTTGGACAAGGGTACCAAAAGAGGATGGCGCCTATTGTTGAGGCGTAGTTATTTATAGTTCTGTGATTATTTCTTTTGTTGCTCAATATACTTAAAAGTTTTCTGTAATTAATTAATTTGTTAATTAATGAATGCTCACTTATTTGAACAAATCAATTTAGTTTTTAATTTGTCCCAAGTTTGTAGTCGAAATTAATATATGAGGAGTTTCAACAGCGCTTGCCTTTCTTGCTAAAAATTCTCATATTATTAGTTTTGGCTACAAGCTATAAACCTGTAGGAAAAAACCGCTATTGTAACCTAAAAGTAATGTAACTATTAACTGAAAAGTTCAGTTACAGATTACATAACAGTGATGTTGTAAATAATCTGAAACTAGCTATATTTTAATCACAAGTTTAGTAACAGGTATCAAATTAGTTTGGTCATGATTACAATATATTGATGCTATACTAATCTGAGAATCTAGTTATAATTAATCAAAAGTTTAGTAACAGATAGCAAAATAGTTTAGTTATGATAATAGTTTAATGATGCTAATATTGAAGAAACAGTTATTTATAACAAAACAGTTTCGTAAATGGTAAACATAGATGTGGTCTATTCTTACTTAAAAGTTTTGTTATTAATACACTTATATTAGTAATTTACTCGAAACACTTTGGTAACTTATGGTTTATATATTTGGTGGAAAGTAATTATTTTTGTTTGGCTATAGATAACATAACTGTTTTTACAAAACTGAATTTGGCTACTAGTAACATTAGTTGTGAAGTCACTATTTTTATGTAATAGGTTACTCAAATGTTTGTTATTTGTTACTAAAAATTTCTTTCAGTGTAGCCCTAAAAAACTAACCCATTTTTAATATCTTTATTTCATCGGCAACTTTAATCCCTGCGTTTGGTAAATATAAATGTAGTAGCAGTATGTTAAACAAGCAGATTTCTTTTCATCGTATAAGTTTAAACTTTCCCATTCATCACTCTAAATAAAAATTATTTGAGGAAACAATAATGCAGAAATATGTCGACTTTGGTATGCAATGATGGAGAATTTTAATTTCATCGCAATGAAACGTTTTTCTCCTGCTGTCTATGTTATACTTCTGACACGTGTTACAACCGCAAAGAGCGTCGTAAACTTCGTTATTGAAGTCATAAACCTTTGTTAAGAATTTCTCATTGCGATATAACATCTCGTAACAGAAACGAACAAAATAAAACGAATTTTAGCATTGAGTGAACCATCATTATGCTAAGAAGACAAATATTAGGTTTAACTTTATATCTATCTATGTATATAAAAGAAGTTCCCATCTATAGACGCATGCACAGCCGTAACCTCTAATGGTAGAAACGTGAAATTTGGACAGTTGTTTTACTTCAAAATGCGGACGCACAATAAGAAGGGATTTTAACAAATTTTAATCATGAAGGGATGAAATAGGTGTTGCAAGTTTGTATGGATTATTTTAATTAACACCGCTTTTGATAAATCTTGAGATTCATGCTCTTAAAAATATTTTATTGAATACGTGTTTCATGGTTTATTGGATTTTTTTAAAATCCCGTGCAAATTTTATATTTTGCACCCTTAGGATGCAAAATATAAATTTCCACGGAAAAACAATAATAAAGCGGGCGAAGCCGCGAGCGCAAATCTAGTCTAAACTATATTGTATTAACAAAATATTGAAAATTTATAATTATGTATTTGAATTACAAATAGAACATGATCTTTACAATGTATCTGACTACATGTAATATGAAATTATTGATGTCATTATAAAAAGAAAACATTCTTCAGTCACTTGGTCATTAAATGATTAAAATTAAATCGAATGCTTCAATTTCTTTAAAACAATAGACAATAGAATCACCACTTATACCGAGTGCCATCCGTTACAAACGTCCACCCATTGAAAGTCCCTGCGTAAGTTACGTGAGAACTTTCGAAATATACTTTGTCACCTAAAAGGGGTTTCATAAAACTGAATTATAGTTATAACACTAACTTGGTCTCAAGGATAGCAATAAAGTAGCATCTTGGGTGCTCAGAGGACACGTGAAGACCACTGTAGTTAAATTTTATGGAAACGCCACGGGATACAATAGGTGTATGTAAATTGGGAACACATCTAAACGCTACATAACCACTGGGGCTTTTTAAATTTGCTCGTTATCGGCTGTATGAGTATGATTGTCAGTATTTCAGATTTTATTCGTAGCAACACTACGACAATTCAACAGGAAATCGAGAATAGTACGCGGATTATCGTTAAATTGGTAGTCGTGCTCGCTTGTTGGTACTAGAAATGTTGATTTTCACCTTGAATCTAACATTGAAAGGTCCAGCAAATGCGCATTTAAAATTCAAACTTTCTTCAACTGTATTTGCTTATGTTTAGAATTAGGATGCACTTGAATATTATATTTTACTCTTCATTAGTGGGTTAGGAATGCACAAGTGCCTCAATAAACAATGCGTCAGCATGTTTCTCTTTTGTTATGTCACGTCCAGTAAGAGGATTATCGTCTACAAACTGATCTACCTCAACTGTTACCAAGACAATAGTATTGGAAATTCCATCAGTAGGGCAATTTGAATATTATATATCGTTTTACCATTAACATCTGTCTCAATATCATTTCCATCTCATTCTTAATTTTATGTATGATTAGAAAAGGTACAAAATGCGCATTATGTGCATATACTACATCGCTGTAAATATCTAGTCTTAATAGAACTTTTTTCAACTTTATCATATTCTCTACATAAAAAGTTAAGATTTATTAAATGTAAATGTAAAAAAGTAAGATTTCTTCAAAGACTTTTATTACAAGCTCCACCTTTTTACAAAGTTGTAAATATACTTGATCTCATTATACGCGATATGGATTCAGTATGTGCATATTTGCAGGTACCTGCTGTGACGAGTTGAACTTTGTAAGAAATGTGGCTTCAACTAAAACAATATACAAAATAAGTTTATTACATAAACGCGTTGTTCTTGGAAACTAATTAGCATATAGACTTGTACAGCTCGTTTACAAAAAAGCGTGAAGTTTGCGAAGCGACGGCGCCCGAGGCACTATAGGCGCCAATGATTTCACTGCGCCCACGCACACCGCCTTATCTACCGTCCCCGGTTCTCATAGAAATTTACACGTGCTTGCAGCTTCACCGTAATAACATACTCGTCGCGTTTTATCTGCCAGCCAGCCGGCCAGCTGCGCTCGGAGATACGACATGAACTCCCGACAACTCTACAACACCCGTGGGACGTAGCCGACCTGCAACTACGCATTTTATAACCTTTTTATTCCATTGTCACTCCACCGAAGCACCGCATCGGAGGAAAAAATAAATTTCACTCTTTATCTAAATGTCAAATCGTTCGGTTTCGATCGAATCAGTTTCCAAATAGTTTTAATAAATCTCCTTTTACGGCGGCCGGGCGACCGATATGGGGACGCATTACGAATTCATGCGGCGAGTTATCGTGTTTTGTTCTGTTGTGACCGCTGTCTCTCTCTGTTCGCAGCAACAATGGGTTTAATTGAAAGAGTGTCAATAAATTTGTCCGCGGCGGCAGTGCGGCGTGCTTCGACGGTGGTCCGATAAAACGTTCTTGTCCCTGCATCCCGAAGGACTCGTGTTCCGGATACCTTGTGTTTTATCTGCCGCCATCTAGGTGACTATCTTTTAAATGTTATATCTCTTGGAATAATCACCTCCTTGTTCCGATATAAGCGTCAAACGATTTGAAGTTTGATAAAGTGTGCATGTTATATTGCTTGTGCTTACTAAGTTTATTATGTACTACATAATTATATTACAAAGGCATTTAAGAAAGCTCTTAAACTGAACAGCTTTTTTTATTTTATGCGTTTGCCTATAATTAAGTTTGTGAAGCGTCGGTCCGGTCAGGTCCGTTCCGAACAGTATAATTGACCGTACAAAAAACATATCAGTATATTTGAATGAAATGGTATGTGCCCGTATTTCCCGTGACAGTACAAAAGCACAATCGTACAATTTTCGGGTTTGTTTTCTCACGGTGCGAGCCGCCCACACGACCGCTTCTACGAATATATTTAGACCCAAGGAGTGGAACTCCGTGTTCATAATTTAAGCATAATATGAGTAAGTGAATGACGCAAATTATGCTAAAGAAATTTGTCATCTTCGAATTAAGAAATACGTTGTATCATTTTGTGTCACGGTTAATACAATATACGGCGATGAGCTTTACGAAAAACCATTGGTACAATACGGTTTGAAAGTATAATTAATGTATTATCGTATTATACTTATTTCATATACTTTCTTTTTATTACATTTGACTCCTTATATAGATAAGTACTTTAACTAGCAATAAAAATTGAAATAGAAATGTTTATAGATTACCTAAATGTTGTCTAATCATAATTTGTTTCTTAATTTTATCGACTCTTATCTATCTATATATATAAAAGAAGAAACTGACTGACATATCAACGCACAGCCCAAGCCACTGGGCCTAGAGATTCCAAATTTGGCACGTAGGTTCCTTGTGGGGAATCCATCATTTTATCGCAATTCCTTTCAACTATTTTCATTACCCATAAAACGAATCGCAGAACTTTTTTTTCAATATTTAACAAACTCTAGAATTAGGTTACATCGCATTTTCGTTTCCACGAATATTTATTATCTGTAAACACAGTTCATCGTTATTTCTTTTCATGTTTTATACATTTTATCGAAATAATGTTACATCGAAGTTTTGTTACCCATATTTTACTTTCATCGTAAGTTTCAGTTTGCAAAATAATGGAAACATCAATTTTTACTTCAAAAAATCAATGTGTATCGATATTTTGGCGATGTAGAAACTGTAGGCGGGTCAAAAATAGGGCGCGAGGGGCGAAGCGACGAGCGTAGGTTTGAACATGAACCAAGCGCGCGAGCCGAGCGAGCGAAGCGAGCGTGCCGCGGCAGCGGCCGGCGAAGCGCCAGAAACGACTCTATGTGTATTCTCAACTTTATGCATACTTATTGCTTGTGGAAACTGCTAATTTTGAGGTTAGTTTTTTCAAATTTCAAATGCTCATATAGGTAGGAAAAAAATATTATAGAACTGACCGCAACACAATTTATCGTCAACAGGCGAATGCATCATTCGATGAAACGTTACTGCGATAAAAAGTTGTTATGTGAAAAAGTATGATGGGTTTCGATACATATTGTAACATGTTTTACGAATAGTTTCATCGATAACTTAATACTTTTACGAAATGTAAGTTCGATATACCGTTTTTCTGGTAATCAAAACAACTTTAAAAGATTTTTTTTAAGAAACGTTTTTCGATGTAATAAAATAGCGATGATTAAAAATTCGATGAATTGAAAAATATACTTATATATTGAAAATCGGGGAATAGTTTTCGGTAAAATGAAAATCGATATCGAAAAAATCTGTATTCTGATAGACACCCTTCTTTGTGAGATGTACTAAGAAAGGATTTTCCAAAATTCACGCCCTAAGGGGTTGAAATGGGGCTCCAAATTTTATATGGGGGAACAAGATTAGTTGGACTATTTTATTCGAAGCTTCACAGGAGTACTCCTATCGATAAATGAGTCAACACTTGTTTAAGGTTTTTTTAGAATTCACCCTTTTAAATGGGGGATATGGGGTGTCGAAGGCTGAAAATTAATATGGGTATCCTTTGTATGGTTTATCGGGTCGCTGGTTACAAAAACAATAACGATTTCTAAATCCAACCTGGCGGTCGTGAACTACCATCATCGTTTTCTATCTTCTTATTAACATGGAAAAGAAGAAACTGACTCACATATCAACGTACAGCCCAAACTTTCGGGTCTAAAGATGCAAAATTTAACAAGTAGGTTTCTTATGAGGTCTAAGGGCTATGAGCACTAAGAATGGATTTTTCAAAAACCACCCTCTAAGGATTTGAAACGGACGTCCAACATTTCAATAAAATCAGACTATTTTATTCGAAATTTCACAGGAGTACTGTTATCAATAAATGAGTAAACACGTGTTTTAAGTTTTTATAGAATGCAAAAGAGAAATGGGATGAGAAAGTCTGAAAATCAACATGGGAACAGCAACAATTTTAAAATCTAACGTGGCAGACGTAAAATATCAAAGCATAACCTATATAATGGTTCTATATATTATATTTTTTCATTTTAGTTATGCCATCTCGATCGTCGTCAATCGGGTACCTAGGTGAGCGCGAGCGGCGCGGCGAGACGAGAGGAGTAGTTATCAGGAATAATGCTGCATCTATAATTAGTACAGTTCAATGTGCTGCTGGAAGGTGGTTGCCTTACCCCGAATTTGACGCGAGCGAAGCCGCGGGCAAAAGCTAGTTCCCTATAAAATGATAAATATATTTTTTTTATTTTGAGAAAAATTAAAGCAGATTTCAGAAACACTATTTGATTAAGGTGTAGAATGATATTGAAAGAGTCAAAACTGTGTAGTTCACGCTAACGAGAAAGAAGTTAATAATAATAATTTAAGCAATACAATCGCCGGATTGGTTTGATGGCTGCACTCACAATCCGAATGTATACGATCAAATATGACCATTCTCGATTTACGACTGAGGAATCCAATTTGGAAAATCCATCCCCTGACCACAAGATTATTCCCCGCTACCAGGCGACGCTGTGGCATGTGAGGTTTTACTGCAAGCCAGACCAGCAATTCACACCCGATAATCATCTTTTAGATAAGCCGCCTGCACCGTAAAATAACACTAAAGCATAGTCTCAAAATATCTTAACATATACACATAACACATAAATACGAAACAGCATTTACTATAGTAAAAGAAAGCTTTGAGACAGTTGATTAGCTCGAAATGTTTTGTTTACTGTGTATTTATATTAAGTATGAAACCTGTACTTAGCCTGAATAGAGTATAAGCTATAATCATCAAGTGAATTTGTAATGTCCCTTCTTGTTTTGTTTCACAAACATTTCTATACTTACCTTGTTAATAACCGAATGTATTCTAAATACTATAATAATATGTTTGACAGCATAGTATATGATGAAGCGTACGAGTATAATTTGGATTTTATTTACTGTATCCAATAAGCCTACAGGTAAACTTGGCATTTGATGACACCATCAAATCATGTTTTGAAGTCTATATAGAATGTTTAATTAACGACTGGTCAAAACCTTGTTATACTCTGCTGGTTCTCTGCTGGTTGTGTGCCGAAATCTTGGAAAGAGGCCAATGTCCAGCCGGTTCCCAAAAAGGGAGATCGTTCTGATCCGGCTAACTATCGTCCTATAGCCGTCACTTCCATTTTGTGTAAAATCATGGAGAGGATCCTACATACCCAGCTGATCCGTTACCTGGAAGGTCACTCGTTACTTAAATGACCGACAGTATGGGTTTCGTCCTAAACGGTCAACAGGTGACCTTCTAGCGTTCCTTTTGCACAAATGGGGTGAATCTATCGATAAGCGCGGCGAATCGGTGGCTATTAGTCTCGACATCGCCAAAGCTTTTGATAGAGTCTGGCACAAGGCTCTTCTTTCCAAGCTTCCGGCATACGGATTACCCGCGCAGTTCTGTACGTGGATTGCCAGCTTCCTCCACGAGCGTAGAATTCGCGTTGTCGTTGACGGCTGCGCTTCGCGGTTCGTGGCAGTGAACGCTGGTGTTCCGCAAGGCTCCGTTCTATCCCCCACATTGTTTCTTCTGCATATCAATGATATGCTTTCCTTGGGAGCTATACATTGCTATGCAGATGACAGTACAGTGCATGGGGGATATCACGGAAGCTCAGGGGCTGCTCGTGGTGATATTGGTAGGGAAAGGCAAAATCTTATCATTGAGCTCAACAGGACGCTGGACCTCGTTTCCGAATGGGGCTCCAACAATCTTGTTGAGTTCAATGCTAAGAAAACACAGGTGTGCGCGTTCTCGGCGAAAAGGTCACCTTTCCTCCCCCTTCCTTCTCTTCAGGGCACAACCCTTCACACACAGAGCAACATCACCTTGTTCGAAATGAACATTTGCTGCGATCTGAACCCCAGAGACTACATCGAATCCGTCATAACTACTGCCTCACGGAAACTCGGTGTCCTGAACAAGGTGCGTAGGTATTTTGCGCCGGACCAACTATGCTTTTTGTATAAAACTCAGGTTAGGTCTTGCGTGGAATATTGCTCGCACCTTTGGGACGGCTCCGCTCAGTACCTCCTCGATGCTCTGGACAGATTGCAGCGTCGCGCTATTCGCATAATTGGCGATGTAGAGGCAACTAACACCCTCGAGCCTCTACAACTTCGTCGTGACATCGCCTATCTTAGCGCCTTTTACCGAATGCTCCATGGGGAATGCTCTGAAGAGCTCTTTAACCTTATCCCTCCCTCTCCATTCCTTAACAGAAACACGCGTAAGGGCCTTCGGAGTCATCCGTACACTGTGTCCTCCTTTTCACACCGTACCAAGAAATTCCAAGATTCCTTCTTCTGTCGTTCATCCCACACTTGGAATTCTCTACCTGCGCACGTGTTTCCTCCATCCTACAACATGGGTTCCATCAAAAGAGGCGTGAAAAAGCATCTTTTGGGCCGGCAAGGGGCGGGCAGGTAGGAGAGTGGATGTCGTCCCTACTCTATCTGTCAACTCATTTGGGCCTCTTTCACCGCTTAACATCAGGCGGGAGGAGGTCATTTGCCGGGCCATCCATATAAAAAAAAATAAAAAAATACTCGTAGCCGAACTGTAGCCTTAGATAAATGCCTTATTGATTTCAAATATGTACATCTCTACCTTAAGTACATCTAAAAAACTAATTATTCAAAACATTTTCCAATATGTTGTATAAAAAATAAAATGATAAAATTAACAAGTATTCAAGTTTAAGCAAAAATTTGATAAATATAAATCGATGAAGAAGATCAGCCGACAGTTGTACATTAGTAATACATGTTATGTGGAGGAAGTTATACCGATTTATGTCAAATAAGGTTTTTCGACAAAACCGTCGGTAATTAAAAAAGATGTAGCTTGTTTTGTCGTTTCAATATCTATGTCTTTCATTCGAGGTTACGGGGGTGAAGGTTTGCTCCACAGGCATTTTACTGGATTACGTCAATCCAACTGTATGAAAACCGAATAGCGATTAAAACATGAATACTTCATATTATTTCGGGATGCATTTTTTTTTGCAACTCCATACGGCACAATTTTATAAATTTCTGTTTACGATCGGTGCCGGTGCTGATAACAGCGGTCGCTGACCAAATGAAACGATTTAAAAATTGAGCATTATTCTTTTTTGTATGAAATATATAGAATACACACGTCGGCATAATTAGCGGAACACAAAAAACTTTAATCTATACAAATAAATAAAATTGAAGTGTCTGTAATGTCAAAATAACAAGTTTTTACTAAATGGGTATAAATATATATCGGGTACCAATAACAAAAACAATTTAAAAAAAAAAATTGTCTGTCTGTTTGTTCCCGCTAATCTCCGGAACGGCTAAACCGATTTTGACGGGACTTTCACTAATAGATAGCTAATTATATAAGGTATAACATAGGCTATTCACCTGCACAAATCAAAATGCTGCCAAAATTACTATTTCACGCGGACGAAGTCGCGGGCACAGCTAGTTTTAAATATAATATAAGACAAAAGTCATTTTTTTTATCGATTTGTTTCTGTTTCCCGCTAATACTGATTTATTAGTGGTTCGAGCTAAGTTTGATGAGAAATTTAAAAGTATATAAATGCTATACGTTCTCAATTTTATGAGTAAACGTTATTTTTTTCTTATCATTAGTAGGCACCTTAGTTGAAATAAACTTAAAATGCCCGATTTAACTCCACCAGAGATTATCAGGGAATATGAAATGCGAAGAAATGGCCATACCTACAGATCTATTGCCGCCAGACTTCAGCAATCGATTTTAACGATTAATCGCAGTACTCGACGGTACCGATTGACTGATCTCTTGCAGTGCTCCTCGTGCGGGTCAAGGCAGAAAAAGATGCACTTCGAGGAGGGACGACCGTTTTCTACAACTTCTAGCTCACAAGAACACGCGGGTTACGACTGTACAGGCCCGAAATGAGCTTGAAGTCATGCGTTATAGGTTCGTATGTACATTTTAGTACCGTGTCACACCAACTATTAACAATGCAATATAGGGGTAACCATACTAAATAAAAGTAATAGTTGGTGTGACATGGTACTAAAATGCCCTAAAATGCTTGTCTACTTCTGAAGCCGGCAGTACCTACCGGCCAAAGCTCCGAAATTTGAAAGACGTCATCGTGTACATCAGTTAAACATTGCCCGCGATAATCGTCTTTGCGACATAAACCAATGGGGGCGGGTAGTTTTCACCAATGAGTGTGGAGTGCTCTGAAACCAGATCGACAGAAGACATAGAATATGAAAATGCAAAGGAGAATGATACATTCAGACTTTTTTGAAAATACGATGGCATATGGGGGCGGCTCTGTTATGGTGTAACTATAAAAAGGGATAACTTTTGGAGCTCGTAAGGAGTTAGTGATGATCGATGGAGGGAATATGACTGCTGATAGGTACATCAGGGAAAATTTAGAAGAACACCTTGTGCCATTTGCCCCCTATAATGATGAGGACTTTATTCTGATGCAGGATAACGCTCGGGCTGACAGTGCTCGCTCAGACCAAGCATATCTTACTTAAGCATGTGAGTAAACAGTGATGCAGTGACTATCAAGATCCCGGATATGAATCCTATAGTATAGATAGATAGAGCATGTTTGCGACTTGTTAAGGGAAGCGTTAAATTCAGAATGCCATCCTGCAATAACCTGAGAGAACTGCACAACGCATTACTTGATGATTGCCAGAGCTTGTCCCAAGATACAATGGATAACATAATTCGCAGCATACCCAGTAGGATGGAAACGTTAGTTAGAGCACGAGGGGGAATCACACGTTATAAGTCTTTCATATATTTAATGTATAACATTATATTTCTTAGAAATTTTTAATTTACAACTTTGTTTGTGTGCTCACAAAATGGAGAAAAAAGTGTTTTGCTGAAAAAATATTATAATTCCCACGGAAAAAACGAAAATATCACTGGTGAAGCTGTGAGCGGAAATGTAGCAAATAAACTAAATCAACGTTTGGTTTATATGTGTGTGAGTATTTATGAAATCCTTATTTAGGTACCCAATAAACTTTATGAAAACAGTTTTTCAGCTTTTGTAAGCACAAAATATTCAAACAGGAAACTGCACTCCTAAGGGATATTGGGGGTGATTCTGAAGCGACCACCTAAAACTATAACTAAATAAAATTAGAGATAGAAATGTCAATCACCGTTTGGTATTCAGAACTCACAAGTTAACTCTAAAATTAAGAGTGACGTTACTAAACTACTCAATTTAGTGTTAGATGTTATTTTCGTATTCTGACATGCTTCCTAAATGTAATTTTTTCTATAATTTTAAATATGTCAAACTAATTTTAGGAGGTGAACTTTTAGGTGCCGTCTAAATTTATCTTGTTACTTTTTAACGATTTTCTAACATTACCGAAGTCAATTTTTTTTGTGCAACTTGCCAAATGGATGATGAATTGGTTGTTATGGCATTTATAAGGAAAGGCTTTTATAGCATCAATTGCCAAGTCGTGAGTTGTAATTTGTTTGTTCCCAAGTAGTCTAATAGTACTGACATTTAGATGATAGGTAGGTTATGTATGTATGTATTTACTCTTACAACAGAAATTAATCTTCTATCTGCAGATAGAAGTATGCCTATCTAAAATTTGTTGCCTAGCAATTACTATTATTTGTCAATAAATAACAGCGGTTATTATGAAAAGAAAACAAAAATTACTAATGAAACAAAATACGCAATTTTAAAATTCAGAGGAAGTCACGAAGTACCTATCTATACAACTACAGACTACCACGTAATTTTGTTTATTTCATGGCATAGGCGCGAAGCCATCACAATCGCAGAATAAATGTCGAATAATTTTTCTTTTGTGATAAAATGAATGATAAAAAATAAAATTTATTTTCTGTTATTTACAAATACGATCAAATCTTAAATTAATAATTTCTGATAGTAAAATTAGTAGAATATAGCTGTTTTTAATGTTTCTAAATTATCCCGTTTTTCCACAGCACTAGGTGTATTTATAATCTGTGTATTCAATTTAAGAAATTGTCAAATACAGTTTAAATTAAGAGAGTCCGGCGTTTCAGAATACGAATTACCTAAAACTAATTTAAAATTATATGTTTAATTTTAGTTTTAGTTTTAGTGCAGGTAACTTCAGAATTACCCCCAATGTGATCCTAATTCAACACTATTGATGCCCCGAGCGAGACCTTATAGTGATAGTGAGTTGATTCTCCCCCCTAAAGGTGCCGTGTCATAACAACAACTCTTTCCGCCGAATAGAAAAGGCTTGGATATTTTGATTTAAATTCATTCGACATTTTAACAGCGGCAATGGGCCCGTAAAGCTTTATAGCGGGCTTAAAACAAGAAACGCACGCGCTGAACTGTACAGAGGATTGGATTATCCCGGATCAGTCTTGATCGTTTTTGGATATTTACGGATACAAAACAATTTATTCCACACTCTTTTTTACATTAGATTTCACTATGTGAAATATTCGATACTGAGTAATGGCTCACCAAATTAAAAGGGGTATGTGTCAATTACATTATATGTATAACTTGCCTATAATATAAGTCATTTATATATTTATATTAATGTTTAGTGCAAATTTTAAAAAGCATTTACAAATGGCGAACTTAATGCCATATTGCATTTTCTACCAGTTAACAGTTGGCTTTAACAGAAAATTAGTGGCGGTGCTTTCCGTTATCACGTGAAAGTATTATACAGGGTGGAAAAAAAAGACCGTGTTTGGAGGAAAAGTACCTTTAATATTGATGATGGCAAATTTTACTGAAAGGAAACATTCCTTTATTTTCAAAAATAATTAAAACTGCATTTTAAGATTTTTGAAAAATCACCTGCTTGAGCCGAGAATCGAACCGGTGAAATGTGACAAAAAAAACCATTCTGTATTTTATGGTACCAACCGAAAGAGTCATTCATATGGATCAATTTCTTTTAAGCAACATAGTATCTTAAATTAAAGAAAGAGCATATTTCATAGATAGATGATATTTTTTCGTTTGTTAATACATGATTTAATTTAGTATTTATTTAAATTACAATTTTCCTTAAAAGTAAGAAATAGGATTCATAGAGAGATCACCTTAAGAAATAGGATTCAAAATGTATGGGAAAAGTTATTGGCGATTTCTGTCATTTCTAGTACTCATACCTTAAATGGTCCCATAGAGTCTTTTGATCCCTACATGAAATAGGATCGATAGGCATAAAAAAATTTTTTTTGCTATCTCAGCATTTTTTTTGTTGACTGTAACTTTTTTCCAAAATCTGTGAATGCAGATCAGAATATCTTAAAAAGTTATGGATAACAACGCTGCCTAACAATGTTTTCTTGTAACTATAACGGTAAATGTACCTGCCCTTTAAATCCCATCTCAAAAATCCATCCTGTATACGTATACAGTCCAATAGATAATATGTCATACAATATGAATGAAGAAATCTCAATGTGTTAAACGACATGAAAGAGCTCATTTATTTACGTATACCATACCACCATATTAACCAAAGCAGAGATGAGTAGATTAGTTAACATGAAACATTAACATGTCCAATTAATAATAATAAAGGTGACTAAGTTTGGTGGAAAATGTAGAAAAACGTATAAATCTAAAGATTTTCAACATATATTAAGTAAAAAATATCTACTTTTTAAATGACGCGACAGATTATTACTATCTTATGTGTAAAACTGTTTGAGCAAACATGTGCAAAATTTGAATAGGATTATGCATTCTCACATACACTTTGGACTTCATATCGACATTAATTAGTCAATCGCGTCTTCTTCCGTAAATCGCCAGTGAATAGTCATTAAGAGGACTGTGGAGTGCCAATTCATGGCTCGAGTATACATTTTCAAAAATGCAGTTTGTTGCACACTGCTTAGAGTTGAAAGTCTGGGGCAAGTGCATACATTTCTTATTGAAATATTGTTTCGGGCTATAACTGTTTCACCCCCCTAAACCTTTACGAAATTAGACACTTTTGGTCTCATTAAATTCAGCATACCTTAATCTATGTTTGCTTTTGTTGCTTTTTTTGTAATTCAGTACAATTTAGTCAAAAAAATACAAAAATGCTCGAGGTAGTTTTTAAGTTTAAAATATAGAGATTTAGATGCTAATGATTTTTATTCTGAGCAACATTACTTCAAAATCAATACGTACAAACCTAGAACTTCATTATATCTACAACAACATTTACAAAAAATAAGAAAATTGGACTATGTTAAGCGTTATCGCTTTATGTATCTAAATTTACAGCTTCACAATCCTCTTAACGCCTTCATTGCATTGCAAAAAATACCATCCAAAATTTATACTATTCACACATCCATCGCTTTTTACTATTGAAAGACGCAACAAGATAAAGGGGCACATTAAATTATTTCATATTTAGCGGTGCGTCTACGTTTAAAAATTTTTCTTACACTAGCTCAAAAAGTTGAAAATTATTACGAGCATATTTAAAATAATAAAAATTAATTTCTATTTTTAATGAACGCTGATAATAATATAAAATTTTAATGTTAAATCGCGTACTACTTTACCTTTTCCAGTGCATCTATTAAGTAGGTATCCACCAATGAGGTATAACCGTAAAGTGTGCGGTTAGATGATAATGACTTAATTAGTTTAAGTACCTTGAATAACTGCCTTCACTCGTCGCACGTGTTCGAGGTTTGATGGTACTGGATCTATCACCAGCTTCAGGGGTGATGAGTAGATTCCTTTGCCAAAAAGCAAGGCCGCCCATCCACCACTTGGAGCGCAACCCCTCTTCCACACGCCACCCTCGGCGTACAGGAATGCACGGTTGGACGAATTGTTCGTCCTCGTAGCGAAATTTAATAAATCACCAAATCTCCCGATGTCCCCCTTCAGAACTCGTCTAATGAAAACTTTGAACACACCCCTAGCTCTTCCGTTTTCCTTCCGCCTTTTCTGTACACTTGAAATTTTTCCCGTGAAAATGTACTCCGAGGAGAGCACTATACGTTTCAAAGTGTTATTGTTTTTGAATATAGAATCGTTGTAAAAGCAAGACGGCGGGAAATTGTCGTTTACTTTTATGATGGTATTCCGTTTTCTCACAGCGCCTTTTATCACGAAATTCGAATCTGTTATTAGAAAACACACTGATAGAAAGACTGTAAATATTTGTAGATTTTTCATTGTTTATGTATTTATATAACACTTTTATTTCGCTAGTTGAGACATTCGTTATTTAATATTGATTTTCAATCTGTGCTTGTGTTTGTGAAATTCCATATTCGCGGGCGTAAGATGAAGACGTAACTGAAATCTCGGTAGTAGATCGTGTTGTAGCAAGTATGCGCGCGCGCCGCCTGCCGTGCTATGCTCGACTGGAGGCTTTATCGCACCCGCTGCAGTTGCAACCTGTTGTATTGTTAATATTATAGCTGTTCGCTAGGTGTTTTGTAAACAATTGAAAGCTAAAGCTATTAATCGATCATACATTATCACTATATGTTTTAACCTTTAGTGCGTAAAAAGGTACATCACATACGATGAACTTTAGTTCATCGTATTCTAATTTCTAATTCTAATTCTAATTATAATATTTATATATATTATAAATATTAGAACGTATAGGAGAGTATTATTTATCTGATCATATCAGATTTGCAACAAAAATACTTATTAGATTAGTTTTCCTTGTTTTTCCAAAAATTTAACCTGAATCATGTATAACTTACTCTATATTTAATCATTATCCAACTGAGAAGTTAGCATGTAATCTACTCAGTAAAGAGACAGTTGGATCAAAAATAAATTATTATGTATCAGTTCGTTTGCAATAACAACATCTACCTATTGATTTTAAGAAACATTAAGAACATACATATATTAATAACGTTATGGTAGAGTATCCAATCAATGTACATTAACATTTTAACGTTGATTAAGTGCATATTCATGACACCTAATCATAATTGAAATACTGAAATGCCATCACATTAGCAAAGATAGTTACGACGAAGTTATGGCGGAAATAAAGGAGTTGTCATAATTTGCTCATATCGTTAAAACTGGTTATCATATTACAGTGATATCATTATAATATCTATACAAAGTGAGTCTTCGAGTACATATATTAAAATGAGGGAGAGTATGCTTAATTTTATAGATGAAAAACGTGTTTTTTTTAAATTTTTATATCACTTTGAAAATTTTAGTTCACTACCAATAGGTAGTTAATAAAATGTAGATGATTATAGTATTTTTGAAAAAATTATAGCAAAAAAGAATCCGATATTTGACAAAATAATGCCTTTATTTTTATTCTATACATACGCTCAGACACTTCCAATTATAATAGTTTCATAGTGATAGACCATTCAAATGTTACACTATTTTGTTTTCCCGGGGATCACAGTAAAAATCTTAAATGTGAATTTTTTAATACTTTTTTCATCGATAAAGTGTAATTATAATTTCCCTCATTCTAATATATTGAGCACATCATAAAGACTTACACTGTATAATATCATATAAATCAAGAATATAAATCAAGAATAACAGCTTTTTTAATTTATCAAACTAATGACTATCTTCTCAGAGTTTTTGCAGTTTTTATTGTTAGTAGATTTTCTGTAATCATATAAAATATACGTATCGCTTTTATGGAAATATTATTTCGTAATTTTCGAATACGTATTTCATCAATTGTGGCTTCTGCCGAAATCCTATCAAAGGTAACTAATAAATTTTTAAGAGATTACATAGAGCAGCTATTGCGTAGCCGAATGCTGTATGAAAAAAGCTAAAGCACATTTTGCATTAAGCCATGCAGATATTTTTTTTAGAAATAGCGAATTCGGGACGTATAAATTTGGGTTTCAAGTATCCAATTACGTTACTTTTTGTGCGTCTATTAATTATATAAAGTATTCTTTTTACTAGGTACGAGTATTAAGAAAATTTAAGAGATACTCGAGTCAACTTGAGATAATACTACGCTAGATTTAAGAAAGCTTGATTTTGTGATTATGGGAAAAACCAAATCTATTTACGAAATTATTAAATTAATGTGTAACGCGAACAAATGTAGTTTAATTTAATCACGTGTACCTATCTTTAAAATAAATATAAGAATGGTATCCAAGGATAAGTGAAAACCAAACTGGTTGTACGGACATTAATTGCTGCCAGCAGAACTGACACTCAAGGAGTATTGGCTGAGATACGGTATAGCCTCTCAGTGAGTCTTGTGCAAAGTGTGTTTGATGTATTGTAATGATTTCGAGTTTGCTATTTCTAAAGAATATGACTGAATGGTTTAATGGAAAATGTTCTTATATTTTTTTTATACAGCTACCCGATAGCTGTTTTATATTAACTGGTAAAACTACATTATTTAGAAGCTTATATTATTTTCAGTATGTTTCCATTAAAATGATATTATGATTATAAAAAATCTACTTATAATAAAAGATAAAAAATCTTTTGAGAATATTTTTTAATTTATTCTTTAGTATATCTGTGTACAAGGCGGACTTAACGCCATAGGCATTTTCTACCAGTGACTTTAGGGTGATTCTTAGAGTTACGAAGTAGATGTAAAAAAAGAAATGCTACTAATGATTAAATGTTAAAGAAATAAATTATAAAATATCATTAAACTAATTATAAATATTATATATAATATCACACTATACTATACATACAAATATATACTATATAATGAATATGCATAATATCGCCGAATCGAAAGATAAATGAATCTGCAGAGTAATACTTCGGAAAAAAAGTTCGAACAAAGCAAAAGCCCTATAGAGTGAAATGAATGTGAATTTTCCGTATGTATGTATGAAAGTGTTTTCTTATATGAGCGATTCACAACAGAACAACATTATCATTACTTAGAAATTTCACATGAATAAGGAAACTCGGGACATGTTTTCTCCGTGTAGTATATTCATGGATGTTTATTCATGGATGATCTTAATTAAGTTCTTCCTGTGTTAAAAAACATTTCCTCTGATACCGAAAACAATAGTGTAATCTTAAGTCTATCGTGAGTAGAACTGGAGTATCACGCATCACTTTCTATAGTTAGCCAGTGTTGTCATGATTAAAATATTTAACAATAATCCATAGTACCAACAAAAAAACGAACATCCAGAAAAGGCGTGTAACCAATTCTTTATCTTATGTAAACACGTGAGTTAAATGGACGGTTTCCCTAGTATTCACGTGTCACGTGCGTGCATGCGTCGGCAGTTTGTTCCGTTGTAGTTTATGCAGATTATCGAAAATACAACTGTTCGAAACGAGATAGCCAAGGTTCACTGTGCGACGTACACATCGGGTCGTAGTAATCCTTTTTTAAGAGCCATTCAAGGTAATGTGGCCATTGCCGCATGCGCATAAGGCCAGTAATTCTACAGCGATTTCGACAAAGAAGAGTCGAACGTCGCGTTGCACTGGAACAGCGTGGGCGAACGAGTGATATTGCCATGGACCCTGGGCTCGAGGTGGGATCGTGAGAGCGCTAAAGCGATTTACTACATCATACGTTCCTAGAACACAATGTGGGGTGACATCTTTCACAGTCGTTGTATTTTGCAAACAAGCTGGACCAGACAAAGGGATGGGATGTTTAATGTGTGAATTGTACGCATTGTCAGCCATTTGAGGATTTCAACGGCGATGATAGCGAAGCGAAAATAATTGCGTACTCTTCTTTTTGTTCAGCTTATGCTTGTAATAGACGTGCTGATATTTGTGTTATAAATTTGCTGTAATGATTTTTTAAATAGATTGAGAATAATGAAAATCTAACTTTACATATAACTAAGAAGCATGATTTACAAAATTAAAAATTTTGAATACACAGTTTCAGCACATAAGTGCTATGGATATTTTCAACGCAGCACAGAAAACAATTAATATTGTTTTTATTACATATAGGACTTTTATGAGCTTGATAGATAACTAAACAATATAGTTTAAACGTATTGGTAAAAACTTTGATACAAATAAAAGTAAAGATTGTTCTTTTTGTGAAGAAGTATAAGGTTCTATTTGAGACTAACTGTGACATAACTAATTACCGCGGTAGATACGGATCAAAATTGAGAGTACCAAAACAAAAGTTAATAATGTTTTCAAAAAATGTATATTGTATGGCTGTGCGTATTTACAATAAATTACCAATGAATCTCACCAATTTAACATTGACTAAATTCCGAATACAATTGCATAAACTATTGATGACGAAATTATATTATTCTGTATCGGTATTTTTAAATGATAATATAAATAATGACAATTTATAATAATTTTAATTTTTTTTTCATTTGTATTTTTTTATAATTTGTGTTGTTTAATATTATGACGAATTTATGTATTTTTCAATATTATGACATTAAAGATTTTATATAAAATAGAATTGTATATTAAAATAGAATTTAATTTGACGTTTAATTGTATATTTTTGACATTAAACAGAAAGATGTAATTATGAAATGTAATAATGTAATTTTCTCGTATATTTAATAACTGTCATTAAAACTAATTTGTAAATAATTTGCACGTCGTTCAGCGACAGAGTATATTGAAAATATTAATGTATTTAACACCTATTGTACCATATTCTGGCAAATAAATAATGATTGATTGATTGATTGATTGGAGCTCCAAATTGTGAAAACTTATTTTTTTAAGTATTACCTTTATAAAAACCTTTACTCATAAGGTTTTTAACATGCGCTTTAAACAAGGCACATCAGTAACACTGTGGAACTATGTTGTAAAAAGTTATATAAACGAGCTTCTACCTATACCTATATTTGTTTGAAGCCTTTACGTCGGAACGGCAAATTTATCTTTATTTCATTTATATTTGTAAGTAATAAAAAAATAAAAGTATTTTTATAAAGAAAAATTGATAATATTCTAAAGTATTTTTGCTTGAATGCAGTAGTTAATATTATTTATTTTTATTGTCATTTATTTTTTATTATTATGTTTAAGTATTGTATTATCTGTGGTTTATGTGGTTTATACAGTACAGTACCTACTACTAGACAGTTTTATACAGTTTTTCTCATGCTCCGTCACTGGCGAGAAACTGAGGCTATTAAACATAATCAAAAAATAAAAAATCACGCCCCAAACAATTTTCATTTAATCTTTAGTATAAACCAATATTCTATAAATTTGGGGATACTTTTGTCCACAGAAGTGAAAGTAAATTATAAGTAGCTCTCGATATGGACGTGGATCAAAATAACTTACAGTGAAAGTAAAAATCCTTCCATGAGTCGCAACCGAAATCAATTAAAATAAACGCCTTTATATTACATTTCAAGAAACGTGCGTTTTTTATTCATTTATCTTGAATGTCAAATAGCCACGCATAAATTATTTTCACAATCCAAATAGCGTCAACCTTTTAAATCTTTTAAAGATCCACAATATAAAGCAGGTGTCAGTGTATTTTGTATTTTTTTTCATTCCGTTCTTTATATTGGTATACTGAAGATTCATATGTTGGATAGCGACTTCGTGCACTACCGTGGAAGGCGACAAACACATTCGAAGCAATATTATTTATTAGTGTAGTATATTTATTTTAAAACAAAACGACTAGGTACTATTTTGTATTTGTTAGTTTACTTTTAGGCTCTTAGTAGTAAATCCTCAGCAGTACTATACAGACGAGACATTTTAAAATATTTATTAAAGAATTAATCATACGCAAGAATGTAGGTAATTTTATTCGATAAAAATATTATAAGCTTTCTGAGTCAATTTCTTTTCCTCAAATTAAAATCGTTTCGTGCGACATAGTGACATGAATTTTTCCTGCTAAAATCACACAAGGATGTGTGGTGTTTTTGAGGCGAAGCTAATAAAGCTAGATTCACACGCATGTTTGCCTGAATCTCTTACGTACAAAGTTTTTAAGCTGCCTTCATTAAAATAAGCAGTATTTAACCGAACCGTAAGGAAAAACGGAACTAATGAAAAGCTAATAAAACACTGACCGAGAATAAACAATAATTCCCGTACGCGTAGTGTATGTAACGCAGCGACCCGCTATATCCAATAATGTCATTAACTTTCTAATTGCGTCTTCCGTTTTATTCTGCTCGCCGTAATATATTCTGCGCGGGAGAGCTCGCGATAAAAGGCCAATATTTGTAGTTCCATGCGGGTTAGGAGGCCACTCTGGTTGTTTACTTGTTTAAATCTTAAAGTGGTCTAAGATTTGGCGAGTCGCGCCGTTTCTCATGTTACGGATAAGCATTTCAATATTAAACGTTGATTTTTTAATGATGCTCAGTGCGAGTCTTCTCTCCATTACACACATCTCTCGTGCACAATTATTCTCGCTCACACATTCATCTCTTATTTTATATGAAAAAAAATTTGCTCCACTATGCCTTTTTACCCGACTTCAAAAAAGGAGGAGGTTATCAATTCGGTTGTATTTTTTTAAATGTTTTTTACCTCATAACTCCGTCATTTTTAAGCCGATTTCCAAAATTCTTTTTGTATTTGATAGAGTATACTGCAAGGGTGGTCCCATTCACGTCACCAAAGTCAGGATCGGATGATGGGATCCCATAGAAAATCGAGGAAAACACTAATTTAATACCAGCTCACCGAAGGTGAGCTTGTATTAAATTAGGGTTTTATTTCATTAAAAAGATTTCATTCACTAAAAAGTTAAAAATAATTTTTTTTTACAAAAAATAGAACCGACTTCAAAAACACTGAAAAACGGTGACAAATTTTAACACTTTCTAGGAGATCATCGTTTGGCGCCGACTTCAATATAGAAGAAGATTATTTTTAAGTTTTCAGTGTTTTTGAAGTCGGTTCTATTTTTTGTAAAAAAAAATTTTTCACTAGAGTTGTACGGAGCGTAACTAAAAAAATCAAGTGATTGATTATTTCTCCCCACCACTAAGCATTCTTGAACGTAATGTTTAAGAATGTTTGGTGAAAAAACACCCTAACATTATTCTAATAAATACAAATAGAATTAAATCCTATAAGAATTTGTCAATATCTAATCTATATTTATTTCTAATTATTTAAATGCAAAAGTATCTATTAGTGTTACTTTTTCAGGTGCCGAAACGATGTCAGTGACACGTACGACAAAAAAAATAAACTTTAAAAGTATGAAACGGGATATGAAAGGTGACATTGCATAACTGCATAGCAGTGGACTTTTTCGAAAAACAAGCATCGAGCATTAGCAGGACAATTCGAGCATCGAAATCAACCACAACGGTTGTCCGCGAATAGAAAGATTTAAGTGATCGTAATATTGAGTGGCATAACACTGAGTCTCATACTTGGCTGCAACATCGGAATGCAATCCAGGCATAGCTGCGGCGGACAGCGGTCGATAATTGCATTTTGTGGTCGCCGCGCGCTCCACTTGCCGCGAACACGCGCGGCAGAACGGATCGCAAACAAACTTTAGTTTTCTTACTGAAATCCCGATCGGATAATTGCGTCCAATATATCCTAATATTGGATGGCTTTTGCGTGGAGCTATTCAGTTCTAAGCGTGGAATACGAATAGGACGGTGTAGATTCTTTTCATTGTTACAATTTTTTTAACCGACTTTACAAAAAGGGAGAGGCTACGAATTCGACTGTAGGTTATTTCGTTTAGATTCATATGGACAGGTTCACATAGAGCGTCGGTGGCGCTGTGGACTCGGCAATTGCCTTCCAATCGGGGGGTCGGGGTTCGAGATCCGCCATGTACAAATGTGTTTCTCGTTTCGAATTTCATATGTACATTTGTCTGACGCTCCTACGGTGAAGGAAAACATCATGAGGCAATCTGCATACATCTGAGAAGAAATTCAATGTTCAGTCGACCAATCCGCACTGGGCCTAGGCCTAATCACCCTAACATAGGGTAGGCTCGAACCCCTCGGTGGGGACGTATATGAGCTGTGATGATGATGATGAATCATATGGACAACTGTTTCAAAACGTCAACAGCGTTAAAAGGACAACTGTGTCAAAACGTCAACAGTGCCAAGAGGACAACTGTTCCAAAATGTATATTTCCCATAACAACTTCCCATAAAGACAACTTCCTAAAACGTACATTTCCTAAAACGGCAACTTATAATTCAGTATGTCGGGAGATGTGTTATACCTAAATGACAGTGTGTTACCTAAATGACAGTGTGTCATTTGTAAGCCGATTAGATGACGATACTTCCCGATTGGTCCCATTGTCACCAAAGTCAGGATCTGGTGATGGGATCCCAGAAAAATTGAGGGAAACACTTAGATTTTATTAGCACGTCCAACGTGTTTCGTGTTTTTTCCTCTTCCTCTGATCCTTGACTTTTAGCACAGAATAAGTAATACTTAGTACCTACTAAAGTACTTTTAGGAGTTAGATGTTAGTCTTTTAGGCACTAAACCATAGGCACGTATTGACCCTCAGCTGTATTCTTTACAGTTACTTCTTCGAGCAGGTATTAAAGTCAAAAATAAAAAAAATATTTAACAAAAATAAAAACAGATTTTAAAAATACAAAAACGTCAAAATTATAAGAAAGTCGATGACAAATTTTCATTCATGATCATCTATTATCTGCACCGAATTCAAAAAAATGTAGTGTTGTTTGTACACTTATATTATTTTGGCTTTTTATTTTTTGTAAAAAATTTCTTATCGTATTTTTCTGGAAGCTTTTTGAAAGATATTTACTATGCCTGCGAACCTTAATCACTTGCTTGTTGAGGACATAAAACAATTCTCTGCTTTTGCGTATACGAGAGCATGCACAGCGTATTCGCGGAGTTCTGGCGACCTCACTCATCCGCGGGAACATAATGTGACATACTTTGTATAATAAAAATGTGTCATTCTTTGGATACGCTCGCGCCTCAAATTCTGCAGTGAATGGAGTAGGTAGCATACAATCAAGAATCTTGAAGAAGGGCGCCCCTTGGCAGCTCGCGACGCGACCGCAGGTCGTGCCGGCGGCGCGGCGCCGCGCCTTCTCGACAGTGAGCGGGGCCCTCAACACTTCGTTTACTATACCTGCTATGTCGTAAAATTTGTTTAACAAAAGGCGATTTTGAAATATCTTTAAAAAATAAAAGAAATATAATTGTACCTAATGAGTAATAATGTAATCACAAAAAAAAATATTTACAGACCAGTAACGTTTCCATTATAAATATCCATAAACAAAGGTAGCGATAAAACTGCCTTTGCCATATTAGTATTAATACTTCTTTCAAATTCAATATTTCTGACTTATGCATGTATGTGATAAAGAATTTCTCTGTCATCTAAGTTTTATAGAATATACAATATAGAAGTATTACTGTTAAAAATTAGACTTATCGTCACACGAGAAAGCTCATTAAGAAAAATTTCAATGGCGGCCGACTAGACCAACCAAGCACGCCGAAATTAGCTGGAATCTAGTTTCACCGTGGAGTTTAATAGTCATTTGCGAACACATGTCGCAGTCGGAACTGGCTCCAGTCGGCGATTGCCGCAAAAATGAGATCTCCCTGCCCCACGATATTAAACACCGGCCGTCGGCTGCCAATAACATTCGCTAAAATATTGAACTTCATTGAAATGTCAGCCGAATAAATGATCTTTTCTAGACGTGGAGGTAAAAAAATACTAGTCAATCGGGCCCAGCTGTCTAACTAGTAACTAACCGTAGGTACCAAATGATTCGGAACACCACTTAGGAACACTTTATAACAAATACATTAATGTCTACATAAATCATAATTAACAGACCTTAACGAATGTCAAACAGTTTTGAATAATAAATAATTTGGTAATGATCTAGAAAGTAACTTTGCAATAATAATTAAAATGACAAATAGGTAATTTCAACGTCTATAGAATATGATGCGAGAACAGAAAAAAGTATATATGAATATGAATAGAATATATATGTATAGTAAATAGGTAATAAAAATTTGAGTCTAAAAGAACACATGTAACTAAAACGGACTCTGCAACAATAACAATCTTTCGCGTTTATCCGCCAGGCTAACGAGGAGGCTATTCTTTGTCGAAACGGGTTGAAGTCTTTCAAGGGAAAACAAGAACAAAGGCACTAATTCCGAACTGGACGTCGATAGTATCGCGTCAGCCCGATTTGCAGCTTTGTAACGGCGACACACAAGAGAAATGTTCTACAAATTGCGACGCACAACTCGCGTACAATGCTCGTCGCATCAGCGGCTATTTCATGCCAACGTCCTCGCCAACAAAGTACCTACCCTTTTGAATCAGTGGAAAAATTCTCTTCGCTAAACTTCGAGTACCTATAGGTAATTTTGTGTGCACTATTGAAGTTGGTATATTTTCCCGTTTCTTTGATAATATTACATACCTTACTATTACCGCTTATTGATTTATGTTAATACTGGCTATTACACGTAAGTTAGGGCAGGCGGAGTCCGTTAAGGGCTTCCAACATTCTGTATTATTAACAGAAGCTTCGTTACGCCGCTAGTGTAGAATATAGAAACGTTTGTGTCAATTTATACGTGTACAGTTTTGTAAAAAGTGATTCTTTGATCAGACCCGGTTGTATTAAAATGCACTACTTTCTTTTCCTTAACGCATTTTTTTTATAGGTTGCTTTACTTTTAATCATACGATTTACACCATACATTTGACGTTATTTGGCGTTTAAAACGTTACGAAAAAATATATTTAAGTGAAACCCGCGGCCCGACCGCCTAACTCATAGCGATTCACTCGCTATGAGATAGGGCAGTTAGGCGGTATGGTCTTGGGTTTAATTTATATATCACTTTTTACGAAACGTTACATTTGAGACTAATGTTTGACGATTTTGTAAAGTGGGAGTAAAAGTATACCTAATGCGTAAGAATTAGTTTTTGTTATTTACTATTAAACGATTCATTCTATACATTTGGCACTTTTATAACCTTTTTCTAAAGTACAGAATAAAGTAAATTGGAAATCGTATCATAAAAATCATTGGACTAATGGAACGTTTCAGTGCAACTTAATAATCTAATAAAATGTGGTCTATTTTAATGTAAATAATACGCCCTCGTCTTCTCTTTGAAATTGCGATACCCGACAGGGTCCATAATTTGTACTTTTTATATATGTATATGTAACACCTTTTGTAAACATTATGGTTGCAATAAAAGTATTGAGTATTGAACTGGGTGTTAGTATTTGGGCGCTTTACTCAATCAGTCAATCCTTATTCTACTAATCTGGCCGAAATTTACTTACAGCGAAAATTGCTACAGCCTAATTAATTTATAAGTAATGTTATTCTAATGTGTATTCCTTATTAAACGGAAACAATCAGCTTTCACTTTTTTCGTTCTTGCAGACTTTGTTCTTAAAATTGGGTAATAATTCTCCAAGTCACCCGTATAGTAGCAGCACGGCAATAGAAAGAATTCCTGCACTATTTCATTTTACTTGAAGAGACTGCTTAATAAATCTTCAACGGTTATTTACAGAAACTGTGTGAATAGACGGAGGAAATGTGCAAGGAAGAGCTGGCGCCGTTTGGCGTGCATGAGAGAAATAGTCGACAAATTAGGTTCTCTCTCGTCAGCAGCAGTCGCGCGAGCTATTCACAATGATTGAAGATGATGTATAACATGGTGATAGTTTTATTGCTTGTGAAAACTAACTAGTCGATTCGTTAATAAGCTTCCCGATTTCCAGCTATCTATATTTTATACTTGCTCCATATTCATCAACAATATAAAAATATAACTTTTCCAGAAAAAAATAAAATAGCTGTTAGCCTTTCCTTCAAGCGTAACCTTTTTTGGCAAATGAGTAATTCAATTCCGCAATGCTCTAAGGTCTTTTGAAACTCAGCTTCAGGCTCAGTTTTTATGAAAGCTATGTTAATAAAACTTTCCAGTGGTTATGTTTAAGATTTTGCACAAGCCTTACCTCTTATATAAGGCGACAAAAGAGATGATCAGGTCAAAAATTTCACTGAAGAAGAGACTGCTTTAACCAATTCAATTTTTGAATTTTATCTTTTATCAATCAAGACAATCTCCTAAATCAGTACAAAACCTAAGCCTAAACTTCAATAGGCAATAATATACTCGTGCTATGTTGTGTTTTTACTTACTTGTGTATCTGATAATTGATATTATGAGGATCATAAAGAAGTATTTATCTACACAGACTTCATAAGTTCCCTAAAATAGGCTCGGAAACGCTCTGGTAATGACATTTGATTTCGAACGATACAAGATAAGGACTTCATTAGTTTGTCTACGATTTCATAATAACATCTTGTCATATATTTGTACTGCCGCTGTCGTCATTTCTTAGTTGTGCCTCTGCACGCTATTGTGTTTACAATCTGTGAAAAATATAAATATGCTAATCAAATACAAACCAGAGCCCAGAGGGTCCAGTTGATTTTAATGACTACAACTCTACAAACAGAACAATCACACCTTTTGCATTGCATTACTATAAATGTGTACATTTATCATAATAAAGAAATATGTTATTTCAATTCAGACATTTCCTTTGTAGCTTGTAGCAATATAGATCATTTGCCATCACCTTCTGCTCCTATTATATAATACGTATTATAATGTGTGTAGTTATCTGAGTAATTGCTGTGAATACCTAGGACACAAATTATATTTGCTCTTTCATACCAGCACGCACAGTCATTTTATTGTTATCTTGTGCATTGAGACAATTTCAATTTCATATTGACAAAATTATTTATTGAAGTTACACGCGATGCTTTTGACCCGTTTACAGGTAAAGGAAACGGTAAACGAATTACGTCCACTCTGGTGCGTTGCCCATACGCCACGGTTGCTGGCTCTCAAAAATAGAAAACGTTGCTGCGCGTTTCGGCGTTGCCTTTTTTACTTTACAATATTCTAAGTGACGCCTGTGACCGCGGCAATTTGCGAAACAGCAGCGTGTGAAGGAAAAAAGCGCAAAGAAAACTTCTAACGCAATTACTGGATTTATGAAATTTCAGAACTAGCTATTTGAAATCGCATAAGTCCAGACGTCACGCTGGATTAGCTACGTGCTCACAAAACTAATTTATAGTCTTTGTTTAATCTGTACTAATCAATATTTACACTAAGGGTCAGTTTTTATACATGGTCAATTTAAAAATATGACAAAGTAGGTTTATTTGACAAATTGCTTAAAAATATGTCAAACTTTATACAATTTGACTGATAAGTGTTAACAATTTGTTAGCTTCTTAATCGTATTACCTTTATATTGGTTACCGATACGAAATGTTTTCAGAAAACAAAGGAAATTTTCAGTAAAAAAAAATTTATTTCTCTTTATTGATTTTGTCCCCTTAATAATATTCCCCATTAGATATTATGCATTTGTGCTTCTTCCAATCCTCGAAACACTTCTCAAACTCGATCTTTTAAATAGCCTTCAGTTCTTTCAGTGATGCGCTTTTAATGTTATCTATTCCTGTAAAATGAAGGCCCTTAAATATTCTCTTTATTTTTCAAATTAGGAAAAACTCATACGGAGCCATTTCTGGCGAATATGAAGGTTTGGGGCATCGTTACAGTATTGGTTTTGGTTAAAAATTCGCAAGCAAGCAATGAATCGTGAGCAGATGTATTATCATGGGTTTGCGGCCACGCGTTTCATGCCCAAAACATTCGAAAAAATCATGGCATGAGCCAATCGATATGCCATCAGCGTCTTCTCTCTGATTGTGATTCGGCGATCGTTTATAACTATTTCTTTCACTTTTTCCACATTTTCATCGATTGTTGACGTGCTGGTTCAACGTCTTCACGGCCATCTTGGAAACGCTTATACCACTCGTAAACTCTTTTTTTACTTATAGCAGACTCATCACAAGCCTTTGTAAACATTTCATATTTATTTCACACTTTATTTCGTTTTTTTACCCAAATTTGGATACAATTAGGGTTAGGGTATAATTAGGCGTTAGTCAACCACGCTGGCCCACGGGGCATGTATACCAATATAATAATAAAAAAATGGACAGTCGGACTCTTTAAAAATTCCCGTTATTTTCTGAACACACCCTCGTACCATGGTTAAAGTAACCAATTGACCATGTATCAAAAAACTAACCCTAATGAGCGCTCCACATTCTCGCGAGAATCTCGCGAGAACGCGAGAACAACACGAGAAGCGGGAATTTGGATCCGATTCGCATGTTCTCGCGTAGTTCTCGCGTATTTCTCCGACTTTTGTCGGTTTTTTGGCGCGAGACAAAGGCGCGAGAACTATATTGAGAACCTTGTACCAGGGTTGGAAAATATCATGACTTTTTTATAAAATCCAATTAATCATGATTTATTGAATAAATCCTAATTTATCATGATTTTTTCATTTTTATCGTTACTAATTTTAATAAGTAAGCAACTATTTTGCGGAAACGAAAGAGGAAGAGGAAAAATTTAATATTTACCCAGTTCTGAGGCAACTATTTGGAGCGATAGCATCCTCAGCATCAGTGGAAAGTTTTTTTTACATTTGGCATTGTTCACTCGAAATTACGTAACAGACTAGGGACCAAAAACCTGGAAAATTCGTTTTTTTAATCAAGAATTACAATAATGACACTGAAATATGAAATATCTGATTTACTCGAAAAATAGATATTCATAAAAATACATTTTTCTTGATTTGATTTAATCACTGATTTTGTGCCAACCCTGCCTTGTACCTTCTCGCGAGAATCTCGCGAGACTCTCGCCGAGAATCTCGCGTGAATGTGGAGCGCTCATAAGAGTTTCTTCCATGTCAATGATTACTTACTATTCATTACCTATATGCATGTTACATAATACTTACCTTTTCGTACCGTATATTGGTAATTGGAATGCATTTACGCGTTTATCTACAATACACACTCCAGCACCCCACAGAGTCAGTTGTGTCCTAGGCTAAGCGACCTGGAATCGTGAGAGCCTAATTCTCATCTACGTCTACCTCGCTACTCTTAGAATCATCCTAAGGTCAACTGGAAGAAAATACCTATATACCATTAAGTCAGCCTTGTACAGTCGGCTTAAAATGTAGATTTGCATTTTAGTAATATGAATCCCATGTTTCACTGAGATACACAAATAAACCAAATCCAAGGCAACTTCTCTCATTAGCCAGAAATAATGTATCACAAAATAGTCACAAAATACATATATCACAAAATACACTGTTACGTATGTGTAAAAAGTACAATCTTCTCTGTAAAGACCTTGACATATTCCACCAAAATAATAATCTATATTACATCCTCTCTGAAAAGCATAGGGTTGCTTCTTCTTCATTTCAAACCAAATAAGGAGCCACAGTAGTGTCATGTTTTTCCAAAGATATAAGTAAGTAAATTTTACGAGTATGTTGCCATTTCAATTATATCCTATTTATGTAACATTAATAGTATTGATGTATTTCAGCACACGACTGTTCATTAAACATGCAATAGGTAAGGGTTGTGATAAATATTTTTATTCTACTGCCTATTGTGACCGGGGAGTATTGTAAGTGCTTCCACGGTTCATGGAGCTGTCGCTGGGTACGCGAGAAACGGCCGACAAATTACCTCCGCTCGACTACACCACCTGCACGCCCGTGTACTACATATAAATAGACAAGCCATCTAACCATAAGCTATGAAATGTTTGTTTTTTTTTAATTTCTGCAGTTGAACTTATGTGAACAATGTACATGTCAAATAAAGATAGCACTATTAATCACCAGCCTCAAGTAGAGATAGTCTTCTTGAAGAAGAAGCAGTTATATACTTATCAACCTGATGCTAGTCCCAGATCATCCTAAAACGCAGTGGTGAAACGATCTGAAAATGGTGGAATAAAAATCCAACCTGGACCGGAGATAGATGCCGCGTCTTCAACAAACGCCCACCCGATGGAAAGGAGAGGTCACGTAGGCGAGTTTAGTGAGGTAAGTGACGCCAGTGACGTCTCTGCTCTGCTGTTTCAGAGGCTTTGCAGAATGGGAACCCTTTGTTAACGTTGAGGGAGCTGCTGTCCTTTTTTAACCGACTTCTTTAATTAGAAGCAATATTTTGATAGCAATATTAACTTCTTGTAAAGATGTGACGGACGGACACAATAAGGGGGATTTACACACATGATACTTGGCGTTGGGATGTTATTGTCTGTCGGTCAACACATATCTGGATATATGTTGATAGTGACATTTTCAATTGTTACAAATATAGGCACAATGAGAGAGACTTAAACACAGAAGGGACTACTTGGCGTTATGGAGTTACTATCAGCTGTTGGCCAATACACATATCTATTTACGTTGGTGATGGCATTTCTGGAATTATTATAAATATTTGGAATTAATATATATAGTTACCACATAATAAAATAATGTTCATGTGGAGGTAGGTGCCGTATAACCGACACCTTATCTTCTTTTAATTCCGTATTCTCTGCGAACGGCCTCGCAGTAAAACCAGATGAACAGTTGCGTTTCATGTCGGAAGGGCGATCATTCACCGGAATCATTAATGCTACTTTTATGTGTTCGCATTTTACTGTCACGCCGTGATACTAGTAAATACTTATAAGAGGACAGTAAACTCCTTAACATAGGAATTTACTTAGCGGTGCCATTAAATTACTTTAAATTGTATAGCGTCAACAATTCCGCACAGATTTTAATAGCTCAGTGGTAGAGAATAACTTGAGCTTTAAGTCTGCCTATTGAATAACTTTTTCAAATGTTGGAAAACTTCTCCTAGCTCCCAACTGCCAAACTCATTCATAAGAGACTAACCATCTAGTGATATAATTTAAATTATGAGACCAATATGGGACAGGTTACCGCCACTATACCGTAAACGGAAACCCAAAAATTAAAAACCGACTTCAAAAACAAAAAAAGTAAAAATAAAGAAAGGGCGAGTTGAACTCGTTGAATTTACGGTTCTCGAGAAATAGGTTTTTGTCAGACAGACGGATATGCTTATTTCGTCTTTCTTTATTATCCATTAAGAAAGAATAAAATATTTATTTTTCATCCCCCCATCTCAGAAAGAGTATTTTTGCTATTCGATATCTGACCGCCAAAGCCGTTTTTATCCGCTTGAGGTTAAAGTAAATTTCAATTTAGAACATCGCGTGCAATAGGTATGTGATTTCAAAACATCCATTAAACCTATTTTTTCAGTGTTGCGCGAAGCGGCGTAAGCAGCGTACGTGTCTGTTATCGCTACTATTGTGCGCGCGGATTATTTATTTTCTACCTCCAAATATCAGTTAAAGTTTTTTACGTAAAAGTATGGATGAAACCGAAGAGGAAAGTAAAAGTGATTCGGAAATTATTAACGAATGTGAGAAGGAGATGGAAGGGATGTTGGAATGGGATAACACGGGAATTGAGTACCAAAATAAGACCAGAAATGTTGAAAAAAGAGGTCGTGAAGAAAGCGAGGAAAATAGTGAAGACGGGTTTGTTACAGTTACCAACAGAAGGACAAAAAGACTACTTAGAAGTCAATCAATGACTCAACAAAATATTTCTGACACCACATCTGTTAGTGAGAAAGAAAAAGAAAACTTTTTTCAAATTTGTATTACATCCCTTACTGAGCTGCCAAAGCAATTCGCTATGGCAAAACTACTTATGCAGGAGCGTATCGAACATATACACCGTATTAAATACAAAAGCCCTTTCAAAGTTCTGGTACAATTTAATTCCAAAGACCAAGCTGACAAGTTATTGAACTGTGAAAAAATGATGGAGTTGGGATATAGATGCCAGTTAACAAGTGAAAACACTTTTTCCTACGGAGTTATTCGAGGCGTTGACTTGGACATAAACATAGATGAAATTAAACAATGTATAGAAAGTTCTCAAGAGATTGTGTCTATAATTAGACTGAAACGCCTCAGTTCTGATGGAAAGTGGATAGATAGTGCGTCAATTAGAGTAACTTTTAAGAGCTCTACTTTACCTCTGTATGTACATGCATACAGCTGCAGGTTTAAGGTAGAACCTTTCGAGTTTCCGGTCACCCAGTGTTCTCTGTGCTGGAAATTTGGTCATTATTCCAAGTTTTGCCCTACCAAAAAAGTATTATGCCCAAAATGTGGAAACGAGCACGACAATTGTGAAACCCTAATGTATAGATGCCTAAATTGCAAAGGGCCACATATGGCCTTAGATAAGGATTGTCCTATTTTTATTAAGGAAAAAAAAATAAGGAAAGTAATGAGCACACAAAATTGGATCTATAGAAAATCTTTTCAGTTCTATCTTCAGGAAGAAGCAAAGGCAAAGAGGGTAAATGCGGATTCTATTGATGTAACTGAGATCTTATTGCCACCAGCAATAAGTAGTAATAATACATATAGTTCTGTCACGAAAACACGAGCAATGGTACACACAGATTTATCTTGTTCGAACAGTATAACCGAAGAAGAAGAAGAAACTGAAACTCTCGGCTTAGGTAATAAAACAGTAAGCTATAAAAAGAAAGAGAAGAAAAGAAACCAACAAGCACAATCCGAGACGCAAGTTGTAATCAATAAAGAATTAGATCAAAATAAAGAAGAAAGGAAGAATGACCAAGACGAAGAAAGCAAAAATCAACAATTCAACTTTAAAAGGTTTATTTTGAAAATTAAATCAATTATTTTAAAAGACTGTAGTGTTGAAGATAAAATAATTTTAGCTGTTAAATTAGTTATAGAAATGTTTAGGTTTTATCTTTTTAATTTTTTTACTAAAAGCGATGCAATGGACATATTAATTAAGAATATTTTTAATGGATAAGAGTAATTCTAAGGTGCCTTTTATAAATATTTTCCAGTGGAACGCACAATCTCTAAGGCCCAAGTTAGTTAGTTTTGGCACACTGCTAAATGTAGAAAAAATCCATATAGCTATCATTAGTGAAACGTGGTTGGAAGCTGACTCATCTATACATCTTAGTGATTACAATTTGTTTAGAAATGATAGATACGACGGATACGGTGGGGTTGCAATTATCACTCATAAATCTCTCCAAGTGCAGACATGTCTAACTAGCTTAAGTAATTCTGGTATAGAAGTAATCAAAATTAAAATATTAAATTGCAGCTGTTTAGATTACATAGTCTCAGTGTACTGTCCGTCTTCTGTGCACACTTCTCAATCTGACTGGGATGAATTGTTTATGTTATGCCCTAAGAAAGCAATTATAGCTGGAGATTTTAATGCACACCATACAAACTGGTCATATAAAATAGAGAGAAGAGGCTCGCAATTACTAGATTCGGCTCTAGAAAATAATTTCATTCATTTAAATAATGGCAAATATACAAGAGTGAAATTAGTTAATGGTATTCTACAAGAAAGCTCCCCTGATATAACTTTTTCGTCATCTGACATTGCTATTAGTTTTGAATGGCAAGTATCTCATGAAAACTTAGGTAGCAATCATCTCATCATAAAATATTCATTGAACTATCAAATTAAATTACAACATTATAAAAGACGAAATTATAAAAAAGCCGATTGGGAATCTTATCGGTCATATTTGCATGAAACTCTTACTGATGAAAATATAAGCCCCGGTACACTCCAACTTAAATATGATGACTTCTGCCAACAGCTTGTTAAAGCTGCTGATAAGTACATCCCTCCTATTAAAATAAACCCCAACCCAGAAACAAAATTTAAACCAAAACCCTACTGGAACTCCACACTCTCTCACATAGTAGCACAGCGAAGGCTATGTCTTAAACTTTTCCGACGCAATCCAACCCCTGAAAACTTAAAACGACTTGAAGACAAAATCAATGCAGCTAATCGTTTAATACGTCACGCCAAATCACAAAGCTGGCAACGTTTTTGCAATAGCCTAGACGAATCCTCTTCAGTAAGTGAAGTGTGGCAGCGTATGAAATGGGTCAAAGGGCTTAAAAGTTCTGTCTATAATGCACCTGATGAGAAAAGGAAAGAGCTATTGACATCTCTTACTCCAGATTCAGCATCATTATGTACACCTATATTTAGAAGTAATAATGAATGCCTTGAATCTAAGTTCTCTATACAAGAATTGCAACACTGCTTAAAAACGACCGATACAGCCCCTGGCGAAGATGAAATTACTTACTCTATGTTATATAATCTGCCCTGTATAGGAAAAAAATACCTACTCAATCTATATAATGCTATATTTCTTTATAATTGTATTCCTACACAATGGAGAAACATACTAATTATTCCCATTCCCAAGGCAAGTGATAATCATAATACTATACCTAAATTGAGACCGATCTCTCTTATGTCTTGCATTTGTAAAATTTTTCACACTATGTTAACTAGACGAATAGAGTGGTATGTAGAAAAACATCAAATCCTCCCAATTTACTCAACGGGATTTAGAAAAGACCAGTCATGTTTAGATTGCTTGGTTCGACTCACCTCATACATTCAGTTGAACTTTACGAAAAATATTCAGACTGTTGCATGTTTTTTGGATGTAGAGAATGCATATAATAATGTATTAGTCTTACAAACTGCAAATATACTAGATGAAATGGGAATAGGCAAGAAAATTTGTGAGTACATTTGGTCCTTTCTAAATGAAAGGTATTTAAAAATTAAAAATCAAAAAGGTGATAGCTTTATAATAAGTAGACGAACAGATAAGGGTCTATCCCAAGGAGACCCTCTGTCTCCATTAGTATTTAATATCGTTACATCTAAAGTAACTCAAGAGATCCAAAACATATGTATGTGTCAATATGCTGATGATTTTGTATTTTACATAAGTGATAAAAACATTAAAGTTTGCGAACTCAAATTACAAGTTGCATTAAACGAAATGGTTAAACAATTAGAAAAAATAGGTTTAAACTTGTCAGCAAACAAATCAAAATTTTGTATCTTCAGTAGAGGTAGAAGTAGAAAAGAGATATCTCTAAAAATTAAAGGTAATACATTAACATTAGCATACTGTATAAAATATTTAGGTATATGGCTTGACTGTTCATTACGCTGGAGCAAGCATATCAATGAAACAGCAGAAAAAGTTCTAAAATTTTTGAACATATTAAAAATGTTAGCGGGCTCTGGTTGGGGAATTCATCCTAGACATTTGAGAAGACTCTATATTGCGCTACTTAGAAGTAGAATTGACTATGGCAGCTATCTGTATGATAGTAGTGCAAAAACTCATATAGCTAAGCTAGACAGAGTCCAGAATCAGGCTCTTCGTATAATTGGTGGTTTTATTAAAAGCACTCCAATACATGTGATGGAGTCAGAGCTTTGTGTTCCCCCGCTTTATATAAGACGGAAATTTTTAGCTTTAAAATACTGTTTAAAATCAAATGTGTATGAACCGACAACTAACTTACTTGGGCAATTAACATCTGCTTGTCAAAACAGGTATTGGGAGAGAAAAAAGAAACCCTTGTTAGGAATAATGTACAATGAAACTAAACAGCAAGATTTATGTGGGTCCTTTCCTCTGGAAATGTTTACTCTTGATACCTGGGTCACTAATATCGACTCATCTCAAGTTATAAGACTAAATCTAGATTGTGTTAAAATGGCAAAAAAAATGTTAGAACCTAGTAACTTAAAATATGATATTGTAAAAGAATTGGTAGAAAAATATGACAAAAGTTGGTGTAGAATCTTTACAGATGGTTCTAGAAATCCAATAGGTAAAGGAGCAGCCTATTACAATGTTAATACTAAAGATACTGGCATATTTAAGATTAGCACTGATGTTTGTATTATGACTGTAGAGCTTGTTGCCATTTATAATGCCATTTTATATGCAAACAATTCCAAATACATGAAAGCTGTTATTTTCACAGACAGTAAGAGCTCCTTACAGCATATTGCTCGATGCACCTCTGGCAACAGAGGTGTACCGATAGCGTATAATATACTACAACTAATACATAATTATTGTAACATTAGAGGCTGTGAGTTGAAGTTACAATGGGTTCCGGCCCATATAGGTATTAGAGGTAATGAGGAGGCTGATAGGTTGGCTAAGCGTGCAATAACAGATGGAGTAGATTATCAAATAAAACCTTTTTACTCAGAAGTTCTTCCAAAATTTAAAATAGACTGCTTTGATACATGGAAAGAACACTTTGATCTTCTTTCACTAATAAAAGGTATTTGGTACAAGACTATACAGAGTGAGCCTCCTCATGTACCTTGGTGTGCCAGCAACCATATAAGCAGAAAATACATTGTACTTCTACATAGACTGCGTTCCGGACACATTCCGTGCAACAAGTTTGCATACCTAATGAAAAAAATTGAATCACCAAATTGTGATGTATGTGGCAAAATAGATGATGTGCAACACTTGTTGGCGGAATGTGGTAAAAATCGCAGGGAAAGACATCTTTTGATGCAACATTTGCACCTGAATGCATCTGACATAGGAGTTTTCCAAACAATCCTGTCGAACCCTATGTCAGCGGCTGCAAAGCTAGTCTGTGACATGGTAGCAGTTGATAATACCAATTAATGTTAATTAGTTCTAAGTTGAGTTAAGTTATAATTTATAAGTTAATGTATGTTTTTAGGGTACAATGGGACTGGCATACTTCGTAAAAGTCCCTAAATAAAATAAAAGAAAAAAAAAAAAAAAAAAAACCTATTTACTTCCATCTCCATGGTGCCGTTTTGTTTTGACGTCGTATTGTTATAAATAAGAAACTTGAAAAGAAGTAAAAAAAACGTATTATTTGTAACATAATATACATATTTTTCTGTAATACTTACCTATCATAATATATGTACCTAAACTGAAATAAATATAAATATAGTCAGTTATGTGTTGCACTCGAGTGCAAAGATTTTTCACTTTGTGCTTTTTTGATTCCCTCGCTAACGTTCAGGATTCTAATTTTTTAATCACTCGCTACGCTCGTGGTTCAATTTTGGAATCCTTCGCTTGCTCGTTCATCAAAGTTGAGCACGCGGTTAAAAAGCAACTTTGCACTCATGTATAACAAATAACCGAGATGGTTTTCTATACCACACACCATATCTTAAATATTCTAAGTAGCTTCCACAGAAAAGCGTTCAAATATCATGCACATCTTGGAAATGAAAAGCGGTTGGTGTTGACGCAAACTGCAGCAAACACTCGTTTTGCAAATGAAATGACTCCGGAGTCAAGGGCGCCTTAAAAATGCTCATTTCTTTCTAGGAGCTAAGTACAATTTTCCTAGCGTTCGGTCTCGACATTTCACAGCAATATACATTTCGCTCAAGACAAATAAACGTTTCCATTCTTGTTATTATTCCCCCATTTACTACTTTCACGCTTTTTAAGTTCAAAGGCCCCTGCAAATTTTGTTCTCTGCATTTAGCTTTTTTAGAAAAGATTGCAGAATTCTTGATTCTTCTTTCAGATTATCATTTCTTTATTCGAAATACATGAAATATGAATAATAAAGAAGGTACTAGAGACGAGACTCGTTCCGCAGACAGACTACTGTTCCTCAGAAATAAGTTAAGGAATTCGATTCCGCATAAAGCTGGCTTCCAATTTCAACCTTATTATTACTACTATCAACTAAAGTGAAGACCAAAAGCATCCCCCATAAGTAAGCATAGCAACTAGTGTCTGACTGACCCCCACAACACTGAACCGTGCTGGTTCGGCGTGGTATCTATTTTACGCAGTCTTTGAATATTTTTTTTGGGAATTCTTGGGTAAGGCGATGCCTATCCACCATCTCTTACCTTTGTACAATAAGCCCGCAAATAAAATTATACTAATGCTAGTACTTTATGATTGAAGAATCCAGGTGAATCTCTACATCTACCATTAGTAGTATAATAATCAGAGAGAACGATTTCTGTTGTAAATAAGTAATAATTTAACACATTCTAAGAGTGTATTTAATTTGATTTACAGAAAAATCTGAAAAGAAGAACTCTATGGTATAATATTTTATAATTTATATATTTTTATGTTATACATGCATACGAGTTAAAAAACCTCGTGTTACAGTGTTTGTTATCGAACTTCTCTAAAACGATTTTGGCTTGATCGATTTTTATGATTGTTTAATATTTGATGGCTCTGAGAATAAGTCGTAGGCTATTTGTTATGATGAGGGTGGTCCTCTCCAGAAATTTTTTAATGTTGAACTTTATTAAAGCAAAACGTAGTTCGCGGGTACAGCTAGTGTAATATTATAATTTACCCTCTCGGGATCTGCGGTATGAAATTTCATTTATGAATCTTGAAATGATCTTTGTAACTTTTTAATTTTGTGTTGCTTTTGTATGGTTTTATTATTCGAGCAAAAACTGTCAATAATTAAAAAATCTTAAATTAAATTGAAAAATACCAAAATGAAATATATATTTACTTAAAATATAAAATATAAACCAAGAAATACTAAAACACATGCACATATCAAATAAACTGCAAACCGATGCTATTCTCTAGACGTGCGATTTTCACCAGACATTTTCTTGTTTCAAATCGAATTATGTTTCAAACTTTAGATGGAATTGTAGAAATAGCAGAGGTTATTTTGTAATAGAAAATAGCACTGGTAAATATGTGGGAAGCACTAGGAATATTTTAAATTTAAACTTTTTAAGCACTTAATTATAAATGCGAAATTAACGCTATCTGTCTGTCTTACTCTATTATATACGCTTTCACACCTAAACAGCTAATTTTGATGAAATTTGGTAAAGAAATAGCTAAAACTTTGAAGAAGGATATATTACTTTTTATTCAACATTTAAGTAGGTAATTGCACGCAGGCAAAGTCGCGAGTAACAACTTGTTGTAAAAATAGCTGTGATTGTTATATATACTTATTTTCTTAATTTTATGTTCAGGAGAGGTTTTAATAATTTTATTGTAATACATTTTATCGTTGCTATCGTAATGTCAATAATACATATCAACAGCTCACCCGGGGCCCAATTCTGCTATAGTATTAATGCCTTAATGGCGTGTCAATAACACTTCAATAGCATTGCTCTTGAGACAGTGATTATTGGCTAACCGATAACTAACTAAAACATTTGTCATTATTGATTTATCAACCAATTGTAGTATGTATAAATTGCGTGACAAATTGTAAAGTGAATAATCAATTCAATTGAAACGCTATCAAGACACGATAACAACTTTAGGATTAGCAGCATCAGACCCCTGCAGGCCTATTTACTAACTACGATTGGCAACTAGATCTGTCAGTTTTGCAAGAAACTTTATATCGATTATTATTGTAGTGAACACATATGTTACTGCAGCGGCGTTCATAATAGCAATAACGGATATTAAGTTTCTTTCAAAAATGACAGTTCTGTTAGCAACGGAAGTTAGAAAATAGGCCCGCAGATGTTAAGTAGTAACCATGGCCCATGAGTTTCGCACATATTTAGGCCCAGATGCATCCATAAGTAGAAGCACGATAGACAGATGTCAATTATGTATCTTTTTATTGATACGTACACCAATAAAGATGCCATAATATTATAACAGACTGGTATGCCTTAAATTTGTGAAACTCACAAAAATCATCGCACTGACATGACGGCTGGAATATAGATTTGAGGCCAACTCTCTCTCCCTCTTCCTGACTGTTGGTCCCACATGGTGATGGGGTCAGCCTTCCGCACTTTACTTCTCCACATCACCCTATCACCCACACCTGACTCGGAAGCGTGGCGTTTTAGGTCTTCCACGGGATCTTTTACCGGGTATGGAGAGATGTAGTGCCAGGTTGCCAATATAATTATGAGGCTTCCTCTTAACGTACCCATACCACCTCAGCCTACTTTCTTGCAGCTTATTTGCGATGTCCCGGACACCAAGGCTACCCCTCGCGTATTCGTTCCGGATCTTATCGCGCCTTCTCGCGCCGCTAACAACCTTCTTCAATCGATCCATCGTGTAACAAGGCATCCTAGTTTGTTCTCCATTCTAACAACTGTTCCATCGGCCATCTATCCATCTGCGGATATGGCCAGCCAGCGAACGAGATCAGTAACCATGTGCCGAAAAATCTCATTGTGAATTTTATTCCCAGCGAAACATCGGACGTACCTCTCTCCATCGCACGCTAACACTGAACTGAGGCTCATATAAACTAATAACAGCAGTAAGATTGACTGTCAAAATTGTCAATAAAGAAACAGACTAATGTTCACTTTATACAGCCTTCCAACCGCTCGTATTTCAACAGAGACCTAAAAAACCAGCCAAGCGCGAGTCGGACTCGCCCATGAAGGGTTCCGTAGAATTTATGACGTATTAAAATAACTACTTACTAGATCTCGTTCAAACCAATTTTCGGTGGAAGTTTGCATGGTAATGTACATGATATATTTTTTTTAGTTTTATCATTCTCTTATTTTAGAAGTTACAGGGGGGGGGGGGGGCACACATTTTACCACTTTGGATGTGTATCTCGCGCAAACTATTCAGTTTAGAAAAAAATGATATTAGAAACCCCAATATGATTTTTGAAGACCTATCCATTGATACCCCACACGTATGGGTTTGATGAAAAAATTATTTTGAGTTTCAGTTCTATGTATGGGGACCCCCAAAATTTATTGCTTTTTTCTATTTTTGAGTGAAAATCTTAATTCACAGAATACATCTACTTACCAAGTTTCAACAGTGTAGTTCTTATAGTTTCGGAGAAAAGTGGCTGTGACATACGGACGGACAGACAGACAGACAGACATGACGAATCTATAAGGGTTCCGTTTTTTGCCATTTGGCTACGGAACCCTAAAAATTTAAGTGTTCCGCTACTGAAATTATGCGCGACATTGAAAAAGAGCTTGTGCGGTGACCGCGTCCGTTTTGTGCAAAATGTCAAAGAAGGGGGGAACGGCTGCCGCGGAATTGTGTTGACGCAGTGACCGCGGTCGTGTCACAAGACCACTGACTTTATAATGCGCTAGACGACTCTAGCATAGCGTCGCGTAAAATAAACATTAATGATAGTCGTTACAGATAAATAAATTAGGCAACCTAGTTGTGGCAAATCATATGTTATTTATTACTGATTGCCTAAGTTTGCATTGCATTGACGAGTATCATATTAATGAATTATCAAAATTTATTTAACAAGTACTAAATATTATTATTGCAACATGGCGATAATATTGTATAAGAAATATTAAAGCCCAGAATATTTAGAAAATAAGTTCTGAAACCTTCCGCACCATAAATATAATTCACCTGGACGTGACAAAGTTGATTTTACCTTAATATCCTTTAAAACCATGATTGGATCGGACTATCATATGCATAGAGCCAGATTTCATATTCAGTGACGTTTACATTTTCACATCTTACATATTGTTTTTATTGTTTACTTACATTTTTATAACAATTCCGATTTTTTATTTTCTTATTTCAACATTAAAACGGATTTCATAATAAGGCATGAGATTAAACAAAGCATTTTGGTACATATTATTATTTGTGTGGAAATACGTTCACAGGCTCACTGTAACTAACAATAACGAAAATACGAACCTTTCTTTCTCAAAAGAAAATTGTCAGAACATCAATACTCATAGAGATCGACAGAGCAATGTTATATTACACTAGCTTTCCGCTCGCGACTTCGTCCGCGTTATTTTTGTTTTCCCGTGGGAATTTTATATTTTCCCGTAAGAAAATTACCCTATGTCCTTCCCCTGGTCTCGAACTATCCTTATACCAACTTTCATCAAAATCGGTTCAGTAGTTTCGAAGCCTATTGAATACAAACAAACAATCATATCTTTCCTCTTTTTAATATTACGAGTAGTGTCACTGTAGAGCTTCGATGACCTCCAACTAACTCAGGGTATTCGGAGATTCGAAATTATAACGCAATTTTTTATTTTATAATTCCGTAACAGTTAAATACATTTTTTTGCGTTAATCTGAAAAGTCGTCTTGACAAATTCTTTTTTCGTCTCTATGACACTATAGAATAATCTATTTTTAAGGAGGCGAAAACAGCTATAGCCAGTTTTCTTGTTACAGTAGTATAGATAAAAATCCCATGAAATGGAATTTAGTAAAAGTAAAACGCAACCGCAGCTCGCCTTGAAGCTTGCTACTGTAATTGTTTAAGCGTAATTATTAAATCACCTGCGGCACATACAAATGAGCCATCCATCCATCAAATATATAAGTAAACAGACATGAAATATTTCACCATGTAAATAATATCTCATTATAATGAGTGTGCGGAGAGAATATTGAATTTATGTTCTCAGCAACATAAATCCTCTTTGTGTATCAGACAAGAAAATGTTATACTTACTTATAGAAAATCATATTTAAAAAACAACAAAGTTTTGCCCGCCACATTGTCTTCGTTGATATATATATACGATTAGTCACTTGAATTTTTCGCATAATTGCTGTCAAGCTCCTACCTGTCCATCGTAACCAGGCCAATTATGGATCTTTGATCGTATGACATGGTATAAATTTGAGAAAAAGAAGTCATGAAATGCTGCATTTCGTATTACCGATCTCCAATGATATCATCACTATGGCATTATTTCAATGATGTCATCATTAAATAATGAACAAATGATCAAAAATCTGTCCGGAAATCGTATTTTTCGTCTTGCACTATGATATCATATGATATCATTTGCAAAACCATGAGATCGGTAATAGGCCCTTTACGATTGAGTTTAAAGTGTACCTGCTGAAGTACTTACTAATTATCTATTCGCTCTTGCTTTGAAGTATTCATTGTAAGATATTTCATCTTTGTTTAATTTGCTCTACACTTAATTTTTATTGCATGTTATGCTAGTCATGACTTCACTGTAAGGTCTGGCTGCTAAAGAACTTAGACCACGTACGGGAGAACGGCACTTGTCAACAGTGGTACTTCAACCGTTGACAGATCGGCAACATCCTTCGACGCGTAAGCGCAGTTATAGCCCCTGAGGCCTAATTCTACTAATAAGTTACAGCCGAATGGAAACTGAAACGTTGCGATCGACCAATCAGAACGCCACATTATCACGTCATCGAACAGTTGAATGGCAATATAAGCGCTCTGATTGGTCGACCGCAACGGTTCAGTTTCGATTCGACTGTAACTTATTAGCGGAATTCGGCCTCTGGTCCAAACTGAGCTATTGTGCACTATTGGTCCCGATAGCGTGCAAACAACCCGGTCCGAATGGAACGGATGCGTGCCAGCCAACGAAAACAATATGACGTCATGAGTGAGGTCATGAAACGGTGCTATCAGTGCTCACGAAATAGAGGTAGTGATGTTTCGTGTTGATAAAAATATACCTAATTAATAAACTTTTAAGCTTTTTCTCTGCATGTTTAACTAATGTTTAATTAAACAATACTATTATAAAATTAATGGTATTGACCAGCGTGCACACGAACGCGCTATATTACAGTGGTCCGAAGTTTGTGCATGTCGGACCACGGTGATAGCGTGACGCGCCATTTTATTTTTTACGAAACCGCCCACGCATCTATTAATCGGCATCGGCTTGCACTGTCGCCGTCTCTAAGGACAGTTGAAGTAGCCCCTGACATTTACAAAAATCCTTTCGCCTCTACATGTTTTTATTCATTTTATTCAATATTCTTAGCCCTTTAGTAAATTCTAATATGTATATAACACACGTGTGACACTTGACCTCCACTGTTATTATTTCTATTCCGAGGTTATAATAGCCTACATAAATTATTCGTGAAATTTAATTCAGTCTCGCAATAGGCGCAACATAAACATTACTGAAGTTTAAACTATTAAAAGATTTTTACAAAACTTTTGAGTCAAGTGCCTCCTTTGGTAACATGAATAATCTATTTTAGTAGCCTTAAACGCTAAGTACTGACGCAGCTGCTGTTCGGGCGCTTGTGACTGTAAAAAGTAGTTAAATCCTCCGAAGACTTGCTGAAGTAATGCGAACGGGCGTAGTGAGTCCCTCTGGGTTTACCTCGCCTAGTTTATAGTTCTTATGCACGTTGCGACTTGAAATACTCCATAAACGCGGGCTTCCTTCAGAGACTAGCAGTATAACCAAGGGTACTAATACCCAAACATGTCCATGCCATGAAATAAGCCGCCTGTAACTATTATATTGCCTTCGCGACCGAATTTCATATTTGGCCTGTTAATGAGTTTCGTTTTACGAGCTTGCGGTCAACTCTCAGTTACCAAGATATGTATATGAATTCAGTTTTAGTTTTATAAAACAGCCTTGTATTTCTGTGGCGGTGGCAAACACTTACCTGATTTTTCAAAATTTATTTATCATTTAAAAAGACGATTACTTACAAATACAGTTTAGATAGCTTTTAAAAACCACTAGAGTTTGTACTAAAACTAACGAGTTTGTATTTAAATTAATTATAATTTATTTCTATGCACACTAGGCGCCACATCAAGCCATACATGTGCACTACGAAAACCGGTGCTATTGCAACTGCATAAAAGCTGTCCAGCGGTAAACCTGCATAGCTTGAAGTGGATCTCACCGTACTTTGTTAACATAACTATCAGCACACTATTATATTTGATACATATTTGAATTAATTTTACAATCCTAATTAATATTATAAATGTGAAAGTGTGGATGTTTGGATGTTTGTTACTCAATCACGCAAAAACGACTGAACGGATTTGGATGAAGTTTGGCATGCGTGAAGCCTTTGACATGGATAAGAACATAGGCTACCTTTTATCCCGATTCTTTAAGTAGTTCCCGAGGGAAAATTGAAAATTGTTAACGAGCGAAGCTTTAGACCCAATTCTGCAGTCCACGCAAACGAAGTCGCGGGCAGAAGCTAGTAAGTTAATAAAGTAATCTTTAAACTAACGTTTAATATTTTTTCCGTGATTTTATACACGAAGCGGTTTCGCAGAACACCTAAACGCTTGGGACCAAAGTCACTTGCCGACCCGAAGCGAACCGCATAAAAATCCGAAGGATGGGAGAAAAATCACCACACTTAATGAGGACCCCATGCTGTAGTCTTTAAACTCATTCCACAAACTGAGTGTACGCGGAGGAATGTCCCGAGAACCGTATCGTACACTGACGACATCGGGTTAAATTTACCATCCAACTCTAACGAAGGGCCAGATACACAGACTACACTTCCACAAACCATGAAGCCCACCTGCATATAACATACTGATAAGGCTTACTGGCTCGCATTTAAGAACTTTTTGCACACTGAGATAGAAGCCTCTTACATACTAGATAATCTAGATATTGACGTCGATCATCTTTCATTCGCTCAGTTGTGGACGAACAAGTTGAAAGAACTCAAAACCCGAGCTGTCACTCTACACCCTAGCTAGATAGCTTTACAAAGCAAAACACACTAGCACACAGCACGAGCTTGCCACAGCCGTAGTCGGCACCACTGCAGGCGATGAGCACAGCTGCAGCCGACAGTGCAGCTGAGTGCTAGATTTGGTAGTAAATCAATGGCTACCACAGCCAACGTAGTCGGCAGCATAGACGCAAATGATTCTTGTAGCCGCTGCCTGGAAACCCCCCAGCATCAGCGGTGGCGTAACCCTCACTTTTCCTCTCCCTATATTCCTGACAACATCCTTCAGTCTCTTGCTTACCTTTCCATTATACACGGTGTTTCATAATAACCAATAAATAATCAATGCGTTATCTAAAACTAATTATTAAAATGTGTTTACAGGTAATGTCATTCAACCCAAAATTTTCATGTATATCATAGTATCATCATCATGTCTATGATTTACATGAAAATTTTGGGTTGAATGACATTACGGGTAAACAAAATTTAATAATTTGTTTTAGATAACGCATTGATTATTTATTGGTTATTATGAAACACCGTGTATATCTCAGGAGATGGAGCGAAAATGTATCAAATCGTTTTCGAACTCCACGTCCCTTCCATCCACGAATCCCACAACCACAACCCACCATACATGCGAACCAACAAAAAGAAACCACACCGTACGTAACCATATTGGTTCTCAAGACGTTTGCTTTACTATGAAATAAAGATACTGCCGACAGCTCCGTAGTGCGATCAACGCTACTATAATTTTCTGAAACGATAGTGACTACAAAAAGAACTTGTTTGTCGTAATAGCTGACATTCTGCATATTTATCATTATTAATAGAAGGTGCCATATGTGATCTAATGTTAATTCTTACAATTCAGTATAAGGTTGCTGAAACTAGATAGAGAAAATTTTCTTGACTAAACGGGGTACACGAAACGTGTAGAAGGATATGAAAGTAAAATATAACGTGTCCTAAATTTCCACACCAAAGTCTATAACTTAATACGAATCAATTCTATAAAACTTTTATGTCTCTACCTCCCTCTCGTCCTACTAGTGAAATACGTGTATTCGTAATTACTGTACTTATATCACCCTCACTCCCATGTAACGATGTACAATTACACCGCGCCCATGTGCAATCACCTTTAGTGTGGCACGTCGCCGAGTTTTAATGAAGTTATTTTGTCCGTTTTTAGGGCACGAGAACGCGTGAGGACGGGTGGTCCGCGGCCCACTCAAGAACAATTCTAGTGGAACCGTCACCCCGAGGATAAGCGGCTCATTATTCACTAAAAGCCCACGGCGTGCCCGCTCGGGTAATTGGAGGCTTTGTTCCTTTGCGCTGGCTTTGACGCCCCCCAACTACGAGTACGAGACACGCTGCGGCGCAGATTATTATTCGCAAAATCAACCGTGTACCGCGGCCTTAGATTAAGCCGACGTCTGAAGTATGAATTGTTTGCACGGGGATAAGCGTCGCAGATTTTTTCGCGTCATTTCAATATAATGCAACGACGGCGTTTTTTAAGGCACGCGATGCGAACGGATTATCATACTGTAATCCAATTAAGGGACGGCTTAGCATTCATAATAATTATGGTCGAAGCTTCGATCATGAAATATTTTTACAATAAGATTTAAGCTTTGATTACACGTTCCTTTTAGTATATCTTCTTAATCGTAGGTATATTATGTACATGTACCGAAATATTTTTCTCATACGTCTACTCGTAGTATAATAAATCACATACCGAAATACATGTACAAGTATCAGCAACTTTAGTGCGAACGAACACGACCAACTATCGGTGACCGATTTTTTGGCGGTAGAAAATTAAACTTATACGGTCTTATTACAAAACCTGGTCTAAAATTAGTTTTGGTTTAAACCTAGTGCGCATTCACTTGTGTTAATATAGATAGATAGAGACAGCGTCATCTTAGTCCTGGTTTAAACCAGGACTAAGTTTAGACCATGTTTTGTAATAAGACGGATGGAGTTCTACGTTGCATGTAACGCACACGAACTACAAAATGTCATCCAAAAAAGGTCAATGAATCCCGGTCGACCCGATTATCGATTAAAAATTAAACGTTCATAAATATATACGTTAACGCACAAAAAACCGGTCAAAAAATCGATCGATACCGATAATCGGCCGTGTGCGTTCGTACTGACTGTAAAGCTACTAAAAATTTCTTGGTACAAACGCTTATCACAACACTATCTCTCTTTTCTCTTATGTTTAATGTTTGTTATATAATTTATTAATTATTAAAATAAAAATTTTACGTCCATCTATCGCATGTCGCATTACACAAAAACACGAGATCTTTAATTTCACAACTCCGTGTAGGACAGGATTGCTCCTGTGCATTAGTGCTTCAACTTTAAATCTGAGTGGCAGTGGTTCAATCCTGGGGTAGAGTATTACTTTCAGTTTTTTTATAGTTTTATTAATTATTTTTTTGTTTATTTTATTAATTACTTTTTTGTTTATTTTATTAATTTGTTTTATTTTTATTTATTTCCTTTTGTATTTTATTAATCAGTTTTTTAATTATTATGTTCTTTTCAGAAGAAAATATTTAAGTTAAGATTGAAAAATATTTTTCCGAAAAGGAGACTGATCAACTTAGGCCCAGGTGTTGTGAATGAATTTAACCTAGGTTTATATAAATAACCTAGGTTATAAAGCATAAAATTATAAAACACAATAATAATCAAAAAGTTATTTGCTTACTAGTGGGGCTTGTATATTATTTTAATTATCAATTCCATACATTGCCATCTAGTAAATATATAGAGCAACTTTTAAGACTTCGACCACACATACGAGCAAAACACCCAGCGATTAATATTAATTAAATGCACATATAAAAAAATAGAAAACATATTATGATAGATATTGAAATTAAATACATGCCCAAAAAATAAAACAAATTCAATAATTGTTTGTCATACATAAATTACTGCAATCTATTGTCGGATTTTTTAAACGTTATGTATTGACGTGGTTAATTAATAAGCATATTTATGTGCTTTTGCACCAGACTTGATTTTGAATTTCATAATTTTATCTCAAAAAGTTATCGAATTTAGTTCGAAAACAATTTTTTATTTTAAATTAAAGCATTAACTAGTTACTTACTATTTGATTTCTAGAAAACGAGTCATGACAATTTATTACATCCCCGTTTAACACAAGCTATGCCATCTATACAGTTTTGGATGTAACTAATAAAATATATAGATTGTTCCTAGCGGTAGCAAATGCATGACAGGATGTTAATGTCATGTAGATACTAGGTATTTATTTATTTTAGCAATCCCCGCTACCACACAGAATATGGAATACGGAAATAGTAACAACATGAATTTTAATTATTTCCCATAGAATAATGTATAATTCACAGAAAGGTTTTATTTATAAAGTCACTTAAAGAGGGTGGGCCCATTTTGATCAGTGTCTATTATGGCCTACGTTCCGAAAATAAGTTTCACTTGCATCGTGGTTTCATAAAACCACACAACGATTTTTTATTTGTTAATTTTGAGTATATACTCAATTTTGAGTCTAATTTTGAGTATATATGTCATTGTCATAATGGTATGAGGGTATAGTTATAACGAGCTTTTTTTGTATAAAATCAAGCTTTAATTCAATAGTGCTTGCTAAACACATTTTTAGGTATTCGAGGCAATTTTTCCAATGGCTACTGTCCTACGTAATAAATAGATCTCAGATGGTTGTATTAAATCGTTTCTCTTCATCCGCGGTTGACGTACAATCCGGTGTACCTCAGGGATCCTTGCTAGGACCTCTTTTGTTTGTTATATTTACTAACGACATTCATACTTGTTTTTTCAATTCAGAATATCTTCTTTCCGCCGATGAAATGAAAGTTTATAGAGTTACTGTTGACAGATATATTACTGTTGAAGAAGATGAATGACAAAATAAATGTAAACTGAATGAAGAAACAAAGTATGCTGCTAATATAGAGCTGTCGATACTTAGGATCAAAAATAAATTATTTAGAGTGTATGAAAAAAATAAGCTTTATTAGCCCTTATATTTTTCCTATAGATACTTCAGATAGTTAGGTGCGTGCCCTAAAATATTATTTCGTTGTTCCGTTACACCCTGTATAGATCACCAGTCAGATTCGAATATTGAATATTTTCGTTTTTTTTTCTTTTTAATATGAATTAACATTCGAACTATAAATATACCTTTTAATTTCAATTCTTATTGTGCTATCTTGATGCACAAAGAGTGCAGAACTTGCAGTCGTTCATTATCGCGACAAGTATTAGCGCACAACTAATTTATCGGAGCTCTGTAAGCGTGTCAGTTTAATTAAAAGTTTCTGTTAGTGCAAACAAAGATCTTATTAATCTGTTCAGGAAAATGTTTTAATAGGAAAATAGATAGCAATAACATTTTGAAATTCTGCACGTATTTTAATAGTTCATTAAATTTAAAATGCCTAATTGAATAGAAATTGCGATGGCATTAATCAAACTGCATTAGTGACATTCATATAAATTATACTAAGTATAATTTATAATCGAAATAATCTGTTGAAATGTTCAACGGCCCATGAAAATACAGTAGTGTATTATTTTATTTATGCTGGGAAGCATGACCGGATTATAAAATTTAACGCTCAATTTCCCAGTGATCTCTAAACGGCAATAACACGACCATATCTAGCGATTAAACGTTTTAATTGCAGACAATTATACCTGCACTCTTGAAAGATATATACGAAACATCAGAAATTAATGGAAAATGTTAATAAACGTTAAAAAATCTAGATATCGAACTAAATAAATTATAGCCTCATAATAAATTCTTCAAAACAATATATCTGATATCTATAATACAGATTACATTGGAGTTATTCATAATAAAATATAGCAAATATGACATCAGTGGTTCTGCGAACAGCAGGTTTTGATATTATCTGCACACACACTGCATGTGTTGGGAATTAGGATACTAAAATGCAACCCACCATCGCCTTTTCGAGTAAATTAGCAAGGCCATGGCTGTTTACTGTTCATTAGAATATGAGAATCAACCCATTTGATTAGATCACTGTTTACCTTATAGTTTCGTCTGAACCATTGATGGTGGAAGACCCAGACGAGGAACTTTAGTCCGCAGAGGACAAAAATCCCTACATCGTGCATAAAATGTCCGCCAAGAACTTGCCAAGTACTGAACGCTCACTGTGTGCGATCATTTGTTGCGCAGTAGTGAAGCGCACGCTATTATGCAAGCAAATATTCAGGGATTACGTTGTGTTGTTATTTACATGGAATTAAAGAAAAAGAAAAGTTTTAAAAGAGAAACATAGAACTCCGAGCCTTCCATGTCCTCGATTGTTCGGAGGACTTTTTGTACGCGGTACTTTTATACCATATTATAATTCTACGTACTAGGTACCCCGAGCAATATCCCTCGTCTACGCGGGCCTTAAGTGTTAGAGTCAGTAGTGATTTGCACCACTGACTCGTTTGTCGACTCAACAACTATCATCTATTTTCTACCACCAAGATACTGGTAATGAAATATGACATAATGAATTCATACCTCTTACTTTATGTGAAATAAAAATTAGCATTGTAAAAAACTCGTGTATGTTAAGGATACAAACAAATTAATCAAATGACAATTATTTATATTTTTATGAATAGTATTTTATAAATATAAAAGTGACAACAAAATTTAATTCTCAATTAATTAATTTTAAATTCCCCATTGCAAAAGTTGGAAATGTTGAATGACCTATCAACAAACATGTAACAGCATGACATCTCCATCGATACCTAAGCAAGTTTCTTTCTTTTCTCTTGGCTATAAAGCCGGCTTTTGACTATGGGATATAATGTAATATATATTACATTTTGAGATATAATATTTTATCGCTTGCCATACTTTTTTACGAGACCGTTCTCACTGTGCTATAATATATATTACACCCCAAACTGTAAATATTTTTTCGCCCGACCGAGCTATATTTGAAGGCGATATATTTTACCTCACGTTCCCGCACACCGCACCTCTGCCCCTGCCTCGCCTTCATTTCGAATCGTGACGGTCATGCGCACGTACTTACATAGCTGTCCGCGTGTTATGATTTTTGGGTATTTTGGTTCGCAATCTTTTCTTTACGTATTTACCACGTATTTACCTATTTACGTATTTATAATGGAACATTTTATAGAAAGTGTTAGGTTTACGACTAATCTTGAAGAGTATAAAATGAATGAAATTAAGGATGCTGCATGGAGAAACGTAATAAGAAATTCACTATAATCTTTTCTTAAGGCCTTACTAATAACCATTGTATACGCCTGATTTAGTTAAACAGTGTTTTGTCACGTTCACTCGAATGACATTTCAAATTCGAACAAAAGAGACAAAACACTACTTAACTATACAAGGTTTATACAATGGTTATTAGTAAGGCCTTTAGTCTATTAAGATTTGATATCCAGAATCGACGTTTATTGTATTTTTTCTAAATAATGAGACATGTAAATCGAATACTGCATCATTTTCGTCTGATGAACTATCGAAAGTATCTAGCAAAACAATTTCCATATTATCCATTTAATAACGAGAGGTCAACCGTTTCAATAAAAGACGTTATGATGTAAGGATCATAGAAGCTGAACTATTCTAAAAAATATATCTGATAGTGAGAACAGCAAACCCGGGATGTAATATATAGCTGAACATGTAATATATATTACATCCTATAGTCAAAAGCCGGCTTAAGGGTAAAGTCCCTTATCGCATAAGTAGACACCAATGAAGTTAAAGTCAAGCTAATTTTTAAAATAGTCTAGAGCGCCGTTTTGCGATAGCTGGCGCCCCGTCAACAAGGCGCTCGTTACATAGAGCCCCGCAGCGTTCGGGAAGAGACCCACCAATCAAGACATACTGACAAAAAGAATATACTAAACCTTATCACTTCAGCATAAGGTAACCACCGCAACATTTGCGCGTGGCGAACTTTACAACCAGCTTTCCTCATTACGTCTGTCGGCGTTATTGCTGACTCGTCGCTACGTCAGTGGGAACCGCTCAGAAAAATATTTGCACGCATCTTGCAAATTTTGAAGTCGGGGTAAGTTTATGTGTATGTGATTGGCTTTCGAGCCCAGTTGTTAATAACGTCACTTTATAGAGTGACTCACTATTTGCCTACTTAATATATGAATATTGACCGGTCGAATAGTTACAAAGACAGTTTTATTTGAAAACGCCAGTGATTATCGTAGATTCGATTAAATTGGATTTCACTTGCAAACTTGATCTTTTAATATACGAATCGAATCTGTACTAAACGTTGTGTTTACGTTTTATACCAATAGGGCAGATCACAATTTCAATATATTTACATAAATAAGTTTCTTGAAGTGTTTAAAATCAATTTCTATTCATTTCAGCGATAATAACAGCTAATAACATTCAAAAATCGACTAGCACTTTCATTCCTCGAATAAATTTCTAATTTCGCCAAACCTCACGCGGTTTTTAACCCACTTCGAAAAAGGAGGAGGTTCTATGTTCGGCTGTATCTATTTTTTTAATGTATATTCACCGAATACTCCGCCATTTGTAGACCGATTTTCAAAATTATTTTTGTAGTCGAAAGAGTATACTCCCGAGGTGGTCCCATTGTCACCATGTTAGGATCTGATGATGGGATCCCATGAAAATCGAGGGAAACCCTTGAATTTCATAGGCATGTCACCGTATGTCCACCGATTACTCCGCCATTTATGGACCGATTTTCAAAGTTCTTTTTGTAATCGAAAGAGTATACTCCCGAGGTGGTCCCATTGTCACCATCTTATGATCTGATGATGGGATCCAATCGAGGGAAACCCTAAAATTTCATAGGTACGTCCAACGTGTTTCATGTTTTTGCTGAAGATGTTCAGGTATTTGCATGTGATAGTCATCAATCATATTACTGAGCTGACGATGGAAGGTTTCTGGTAGGTTAGGAGTTCGGAAATAATTCTTTCAGTACTGTTTATAGCGAAAAAAGTTTTATGTTAAGTTGTTCTGGTGTTTGCTTTGGCTCAAATTCTAAAACGCATGTATTATAAACTAAAATGATTGAAAAAAATTTTTATTACAAAAAAATAAAACCGACTTCAAAAACACCAAACAGTCATAAATAATTTTAGAATACATACAACATCACAGTTTTATATTCAAGCCGCCAAGAAATGATCACCTGGAAAGTCTTAAAAATGAAAAGAACAATTAATAAACCTACTTAGTTACTTTGGCACCAACTTCAATATGAAACTGTGATGTTGTATGTATTCTAAAATATTTATGACTTTTTGGTGTTTTTGAAGTCGGTTTTATTTTTCTACTATTTCTTCAGGATTCGTCGTGCTTCTGACTTTATCACGATCGGACGAAAGAAACTTATCAGATTTATCAGAAAAATAGATACAAGTATTTACCATAAAATATGTCGTTATCCCACACAAAACACGTTAAAGACATATTACACTATTTTCTGGGTGAAGCTTAAAACATAGACACGAAAGCTTTAATGCTTTCGTATCTGTGCTTATGAAAACAAAATGTGACCTCACAAATGTAGTACAAATTAATAATATCGTCGTTGTAGTGCGAAAATTCACTAACTACAAAAAGATAGTGTTGAGATAATCGCGTTTAAACATTTTTTTACTATTTGTACTTAAATATCTTAATAACCGTCACCGCAACAAAAATATGTTCTATGAACAAAATATTAAGAATGCCTCACATTATAGAAATTTTATATAATTTTGGTAATTTATGTTTTAAATTCGGATATACATAAGAAAAAGCAAGTTAGTGCATTTTCGCGTACCGGATAAATTGCAAGATTATGCACTTAGTGACATTTTTGTAGTAGTTGAGTAATTTTCACCTTAAATTTTAATTTGGTGCAGAAGTTAGTGAATTTTGACATTAAATTGAAAAAAAAACAGCATTTTTGTAATATGATAAATAATACTGTTCTACCAAATATTAATTTATAACGAAACTCAGATGTCGATTAGCTTTATCAACATCTTCACCATTTGACTGTTCCAAAATGTCGGGCTCTAGAAATCTTTCTACAAACTATTCACTTCACTGGTAGTGGCTCAATCCATGCGTGATATTCTTTAGGAAAAATTTCTTTATCGCAAAGCTCCATCACTTCATTTTTTCGCATTAGTTATTGGTAACAGAGATTGGTAAGGAGAGGACTCGGCATCAACATAAACGGCGAGTACATGACTCACCTTCGCTTTGCCGATAATACCGTAGTCATGGCTGAGACCGTGGAAGATCTAGGCACAATGCTCGAAGACCTCTGTAGAGTTTTCCAACAAATGGGTCTTAAAATGAACATGGACAAGACCAAAATCACGATGAATTCCCATGTAGTACCCACTTCTGTGAACGTTGGACGCTCTACACTGGAAGTTGTTGACGAATATGTTTACCTGGGGCAAATAGTCCAGCCCGGTAAGTCCAATTTCCAGAAAGAGGTAAATCGACGAATCCAACTCGACTGGGCAGCGTTCGGGAAGCTACGCAGCATATTCTCGGCCAATCTACCGCAGTGTCTTAAGACGAAAGTTTTCAATTCGTGCGTGTTGCCAGTGATGACGTGCGGAACTGAGACGTGGCCGTTTACAATGGGTCTCATCAGAAGGTTTAATGTCACTCAAAGGGTAATGGAGAGGGCTATGCTCAGGGTTTCTCTACGCGAACGCATCAGAAATGAAGTTATCCGTAGAAGAACTAGAGTCACCGACATAGCCCAAAGAATTGCAAACCTTAAGTGGCAGTGGGCAGGACACATAGCTCGCAGGACTGACGGCCGTTGGGGCGGAACGTCCTCGAGTGGCGGCTCGAGCGTTGGTAGGCAAGGTGGACCGACGATCTGGTGGAGGTCGCGGGACGCCGCTGAATGCGGGAGTTTGGAAATCCCTGGGGGAGGCCTAATGACCTATGTGCAACAGTGGGCGTTTCTTAGCTGAAATGATGAAGAGAGATGTGTACGCTTTTGGAATATCTTCAGGTATTACAATCCTTGCATCTCTTATTTTCTTATTTCTCAAGTGCGAATTCTGAATGTAGTGCAGAAAGCTTTTTGTATCTTCAGGGTTTTCCCTTTCTTCGTCTGTTGTATTAGTTTGTAATACTGAGCTAGATACAATCTGTTTTAGTTGTTCTAATGGAGAAGGCTCTGACTAACAGGGCATTCTAATAAGGGAGGACTTGCTGTTTGAGATGAGTTTGTAGCACTTACTATTTCTGTTGTGCTGCTAACAGATGTAGCATCAGAATTAGGTACGTTAAATGAAGATAGCTTTTGCTTTGCTTTTTGGGACTACAATATATTCCTCATCAGTATCCGGTATCCATGATGTCTTAGATGAACGAAAATCATCAGTGCTCGATGGTTCTTCAAAAGTCGAATTTGGGGATATAGACATGGTTCGTTTAAGTCATTTGAATTCACAAAAGGTATAAATAGATCTAATACAAGTGATTATCACATCGGTAGACAGGCCGATTTAGGTCCATCCAAATTATCAAACACTTCTGTTTGTATTACTGAAGAAGGTACTGAATAATTTTTCATCTTAATTGGTTGTAAATTTAGAGAAGTCCGTTAGCGGCACTGGTTCTAAGTCTACGTAATGTTTTGAATTTAAGCTTTCAAAAAGTGCTTCTGTAGGGATTTGTGGTGTTTGAACGTGTGGCGGATATGAGACTATCAAACTTTGTGTAAGAATTACGTCTTGATAGTGTGATAGTAACTTTTCTGACAGTTAAGTGCCCAATGGTGGCTCATTATCACAATTTTCGAAGCAAAGGTCTTTGTGGGCATGGTGATCTATCTGAAATTAAAAAGTATATTATACTTTTTTTTCATAAAGATCATCATACCCACATGTTGTCAGTTGTTGTTTACGGTGTCTTATCATGCAAAGAACATGTTAGAATGTAATAGTGTATTGGTTTTTATTGTAATACTTTTCCAGATACATTAATGACTTTTTCATATTTATATTTATTGGGATAGTTACAACTAGATTCTGTGCTAGAATTACTTAAAAGCCGTAAAGTAGAGATGGTGCCGCGCACATGTTGAACGAAAATTAACTAAGTGCCCTTAGTGATTTTATTATTCTAAAAAGAATCAAATGCGTTGCGAGTTTTGTCAGTGAAAGTTACATAAATGCTCTTAGTAATTTCATTCGGCTGGTCAAAGAAAAGAATTGCTGCTCATGAATGAAATAAGAACTAACTAAGGGACATAGTTAATTTTCGTACTTGGCTTGGTGATAAAATGTGAACTTAATCATTTATTCACAAACTAATATTTAAAAAAATAATATAGAAACACTTCTATATCTTCGATAGTAAGGTAGATAATACCTTAAAAGATACTTTAGCAACCTTAACTCAATTTGACCAAAAATGTCACTTAGTGAATTTTCGCACTATAACGATGATATAGGAGAAAGGAATTTAATTTCCATTAGATTCTATTAATTATGACAAGCATTTCAAATAACAATTGCTTTAGTCGAAATCGTCCTACTGACCTCTCATCCCTCGTCAAAATAATAAGAGCAGGGGCTCTACCATGATCGCTTAAAGCAAGGTCAAAACAGTATTGAAACAGAGACACCGCTCTTGCTGCATATAGCGCCATCCCGCTCTCAGTGCGGTGTTAATATTACTTTGAGCGTTCGTGGTCAAGGGGCAGGACCTACCGTAAGATTTAAAGATAACAAAAAGCAAAAGGGGAACCGTCACGAACTCACGTAATCCAAACAGGTCGGGCCTGCTGTTGATGTCACTGTTGTCTTACCAGATGAATGTCTACTGTGAATAAATCAATTTTATCCCGACCACCTACGAGTTACGAGCGCCTCGAGTTTATGCTGCATTGAAATTCCGATAAAACGAAAAGAATAACAAAGTTTATTGTACAAATTGCTCTTGAAATCACTTTGCATGTGATGCCTAACTTTTGAAGTGGTCTATCATATTTTTCTTGCTGTTGCCTGAGTACTTTATCTATTAAAAGTTATCCATGATAGTATCACTGTTTCGCTATATACACTCTTAATGGAAAAAATGTCTTATAAATTATGCCCGCGACTTCCTTTACGTGGATGTCGGAAAATAACAACATCGTGATGTTATATAGTCTTTTAACCTTCTTCGATGAATAGACTATCCGACACAAATATACTTTTTCAATTTGAGTAAGTAGTTCCTGAGATAAGCGCGTTCCATCAAACAAACAAACGCTTCAGCTTTATAATAATATATATATTAGTATAAATTCCAGCCACCAGTTTAATGCATTATCCTTACACATTACACAGGTCATAATAATGAAATATTAGTTTATAATAAAGTCTCAAACAACTGAATCGACTATATTATTACATCGAATAAAATTACCATGGACTACCACCGACTAGGAATCGAAACCAGCTAGCGGATTATGAAATGAAAAATTATCTGATGATATGTAAAACAATTTACGATGTGTCAACATTAAATCAGTAGAATACCATAAGTTCAAGCTACATTTCCACATCAACGAACGGAAAATCGCATTTTAGAATCATAGCGAGGTTGCAAATTATTGCAGTTTATGCAACACTAGCTGTGCCAGCGAACTACGTTTCGCCGTATATTTTTTACCCGTTTTTGCAACATTTGTCATTGATGCTCAGCTCCTATTAGTCGTAGCGTGATGTTATATAGCCTAAAGCCTTCCTCGATAAATGGACTATCCAACACAAAAAGAATTTTTCAATTTGTATCAGTAGTTCCTGAGATTAGCGCGTTCAAGCACACAAACAAACAAACAAACTCTTCAGCTTTATAATATTAGTATAGTATAGATTGTACTTACAGTACCTTAAGTTTTCTATTATTAATTTACATCTGTATACCAATATACTTAGGTGAATTAAGTCTACGAAAGGAATATTACCAATCAACCATCAGATATTAATAATACGTTTAATAACAAATCATACTTTTTTAAGCAACGTAAGTTCTTTAGGTAAATATTATTGCTAATACATATAAAAAGTTATAAAATGTAAACACAATAGTAGTATAGCCAATATTCTCATTAATCATTTTACACCATCTTAGGTTTATTTGACAAAATTAATTATGTAAGAGTAATTGATATTTACTACCCTACCTTGACATAATTTTGTTCATAGTTTATAAATCAAAGATGAGTACATTACGATATAAGTGCGTTATGGTGGTGGTGGTGGTGGCGTTATGATGGTAACTCACGAGGCGAAATTTCAGACCGAGCCGAAGACGAGGGCGTAATAGAGCCAAGTGTGTATAACCAATATACGCACGTTTATCATACGACGTTATTCGTCACACTTGTGAAAAAAAAATACATAATACATTCAATATTTGGATTAAATAATACAAATTAATAATTGTCAATTTGTAGACAAAACTAAAAAATGATATGAAAATAATCGTTTGAAAAATCAATGTAGTTCTTTTATATTACCTATAATAAAATAACACTATAACGCATGTAGTACGGTAATAGATATATAACTGCACTATTTATATTATAACACACGCATATTTTATGAGCTTCTTATCAAAAACCGGTGAAATTAGATCTACTTTACGAGCAAGTGTGTTGAAATATATTTCACCGTTCCTAAACATCAGAATTTACTCTGAATTCAATATATTGAATATATTGGTGATTTATAAATAATTTTATTTCGTGCTAGCTACATAATTTTAAGACTAGTTAATATGTCTTAAGATGGACTTTAGGTGGGTAGGTGGGTCTATTGTATCTGCCAGATACACGGCAATAAAGCCATGACAGTAGTTTTATTGCTTGCTTGCATGCTACCTTGAAATGCTTAAATGCTGACAAACGCTGCGACCTTGAATCATGAAAAAAACAGTAGACTCCATTGTTTTTTTTTCTACAATGAGCAGGTAACGTATTTATCTTCACAAACTCGCATTTATTATATACAGACTACGACTGTAGAACCTAGAAACCTTTTACTTCTTAATGGTATATAAATGATATAGATGGTTATTTTGAAGACGATGTCCAAATACCGTCGATTCTGTCAGTATCACAATAGAAAATCTTTCAGGAAAATAATGTGTTTTTTTCCAGCATACATTTTTGTTAGAAAGATTTTAAAAATATTAAATATAAAAATAATGAAAATTTTGCGCTCTACAACATATTCTTGTGTATTTTTTTTTTTTTGCTAAAATAGCTAATGTTCTTATATTTTGCTTTTTGTTTTATCCTTACAATTATTTTTTGTATTAACTTGAAAAGCGCACGGTGACAGAATAATTTTATTAAGATAAAATTAAACTAAACACCCCTACTATGGAATCTTGACACAGTCTTGTTTGACAAGAAAGAAAATACTTCTTCAGGTATGGTTGCAAGTAACAAATTTAAATTCAGTGTTAAAAAACACACAATCGGCAAATTGAAACGAGACACAAAACACTTCATTGATATCCCTGAACGTTTCGATAATTGTAGCGCTTAAGTTATTAAAGTTTTATAGTCGTCATAAAAGTTGTCTCGCTTGTTATGAGCTCGTCTGTTAGAAGCAAGTACTACAAGTATATGAAAACAGTTTCTCGGCATAAGTAGAAAACTTCTATCTTGCTTTGTAGTTTAAATATGTCTCGGTGCACTGTTTTAAAGTTTTAAATGTCCTTGCGTCGAGAATTGCAGGCAGGGCAACGCCTTATGTAAGAAATCTTTTAAGTGGTTAGACTTTTATTGAAAAAAGTTGTAATCTGTAATTTTAATTATAATGTATATTGCGTTTTTACGTTATATTATGCTTAATTCAAAATATCAATACCAAGTTTCAGAAGCTTCTATAATTATTCTAGTGCTTTTCATTCACTGAAAACAGTGAATAAAAAGCACTTTTATTCACTATTTTGATGTTTCAATGCTGTACAACCTGCTTGCATAAAAAATACTCGAATTTAAATGTCTCTTTTCGCTTAAATCTTTCCTTTTCTCGTAGTCAATAGTCATGGTATATAAAGTATAGTATGCAACTCTTGAATAAAACGGATTTATACCGAGGGCCATGAATGACTCGCATCGCTCAGGATTCTAACACTTGTATCACTCACTATGCTCGTGATTCAATCATCATGAATCACTCCCTACGGTTCTGATTCGGTCATTAGAATCCTTCACTTGTTCGTGATTCATCTATGGCCCTCGCTTTAAATCCGTCTTTTATACACTAGTTGCATAATTTACTATTTTACCATTGAAACTCGACAAAGGGCTCACGATTCTTCAAAAACGGTGAATAAAACGGTCTTTGTTTCACTGAGTGAATAAAAAAAATTTAATATGGAACGTGAATGCGTGAATGTACGGATACGTACGGATAATGTAATGTACGGATGTATAAAAACGTACTAAAACCACCAAAACGTAATAACTAAGTTTCAAAAACTGAGGCCAAATTCTACTAATACGTTACAGCCGAATCGAGACTGAACCATTGGGGTCGACTAATCGCAGCGCTTATATTGCCATGCAACTGTTCAATGACGTGATAATGTGGCGTTCTGATTGGTCGATCGTAACGGTTCAGTTTCAATTCGACTGTATTATTAGTAGAATTGGACCTCTGTTCTAATTTTACAATTAATTTCCAGTTTTTTTGTTCCCTATTGATCTTTTATGTATTACCCATAATAAAATTTGATTCATTATTTTCTCGCAGTCAATGATAAAAAATAGAGTACCTAACACGAGAAAAAAAATTCTTCTCAGCATTTGTATCCTTTGATCCACTCAGGATTCTATTCTAGAATCCATCGCTCCTCTTGGGATACAACTTAGTGCCTCGAAAATAATTCACCTTTTTTTCACTTGTTGGGTAATCTACTATTATTCATTCCCAATTACTAACAAACTCTAGAATACATAATGTCGCTGCTTTCGTCCCGGGATGTCATGAGAGACGACGGGAGTTTAATGAAATTATGCATCAATTAATTTCATTTTTAATTTTAATTGTGTTTTAATTTTTTTTAATACTTTACACCAGTTTGTTCAATTTAAAGCCATTTAATTTTCTTACAAATTATACAAATATTTTATTTGCTTTAAACATGGTACATATTACAATGGTGTACACTAAAGAAATCAGAGCTTTGACCTATTTAGCCATATTGTTATGGCATGCAAATGTTACAAAAGAATAACCCTGCGTTGCGAACCTAACGTGCATAAACCGTTATAACTCTTGAATAAATAGACAAATATCAATGAAATACACACCAAAAACACCAACGTGATTCTTAAAGATCAATAGAGCTGCCAATACACATTTTTTGTCAACTACTATCACACACAATTAATGACAGAGGATTAAGGGAGAAAAAAGCGTTAATTTTTCTGTTTTTTTTTATTAAATCCAATTTTTATAAAAAACCCTATATTGTATTTTCTATTTCTAGTGCTTATTTCAATCTATATCATTTCAGCTTTCAAACACTACATAAATCGTGTCTCTATATGTAACAATAGCTATGATTATTCGAAACGGGGCGTTGGAGACCGCAGTACCGATAACTTCGCAAATTTTTCTACCCGAGTCCTGTGATGGAACACTTTTACTATTATTAGTTTCGACTTAATTGAAGCCTTACAATAATAATACTACAGTTGGATGTAGATTATTCTCGACTAGACTGTGTTGGTGTTATTCTGACTTAATTTAGATTTAATGAAACAACTCATAATCGTATTTTTTATCTAGAAATAACGAAGTATTTACACCATAAAGTACCATTAGAAATTATTATTGTATTAAATTCTCCTCGTTGTTGTGCAAAAACTATTTTCTCTGTTGCGCGTCGAATCATGCCAGGGGTCATTCCGCACGTCTTCAGCGCAACTCAAAATTTTGTCTCGACGAGTTCGACTTCTGTAGTTATAGTAGAGCTATAAACACGTTGCTTCATTATGCCCCATAGGAAATAGTCGAGGGGCGTCATGTCTGGTGATCGCGCAGGCCATCCAATAGGACCTTGTCACTCAATCCATCTGTTTGGATATATCTCGTCGAGATAAGGAGGGACCTTACAATCCTGGCGTAGTGGGCCGGACAATCATCTATCTGTACGAACATTCTGTGCCGTAAAGCTAGCGGTACATCCTCTTAAAATAACGGCAGTTCATCACCCAGCAGTGATTCCTTCCCCCCGAATCTAGAATTAGACGAAACGGTTCCCCTGTGGGGCTAGCACGCAGGAGAATCGAAATCCGAATCGAGGAGTTTGTATGGCAATTTTATTAGCGCCACGGCGGTGAGTAGCAGAACTAATAAAATTACCATACAAACTCCTCGATTCGGATTTCGATTCGATTTTCGATTCTCCTGCGTGCTAGCCCCACTGATCACGACTATGATAAAAATATTTGCGAAGTTTATGGTACTAAAGTCTCCAACACGTCGATTCGAATGATCATAGCTATTGTTACAATTGACTTAGAGACGCGATTTGTGTGGCGTTTAATAGCTGAAATAATGCGTATTGAAATAAGCACTAGAAAATAATACCATATACGGAGTATTTTTGTATAAAAATTGGATTTAATTAAAAAAAACAGAAAAATTAACGCTTTTGTCTCCCATAATCCTCTGTCATTAATTGTGTATGATAATTGTTGACAAAAATTGTGTTTTGACAGCACTTTTGATCTTTAAGGTTCATTTTGGTGTTTATTTCATTGATATTTGTCTATTTATTCAAGAGTTATAACGGTTTATGCAGGTCAGGTTCGCAACGCAGGATTATTCTTTTGTAATAAGTATTTGCATACCATAACAATAAGTTAAATAGGTCAAAGCTCTGATTTCTTTAGTGAACACCATTTTAATATGTACCCTGTTTAAAGCAAATAAAATATTTGTATTTGTTAAAAAAAATGAGAATTTTTGTATGTGCACTTTATGCAGCCTATTTAGTGAATCCACTCACGAAGACCAATTATGAGACCAAGACGCTATTATGATGAAATTATTACAGTTTGACAAGCATTCTAAAACCCAAATGGGTTATGCCTTACTAATTTTGAACTAAATTTGACAGCTCTGTCAACTGAAACAGTGATAACTTGATTTACCAAACAGCAACTCAATTGACTTGAATTGACGGTTAATATTAGATTAAACAGCTTGTTAGTTAATTTTACGCTGAACAGCCTTTCAGAAACCGGACGTATGATGTCAACTAAACCGGAAATTTTGTATTTTGCCTGATGCGCTTCAAAGAAAGTATGGTGAAGCCGTGTATGCAACTGTGCTGTGAGTGCGAACTAATCCGTTGAACATTAAAATTGCTTCCAACAAGTAGCACTGGCTAATAGTAAGACTCTGTCTGAATATCATTAAATATTAATCACAAAATGTATTAAAGCTGTTCGCTAGCCGCTATCATTTTTCCCACAGGAAAAAAGAGTCAGTCCTCTTTTTCAATGTTTATTAAGGAAAAATAACTTCGTTTATGTCCCATTTTTATTCTTATTGACAGAATCAGTTTTGAAATATTGCAGCCGTATTTGGAACTTTCAGTACCTCATGTACAAATAGGAAAGATCCTGAAAAAAATTGAAAACACTGAATAACACTCTAGGGGTAGGGCAGACACGGTTGGCCCCGTGCATGCCGCCGTAAGGCCCTCCGTCTGGGGATTGCCCTGGTGTTCTCGGGCAATCCCCCCTTGGCGATAGCCCGACCATCTTGGTCGGGCTTGCCCGGGCGCGCTGGTAGTGGTAGTCGCAGTGTGGACCTTACCATACGCGCCCATAAGGGCAGGGAGAACACCGGGGGGTTTTAGTGGGTCGGCCTGGCATACTGCCGGGCCAGCCCCAGGAATGGCTAACGCCGATCCCGAGTGTGTCTCTACGGAGGTAGAAGTTGCTCTGGAGGGTGGTTTAGCCAGGTATGGGGTTACCCAGGTAACCCGAGTCCAATGGCATATCCTTGGGGCGGCGGCTTTGTCAGCTTTCAGCCCCTTGTTGAATCGTAAAGAGATTCCCCCGCCTCAAAAAAAAAAAAAAGGGCAGACAAGACTACGTGGAGTCGGGGTTGACTGATTGAAGATTTATGGATACCTATTTACAGTTATTAGTCTTTATAAAACTGTCTTTAGTGAGTTATGCATAGTTAAATTATGTCAAACTAAAATTATGGATAATAACAGGTATGCGTAGTAAAATTATGCGCTTTAAACTATGCTTAATAAAATTATGGCAAACCAAATTATACCTTTCAAAGATTATGCTTTTTCATTTTTATGTCCTATGATGTATGCCAATCGAAATTATGACAATTAACAGTATGCGTTTCAAAGTGTCACCGTCGCGGCCTGCTCACTGGGCGGCCGGCGCTTTCTGAGTCTGGGGCAAGAGCCAATCACCTGGTGTGCTTGACCGCGGAGGGCCGTGCCTCGATCCCGGAATCGTAGCATAGGGGGATGGCGAAAGTAATTCTTTGGTCCTTTCTCTGGTCCTTTATTTCCGAGCACCTCTACTCGCACACACACACACTCATACACACACTACCCAAACAAGAGTAGCATTAAAATGTAAGCCGTAAAATAAGTTTAAGTTGTATTATAATGTCCAAAACAATGTCATACGCCCTGCAAGATGGTCATATAAACTAGTACCTAGCCGTTGTCGCTTTTCAGGCTCATGTAACCATTGTTTAAGTTTGAAGATATCCTCCAGCAGTAAAGTCAACACCAAAAAAAAACAATCATGAGGATTGTAAGATCAATAGCTTTGTAGAAAAGTACCTAGAATATCCATGAATCTAAAGCAATCACTTCAGTGCAAGTGAAATGCGATTCGGAATCTCGCAAAGAAATCAGGACTCACACGTTGCGGTAAGCGTTAGTTAGTTGGAAAAGCGTGGTGCAGAAAAAATAAGCGCGAACCAGACTTTTCAATAAAACTGGTGGCGTGAAACTGGGCCATTGGTTTTCTTTGCGCCAACAACGGTTCGATGTAATTTGAGCCCGGCCGGCTGCGTCCGAACTAACATGCAAATATTGAAAACTGGTGGGTGATTTTGTAACTCATCGGCAATCGACTATCGCATCGATTTGATAATTCTGTTTGATTAAAACTGATTTTTAAAATGTTTAACGTTTTGTAATGTCGTCGTCTAAGTAGTCTTGGTATATTTGTGGAATAAATCAACCAATACTTATAGCTAATGAACATAATTTCGCTCTTCTTTATTAAGTCATGCAGTCTGATAACGATTGCCGATCAATCGATGAGTTACAAAATCACCACCCCGATCTAGTGATCGATCGGGAGTTAACGGTGTAGAACAAACGTCCCTTCCAATATTCTGCGGTTTTAAGCATGGAACGAGTATTGTGAGTGAAAACTCCTGTGATCACGTAGACTGGATTTAGTGTGTCCGGGTATGGTAACGGGTGACGGCAAAGCGTAAACTCGAATCAAACTACATACTGGGTTATTTTTCCATCAGGAGCCAAATTTTGTATGCTTGTTTAGACAAGCAAAATGAACAACTTTTACTATGGTACCAAACGAAATCGCGAAAAAAAATCAGCAGTTGCATACATTTAGATTCAGTGGATGTTGAACATTTGTATGGAACAGCTGATTTTTTTCGCGATTTCGAGATTGGTCCCATAGTAAAAGTTAATTTTGCTAATCTGAACAAGCACACAAAATTTGGCTCCTGCTGGAAAAGTAACCCGGTATATTGAGCGAGTGGCGGATGGATAGTAAAGCAAAAGAATATCAAAACTTTTTACACAAAATAAAAACTGACTTCAAAAACACTTAAGTTAAAAATAATATATACATGTATACTTACAGACAACATCACATTTCTATATTGAAGTCGGTGGCAAAATTAAAGACTTTCTAAGAGATCATCGTTTGGCACAAACCTCATTATAGAAATATATACTCGTAGTTGTATGTATTCTTGTTTTATGTTTAACTTTTAAGTGTTTTCGAAGTCGTGTATTTTTTTTTCTTTTTAGTGAAATTAATAACATCCTACCAAAGAAACTTGAAAGAATAAGACAAGGGTCAATTCGTGCCTATTGTATTTAAAAACTAGACTCTAACTCCTAAAGGTTAAGGATCCTTCCATCATAAGCTCGATTCATGACTATCAGACGCAACTCAAATACCTGAATATAGCTTCGGAAAAAACATGAAACAAGTTGGACGTACCTTTAAAATTTAAGAGTTTCCCTCGATTTTCCTGGCATCCCATAAGCCCTAACTTTAGTAAAATGGAACCGCCTCAGAAGTAAACTATATCGAATACAAAAATAATTTCCAAAATCGCTCGAAGTAATCGCGTAACATGCACACAAAACAAAACATACGCATCGAATTCAGAACCGAATCCTTTTTTGAAGTCGGTTAAAAATATATATGATACTAGCTGCCCGCCCCGGCCTCGCACGGGTATATTAAAAACCTTTTGACAATACAACAATGTTAGAAACCATAGATTTGGAATAACCTGAACGTCAATCTGTCAATTTCGTCACTTTTTATATTATTTTTTTTTCAATTCATAAATTTCACTTTTTTGTATAATTATTCGAACATTTTCTTTTATACAAGCCTTGTCTTGACAATAACGAACACAACAAAATAAGAATTAATAAATTTGGTACAGTCGCTTTGAAGTTATGCGCGTACATACATTTTGACGATTCATTTTTATTTATAGAGATAAATAATCTTATAATGCTAGACTAGAAGCGAAATAGACCAAAAGTCGGTACTCTTAAAGTAAGTGATAGATAGTAGTGTAGATCTATATTTGCTTCTTACAAGCTATGTACATTTTTAAAATCTAATTACAATGAAATATTTATTTGACTTTACTATTAAGCAAACAGAGTAGATTATATAAGTTATGCAATTATAGAAAGCATATACACACGGATTATTTCAAAGTCAAAAATTTTAATCAAATTCTTGTGTTTATGATGTCAACACGTAATTAACTATTTCCATATGTAAATCCCAGAACCGATAAAACAGCGGTGGGTAATTATAACCCCATTACAACAAGCAATTAATACTTTCATCGCTACAATTTCAATGATTTTATGTCAATAATAATTGAAGATACATCAAATGATAAAATATTGATAATAAATATCAATTTGTGATTAAGAAAATATTAACTACAGTAATTTGATTAGTGATGATACTAATAAAAGGAAATTATTATCAACCGCCAGTTACCTTAGAATTAACATTTGAGGTCAGACCGAAAGATAATATCGGAACGAAGAATTCGGTGATGCAACCATTTTTCTCATACATAATTTAAATATCAAAGTAATAAAGAGCTTTGATACAAAACAGAGAAGTTGACGTTGACGCCTACGTAAAATGAAATAATACATTTGAACTGTCTCAAAGGGAGGCTGCCGCGGAGCAGTTTTATGATTCATCGAGTCAGTTTTATGGACTTACTATTACGACAATGTGGCAATAAAAAGTATTCGTCGATACAAATTAAAATCTAAGTCACTTTAACCAGTAGGTAAATTTTTATGTGACATTTTACGCGTGTACTACACGTAGGGACTACATTTATGCTTGAATATGGTATCTACATTTTTTTCTATTGCTAACGGTGGCAGACGAGCCAGTGGCACCACCGCTCATGGACATCTGTAATGCCAGGGGCACAATTCAGTCACTGCTTACCTGGAGAGAAATACTCTTCTTAAGCCTCGTTTGAATTAAGCCATATCGTAGTGCTCAGGAAACACCGCAGCTGGGAGTTCGTTCCAGAGCTTACACGTACGTGGAAGGAATGAACGCTGAAACCGAACTGTGCTGGACGAGATCGGTTCCAGATAATATAGATGAACTCTACTGCGATTGCGGGTGGTGCGGTGGTAAAAAGGTGAAGAGGGCACCATTGCAAACAGTTTCTCAAAATACTCTCCGTTAAAGAGCCGATAGAGCACGCAAAGAGAACCAAAGTCTCTCCTTTGCTCCAGCGTCTTCATTGCGGACGTGATATTGGGATCACCGACGATTCGGAATGCACCCAGCTTAATGCTTGCCAATTTAGCTTTGCCCTCCAAATGACTCCCAAACTGCACTTTAGCAGAAATTTCCACAGCGAGAATCCCAATACCATCGGACATTCGAAGAGTTACTCCTTGGAACTGAGGCATTACGATAAATGGGTCCTTCTTCGCAGTTAACGCGCACACTTGGGGGTCTTCGTGGTCTTGTGTCTTCGTGGGGTTGAACTTGACTAAGTTTTTTGCACCCCATTCGGCGACTTGCCCTAGAGAGTCTTCGACTTCAGACACAAGTTGCAACCGCCTTTCATACAACGAACTCCGAGGGAAATTCTGGTGGTCGGTATACCGCAAATCACGCGTACTGTCAACCGCATAACAATGTATGTTCTCAATGGACAACATGTCATTGATATACAGAATGAACAGGGTTGGGGAGAGCACCGAACCTTGTTAAACGCCAGCATTTATGGGTATGTTTTCGGAGCAGCAGCCGTCGACGACGACTTAAATGCTCCTACCATCCAGGAAGCTAGCTATCCATTTGCAGAGTCCCTCGGGGATTCCATAATATGGTGGCTTCGTGAAAAGAGTCCAACGGCCAGAGCCTCACATTTGACCTCCAATGTTTCAGCCTAACGGTATGTCAGGTAAACTAAAAGATCACCAGCTAAACGGCCATGACGAAAGCCGTATTGTCGGTCGCTAATCAGTTAATGCTCTTCCAGGTACCGTAGAAGGCGGGAGTTGATGACCCGCTCCATAATCTTGGAGAGCAAAGACGTTATCGCTATTGGCCTGTAATTTGATGGGTCCGACCGTTCACCCTTTGTGGGAATTAGGTGGACGTGAGCAATCTTCCACGAAGATGTAACCCTGTTGTTCTGATAAGAAAGGCTGTAAAAGCGCGTTAGTACGGGGGTCAGCTCAGGGGCACACGTCTTTAGCACCACTGCTGGGATGCCATCCGCCCCACTCGACTTATGGATGTTCAGGAGCTTAAGCTCCCGCCTGACCGCACGTTTTGTAATGCGGATTTCAGGTAGAGAACTTTCAGACCGAGGGATGGTGGGTAGTGTGGCTCCCCCATCGTTCATTGTCGAGTTGGAGGCAAAGAGTTGGACCAAGAGATTGGCCTTCTCCTTTGCGCTGTGGGCCAGGCTGCTATCAGCTACACGCAGTGGTGAGAGACTGGACTGGCAGAAATTACGTTGCGCAGCTTTGGCCAGCGACCAAAAAGCTAGATTTATTCTTTAAATTGCCAATGTGTTGAACAAATAATAAATATTCTGCGACTCTATTACATGATTCTGTGATTAATGTTATAAAACCCAACTAGGAACTGAGAATCTTGATACTGTGACTTTAATTTAAATTTCATTTTTGAGGCTGATTATTTATTTTCTAATACGTATTTTGAAATTTTTCAATGCTAAGTGCAAACAATTCATCATAATATTATACAATTTAACATTTTCAAAACATCGCGAATTTGTAACCCTCTCTGTGAGCCATCGAAAAATTGGTAGTACAAGTAACGTTGAAGAAAAATAAATATAATAATGTACACCGCTGTTACTCACAGCTTGCACCAACATATGGCACGTATTCGCTGCATCACGTCGCGTCGCCTTGCTCCTACACCGGTCGTGCTAGACCTCGAATACCACCGATGACTCCACAAATTCTGCTCCATTTATGCTAAATTCTATATTATCATAAGCCATTTACATAGCCGGTCTACACGATGTAGACTTATTATCGGCTCTAATTATTGTTCTTTGTGTTTAAATTCGGAGAGATTTTTATTCAAATCGACTCACGTAGCGTCGGCGGATCGAACAAAAGGAGCATATTGAGTTATTAAGGAACATTGAATGAACAATCATTATAACCGCATACATCTCGATTCCCCTGTGTAATGATGATCGCTGAAGAATGTACACGAAAATTATTATTCTGTTTACTTTCGTAGGTACTTCGCAAAATCTTGAGCAAAGAATTTGAAGCTTCATTTCTTGAGAGAACTCTCGGATAACTGTTTTATTACTTTTCGATACACAAATGATTTTTAAAAATATTTACAATCTAAATTCTTTACTCGCTTAGATTACGTTATTGTTATCGCATTGCAGGATTTAATAACTCAAGCAACTTATTAGATGATTTAAATGTAAGATAAAAACTACTAGTCGACGCAGAAAATACATTAGAACGAACGCGGCATTCATATTCGATTGTGGCCGAGCACGTCACATAAAGCTGATTTATAGTTTGGACGCAATATAAGCTGAGCTGTGACAAAATTAGATCTTTCAGGTCTGCTGGTTTTAAAATATGTGACCTATCGCTTACCAAATTTCCTTTCGAAATCGGGGCAAGATTAATGCTCGCCGCACGCAGATACCTACATTTGTATTAAGTCATTAAAATATTTCCAATTATAACATTGCTTATAGAAAAAGTGACTACCTTTTTGCTCCTAGTATGTTTTAGGCATGTATGTAAAGTATAATTTTTGATTTACTTGGTGATATTGAGAAATTCATAATAATATATATTTTAGATGTCTATTTATATAATATCGTTGAACCAATTTATCTCAATATACAGCATTTTCCTTTACTGCAACATCCCTAAAGCTCTATTACATGACGTGCGCGTTAAAATTTCAGGTTAGTAAAACTTACTTTAACTTCAATAAGTCATATGCCGTTGATGGGCACAGTATCACGTTTGATGAAATGGAACTGACCCACTCCATACGCTGGCTTTAGAGTAGGGATTTATTTCGAATCTCTTCTTAAATTTATCATTGCGGTAAACTTTCTTAGTTCCTGAGTAAAGTAAGGTGTATTCTCAACCCGTCGTCACCACACAGACAACTGCCGACAAGCACGGTAAATCACTACCGTATTATTACAAAAGTTTTGATCACAATATATTGTTATTGTAAGGGCGGTGTCCTTACAACATGAAATACGCAGGGTAACACAGGGTCAGCTCTTATCACGCGCACTAAAACGCACATAACGATCGCCCAATTGCTTGACATGAAACTTAATTGGGAACCCCTTCAATAAATACAAGCAGTTAACCAAAATATCAACACAGCTAAATTATAGGTTATACAATCAAAAAATATTTTCATGTACATACTTACGTACTGATATCTATTTTAATAAAATTTTATTAAAATAATAAATTGCGGCTTAATATTTTTTTTATGATTATCGGGGGTGCTGCGGTCTCGGCACTGGCCTTCTAATTAGAAGGTCCTGGGTGCGATCATGCCATGTACCAATATGTTTTTTTCGTTTTTCGAACGTCATATGTACATATGTTCAATGCTCCTACGGTGAAGGATTTAACATCGTGAGGCAACCTACATACACCTGCGAAGCAAGTCAAAGGTGTATGTGAAGTCGACCAATCCGCACTGTGCCAGCGTGGTCGATAGAGGCCTTAACTTTAGCAAAAGAAAAGTGTTATTTTTACTATTTTCTACGCAATTTTTACCTAACCAACGCAACCTTAGGAATAATATGAAAAAAATAGCCAAATCGGTCCACCCGTTCTCGAGTTTTGCGCTTAGCAACACATGTAGCGATCCATTTTTATTTATATAGATATTTCTACTGGTAGATAGCTAGTGCAGTAAAGAGAATACACGCTGCATAAGCCATCCTATAACCTTGCTGACTTGCAAGGTGCTTCTTCAGGAGTTGGGATTGTTAGGAAGGAACACGGGCGGAGTTTCATTGAATGCTTTTGTTTACGTTTATCGGTTATACCTGGTGTAGCTAAACGCCGAAATAATATTTAAGGGGCGTATAGGTTAGATATTAAATGGACTCTAGGTGCTTATCTTAGATCTGGAAACCTAATACTTACCATACCAAGTTAACCTATTTGAAACTGAAAGCAAACACTTTCAATTGACAACCATACGAGAGTTCAGCTGACTATATAGAATTAACACAAATGAAATGTAAACACTGAATGAAGGAACAAAGTGCACTGATTTAGGGCTGTCGACACTTAGGATAAAAAATAATTTTGTAGATTGATTAGCCCCAATAATTTTCATATCCAATCTCCATATCTGATTGATGTATATTTTTTTATACAACAAACTTGGCAAACAAGTATACTGCTTACCCGATGGTAAGTGGTAAGAGTCACCTAAAATATATACATGTGGCTCTTGTGAGATTCGCAGCAAATGCAACTTGCACAAGAACCACGGTGTACGTTGCCAACTTGTGACATAAGACGTAAAGTCACGGTACCCAGTAATTTCATTTTACCCTTCGAACCAGAACACAGCATCGCAAGCATTGCTGCTTTGCGTCAGAAATAGGAAAGACGTAGGTACCCAAGCAGGCGACTCGGGTACAGAGTCTCCCTGCGATATATCTTTATAATTATTATTTCAGTACCCCATTACATTATTAATTGTTATATTTTTAATGAGTCTGATATAGCTAAATAATATAGACGAGCTTTATACGTGTAGTACTATGAGAGAGTCCTTTAAAATACGTGCCAGTCTCGAAAGTCTTTTTGAAAAGTCGTTACAAGAATGGAATAGGCAAATGTGTAACCAATTACAAGTGGCCAAAAACAAATAGGCACATTTGCAAGAGCCGCTCCCAAACTACCTACGTGCGGGGAATGCGGGAAAGTTTAATGAGTAGTTCCGATTGATTTTGCTATTTACTTTAACAAACGATGGCACGGGCAAACATGTGTTAACATTACCTACATAGTAATTCAAAACAGGTAAAGCGATGTTGTAATTATTGTTTACAGTTTATATTTTTTAATTTATATTTTATACTATACCTACTTTAATTATAAGCGAACGCACTTGTAAAATAAAACGTTCAAATTGACTTTTCCTAAACAGGTTGTGCGTATGTAAATTGAAAAGAAATCATTATTAAATCGGCATCAAGCGTTTTAGTTACGCGTTTAAATTTTATTTTATTTTTCAGAAGTCAGAATATACTTTTAAATCAACACACACTTTAAAACAATGCAACGAATAACTAATTCTATAGGTGTATTTTATATTTTTTAAGAAAGAATTTTGTTTGTATCATTAGTTTTTGTTGTAATGATTACATTTTACTTTGATTCAACGAATATATCAATCCCTTCAATGTCAATACAAAAAGCTTATTCATTTGTATAAGTACTTCTAGGATACAAGATCCGAGACTTGTGTACCGCTAGTAGTTTCTATCGAACAAGAATTTATGTTAATAGTATACATTCCTGTTGCGTCCCGACGCTATCTGAGAGATGGGATGGCGAACGTGCCTCTAATCTTTGGACACAGGAGCCCTGCTTCTGTACCAATACTAACATTATTAGTTTTCGATACACGTCCTGAACATTTTAGATCTCGTTACTTCTCAATGAAACTTAATTTACTTCCGAAATTTAATAATCGGTCTTTTCGTGACGTAATATTGTTAATACTACCTATATTGAACAGGCGTAAGTTTGCGAGTCAAAGTAATTGAAGTTGCCAAATCTACATATATAAAAGAAAGTTGTATTAGTTACTGGTGGTGCCCAAGGTAGACACCACCACGTCGGCGATTCACCGACTTCTGGGTTGCTGATTTTTATAACCTACTACCAGCTCATAGAAAACATTGGTGCTTACCCCTATTCCAATTGATCTCCGTATGTAGCCGGTGGACTTCCTGAGCTAACTCGAAGGAAGTCGCGGCTCCTGAAGGGCTGCTTTCTGACCGAATTGGATGGTACACTTGCCTATTAGGCCACCAATACCCGAACTCACCGATAAAAGACACGAAAACTTGGCGGAACCTCGCACCAACAATCACTTGGTGCGCCGCGCAATACTATTTGTTAGTTAACTTATATTACATTTTATTGCGGCCCGGACATAACCTCTAACAATGTCATTCCGTATCGACTCGACTGACATGTTACATGCGGCCGGCCGCCAAAAGGCTCTCACTGCACAGACTATAATGCAGTGTTGCCACTCGCTCTTCCTCGAGCGTAAACAGTTACACTATTTTTAGCTCAAGAACGGCTGAACCGATTTGGCTGAAAATTGGTAGGGAGGTAGCTTAGAACCAGGAGACGGACATAGAATAGCTTTTATCACCCCTTAAGGGGGAGAAAAGGGGGTGGAAGTTCGTATGGGGAATCAATAACCGCTGAACCGATGAAATTTGGTATGGAAACTATCTCCATTGTTGTTGTTGGGAAGGATAAAAGATAGTTTTTATCTCTAAAATCATTCCCTAAGGGTGTAAAAAGGGTGAAGGTGGGGGGAATTTGCAAAGAGAATCAATAAAAAAGGATTTCCACGTGGACGCAGTCGCGGGCAAAAGCTAGTACATAATATATTAAACCTTTTTCATACTTTATTTTAATTATAAATAATTGTTTTTAAAACATTGGTATAATTTTAAATACTTTACAGATTAAACTACGTACGTTGTGTAAAATTCGATTTTTAAAGTAAAAATAAATTCTGACATGATGATTTTAGCTTTAAACCTTGGAAAAGTCAATATTAAATGGATTTTATTAAGTGCTTAGACAAAGGGCTAAAAGACCCATGCAGCCAACGTTAACGTTATATTTTTGTGTTTTTCTTTTAGTATTTCTTGCCACCTGTTTTTGTTAGATACTTATGCTATTATTGCTTGCCTAGCTCCTTTTTTTATTTGTTACTCAATATATTTTAAGACTCGCTTTTTATTTAATATTGTGTTGTTTCTGCTTCGAGATAATCCGGTATGTGTATTTGTAGTAAATTTGCATGTAGTAGTGCTACGTTGATTAATTTTCTTATACAGGGTGTCTCAGAAACAATGGATAAACCTTTAACTGTTGATAGGTTTCGTCGAGACCTCTCTAATCTCAAATTTTGACTTTAGTAAAAATATCTCGGTTTTCAAGATATTTGATAGTTTATCATTTTTTTAAAAAATGCCACTTTTGGTTGGTTTTTAATGTGCAATTTTTACAAATACGGACTTTTTCTGATTCAGTTTTTTTTAGCTTCTAACGGAATAGTTCAGCTATCAATAACAGTGGTTAAAATTGAGCTAGCTAATCACGAAGTGCTTGGAAAAAACAATGTTCCAAAAAAAATTAAACAAGAAATAATTTTTCTTCGTGTTTGGTCAGCTACCATGTAAAAAAAAATGTACGACGCTCATCGTGCCCATTATCTTAAAAAAATGCTTAGTTATTCTAGTTTCAAAAAAGGTATGATAACCTATGCTTAATGTATCTCTTAAATTTTATTACTGCTTGAATAGCAAATGGTATGAAATTTTAAAAAGATTTTTTTCGGAATAGTTATTAATTCTTAGTTTGAATAAAGAATTTGAAATAAAACAACATGAAATTTTAATTTTTTATTAAATTTACAATAAATGTTTGAATTGGCGTCCTTGCGCTCTGATACACGCCCTACATCTTTTTATAAAAGAAAGTTTGATGCGGCGCGCGTAACCAGACGTTTTTATGTGTGCAGCTGCATTTTGTATACGAGTACGCAACTCTGTTATTGAGGATACTGGCCTCGCGTAGACAAGGTTTTTCAGACATCCCCAATAAAAAAAATCCAAGGGATTTAGATCCGGCGATCTGGGCGGCCATACAATAGGGCCGAGCCGGCCTATCCACCTTTGTGGGAAGTGTTGATTTAAATAATTTCTTACTACTATTGCGTAGTGAGCTGGGCACCCATCATTTTGAAGCCACATTCTCCGCCTCACTTCTAAATTGACATCTTCTAGCATGCCGGGTAAATCATTTTGTAAAAAATTAAGGTAAATTTCACTATTCAGTGTAGCTGGAAGTTCATATGGCCCGATCACCTGTCCGTCAATAATCCCAGTCCACAAGTTAACTTTAAATTGAACTTGGGACCGATCTTCCCTCATCAAATGTGGGTTTTCAACTTGCCAGCTATGTAGATTGTGGATGTTGAAATATCGATTTCTCCGGCATGAGGATTCATCCGTCCATAAAATTTTATTGAAAAATTGCGGGTCTTCCCTTATTTTATTTAACATGATTCTGCAGAATGCAATCCTGCGCGGATAGTCAGCAGGCTGTAGAGTTTGGACCCTTTGAATATGGAAAGGGTGCAAAAGGTATTTTTTCAATATGCGAAGCACTTTGCTTCTATTAATGCCGGTTCGACGTGCAATTCCACGCACAGAACATGTTGAATCTTCTTCTATTTCGTCGAGGACTACTACTTCTTCATCGTCGTTTCTTTCTGGTCTTCCTGGCCCTGCACCACCAATGCCTCTTCCTGGAAGCCTCCCTTCGCAGTACGAATTATGTACCCGAGCAAAAACTCGATAGTCCGGGTGACGTTCGTTGGGGTACCTAATACAAAAAATGACGTTATTAAATTTACTAATTCATTTAATTTTAAAATTTAATTAAACACGGCGTGTGACTATTTTTAGAAGGATAACATAATGTAAGACCCATCCTGATACGTTTAACTAAAGTTGCAATAAATGTGTGTGATTTAAAAAAAAATAAGATTGATTGAATTAAAGAGAAAATAAATAATCTTACCTCTCTGCGTACAGACGAGCAGCAGCGTTAGCATTTCCTCGACATTCGCCATAAACGAAATGCATGTTTGCATATTCGCGCGACGTGTACTGATGTCTAGGCATGTTCAGTGTTATGTATTGGTTGTCAGTTAGGTTTCACAGCACAAACAATATCCAAATCGTAAAGCTAGCCAAGTCCATATGATCACCAGTTGTCAATAGGTTTCACAGCACAAACAATATCCGAATCGCAAAGCTAGTCAAGTCCAAAATCACAGCAAAATGTCGTTTAAAATCATCGAAGCTCTATCGAATCTCTCGAATACAGAAAACACGCGTGGGTCACAACCGGAGTTCAGAAGGACACTAACAATCGTAACAAAGAACCCAATGATCAGACGCAGGTAAAAAAAGTCCTTCCAGGAAATTCCATAGCAGGTAAGGTTGCAAATGCTTATGACTCATGTGCTGTTAATGATAAGGCTCCTTTTTGATTGCGCATAGTGGATGAGACATGTGGCAGGCAGGGGCCACAAAAAAAACACGTTTCTCAACTCTGTGACTCGCAAACGAATGTTTACAAATAAGCTTTAAGTGCTTATTAGTGGAAAAAAAACCTTTTTTTTTCAAATTTTCATTTTATTTGCTATTCAACCAGTCAGAAAGTCAAGAAAGCATAAACTTAATACTGGAAAACTAAATTAACCGAATAAAATTAATCCGAAAAATAATTAATCCGACAAACAATCTTTTTAAAATTTTCATACCATTTGCTATTCAAGCAGTAATAAAAGTTCAGAGATACATTAAGCATAAGTTTATCATACCTTTTTTGAAACTAGAATAACTAAGCATTTTTTTTAGATAATGGGCAGGATGAGCGTCATACATTTTTTTTACATGGTAGCTGACCAAACACGAAGAAAAATAATTTCTTGTTAAATTTTTTTTGGAACATTGTTTTTTCCAAGCACTTCGTGATTAGCTAGCTCAATTTTAACCACTGTTATTGATAGCTGAACTATTCCGTTAGAAGTTAAAAAAAACTGAATCAGAAAAAGTCCGTATTTGTAAAAATGGCACATTAAAAACCAACCAAAAGTGGCATTTTTAAAAAAAATCATAAACTATCAAATATCTTGAAAACCGAGATATTTTTACTAAAGTCAAAATTTGAGATTAGAGAGGTCTCGACGAAACCTATCAACAGTTAAAGGTTTATCCATTGTTTCTGAGACACCCTGTATATATATTTTTGCTTATTATTTTGTTTAGTTTGTTTGTTAGCTTAGTTAGTTAGCTTTAGTGTTTTTTTATTATTATTTGAGGGTTATAGTGTTGTGATAGTTTATTTTCATTTACTATGGATATATCTTTAAATGACAGCGATCTCTTCCTATCCTGCTCATCCTCTTCCTCCTCAGACTCTAGCTTTCGTAGCCTCGACATACCTCTACATGAACAGTTGCAGGATTCTTTCGCCGATGTGGCAAAAAACTTTAATGTTATCCATCTCAATGCTCAGAGCATTCCTTCTCACTATTCAGACATGCTTGCTTCTTTCGATAATAAGAATATACATGCTATTCTTATATCAGAAACATTTCTCAACCCTCGTCTACCCTCTATTTCTTACTCTCTTCCGGGCTTTAAATTAATTCGCAACGATCGTGTGAGTTCTTCACATGGAGGGGTGGCAATTTATCTTCGAGCTAATATTTCATATTCTATAATTAGTCATTCGCCTCAGCCACCTCCTTCCAATACTGCCGAACATCTATTCTTAGATATCTCTCTCTCTCACACGCGGATCCTGTTGGGCGTTTTTTATAGTCCATCCCTGAGGGTAGACTACTTCGCTTCTTTTGAGAATCTTCTCGAAACTCTTACTCCTTCTTATACGCACACCATCGTTATGGGTGACTTTAACACTTGCTTAGTTAAAAATGATTCCCGTTCGCAAAAGCTGCTTTCTTTAGTAAAGTCTTATAATCTCCATATTCTTCCTCTTCAAGAAACACATCATTTTCCCAATTGCTCACCTTCACTTTTAGATCTCATGATAGTTTCTTCTCCTGATATGGTATGTAAACATGGTCAATTCTCTGCCGACGCTTTTTCCTATCATGACTTAATTTTTCTGTCATATCGAGTTCGTCCCCCTAAAGTTAAGCCACGTGTTTTACTTCGCCGAAGTTATGGTAGGATGAATCTGGAAAAGCTACAGGAAGATGCTGCTGGCACGGATTGGTCGGACATATACAGTTCTGAGTCAGTAGATAAGCAGGTGCAACTATTTAACACACGGTTGACGGAGCTATATAATATTCATGCCCCTTTAAGGCCTGTAAAAATTAAACATCTGCCTGCACCTTGGCTGACTGATGATATTCGGAAACTGATGTGTAAGAGGAATAAAGCTAAAGCCAGGTTCAAACTTCAACCTACCGCCGAAAATCAGGTGGCGTATAATTCTGCAAGAAATCGGTGCAACACAGTGATTAGAGACGCTCAAAGACGCCACATCCATAAATCTGTAGAAAATGAAGATCCAGCTAAAGTTTGGAAGTTTCTTAAATCTCTTGGTATCGGCAAGTCTCAAATACATAATAACGACTTCAAGTTCGACATTAATTCTCTTAATTCACATTTCACTTCTACGTCGCCTTTCAATGGTGTTCGTAAAGCCGAGACCCTAAAAAATCTTTCTATGCTGCCAATGCCTGATTATCCCCCATTCTTTTTAGAGCAACTATCGGATAGTGATGTCAAGAGAACTATTCTTTCTATAACCTCTGGTGCTGTCGGCACTGATTGTATTGGTCGTGATATGATCCTTCCCATATTAGATATCCTTGTTCCAGTTATTACTCACATCCTTAATTCCTCTTTAGCTACTGGCATATTTCCCTCCGCATGGAAGGATGCCTATGTTATACCTCTTCCCAAAAAATCCAATCCCAGTTCCTTCTCTGATTTTCGTCCTATATCAATTCTCCCATTCCTTTCCAAAGTCCTTGAAAAACTAGTTCTTCGACAGCTCCTCAAGTTCCTCAATGTCAATAATCTTTTAAACCCATTACAGTCCGGCTTTCGTATGGGTCATAGTACGGCCACTGCCTTAACTAAAATCACGCATGATATTCGCCAGGGTATGGAAAACCGACACCTCACATTACTGACACTACTGGACTTTAGTAATGCCTTTAACTCAGTGGATTACGATGTTCTTGTTAGTGTTCTACGTTCTCTTGGCATATCTCCTACCGTGGTTGACTGGTTTCGTAGTTACCTGCTAGGGCGCCGGCAACGCATACGCATTGAGGACTCCATGTCAACGTGGTGTGGTATCTCTGCAGGTGTCCCTCAGGGTGGCGTTTTATCTCCGCTTCTTTTTTCAGTATTTATTAACTCTATTACTCAGTCGCTTTCATGTCTCTATCACTTGTATGCTGATGACTTGCAGATCTACGCGCAGGCAGCCTTAACTAACCTCTCTGAAGCTGTTGCTGTAACTAACTCTGACCTTAATTTGATCGATGATTGGAGTAAATCGTATGGTCTTGTCATTAATCCTAGCAAATCTCAGACAATAATTATAGGCAGTCCATACTTTGTTTCAAGGATCGATTACAGTTTGTTGCCTCCGCTGGTATTCGGCGGTACGGTTATTACTTTTAGCAGTAGTGTTAAAAATTTAGGGTTAGTTTTAGATCAGTGCCTGTCATGGAAACCGCAGGTTGAGGCTGTTCGCAAAAAAATTTTTGCCGTGTATGGGTCACTCAACAGATTCCGCAACTTTCTCCCAATAGGCACTAAAACAGTTTTAGCACAATCACTTTTACTGTCTTTGCTGGACTATGCTGATGTTGCTTGGGCGGATCTGTCTGAAGAGCTCCTAGATAAGTTGGAACGCCTACAGAATGTAGCCATCAGATTAATTTTTAATCTACGAAAGTTTGACCATGTTTCTTCCTATCGCTCTCAACTCAAATGGCTCCCAATTCGACAGCGTAGAGACATGCATGTTCTGTGCCTTCTTTACAATGTTTTGTTTCATCCAACGTCTCCACCATATCTTAAGCCTCATTTTTCGTTTCGGCCCACTTCTTCAAATCGCATGTTGCGATCTCATTTCAACTTAATTCTTGATATCCCGCCCCACTCGACACATGTCTTGTCATGCTCATTCCCATCCTACGCTGTCCGCTTATGGAACTCTCTCCCAGAGAGTATTCGAAGTGCGCGTACGCTGGAGTCTTTTAAAAACCATGTTCGTGATCACTTCCTATCCTTGAATCCTTAGTTGCTTTCGTGACACTGATTTCCTTTCCCTATCACACATTTATTTCCGATTCCAGTTTCTGCACCCCCGGTTGAATCTCCTGTGTTTATATTTTCCACTTCCGAGGTTGCCTGGAAGAGATTGCTTTTTAGCAATAAGGCCGCCTATTGTAACATTTCTGTTTTTATTTCTTTTGTTCTTTTTCTGTTGTACTTTGTCTTTGTGTGCAATAAAGAGTATTATTATTATTATTATTTTACTTTAATATTATAATCTAAAATGTTAATGTGACGCAAGTGTACTCGAAATCGGCTTTTACTATGAATATTAATGTAGTTACGCCGAAACGCGTCAAATAGCGGCGCCCGCCCCTCTGAATTTTGCTCGCCGAAATATTGTTATCAATCCATATTTTGACCTATATACCACATAGTGAAAAATATAAAAGTTTTATCCTGTTAAGTCCGCAGTTATAACACCTGTAAAATGATCTTATAGAACTGTGTATTATATAAAAGATCTTGTAGATTGCTAGATACTTCAATTTTACTTTTCGTTCGATTTCAAATATTTTTTTGTGGTGTTGTAAGAGAGCGAAATAAAAGTGGACCGAGAGAAAGGATTTAATAATAATAGAATATAATATAAAAAAACAAATGGAAAATACAAGGAAATAAAAGGAAACGAGTTATTATAATTAAAAGAAATAACAAAATACACGGCGAAAACAATACAGGGCGAAGAGCGACGAAAAAAATTTGACAGTAAAAACAAAAGTACAAAAAGTAAGTATTTAAAACTTTCTTGCCCGAGGCAAGCCAGCGAGTCAGTAACAGGTGTGAATCTATGTGTTATGTGAGTATAGTGATCTTTATAGTCATTATCTTAATCCTGCGCAAGCTTAACAGATTTAAAGTATTTTTTTTTATCTCACTAATTAGATAAATTTATATACCCATACGAGATAAAATTAATATTACTATCTTTCCGCTCGCGGCTTCGCCCGCGTTATTGTTGTTTTCTCGTAGGAATTTAATAATTTCCTGTAGGAAAAATAATTTTGTAGCTTATTATATAGCTCGGATAATAAATTTTATTGAAATTGGAGCAGATTTTAAATATTTCCCATAGAAACTTTCAACCCCCATTTTCCACCCTAAGGGGTGAATTCTAATAAACCATGAAACACGTGTTCAATGAAATGTTTTTAAGAGCATATTAACACTAGAGTACACGCGCCCTTTTTTTACATGAGTACACGCGTGGCCTACTATGGTACACCATTTTATAATTGCTATTAATTTGTTTTTTGGTTACGTATGGATAAAATTCCTACAGAAATGAAAAATGTATTCAATCAGTCCCTTATTTTTCATAGCATTCAAGGCATACTACAGCTTGATGATCAGGGCAAACCCATTGGTTGCATGTCTTGCACCATTTTTTTGTGGATCGATTTCTGGCTCTTGAGCAAAGTGCGCATCGACCGACCCGTCCCATCTTGGGGGTAATATATACTGTGTGACTTGAGATCTACCCATTAGCATTTCTATTCTACATCTCAACTGTCGGGGAAGAGTGTCCATGGTTGCTCCAACAAAAAAATAGCAAATCGAAACAAATAGTACTTACCTAAATTTGTTACGCGCGGACTACTATGGTAGGCCAACGTATTTGGTGGGAAATCGCAAGAACATGCTTACGCGCTGACCTTGCGGGCTTCACTGGCTCACTGAAAAATTTAATGGCCGAGGCTATCCTAAAATTTCAACGCACCAGCGTGGATAATTCAAAAGTTATCACTTAGAATGTCACCCTGCCCCCCTAGCACGTCCACCAAAACACGATATGGTAAAGCAGTTTATCGCGTTGAACTGTCAAAATACAATAGGTTTTCGTTGTATTTTGACAGTTCACCGTGATAGATTGCTTTATCATATCGTGTTTTGATGGACGTGCTAGGGGGGCTGGTCTACTATAAGAGGCCACGCGTGTACTCTAGTGTTAAAATCGTTGCTAATTTAAAGATTTTTCCAAACAAACTTGCAACCCCTATTTCACCCCTACAGGGTTAATTTTTTTTAAAATATCTTAGTGTGCGTCCGCATTTTGACTTAAAACAACTGTCCAAATTTCAGGTTTCTTCCATTAGTGGTTACGGCTGTGTGTGCGTCTATAGATATGATATACGTCGATGGCGTAGTGCGTAAGGCCGTCGCCTTCCAATCGGGAGGTAGCGGTTCGAACCCCGTCACGTACCAATGTGTCTTCAAATGTTGAATCCATATGAGCTGTTGATGATGAATTAATGATATATACTTACATGTCCTTGTATTCAAATATGCCGTTTTTGGCACTTGATAACGCGCCATTAGATATATACATACGGTTTACCTCAGCGGATACACATTTAACGCATGTGTAGATGTAATTTAGGGTCTGAGGTTTTAATTTAATATTTAATACTTTTTATTCCCCTATCGTCCTATAAGCTTCTTTTGAGGCAATCGCTGCAAAAAAGGCAACGCGCAGATGAGAGCTGAAGCTAAAATAATACCTTAACAACATACCGACAGACAACTCAGTTCGATAATTCACATTACCTGCCTCTAACATAACATAAAACATTTCATATTGGCCGTAAATGTAGACTGACGTTTCGTTTTATCTGCTGTGAATACGGTGCCAAATTTCAAAATCTGCCAGTGAAATAATGTTGACTCTCGGCAGGCTGACGGCTGCGGGTTCCGGCTTCCGGTACATATCCGGAACACGTTACATCGGGTGGAGCAGAGTACCTATCACTTGTTAATGAATAATAGTAACATACATTTACGATTCAAATTAAGTGAGCAAGCGTTCCGAATTCGCTTTTGTATTTTGGATTAATTAAACAACAGATTTAATTAATCCAAATGCTAAACCAACTTTGTCTTGTCTTTTAGTAAATAATAAGAAATGATATACTGATTTCTTTAACTTGTCAGCAATTGTTCTTCAAAAATATTTCAGTGAATATATTAACCGAAGCAAATATTTATATTGTGCATGACTTCTGACTTGAGATTAAACGTGAATCTATCAAAAAGGTGTAATACATCAGTTATAAGCAACGTAATAATATAGTTTAACCATGTAACATATAATCACAAATTACAATAATAGCCCCGTACACAGCAATATTGTAAGTGGTAACGATTAACTTTTTTTCAAATTCTCCTTTGCGGTCAAATCAGCCAATTAATTACAATGAACTCGTTTGAGAGGCGGTGGCAGCCCGGATTTAACGTCACTGTTGCACCATTAACATAATGAACAGGCATCAAGGTGTCAGTCAGTCATCACATTGAGCAGCCTTCCGCGCGCTTTGAAAATTTGACATATGTGCCTGCCCAAATAAATAATCACAACTTTACCGGACACAACTAAATCAGAGATTCATTCTTTAACGTAATTATACTATTATTTCGTCGACTCGCGTCAGTAAGTGCACTGGAGCCCCTTTCACACGAAAATAGCCTACTCACAGAGGTAGAGGACGTGTTTTTTCCCAGATAGAACTGGGACGGAATGGCACGGCCTATTTGGAATTATCGATTTACAACAAAATGTAGGTAAGTACACCAAAGTACACGTGACGGATGCAGAAACGGGACGGGTACCTACATATTATGGCACAATATCGTCGAGGGGCAATATTGGCACAATGAATTGGAAACAATGGGCATCAATCTAAAGCACGTACCGTCCCCACCATGGTGTGTACTTTACTGTAAATTTTCTGTAAAACGATGATCGCAATGTTCTTAGTCCTGTTCCGTCACGTGAAATCAAATTCACGTCCCATATCCACGGGCTTAAGGTTCACAATTTTTGGGCTATGTCATTGACATATATGTAACCTATATGTCAATGGGCTATGTCAGTGATTTTAGTTTTATTATCACCTTATCATTTCTGATTTGATAGAATAGACACCATGTACTCGCCGTTTATGTTGATGCCAAGTTCTCTTCAGTCCAAAAGCTTTAACAAGTCTTCCAAAGTAGCTATGAACAGTTTCGGTGATAAAGCGTCGCCCTGTCTCACGCCCCGCTGAAGTCGTATAGGTTTTGAGTTTTGGTCTTGAAGGTGAACTCACATGATGGCATTTTCGCATGATAACTGCAAGACCTGGATATACCGATAGTCTTTTTGGCACCTCTGGAGTTATTGAAGCACGGCCCGGGTCCCGTCAGAATCGAACCCTGTCTAGTCCACAAACGCCAGGCATAGTGGCAGCTTACACCTTTCGGTCTTTATTGTTACTAGATTGTATGAAACTATGAACAGGTGTAATGAAATAACTCTATACTGAGTATTAAATTATCAGTAGTGATACTAGTTGAATATAACTGCTAATCAAAATACTGTAAACTATAGTTTTGGTGAATTTCTATTAGAGGATTTCTGAATATTCAATATTTCTAATTCCCAACAAATATTTCGTAGAAAGGCAAAACCTCAAAACTCTTGCTACCTAATTCAAAGTTATTTTAATCTCGCCGTTTATTATTTGAAAAACTTTCTTCAAATAGTTTTACTTTTGATCTATTTATATATCTACTTATTCCTCTTATAAGTTCTTATAATCATACCTATCTTAAAATACAAAACAAAACAAGTCTTGAAAATAATGAAGGAACCACTTTCTCCAATAATAGTCCGGCCCAAATGGCAACACTACGCCCTTCTATATTGAGAAATAGAGTATAGGTACCTAAAACATTATTTTCGTGACTTTCTTGACACAATGTATCTTACATGAACATGTATCTCATCTTTAAATACCAAAATAAAAATACAAGTACGGTCAAAATTAATGACTTTCATGTAGGTACATTAAAAATGCTGTTCGTGTAATTTTATTGAAATCTTGCTTCCATAAAACTCTTAAGTTTAAAACACTCTACGATATAATTTACTAGGAGGTACATCAACGCGGTCCAGTCAATAAAACACGATCCGATGTATTCATAACCTACGTTTATAACATCATCGAACAGACTACATCAACTAGCCTACAGATGGCGCCACCACGCAACAAGGAACAACCTCGTAAAGATCTTATTTCGCATTTAACCGATCGTAAATTATGATTTAAGCACTTTGTCGGCAATAAATAATCGAGTACATCATTGAAATACTTTGAGCGTGTTGTTGAATAATAACACAGGACAATGATTTAAAACTGATTTCTTAATCAGCATCTACCTACTAGCACCGGTAAAGACTTACAATAGGGCAAACATTCAGGATTACATCATTGGTTCGCTTTTAGTGATCAAAAACGTTTTAGGTCAGATCATCATTCGCCCACAGTGAGATGTTTCACTTATGGCACAGCATTTGAGTGACTTTAATATCAGGAAAGAATTGTTTTATTACGAAAAAACGGAGGAGGTACTCAATTCGACGCGTACATTTTTTTAAAATGTATGATCACGCATAACTTTTTACAGAAAACTCCGATTTTGATGATTCTTCTTTTATTGGAAAGGGTATACCCCGAGGGTGGTCCCATATAAATTTGAAAAAACAATTTCAACCCTAAAGGTACAAAAAGGGGGGATGATTGATGATTCACTCACTGATTGTAAAATTAATAGATGAAAGCCACAAAAAAATATAAAATAAAAACTTTTTAACAAAAAATGGAACCGCCGAAAAAACTAAAAAGCAAAAACACTGAAAAGTTAAAAATAATATAAGAATCGGTACAGACAACATCACACTTCTATATTGAAGTCGGTGACAAATTTTAACACTTTCTAGGAGATCATCGTTTGGCACCGACTTCAATATTGAAGTGTGATGTTGTCTGTACCGATTCTTATATTATTTTTAACTTTCAGTGTTTTTGCTTTTTAGTTTTTTCGGCGGTTCCATTGTTTTTTATTAAGTTTTACGATTTTATTAAAAGATACTGATGATGTCCAGGACCTAGATTGATGAGGAGAGTGGTGAAATGATTGATGATTGTGAAATGAGTACATCATCACTATGTTTTGTTTAGAGATTTTATTTCATTACATAATATTTTTTAATGGTTATTCTACTAGTCAAGCCCTTTAATTACTTATGATACCCATATTGTACATAAAAAATTTAATCCGCCATTTCGTGGTGACGGCCATCTTAAATGTACAATGATACTGAACTTACATAATTGTATTGTTATCATAATTAAAGGCATGTAATGTACCAAATTTCAAATAAATCAGTCAACAGGGGGGGAATTTCAGTTACTAAATTTGACCCTAAAACATCAACAACAAACAGGGCAAGCTAAACGAAACAGTTTAAAATGAACCCACTGTGGACAAAACTATTGTATTGAATTCTATGTATGTTCATAAGAGATAATGGAAAATTCGCAAATTAGGCAAACACATAAAAAGCTCAACCATCATTAAAAACTGATTAGAGGAGCAAAGAGAATTACTATTTCTAATTTTTTTCAGCATTCATGTCCTATCATACGACTATTTCGTGTTATCCATTCACTAAGGTAGTCTCGACCACAGGGTCTAATAAAAAGAACAATAAATTAAACAACATAAATTTTCATAAAGTGAGTGTAATAAAATGAGGCCTATACTCCAACCTAATATTTGCAAAATAAAATCTACGTCGTGAAATATTGCCAGGTAGAGCTTTAATTCTATTAGGTACGCACTTAATTGAGCTGACAAACTTAGAATAATTATTTTCTCGTCCGCGCTGAAGAATTATGTTATAAACAAGCATGAACTAATTTAACAAGCAATATTTCTTTGACGATTGAAATATTCAATAGAATGTAGATAAAATCAACCGAGTCTGAATATTGCTTATAATCACTATACGGGACGAATTGACGTCTTGAAAACGTGTTGGAGGCGATGTAGTTAAAATGCAAAATTTACGATCTTACCGCGAGGCGAATGTTTCATACGAGATATTCACGATCGATACGAATAAGTGTCGCTGCGGGACGAAGAAAACTGTGGTGCTATTAAAAATAAAGCTATTTATTAAATATTTTGCATTCCTTCAAAAAAAAAGAATCTGGAATTTGACGACACGGTTAGCGCAGAGGTCGCGTAATCGCCTACTGCGCAACGGGTCGCGGGTTCGATTCCCGCTCGGAACAGATATTTTGTATGGCCTACAGAAATTTGTTCCGGTCTGGGCGTATGTGCATGTGATATTCTATGTTTGTAACTGCACCCACGACACAGGACAAAATCCTATTGTGGGGCGACGTTTTTTTTTTTAAAAAAAAAGAAAAAAAAAATCTTCAAAGGTAAAAACAACAGGCACTTTTGAGAAACTTTTATGTGTCCCTTATACCACATCATCTCTTAAGAGGAAATGATACGAGCCGTTTATCTATACAAACGTAGTCTCCGGCTTCCTTTTGGATAATGGCAGTAGTTACTCTATTTTGATCAAAAAAATCTTTAGTCACAATGAGCATATTCATATGTTTTCCTTTTTTAATTATTAAAGGAGATTAAAACCTCCATAACCCTTAAAAATTTGCCAGATTTTCTGATGTTATCAAACATCCAGCAAACAAATTTAACGAAATTATAATTATGAAAAAATCAAAAAAGCAAAACACAGAAACACATACAAAGGTTTTCTTTAAATTTTAATTTAAAAAGTAATTCAATCGGCCTTGTTTGAGAGAAGAAAAAGGAAATTAGGAAGCGTATATTTTGTATACATTTTCAAAAAAGGACTTCTAAAAGGAGGAGGTTCTCAATTCTTCAAAAACTTTTATTATAATCAGGTCAAGATCTGATGATGGAACCTTGGACAAATCAAGGGAACTCTTTATATTTTATAGACACATCCAACGTGTTTCATGTTTTTTTCCGAAGCTATTAAGGTATTTGTATTTGGTAGTCATGAGCCGAGCTGATGATGGAAGGATCCTTGACTTTTAGGAATTAGAGGTTAGTTTTTAACCTACTCCGAAAAAGGAGGAGGTGCTATGTTCGACTGTATCTATTTTACTTTCACTTGTCTCGGTGTCTGTAATGAAATCTTGCACGTTAAATTTGACCCACTTCCCGGTTTCCCCTTTCCATATTATGTACTAGCTGTGCCCGAGACTTCCTCCGCGTGGGATAGTAACTTTTGGCAGCATTTTGATTTTTGTAGGCACTTTTTTTAAAGATCTTGATAAAAAGCCTAGCCTATATTATACCGTATATAATTAGCTATCTATTAGTGAAAGTCCCGTCAAAATCGGTTCAGCCGTTCCGGAGATTAGCGGTAAGAAACAGACAGACAAAAAAAATCTAAATTGTGTTTTTGTTATTGCTACCCGATATACATTCAGATTTGTTATTTTGACATTACAAACATACACTTCAATTTTATTTATTTGTATAGATATCGCGTAACAATGCAATAATATGATGACATGATATAATGCTGGGGCTGGAAGGTGGCCTTAGGAACTCCGCAATAAAACGACACAACGCCATCGAGTTTGGGCTCGTTTGATTCGTATTGACAAGTACTAAAAGCTTGTATTTCAAAAAGTTTTTTTTCAGTTTATCGTGTTCATCGATTACTCCGCCATTTGTGGGCCGATTTTCAAAATTATTTATGTAATCGACCACTTCGGGAGTGTACTCTACACTCCCGAGGTGGTCTCATTGTCACCATATCATGATGATGGAATCCCAGGCAAATCGAGGGAAACCCTTAAATTTCAACGTGTTTCATGTTTTTTCTTAAGACATTCAGTTTTTTTACAAAAATATAAAACTGTGATGTTGTATTCTTATATTAAGTATTTATGACTTTTTGGTGTTTTTGAAGTTGGTTTTATTTTTGAATTTTTTGGAAAATTTGGAACAAACTTTCAGAATAAAAATAAAATGTTGTGTGTATTTTTATATACGAGTATTTATTATCTTATTTTTGACTTTTAAGTGTTTTTGAAGTACGTTTTAATTATTTGTATTATATCTTTTTATAGGTATCTTCGGTCCGAGTTGCAGTTGGCTCTATCGCGCTCAGTTTGTTTGTTCGAAGACACATCAGCACGACAACAATAAATTTTACAAATACATACTCATTTTTGGATTCTCTCAATCTTACAGCCGGTTACACCAAGTTTAACGTTTTACGATTTCGTAATGAGTAACAATTTAATAAATAATAAAAATAGATCGTATCACTATTAAACGTATGATTCGCGCCGTACATTTAACCTTTTTAAACGTAAAGGATAAAATAAAACTAAAATTGAAACTAAAGGTGAGACATTATGGTGCAATTCTTATATTGACTTCTACTGTTACTTTTTACGAACTCGTACTTAAGACGTAAAACTTGTTGCAACCAGCCGTTAGTGTTTCCTCTTTAATATCAGGCGAGATTGTGGTTTAGAAACTTTGTCGTTCATAGATGTAAGAACAATTTTTTATATTTGTGAATTTGTTACTTTATTTAAACAAAAAAACTTGTGTCGGGTAGTCTTAACCACGAATCCACGGAGGCGGTCAGGTCACTGTTGTGTGAACAAAATTAATAAATAATCGGATATTAATCAACTCAAACAATCATGTAAAATGGAAATCTATCAATTCTAGACACCATAGGCTATATGTAAATTCATCATCATCATCATCACAGCTCATATACGTCCCCATCGAGGGGCACGAACCTACTCTAACTAGTTAGGGCGATTAGGCCTTAGTTAAACCATGCTGGCCCAGTGCGGATTGGTTGACTTCACATACACCTTTGAATTACTTCGCAGGTGTATGCAGGTTTCCTCACGATGTTTTCCTTTACCGTAGGAGCATCAGATAAATGTACATATGAAATTCGTAAAATGAAAAATACATTGGTATATGGCAGGATCGATCGCGGGCCTCCCGATTCTACTCGGAGCACAGTCCAGTGCCCAGGCTACAGCGCCACCGACGATGTGAATTGCATTTAATAAAAAATAACTACTAATAACTAAATTCTATCAAATTTAAATGTAGGTAAGTGAAATGGGTCAGAAGAAGGAAGTATCATCATTTCTAAAATGCCACGTGCATGCTTAAGAATCGAACAGGCCCCTTACATTAAGCTCAGTGCCATTTAACAATGCTCAAGTAGCTCTAAACTATTTTGACGCAGGCCCTATATCCTTGATTTATCGCCGAACAAGTATCAGAGTGGTATTAGGCCAATATAAACGGTTTCCAAAGTTGATAGGGCATGGCCCGATAATGCGTCCGACTCTGTTGGGGAGATGTTGTACATAAATCATTGCTAAGTGAGATCGGACCCGATGTGTGAGCCAGTAAATCAAGCGACTAAATGAAGCCCAGCGTCGACCAACGTTGATGGTGGCCATCTTGAAGCGAATTAATATAAATTAACCGGATTTAAAGTGTTAATCACACTTTATCAATCAATTTCTATCGCTTTAGGGATTACGACGTTTCTTTGACATGTTTTAAGGTCAGTTGAACTTGAAACGTAAACAATTATATACTGTTATTAATTCGAAACAGTTTAAAGTCACGAATTGTTGAACGAAGCGCTTTGTAACATAATAATAACTTAAACACGTGGTAAATGTTTCTTGTTCCGTACGTGAAATATGATCAACATATTATTACAATAATGTAGATAGTACAATTACAATACTCACAATGCTCTCGAGACTAAAATTTTCTAAGTAATATTTTTAGCATATACAGGGTGTCCCAAAAACAATGGATAAACCTGTAACTATAGATGGACTTCATCATGGCCTCCCTTACCACAAATTTCGACCTTAGTGAAAATATCACGGTTTCAGAGATATTTATTGTTTTTGTTTTTTTCGAAAATTTCCAAGTGCAATTAGTTTTGATACTGCCATTTCTACAAATGGAGAGCTTTTTCGATTTAGTTTTTTTTTATTTTACAAGCGATAGTTTAGCTATCAAAAACCAAGACTTAAATTTAACAAACTAGCGTAGAGTGTTTAAAATAAATTAAAACACAAAGAAAATTAAGAATGAAATTAATTTTCTTTCATGTTTGATCACCTACAGTGTGAAAAAAATGTAGGACGCTCATCGTGCCCATTACCTTAAAAATTTGCTTAGCTATTCTAGATTCCAAAAAGGTATCATAAGCCTAAGCATTCTTAATATTTTTTAATTTCATGACTACTTGAATAGCAAATAATATTAAAACTTCAAAAAAATATTTTTGTCGTAATAATAACTATAAGCTTTTGTGTTAATGTAAAGGTGTAATGAGCCTAGGTATTCTGTATTTTTTAATCTCATGACTACTTAAAGAGTATGAAAATTTCAAAGTACTCGTTAAAAAACACATTCTTCGTAAAAAAATCAAATTGAACTTGCGCCCTTATACACATCCTAGACCTTTTAATAAAAGAATGTTTACTGCGGTACGCGTAACCCGACTAACCCGACTTTGATGTAAGCAGCTGCATTTTGGATTCGAGTCCGCAACTCCGCAATCGAGGATACTGACATCGCGTACACGAGGTCTTTTAGACACCTCCAATAAAACATCCAAGGGATTTAAATCCGGTGATCTCGGTGGCCATAAAAGCCGGCTTTCGACCTTTTGGGTAATTTTCGTTTAAGTGATTTCTCACTCTTTCAAAAGTAATATTTACATTTCATACCTTTCTGCGTACTGTCGAGCAGCAACGTTGGCATAACCTTGACACTCGCAATAAGTGTTTGCATATTCGAATGTCGTGTACTGATGTCTAGGCATGTTCAAAGTCCTAATAACGATTGCTAATTGTCAGAAGGTATCACAAATACAAACAATATCCAAATCGTAAAGCTAGTAAAGTCCGTGTACGCGACGCCAGTATCCTCGATTGCGGAGCTGTGGACTCGCATCCAAAATGCAGCTGCTTACAATAAAACGTCGGGTTACGTGCGTTAGGAAATCGTACAGGTCCTTTTTTATACAAACGTTGTCCCCTATTTCCTTCCTAGATAATATGCTGGCTGTGCTATTTTTAAAAAAATCAATGGCAACTATAAACATGCTTCTATGTTTTCCTTTTTTTATTAAGTTAATTACTAAATGAGATATAAACCTTTGAAAACCTGAATAATTGGCCTGATTTTCTGCTTTATTCAAACATCCAGTAAACAAATTTGACGAAATTATATGAAAAAGCAAAACATAGAAACACAGTCAAAGCCTTTCTTTAATTTTTAACGTAAAATGTAATTAAATCGGTCTAGTTTTAGCTGAGAAAACAGGGGACTTCGAAACGTATATTTTGTGTACTTTTTGTAGGTATTTTCGGTCCTAACTGCATTCGTCTCTTTCGCGGTCAGAACGATTGTTTGGGCACACAGCGAGACAGCAATACATTTTACAAATACCTATTTCTGAATTCTCTCGACCTTAGTGTTTCCTCTTTATTAAAATGTCTAGGACGTGTATAAGTGCGCAAGTTCAATTTTGATTTTTTTTTTACGAAAAAATGTGATTTTTAACGAGTAATTTGAAATTTTCATACTCTTTAAGAAGTCATAAGATTAAAAAATACAGAATACCTAGGCTCATTACACCTTTACATTACTACAGAAGCTGAGAGTTATTATTACGTCAAAAATATTTTTTTGAAGTTTTAATACTATTTGCTATTAAAGTAGTCATGAAATTAAACATATTTAGAATACTTAGGCTTATGATACTTTTTTGGAATCTAGAATAGCTAAGCAAGTTTTTAAGATAATGGGCACGATGAGCGTCCTAAATTTTTTTCACACTGTAGCTGAACAAACATGAGAGAAAGTTAATTTCATTCTTAATTTTCTTTGTGTTTTAATTTATTTTAAACACTCTACGCTAGTTTGTTAAATTTAAATCTTTGTTTTTGATAGCTAAACTATCGCTTGTAAAATAAAAAAAAACTAAATCGAAAAAGCTCTCCATTTGTAGAAATGGCAGTATAAAAACTAATCGCACTTGGAAATTTTTTAATAAAACAAAAACAATAAATATCTCTGAAACCGTGATATTTTCACTAAGGTCAAAATTTGTGATAAGGGAGGTCATGATGAAGTCCATCTATAGTTACAGGCTTATCCATTGTTTTTGGGACACCCTGTATATAAAAAATGATCTGAGTAATTTCTTAAATCTAGGTTACTGTTAAATAGATTTCTAAATATAGTGGAGACTAAAGCGTTCAGGAAATTTATCTTAAAATTAGAATGAATATTGAAATCTTATTTTAGCATTTAATAAGATATGAATTTAATAAAAGTAGTCAAACGAGATGTGCGATTTAATAACTTTTCGAATAATCGGCAATCGAGAACAATGATTCCAGAAAATAAGGATGTAGCTCTGCTATTATAATATAAGTAATTGCTAAAGGACGATGCCCACTTTTGTATGGAGATTTGCCCCACTTACAAATTTCCATGAACACAAACAGCTCTAGGCTCATTTTGAACGTTTTCTGTCCTTGAATAGAAAACAAGTATTGTTTTTTAAATTAAAGCTGTAGTTTCGTAGATATTCAAAAAATTGCTCCTAATCTAACTTAAGCTGTCTATATAGATGCAAGACGTCGAACTAGTTATGCTGCCCCCCTAGACAAGACGCATTTCGATAATCGCTAACGCAATCGCTAGAAGTAAAATGTATGCGATTTGACATGAGCCCTCGCTTAGCTTTCGAGCGCAAATTGTCATATCTCAAACATTGTCCATTTAGCGATTGCGTTAGCGATTATCGAAAGACATCTTGTCTAAGGGGGTTGAACTTTCAATCAATTAACATCAGTTACAAGAAAACTATCAATATACTTACCTATTGATATCCAGTATTATCAACAATAAGGAATCAAATGTGTAACAAAAATCGCAAAGAACGCAACGTGACAAGCAACGAAGGGAACTGCGACTTATTTTAGGCGCGTTCCATTTACAGATTTGCAGCATATTTAACATCATCGTGATTCATTAGTTTTATATAGGGTAAATGTTCAAGGTTTTTGACCATCGTCATCGAGCATCGTATGTTATTCTGGGTAAGATTCCCTTTGTGAAAAATAGCGTGGTTAAAATGTTAACCTTAACATTGCATAAAAGAAACGCAAAACATAATTAACATTTGATGTTAGCGTAAAAAAAATGGTGCGCTGCTTAGATGGAAAACAGGGTTTTATATTCTATGTAATCTGCCAACCTTTTGTCATTGCAATAAAAAATGTTTTTTAATTGAAATAATGAAATGTATATTTTATAATTTATAAGAAATAAATATTTAAAAATGTAATGAAAGAAATAATGCATACATTGAGAAAGGTGTTATTGTAGCTACAACGAAAAAATTCATAAATTTGTTGCCATTTTGTAACAGGAAATGCATGTGTCTTATTTTTTGCCGAAAAAAATCGTAGCTTCTATCTGTTTTATATTACACTGAAAAATCATATTTTGATAAAATATATTTAATAAGAAATACCGCTTTATTAGTCATCAACCTTGATAGTGGGGCAAAATCGGGCATCCTCCTTTAACATCATAAAATTATACATAAAACTGACTGCATACATCATACATGTAATCCTGTCTTTTTGTTAACGGTGTAGGCAGAGATTACAGTACATATTTTGCAGATTCTCTTGCGTACTCTGCTTCCATACACGTATTTTATGTTGTAAACTGAAAATAAAATAAATAAAAAAAAAACAATTTCATATTAATCTTATAATGACAACTGATTTTTTTGTCGCAATATTCCTTAGTCCTTACAGCTACCACTTCATTTCTCTTTATCAGGGATTGCCCAAAGCTAATTAATAGAAAATATCTCAAGTAGGTAATAAGTCTGAAATTGAACAGAGATGGATTTGTACTCAAAGAGTAAATAAATAAAGATAATCGATTTAATTTTTCCCCACGTATACTTTAACGCTCATTCTATTAGCAAAAAAAAACACAAACATGACGAGTCGAAAACCGAAGTGTTCAGCTATGAAGCTAGAAACCAATAACAGCGCACCCAAGTAATGCTAGCATTAATCACACCAACGATAAATATAGTAGTGATCACGCACGCTCATTTAGCCCGCCCGAGCAAAATGTAGCAGCACCACGCACCCACATCCGAACATAACACAATAAACTCCTGCAGCAACTAATGACTTTTGCGATTATAACAACGCGCCGTAGTGGGCTGTGCACTGGCGCTGCAGTAACTAAAGGGCGAATTTGAAATAATTTGAACACACAGAGATCATTATAGTCAGTATACCTACTCGAATTTAACAAGTACAGCTATCATACTTATTAAACCAGCCGACCCGGCAAACTTCGTATTACCTTAACAGATGACAGATCTCTTTGAATTTTGCGGCTTTTCTCTACTATAATATGTGTGTATTATACATATAAACCTTCCTTTTGAATCTTTCTATCTATTATCTGAAAACTACATTAAAATCCGTTGCGTAGTTAAGAAGATCTAAGCGTACAGCCAGCGGGAGTGACTTTGTTTTATACTATGTAAAGAAGATAAGCAACTACCCTGTCTGTCAATTTCGCATACAAATCATCATCATTCTTATTTCAGGCAAGAAATGCTCACTGTTGAAAATAGGCCTTCCCAGGGGTCTCCAAAACGATCAATCCTGCGCCTTCCGCATCCAGCGGCTTCCCGCGACCTTCACCATATCGTCGTCGGTTTACCTTGTTGGCTCTACCAACGCTGCGTGTTCCGGTACGCGACCGGCACTGCACCATTCCGCCTTAACGACTATCAATCCTGGGTGCGATGTGTCCTAACCACTGCCACTAAGGCTTTCATTTCTTTGAACGATGTCGCTGAGTATAGTTCTAGTAGTCATTACAGCTCATATACCTCCCCACCGAGGGGCTCGAGCCTATGTTAGGGTGATTAGGCCTTAGTCAACCAAGCTGGCCCAGTGCAGATTGGTCGACTTCACTACACCATTTAATTTCTTCGTAGATGTATGCAGGTTGTCTCACGATGTTTTCCTTCGCCGTAGGAGTGTCAGACAAATGAACATAATGAAACGAAAAACGCATTGGTACATGGTAGTCTCGAGGCCCGGACCTCCCAATTGGAAGGCAAGTGCCGAGTCCACAGTGCCACCGACCTACAAATATTCAATTATTGCTAATCAATGTGTAATTTTGTACACCCTGAAACCTACTTTTTAAATTTTAGATTGGTGTAAGAACAAAACGTAAATGTAAAATGATTAGGTATATTTTATACTTGCTCACTTAACTAGAATTATTTATTATAGAACAAAGTTGGCAAACAAGCAAATTGTCCACTTAAAATAGTAAGTGACTTTAATACATAAGCCACCTAAGTATATGACAATATGTGGTTTGCTGTTAAATTGGAGTGGATTCGATGTAAATTTGCAACCCCTACGAGGACCAATGTGTACCTAAGTCCCCGACTAGTGACATAAGATGTATAGTCACATTTCTCAGTAATTACATTGATGAACTTCAAGGCGAGACAGAAATACAAGCACCCCGCTACTACAAGGCTTAAATAGGTAAGATATAAATGTACCCGCACAGAAGATTCAGGTTCAGATTCGGATTCTTCTGGAAAAGAAATATCCATTTTTTTACAAAAAATAAAAACCGGCTTCAAAATACACTTAAAAGTCAAAAATAGTATTAATACACACAAAATCATATTTTTATTTTGAAGTCAGTGCCAAATTTTGAAATTTTCCAGGAGACCATCACTTGGCACCGATTTCAATAAAAAATGTGATTTTGTGTGTGTTCTTATATTATTTTAAGTTTCAAGTATTTTTGAAATCGTTTGTTATTTTTGCAAAACATATTTCTTTCATTTTAATCTTGATTTTAATACCAGCAAAACGAAGTAACTTAAAAGAATACAACTTAGTCAATACGTGCCTATTGTGTTTGTAAAAAAACTAACCTTTATCTCTTTAAAATCGAGGATTATTCCATCATCAGCTCGGTTCATGGGCTTCATGGCTACCAGATGCAAATACCTGAATAGTTTCAGAAAAGAAACATGAAACACATTAAATGTGGCTATAAAATTTAAAGATTTCCCTCGATTTTCCTGCGATCCCATCACCAGATCCTGACTTTGATGTCAAAGGAACCAATTGGAACGTATACCTTCTCAAACAAAAAAAACGAGTGTGCTTATGACCACACGATTGAAGTGAAACTTCTATGAGAGGAAGAGAGAAAGAAAATGTGCGCGCGCACTGCTGTCTCTTTTCGTAACGCGTTCGCCAGCTTACTCCCCAAGTCAAGCGTGCCTAAAGAAGTTTCACTTCAAAAAGAATTTTCCAAATCGGTTAATAAATGACAGAGTTATAAGGTAACAAACATAAAAAACCATACAGTCTAATTGATAACCTTCTCCTTTTTGTGAAGTCGGTTAAAAACATGAAACACGTTGCAAGAGGCACGTTGAACGTGCCTATAAAATTTGAGGGTTTCCCTCGGTTTCCTGGGATCCATTCACCAGATCCAGAACTGGAGGGAGACTCTGTACCAGGGTCGTCTGCTTAGGTACCTCCGTCTTATTTCTGCCGCAAAGCAGCAGTGCTTGCATTACTGTGTTCCGGTTTGAAGGGTAAGATATGGCAGTGAAATTACTGGGTACTGTGACTTTACATCTTGTGTCACAAGTTGGCAACGTACACTGTGGTTCTTGTGGGGGTTGCAGTTCTGCTGCGAATCTCACAAGAGCCGCATGTATTATTATAGGTGACTGTTACCACTTACCATCAGGTGGACAGTTTGCTTGTTTGCCAACTTTCTGCAATAAAAAAAAGATCCTGACTTGGTGACAATAGAACCAGTTGGGAAGTAGACCCTCTCAGACAAAATAATAATTTTTCACATAACGAAGTTATGAGGTAACAAACATAAAAAAGGCACATACCGTGCAATGGAGAACCTCTTCATTTTTTGAAGTCGGTTAAAAAGATATTGTGTATTAATAAAGTGGTAATAAACATGTTTATAGATATTAATGAAAAGTAAACTAATTATTATTGTCGCCCAGAACACGCGGATAATTCATTTACTAAAACCATTTAAGCGAACAAATAAAACAAGAAATGCTGCCGCAAAGCACTTATTCCCTTTTGTACAAGCACTCGCATAAGACGCGTGTTACTCAATCAAGGCAAACAAACAAAACACATAAGACCGCTTTCAATTTACTCATCGTTAGGTCCCACACTTACGGTGTACCTAAATAATGAAAGCCAGTAAAGCACTCGTCAAGGTGACAAACGTCCATGGCGGGCGCTAACGAGACTGCAACTTTGAGGACTTACTATCGTCAGCTGCTGTATATTAGGAGTTCGCTCGGCGTAATTATCGAGTTACTTTGTCTCCGCGCTCGCCTTCATAGGAATTTTTAATTAGGATTCCACAAAAGATGAAACTTTCACGTATAACATCTCTACATTCTTGAATTATTCGGCACCTTTTGTACGAAATTTTAACAAAACAAACTAAACGAAATATTGCGATCATTTCAAGTAGAGTAGGTACATAATTAATAGTTGACATCTTTTATTCGGAAGAAAATAATTCGTAGCGTCATACATAAAATGTTTCTTTTGCGTGTGTAATTACAATAAAGTTCACCCCGCGTTTGTTTTTTCGCCGATATTCAAATTACATTGTTTTGCCGTAAGCCAATTAAGCACCATAAAGGGCTGAAATTAAAGCGTTTAGGCCTTTAATTTATCCTTGTAAAGCACTTGACACATATAGGCATTTATCTGGTCGGGTTAATTTTCCGGGTCAGGCGTTCGAGGCAACCGGCCGTTCGGGTGAATTCAATCAGAACCAACAACCTAAGTAATCTCATCGGCAATGAAAACGATTGCGGACGAGTGTGTATTGAGTTGACCGCCGCTGGAGTGCCACCGAGAGCACTCGCAACACCGCAAACTTGAACCAACAAACTCCCACTGGAATATTGAAAATATTGAAATGCGATTTTATGTGTGAACTATTTGTGAAACTCCTCAAAATAGCTTTTCATTGCTAGTGTGCACTGTACCCACAAATTTGCGGTTGTAGCTTTCATTTCTTCTTTGCTCGATAGCGCCAAATCACTTCGTAGCGTAACGTAATTAACAGCACTTATTTTCGCTCGCGTACGCTATGCATGAAAGTCCATATACAGAATGGATTTTTGAGATGGGATTTAAAGGGCAGGTACATTATCCGTTATAGTTACAAGAAAACATTGTTAGGCAGCCATCCATAACTTTTTAAGATATTCTGATCTGCATTCACAGATTTTGGAAAAAAGTTACAGTCAACAAAAAAAATGCTGAGATAGCAAAAAAAAATTTTTTATGCCTATCGATCCTATTTCATGTAGGGATCAAAAGACTCTATGGGACCATTTAAGATATGAGTACTAGAAACGACAGAAATCGCCAAAAACATTTCCCATACATTTTGTACGGAAAATCCTGGGATCCTATTTCTTAAGGTGATCTCTCTATGAATCCTATTCCTTACTTTTAAGGGAAACTGTAATTTAAATAAATACTTAACCTTCAAGTATGGACGTCATTTTTTCATAACACTATCCTGGACGTGTAGTCTCACAGGCTCCTATATTAACTAGTGTTTTTTTAAACAAAATTATTTTAAACAGCTTGAATACTATATTTAATTTAAAGTATGGTTTAGTTATAGTAACAATACGTAAATATATAAGCCACTTTTTTATAATAATTCTAGAAACATTCAAAATTAAAATATAATGGCACATTTTGGGTAATTTTAAGTACAACTACGTTTTCAGCCGTAAAATCAACTAGAAATTATAAAAAATAAATATTTACCATACTCCCTTTTATTTTTTTACTATTCCAACATAAATAAGTCAAAGTTTACAAGAAAATCTAAAAAGAGAACAAAGTTGCTTACAAATATTTTTATAACACAACTATGGACGTGTAGCCTGACAGGCTCCAAAAGATTTTTAGATAAGTATTACTCACGTATTTTTCGTAATGACGTAATTGACATTTTTCGTAATGAATGACGTAATTTCCTCCTTCGCTGATCGTTTTGATACTAAAACTGAAGCTACTGAGCTACTCAAGTGTGGGGAGCGGGGGGGAAGTACACAAAACTTAGAAACTAACATTCACCCGGAGTCTGTGAGGCTACACGTCCATACTTAAAGGTTAATTAAATCAATTAAACATGTGTTTTTAAACAAACGCAAAAATATCTAATCTATCTATAATATAAATTACTCAAAATGTCCGCCCTCTTCACGAATACATCATAAATTTGCTCGCTTTTGTACTGAAGGTGAGGACGTAGCAGCTAATAATTTTCTTGGAGGGATGTTATTTAAAGTCCTCGTCAATGCATCTTTCATTCCTGAACACTGTCGTATTTCTTTTTATAGATTTCGTTTTTTAGGTAACCCAATAAAAAAAATCTAGTGGCGTGGCGATCGAGGCTGTAAGGTGGCCACTTTATTGGACCATGTGTCCCTATCCACTGTGTCCTGAATTGTCTGTTCAAATTGGAACGCGTACAGCGGCTGTTATGTGGTGGAGCGCCATCTTGTTGAAAATAAACTTAACATTTTCCCTTAAAAGTAAAAAATAGGATTCGTAGAGAGATTACCGTATTAAATGGGAGCTGAGGGTTTTCCATACAAAATGTATGGGAAAAGTTTTTGGCTATTTCTGTCATTTCTAGTACTCATACCTTAAATGGCCCCATAGAGTCTTGATCCCTACATAAAATAGGATCGATAGGCATAAAAAAAATTTTTTGCTATCTCAGCATTTTTTTTTTGTTGACTGTAACTTTTTTCCAAAATCTGCGAATGCAGATCAGAATACCTTAAAAAGTTATGGATGGTTGCTTAACAATGTTTTCTTGTAAACTATAACGGTTTATGTACCTGCCCTTTAAATCCCATCTCAAAAATCCATCCTGTATAAGTATCTCACATCATCATTTCAGCCAAGAGACACCCACTGTTAGACGTAGGCCTCCTCCAAGGATCTCCAAACCGATCGGTCCCGCCTCGAATGGCGAATGCATCTTCCGATACGTGGCCGCCATCGAGGATCTTTCCGCCCCAATACAACGGCCGTCCGTCCTGCGAGCTATGAGTACAGTCCATTACTACACGACCGAAGATGGGCGCCGTAGATAAATTTTTAAATGGCACAGCCTTTATTTAGTAAGCTTATTAGGCTAAAAGCCTGATAAGCTCGCTGAATAAGGGCCTATATAGATTCTTCCAAGAATCTCCCAATAGACCAATATTGCGCAGCTCGCAACCAGCGACCCGTAACCTTTACGTTCGCCTGTCCCCTCTTGTGGGGGGCCTGCGTCTCTCAGAACGCGGTCATCACTCGCGGACCTATCAGCCCCAAAGGGAAACTATGCCCCGAGCTTCCCACCATTGCCTTTAAGCTGATTTTCCTTCCTTCTAATAAGGCCCATTATAATAGCCACGTCACTTGGTACCATAAATCATCGCTAGTAATACAGGCGAGTCGAAAGACTTTCGTTGCTTTCGTCTTGGAAGAGACTTATCTTCATTCAGCGGAATCGCCGTAATAATATTATGATGTAGTGAACGCAGAGGCGGCCACCATTTAGCTGAAGCTGTGCTCAACGATTTAAGTGAAACAGACAACCAGCCACTTAACCTTCATCGCTTATTTAAAGGGAGGCAAAATACTGGAGCGTCGTCTGTGGCTGCCGCTTGAGGTGAATGAGTTAAACATGACCTGATTGGTTGATGTTATACAAGTCAACAAATCTGATGTCGTTGAGTTGGCAATCTTATTTATTATGTTCATCTCTTTTGTATTGGTTTCACGGTCAAATGTGTGTATTGCTTTTAAACCGATCGACCTCATTTTTAGTTCAAATGTAAAGTTATATCGTTATTATAATGTCAAAAGTATTACGTTGTCTTTAATACTTACAAATATACATTATTCACACAAGATTTCTTTCTGAATTGTATAACTATAACTTCTATCTTTTCGCCTTTTTAGTAGTTTTAGTGTGTTTTGAATTCTTATAGTATACACCCCTATAAATGTAGAATTTATTGGTTAAAAAAAAAATACATACGCATCGCTTTGTTAACTTCTCCTTTTTAGAAGTCTGTTAAAAAACGTGAACTAAAAATAGCGACAGAGAGTCAACGATAAGTTCTCACTAATAATAATAAATAATTACTTGCTAATAAGCTTATAAAACTAACATAAATAGGAATATAAGTGCGAAAATAGAATAAAGTATTTGTCTCGCCGCTGGTCTACTAGTATTGAATAAGTCGACACCAATTAGGAACCTGCTGGCCTAATTCCATAATATGACCAGCTTTTAATTGTTTACGCTATATACATCAGTCGATCGGTCAATTAACCAGACAGGAAATGTAATTTTGTGTGAAGTGAAGATTACAATGTACCCTAAATACTGATGATAGCAAATACTCAAAAGTTATATTCGTTCATTTCATAATCACTTGCCTGAATCGGATATCGAACCAGCTAAATCTATACTAATATTATAAAGCTGAAGAGTTTGTTTGTTTGCTTGAACGCGCTAATCTCAGGAACTACTGATTCAAATTGAAAAATTATTTTTGTGTTGGATAGTCCATTTATCGAGGAAGGCTTTTTTAGGTTATATAACATCACGCTACGACTAATAGGAGCTGAGCATCAATGACAAATGTTGCAAAAACGGGTAAAAAATATACGGCGAAGCGTAGTTCGCTGGCACGACTAGTCCGAAATAATTCTACGGATAACGTAGCATTATTAAATAATTAACTCAACCGCAATTTTTAATTGATAACCTCTCTTGGTATAAGATAAATTGCAACAGAAAGTATGAGAAAGATTTTACTTTGTTATGATAAAACATAGTAAAAAAAATTATAAGACCATCATTCTCGTGTATGGCACTTAAATCAATGTAATAACGCATTAACTGTCCAGCAGAAGTGTTAGTGGTGACTAATCTCTCTAAGTAGCGGTTATCAGTGCATTTATGACGCCCAGCCATCTGGATGGTCTCGGGTAGTTGACTCAATATAATAATTTAGAGAGCGTATGTGACTTTATACAATATCCATCCGTTGACGAGAACGCACTCGTAGGCAACCAAATTGACGTCAATCAATATTCTTTGCTTACGAATACTCACCTATACACAGAATTAGATATATATAAACAGAATTAGATATCGATTTACACTCACCGGCATTCAAATGTTATTTTAAATTTGGTTCAAAATTTAGATTCTTGTTCATTACCTGAAACAAAAAAATAGTTTAAAATATTACAATCGTACCAAAATACTGTACCGTATTAAATAATAGATATATATTTAAGTCAGTCAGCGGTAATCGAGCTTTATATATTACTAGCTTTCCGCTCGCGACTTCATCCGCGTTATTTTTGTTTTGCCGTGGGATTTTTTTTTTCCGTAGGAAAATTACCCTATGTCCTTCCCCTGGTCTCGAACTATCCCAATACCAACTTTCATCAAAATCAGTTCAGTAGTTTCGAAGCCTATTCAATTCAATACAAACAAACAAACAATCAATCAAATCGTTCCTCTTTATAATATTAGTATAAATAGATAGATAATATCGTCGATAGTGAAACTATCTAAGCATGAACCTACTTACTCGTAGAGGATTTATAGAGTTATCCCTCAGTCGACCACGATCCGCTGATTGGATCCAGTTTTGCATCATAAAAAAACACGGTTGCAATAACATACTGACAGTTACTAACGTTTTATACAGAACTTTGCATTGAAAAATCAATAAAGAAATTTTTCTTTTTAAATGTATTTGAATAATGTCGTTACGTTAATATTGTGGTTAGAGGAAATCAACATATTTAGTCAACATTTTTTAACCTACCTACCAAACTACTATCACATACAATAAGCCATCCGTTCAACAGGGCAACACTGTTATTTGTTAAAATCTGGATGTAGCTGCACAATCTTATGATATTTAACGGCCAGATTATACCAATAAAACTCATAAAATTTCATGAGCACCCGGTTCAAGCCAACTAATTTGGATATCGTTAATGATGAAGATTCGCGCTGGAACGCTTAGCCACTAATATATGGAACTGACTGGTCGGATTTTAGTTGGAAATGGGTTTAAACGTTTTGCACGTTAGACTCATTTATCTTGTCCAGTTATCTTGGGGTGGATATCCGAGCAGCTATGTTTAATGTAGTTTCACACTGCAAATGGACGAATTTAATATTAATAAGGCTTCTTATATATAAAAATCTCGTGTTACAGTGTTTGTTATCGAACTCTTCCGAAACGGCTTGACCAATTTATATCAATTTTTTTTGTATATTTGGTAGGACTGAAAATAGGTCGTAGGCTATTTTTATATGTGACTAGCTGTGCCCGCGACTTCGTCCGCGTGGAATAGTAACTTATGTTGAAGTTGATAAAAAGTAGCCTATGTTATTTATACCTTATATAATTAGCTATCTATTAGTGAAAGTCCCGTCAAAATCAGTCTAGCCGTTCCGGAGATAAGCGGGAATAAACAGACAGACAGACAATTTTTTTAAAATTGTGTTTTTGTTATTGATACCCGATATACATTCATATCCATTTAGTAAAAACTTGTTATTCTGACATTACAAACAGACACTTCAATTTTATTTATTTGCATCGATGTATAGAAGATAAGGGTGGACCTCTCCAGATTTTTTGACAACATTTTTTATGATTTGGCATCAAACTTATAACCCTAAATTTTCACGCTTCTACAACAAACCCCCATTTTTAATAGCGATATGAGTATTTTTACTGGCGAAATGTAGTTAAGAAATTTATTTTTATAGGTGAAAATGCAAAAGTATCGGCACGGACATCCGAAACAATATTTTAAGAAAAATATTCCATGTCGGGTAAAATGTATTATCGACATAAATAAGTCAAAATACAAACATCGCAATATACCGTGTCCTATAGGTTAATGTCGACAGTTTCATTGATAAACGACCGCAAAATAAAAAAAATAAGCAATAAAATCTTAAAAACATTTCCGACCTCATTTCAATCGCTCCGTATTTCCTGTGACAGACAGACAGATGAACGACAAAGCGGCATCAATACGCCCCTAGTTTTAGAACCGTTTCCGAGACTTCTCCTTTGTAAATACCCGCATTGTGTAGAAATAAAATGCTAAGATCTTTTATGAGAGTTTTACTGTAAGAATTTCAGTTTGTTCAGAATCCTTTGGCAAATCTGCTGTTCGCTCTTGGTTTTACGACATTTTATGCCTTTAAGTGTATTATTCCATATAATTGATGAGTTTTATTTACACACATCAATAATCGTGCAATAAATGAGTTTTAGTGTACAAAAGTCACTTAAAGCATCTATTAGTCTAATTAATATATGTACTACTTTTATTGTTGCTATAAAAGTCGTATTTAGACAAGGTGTTTGGTACATACTCTAAACAAGTCAAACCTATCCATGTTAGTAATGTAAAAGTCGTATTTAGACAAGGTGTTTGGTACATACTCTAACAAGTCAAACCTATCCATGTTAGTAATGTAAAAGTCGTATTTAGACAAGGTGTTTGGTACATACTCTAACAAGTCAAACCTATCCATGTTAGTAATGTAAAAGTTATGGTGTCATTGAATATTCGAAACTGTAAAAAATATTTTTGAGTACTTAATACAAATAGTTGTTGAATCATACAAATAGTTGTTCGGGAAAAAAGTATGGGGAATAAAAAAAATAATTTTATAATTTTGAATTTTTAATGACGCCGTATTTTTTATATGACAACGTTAACATGTTTAGGTTTCGGCATGTATAAAAAGTATATATTTTTTACAGTAAAGGAAAAATATTTGTGAGTAAGCTTTGAAAAACCTTTGGAATATACGGCAATTTATACTATAGCTGGTCTTAATATACATTCAAGGTTTCAAGGTTGCATAGAGCTAAAAATTTGTACAATTAGTCAAAAATCTTCTGATCTTTTTATTGATGGTCTCTCAAATTTAATAACACAGGTTTTGGTGGCATGTTGTAGTTAATGTCAACTCTTAGGAAAATAGTGTTGCCAAAATGCAAAATCTTTGACCCTGAATATCAAATTTTGCCAATATGGAAGGAATCTATGGGGACTTTTCGCATTTTATTAAGGTGTTCTAATAAATCGTGCATATTTTCAGCTCCATACGAATCAAAGTAATATTTTTTTAGCTTTGTGATCGATCGCTTATTCGGTTAAGAACAGATACTGGATTGGGAAAATTCTTTTTTGGCAGATTCGTTTTACGGCAGAAGTAACATGACTAACATAAGCAACACAAATGTCAAGTGATGAGTTAAATTATTATGTACGTTACTTATTATATTACATTTACTTTAGCATTGTGGCACGCCCAACGTAAAAGACGTATTGTAATTTCATTCGATTCTGTTTTATACTGTATAAAAATTTACACTTATTTTTCAAAGAAGTTTTCTTGCTCCGCCTTTTACTCTTGTACAAGACATTTAATTTTTTTATATATTTATGTCCAACACGGTGGCTTCATTCTAAATGATTTTACTAAGCTTGCCCTGTTTGTTGTTGTTGGGTCACTAATTTTACCCCCTTCCCTTTGACCGATTCATCTTCGTTATGGAGTCCAAAATAAACATGTTTCTGATATATGACAACGATTTATCCAAATCATCTGATTCTATCTCAAGATTCGTAACCCAAACAGTACAATTTACACAGTGATCTGAATTCACTCTAATTTAGGATCCGGAATTTAATGTAGCAATTATAGGCTCAGTCCTCTCTGAACTCCCTTTGGGGAGCCGCTCGGTCCCACACAATTTATCACGACATCGTCGTTCACCTAACCCATCGCCGGTTATGGCCCTGTCCATATCCAGTCAAAATGGAATTGCGTCTCCAAACAACATAATTGATTTGTCGTCGAGACGGGCGGCGCGTTTACGATTCACGTCGTTACCAATTGTCAATGGTGGTAATGGATGTGTTACCTTACTAGGACGTTGTGAAGTGACGATGAGTCGCTAAGTAGACTTATCGAGGCATCTAAGAAAAGCTTTGTTGGTAGGTATGTAAGTAAATGATCAACACGTATTAAGGCGTACAATGGTATTAAATTAGAAACGCTATATGTATGTGTTGCTTTAGTAGTATTTTAATGCATTTATTTGCCGATAGTACCATTTTTGAAACAGAACACATTATTATTTTAGGTGAGAATAAGCGGATGAAGAAAATGTACCTCGTATTAACATCGAGCGGAATGTCGACAGTAAGTCTAGATATGAATTATGCAAATAATGTAGAGACGAGAGAATTACCGTACACCGCAACTATTTTAAATACTATTATTTAAGGTCTCATGTGCTATTTAATTCCTATAATGACACTTTTTCATGTGTAGGGTCGGTCGGTTGGTTTGCCTGTATATATAATGTTCCAACGATTAAAAATGAGATATTCAGTTATTCGATATTTGACTAATCTACTATCGCACGCTCTGTTGTATCATGTCTTTGCTTCGAAAAGGAGTTTCTTTGTGGCGAATAGAAATCAGAGCTGTAATACGAACAAAAATTTAGACCAGTGACAGTTATGAGATGGATATGATTTATAGTTTGGAAAGCCAAAATGTCCATGCTCACAAGCAAGCCCTTCAGTGGGCGGGTGTGAGCGTGGGAAACCAATAGTGTCTCGATCTCGGTGAAGAATCGAGTGCTGTTATAATTGCCTTTGAAACAATCACTTTTTATCGATTGTCACGCGTCGCGGGAATTAACGGACGGCGACCCTGCAAACGTTCGATTACATATTTTTATTGTTTTGACGGTAAAACGCTTAATTTTCATCAAGTGTGGATTAAAAACAATTTAAAAATAGTTGTACATATTATTATGAGAACTTGGCCATTCTCTCATAATTTTGATTGACTCCGAGGTTTTATTAAGTTTTACCATCTTGACTTTTCCAAAATTCTTCTACTATGGTAAATTAAAGGTCATATAACTTCCTTTGATAAATGGTTTTGATGATGCAAGAACTGCTAGAACACTGATAATAATAAGGTATACTTATAACATTATTAAATGAAGAAACATTGAACTCTTAGCTCTCATTATGTCCAAAAAACTTTAACAGGGTTCAAGCTCTTGGACTTATAACATTTAAGCTGATGGGCAATCTTCCGACAATATTCTAATACTGCCATATAAGGTATTTAAATCTTTTAACTTTAACACTGTTACACAAAATACATGAAGCCTTACACTGAAAAAAAAATTGATAATAATTATGTATCAAGAATGTGTTACCTTCATTCATGCAACTTATTTATATACGAGCGCACAATGGTGCATGATTACAGTAATAAAGTATAGTTGGTTGGCCGTAGTAAGATTACTTTTTAATGTCACTATGATGTTTGTGGGTTTAATTAAGAACTTGATCACTTTTTTGGCAAGTAGCAAAGCTTGATATGATTAATCATTTTATCTTATTAGAATTAACAATTATAAATGTTTACAAAGGTGACGTCACCAAAATTAAATAAGAAAGTTTATTGTTTTGGATAAGTTTTTCTTATTAAGCGTTCAATAATTTCAAATTGATTGTCATAATCATTTGTGGTTTGTAGTTTTAAAATTGTTGATGATTAATTTTATTATATTTTACTCAAACAGGCAAAATTTTAACTTGATAAGCTACCATTTTTTTCAGTGTACAAGGAATAATCTTATACTCTAATAAATCATATACCATTACTTTATACAGATTTTATATATGTAGCCTTCAAATATAAATTAACAATTTCAATTTCATAGAACAAAATTGTTAAATTTTGAGTCGATTTTGCTGTTACCTAATAAAAATAAATATACCATTGATTTTATTCATAATGTTAAACATTAGATAAATTACGTATAACATACAGTTACTAAACACTTGAGAACTTAATGCGACAGATAGCCTGCAGTAAATAACCATAGTTTACAATTATTATTATGTCACGCGTGATGGATTAATGGGACGGGGCGTTTGTAAAAAAACCAGTTAAAAACTCACTTGCCCAGACAATCGCCCGGAGAGGTGGTAAAGTGTAATAAATGCTACTTCACCTGCAACTTTATTTTTTTAAAGTCCTCTGAATTGTGCTGTTAATATAAATTGGCATATTATCGATAATGAAAGAACTAAAACTAAATTAATGAATTTTGAAACCAGAAAATTCACTTACTATTGCAATTAATAACTGTAGACCTGAGTATATGGTTTTAATTTCAACTCGGTACCTCCAAGCGTTTTTGAAATAAAAGGTCTTGACAGACAGACATACGGACGGACAACAAAGTGATCCTATAAGGGTTCCGTTTCTTCTGTTTGAGATACGGAATCCTAAAAAATTCATGAAAAACATTTTTTCTTTGGCTTTTTTACAGTGACTCTATAGCTGGGGTTTCACTAATTAACAACCAATGCAATCATAAGCATTGTATAGTTGCAATTTCCTTGATAGCGGTTTTTCAACACAGCTTATTCTGGTGAAATATTTTCAGGAAAAAATTCTAAATGCTTGTGCAAACATAATATGTTGTATTTAATACTATGAAAAGCTTGCAAAAATTTTCTTTTATTTTCAACACTCATTGCAGAGATGAATAATTTCCTGAAATTTTTCAGTGACTAACGAAGTGTACGCTGCCTTTTCTTTAATCGTTTTAAGTCCACGGTTCCCTTTTTACAAGCTTTTATTTAACTTGCAATGTAAGTAAGTATGTAAGTATGTATGTTCGGGTGGAATCTTGCAACTCAATTTTGAAGCAGATATATTTAACCGATTGAGCTGAAATTTTGTATACACGTTCAGTTTGGATGACAATGCATGGTTGACTGTGTGACGTCATTCTAAATCCAAGATGGCGGCATACCCAGGGATGGCGAACCAATTATTTTTAATGCAACCCTACAATATGGGTATCAAATATATTGTCTTGCTAAGAGTAACTCTAAAAATAATGTGACGTCACTATTAATCCAATATGGCGGATTTCTAAAGCATGAAAATCAATTTTGAAGTAGATATCTTTAACCGATTGAGCTGAAATTTTGTATACATGTCACCGTAAAATTGCAAATACCGTTAGATTGTAATCTATCTCGCGAGATTGTAAACTATCGAAAGATTGTGAACCGTAACACACTGCTTACAATTTAACGCATTATTTTTGGGTAGATTATAATCTATCGAAGTGAAACTGTTAGATCACAATCTGTCGCGCGTTAAATTGTCAACTGTCAAGGCTGTCCCTGATTGGTCAGTTTTACAGAAGATCGTTCTGTGTCCATAGAATTAGGAATCAAACACAATAAGTCAGTCAGTCAGTCAGTCAAATAAAATAAATGCACTTCAATAATAGTGACAGCAAGTATGTATTTATTATTTAGTAGTTAAATAATATTCCTGACATCATAATATAGTAAGAAAAATTGTAACCAAATGATAAAATCAGAAAGGTAACAACATTATCTTTTCAAACACAAATTAAGATTGAAAAAATAATTAAAAATTTTCGCCGAAGCAAATTAAACACAAACTAATTAAAATAAAAATGAAAATCGAAACGTAACAAAATTGTCTATTAGAAAAAAATGATACAAAATCTTGACTTATTGTAAGAGTAATAAAAATAATATGAAAAAAACATAGGGTAGATGCGCCTGTTTCCCGACCACTGCCTATTTTCGACCATTTAACGGTCCTCCCTTGTTAAATGATCAAAAATAGTAATATTGGTATACTTGCATCACCAAAACATAAATACGTAGCAACCTGAATACATTGTTCCCCCCCCACACACAAACTAGAAGAATTGAACGAAATCTGCGAAAACTAACCAATTATTTGTCTGAGGTTAGCAGCGGAGAGCCTCACATGCGTTGAATATTAAGAAAAAAATAGTAAGGTGCCACTACTTGTACGGAAAGTTTTTAATTAATCTTAAGTAATATTGGATTATTTATTGTTTGTGCAGCTAGTTTATGACCTTTATTGTGTGGATTAATTAGATTTTAACGTAAATTTCATGACCAAATTTATAAAATGAGGTGGTCAAGAAAGGGTACACGCTTTACTCAAAAAATTCAGTTTTCGACCGGGTGGTCGAAAAATAGGTAAGGCACCTACAAATAAGATTTCTATGTTGTTTTAAAATGTATGGAAAGATATTAAATCTAATTTGATAATGTGAGCTTTATTTACATATATTATCTAATGGCCAATTTTCGTCCATTATTTTACTTTGTTAATATAAACTGAATATGACAAAAAATGTTGTTGGTCGAAAATTAGAAATATGGTATAATCATCCCAGTTTCCGACTGCCTTTTTTGTTTAGCTGAAATCAAAAGAATTGAATTAATTATTCAAAACTATTTGAATGAATTCTAATTAACTCCCACTTCTTAATCAAAATAAATTTTAGATTGTGTTTACTTTTTAAATAAATACTTAGAAAATTCGAAAAGTCATGTTGGTCGAAAATTGGGTACCTACTTATAGTGTAAAATCATTCCAATTATCGACCGTTTTTTGGTTAGTTAAAGTTTAAAGTTAATTAAAGCTATTTCATAAATATTATTATACATTCTAATTAGAAATTCATAGTAAAAATATTAAAATATAATTAGTAATATTCTAGCAAGCTGGGGATGAAATGGTCCGGCCGGCCGACAACCGGTTGGGAGACATTACTTTTCTACCCCTGGCCTGCCCGTCTGGGGCATTATTGCACTTGGCGACCCCTCCGTAGAGTAAGGCCCTGCGCTTGGGTCAGTGATGCTGGCTCAACGTCGTGCCAGTCTGCAGTGGGCGCACTCGGGGAATGGCTAACGCCGATCCTGATTGTGCCTCTATGGAGTTAAAAGTTGCTGGAGGTTTAGTAAGGTATGGGGTTAATACCCGAGTCCAATGGCATATCCTTGGGGCGGCCTTGTCAGCTTTTCAGTCCCTTGTCGAATCGTAAAGAGATTACCCCTCCTTTAAAAAAAGGTTAGATATTGTGACCACATGAATCTGAATTAAAACTGCATGTTTTCATACTCCGGATTTGATTAGGAATAAATAGACGTCCGATTAGGACCCGTTGACGAAGTTGACCAAAGCAAACGGAGAAATCGTCGCTTCGAAATCGGAGATTCTTTCCGAAGTTAGCACTAGCACCTTCTACAGTCAGCTATACGCGTCGCACTCACCCCGTCCTGCGCCGGATGAGAAGGATCCAAGAGCCACCTTAACCCGCCATGCAACGAAGGATCTCCCAGACATCAGCCTAGACGAAATCGAGAAGGCTCTTGGGCAACTTAAAAATGGAAAAGCCCCGGGGGAGGATGGAGTCACAAGGGAGCTTCTGAAAGCTGCTGGCAAGCATATACTGAAGGAGCTCCAGCGTATATTTAATTCTATTCTTTTCTCCGGGAGAACTCCTAAGGCATGGCACATGGAGTTTAGGCGTATTGTTCTTCAAGAAGGGCGACAAGACTTTGTTGAAGAACTATCGACTAATTTCACTCATGAGCCATGTCTATAAGTTGTTTTCAAGAGTCGTCTCGAACCGTCTTACACGAAGACTTGACGAAGCTCAACCTCCGGAGCAGGCCGGGTTCCGACGGAGTTTTATCACCATAGACTACATTCACACAGTAAGGCAGGTTATACAGAAGACCAATGAGTATAACCAACCCCTGTGCATGGCATTTGTGGGCTATGAGAAAGCTTTTGACTCCGTCGAGACCTGGTCTGTTCTAGAGTCTTTGCAGAGGTGCCAAGCTGATTGGCGATATATCGAAATGCTGAGATGTTTGTATGACGTTGCTTATATGTTTGTCGTTGTCCAGAACGGTCAAACTGAGCCTATCCTTCTGTGACGTGGTGTGAGGCCGGGGGATGTAATATCACCGAAACTCTTTTCTCCGCTGCGCTGCAGGATGTATTCGGAACGCTCAACTGGACAGGACGTGGCATTAATATAAACGGCGAGTGCATCTCACACTTACGATTCGCGGACGATATCGTCATTATGGCTGAAACTCTGCAAGACTTACAAGAGATGGTGAACAGCCTGGTTGAGTCTTCCGAACGCATCGGTCTCTGGATAAACTTGGATAAAACCAAGGTCATGTTCAACGAGCTCGTTGATCTGGGACAGGTTGTAGTAAATGGAGTATCTCTCGAAGTTGTACAGGAATATGTGTACCTAGGGCAAACACTTCAACTAGGCAGAAACAACTTCGAGAGGGAAGCCAACAGAAGAATTCGGCTGGGCTGGGCAGCATTTTGTAAGCTTCGACATGTCTTCTCGTCACCCATTTCTCAGTGTCTTAAGTCGAAAGTCTTCGACCAGTGCGTCCTCCTAGTCATGACATACAGTGCCGAGACGTGGATACTCACGGCTCGACTAGTCCACCAATTTAAAGTCACTAAGCGTGCTATGGAAAGGGCTATACTCGGAGTATCTCTGAAAGACCGTATCAGAAATGATGTGATCCGTCAGAGAACCAAAGTCACCGACATAGCCCACCGTATTAGTAAACTGAAATGGCAGTGGGCTGGCCTAATGAGCCGCAGAACTGACGGCCGTTGGAGTCGTAAGGTGCTTGAGTGGAGACCGCGACTCGGTAAACGTAGTGTGGGACGCCCTGCGACAAGATAGGATGACGATATATGCAGGCTGGCTGGAGTGGGCTGGATGAGAGTAGCCGAAGATCGGGAGCGGTGGCGTGCATTAGGGGAGACATATGTCCAGCAGTGGACGAGTGTAGGTCGATGATGATGATTAGGACCCGGGTTCAAATAGACACAGCCTTAATAAATATTAAAAGCTGATTATTTTAGTATTTTTATTAAAAAAAAAATTCTATCATACTTTTCAATCTTTCTTAATTAATTGGTCGAAAACTGGTCAACAGATGGACGAAAACTAGAATTTTTGGTCGAAAACTGGTAAAATCGGCAATTTGACGCTTGGATTTAATAATAAAAAAAACTGTTAATTTGACTATTATAAAATATATAATTATTAAAAATAGACTATATGAGGAGTTACCACAATTTATTTTGATACAAAATACATGTCAGAACACACATATTTTTATTCCCAAAGTTGGCAACTCCACTAATTGGTCGAAAACAGGCTAATCTACCCTACATCAAAAATGTTTCCTTAGCCTACAAGTTCCCAATACGGGAACATTTTTATTGGTGCATTTTTCTTTCATATTATTTTTTATTACTCTTACAATAAGTCAAGATTTTGTTTCGTTAATTTTTCTTACCATATTATGATGTCAGAATTATTAACTACTAAATAAAAAAATACATACTTGATGTCACTATTCTTGAAGTGCATTTATTTTATTTGACTGACACTGTGTTTGATTCCTAACTCTATGGACACAGAACGTTCTACTGTAAGACGGACCAATCAGGGACAGCCTTCGGACAGTTGACAATTTAACGCGCGATTTAACAGTTTCACTTCGATATATTATAATCTACCGAAAAATAATGCGTTAAATTGTAAGCAGTGCGTTACGGTTCACAATCTATCGATAGTTTACAATCTCGCGAGATAGATTATAATCTAACGGTATTTACAATTTTACGGTGACATACACACACAGTTTGGATGAAAATGCATGGTTAACTGTGTGACATCATTCTAAATCTAAGATGGCGGCATACGCAAGATGGCGGACCAATTATTTTTAATGCACTCCTACAATATGGGTATCAAATAAAATGTCTGGCTAAGAATAACTTGAAAAATAAAGTGATATCATTATTAATCCAATATGGCGTACTACTAAAGTTAAAAAATCAATTTTGAAGTAGATATCTTAAACCGATTGAGCTGATATTCTGTATAGACGTTCCGGCAAACGACCTTGCAACAATGATGCGTTGAATGAGATGAACAGAGTGAGAAACATGTCCAGTGATAACTAAAAAGTAAAATATAAATTAAATGTAAAAAAACCTTTTTAAAAACAAGCTTTTATTTAAATGCGCTAAGATAAGCTTTTATGTCATATAAATTGTGTCAAATGTGAAATACGTTATAAGTAAGTAAAAGTTTTAGTGTATAAGTTTATTTTTTCTTTTTAGCGCATTTAAATAAAAGCTTGTTTTTAAAAAGGTTTTTTTACATTTAATTTTACATCACTAAGCTTGAATTTGATGCAAAATATCTTTGCCTTAATTTCAATTTAAATCAAAGAAGCAAACTTAGCATTTGGAAAGATTAATTAAAATGGAATTTCAGTTATCGTAACGTAAAAATCGCACCTTTGTTTTATTTATAATGAAGAGACAGAGAACTCGTTATTTTGATAACCATCTTGAAATAACTGTTGCATCTCATACAGACGAGGAGTTAGAAGAATTTTCATTATTCAATGCTTACAAGTTTCGTCAGTGTACGAAAATCAAAAAATGTCTCAATCAAAGGTCTTTCTAGGTCATAAAATAACATAAGTAGATACTTCAAATACATACGAGTATATTATAATCCACATCCACAAACTAATTCTTTGCAATTTACTTAAAAGAGGGATTCCTAATGTGGTCTATATGGGGACCTTTCATTTGGCAAAATGTTGTTTGTCATAAAGACGCTTGGCATAAATATCACTAAGCATAATCATCGAAAAGCATAACATTAACGTCTCATAATTTTTTCTTCGCATAATTTGTATAAGGCATAGTTATTAAAAGACATAATATTATTAAGCATAATTAATGGAAACCCTAATTTCTTTTGACATATTATTGGTAGTCCTAAAATGTTATACCATTATTTTAAGTGCCATTATTAATGATATTACTAATATTTTTGAGCATAAAAATCTGAAGTCTTTTATCGGGTGCGTTTTATTTCTTATAACTACAAATGATCCAATTTCGAAGGATATAACGTTCATTGGATATACATAATATTTACTCTGTTTTATTAAACTTTTTGTAATAACATTTCGTATAATATTTTATTCAAATATACTTAATAAGTACTCGAATATTCTATATTTTCATTTGATATCATGTTTTCATTGTATATGTATATTGATTTTATATTTGACAAAGTAATTCATTCATGCTACTAGTGACAGAAACGAACCGCTGCAAAACCGATTCCACGTAGTCTTGTTTGTTCTACCCCTAGCGTTTAATTCAAACCCGCGTAGGCGCGGAGGGGCGAGGCGGCCCTCGAACTGAGGAGCAGGTGGTTTTGAAGCTCGCCGCCGCGGCTGAGGTGTATCAAGCCGAGGCTGCGGTGGTGAGCAAAAACCATCTGCGACGATAAGCTCGCGTGGGACTGCCGGAGCCGTTACAGAAACCATGCATGTGCATGCTTGCTTGCATGGTGCATGCTTGCTTGCATGGTGCATGCTTGCTTGCATGATGCATACTTACTTGCATGGCACATGACTGCTTACATGCTGCATGCTTGCGTGCAAGTTTATGCCTTGAGAAATTTAAACATATTATTTGTTGTGATTAATATGCTAAACATTAATTATGCTTTGAAAAATAATGCGTCAAGTTGTTCTGTGTTTTGAGCTTATGGATTTTAATACTTATTACAAACGATTTTCCGCCACACAATATTATGTTTATTAACGTTCTGCTTCCTGGTTATTATGATGCGTCTTGATGATTATTTCAATCGAAATTATGGAATATGAATTTATGACAATAAATTTTATGCCTCTAAATAGAGAGCCGATCTATATCGATCCCTTGAGGTCGAAATCGGTTTCCCAGGGATTGACATAAGCGAAGAATGTTTTTTTAATTAGTAAAAATTTTGTAAAAAAAAACATTGGATAGGATTTTTACACTACCCGGTTTTGTACGAAGAATATATTTTCTTTGTACATCGCTGTTAATGTAACTCGGTTATGTACGAGTAACAAGGGAATTTGACTATATGGAGTCTGAAGTATCAGCACAGAATAGATAATAGTACTACGTACAGAACGGCCACTCACCTCCCCGCACTCATTTCAAATACCTCGTCCTACCCGGCACTTCGTTGTAGACATCACTGACACATAAACAAGGGCGCGCGCGATCGCTCGGACGAGTAGACGCGAGCGCCGGGCGATAACAGAGACAGCGCTATGCGGGTGAAAGAGAAGGTAGTCGCTGCACTTCTCGCGTCATTTCGATTGATAGCCGCGCACTCAGCCCTACTAGATTCCACGCACACATTTGCGCGTGTACGAACGTCATTTGTTTAAGTAGTAGTAATTTGATTTGCGAACGTTGTATGGAGTGTCCGGGGTGTGGTATCAGATCATTTTGAAAAGGTGGTCTCTTGCCCAAAATAGTTTGGGAATCCTGACGGGACTATGTTGTGTTTTGACAGATGTTAGAGTTGATTCTCGAATATTTTTATTTACTTCCCATAACTTTGTCATTGAAAGCAACTAAATTGATTAACAGAAAAAAATGTTGTCATGCCGCTTGTCTATGCAGAAGCAATAAACCATTCCCCATTAAATTTGTAGAGAGGTCATTATGCCCAGTCAAAGCGGCGTACCTGTTGCGAAAATGGTATTTATCAATTTCTAAATCTTTTAAATTTCACATCAGTTTCTTATTTTAGTAACCTATAATTTTAACAGATATTCAAAAGTATGAGTGTTGTTTTGTTTTAAGACACACCCAAGTAACTTCTATTAGAACTTAGAAAAATGGTAATCAGTTTATCACCTTCACTACTGTACGGTAAACCCTCTCCTCTGCCTCAGGGCTACTCTTAAAGCCTGTTATGAAAGTTTCAAAAACATAGTTCGTCGTGCATTTCTGCATGAGTTGTTCCCCCGTCACCAAAGAACGCGCTCACGGAGCATTGTATTGTGCAGTAGGTGTTCGAATTGAAAACTTAGATCACGGACTTAGAGAATAGCCTCACAAGTGCGAGTGAGTCACATCGTGAGAAGCTGAGGAGGCGCGTGGGCGAGCCGGTTGGGCGTACTAACAAATTACGTTTATCTACGCGCGCGCAGCCCACAAATAAAGCCAGTCACACATTCCAGTAATGAAAGTTAAACATTGTCATATCAAACTTTGTACTTTTCAAGTACTTGTATCTATTTTAATGAGTCAAAATTCAAAAATATTTATTCAACATAGGCCTGTACAGGCACTTATTGACGTCAAAACAAAGCAAAACATTCTAATTTAAAGAAAACATATTTATCACTAAATTGTATGATTAAACATTAAATCGATGCCAAAAAAAAACAAAAATAAATAAAGTGAGAGCTTCGAAGCTAATTATTTCAAAAAAGGTCTCTAATCTTCCAGTTATTAGGGACAAAAAGAAGTTTGCTAATGAATAGTTCGAATTTTACACAACCTAAATTTATATTTCTTAATAATTAGCTAGTAACATTTTATTTATCTTTTATTACATTTATAATTTTATTGCATAATCTATCTGATATTTTATGATATTTATATAAATATTTAAATAACATTTGTAACCATGTATTCCTTCATATTTATTCTACCTAGGGATTCTCAAGCTCTACATACCTCTGATAGCCTTTTCAAAACTCTACTTGAGACGAAATTAAATTGAAATAATAATTATGCGAGATATATCTTAATATTATGGATATATCTCGCATAATTTCGTATAGAGTTTTGAAAAGCCTATCAGAGGTACGTAGGGGTATGTAGAAATAAATCTTAGGTACATTACTTTTCTATGCAATTATAATATACAGTGTTTTTTATTACTCATACTCGGAAAGTAGGTCAGAAGTAGCTTGAGAAGCGGGTTGAAACTAATACTTTTCAGCCCTAGGGGGAGAATCGTTTTCAATTGACAGCTGTCAAATTATAAAAAACTACAGTTCTATTTTCACATTTCTACTGAACCATGTTCTAAGTTTCTATACAGCGACTGAATTACAGCGCCATGTAAAATTGAAATAACAAAGTATTAATTAAAGAATTATATTGTTAAATGACTTCATAATCATTTACTTTCAACTATTTCTTTAAAATAACATACATTTGGGCAAAATATTTACCATTTTTTCAATGATGAAAAAAAAAATAATGGCTGAATAGCTGACCGGCAACACAAAAAAAAACAAAATAGGCGGAATAGCGGCAATCCGATATCATTGTTTTTTTGACTTGTAGAGTCGTTTATACTTCCGTATAGCAGAGATTTGTATTAACACAATGAGTATATCTGATTCCAATATGGATTTAACGCCTGATTTCATAAGAGATGAGGCGAAGCAGTAGCGGAAAATAAAATTCGCTCATTCTTTCTTAAGCTAATGGCATGTTTTTATTTTTTCTTTCCTTGTATTCGTAATGAAAAGCACATGCTTACCTCGGGTTAAAGACTTATTTAGTCCCTCGAACTATTGATGCCCTCGCTACGCACAGGCGCCAAACCCCGTCTCGGGATTAAATAAGTTACTTTCGCCCCTTATTTTTTTAGGAGGGAAAATCCTTCTTACGGATTCGACAAGGGGCCGACTGACGAGGAAACCCCAAGGATATGCCGGACTTGGGTAGAAGACCCCATACTCGGCTAAAAACCCTCCAGATACTTCTACCTCCATAGAGACACAATCGGGATCGGCGTTAGCCATTCCCCGATTGTGCCCCCTGGAGGGTTGCCTGGCGCAAGCGCTAGGACTTACCTCTACGGGGGGGGGGGGAGGCTCCTAAAACCTAAGTAAAAATAACGTTAATTTAAACTCTTGTCAGTGGTTTCAAAGTTGTAATAATAGTCAATTAGTTTTAGGACTTAGGACTTATTAATCTTTCTGAAATACTAAATACGACCAGATAGCAAAACGTTAACCTTTTTATGACTCTTTTAAAACCTTGAGGTAAAATTTTACCACCGAGACCCGAAAAAAAATTACTTGGGTTGGGAGAGGCTTTTTCCCAGCATTGGAATTTTTTTGGTTGGTATAATGATGGTGAATGAATGAATGTATACTTTATTGCACAAAGAACAACATAAGAAAAAAACAACAAAGTATAGAAACAAACACAAAAGGCGGCCTTATTGCTAAGTATCAATTTCTGGCAGGCAACCTTAGGGCTAAGTTAGAGTGTGAAAGTAAATAATGGAGCGGGAAGTGCATTATAAATAGAGATCTAACATAATATAAACTAAAATATACATAATTATTAAACATATACATATTTTATCAACTATAATAAATATAATGAACAACATCTTACACAAGGATATTTTAAGGACAGTGAATACAATTCATTACCTATATTACTCCAGCTCAAGGAAATGTTTTCCAATTTTGACTTGAATATATTTGGAGAGGGCGCTCGCCTTATGGCCTCAGGTAAAGAGTTCCACAGTTTAATAGCTGTCTTAGTATATGACTTGGAACAACGCGAGGAATGTGCAGGAAGATAAAGGGATAGGTTATGGGAGGATCGCAGGTTTCGGATATTTTTAGAGGAGTTATACTCAAAATGGCTCTTGAGGTAGTCTGGTGCATTAGGATTAAAAAAGGATTTAGTATAAATAAATTGGCAGCCATTGAAGTTGAGCACGATATTTAGAGACATGGTCGAACTTTCGCAGACCAAAAATGAACCTTACGGCTACATTTTGATGACGTTGCATTTTGTGTAATATAGTGACACCTAGATCAGTATAGCAAGCATCAGCATGGTTGCTATACAAGTATGGGAATGAGAACGGACTGTGCGAGTAAGACTTTGGTTTTGGTCGGCATGAGATTTTTCAGACGCTTCAGCGAACTATACCCACCAAACACCTTTCTGCGCATCTCAGAAAAACCTGTCTGTCCCAAGAAAGACGACTGTCAATATAAATGCCCAAGTTTTTTTACCACATCTTGGTACGGTATGTGTACTCCGTCAAAAACTATTGACGGCAATGAGTCTAAATTAAATCTGTTAATAACCCAGTTTCTACCAACAATCATTGGTCTGAATTAGTTTGTGATATGGCCATAGATATGGTGATCTGTTTTTCAATCAATCAAAGTAGACTTGATTCGCTATCAATAACTACATAATAATAACATCCAAATTAGAAATCTTTACAGATTTCTTGAAGATTAATTAAAAATAAATTATTAGTTAACACCCAAAAAAAAATTTTTTAGGATCTTCACATTCTTAGACATAAGACAAACCTGTTAATACTGAGAGTCTATTTCCTTCCTCAGCTATTATTTGAATTGGTTTTGCGGCTTAGGCATGAAAATGTAACGGACACAGACAGGCAAGGTACTTACTATTTATAATATTAATAAGGAAGTAAGCCCACGGCCCACTTGATAAGCTTATCGTGCAGATTGCATGCACTCCTCACAGAGTCATATAAGCATTGCCGACACGTAAAATCCCAGTTACCTAATAGTAACTATCATACAAAAAATAAATTATTCAAAAGTAGTCGATCTACTAAGTTCAGAACTTTCTCTACAAAGCCGGAACAAGCCGACTCCGTTACCAGCGTACAATATTGACCGTATGACATACAATATGTAATTTAAAATTGTGGTGTAACACGGCGCTATTGTATTTACCTATTCAAAAAAAATTTGGTAATTTATATACAACCATTTGTATGTTAAGCAGATTGAGATAAGACTTAATGCAGCGAACGCTTATGATCTATTATTACAGTATTATTATTACAGTATTATTATTACAATATAACAATAGCAACAATAATCAAACAATGTGTGATGAGATAAGATAGCCTATATCAAAACAATTAATTTGATTGATCTAGTGGGCACGCCACCCTGGGACGTCGAGGCACGTGTCCTTACGACCGTGTATTGGTATCTTGTGGTTGCAAGGAGTCGGGGATACACCTCCTACCAGAGGAGGTGGCCTGCACCAGGAGACTGGCGCAAGGAGAGGCCATGCGCCGGTGGGGGGAGACGGTCGCCCACCCAGATGCCACTGGACAATCGAGGCCGTTTGTCCAGTATTGGAGGCATGGGTTGGGCGCCAGCAGAGCAGCCTCACCTTCTAGATGGTGCAGGTTCTGACTGACGGCTGTTTAAGTTACTATCTTCGCCATGTCGCACGTCACGTCGGGAGAAAACGCCGCAGTGTCATCATTGTGGTGCTTCAAACGACACTGCCGAGCACACATCCCTTCTCGCTGGGCCACAACGGCGCCCCCGCGCTGTCCGACGTCGTTACAAAGATGGTGACCTGCGCGACGGTATGGCGGGCTGTCGCCTTTTTCCGCGAAAACGTTATCTCGCAGAAGAAGGCTACGGAACGAGAGTAGGAAAAAGATCCTCTTGCCGACCTGCTCGGGCGATTGGATAGAAGGAGACGTGCCTTTGTAAGCGCTCTTCAAACACCCTAAGAAGCTGGAAAGGGATTCGCCCAGTCGGATTGACATCTGACTGGGAAATTTTATAGCCCTAATGTCGCCCGTCTGGGGGGACATAAAAAAATAAAGGCGAAGTCCCAGTTTGTTTACACTGCTAGGATGCGTTCGGTGAATCGGCCTTCCCGATCTCGAACATACCTCTACTGGAAAGTATGGGGACACCAGCGGAATAGCCGCTGGTGTACCTGAGTTCTACCCAAGAGGGCGGTTTACTCAACCTAGCCCCTTGGCATCGTAACAGATTCGCCCGAACTGAAAAAAAGTACTGAATTTAAATAGACAGCAATATTATGAATTGTAAGTTTTAAAATAATGTTAAGTTGTCTTTTTATTAATATAACAAATTCATTCACTATACCTGGAGAAAACCCTCCAAATCGTCCCAGACAGAAAAAAACTGGCCAAGTGCGAGTTGGACTCGCCCATGGAGGGTTCCGTACGATTTTGGACGTATTAAAAAAACTACTTACTACATAGATCTCGTTCAAACCAATTTTCGGTGGAAGTTTGCATGGTAATCTACATCTCATATATCGTCATATATTATTTTTAGTTTTATCATTCTCTTATTTTAGAAGTTACAGGGGGGGTTACAAAATAAGAAAGTTGCACAATTTTCACCTACCGTGTTTTACATCGCGCATTTTTTGTTAATTAAGGAGGCCGCCTCCCGTGACTGCCTCCTTGATCAAATCAAATCAAAATAAAATCAATTCAAATATTATGACTTGTTAGAAAACACTAAGAATCGTCCAATTTTTTTACCTACCACTCTAATGGGTAGAACTACCCCACACTTCTGATCTGAGCCCGACTAACAAGCCACCACCATCTTACCTATTTTCGTTGTCATAATAACAATGTAATAACATTATTGTTGTATTTTAATTAAAGGTTCCTCAGTTACTGAACAGTACTGGTGAAGCAGGTCTAGTCCAGGTCATCTAGTGAGATAAAGGTCAAGAGCTTTCCTGTTGTATATAAAAGATCAAAAATTTAAAAACACATAGGGTAGGGTATAAAAAATTTAGCTTCCTTTAACATATGCACATTAATATTGTTCATGGCCAACATATACAGCCTTTTTTATACCTCTTTTAAACTCAGTACTGCTACATTTTTATAAATTGAATATATGTCATTAGATTAATGGTGTGGTCCGCATGAGAATAATTTTTAATATGGCGCTCACAACGCTCACGCCCGGTCCGCATTCGTTAAGCAGCGTCCTCGGTGAGCGATCTCGACGCGAACGCGATCGCGAAGCGATTCCATTCGGTACACGCGAATTCAACGCATTCAGTGTACAAGTATTGCCAAATGGTCACAAAAGTCACATTTTTGTGACTTTTGGCCCTCTTCTGTTACATGTGTGTGACATATGATTTAAAGGCAATTTTGGCTACTTGGTGACTTTTTAGGCTTCTTAATTTTTAAACAATTTAGTTTTGCAATGCTAAAAATATTTTTATAAAATACTACAGCAAAAATCAAGACTCAAGAGCCTTGACAACACTGGTGAGCATTGAACAATTTGTCATCGACGGACGAACGGACGCTAATGTTGTTGGAAAATTATGAACAGAAAACGACGGTACCACACCGCATCCAGTTCGCGCGAAAATATCAAACCAACTGATCGCGTTCGCTTTAGTTCGCGTCGCGCCGCGTCGCACCCTATATGCGTTTGGTTACGTAGGCCACGTCAATAGGCACCGACTGTTTGTTATTTTCGCACCGCGCCGGGCCGCTTCGCGTTCGCGTCGAGATCGCTCACCGAGGACGCCGCATTAGCCCAATGACAGTTTGTGAGAGATTATCATGCAGACCGACTTTTAGCGCACTAACCAAACTGCTAGCTAACCTCAAATTTCAGTTTTCCAAAGAAGTACTCGAACTAACTAAGTGCAAATTTATTACATCAGTACATAAATTGTTTTAGGCAGTAGAATATTATCACTCTACTTTCTCAGTAGATACTCTTTGTTTTTTAGTGAATGTTGTATATCGGTTTTATTAATCAAACATTTTTTTTTAAGTGAAACTTCTTTAGGCACGCTTGACTTGGGGAGTAAGCTGGCGAACACGTTACGAAAAGAAGAGACAGCAGTGCGCGCGCACATTTTCTTTCTCTCTTCCTCTCATAGAAGTTTCACTTCAATCGTGTGGTCATAAGCACACTCGTTTTTTTCTAGATCTAAGTACGCTTATGGACCATGGGGGTCATCACAAATTTTCTAACGAACTCTGTTTACACACAACAACACATAATGCTTACCGTTGCAATCTCTGTTTTGTTGTTGTGGAGTAAGAGAAAGCTCCACTACTCTGTTATTTTCCTCATCCCTCACAGTAAGCGGAACCAGTTCAACCAAATCCATTTTTCTTTACTTTTTATAAATAATTTATTGTATCAAAAGTTCAAAATACTTTTGCATTGGAGGTTTAATTTGACACTTTTGACAGTTCGGTCACAACGATAACGCTCTGGGGCATGGTCGATGTAAGCGCAAAATGGCGGGTTCAATGACGTCATCTATGATGTCATGTCAGATGTCGTAAACGCGCTAACGTTCATGCGGACCCGCTGTTATCGCGATAATATCGTTATCATCGTCATGTGGACCACAACCTAAGAAGTTAAAAAAGAATAAACAGTGTGTGTCAAAAAACCAAACTGGTGTTATCATTTACGAATATATTTTTATCTCAAAAAACGTCACGCATGTCAAGGGCAAAAGATAATTGTGAGATAAAGAAACAATGCAATATAAAAATGCAAAGAGGGACCGGCGGTTTGTATTATTTAATTAGTGGCTCAACACATCCGGATCAAGATGTCGATGCCAAATAATTATATCGGTGGTGTTTTATACGGTGATAATAATTTTGTGTTTTCACAGCACATGAACTTTGGTGCCTACATACTAAATGTCATTTCCACCAAAACAAACAAAATATCATTGGTAAGCGAATTTCGAATTTATTCGCTGATGATATAATGATACTGACGATTTGTTACAAGTAAGCATGTGAGAAAAAACATATTAGAGCCTCTCAAGTAGTTTTTATTTTTAGTTATTGGTTCGCCAATATTTACTGCACTCATCCTAACAAACAATAAGAATTCAATTTAATGAAGTAAATGTTCAACCCTACTATTTCTATTTAAAACAAATATTTTTGGGAATCGACGGGGTATTTCATTTGTTTACGAGATCCCAAAGAAAAATACTAAAAGTAATGACGACATTACATAATATGTACGAGTATTAAGACAATTTTTCACAATTTGAATAAATGATATTCGAATCATTTTTACATAAACTTACTTGTCAAATGTGTATTTAAGTTTTAAAATATTGTAAAACATTCAAAGTGTAATGTTGAAAACCGCTTCGAAGTTTTATGAATAACTAGCTGTGCCGGCGAACTACGTTTCGCCCTAACAAAAAATAGTTTACGACCTATTCTCAGACCTACTGAATATACACAAAAAAATTCATAAAGATCGGTCAAGCCGTTTCGGAGGAGTTTGGTAACAAACACTGTGACACGAGAATTTTATATTTTAGAGATTAACTCCTTGTTGACCACGAAGTTTTGAGAACGAACCAATCCCAAATATAATGAATCTTGGCATGTCATCATCACATACCATGCCGTAATTTGTAACTTGCACTGTAAATAGATTATGAACCTAATAAATTCAAAACATTCAATTGGAACAATTCAAATTTTATTCAGACCAATGCATGCAATGGACTAACAGACGAGAAGTTAAATAGAACTGAACTAGCGCAGCAAATAGTGAACGTGGCTTCGTCTCTTGAGCGCACTGGAGTGAGGAAAGGGGACGTTGTGGCTATATGCAGCGAAAACAGGCCAGAGTTCTTGATCGCTACAATCTCCGCTTTGTGCTGTGGAGCTGTTGTGACTTTTTTGAATAGCGCGTACAACAAAGGTAAACGACTAATCTCAAACTCACAATACTCAACTAAGACCTATCTTACTTTTGCGAGGAGAGTTAAAAAATTAGACTTACCGAATTTCTCGCCTATTCTTCTCGTGTGCGCTCTCCCAATTTCCAAACATTGTAGGGTGTACTTTATTTCTCTCCTACGTGTACTTGCAGACATCTTGATTATAATATAAGGTCTATTCAAAGACGAGATTAAATATAGTTCAAATTAGAAAGAAGAACTGAGTAACAAGGAAGAATTCATTCAATAAATACCTATATATAAAACTAAGACACTGAAATACTGTATCGCTGTCCCGTTATTACCAAAACTTGAAGTCGAAGGTACGATATACTAACAACCTCTCCGGGGAAGGCTACTAAATATTGGAGAAAGCATATTTAAAAGAAAAAGAAAAATACTATATATAAAAATATTATTTTGTACCTCATTTTTACCCTAACTACCATACTGAGATTGATCAAACAGACCGGAACCATCCTGCCCTTGATTTATTTAGATTATTGCTAAATAATCTAAATTTAGACTATATGTTACAGAATAAACTCCTGACACTCCTACTGTGAAGGAAAACATCGCGAGGAATCCTACATATACCTGCAAAGTAATTCAAAAGGTGAGCGTATGTGAAGTCAACCAATCCACACTGGGCCAGCGTGGATTGACTAAGGCCTAATCACTCTAACATAACTAGTTAGGGTAGGCTCGTGACCCTCGGTGGTTTGTTTTCTTTTCCCAACATTTAATATTGTCATGTTAATACAATTTAGCAAGAAAAGACACTGCAATTTCTAATTCTCTCTTTCTAATTAGAATTTTATTTTGATTTTAATGTCAATAAGTACCTGTTAAGGCGTATGTTGAATAAAATTTTTTGAATTAACTACCTCACTCGCTGTACGAGTATATGGTACATATATTTTTCCCTCTACATAATTGATTTTTTTGAACTATTCGAACTATTCGTACGTGAATTGACATCGATATTTTAATAACTACCTATTACCTCCTAACTTGCAAATAAAGACATATTTTCTCTTTTTTCAACATGTTTGATAATGTATATATAAGCTTATTTATATATATAATTGTATATATATCCCGTGCATGTATGCTATTTCAGAAACACAACATAAAAATCTCTACGTGATTGATGAGTTCATTGACATCGTAATTTTATTGCACGTTCATATTACAGATGAAATGATTCATACAGTGGCGATCTCAAAACCAAAATATATGTTCCTTTCACAATCAACGTACAATGACTACTACAGAGTGATGAAGGATAATCGAAATATTAGAAAATTTTACATATTTGGTGAAAGTAAAGAAAATGCAACTAGTTTTGGAGAATTAAAATTTAAATACACTGACAAAAACGCTTTTAAGACAGTACATTTTCAAGGTAAGCTATAATATTAAGCGGTATATTGAGAATGTTGCTAATCTAAAAACTTGCTAATAAATTTTGATTTGTAATGCCGAATTTATTTATTTATCACTTACTTATTTTTTGTGCGTTTATTGAAAGGTCGCGATGAGGTAGCCTGCATATTGTATTCCTCTGGAACGACGGGTCTACCTAAAGGAGCTATGTTGACTCATAGAAATTTGATTGCAAGTGTCATGCAACCGCCGTAAGTACGCGCCGAATTTCAAAAATCCGTGTGCGCGTGCTGATATATGCGTTCAGCTTTAATGATTTTTCAATAAAAATTTAAAAAAGGGTTTGGTTAAATATTTGATTATTCACGTTATTTTGTTATGGATTTTTTACACACATTGCATACAAAACTATTACTGTGGTTAAAATAAATAAATCATACAAGAATATAACAACTTTTAGGTCAACTATTCTTTGACAAAATTTTTATTTAATAACATTTAGAACAAAATATACGAGTATATAGGTATTAAAATCTTTTACATCATGCAATATTTTTTTTTGTTTCGTATTTTCACAGTATCGTCAAATCACAACTCAATTACTTCACTGTTGCCTCATGGTCAAACAATATTGGTTTGGTTTGCACTTTGAAGGTATTAATAAAAGGGAGTGTAATTATATATTTAAATAAATTCAACGAAAGAGACTACCTAAGAGCTGTGGAGAAACACAAAGTGAGTCAACAGAAATAGTAAATAGTAAATACAAAATATTTGAAATATTTATAAGTTTTAAAATATAAAAATGCCACAGATAGTAGTAAGTACATTTTTAATTTTATCGTGCCGTCATAAAACCCCTTACCACATAAAAGTACTTACATACAAACTAGACCATTTCATTTTGATATTCAAGGAGAAACTTTTTATGTCAATATGACTTATTCATGTATTCAAACTTTTGTATTATGGAAACCCTTTTGAATAATAGTACTTACTCTCCATTTTATTGTGAACCTTTGAAATCTCGCTATAAAGACATGACACGGAACGTTTCTCTTAATAACATTGTATACGAAATCTTGCCATAAAATATAACAGCACAGTTTATTAAGTTTGGATCAAGCAGCCTAATAAAATTATTCCGAAACTATTTGTAGTTACTATGTTTCTTGTGAGGACGTGAAAATGTAACAAGCTACAGAATTGAAAAACCGTCTATGTGAGAAACTTTATGCGCTATGAAAATGTGCAATGCATCTTGCTTTTTTATATCAAATCCTCAGCTAGGCTACTTTAGTACTATTAGTTATTTTGTGGCTCAGCGCTTGGGATCTTTTCTAGCTACCCCTGAGACTGCGAAGTATACTAATTCATTATTTTTTGGTATCCAAAAAAGTAGTCAAACTATACAACCAAAAAGTTGTCAAAATATAAAACCAGATGCTAAGTGGCAACAGTCATCTATTATACATGCGTTTCTTGTAACATTAACAAATCTGCAATCCTTTCTTTAACATTGGGGAAAAGCCCAACGATATTCATCCGCATCCTCCCCATTATCGGACGAAGAGGACACGGCGGCAAATGACGCGTCGCCGCCAAAGAAGGCCACATGAATCCTTTCGGACACTTTCATTATCTTTCGCCTACAATAACCGGACGCGGTCCATCACATACGTCTCATCGCCCCAATATGGGGAGACCGGCGATGCTCCTGGGTATTTGAAGCATCGATGACTTCTGCAACCCCTAACAAGGCCCACAGTGTAGCTTGTCAAATTCTAACATGTCTGAGCACAGTACACACCCTAACTTACACCTCTGTCTAGAGGTGGAAAACTTGAGACAAAACTCTTACACCATCCCATCTGCCGGCGGAGTACGGGCTGCCAAGACAAGAGTCACGCCTTATCTCATAATTTCAGTAACATAATCTCTTTGTCTTATAAAATAGCACGGCGGTGCGTATTTAGTGTGATTGACGTGATAAAAATTACTTGACGCTCGTCGAGGGACACGTGTGACTGAGTTTTAACAGAAATTTCTTGCTCTCCAACTGCTGCTACCCTTGCTACATCTTCCAAAGTATTAAAGCCCTTGTTACAACCACAGCAGTCGGAGCACAGGCATGCCGAGAAATTTGTGATAAAACTTAGTCACACGTGCTCCTGGACGAGCGTTAAGAAATTGTCATCATGGCAGTCACACTAAATACGCGCCGATTTGCTATTCTTAGAGATAGAGATGTCACTGAAATTGTGAGATAATGCGCGACTCAAGTCTAGTCTTGGCAGCCCGTGCTCCGCCTGCTGGCTAGCGTGACTCGCGCATAGCTGTGGGATGTTTATATAGGTTAAAATGATGATGATGATAATAATTACCAATAATTAAACATGATATTAATCTTCATAAACTTTTCAGGCGGGGTTCTTGATGGTGGTACCACCTCTACTTATTTTGTGTACAAAGTCCAATTTACTGAATAATTATGACGTCACTTCGATTCAGTATATCCACTGTGGAGGAGCACCATTAGATATCAACGTCATCAACGAAGTAAAGAAGAGGTATAGAGCCTCATTCCAATAGTTATCATTATTTTTTCTGCAGGGCTCTTGCATCATCCAATGTACCGGCTCTGTAAAAGCCTATCGACGTTTTGACAGATGACGGTAAGAGGCCGGTTGGAATGTCTTTGGTTCCATTGAATTTAGAACAGATGTTCATAACAGCTCATATACGTCCCCACCGAAGGGCTCGAGCCTAACCTATCCTAAGTTAGGGTGTTTAGGACTTAGTCAACCACGCTGGCCCAGTGCGGATTGGTACTCCGGCATACTCGAAGGTAAAACGCCCAAAGCATAGCAAAGGGGTGTTGGGTGTACAGACACACTGTATACGACACTGTGTTCTCGAGAGTCATCGCTAATCGTCTCGCGCAGGTTTGACGATTTTCAGTTTGGCGAACAAGACGGATTCTGGAAAAGTTTTAGTACCTACTAAGACCAAATTCTTATGCTGTGGTAGGTTATACAAAAGACCGAGATGTATAATCTTACGGCATTATAATATACTCGGCATTGTGTGGACGATTAGAAAGCCTTGAATTATAGAGATCTGATCGTACTTAGGTCACTCTAGCTAAAGGTATATAGACTATCGGTACGTCCAAGTGTTGTAATCAATATAAGAAAACACCACCATAGCAGTCCGCTTTTAGGACCAAAACTCGAAACCAATGCGACTTCCGCCAGGTGGGAGTCATAGGGCAACGTTATACCGCCAAAACTGTTCGCAGCTGTGCTGGAGGATGTTTTTAAACTTTTGGACTGGAAAGAACTCAGTATCAATATAAACGGCAAATACATGACTCACCTTCGTTTTGCTTATGATATCGTAGTCACGGCTGAGACCATGAAAGACACAACCAATGCACAATACTCAACGCTCCACTCCCGTCTGCACAATGCTCAACCACCTCTGTAGAGTTTCTCAACAAGAAGGTCCTAGAATGAAAATCTATAAGACAAAAGTAATGTCGAACTCCCATGTAGTGTCCACTCCTGTGAAGGATGAAATATCTACCATAGAAGTTGTTGACGAGTATGTTTACGTGGAGAAAATAGTCCAGATCGATAAGTCCAACTTCCAGAAAAATGTTAATCGATGAATCCAACTCAAATGGGCAGCGTTTAGGAAGCTAAGCAGCATTCGGCCCATCCACCTCAGTATCACGAGACGACATTTCTTCGATTCGTGCATGTTACCAATGATAACGTATGGAACTAAGACGTGGCCGCTTACAATGGGCCTCGTAAGGAGGCATAAGGTCACCCAAAGGGCAATGGAATGGGCTATGCTCGGGGTTTTTCTACGTGATCCAATCAAAAATGAGAGATGCGTAGAACAACTAAATTCACAAGTCGGTTTGCAAATCCTTGGCGCAGGCCTTTGTCTAACAGTGGACATCTCTTGGCTGAAATGATCATAATGATGATATACTTAATAACTATAGGTAATTTATTTATATCGATGAATGCTTAATTCCAATATTCAAACCATCGAAGTTAAATGTAGAGAAATGCCTAACAGTAGTAAAGAAATTATTTCAATAAACAAACATATTGTTTATTCAAAAGATTGTACGTGTCTATTTTAGTGGTTATACTTACTAAGTCTGCATTATCAGGTTTACCAACTTAAGAGTCATTATACAAGGCTACGAGATGACTGAAACAACGGGTCCTGTTGCTGAAGAAACAGACACGGTAAATAAGCAAGGCAGTGTCGGAAAAGTTGTAACCGGTTGTACTGTTAAGGTTAGTCCAAACACTGTACGCTTAGTAACTACAATTCTACAAGTCGATTCATATCGATTACAATTCCGGTTATTACTAAATTTCACATCAATTTATTTACCTTTCCTATATATATGCTTTTTATCATACCTTTAGTCAAATGAAATAAATCGATAAGAGTTATTAATGTTAATTTGACTTTAAATAATAAACACCGTTATATTTAAAAAATTGCAAGATAATAAATTTCTTTGTCACTTTCATTTACTGCAAATTCATCTTCAAGTTATTAAAATAAAAAGTAATTTAAGATGTGTTGTCGCAAACAGGTGGTCGATGTTGAGTCCAGAAAAATTTTGCCACCGAATGAACCAGGAGAGGTGTGTGTGAAAGGAGCCGTACTTTTTTCTGGTTACGTGGGGAAAGATATGAGTAAAGTACTGGACGAAGACGGTTTTTATAAATCTGGAGACATTGCATATTACGATAAAGAGGGTTATTTTTTCATCACAGACAGAATTAAGGAACTAATAAAGTACAAAGCATATCAAGTGAGTCTTGTTTATACGAACAAAAACTAAGTTTTAGATTACCGATCATGACCAAATACACACCAACTATTACAAATTAGATTTATGATGTCAATAACTTTCATAATAATATTTTTATGAAGCATAAACTTCTTTAATAAAATTATAATATTTGAAATTATTCTATGAAAAATTTAAAACAAATAGTTAACATTTGCTGTAATGGACAAATTAAGCTGGTTCGGCGACACTTCAAATCTAAGCTGTGACAGTCGGACTCGATATTAACAATCCTAGTTTATTATAATTGTAATTCTTGTTACGAAGTTTGCGACAGTAAAAATTCTAGTTAGTCGCTAATTATGCAAATAGGTCGTAAACTCGATACGGCCGTAATGTTTAAAGGCTTATTAAGCCAGATTGCTATGCTTATTCCGAACAGGTAGCACCTTCTGAGATTGAGGGCGTTATTCTCCAACACCCGGCTGTGAACGATGTCGGAGTTATCGGTGCACCTGACGATTTAGCCGGAGAATTACCTATCGCATTTGTGGTGAAGAAACCAGGAGTAGAGGTTACTGAGAAGGAATTAGCAGATTTTGTACGCAGTAAGGTATAACACGTATTTCAGATGTACATAATACACTAATTTAATTTATTAGTGACAGACTGATAAAAAATAAATAAATAATAAAAATTATAAGAAATCAAACGATATAATCAATAAGTTAAGAGGACTATACAATATCTCAAAAAGTGGAGTAATATACAGGCTTACTGCAAATGTGACATATTCCTGGTAAGACATTATAGATGAGGTCATAGGCAAATGATTTTGTCTTAAAAGTGCCTTTAAATTGATGTTTTATTTTGAGCTATTCAAGATTTTGTTGTTGTGATAATATTTTGACCATTTGTAATAGAAAATGAACTAAAGTAGGGTTTAATTTTTTAAATCTCGAAAAAAAAAATACACATTTTAAGATAAGATAATGAAAGGGGTCGTAGTAAATTATCATAAGACTAGCTGTGCCCGCGAACTACGTTTCGCCATCAAAATGCTTAACACAGTGTTTAGTTTTTCCTCCATTTTATTCTATAATGATTTAAAATATAAATAAATAATAAAAATTATAAGAAATCAAACGATATAATCAATAAGTTAAGAGGACTATACAATATCTCAAAAAGTGGAGTAATATACAGGCTTACTGCAAATGTGACATATTCCTGGTAAGACATTATAGATGAGGTCATAGGCAAATGATTTTGTCTTAAAAGTGCCTTTAAATTGATGTTTTATTTTGAGCTATTCAAGATTTTGTTGTTGTGATAATATTTTGACCATTTGTAATAGAAAATGAACTAAAGTAGGGTTTAATTTTTTAAATCTCGAAAAAAAAATACACATTTTAAGATAAGATAATGAAAGGGGTCGTAGTAAATTATCATAAGACTAGCTGTGCCCGCGAACTACGTTTCGCCATCAAAATGCTTAACACAGTGTTTAGTTTTTCCTCCATTTTATTCTATAATGATTTAACTTTATTCTGCCTTTTTTGAGCAGCGGCTATGTTAAATTTATGTCAATGTTGCTAGGTTCATAGTGCTCTACTCATCAAGGATTTTCATTTGACACCCATATCGCTAGGTTTGAAAACAAACTTTTAT